>OY740795.1:10365733-13213233 GCA_963514005.1 Raja brachyura
AATTGGAAAGGGTACAGAGAAGATTTACGAGCATCTCGCCAGGACTAGAGAGTCTGAGCTACAGGGATAGGTTGAGCAGGTTGGGATTCTATTCCCTGGAGAGCTGGAGGATAAGGGGTGATCTTATAGAGGTGTATAAAATCATGAGAGGATTATATCGGGTAGATGCACAGAGTCTCTTGCCCAGAGTAAAGAAGTGAGATTGACTGATTGACCAAATGGTGCCAACACAATAACCTGGCTCTCAACACCAGCAAAACCAAGGAACTGATTGTGGACTTTGGAAGGGGTAGGATAAGGACCCACAATCCCGTTAACATCAACGTGACGATGGTGGAAAGGGTCAAGAACTTCAAATTCCTGGGCGTGCACATTTCCGAAGATCTTTCCTGGTCCCAGCACACTGATGAAGAAAGCACATCAACGCCTCTGCTCCCTGAGAAGATTACGGAGAGTCCGTATGTCAAAGAGGACTCTCTCAAACTTCTACAGGTGCACAGTAGAGAGCATGCTCACTGGATGCATTGTGGCTTGGTTCAGGAACCTAAGGGTCCAGGAGGGGAAAAGGATGCAGAACGTTGTGACCACTGGCCAGTCCTTCATCGGCTCTGACGTCCCCACCATCGAGGGGATCTATCGCAGTCGCTGCCACAAAACGGCAGCCAGCATCATCAAGGACCCACACCATCCTGGCCACACACTCATCTCTCCACTGCCATCAGGTAGAAGGTGCAGGAGCCTGAAATCTGGTACATCCAGGTTCAGGAACAGCTTCTTCCCCACAGCCATCAGGCTATTAAACCCGCCAACAAACAGGCTCTGAACTATAGAAGGGTCTCGACCCGAAACGTCGCCTATCTCCTTCGCTCCTTAGATGCTGCTGCACCCGCTGAGTTTCTCCAGCTTTTTGTGTAACCCTCTGAACTATAACAGCCTATTGCACTTTATCTGCTTATTTATGTGTATATTGAACTGAACTGTTCTGTATTTATGCTTACATTCTGTTGTGCTGCAGCAAGCAAGAATTTCATTGTCCTATCTGGGACACATGACAATAAACTCTCTTGACTCTCTTGAGTAGGGGAATCGAGGACCCAGGACGTAAGTTTAAGGTGAAGAGGAAACAATTTAATGGGAATCTGAGGGGCTAACATTTTCACAGAGAGGGTGGTGGGTGAATGGAACAAGCTGCCAGAGGTGGAAGTTGAGGCTGGGACTATCCCAACATTTAGGAAACAGTTCGACAGGTACATGGATAGGATAGGTTTGGAAGGATATGGACCAAGCGCAGGCAGGTGGGACTAGTGTAGCTGGGACACGTTGGTCGGTGTGGGAAAATTTGGCCAAAGAGTGTTTTTCTCGCACAGTATCATAGAAACATAGAAAATAGGTGCAGGAGGAGGCCATTCGGCCCTTCGTGCCAGCACCGCCATTCATTGTGATCATGGCTGATCGTCTGCTATCAATAACCCGTGCCTGCCTTCTCCCCATATCCCATATCACTCTATGATTGTAAATCAGCATCTGCAGTTCCATCCTATACAAGCTAATTATCTGTTCTGTCTCTCTCTCAGCTTAAGGGGATTTAGTCCCTCCTAATGATGCCGTCCAGAAGTGATATATGAAAAGAAGGGAGCACTCTTTTCTTCATCATTTCAAGATCCCCAGAGACTATTTGGCGCTCTTAAACGATCCTGAAAATTATTGCTGCAGTTATTGCCTCTTATATAATCACTGTGCGCAGGCACTGACACCCAACAATGGCAACAAGGCATGTAGGAAGGAACTGCAGGTGCAGGTTTAAACCGACCATTGACACAAAATGCTGCAGTAACTCCGCGGGACAGGCAGCGTCTCTGGAGAGAAGGAACGGGTGGCAAAATGAACGTTACTTTTTTGCATATCTGCCATCCATTTGTTCTCTATCTCTCGACATCACCGTCTATATCTCTTGTTTCCCTTTCCCGTGACTTTCAGTCTGAGGAAGGGTCTCGACCCGAAACGTCACCCATTCCTTCACTCCAGAGATGCTGCCTGTCCCGCTGATTTCCTCCAGTTTTTTGTGTCTACATTTAGTAGCGACAAGGCTGCATTTTTACACAGTATGTTAAGCCAGCGCTCAAATTATTCTTGGAGTCACAGGGAGTGATACGGTGTGGAAACAGGTCCTTCGGCCCAACTTGCTCACAACGGTCAACATGTCCCAGCTTCATTAGTCCCACCTGCCGGCGTTTGGTCCATATCCCTCCACACCTGTCCTGTCCATGTACCTGTCTAACTGTTTCTGAAGCGTTGGGATAGTCCCAGCCTCCACTACCTCCTCTGGCAGCTTGTTCCATACAGCAGCTTGAAAGATTCAACTGCACTACAGATAGCCAACAAAGATAGCCAACAAAGATAGCCTACCAAGGCAACTCACTGCCTCAGGTCATTTGTGGCTTACCCTGACGTCCTGGTCTTTTCTAGCCTCCAGCTCTTCACGTTCCATCCACTACTTTTGCCTGAAGAAGAAGGGTTCCGATCCAAAATAACTCCTATCCTTTTTCTCCAGAGATGCTGCCAGACCCGCTGAGTTACTCCAGCACTTTGTGTCTTTCTTTAGTGATAGTCTTGGTTGCCTGGATATGAACTTGTTTTCGAGCATTTGTACTCTCAGTCTTAAATACATAATCCTGAATCTTCATTGTACCTCTGAGAGAAGTCAATAGGATATTGATGCAATATACATGTTTCCCAATTCTGTTTAGTGGAATTAATGATTTCATAAAAATCTTATCCTAGGTTTGAAGTGGCACTGTGGCGCAGCGGTAGAGTTGCTGCCTTACGGCGCAGGGTCCCGGGTTCGATCCCGATCACGGGTGCTGTCTGTACGGAGTTCGTATGTTCTCACCGTGTCCTGCGTGGGTTTTCTCCGAGATCTTTGGTTTCCACCCACACTCCAAAGACGTACAAGTTTGTAGGTAAATTGGCATGGTATAAGTGTAAATTGACCCTAGTGTGTGTAGGATAGTGTTAATGTGCAGGGATCGCTGGTCGGCACGGACCCGCTGGGCCGAAGGGCCTGTTTCCGTGCTGTATCTCTAAACTAAACTAAATTGAAAGGTTTATATGGTGTTCCACTTCAGTATTCCCATTTCAACTAACCTCACCAACAGATTTGTCACTCACTGCCAGACTTGGCTCCAAAATTACATTCATCTACATACACAGTGACTGACCGCAGTTCAAACTAATATCCGAATTATTCTGTGTTTGACCTGCACACCGCTGGAGTCAACCCCACAGGAAGCTTGTATTAAGTCTAAAATCCTACAGCTATAAATCAACTCGACTGACAGATGATTCTTGTGAACTGGGTGGCCCTCAGGGTCATAGGGTCTGATGTAAATCTACCGCAGGCTCTTGTTTGATAACTGCAGTGCTGGCACACCTCTGAGAGGGGCAATATCGTGTACAAAACAAATAATACCTCAAAACCGGCACCACAGAACAACATTCAATTTACACTTTAGAGATACAGTGTGGAATCAGGCCCTTCGGCCCACCGGGTCCGTGCCGACCAGCCATCACCCCGCACACTAGCATTACCCTACACACACACACACACCAGGGACAATTTACAATTTTACACATGCCAATTAACCTGCAAACCTGTGCGTCTTTGGAGTGTGGGAGGAAACCGGAGCACCCGGAGCAAACCCACTTAGGTCATGGGGAGAACGTACAAACTCCATACAGACAGCACCCGTAGTCTGGATGGAACCTGGGTCTCTAGCGCTGTAATGCAGCGACCTACCACTGCGCCACCATAAATCTCCAATTTTGAGTAAATTCCGTGTCGAGTGACACTCCTCCAATTTTAAGTAAACCCCTCTCAACCCCTCTCTCGTTCCTGTGCACCAGCTCTGCACACCCACCCCAGAGGAAGGTTCCAACCCGAAATGTTGGTTCTCCATTCCATCCACAGATGCCACCTGACCTGCTGAGTTACTCCAGCGCTGTGTTTTGCTCAAGGTCTCCGCTGTCGTTGGGGCCTAGCACCGTGGAGTGGCCACCAGCCGGAACGACCTGGGGCCTCCAGTCGAGGAGCCTGCTGACTTGCCATCGTGGGGCTGGCCGGCCATGGAGCGTGGGGAGCTGTGGTGGCGAGCGGCTGCGACCAGTCCTCGGGGCTTTGGGGGGCTCCAGCTGCAGGCCTGTGGACGGTGACATCGGGAGCTTGCGGGTCCCGCAGCTTCTCCCACCCGAGATGCGTGGCTGAAAACGGCCCGGAGCGGGGCCTGACATCGCACGGCGCGGGCTCCAACGTGAAGACCCGGAGCAGGGCCTTACATCGCCCGGCGCTGCCTTAGCGGCCGCGGGACTTGCCATCACCCGCCGGGGGCTTTGACATCGGGCAGGGGAGAGACAAGACTTTGCCTTCCATCACAGTGAGGAGGAGATTCACTGTGATGGATGTCTGTGTGAATTGAGTTGGGTGTGTGTCTTGTATAATTATTTCTTTTTGTTGTGTGGCTGCAGAAACCATAGTCCCTAACAGAAAAATAAAGTTCACTGTATTGTAAGGTCTCTGGGTGTCTCCGCCAGGCTGCAAGAAAGTGCTTTATAAACCTTGGCTTCCTGCGGTTGGCACAGTGGCACAGCTGGTAGTGCTGCTTCCGAACAGCGCCAAAGACCCGGGTTCGATCCTGACCTCTGGGCGCAGTCTGTGCCCATTGTGTCCACGCTGGCCATCGTTCACCCATTCACATAGGTCCATGCCACCCCATTTCCTCATCCACTCCCCACCACTGGTGGCAATATTACACAGGCCAAAGACCCAACAATCCCACACGCCTTTGGGATGTGGGAGGAAACCGGAGAACCCGGGAGGAAACCCCCGCAGTCGCTGGGAAACGTTCAAACTCCACACAGACAGCGTCCGAGGTCAGGATTGAATCTGGGTCTCTGGCGTTGTCAGGTTACAGCTGTGCCACTGTGCCACCCTCATTGTTGAACTGAACCACACAAGGGAAGGTGTTTTGCACCAAACATCAACAAAATAAATACATGCTTTCACGAGCTCGGTTTATACTCCCTAGAATATAGGAGATTGAGAGGGGATCTTATAGAAACTTACAAAATTCTAAAGGGGTTGGACAGGCTAGATGCAGGAAGATTGTTCCCGATGTTGGGGAGGTCCAGGACAAGGGGTCACAGCTTAAGGATAAGGGCGAAATCCTTTAGGACCGAGATGAGAAGGAATTTTTTCACACAGAGAGTGGTGGGTCTCTGGAACTCTCTGCCACAGAGGGTAGTTGAGGCCAGTTTATTGGCTATATTTAAGAGGTAGTTAGATGTGGCCCTTGTGGCTAAGGGGATCAGAGGGTATGGAGAGAAGGCAGGTACGGGATACTGAGTTGGATGATCAGCCATGATCATATTGAATGGCGGTACAGGCTCGAAGGGCTGAATGGCCTACTCCTGCACCTAATTTCTATGTTTTTATGTTTCTACGAGCTACAGAGCCTTGCATATACTTCACTGCATGTCAGAGATAAAAATTATTATTTCAAGTCACATTACTGTAAAATTCAAACAGAAACTAGAACCAATAGAGTCAACCCATGCGGTCACGGGGAGAACGGACAAACTCCACACAGATGGCACCCGTGGTCAGGATCGAACCCGGGTGTCTGGCGCAGTAAGGCATCAACTCCACCGGCGCGCCACCGTGCCACCCATCTTCCCTGCACTCTTTCCTCGATCATATTTTGCAGGTCGTTTGGCCTCACTCACACCGTGCAATAGTTTTGAGATACAACGTGGAAACAGGCCCTTTGGCCCACCTAGTCCGCGCCGACCAGCGATCCCCGCACATGAACACTGTACTGCACACAGTCAGTATAGTGTCAATTTACATTTGTACCAAGCCAATTTACCTACATACCTGTACGTCTTTGGAGTGTGGGAGGAAAGCGAAGATGTCGGAGAAAACACACGCTGGTCATGTACAAACGTACAGACAAGCGCCCGCGGTCGGGATCGAACCGGGATCTCCGGCGCTGCAAGCGCTGTAAGGCAGCAACACTACCACTGCGCTAGCGTGCCAGCCTCTTGTATTGAGCTTACCTGGAGCTGCAGAATAACCATCCCGACGTCGTTGTTCTCCGGCACTAGCACCACGTAGTTGGATTGTGAGAAGACGGGGCTGTTGTCATTGACGTCGAGCACTCGGATGGGCACGGACAAGGTGGTGCGTCGCGGGTCGCGGGCTCCGTCGGAAGCCACCACAAGCAGGTCGTACCGATCCATGGTCTCCCGGTCCAGCGAGGTCATGGTGTAGATGCTGCCATTTGACGTTATCCTGAAAAGGTTATTGAAGTTGGCCAAGCTGTAGTGAATCTGCCCGTTAATGCCTGCATCTGGATCGGTGGCCTGGGGGATGAAGCAACACAATTAATTAGTTTAGTTCAGAAGGAAATGGGTCAATAGCAGGTGGGTGGGACTAGTGTAGATGGGACATGTTGGCCTGTGTGGTCAAGTTGGGCCGAAGATCCCGTTTCCACGCTGCATGAGTCTGTGACACTGTGCTTTGCTCAGGATTCCAGCATCTGTAATACCTTGTGTCTGCATTTTATAACATCTCAGTTCGGTTCAGTTTAGTTTATTGTCACGTGTACCGAGGTGCGGTGAAAAGCTTTTGTTGCATGCTAACCAGTCAGCAGAAAGACAAGACATGATGACAATACTTGCGTACAGCGTGCGGATAACACCGCATGTTCATATACCTTTTTCACGCTGAACAATCTCAGGCCAGGTCTTCTAAGACCAGGGCCATCGACGCACACTCATAGTCAACTTGGGCTGGATGCGATCGCATTGAGCTTTCACACGCACGACGGCATGATGTGTAATGAATGAATGAATGAGTTTATTGGCCAAGTATTCACATACAAGGAATTTGCCTTGGTGCTCCGCCCGCAAGTGACAGCATGACATCCAGTGACAGTTAGGAATGACACATAAAATAATGTATGTCATGTTGTTAATAAAATAAAACATTAATAATAAAACACATCCTCAAGCATAGATAGAAGTTAAAGCCCTTGTTGGAGCTTTGCCTCATCATTGTGGGCTGAAGGGCCTGTGCCTGTGTTTCCTTGACAACACCTGCTATTAAAGTTTAAATACTGCTGGCGTTCAGGGACATATCAATATTATTAAAATTAATACTATTAATATTGGGTTACTTCACTTCAGACCTTCGAGATAGAAACAGTTCGATAGGTACATGGATGGGACAGCTTTGGAGGGATATGGGCCAAACACGGGCAGGTGGGACCAGTGTAGGTGGGAGGCCGGTGTGGGAAGGTTGGGTTGAAGGGTCTGTTTCCACACTGTTGTAAGACTCTATGATAATATTGCACGAAACAGGCCATTCGGCCCATCAATCCACCTCCAGCCATTCAATCATGGCTGATCAATCTTTCCCTCTCATCCCCATTCTCCTGTCTTCTCCCAATAACCCGACACCCTGACTGAGAAAGAATCTGTCAATCTGCACTGTAAAAATATCCAATGACTTGGCCTCCACAGCCGTCTGCGGCAATTATTTTTTGCTCTTACTTATTTACTTTGTAAATCCAAAACAGTTCAAGGAAACTGCAAAGCAAAGCAAAGATAGGCACAACATGATGGAGTAACTCAGTAGGTCAGGCAGCATCCCTGGAAAAAAAGGAATAGGTGACGTTTCGAGATCTTTCTTCACAGGACCAGTGCTTTATCTCACTATATCTTCCATCAGACTGCATTCATCAAGTTGCACATATCATAACTGAAGAAGGGTCTGGACCCGAAACGTCACCCATTCCCTCTCTCCAGAGATGCTGCCTGTCCCGCCGAGTTACTCCAGCATTGTGTCCATCCTTGATGTAAATCAGCATCTGCAGGTACCCCCCTACACATTTTCAAAGCAACGTTTATCTTCTGGTCCTTGCAAAGACGCAGTCTCACGACATGCAGCCACGGAAACGCCACATTCCTCAACAACCTCTTTGTGCTTCGCCTGAGGCTGTAGGGCAGATAAGATGGCAATCGGAATACAATTCCTGCAGCATGGAACTGCAGACGCTGGTTTACGCCGAAGATAGGCACAAAATGTCGGAGTAAACCAGCGGGGCAGGCAGCATCTCCGGAGAGAAGGAATGGGTGATGATTCTGGCCTGAAGAAAGATTTGGATTAGAAACGTCACCCGGAGATGCTGCCTGTCCCGCCGAGTTAGTTCAGCATTTTGTGTCTATCTTCAGAATACAATTTACGCTCTGACAGAACATGCCCACAACGTGGACAAACCTAAGCGCAAAGTGTTACAATGCTTCAATATTACAAGAGCAAATGTGCTCGGCTTACAATAGATTTATCGTGCTGTCTCAAATCAACTGGCTTTGTAATCTGTGACTGATTTTTATCGAGTTCAATGCAGCCAATGTTGTTTTTATGGAATGTTTCTCCTATAAATAATTTAACCATCACATTAATTTCTCTACTTTCCTCTCTTCATTTCTCTGAGTTCACACGAAATAAAAAAATTAAAAAATAATTGTGTCACTGCCACCTGCGAATTGTTTACAAGTTTTGTAAGTTAAAGGAGCAGAATCAGGCCATTCGGCCCATCAAGTCTACTCCGCCATTCAATCATGGCTGATCTATCTTTCCCTCTCAAACCGATTATCTTGCCTCCTCCCCATAACCCATGACACCCTTACTCATCAAGAATCTGTCAACCTCCTTAAAACGATCATTGACTTGGCCTCAGCTATCTGTGGCAGTGAATTCCATAGATTCACCACCCTCTGCGTAAAGAAATTCTTCCTCATCTCCTTTCTAAAGATACCTCCTTTTATTCTGAGGTTATGTCTTCTGGTTCTGGGAGTGGGAGAGTCCAGGGTTAGACTGAAACTGAGTGTTTTATTTGTCACATGCGCAACTGCTCGATGAAATTCTCTTTGCATATTTACGCTTGCGGCCGCCATGTTTTGGCGCCATCCCCGCAGCGCAAAATCCAGTCCGCCCCCGCACTTGGTCTCCTGATGCAGTTCCCGATCCGGGTAGGCCCCAGGCTCTGGCAGGGTCTTCCTCCATCACCCTCGATCCGGCCCGCGAACCGATGTCCCTCTCCTCTCCTTTCCTCGTCTAACCATCTTTGCGTCCCAGAGGGCGCCTCCTGCAGCCAGCCTGGAAGGCGCCGGAGGCATTATCCCGGTTCACCACCACCACCCCCAACCATCCTCCCGCCGGCCCTTGCTCCTCACGTCCAACGGCTCCAGCGACTCCCACCCTCAGCAAGACCAGCAGCATAATCAAGGCCGAGTCTCACTATATCGAGGACAAGTCTCGCTCTTCACCCCTCTCCCATCAGGCAAGAGGTACAGAAGTGTGAAAACGCACACCTCCAGATTCAGGGACAGTTTCTTCCCAGCTGTTATCAGGCAACTGAACCATCCTACCAACAACTAGAGAGTGGCCCTGAGCTCCCAAGATGCAAGATACAAGATACAAGAGAGTTTATTGTCATGTGTACCGAAGAGGACAATGACATTCTTGCTTTGCTTCAGCACAACAGAATATAGTAGGCATGAATACAGAACAGATCAGTGAGTCCATATACCATTATATAAATATATACACACATGAATAAATAAAACAGATAAAGTGCAAATAAACAGATAATGGGCTATTAATGTTCAGAGTTTTGTTTGAGTTTAATAGCCTGATGGCTGTGGGGAAGACGCTGTTTCTGAACCTGGACGTTGCAGTCTTCAGGCTCCTGTACCTTCTACCCGAAGGTAGCGGGGAGATGAGTGTGTGGCCAGGATGGTGTGGGTCCTTGATGACGCTGCCAGCCTTTTTGAGGCGGCGACTGCGACAGATCCCCTCGATGGAAGGGAGGTCAGAGCCGATGATGGACTGAGCAGCGTTTACTAAGGCCCATCTACTTCATTGGAGACCGTCGGACTATCTTTAGTCGGACATTACTGGACTTTACCTTGCACTAAACATGATTCCCTTCATCGTGTGCCAGTACACTGCTGGCGGCTCGACTGTAATCATGTTTAGATTTTTCACTTACTGGATAGCAGGCAACAAAAAGCTTTTCACTGTCCCTTGGTACACGTGGCAATAAACCAAACAAAACTAGACTGGAATTATATACTGAAGCAGATTTTGATTGTGTTGTTGCTTTGTTTCAGACACATTCAGTTTGTTATTAGTTTATTAATAATTTATTAGTTATTAGTTTGAAGATACAGTGTGGAAACAGGCCATTCAGCCCAGCGAGTCCGTGCCGACCAGCGATCCCCGCATATTATCAATACCTTACACACACTTGGAACAACTGACACTTATTCTCAGCCAATGAACCTGCAAATCAGTACGTCTCTGGAGTGTGGGAGGAAACCGAAGATCTTGGAGAAAACCAGCGCGGTCACGGGGAGAACGTACAAACTCCGTACAGACAGCCCCCTCAGTCGGGATTGAACCTGGGTCTCTGGCGCTGTAAGGCGGCAACTCTACCGCTGCGCCACCGTGCAGCCCTAACTTAACTGATGATTCTCCAAACAGTGGCGTGGGATCTGAATGAACAGGAACTTCTTTGTATCTCCACGTTGCACTCCCCTTTCTGAAGCAAGATAGTGACCCAAAACGTCACCTATCCATGTTCTCCAGAGATGCTGCCTGACCTGCTGAGTTGTTCCAGCATTTTGTGTCCTTTTGTGTAAATTAGCATCTGCAGTTCTTTTTTTCTACTCAGAAGGAATCTGCTATTTTAAACTACAATCGTCACACTTTTCTACTTGTGTGTGATTCTGCTTTTATATAGTTTAAGAAAGAACTGCAGATGCTGGAAAAATCGAAGGTAGACAAAAACGCTGGAGTAGCTCAGCGGGTGAGGCAGCATCTATGAGGCGAAGGAATAGGTGACGTTTTGGGTCGAGACCCTTCTTCAGACTGATCTTTGTGCTTTTGTATAGTAATTCTACTGGATTGTGTGCAAAACAAAGAACTTCATCTCGTTTGATGTCTCTTCTACACTGTCCTTGAACCTCATCTCTTTTGATAACTCATTTTGACACCCTCCTCTTCCTTATCTCTGTGTCTCCCTCTCCCCTGACTTTCAGTCTGATGGAGGGTCTCGACCCAAAATGTCACCCATTCCTTCTCTCCAGAGATGCCGCCTGTCCCGCTGATTTACTCCAGCATTTTGTGTTCATCCTCGGTGTAAACTGGCATCTGCAGTTCCTTCCTACACAAAGAATTTCAATGTACCTATTTCCCGTCTCAAATAAATAAAGTTCGATCATATCGTATTAACATTATTAGTTGTGAAGAGACTCTTGGCTTCTCTACCAGAGAAGACCTGGTTTAGTTTGATTGGAATGTCGAGCGGATCCAGGGACTAATCAACCACAAATACAACACACTCTTGGACTGGAAACTCCACCATGATTCAAAACCTAGTTAAGAACTTAGATCCACGGGCATCTAAAGATTGTCCAACAAGAAAAATCTATCAATCTCCACCTTAAAAATCTCCATTGACTTGGCCTCCTCAGCCGTCCGTGGCAATGAACTCCACAGATTCACCATCCTCTGACAAAAAAAAGTCCTCCTCAGCTCCTTTCTAAAGGTACGCCCTTTTCTTTGAGGCTAAAATCGAGTGGTGGCGCCAGTTGAGGTGGCAGCTTGCTAGCAGCTGTCCGTCCTTTCACCCTGGTTGTTATTTTCAGTCTGTCAGAAAGTATGTTTTTGGAGGCAATTTAGTCTTTTTTATATGGGGGGTGGGGGGAGGGGGGGCGGAAGAGGGGAAAACAATTCCCAGTCATTTCCTGGTCAAGGATGCGTCTTTTCTCCGAGCCACATCTTCGCCCCCTCCCCGCCCCCCCCACTCACGGCCTACCATCTGGATTGGCGCGGCCTTTCCTGCCGGAGACCGGCCAGAGCTTCAGCAGCGGCGCAGCACTGAATTCCATCGCGGAGCGGGCGATGCCTTACCAGGGATCGCCGCGTGGAGCAACTCCAGAGTGTTGGGGCTGCTGATCAACACCAAGGAGTTGTGGTTTGCGGAGCTTCCAGCCGCGGGCGGCGCTGACTTTAACATCGCGGAGTCCTGGGACCCCATGCCGGGGTTGAATCTCCGCCCAGCTCAGCCTGTGGACTTCGGAATGCGCTGTCTCCGGTAAAAAATGGCCGATTCGGAACTCCAAGCCGCTGAGAGCGTTCTTCCGTTCCTACGCCGGTGTTCCCGGCGAGAGGGCCTGAACATTGGGCCATCCGTAGCGGCGACTGCGCAGGGCTCAAAGGCCCCTGACCACGGGTGAACAAAGAGGGAGATGACTGAACTTTATTGCCTTCCCTCACAGTGGGAAACGTTGATTCCACTGTGGGGGGGGGGGGGGGGGGGGGGGATGTTTATGTTAAACTCTATAATGTTGTGTTCATTTTATTTTATTGGTGTGGCTGGATGGTAACTCAAATTTCACTGCACTATTTGGTGTATGCGACAATAATTGTAACTTGAACTTGACCTCTAGTCCCAGACTCGCCCACTACTGGAAACTGAAGGTAGACACAAAACGCTGGAGCAACTCAGCGGGACAGGCAGCATCTCTGGAGAGAAGGTGACGTTTCGGGTCGAGACCCTTCTTCAGACTAGTCAGGAGAAAGGGAAACGAGAGATTCCCTTTGCGGCTGTGGAAAGCATCTTGTCCGGAAACATTACAATCTGGTTTGGGAATTGCTCTGCCCAGGGCAAGAAGGCTCTGCAGAGAGTAGTGCGTTCGGCCGAACGCATTATGGGAATTTCTCTCGCCCCTCTGCAGGAACTATACATCAGGAGGTGCAACTCCAGAGCCAATAAGATAATGGAAGACCCCTTCCGCCCCTGCAACGGACTGTTCCAGCTGCTACGGTCAGGCAAATGCCTCCTTTGCCATGCTGTGAAAACGGAGAGGATGAGAAGGATTTTCTTCCCAGAGGCCATTCGGACTGTAAACTCCTATCTCACCAGGGACTAACTCTACTAACTTACTGTACCACAATACCGCCCACAATATTTAATATGAAAAAGAACATGTGATTCTGTTTGTAGTTTGTTGGTTGGTTTGTTTTTTGCACAAAGTCCGCAGGGACTGCCACTTTTCATTTCACTGCACATCCCGTATGTGTATGTGACGAATAAACTTGACTTGACTTGAGATATAGACGATGATGTGGAGAGATAGAGAACATTGAATGAAAGGTAAGCAACAATTGAGCTATTGATGGACCTATTGAAGACTGGAGCAGGTGCCTAAAGTTATATTTCAAAGCTGCAACAGACTCTCTGCAAACTAATTAAATGAAAGTCCCTCAACATAAACAAATGACATTACTGCAACTTTACTTCCTCTCAAGCAAATAAGGCAACTTCCATTAGGTTTGAAGTAATTTGTGGCCTCTATTACGATTTCAGCAATATTAGAAAAGAACGCTCTACTTTCTGCGCACGACTTTGAGAGAGAAATGATGCTCATTAATTTAGGTAAAAAAAATTCAAGCCTGCTGTAATTTGATCTCGGTTGACAGATATTGATTGTGAAATCGCATTGTTTGCAGTCGCTATCAGAAATAATTTCCTTTATATTTTGTTTAATATTCATGAGAGGAGATGGTGCAGGAAGCGTATTCCTGGTACCATATCTGCATGTTGATTACAATATTTCTGGCTCACAAAATCCATAATTTCCCAAACCGGATAATCAATTCAGGTGATAGCATGGTGCGTGCGGAATACCAAAGGAGAAGAGGAATTCTCAGTGCTCGTAAGAATCTGCCGCTCGAGTTATTATTCAAGACAAGCCATGGGGTAAAGATCAGCCATTACATAGACTTTTATTAAAGCTCAACTTGCAGAGGGAAGAGTAAGATTATTATATTAAGCATTATTATTTTTATTATTGTTATTATTACACCATTATTGTTTTTTGTGTATGTACATATGTGTGTATGTACACACACACATACGTACACACAATAAAAGAGCAATAATAACAATATGACTATTATTATATAGAATCTGAAGAAGGGTCTCGGCCCGAAACGTCACCTAATCCGTCGCTCCGTAGATGCTGCCTCACTCGCTGAGTTTCTCCAGCATTTTTGTCTACCTTCCATTTTTCCAGCATCTGCAGTTCTTTCTTAAACATAATAACACTATTATTCTTTGTTTTTTGTGTATACATAAGTGTGTGTGTGTCTGCATATATGTCTGTGTGTGTCTGTATATATATATATATATATATGCCCACGCTGCATATATGTCTGTGTGTGTCTGTATATATATATATATATATATGCCCACGCTGCATATATGTCTGTGTGTGTCTGTATATATATATATATATGCCCACGCTGCATATATGTCTGTGTGTGTCTGTATATAAATATATATATGCCCACGCTGCATATATGTCTGTGTGTGTCTGTATATGTATATATATGCCCACGCACGCACAATAAATACACACAGAAAACAAACTACAATAGTGCAATAACAATAATAATATCAATAATAATACATAATATAAGTATACATCATGCATAATCATATATGATGTATAAGTAAATGAAAAGTATATAATGTGTATGATCTACATGTATGTGCATTTGTGAGTATGTGTATATATACACACACTGAACTTTTTTTTTCTCTCATTTATTATATTGTTTACAGTGTATTATGTTTACATACTCTGTTCTGCCACAAGTAAGAATTTCATTGTTCTATTTGGAACGTATGACAATAAAACACTCTTAACGAGAACGATCCCAGGAATTAGCAGGTTAACCTATGATGAGCGTTTGTCGGCACTGGGCCTCTCCTCGTTGGAGTTTGAAGAGGTGGGGGGGGGGACCGAATTGAAACGTATCGAATAGTGAAAGGCTTGGATAGAGTGGATGTGGAGAGGATGTTTCCACTAGTGGGAGAGTCTAGGACTATAGGTCAGAATGAAAGGATGTTATTTTAGGAAGGAAATGAGGAAAAAGGAATTTAGTTGGAGGATGGTGAATCTGTGGAATTCTTTGCCACAGAAGCCTGTGGAGGCAAAGGCATTGGATTTATTTAAGGCAGAGGTAGATGGATTCTTGATTTGTACGGGTGTCAGGGGTTATGGGGAGAAGGCAGGGGAATAGGGTTAGGAGGGAGAGATAGATCAGCCATGATTGAATGCTGGAGTAGACTTGATGGGCCGAATGGCCTAATTCTACTCTGATTCTTTATGACCTTAACTCTTGAGATTCTCAAAATACGACCTTCCGTGAATCATTAGACTAAAAGTGCGACATTCTTTTTCGTTTACTGTCACCGAGGTAAAGTGAAAAGCTTGTTGGTGCGTGCTATCCAGTCAGCGAAAAGGCCAAACACTCTTGTTTAATGACATCGCTGATAATTAGTTACCTCAAATGGCTTGCTTCATCTGTCATTTAATTCTTTTGACCCCATTCTGTTGAAAGTGGAATTTTATCCTTGCTTAAGGCTGGAGCGTGTGGAGGTAATTAGTCCCAATTAATAAGTTATGTCTGGAGTTTACAATCCAGTGGGAACTAATATTGTTAAAATGAAATGTTCACATACCGGCTTTGTTGGCAACAGCAACAGATGAACAAAAATAATTGGTAGCGCTTTGGACAGATTAATGCAAGTTGTTCATTATTGAAGCCTGTGTGGTTGTTTGAACATTACTTCTTAAAGTAATGCTACTTGATGAACTAAAGGGCCTGTCCCACCAGCATGCAACTCTATGCGATGAACGCGATTAAAACCGGCAGCGGAGGTCGGGTGATCCCCTGTACAGGGCCGTTCCCACCAGCACGCTCCTGCATGCGGCAAGCGCAACCAAACCGGCAGCGAGGCCCGCATGGAGGTCGGGTGAGTGGCGCAACGCGGCGCAAAGTGAGGCGAACTTGGAGCAAGTCCAAGGTAAGTTCGCCAGAACTTAGAGGGGCACACAGAGAGGGGCACCGAGGCACACACACACACAGGGCCACGGAGCCACACACATAGAGGGTCATGGAGGCACTTACAAATAGGTTCACGGAGGCACGATGTCCGGGCGGTGTGTAAATGTCGAGGCGACTGCGAGCCGACAAGCCGTTGCCGTGCGGAAGTTTTGGACATAGTCGGTTTTTCGGAGCCCCGCGCAGTATCGGGACGAACTCGGGACATACTCCGCACAATTCCGTACGGCTCCGGCGATCGAAGTGGGACCGGCCCCGCCACGCCGGACGGCTCAAGCGACCACGTTAGGTCGCGCTAATCGCATAGAGTTGCATGCTGGTGGGACAGGCCCTTAATACTTTTGACATTATTGACAATAGGTTTGTGGCTTGTTGTTATTAGATCAAAACAAATCTGGACTGTGGTGGCACGGACACAGTCATAATGATTACAAGCGAGCCATTTACAGTGTATAGATACATGATAAGGGAATAACGCTTAATGAAAGGTTAAGCCAGCAAACTCCGATCAAGGATAGTCCGAGAGTCACCAATGAGGTAGATAGTGGTTCAGCACTGCTGCCTCACAGTGCCAGGAAGCCGGATTTGCCCCTGAACTCGGGCGCAGTCTGTCTAGAGTTTGCACGTTCTGCATTTTGCATTATTATCCAATCGGGCCTCCCTGCACCCCGGGAGAAAATGAATCTAATGTCATAACTTTGCAGTTATTTATTTCTCCGCCTGAATTCTGTGCTTTTTTTTTGCAGTTCGCAGCCTTGTTCCCTGTTTCTCGCCCGAGTCTGACTTCCCCAGTTTTAACAACGGGAATGTTCATTTACTCATCACTGTTTCCGCAGAAGCATTCAGCTAAATAGTTATTTTGATCCATTTCAAATTCCGTTTGCAGCAAAGATCCTCCCTGGATTCCAAAGCCGAATGTCTCATCAGTGGACAGTTCCAGCGATTATGTGAAGGAAGGAACTGCAGATGCTGGTTTAAACCAAAGACAGACACAAAATGCTGGAGTAACTCAGCGGGACAGGTAGCATCTCTGGAGAGAAGGCATGGGTGACATTTCGGGGTCGAGACCCTTCTTCAGACTTTTGCAGTACCATCTATATCTTTCGTTCCCCTTTCCCGTGACTTTCAGTCTGAGGAAGGGTCTCGACCCAAAACATCACCCATTGCTCCCATTCTCACCAGAGATGCTGCCTGTCCCACTGAGTTACTCCAGCTTTTTGTGTCCTTCTTAACTGAGAGGATTAACCAAAGATCATAGAGCTCTATTTAAGATAAATTTATTTCAGATAAAGAGAGAAATAGTGTGGCTTTAAATCAAAATTGCTTCTGATCAATGAGAAGGAACATTTCTATTTATGTCTAACTTGCCTCTCACACACACAGGCACACACACATTCATATGTTAAATTTAATTTTGAGCACAGGGTGTGTTAAAGCAATACAAGGAAAACTGTACAATACAATGCAGGGGAAACTGCACAAGGGAGGGGGCTGGGGAGGAAGGATGGGAGGGAAATGTGCAGAAACAAAGGGGAAACCATTTACAATAAAATTAACTAAAATATGTGAAGTGATAGATGAGCTATATCACACACTGTTCCCCTACAACACTGATTACCAAAGATGATAGAGCGGGCTACACTGCGAGAGGCATAACAGAAGTCGCATTTTGCATTGAAAGATGGTGGCCGTGACGCTCCGTTACATATAACACCACAGTGCGTTGGATTACGTAGGAGTGGAGTATCTTGCTCCGCTGTATGATCTTTGGTATTAACTGTCTCAGCTGCATCCAGGGCACTTTCTGCAGCGCACGGCCTTTGGGTAAGCACCGCCGCCATTGCCGACATGTTTCCAATGTAAACTTGATTGATCGTGCAGTGTTATGGAAATTCCAAACTGCCTAGACTACACTAGGGACTGAGTCCAGAATTGTTTGCGTAATTGCAAGTTTACACAAGGCGTCTATTGTAAAAATGACCTGCCCCACTTGGCGATTTTGCCGGCGTCATAACAGTGTCGCCAACAGATTTTGAACGTTTCAAAATCCAGCGGAGACAAAAAAATGTTGCGACACTTGGAAAAACAACGTGCGTCAGACATCATCACGCCACGCCACACGCCATCACGCCGCGTCACCGCCGCGTCATAAGTCGTCACGCCGCATCACCGCCATGTCATACGTCATCACGCCGGATATTTTTCGGTGACCTGATACGTCAGTCAATGATGCCGGCAGTCGCCGAAAAAATCGCCAAGTGGGACAGGCCCTTAAAGCAAGTGTCCGAATTCTCAATTGCAAAATATTAATTTATAAAATGATTAAAATACATCAGAGAATAAAAGGTGTTCAGGTTACGTTATACAGAGAGATTACTAATAAATGGATATGTAATAGAAGGTTTGTTGATGATTAAAATAGCTGGTAAATTTTGGATTTCCTTGGATAGGAAGCATCAAGTATCAGATCGACCATCATGATGGGAAAGAAGACAAACCATTTGAGTAAACTTGGGATAGTGAGGAGCATTTTCTTTGAAGCAGAGAAGATGAATGAGGGTCAATTTAGCAGAGAAGATTTCTTATGGGCCTGTCCCACTTATGCGAATATTTTGGCGACTGCCAGCACCCGTCATAGGCCGTTACAGGTCGCCAAAAATGTTCAACATGTTGAAAATCCAGTGGCGACCAGAACAAGGTACAACTCTTTGGGCGACTGCTCACGACCATACAGGCTTCACCCAGCCACAGGCCGCCAGGGTGTTGCCTGTATGGTCGCGAGTAGTCTCCTCAGTCGCCCAAAGAGTCGAGACGTCTTTCTGATTGCCACAGAATTTTCAACATGTTGAAAGCTTCTGCCGACCTATGGCGGGTGCTGGAAGTCGCCGAAAAAGTTGTGGAAATGGGACGGGCTAATTAGTGACAGTTTAGGATTAGCAGTGAAAGAGATCATGGATTTCAAAAGCACATATTATGTCTGCAGGTCACTGCCACTGGCAATGAAGTAGTTGTCAAGTTTTGCCACGCGGAACAAAATGGCAGGAGGTTTGGGTAAACAAGGTTCCCCAAATTACAGGTGACTAAATTAGGTCACTTGTTTTTTTTAAGCATGTAGGGAGGAACTATAGATGCTGGTTTAAACGGAAGGTATAGACACCAAAAGCTGGAGTAATGGGCATGTCCCACCTACGCGCCATGTTGAAAATCCAGCGGCGACCAGAAAGACGCTAAGACTCTTTGGGCGAATGAGGAGACGACTCACGACCATACAGGTGACATGTCGGGAGGTGAAGCCTGTATGGTCGTGAGTAGTCGCCCAAAGAGTCGTGCCTTGTTCTGGTCGCCATTGCATTTTCAACATGTGGAACATTTTCGGCGACCTGCAACGACCTATGACGGGTGCCGGCAGTCGCTGAAAAAGTTGCGTAAGTGGGACAGGCCCATAACTCAGCGGGTCAGGCAGCATCTCGGGAGAAAAGAGATTTTCTAAATCTCCAAGTTACTCTTTAGCCATCTTTAGCTTGTTAAACAGAAAAAAACATTGCCCCCACCCAACCCATCACCATCTCCATTTTAATGCAGCTTTTTTAAATTAAGGATTTTGTTGAAGTCAGGTGAAACGCTATTCATCATTGATTTGAGAGGCAGCGGTAAAATCTTTGTATTTTATTATTAAGAGAGTTGAGAAAAATGCCAAAAGCCTACAGAGGCTTATTGGAGCATGATGTGCTTTGCCACAGAGAGTGGTGGCAGGGATAATTATTTTGAAAAAAATTCAGATTAAAAATTAATAAATATTTGAAGGTCTAGATTTATGGGGAATGAACATGCAGTACTCCAGTTAGTGATTATTCACCATGAAGGATCAAATGACGTCTTTGCTGCAAACTCGTTTAGCTACTGGTTTGTGGGTCTTAAACCCCCTGTTCCACGGTACGAGTTCTTTCCAAGAGCTCTCCCGAGTTTAAAATAAATCAAACTCGTGGTAAGCACGGAGAATGAACGTAGCGGGTACGTCGGAGCTCGGGGACGCCTCTTAGCGCTAACGGCAGGTACTTGGGAAGACTCGCTAACGGCAGGTCAGCACAGGAAGACTCGTGAAGATTTTTCAACATGATGAAAAATGTCCACGAGAGCCCCGAGTACCGATGAGTGGCCATTACCGTAAATCTCCGAGTTCAGGGCAAACTCGGGAGAACTCTTGGAATGAACGTACCGTAGGACAGGGCTTTTACTATGAACTGCATTCAGTATTGAAGATAGACACAAAATGCTGGAGAAACTCAGTGGGACAGGCAGCATCTTTGGATAGGAATTGGTGATGTTTCAGGTTTCTTTGTGTCTATCTTCGGTGTAAACCAGCACCTGCAGTTCCCTCCTACTACATTTAGTATCGATGCCTAGGGCAGGTAACTTTCTCTTTGGCACTTAGTCTAATTTAGCTTAGTTTAATTTAGTTTAGTTTTAGAGATAGGGCCTGGAAACAGGCCTCTCGGACCACCGGGTCCGCGCCGACCAGTGATCTCCGCACACTAATACTTTCCTACACACACTGGGGACAGTTTTTACATTTATACCAAGCCAATTTGCCTGCAAACCTGTATGTCTTTGGAGTGCGGGAGGAAACCGAAGATCTCGTAGAAAACCCACACGGTCACGGGGAGAACGTACAAAAACTCCATACAGACAGCACCCAAAGTCGGGATCGAACCCGGGTCTCCGGCGCGGCGAGCGCTGTAAGGCAGCAACTCTACCGCTGCGCCACCGTGCCGCCCAAAATAGTAGGGGGTTGATGCAAGATGAGGCAACTTCAAAGCGTTATTTTCGAGAACTGTTACTTGTGTGAAGAGCTGTAAGGTTGTTTAAATTATTATACCCATCTCATCCTCCCGCGCTGATTTCATTTCTATTTTATGTTATGAGTTTGCAGAGTGCAGGGTAATTGCCCTTCTTGCGTTTGTTAAGCTCATCATCTGAGATTATTCAGACAAGTACAAAGTGCTGGGGTAATTTGGCAGGTCAGGGAAGAGGGGGGCAAGATTTTAGTTTTTGCTCTATTGCCTTTTGCTTATTTGATATGGAATCACATTTTTTTTAGTCTAGTCTACAGATACAGCGCGGAAACAGACCCTTTCGGCCCACCGAGTCCGCGCCGACCAGCGATCCCTGCACACTAACACTATCCTCCAGGCACTTGGGACAATTTTGAGAATTTACATTTACCAAGCCAATTAGCCTACAAACCTGTACATCTTTGGAGGGTGGGAGGAAACCGGAGATCCCGGAGAAAACCCAAGCAGGTCACGGGGAGAACGTACAAACTCCGTACAGACCCACCTCCCATCTAGGAGGCTCTACAGGTCTCTCCGTTGCCGGACCAGCAGGTTCAGGAACAGCTTCTTCCCTGCTGCTGTTACCCTACTTAAATCTGCACCTTGCTGATTGCCAGTCACCCCCCCCAGACACTCCTTCCCCCAGTGACTGATCTCCCCCCCACGAAATTTGCACGACTGCTACTGTATACACATATATATATTTTACTGGTCCATTATTCTGTGTTCGCTCTTCTGGATGAGATGCTAAGTGCATTTTGTTGTCTCTGTACTTGTACACTGCACAATGGCAATAAAGTTTGAATCTGGATCTGAATCTGAATCAGACAGGCACTCATCGCCAGGTTCGAACTCGGATCTCTGGCGCTGTAAGGCAGCAACTCTACCGCTGCGCCACCGTGCTGGCCCTGATTTTTTGTTATTAAAAATATAATAAAAAGCAACTGCAGATGCTGGTTTATACCAAAGATAGTCACAAATTGCTGGAGTAAATCGGTGAGTCAGGTGCAAATGTATTATTTCCAGCTTAATGCCAAATTTCCCACAGCATGGTGGCCAGAACTGAACGATGCCTCACCTACTGTTCAATCATCTCAAAAGCCAAATGGCTAAAAATCCAACAGAGTCCGCCTGGACCTACCTGATCTCCCATTTGCTAAACACGTTAATTCCCCTTCCCATTCCCACACTGACCTTCCTGTCCTAGGCCTCCTCCATTGTCAGAGTGAGGCTAAATGCAAATTGGAGGAACAGCATCTCATATTTTGCTTGGGCAGCTTACGGCCAAGTGGAATGAATACTGATTTCTCTAAGGTACACGAAATGCTGGAGAATCTCAGCGGGTGCAGCAGCATCTATGGAGCGAAGGAGATAGGCAACGTTTTCGGGCCGAAACCCTTCTTCAGACTGATGGAGGGGGGGGGGGGGGGAGGCGGGGGGAAGAAAGGAAAAAGGAGGAGGAGGACCCTGAGGGCTGGGGGAGAGGTGGGAAGGGGAGGAGACAGCAAGGGTTAACAGAATTGAGAGAATTCAATGTTCATGCCAAGAGGATGCAGACTTCCCGAGCGGAATATGAGGTGCTGTTCCTCCAATTTGCGGTGTTGCTCACTCTGGCCGTGGAGGAGGCCCAGGACAGAGAGGTTGGATACGGAATGGGAGGGGGAGTTGAAGTGCTGAGCCACCGGGAGGTCGGGTTGGTTATTGCGGACCGAGCGGAGGTGTTCGTTGATTTCTCTAACTTCTCTAACTTCAGGTAACCCCGGCATTCCCTCTCACTCCATCCTTCCCCCACCCAAGTCGCACCAGCTTTTTGTTCTCACCTAGCAAACAGCTAACAACTGCCTGTTTCCTTTATCATTGTCACTTTCTTGCCTATCTTTCATCCGTTTGTTCTTTGTCTCTCTACATCATCGTCTATATCTCACGTTCCCTTTTCCTGTGACTTTCAGTCTGAAGAAGGGTCTCGTCCCAAAACGTCACCCATTCCTTCTCACCGGAGATGCTGCCTGTCCCACCGAGTTACTCCAGCATTTTGTGTCTATCTTCGGTTTAAACCAGCATCTGCAGTTCCTTCCTACGCGCTTTGGAAGTGGGGGAATCTCTTGGTGCACTTGCTGCTGAGCCTGTCCGAGCTGGCCATTCGTGGGTCATGGCAGCGGGCAGCCGACCGAGGCTGACTGTCTGTCCCTCTTTTGAGTTTACATTGGTGCCCAGGTGTCCCTGGAGAGGTCATCAACTAAATCATGAGAGGAATAGATCGGGTAGAGTCTCTTGCCCAGAGTGGGGGAATCGAGGATCAGAGGACATAGGTTCAAGGTGAAGGGGAAAAGATCTAATAGGAATCTGAGGGGTAACTTTTTCACACAAAGGGTGGTGGGTGTATGGAACAAGCTGCCAGAGGAGGTAGTTGAGGCTGGGACTAAGAAACAGTTAGACAGGTACATAGGTAGGACAGGTTTCGAGGGATATGGGCCAAGCGCAGGTAGGTGGGACTAGTGTAGCTGGGGCATGTTGGCCGGTGTAGGCAGGTTTCCACACTGTATCACTCTATGACTCTAAGGAGCACACCATGTCTACGGGCACCTTGGTCACTTTCTGGGACCGCTGGCCACTACAGAGGTTCGAGCACATCTTAGATTAAAGTAAGACACAAAAAGCTGGAGTAACTCAGTGGGACAGGCAGCATCTCTGGAGAGAAGGAATGGGTGACGGTTGGGAGGAAGACCCTTCTTCCGACTGAAGTACCATTTTGGTTTGAGATGTATGTATATTCCTTATTTTAGACAGATGACTATAAGCGATTATAAATCATATAAATTAGTTTGGGTTCAAGGAGAAGGAGAATAACAGTGAGAGAGAAGGAGAGAGGGGGGGGGGGAGAGAAGGAATGAGAGAGAGAGGAAGAGAGGGAGAGAGATAGAAAGAGAGTATGGTCAGGCTAGAGTCGGCTGCCTGCCCCTCTTTCGGGCCTACGTCCGTGCACGTGTGTCCCTGGAGAGGGAATGCGCGGTGTCCACGGGGACTCTGGAGGCCTTCCGTCAACGCTGGTCACCGCGTGGGGTTGAGAGTATTGTAAACAATGAATGTACTGTTGTACTACAATGATTTGTTTGTTATAGTGTTATTTTTGATATGTTTTGATGTGTTGTATTATATGATTGTGTCGAATAAAGTTTTTGAAAAAGGAAAAAAGAGAAAGAGAGTGAGAGGGAGAGCGAGAGAGAGAGAGAGGGAGAGGGAGGGAGAGAGAGAGAGAGAGAGAGAGAGGGGGGAGATAGAGAGAGAGAGTGAGGCAAATAGAGAGAGAGAGAGGGAGGGGAGGGAGAGAAAGAGAACGGGAGATAGAGGGGGAGAGAAAGAGGGGGGAGAGAGCAAGAGCAAAGGGGGGAGAGAGAAAGAGAACGAGAGGGAGAGTGAGAGTGACAGTGAGAGAAAGGGGAGAGAGAGAGGGGGAAAGAGAGGAGGGCACAAAGAGAAAGAGAAAGAAAAAGAGAGATAGAGAGAGGGGGAGAGAAAGAAGGGGGGAGAGAGCGAGAGCAAAGGGGGGAGAGAGAGAAAGAGAACGAGAGGGAGAGTGAGAGTGACAGTGAGAGAAAGGGGAGAGAGAGAGGGGGAAAGAGAGGAGGGCACAACGAGAAAGAGAAAGAAAAAGAGAGATAGAGAGAGGGGGAGAGAAAGAAGGGGGGAGAGAGCGAGAGCAAAGGGGGGAGAGAGAGAAAGAGAACGAGAGGGAGAATGAGAGTGACAGAGAGGGAATGGGGAGAGAGAGAGAGGGAAAGAGAGGAGGGCACAAAGAGAAAGAGAAAGAAAAAGAGAGATAGAGAGAGGGGGAGAGAAAGAAGGGGGGAGAGAGCGAGAGCAAAGGGGGGAGAGAGAAAGAGAACGAGAGGGAGTATGAGAGTGACAGAGAGGGAATGGGGAGAGAGAGAGAGGGAAAGAGAGGAAGGCAGGGAGAGAGAGAGAGTAAGAGTGAAATAGAAACAGTGAGAGAGACAGAGACAGAGAGACGAGGCTATAAAATATAAATGAATAGGATGCACGGTATGTAAATTTCAAAATCCGGTCAAGTCATCAATTATGCCGATCGCTCAACATAGCTGAATACATAAACATAAAATAAGACCTTACATAAAAGTAATTAAATAGAATCAGCCTACACAAAACCCAATCTACCATATAAGATTTAGAAAGGAATAATGGCAATAAAAACTAATCAAGAAATAAAATAACACATTAACTGCAAGCTTCGAGAACGACGATATAAACAGGAAGACTATTCACGACAACGATTAGAAAATGAAATATATTGCAAGAATTATAACCAAATTAAGGTCAGCTAGTGTTTAATTATACTGATGGGCGAAATTAATTTCATTAATTTTAAAAAAACCTGCATCCAGATTAATCTATTTGATATTATGGTATTCTTTAATTTTAAATCAATGTTCTGTCCATTTTGTATCACTTACAAAGACAATCTTCACCGCTCAAAGGGTGATCTAGCAAAAAAAAAACAAGATGTGTAGGAAGGAACTGCAGATGCTGGTTTAAAGCGAAGATAGACAAAAAAGCTGGAGTAACTCAGCGGGGCAGGCAGCATCTCTGGAGAAAAGGAATAGGTGACGTTTCGGGTCGAGACCTTTCCTCAGACTGGATCTGAAGAAGGGCATCGACCCAAAAGCACACCTATTCATTTTCTCCAGATCTGCCCCGCTGAGTTACTCCACCTTTATTGTATCTTCAAATTAAAACATTCAAATTGTTTCCCCAACAATTGGAGCACTTGCTGGGAATATTTTTAAGGGAGAGTTAGATTCATCTCTTAGGGCTAACAGAATCACGGGCTAAGGGGAAAAAGCAGGAACGGGGTACTGATTTTGGATGATCAGCTATGATCATATTGAATGGTGGAGCTGGCTCTAAGGGCCGAATGGCCTACTCACGCACGGATTCTTCTATGTTTCTATTACCTGAATATTGCTGATCTTCCTCTTAGCTTTCTGAGGAGCACTCGTGATAATCTGTGTGTTGTATGATCAATGGTATGCGCAGTTAACTGACAGGATGCCGACATCACCTTATGCATATGAAGAAGTCAAAGCATCACCGTTGGCCCATTGTTGATTGAGGCTGTGTTTAGTTTAGTTGAGTTTAGAGATACAGCGCGGAAACAGGCCCTTCGGCACCCGAGTCCGCACCGACCAGTAATCCCCGCACATTAACACTAGTTCTACACACAGTAGGGACAACTTACACATAAACCAAGCCAATTAACCTACAAACCTGTTCTTTGGAGTATGGGAGCAAAATCACCTAAGTGGGACAGGCCCTCAAGTGTAAATTGTCCCTAGTGTGTGTATCCTATCCATGTTCTCCAGAGATGCCGCCTGACCCGATGAGTTACTCCAGCACTTTGTGTCTTGTGTTGTGACACCAGAGGATCCGAGACTGCGTCAACTGGCAAGAGGCCGGAACTCCACACAGGAAACACAATGGCATGAGATTTGTATTTCAGAGTCATAGAGTCATAGAGTGATACAGTGTGGCAACAGGCTCTTCATGTCCCAGCTACACTTGTCCCACCTGCCTGCATTTGGTTCATGTCCCTCCAAACCTGTCTGATCCATGTACCCGTCTAACTGTTTCTTAAATGTTCCTCGATTTCCCTACTCTGGACAAGACTTTGTTAAAGTAGTTAACTGAACTAATTCACCGATGCATCGCAAATATTACGCAGCGGGATTGTAACCTGGAGGGTTTAAGTAAGATTCATGAATTGACGTTGCAACTGGAAGCATTCTTGCAACATGACAAATATCTTCTGCAACACGAGGGGCATGCTTCTTGGCTGTTACCTCCCTGCACTGAGTCCCATTGTTTTCAAGTGCGAGTTAGATTTAGCTCTTGGAGGGCTAAAGGATTCAAGGGATATTGGGAAAAAACTGGAACGAGATACTGATTGTGGATTGTACACAAAAGGCTGGAGAAAATCAGCGGGGTGCAGCAGCATCTAAGGAGCGAAGGAGATAGGCAACGTTTTGGGCCGAACCTTCAAAGTCTGAAGAAGGATTTTGGCCCGAAACGTTGCCTATCTCCTTCGCTCCTTAGATGCTGCTGCACCCGCTGAGTTTCTCCAGCCTTTTGTGTACCCTCAATTTTCCAGTACCTGCAGTTCCTTCTTTAATACTGATTGTGGACGATTAGCCACGATCATATCAAATGGCGGTGCTGGCTCGAAGGGCCGAAGGGCCTACTCCTGCACCTATTTTTTTATGTTTCCATTTTCAGTCTTGTCCTATTTGGATCATCGTAATGTTAGGCCTATCACGTTAAGGGATGCAGTTAGCGGGTGGGTGGGGAAGGGAGGTCGAGGGATGCAGTGGAAGAAGTAGAAGTGGAGGCCTTCACAACAAGTCAACAAACAAACATAGAACATTCTTAAGGGGTTGGACAGGCTAAATGCTCCCCTTGTTGGGGGAGTCCAGAACCAGGGGTCACAGTTTAAGAATAAGGGGAAGGCCATTTCGGACTGAGATGAGGAAATAACCTTTTCACCCAGAGAGTTGTGAATCTGTGGAATTCTCTGCCACGGAAGGCAGTGGAGGTCAATTCACTGGATGTTTTCAAGAGAGAGTTAGATATAGCTCTTTGGGCCAATGGAATCAAGGGATATGGGGAGAAACCAGGAACAGGGTACTGATTTGGGATGATCAGCCATGATCACAGTGAATGGCGGTGCTAGCCTGAAGGGCCGAGTGGCCTACTCCTGCACCTATTTTCTATGTTTCTCTATTTCTCCGTTTCTAAGCCCTTCAAATCAATTAAGAAAACGTTGGCACTTTTCTAAGCCTGATTTAAGTTGCTGTCAAACCTTGATTCGGAAACATTTACAACATTCAAAACGCTACAAAGCGCAGCACTTTAAAACTATTTAAATATTTAACACTTTAACTCGGAGAAATATAAATGAACTAATGTTAATCTGTCTCCTTGACAGCCATTGCTCCCCATGTAAATAATAAGATTTCCAATGGGCATAACTAGTTCTGCTGAGGAAGTGGCAAGTGGAGTATTGTGTCAGTTTTGGTCACCCGTCAACAGGAAGGATGTCAGTAAGTTGGAGAGAGCGCGGGCATTCGGGGCCAGTCTCTTCCCAGCTGTTATCGGGCAACTGAATCTTCCCACCACGACCAGAGAGCAGTGTTGAACTACTATCTACCTCTTTGGTGACCCTCGGACCATCTTTGATCGGGCTTGCCTGGGATGAGGCATCCTGGTGTTGAAGGGACCTTTGGATAGGACAGGGGAATGGAGGGATGTGGATCATGTGCAGGCCGAAAGATCTGGTCTTGGTATCATGAATGGTATTGTGAGCCGAAGAGCTCGTCCTTGTGCTTCACGGTTCAGTTGACAAGTCAAATATCTTTTATTTGCTATTTCCACACGGAGCCAATTAGTCTAATTTCCAAGCGGCTGATTGCGAAAAAAAAGAAGAGAGTACAAGCCGCCTCACCTTGACTTGTCCGACGTAGATGTTTGCTTCCTCCTCCAGCACAGTGAAGTTCTTGAGAAAGACAACGTCGAACTTGGGGTCGTTATCATTCACATCGGTCACCATTATGTTGACGGTAGTAGTGGAAGTCTGTGGAAAAGGTAAGCAGGAATCACTCTCCGTGGAGGGGGGCTTTACAGAGGGGAAGAACAGTGGCGGACGCGGCGCGTGGGGGACCACCGCAAAGAGAGGTGGGGGGGTGAACAATGGATACTTGGGGAGGGAGGGAGAACAAAAGACAATGGGGACCCGGCGTGGGGGGGGGGGGGGGGTTCAAGAACAAAAGGAGGTGCCGGCGTGCTTTGTAACTTTGTCAGGGCCGCTATTTGTATACATTGTGTATGCAAACAAAGAATCTGCCTGTGCCCAGTCACCTGTGACAATAAAGTATCCCTATTCCGATCCACCTTGAAGGCGCATGGGGAAAAAAAACCGGGAAGACAATTAATCTCGGTCCCCACTTCAGAACCAAACGCGCACAAGCTATTCCTTTTAAACTTTTGGCATAAAAAAGCCGCCGTCGGTAATAAACACAAAGTATGAGAGTCGTTTATCACGACACCCTTTTAAAACTTGCAAATACTTCCCTGCGAAAATCACAGGCAGAAAGTAAATTGGGATAATGAATCAAACCAGTGAATCATGACCAGTCCACTGCGTTGTCTGTGAAAAAAAAAATGTTTCGCTCCAAATTTATACACATATTGTTCGCAAAATGTTCCTGACGTTCTGGTTCGAGTTCATTAACTCCTCCAAACCTGCTCTCAGTATATCAATGGATCACCATCAGCAGCAGAAAAACCGATGGCATTTTCTGTGGTTTATTTCAGTTAAGCAGCAATTTACGAAACTTTGGAAGCACAAAGCGCTTCCAATTCATGATTTTACTTTGTCGGCTTAGTTTAGTTTAGTTTAGTTCAGTTTAGAGACACAGCGCCTTCGGCCCATCGGGTCCGCGCCAACCAGCGATCCCCAGCACGTTAACACTGAACTACACACACTAGGGACAATTTACAATTACACCAAGCCAATTAGCCGACAAAACTGTACATCCTTGGAGGGTGGGAGGAAAGCAGAGATCTCGGGGAAAACCCACATGGCCACAGGGAGAACGGACAAACTCCTTGCTTACAAGCAGCCGTAGTCGGGATCGAACCCGGGTCTCTGGCGCTGTAAGCGTTGAAAGGCAGCAACTCTACCGCTGCACCACCGTGCTGCCCACTTGTGTAAATTATTTCATAAACTGCGCATGGATAGGAATGGTTTGGAGGGATGTGGGCCAAACGCGGGCGGGTCTGACGAGTGTAGATGGGGCAACTTTGTTGGTTTGGGCAAGTTGGGCCGAAGGGCCTGTTTCCGTGCTCAGCCTGACTCGATGACTCCGCGACAATGATTTGTTCCACTGCAACAATCACCAATGCCTGTCTGTATTTTCGCCCAGTCATTGTCCTGGGGAAGTTGCAAACACCGTTGGTCCAGACAACAAATTAAAGTAGAACCACTGGCACATCAATCACTCGGAAAACTATCTTGAAAATCGCAGACAATGCAGTCTTTGGTCGCTTCTGTGGCGTTTGATGTGACTGCAAGAGACAGCATGATTCAGTAAGGATTTAGTTTAGTTTAGTTTAGAAATACAGCGAGGAAGCAGGCCCTTCGGCCCACCGCTTCCACGCCGACTGGCGATCCCCCGCACACTAACACTACCCCACACACACTAGGCCATCCTCCCAGGCTTCAAGTGTCGGAAGGAACTGCAGATGTTGGTTTACACCGAAGATGGACACACAACGCTGGAGTAACTCAGCGGGCCAGGCAGCATCTTTGGAGAAAAGGAAGAGGTGTCGTTTCGTGTCATGTGATGAAGGTTCCCGACCCAAAATGTCACCTATGGTCGTGAGAGGTCTCCAAAATGTTGTAGCGTCTTTCTGGTCGCCGCTGAATTTTCAACATGTTGAAAATTTCGGCGATCTGACACGGGTGCCGGCAGTCGCCTGCAAAGGTCACGTAAGTGGGACAGGCCTTAACTCTGAAGAAGGGTCTCGACCCGAAACGTCGCCTCTCTCCTTCACTCCTAAGATGCTGCTGCACCCGCTGAATTTCTCCAGCTTTTTGTGTAACCCCAGGCCCTTAACTCTTTGATTAGGAAGAGAGCATTTATCAAAGTAAAAGGCTCCAGCTGTCTTGTCGAAATGTAGCGAATGCCAGTTACTCAGGAGCAGCATAAACGTGATTGATGCTGGCACTGTGATAAAGTGAAAGGAAGTTAAGCCACAAGGAGATGGTTTAAAAAATGCAGAAAGGACCACAGTTACAATGATAGATATCTCAAAGGAATAAAAACTCTGTCATGCTTGGGTGCAATCCCTTGTCCATAATAAAAAATATATAATAAACCATCCCCTGCATTATGCAAGTTGATCTTTAGCAAGGAGGAGGGGCAGATCAATCTAAGAATAGATCAGTCTGAACAAAACCTCCACTGATCCTCCCAGAGATAATATTAACATAGAAAAGATCAATGATCAAAGATCAAAAGATCAAAGATCAAATCAAAAGAGTTTATTGTCATGTGTCCCTGACAGGCCAATTAAATTATTTCTTTGCATAGCACAACAGAACATAGTAGGCATTGACTACAATTATGTACGTAAATACACATGAATTAATAGATTAATAAAGTGCAAACAACAGATGGAGGGATATTAATGTTCAGAGTTTTGTCCGAGCCATGTTTAATAGCCTGATGGCTATGGGGAAGTAGCTATTCCTGAACCGGGTCGTTGCAGTCCTCAGGCTCCTGTACCTTCTACCCGAAGGTAGCAGGGAGATGAGTGTGTGGCCAGGGTGGTGTGGGTGCAGGAGGAGGCCATTCAGCCCTTCGAGCCAGCACCGCCATTCAATATGATCATGGCTGATCGTCCACTATCAATCACCCGTGCCTGCCTTCTCCCCATATCCCTTGACTCCACTGGCCCCGAGAGCTCTATCCAACTCTCTCTTCAATCCATCCAGTGATTTGGCCTCCACTGCCCTCTGTGGCAGGGAATTCGACAAATTCACAACTCTCTGGGTAAAAAAGTTTTTTCTCGGCTCAGTCTTAAATGACCTCCCCTTTATTCTAAGACTGTGGCCCCCTGGTTCTGGACTCACCGAACATTGGGAACATGTTGCAAACAATTCAACATGTTGCAAACAATTGAAACAATTGCAAATGTGCTTATTCCTAATTAAAGCCTAATTGAAGCATATTGCATGTCAACGTGTAGATCAACACAAGTAGTCATGGAATCATGTAACATAGAAACAGGCCCTTCGGCCCATCTTGCCCATGCCGACGAACATGCCCCATCTACATCAGTCCCACCTGCCTGTGTTTGACCCCTATCTTTCTAAACATATCCTATCCATGTACCTTAAATTCAGTACCTTGTATCCATGTACCTTGTTGTGCGTTGTAATTGTTGGCAGACCAATTTCCCTGCAGGGATGAATAAAGTTTTATCGTATCGTGTCGTACCTGACCAAATGTTTTTTCCTTATGTTGCGACAGTAACTGCCTCAACTACCTCCTCTGGCGGCTCGTCCCATATGCCCACCACTCTGTGTGTAAAAAAGCTGCCCCTCAGGTTTCTATTAAATCTTCCTCTCCTCTTTGTAAACCTATGTCCCCCGGTTCCCATCAGTTAAATAAAAATGTGACATGTAGGAAGGAACTGCAGATGCTGGTTTAAACCGAAGATAGACACAAAATGCTGGAGTAACTCAGCGGGTCAGGCAGCTACTCTGGAGAAAAGGAATGGGCGATGTTTCGGGTCGGAACCCTCCTTCTGACCTGAAACATCACCTCATTCCTTTGCCGCAGAGTAGCTGCCTGACCCGTTGAGTTACTCCAGCATTTTCTGTCTAAATAAAAAGCTGATCCTCACAAAATAGGCTGTTGAAGATATTTACTTTACGATCAAACTCACCGCACTGAATTTCTGAACTAGACGCTACTTACAAAAGTTCTGATTCAAGCATGGAAGGTTTCCAATTATTCAATTTTAATAATGGAATGCAAAGAATGAACGTGAATACTGACAGATTGGGTTGGATTCAATGTAGAAGTGTTGTGTAAATAAATGTATGTCACATATTCCCAGGGAAGCATTAGCTGATCAGCCAATTCAGGACAGAATTGATAACGTATTGAGTGGAAATACAGTGATGGATGGGGATGAGAGGGATATCACAGGGTATGACTTTTCTCAAGCTAGACTCTTGAAACCAAGCAGATTGATGTTCATGGCTCTTTTCAATGTTTAGTTTTAGTTCAAGTCTACTGCGCAATGCAGTGGCTAGTGGGTTGCTGCAAGGCTCGGTGCTGGGACTCCAGTTTTTTACAATATATATATTAATGATTTAGACAAGGGAATTAAATGTTTCATCTCCTAGCTTGCAGGTGACACAAAGCTGGGTCGCAGTGTGAGCTGCGCGGAGGATACTATGAGGCTGCAGGGTGACTTGGATAGGTTGGGTGAGTGGGCAGATGCAGTGTGATGTGGATAAATGTGAGGTTATCAAAAGTGTTTTATTGTCATATGTCCCAGATAGAACTATGAAATTCTTACTTACTGCAGAGCAACAGAATATGTAATCATAATAAATAATATAACAAAAACTCAGAAAAAAAAGAACAAACACGAACAGTGTAATAATAATATTAGTCTATTGTAGTTCAGAGCTTATGAGGTTGTAGTGTTTAATAGCCTGATGGCTGCAGGGAAGAGCCTGTTCCTGAACCTGGATGTTACAGTACTCAGGCTTTGGTGCAAGAACAGGAAGGCAGATTATTATCTGAATGGTGTCAGATTCGGAAAAGGGGTGGTGCAACGAGACCTGGGTGTGCTTGCAAATCAGTCACTGAAAGTAAACATGCAGGTACAGCAGACATTGAAGAAAGTTATTGGCTTGTTGGCCTTCTTTGCACGAGGATTTGAGTTTAGGAGCAAGGATGTCCTACTGCAGTTGTACAGGGCCCGGTTGAGACCGCTCCTGGAGTATTCTGTGTAATTTTGGTCTCCTAATTTGAGGAAGGACATTATTGCCGTGGGGGAGCGCAGTGTAGGTTCACTAGGTTAATTCCCGGGATGGCGGGACTGACATATGATGAAAGAATGGGTTGACTGGGCTTGTATTCACTGGAATTTAGGAGGATGAGAGGGGATCTTATAGAAGCATATAAAATTCTTAAAGGATTGGACAGGCCAGATGCAGGAAAAATGTTCCCGATGTTGGTGGAGTCCAGAACCAGGGGTCACAGTTTAAGAATAAGGGGTCGGCCATTTCGGACTGAGCTGAGGAAAAACGTCTTCACCCAGAGAGTTGTGAATCTGTGGAATTCTCTGCCACAGAAGGCAGTGGAGGCCAATTCAATGGAGGTTTTCAAGAGAGAGTTGGATTTAGCTCTTCGGGATAACGGAATGAAGGGATATGGGGAAAAAGCAGGAACAGGGTACTGATTTTAGATGATCAGCCATGGTCATATTAAATGGTGGTGTTGGCTCGAAGGGCTGAATGGCCTACTCCTGCACCCATTTTTCTATGTTTCTATTCAATCATGACTGATCGATCAGTCCCTCCTAACTCCATGCTCCTGCCTTCTCTCCATAACCCCTGACACCCGTACTAATCAATTATTCCATTTTAATAACGGAATGCAAGGAATGAACAGGAATACTAGTTTAGAGATACATTGCGGGAATAGGCTCTTCGAATCACCGAGCCCGGGCAGACCAGCAATCTCTGCATGCTAAAGGCCCTGTCTCACGGTGCGAGTCCACCCAAGAGTGACCCCAAGTGAAAGAAAAAAAACGGACTCGTGGTTATGCACGAGATTCAAGGTTTATGGTCAAGTTTTTAACCGAGTTCCCACGGGCATGTTTTTATACGATGTGCCAAGGTGCTCTCCCGTGTTACCAAGTTCCTCTCCCGTTACACTTGAGCCAACCGTGAATTAAGGTATGTTTTAATAAAGCAACAATGTTAAAGAAAACATCTCCATCCTGTGGCTTTGAGTTAAAGATAGATATCAGCGCGGCTGCATCTATTAATATGACATACAGAGGGAAAATGCGCATCAGATTGTTGGGAGATGGAGCTCAGGGTTCGCCTCCTGAGCTGCTTTGGTCCCCAGGCGTGAGGGAGGTTGGGGAGGGTGGGGGGGGGGGGGGGGGGGGCGTCATTAATCTGTCTGGGGTGACAAGTCTCTTGGGTTAGGAGTGGTGTGCAAGGGAGTGGTGTGCAAGGGAGGCATAATTCCCTCCGATCTCTCTGAAGCCCCGGACGAGAACAAAGGAAACCTAACTTGGCAGCGCGTACAAGCCCTTTGTATATTCGGGTCTCGACCCGAAACGTCACCTATCTCCTTACTCCTTCACTCCTTAGATGCTGCTGCACCCGCTGAGTTTCTCCAGCCTTTTGTGTACCCCCGTTGTATATAACTTTGCTGCTGACGTGCACACCCACTCTCTCTCCCTCTCTCTCTCTCTGCTCTCTCTCACTGCAGCTCAGAGCCCAACCTCGCCATCCTATAGTGGTAACATTCACATCGGGTCCCCTCCACACCCACACCCCCTCTCTCCGACACACACCCCCCACAAGGCAACAGGCAGCGTGAGAGACAGAGAGTTTGTAGGGTGTTGGTTTTGTATAAGGATTTATTATTAATGGGGGGGGGTGGGTGGAGGAGAAATAGGGAAGAAGTTAGTTGTTCAGATCAGAAACCTGTAGGCTGGGAGCCATAATGGTGAAGAGCACACCCAGTTCTTCTGAGGAGTGCAAAAGAGACATCGATCCGAAGCAATGTTCCTCTAGAACTTTAACTGAAACCGTGTCCACATCACCTCCTCTTGGTCGGACCGCAACACCAAATCTACGCGTCAGGAAAATCCATTGATTCATCTCCATGGTTTTTATAGCTAATTTTCCAATAAATAACTGCAGTAATCACCCCCAGAAAGGGTAGGATAGGGCTGAAGCCCAGTGTTTAGACGTTGGAATGTTTTTTTTTTATCATTCTAATAGAATGATTTTCCACTCCTGTGGTAATTAAACCTTTTTTCACTCCTAGTTTTTTTAACATATTTTTAGGATATACATTTTTTATAAAAGTGTACACATGGGAAAATAAGACGAAAATGACCAAAAAGCAAAGAATATTTATCTAGGGTGAATTAAATTTTGTGATTAAGACTCGAGCGTGAATGGCACTGAAATAATTTAAAGAGTTCCCACGGTAGACTCACGAATCACTAAGTTAAACGCACGGGCCCTACGTTCTTACAACGAGTCTAAATGTTTCAGTTTTAATCTTGAACACTAAATTTGACTCGTGGAAAAAGTCAAACATGTTTGACTTTTTTCACGAGTTCACAAGTTTCACGGGTACCTGCCGTTAGCGCCACGAGTGGACAAGTTGATCGCGCGAGGTCCGACGTTCCGGCTACGTTGGCTGTACGTGATCACCACGAGTGAAAACTCGGGGTCACTCGTGGGCCAACTCGCAACGTGAGACAGGGGTTTAACACTATCTTACTCACACTAAGGACAAATTACATTTATACCAAGCCAAATGACCTACAAAACTGTGTGTCTTTCGAGTGTGGGAGGAAACCGAAGCTTCCCGTAGAAATCCTACGCAGGTCACGGGGAGAACGTACAAACTCCGTAGAGACAGCACCCGGAGTTAGGATCGAACCCGGGTCTCTGGAGTTGTAAAGCAGTAACTTAACCTCTGCCCATAGATACTTTACACATCTAAATCCAAAAACCTACAACAAAACCTGCCCGACCGTTATTAATGTATTTCATGCAAGTCTGTGGACAGCTGGAAGGATATGCAGCAGAGAAATGGTAGGATAGTGGTTAATCCAGAAGCTCGGGTCGATGATCCGGAGACTAGGATGTGCAACCTGTTATCGCTTGCTGCCAACAGAAGTTAAAACAGAGATGTAGAAACCAATAACTGCAGATGCTGGTTTATACCAGCGACAGACACAGAGTGCTGACAGCATCTCTGGAGAAAAAGGTTAGGTGATGTTTCGGCTCTGGACCCTACTTCTGACTGAAAGTAAGGGGTGGTCGGGGTTGGGGGGGTTGGGTGAAGAGTTTCATCCCCTCCCCAATCCCCTACTATATCTCTGAACAAGGGTCCCAGCTAAAACGTTACCCATCCTTTTTCTCCAGAGATGCTTCCTGACCCGCTGAGTTACTCCCGCGTTTTGTTCCTACCTTTTGAAGTCAAATCGTTCTTTATTTCTAATTTGAACTGCCAGGTTGAGTAGCGGAAATCAGGCACATTGACTAACTTAAGGAGACCAAAAGTGCTGGAGTAACACAGCGGGTCAGGCAACATCTCTGGAGAATCTATAACATGGATGAGTGACGTTTCGAGTTGGGACCCTTGTTCAGGCTGATTGAAAGGGGGGTGGGGGAAGAAAGTTCACTCCGCCTTTCTAGCTACACAGCTTTTCCGCTTTCTCCCTCCCCCCCCACCCCCGAATCAGTCTGAAGAAAGGTTCCAAACGGAAACGGCACCTATCCATGTTCTCCTCAGATGCTGCCTGACCCACTGAGTCACTCCAGCAATTTGTGACATTTGTTGTCTGCCATCATCTGCAGTTTTTGTTTTTAGATTAGTTAACTTGGTCTTGGAGGGGAGGATGCTCCTCAAACTGCGGAGCATCCTGGACAATAGAGCTCACCCCCTCCATGACACACTGGTCAACCTGAGGAGCACCTTCAGCAACAGACTGGTTCCACCAAGATGCATTGGACATATTTTAGTCCAATGATACGTGGATACATTAGGCCTACAAATAGAGCAAGCAATCGGGCAAATAGTTTCGTTTTCTTTAGTTGATTTCGGAGATACAGCATGGAAACAGGCCCTTCGGCCCTCCGAGTCTGTGCCGACCAATTATTACCCAGTACACTAGTTCTATCCTACACACTTGGGACAATTTACAAAAAGCAACAAACTGACAAACCTGCACGTCTTCGGAGTGTGGGAGGAAACCGCAGCACCCGGAGAAAACCCACGTGGTCACAGGGAGAACGTGCAACTCCACACAGACCTAGTACCTGTGGTCAGGATTGAAGTCGGGTCTCTGGCGCAGTGAGGCAGCAACTCTACCGCTGCGCCACTGTGCAGTTATCATTTAGTTGTCAAGCAAGAAAAATAATTTTTATACCTTATTATACCTGACACCCGTGAAGCAATTTCTTGCAGTAAACTCTAAATTGAACGGCATTGAGTAGCTGAATTAAACCATCATTGGCCTCTATCAGTGAAGTGATCTCCCACAATGTGTCTCGTCTTTTACTTTACTAATTGATTCTTTTTAAACATTAAGGCTGCAGAAACACAATTCCAGTGATTAGGAAACAATAAAAAAAACACCCCATGGTGATGTTCTGATCAATTTGCTCCTACGATGCAGCAATTGAACAGTTCAGATTATTAGTAATTTCACAGCCCCAGGAGCTAGACTTCATAGCTACATAAACATCAAGAACCTCCACTTGCATCTTGAATAGTCACAAAAGCATCGAAGCATAGAAAAATAGGCGCATAAGTAGGCCATTTGGCCCTTCGAGCCAGCATTCAATATGATCATGGCTGATCATCTGAAATCAGCACCCCGTTCCTGCATTTTCCCCATATCCCTTGATTACTTTAGGCCTAAGAGCTATAACTAACTCTCTCTTGAATACATCCAGTGAATTGGCCTCCACTGCCTTCTGTGGCAGAGAATTCCACAGATTCACAACTCTCTGGGTGAAAAAGTTTTTCCTCATCACAGTCTTACATGCCCTACCCCATCCCAACTGGGATGTTTAAGAAGGAACTGCAGATGATGGAAAATCGAAGGTGGACAAAAGTGCTGGAGAAAAACTGTGACCCCTGGTTCTGGACAATGTGACTTGGAAAGCAGTGACGTTAGATCTCAGCGAGCTAAAACCCGCCGCGCTTAGAATCTCACAGGTAGCTTGGACCCTTTGTGCCTCTTATTAAAGAAGGATGGCACAGCGGTGCAGCAGGTAGAGCTGCTGCCTCACAGTGCCACAGACCCGAGTTCGATCTTGACCTCAAGTTCTGTCTGTGTGGGACTGGCGAGACTCTCTATAAACTTGAACATGGACAGAGTGGTCTTATGTCCACTGGGATTTAATTACGATTTGGTGCTGCACGTAGACAAAGTCTGAGTCAGTTTATTCAAACAAATGACCATTGGTCTTTCGAATCAAAGTTGCATGAAAATATCCCAGCCCAACGGGCCTAATTAAGACAGATAGAGGGAGATTAAATATTCACATTAATATTTTATTGGAAGGCTTTTGGGATTGTCGATAGATTACAGGACTAGGAAACTATTTTTAGTTGATCATGGTTTGAACCTGCTGGAAATTGGTGTGGGAAGATTGGGGTTCCTTTGAATATTTGACTTTAAAAAAATTTGTATTAGCAATTTTATGAAATCTCTCATGCTCTTTTAAGGGGTTGGCACCAATGATGATGTGCTCAGATGACAAATAGGATGCTATAAATGTTAGTATGCTCACTATTTATGTTGGGAATCAGATATTGTCCAGCACCATCCAGACGCGATGTTTAGGTAATAACTCCCTACTTTATTTTTATTCAACTATTCTTCAGTTTCCAGTCTGCAGAAGGGTCTCGACCTGAAACGTCACCCATTCCTTCTCTCCAGAGATGCTGCCTGTCCCGCTGAGTTACTCCTGCATTTTGTGTCTACCTTCAGTTTCCAGTAGTGGGAGAGTCTTGGATCAGAGGTCATAACCTCAGAAGAAAAGGACATACCTTAAGAAAGGAGATGGGGAGGAATTAATTTTTGTCAGAGGGGGGTTGAATCTGTGGAGTTCATTGCTACAGATGGCTGAGGAGCCCAAGTCAATGGATATTTTTAAGGTGGAGATTGATAGTTTTTTCCACCCACTTCATAGGTCTTTTATTTTTGTTGAACCTCAATCTCTAGATGCCCGTGCACCTATGTTTTTACCTCATTAACCATGGGTGGAGTGTCCAGTCCAAGAACATCTTGTATTTGTGGTTCATTAGTCACTGGATCCGCACGACATTCCAATCAAACTAACCCAGGTCTTCTCTAGTAGAGAAGCCATGAGTCTCTTCACAGCTAATATGATACGATATGATAGAACTTTATTTATCCCAGGAAGGAAATTGATCTCCCAACAGTCATAAAACACAAAATTAATGAAACATTAAATTAAAGTGACTAAGGTTGATAGCCACAGGGAATGAAGGATCTCCTGTGGCGTTCTGTGCTGCATCTTGGTGGAACCAGTCTGTTGCTGAAGGTGCTCCTCAGGTTGACCAGTGTGTCATGGAGGGGGTGAGCTGTATTGTCCAGGATGCTCTGCAGTTTGAGGAGCATCCTCCCCTCCAAGGCCACCTCCCATGAATCCAACTCCGCCGCCAGGACGGAGCCAGCCTTCCAATTGAGTATGTTGACCCCATTGGCATCCGCGACCTACTTCCTGCTGCCCCAGCACACGGCAGTGAAGAAGATGGCACTGGCCAGCACCTGTTGGTCGAACATCTGCAGCATCTTACTGCAGACATCGAAGGAGCGGATCCTTCTAAAAAAGTACAGCTGGTTCTGTCCTTTCTTGTGGCCCCCAGTTCAGTTCAGTCCAGTTTACTGCCCAGGTACATTCCGATGTATTTGTACTCCTTGGAGTAATAATGGTGGATGGAAGTGCACCCCCAATACTGTAACCTTCTAGAGGTCCTGTTGGTGCCGTATCAGGTGAATTTGAGAGGAGGGTGGAAGTTAATGGTGGAGTGAATGAAATCGGCGAATTCTGCATTGGTGCAGGAGGCTGCCTCGATGCATTTGTCAATGTAGCGGAGAAAGAGTTGGGGGATGGTGCCAGAGTAGACCCGGGCCAACGACTGTTCAACACAACCGTGAAAAAGGCCGACTTAGCTTTCACGTGAAGTTGAGGGTCCGATTGTTTCCTCAGAAGACGTGATATGACGTGATAGTGGCTGCACGGTGGCGCAGTGGTAGAGTTGCTGGAGACCCGGGTTCGACCCCGACTACGGGTGCTGTCGTGTGTACATTCTCCCCGTGACAGCGTGGATTTTCTCCGAGATCTTCGATTTCCTCCCACACGCCAAAGGCGTGCATGTATGTAGGCTAATTGGCTTGGTGTATGCGAAAATTGTCCCTAGTGTGTGTAGGACAGTGTCAGTGTGCGGGGATCGCTGGTCGGCACGGACTCTGTGGGCCGAAGGGCCTGTACCCGTGCTGTATCTCTAAACTAAACTAAACTGCTGCGAAGGAAATACTATTTCGTCTTATTAGCAAGTAAACTAACTACATGTTTCCATTTATTGAAATGAAGTTGTATATGGTGAGACCATGATGGAACAATCAATTACTGGTTGATATCAGATAATGATGCAACTGATGAGGAGAACCCTGTTGCTTATTAGTTATGAAATGATGTTCATGTTATTTATCAGATAGGGACAATTAGCAGCTAACATAATGCTATCAAAATAATCTTTCTGGCCATTCAAGAAAATCACTGCCAAGCCAATAAACCCTTGGAATAATTTACAGCAAGTCTTCTGTAGTGCATTTTCGTGACTAATCACTTGTTTAAGACAAGATGCGATGATTATTATTTTCCTCTGTTAAGGGGCTGTCATACTGCGGCGACCTAATTCGGATGTCAACAAAATAGAGAGAGTACAGAGGAGATTTACTAGAATGTTGTCTGGGTTCCAGCAACTAAGTTACAGAGAAAGGTTGAACAAGTTAGGTCTTTATTCTTTGGAGCGCAGAAGGTTAAGGGGGGACTTGATTGAGGTCTTTAAAATGATGAAAGGGATAGACAGAGTTGACGTGGATAAGCTTTTCCCATTGAGGGTAGGGAAGATTCAAACAAGAGGGCATGACATGAGAATGAAGGGACAGAAGTTTAGGGGTAACATGAGGGGGAACTTCTTTACTCAGAGAGTGGTGGCTGTGTGGAATGATCTTCCTGCAGAAGTGGTGGAGGCAGGATCGATTTTAACATTTAAAAGTAAAGGTATAGGATATGGACGGGAAGGGAATGGACGGGTATGGTCTGAGTGCAGGTAGATGGGACTGGGGGAAAATAAATGGTCGGCACGGACTGGAAGGGCTGAGAAGGCCTGTTTCCGTGCTGTAATTGTTATATGGTTATATGGTTATAATTCACAAGCTTAGAAGAGTTTTGGATAGTTTGAAAAAATGTCATGTTGAAGACCTAAATGAGTACGCGGGGACGACCCTCGAGCATGAATGAGAGTTACAAAGACCTCCTACGACCTCGTGTCGACCATGCTGCAAGTCTGAGTTGAGGGCAAACTCACCAGAACTCACGGATTAGGTCGCCGCAGTGGGACAGCCCCCTTACTCCAGCACTATGTGTTTTTTATTTGTATACCAGCATCTGCAGTTCCTTGTTTCTCATTGCTACTGTTGGTTTCTATGGTGAATTGTTGTGCTATGAGATGCTTGAGCTGCCTAAGGGCCTGAGTGTCTATTTAATTAATTCAAAAAAAACGTTAATAGATTTTTTGTAATATAAAAAATTCGAAACTTCCAGCTTTTAATTCTTTGGAGGTGCAGGTACGCTATACCAGCGTGCAGCATTACAACCACAAAGCATCATTTACGAGGACTCGAGGGTCTGAGCTATAGGGAGAGGTTGATCAGGTTGGGGCTCTATTCCGTGGAGCCAGGTGGTGATCTTCTAGAGTTAAAGTCATAAGTGGTATAGATCGGGTAGACGCAGAGATCCTTGCCCAAGGTAGGGAAATTGAGAACCAGAGGGCATAGGTTTAAGGTGAAGGGGGAAAGGTGTTATAGGAATCTGATGGGGGGGTAACATTTCCACACAAAGGGTGGTGGGTGTATGGAACGAGCTGCCAGAGGAGGTGGTTGTTATCTTCTCCCCGCCAACAATGATTTATACTACATTTTCCTTGCTCTCCATTTCCTTTGTCCTATTTTCACATCTTACACCGCCTTATCTATGTATCTCACTCTCTCTTGACTTCAGCCTGAAGAAGGGTCTCGACCCGAAATGTCACCCATTCCTTCTCTACAGAGAAGCTGCTTGTCCCGTTGAGTTACTCCAGCATTTTGTATCTATCTTAAGAATCAATTAGCCAGTTACATGGATAGGACAGGTGTAGAGGGATATGGGTCAAACGCAGGCAGGTGGGACTAGTGTAGATGTGACATGTCGGTCGGTGTGGGCAGGTTGGGCCGAACAGCCTGTTTCCACACTGTATGACTCTATGAATCTCTACGACTCTAAAAGAAAAGTTGGGAAGTGGCGTCGCTCGTAGTAGCGCCGACTCTCGCCTGCAGTCCGTATGTTTTCTATTTTTTTTTTGTTTTCTTGTCTCGTTTGAGTGAGTTAATTTGAGTTATTATGTAGTGTATGTGTGTGGGAGGGGTGGGAGAAACGTTTTGGTCTCTTCCTTTGGGGGGGGGGGGGCGACTTTTCTTGTCGTATCCCCGTCTCCGTCTCCGCTGAGGCCTAATGGCGGAGCTGACAGCCTCCAATTGCGACCGACCTCGAGGCTCCGGAGGCAGAGCCAGCCAGGACTTACCAGCGCGGGGCTGGCCGACTTCGGAGCTGCGGCGGGTTCAGGCATTCCGGCGTTCCTGCGGCCCGACTTGCAGCTGTGCAGCTTTCCGGTGGCGGTGGCGGCGGCAGCGACTTCAGAGGCCCGGCCTCGGGCCCAGGGGACGTCATCGTCGGGAGCTCGCAGGTCACAGGTTGGTGACCTGTTTTTCCGGAGCTCCCGCGGCAACAGCTGCGTCCGCTGGACTGGAGGGCGGCAGCTTCGACCGCCCCGGGCCGCGGAGTTGAACCAGCCCGTTCGCGGAGCGCTGTTCAGCCGCGGGACTTATTTACATCACCCGGTGCGGTCACAACATCGGAGGCCCGGGTCACCTCAGCGCAGAGGAAGAGGAAGAACAAGAAGGGAAGAGACAAAGACTTAAGATTTTTGCCTTCCATCACAGTGAGGAGGTGTATGGTGAACTCACTGTGGTGGATGTTAAATATGTGTTTATTGTGTGTTTTGCTCTGTGCTATATGTATGACTGCAGGCAACAAAATTTCGTTCAGATCGAAAGGTCTGAATGACAATAAAGGTTTTCCTATTCCTTCCCTAAAAGTTAACTAAAGCACTTGTATTTGTAATTTGCTCAACCAAGTAGCACAGCGGCAGAGATGCTGCCTTACAGCGATTGCGACAACGGAGACCTGGGTCCGATCCCGACTGTGAGTGCTTGTCTGTACGGAGTTTGTACATTCTCCATGTGACCACATGGGTTTTCTCCGAGATCTTCGGTTTCCTCCCACACTCCAAAGACGTACAGGTTTGTAGGTTTATTGGTTTGGTACAAGTGCAAATTGTCCCTAGGGTAGCGTTAATGTGCGGGGATCGCTGATCGACTCAGACGTGGTGGGCCGAAGGGCCTGTTTCTGCGCTGTATCTCTCAACTAAACTACAACTAAACTTAGTACTACCAGACCAGTGGAAGCAATAACAATAACATAACTTTACAAAACTTTATCAGGGACTGAGGAAAGATATTTTGATTTCCATTTGTTACAAATTTTAGCTGAGTATGATTGCCAACAGATGCATAATAACCATATAGTGTTGCGGATATATACAGTACTTGCAGCATTTGAAAACTAATCCCAAATTCCAAAAGGAATTGAATTGAATTACCTTTATTGTCATTCAGACCTTTCGCTCTGAACGAAATTTCATGCCTGCAGTCATACATATATTAAAAATAACAAAACCACACAATAAACACAAATTTAACATCCACCACAGTGAGTTCACCAAACACCTCCTCACTGTGGAGGAAGGCAAAAGTCTTAAATTCTCTGTCTTCTTCCCTCCTTGTTCCCCCTCTGCGCTGAGGAGATCCAGGCCTCCGATGTTGCCGTCCACCAGGCCCGCGGCCGAGCCTCCGAAACCGGGCTGCCGCCACCGCCGTCGCTGGAACGCCGGAACACCGCCACAGGGCCCGCCGCTGGAACGCCGCAGCTCCAAAGCCAGGTCGCCGCTGGAGCTCCGAAGCCGTGCTGCCGCTGCTGGAAGCTGGAAGGCCGCCAGCTCCGCCATTAGGGCCTCAGCACAGACAGAGACGGTGACGGGGAACACGACAAGAAATGTCGCATCCCCCCGAAGAGAGAGACTAAAACTCCGTTTCTCCCACCCTCCCCCCCCCCACACACACACATACACAACCTAATAAACCAAATATAATCACTAAAAACAGGCACGAAGACAAAAATAAAATAAAAAACAGACGGACTGCAGGTGAGCTGCAGCTGCCAAGCAGCGCCGCCACTTCCGGAGCAGAGGAAATGGACACAAAAAGCTGGATCAGACGGCATCATAAGATCACAAGTAATAGGAGTAGAATTAGGCCATTCAGCCCATCAATTCTATTCCGCCATTCAATCATGGCTGATCCATCTCTCCCTTCTAACCCTATTCTCCTCTCCAGTCCTCTAGTCCTAGACTCTCCCACTAGTAGAAACATCCTCTCCACATCCACTCTATCCAGGCCTTTCACTATTCTGTACGTTTCGATGAGGTCCCCCCTCAATCTTCTAAACTCCAGCGAGTACAGGCCCAGTGCTGTCAAACGCTCATCATATGTTAACCCACTCATTCCTGGGATCATTCTTGTAAACCTCCTCTGGACCCTATCCAGTGCCAGCACATCCTTCCTTAGACATGTTGCCCAATATTGCTCACTATATTGCTCCTATCTCTGGAGAAAAGGAATATGTGACGTTTTGGGTCGAGACCCTTCGTATGGAAGATAAATGTTTAGCGTACTCCGCCAGAGCCCAGGTTCGATCCTGACTGCGGGTGTTGTCCGGGCAGTGTTTTAAACGTTCTCTCCGTGACTGCGTGGGTTCTCTCCAGGTGCTACGGTTTCCCCCCACACTCCACAGAGAGGCAGGTTTGTCGGTTAATTGGCTTCTGTAAAATGTCCCCAGTGTGTGTAGGATAGAGCTAGTGCACGGGGTGATTGCTGGCTGGCACAGACTCGGTGGGCCGAAGGGCCTGCTGCCACGCTGTATCCCTAATACTATAACTATAACCGCAGTTACAGTTACAACTGCTGCATTCGGAACAACAATCAGACAGATGAAACAATAGAAAAGTTTACAAAGTTAGATCTATATTCGGGTTGAAAAAAAATAGGGTAATGAATGCAGTGAATTAACAAATTCTGCAATTTAATTATGCTGATGTTACAGTATGTTTAAAGTTAGTTGCTCCAGTGTTGCAGTGAAAAGCATGTAAAAAATAACTAACTATGCTCAGAATTCATTAAAAAGTAATTTCAGCATGTTGCAATCTCTAGTAAAATATATGGTTTTCGCCAATGAATATAAATAAAGCAAACCAAAAAAAATAAGCATGTCGAAATTAAGTCAGGATTACTCTGTAATTAAATTTCTTTAGGGATTTATTGTAGTTTAGAGACACAGCGTGGAAACAGGCCCTTCGGCCCGCCGAGTCCACGCCGACCAGCGACCACCTGTACATTAGTTCCATCTTGCACGCTAGCGACAATTTACTGAAGCCAATTGTACCTACAGACCTGGACGTCTTTGGAGTGTGGGAGGAAATGGGAGTACCCGGAGAAAACCCACGCGGTCACAGGGAGAATGTACAAACTCCGTACCGACAGCGCCCGCAGTCAGGATCGAACCCGGGTCTCTGGCGCTGTAAGGCAGCAACTCTACCACTGTGCCACTGTGCTGATATCAGCATTGGTGGCATGGATTGCCCAGTGCTGGTATCCCAGTGACTAAGCCCTGTGTGCTGGTGAGCTCTGTAAGTATTGCTGGGGCTGCACTCATGCGAGCAAAGGAAGAGTGTTCCATTACGCTCTCGTCTTGCAGCTTGCCGATGCTGGAATGGCTTTGGGTTTGTCAGTCAGTGAGTCACTTGCCGCAGAACACACAATCTCTGTCTTTCTCTTGTTGCCATGGTATCGATGTGGAAGGGCCAGTTGAGTTTCTGACCCCAACTTGTTGACGGTGAGATAGTTGGCAATATTAAAGTCTTCAAATATCCAGAGGTGGTTTAGTTTAGTTTAGTTTAGTTCAGAGATACAGCACGTAAACAGGCCCTTTGGCCGAGTCCGAGATGGCCAGAGATCACCCCGCACACTAACACCATCCTACACACTAGGGACAATTTACAACTTGCATTTACACCATCTGCTCCCCTCCTGATCTGATACACCTCTATAGATTTACCCCTGAGGCATTACTTAGCAGATACGCATTGAACTGGGGTGCGCTCTCCCTGTTTAGTTTACTGTGGTTTTGTTTAGAGGTACAGCGTGGAAACAGGGCCTCAGGCCCACCGAGTCCAAACTCACCAGCGATCCCCGTACACCAGCACTATCCTACAGGCTTGGGACAATATACAATTTTTACTGAAGCCAATGAACCTACAAACCCGTACGCCTTTGATTTTTGTGGGTAGAAACCAGAGCGCCCGGAGAAAACCCACACAGTCACAGGGAGAACGTACAAGCTCCATGCAGAGAGCACTTGTAGTCAGAATCGAACCCGGGTCTCTGCCGCTGTAAGGCAGCAACTCTACCGTTGCGCCACCGTGTCATCCGGACTGCAAAATATCTTCTAAAATGGCCAGTTAACCATTCAGTTGTACAATGACTGCTACTCGAGAGCGTGTCGGTACCATCTATCAGTGGGCAGGTCGGTCCAGAGTCATATTTTTGGCCACTCGGTTGTGCCATGGGTAGTAAATTGATAAAGATAAAGAGAAAAATATATGATAGACCACTTAATATTAATGAAGGCACCAAATGGGAACTTAGCAAAGCCTGGGAAATCATACACGGAACACATACCATAGAGCAGTACTGCACACAAACAGGCCCTTCAGCCCACAATGTCCTTACGATCATGATGCAGAATGAACATGACGTTATGTTCGGCCCATTAAGTCTATTCTGGCATTCAATCATGGCTGATCTATCTCTCCCTCCTAACCCCATTCTCCTGCCTTCTCCCCATGACCTCTGACACTTGTACTAATCAAGAATCTGTCTACCTCTGCCTTACAAATATCCATTGATTACAGCCTTCTGCAGCACGCAGATTCACCACACTCTGACTAAAGACATGCCTTCTCATCTCCTTCCTGAAGGAACACCCTTTAATTCTGAGGCTATGACCTCTCATCCTAGACTCTCCCACTAGTGGAAACATCCCCTGCACATCCACTCTATCCGAGCCTTTCACTATCCGGTATGTTTTTGTAAGCTCTCCCCGTGACCTGCGTGAGTTTTCCCCCAAGATCGTTTCCCACCCATACTCCAAAGATGTACAGGTTTCTATGAAGGGTCTCGACCCGAAACGTCACCTATCTCCTTCGCTCCTTAGATGCTGCTGCACCCGCTGAGTTTCTCCAGCCTTTTGTGTAACCCTCGATTCTCCAGCATCTGCAGTTCCTTCTTTAACAGGTTTCTATGTTAATTGGCTTGGTATCAATGTAAAATTATCCCTAGTGTATGTAGGACAGTGTGAACGTGCGGGGACCGCTGGTCGGTGTGGACCCGGTGGGCCGAAGGGCCTGTTTCCACGTTGTATCTCTGCACTAAACTAAATTAAACTCAGCTCAGCGGGTCAGGCAGCATCTCTGGAGAAAAGGAATAGGTGAGGTTTCGGGTCGAGACCCTTCTTCGGACTGGGAATCCGGGGAGTGGCTATCACAGTGTTCAGGCCACTGGATTACCAGTCTGCTAACCTAACCGCTGTGACATGGATTGTGGGCAGTGATATTTTCGATGTGCAGGTGGACAGACTGAGACAAATAGGCTGCTGTGGTTGGCACCTTGCACAGAGATGTTTTATCCAAGCAACTGGCAGAAAGGAGCTGACATGGTGATTGATTGATCAAGGCAGTATCCGGAGCTCCTGGCTGTAAATGTTAAAGATAATATCATATTTCAAGATAGGTGCCAAAGTGATATTACCCAGAAGACTTCCCATAACAAGTTTTCATCCGAAATACAACCCATCTAATCTTGTTACACCGAAGCTGCCGTTCAGCATTATGTGTTGCACTGCACGGCCAACATCGCAGCGGCTTGCAGATGATACATTAATTGACATTGATGTAGTGAAGTTCTTCACACTTTCAGATTTATGTTTAATTATTGGCACAGGCTGCCTTGAGATTGGGCCCCTCCCGAAAAACCCTCGAAAAACTGTGCTTGGGAAGGAACTGCAGATGCTGGTTTAAACCAAAAAAGCTGGGGTAACTCAGCGGGACAGGCAGTATCTCTGGAGAGAAGGAATGGGTGGCGTTTCGGGTCGAGAAGAAGGGTCTCAAAACCGAAACGTCACCCGTTCCTTCTCTCCCGCTGACTTACTCCAGCTTTTTTGTGTCTACCTTCCCTTCAAAAAGTAAATCCTTCTCGCTCTCCCACTTTGCTTTCGAATGTAAAACTCAACGTTTTTACAGAAACTCAGGGGGTCAGGCAGCATCAGGGGAGGGAATGACAGACATTTTTTCAGGTCAGGACCCCTGAGCATTGAACACATCACAATACAGCACAAGATCGGTACGGTGGCGCAGTGGTAGAGCTACTGCCTTACAGCGCCAGAGACCCGGGTTTGATCCTGACTACGGGTGCCTGTCTGTACGGAGTTTGTACAGTACGTCCTCTGCCTGGGTTTCCTCCGAGACCTTCGGTTTCCTCCCAAACTCCAACAACATACAGGTTTGTAGGTCAATTGGCTTGGTGTCAATGAAAAAAAATTCCCAACATGTACAGGGCAGTGTTAATGTGCAGGGATCGCTGGTCGGTGCGGTCTCGGTTGGCCAAAGGGCCTTTTTTACCTCACTGTCTCTCCAAGCTAAACAAAATAAACTAAAGACACGTGCTTCGGCCCACAATGTCCATGGCCAACATGATGCCAAGACCATCTCCTATCGACCTGCACATTATCCATATCCCTCCATTCCCTGCCAATCCGTATACCAATCCAAAGGCCTCTTAAATACCACTTGTGTACCTGCCAAAACACTAACCCTGGCAACACCCTCTGTTCAAACAAGCTGCTCTTTACATCACCTTTAAACTTTGCCCCTCTCACCTTAAATCCACGCACTCTAGTATTTGACATTTCCACCCTGGGGAAAAAAAAACGTTCTGACTGTCTACCTTATCAATGTCTCCCACAATTCCATCGGATCTCCCCACAACCTCTGTCGTTCCAGAGAAAGCAATCCAAGTCCGTAACTGATCTCAACGCCTGGTTCTATTTCCTTCCCAACATGCCTAAACTTCCGAGTTCCTCCAGCACTTTGTGTTTTTGCTCAGGATTCCAGCATCTGCAGTCCCTTGTCCCCATTTTTTGTGACTTCAAATGTATCAAATTCTGGATTTCACACTTTCATTTTCAATGTTTTTCTTCTCTGCTACAAGCTCCTGAGCACCTATTATTGTCAGTATTATAACAGCGCTTCAAATGAATAGAATAGAATTGAATACCGTTTATTGTCATTTGAACATAAGTTCAAACAAAGTTATGTTTCTGCAGTCATAGCAACAAACCCAAAACACAAAATTCCAAAATTACACACAAACATCCATCACAGTGAATCCCCAAACACCTCCTCACTGTGATCGAAGGCAAAAGTCATATCTCTTCCCCGTTCTCTGTTCTTATTCTGCTCCCGCAGTCAAGCAGTCAAACTGCAGCATCAAGCTGATCGAGGCTCTTGGGAGCCCCCCGGCGGGCGATGGTAAGTCCCGCAGCCGTTTAAGCCGCGCTGGGTGATGTAAGGCCCTGCTCCGGGTCGATTTAACCCCTCGATTTGGGCGGGAGAAGATGCCGTTGCGGGAGCTCCGTAAAGCGGTCTCCCACCAGGGACCCACGAACTCCCGATGTTACCGTCCACAGGGCCTGCAGCCGGAGCCTCCGAAGCTCCGAAGTCGGGTCACAGCCGCGTGCCACCACAGCGCTCCGCACTCAGAAGTCGGCCAGCTGCGCGATGGTGAGTCCGCAGGCTCAGCGACTGGAACCCCAGGTCGATTCCCGTTGGAGGCCGCCGGCTCCACGATGTTAGGCCGCAACGACAACGGAGACTCGACAGGGAAAAAGTCGGGTCCTCGTACAGGGAAGAGTATAAAAAGTTTCCCCCACTTGCTGCCCACATATACACAGCTAAAAATAATATAAAAACTAAAACCAAGACATCCACTTAACAGACAAAAAGAAAAAAAAAGACAGACAGACTGTAGAGGCCGCTGCCGCGAGGCACAGTGAGAGTATGTTTACAGTATTAAATTGTCTGTAAATTGGATTCAAGTATGGGCACCAAGCATTTTTACACGGGCGTTACGTTGTTGAAAAGTAGTGCATATCTCAAAAACGTGTAGAATAAATATATATGGGCCCATATATGGTAAACATAAACATATCTATCTCAATAGACACATAAAGCTGGAGTAACTCAGTGGGTCAAGACAGCATCGCTGGAGAGAAGGAATGGGATATCCCAATAAAGACACAAAAAGCTGGAGTAACTCAGTAGGACAGACAGCATCTCTGGAGAAAAGGAATGGGTGACATTTTGGGTGGAGACCCTTCTGCAGACAGAGTCATTGGCATACCAAATCTCCTCAAACTTCTAAGAAGGGTCTCGACCCAAAATGTCACCCATTCCATCTCTCCAGAGGTGCTGCCTGTCCCACTGAGTTACTCCAGCATTTTGTGTCTATCTTCGGTGTAAAACAACATCTGCAGTTCCTTCCTGTACACTAGGCGAGCACGCCTAGCAAACAGCGAACAATGGCCTGCTTCCTTTATCAGTTACTTTTTTGCACATCTTTCATTCATTTGTTCTATATCTCTCCACATCACAGCCTCTATATTCTCATTCCCTTTCCCATCCATCAGTCTGAAGAAGGGTCTCAACCCGAACCGTCACCCATTCCTTTTCACCAGAGATGCCTCCTATCCTGCTGAGTTACTCAGGCATTTTGTGTCTACTTTCCTACACACTGCTCTGTAAATGCAATCTTTTCTAAACAAAAATGCCTATCAAAACCACTCCTCGCCTCCGTCAACCTATTACATGCCAGGCTTCGTCCTTCCCCTTCTCTCTTTCAGCATTCTTTTGCCCCCCCCCCCCCCCCCCCCTCAAAACACCTACAATCATTCTGAAGAAGATCCTGGTCCAAAATGTCAGCTATCCATGTTCTCCAGGGATCCTGCTTGACCTGCTGGGTTAACTCCAGCACTTTGTGTCAGTTCTTATTTTTATGATTTTATTTATGACTTCCAGAAATGCTTTACAGCTAATTACTTGTTTCAGAAATACAGTTACCAAGTAATATGGGAAGCACAACAGTGTATTTGCACACAGCTGGTTTCCCTCAAACATAAACGACCGGATAATTAGTTCTTGTGATGGTGTTTGAAAGATAAATGTTGGCTCCGAAACTGCAAGGGTGCTCCAGGTCTCTGATTATGTTACCATGTCCGCCTGAGAGAGAAGATGGACTTCTTTAGTTCACTACTTCTAGGAGCAAAATTAGGCCATTCGGCCCATCAAGTCTACTCCGCCATTCAATCACGACTGATCTATCTCTCCCTCCTAACCCCATTCTCCGGCCTTCTCTCCAAATGGCACAAACTCCATACAGACAACACCCATAGTCAGGATCAAACCCGCCTCGACTGTGCTAACCCTCAGTATCCCTGCTCTCTGGGATTTAAAAGATACCCTTGGATTCTTTTGATTTTGGAGAATTTTAAGACGAGCTGCAGTTGGAATATGTACACAGCAGAGTCAGTTTAATTATTTTTAAAAGATTTGGCAGGTTTGAAGAAACATATCGTGTGTCAGCTTTATCTCAGTTTTTTCCACCAACGCCTTGAGTCAGAAGGTAAAAGGTTCAAGTCCCACTGTTAACACTTGAGCAGATAATCTGAAATGATGCTTGTATGTGGAAGTGCAGTGTTTGGCTTTTGGATTCAGCCTATTTTGTCGAAAAGTGAAAGGCCTGGACAGAGTGGATGTGGAGTGGATGTTTACACTGGTGGGAGAGTCTAGGAACAGAGGTCATAGCCTCAGAATTAAAGGACATTCCTTTAAGAAGGAGATGAGGAGGAATTTGTAAGAAGGAATGGCAGACGCCGATATTTACCAAAGATAGACACAAAAAGTTGGAGTAACTCAGCGAGCCAACGTTTCGGCTCAAGACCCTTCTTCAGACTTTCAGACAAAGAGTAGTGAATCTGTGGAATTAATTCCCACAGATGGCTGAGGAGGCTGTCAGTGGATATTTTTGAGGCAGAGATAGATAGATTCTTGATTAGTACGGGTGTCAGAGGTTATGGGAAGAAGGTAGTAGAATGGGGTTAAAAGGGAAAGATAGATCAGCCATGGTAGACAAAAGTGCTGGAGAAACTCAGCGGGTGAGGCAGCATCTATGGAGCGAAGGAAATGGGCAACGTTTCCGGCCACAATCCTTCTTCAGTAGACTTGATGGGCCAAATGGCCTCCTTCTACTACTATTCCTTATGACCTTCTCCCCGTGACCACATGGATTTACTCCAGGTGCTCCGGATTCCTCCCACATTCCAAAGACGTGCAGGGTTGTAGGTTAATGAGCTTCTGTAAATTGCTCCTCGTGTGCAGGATGCGAAACTGGAATAACATAGAGCTGGAGGAGGGGTGATTGTTGGTCTGCGCGGACTCGCTGGGGCAAAGGGCCTGCTTCCACGCTGCATCTCTACATTCTAAAGTAAAGTCTAAATGAGGGAGAATGTAGACACATAAAGCTGGAGTAACTCAGCGGGACAGGCAGCATCAATGGAGAGAATGGGTGACATCTCGGGTCGAGACCCTTCTTCAGTCTGACAGCGTTTCGATCCTGACTGCGGGTGCTGTCTGTATAGAGTTTGTGCATTCTCCCCTGTGTGGGTTTTGTTCGAGATCCCCGGTTTCCTCCCACACTCCAAAGACGAACAGGTTTGTAGGCTAAGCGGCCTGGTATAATTATAAATTGTCCCTGGTGTGTAGGGTGGTGTTAGTGTGCGGGGATCGCTGGTTGGAGCGGACTTGATGGGCCGAAGGGCCTGCTTCCGCGCTGTATCCCTAAAGTAAACTAAAATCTACTTCTAAAAAAGCAAACTCCACAGGGAAGTGCCCAGTTGAACTTCCATTAAGGTGTCAATCAAATTCCTCACATGTTGCAAAACATACTTGGCTAATAAAGTAAAGGGCCTGTCACACTAGCGCGCGATTAGACGCGACAAGCGCGACCTACCGTGGTCGCTTTAGTCGTCCGGCCTCGCGTGACCCTGTCCCACTGCGATCGCCGGAGTCTCGTGGAGTTGCGCGGACTCGTGTGGAGCTGGTGTCGACATCGCGCGTAGTGTCCAAAAACCGACACTGCTTAAAAATTACGCGCGGCAAAATCCTGTCGCGCCGAACGTGATGACGTTTTGACGTTGTGCGTCTTCAGCGTGGCGTTGCGTGATGACGTCACTGCCCGACGTCGTGCAACGCGCATGCTCATGCGCATCGTCACGTGATGAAAAATAACGTCCTTCCTTCGGACGTCGCGCGTGTAATCGCGCGCTAGTGGGACAGGCCCTTCACTCGCACCGGGATCGCCTGACCCCCACGCGACCCCCGCGTCCAAATTTGTCGCGCTTGTCGCGTCTAATCGCGCGCTAGTGTGACAGGCCCTTTAGCATGAGTATCAGTTTGATCCTGAAATGGTAAGTTCACTCTGCAAAAAATTGCATTTTTCACTTGCATGGCAGAAAAATACAAAACAATTCAGGTTTCTAAGTCCATGACTTCAGTGCAATAGCTCTGTAAATAAATCTGCAAAATGTAAATAAAATAAATAAAAGAATTGACTTACTGAATCAGGCTTGCCATCAGATGCCGTGACAATCAGAATGTATCGATCAGTACTCTCCCTGTCCAAAGGTTTTTCCAAGATTAACAGGCCAGTGCTGGGGGTAATAGAATGGAAGAAATGGTTTTAAGAAACATGCTGCAGAAGCTGGAGAGGTGACAAGAACTGATCTTAGGGACAGGCCACAGTGTACAGACATTTTAGAATAAATTATTGTAATCTCAGTGTGAAAGCGCACACCACCAAATTTAGAGACAGTTTCTTCCCAGCTGTAATCAGGCAACTGAATCATCCTACCACAACCAGAGAGCAGTGTTGAACTACTATCTACTTCTTTGATGTCCCTCGGACTATCCTTCAGCGGACTAAGCGTTATTCCCTCCACCATGTATCTATGCACTGTAATTGGATTGGCTATAATCATGTATTATCTTTCTGCTGACTGGTTAGCATGCGACAAAAAGCTTTTCACCGTACCTCGGTACAGGTGAAGATAAACCGAACTGAACTCTGGATGACATGCAAACATTTTTATTACTCTCTACAGAAAGAGCTAATTCAGCACACTTGGTTATATTGTTTATAAAAGCAGTATCTGCTCTTCTGTTCCTGAACACCCACTGATTCAGTTCTCTATTACAGAGCTGGTGTCTTGAAAGCTTGAAGTGGCTTGAAAGCAAATGTATGCTTTTTAATACATGCCATATACACCTTGATAGCGGAAATTTGATTACCATCTCCTGGCTACAAATATGTGCATGAAATTGGTTAAAAAACCCACTATTATATATTTAATGCGAAGAAGGATACTTTTCCTATGTTGGTTACATCAAAAGTACGATAAAAAAATATTCCCTTCTTCATTAGTCATAGTCTTCCAACGTAGAAACAGGCCCTTCGGCCCAACTTGCTCACACCGACCAACATGTCCCATCTGCACTAGTCACACCTGTCTGTGTTTGGCCCATATCCCTCTAAACCTGTCCTATCCATGTATCTGTCCAAATGTTTCTTAAAAGTTGCGATAGTTCTGGATTATCTCTAGAATATCGGCATATTCATTCCCTAAAAGGTCGGGGATCACACTATTTCGTCAATTCTATTACTGGTGGGATAAACAGCACTCATATTTTAACTTGTGCAATATGGGACATGCAAATGGACGGAAAAGAAGAAACTATTGTACATCTGGTATTATGGGTTAATTACCAATCTTATCTGGGGTCCACCTGTCATTGAGCACTCCTTGGTCAACCATAGTTTGAACAGCACTGCTTCCTGGAAGACCTACCAGATGGGTTTCCTCATTTACCCTTTCCCCATCAACATTAAAAACACACACCATACCAGCGCCCCCTCTCGCCTCAACTTCCTTAAAATCAACCATCGCAGAGTGCTGGCTCGAAAGGCCGAATGGCCTACTCCTGCACCTGTTGTCCATTGTCTACTCGTCCCACCCACTGATAACATCCCTGACTCCCTAATCAAGAATGACTATCAGTTCAACAGATGAGCACTGATTTCCTAGTGTCATACAGCACGGAAACAGGCCCAATGGCCCACCTCATCCATGCCAACCAAGATGCCCCATCTAAGCTAGTCCCAAATGCCCTCGTGTGCATCATGTCCCTCTAAACCTTTTCTATCCATGTACCCATCCAGGTGTCTTTGGGCAGCACAGTGGCGCAGTGGTAAAGTTGTTGCCTTACAGTGCCATAGACCCGGGTTCCATCCGGAATACGGGTGCATCTGTATGGCGTTTGCGCATTGTCCACATGACCGGGAGTGTTTTCCCCGGGTGCTCCGGTTTCCTCCCACATTCCAAACACGTACAGGTTAGTGGGTTAATTTGCCTCAGTAAAGATTGTAAATTGCCCCTGTGTGTAGGAGGGTGCTTGCGTACGGGGATCACCGGTCGACGCAGACTCGGTGGGCCGAAGGGTCTGTTGCCGTGCTGTAGATCTAATCTAATCTAATCATCTTAAATGCTGCTATGCTATCTGCCTCAACCACCTCATGTGGCAGCTCGTTCCATATACCCACCAGCAGTTTGTTGGTTTATCTATTCCAATTGTCATGTCCACTCTGGTCTGGCTCACACTCACTAGTCTGACCCCGTCAGCAAGAAACCATCACTCTGACTTCCCATTTCTCCAAATGCTGGCCCCAATTTATGTCTGCCTTCCCAATATGAGGCCTAAAATTCCATCCTGATATGTCCCGTACTAACCAACCTGATCTCCCGTTAGCCCAGCACTTCAACTCCCCCTCCCGTTCTGAATCTGACCTTTCTGTCCTGGGCCTCCTCCATGGCCAGAGGGAGGCCCAGCGTAAATTGGAGGAACAACACCTCATATTTCGCTAGGGTAGTTTACACCCCAGCGGTATGAATATTGACCTCTAATTTCAGGTAGTCCTTGCTTTCTCCCTCCTTCCCAGCTCTCCCACACAACCTACCATCTCTGCCTCTTCCTTTCTATTTCCCGCTCCACCCCCTCCCATCCCACCGACGTCAGTCTGAAGAAAGGTCTCGACCCGAAACGTCGCCTACTCCTTTTCTCCTTAGATGCTGCCTCACCCGCTGAGTTTCTCCAGCATTTTTTGTCTATCCCGCTGAGTTTCTCCAGCCCTTGATATGTCCCTGCACTCATGCAACTATGTTTTACCACATGTTCTCCCAAGCACCAATGCATTTCTTGGGCAGGGAATTTACAAACATGACAAGGGCATTAATGACAAGATGACCACAGAGAAACATTCGCAGTTTAGTTCAGTTTAATTCAAAGATATATAGCATCGAAACAAGTCCTTCAGTCCACTGAGTCCATGCTGACCATCGATCACCCATTCACATTAGTTTTCTGCTATGCCACTTTGGCATCGAGTTTAGTTTAATTTAGTTTAGTTTACGTTAGTTTAGTTTAGATTAGAGATGCCAAAACAGTGTGGAAACAGGCCCTTCGACCCACCAAGTCCGTGCCGACCAGCGATACTCACACACTGACTTACCCACACTAGGGACAATTACAAATTTAACCAGGCCTATTAGCCGACAAACCCGCAGGTCTTTGGAGTGTGGAAAGAAACCGGAGATCACGGAGAAAACACATGCAGGTCTCAGGGTGAACGTACTAACTCTGTGCAGACAAGCACCCGTAGTCAGGATCGAACCTGGGTAACTCCCTCCAAATTAGGGGTGAATTTTACAGAGGTCAATCAATCTATAAACCCGCATGCCTTTGGGATTTGGTTGGAAATCAGAGCACCCGGAGGAAACCCACGAGGTCACAGGTAGAACACGCAAACTCCACACAGACAGCACCCGTGGTGAGGATGGAACCCGGGACACTGATGTGAGGCAACGGCTCTACCAACTGCCCCAATGCCAGATGAAATTACACAAATTACCCGTATAAAAGTAAATGGATTAACAATAGGGGATAATTGATTTCATAACTATTACTGAGCCAATAAAGTTGGGAACTAAATGTTTGAGATATTTGACCTTTAGAAAATAATAAAGATAAATGAAATATAAAGTACATTGGTCCTGATTGGGGATGATAAGCTATGATCACATTGAATGGCGGTGCTGCCTCGACGGGCCGAATGGCCTCCTCCTGCATCTATTGTCTATTGTCCTAAAATGAGTCATAGTCATACAGCAAGGAAACAGGCCCTCGGCCCAGCTCCTCCATGCTGACCAAGATACCCTATTCGCTAACCCTATCTGCCCACATTTGGTCCATATCTCTCTCAATCTTTCCTGTCTGTGTGCAGGTACTTTGACAGGTGCATGGATAGGTTTAGAGGGATATGAGGTGGGACTAATGTAGCTCGGACATGTTGGCCGGTGTAGGCAGGTTAGGCCGGAGGACCTGATTCCACGCTGTATCACTCGATGACCATATGACCTGTCCCATGAGATGGAAAACAAAATGAGCCCAGAATATGGTGCCCGTATGAGGGGAATAACAAAATAGCAACTGGTTCAGTTGTGACAGTATGTTATGATCCGTTGAACAGTAATTATAACATTAGAGCAGAAAATCAGAGGAATGTATAAAAAGCATAATGCAATAACCCTAGGCAGATTGGGAAAATGAAGCAACTTGGAAGGTGGGTTGATAAAATGCTTCAAGACAGTTTCCTGTAATAATGTTGAGGAACCAGGGAGAAAACTACTTTAGATCCAGTATTATGTAAAGAGATTGGGTAATTAGCTATCATTGCAGAGGACAATTCAGGAAGGAACGATTCAGAAGATGGAATTTCCATATTCATGTTATTATAGATGAGGCAAAGGTATTACATTTAAACAAAGACAATTTCTTAAATTTTAGAACTGGGTTGAGTAAAGTAGATTAGGAAATTGGAATTAATATATGTAGGAAGGAACTGCAGATGCTGGTTTACACCGAAGATAGTCTAAATGGCGTCATGTTTGGGAAAAGGGGAAGTACAACGGGGTCTGGGGGTCCTTGTACATCAGTCTATGAAAGTTAGCATGCAGATACAGCAGGCAGTGAAGAAAGCAAATGGCATGTTGGCCTTCATAACAAGAGGAATCGAATATAGGAGCAAAGAGGTCCTTCTGCAGTTGTACAGAGCCCTAGTGAGACCACACCTGGAGTATTGTGTGTGGTTTTGGTCCCCTAATTTGATGAAGGACATTCTTGCTATTGAGGGAGTGCAGTGAAGGTTTACAAGATTAATTCCCGGGATGGCGGGACTGTCATATACTGAAAGAATGGAGCAGCTGGGCTTTTACACTCTGGAGTTTAGAAGGATGAGAGGGAATCTCATTGAAACATATAAGATTGTTAAGGGTTTGGACACGCTAGAGGCAGGAAACGTGTTCCCGATGTTGGGGGAGTCCAGAACCATGGGCCACAGTTTAAGAATAAGGAGTAAGCCATTAAGAACGGAGACGAGGAAACACTTTTTCTCAGAGAGAGTGGTGAGTCTGTGGAATTCTCTGCCTCAGATGGCAGTGGAGGCAGATTCTCCGGATGCTTTCAAGAGAGAGCTAGATGGAGCTCTTAAAAATAGCGGAGTCAGGGGATATGGGGAGAAGGCAGGAACGGGGTACTGATTGGGGATGATCAGCCATGATCACATTGAATGGCGGTGCTGGCTCGAAGGGCCGAATGGCCTACTCCTGCACCTATTGTCTATTGAAGATAGACACAAAATGCTGGAGTAACTCAGCGGGACAGGCAGATTCTCCGGAGAGAAGGAATGGGTTACCCGAAAAATGTCAAGTTCTCCAACCAAGTGTAATTCTTTTCAAGAATAGAGGCTCCTAATGGAAATGTGATCCAACCACAGCTAATGAGTTCACAAACGTGTTTTTAGACGAAAGGAAGGATCGCAAATATGACAAAAAGGGAACTAAGTGCTGGAATTGGTTGTTTGAAAAAAAAAATAGCAAAGGACGATCAAGAAATTGAAAGAAAGGGAGACAACTGATGAGAAGATACACAAAATGCAAAACCTTTTAGAAATCGAAAAGAGTGCATCAGTTCCTAGGTGATGGCGATAAAATTAATTATAGTGGTGAGTTGAAAACTAGCAGAGATGTTGAACAAATATTTTGTCTCCCTTTTTACAGTGGAGGACACAAAGTACCCAATTATGGGTCACCAAGGGTCTAATGGGGGTGGAAAAACTCTGTATAATTAATATTAATGAAGAGCATTTACGGGAACTATTAACAGGATTAAAAGCTGACAGATTCCACCGACCCGAAGGCCAGAGGTGTCTACATTCAAGAACGGTCCCGATGGTTTGAAAATTAATAACCGTAACCTCTCTCTTTGGGAAATAAGGGGGAGCGCGGAAACAGGAACTTGAGGCAGGTTAGCCTGACATCTGTAGCAGGGGTAATAATCGCGTGTATTATTAACGCCTTGGTAAAGGGTCTTAAGCATTCATAATATGATTCAACACAATTAACATAGATTTATGAAAGGGAAATTTATTGTAGGATTTAATGTTGAAAATTTATTTTTAGTTTAGTTTGTAGATGCAGCGCGGAAACAGGACCTTCGGCCCACAGAGTCTGTGCTGACCAGCGATCCCCCGCACACTAGCACTATCCTACACATGTTGGGGACAATTTACAATTTCACCCAGCCAATTAGCCTACAAACCTCCACGTCTTTGGAGTGTGGGATGAAACCCCAGCACCTATGCTATTGAGATGAATGAAGCCACCACTGCCTAAACACCCCAGCACAAACTCATAGTCTGCCTCTGGCTATCGATTTACACTGAGCCAGACTCTTCCCATATTTCATTTCCACCACACAAAGGCGATCTATTTTTATTCTCTGTAATAACCACAGAATCTGTCCTTTGCTCACCTGCTGCTGGAGCTCACGCCCCCCCGCCTTTTATTATTTTTAAATTGACGCACATTTTTTTCGTGATCAGGCTCTCATCCTTCATGTTAAAATGAAGCTCATCGAGAATTCTGCTGCCCGTATCCGATCCGCATCGAGCCCTGTTAATACATCATCTCGGTGCTTTTTCTCGGCCCTGATTCCCGGTTAAACAACGACTAGGTTTTAAAATCCCGTCAATCCATCTCACAGCCTTTCACGGGCTCTTTCAGCCTTCCAGCAGACGGCACACCGGCGCAGCGGTACAGCTGCTAGCCCATAGCGCCCAAGGTCCGAGTTCGATTCTGACGTCTGTGTGCTATCTGTGTGCAAAGTTTGCATATTCTCCCTGTGGCTGTATGGGTTTGGTCCGGATTCCTCCCACGTCCCAAAGACATGAAGGTTGCAGGCCAATCGAATTCTGTGTACACACCTGTCTGTGCACCCTTGTCCCCAGGCATTAGATTTTTACATTTAGTTTTTAGTTTTAGAGTACAGCATGGAAACAGGCCCTTCAGCCCACCGGGTCCCCGTCACCCGTACACTAGTTCTATCCTATACACACTTGGGACAATTTACAGAAGTCAATTAACCTACAAACCTGCACGTCTTTGGAGTGTGGGAGGAAACAGGAGCTCCCAGAAGAAACCCATGTGATCGCCGGGAGGATGTACAAACTCCGTACGGACATCATTCCTAGTTAGGATCGGACTCAGGTCCCCGGAGCTTCTTCTTCTTTCGTGTGGCGTGCACAGCCTTAAGTTGTAGGACAACTTGTTCTATTTGATCTTCTGTTTGTGCACGTCGAGTTGATTGCATTCGTCGAAACAGGTGAAGGTTGCAAGCTTCCGCCCTGTCCCTGGAGCTGCGAGGCAGCAACTCTACTGCTGCCTTATTCACCATTACTAATTATAAATTATAAATGGTATATGGACACACTGATCTGTTTTGTAGTAAATGCCTTCTATGTTCTGGTGTGCTGAAGCAAAGCAAGAATTTCATTGTCTTATCAGGGACACATGACAATAAACTCACTGGAACTTGAACTTGATCTAAATACAAACTCAGGCCAATGTACAGTTAAAGGAAGATATTTATTTCCCCTTACCTTTGGGTGATGCTAAACACTTGTTGGGGGTCTCCATTAATAATACGATAGGTAATCGGATCCCTCTCACGATCTGTGGCCTAAAAATACAAAATGGCGGCAGGTTTTCAATTTGCAAATTTAAAGCTTTATCGTATAGAGACGCAGCATGGAAACAGGCCCAATGGGCCACCGAGACCACGCTGACAAATCGAGCACCCATTCACACCAGTTCTATGTTATCCCGCTTTCTCATCCTGCCCCTGCACACTCGAGGCAATTTACAGAGGCCAATTAAACTGCAGACCGCACGTCTTTGGGATGTGGGAGGAAACCGGAGCACCCGGAGGAAACCCACGAGGCCACAGGGAGAAAGTACAAACTCCACACTGTTTAGTTTAGTTTATTGTCACGTGTATCGAGGTACAGTGAAAAGCTTTTGTTGCGTGCTAACCAGTCAGCAGAAATACAATACATGATTACACTCAATCCATTGAGTGTAATCCATTGAGTGGTTTAGGGCAAGTTAAAGCCAGAAAAGTCCGATCAAGGATAGTCGGAGGGTCATCAAAGAGGTAGATAGTAGTTCAGCACCACTCTCTGGTTGTTGGCAGGATGGTTCAGTTAGTTGCCTGATAACAGCTGGGAAGAAACTGTCCCTGAATCTGGAGGTGTGTGTTTTCACACTTCTGTACCTTTTGCCTGACGGGAGGGGAGAAGAAGGAGTGGCCAGGGTGTGACTCGTCCTTGATTGCTAGCCTTGCAGAGTCAGCGTGAGGTATAAATCAAAGATCCTATAGCGGAGCAAGATAGATCACTCCTGCCAAATGCAATGGGCTGACGTGTAGTAAGCAACGGAGCGGAACGTGGGCCTTTTTTTCATCCATTTCAGTAACCTGACCCGACTTTGTAAATCCCACTCGCAGTGTAATCAACGTTGCGGGGGAAGTTTGTGTTAATAAATTTTAATTCTGAAAATGAGGAGAAGATTTTTACCAAAGAACTTTTATTTTTACGAGGATGTTTCCGTAACCGGCTTCCGTCTCCGCACTAGTATCTTTGGGATTTTTGGTGCGGAGACGGAAGCCGGTTACGGAAATGGGGCCGAAAATTACCCATGACCGTACTGCGTCTTTTTCATCGAGTGGGCTATCTTGCTTGCTATAGGATCTTTGGTATAAATAGAGACAGACAGCACCAGAGGTCAGGATCGAACCCAGGTCTCTGGCGCCGTGAGGCAGCAGCTCTACCAGCTGCGCCACTGTGCCGCTTATTATTGGCTAATACGTATTATCAACCTGAAATTCTTGTTATCTTGGGAATACATTTTCTCATGCCATCTGTCACACTGCATGGCAGATTCTCGTCTTAATAGCCGCAATTTTTTATTTAGTTGAAAATAATTCCTGACTACTGTCACACACACACGTTTCAATCAAGAACAATTTTTGTCTTCCTCACTGTAATTGATCGTGTGATTAACACTTGAACTCCATGCTCCAGAAATCTCAATCTTCAGGAGAAGGACTGAAAAAATTTGGCTGACTCAAAATTAAATGGAGTGACAATATGTTTGATGCCAATGAGAAAAATACATCAAAGGTACCGTTTAACATCCCCCGCTGAAATAATGGAGAAAGGACACAAGGGGCAATTAAACTTTTATCAACTCATATTACACAGTCATTTCAGACCTCCAACTTTCTATTGCTAGGCAAAACTTTTGAGGACTGAGATAAGGATAAACCTTTTCACCCAGAGAGTTGTGAATCTGTGGAATTCTCTGCCACAGAAGGCAGTGGAGGCCAATTCAATGGAGGTTTTCAAGAGAGAGTTAGATTTAGCTCTTAAGGCTGACGGAATCAAGGGATATGGGGAAGAAACAGGAACAGGGTACTGATTTTAGATGATCAGACATGATCATATTGAAGGTTACACAAAAAGCTGGAGAAACTCAGCGGGTGCAGCAGCATCTAGGAGCGAAGGAGATAGGCGACGTTTCAGGCCGAGACCCTTCTTCAGACTGGTCAGGGATCAGGGAAACGAGAGATATAGACAGTGATGTGGAGAGATAAAGAACAATGAATGAAAGATATGCAAAAAAGTATTGATGATAAAGGAAACAGGCCATTATAAGCTGTTTGTGGTGTGAAAATTTGAAGCTAGTGTGACTTGGGTGGGGGGGGGGGGGGCGGGAGATAGAGAAGGAATGCCAGGGCCAGAGGACTGAGGGAGAGGTAGGGAGGGGGAGGAGGCAGCCTGGGTTAACAGAATTGAGAAAATTCAATGTTTAAGCCCAGAGGATGCAGACTCCCCAAGCGGAACAAGAGGTGCTGTTCCTCCAACTTGCGGTGTTGCTCACTCTGGCCATGGAGGAGGCCCAGGACCGAAAGGTCGGATACGGAATGGGAGGGGGAGTTGAAGTGCTGAGCCACCGGGAGGTCGGGTTGGTTATTGCGGACCGAGCGGAGGTGTTCGGCGAAACGATCGCCCAGCCTCTGCTTGGTCTCACCGGTGTAGATCAGCTGGCATCTGGAGCAACGGATGCAGTAGATGAGGTTGGAGGAGGTGCAGGTGAACCTCTGTTGGACCTGGAAAGACTGCTTGGGTCCCTGAAAGGAGTGGATGGGGGAGGTGAAGGGACAAGTCTAGCATCTCTTGCGGTTGCAAGGGAAAGTGCCCGGGGAAGGGGTGGAGCGGGAGGGAAGGGAAGAATTGACAAGGGAGTTGCGGATGGAGTGGTCTTTGCGGAAGGCAGACAGGGGAGGAGATGGGAAGATGTGGTGAGTGGAGGGGTCACTTTGGAGGTGGCAAAACTGGCGGAGGACTATCTGTTGTATGCACCGGCTGGTGGGGTGAAAGGTGAGGACCAGGGGGACTCTGCCCTTGTTGTGAGTGGGGGAATGGGGAGAGAGGGCAGTGTTGCGGGGTATGGAGGAGACCCTGGTGCGAGCCTCATCGATAGTGGGGGAGGGGAAACCCCGTTCTCTGAAGAACGAGGACATTTGTGATGAAATTGTGATCATATTGAATGTTGGTGCTGGCTGGAAGGGCCGAATGGCCCAATCCTGCACCTATTTTTCTATGTTTCTATGTTTCAAACTCATCACCAAATTTGATGGCCAACTTCGAATTAGATGCCTTTGAGAGGGGCACCACTTGAAAGAAAAGCCTAGGGAGGAAGATGAAAACCTGCCTTTCCCCTCTTTCCTATTGCTTGTTGCTAAGGAGACACGTGTCAACAGTGGCAGTAGAAAGGGGAGCATCTGTTACATTTCTAGACTGACAATTAACTCGAGGAAATGTGTTCCCAAATGTCACCAGGAAGGCCCCGCTGACTGGAATTGAAGTTCAAAGCTGCTTCAGGTTCTATCGCTCGCTGTGCCTGCAGGCTCGACTACTACAGTTAGTGATCAGCTTCCAACTCAGCTTCCCAGGCACGTGGACCCTGGAGTGAACACACTTGTGGAGTGACCGTGATGACAACGTGGTCCATCCGCCCTTCTCAAATGGCCTGGGAGACCCAGTCTGCCAATATCCATATGCGGGAAGGAACTGCAGATGTTGGTTCACACCGAAGGGAGACATAAAACGTTGGCGTAACTCGGCAGGACAGGAGGCATCTCTGGAGAGAAAGAATGGGTGACATTTCGTTTCGGGCCGAGGCCCATCCTCGTCACCCATTCCTTCTCTCCAGAGACGCTGCCTGTCCCGCTGAACCACTCCAGCGTTTTGTGTCTGTCTGCCAATACTTCTGTCTGCTCTGGTAGTTGAGAGATCGCTGCTGGCTGCTCCTTTGCTGTGTCCTCTTCTGCCAACAGCCCCAAGCTCCCAAGTAAACAACTAAACTCAACCAAACGCAACTCCCCTTCCCTCGCAGTTGTCCAGCACAAGAAAATGCTATGGGGACCAACTCGATGCAGATGTCCCCACAGCAGATGTTCACTATTATTATTAATAGTTTTTTTTTAAAGTTTTAAAATAAAATGAAAGCAAAATCTGAAAAAAGTATCAGAGTATGGGATTTATTCTGATTTGGCCCTGAATCTGAGTTGATTAACTCCTTCTCAGCTCATCAACGTCAACAGGTTCAGAGTCACGCCGGGCATTGGGCACTGGGCCTGTACTCGCTGGGGCTCAGAAAGATGTGGGGGGACCTCATTGAAACCTACCGAACAGCAAAAGGCTTGGATCGAGTGGATGTGGAGAGAATGTGGGAGAGTCTAGGACCAGAGACCACAGCCTCAGAACTAAAGGACGTACATTTAGAAAGGAGATGAGGAGGAATTTCATTAGTGAAATTTAGAGGATGGTGAATCTGCGGAACTCGCTGCCACAGACGGCTTTGGAGGCCAAGTCAATGGATATTTTTAGGTCGGAGATGAAACAGATTTTTGATTAGTACTGGTGTCAGGGGTTATGGGGAGAATGCAGGAGAATTGGAATGGATAGGGAAGGATAGATCAGGCATGTTTAAATGGCGGAGTAAACTTGATGGGCTGAATGGCCTGATCCAATAACTTATGAACTTATACAGCATGCAAAGAGGCCCAACTAGCCCATGCCAGCCAACATGCCCCATCTACACTAGTCCCACCTGCCCGACTTGACCCATAACCTTCTAAACCCAAACTGAAACAAGAAAGATAAATTAGAATAACGACAGAGAAAAAAAAAATGATTTCCAACAAACTGGAAATTTCTACACAGGTCCCATTAATAAACAAATATCAAGTTTTCATGACCATTCATAATTACAATCTTTAACGACACAAGCTACATGTCATCACCCCATTTCTCTGAATGTTCATCTCTTCTAATTTCGACTCAATTATTTGCTCAGACCGCATCGGCCTGGTTTCTGGCTCATCCACACTGGGCTGAGGCAACCCAGGTCAAAGGCATTAACTAAGGCGAGACCATGCGCAGGCTCGGCGATCGCTTCGCGGAACACCTCCGCTCAGTCCGTCTAAACCTACCTGATCTCTTGATTGCTCAGCACTTCAACTCCCCCTTCCCATTCCCACACCGGCCTTTCTGTCCTGGGCCTCCTCCACTGTCAGAGTGAGGCCCAGCGCAAATTGGAGGAACAGCACCTCGTATTTCGCTTGGGGCAGCTTACACCCCAGTGGTATGAACATTGACATCTCTAAGTTCAAGTAGCCCTTGGTTTCCCTCTCTCTCCATTCCCTCCCCCTTCCAAGTTTTCCGACCAGTCTTACTGTCTCCAACTACATATTATCTGTTTGCTTTGTTGTTACTTTCTCCCAACTAACAATGATCTATTCGACATGTCCCTTGATCCTCATTCCCTTTGTCCTGTTTTCACACCTCACCATTCCTTGACTATGTATCTCACTCTCCCCTGACATCAGTCTGAAGAAGGGCCTCGACCCGAAACGTCACCCATTCCTTCTCTCCGGAGATGCTCCCTGTACCTCTCCAGCATTTTGTACATAATCTCAAAGGCAGTAGCGACAAGTTTGAAAGTGGTGCTATTATCACCCTTTCATCTTTCAACAGGATTTGACAGCAGCAGTTAATGACATCATCAGCTGCCAAACCAACCTATTCCATTTACCGTGGAGGGAATTTACCATCATTACCCTCTCTGATCGGCTGAGCTTCTAACGGATCGACTGGGCTTATAATGGATCGAGTGGGCTTACAATGGATCAACGGGACTCATAATGGATCAAGTGGGTTTATAATGGATCGACTGGGTTTAGAATGGATCGAGTGGGCTTAGAATGGATCGAGTGGGCTTACAATGGATCGACTGGACTTATATTCACTGGAAATGGATCGACTGGGTTTAAGAGGAAGTTAGATGTGGCCCTTGTGGCTAAGGGGATCAGAGGGTATGGAGAGAAGGCAGGTACGGGATACTGAATTGGATGATCAGCCATGATCATATTGAATGGCGGTGCAGGCTCGAAGGGCCGAATAGCCTACTCCTGCACCTAATTTCTATGTTTCTATGTTTCTATGTTCAGGGGAATTTAAAAGGATGAGAGGGAACTTACAGAAACGTATAAAATTCTTAAGGGATTGGACAGGCTAGACGCAGGAAAAATATTCCTGATGTTGGGGGAGTCCAGAGCCAGGGGTCACAGTTTAAGAATAAGGGGCAGGCAATTTAGGACCGAGATGAGGAAAAACCTTTTCACCCAGAGAGTTGTGAATCTGTGGAATTCTGCTACAGAAGGCAGTGGACGCCAATTCACTGGATGTTTTCAAGAGAGTTAGATATATCTCTTAGGGCTAACGGAATCAAGGGATATGGGGATGTTGCAGGAGTGGAGTACTGATTTAGGATGTTCAGCTATGATCATATTGAATGGCGGTGCTGTGTCGAAGGGCCGAATGGCCTACTCCTGCACCTATTTTCTATGCTTCTGAGAGCTTCAAGTTCCTTGGTGTACATATTACCAATGATCTATCTTGAACTAACCATATTGAAGCAACAGAGGAGGTACATCAATGCCTCTGCTTCTTCAGGGGATTAAGGAAAATCAGCCAGTCTTCCATGACTCGTGGCAACTTTGACAGATGCATTATAGAAAGCATACTGTTGGGTTACATCAGAGCTTTGGTTTGGGGACCGTTCTGCCCAAGGCCGCAAGAAATTGCAGAAAGTAGTGGATGTCGCCCAGTTCATCACACAGACTAGACTCCCCACCATTAATTCTATCTACACTTCACACTACCTTGGGAAAGCAGTCAATGAAGTGGAAAACATCTCTCCCAACCCCAGTCATTCCTTCTTCTCCCTCTCCCCTCAGGCAGAGGTTACAGATGTTTGAAAGCTCACATCACCAAGAAAATGGTGGTCTACTTCCTTCTCGAGGATAACTGAATAAACGGGCAGTCACGGTGGCACAGCGGTAGAGTTGCTGCCTTACAGGGAATGCAGCGACAGAGACCCGGGTTCGATCCCGACAACGGATGCTGCCTGTACGGAGTCTGTACATTCTCCCAGTGACCGCGTGGGTTTCTCTGAGATCCTCCCACCCTCTAAGGACGTACAGGTATGTAGATTAATTGGTTTGGTGTATTTGTAAATTGTCCCCAGTGTGTGTAGGAGTGCGTGGAGGATAGTGATAATGTGCGGGGATCGCTGGTCAGTGCGGACTGGGTGTAACTCTAAAACAAAATATATTGATTCCATCAGGGTAGAGGTAGAAAAGACCAAGATGAAGATACAGCTATAGACCTTCAAACAGAAGCAACACGGTTTGTAAAGTGCATGGGACACAGACTAGTAGAGCACAGGGAATGGACCCTTCGGCCCACAATATCCATGCTGTACATAACGCCAAGTTAAACAAATCTCCTCTGCCTGCACATGATCCATATCCCTCCATTCCCTGCATATCCATGTGCCTATCTGAATGACACTTAATTGTCACTGTCATATCTGCCTCCACCATTATCTCTGGCAATGCGTTCCAGCTACCCAACACCCTTGGTATAAAAACTTACCCTGCACATAAAGCACTAATTAATGGAAATGTGTAAAAAGGTACACAATAATCGAGGACCAGAGGACAAAGGCTTAAGGTGAAGGGGAAAAGTTTTAATAGGAATCTGAGGCGTAACTTTTTCACACAAATGATGGTGGGTGTATGGAACAAGCTGCCAGAGGAGATAGTTGAGGCTGGGACCATCCCAACATTTAAGAAGCAGTTAGACAGGTACATGGATAGGACAGGTTTGGAGGTCTATGGGCCAAATGCAGGCAGGTGGAGCTAGTGTAGCACGGACATGTTGGCCGGTGTGGGCAAGTTGGACCAAAAGGCCTGTTTTCATGCTGTATCGCTCTGTGACTATTATTAATGATGGGAGTATTTACGGATTAATCCAGGTTGGAAAGGGTGGCTGTGAAAAGGAATTCATTCAGCGCACTCGGGGATAGTTTCCGAGAGTTATATGTTGTGAAGCCAACCAGAGAGCAGTCCATCTTGGATCTGGTGATGGATAACAAGGCAGGCTTCATAAATAACCTAGAAGTGAATGATCCCTGGGGAAGGAGTCATCGGAGCGTGAAGGAATTTGGTATTCAATGTTAGAACGAGTAACTCAACTTGAAAAATAAAATGTGTCTAACATTAATAAAATTAATGTATTTATAATGAGGGGAGGTACACATGGGCGAGACCTAGCGTAGGCTCGACGACAGCTATGTGTTGCCCGCTACGCTTTTCCGGTTGCATGTCATTTCCTGATTAGTACAGGTGCCAGAAGTTATGGGAGAAGGCAGGAGAATGGGGTTAAGAGGGAGAGATAGATCAGCCATGATTGAATGGCGGAGTAGACGATGGGCCGAATGGCCTAATTCTGTTCCTATTCCTTATGATCTTATGGCCTCATGTATGAAATCGTATGCCACCAGATTCACGGACAATTTCTTCCCAGCTGAACGACTATCTACCTCTTTGGTGACCCTCGGACTATCGTTGACCGGACTTTGCTGGCTTTGCCTTATACTAAATGTTATTTCTTTTATCATGTATCTGTACACTGTAAATGGATCGATTGTAATCATGTATAGTCTTTCTGCCAACTGGTTGGAACGCAACAAAAAGCTTTTCACTGTACCTCGGTGCACGTGAACTAAAGCCAGGTTCTGGGGCTTAGATGAATGGCCTCCCAGTACTACAACCAATTTTACTTGTACCCATCTCGTGCCCTCTCCACATCCCTCCATCCTTCCCTCCCTCCAACTTCAATATAAAGTTTGAAAGTAAGCATGCAGGTACAGCAGGCAGTGAAGAAAGCGAATGGCATGTTGGCCTTTATAGCAAGAGGAGCCGAGCATAGGAGCAAAGAGGTCCTTCTGAATTTGGACGTCGCACGTCCAATGGTGTTTTTAACCAAGACGCTTGGTTAAGCATAATGAAATGCACAAATGTAATTGGGGCGCGGTGGCGCAGTGGGAGAGTTACTGCCTTACAGCACTTACAGTGTCAGAGACCCGAGTGAAATCCCGACTACGGGTGCTGTCTGTACGAAGAACAAAGGAGGACTCGGCGTGGTGGTGGGGGTTGGGGGGGACCGAAGGAGGACCCGGCGCGGGATACTTTGTAACTTTGTCAGCCCCCTTTACATTGTGACTATTTGCATACCTTGTGTATGCAAGCAAAGAATCGTCCAATGTGACAGTAATGTATTCAATTCAACTCATGGACAGGAACAGATGAGCACCAGTCTGAAGAAAGGTCTCGACCCGAAACGTCGCCCACCCACGTTCTCTAGGGATGCTGCCTGTCCCGCCGAGTTACTCAGCTGATCTACATCAGCTTGGCGATCGTTTCGCCGAACACCTCCGCTCAGTCCGCATTAACCAACCTGATCTCCCTGTGGCTCAGCACTTCAACTCTCCCTCCCATTCCGAATCCGACCTTTCTGTCCTGGGCCTCCTCCATGGCCAGAGTGAGCACCACCAGAAATTGGAGAAGCAGCACCTCATATTCTACTTGGGCAGTTTGCACCCCAGTGGCTTGAACATTGACTTCTCCAATTTCCAGTAGCCCTTGCTGTCTCCTCCCCTTCTCAGCCCTCCCTCAACCCTCTGGCTCCTCCTCTTCCTTTCTCTTATCTTCTCTCCCCCCCTGAAGAAGGGTTTCGGCCCGAAACGTTGCCAATTTCCTTGGCTCCATAGATGCTGCTGCACCCGCTGAGTTTCTCCAGCACTTGTGTCTACTCCAGTACTTTGTGTCTTGTTTTGTTCGAGAATCTCGAGTGTTTAACTGTCATATGTACCGACACTAAACAATGAAATTCCTACTTGCAGCAGCAATGCAAAACCGAGGAAGAGACTTTGTCGAAAGGGGACGGAGAAAGTAAAAGGAGGGGGGGGGGGGGGGGGGTGAATTGCAGAAGAAATAGGTACGCACGCAGACCTGCTGCGTTACTCCAGCACTTTGTGTCTTTCCCTGATTTGGTATTACTCTCCTCGCCTCTGCACAGACTTAATAACTTCCATTTGATTATTAGAAACAGAGTCAGAAGCAGAGATTCTTGCACATGTGAACAAATAGTTCAGTCTTCATTTCCACTGTAGGCAACCATTCGATAAGGGATACAAATGATAAGCAGGGCAAATCATTTTTGCAAATGACTGATAGTCGCAGTTACTTTTAACATTCATCACCCAACCTCACGGCAGAGTGAGTGATGTATTGAATGTGTCCGGCACGACCTGCGATGAATTTGAAGCAACTCCAGCACATCTCATTCACGGGCTGCCGAATTGATGCAAAAGGCATCCAAACTGCAAACAGAACAGCAAGTGTGACATCATGCAGAGTAGCAACCTGCGTTGATGAAGAGATCCTCCCTCAGTTCATAAGGTCATGAATGATAGGAGTAGAATTTGGCCATTCGGCCCATCAAGTCTACTCCGCCATTCAACTTTGACATCACAGAGCTCGCGATCCCTGTCGGGGATCGGCTTTGGGGCTCCAACCTTGGGTGTTGGCGGACTTTTACATCGCGGTGCCCGCGGTCTCTGGCTAGAGACTGACATCGGGGACTTCAAGGACTCCAGGAGTTTCAACCACCACGACGTGGGGGTTTTTCTATCACCCCAATGCGGGGGCTTCAACCGTCGGCTCCGATCCCCCCGACTGTGGATGGTTCAACTGCCCCGACCGCGGGAGAATAAAGAGGAAGGAGATTGGACTTTATTGCCTTCCATCACAGCGGGGAATCCGCTGTGGTGGATGTTTATGTTAACTTTTATATTTGTGCGGCTGTATGGTAATTTGAATTTCACTGCACGTTAATTGGGACATGTGTCAATATACTGACCTTGAAACCTTAAAGCATGGCTGATTTGTCTCTCCCTCCTAACCCCAATCTCCTGCCTTCTTCCCATAATCCCTGATATCCGTACTAATCATGAAGCTATCAACCTCTGCCTTAAAAATATCCATTGACGGCTCCACAGCCTTCTGTGGCAAAGAATTCCACAGATTCCACCCTCTGACTAAATAAATGTCTCCTTGTCTCCTTCCTAGATGTCCCCAGAAAACCTCTTCAGACTATAATTTATTTTCATCAATCACTAGTTTCTATCTCTAAGTGAAACGACGCTCAGACGAGGAAAATCTGGACTAGAAATCTTACCTAAGCATGATCTCAATAAAACAAGATACAAGATTGGGCAACTTTCAAAAGAGCAACAGAAGGCAACTAAAAAGGCAATACGGGGAGAAAATATGAGGTACGAAGGGGGATAGTAAAAGCTTCTTTAAGTATGTGAAGAGGAAATAAATAGTTTAGACCACAATTGGACCCTTGAATGTCTTCAGGTGCATTTATTATGGGCAACAAGGAAATGGCAAATGAGTTATAACCATATAACAATTACAGCACGGAAACAGGCCTTCTCGGCCCTTCCAGTCCGTGCCGACCATTTATTTTCCCCTAGTCCCATCTACCTGCACTCAGACCATACCCCTCCATTCCCTTTCCGTCCATATACCTATCCACTTTACTTTTAAATGTAAAAATCGATCCTGCCTCCACCACTTCTGCTGGAAGATCATTCCACACAGCCACCACTCTCTGAGTAAAGAAGTTCCCCCTCATGTTACCCCTAAACTTCTGTCCCTTCTCATATCATGCCCTCTTGTTGAAATACCCCCGTCAACACTGTCTATCCCTTTCATCATTTTAAAGACCTCAATCAAGTCCCCCCTTAACCTTCTGCGCTCCAAAGAATAAAGACCCAACTTGTTCAACCTTTCTCTGTAACTTAGTTGCTGGAACACAGGCAACATTATAGTAAATCTCCTCTGTACTCTCTCTATTTTGTTGACAATAGAGTTGTACAGGTACTTTGTGTCCGCTTTAGTCTTCACTAAGGCGGACACAAACAATCTACCAGATGTACCTAGGGTGACAGAGGAATGGAAGGAAATCCACATTAGGCAGGAAATGGTGCTGGGTAGACTGATGGGACTGAAGGCTGATAAATCCCCAGGGCCTGATGGTCTGTATCCCAGGGTACTTAAGTAACGGACTCTAGAAATCGTGGACGCATTGGTGATTATTTTCCATCAGAATCATCACCCTGAAATAATAAGGTTTAGGGTTAGAGATACAACACGGAAACAGGCCCTTCAGCTACCAAGTCCATGATGACCATTCATCGCCGGTGTATACTAGTTCTGTACTATCCCACTTTCTCATCTACTCCCTACATACTAGAGACAACTTACAGAGGTTGATTAACCTCCAAACCCGCAACACTTTGGGATGTACAAGGAAACTGGGGCATCTGGGGGAAACCCACGTGGATGCAGGGAGAACGTGCAAACACCACACAGACAGCATCCGTGGTCCAGGATCGAACCTGGGTCTCTGACGCTAGTTTGCCGCCCCGAGGCAGCAGGTTGTGTTGCTTTGAAATATATATCTCTGTGAAATGTCAGGAGAGATATATTTTAATAGCACTAGTCTCTCAGCATTAGACTTTACAGATAGCGTCGAAACAGGCCCTTCGAGCCATCGAGTCCGCACCGACCAGCGATCCCTGCACAGTAATACTATCCCAACACACGAGGGACTATTAACCTACAAACCTGTACGTCTTTGAAAACCGAAGATCTCGGAGAAAACCCACGCAGGTCGCGGGGAGAACGCACAAACTCCGTGCAAACAAGTACCCGTACTCAGGATCGAACCCGGGTCTCTTGCGCTGCTAGCGCTGTGAGGCAGCAACTCTGCCGCTGCGCCACCGTTACGCCCTCAGAATATCGTAAAGGCACCTTTACCTTCAAATTCAGCAGAACTGCTCCTCTTCTCATCGCTTCACTCACTTCAAAGTTGTACATCATTTGTGGGAACCTCGGTGGACTCTGATTGTTTGGAGGCAGAACCTCGATGTAGACAGTGGTGATAGAACTTCTGTAAAGACCAAAATTGCATTATCGCAGTCCGTTTGAAAGACACTTTAAAAGCACAGCCTCAAACCCATTGTTAAATATAGTGTCAAAACACTTACGATACAATAGAACTTTATTTATTCCAGGAGGGAAATTGATCTGCCGGCAGTCAGAAAACACAAAATACACGGAGCATGAATTTAAAGTGGAAAGGATTGGGGATGTGCAAAGATTGGGGGGGGGGAGGGGGGGCAGTCAACCCCACAACAGAACAGTGGTCAAACAGTTAGCGTCTTAATATAAAATAAAAGATAAGACACAAAATGCTGGAGTAATTCAGCAGGACAGGCAGCATCTTGGGAGAGAAGGAATGGGCGACATTTCAGGTCACGACCCTTCTTCAGACTGAGAGTCAGGGGAGAGGGGGACTAGAGATATAGAAGGGTAAGGTGTGAAAACAACAGATCAAAGCGGATGATGATAAGGAAATGTAAAATGGTTCATTGTTAGCTGAGGGGAGGATGACAACGCGGCATGCAATCAGTAAAGGGCCTACCCCACTTGGGCGTCATTCGTGCGTAATTTACGTTACATCATTTACGCGTCACGTGATGCGCGCATGGTGGGCGGTGACATAGGCAGTGACGTGCGGTCGCGCGCAGCGCCCCAGGATTTAGGGATGTACAAAATCTTCGCGCGAAAGTGCTGGAGTAACACAACGTCAGCAACTCAGTAAAACATGGATGGGTAACGTTTTGGGATGGGACCTTTCTTCAGAGTGAAAAGAAAGCTGGGAAGAGACACAACTGAGAAAAAGCACACCCAGTTTACTTCCCTCGCGCCCTTACTCTGCAGTCTGAAGAAAGGGTCCCAACCCGAAACGTCACCCATCCATGTTCACCAGAGATGCTGCCTGATCTACTGAGTTAACGCTTTGTGGCCTTTTTTTTCTCACTTAGGGGGCTGTCCCACTTGGGCGACCTAATCCGCGAGTTCTGGCGAATTTGCCCTCGACTCATATTCGCAACATGGTCAACACGAGGTCTTAGGAGGTCTTTGTAACTCTCCTTCATGCTCGAGAGTGGTCTCCGCGTACTCGAGGCCTCAGCTAGGTCGCGGCATATTTTTCAACGTGTTGAAAAATACCCGCGAGTAAAAAAAGGTCGCCATGGAAAAAATCGATACTTTTTTTACTTGTAGTAGGTCAGCATGTTATTCATAGGTAATCGAGGGTAGTCGAAGGTAGTCGTAGATAGTCTTCATCATAGTCGAAGGGAGGCTGAAGGAGATCGAAGGAGGTCATCTTCACTCTCCACTATTCGGTGTCCAATTTTCCCGAAGTTAGTCGAAGCTAATCGTAGCTAGTCGAAACTAGTCTTCAAAATAGTCGAAGGAGGTCGAAGGTCTTCAACATATCATTTTTTCAAACTCTCCTAAACTCTTCAAAACCCGCCAATTAGGTCGCCCAAGTGGGACAGCCCCTTTAAATATATCAATGTCTTATCAATATATCAATATATTAATTTTGTACCAACATGCTGTGGTAATTCCAGTTTCATGTTGTCAAAAATAAATCTGTTGTTGGAAGACTTTCATGAAATGACTTGAAGCAAATTAAGTGGGGTCGCTCTAAAAGTACTTTGATTGTGTCCAATTGACGTCACTGCTAAGTTAGCTACAGGAAGTGGCATATGACATAAATAATTTCCAATACTGCCCTCAGAATAATAGATTATGGCAAGAGCACACATGGACAAGAAAGACAAGAAAAATTGAAGATACGAGATGATTTGGGATGTGGAAAGGATGTCATAGCCTCAGAATTAAAGGGCGCCCTTTTACAAATGAGGTGAGGAGGAACTTCTTTGTTTGTGGAACTCATTGCCACGGTGGGCTGTGGAAGCCAAGTCAATGGATATTTTTAAGGCAGAGATAGACACATTCTTGATTAAAATCCGTGTCAATGCAGGAAAATGGGATTAGGAGGCAAAGATCAGCCATGATTGGATGGTAGAGCGGACTCGGTGGGCTGAATGGCCTAATTCTGCTCCTATAACGTGAGCTTGTGACACAAAGTGCTGGAGTAACTCAGCGGGTCACGCAACATCTCTATCTTTCCAACCTTCTGCCTATCAAATATACCCTCGCCTAAGTTCACCTATTTCCTGACACATTTTGTCCTGCCTACACCCTATCCCTTTATTACATGGGCATCAATTACACATGGACCCAACCTCATAACATGGGGTGGTCCATGTATTAATTATACATGGACCACCTATTAACATAGGATCATCAATTATACATGGACTCCACCCTTTAATACAGGAGTATTAATGGTACATAGACCCTGCCCCTTTAATACAGGAGTATTCATTATACATGGACCCTGCCCCTTTAATACAGGAGTATTAATTATACATGGACCCTGCGTCTTTAATGCAGGAGTATTAATTATACATGGACTCTTCCCCTTTAATACAGGAGTATTAATGATACATGGACCCTGCCCCTTTAATACAGGAGTATTAATTATACATGGACCCTGCCTCTTTAATACAGGAGTATTAATTATATATGGAGCCCAGCATTTAATGCAGGAGTATTAATTATACATGGACTCCACCCTTTAATACAGGGGTATTATTTATACATGGACCCTGCCCCTTTAATTCAGGAGTACAATCACTGTTTATTTTAGTTTTTTTAGTTTGGAGATACAGGTTCTTCGGCCCACCGAGTCCATGCCGACCAGCGATCCCCACGTACTAATGCTATCCTGCACACACTTGGGACAATTTTACAATTTTACTGAAGCCAATTAACCTACCTGTATGTCCTTGGAGTGTGGGAGTAAACTGGAGATCCTGGAGAAAATCCAACACGGTCACAGGGAGAACGTACAAACCCTGTACGGACAAGCACCCGCCGTCAGGATCAAACCCGGGTCTCTAGCGCTGTGAGGCAGCAACTCCGTGCGCCACTGTGCCGCCCCCTGCCCACCTCACCCCTTTAATACCGGAGTATCAATTATGCATAGAAACCACCTCTTTACTAGAGGGGTTTCAATTTTGCTGACTAGTTTAATCCTCTGCGCTTTCTCAAATGGCTTTTGATAGTCCAGGTACACAACATCAACTGCATTAGCCCAACGTCTCCTCATCGTAAAATTAATTAAGCACTATGGAAGTTGGGAGGTCACGTTGCAGTTGTATAAGATGTTGGTGAGACCGTATTTAGAGTAGTGTGTTCAGTTCTGGGCACCATGTTATCGGAAAGATGTTGTCAAGCTTGAAAGGGTTCTGAGAAGATTTACGAGGATGTTGCCAGGACTAGAGGGTGTGAGCTATCGGGAGAGGTTGAGTAGGCTGGCTCTCCATTCCTTGGAGCGCAGGGGGATGAGGGTGATCTTACAGAGGTATATAAAATCATGAGAGGAATAAATTGGGTAGATGCACAGAGTCACTTGCCCAGAGTAGGGGGATCGATGATCAGATGACAGAGGTTCAAAGTGAAGGGGAAAAGATTAAATGGGACGACTTAACGATTTAAGGGGTAACTTTTTTCACACAAAGGGTGGTGGTTGTATGGAACAAGCTGCCAGAGGAGGTAGTTGAGATTGGGACTATCCCAACGTTTATGAAACAGTTAGACAGGTACATGGATAGGACAAGTTTAGAGGGATTTGGACCAAGCACAGGCAGCTGGGACATGTTGGCTGGTGTGGGCAAGATGGGCCGCCTTTCCTTTCCTTATTCAGCCTTATCCAAACGGCCATAAATTTTCACACTTTTCTCGATTTAAGCAAGACTTTAGATTTTACCCAGGTCTGAGATAAAAATGATTGGTCTGATAATTGCCATTGCGTTCTTAAAGGTAATTTATCACACAGCATCACTAAGAAGTGATTCACGTTATATTTGTGGTCGTCTCAAGCCAGAGTCAGTGACACAAGCCGAGACTGCAGGAGAACAGAGTCCCTACCATTAGCTCAGGTTTAATGCTGTCATTTATATTTTACAAGTTTACTGCCCTTGTAAAATGGAAACTGCTTCAAACAGGCACTAAACCTGGGGTGCTTTGCTTCATGTAATTACAAACATTTAGCATTCTAATGAGTGCAGACAATATCGTACATGTATCTTCTGAAACTTCCTTTGCATATTTTATTGACGTTAAAATGATTACTTTAGAAGATATTCATTATTTAAGTTTTTTTTTAAATCCATATTTCACTTGAGCTGTTTATTGAGAGGGAGTCTTCACATTGCCACCATGAGAAGAATCTCAACACTTCTTACAGTTGCATACAGATGCGGCTGATGGAGCCGCTGCCTCACAGCGCCAGAGATCTGGGGTCAACCCTGACCCCGGCTGCTGGGTCTGTGTTGAGTTTGCACGCTCTCCCTGTGACCGCGTGGGTTTCCTCCGGGTGCTCCGGTTTTCACCCACGTTCCATAGACGAGCGAGTCGGTAGGTTAACTGGCCTCTGCAAAAACTGCCCTTTGAGTGCAAGAAGTCAATGCAAAAGTGGGATAGTCAGCATATGGTCACAAAATTCTGGAGTAAATCAGCGGGTCAGGCAGCATCTCCGGTGAGAAGGACTAGGTGACGTTTCGAGTCGGAACACTTCTTCAGACGAGTCAGAATGGCTTGAAGGGCCGAATGGCCTACTCCTGCACCTATTTTCTATTGTAATCTATGGTCAGCATGGACTCAGTGGGTTGACGGCCCTGTTTCCATTAATTCTCTCTCTCTCTCTTTTTCTTTTTTTTCATAATCAAAATAACACTATATCAAAAAAATCATTGTAGTACAACAGTACATTCATTGTTTACAATAGTCTCAAGAAATTTCCTTGATTATTGTTTGATATTAGGGAAAAAAATAATATTGAAATTTTGGAAGGGAACATTATCCCCAACAATTAAAATGTGGGCATCAGAGATGTTGGAGACGTTGCAGTTGGAAAGAATCAGATTTGTCCTTTTGGACAAGTATGATTCTTTTGAACAGATATGGTCTCCATATATACAGTATTTAGAGAAGTAGCTGTTCTTGGCATCACGGCTCGACTGGCACCCTGCGGGATTTGATGAAAATAATGCATTGGTATACCAGGATATATGCATGTCTTTACTGATATTATTATTTGTAGTTGTTTCATTTACAATATATTGTGTGGCTTTTAATTGATATATATACATAATATGTCTTTTTTCTTTTTCTTCATTTTTTCTTTTTCTTTTATACCAAATAATTATTAAGGAATTATAATTTTATTGATTAATAATGGTATTTCTCTTTACCCACTTTTATTTTCAAAAAAAAATAAGATAATAATCATTAGAGTACAAATATTGATTTAAGTTGATGTTTATAACTCAGTTTTAAACATTGAGAATTGTTTATTGCTAATAAAAAAATTATTCAAAAAAAAAACAATAGTCTCAACCCCACGCGGTGACCAGCGTTGACGGAAGGCCTCCAGAGTCCCCGTGGACACTGCGTGTTCCCTCTCCAGGGACACACGTGCACGGACGTGGGCCTGAAAGAGGGGCAGCCAGCCGACTCTAGCCTGACCATCAACCGCCCGCTGCCTGGACCCGCGAATGGCCATCTTGGCCAGGCCCAGGAGCAAACTGACAGGTAAGTGTGTGTGTCCCCCCCCCCCCCCCCCAACTCGGCGCTCCCCACTCCCTGCCTTGTGTCCGAACACCAGGATTGTGGGGCTAAAATGCAACCAGAACTTGAGGAACAACCCCTTCAGATATTGATACAGGGGCAGTAACCTCTCACACTCCACATACACGTGGAACACGGTCTCTTCCTCGCCTCTCTCTCTCTCTCTCTTCAGTGAGGACTGTGAAGAGTCCTCTCAGTTAAGCACGATGGATGGTGTTTGCTTTTTCTCAAGAGATACCTACCTTTGTTGATCTGGTTGGGCATTATCTCGGGCTTTGACAGTGAGAGCGTAGGTCTGTCCAACGTTTAGACTAACTCCTGGAGCAACAGTGACCAGCCCACTGCTGTTGCTGATCACAAAGTCCCCTTGGTCCCCAGTCACAATTTCATAAACAATTTGTCCGTTCTTGTGTTCATCAGCATCCGACGCAGAAAGCTGAAATTCAGGAAATATCAAAGAGATTTTAGATTTTATCAGCTCTAAAGTTTTTATTTTTCATTTGTCAGCACCAGAGAGGCCAGCTTTAGTAGCCGATCCCAAACTGCCCTTGATACCAACTTGGCAGCACGGTGGCGCAGCTGGTAGAGCTGCTGCCTCACAGAGCCAGAGGTTCCGCGTTCAATCCTGACCGCAGCTGCTGTCCGTGTGGAGTTTGCATGTCCTCCGTGAAGTGTGCCCGCGTGGGTTTCCTACGGGTGCTCCGGTTTCCTCCCACATCCCCGAAACTTGTGGATTTACAGGTAAAAATCCTTTGTAAGTTGCCCCTAGTGCCTAGGGATTTAATTAGTGGGATAATTAGTGCAAATGGTGAATCGATGGTCGGCATGGACTTGGTGTGACGAAGGGCCTGTTTCCATGGTGTATTTCTAAAGCAAAACGGAAACAAAACTGGAACTAAAACAGAGCAGAATTCCAGAAACAGCCATTTGAATATAACTAGAAATCCATTTTTATCACTATACCAAACTAATAAGATGAACCTTGTCACTTTCGAGAACCAATGCAATCCCGGTGAAGGCAAGTAGGGATTATATGAAGATAGACGCAGAAAGCTGGAGTAACTCAGTGGGAGTAACACTGGAGAGAAGGAATGGGTGACTTAGATTAATGGACAATGAAGGGTCTGTGGTGATTTGCAGGTGCTGAGGTCGCCAAGTAGGTGTAGGAAGGAACTGCAGATGCTGGTTTACACCGAAGATAGACACAAAATGCTGGAGTAACTCAGCGGGACAGGCAGCATCTTGGCGGCACGGTGGCACAGCGGTAGAGTTGCTGCCTCACGGGTTTGACCCCGACTACGGGTGCTAGTCTGTACGGAGTTTGTACGTTCTCCCCATGACCACGTGGGTTTTCTCCGAGATCTTCGCTTTCCGCCCACGCTACAAAGACGTACAGGTTTGTAGGTTAATTTGCTTGGGTTTGTATACTTGGTATGAGTGTAAATTGTGTGTGCAGGCTTGTGTTCAGACTTGGGAGGACGAAGGACCTGTTTCCACGCTGTGCCTCTAAACGAAACTGGAAAAAGTAAGCGTCTCTGGAGAAAAGGAATAGGTGACGTTTCAGGTCGAGACCCTTCTTCGGGCTGAGGGTCAAGGGAGAGGGAAATTAGAGGCACGAAGAGGTAAAGAACAAATCAGAGGCAGCACCAATGGAAGCACCAAGGGTAGGTGGAGCGCACAATGGTCCATTGTTTGTCTGTGCCTTCATTAATGGCAAGAGAAGTAAGTGCAAGCCAGTTTTGTCTAGGGATCTGTCAGGTTGCTTGAGTGTTGTAGCAACAACACTGAACCATACAACAGTTGATTTTATGATTTTGTGTATAAAATCATGAGAGGAATAGATGCATAGAGTCTCTTGCCCAGAGTAGGTGAATCGAGGACCAGAGGGCATAGGTTCAAGGTGAAGTGGAAAGGATTTAATAGGAATGTGAGGGGTAACTTTTTCACACAAAGGGTGGTGGGTGCATGGAACAAGCTACCAGAGGAGGTAGTTGAGGCGGGGACTATTCCAACATTTAAGAAACAGTTAGACAGGTACATGGATAGGACAGGTTTGGAGGGATATTGACCAAACGCAGGCAGGTGAGACATGTTGGCCGTTGTGGGCAAGTCGGGCCGAAGGGCTGTTTCCACACTGTGTCACTCTATGACTCTTGGAGAGTTTGTGATTTGTGCTTTGTGGATGGTGGAAAGGAGGTGAGTCACTTGCCACAAAATACCCAGTCCCTGTCCTGCTCTTCAGTCTAGTTTAGTGGTAGTTTACAGATACAGCTCAGAAACAGGCCCTTCGGCCCACCGAGTCCACGCTGACCAGCGATCACTAGCACTATCCTACACACACTGGGAACAACGTACAATTTTATTACCAAAGCCAATTAACCTATAAACCTCTACGTCTTTAGAGTGTGGGAAGAAACCGGAGCACCCGGGGAAAACCCATGGGGAGAACGTACAAACGCTGTGCAAACAAGCACCTGTGGTGAGGGTGGAACCCCGGGCTCTGGTGCTGCAAGGCAGCAACTCTACCGCTGCGTCATTATTTCCACCCCCTTGTAATCACACTATTTATCTTGAAAAGGACACCAAGTGCCAGAGCAAATCAGTGGGTCAGGCAGCATACAACAGGATAGAACTTGATTTACATGGTCTGGCAATAAAACACAACAAGATCCATGAAGTTAAAGTGACGAGTGGAAAGTCCAGGGTTAAGGATGTGCAAAGACTAAGGGGGGAGGGGGTGTGGGGCCCAGTCTACCCCACGACAGAAGTGGGAGGAGTTGTACAGTTTGATAGCCACAGGGTAAAAGGAACTCCCATGGTGTACTGTGCTGCATCTTGGTGGAACCAGACTGTTGCCAAGCATCTCTGGAGAACATGGATAGGTGACGTTTGGTGTCAAAGTCTGAAGAAAGCTCCCGTGCCTGACCCCGCTTAGTTACTCCAGCACTTTTTTTTGTGCACCAGCATCTGCTGTTCCTTGTTTCTACAGTATGTATGTGACTTGACTGATAGAGCTTGTGGACAATGGTGACTATCACCCTCAATCTCCCTCCTAGCCCCCCCCCCCCCCCCGCACGCTCTGGGGAAGGGGATGAGTAAGGTCTGGTCAATGGCAACACCACTGAATATCAAGGATAGGTGGTCGGACACAATCTTGTAGAAAATAAACATTATCTGGCAGCTTCCTAGTGTTAATATTGGAATCGCAGATAACTAAATACCAACATTATGCCTGGCAAGAAAAAGAATATCAAGCCTTTCACTGTCGCACTCCCGGTTTCTATTAGTCGGGAGGGTCTAGGACTAGAGGGCGTAGTCCCAGAATTAAAGGACGTCCCCTCAGGAAGAAGATGAGGAGTAATTTCTTTAGTCAGAGGGTGGTGAATCTGTGGAATTCTTTGCCACAGAAGGCTGTGGTGGCCAAGTCAATGTATATTTTTAAGGCAGAGATAGATAGATTCTTGAGTACGGGTGTCAGAGGTAGTGGGAGAAGGCAGGAAAATTGGGCTAAGAGGGAGGGTTAGATCAGCCATGATTGAATGGCGTAGTAGACTTGATGGGCCGAAAGGCCTAATTCTACCCCTATCACGTGTCCTTATGGAACAAAATTGACAAGATTCCGAGCAATCGTTTTTTTAACTTCTGAATCCAAATATAGTTTCCAACTTCACAACACGGTCCATGGTAATGATTCTTGTCACGATTTGTGGCAGTGGACATTATAATAATATGCTGGAAAAGCTAGTTGCCACACCGACAGCTTCGACACGGAATCGTTATTTGCATAGATATTTGAATTTGAATCTGTAGTCAGATTGAACAAAGATAAAATGGGATGCATGCAATTGGGGACTTCAATCAATTTGTGGTCAGTTGTGTGGAGTCATGAAAGCAAATAGCACAGAAACGGGTCCCCGTCGACAATCAAGAGCCCATCTATATGTGTAGGAGCCATTTATGTTTAGGCTAGCTACAGTTGGCATATTATATTATTTTGTCTAGATATATCTTGCAATATTATTTTGGACACTTGGCAGCTGTCATTAGATGTACAGGGTGGTGACTATATGGGCAGAGGGGACAGGAAGTGGCAGGCACAGGGAGGGAGAGCATACAGTTCTCACCAGACCAAGTACAGGGCATGCAAGTTGCTACAAGTTGCATGCAGAATAAGGACAACTGGGGACGTTCGTCTCTTTGTTTGTACAACTACTTCAATAAACAACCAAATAAGGACTGGAAGATCTGTCCTATTAGGTCTGCGTAAGATCACCCCTACTGTACCAGTGCAGTAATGGCAACTGCAAAAGAGGACACTGGAAAAGTCGGACATTTGCCATTACAATATGAAATAAAACTCCATTAATCTCGGCATTGGTGGTGTAAGGCTGGCACATTTTCCTGATTATTGAGCACTATTTTACTAATAATCCCATATACTTTAATGGACTTTTATAAAAGATGTTACACAGTGACATGTGAGTGAACCAGTTGGTTTCAATGGAGTGTGGCCAACTCAACCTGAAGAGTTTAAACCAAATTCCCAGCTGTTATCAGGCAACTGAACCACCCCACCACAAGCTGAGAGCTGAACTACTATCTACCTACACTTATCAGCCTGTCCAGCTGAGTTACTCCAGCATTTTGTGTCTATCTTCGGTTTAGCCCTGACATCAGTCTGAAGAAAGGTCTTGACCCGAAACGTCACCCATTCCTTCTCTCCAGAGATGCTGCCTGTCCCGCAGAGTTACTCCAGTATTTTGTGTCTACCTGCTGTTTAAACCAGCATCTGCAGTTCCTTCCGACACATACTATATACCTCGATGGTGACCCTCGGACCATCCTTAATCGATCTTTGCTGACTTAACCTTGCACTAAATCCTATGCCCTTATCATGTATCTACACACTGTAAATGACTCGATTGGTAATCATGTGTTGTCTTTCATTTCATTTCATTTCAAATTCATTTCACTTGCACTTTATGTGCAAGTCACGAATAAAACTTGCATTGATTGATTGATTTCCGCTGGTTGGATAGCGGGCAACAAAAGCTTTTCACTGTACCTCGGTACACGTGACAATAAACTGAACTGTGACAGTATTCAGGAAAAAAGGGAGACTCAAGAAACTGCCGATGCTGCAATCTGGAGTAAAACCCAAAGTGCTGGAGTAACTCGGCGGGTCAGGCAGCATCGGAAAGGCGGGAGGACCAGTAGAAGGAATGTCCATTCGTTCCGCAGATGCGGCCCGACCTGCTGAGTTCCTCCAGCACTTTTTGTTTGACTGCAGGAACGAGTGACCTGAGGAACGAGTGGATAGGGAGCACAGGAACCAGAGCCTCAAGTAGGCGGAAGGTAAAGCAGGAACTGGCTCCTCGGGGAATGGTCAGGAGTGCGGAAACAGGGACCCGGAAGAAGGATGGGTGGCCTAGCAAACAGGTAAATGGATGGGGTACACAATATCCAGGGCCGTTTCAGTTAAGTTGAGTTTATTGTCACGTGTAGCGAGGTACAGTGAAAAGCTTTTGTTGGCTGCTAATCAGTCAGCAGAAACACAATACATGATTACAATCGATTTACAGTGTGTGATAAAGTAATAACGCTTAGTGCAAGATAAATACTATACGATAGAACTTTATTTATCCCAGGAGGGAAATTGATCAACCAACGGTCATAAAAACTGAAAATACATGAAACATGAAATTAAAGTGACGAGTGGAAAGGACTGGGGATGTGCAAAGACTGGGAAGGGGGTAGGGGGGGAGAGTCAGTCTTAGTCTACCCCACGACAGAAGGGGGAGGGGTTAGACAGTTTGATAGCCACAGGGAAGAAGGATCTCCTGTGGCGTTCTGTGCTGCATCTGGGTGGAACCAGTCTGTTGCTGAAGGTGCTCCTCAGGTTGACCAGTGTGTCATGGAGGTGGGGTCCAGGATGCTCCGCAGTTTGAGGAGCATCCTCCCCTCCAAGACCACCTCCCATGAATCCAACTCCGCACCCAGGAGCCAGTAAAGCCCGATCAAAGATAGTCCGAGGGTCACCAATGAGGCAGATGGAAGTTCAGGACTGCTCTCGAGCCATGGTAGGATGGTTCAGTTGCCTGATAGCAGCTGGGAACAAACTATTCCTGAATCTGTGAGTCCTAGTCCTGGAACTCTCTGCCACAGAGGGTAATTGAGGCCAGTTCATTGGCTATATTTAAGAGAGAGTTAGATGTGGCCCTTGTGGCTAAGGGAATCAGAGGGTATGGAGAGAAGGCAGGTACGGGATACTGAGTTGGATGATCAGCCATGATCATATTGAATGGCGGTGCAGGCTTGAAGGGCCGAATGGCCTACTCCTGCACCTAATTTCTATGTTTCTATGTTTCTAGTGAGTGGATGGGAAGCCTGAATGCCAGAGTCTCAATGAATGGAATTGGAGTGTGATAACAGGAATCCCAGGGAATGGACGGGAAGCGTTGGAGCTAGGAATTTGGTGAATGAGCAGGGAATGTAGTAACCAGGACCCTGGTGAATAGATGGAGGACATGACAAACATTGCCTGCCAAACGAGATGCCAAACCTTTGGGCAGGAAGGAGCTGCAGATGCTGGTTCACACCGAAGATAAGCACAAAATGCTGGCGTAACTCAGCGTTACATACCAGGTTAATGAGCATCTCTGGCGAAAAAGGATGGGTGACATGTCAGGTCGGAACCTTTCTTCAGACTGAATAAGGTTGAGTCTGAAGAAGGGTTTCCGACCCGAAACGTCACTCATTGGAATGCAGGAGGAAACCAGAGTACCAGGAGAAAACCCACACGGTCACAGGGAGAACGTGCAAACTCCGTACAGACAGCACCCGTAGTCAGGATCGAACCCGGGTCTCTGGCGCTATGGGGCAGTGACTCTACCGCTGCGCTGCTGTGCCCCCCCCTCTTGTTGTTTTTTGCAGGGCAGTTGCCAGGTCAAGCTGAGATGTGTTCTGATAGGATACGGTGCATAGATAACCATGTTACAAAAGTCATAATATAACAGCAAGCGTAACAATGAGAGAGTAGAACACTGTGAAGAAAGCAACAAGATTTACATATCAGGTTAATGGGCTTTCATCAGTATGTGATATTAACAATATACATCTCTCCTGATCTGCTTAGTACTTGAATTCTCTACTTTTTTTTTCATATTTCATATTCATAGCTTTTTTAATTTTCCTAATTGCATGAACTTTCTTTCTAGGTTAACTATCAAATATCAAATCTGAAGAAGGCTACTAACCTATCCATGTTCCTCAGAGATGCCGCCCGACCTGCTAAGGTTCTTGAGCAGTTTATGACCTTTTGTGTAAACCAGTTCTTTACTTCTAAACCTCACAACTAGTCCTTCTATCTGACTGTCCATAGACACAAAGTGCTAGAGTAACACAGCAGTTCAGGCAGCAGTAGTACAGTAACTGTGCGGATCAGACAGCTTTCCTGGAGAAAAGTAATAGGTGATGTTTCCGGCCGACCCCTGACCCATCTTCAGACTGAGTGTCAGGCGTAAGGGGCCTGTCCCATTTACGCGATTTTTTCAGCGACTTGCCGGCACCCGTCCTTGGTTGTTACAGGGTCTCCGAAAATTTTCAACATGTTGAAAATCCAGCGACGACCAGACTCTTTGGGCGACTACTCACGACCATACAGGCTTCACCCCACGACATGTTGCCAGGGTGTCGCCTGTGTGGTCGTGAGTGGTCTCCTCAGTCGCCCAAAGAGTCGTACGGTCCTTCTGGTCGCCGCTGGATTTCCAACAGGTTGAACATTTTCGGCGACCTATGACGGGCGCCGGCAGTCGCCGAAAAAGTCGCGTAAGTGGGACAGGCCCATAAGGGAAACAAGAGCTATAGACGGTGATATGGAGAGATATAGAACAAATGAATGAGAGACATGCAAAAAAAAGTCCATTGTTAGCTGTGGGCGATGTGAACACGAGTTACAGACAATGAGACTCAACGGCTTTGAAACTGAAACAACAACTTGGGTGAGGGATCTGGAACATCACAGGAGAGAAAAAAAAATAGGTTTGGGTCAGAGTTGACCCAAACTTGGGTCCCAGTTTAGACTGCCTAATTCAACTTTTGTAATGCTTCTGAACGTCCAACCTTGCCGTTAAATATTAATAGCCATAACTTCAATCATCTCCAGTCACAATTTATTTAACTCTCATTTCCTCAAATTCAATCAAAATGATGGACAGGGCACTGTCGTGCGAGCTAACGTCAATCACTTGAAATGTTGTAAACTTTAAATTCTCATCCATAATCTTGCAAGTACAGTATCAACGTCTCAGTCAGATAGACACAAAACGCTGGAGCAACTCAGCGGGACAGGCAGCATCTCTGGAGAGAAGGAATGGGTGACGTTTCGGGTCAGGACCCTTCTTCAGGAATGATGTCAGGGGGGTGGGCGGGACAGAAGAGATAGAATGCAGTCAGAGACAGTGAGACCAGTCGGAGATCTGGGATGTGGGGAGGGGATGGAGGGAGAGGGAAAGCACGGGGTACTTGAAGTTAGAAAAGTCACTGTTCATACCGCTGGGGTGTAAGCTGCCCAAGCAAAATATGAGGTGCTGTTCCTCCAATTTGCGCTGGGCCTCACTCTGGCAATGGAGGGGGCCCAAGGCAGAAAGGTCAGCGTGGTAATGGGAGGGGGAGTTGAAGTGTTGAGCAACCGGGAGATCAGGTAGGTTTAGGCGGACTGAACGGAGGAGTTGAGTGAAACGATCGGCGATCCTATTCTTGGTCTCGCCGATATATTTTTCACTAGCTTTTGCTTTCCGCATGCTTTACCTATTCGTTTATTTATTTATTTGATCTGTTCAGGCAGCCTCTTGAAGAAGATGTTGTCTGCACTGCATGTTAATTCCTTTATGAAAACTTTCCATTAATTTTCAGTCGTTTTACCCATTAACTGATTTTCCAAATAAATAAACCATGCATAAGACGCTCTCTCCCTCTCTTTCTCTCTGTGTTAATTTCTCCCTTTATCATTGTATATTTTAGCCAGCCTGCCTCAATTGAGAATCAAAGTGGCTATTTAGTGTTTCTCTCTTCCAAACACTACATTGAATTCAATTATAAAATGATCACATGCCTTTAGGCAACCAATTCAATGGCAAATTATCTATTATTACCTCTAATAAGAGTTATTCTTTCTGGGTCGTGTTATTGTAAAAATCTACTCTAAACACATTTAATTTTGCTACCTTTCAGGCATCTGCTTATCGCATTATTTATAAAGCTGTCCCTCAGTAAAGCCACTGCCTTTGGTCCATGGTTGATTTATCTCTGCAATTGTACATTCTACAATCTTTTACTTTTAAGGGCACTATAGGTTGCACCGAACAGGATATTAAATCTTGTCTTTCTTATTTCCATTTACACTTTAGAAGTTTTTTTTTGTGTGCTATCCAGTCAAAGAAAGGATTGTATATGATTTTCAGGTCAGGTCGGGGGGGGGGGGAGGTCCCACCCGCCACGGGTACCATGTAACCCTGTGCTACCTGCTCCATGGTCGGATAGTCGGCGACTAAACCGGTTTGCCAGGTGAGGAGGGGGCTGTGGACCCTCAGCAGGACCAAAAACAAGACCTGTCAAAGGGCGGATGAGCTTCTAGCGAGCCTACAGCCATCCGCACTTCAGTAGAAGTTGCGATCGCTGTCGTACATAGCGACGTAAGGAGTGAAGAAAAACACGAAATGTACTTCTTCCCTCTCCTTGCTTCTCAAAAGAGAAGTTATTAATGATTACAATCAAGCCGTGTGCAGATAAAGGATAAGGGGTACAACATTTAGTGCACGATAAAGTCCAGTTGAAGATGGCTCAAAGGACTTCAACAAGGTAAATGGGAGTTCTTGACTTGGCCTCCACAGCCTCCTGTGCCAATGAATTCCACAGATTCACCAACCTTTGATTAACGAAAATCCTCACCCTAACTGAGACAGGGAAAGAGGTGAAGGCACACATCCATTCCTTTCATTGTGAAAGATAGATACATTTTTTACCAACATATAATCAGATACGAGTAGGATTTGCATTTATTTTTAGTACTCTTTTATATTTCTCTAAATGTAACCGTTAAATGACATTTAAAAATAATAATTATAATGGAAAATATTAGAAAAACACAGGGATTTACACTCACAAGAGTGCAAAAGACAGCACACTTAGGAGATACAATGGCTTCAATTTAACACCAAATTAAATAGTTTGGTTAATTATTCTAACGTTGCACTATTAATCACATAATTGACATTTTTGTCGATTTTTATTATTCCCAAGAAATCAAAGAGAATGAGGCATGGGAAAAAAATTTTTTAAAAGGCATTTGTATGTATTTTAAATTGACAGTTGCATATATTGGAAAGTCAACATTGAAGAATTTCATCAGATGGCTAAATTCGTCTGAGGCACGAATTCTCTAAATTTACTGGACTAATAAAAACTAATGATTTGACGAGAAGAAAAATTGAGATGGATATAGAATCAGATGATTTTTTGCAGGTCAGTTCACAGATAAAAATGTTGCACTTTGTCCCATTCAGCTATCCGAATAGCGACATCACAGTGGACTCATTGAAACATATAGAATAGTGAAAGGCTTGGTTGGAGTGGATGTAGAGAGGATGTTTCCACTAGTGGGAGAGTTGAGGACTAGAGGTCACAGCCTCAGAATTAAAGGATGTTCTTGTTGGAAGGAGATGAGGAGGAATTTCTTTAGTCAGAGCGTGGTGAATCTGTGGAATTCTTTGCTACAGAAGGCTGTGGAGGACGTCACTAGATATTTTTCAGGCAGAGATAGACATATTCTTGATTAGTATGGGTGTCAGAGGTTATGGGGAGAAGGCAAGAGAATGGGGTTAAGAGGGAGAGATAGATCAGCCATGATTGAATGGCAGAGTAGACTTGATGGGCCGAATAGCCAAATTCTACTCCGATCACTTATGACAAATAACGAGTATTCATTTGCAATTATCTAACTGAAGTTCCACAGACCTGCATCATGGCCCACATTTCAAAATGCTTATACATTCTTCGTACTTGTTACCTAAAGCTATTCCAAAAGTTCAGCTTTGTTTTAAGAAATGAGACTTCATGAGAGGAATAGACCAGGTAGACTCGCAGAGTCCTTTGTCAAGAGTAGGGGAATCGAGAACCACAGGACATAGGTTTAAGGTTCGGGGGGGAAAGATTTAATAGGAACCCGAGGGGTAACTTTTTCACGTAAAAGGTGGTGGGTGTATGGAACGAGCTACCGGAGGAGTTAGTTGAGGCAGGTGCTAACGCAATCTTTAAAAAACATTCAGACAGGTACATGGATAGGACAGGTATAGAGGGATACAGGCCAAATGCAGGCAGGTGGGACTAGTGTAGATGGGGCATGTTGTCCAGTGTGGGCGAGTTGGGCCGATGGGCCTATTTCCACACCGTGTGGCTGTATGACTCTAAGTAGACATCATGGTTGATCAAACATCCTCCGCCATTCATAAGGTCGTAAGGGATAGGAGTAGAATTGGGCCATTCAGCCCATCAAGTCTACTCCGCCATTTAATAATGGACGATCTATCTCTCCCTCCGAGCCACATTCTCTTGCCTTCTCTCATAACCTCTGGCACCTGAGGTTAACCATTCATCAAGAACATGGCTGATAATCCATCTCACCGCCATCTGCCTGCACTATCGTATTCACGGATTCTCTTAAAATAGTAGATGATGGATACAAAGAACTGCAGATGCTGGTTCACAAAAAAAGATACAAAGTGCTGGAGCAACCTTCGATTCTCTTGATGATCAAGAATCTATCAATCTCCGCTTTAAAAGTACCCAATGGCACAACAGTTAAAATGCTCAAGTCCTGCAAAACACCAGTCAATAAAATGATTGGCGATCGAAGGTTTGTGCGCATTGTGCGGGGTATATCAGAATGAGTGATTGATGCCGAGACAAGGAATTCCAGATACAGGTTTACACAAAAGGACGCAAAGTGCTGGAGTAACTCAGCGGGTCAGGCAACATCTCTGGAGAACATGGATAGGTGACCTTTCGGGTCGGGACCCCCCTTCAGACTTTTAGAATAGGAAGTTAGCATGCTTATGCTTCCAGTTGATTGTTAACTGTTTTCAAAGTACTCAATGGCCTTCTCCTCCAAACCTAAAACTCTTTCAACCTCCTCGTTCAATGCACACCTGCCCTCCTTAACTCTGATCGCGTATGAATTCTCAATTTTAGACACCACTATTAGCGGACATGCCTCCCAATAGTTTGACGCTAAGCAATGGAATCCTTTCCCTTGAGAAACATCACTATTCTGCGTTCTGCACCTTTCTCTTCGCTCTACGTTTGTACTTGGGTTTGGCTTGAATGTATTCTTGTCTGGTGGTTATTGGATTTGACCGGACAGCATGCAAACAAAAACATTGCACCGCTGAGTCAAGGAACAGCAGATGCTGGTTTGCAGAGAAAGACACAAAGTGCCGGGGTAACTCGGTGGGTCGGGCACCATCCACGGAGAAGGTAGATCGGTGACCTTTCGTTTTGGGCCATTTCTTCTGGCAGATTGTGGGGGTGGGTGGGTCAGGGAGAAGAAGACAGGAGGGGCAGGATATAGCATGCAGGTGAGCACATGTGAGGGTGTGTGAGGAATGTAGGCGGAGGGGTGAAGTGGGTGCGGGTCCAGGTTGGAGGGGTGGGGGAGGCAAGGGAGGCGTGGGGAAAAGGGAGGGGGGGGGGGGGGAGGAGGAGGTTGTTAGAGGTTACCTAAAATTGGAGAGTTCAATGATCACAGTGTTGGGTTGTAAGCTATCCAAACGGAATATGAGGGGCTCTTCACTGTTCCTCGGTACATGCGACAGCAATAAACCTAAACCTTTGCAGTTTCTTCCTTTGTAACACACCCCTTGTGATAAGTTTTTGGCTCCATAAGGGGACCAGCTCTACCCAAGAAGCCAAGGAATTGTAGAGTCATTGAGTGACAGGCCCTTCGGCCCAACTTGCCCACACTAGCCAACATATCCCAGCTACTCTAGCCCCACCTGCCTGCATATGGTCCATATCTCTCCAAACCTGTCCTATCCATGTACCTGTTTCTTAAATGTTGGGATAGTCCCAGCCTCAACTACTTCCTCTGGCAGCTCGTTCCATACACCCTTTGTGTGAGAAAGTTACCCCCCAGATTCCTATTAAATCTTTTCCCCTTCACTTTAAACCTATGTCTGCTGGTCCTCGATTCACCTACTCTGGGCAAGAGACTCTGTGCATCTACCCGATCTCGTGATTTAATACGCAAAATCATAAAATCCCCTGTTCTACGGTTCAATGTTGTTGCAACAACACTCAAGCAACCTGGCATATTCCTGAACAAAACAAATTACCTCCTCTGGCAGCTTGTTCCATACACCCACCACCCTTTGTGCGAAAAAGTTACCCCTCAGATTCCTATTACCTTCATTTTCCCTTCACCTTGAACCTATGTCCTCTGGTCCTCGATTCCCCCACTCTGGGCAAGAGCCTCTGTGCATCGACCCGATCTACTCCTCCCTCTTTTCCTATCTCCTAAAGTTCAGAGTCAAATTTCACTTAAAGTATATATTTTTCCATCTCTTGGAGCACCAGCACTTATTTAACTTTATTGGGTTAAGATTACTTTTGAACGTTCTCTCAATTACTGTCTGATGATTACGTGCATTGATGCCATCCATCACAATTGTAACAAACGCTGAGCCTTAATCAAGTGTGTGTGTGACTGGAAATGGAGCACCAGTGATGTGATAAATTAAGCCCAAAAGATTGTCAACTTCGTGGAGGTCAAAAAAATTGTTGCTCATTCAAAGCTTAAACTTAAACAAGTACCAGCCTAACTTAGCATTCGTTATGATGACATGCTGAAAGGAACAGTGAATCAATTCTAGAATCTTTAAACTTGCTACACCCATTCCTTCCTCCTTAGCCATGTCTACAGGTTTACCACCAAGCTTCAGTCACCCAGTTCCAGAGGCTTTCTGGACTACCCTTTTTAGAAATGTAGAAAATAGGTGGAGCAGGATATTTGGCCCTTCGAACCAGCACTGCCATTCAATATGATCTTGACTGATCATCCAAAATCTGTACCCCCGATCCTGCTTTGTCCCCATATCCCTTGATTCCATTTTGCTGGACCTCTGAGCGGAGTCCAACGGGACCAGAACTGACCGCCTAGGCAGAGGACGAGCTGAGATACCGACCCGCAAAGTCAGCCTCGGAAGTTGTGGGAACAGATCTGCCAGTTCTGGCCGGGCGGGAGTTCCACATCCCCGGCTGCAGGGGGCAGATTCCCGATGCAGGGGGCAAATCCCGATAGGGTCGAGATCGGCCATCTCACGCCTGTCCTGCCTGGAGGTAACCTGATTTTGCACAATACCTCCTCCTTTAGTTTAGTTTAGAGATAAGGCACGGTAACAGGCCCTACGGCCCACCGTGCCGCACATTAACACTATCCTACACCCACTAGGGACAATTTTTACATTTATACCAAGCCAATTAACCTAGAAAACCTGTAAGTCTTTGGAATGTGGGAGGAAACCGAAGATCTCGGAGAAACCCCACGCAGTCACAGGGAGAACGTACAAACTCCATAGAGACAGCACCCGTAGCTTCAACATTACGACCTGGAATAGTGGCAGAGTTGCAACCTCTGATGCAATAACCCAACCATGATAAACACCAACACCTTTGAATAAGGTTGAAGAAGGGTCTGGACCCGAAATGTCACCCATTTCTTTTATCCAGAGATGCTTCCTGTCCCGCTGAGATACTCCAGCATTTTTGTGTCTCCCTTTGAATACCTACACTGGAACTGTCAACCTTGATATGAAGAAAATTACCAAAAGGATGCACAGAACAAATGCACATGATGCATTTACTTAAAACACCCTGAATTGATTCGAACGATGACTGCCTATTGTGTAAAATCAGTCGTGTTTTGTACGACGGCCGGTTGTTATTGATTACCTGTATCACAGCTTCTCCAGGTCTCATGTCGGTATAAACATTCACTCTGTAGGAAATGTTTTGAAAGATGGGAGTGTTGTCGTTTGCATCGATCACCATGACATTGACGGTGACTGGAACACTCTCTTGAACTCCGTCAGAGGCAGACATCTTCAAGGTACAAAACAAATTGAATCCAATTAGTGACCATTCGAATTTCGAACCGCCCCCGCCAAAAAAAAACCCCACCAGGAAACGCTTTACTGAAACTTGCTACCACTTCAAATATGTAAATGTACTATAATAATATTAATCAAAGAAAGACAAAAATGCTGGAGAAACGCAGTGGGTGAGGCAGCATCGATGGAGAGAAGGAATAGGTGACGTTTCGGGTGGAGACCCTTCTTCAGACTGATGTGGAGGTGACGGGGGGGGGGGGGCTGGAAGAAGGAAGAGGCGGAGACTGTGGGCTGTGGGAGAGCTGGGAAGGGGAGGGGAAGGAGGGAGCAAGCAAGGACTACCTGAAATTGGAGAAGTCAATGTTCATACCGCTGGGGTGTAAACTACCCAAGCGAAATATTAGGTGCTGCTCCTCCAATTTGCCGTGGGCCTCACTTTGGCCATAGAGGAGGCCCAGGGTGGAAAGGTCGGATTTGGAATGGGAGGGGGAGTTGAAGTGCTGGGCCACTGGGAGATCAGGTTGGTTAGTGCGAACCCAGCGGAGGTGTTGGGCGAAGATATTATAATAATCATCATATTACTGTGGAAACTTTCAACAGCAAAATCACTTTAGCTCTTGATTTAGATTCAGTGAGAAATACATCCCCTGATGATTTTGACTGACCGTTCAGCTCGGCTGTCCATTCAGTCATTTAGATTGTTATTTTTTTCCCCATCAGGTTATAGTTTAGTAAGGAACTGCAGATGCTGGTTTACACCAAAGATAGGCACAAAATGCTGGTGTAACTCAGCGGGCCAGGCTGCATCTCTGGAGAGAAGGAATGGGTGACATTTCAGGTCGGGACCCTTCTTCGGTCTCGACCCGAAACATTACCCATTCATTCTCTCCAGAGATGCTGCCTGTCCCGCTGAGTTACTCCAGCATTTAAATGTCCATGTTTTTTAGTTTAGTTTAGAGATACAGTGCGGAAACAGGCCCTTAGGCCCAGCGAGTCCGCATTGACCTGCGATCTCCGCACATTATCACTACCTTACACACACTAGGGACAATTTTATTACTCTGACACCAAGCCAATTAATCTACAAACCTGTACGTCTTTTGTAGTGTGGGAGGAAACAGAAGATCGCAGAGAAAACCTACGCAGGTCATGGGGAGAACGTGCAAACTCTGTACAGACAGTGCCCGTAGTCACGATTGAACATGGGTCGTTGGCGCTGTGGGGCAGTGGCTCTGCCGCGATGCCACCGTGCTGCTCCTAGAGCTGCTGGTTCACAGCGCCAGCGTCCTGGATTAATTCCCAACCCCAGGTACTGCCTGTGTGGAGTTTGCATGTTCTCCCTGTGTCTGATCGAACATGAGTCTCTGGCGCTGTGAGGCAGCAGCTCTACCACTCAGCCACCATGCTGTCCTATATACACAGAGAGAACATGCAAGGTTTCTTACTGTAAAAGTGTAGTTCTGCTGACGTTCCCGATCCACTGGTTCGCGCAAGGTCAGGTAACGGGTTATTCCGGACGATGTTATCGTGAAGGCCCTGATGAAATCGTTCACCAAAATCTGCAGCTTCGGATCTTTGGTCTTTGGAGATACAAAGGGAAAGGGAGTTATAGTGGAATTTAGAAAATATATTTTCATTTATTCTTTTTGATTTGCTGATGTTGGAATAAAAGATGCATTAACTGTTCATAATAGTTAAGACTCATGCAGCACGAAAACAGGCCCACCTCGTCCCACCTCGTCCATGCCGACCAAAATGCCCCTAATCTTTTGGCAAAGTCAATATTTTTCTACGATTTTGCTGTATACTAGCGAGTTTTCAGCAGTTGCCATGACCTAACTTTAGAACGGAGACGAGGAAACATTTTTTCTCACAGAGAGTTGTGAGTCTGTGGAATTCTCTGCCTCACAGGGCGGTGGAGGCCGGTTCTCTGGATACTTTCAAGAGAGAGCTATATAGGGCTCTTAAAGATAGCGGAGTCAGGGGATATGGGGAGAAGGCAGGAACTGGGTACTGATTGGGAATGATCAGCCATGATCACATTGAATGGGGGTGCTGACTCGAAGGGCTGAATGGCCTACTCCTGCACCTACTGTCTATTGTCTATTGACTTACTTCTTTCAAGGTCAAGTGCGGCCCATATTTGCTTTAAAGTGACAATGTAGACATGATAAAGTGATAGATAACTACCAGGCAATGTTCTGCTTGTTGTCATTTGTGGCTGGTCCTGATATTTTCTCACTTCCATAGCAACATAGAAAATAGGTGCAGGAGTAGGCCATTAGCCACTTCAAGCCAGCACCACCATTCAATATGATCATGCCTGATCATCCAGAATCAGTACCCCCATTCCTGCTTTTCCACATATCCCTTGATTCCATTAGCCCTCAGAGCTAAATCTAACTGTCTCTGTGAATCTAACCATCCAGTGAATTGGCCTCCACTGCCTTCTGAGGCAGAGAATTCCAGCTCTCCCCTCCCCCCCACCCCTCCCCCCCCACCCCCCTCCCCAGTCTCCCGAATCTCCCTTTCAGTCTGAAGATGGGTCCCAACCCAAAATGTCATCAATCCTTTCTCTTTAGAGATTATGCCCAAAGCGCTGAGTTATGGGCCTGTCCCACTTATGCAATTTTTTGAGCAACTGCCGGCATACGTCATAGGTCGTTGCAGGTCGCCAAACATTTTCAACATGTTGAAAATCCAGCAGCGACCGGGAAAGATGCTATGACTCTTTGGACAACTGAGGTGACTACTCACCACCATACAGGCGACACCCTGGCGACATGTCACGTGGTGACGCCTGTATGGTCGTGACTAGTCGCCCAAAGAGTTGCACCTTGTTCTGGTCGCTGCTGGATTTTCAACATGTTGAAAATTTTCAGCGACCTGCAATGACCCATGACGGGTGCTGAAAAAGTCACGTAAGTGGGACAGGACCATTACTCCAGCACTTCCAATGGTTCATTGGGGTTGGAGTAACACCGCGTGCACTGTGGAGTAACACAATGCGCTGTGCTAACACACATGGAAATTCTTTTCCTTGCAAGCAATCCAGTAGAGTATTCCCACACCCCCGATCCCCGATTAGCAAGTGTACAGAAATAGTCTACTGAGCCCGCATGCAAGAGGCGCCATGTTTTGCCGCCCTTTAGTTTGTACGCTGCCTGTTCCATAAGGTCATAACCCATAAGGAATGGGAGTAGAATTAGGCCATTCAGCCCATCAAGTCTACTCCGCCATTCAATCACAGCTGATCTATCTCTCCCTCCTAACCCCATTCTCCTGCCTTCTCGCTGGAGTTTAGAAGGATGAGGGGTGACCTCATTGAAACATACAGCATAGTGAAAGCCTTGGATAGAGTGGATGTGGAGAGCATGTTTCCGCTAGTGGGAGAGTCTAGGACTAGAGGTCATAGCCTCAGAATAAAAGGACATTATTTTAGGAAGGAAATGATGAGAAATGTATTTGGTCAGAGGGTGGTGAATTTGTGGAATTCTTTGCCACAGAAGGCGGTGGAGGCCAATTCAATGGATATTTTTAAGGCGGGGATAGATAGATTCTTGATTAGTACAGGTGTCAGAGTTTATGGCAGGAGAATGGGGTTAGGAGGGAGAGATAGATCAGCCTTGATTGAATGGCGGAGTAGACATGATGGGCCGAATGGCCTAATTCTATTCGTATTCCTTACGACATTATCATGATAATGTGATGAACCAAAGATGATAGGCTGAGGGCGTCTATTTCTTCAACATATCATTACAGTCTGAGATGATAAATGAAACAGATTTATCATCGGGATGCCAGCCTTCCGTGACTTCCTGACTTCAGTGTGCAAGGTGTGTTCAGGTTAGCTTATAGTCACGTGCACCAAGGTACACTGACAAAAAGCTTTTCACTCTACCTCAGTACACGTGACAAGAAAATAAATGAAACTAAACTAAACTAACATAAAAGTTTTTGTTGAATTGCTAACCAGTCTGCGGAAAGGCAATACTTGATTACAATCGAGCTATTTACAGTGCTGCCTCATAAAAGTGCTGGAGTAACACAGCGGATCAGGTAGCATCTCTGGGGAGCATGGACGTTTTGGGTCAGGACCATTCTACCATGAACCCAACAAGGGTCCCCTTCTAGATGGGTCCCGACCCGAAACGTCCATGTTCCCCAGAGGGAGGTAATTTAGGGAGGGACTCCATAACCAATCACGACTGCTACTCAGGACAAGGGCGGCCCAGAGGCACAGAGGTAGAGTTGCTGCCTTACAGCGCCAGAGACCCAGGTTCCATCCTGACTACGGGTGCTGTCTGTGTGGAGTTTGCACGTTCTCCCCGTGACCTGATTGGGTTTTCTCCCAGATCTTCGGTTTCCTCCCGCACTCCAATGACAAACAGGTCTGGAGGACAATTGTATATTGTCTCCAGTGTGTGTAGGATAGGGTTAATGTGCGGGGATCACTGGTCGGCGTGGACTCGATGGGCCGAAGGGCCTGTTTCTGCACTTATCTAAACTAAAATTTAAAAAAGAGGCTGGTTCTTGTGTGTCAGCTGAAACAGCATTAATCAGCTACACAATCGATCAGCGTATGTGTAGACTGGTGCCTAATTTTGTCTTGGACTTATTGATGCTCCAGTACACATATTGTCAAAGATCAACCAGCAGCAGGACTCCATCTCCCTTGAGCTGACAGCAAGTTGTAAGAACTCTTGCTGCAACTCTTGTGGAGCAAGCCACAATCCGTAACCCATCGTAAGTCCATGGCCAAACATTGAAGGCACTTGACATCAAATCATTCACACAACAGTTAACGTTCCACAGTAAATATTTCTAACCAATGAAGTGTGCAAGTGTGCATTGTTCCTCTTCCCACACCATACGTTCATCAGTTCTGGGAGCAGAATAAGGCCATTCGGCCCATCAAGTCTACTCCCCCATTCGATCAGGCCGATCTATCTCTCCCTCTCAACCCCATTCCCCCGCCTTCCCCCCATGACCCGTGCAATCTTGTGTGGGAAGGAACTCCCGAAGCTGGTTTAAACTGAAGATAGACACAAAACGCTGGAGTAACTTAGCGGGACAGGAAGCAGCTCTGGAGAGAAGGAATGGTCGTGACCCTTCTTCTGAAGAAGTGCCTCAACCCGAATCATTACCCATTCCTTCTCTCCAGAGAAGCTGCCTGTCTCGCTGAGTTACTCCGGCAGTTTGTGTCTAAGCCCCGACATCCTTACTCATCAGTAATCTGTTCATCTCAGCCTTAAAAATATCCATAGATGTCCTCCACAGCCTTCTGTGGCAATGAATCCTACAGATTCACCACCCTCTGACTGTAGAAATTCCTTCTCTATCATCACCATAGCTTTAAGGTGAGAGGGAAATAGGGGTGGTAGATGCCTGGAACACCCTGCCAGGGGTGTGTTTTTTTTTTAGAGAAACAGCATGGAAACAGGGCCTTCCGCCCACCGTGTTCACGCTGACCAGCGATCACCCCTACACCAGTTTTATCCTCACAAGGGATAGTTTGCAGAAGCCATTTCACCTACAAACCTGCACGTCTTTAGAATGTGGGATGAACCCAGAGCACCTGTAGAAATCCCACACGGTTAAAGGGAGAATATACAAACTCTGTGCAGACAGCACACGTAGTTAGAATCAAACCCGGGTCTCTGGTGCTGTTAGGCAGCAAATCTACCGCCGCCACTGTGATGCAAGCAGATACGACAGTGGCATTTAACAGCATTGCAGTGCATCAATCCCATAGAGACAAAGTCCAATGTACGGTAAGTGTGAATCGGACAGCATCCTAGCTTATAGAAGGACCATTCAGAAGATCGATAACAGAGGAGAAGAATATGTTTCCAAGTCTGCTGGTGCGTGCTTTCAAGTTTCTGCACCTTCTGCCGAACAGGAGCAAGGAAAAGATCAAATGACAGGCGTCGAACAAGTTTTTAATTATAGACACAAAATGCTGGAGTAACTCTGCAGGACAGGCAGCCTCTGTGGGGAGAAGAATACGAATATCCCAACATTTAAGGAGGAGTTAGACAGGTACATGGACAGGACAGGTTTGGAGGGATATGTTTCAAATACTGGCAGCTGGGGCATGTGGGCTGGCTTTGGCACGTTGGGCCGAAGGGCCTGTTTCCACACTGTATAACTCTATGACTCAATCAAGAACTAGAGGACATCGGTTAAATGTGTGAGGGGAAAGATTAATAGGGCGGTCACGGTGGCGCAGCGGTAGAGTTGCGGCCTTACAGCGAATGCAGCGCTGGAGACCTGGGTTCGATCCCGGCCACTGGTGCTGTCTGTACGGATTTATTACGTTCTCCCCGTGACCTGCGTGGGTTTTCTCCGAGATCTCCGAGATCCTACACTCCAAAGACGTACAGGTTTGTAGGTTAATTGGCCTGGTAAATGTGAAAGTTGTCCCTAGTGGGTGCAGGATAGTGTTAATGTGTAGGGATCGCTGGTGGGCCTGGATCCGGTGGGCCGAAGGACCTGTTTCCGTGCTGTGGCTCTAAAACTGAAACTGAAGGATAATGTTTTCACTCAGACAGGGGGTAGTGGAGATATGAAATAAGCTGCCAGAGGAGGTAGTTGAACCAAGAATTGTAACAGCATTTAAAAGACACTTGGACAGGTTCATGGATAGGAAAGGTTTAGAGAGATATGGAGCAAACACAGGCAAATAAGACTAGCTTAGAGGGTGCATATTGATGGGAGAATGGATGAGTTGAACCTGTTTCTGTGCTGAGTGAATCTGTGGCTCCAAATTGCTTCATTGCCTTCTTGCAAGCAGATCAGCCCAGCTCCTCCCAAGGTTCTGGTTGGAATTCAGCAGAAGAGCTAAGAATGTTCTGCCCCTATCCATTCCTGCTACACATTAAATAGATTGTCCAACACAGCAAAGCAGTATTGTGTGCTTCACATTGGCGGCACAGTGGCCCAGCGGTAGCCTTGCTGCCTTACAGCCCCAGAGACCCAGGTTCAATCCTGATTAGAAACATAGAAACATAGAAAAATAGGTGCAGGAGTAGGCCATTCAGCCCTTCGAGCCTGCACCGCCATTCAATGTGATCATGGCTGATCATCCAACTCAGTATCCCGTACCAGCCTTCTCTCCATACCCCCTGATCTCTTTAGCCACAAGTGCCACATATAACGCGCTCTTAAATATAGCCAATGAACTGGCCTCAACCACCTTCTGTGGCAGAGAATTCCAGAGACTCACCACTCTCTGTGTAAAGAATGTTTTCCTCATCTCGGTCCTAAAGGAATTCCCCCTTATCCTTAGACTGTGACCCCTTGTCCTGGACTCCCCCAACATCGGGAACAATTTTCCAGCATCTAGCTTGTCCAACCCCTTAAGAATTTTGTAAGTTTCTATAAGATCCCCCCCTCAATCTTCTAAATTCCAGCGAGTACAAGCCGAGTCTATCCAATCTTTCCTCATATGAAAGTCCTGACATCCCAGGAATCAGTCTGGTACGGGTACTTGTTTGTACGGAGTTTGTACATTCTCCCCGTGACCTGCGTGGGTTTTCTCCAGGATCTCCGGTTTCATCTCACACTCCAAAAGACGTGCAGGTTTGTAGGTCAATTGGCTCGGTATAATAGTATATTGCCCCAAGTGTGTGTAGGGTAGTGTTGGTGTGCGGGGATCGCTGGTCGGTGTGTGGACTCGGTGTTTCCGCGCTGTATCTCTACACTAAACTAAACAATTACTCTCATGGATTGTAGCTTTTACAAAACAAGTTCACATGTCAAGGCACTTATTTTATCATCTTTACAAATCAGTATATAGGTCTATCAATTGCAATTAAAATACTGGAGCACCAATCTTCCTCTAAAGTGTTTTTTTCTCTCCCTTTCATAAAAACACACGTTGAATTGTACAGCACTTGGAATAAATCACATAAAAGAACACGTTGAAAAAGATGACATTTTGAAAAGAGATTGTCAGATAGTTTCCAATTGTCAAAAAAAAAACCCTGCAGTTCAGATGATATCTTTCATGATTGCGCGAGCCAGATTCTCTTTTTCGAGACTCCAGGTAATTGCTGTCAATTTAGAAAGTGACTATTTTCACCACACAATGGGTACGGCCTGCACTTTTCCAATGATGTGAGCTATGTTGGCAAATCACCGTAGGAATTTAATTGAATTGAATGGAATGCTTTATGACAAGGCACAGTGAAATTCTTTGCTTGCATACCCGAGGTATGCAAATACTCGCCACATAAAGGGCGCCGAGAAGGTTACACTCCCCAGGACCTCCATCCCCACTCCTCCCAACAGTCCCCCCCACGCCGGGTCCGCCGTTCGTCTTCCCCCTCCCTCACTGCGGTCTCCCCATGTCGGGTCCTCCATTGTTCTCCCCCCCCCCCCCACGGCGGTTCTCCCACACCCTCATTAACCGCCGCGCAGCGGGAAAAAATATTTATCTATAAAGTATCCAAAATTCATGCAGATTGCAAAGTTTGGAGGGGATGGGTGAAGGGTGAGGGGTGACGGAAGAGGGACCCAAAGCATGCCGCCTTATACAACTGGAAACCAACACTTAGCAATCAAAATATTGTGGTGGGGGGGGGGGGGGGGGGGGGGGAGTATTTGACATGAAGCCAAATTGCATGCATAACAGATAAAACATCTCACAAATACACAGATAAAATAACCCTTAATACATACGGGAGTAGTACCTGGTGGCACCTATAAATGAACAGATAAACAAGATTCACACAAATGGAAAGCTGATTCCACGAAGATGAGGCGTTTTCAACATCTTAAAAACCATCATGAAGTGTTGCGAGTTAAGTAGATTCAGCAATTCTTAGAAGCACTGTGAAAACATCTCATCAAGGGTGCTTCAAGTTGATAATACAGCAAGCATCAATGTAGGCATCGGGCACACTTTCGTTATTCCAAATGTGGGGATTATCTTGCAATTTGAAAACTCAAACAATGGGAAATGCACCTGTAATCAACGGCAATTCCAGTTTGCCGGCTTTACCTTGCACGTTATTTCCATCATCAGTTATCTATACACTGTAAACGGCTCGATTGTCATCATGTCTTTTCTTTCCGCTGGCTGGTTAGCACGCAACTAAAGCTTTTTACGGTGCAGCTGTACAAAGTTTCCACTCGTGGGAGAGTCTAGGGCTTGAGGTCATAGCCTCAGAATAGTAAGATTGAACGAGAACTTACCAGTTCGAAGGTTGATCTTTATTTCATGAGGAGTCGAAGTGAGGGATTTCGTGAAGAGCCCGCCGGCGCGCATGCTCGACATACTTCAAAGTAGCGGCGTGGAATCACAGAAACCAATCAAAAGAAATGACTTCACATAGTAAGAATGAAACGACTAAGATTACCAGATGAAGGTGATTGAGGGTTGGGCGAGGAGGGCACGAAATCCCTCACTTCGACTCCTCATGAAATAAAGATCAACTTTCGAACTGGTAAGTTCTCGTTCAATCTTACTATTTCATTTCGGAGTCACGTGAGTGACTTCGTGAAGACTTCAAAGCTTCTGTGATGACACGCCCTGGACCACGTCCATGCTGTCACACCACTACCAGGGATGGATGGGAGGAATAACTTGCTGACTAGTCCATACTGCAAAACAAAGCATATTTATTAACAAACAAATCAAAAAACACCTCATTCGGGGACATCTCCACGTTCTTGCCCTGCATTTAGCACGGCTTCTGCGAACTGTAGAGGCGCAGCAACGGGCCGGTTGTAGAACCGCTGGAACACAGCTTCATTAGCCCATCCTACTGTGGCGAGAATATGGTCCATGGGCACCTCCATGACCCTCGCCGCCGACGTCGATGCAGCCCTGGTGGAATGAGATTTGAACAAATTAGTCGATACCTGACTTACCCAAGACGACTCGAAGCCACCTGGATATCGTCTGTGTTGTCACTCGATGGTGAGGTCTCTTATGAGTGACAAGCAGGTATCTCTCCATTCCTCTGATGCTTGCCGTCACCTTGACGTAGTAACGGATATGGGAGGCTAAGCATAGCCTAGCATTGGCGGGGTATGCCGGGAACTTCAGCTGCAGCCCTGTGCACCCAGGTCTGTGCTGCTTTAGTAGCTCGTCAACAAAGAAAACTACTTCTGTGGGGGTAGACATCATTCTGTCGACACGTAGTTTGTGGAGTGTCTGTACCCTCTGTGCTGAAGTCAGCGCTAGTAACATCACCAGCTTCATGGTGAGTTTGTCCAGCTGGAGCCCTTCCATGGGGGACCACGTCCTGAGCAGAGTTAAAACGTCCCTGACATCCCAGGTGATATTGTAACGTGGTGTAGGCGGATTCGTATTGAAAATACCCCGCATGAGCCTGGACACTAGCCTGTTGGATCCCACCTCAATATTGAGGTAGAATGATAGAGCGCTCCTGGCGCTGTTGATGGCACTGTAGCTTAAGTGTTCATCATGGTGCAACCCCGCGAGGAATTCCAGGACGTCGGTTATAGTCACGGCATCGTACGTAATGCGAGAGCGGCTGCAGAAGGCTTCCCACTTCCTGATGTGAGAGCGGTATCTTCGCCTTGTAGACTCTCGGCACGACGCCGCAATGGTATCCATGGTCCGGGTAGAAAGGCCGTATTGAACTAAAGGCAGATTCAGAATCTGCAAGCCAACAAATTTAAATAGCCATGGCAGGGATGTGGCTCCCCTGAAACAGGGTGAGTAACTAATTCTGGGCTACCCTGCAAACGGACCCAAGGTTCACTGAGCGTGTCAAAGACCATCGGATACCACGGCTGTGTAGGCCAGTCGGGTATGATAAGGATGCCCTTGGCACCATCCATCTGAATTTTACGTAATACCCGACTGATGAGGCAAAACGGGGGGAATGCATAGAAAAAGCAATTCCCCCAGTCTAGCGAGAATGTATCTAACGCTATAGCCCCAGGATCTGGTTCCCACGAGACGTAGGTTGGTACCTGATGGTTCAACCGGGACGCAAAAAGGTCAATGTCCGGTTTCCCAAATTTGGCTGTGATTTTTGCAAAAATTTCAGGATGTAACATCCATTCAATATTATCATTGAACTTGCGTGACCTGGCGTCCGCCACAATATTAAGCTCACCTGGCAAATAGGTAGCTGAAATCCAAATGTCTCTCTTGACACACCAGAGCCAAATTGAATTAGCCAATTTATCACATGAAACTGACCTGGTACCGCCCATGTGGTTTAAATACGCCACCGCTGTGGTATTGTCTATTTGGAGCCGGACATGTGCTCCAATGATCTTGGAACAATATGCTCGAAGTCCGTGAAACGCTGCAAGCAGCTCTAAATAGTTGATCCCTTGTGATACCAACATCGTATTCTCAAGGGTATCCCATCAGCCCCCACAACTAGAACATTGATTCGTAGCTCCCCAGCCATCAGAGCTCGCATCAGTTTGTAAGTATATCATCGGTTTCGCCTCAATAATAGTTTTAAACGAGTTACTAATGTGGCAAACCCACCATCGTAACTCATCCAATGCTGCAGGCGGCAGCTGCATTGATCGATCATAATGACCAGCATGCCGTCGCAACGCAGCGATCTTGGCTCTCTGCAAGTTTTGATAATGCAGAGGTCCATACCGGGCTGCCGGAAACAAAGCCACAATCTTGCCAATGACAGTAGCTGTGTGACGAATCGATGGTATACGAGTATTGATTAAATCTGTACACACCTGTGTTACCTCCTCAATTTTGTTAATTGGTATGGTGACTCTCATGCTAATGGAATTCACCTGGAACCCCAGATAATTAATTACCTGGGTGGGGCAGAACTTAGATTTTTCTGGATGAATAATGAACCCAAGCTGTTGGAACAAATTGACCGCAGCTGCAACCCCTTGTTGAGCTAATTCCAAGGTGTGGCCGACAATTAAAATATCATCTAAATAGGCCATAACGATATGATGTCGTTGTCTTAAATAAGCCATAATTGGCTTCACCAATTTAGTAAATAATCGAGGGGCTGTGGTGAGCCCATTAGGCAACGCCCTATATTGCCACAGCTGATCCATCCAGATAAATTTTAAGAACCTTCTGTAATATTTTTTCATGGGTACGGTATAGTACGCATCCTGTAAATCAATGCATGCCATAAAGCACCCTTGTGAGATCAATGATTTGGCCGTTTCAAACGTGTCCATTTTAAAATGAGTATATGTTACAAAGTTATTCAGAGTGGTTAGATCAATAATGACTCTACAGCCTCCATCCTTCTTAGGTCGAGTAAAAATATTGGAAACAAATTCAACGGGCTCATGAACCGTTCTCTCTATGACCCCTTTCTGTTCCAACCTTAACATTTCCTTATAGCCTACGGACTGTTCCGCAGCCGTTAGTTTAAAAGTACGACCCGGTCTATGCTGAGACGGAGGGATGTCCCCATTAATAAACTCAATGCTATGGCCCTGAATATTCCGTAACACATACTCATCACTGGTAATGTCACCCCATGCACCCGCAAACAACTGCAGACGCCCACCAACATGTGAAGTTAAACAAAGAGAAAAAAGAGAACCAGACCGCCTCACCTCTGTGGTTACCGGCGGTCCCTGACACGAGTGGGTGGACGTAGAGGTGCTGGGTTGGTTTGAGGTCGTGGCGTCCTCATTTTCCACCTCGGCTTCTGCCGAGCCTGTCCTAAAAAAGACCCCTGGTGTTGGGGTGGTTGATATCGGTTTGGAGCTGGAGGGTAATTTCTGGTAGAAGTGCTGACAGACCCTCGTGAGCGGCCAAGCGGAGCTTTCGAGCTCGATGGCGTGGGGGCACTATGAGAGCGCATGAGCCCCACGGTCTTGGCTTGTTCATCAAGCTCTCTGACCCTTTTGGAAAGGTCTTCGCCAAAGAGCTGACGGGGCGGCGGCGGTGGTTTGCACAACCCTGCAAACTTAGGGTTGAGCGCTGGGCGGATGCTATTTTTGCGAAAGCCATTTATTTCATTTTGAGTAGCGCACAGAAGCGCCAGAGCATCCTCCTGGTCCAAATTAAGCTCCTCTCCGTCGACCAACCGCACAAAGGCAGTAATCCCGGCCGTGAGGAGTTTCAGGATCCGCTGAATTTTCAGCTCCTGCTGACGGATAGCCGCACTGATGTTGCCCCATATTGGCGTATTGACCACAGGCACGTTGAGGGAGTTGCAGTTTGATGGAGCCTTGTGACGGCTCATGGCTTGTAGTAGAACTTCCTCCTGAAGCTGGTGATTATTTAGGAAGTCCACAGTGGCTGCCAATTTCGTATTGATGGGAAGCCCCGAGGAATGAGGGGCTGCAAACTTGGTGGCCACATCGAGGAGGTCCTCCGCCGGTAATTCAGGCGGGGGTGGGATGGGGTCGACCACTGCCTCCTCGTCCTGCTGCTCCAGGCTGGTGTACGAAGCTGGTGATGAAGCCCTGTGCCTGTCGCTGCTGGATGCCTGTTGTTGTTGACCTTGTATGAGAAGCTCCAGCAGCCGCTCCATACGGTCAATACGCCCTTCACCCTGAACACTCAGGTGGTCGGAGTCCTCCGGCTCTGAAAATTGGCCGGGGCTCCTGTCATCGGCCCGCACCTCGTCGAGGCCCTGCCGGTGCCGGTAATTGTCGTCAACAGCCGCCGAGGCGAAACTGCGCGATTCCTGCACGGGCGTGTTCAACCGCCTCCGTTTAGCGGGAGCGGAAGCCGTTGCCTCTACGGACAGATGCGGCATGGTGTCGGCACCAGCCGAAGCCTGGATACCTTGAGCCCGTGCAGGCTTGCCAGCTGCCCACATCGTGGACCTTGCCGACGCATGGTCTCGCCCACCCATCCATGGGGGGCTCGGCGACCGTGACGGGACCCCCAACTGACTCGTCCCGGCGTCGAAAGTTGGGGGGCGACGGCTGGACCTCACAGCTGCCCCGGGTCCCGTCCTGGAACCTGACCGCTCCTTGGCGGCAGGCAGAGCCTTAGCCCCGACAGGGTTAGGCTTCTGGGCTCCTGCCCTTCCCCTCCTCAGAGGGCTGCCTGAAACGGGCCGTGCAGCCGCACGGACCCTTCTGCTCGAGGCCGTCAGCAAGCCTGCTGACGACCTGACTGCCATGGCAGGGTCGTCCTGCTCTGGCGGCACACCACACTCCTCTCGTCGAACTCCTCCGAGCTGTGGTGTGCGGGCGGGTCCGGACCTGAAAAGACAGAGCTCACCGACATCTCCGCCCTCGTTCCGGTCTGTGTTGCAGGTACCCCCGACAACTCTCGCTCCGGAACCGCTGGCCTGCGACTTTTCCCCGATCTCCGGCCTCTCAAACTCCCATCCATGTTCTTGCTGTGAAGCAAACACAACAAGAACCACCAACTTAAGGTAGCATACTTACCTGCGTGGTTCCCTTATGAAGGGCTGGCGAGGAGCGCGCTCCTCCGTCAGCCATCGCAGCAACGCGATACGACGATATGTCGAGCATGCGCGCCGGCGGGCTCTTCACGAAGTCACTCACGTGACTCCGAAATGAAATTAAAGGACGCTCTTTTAGGAAGGAGATGAGGAGAAATTCCTTTAGTCAGAGGGTGGTGAATCTGCGGAATTCTTTGCCTCGGAAGGCTGTGGAGGCCAGTTTTTAGGCAGAGATAGTTAGATTCTTGATTAGTACGGGGGGGTCAGCGGTTGTGGGGAGAAGGCAGGAGAATGGGGTTGGCAGGGAGAGATCGATCAGCCATGATTGAATGGCAGAGTAGATTTACAGAGAGAGTACAGAGAGAGATTACAGAGGAGATTTACTAGAATGTTGCCTGGGTTCCAGCAACTGAGTTACAGAGAAAGGTTGAACAAGTTAGGTCTTTATTCTTTGGAGCGCAGAAGGTTAAGGGGGGACTTGATTGCGGTCTTTAAAATGATGAAAGGGATAGACAGAGTTGACGTGGATAAGCTTTTCCCATTGAGGGTAGGGAAGATTCAAACAAGAGGGCATGACATGAGAATTAAGGGACAGAAGTTTAGGGGTAACATGAGGGGGAACTTCTTTACTCAGAGAGTGGTGGCTGTGTGGAATGATCTTCCAGCAGAAGTGGTGGAGACGGGATCAATTTCTCCATTTAAAAGTAAAGTGGATAGGTATATGGACGGGAAGGGAATGGAGGGGTATGGTCTGAGTGCAGGTAGATGGGACTAGGGGGAAATAAATGGTCGGCACGGACTGGAAGGGCCGAGAAGGCCTGTTTCCGTGCTGTAATTGTTATATGGTTATATGGTTATTTGAAGGGCTGAATGGCCTAATTCTACTCCTATCACTTATGACCTTATGAAAATAAACTATACTGAAACTGAACCTGAACTCACCTCCTCCACATCATTATCCAGGGCAACAATACTTAATGGTGTTGTTAAGTTCCGACTATCTGAGACTGTTGTTCCCACCGGAGCAGATTCTATGATGAATCCTTGATAGGTGGCACGTTCAAAATAAGGGGGCTGGTTGTTTTCGTCGAGGACTTCTATATGCAGTTCGGCAAAAGCTGGCAGTGGGTGCCTGTTGTCCTGTTCCGCCTAGTTGAATAACAAAGAATCACACAATTTAAGAGTCTTGTGCATGAAGGAACAGCAAATGTTGGTTTAAACCACAGATAGACACAAAATGATGGAGTAACTCAGCAGGACAGGCAGCATCTCTGGAGAGAAGGAAATGGAGCCGTTTCGGGTCGAGACCCTTCTTCAGACTAATGGGGGGGGGGGGGGGGAGGGATAAGGAAGTGTGAAGGTGTGAAAACAGGGCAAAGGGAATGGAGATCAAGAAAAATGTAGAATATGTTATTGTGAGCTGGGAGAGGGTAACACAAAGCAAACAGTGATAAAATGTAAACGAGGACAGTCAGACTAGTTGAAGAACTGGGAGGGGTGGGAGAGCGAGGGAAAGCAAAGGTTACTTGAAGTTAGAGACGTCAATGTTCATACCGCTGGGGTAGTGATGACTTAATAGTCATGGCAGGGGAATGACTGCTCGATGAATTGGGTTGAACAGATTACAGCTTGGTTTGGTACGAAACTGTCTCAAGGAGACGTAACAACTTTGTGCTTCGTTTGGCAGGTGAGCTGAAAATGTGAAGTGCTTTACAGACTTTTAAAAGTAACGGTGACAATATGCTGCAGATTAATAGACATTCTATCAGGGACCGGGTAATAAAGTGGAATTTTAATCCTTAGTTAAACACAGGAACAATGGCCATGTTATAAATCTCAAAATGCATTCAAGATAAACGTTACTGAGTTCAAACAGAAGTGATCATGGATTTATCCTGCGACGTGTAATAAGAACCTAACTGTATATATTGTGGCTTAAGATTCAGCGAATGATTGTGAAGTTTCAAAACGAACAGCAGGCACATATAGAAACATAGAAAATATGTGCAGGAATAGGCCCTTTGGCCCTTCGAACCTGCACCGCCATTCAATATGATCATGGCTGATCATCCAAGTCAGTATCCCGTACCTGCGTTCTCTCCATACCCCCTGATTCCCTTAGCCACAAGGGCCACATTTAACTCCCTCTTAAATATAGCCAATGAACTGGCCTCAACTACCTTCAGTTCAGAGAATTCCAGAGATTCACCGATTTCTGTGTGAAAAATGTTTTTCTCATCTCGGTCCTAAAAGACTTCCCCCTTAATCTTAGACTGTGACCCCTTGTCCTGGACCTCCCCAACATCGGGAATAATCATCCTGCATCTAGCCTATCCAACCCCTTAAGAATTTTGTAAGTTTCTATAAGATCCCCCCTCAATCTTCTAAATTCTAGCGAGTACAAGCCGAGTCTATCCAGTATGTGGCACTATTCCTCACAGACACTGTATCGGAGAAGGCAATTCCCTTAATCCCGTATCCGTACACTGTGGACAGCTCGATTGCAATCATGTACAGTCTTTCCGCTGATTGGTTAGCACACAACAAAAAGTTTTTCTTCACTGTACCTCGGTATAGGTGACGAATTAAATGGTAATTATTCACTTAAGATAGACACAAAAAAAACTGGAGTTTTCCCGGCAAGCGCTACAATTCTCGCGCAAACCATCTTTTATAATTTGAAGTTAGACACAAAAAGCTGGAGTAACTCAACGGGTCAAGCAGCATCTCTGGAGAAAAGGAATGGGTGACGCTTCAGGTCGAGACCCTTCTTCAGACTGAGAGTCAGGGGAAAGGGAAATGAGGGAAATAGGTGGTGATATGGAGAGATATAGAACAAATGAATGGAAGATATGAGAAATGTAATGATGATCAAGGAAAGGTGGAGTCCACAATGGTCCATTGTTGGTTGTGGGCTAGGTGATAACGCGTTCAGGCATGAAACAGTAAAAAACTGAAAAAAGAGGAAGAGAGATGGGGGTCCTTGGGGCATTGCCCCCTGGTAGGGTTTGAAGGGGCAACGCCCCTAGCGGGGATAAAAGAGGGCAGCGCCCCCTATACGCAGAACCCTTTTGATAATTGTACCTTGAAATGACACCGTTTTCTTGCCTGTTTATCCTTAATTTATATTATAATTTTTTTTTGTACCTTAAAATCACACATTTTACTTGCTTGTCACTTCTTAATTCAGACAGAAAATTTGTGATAATCATTCCTTAAAATGACACCAACTTGCTTGTTTACACTTAAGTCATATTGAAAATATTTTATATTACACCTACACCTACTTGCAACATGAAGTATCCTTTACACAGAATATTTTTGATAATTTTTTTGATAATTATACCTTTGAAATGACACAATTTCCTTGTTTGTTTACCCTTAATTTATACAATCACAATCACAATAATACTTTATTAGCCAAATATGTTTTGCAACATATGAGGAAATTCATTTGCCATGTCAATCAGGGATGGAGAGAGAGGGTTTGCAAGGGTTACTTGAATTAGAGAAATCAATAGTCATACCGCTGGGTTGAAAGCTGCTCAAGCAAAATATGAGGTGCTGTTCCTCCAATTTGCGTGTGGCCTCACTCTGACAGTGGAGGAGACCCAGGACAGAAAGGTCAGTGTGGGAATGGGAATGGGAAGGGGAGGTAAAGTGTTTGGCAACTGGAAGATTGCTTCAGCTAAAGCCGCCTGAGCGAAGGTGTTTCAGTGAAACGATCGCCCTGTCTACACTGGTCTCGTTGAGATATAGGAGTCCACAGCTTCCACAATATTACTGATGTGTGCAAATTGAAGAAAAACAGAAAAAAATGGCATCTGCGGATGGTGGGACTGACAAATGATGAAAGAATGGGTCGACTGGGCTTATATTCACTGGAATTTAGAAGGATGAGAGGGGATCTTAGAGAAACGTATCCAATTCTTAAGGGTTAAGAATGCAGGAAAAATATTCCCCAGGTTAGATGCAGGTAAAATATGCCCCATGTCCAGAACCAGGGGGTCACAATTTAAGAATAACGCGTAGCCCGTTTAGGACTAAGATGAGGAAAATCTCTATCACCCTGAAAGTTATGAATCTGTGGAATTCAGTGCCACAGAAGTCAGTGGAGGCCAAATCACTGGACATTTTCAAGCAAGATTTAGATTTAGCCCTTTGGGCTAACAGAATCAAGGGGTATGGGGAAAAAGCAGGAACTGATTTTGGATGATCAGCCATGATCATATTGTATGGCAGTGCTGACCCAAAGGGCCGAATGGTCTACTCCTGCACCAATTATTTATGTTTCTATGTGTCAGGGATTATGGGGAGAATTCAGGAGAATGGGGTTGAGAGGGAAAGAGGGATCAGTCATGATTGAATGGTGGAGGAGACTTTGAAGGGTCGAAGCCATACAGATTTGTAGGCTTATTGGCTTGGTTAAATTGTAAGTGTGCGTATTTAGACTGCACACACTTATTGGGCATATGTAGACTGCAGCTGGGCCTGAAGGCAAACACAGAGCAGATGTTAACCTGCTAGGCATTAAAGTCCCATATGAGTTCTCTTGCAAAGAACCATGGTGGACAGCGGTAGAGTTGCTGCCTTGCAGCGCTTGAAGCTTGGAACCTCTCCCCCCACACTACGGAGACATAGCGGTATGTGTGCCAGTTACACAAAAGTGCTGGAGAAACTCAGCGGGTGCAGCAGCATCTATGGAGCGAAGGAAATAGGCAACTTTTCGGGCTGAAAGCCTTCTTCAGACTGATGTAGGTTGGGGGGGGGGGATGAGGAGTAGAAAGGAGAAGGTACGCTAGTTAGCTGGGTATGTGTAAATTGTCCCCCGTGCGTGGAGGATAGTGTTCGTGTGTGGGGATCGCTGGTAGGCGCGGACACAGTGGGCCAAAGGGCCTGTTTCCGTGCTGTAGCTCTCAACTAAACAGCAACGTAGCAGTTTCTCAACACTGCATCACCATGTCACCTGGACGATCTGTTCAAATTATTAATACCTTGGACATGGACTAACATTGAGAAGAAAATGCTATATATTTAATAACGACAGGGAAAAGTTTCCTTTGCGCGATAACACAGAGTGCATTTCCATAGTAATGGTGAAATGTCTTCACAGTTTCACAAACCTCAGTCGACCTTGCAACAATAATTGTGTTGCTACAAAAGCATCCATTCTTCCTGACCGAGAAAAAAAAACGTTTGTCAATTCAGGAAGCATCACCTCTGTAATAGTTTCGACATTTAACATTCAGCTCACTGCAAACATTACCATTTCTATTCCTGTGCTTATTCTCTGTGGAGGCTGTGCCTGTTGTGACAGAGGTTCGCTATGCATGCATCCAAAGATATCGTCTAAGAAGATAAAATTCCCCGATCAGATGTCACAGTAGCTGCAAAACTGGCACCTCAACATCACCCCATTCATATCTCAGTTTTGACTAATATTCAAATCCAGCTCTACCTCCATTCGAGTCATGTATTCATACTTGAAGTCTGATAATTAAACAGGCAGCAGTATAGCTTCTCCTCTCACATGGCAACAGCCCTAGAGTCACAGTGATACAGCGTGGAAACAGGCCCTTCGGCCCAACTTGCCCACACCGGCCAACATGTCCCAGCTACACATGCCTGCGTTTGTTCCATATCCCTCCAACCCTGTCCTACCCATGTAACGTGTCTAACTGTTTCTTAAACGTTGGGTTAGTCCCAGCCTCAACTACCTCCTCAGGCAGCTTGTTCCATACACCCACCACCCTTTGTGTGAAAACGTTACCTCTCTGATTCCTATTTAATCTTTCACCGTTCACCTTAAGCCTTTGTCTTCTGGTCTTAAATTCACCTACTCTGGGCAAGAGACTCTGTGCATCTACCAGATCGATTTTGTACGCCTTAACAAGATCACCCCTCATCCTGCTGTGCTCCATGGAATAGAGACCCAGCCTACTCAACCCCTCCCTATGGCTCACACCCTCTAGTCCTGGCAACATCCTCATAAATCATTTCTGTACCCTTTCCAAGGGGAAAAAAAATTAGATTATAGGGTCATAAGGAGTAGGAGTAGAATAAGGCCAGTCGGCCCATCAAGTCTACTCCACCATTCAATCATGACTGATCAATCTCTCCCTCCTAACCCAATTCTCCGGCCTTCTCCCCATAACTGACATCCGTACTAATCAAGAATCTATCTATCTCTGCTTTAAACATATCCACTGACCTGGCCTCCACAGCCTGTGACGAAGAATTCCACAGATTCACCACACTCTGACTAAAGAAATTTCTCCTCATCTCCTTCATAACAGATCGTCCTTTAATTGGGAGGCGATGACCTCTCGTCCTCGACTCCCACACTGGTGGAAACATCCTCTCCACCTTCACTCTCCCCTCATTCTTCTAAACTCCAGCGAGTGCAGGCCCAGGGCCGACAAACGCTCATCGTATGTTAACCCACTCATTCCTGGGATCGTTCTTGTAAACCTCCTTCGGACCCTCTCCAGGGCCAGCACAACCTTCCTCAGATACGGTGCCCAAAGTTGCTCACAATACTCCAAAGGCGGCCCGACCAGCGCCTCGGCATCAGTAGAGCCTCGGCATCAGTAAAGAGTACTATATTATCAGAGGGCAACATAACATCTCTCCCCTCTCTCCCCTCAATCGGGGATATTGCGACCAAATGTTGCGTGTCTAAGGCCAGCAGTATCATAAAAGACCCCACACATCTCCATCACGGACTGTTCACTCTGCTGCCCTCGGGGAAAAAGATATCGCAGCATAAGGAGCAGAACATCAAGGTTCTGCAACAGCTTCTTCCCACGAGCCATCAGACTCCTGAATGCCATGTAATGGGCTGCCACCACTGCCTATTTATCCTTTTATCCTTTTTATCCATTTTATCCATGCCTATCCTCCTGTTAATTTATCGTGTTGCACAGGGAGCCAAATGCAACGAAATTTCGTTTGGAACTGCATATATCAATGTATTTCTAAATGACAATAAAGTTTGTTTGACTTGACTTGACTTGACTTGAAGATCACACTTGTATTCCAGTAAAGTTCTCCTGATGTCTGACGGGCACATTCAATGCCAATGGAACAGGGGGGGAGGGGGAAACCTTGTAATTAATTGTCTGTCAGTAGAACATCACCGTGCTAAACCTGCCCATTGCGTCTACCTGCATGAAAACACTGACGGAACTGCAAAAAAGTAAATTAACTGACTGTGAGGCACTCCGGGACCTCCTAGAAGGATTAGATCAACACTAAGGTCAAATTCAATGAAAGATACGCACAGAATTTCTCTCCAGCTGAGTGGAGACAAAAGACGCGATTTGGGCGGGAACTAATCGAGTTAATTGCCGAGTTCTGATGAAGGGTCGGTGTCTGGATCTCTCGTTTCCCTCTCCCTGGATTCTCAGCATGAAGAAGGGTCTCGACCCGAAACGTCACCCATTCCTTTTCCCCATAGATGCTGCCTGAACCGTTGAGTTTTGTGTCCACTCCAGATTTTTGTGTCTATCCTTTTTCTTTAAATTAATTAATTTATTTTTAAAACAATTTTTATTAGAAGCAGAGTACAAAAGTATAAACCGCGGCATATGACATAATACATTTGTTGTACAGCTTCCATTTAAATTTTTAGCAGAGATGAAATAGAAAAAGAGAGGAAAAGCAAGAAAGGAAGAAAATGGAAGAGAACGTGAGTGTGTAAGAATAGAACCGCTAAACTACCAAATGAGTGTAGTCAAGGAGTGAGTAAAAGAAATAGGGAAAACATAATGAAATAAAAAGACAAAAACAGGAAGAAAAAAAAGAAAAAAAAAGTGTTGATATACCTGCTTCATTTCTCTCCCCACCCATCACCCAGTCCGTAAATCGGTTTTATTTCCGAAGTTGCATTGCATCATATTTTGTGTCTATCCTGCAATGATAGTTATGCTTCCCTCACAGCAGATGTTACAGGAATGATGTTGCCCAGTTGGAAAGGGTGCAGAGAAGATTTACGAGGATGTGGCCAGGGCTCGAGGGTCTCAGCTTGAGGGAGAGGTTGAGGAGGCTGGGATTCTGTTCCTTGGAGCGCATGAGAGGCCTTACAGAGATGATCTGAGAGAGGCGTGAAAAATCACGAGAGGAACAGATCAGGGAGATGCACAGAGTGTCTTGCCCAGAGTAGAGGAATCGACAACCAGAGGATGTAGGTTTAAGGCGAAGGTGTAAAAGATTTAATAGGAATCCGAGGGGTAACTTTTAACTTGGTGGGTGCATGGAACAAGCTGCCAGAGGAGGTAGTGGAAGCAGGGATGATTGCAATGTTTAATAAACAATTTGACAGGTACATGGATAGGACAGGTTTGGAGGGATATGGGCCTAATGCAGGGAGGCGGGACTAGTGTCGATGGGACATGTTGGACGGTGTGGGCAAGATGGGCCGAAGGACCTGTTTTCGCACGGACTGACTCCAACGGCAGAGTTTTTTCAGCACATTGTGTGTTTAGTTCAGATATTCAGCATTTGCAATGATCAGATTTCAGGAACGGCGTTCTGAAAGGACGGGCGATGGCCTCCGTCGCCCTCATCTGGTCAGGACGGGGGGAGTTCCCCCCCACCACGGCTACCATGTAATCCCGCGCTACCTGCATCATGGTTGGATAGTCGGCGACTAAATCGTCTCCCCCTCCTGGTTTGCCAGGTGAGGAGGGGGCTGTGGACCCTCAGCAGGACCAAAAACAAGACATGTCAAAGGGCCGATGAGCTTCCAGCAGCAATTAACCCTTAATTCATCAATCAGTCAACAGATTTAGCAGCACATCTTTAGGATATGGGATGAAATCAAAGGCCCAAAGGCACACAGAACCCCATGTAGGCTCAGAGATCTCTCTAGAGGTGCTGCCTGACCCGCTCAGTTACTCTAGCATTCTGTGTCTGACTGAACAAACAACCTTGGTGTTAACTGATTCTTGTTTGTGAGCTTGCAGTGCATGAATTGACTGCCGCATTTCCTGCATTGGAATTTGCATTACAAACGTGTCCACTGTAGCAGCTAAGATATTCAATGCAACGTGGCTCATTTAACATGATGGTCATTTGAAGCATGAGAAAGCTCGTGCGAAGAGAGCACATCCCTTATCGGAGGTACATGGTAAGCAAGCTTAGAACAGGACGAGGTGGAGGAGGAGGAGTATGAGTTATGGGGAGAAGGCAGGAGAATGGGGTTAGGTGGGAGAGATGGAAGAGCCATGATTGAATGACTGGGTAGACTTGATGGCCGAATGGCCTAATTCTGCTCCTATCACTTATGATATGACATGCATTGACTGTCATGTGTCAGAGTGAGGCCAAACGCATATTTTTGTCCCCGTGACCTGCGTGGGTTTTCTCCGAGATCTTCGGTTTCCTCCCACACCAAAGGTGCGCAGGTTTGTAGGTTATTTGTCTTGGGTATAATTGTAAATTGTCGCTAGTGTGTGTGTAGGATAGTGTTAGTGCGAGATCCTCTGATGAAGACAGTGGGGAGGGAGACATTTTTTTAATCAAAATTTAATTTTCACTTAACAGAAAGTGGTAGCATTTCTCTTTCCTTGAGTGTATACCCTGAATTGTCTTGCAGACCAAAGATAGAGCTCAGAATATGTATATAGAACACACCTCTCCTCTCTTCCAGCCTTCCTAACCCAAAGAAATTGGGTCCCAACCCAGAACGTTGCCTATCCATATTGTCCAGAGATGCTGCCTGACCCTTTAGGACTGAGCTGATTAAATACTTTTTCACCCAGAGTTGTGAATCTGTGGAATTCTTTGCCACTGAAGGCAGTGGAGGCCAATTCACTGGAAGTTTTCAAGAGAGACTTAGATTTAGCTCTTAGGGCTAATGGAGTCAAGATAGCAGGAACGGGGCACTGATTCTGGATGATCAACCATGATCACATTGCTGGCTTGAAGGGCAGAAAGGCCTACTCCTGCATCTAACTTCTATGTTTTCTATTTTTCTTTTCCTTTTGGCCCATCGATTCTGCTCCGCCATTCGATCTATTTTTTTTCCTCTCAACCTTGTCATCCTTCAACGCCCTTACCAATCAAGAACCAAGAGCATTAATAGTTTATAATCTAGTTGCTGCCATCTGTAAAGCAGAACCACGTTTTTCTGCGGTCTAATTATCAGAATCTGGAGCTGAACCTCTACCTGAATATACTTGACCAAGCAATTCCATTAGCATCAATGGAAATGTGTTTAGATTCATCTATGTAAACCTGTGTTCAGCTGAGTGACTCCTACTTAAATTGCCCTTCCATTTGCTTATGTTGATCATAAATTGCCAACAATTTGAATACAAATTACACGTTTGAAATGAAAAACTATGGGACAGTCATTGTCACTCAACCAACACAAATGCCTTTGAATATTTAAAAAGTCAGAGAATAAAGAAAATTTAAACATAAAGAGAGCAAAGAGACAAATGGTAGAGCGTAAGATTAAATATTATGGCACAACCTGGTACAATAATGTGCAGGAAGGAACTGTAGATGCTGGTTTAAATCGAAAATAGACACAAAATGCAAGAGCGTCTCAGGCAGCATCACTGGAGAGAAGGAATGGGTGACGTTCGGGTCGAGACCCTTCTTCAGACAATAATGTGTCATTTACTTTTCTGGAGATCCTGTTCTCTCTTGAGATGAATGTTTCATGTTACTATAGATAATTATTCATACTCATGAGCATTTGTCGGCACTGGGCCTGTTCTCGCTGGAGTTTAGAAGGATGGGGGGCACCTCATTGAAATATACAGAATGGTGAAACACCTGGATAGAGTGGATGTGGAGAAGACGTTTCCACTAGTGGGTGAGTCTAGGTCTAGAGTCTAGGAGTAGAGGTTGTAGCCTCAGAATTAAATGACGGACGTTCTTTTAGGAAGGAGATGAGGAGACATATCTTTGGCCAGTGGGTGGTAAATCTGTGGAATTTTTTGCCGCAGACGGCTGTGGAGGCCACGTCAGTGGATATTTTTAAGGCAGAGATAGATAGATTGTTGACTAGTACGGGTGTCAGAGGGTGTCGGAGATGGCAGGAGAATGGGGTTAGGAGGAAGAGATGGATCAGCCATGATTGAATGGCGGAGTAGACTTGATGGGCCGAATGGCTTAATTCCACTCTATCATTTAGGAGTATCACATACACGCATATTAGACCAGTTTCCTTCCATCTGATTCCTGTATTCAATTGCACACTTGACACAAAACAATAATTTGAATTTGACAATAAACTTCAATTTACCTTAATGACCAAATCAAATCTCTGATGAAAATCCCTATTTATCGGTCTTAGGAGATAAAGCTCAGCGGTGACATTATTCAGATAGAAGTACTTAGCGTAATCTTCAGGCATTCCTTAAACAAAACAGGACAATCTTGTGTGAGCAATTTCTTCAAAATTACTGGCATTGCACTTTAATATTATCTATCAACCAACAAATGAAACTAATACTATATGTGTAGGAAGGAACTGTAGATGCTGGTTTACACTGAAGATAGACACAAAATGCCGGAGTTCACAAGTTATAGTAGAATTAGGCCATTCGGCCCAAAGTGGCTGATCATGGCTGATCTCTGTCTCCTAATCCCATTTTCCTCCCTTCTCCCCATAACCCTAGACACCCGTTCTAATCAAGAATTTGTCTACCTCTGCCTTAACAATATCCACTGACTTGGCCTCCACAGCCCTCTGTGGCAATGAGTTCCTCAGATTAACTACCCTCTGACTAAAGAAGTTCCTCCTCGCCTCCTTTCAAAAAGAGCGTCCTTTAATTTTGAGACTATGACCTCTGGTCCCAGACTCTCCCACCAGTGGAAGCATCCTCTCCGCATCCACTCTATCTACGCCTTTTATTATTCTGTAACCTAGCGCACGGTGACGTTTATTGGTCGAGACCCTCTTGAGTCTGAAGAAGGGTATCGACCCGAAGCGTCACCCGTTCCTTCTCTGCAGAGATGCTGTCTGTCCCGCTGAGTTACTCCAGCATTTTGTGTCTATCTAAACTAATACTATACATTGCCGCCTCATTACAAACTATTATACGACCAGATTATAAACCTTGGCAGGCAAAACAACAGAATATATTTTAGTTACCAACCGACGAGAATGCTGTAGACAATTCCCGGTCGCTCATCTGTTGGTTTAATATTGATGTCCTGATCCACAGCGAAAATCCGGGGCGTAACATTCACTGGGTTTATCCTTGCCTGAAAGAAAACGCAATTGGCGCTCTTTAAACACACCATTCAAACGTAATGCTTTCCCTCGCGTGTAAATAACATGACTATTGTCTCCTGATATCGAAGGAGCAAACATTTTGTCAAAGCATAGTTTGCTGGGAATCTGAGAAAGCCACTGAAACGATGATCCGTGACCTTCGACAGTAATCAAAGGGACATCTTGCCCATTCGATCCATTCTTTCATCCTAAGTTAGTTCAACTCCAATTAGTTGAGGTGAATCTGAACCGCAACCACTGTGAGGCGTGGGCTCAGTGGGTTAAGGGCCAGTTTCCACGCTGTATCTCTGAACTAAACTAAATTACAGCAATTTAAAACAGGTGTGCTTCCAACATGAAGCATGAAGACAGTGCCACATGATCCATATTTCTAAATAGACCTACTTTGGTTGGTGTTCGTTTCACCCCTTTCTGCCCTGCAGATGAAACGACATCTTCCATTGAATCTACTACATCTGTCCATAAATTACCACACATCACCCCTCAGCCTCACGACTGTTCTACTATAAGACTTCCTTCGCCATCAATGGTTTACTTAGAAAAATGTGAAAGTTAGGAGTGGTTGCAATAAAAATGATGCCTATTAAATGCACGGTTCAGGGTTTAATATCAAAAGGTTATTGACCAAACACTGTGATTTCTTGCTTGAGTGGGCTTGACTTGAAGTCCTCGCCATTCCTCATTCATTTACCCTTAAGAGTTTGGTCATGCTTAATTTTTTTTGCTGCAAAGATCTGGATTATTTCGATTATAAACGATGAAAGAAACTAAATATCAATCTCATCAAAGCACGTTTTTTTAAATTTGTTTTATATTAAAAAATAACTTATTATTCACTTGACATATATCCAGGACATGCAAACAAAAAAACCTAGTTGACGTTGACAGACAATATTAATGCATACAAGAGATGAAATTCAGAGATTCAGTTGTGCATATTTTAATGCGTAAACCTAAATATATCAATATTTTGACGACTCAGACTGGATACATCCTGAAAAAATGTATCAGAATAAAGAAACAGAAAATGCAGGAAACACTCAGCAGGTAAGGCAGCACCTGTGGAAAGAGAAACAGAGTTAACGTTTGGATTCTGACAACGGGCCTTGGACTGAAATGTTACCTCTGTAACTCTTTCCACATTTATTCTCCGAACTGCTGAGTAATTCCATTTTCTTCTTTTTTTATTTTATGTTTTTTTTAATTTTGGATTAATATGTTTTGGGCAGATCTCAACCGGAAATACTGGTTAATAAAACATGTTCATTGAAATCCAGCAATAAATTGTCACTGGATGTAGGATTGTTTCCAGTTTTGTGGGGGTGGGATGGTGGAGCAGCGGTGGTTGCGGCCTTACAGCGCCAAAGACCTGGGTTCGATCATGACTACGGGTGCTGTCTGTACGCAATTTGTACATTCTCCCCGTGACCTGCGTGGGTTTTCTCAGGGAGCTCTGGTTTCCCCCCAAATTCCAAAGACGTAAGACCTAAGCAGAAACCCCGATAGTACAAAGAACAAGGATGGCACGGTGGCACAGCGATAGAGCTACTGCCTAACAGCGCCAGATTCCGGGGTTCGATCTCGACCACGTGACCTGTGCGGGTTTTATCCTGGAGCTCCGGCTTCCTCTTACACTCCAAGGGCGCACAGGTTTGTAGGTTAATTGACTTGGTAAAATTGTAATTTTTCCCTAGTGTGTGTGTGTAGGACAGTGTTAGTGTATGGGGATCGCTGGTCGGTGCGGACTCGGTGGGCCGAAGGGCCGGTTTCAAAGCTTTATCTCTAAACTAAACTAAAAAAAAACTAAACTAAACTAAGGGAGATTGCAATGGGAAAAATAATTTAGTTCTTTAATAATAAATAACTATTCAAAAATAACTTAAAAGATGATGCCGGCGGTAAGAACTCAGTAGGGAATCTGCATGTGTCGGGAAGGAAGTGCAGATGCTGGTTTAAACCGAAGATAGACACAAAAAGCTGGAGTAACTCCGCAGGATAGGCAGCATCTCTGGTGTGTTTTCCCCTATGTGAGACAGATCAAATAACCTGACCGATGGATTTTACCAACATATCGAGGAGCTGCATCACAGTCTGCATAATGCATATGCTTTGAAGGAAGATGCACATTTTCATCTTCAAATCATCTTGAGTGATCAAAAGGCAGGAGCTGCAAATATATTGCAGAAACGTACCAACTTAAAATGAATGTTCTCTGGCACGACAAATGCTTTAGCGGACCTGTATATGAGCAGATCAAAGTTTACAGAATATTTCTTTTTGTTTTGAATATTGTCAAATATAGGATAACTATATGTCAGTATGTCCTCAAAATAGCTAAATTATTTTTCAATGAAGGAAAACCGACACGGTTAGGGCAGCATGGTGGTGCAGCGGTCGAGTTGCTGTCTTACAGCCCCAGGGACCCGGGTTCGATCCTGACCACGGGTGCTTGTCTGTACGGAGTTTGCACGTTCTCCCCCCAGAGAAAACAGCCTACCAGAGGACTGGGAGAAATTCAGAGTCCAACAGAGGAGGACAAAGGGCTTAATTAGGAAAGGGAAAATGGATTATGAAAGAAAACTGGCAGGAAACATAAAAACTGACTGCAAAAGTTTTTATCGATATGTGAAGCGAAAAAGATTAGTTGAAACAAATGTAGGTCCCTTGCAGTCAGAAACAGGTGAATTGATCATGGGGAACAAGGACATGGCAGACTAATTGAATAACTACTTTGGTTCTGTGTTCACTAAGGAATACATAAATAATCTGCCGGAAATAGCAGGGGATCGCGGGTCAAATGAGATGGAGGAACTGAGTGAAATCCAGGTTAGCCGGAAAGTGGTATTAGGTAAATTGAATGGATTAAAGGCCGATAAATCCCCAGGGCCAGATAGGATGCATCCCAGAGTACTTAAGGAAGTAGCCCCAGAAATAGTGGATGCCTTAGTGATAATTTTTCAAAACTTTAGATTCTGGAGTAGTTCCTGAGGATTGGAGGGTAGCTAATGTAACCCCACTTTTTAAAAAGGGAGGGAGAGAGAAAAAGGAGAATTACAGGCCAGTTAGTATAACATCGGTAGTGGGGAAAATGCTAGAGTCAGTTATTAAAGATGGGATAGCAGCACATTTGGAGAGTGGTGAAATCATTGGACAAATTCAGCATGGATTTGCTGACTTTGGCTACAAGAGCAGGGAGGTTCTACTGCCGTTGTACAGGGTCTTGGTGAGGCCACACCTGGAGTATTGCGTACAGTTTTGGTCTCCTAATCTGAGGAAAGACATTCTTTCCATAGAGGGAGTACAGAGAAGGTTCACCAGACTGATTCATGGGTAGGCAGGACTTCCATATGAAGAAAGACTGGATAGACTCAGCTTGTACTCGCTGGAATTTAGAAGATTGAGGGGGGGATCTCATAGAGACTTACAAAATTCTTAAGGGGTTGGACAGTCTAGATGCAGGAAGATTGTTCCCGATGTTGGGGAAGTCCAGGACAAGGGGTCACTGTTTAAGGATAAGGGGGAAGTCTTTTAGGACCGAGATGAGAAAATCATTTTTCACACAGAGAGTGGTGAATCTGTGGAATTCTCTGCCACAGAAGGTAGTCGAGGCCAGTTCGTTGGCTATATTTAAGAGGGAGTTAGATGTGGCCCTTGTGGCTAATGGGATCGGGGGTATGGAGAGAAGGCAGGTACAGGACACTGAGTTGGATGATCAGCCATGATCATATTGAATGGCGGTGCAGGTTCGAAGGGCCGAATGGCCTACTCCTGCACCTATTTTCTATGTTTCTATGTGAGCTGTGTGGGTTTTCTCGAGGTGCTCCGGGTTCTTCCCACACTCCAAAAGACCTACAGGCTTGTAGGTTAATTGGTCTGGTAAAATAGTAAATTATCCCTACTGTGTAGGACTAGCGTTAAGGGCCTGTCTCACTTGCAGATATTTCCGGCGACATCATCATTGTTGCCAAAAGATTTTAAGCATTTCAAAATCCAGTGGAGACATAAAAAATATTGCAACACTTGAAAAAACAGCGCACGTCAATACGTCATCATGCCACTACACCCCGCAAATTTTTCGGTGACCTGATACGTCAGTCAATGATGCCGGCTGTCGCTGAAAAAATCGCCAAGTGTGGCAGGCCATTTAGTGTACAGGGTGATCAGTGGGCCGAAGGGCCTGTTTCCCCACTGTATCTGTCAATGAATAATATCCCCTCTATCCTGTGTCTGTACTTTGTGGAAGGCTTGATTGCAATCATGTATAGTCTTCTCATTGACTGGATAGCACACCACAGAAAATATTTTCGCTGTCCCTCGGTACACGTGACAAAATGAATGCTTAGCTTCAACATCCCAAGCTGAGTAACAGGGCACAATCTTCCTATTAGATCACATTTTAATGCATAAGCATGATACCCAATGAGTATTCCCAGGATTTCTGCTTTATCATAGCATTTACAGTATCCATACTTCCAGCAATGTTGAAAGGTCAATTAGAAGGGAGTTGGATGTGGCCCTTGTGGCTAAACGGATCAGGGGGTACGGAGAGAAGGCAGGTACGGGATACTGAGTTGGATGATCAGCCATGATCATATTGAATGGCGGTGCAGGCTCGAAGGGCCGAATGGCCTACTCCTGCACCTATTTTCTATGTTTCTATGTCAACGTTCTCTTCACAACAGATATTGTATGTGCCAAGAGTAATTTCGAACAATACTTCTACAATGAAGACCAAATGAATGAACCTTTTCCTCTTCCATTAACTCCTCCTTTGCTCCCGCTGCCAGCAATACATCTCGATACCTCCAACCAACCAGGGTGCAATAGAAATTGCCTGAAGCCATTAAAGCCAACAATCCCTCTTGTACACACAAGTAACTACAGATGCTGCTTTATAAACAAAAAAGAGACACAAAGTGCCGGAGCAACTCATCGGGTCAGGCAGCATCTCTGGGGAACATGGGATAGATGCTTTGGGTCAGGATCCTACTTCAAACTTTTTGTTATTAGTTCTGATAAAAGTAAACAAAAGAACTTAAGGGCTGGCACGGTGGCTCAGAGGTAGAGTTGCTGCCTTAGTGCGCTTGCAGCGCTGGAGACCCGGGTTCAATCCTGACTACGGGTGCTGTCTGTACGGAGTTTGCACGTTCTCCCCGTGACCGCGTGCGTTTTCTCCGAGATCTTCGGTTTCCTCACGCACTCCAAAGACGTACAGGTTTGTAGGTTAATTGGCTTGGTATAAATGTAAAAATTGTCCCTAGTGTGTGTAGGATAGTGTTGGTGTGCGGGGATCGCTGGTCGACGTGGACGCGTTGGGCCGAAGGGCCTGTTTCTGTACGGTATCTCAAAACTAAACAAAACATGGGGGCTGGCACGGTGGTGCAGCGGTAGAGTTGCTGCCTCACAGCGCTAGAGGCCCGTGTTCGTTCCTGACTACGGGTGCTGGCTGTACGGAGTTTGTACGTTCTCCCTGTAACTCCAAAGTCGTACAGGATTTTAAGTCTATTGGTTTTAGTTAAAAAATTGTGAATTTACCCGAGAGTGGAGGATAGTACTAGTGTACGGGGTGATTGCTGATCAGCGCAGACTCAGTGGGCCAAAGGGACTGCTTCCGCTGAGATTATAAGTATACAAACTAATAACTATACTAATAAGTGTTAGTTCGTGTTAATATAAGTATACTGCTCAAACATCTCATTTTAAATATTGCACTCAATGTTACTTGAAATCTTTCCCACAGTGAATAATCCCTTTGGTGCACTTAATAAGACATATCACTTAATAATCTTGGAAAAATGAATTGGTGTTGCTTTATAGATTCTGGGTTGGAATATTTTGAGTTTTACTGACACAGCATGGAAGCAGGCCATTTGGCCCACCGAGCCCACGCCGACCATCGATCACCCATTCACACACTAGTTCTACACATTCCCTACACACTTGGGCCAATTTACAGAGGCTAAATCACCTACAAACCCACACCTCTTTGGGGAATGTGGGAGGAAAGCGTAGCAATCGGAGGAAACCCGTGCATTGACAGGGAGAATGTGCAAATTCCACACACACAGCACCTGATATCAGGATCGAACCTGGGTCTCTGGCGCTGTGAGGCAGCAGCTCTACCCACTATGCCGTCACTGTAAAAAGTGACTCGGTCCTTAAGGGATCCAGCCTGCTGACCACTTTAACTTGAAGGAGAAGAAAACAGCCTGTGTACCAAAAGGTCCATTGGACGGGGAGAGAGAGGGAATGCAAAGATTACTTGAAGCTGCAGAAATCAATATTCATGCCGCTGGGTTGTAAGCTGCCCAAGCAAAATTACTGGTGCAGTTCCTCCAATATTTAATATTTCAATATTCCTTTGCTCTTACTGTCTTTGCAGGAAAATACAAACCAATTAACTAAACTAATGGCTGAAGAGCACAAAAATCAAGAATTAATCTTAGGCGAGGATTCATTTTTTTGATAGACATGGAAGTCATATCTTTTTAATGGACTTCTGCATTTATGAGAACAGGGGACTGGAAAGTGTCATAAAATGGACATCTGTTTCCTTACCACAACATTAAACTCAAGAATTCCATTTTACCACAGTTATTAAACGTCACACTATTTAACACAATATATTCTTGGCTGTGTTTCAACGAATGGCATTTTTATAACGGACATTCTAAAAAGCACTTTTTAAAATGGCCTCTCAAGTATAAACAGAAGACAGTTAAACCCTATATTATGCCATAAACATGAATATTGAGGAAAACATTTTGTTTTCGGATGTCTTCATATTTCTTTTTACAATCTTTGCAGTTTGAAGTGGAATCGGGCATTAATATTATACAACTTTCATAAAATCACCACATATTATATATAAATGATGCATATCAAGTATCAATAAAGTGATGCCTTGCAGAACAATCTATTTTAAGATCTGCTGTTAATTGAAATTTAAGCATTAAATAGAAAATCCGTTGTTAATTGAAATTTAAACATTATATAGCACAGCACAGCACAGGAACAGGCCCTTCGGCCCACAATGTCTGTGGCGAACATGTCAAGATAAACTAATCTAATAGTCGATGGGCCTGTTTTCATGCTGTATTGGTCGATTTATCAATTGTTACAGTGCTTCTGCAAGTCAAAGCTGTGGGGGGGGGGGGGGGGGGGGGGCAGATGTGAAGTACAACTGCACCGAGCTGAATATAGGATGCATATTGTGTCAGATTTAGCTCAACACATCAACACCACACTGCTGGGTTAACTCCTGAGACCAACACGTGAGCAGCAGGTCAAACAGTGCATTATGACCTTTGCTTTTCAATGCACAGATGCGCAGATTACAGCTGGCCTGACCATTCAGGAGAACATTGAAACAGTTCCATATGATCCAGCCCATCCTGTTTAAAGACAGATAGACACTAAATGCTGGAGTAACTCAGCGGGATGGGCAGCATCTCTGTAGAGAAGGAATTCCTCCCCTTCACTGATGCTGCCTGTCCCGCTGAGTTACTCCAGCATTTTGTGTCTACCGTTGGTTTAAACCAGCAACTGCAGTTCCTTCATACACACTGTTTAATGACAATATAGAGTAATATACAGTGGAAGTCGCATCTGTCTGCACATGATCCATAGCCCTGTATTCCCTGCATATCCATGTGCTTGACCAACAGCTTCTTAAACCCCACTTTTGTTACTGCCTCCACCACAGTGGTGCAGCAGTAGAGTTGCTGCCTTACAGCACCAGTTCGATCCTGATTTCAAAGCTCGGTGCTGTCAGTACGGAGTTCGTACTTTCCCCCCGTGCCCTGTGTGGGTTTCTCCGGGTGATCCGGTTTCCTCCCACACTCCAAGGACGTAGGTTAATTGATGTTGGTAAAATTGTAAATTGTCCATAGTGTGTGTAGGGTAGTGTTAATCCGAGTGTTAGTGTTAGTGTTAGTCAGCGCGGATTCTGTGGGTCGAAGGGTCTGTTTCCGTGTTGTATCTCTAAACTAAACTACCCCTTCCACCACTTTACTGGCACCACCGTTCTGCGTGTAAATAACTTAATCAGTTTAACACTATTTCATTTCCCAAAAAGTTCTGCCTAAAGATAGTTACATTTGACAAAAACAGTGTAAAATATGTGGCATAGCAGCCGTACTCAGGGGCAGTGGCGATGGATGTATTCTCGCTACACTAGGGAGGAATGGTCTTTATGTCCTTCCTCCATTTTGCATGGCTGCTGGTCTCAGCATATCGCCACAGGTTTCAATAGTTAACTTAACATCGAACCAGGTACATCAGTTCAGTGTGGTTGAAGATGATGATGGAAACCATTCAAACGAGAGTGATTCCGTGAAGATTTTAAAGCTTGGTGATTTCATGCCATGGAAACGAGTCCAGGCGTCACACACTGCATCAATTGACCAAGGGTAAGTGAAAACAATAATGCTTTTAGACATGACATAGATTTAAACATGCTGATGCTTTAATGAGCAAAAGGAACATAATTGTGACCCCTCTCCTCCAGGGAGAAACTATAAACAGAACTTGGACAATAGCCCCCGGTCTAGCAATGTGTTTGTTATAAAACGTTTGGAAGTTCGCTCGTTAAACCATCATGCAGTCGCTAGGATGTGGTCCAGCAGAAATCCATAACCCTCGCTGCAGTTGATGTTGCAGCCCTGGTGGAGTGAGATTCGAAAACATCAGTGTCTACTCCTGCACGAGGCAAAACTCATTTTAACCACCTGGAGATGGTCTAGACTGACACCTTGTTATGAGTTTTTTTCTAACTAACAAACATTGCTAGTTCAGAGCCTTTAAGGCTCTAGGTGCCCTAAATGCTGTTGTAAATGTGTGACCAAACACTACCAAAGGTCCATGGGGTATGCCATGAAAACTAGTTTGAGACCTGACGCCCTCGGTCTGCTAGACTAAGTCATGATTATAAGTGTTATATTATTTGCAGATGAAACCGTCCTGTCCAGTTGCAGCTTATGCAACGACTGGACCCGTTGCACTGAACCCAGCGCCATGAGCATACCCACTCTGTAAGTGTTTTTGACCGAGGACAGGAATGTAGCTGGAGCCACCGGCGAGGCAGCGTCAGCACAACGTTAACATCCCATATATCCCAGTACCGAGGCCTGGGGGAATTTGAGTTGTTAATATCCTTCATAAATCTGGATATCAGTGGGTGAGACCCGACAGAGTGGTGTCCTGATCCCAGCAGCAAGTATAACGACAATTAGATTAGATTAGATTAGATTAGGCACTAATAGCACAATTGATAGCACTATAATTTAATCTCTCGTAAAATTAAAGCTTTGAAAGGAATTCCTAACATCTGTTATATATGCCGTGTCATACGATATGTTCGACTGTAAACAGTACACTTCCCATTTCTTGACATAGGAGATGTACTGTTTCTAGATACTATTTCTCCAAGCCGCAGTAATTACATCCACCGTAGGACCTGACGGCGCAAACCCCAGGAAAGGTCTTCTCAGAGTCTGTAAACCAACAAATTGATTTGCTCATGCAGTGAATGGTTCTCCCCAGTCACGGGTAAAACCAGCAGATTTCTGCATTTGGGAACAGGCTCTGTTATCATTCCCAATATGAGTACACCCATGGCTGTGTAGGCCAGTCAGACACTACCAAAAACCTGAGGCGGAGTCTTGCTGGATCTTAAGCAAGCGCCGGCTGATGAGGCAAAATGGAGGAAGGACATAAAGACCATTCCTCCCTAGTGTAGCGAGAATACATCCATCGCCACTGCCCCTGAGTATGGCTGCCATGAGCGATTACGTGCCCTCCGCTCCCAACCCTCGTATCGTAAAGGTCATCTGGTAGTTCTAGTCTTCTCTAATCTTACTATGTCACTTCAACTACTGTTATCTGTGATTTCACACCAATGCTTTGAAGATTGACGCGCATGCGGGCTGGCGGGGCTTCTTCACGTAATCGCTCATCGTAACTCCTGATAAAATAAAGATCAAACTTCAAACTGGTAAGTTCTCATTTAATCTCACTATTAAACAGTACAACTTCCAAATAGGCTCTAAACTCTTTTGACTTGAAGACATTATTTTTGACTTTGCACTACTATTGTCTAATTATTTGTCTATTTAAAAAAATATATATATACTGAACATTTTTCTCTGGAATTTACCCCACGGTCTCTGCATTAACCTGAAATGCACAATACTGCAGGTGCTGATAAAAATGGCGAGCAACTTGATTCATGCGAAAGATAAATGTTGATATCATTTCAGAAATTCAAACTAATTCTGCAGTCGTGTGGAAACAACATGCATTAGGAAACCCAATTTCATGGGCCAAAGAACAATATAAAAAACGTATTTTTCCATCCTAAATTAAACCAAACCAGTCTCAAAGTTCTTCACAAACATAAACATGAATTATCACGGAATGTTTAATATATATATATATTTTATTTTTTTAAATGGGAGTCAAAGGAAAAGTTGAGGGTAAGAAGGGTCTCGACCCGAAACATCACCTATTCCTTCGCTCCATAGATGCTGCCTCACCCGCTGAGTTTCTCCAGCATTTTTGTCTAACTTTGAAATATCACAGAGATTTCTTTTACAGGTATGAAATAGCAAATGACCAGCTCGTGGGACATGCCATCCGTCCTATTTCCATATTGGACACGAACGTCTAAAGAAGGCTCTCGACCCGAAACGTCACCCATTCTTTCTCACCAAAGATGCTGCCTGTCCCGCTGAGTTACTCCAACATTTTGTGCCTATCTGCAGTTCTTTCCTACACAGCTTGGACATGAAATATCATGGGGATATTTTTAACAGGTAAAAAATATGAAAATAACAAGCTCAAGGGACTGATGACAATTGTCGTAGTTCAATCTCACAGAGTCATTGGGTGATACTGCATGGAAACAGGCCCTTTGCACCAACTTGCCCAGACCGGCCAACATGTCCCAGCTACACACGTCCCACCTGCCGGCATTTGGTCCATATCCCTTCAAACCTGTCCTACCCATGTACCCGTCTAACAGCTTCTTAAATGTTGGGATAGTCCCTGCCTCAACTACCTCCTCAGGCAGCTTGTTCCATACACCCACCACCCTTTGTGTGAAAAAGTTACTCCTTCAGATTCCTATTAAATCTTTTCCCCTTCACATTAAACCTATGTCCTCGATTCCCCTACTCTGGGCAAGAGACTCTGTGCATCTAGCCGATCTATTCCTCTCATGATCTCATACAATTCTATGAGATCAACCACTCTTAGCAATCTCATGGCGTTTGCCTGAGTGCATCAACGACAAACATATTGAACAGCACCAGGAACATGTCATATGCTGGTGAAGATTGTGGTACAGGAAGAATGTGAATTTGAATTTGTAAGCGTAAAATGGAAGGCGAATTTACGCCAGATCCTAAAGAACCTTAAGAACTTGATCCACGGGATCAAGGATAAGTTAATGATGGGCTAGGATGTGGAAGATAGGAGCAGATGTTTAGCATTTGTTACGCCCCTGTCCCACGATGCGAGCTCATCCAAGTGCTCTCCCAAGTTAAAAAAAAATCAAACTCGGGGTAAGCACGGAGAATGAACGTAGCGGGTACGTCGGAGCTCGGTGACGTCTCTTAGCGGCTCGTATCGCTAACGGCAGGTACTCGGGAAGACCCGCTAATGGCAGGTAAGCACGAGAGCCCCGAGTACCGGCTTTGTGTTTTAATTGTAATTTGAAATGTTGCTACTTAATTCTATCCCAAGGAAGCAACTGAAATGCAATGCAACACAAATGAGAGACAAATTCCTGTACAACAAGCACTGTATAACAATCCACATCTAGGCACCAGGTGTCAACTGCTCTACATCGGTGAGGCCAAGCGCAGGCTTGGCGATCGCTTCACCCAACACCTCAGCTCTCAATAACCAACCTGATCTCCCGGTGGCCCAACACTTCAACTCCCCCTCCCATTCCTACTCGGACCTTTCTGTCCTGGGCATCCTCCATGGCCAGAGTGAGTTCCACCGCAAATTGGAGGAACAGCACCTCATATTTTGCTTGGGTAGTTTACACCCCAGTGGTATGGACACTGACTTCTCCAATTTCAGGCAGTCCTTGCTTTCTCCCTCCTTCCCCTCCCCTTCCCAGCTCTCCCACAGCCTACTGTCTCCGCCTCTTCCTTTCTTTTTTCCGTCCCCCCGACATCAGTCCGAAGAAGAGTCTCAACCCGAAACGTCGTCTATTCCTTCGCTCCATCTATGCTGCCTCACCCGCTGAGTTTCTCCAGCATTTTAGTCGACCTTCCAGGCATATGGAGATCACAAGAAATTGGAATCTTGAGCAAAACACAAAGTGCTGGAGTAACTCAGAGCAGGGCAGGCAGCATTTGTGGAGGGAATGGACCGGCGAGGTTTTGGGTTGGGACCTTTCGGAGAACTTTGTGTTTTGCTTTATCTTTAGGAATAGATTTTGCAGGACAATAAAGCTGCCATTTACCCTTGAGGGGATTACTGGACCCTGGTAGAGAAATTAAATCTTTATAATATCATTTCTTTGGAATGTGGTATCATTGGAACATCCTAGAATTAAGTTAAACCTCACCTAGTAAACACCACAAATGTTAAGCAAGCAAATATTTTATGAAGAAAGGACATGAATGAGAAGGGAAATAAAATAACAGAAAATGATGAAAACACTCAGCAGGTCTGGCAGTATCTGTGGGAACCTAATTAGTATTTCTGGTTGAAGATCCATATTTCAGACTTATAGTATTTGCAGTTTAGTTTAGCTTAGAGATACAGCGCGGAAACTGGCCGATCAGCCCACCGAGTCCGCACCAACCAGCGATTCCCGCACACTAACACTATCCTACACACACTAGGGACAATTTACATTTATACCAATCCAATTAACCTACAAACCTGTACGTCTTTGGAGTGTGGGTGGAAACCGAAGATCTCGGAGAAAACCCACGCAGTCACGGGGAGAACGAACAAACTCCGTACAGACAGCACCCATAGTCGGGATCGAACCCGGGTCTCTGCCGCTGTAAGCACTGTCAGGCAGCAACTCTACCGCTGCTTCACCATGCCACCCCCTATTGCAGACTGTACAGTCTTTGTGATTTTCACTCGCGAGAAGCATTTTGTTATACTGGGGGTGGGAGGTGTTACCTCTTCATTACTTAAACTGGAGGGGGGAAAAAAAGGCCAGTTGCAGGCTGATCAAATTTTCGGATAACACCGATTTTTCAGGCTGCTCTGCCATAATAAGAACAATGGATCGAGACGGAGCTTCGGATGCCACTGAGACCATCCATACAAATAAGCAGACAGTTGGTAGATTTGTACAGAATACCAAAGGATATGAGAGCAAAACAATAGCAATAGCAATGCATGGCGACTGGGAAAGGGGTCTGAAACGATTGACAGTTTCACCTCTGCAGTTTCTGAACAAGGTAATAGAATCAAGCAATTAAAGAATGACTTGACTGATAAAAGTGCAAGGTGGACAAAAACGCTGGAGAAACTCAGCGGGTGAGGCAGCATCTACGTAGCGGAGGAATAGATGACATTTCGGGTCGAGACCCTTCTTCAGACTGATGTGGGGGTGGGAGGGGGCAGGAAGAAGAAAGGAAGAGGCGGAGATGGTGGGCTGTGGGAGAGCTGGGAAGGGGAGGGGAAGGAGGGAGAAAGCAAGGACTACCTGAAATTGGAGGTCAATGTATATACTGCTGGGGTGCAAACTACCCAAGCGAAATATGAGGTGCTGCTCCTCCAATTTACGGTGGGATTCACTCTGGCCATGGAGGAGACCCAGGCCAGAAAGGTCGGATACGGAATGGGAGGGGGAGTTGAAGTGCTGAGCCACCGGGAGATCGGGTTGGTTAATGCGGAGGTGTTGGGCGAAGCGATCGCCAAGCCTGTGCTTGGTCTCACCGATGTAGAGCTTAGGTAAAAGTACTAGGATAACTTCAAGGAAATTATGGACTTAAATGAAAATGAATCACAATAATATTGGGAGAGCTCTAATTTGAAGGTGAACACCATCTTTCCCCAACTCTTTCAACTGCTTGCATACCAAACACGCAAACTTTCCCATGGTCAAACTGTGCGGAAAAGCCACGTTGGTCAGTGCACACTCGGTGGGCTGAAGGGACTGTTTCCGTGCTGTATCTCTAAACTAAACTAAACTACACCAGCTGCCCAAGTAGGTCCAAAGCCAGTACTCCATATCCACTTGAGCTCTCATTGAAAGGAACATCTCGATCACAGTTACAGCCTTTGGCACAAACTCAATGAGCCAAGCAGCATCATTCCGTTCTGTACAAAGTTCTAATTTATCAAGTAACGTGGCACCATATATAATTGACTGTGCATTACTTTATCTCAATAATACCACCCATTATTTTTACATTTAATTTATTTTTCCATTCAGCAACTATCCATCAGCACAGTCTGAGCAGAGTTTGCGTTTGTGGCCTGGCAAGGTTTTTTATGTTGCCATTTGCATCCTGTAAACCTCCTTGCAAGCCACTGAATTTCTTATGCATAAACACAAAATGCTGGATTAACTCAGTTGGTCAGGCGGCATCTGTGGAGGGAATAGATGGGCGACGTTTCAGGTCGGAATCCTTGAAGAAGGGGTATAGGTAAAGATCAAGTTTATTACAGTGGGGCGTCACGGTGGCGCAGCAGTAGAGTTGCTGCCTTACAGCGCTTGCAGCGCTGGAGACCCGGGTTTAACCCCGACTACGGGTGCTGTCTGTACGAAGTTTGTACGTTCTCCCCGTGACCGCGTGGGTTTTCTTCGGTTTCCTCCCACACTCCAAAGCCGTACAGGTTTGTAAGTTAATTGGCTTGGGTTTGTGTAGTTGGTATAATTGTAAATTGTCCCCCAGAGAGTGTGGGCTTGTGTTAATGTGCGGGGATCGCTGGTTGGTGTAGACTCGGTGGGCCGAAGGGCGTGTTTCCGTGCTGTATCTCTAAACTAAACTAAAGTGAAACATATTTGGCTTTATGCTTGGCTTTCTACTTATGATAGAAGTGAGTGAGATGTAGTCGACACCTAGAATGTGTAGAGTTTGCTGTGGTACTGAACCAGTCAACACAGAGGTGCAGCACCTCATATTTCGCTTGGGCAGCTTACATGAATTTCAATTTCAATTAACCCTAGAAATCCCACTCACTCCGTTTGGTCCTCCACCCGTTGGCCTACTAGTTTCACTGTTGGCCTGAGTAGTTACACTGTTCGTATCCCCTCATTATTCGGCTTGTACTCACTGGAATTTAGAAGATTGAGAGGGGATCTTATAGAAACTTACAAAATTCTTAAGGGGTTGGACAAGCTAGATGCTGGAAGATTGTTCCCGATGTTGGGGGAGTCCAGAACAAGAGGTCACATTTTAAGGGAATTCCTTTAGGACCGAGATGAGAAAAACATTCTTTACACAGAGAGTGGTGAGTCTCTGGAATTCTCTGCCACAGAAGGTCGTTGAGGCCAGTTCATTGGCTATATTTAAGAGGGAGTTAGATGTGGCCCTTGTGGCTGAAGGGATCAGGGGGTATGGAGAGAAGGCAGGTACGGGATACTGAGTTGGATGATCAGCCATGATCATATTGAATGGCGGTGCAGGCTCGAAGGGCCGAATGGCCTACTCCTGCACCTATTTTTCTATGTTTCTAAATTTCTATTATCACCTTTCCCGCCGCCAACAATGGACCATTGTGGGCCCCACCTTTCTTTGATCATCGTTGCTGGCTTCGATTTGTTTTTTTTCCTACCTTTCATTCCTTTGTTCTCTGTACCTTTTCATACCTCTAGTTTCTCTCTCCCCGGACCCTCAGTCCGAAGAAGGGTCTCGACCCGAAACGTCTCCTATTATTTTTCTCCAGAGATGCTGCCTGACCTGCTGAGTTACTCCAGCATTTTGTGCCTATCTTCAGATAGAGCTGAAGTCAGATTAGGAAGATGAGAATAAGTAGACCCAAAGTAGATTTCAGACAAATATTCTACACATCCTTGGAGCCTAATATTTACAACAAGCAACCCGATGTTGGGGGAGTCCACAACCAGGAGTCACGGTTTAAGAATGAGGGGTCAGCGATTTAGGATTGAAATGAGGAAAAACTTCTTCACCCAGAGAGTTGTGAATCTGTGGAATTCTCTGCCAGCGGAGGCCAATTCACTGGACGTTTTCAAGGGTGGCACGGTGGCAGAGCGGTAGAGCTACTGCCTTACGGTGGCAGAGATGTGGGTTCGATCCTAACTACGGGTGCTCGTCTGCACGGAGTTCGCACGCTCTCCCCGTGACCTGCGAGATCTTTAGTTCCCTCCCGCACTCCAAAGATGTACCGGTCTGTAGATTGATTGTCTTGGTGGCATTGTAAATTGTCCCCAGTGTGCGCAGAGCAGCGTTAATGTGCGGCGATCGCTGTTCGGCGCGGACTCGCGGGGGGGGGGGGGGGGGGGGGGTGGGGTGGGACGAGCCTGTTTCCACGCTGCATCTCTAATGGGACTCGATTACCAATTCCAACCACTCCTTGTCCACAGCCGCTTAATATGCATGCACATTCTTCCCATGAAACCTAATGATGTGAAGCCTGGACCCTTATAGCTGGATGAGATTTATTAAGACTAATTAAATCTGATCAAACTGTAATAGCAAGAGGATACTTGGCATTTCAAAGCATATGATACTTCTCACGGCCATGGAACTTATAACTTCCTTCAGACTCTTATACCTGTGGAGATCCACCGCTCAAGTGTGGAACGATGAATCATGTCATTATCCTTTCCCCCATAGTCATTCCATATTTTGCTGTATGTAGTTACTTAATCCATCTGTTAATACTGAGATTTAATTAGCTACATAGGTCACTCGTGGCAGTGTATTCCCTATTTTGATAACCTTTTTTGCATAAAAATTCTCCTGGCGAGCTCTTTCATTCATCAATTCGAGGGGCTCATAAAAAAACCAGTAGCATACATCACTTCAGGCCAGATCGTCACATGTGAAACAAACAATATTTTAATCCACTTTCTATTAAAATACCAATCAAGATCTTCTTATCAAGTGCTCCCTGTTGTTTTTTTTTAGTAATTACTTTTTCGATTATGAGTGTAAATTTGAAGCCCGCGTTGTGATTGCTTTTCTGCTCACTGTGGTGACATTCCATTTTCAGACACTTTTGTTTCTCAGCCACAAGGTCTTGAATCCAACGTCCACTCCAGAGATTTGAGAACGTGATTTAGGTTTGGACACAGGACTATAATGTTGTGCTGCACTATTAGAGATCAAGTGTTGCGGTTGTTCACTCGAAGTCTTGCCTGCCCTTGGGAGCTGAACAAGGTGCAACAATCAGTCGGAAGATCGGGTCCCAACCGGAAACGTCACCTCTCCATGTTCTCCAGGGATGCTGCCAGACCCGCTGAGTTCAGAAGTTATAGGAGTCGAATTAGGCCATTTAGCCCATCGAGTCTACTCCACCATTCAATCATGGCTGATCCATGGTTGGATGATCAGCCATGATCATATTGAATGGCGGTGCAGGCTCGAAGGGCCGAATGGCCTACTCCTGCACCTAATTTCTATGTTTCTATGTTTCTATCTCTGCCTACTAATCCCATTTTTCCTGCCTTCTCCCCCTAACCCCCAACACCTCTTATCTGCCTTAAAAATATCCACTGACTTGGCCTCCACAGCCCTCTGGGGCGACAGATTCCACAGATTACTCCAGCATTTTGTGTCCTGACTTGATAAGCCAGCACCTGCATTTCCTTGTTTCTACTCTAACACAGATTTCTGAGCTATTTTGAAAACCGGGGGAGTTCTTGGTTTTTGATCAATACTTTCTTTCCTCGGGATCAAGGATATGTTAATGATGGGCTAGGATAAGTGGAAGATAGGATGCAGGTTTAAATTAGATTAGAGATACAGCGCAGAAACAGGCCCTTCGGCCCACCGAGTCCACGCCGGCCAGCGACCCCCGCACATTAACACTATCCAGAACCAGGCGCCACAGTTTAAGAATAAGGGGTAAGCCATTTAGAACGGAGATGAGGAAACACATTTTCACACAGAGAATTGTGAGTGTGGAATTCTCTGCCTCAGAGGGCGGTGGAGGCCGGTTCTCTGGATACGTTCAAGAGAGAGCTAGATAGGGCTCTTAAAGATAGCGGAGTGAGGGGATATGGGGAAAAGGCAGGAACGGGGTACTGACTGGGGATGACCAGCCATGATCACATTGAATGGTGCTGCCAAATGGCCTACTCCTGCACCTATTGTCTATTGTCTACTGTCCCTCCCATATTAAGGCAAAGCTGCAAATCCTTGACATTTCCACCTTTACAGGTCTCAGTAAAAAATCAATTAAACAACTGCAGCTTATCCAGAATGCCGCTGCCAGAGTCTTGACCAACACCAAGAAAATGGACCACATTACACCTGTCCTTAAATCTTTGCATTGGCTCCCTGTGTGTAAAAGGATACATTTTAAAATTCTGTTACTGGCCTACAAGGCACTGAATGGTCTGGGTCCAAAATACATCTCTGACCTCCTTGCTGTATATGAGGCACCTAGACTCCTCAGATCTTCAGGGACAGGTTTACTCTGTGTTCCCAGGGTCAGAACTAAAAAGGCTGAAGCAGCATTCAGTTTCTATGCTCCACACCTGTGGAACAAGCTCCCTGAACACCTGAGGTGTGCACAGATTGTAACCTCATTTAAATCAGGCTTAAAAACACTGTTGTTTTCTGTAGCTTTTCCATAACCTAACATGTAGGTAATCTTAATCTTCCAATCTTAACCCTTTTATGATTTTAAAATGTTTAAATATTTGAGTGACTTTGTTTTACTATATATGCAATTGTCTTATTGCTTGTTATGCTTTTTGATTATTGGCTATTTTGTTGTCCTGTGTTGTATTGTGGTTCTGCAATGTTTTTAAACCATGTTATTCTTTTGTTTCTTTTGTAAAGCACTATGAATTGCAGCTTGTACGAATGGTGCTGTATAAATAAACTTGCCTTGCCTTGCCTTGCCTTGGGAGCAAGGTTAAGTCTGTCTGTCCTATCCAAGCCTCTCATAGTTTTACATACTTTGAACAAGTTTCCCCTCAGCCTCTGATGCTCCAGAGAAAACAATCCAAGCTTGTCCAACCTCTTATTATAGTTAATAGTTAATAGCCTCTGATCCTAGCTGCATTCTGATAAAGATAGACATAAAGTGCTGGAGTAACTCAACGGGTCAGGCGGCGTCTCTGAGGAAACAGGACGGGTGATGTTCCCGGTCGGGACCCTTCTTAAGACCAGAGTATATTGAGTACATTAAAAATAGAACAGTACAGCACAGGCGCGGCACCGTGGCGCAGCGGTAGAGTTGTTGCCTCACAGCCTTATAGCTCTTGCAGCGCCGGAGACCCGGGTTCGATACCGACTACGGGTGCTTGGCTGTATGGAGTTTGTACGTTCTCCCCGTGACTGGGAGAGGGCATGACATGAGAATTAAGGGACAGAAGTTTAGGGGTAACATGAGGGGGAACTTCTTTACTCAGAGAGTGGTGGCTGTGTGGAATGATCTTCCAGCAGAAGTGGTGGAGGCAGGATCGATTGTAACATTTAAAAGTAAAGTGGATAGGTATATGGACGGGAAGGGAATTGAGGGGTATGGTCTGAGTGCAGGTAGATGGGACTAGGGGAAAATAAATGGTCGGCACGGACTGGAAGGGCTGAGAAGGCCTGTTTCCGTGCTGTAATTGTTATATGGTTATGTGACTGACTGGGTTTACTCCGAGATCTTCGGTTTCCCCCCGCACTCTAAAGATGTACAGGTATGTAGATTAATTAGCTTGGTGAACGTATAAAATTGTCCCTAGTGTGTCTAGGACAGTGATAATATCAGTCCAAAGACGTACAGATCCTAGTGTCCCTACTGTGTATGGTAGTGATAATGTGCGGGGATCGCTGGTCAGTGCGGACTCGGTGGTTCAAAGGGCATGTTTCCGCGCTGTATCTCTAAAATAAATTAAAAGGAACAAGCATTTCGACCAGCATCTGTGGTTCTGTGGTTCAGCATAAACATCTTCCACTCCCCCTCCAATGCCCGCCACACACCCTTCCTGTAATGGGGCGACCAAAACTGCGCACAGTGCTACAAATGGTAGAGTAGCGAATGGAGACCGCACAGCGGCTCGGGAGAGAGAGTGGCAATTGGAAATAATGAAATAGCTGTGATCAAGGCCTTGAGTATATTCAAATAAATCGATGTTTGCAACTTGGTTAATAGGATCCTTGAGCTCCGAGCACTGATGGTAACTCAGTGCTGGATGATAAAGGGGGGAGATTTTATGCTTGCTATTTACGGGCACAAGGTAACAAGGAAACGTACTGAAGGTTAAAACAATAGATGAGCGGCAATGCGAGGATGTTGCCAGGACTAGAGGTTGTGAGCTATAGGCAGAGGTTGAGTAGGCTGGGTCTCTACTCCTTGGAGCGCAGGAGGATGAGGGGTGATCTTATACAGGTGTATAAAATCATGAGAGGAATAGATCGGGTAGATGCACAGAGTCTCTAGCCCAGAGTAGAGGAATCGAGGACCAGAGGACATAGGTTGAAGGTGAAGGGGAAAAGATTTAATTGGAATGTGAGGGGTAACTTTTTCACACAAAGGGTGGTGGGTGTATGGAACATGCTGCAAGAGGAAGTAGTTGAGGCGGGGACTATCCCAACATTTAAGAAACAGTTAGACAGGTACATGGATAGGACAGGTTTGGAGGGATATGGACCAAGCACAGGCAGGTGGGACTGGTGTTGCTGGGACATGTTGGCCGGTGTGGGCATGCTGGGCTGAAGGGCCTGTTTCCACATTGTACCACTCTGTAACAATGACTCTAACATGGTGGAATATAATGCCATGCAAGAAAGACGATGTTGTTAGGTTCAGGACAGAATCTATTTATCCTGAGTTAATCAACGATAAATGAGCCATCACACTGCGTGAGCTGTTTGGGTGATGAAATGGCAGGAAGATCGAAGTGAAGATCACAAAGAAATTACCAGAGTCGCAAGATTCAGATGTTTAATGGAAGACCTTAGCAGCATCATTATTAGAAGCTGCACTGATTTTGTTACAGGCAAAGTGCAGAGGAAAGGTCATTCTGAAGGTAGACACAAAACACTGGAGTAACTCAGCGGGACGGGCAGCATCTCTGGAGAGAAGGAATGGGTGACGTTTCGGGTCGAGACCGAGGGTTCATTCTGAAGAAGGGTCTCGACCTGAAATATCTGCCATTCCTTCTCTCCAGAGATGCTGGCTGTCCCGCTGAGTTACTCCAGCACCTTTGTGTCTATCTTCGGTGTAAACCAGCATCTGCAGTTCCTTCCTGCAAATTGAAACTGAAAGTCTGAATCCCATCGTGGCAATTTGCAAATTTGAATTCAGCTTAAAAGAGAAACCGATGAACACGGCCACAGAGCTGTCAGATTGGCATCAAATATATCCGGCGTCGCTAATGTTGAGAGTAACATACTGTCCTTGTCTAGGATGAACTATCTGTGGGTTTGCTTGCAATGCGATGATCTGATCTGATCGGCTGGGACTCTATTCATTGGAGCGCAGGAGGATGAGGGGTGATATTACAGAGGTGCATATGATCGTGAGAGGAATAGTTTGGGTAGACGCACAGAGTCTCTTGCCCAGAGTAGGTGAATCAAGGACCAGAGGACATAGGTGACGAAAAGGAATCTGAGGGGTAACATTTTCACACAAAGGGTGGTGGGTGTGTGGAACAAGCTGACGGAGGAGGTAGTTGAGGCTGGGACTATCCCAACGTTAAAGTAGCAGTTAGACAGGTACATGGATAGGGCAGGTTTGGAGGGATATGGACCAAACGCAGGCAGGTGGGACTAGTGTGGCTGGGGTGACATTGTTGGCCGGTGTGGGCAATTTGGGCCGAAGGGCACTGCTTCCATACTGTATCACTCAATGACTCGATGATCCTTAACTATTCTGTGAAATGGTCCAGCCAGCCGTTCAGTTGTGTTAAATCAATACAAATTGCAGCGTTTCAATAAGGTGGCTCAACACCACCTCCTCCAGGCAACCAAGGACCAGCAATAACCGATGGCTGCCTTCCGAGAGAGCTCGTTTTAAAGATTTGTTTCAGTCTTTGAAGCTTGAAGAAGCATTTCAATGCTTATATCTGGGTCGAAAATGCGAGGATAGATGGCATGGGTGCAGAAACAAAGTCAACATTTAGCAGTAAATAAACTGCAGAAGCTGGTTAATCCACAGAAATGACACAAAATGCTTGAGTAACTCAGCGGGTCAGGCAGCACCTCTGGGGAACTTGAAACCTGTCTGAAGAAGGGTCTTGACCCGAAACGTCACCTAATCCTTTTCTCCAGAGATGCTACTTGACCCACTGCTTCTCCAGCAGCTTGTATCTATCTGCGGTGTGAACCGGAATCTGCAGTACTTTTGTACACATGGATAGATGACCCTTCTTCAGACTTAGACAGGCGATGTTTCGTGTCGAGACCCTTCTTCAGACCGGGATAGGTGACGTTCCAGGTCGAGACCGTTCTTCTGTCCAAAGAAGGACCAAGAGGCAAAATGTCACCTATCCATGTTCTCCAGAGGTGCTGTCTGACCTGCTGAGTTACTCCAGCGCATTGTGTCCCTTTTGACTTTGATGAGATTGAGGAAGGAATCCAACACAACGGAAGACACCACTGCATAGAAACTGCAACAGAACGGTGTGAAGCATCTGGATTGTAAAAGAGGGAGATCTCGATTGCAAAGTCCCTGTCCCATTTTCACGACATAATTCACGACCTCTGCCGAGTTTGCACTTGACTCATACTTGCAGCATGGTTGTCACGAGGTCGTAGGTAGGTTGTAATGCTAGTCGTAGGTACTCGTGGCATCAAGTAGGTCGGGGCGTTTTTTCTAGCCCGATTAAAAATGTCCACGAGTAAGAAAGGTCGTGAAAGTGGGACAGGCCCTTAAAGGCGTTCTCCAACATACGAGCTAACATTTCCCTTTTTCTGATTTATTTTTCCCTTGGCATTACGTCTGTAACCTTTAAATAAGGCTCCAATTTATTTTGAAGTAGCTGTAGTCAGGAGGATTGTAAAGTTTAATAATCCAAAGTTGGTCATGGTGTTTGAGGTAAATGTTTCTGCACTGAGACAGTTACATTTCCTCTGCCCACTGTGTGCATTCATCAATGTCAGTATTCTCAATATTGTGCAGAGTGCTCTCGAACTACAAAACAATAAATTCAAATCCTGAGTGATTTTCATTCTGAGCGTACACCGCGCCATAATTCCCTTTCTTTCAAAACTGCTGAACCTTTATCTCCAATAACTCACAGCTAAAGAAAAAAAATTATTATACACAGAAAATGATTCAGCTGCCTCAAAAACCTTAACGCATATGAGTCTAAATTATCCTCGTCTATTCACATCAACCATTTACAACTAAGAAGACTGATTCAGTACAGTGTATGAAGGAACTGCAGGTGCTGGTTTAAACCGAAGATAGACACAAAAAGCTGGAGTAACTCGGCGGGTCAGGCAGCATCTTTGGAGAGAAGGAATGGGTGACGTTTCAGGTCGGGAACTTTCTGCAGACTGACAGCATTAATAGCCATTCATTCTTTAAATAAAACATTATCTTCTGCTAAAGTTGCTGCTTGAATCGGCAATCTGCTCCCAGGCGATAGTTGGTGATACAGACTCGACCGTGGAAAGATGCATCAGGCCCATTAATCAGAAAGGAAGAAAAATGCTGAGAAATGTATTGAAAGCAGACCGTTGTAAATCATTCTATAGGGGACAAAATAGCAGGGGTAGTCTATTGGTGCGACAGTGCACTATCCAGCAAAGACCATCGTTCATGCCTCTGCCTAGGCACGTGTTCTCAGTTGGGTTAGATTTTCAGGAGAACACTAGAAGTATTGGAAGATGGACACAAAATGCTGGAGTAACTCAGTGGGACAGGCAGCATCTCTGGAGAGAAGGAATGGGTGACGTTTCAGGTCGAGACCCTTCTTCATTTAGCTTTAATTTAGAGATACAGCGCAGAAACAGGCCCTGCGGCCTACCGAGTTCGCACCGACCAGCGATCCCCACACCCTAACACTATCATACACACACACACACACACATACTACGGACATTTTTTTACATTTTTACCAAGTCAATTAACGTACAAACTATTTGGAGTGCTGGAGGAAACTGAAGATCTCGGGAAAAAACCCCACACTGGTCATGGGGAGAATGTACAAATTCCATGCAGCCAAGCACGCGTAGTCAGGATGGAACCCGGGTCTCTGGCGCTGTAAGGCAGCAACTCTACCTCTGCGCCACCGTGCAGTATATAAGTTGTAATTGACGCTCATCATACCATTGAGAGCTAATTTGTTCCATCGATAAGTTATTAGACCTTGAGTAACAGAATATAAATAGGAGACAAAGCTTGCAGGTAATCAAAATTGAACAGGGTAATACAATAATTCCCAACCAAAAATTGTAAATGTAATATTTGAAATTCCTGACAATAACTGGATGAAATAGCAGGTGGATTATGTATGGATGCAAACACGTTCTAGGCTTCATCTGTTTAAAATATCAGTTGGGTGGCTGGGTGGTGCAATGGTAGAGTTGCTGCCTGACAGCGCCAGACACCCGGGTTTGATCCTGACCACGGGTGCTGTCTCTATGGAGTTTGTACGTTCTCCTCATGACCTGCGAGGGTTTTCTCCGAGATCTTCGCATTCCTCCCACACTCAAAAGATGCCCATGTTTGCAGGTTAATTGGCTTTGGTGAAGATTGTAAATGGTCCCTAGTGCGTGTGGGATAGTGCTAGTGTACTGGGATCGCTGGTTGGCATGGACTCGGTGGGCCAAGTCCATGCCGTGTGCGTAAGAAGGAACTGCAGATGCCGGTTTAAATCGGAGATAGACACAAAATGTTGGAGTAACTCAGGGGGACAGGCAGCATCTCCGGAGAGAAGGAATGGGTGGCGTTCCGGGTCAAGACCCTTCTTCAGACTGAAGAGGAAGATTCTCGAACCGAAACATCTCGAACCGAAACAGTTACTCCAGCATTTTGTGTTTGTCTCCGGTCGAACTCTTAAAAAAGCTGAGCACTGGGAAATGGGATTTGCGTTGATGGTATTTGATGGTTTCCACAGTCCTAGTGGGCCAAATGGTCATTCTACATGCTAGATGACTCCATGGTTCTGCGCTCAATATAGGGTTGGTTGCTGGAGCTCTGGATTGAAGATTGCCATCCAGTTGATTAAAATTGTCATGCTGTGAGCAGCTCAGTTTAGTTTATTGTCACGTGTACCGAGGTACAGTGAAAAGCTTTTCTTGCATTCGTATCAGTCAGCAGAAAGACAATACATGATTACAATCAATGCATTTACAGTGTATAAATACATGATAAGGGAATGACGTTTGGTGCAAGGTAAAGCCAGCAAAGTCTGATCGAGGACAGTCCAAGGGTCTCCAGTGAGGTAGATAGTAGTTCAACACTAGTTCTGGTTGGATGATTCAGTTGCCTCATAACAGCTTGAAGAAACTGTCCCCAAATCTGGAGGTGTGCGTGTTTCACACTTCTATATCTTTTGCTCGAAGGGAGAGGGGAGTGGCTAGGGTGTGACGCATCCTTGATTCTGCTGCTGGCCTTGCCAAGGCAGCGCGAGATATTAATGGAATCAATAATAGTGCCAGGTTTAGTACAAGCCACATCATGAAGTACGCAGATGACACAACAGTGGTGGGCCTCATCAGGGACGACAATGAGCTGGCTAACAGGGAGGAGGTGAAACAACTGGTGGACTGGTGCAATACGAACAACCTGATCCTGAATGTCGAAAAAACAAAGGAGGTCATCGTCAACTTTAGGAAAAACCGGCACAGTCCCACACCACTTCACATCAATGACAGCGATGTGGAGGTGGTCAGTAGCACTAAGTTCCTGGGGGTGCCGATCACTAACAGTCTGACCTGGTCAAATAACATCTCATCAACAGTTAAGAGAGCGCAGCAGCGGTTGCACTTTCTGCGCCGGATGAGAAGAGCTCACCTCCCCCATCCCATCCTCACCACTTTCCACAGGGGCACCATAGAGAGTATTTTGACCAGCTGTATCTCTGTCTGGTTTGGGGACTGTAAAGCCTCCGACTGGAAGTCCGTGCAGAGAGTGGTGAGGACAGTGGAAAAAATCATCGGGACCTCTCTCCCCTCAATCGGGATATTGTGACCAAACGTTGCGTGTCTAAGGCCAGCAGCATTATAAAAGACCCCGCACATCTCCATCACGGACTGTTCACTCTGCTGCCCTCGGGCAAAAGATATCGTAGCATAAGGAGCAGAACATCAAGGTTCTGCAACAGCTTCTTCCCACGAGCCATCAGACTCCTGAATGCCATGTAATGGGCTGCCACCATTGTCTATTTATCCTTTTATCCTTTTTATCCATGTTCATCCTTCTGTTAATTATCGTGTTGCACATGGAGCCAAATGCAACGGAATTTCGTTTGGAACTGCATATATCGATGTATTTTTAAATGACAATAAAGTTTGGTTGTTTGACGTTGAATAGAAGGGAGATAGGGCACAAATTGGAAGAGTCGCTCGCACAGCGGGACAGGCAGCAACTATGGAGAGAAGGAATGGCCGACGATTTGGGTTGAGACCCTCCTTCCCCCACTCAATCGAAGGGAGGTTGGTTTGTGTGATGGTCCGGGCTGCGATTTCTTGCGGTCTTGGATGGACCTGTTCCTCAAACCAAGCTGCGATGGATGCATCCCGATAAAATGCTTTCCATGGTGCAGATCAGTGAAAGTTTGCACGCCGGTTTTTATTAAGGGGTTGGAATTCATCAAGCCTCCATTTCCAGTGGGGAGCTGCGCTCATTTAACAGAGTGGGTCAGTGAACCGGAGCCACAGCCCATTCTGATACAACGCCTGGTTTCCCTGGTGGGCATCTGAAATCAGCCAGTCTGCTTTACTGTGCACATTAAAGTGCGGAATTTATAATCTCACTGCCTCCACTTGGTCCAACAGGGAACATACCAGGAACACGTGGCCCTGCACAAATTACCATCAATTAAATTAAATGAGGAGAATCCAGTGGGATGTGCTGACCTCCGCCGTAATACTAAAATCACTAGAGCACTACGGAGGTCGTGCATGGAAATTCACATGGTGTGCATCATCTGCAGAAGAATCCCACACTTATACACGCAATATTGGCCGTCAGATTAAGCTGCAAACTGTGGAATGAGAAATCGCTGATACGGGACCCCTGACTGGAGAAGAGCGCCGACTGCTGGCGCGCGGCCCATAACATCCCGAAGGCGCGGTCTGCGGATCTTCTAGCCGCTGGGGCGGTGTGAACTTACCATCCGGAGCGGGATCCCTCGCCGGGGATCCCCGGAGAAGAGCTCCGACCGCCGGCCTGCGGCCCACAACATCCTGAAGCCGCGGTCTCCGGTAGGGAAGCACCGAGAGGGCCTGCACATCTGGCCGCCCGCAGCAGCGACGGCGGAGGTTTATGGCCCCGACCACGGGGGAACAATGGAGGAGGGCTGACTGTACTTTGTGCCTTCCACCCCAGTGAAGAATGCTGTGGTGGATGTTTGTGTTAAATCTGACAGTGTATTGTGTGTTCTTTTTTGATTGTACCGCTGCTGGCAAGTTCCAAATGTTGGAGACGTTGCAATTGGAGAGAATTAGGTTTATCCTAATGGATAAATACGAACTTTTTGAACAAATATGGTCTCCATTCACAGATTATATGAAGGGGTAGCTGGGCTCAGCATTGTAACTCAACAAGTACCCGGTGGTAAGATCAGGTGAAAAGGTTTAATCTGAGATTTGTATACTCGTCTCTATATATATTGTTATTAGAAATTGTTCCATTCATTGTTAAGATGTATACTTTTTTTTATGTTTAAGTATAATAATTGTTTGTCAGTAATATGGGTTTTTTTTTCTTTCTTTTTCTCACATATAATCAAAATTATAATCAATATTAGTTAATCACACTTTTTAAATTAAACATCTATTATCTCTTTACTCTTTTCACTATCAAAAAAAATTTGAGGCTTATATATATTACTTTGTAATATTCATATAATTTTTATATGAATATCTGAAAAAACTGTTTTATTATTTGTAATACGTATGGCTTCTAATAAAAATATTAAAAAAAAAAAAAATCCATTTCACTGCTATTTAGTGTGTATGTGATGAATAAATTGATTGATTGATTAATATGTGGGGATCGCTGGTCGGTACGGACCCAGTGGGCCGAAGGGCCTGTTTCAGTGCGGTATTTCTAAACTAAGAACTAAACTAAACAAACACATCCACAGGGGCAGTTACAGAACAGCCAGGAGCCTGGAACGAGCTTAAAAGGTTTTGGGAAAGTACAGCAGAGATAATGTATTTTCCTTCAGCAGAGCATTTCAAAACCTTTCAAGCCAGGATACCCCCGCAGTGGTTTTCACGTGGGGGACCCAGGGCATGCTCAATAACGCATGGTTTATAACATTAATACAAACAAAAAGCTGGAGTAACTCAACGGGTCAGGCAGCATCTCTGGAGAAACAGAATGGGTGACGTTTCGTGTCGAGACCCTTCTCCAGACCTTCTTGGTTTCCAGAGATGCTGCCGGACCCGCTGAGCTACTCCAGCTTTTTGTGTCTATCTTCGGTTTAAAACAGCATCAGCAGTTCCTTCCTGCGCATAAATCCAATGCATGTCGGTACCCAAGCCAAGGGGAGACACATCCACAGACAGCATTTACGGGCAGCGACAGAACAGTCAGGAGCCTGGAATGAGCCATGTAGGATAAAGTCAGCCACCTGGTCACTGAGGATAATGTCATCCGCGTCTGATCACCACAAACCACTCGTCTCATTTGCGGATCCAAGAATGCATGTCGTTACCCAAGCCAAGGAGAGACACATCCACAGACGGCACTTAGGGGCAGGTTCAGAACAGTCAGGAGACTGACGCGAGCTTAAAAGGCTTTGGTAAAGTACAGCAGAGATGATATTTCTTCTCTCAGCCAAGCATTTCAAAACCTTTCAAGCTGGGATATCCCGCAGTAGTTTTCATGTACGTGCTAAGCGTGGAGGTCCCTGGGCGTGCTGAAACACACATGGTTTAGGTTCAGGCTTATTATTGTCACGTGAAACGAGGTGCTTTGTTTTGTATGCTATCAGGTAATACTATACTTAAATACAATCACGTCCAACTCAAGATATAGAGTGCAATAATAGTCCAGAGCATTGCAGCGCAGCAGTTCCTTAGACAAAGTCCAATGTCTACAATGGGGTAGAGGTGAATGAGGGAGTGCCCCAGCTTATGATTAGCACAGGTGTCAGGCGTTATGAGTAGAAGGCCGGAGAATGTGGTTCGGAGAGAGATAGATCAGCCGTGATTGAATGGCAGAGCAGACTTGATGGACCGAATGGCCTAACTCTGCTCCTATCACTAATGACCCTTATGGGGAATCAGATAATACCCTACCCTATGGACCACCAATCTGCTGTTTTGCATTTGTTGTCCTAATTATTGCTGTGCCAATCATTATTGTATACTATGTACTCTGTAAACCTTGCGAACAAGGAATTTCAATGGTTCAATCGGACTCTGTTATCACGTGTACCGAGATACAGTGAACATCCTTTTTTGCAGACGGTTCAAAGATGCACCCGGCAAGGTGGGGGGGGGGGAGTGTGTGATTGGGACACAGAGATCGAAGATGGACCAACATGACTATCGAGAGAAGGAATGGGCCACATTTCGCGTCTCTGAACGTCGCCCATTCCGTCTCTCCAGAGATGCTGCCTCACCCGCTGAGTTAATCCAGCATTCTGTGTCCACCTTCGATTTAAACCAGCATCTGCAGTTCTTTCTGACACATGACTCTATCGATTACTTTTTGTAACTTTGTATTTGTCAGAACCGGAAACGTGCCAACTCTCTTGTGTACTTTTGAGTGTTGTACGCATAAACCCGGATTCTCTGGCGCAGTAAGGCAGCAACTCTACCGCTGCGCCGCCGTGCTGTACATCCAGACGGACTGTTTGACAATAAACTAATTTAAATCTGATTCTGAATCAATGGCTTCATTTTGACCCCCTCGCACATTTCCAGTGTTTCCTCAATGCATCTCAGCTATGGCTTGGATGTTCACGTTCCAGTGGATTCTTAAGGGCCTGTCCCACTTGGCTGTCATTTGCGCGTAATTTACGCGACAGCATTTACACGTCACGCCGCGCGCGTCGTCACACGTACGTGATGCATGCATGGTGCGCGGTGCCATAGGCAGTGACGTGTGGTCGCGCGGCTCCCCCGGATTTTGGTATGTACATAATCTTCGCGCGCTAACTGCGTGACGCGCAAATGACGGCCAAGTGGAACAGGCCCTTTACTGCATTTTTAACCAAATACATAAAGTACTCGTTAGAGTCATGCTAGTCCCTCTTTGTTCTCTTTGATCCATCCCTTCTTCCCTTCCCCCTCCCACCCCCAGAAGGTTGGGGGAACCACATTGAAACGTAGAGAACAATGAAAGGCAAAGGTAGAGTGGACGTGGAAAGGATGTTTCCACTGGTGGGAGAGTCCAAGACCAGAGGTCACAGCCTCAGAATCCCTAATGTGCAGGATAGAGCTATTGTATGGAGATCGCTGGTCGGTGTGGACTTGGTGGGCAGAAGGGCATGTTTCCGCGCTGTATCTCTAAGCTAAGCTAATTCTTATGGTGCATGTTCTAAAGTGTTATTGCTCTCACTGCAGCAAAAAAAAACTCGAGTACTCATCTTGTGTTGCAGTGAAACAGAAATCAATTTACAGTGATTCAAGGTGCAGTATAACTGTATCATAAATCATGTTATCTACAGCGACAGATCCAAGCTCAATGTAAGAGAGCAGGAGACTCTGAAGCTACAAGCTAGAGTGACCAAACTCAATAGCAGTAATGGCTAAGAGGAAAAAAGGAATGTTGAAGTTATGAATCCTAAGCATCTTCGATACCAAGCTACAAGATTGTAAATCTCTATGGCTAGATTCAGATAAGATGCAATTCTGCTTCACTTTTACCGCCAGTGGTGTCATCTGACCCTGTTAAATGTGTGTCAGACTAGTAAAATATTATCTCAATAATGCCCTTGTGATATACTTCCACCCTTTATGGGATGCTGAGAATCCCTTAGGATGAAATCATTCACCTAAACCGAGCCCGATGGCAAGTGATTCTTTTCTCTATTACCGAGCTAGGATTTAGCAATAAATCAGAAGACCATTTTTTTTTGTTGAAGGCAGACCTAAACAATTAAGAAAAGGATTGCTTGTGATCAGTCAAAGTATAATTTGCAAGAAAGGTAGTGGGGTGAAAATCTTAGTTTGGTGATACAACGCTGAAGCAGGCCCTTCGGCCCACCGGGTCCGCGCCGACCAGCGATCCCTGCACACTGACACTATCCAACACACACTAGGCACAATTTACAATTTTACCAAAGCCAATTAACTTACAAACCTGTACATCTTTGGAGTGTGGGAGGGAACCGGAGCACCCGGAGAAAACTCACGCAGGTCACGGGGAGAACGTACAAACTCCGTACAGGCAAGCACCCGTAGTCGGGATCGAACCTGGGTCTCAAGCGCTGTTAGGCAGCAACTCTACTGCTACGCCTCCTTGGTAGAGAAAGTGTTTACTCCAAAGGAAATAATTTGAAATAAGTTTGCAGTCAGATAATTTGAGGGAAAAAAAGTGAAGAATTAATTCTTCACTCTTAAGAAATGACTGGATTGAAAGACAAAACATGACCACAGAAAATCCCAAAACGCAAAGGTAAGAAATATTATGTGTAAAGGCAGTTCTGCTAAAACATGTTAGTTGTATTCTTCAGAACTATTTTGTAATAGAAGAACGCTTTACAAAATCCATTGTGTCAATGGGGAATACGGGGTTAGTGGTTAGAAGGGTTTCAGATTCACAATAACAATGTTTTTCTCTGCAGAATTTTTAAAAATAATTTATTTTCCATAACGTGTTGCAAGGAACTGCAAATGCTAGTTTACATTGAAGATAGACACAAAACGCTGGAGTAACTCAGCGGGTCAGGCAGCATCTCTGGAGAAGAAGGAACGGGTGACGTTTCAGTAAGAGACCCTTCTTAAGACTGAGAGTCGGGGAGAGGGAAGTGGAAGGGTTCAAAGAACATGTACGGTGTGAAAAGAACAGACAAAATGTGTAGGAAAGAGCTGCAGATGCTGGTTTAAATCAAAGATAGACACAAAATACTGGAGTAACTCAGCGGGCCAGGCAGCATCTCTGGAGAGCAGGAATGGGTGACGTTTCATATAACCATATAACAATTACAGCACGGAAACAGACCTTCTCGGCCCTTCCAGTCCGTGCCGACCATTTATTTCCCCCTAGTCCCATCTACCTGCACTCAGACCAGACCCCTCCATTCCCTTCCTGTCCATATACCTATCCACTTCACTTTTAAATGTTAAAATCGATCCTGCCTCCACCACTTCTGCTGGAAGATCATTCCACACAGCCACCACTCTCTGAGTAAAGACGTTCCCCCTCATGTTACCCCTAAACTTCTGTCCCTTAATTCTCCTGTCTGGTCTGATCATAGCAGATGATGATCAAGGAAATGTCCAACAAGTCATTGCTGGCTGAAGGGAAGGTGATGAGGCCCCCACCCGCGCCCGCAACCCCGCGTCTAGTATTCTATAAAAATCGCCTCTTGCCAAATAATTGGGGGACCACTTGACAGCAACCTATCATCAGGAATTAAAATACTTAGTGAGTAGACAGTCACTCAAGACCAAGCCAATAATCTAAACTGACTTTGCACAAACTGTCAGAGAAAATGCTTTTATGATTTTACAACAATATGCTGCTAAATGGATGAGTTTAAAAAAAAAATAAGCAGCTTAAGAAAAACTACATTTTATGGGCTTATTACTTTCCTGGTAAATTTTCTGTTAAAAAACAGGGTCACAAAAACCTTTGATGCAATTTGCTTTGCCAAGCTTTCAGAGTGGTTTTTTAGAGTGGCTGTTGCTCATTTCCCTATTTTGTTCCTGAAACCTTGATTTAATTTTAGCCGTAGTCATAGAGACATACAGCAGGGAAACAAGTCCATCCATTACAACATTCGGTCCAAATTATCCATGGCTGACCAAAATGTCCCATCTACGCTGGTCTCCTCTGCCCGCGTTTGAGCCTTATCACTCGAAACATTGCCTGTCAAAATGGTTTTCTTAAAGTTGTTATGGTACCTGCCTCAACTACCTCCACTGGCAGCTCGTTCCATACACCCACCACCCTCTGCGAGAAAATGTTGCCCTCAAGTTCCTATTAACTATTTCCCCCATCCCACCTTCAACCCATATCTTCTTGTTTGTGTGTAGGAAGGAACTGCAGGTGCTGGTTTACACCAAAGGTGGACATGAAATGCTAGAACAACTCAGCGGGTCAGGCTGCATTCCCGGAGAAAGGGAATAGGTGACATTTCGGGTTGAGACCCTTCTTCGGAGTCCTGAAATTGGGAAGAATGTGTAGGAGCCTGAAAACTGTAAGGTACAGCTTCAGGAGCAGCTACTAACCTATAACAATCAGACTATTAAACACTGCAGATAGACTCCGAACTATATTGGCTTGGGTGCATTGGTTTTGTACTATTATTGACTATTTATTTTGCCTGTTTTTTGAAATAGATACTGAATTTATTTTTCAGGTCTTGACCCGAAACTTTGCCGATTCCTTTTCTGCACGGATGCTGCCTGAGCCGCTGAGTTGCTCCAGCATTTTGTGCCTATGCTCTAGTTTTTGATTCTCCTCCTCTGGGTAAAAAAACTCTGTACATTTACCCAAGCTATTCCCCCTCATCATTTTATACACCTCTATAGAATCGCCCCCTCAGCCTCCAGCGCTTCTAGAAATACAGTCCCAGCCTGCCCAATCTCTTCCTCTAGCTTAGGCTCTCGAGTCCTGGCAACATCCGCGTAAATCTTCTTTACACTATTTCTGTGACATCTTTCCTTTAGTGGGCTGAAAGATGGCAGATGGAGTTTAATGCTGATAAGTGTGAGGTACTACAACTTGGCAGGACAAATCAAAATAGGACGTACATGGTAAATGGTAGGGAATTGAGGAATGCTGTGGAACAGAGGGATCTAGGAATAACTGCATAATTCCCTGAAGGTGGAATCGCATGTAGATAGGGTGGTAAAGAAACCTTTTGGTGTGCTGGCCTTTATAAATCATTGCATATAGGAGTAGGGAAGTAATGTTAAAATTGTACAAGGCAATGGTGAGACCAATTCTGGAGTATGGTTTACAATTTTGGTCGCCTAATTATAGGAAGGATGTCAACAAAATAGAGAGAGTACAGAGGAGATTTACTAGAATGTTGCCTGGGTTCCAGCAACTAAGTTACAGAGAAAGGTTGAACAAGTTAGGTCCTTATTCTTTGGAGCGCAGAAGGTTAAGGAGGGACTTGATTGAGGTCTTTAAAATGATGAAAGGGATAGACAGAGTTGACGTGGATAAGGTTTTCCCATTGAGATTCAAACAAGAGGGCATGACATGAGAATTAAGGGACAGAAGTTTAGGGGTAACATGAGGGGGAACTTCTTTACTCAGAGAGTGGTGGCTGTGTGGAATGATCTTCCAGCAGAAGTGGTGGAGGCAGGATCGATTTTAACATTTAAAAGTAAAGTGGATAGGTATATGGACGGGAAGGGAATGGAGGGGTATGGTCTGCGTGCAATTAGATGGGTCTAGGGGAAAATAAATGGTCGGCACAGACTTGAAGGGCCGAGAAGGCCTGTTTCCGTGCTGTAATTGTTATATGTTATATGGTTGAATGCAGCCCCGCTAACTTATTGTGCAGCCGTAACATCATTTTTATCCCTGACCTTGAGTTTTATGCAGGCGAGGACCTTCAGTCCACATCGCCATCAACTGAAAGGCTAACACTGGCCTTTGACCTGGGTCTGTAAAGGAAAAATGAATGAAAGATGGTGAAAGGGGAGGTCTGCGAGGATGTTGCCAGGACTCCAGGGCCTGAGCTGCAGGGAGAGGTTGACCAGGGTAGGACTCTATTCCTTGGAGCGCAGGAGGACGAGGGGTGATCTTACAGAGGTGTGTAAGATCATGTGAGGTATAGACAGGGTAAATGCCCCATGTCTTGTACCCAGAGCAGGGGAATCGAGCGAGAAAGATTTAATAGCAACCAGTAATTTATCCCGTGTTGGGGAATCAAGAGCCAGAATGACGCAGGTTTGAGGAGGAAAGATTTATTAGAACTTGAGGGGCATTGTTTTTACACAAAAAGTGGTGGGTGAATGGAACGAGCTGCTGGAGGAGGTAGTTGAGGCAGGTACTATCACAACGTTAAAAAAACATTTGATCAGATACACGGACAGGACAGGTTTAGAGGGATATGGGCTAAGCGCAGGCAGGTGGGACTCGTGCAGATGGGGTATGTTGCTTAGGGTGGGCAAGTTGGACCAAAAGGCCTGTTTCCACGCTGTATGAATCTCTGACGATGACTATGACTGTACAATAGGGGAGAAAGCAAGTTGAAACAACAAGGCAATTAAGTCTACAGGTAAGTGAAAATGCACTTTGTCAGAGTGAGGCCCAGTGCAAATTGGAGGAACAGCACCTCATATTTCGCTTGGGCAGCTTACACCCCAGTGGTATGAACATTGACTTATCTAACTTCAAGTAACTCTTGCTTTCCCTCTCTCTCCATCCCTCCCCCTTCCCAGTTCTCCAACCAGTCTGAATGTAGCCGACTACATTTTATCTCTGTTTGCCTTGTTGTTACCTTCTCCCAGCTAACAACGATCTGCGCTACATTTTCCACAATCTCCATTCCCTTTCCCTGTTTTCACACCTTACACTTCCTTTTCTATGTACCTCCCTCTCTCCTGACACCAGTCTGAAGAAGGGTCTCGATCCGAAACGTCACCCTTTCCTTCTCTCCAGCGATGCTGCCTGTCCCGCTGAGTTACTCCAGCTCTTTGTGCCTATCTTCGGTTTAAACCATCACCTGCAGTTCCTTCCTATGCAATTGAAAATGCAGATTGATCCTTTGAAATTACCAAAGGAATATGGCAGAAGTGCTGGAAATCTGGAATAAAAATGCCAGATTGCAAACTAAAATATTCTGCCTTAACTTTGTAGAAATTAAACCACTTCCAAGATGGCGTCCAACCCGGTGACTATTTGCGTGCTCGCCACAGAAGCGGAACAATCACAGATTACAATCGCTCCACACTCTTAAATCTCTCTTACTACCACAGATTCTCTGATCATGTATCACTACACTGCAAGCGGCTCCATTGCAAACATGTATAGTCTTTCCGCTGACTGGTTAGCACCGAAACAGAAGCTTTTCACTGTACCTCGATACACATGACAATCTTCTTCCTCTTGCGTATGGGGTGCACAGCCTAAAGTTGTCGAACAACTTGTTCTATTTGATCTTATTTGATTGTGCATGCTGGGTTGATTGCATTTGTCGAAACAGGGCGGACCACGAGAAGGTTGCAATCTCCCACCCCAACACGTGACAATGAACTGATCTAAGCTGAACTAAAATTTCAGTTTCTGAATATATTTCACCCAAGTATAATCACGCCCCATGCGATGTCTCCTCCGCCTTACAAAAGGACATGTGCAATGTGCCCGAGATAAATGTAATCTGCACTATAGACAGAAAGAGCTCTGTTGTACTGAAACTGATGATTTTGACAGTAATCACACACATAATTGCAGATTACAACCGGCATAGCGGAATAAAAAGCAACCGGTAATTACAGAGCTTGCATATGAAGCCAAAAATCAGCGGCATATGGGAAGAATAATCAATAACAATTTCATCTCATTTGTATTCCTGACTAATGATGAAGCCCATTACCATTATCTGTGCCTAGGGTAATTTATTAAGCATATGATTGTGTCTGGCAATGCAGCCTTTCATTGTTTCAAATCAATCAAATATTAATACTTGCTCTTTGTTCAGTTTTGCAATAGGGTCTTCGCTGATTAATTTTCTTCAGCGTGTGGGGATCTGGCATTTGTTTTCAGAAGCGAGTTGACCTTTAAAGTTTTCCTTTTGCAGCAACGCCTTCACCGAGAACTGAATGAGATTACTCCCAGCTCATCTCGGCTGATGCGTCCCGTGAACACCAGCGCGCCCAGACACAGACTATGCTGCTGCACACCGGCGCTACAAATAAGGGGCGGCAGGTAATTCCCTTCCAAGGGCATTGCAACTATGCAACTGGGTGGCGCGGTGGCACAGCGGTAGAGTTGCTGCCTTAAGGGCCTGTCCCACCAGCAGGCAACTCTATGCGATGAGCGCGACCTAACGTGGTCGCTTGAGCTGTCCGGCGTCGCGGGGCCGGTCCCACTTCGATCGCCGGAGCCATGCAGAATTGTGCGGAGTTCGTCCCGACATCGCGCGGGGCTCGGAAAAACTGACTATGTTCAAAAATTCCGCGCGGCAACGGCTTGTCGGCTCGCAGTCGCCTTGACGCATTACACACCGCCTCGACGTTGTGCCTCCGTGACCCTCTCTGTAGGTGCCTCCGTGACCCTCTAAGTGTGTGGCTCCGTGGCCCTCTGTGTGTGTGCCTCTGTGCCCCTCTCTGTGTGCCCCTCTCTGTCCTGGCGAACTTACCTTCAAGACTTCGCTCCAAGTTTGCTTCACTTTGCGCCCCGTTGCCCCACTCACCCGACCTCCGCACGGCCCCCGCTTCTAGTTTGATCACGCTCATCGCATGGAGTCGGATGCTGGTAGGCCCTTTACAGCGGCAGAGCTGCGGGTGCTCCACACCTTTTGCACCAAACAGACAAACTCCATACAGGCAAGCACCCAAAGTCAGGATAGAACCCGAGCCTCTGGCACAGTGGAGCAGGCGGTAGAGTTGCTGCCTTGCAGCGCCAGAGACTCGGGTTCGATCCTGACTACAGGTGCTTGTCTGTACGGAGTTTGCACTTTCCCTCGTGATCCGTGTGGGTTTTCTCCAAGATCTTGGGTTTCCTCCCGCACTCCAAACGTACAGGTTTGTAGGTTAATTGGTATAAATGTAAATTGTCCCGAGTGCGTGTGGGGTCGTGTTAATGTGCGGGTATCGCTGGTCAGTGCGGACTCAGTGGGTCGAAGGGCCTGTTTCCACGCTCTATCTCTGAACTAAACTAAACTAAACCGCATCCTCAGCTTCTCATCGGCAGATCTCACTCAGTACGAATTGACAGCATCACCCTCACCTCGCACACTATCAGCATGAGGGCACATCAAGGCTGGTGTGCTCAGACTCCTCATCTCAACTATCCCTCAGTTATCGTTTTGCTGAACACCTTCGCTCAGTCCACCTTGGCCGACATGATCTCGCGGTTCCCCCGTCATCCTGTTGAGTTTCTCTGTACAACTCGTTATCACCTTGCCCACGACCAACAATGGACCATTGTGGGCTCCCGCCTTTCCTTTATCGTCGTTACATTTTGCCTGTCTTCCATTCATTTGTTCACTGTCTCTCTCCATATCACCGTCTATATCTCTCCTTTCCCTCTCCCCTGACTCGCTCAAGTCTGAAGAAAGGTCTCAACCCAAAAACTAGCACCTATTCCTTTTCTCCAGAGATGCTGCATGACCCGCTGAGTCACTCCCAGCTTTTTTGTGTCTGTCTTCGAGTAAATTCATTTCAACACAGAATGAAGAGTTCTGGTTTGTTGTCATTTGCAAATGAAATCCCTTATCAGAATCCCTGCCATGCAGTGGAGGTAATCACATTACCTGCTCACATTAATTAAGAAAACGTAGAAGATTTCAGTGTGTACGAGGGAGAACATCGTCAAGGATTTGTGGCTTGACTTGTTTTCCAGTGACAACCGATAATAACACAGCAAGGAGCCGCATATCTGGTTTGCAACATACATTGTTCTGGCTTAGCGCAGTGTAAGATTTTACATTCTCCCAAATACTGCTTGATTATATCGGGAATGTTAACACATAAGAGAAGTCACAATGAAAACAGTGCAGGCTAGGTGTCTCGACAGCTGCAAGCTGAATGCTGCCTCATTTGTATTTTCCGTCAATCCGGGGGAAAAAAAACTGCAATTAATGAAAGCCAGACATGAACAATCTAAGCACTTCATCCATCCGCAGTAGACAAGACATGATTAAATTGTTAATATTTCTCAATTTCATTAGCAGAAATGGCCACCAACACCAGAGGAAATGTTATTAAATAGCTAATGAGAGTGAGATAACAAGAATTTTGTTCTCTCATCATTTTAAGTAACATTTCAGGTGAAGCGTTGGTGCAAAGCATGGGTAAAATTGGAAATTTTCATATTAGTTAATGAGCAGCACAGTGGCGCAGCTGGTAAAGCCGATGCCTCGCAGCGCCAGAGACGCAGGTTCAATACTGGCCTCGGGTGCTATCTGGGTGGCGTCTGCACATTTTCCCACATGGGGTTCCTCCAGGGTGCTCTGGTTTCCCCATCTGGTTTCCCCATTGCCCATTGTAAGTTGCCCCGGAGTGGTAGAATTTGGGGGGAATCGATGACGGTTATGGAGAGAATGAAGTTGGATTAGAGTTTGTGTACTTGGGTTGGTGATGGTCATCATGCACTGGTGGGCCGATGGGCCTCTTGCTAAGCTGTGCCACTCATGAAAAAAAAGGAACAAGTGTCCATAATGGAGGACACTACGGATTTGGCAACCAAATTTCAACAGTTTTATTGCAGATTTTTTTTTTTTTTAGTTTAGTACAGTTTAGAGCTTTAGCGCGGAAACATGCTCTTCGGCCCACCGATTCCGCATCGACCAGCAATTCCCACACACCAACACGATCCTAAGCACACTACGGACAATTTAACATTGATTCCACGCCAACTAACTTACAAACCTGTACGTGTAGGAGGAAACCGAAGATCCCGGAGAAAACCCATGCAGGTCACCATGAGAACGTACAAGCTCCGTACAGACAGCACCGTAGTCGGGATCGAACCCGGGACTCGGGGTGCTGGATTTTGTGGATTTTAATGTTGCCTTTCCTGTTGAACCTTTGGAATTTTCCGCTTTGTGGACCTACAATACTGAACTAATATTGTTGGAGTTGAAACACTACTAACGTTACACAGTTTCACATCTACAGCCCATGATTTACTAAACATTATGATCATTGATGCTATCTCTGATTTGTTCTGTGCCTTTTCATACCTCTAGTTTCCCTCTCCCTTGACAATCACTCTGAAGAAGGGCATTGACCCGAAACGTCGCCCATTCCTTCCCTCCGGAGATGTTGCCTGACCCGCTGAGTTACTCCAGCACTTTGTGTCTATCTTATGGTTGGAGAGTCGTAGATTGGAGGGAAATATCCTTGCTCAGCATCAGCCGCAGCACTGAAGGAGAAAATCTGAATTGGTGTCTGAATTGATGTTGTTTATGTACAAGCATCGTGTAGCAGAAGCTGAATTTCTCTTTCCTCCACCGCCAATCATCTTGGCTTCAAATTTCCGTGGCACAATGAAATATTTTCATCGACTCCACAATTAAAATGTAACTGGCTACCAAGGCCAATTTAACTGCCCCATCTGTCCACAATAGACCAAAACATATTGTTTATGTCTCTCAACTTCATTAGTTAAAATGGTGAATGGTGTAAACCTTGTTGAAGCAGCATGATTTACCTTCCTTGTGACATTTTTAGCTGGGTGGTCATTTTTTACCTTTGATATAATTTCATGCTTTCCAATGAAGATTGTTAACATGCGCAGTACTCAACGTGGTTTGACATCAGTAAGGGCTAAGTGGATAGGTATAAGGACGGGAAGGGAATGGAGGGGTATGGTCTGAGTGCAGGTAGATGGGACTAGGGGAAAATAAATGGTCGGCATGGGCTGGAAGGGCCGAGAAGGCCTGTTTCCGTGCTGTAATTGTTATATGGTTATATATGGTTGTCCCACAATGTGAGTTCACCCAAGAGCTCTTCCGAGTTAAAAAAAAATCGAACTCGCGGTACTTCATCACGAGTATTTTTTTACTCTTGGAAATTTTTCACACCGTTGTAAAAACTTCACGAGTTTCCATGTTTCCCGAAGTACCTGCCGTTAGCATTACGAGCCGCTACAAAACATCCACTAGCTCCGACGTACCCGCTACGTACATTCTACATACTTACCACGAGTTTGATTTTTTTTTTAACTCGGGAGAGCCCTTGGGTGAACTCACATCGTAGGACAGGCCCTTAAAAGTCTGTTGTCGTACATTGAGCCAAACTGCCTGGAAACAGGTCGATTGGTCAAACTTGCCCAAGCTGACCAATATGTCCCATCTACACTAGTCCCACCTGCCTGGGATCCCTATCCATGTCCTATCCATGTACCTGCCTGATTGTTTCTTGAACGTTGCAATCATCCCTGCCTCAACTAACTCCTCTGGCAGCTCATTCCATAGACCCACCCACCCATTGTGTGAAAAAGTTACTCCTCAGATTCCTATTAAATCCTCCCCCCATCAACTTAAACCAATGTCCTCTGGTTCTCGGTTCCCCTACTCTGGGCAAGAGACTCTGTGCATCTACCGATCTATTCCCCTCATGATCTTATACACCTCCCTAAGATCACCCCTCATCCTCCTGCTCTCCAAGGAATTGAGTCCTAGCCTGCTCAACTTCTCCCTATGACTCAGGCCTTCGGGTCCTGCGAATTTCCTCCTCAATCTTCTCTGCACCCTTTCCAACTTAACAACATCCCTCCTACAACATGGTGTCCAGAACTAAACATAATACTCTGAATGCGATCCCACCTACGTCTCATATAACTGCAACATGGCATCCCAACTTCTATACACAATACTCTGAACAATGAAGGCTAATGAGCCAAAAGCGTTTTTGACCACCCTATCTACCTGTGGTGCCACTTTCAAGGAACTATGTACCTGCATTACTAGATCCCTCTGCTCTACAACAGTTCATTCACTGTGTAGGTCCTGCCCAAGTTAGTCATCCAAAAATGCTGCACCTCACATTTCTCTGTATGAAATTCCATCAACCATTCCTCAGCCCATCTGCCCAACTGATTAATGGTGAATGGCATAAACATTTATGAAGTTTAATGAATTCAGGAATTACCTTCCTTGCTCAATTTGGCCTAAGTTACCTGGATCACTTCTGAGGAATCCGACAGCGAAAATCTCGGCAGGGTAGTCATATTTTTCTGTTCATGCTTTCCAATCCTGGCTTTTAACATCCGCAGTATTCAAACATGACAGTAGTTTGCCGTCATAAATTTCAGATGCAGTAAGTTTACTTTAGAGATATAGTGCGGAAACAGGCCCTTCGGCCGACCGAATCCGCACCGACCAGCGATCCCCGCACACTAACAATACATTGGGGACAATTTACATTAATATCAAGCCAATTAACCTACATGCCTGTACGTCTTAGGAATGTGAGAGGAAATCAAAGATCTCGGAGCAAACCCACGCGGGTCACGGGGAGAAAGTACAAACTCCACACAGGCAAGCACCCGTGGTCAGGATCGAACCCAGGTCTCTGGTGCTGTAAGGCAGTCCCTCTACCGCCACGCCACCGTGCCGCCACGACAGACAGTATACAACCAGCCACAGTGAGTGCCTACCGGGTCCGTGAGCTCGGGGAGACTGGCTTTGTACGTCAGAGGATGGCAATCCCTGGTGTTATTGACCAATTCACAGGGAAGGAACGATGGGCCGAGATCATCTCCATCCAAGACGTCGACTGTCAGCGTTGTTGTGCTGGTTCTTCTGTTCAGCGGGTTTGGAGCTCTGTCCTGCGGATCAACGAGACAAAGGCCTGAATGCGTTACATAGAGTCAGACAACATTTATGTCACAGCAACAACTAGAACGGCACGGAGGCACAGCGGGAAGATTGCCGCCTTACAACGCCAGGTTCGATCCCGACTACGGGTGCCTGTCTGTACGGAGTTTGTACGCTCTCCCCGTGACCTGCGTGGGTTTGCTCCGAGATCTTCGGTTTCCTCCCACACCCCAAAGGCAAACAGGGTTGTAGGTTAATTGGCTTGGTGTGAATGTAAAATTGTCCCTAGTGTGTGTAGGATAGTGTGAATGTGCAGGGATCGCTGGTCGGCGTGGAGTCGCTGGGCCGAAGGGTATGTTTCTGCGCTGTAACTCTAAATCAAAAATAAACTAGACAATGGGACAACTGACTCAGGGTGAAGCAGCATCTGCAGTTCCTTCCTGTGCAACTGGCTGGTGTAAATGTTGATAGATACATGGTCTCCACCTTCCGTACATCATGAAATTATAAGTATGTCTCTTTACTTAGTTTAGATTATTAGTTTAGTTTAGAAATGCAGTGTGGACACATGCCGTTCGACCCACCAAGTCCGTGCTAACCATCGATCACCCATTCACACTAGATCTATGTTATCCCACTTTCTCACCCACTCCCGACACACCAGAGGTAATTTACTGAGGCCAATTAATCTGCAATCCCGTACTAGTACGGGTATCAGGGGTTATGGGGAGAAGGCAGGAGAATGGGGTTGAGAGGGATAGATCAGCCATGATTAAATACAAGCCGTCTTGATAAAAATGCTAGCATCGAGTTTGCTGTCTTTACTACCAATTTGACTTGCAGATTAACTTTTTGGGAATCCTGCACCAGCACTCCCAAGTCCCCTTGCACCTCTGTATTCTCACCCCATTTAGAAAGTAATTTAATGCATGAATTGCGTTAGAAATTAATTTCTACGTACAGTTCACAATGAAGGGTAGTGCAAGGTCAGGAACCACGTGACGTTTAGACACTAAATGCCGGAGTAACTCAGCAGGGCAAGAAGCATCTCTGGGAAGTAAGAATGGATGACGTTTCAGGTTGAGACCCTTCTTCATACTCGTTCCGAAACGTCACCCATACCTTCCCTCCAGAGATGCTGTCTGTCCCGCTGAGTTACTCCAGCACTTTGCATCTATCATCGGTGTAAACCAGCATCTGCAGTTCCTTCCTACATATTAGGCTTATAGACAACCTGCCAAACTCAATGTCAGTTATCAAGATATTTATCTGTGCTTATTTTTCTGGAAGAGAAGCTTTCAGTTGATCATGTTTCAATTACGTTTGAAGGTGATAAACATGTCAAAAATGATTTGAATCACGAATCTTAAACTACATTATTTGCAGGAGCATTTCCATATCACTTGGAAATGATACACTCTTGGCTGACGTTGACAAAATAATTAATATTGTTCCAAAACTTGATTTTCTGAAATCTATATAAAATATAATTCGTACACACAAGCAAGATTTCAAAGCACAATTATTCCAAGATAAATGTGCCACTTAAAATGGCCTGAAGAAAGTTACGTGCACTTTTTGCCGTACACATTTTCTGCTAATGGAAATTGCTTTATTTTCTAAAAGAAAATATCTATCGCTGTTTACAATTTGCCACCCAAAAAATGTGTGTAATTCTGAGGCTGTCAGGCAATCACCCAACCTCAATTGAACTACACAAAAATAAATTTACATCGCATTTCTGATCGAGTCAAATGCCCGGCATTGGACAGCGTGAAATTGCTCATATACAATTGTAAAGCGTCTGAGTGAAATTCTTCAAACAAATAAATAACTTACGCTGGGTTGGGCTGAGTTACTCCAGCACTTAGTGTCACGGGGCAGGGGGGGAATTTGGCTACAAGGTAGAAACGTTGGTTTCTGAGCAGCTGTTCCAAAGGTTTCAACACAATGTCAGTTGTCAAGATATTTATCTGTGCATAGTTTTTATGGAAGAGAGGTAGGGGCAGCACGGTGGCGCAGCGGTAGAGTTGCTGCCTTGTAGCGGTGCCAGCGCCGGAGACCCGGGTTCGATCCCGACTACGGGTGCTTGTCTGTACGGAGGTTGCACGTTCTCCCCGTGACGTGCGTAGGTTTTCTCCAAGACCTTCGGTTTCCTCCCACGCTCCAAAGACACACAGGTTTTCAGGTTCATTGGCTTGGTATAAGTGTAAAAGTGCCCCTCGTGCATGTAAGGTAGTGCTAATGTGCGGGGATCGCTGGTCAGCGCGGACGCGGTGGGCCACAGGGCCTGTTTCCTCGCTATATCTCTGCACTAAACTAACACATCTGCACTCCTCATGTAGTCTGGGATGGTGGTGGGAGGCAGTAGGAGAGTGTGGAGGGGGGGGGGGGGGAGTGGACGGGGGTTGTGGAACAAACTTGTTTAAATTGATCAGCAATGAAGTTGCAAATTTGCCTCTCTTACTCTATGCCGGATGAACCTAGTTTGTCTACGCATGCGTCGTGCACTCTTGTGACCTTTTGTGTGAACTAGCATCAGCAGTTCCTGCTTTCTACCACTGGAAAATGTTCTGGGTTTGTTTCCTTCCCTCACTCTGCACCAATGGGCCAGTGCTGAGCATTTCTTTACTGTAAAGTCAACGTGCAACTCTTTGCCCAGCCTGAAGGATATCTTGTCCTGCAGGTGTAGACAAAGAGCTGGAGTAACTCAGCGGGACAGGCTGCATCTCTGGAGAGAAAGAACGGGTGACGTTTCAGGTCGAGACCCTTCTTCAGACCTCTCAACCCAAAACGTCACCCATTCCTTCTCTCCAGAGATGCTTCCTGACCCGCTGAGTTACTCCAACTTTTTGTGCCTATCTTCGGTTTAAACCAGCATCTGCAAATCCTTCCTACACATGTCCTACAGGTAGTTCAATGTTTAGAATTGAAAGCATGCAGTGTGACTGAAAATGTCAGGTAACACCCATAGCTTTATAGGTTTTAGGAGCGGAATTAGGCTATTTGTCCCATCGAGACTACTCTGCCATTCAATCGTGGCTGATCTATCTTAGCCCTCTCATCCCCATTCTCCTGCCTTCTCCCCATAACCTCAGATACCCGTACAAATCAAGAATCTGTCAATCATGTATTTTTACTTTTCTGGTCAAGTCAAATGCCCGACAATGGACAGTATGAAATTGTTAATATGCAATTGAATTGAATACTTTAATGTCACATGTGGCAAGTCACAGTGAAATCCTTTGCTTGCGTACATAAGGTATGCAAATGGTCGCCACATAAAGGGCACTTAAAAAGTTCTTGTAAACTGTAACGCGTGTGAGTGAAATTATTCAAACAAATAAATATCTTACATTGGCTTGAACAATGACAAAGTACCGTGTTTTTTCTTCATAATTGAGCCTTCTCCTTAACACCACAGCTCCTGTTAATGAGAGTGGAATATCAAATGTCCTACCAGATTCCTATGAACACAAAAAGACAAGTTCAAGTTTTCACGGTCAAATGTTACTCAACTGCATTTGTCGCAAATTACTTCAATATTTTGCACCACGACATCTTACAACACACGATTCCTTTGCATCAAAGCATCATATAATTAAAATAGTTTTCTGTAAGTGTCACATTATTAATGGCTTAATTGATTCAATACAGCATTCCATCAACATGCCATCAAGAGTATCTCGTTCATTAACTTTTGGCACGGTTCGGTTGAAAACAACATCATAAAACGGAAGCATTTAACCAGTCATTTGTTTGAAATAAAGCTTGCGATACTTAAAGCCAAAGTTAAATAACTTGCTGCACTAAGAAGGCTCGAGCTAAAACATCTATCCATGTTCTCCAGAGATGCTGCCTGACCTGCTGAGTTACTCCAACACTTTGTGTCCTTTTGTGTATTAACCAGCATTTACAGTCATAGTCATGCAGTGTGAATACGGGCCCTTCGGCCCATCTTGCCCATGCCGACCAACATGCCCCATCTACACTACTTCCATCTACATGCGTTTGGCTCACTCCCTCCAAACCTGTTCTCATCCATGTATCTGTCTAAATGCTTCTCAAACGATACAATGGTACCAGCCCCAACTACCTCCTCCGGCAGCTCGTTTCCTACACCCACCACAAAGTTACTCCTCAGGTGTCTGTTAGATCTTTCTCCCCTCACCTTAAACCAGTGCAGAATTTTATAAAAAATTTCATGATCTACTTTCATCAAGATTACAAACAGTGTATAGACACACCTATGAGTTAGGAAAATTACCAGAGTCTTTAAATGAATCTACAATTACATTAATTCCTAAATTAGATAAGGATCTGGAAGATCCTGGATCATATCGAGCGATTGCCCTTTTAAATACTGATCAAAAAATATTAACTAAAGTACTGTCTCGGAGGCTAAGTTTAGTGATTTCCAAAATAATACATTATGATCAAACAGGTTTTATTCCAAAACGTTATTCATCACATAATCTTAGACGCTTGTTTAACATTATATACTCGAGAAGAAGGAGAGATATTGAATTAGCAGTTATATCGTTGGATGCTGAAAAAGCATTCGACCAGGTGGAATGGTCATATTTATTTAATATAATGGAAAAGTATCAACTGGGGGATGGATTTTGTACATGGGTAAGAATATTATATTCTAACCCTACAGCAAGAATTTTAACTAATCAAATACTATCACCTAAATTTAGACTTTTTAGGGGATGCAGACAGGGATGTCCGTTATCCCCTTTATTATTTGCTTTGGTGATAGAACCTCTGGCCGAAAGAATCAGATCAGAACCCGAAATATATGGGTATAATACTGACACAACAAATAATAAGATATCTTTATATGCAGATGATATTCTGATTTATATTACTAAGCCGGAATGTAGTATTCCCAAGTTATTCAATGTTATAAATGAATTTAGCGTATTTTCACGATATAGGATTAATTGGAATAAAAGTGACATTATGCCTATAACTGGTATAAATGTAAATATACTACAAAAATACCCACTAAAAATAGTTACAGATAAATTTAAATATTTAGGAATCAATGTGTCTAAATCCTATAAATTATTAATTAAAGCTAATTATTATCAATTATTAGAGAAACTTAAAAAAAACATTTCATATTGGAAAACACTCCCTATATCTATGATCGGTAGGATTAATGCTATAAAGATGATTTTTTTACCACAATTGTTATATTTATTTCAGGCAATTCCTTTTTTTCTCCCAAAAAGTTTTAAAAAAAAAATTGATACTATAGTTAATAATTTTGTCTGGGATTACAAAAGTCATAGAATAAGTAAAAAACACTTATGTAAGTCTAAGATAAATGGAGGGCTGGCACTTCCAAATTTTCTATATTACTTTTGGGCAGTCCAGATTAAGAATATGAATTTTTGGTGGGTAAATATGGATGTGGAACCAATGTGGTTAAAAATGGAAAAGGAAGACTGTTTACCTTTCAATATAGAGTCGATTATTTTCGCACCAAAGGAAGTACAAAAAAAGACTTATAGGGACAACCCTATAATTCATAATAATAGGCGTATTTGGAAACAGATAGTTAAGACCCTATATCTGGATAATCTTTCTTTTAGGTTACCAATTAGGAATAACCCACTGTTTAAACCCTCAATCTTAGATGCGGGGTTTAGACTGTGGGAGGATTCAGGAATTAAAAGGATAGGACACCTTTATAGAAATGGAAAATTTTTATTATTTGAAGAGTTACAAGATATTTTTGGATTACCTTCACAACACCATTTTAGGTATTTACAAATTAGAGATTTTATTAAATGTAACACACAAGACTATAAAAAAAAAGAACCAGGCTTATTAGATGAGCTGTTTAATTTACATCCAAATACGGATAAGCTTATAGCTTATATATACAATATTATTTTAGATAAAGAGAACCCAACAACTGAAACATATCGTCAAGCATGGGAAAATGAAATTGGATTACCTATAACAAAAGAAACTTGGGAAGAATGCTTACAAAGAATACATTGGTGTTCTTTGAATGCCAGACACACACTGATACAATTTAAAGTTATATATAGATTACACTACTCGAAAACCAAATTAAAAAGTATCTTTCCTAGTCTCTCCTCTATTTGTGATAAATGTAAGAATCTTGAAGCAAATTTAATACATAGTTTGGTAACGTGTCCACGGTTGAATTATTATTGGATTGAAATTTTTAAAGTTATTTCGGAAGTTCTTAAGGTTGAACTCGACCCAGACCCAAAATTAATAATATTCGGAATCCCGGAGCCAAATTTGGTACTCACAGTTAATCAAAGAAATTTTTTTGATTACTGTTTAATAATAGGGAAAAAAATGATACTTAAATTTTGGAAGGGAACATTATCCCCAACAATTAAAATGTGGAAAGCAGAGATGTTGGAGACGTTGAATTTGGAAAGAATTAGATTTGTCCTTTTGGACAGGTATAATTCTTTTGAATCGATATGGTCTCCATATATACAGTATTTAGAGAAGTAGTTATTCTTGGAATCACGGCTCGACGGACACCCTACGGATCCGATGCGAATAACTTACTTATATTTGATATTATTGTGCATTTATTAGAGATATTTCTGAATGAAATAGTATTTCGTATAATGACTTTAGTTTTTGTTTATATATATGTAATATTTTTGTTTTTCAAATTTTCCCTTTTTTTTTTCTTTTTTTTTTTACGGTTGAAGTATGTGGGAAGAATTTTTTATTCCTTTTTATTTACTCTTTTTTCTTTTCTCTTTTATATATCCTTTTCTTTATTTCCAAAAAATAGAAGATATTAAGTATTGATATGTTATTTGTAGTAATATTGAATTAAGGTGTTAGTTTATAAAGTAAGCTTTACATTGTAAACGGTTTACTTCAAATAAAAAAAATATTACACATAAAACGGAAGCATTTAACCAGTCATTTGTTTGAAATAAAGCTTGCGATACTTAAAGCCAAAGTTAAATAACTTGCTGCACTAAGAAGGCTCGAGCTAAAACATCTATCCATGTTCTCCAGAGATGCTGCCTGACCTGCTGAGTTACTCCAACACTTTGTGTCCTTTTGTGTATTAACCAGCATTTACAGTCATAGTCATGCAGTGTGAATACGGGCCCTTCGGCCCATCTTGCCCATGCCGACCAACATGCCCCATCTACACTACTTCCATCTACATGCGTTTGGCTCACTCCCTCCAAACCTGTTCTCATCCATGTATCTGTCTAAATGCTTCTCAAACGTTACAATGGTACCAGCCCCAACTACCTCCTCCGGCAGCTCGTTTCCTACACCCACCACAAAGTTACTCCTCAGGTGTCTGTTAGATCTTTCTCCCCTCACCTTAAACCAATGTTCTCAGGTTCTCGATTCCCCTATTGCGGGCAAAAGACTCTGTGCATTTACCCGATCTATTCCTCTCATGATTTTGTACACGTCTGTAAGATCAGTCTTCATCCTCCTGCACTCCACGGAATAAAGCCCTAGCCTGCTCAACCTCTCCCTATAGTTCCAGTCCTGGCAACCCTCCGTCCCTTGTAAATCTTCTCTGTAGCCTTTCCAGCTTTAGCAGTTCCTTGTTTCCACACTATAAAGACAGTTTGCCTTACTCTTTCATGTATTTGTTACCATCTGTGAATGTTAATAATTTGGAGCCTATCAATTAATATCTAAAATATCCAACATTTGGCATTGGTGTCCAAATCCAAGGAATTGTGCTCAAATAAAATATAACTAACAGCATTTTAATTTTAGATCATGAAATTAAAACAAAAGCTAGACCATGTCTGCAACACTCATTTTTGACAAGTTTATTTTTGGGGGATTTAATTAAAAAATAATCTGAGCAAAATCAAAGTTAAACAAAATGGCTAAACATTGAACATGAGCTCCAGGATTTTCTACAGGTTTCTCATGAGCAGCCAATGCGACTTCATTTTGACCAAAGGTACACTTATCCATCTATCCACGTCAAGGGAATCAAGTGGGGGGGAAAATTGCCCTCTTTAATTCCAGTCCATAGACCATGCTGGTGGAGAGGGCATGAGCAAGCAGAAACAATGGGTCTGCCAGGACAGTTGGGTTTGTGGATTTTGGGGAGAAGATAAAATCGGGCCGTGCAGGGCTGGGGAACAATGAGGTTGGAGGCTTGGGAGGGCAGGGAGCCATAAGTGATGAAGTCAGTGATCGTCCTTGAGATTAAGTGTTTAAGAAGGAATTGCACATGCTGGAAAATCGAAGGTGGACAAAAATGCTAGAGCATTTCTCCAACATTTTTGTCTGTCTTTGAGATTAATGCTTCTTGTTCATCTTTGTGGAACGCACGTCGAGTCAATAGAAAAAAAATTGGACCTGAATCTTTTGGGGGATGTGGTGAGGGCAGTTTTCGCAGAAGTACACAGAACATTACAGATTTAATAAGAACCTGAGGGAGAAAATTCTGAGGATGGGTGGAAGTGAAAATAGAAGACGTGCACAAAATCATGAGAGGAATAGATCGGGTAGACGCACAGAATCTCTTGCCCACAGTAGGGGAATCGAAGGGTGAAGGGGGGGAAGGAGCCCGAGGGGCAAATTTTTCACACGGAGGGTGATACGCATATGGAACGAGCTGCCGGAGGATGTAGTTGAGGCAGGTAGTTTCACAACGTTTAAGAAACATTTGGACAGGTACATGGAAAGGACAGGTTTAGAGGGATATGGAATATCGATTAAGACTCTGTGCATTTACCCTACCTATTCCTCTCATGATCTTATATACTTCTGGAAGAACACCCCAAATCTTCCTGCTCTCCTCGTCCTAGCCTGCTCAACCTCTTCTTACAGCTCATGCCCTCGAGTCTGGCAACATCCTCGTAGAACATCTCTGCATCCTTTCCAGCTTAACAACATCAAGCACTAGTTTAGTTTAGTTTAGAGATACAGGCGGAAACCTCGGTCCACCGAGTCCGCACCGACCAGCGATCCCCGCACACTAACGGTACCCGACACACACTAGAGACAATTTACATTTATAACAAGCCAATTCACCTACAAACCTGTATGTTTTTGGAGTGTAGGAGGAAACTGGAGCGTCCTGGAGAAAACCCACGCAGGTCATGGGGAGAATGTACAAACTCCGTACAGACAAGCACCCGTGGGCAGGATTGAACCCGGGTCTCTGGCGCTGTAAGGCAGCAACTCTACCGCTGAAAATATACTCCAACTTGGAAATCGCAGCAGGTGAGAGGGGAGGAAGCCCCCATGGTGACTGAGGACATCCTGTTGTTGTCAGCGGCCTGAAGAAAACACTGTCCCCAGGGGCTACAACTACAGCCGTAACAAGTGGTGAAGAAGGGCTCGCTGGTGCAGACCAGAGACATTGGTTTTACAGTGAAATGACACCTGAGGAAGGATGTCCTGGCTCTGGAGAGGGTCCAGAAGAGGTTCACAAGAATGATCCCAGGGAAGTTAAGATATGATGAGCGTTTGTCAGCAATGGGCCTGTACTCACTGGAGTGAAGGGGGACCTCATTGAAACATACAGAATAGTGAAAGGCTTGGACAGAGTGGATGCGGAGAGCATGTTTCCACCAGTGGGAGAGCCTAGGACTAGAGGTCATAGCCTCAGAACTAAACGGCATTCTTTTAGGAAGGAGATGAGGAAGAATTTCATTGTCCTGTCAGGGACACATGACAATAAACTCTTTTGACTTGACTTGACTTTTGAATTTCTTTGATCAGAGGAGGGTAGAATTCTTTGCCACAGAAAGCTGTGGAGGCCAAGTCAGTGGATAGATAGATAGATTCTTGATTGGTACAGGTGTCAGAGGTTACGGGGAGAAGGCAGGAGAATGGGGTTAGGAGGGACAGATAGATCAGCCATGATTGAATGACGGAGAAGACTTGATGGTCCGACTGGCCTAATTATACTCCTTATGACCTGATGACACAAAGTGTTGGAATAACTCAAGCAGACTGAATCAGTGTGAAGAAGGATCCGGACGTCACCTATCTGTGTTCTCCAGCGATTCCGCCCGCCCTGCTGAATAACTCCAGCACCTGGTGCCACTTATGTCCATTAAGTTCTTTGTTTCAACTACACACAATGACAATACCTTACTTGGTTATAGCGGACAAACGGTAATAACAGACAACATCTTCCCCCCCCCCCCCCCCCCCCTCCGTATGGTTCATTATACTGAGGGTTTACTGTAACCAGCAGGCCAGGCAGCATCCTGGAGCAAAGAACGGAGTTAACGTCCCAAGGTAATGAAATGCTAATGCAGATATTTAACTTCAACAGCTGCTAATATGTTTCACAAATAAACAATTGATCCATTGCTCGATACTTACTGGATCATTTGGATTTTTTTGGATGACATATTCAATCTGTCCATTCGGCCCATCATCTATGTCGAGTGCTCCATTTCTTCCAGAGAAGCCAGTGAAAATGGTTGTCCCAACTGGGGTCAGCTGCAGATATAGAAGATAAATAACATTAGAATTTTGTGCTGTCCCATAGTCGAACGTAAGTATACCAGCAAACAATTTATGTGAATGGACAACATAATGGAAGTACCTGAAGGCTGTAACAATCCATTAACCCAGTAACAACTATTAAACATGTCTGAACCTGGAAATATGTTGTACCTTGAGCGTAGATTGGAGATACAACATGGCAACAGGCCCTTCGGCCCAGCAAGTCAACGCTGACCATCAATTACCCATTCACACTAGTTCTTTGTGTTTCCTACGCACTACAAGCCAGCGGCAGTCTAAAGAGACTGTGATTAACTCACAAACCTGCAAGTCTTTGGGATGTGGGGGGAAACCAGAGCACCAGGGTGAAACCCACGTGGTCACGGGGAGAACGTGCAAACTCCACACTGACAGCACTCAAGGTCAAGATCGAAACCGGGTCTCTGGCACCGTGAGGCAGCAACTCTACTGCTGCGCCACAGAGGTGCCCTAAATAGCATACAGTAGCTAGTTTTAATACATCTTCAACCATTGTTCTTAGGTTAGGGTAGAAGCTCAGGCTTTCAGATGTTAAAAGTCTGTGACACTTGACCTCACAGGAGTAATGGGCCTGTCCCACTTAGGTGATTTTTTTAGGCAACTGCAGGCGACTAGTTTGTCGCCACATGTTCGCCGGTGGTCGCCGGGAGTCGTCTCCTCAGTCACGCAAAAAGTCGTAGCGTCTGTCTGGTTGCTGCTAAATTTTCAACATTTTGAAAAAAAAAAATTGCCGACAGTGGGTTTGACGCCAATGAGCTTGGCTTGACCTCTCCTGACATAGGTGCTGTCGTAGGATGTCGCCAGGATGATGTAGGTTGTCGCCGGTTTTTCGGCGACCTGTTACGACCATGACAGTCGGTGGTAGTTGCCTAGTGGGACAGGCCCAATCATCTCCAGCCGAGCATGAGAACTGCGCCAGCACGCTGATTCTTCCAATACGATCTCTAGTCCAAGCTTTTACCGGCATTTCCAATGATCTTTGGAAGTTACAGCCCTTGAGGTTGAAACGTGGGAGATTCAGTTTTTACTATTTGCTATTTTCTATCGCAGCTTATTTTTGTTTTTGTAGTTGCTTTGTTATTCTATTATTATGGTCTCATTGCTTGGTCATTGTTCCAATAAATATCTGTGCTTTAAATTTCATATTGTCAGAGTGTTCCTCCTCCATCATTGATCCAAATCATCAGAACCTGTTAGTTTTCCCTTGCCAAACCTAAATTCCTTGAATAACCATATAACAATTACAGCACGGAAACAAGCCTTCTCGGCCCTTCCAGTCCGTGCCGACCATTTATTTTCCCCTAGTCCCATCTACCTGCATTCAGACCATACCCCTCCATTCCCTTCCCGTCGATATACCTATCCACTTTACTTTTAAATGTTAAAATCGATCCTGCCTCCACCACTTCTGCAGGAAGATCATTCCACACAGCCACCACTCTCTGAGTAAAGAAGTCCCCCCTCATGTTACCCCTAAACTTCTGTCCCTTAATTCTCATGTCATGCCCTCTTGTTTGAATCTTTCCTACCCTCAATGGGAAAAGCTTATCTACGTCAACTCTGTCTATCCCTTTCATCATTTTAAAGACCTCAATCAAGTCCCCCCTTAACCTTCTGCGCTCCAAAGAATAAAGACCTAACTTGTTCAACCTTTCTCTGTAACTTAGTTGCTGGAACCCGGGCAACATTCTACTAAATCTCCTCTGTACTTTCTCTATTTTGTCGACATCCTTCCTATAATTAGGCGACCACAATTGTACACCATACTCCAGAATTGATCTCACCAATGCCTTGTACAATTTTAACATTACTTCCCTACTCCTATATTCAATGCTCTGAATAGAACATAAAACATAGAAAAGTGCAGCACAAGAACAGATCCTTTGGCCCCACAATGTCTGTGCTGAACATTATGCTAGTGCTGCACGATGGCGCAGCGGTAGAGTTGCTGCCTTACAGCGCTTGCAGCGCCGGAGACCCGGGTTCGATCCTGACGACGGGTGCAGTCTGTATGGAGTTTGCACGTTCTCCCCGTGACTGCGTGGGTATTCTCCGAGATCTTCGGTTTCCACCCACACTGCAAAGACGTGCAGGTTTGTAGATAAATTAGCTGGGTAAAAGTGTAAATTGTTTCTCGTGTGCGGAGGATAGTCTTAGTGTGCGGGGATCGCTGGTCGGCCTGGACTCGGTGGGCCGAAGGGCCTGTTTCCGCGCTGTATCTCTAAACTAAATCTAAATTATGCCAAGTTAAACTAATCTCCTCTGCCTGCACGTGATCCTTATCCATGTACCTATCTAAAAGCCTCCTAAGTACCACTCTCCTATCTATCTCCACAACCACCCCCAGCAGCATGTTCTAGACACCCACTATCCTCTGTACATAAAACATGCCCTGCTCTTTAAACTTTCTCCATGCTCCTTAAACATTCTCCTTTAAACTTTCCCGTGGCACCTTCATGCCTCTAGTTTTTGACATGACCACCTTGGAGTAAATAGGTTCTGACTGTACCCTATTTATGCCTCTCGAAACTTTGCATATATTTCCATCAGGTCCCCCCTCAACCTCTGATGTTCCAAACAATTCATGTTTGTCCAGCCTCTTCTCCTTGTACCTAATGCTGCCTCTAATCCAGGCAGGATTCTTGTAAACCTCTTAAACGATTAAAGATCTGAGCTTTTTACGTGACAGAGAAGGGAAGGTTACTCCAACATAGCAAAATGAATCAGAAGGCAGAAATCATAAAAGTGGATTTTAAACATAGGGGATAAAAGGAACAAGGAGCATGGTAAAGACAAAATAGAACCAAAAATCACTTTATAAAAACGCAATTTGCAACTTAACCGGAGCCAATTAACTTACAAACCTGGCATGCGGGAGGAAACCGGAGAAAACCCACGCAGGTCACGGGGAGAACGTGCAAACTCCGTGCAGACAAGCACCCGTAGTCTGGATTGAACCCGGGTCTGTGGCGCTGTAGGGCAGCAGCTCCACCTTCATGCCGCCATCATTTATTTTAAAAAGCGTTCTAATTGTGCGCCCAGGAGTACAGATGTGTTGGGACCTTTGGAACGAGAGTTGCACAGAAGCCAATGCTTCTGGCTTGTCTCCAAGGTCCCAAATGTTTTTCCCTGCCCGCGACACAAAGTGCCGGAGTAACTCAGTGGGTCAGGCAGCATCGCTGGAGAACACGGATAGGTGACGTTTCGGGTTGGGGCCCAGTCTTCAGACCCTGGAAAGACAAAGAAGAGTCCCAACCCGAAACACTATCTCTCACGTTCTTCAGAGACGATGCCTGACCCCCTGAGTTTAGTTTGGTTTGGAGATACAGCGCGGAAACAGGCCCCTCGACAAACGGAGTCCGTGCCTACCAGCGATCGCCCCGCACACCAGCACTATCCTACAGGCCAGGGGCAGTTTATAACTGTTACGGTCAAAGGTCCCAAATTCTCTCCCTGCGCACGATGTAAAAAACGCAGATAAGTGTAAGATCCAGCTTGATATATCTGTGTTCAGCAGTTTCATTGTGAGTGGCAGACGACTCAGGAGGCAGTTATAGAGTGATACAGTGTGGAAACAGGCCCTTCGGCCCAACATCCACTCTGGCCAACATGTAGCCATATAACCATATAACCATATAACAATTACAGCACGGAAACAGGCCATCTCGGCCCTTCAAGTCCGTGCCGAACAACTTTTTTCCCTTAGTCCCACCTGCCTGCACTCATACTATAACCCTCCATACCCTTCTCATCCATATGCCTATCAAATTTATTTTTAAATGATACCAACGAACCTGCCGCCACCACTTCCACTGGAAGCTCATTCCACACCGCTACCACTCTCTGAGTAAAGAAGTTCCCCCTCATGTTACCCCTAAACCTCTGTCCCTTAATTCTAAAGTCATGTCCTCTTGTTTGAATCTTCCCTATTCTCAAAGGGAAAAGCTTGTCCACATCAACTCTGTCTATCCCTCTCATCATTTTAAAGACCTCTATCAAGTCCCCCCTTAACTTTCTGCGCTCCAGAGAATAAAGACCTAACTTATTCAACCGATCTCTGTAACTTAGCTGTTGAAACCCCGGCAACATTCTAGTAAATCTCCTCTGTACCCTCTCCATTTTGTTGACATCCTTCCTATAATTGGGCAACCAAAATTGTACACCATACTCCAGATTTGGTCTCACCAATGCCTTGTACAATTTTAACATTACATCCCAGCTTCTATACTCAATGCTCTGATTTATAAAGGCTAGCATACCAAAAGCTTTCTTTACCACCCTATCTATATGAGATTCCACCTTCAAGGAACTATGCACGGATATTCCCAGATCACTCTGTTCAACTGTATTCTTCAATTCCCTACCGTTTACAATGTACGTCCTATTTTGATTTGTCCTGCCAAGGTGTAGCACCTCACATTTATCAGCATTAAACTCCATCTGCCATCTTTCAGCCCATTTTTCCAACTGGCCTAAATTACTCTGTAGACTTTGGAAATTCTCTTCATTATCCACAACACCCCCTATCTTGGTATCATCTGCATACTTACTAATCCAATTTACCACCCCATCATCCAGATCATTGATGTACATGACAAACAACAAAGGACCCAACACAGATCCCTGAGGCACCCCACTAGTCACCTGCCTCCAACCCGACAAACAGCCATCCACCATTACCCTCTGGCTTCTCCCATTCAGCCACTGTTGAATCCATCTTGCTATTCCTGCATTTATACCCAACAGTTGAACCTTCTTAACCAATCTTCCATGAGGAACCTTGTCAAAGGCCTTACTGAAGTCCATATAGACAACATCCACTGCTTTACCCTCGTCAATTTCCCTAGTAACCTCTTCAAAAAATTCAAGAAGATTAGACAAACATGACCTTCCAGGCATAAATCCATGTTGACTGTTCCTAATTAGACCCTCTTTATCCAGATACTTATGTATATTATCTCTAAGTATCTTTTCCATTAATTTGCCCACCACTGAAGTCAAACTAACCGGTCTATAATTGCTAGGTTTACTTTTAGAACCCTTTTTAAACAATGGAACAACATGCGCAGTACGCCAATCCTTGGGGACTATTCCCGTTTCTAATGACATTTGAAATATTTCTGTCATAGCCCCGGCTATTTCTACACTAACTTCCCTCAATGTCCTAGGGAATATCCTGTCAGGACCTGGAGACTTATCCACTTTTATATTTTTCAAAAGTGTCAGTACTTCTTTTACTTTGAAACTCATAGTATCCAAAGCTACTCTACTAGTTTCCCTTACCTCACATAATTCAATATCCTTCTCCTTGGTGAATACCGAAGAAAAGAAATTGTTCAATATCTCCCCCATCTCTTTTGGCTCTGCAGATAGCTGTCCACTCGGTCTCTCCAATGGACCAATTTTATCCCTTGTTATCCTTTTGCTATTAATATAGCTGTAGAAACCCTTTGGATTTACTTTCACCTTACTTGCCAAATGTCCCAGCAACACCAATCCCACCAGCCTGCGTTTGTTCCATATCCCTCCACACGTCCTATCCATATACCTGCGCAAATTTCCCTTAAACATAGCAATAGTCCCTGCCTCAAATACTACATCTGGCAGCTCATTCCATACACCCGTTGTGTGAAAATGTTACCCCTCAAATTCCTATCAAATCGTTTCCCCTTCACCTGAAACCTATGTCCTCTTGTCCTAGATTCCCCATCTCTGGGCAAGAGACTCTGTGCATCTACCCGATCTATTCCTCTCATGATTCTATACACCTCTATAAGATCACGTGCATCCTGAAACCATTCATAGATAGACACAAAACATCTCTGGAGAGAAGGAATGGATGACGTTTGGGATCAAGACCCTTCTTCTGGCCCGAGTTCCAGTCTCAGCACCAGACCCACAGCCTCCACGCTGCAGGCTCCAACAGCATTCAAATTTTTCATTGAAACATCCTGAAGCCATTCAATGACTTATTCACTGACAATAGATTTAATGTGAAGGGGAGACCATTCGTGTTGGACGGAACTGCAGATGCCGGTTTAAACCGAAGATAGACACCTCTATAAGATCACGATCAGAGTAACTCTGTCCCGTTGAGTACTCCAGCTTTTTCTGTCTATCTTCCTGAAACCATTCAGTGACTTATTCAATAACAATAGGTTTAAGGAGAAGGGGAAAAGATTTAATCAGAATCTGAGGGGTAGTTATTCACCCAAAGGGTGGTGGGCGTATGGAACAAACTGCCGGAGGAGGTAGTTGAGGCAACGTTTAAGAAACAGATAGAGTGGAACATGGATAGAACAGGTTTGGGCCAAACGAGGGCAGGTTCGACTAATGCAGCTGGGGCCTGTTGGCAGGTGTGGGCAAGATGGGCTGAAGGGCCTATTTCCAACACTGTCTGACTCTACTACCTATGACTTTGTACGTCTGGCTTCGGGCCAGGCACACAGAGAGCTGCTGGACTTCATTCTCTGGAACAGAAACAATCCGGGCATAAGCAGCTAAACATTACAAAGCCGACAGACCTGGGAACCCATCCAAATATACAGCGCCAGACCTCAGAAAAACTCATCAGGGAGCTGGCGATATTAACTTGCACCTGACATGGCAGGGCATGAATGAATGGGCGGCCTTGACAAATGACTCACTCCGAGCGGCTTGCCTGGAAGAAAGCAGTTTGAGAAATCCAACAGGGACGCCACTGCCAAGAAAACGGCCAGAGTAAACAGTGACTGACGTGTCTTAATGTTGAATATGTGTGCAATGCTGGAGGGAACATTAGTCACCGCGCTAAGCTCGCTTGTTCACAGTGCGAATACAGAGGGATTGATTCGATGTGCATTGCTGGTAGGTCTGTGGGGACATGATGCCTGTTCTCTGTAAAAAAGTGTAACGGAGAACATTGGACACAAAAAAGCTGGAGTCACTCAGCGGGACAGGCGGCATCTCTGGAGAGATGGAACGGATGATGTTTCAGGTCGAGACCCTTCTTCAGAAACGTCACCCATTCCTTCTGCTGACCCGTTCAATGCTGCCTGTCCCGCTGAGTTACTCCAGCATTTTGCGTCTATCTTCGATGTAAACCAGCATCTACAGTTCTTTCATGCATATAAAACAGTACATCACAGGAACGGGCCCTTCAGCCCACGGTGTTTGTGCCGAACATGATGCCTGGCTGTGTAGGAAGGAACTGCAAATACTGGTTTCAACCGAAGACAGATGGAGTAACTCAACTGGTCAGACAGCATCTGTGGAGAAAAGGAATAGGTGACGTTTCAGGTCGAGACCCTTCGCCAGTTTCACCCGAAACGTCACCTATTCATTTTCTCCGCAGATGCTATCTGACCTACTAATTTATGATGCTTAGCTAAACTGATCTCATCAGCTTGCACATGATCCATAGCCCACACTGTTGGATGGGGCGCCGGACTTTGCGCGCAACGTCACCCAGGCCAAATCTCCTCAGCTGGCCCACCGGCTGGGCTTTGTGTGCAGTCCAGCACCCGGGCCAACTCATCATTCACCCAGCCAAGGCCCGAGTCGGCCAACAAATTGCCGTCGGGAATTTGTCCCGTATTTTGACTTTTTGTCCTTTATAGACAATAGACAATAGATGCAGGAGTAGGCCATTCGGCCCTTCGAGCCAACACTGCCAGTCAATGTGACCTTGGCTGATCATCTAAAATCAGTACCCCGTTCCTGCCTTCTCCCCATATCCCCTGACTCTGCTATCTTTAAGAGCCCTATCAAGCTGTCTCTTGAAAGTATCCGGCCTCCACCGCCCTCTGAGGCAGAGAATTCCACAGACTCACACCTCTGTGTGAAAAAGTGGTTCCTCATCACCATTCTAAATGCCTTACCCCTTATTCTTAAACTGTGGCCCCTGGTTCTGGACTCCCCCAACATCGGGAACATGTTTCCTGCCTCTAGCATGTCCAAACCCTTAATAATCTTATATGTTTCAATAGGAACCCCTATCATCCTTCTAAATTCCAGAGTATACAAGCCCAGCCACTCCAGTCTCTCAGCATATGAGAGTCCCGCAATCCCGGGAATTAACGTTTTAAACCTACGCTGCACTTCCACAATAGCAATAATGTCCTTCCTCAAATTAGGGGACCAAAACTGCATGCAATACTCCAGGTGTGGTCTCACTAGGGCCCTATACAACTGCAGAAGGACTCTTTGCGCCTATACTCGACTATGGCAAAGAGGTCCTTCTGCAGTTGTACAGAGCTGTAGTGAGACCACACCTGGAGTATTGTGCAGATTTGGTCCCCTAAATTTAGGAAGGACATTCTTGCTATTGAGGGAGTGCAGCGCAGGTTTAGAAACATAGAAACATAGAAAATAGGTGCAGGAATAGGCCATTCAGCCCTGATCATGGCTGATCATCCAACTAAGTATCCTGTACCTGCCTTCTCTCCATACCCCCTGATCCCTTTAGGAACAAGGGCCACATCTAACTCCCTCTTAAATATAGCCAATGAACTGGCCTCAACTACCTTCTGTGGCAGAGAATTCCACAGATTCACCACTCTCTGTGTGAAAAATGATTTTCTCATCTCGGTCCTAAAAGACTTCTCCCTTATCCTTAAACTGTGACCCCTTGTCCTGGACTTCCCCAACATCGGGAACAATCTTCCTGTATCTAGCCTGCCAACCCCTTAAGAATTTTGTAAGTCTCTGTACGATTCCCCCTCAATCTTCTAAATTCAAGCCAAGTCTATCCAGTCTTTCTTCATATGGAAGTCCTGCCATCCCAGGAATCAGTCTGGTGAACCTTCTCTGTACTCCCTCTATGACAAGAATGTCTTTCCTCAGATTAGGAGACAAAAACTGTACGCAATACTTGAGGTGTGGCCTCACCAACACTCTGTACAACTGCAGTAGAACCTCCCTGCTCTTGTACTCAAATCCTTTTGCTAAGAAAGGTTTACATGGTTAATTCCTGCGATGGCGGGTGTGTCATATGCTGAGAGAATGGAGCAGCTGGGCTTGCATACTCTGGAGTGTAGAAGGATGAGAGGATATCTCATTGAAACATATAAGATTATTAAGGGCTTGGACACACAAAGTGAGGAAACACTTTTTCTCACAGAGAGTGGTGAGTCTGTGGAATTCTCTGCCTCAGAGGGCGGTGGAGGCAGGTTCGCTGGTTGCTTTCAAGAGAGAGCTAGATAGGGCTCTTAAAAATAGCGGAGTCAGGGAATATGGGGAGAAGGCAGGAACAGGGTACTGATTGGGGATGATCAGCCATGATCACATTGAATGGCGGTGCTGGCTCGAGGGGCCAAATGGCCTACTCCTGCACCTATTGTATATTGTCTATTGTCTATTGACAGCAGGCCTAGCTTGCCCGCCGTGGAATCGGGAACCTGCCCGGAGTCATCCACCCTTGTCTGCTGCTCAACCCTAAAGGCCGGGAACCGAGGAGGAGGGCGGAGGGAGTGAGCGACGGCGGCCAGAGCTCGACAGAGGGCCATTTTCAAAATGGCGGTGGATCAGTGTCGCCAGGGCAACGGGCCTCTATGGCCGAGATAGGACTGTACTCTTCAGAACTGTGAAACATTGTGGGCTCCAGAAACATGGCGAGTCTTTGTGTACTGTCTTGTTGAAGACTACAATCGTTGCATTTTTCTCCTTATGTATGACTGTGCTTGTCTACGGTATGATTTGACTGGATTGTATGCAAAACAAATGATTTCACTGGACCTGGATACATAGGTACATGTGACAATAAAGTATCATCATCATTATTCACGTTCACAAATTATAGAAGTAGAATTAGGCCGTTCGGCCCATCGAGTCTTCACTGCCATTTAATCATGGCTGATCTTTGCTTCCTAACCCCATTTTCCTGCCTTCTCCCCATGACCCTTGACACCCATGTTAATCAAAAATTTGTCTATCTCTGCCTTAAAAATATCCACTGACTTGGACTCCACAGCCCTCTGTGGCAACGAGTTCCACAGATTAACTACCCTCTGACTAAAGAAGTTCCTCCTCACCTCCGTTCAAAAAGAGCGCCTTTTAAGTGCTAGACTCTCCCACCAGTGGAAACATCCTTTCCACATCCACTCTATCTCTGCCTTTCATTATTCTGTAAGTTTCAATGAGGTTCTACCCTCAACCGCCTATACTCTCTCAAGCACTCATCATAGGCTAACCCACTCATTCCTGGAATCATTCTTGTAAAATTATTTGTTATTATCGTCATTAAGTCTCAAATCCGACATTCAACCTCTTTAGTCAGAGGATGGTAATGGCATTGGGCCTGTACTCGCTGGAGTTTAGAAGGATGAGGGGACCTCATTAAAACTTACCAAATAGTAAAAGGCCTGGATAGAGTGGATGTGGAGAGGATGTTTTCACTAGTGGAGGAGTCGAAGACCAGAGGCCATAGCCTCAAAATAAAAGTGACACAAGTTTAGAAAGAAAATGAGGGGGAATTTCTTTAGCCGGAGGGTGGTGAATCTGTGGAATTCATTGCCGCTGATGGCTGTGGAGGTCAGGTCAATGGATATTTTTAAGTCAGAGGTTGACAGATTCTTGATTAGTAGTGGTGTCAGGGATTACGGGGAGAAGACGGGAGAATGGGGTTCGGAGGCAAAGATAGATCAGCCATAATTGAATGGCGGAGTAGACTTGATGGGCCGATTGGCCTAATTCTCCTCCTATGACTTATGAACCTGATTCCTCCCTGGCTTTTTCAGTCGCACCATATGCTTTCAATTCTAAACACTGTCCTACAAATGGTGGTGTGTGTCTGGAACAAACTGCCAGAGGAGGTAGTTGAGGCTGGGACTATCCCAACTTTGGATAGGACAGGCTCAAAGGGATATGGACCAAACGCAGTCAGGTAGGACTAGTGTAGCTGGGACAGGTTGGTGGCTGAGACTCAAATGCCTGCGCTCAGTACGAGAGGGCAATGAGATTGCGACTGCAAATGGTTCTTTTAATGATTGATCGGAAGTTTTCCTCTAGCCCTGCAAACAGCAGGTCAAACAAGCCATCAGGCAGCAGTTCTCGGTAAGCCCCTGTCTCAATGACACAAGTGCCAGAAGCCAGTCTGTGAGTACAAAGCCAACACAAAGAGTGTAGATTATAAATCGGAGGCAGAACTTGCATTAAGCTCGGTGACACATAGCAAGCCCTGTCAGATGTACAGGGAGAAGTACTGTCTGAGCAAAGGTCACGTGTGCTGGCTGAGTGTGCTGCAGCGCAGTGTTGGAGCCGCAAGTGGCCTCGTTTAGTTTAGTTCAGGGATACAGCGCAGAAACAGGCCCTTTGGCCGAGCCGACCAGCGACCCACGCACACTGGCGCTATCCTACACACACTTGGGACAATTTACAATAATACCAAGCCAATCAGGCCTGTACGTCTTTGGAAGAAACCGGAGCTCATGGCGAAAACACGCAAGCTGTCACGGGGAGAACATACAAACCCCGTACAGACAGCTCCCGTAGTCACGATCGAACCCGGTTCCTTGGTGCTGTAAAGGGCCTGTCCTGCCAGCATCCGACTCCATGCGGTGAGCGCGATCAAACTAGAAGCGGGGGCCGCACGGCGGCCGGGTGATCCCTGTAAAGGGCCGTTCACAACAGCATGCGCCTGCATGCGAAGAGCGTGACCAAACCGGCAGCGAGGGCCGCGCGGAGGTCGGGTGAGTGGCACAATGCAGCGCAAGGTGAGGCGAACTTGGAGCGAAGTCTTAAAGGTAAGTGACAGAGAGGGGCACACAGAGAGGGGCACAGAGGCACACACAGAGAGGGCCACAGAGCCACACACAGAGAGGGTCACTGAGGCACTAACAGAGAGGGTCATGGAGGCACCTACATAGAGGGTCACGGAGGCACGATGTCGAGACGGTGTGTAATGCGTTGAGGCGACTGCGAGCCGACAAGCCATTGCCGCGCGGAATTTTTGAACATGGTCAGTTTTTCGGAGCTCCGCGCGATGTCGGGACGAACTCCGCACAATTCCGCACGGCTCCGGCGATCGAAGTGGGACCAGCCCCGCGACGCCGGACGGCTCAAGCAACCACGTTAGGTCACGCTCATCGCATGGAGTTGCATGCTCGTGGGACAGGCCCTTTAGGCAGCAACTCGACCGCTGCGCACCGTGCCGCCCTAGATACAGAGTCCACGCTTTGAACAGTAGCATCAAACTGCACCGCATGCCAGAGATAAACACAAAACGCTGGAGTAACTCAGTGGGTCAAGGCAGCATCTTTGGAGAAAATTAATCTGCTCATATGACACAGGCTCTACAGTAGCGCAGCAGTGGAGATGCTGCCTTACAAATCTTTAAAAAAAGATGTCACCCCATGTCCGATTCGCCGCCAAGATGTTAAAACGGTAGCGACATTTTCCAAAACATTCCCGACGTTCGGAAGCAGTCAGCGCCATCGGAGGCTCTTGGGGCAGATGTTCTGACCAGGTCACACAGTGCTTCAGCCATAACTCTCCCACGTTCAACGCAGGTGAAGGCGGTAAGTCCTGGTCGCAACTTCTGCTCTGGGGCCCCTGCAGTCCTACGGAGAATGTAAAACTTTCTGGAGACCTCAGCATTCAGGGTGGAAATCTGCCCTTGGATGAAATATGCCTTTGCCAAGTTTAAACCCGCACAGCCGCCCCGTCGAAGTCAATGGGAAGAAACTGTTGGCCCTGTGAAGAAATGGGAAGAAAATGGGAAGGAAGATGGGAGTCAGAAGAAGGTTCTCGACCCCAAACGTCACCCATTCCTTCCCTCTAGAGATGCTGCCTGGCCCGCTGAGTTACTCCAGCTTTCTGTGTCTATCTTCAGAGTGTTTGACATATTGTGGTGCTCTACAAGACCCGTTATGCCGTAATCGTTTTATGAATTAATTAATTGTTTTTAATCATGCATGTGTGTTTTTAATATTTTCAAATAGTCAAAATTCCGTCAAATAATGTAAAATTATTAACATTGCATTTTTGATTTAATGTCTGTGAATCAGTTGAACTATACTGACAGCTTTGGCAGCGCTGTGCATGGGGATGGGGCTGCAGCAGATATCAAGGCTGTAGATGGTTTTGCATGCAACCAATAACATAGTTACCTCAGTACCATTAACCCCGCCTAGTTAACATCAATCATAACGCCTTCCCCTTCCTGGATACGGTTCACTAGAAGAATGTAGCCAGTATTTGAGGATGTATGTAATACCTTGTGCTATCATTAAAATGTGTTGAACACTTTCAGAGTTTGTAAATTGCCTATTTACATGGTGTCGGAGCTGGAAGATACTTGCGCCTACCTGTCCATCGGGTTTTATTTATTTTATTTGATTTGTGCTTTATCTCTCTGACCATGGCATCCTCGTGCAGAAAGCCCGCGCAGCTTGTCTTTGATGCTGATATTTCTGAGCGCTGGGCTACGTTTGAAATTGATTTCACCCACTTTGTCAACGTCGCTCACCGCAATCATCCTGACTCCCTCAAAGCCTCCCTCCTACTCAACCTTGTCGGACCTGATGCCATGAAGAGAGCCAGAACTTTCGTCTATGCTCCAGCGGTCCTGGACGACAACAACGTGGTGGTTACCCCTGCAGAATCTGCCAGTGACCCTGCTTGCCTGCTACGTAAGTTCAGGGAGATTTGTGACCTAACCTCGAACCGCATTCTAGAGAGAGCACGGTTCTTTACAAGGAGACAGCTGCCGGAGGAACCTGCTGAATGTTTTATTGCCGATTTGCGTTATCTCGCCCAGCGGTGCCGTTTCGGTGACATGACAGACCAGCTCACTAGAGACATTTTAGTAACTGGCATGCGTGACCAGAAGCTGCGATGTGAGCTTCTTAGGGATCCGGATCTAACGTTAGAAAAAGCCATGCATGCCTGGACCATGCATACGGACCAGGAAGAAGGGCAGCGTATGATGCTGCAGCTCCAGCGCTTTGATTTCGACATCGTCTACAAGAAAGGCACCGAGATGCACATCGCGGACACGTTATCGCGCGCCCCGCGGGCCTCCTGTGCTCGCCACCCCTACGAAACAGAGGACTTGCTCGTACTGGGCGTCAATTTTATTCCCACCAAGCAGCTGCAGCTTTTGGCCGAGCACACCGCTGCCGATCCAGTTTTGCAACGGCTTGCGTCTGTGATTAAATCAGGGTGGCCAACAAAGCGCTCCGCTGCACCGCCTGAAACACAGCCCTTCTTCCTGGTCCGTGACGAACTGGTGCTCCAGAATGGCGTTATCGTTAAGGGACATAAAGTGGTGGTCCCGTCCTCCCTGTTCGATTCTTACTACTGCGCAGCCCACAGCGGACACCCCGGGGTCGATGCAACACTCGCCCACGCTCAGTGCCAATTCTACTGGCCTGGAATGGCCAAATATATTCGAGACCGTGTTTCTGCCTGCTCCACGTGCAACAGTCTTGCTCCACATCAGCAGCGACAGCCCCTGCTGCAACAGCCCGCTCCTGCCTTGGCCTGGTCCTCGCTGGCTGCCGACATCTTCGAGTGGCGTGGTAACCACTACCTTGTCCTGGTCGACTCGTACTCAAACTGGTTCGAGGTGGATTTGCTGACATCCCTCACGTCGGAGATGGTGATCCGGAAGCTGCGGAAACACTTCTCCACGTTTGGGTCCCCTGTCAGGCTGCAGACTGACAATGGCAGGCAGTTTACCAGCCGTGAGTTCAAAAGTTTTGCTGACAAATGGAATTTTGTGCATTTCACCAGCAGCCCGGAGTACCCACAGAGCAACGGCCTTGCTGAACGGGCCGTCCGCAGCGCCAAGCTTCTGATGGAACAAGCGAGACTGTCTAACTCTGATTTGTATTTGGATCTCCTGAACCTCAGGAATGTTTCCAGAGATCCGGCCATGGGGTCCCCTGCTCAGCGTCTGATGTCCAGAACAACCAGATCTACCATCCCGATTGCCCAGCGCCAGCTGAAACCTCGGGTGCTGGAGCCTGCCTCTGTGCAGAGGCGCATTCAAGAGAAACATGACAGCCAGCGGAGTTTCCACGATCGGTCGTGCAGACCACTCGATCCTCTGTTGCCTGGACAGGTTGTTCGATTGCAAACCGCCAGTGGTCACTCCCGTCTGGCTACTGTGGTTGGGGTGGCCGACTCACCTCGTTCGTATCTGGTCGACTATGAGGGAACCATCTACCGTAGAAGCCGACAACACCTGCTTGCGGTTAATGAGCCGAAGCCGCAGGCCCCGGGCCCCTATGCCCCGCTGCTCTCATACCAGCAGCCGGCTCCTGTCCCAGCCAGCGTTCCCTGCATGCCTCGGTCCCCATATCGAGCGCCCGGTTCCCCTCCGCGCGGGTCACCTGTTGGCGGTCGCGGTTCTCCCTCTCCTGTTCCTCCAACCCCACCGCCCTTCCCTGGTTCCCCTGCTGTCTCGGGTCCCCCTGTTTTTTCTGCTCCTCCGGGGGAAGGGGGAGGCATCCGTACGCGCTCAGGCCGGATCAGCAAGCCACCTGTTCGTTATGGCGATTCTGTTTAATTCTGTTGCAGTGACAACGGTCTGTTTCTTTTAAATTTTCTAAGGGGAAGGATGTAGATGGTTTTGCATGCAACCAATAACATAGTTACCTCAGTACCATTAACCCCGCCTAGTTAACATCAATCATAACGCCCTCCCCTTCCTGGATACGGTTCACTAGAAGAATGTAGCCAGTATTTGAGGATGTATGTAATACCTTGTGCTATCATTAAAATGTGTTGAACACTTTCAAAGTTTGTAAATTGCCTATTTACAAAGGCCTTTCTGCATCCTCGACTTACGTTGAGAGAAGGATTGTGAGGTAGCGAGCCATGCTGATGTGCTCGTAGCTGGTGAATCAGTGGAAGGTGAGGGCACAGATCCAACTTGTCTCTAAAGGGCGCTCAAAGTGCTGGAGTAACTCCGTGCCTCAGGCAGCATCTCTGGAGAACACGGATAGGCAACGTTTTGGGTCGGGACCCTTCTTCAGACTTCAGCCGAGTTACTCCAGCATTGTGTGCCCTTTTGTTGGGACAAATCCCAACTTGTCCCTCTTGCTCCAAGAGCAACTGTAAGAAAATTCGACAGCAAGGACAGTAACGATAGGTGGCACGGTGGCGCAGTGGTAGAGTTTTTCATTATTTTTGTTTTGGGTTTCCTCCCACATTCCAAAGACGTACTGGTTTGTATGTTAATTGGCTTGGTATAAAAAGTAAACTGCCCCCTAGAGTGTAGGACAGTGTTGATGCACGGGGATCGCTGGTTGGCGCGGACTCGGTGGGCCGAAGGGCATGTTTCCGTGCCGTATCTCTCAACTAAGCCGTGTAAGAATGCAGACTGATTAAACAGAATGCAGCTAAATCAAATGCGGAACCCTCGTGATAGTGCTGCCTTAAAAAAGATGAAAAACAATGAAACCGACCGACCGTGACTCTATGTCTATTCATTAGGGGACCGCGTTAGTTTTCACACTGAAATTATACGACAATGTACACAGAGGTAGGTTTCAAAATTAAATCCTATAATGGTACCTATAAAAACATTACGATTATGATTATAAAGAATGATTACTTTTACCAAGCTCATCAAGCTGCAATTGGCAAACCCAAATCATTCAAACTAGAACTACAGGGCAGCAAGGGAAATATGTATTTCAGCATCTTTCAGATGCTATTTCCATAAATGTACTTACTTATAACAACACAGGCGGAGGGCATTTGGGACCATTGCATCTTTCCCGTTGTCACCAGGACAATAAAATCAGTCCCACTCCCCCTTTTCGTTATATCCCTGTAAGCCTGCAACTTATTCTCTCGCACATGCCAATCAATTAGCCTTTATTTCCTTTTACACTTTCCCTGCACAAATGGGTAATCAGCAGACAAAATGTGTAGGAAGGAACTGCAGATGTTGCTTTAACCCGAAGATAGACACAAGAATGCAGGAGGAACTCAGCAAGACAGGCAGCATCTCTGGAGATAAGGAATGGGTGACGTTTCGGTTCGAGACCCTTCTTCGTCTGAAGAAGGATAGGAGGGAGACAGCTCCCGAGGTCAGGATCAAACCTGGGTCTTTGGCGTCGTGAGGCAGCAGCTCTACCATCTGCGCCACCCTTAAGAGGCAGAACTTGGCCTGGGTAGCTGCATTGCAACTGGAAGAATGTGGAGTAACTTTCATTTATTTATGTCGGACACTGTCCCATGAAGCACAGTTTACCAACAAAACGTTTAAGGGACATTTAGGCAAAACTGAGGAAACACTTTTACAGCCAGACAGTTGCGAATCTGTGGAATTCTCTGCCACAGAAGGCAGTGGAGGCCAATTCACTGGGTGTTTTCAAGAGAGAGTTAGACAATAGACAATAGACAATTCGAGCCAGCACCACCATTCAATGTGATCATGACTGATCATCCCCAATCAATACCCCGTTCCTGCCTTCTCACTACATCCCCTGACTCCACTATTTTTAAGAGCCCTATCTAGCTCTCTCTTGAAAGCATCCAGAGAACCGGCCTCCACCGCCCTCTGAGGCAGAGAATTCCACAGACTCACCACTCTCTGTGAGAAAAAGTGTTTCCTCGTCTCCATTCTAAACGGCTTACTCCTTATTCTTAAACTGTGGCCCCTGATTCTGGATATAGCTCTTAAGGCATCAAGGGATATGGTGAGAAAGCAGGAACGGGGGTACTGATTCTGGATGATCAGCCATGATCATATTGAATTGCTGTGCTGGCCCGAAGGGCCGAAGGGCCTACTCATGCCCCCTATTTTCTATGTTTCTATGACAGATAAATGTTGAGCATAACGTAGGGGTAATTCCCTGATTTCCTTCAAAAAGTTTGATGGAATCTTTTGGGCTCATCTGGAATGGGAGATGATAGCTGGAGACATCAAATGCAAAAGATATTCAAATCATAAAATCATATAGCACAGACACAGACCCTTGGGTCCAACTTGTCCATGTCAACCAAGATGTCCCATCTTAGCTAGTCCCATTTGCTCTCATTTCGTCCATACACCCGTTGAGCGGATTCCATGAGCTGTTATGGCAACTAAACCATCTTACCACAACTAGAGAGCAGTCCTGAACTCCTATCTGCCTCTTTGGATCCCCTGGACTATCTTTGATCGGACTTTACTGGCTTTATCTGGCACTAAACGTTATCCACGTTATTCCCTTTATCAAGTATTTGTACATTGTGAATGGTTCGCTTGTAATCATGCATTATTGTTCTGCTGATGGGTTAGCTGGCGACTACAGCTTTTCACTGTACCTCGGAACAACGTGACACGAAACTAAAAGTAAAGTTAAAACCTCTAAACTGAAACCTATGTACCTTTCCTAACCATGTATCTGTCCAAGTCCCTTTTAAATGCTGTTATTGTACCGGCCTCAACGACCTCCTCTGGCAGCTTGTTCTATGTACCCACCGACCTCCGAGTGAAAAAAGTTGCCCATCGGGTTCCCTTTAAATCTGTCCTCTCTGAACTTCGGTGCTGGCTCGAAGGGCCGAATGGCCTCCTCCTGCACCTATTTTATATTTTCTATGTTTCCAGCAGACAGCCTCACTGGATGGATTACCAGGAAGGTCAACTCGAACGCTTGCCGCGACGATCTCTTTAATCAGTAAAGCAACTCCCGTTCCTCTTTTACCATCTCTATCTCACCTGCAACACCTGAGTCTTGGAACATTAAGCTGCCAACCTTGTTCCTCATTTTAGCCTGGTTTCCACAATGCTATAACGTCCCAGTCGCATGTACTTATCCACTCCCTGAGTTTATCTGTCTTTCTCCGTCAGGCTTCCCATGTTGAATTAGATGCAATTCAATCCAATCCAATCCACTGGGATGCAAAGCCGTTCTCAGTGGCCCAGCGGTAGAATTGCTGCCTGACAGTACCACAGTCCCACTATTTCCATTTAACCTCCAAAGACGTGCAGGTTTGTAGGTTAAATGGAAATAGTGCCTCGTGTGTTGGAGAGTGGTCGGTGCGCACTCGGTAGGCCGAAGGGCCCGTTTCCACGCCATATCTCTAAACTAAACTATAAACAATGGTCCTTCCTCGCTTCCTGCCGTGTTCCTGCATATTTTATCTACATACCATGTTTTAATCGACCTCCACCCTCTCATCTGCCTTACTCCTAAGTTGGATCATGTCCCCCCGCCAAGCTAGTTTAAAGCTAATTTCTATGTTTTAAACTATCCCGAGTAGCACTATCATATCGTATCGTATTGTACTTGCAAACCCCCACACTAGTCACGCTAGCTTTTTGTTTTCACCCTACAAACAGCTAACAATGGCCTGTTTCCTTTATCATCGTTACTTTTTTGCATATCTTTCATTCATTGTCTTTATCTCTCCACATCATCATCTATATCTCTCATTTCCCTTATCCCTAACCAGTCCGAAGAAGGGTCTCAACCCAAGATGTCACCCATTCCTTCTCTCTAGAGAGGCTTCCTGTCCCGCTGAGTTACTCCAGCATTTTGTGTCTATCTTCAGTGGAGACCAAACAACTTGTTTGAACTTTGGAGCCTATTATTTACAAAGATATTTTGTTCAATTATCTTATGTATTTTTTTCAATTATCTCCTATGTATTTACTTATAGTAATAGGTTTGTTACATTTACTTGATTATTTTTAGGTCAGAATGCTTCAGTTCCAACAGGGTCTGAAGAAAGATCCCGACCTGAAGCATCACCCATCCTTTTTCTCCAGAGACGGGTTCCATGGACAGCAGAGTGGCGAAGCGGGTAGAACTGCTGCCTCACAGCACCAGAGTCCCAGGTTCGATCCTGACCTCGAGGGCTGCCTGTGTGGAGTTTGCACGTTCTGCCTGTGACCGCATGGGTTTCCTCCGGGTGCTCTGGTTTCCTCCCACATGCGAAAGACGTGATGTTTTGCAGGTTAACCGGCCTTTGTAAATTGCCCCTTGTGTGCAGTTGGTCATGAGGTAATTAGTGATAGTGGTGGCCCATTAAGTCTACTCCGCCATCCAATCAAGGCTGATCCACATCTCCTAACCTCATTCTCCTGCCTTCGCCACCATAACTTCTGACATCTGTACTAATCAAGGCGTGGATTTGGTGGGCCGAAAAGCCTGTTTCCATGCTATATCTGAGTTACTCCAGAACTTTGTGTCTGTCATAGAAACATAGAAAATAGGTGCAGGAGTAGGCCATTCGGCCCTTCGAGCCTGCACCGCATTCAATATGATCATGGCTGATCATCCAACTCAGTATCCCGTACCTGCCTTCTCTCCATACCCCCTGATCCCTTTAGCCACAAGGGCCACATCTAACTCCCTCTTAAATATAGCCAATGAACTGGCCTCAACTACCTTCTGTGGCAGAGAATTCCACAGACTCACCACTCTCTGTGTGAAAAATGTTTTTCTCATCTCGGTGCTAAAAGATTTCCCCCTTATCCTTAAACTGTGACCCCTTGTCCTGGACTTCCCCAACATCGGGAACAATCTTCCTGCATCTAGCCTGTCCAACCCTTTAAGAATTTTGTACGTTTCTATAAGATCCCACCTCAATCTTCTAAATTTTAGCGAGTACAAGCCGAGTCTATCCTGTCTATGGCTTCAAAACTGAATGGTTTACTCTTAAACCTAAACTGCAGTAAATGATCATGGCAACTAAACCTGGGTGCTAATTTCTAATCTTTGGGATAAAAACATGAGAAGCTGCAAAGACAACAACGGTTTATTTAAAGAAGAGACACAAGTAAATGCGGATGCTGGACTGCAAGAAAAGGCAGAAGTGCTGGTGTAACTCAGGAGGACAGGCAGCATCCCTGGAGAATGTATCTGAAGCAGGGACAGGACCTGAAACGCCTGGAAGCATGTTCTCCAAAGATGTTGCCTGCAACTATAATTATCCATTTCTACCCCTTGCCAGTTCTCGGACCAGTCTTACTGTCTCCAACTACATTTTATCTCAATTTGCTTTGGCGTTACCTTCTCCCCGCTAACAATGCTCTATTCCACATTTTCCTTGATCCCAATCCCCTTTGTCCTGTCTTCACACCTTACACGTCCTTATCTACATACCTCCCTCTCCCCTGGCATCAGTCAGAAGAAGGGTCTCGACCCGAATCGTCACCCATTCCTTCTATCCAGAGATGCTGCCTGTTCCGCGTAGTTACTCCAGCATTTTGTGCCTATCTTCACTACAATTTAAGATATACTCAGGGGACAGAAGAATTTGTCCATCGCCGCAACGTTACTCAGAGGTAAATGCTTCTTCGGGGAGTTAGTTTTGTTCAGAAATTGAGCCATTAAAAAAAGGCAGTGAGAAGCTGAGATCTCCAAGCGAGCATTTGGCTAGGATTAGTTGCTCAGATGAAGGATAATGTCCGTCATCATTTAAGTTGATGGCGGCTGGCTGAGGACTGACTCCAGTGGATCAGGGTCATCGACTGACAGTATCTTCACATGCATTAATGCCCAATGTCGCTCACAAGATTTTTTAAAAACCGTTTCACAGCATTTCAGGATGCTCTCTCTCTTCCACAAACTGAAAACTAACTAAAGGCAGCACGCGAAGTACTTGCGAGGGTGGCAAACACATTTGTCGAGCCTTATAACGACACTCAAAGCATCGAGGGCTTATATGTAGGAGAGGCGTGCAGCTCAATCAACCACAAAAAAAAGTTTGGTATGAATTTGTGCGATGTTTGGCGAATTTATTTTATTTTTCCTTGGGCTTTAGAGATACAGCGTGGAAGCAGGCCCTTCGGCCCATCGAGTCCGTGCCGACCAGTGATCATTGCTCTCGGGACAATTTACAGAAGCCAATAAACCTACAAACCCTGTGCGTCTTTGGAGAGCCGGAACACCCGGAGAAAACCCACGCGGTCACAGCGAGAAGGTGCAGACTCCATATAGACAGCACCCAAAGGCAGGATCGGAGCAGGGTCTGTTCCCATGGGCCTACTGCTCTCGCCCTTCTTCATAGTAAAGGTTGTGAGTTGGAAAGCGCCGTTGATGTTTCCTGGGTGAACAATTACAGTGCATTTGTGGATGGTACAATCTACACAAGTGGTGAAGAGTGAATGTATAGGGTGGGGGCAGGATGTCAATCAAGCAGTCCCGAATATGGGTGCTGTCCGTACGGAGTTTGCACGTTCTCCGAGCGACCGCGTGAGTTCTCCGGTTTCCACCCACACTCTAAAGACGTACAGGCTTGTAGGTTAACTGGCTTCAGTAAGAATAGCAAATGGTCCCTAGTTTGTGGGTAAGAACTATTGTACAGGGTGATCACAGGCCAGCATGGGCCGAAGGGCCTGATTCCGCACTGTATCTCTAAACTATGCTAATAGCTTCAAAAATACGACACATTCTGGTATTCTGAGACAATAACTGAACAAGGATAGACTCGCCTATCTGAGTTATTCTCTGTGTTCTACCCAATGCAACCACAAGTTGTCCCTCAGTCCCATCTCTGTCACGACAGACAGGCCCGGAAGAGTTGAAGAACAGCGCCACGGACTTCGCTTGCCTTCCGGAAAATTCCGGCACCTTGGACATGGCTCCGGACAGCTGAGGGCATAGCCAGAGGAGCAACAGCTTTGTTCAATTAGCTGGGGCTGAATTGACTTCACCTGCACCTACTCCTTAAGACCAAAGGAGTTCTAGCCTGTCCCGGAGGAAAGTTTTGTTCCAGTTCTTCCACAGATGCAGCCTGAACTGCCAGGTTTTCCCTGCACTGTCCAGATTTTTCAGATTTTTCTTCCCCCACCACCACCAGTATATGTTGGGTGTCAGGGGTTATGAGGAGAAGGCAGGATAATGGGGTCAGGAGGGGGAGATGGATCAGCCATGATTGAATGACTTGATGGGCTGAATGGCCTCATTCTGCTTCTATCACATATGACCTCATGCAATCAATTTAAACCACCTCGAAGAAAACTATGCTAGTCAACATGAAGTGTTCTTTGCGGAAGCAGGCTCCACACTCAAACCATATTAGAGTTGTAGAGTTTAGTTTAGAGATACAGCACGGAGGCAGACCCTTCGGCCCACCGACCACGTACACGTTCTATCCTACACACTAGAGACAATTTACAGAAGCCAATTAACCTACAATTAACTTACAAATGTGTACGCCGACGTCATTCATCACAGAAATTAGAATTATTTTATACCCAGAGGGTTGTTAATGTTTAGAATTCACCAGCTTAAAGGGCTGTGGAGAGTCAATTATTGTTTAAATTCAAGGTAGGGGTTGATGGATGGATTTTTAGATATCAAGGGACTGAATAAATATGGGTTTAGTGCAGGGGACAGTGGCACTGATGAAAAAAGATTGGCTGTATTAGTTTAGTATATTTTAGCACGCAGAAAAAGTGCAAGATGATCAAAATCCCGATCTCAACTAGAGAACTGCCTCACTGAGACAAAGAAAATTGTCTGTGAGAGCGGTGTGATATGTGACACCGTTGAACTGCAGTTGTATGTGATACATCGAGTAAATAAGCCTTCAAAAAATGTTTTACTAATGTAGACCCTGTCTCTGCGTGGTCAGCCGAGAGTTACATTTGGAGTTTGGTGCAGAAATTGCGCTCGTGAAGCAAACGTTGTAGGGGTAGAGTTGTTTCCTTACAGCATCACAGACCTGGCTTCGATCCCGACTACAGGTCCTGTCTGTACAGAGTTTGTACGTTCTCCCCGCGACCGCGTGGGTTTTCCGCGGGTACTCTTCCAGTTTGCTCCCACACTCCAAAGACTCCAAAGAGGAAACATGTTCCCGATGTTGAGGGAGTCCAGAACCAGGGGTCACAGATTAAGAATAAGGGGTAAGGCCATCTCGGACTGAGATGAGTAAATACTTTTTCACCCAGAGAGTTGTGAATCTGTGGAATTATCTGCCAAGGAAGGCAGTGGAGGCCATTTCACTGGATGTTTTCAAGAGAGAGTTAGATAGAGCTCTTAGGGCTAACGGAATCAAGGGATATGGGGAAAAAGCAGGAACGAGGTACTAATTTTGGATGGTCAACCATGATCATATTGAATGGCAATGCTGGCTCGAAGGGCCGAATGGCCTACTCCTGCGCCAATTTTCTTTGTTTCCAAAGACATACAGGTTTGTAGGTTAATTGGCTTCAATGACAAAAAAAAAAGAAATTTCCCCGAGTGTGTGTGGAATAGTGCTCGTGAATGGGGATCGCTGGTCGGCACGGGCTGAAAGAATGTCTGTGGAATTCTCTGCCTCAGAGGGCGGTGGAGGCAGGTTCTCTGGATGCTTTCAAGCGAGAGCTAGATAGGGATCTTAAAAATAGAGGAGTCAGGGGATATGGGAAGAAGGCAGGAATGGGGTACTGATTGGGGATAATCAGCCATGATCACATTGAATGGCGGTGCTGGCTCGAAGGGCCGAAAGGCCTACTTCTGCACCTATTGTCTATTGAAAGGCCTGTTTCCGCCCAGTATCTCAAAGATACAAAATGCAAGAGGATAATTTCTCAATCACAGAATCATAGAATCATAGAAAATAGGTGCAGAAGTAGGCCATTTGGCCCTTCGAGCCTGCACCGCCATTCAATATGATCATGGCTGATCATCCAACTCAGTATCCTGTACCTGCCTTCTCTCCATACCCCCTGATCCCTTTAGTTACAAGGGCCACATCTAGCTCCCTCTTAAATATAGCCAATGAACTGGCCTCAACTACCTTCTGTGGCAGAGAATTCCACAGACTCACCACTCTCTGTGTGAAAAAAAGATCTTCTCATCTCAGTCCTAAAAGACTTCCCCCTTATCCTTAAACTGTGACCCCTTGTTCTGGAGTTCCCCAACATCGGGAACATTCACGACTGGAAAACTACCCTTGGGCCTTCCTGTGACTAAATAAATTGTCGGCGAGAGCAGAGTGATACGTGACACTGCTGAACATTGGTTGTATGTGATACGTCGAGTTAATAAACCTTCAAGAAATGTTTTACTAATGTAGACCCTGTCTCTGCATGGTCAGCCGAGAGTTACACTTGGAATTTGCTGCAGAAATTGTGCTCGTTCACCGTAAAGCCAAGCACACATTACATTTGATCATGCTGACACACACAAAAAAAAACAGTGCAAAAACCGGGATGACAGATGACTACAGTTGACCGCGATCAGATTCAGAGTTGCCGTATCTCATCTCTTTTTTTTTTTTTTTTTTTTCATTTCAAAAACATTATTCAACACAAATCATAAAATACAATACATCAAAACACAATCAAAAATCACACTAAAACGAACAGATCATTGTAGTACAACAGTACATTCATTTATAATCGCCTCAACCCCACGCGGCGACCAGCGCTGACGGAAGGCCCCCAGAGTCCCCGTGAACACCGCGTGTTCCCTCTCCAGGGACACACGTGCACGGACGTAGGCCCGAAAGAGGGGCAGGCAGCCGACTCTCGCCTGACCGTCGACCGCCCGCTGCCTGGACCCACGAATGGCCATCTTGGCCAGGCCGAGGAGCAAACCGACAGGTAAGTCCCCCCCCCACACTCGGCTCTCCCCACTCCCTGCCTTGTGTCCAAACACCAGGATTGTGGGGCTAAAATGCAGCCAGAACTTGAGGAACAGCCCCTTCAGATATTGGTACAGGGGCAGTAACCTCACACACTCCATATACACATGGAATACGGTCTCCTCCTCTCCGCAGAAAATACATGCGGCAGACGAGCCAGTATCTCATCTCTCTCTCTCTCTCTCTCTCTCTCTCAGCTTCTCATTGGCACAGTTTCCCTGACTTACTCTTCTCTACTCCTGATACCAATTGTTCCATTAAATTCAACAACTAATGCAGGACACCTTCACATTAAATGTCATGCCATGCCCATGAGAAAATGCTGCTAATTTTAAAATAAATTTAAACTTAGTAATTCCTTCACTTTTTTTTTTAACGTGGCTTTTTTATATTATTAAGTGAATTTTTCATCATCTCATTTTAATTACGGATTCTGGATTCCTTCAAAGAGGCAATTAACATTTTCCACAGACGCGTGGGAAATATAAATGTATATAGGTAAGTTCACTTTTTTTTATCCTTTGGAATTAACCCTAATGCCTAATTTATTTTCTAAAACAGGTCAACAATATTACTTTTTTTTAAAAACTGCACCACTCACCTCCACACTGTCCAAATCACGTTATATGGTTCTTTGATTTGTAAGCTATTTGCCGATGTATTTTCAAGTCTCCGTATCACCGCAGGAACAGACGGAAGGGGTTACCTGCAGCTTTTGATGGGCTTTATCAAGCATTAAGCAGATGCCACCTAGCAGTCATTCGGTTTTGATTCAATGAGGAATCTGCAAGCCTTTGATGAACCAAGTTCAGGGCCTGTCCCACTTGGGCGACATTTTAGGCGACAGCCTGAAAAGAGGTTGTCGCGCCGTGGTCGGGTCGTGACGCAGCGTGACGCGCGGTGAGGCATGTGGTGACGCGCGGTGTCTCCCTGTCGCCCCAGGATTTTTGAATGTTCAAAATCCTGGGGCGACATCTGGGTGTCTCATCATGTCGTGTGCCCTGGCACACCCTGCCTTGTGCTGTCCTGCGGGTGGCGCCCGGTTGGGGTTAGGGCTAGGGTTAGGGTTATGGACCACAGATGGGCTGTCAAATATTCTTCCTTCAATGCTGCAGAAATTGCAGGGGGGAAGAGGGAGGGGTGGAGGGGATAGGGGAGTTCAGTCTACACTCACTGAATCCATCCCTGTGAAAAGTTAGAGGCGGTGATTGGATTTGGAAGCGGACCAATACATCTGTAAATAAAACTGGACGACTCAGACATCTTTTCATTTGCACAATTGATTTGATTGTATTGATTTTAATATATTAATGTTTAAAATCCATGCATTGAAGGAAGAATATTTTACAACCCATCTGTGGTCCCTAACCCTAACCCTAACCCTAACCCAAACAAACCCGGAACTGGGCGTCACCCGCAGGAGAGCATACGTCAGCGTGTGTGTCGGTTTTACGGGCGTCAGTCACTGACGCTCCGCAGTCGCTGAAAAAAACCGCAGTGGGACAGGCCCTTAAGACTTTAGCCAAGCTCTCTCCTGTCCTGCCATGTGGCACGGCAGTACAGCTGCTGCCTTACAGCGCCAGAGACCCGGGTTCGATCCTGATTATGGGTGCTATCTGCACGTAGTTGGTACTTTCTCCCCCGCTGACCTACGTGGGTTTTCTCCGGGTGCTCTGGTTTCCTAAAAAACTCCAAAAATGTTTGTATCCAAGGACCTGAAATGGGAGGGCCACCATCGACTTCACAGTCAAAAAGGCACAGGCTCTGTGACAGCTGAGGAAGCACAATCTGCCACAGGCAATATTGGTCCAATTCTATATGGCCATCGTAGAGTCTGTTCTCACCTTCTCTATCATGGTCTGGTTTGGATCAGCCACCAAGCACGACACCTGGAGGCTGCAGCAAATCATCCGATCAGCAGAGAAGGTTATTGGCTGCAACCTTCCCCCCATTGAGGAAGGTTTTTTAGGAAACTGTACACTGCAAGGGCCAGGAAGCGAGCGGGCAAGATCATCTCTGACCCCTCTCACCCTGGCCACAACTCTTTGAATCACTTCCCTCTGGAAGACAACTCTGGACTGTCAAAGCTGCCACAGCCAGATTTAAAAACAGCTTTTTTCCACGAGTAGTAGCTCTACTCAATATAGCAATGTTACAAAATTTTGAGATTTTAAAAATCAAGTCTGCAATTTATCCCATCAGATAAAGCATAAAAAGAAGTTTAATTTGACACCTAATTTACTTTCATATCTTCAGTATTAAGAAAGTTATGGCAATTTTCATACTCGGAAATGAGCATCTTGCTTCCCATTGCCTTTCAATTGACTTAACTCAAAAGCTGTGATCTGGAAAAGTTAAATGTCCATAACATTCTTAAAAATTAAGAGAACTCAATGAAATTTTCAGTTATTATAGATTGAAGCATTCTGAAACAAATATTAAACAATCTTACTTGGATGACCTGAAATTAAAGCATATAATTAGTTAGTTATCTAATTGTAGCTAATTACAAAATTCAATGAGTAGATCTAAACATCTATCAATTTCTTAAGAAAAGATAAACTTTTTTTAAATTGCCTAAGTGTCCAAATAACATTCACACAATAATCCACAATATAACATAATTTTTTAATCTAATTTTCATGAATTTCTGGGCCAAATGGAAGGAATTTAGTGTTTAATGCCTGTAAATTAATGGTCATTTAAATCAACTAGCGAGTGGGTTTTAGTGGAATGCGGTGGATTGGAACGTTGCGGTTAGCGGTGAAGTCGGGGGGAAAAATACTGGGGGTTCATACATTTTTTGGGGACCCCATTTCACAACATTAAAATATTATTAATGCCTCCCGAAAAACCAACTTTTAATATAAAAATAAACTATTTACCTTTTTTTCTTCCCTACGCAAAATGCTTCCGGTTGTCTGCGGTCACGGCTTTTGAAGGTGATTTTTAAATTACTCTAGTTAGTAAATAATCTAGAGTAATTTAAAAATACCACCATTGATGAAATGTCGGAGCGATTTTTCTTCAGCAACCAAATCGCCCGACATTCATCGATTTGTCCTGCCTGTGGAAAAACGGCACTTTAAGCCCGCCCCCCTCTGCAAGGCGAGAAAGTCGCGCACACGGGGAGCGGCAGAAGTGCAGCGCCGCTAAAGGTAAGTTTTGTAACATACCTACTCAATAGCCAAAGGTTTGTAGCCTCCTTTGGCTCTGGTATTTTATTTAATTCACATGTTTAAACTGTAATGTTTTATTATTAATGTTTTATGTGTCATTCTTAATTGTTACTGTTTGTCGTGCTGTTACTTGCGAGCGGAGCACCAAGGCAAATTCCTTGTATGTTGCATACTTGGCCAATAATTAATTCAGGTTAATAGGCTTTGGTAAATTGTAAATTGTCCCTAGTGGGGATGATGGTGCTAGTGTATAGGGTGATCGCCGGTCGGCGCAGGCTCGGTGGGTTTAGTTTAGAGATACAACATGGAAACAGGCCCTTCGGCCCACCGAATCCGCACCTCTCAGCAATCCCCACACATTCACACTACCCTACACACACACACACACACACACACACACACCAGGGACAATTTTACATTTATATCAAGATAATTAACCTACAAATATGTATGTCTCCGAAGTGTGAGAGGAAACCAAAGAGGAATGTGGGAGGAAACCAGAGCACCCGGAGAAAACCCACGCGGTCACAGGGAGAACATACAAACTCCATAGAGACAGCACCTGTAGTCAGGATTGAACCTGGATCTCCAGCACTGCAAACGCTATAAGGCAGCAACTCTACAGCTGCGCCACCGTGCCGCTGTGTCTTCCTATCAAGGTTTATATTATATTTTATTCAGTTGTGCAGCACTTTCAACTGTAATCTTCCCTCCCCCCCCCCAGCTATCATTAGAGTCATAGAAAGATACAGTGGAGAAACAGGCGCTTCGGCCCAACTCCCCATACCGGCCAATCTGCTATCCATTCAGCTATCTCTCCTTGTATCCCATGTGATCTAACCTTCCAGAGCAGCTTACCATGCGGCACCTTGTCAAATACATTACTAAAGTCCATGTACAGAACATTACAGCTCTGGCCTCATCAACCTTTTTGGTCACGTCTTCAAAAACATCAATCAAATTTGTGAGACACGACCTCCCACGTACATAAACCATGCTGACTGTCCCTAATCAGCCCTTGCCCATCCAAATGCCTGTATACCCTATCCCTCAGAATACTCTCCAGTTACTTACCGACTACAGATGTTAAGCTCACCGGCCTATAGTTTCCCAGCATTTTCCCTGCAGCCCTTCTTGAAAAGAGGCACAACATTTGCCACCCTCCAATCCTCCGGCACCTCTCTTGTATTTAAGGATGACTCATAAATTTCAACCAGGGCTCCCGCAATTTCCACTCTAGTTTCCCACAATGTCCTGGGTTATTTATATCTGATCAGGCCCTGGAGATTTGTCTCCCTTCTCACACAACAGTACATTCAGTACTTCATCAACGGTAACCCTGACTGCTCTCGAGACACTTCCAGTGACTGCTCCAATTTCCTCTGTCCTACAGAGGAGAGTTACTCATTTAGGACCTTGCCCGTCTCCTGTGGCTCCACTCACAGGCGACCGATTTGATTCCTGAGAGGTCCCACTCTCTCTCTAGTCACACTTTTCCCCCTTATGTATTTATAAAATCTTTTGGGATTATCCTTAATGCTACCAGCCAGAGCTATCTCCTGGCCCCTTTTTGCTCTTCTGATTTCCTTTTTGAGTTTACTCCTCAGTTCCCGAAACTCCTCCAGGGATGCACTTGATCCCAGCTGCCTAGACCTGTCCCATGCATCCTTTTTGTATTTGACTAATGTCTCAATTTCCCTCGTCAGCCAAGCTTCCTTCCGTTTGCCTGCTTTGCCCTTCGCTCTAACAGGGACGTACACACCCTGAGCTTCCTGTCACTATTTGTTTCAGAGAGGCCATGGATATGGTTTGACAACTATCGTGATGGCGTTAGTGTGTTATGAATAATGAAAGGGAGTGCTCTTTAATGGGTTGCCAAATTACCTCCGTCTGTGTTCTAATAAATAAGTTAAACCCAACTCAAGATGACTGAATCAAACTTCCATTGGCTTTGACACAGTGAGTCGGGCAACTTGTTCATTCACTTTCATGAAATGGTATTGCCTACTCTTTGTATCACTAACATTTCGGCCCGTCAAGTCTACTCCACCATCCAATCAAGGCTGATCTATCTCTCCCTCCTGACCCCATTCTCCTGCCTTCTCACCATAACCCCTGTCATCTCTCCAGAGATGCTGCCTGTCTCGCTGAGTCACTCGAGCTTTTTGTGTCTTTCTCCAGTCCAACACTATTTACAGAAGGCAGTGGAGGCCAATTGACTGGATGCTTTCAAGAGAGAGTGAATTTGTGTACATTGGGCATGCAAGCAAAGAATTTCACTGTGCCTCGTCACATGTGACAATAAAGTATTACATTCCATCAATTCCAGTACAGATTTAGCACTTCGGGCTAACGGAATCAAGGGGTATGGGGGGAAAGCTGGAACGGGGTACTGATTATGGAAGATCAACCATGATCATAGTGAATGGCGGTGCTGTCTCGAAGGGCCGAACGGCCTACTCCTGCACCTATTTTCTATGTTTCTATGTTAATACTTCCTTCTCATGGTAGAAAGAAAACCAAGTGAAATAAACTAGACTAAGTGGGACCTGTTGGGTCCCATGTTCACACGGGATGGCTGGTCCCCCAACACATATTCCACCTCTCCACCAATTCCAATATTGGTGGCCAGTGGGAGGGGGCTTTCTGGAGCGCTAGTATGGGTATTGTAGGCTGAAGGGACTGGTTTCCAGAGGGCTAGTATGGACATTGTTGGCCAAATGGATTCTTGGGGTGACAGCTCAATCACTCAAGCCCATGATTGCCCATGAACTTGTTTCGTTCTCAATTGCTTCATGATTCTATACATACAGAATAGTGAAAATTTTGGATAGAGAGGATGTGGAGAGGATGTTTCCACTAGCGGGAGAGTCTAGGACCAGAGGTCATAGCCTCAGAATTAAAGGACGTTCTTTTCGGTAGGTGATGGGGAGAGATTTCTTTAGTCAGAGGGTGGTGAATCTGTGGAATTCTTTGCCACAGAAGGCTGTGGAGTCCAAGTCAGTGGATATTTTTAAGGCAGAGATAGATAGATTCTTGATTAGAACGGGTGTCAGGGGTTATGGGGAGAAGGCAGGAGAATGGAGTTAGGAGGGAGAGATAGATCAGCCATGTTTGAATGGCGGAGCAGACTCGATGGCCTAATTCTGCTCCTATTCCTTATGACTTTATGACCTTATGATTTGGCTGAGAGAGTTGGCTTTCTCATCCATCGGGAGTCAACCTGGCTTAGTTGCGTTTATAATGATATCCTTAATACACTTAGGTGGGAAACGAAAATCAGCTCGAGCTCCACTCCTGAATGACACAAGACGCCATTTGGCGTCTTGCGTCATTAGTTATAACTAACTACCGGAGCAGCCGCCCCTCAACCAGAAGTGCTGGCACCTCCCTAGCTGATGACCTGAACTCCTTCTACACACGATTCGAGACGGGCAACATCACCCCTAGCTCGCTGTCTAAAAACAACATCGCCAGTGTGCTGGCTAGCGAGGCTGGAGGGAGGTCCACCGCTAGGGATGTGCACACATTCCCGGTGTCCGAGCACGACGTGAGGAGGGCTCTGACGCTTGTGAACACGAGGAAAGTTGTCGGCCTGTGGGCGAGTCCTTAAGTCTTGTGCTACTCAGCTTGTTCCGGTGTTCACCACAATATTCAACCGCTCCCTGGCCAAGTCCGTGGTCTGCTTCAAAAGATCCACCGTTGTACCAGTGCCAAAGAATGCCTCTCCAGCCTGCTTGAATGACTACCGACTGGTGGCCCTCACCTCGGTAGTCATGAAATGCTTCAAGAGGCTGATCAAGAACCACATCTGCACCTTCCTCCCTCGCAAAGTGGACCTGCTACATTTCGCATACCGTCCGAACAGGTCCACGGATGATGCGGTCTCCCAGGTTCTGCACACCGCTCTCTCTCACCTTGACAGTCTGAATGGGGGCTATGTGAGGATGCTGTTCATTGACCAGTTCAGCTTTCAATACGATAGTCCCCACCAGACTTGCTGAGAAGCTGCTGAAACTGGGGCTTAACACACCCCTGTGTGTGTGGGTCCTGGACTTTCTCACCGCCAGGCCTCAGGTGTTCAAGATGGGATGACATAAATCCAACCCCCTCACCCTGAACACAGGATCCCCCCCAGGGTTGCGTCCTTAGCCCCCTACTGTACTCCCTGTACACACATGACTGTGTGGCTAGGTTCAGCTCCATCATCAAGTCTGCTGATGACACAGTGGTGGTGGGCCTGATCTCCGATAACGATGAGAAGGCCTACCGGGAGGAGGTGGCTGATCTGTGCAATCTGGTGTCAGGACATCAGCCTCCTGTCACAAAAAATAAGGTGCTGATTGTGGACTTTAGAAGGACACAACATCCGAGGACGTACATGCCACTGGAGATAAAGGGGACCACTGTGGATAGGGTGAGCTGCTTTAAATACCTGGGAGTCCACACCACAGAGGATCTGACATGGACAACACACACTGCCGCACTGGTGAGTAAGGCAAGGTAGCGCCTTTACCACCTCAGGCAGCTCTCAGAACCTCTCTGAGGATCCTTCAGTGCTTCTACTCTGGGGCTGTAGAAAGCATCTTGTCCGGCAACATCACAAACTGGTTTGGGAACGGCTCTGCCCAGGACAGGAAGGCTCTGCAGAGAGTAGTGCATTCGGCCGAACGCACTATGGGAATTACACTCGCCCCCCCCCCCTGCAGGAACTATACACCAGGATGTGCAGATCCGGAGCCAGCAACATTATGGGGGACCCCTTCCACCCCAGCAACGGACTGTTCCAGCTGCTACGGTCAGGCAAACGCCTCCGCTGCCATGCTGTGAAAACAGAGAGGATGAGACGGAGTTTCTTCCCACAGGCCATCAGGACTGTAAACTCTTATCTCACCAGGGACTCATTTACTGTACAAATTTACTGTTGTGTTGTGTCTTTTGAAAACAATTATTTTCTAACATGTAAATACTGATTCTGTTCTATTCTGTTCTGTAGTTTTTGCACAATCCGCAGGCATTGGCACTTTCATTTCACTGCACATCTTGTATGTGTATGTGACAAATAAAGTTGTCTTGACTTGACTTGAATGTTGCTCATTAATAACTAGTGGAACATGTACTCAGGGTTTGGAGGAATTACGTGCAGACACTTGGCTTGGCTGCGATACCTCCCAGGATTAAATAAACTCCTGACACTTAATCCAATGGACAACTTTCCAGATGACGTTTTGTATCATTTTTCTATCCTTGCAATGGTATAAAAAGCAAATGCATTCAAGGTTATGTCAATTAACCTACAAACCTGCACGCCTTTGGAGTGTGGGAGGAAACAGGAGCACCCAGAGAATACCTAGATGTCAGAGAGGTTATGGGGAGAAGGCAGAGAATGGGGTTAGGAGGGCGAGATAGATTAGCCATGATTCAATGGCTGAGTAGACTTGATGGGCCGAATGGCCTAATTCTACTATTCCTTATGACCTTATGAAGAGATGGGCGGCACGGTGGCGCTGCAGTAGAGTTGCTGCCTTACAGTGGCAGAGACCAGACCTTGGATGCTGTCTGTACGGAGTTTGTACGTTCTCCCCGTGATCAATGTGGGTTTTCTCCGGGTGCTCCTGTCTCGTCCCACACTCCAAAGACGTGCAGGTTTGTAGGTTAATTTGGTAAAGATTGTAAATGGTCCCTGGAGTGTGTAGAGTTGTGCATGTGTACAGGGATGATCACTGGCTGGTGCGAACTTGGTGGGCCGAAGGGCCTGTTTCCGCGCTGTTTACACTAAACTAAAATTGGTGCAAGATGCACTGTAAGTGCAGGCACTGGACTTGACTGCAAAACTTCCCAGGATTAAAAAAACTCCTGACGCTTAAACTGATGGAACATTTCCCAGATGACTTTTCATATAGTTTCTCTATCCTTTGAAATAGTATAAAAAGTGAATGCATTCAAGAAATAAGTAAAAATGAGATTATGGAGACGCAAGAAACTGCAGAAGCTGGAGTACTGTGCAGATTGCTGGGGGAACTCAGCGGGTCAGCCAGCAAATGGGGAGGGAATTGACAGGCAGACATATTTCAGACAGATTGCGTACAAATAACAGAATTTAGGACAGGCAATCCGCATTGTGCAACAAATGTTACTACCAAGTGAAGATTCTCAAGTGCAGGTGCTATCGCAATGTTTAAGGAATATTTAGACAGGTACATGGATACGATAGGTTTAGAGGGATATGGTCCAAACGCTGGCAGGTGGGACAAATGTAGATGGGACATGTGTTGGAAGGAATTGCAGATGCTGGTTTACACCGAAGACAGGCACAAAATGCTGGAGTAACTCAACGGGGCAGTGTCTCTCTGATCCTGTAGATGGGACATGTTGGTCAGTGTGCGCAAGTTGGGCCAAAGAGCCTGTTTCCATGTCGTATGACTGCTTGATTCCCTATCTATTGCTATTGAGCATGAAGAAAAGTGGTTCAGGAAGAAATTGATGACAGCACAAGGTGACAATGAAAAGGAAAGAGTGGGTATGCGTGCAACAGAGGGAGAGATGGGTTTGTTTAAGAAGGAACTGCAGATGCTGGAAAATCTGGTAGACAAAAATGCTGCAGAAACTCAGCGGGTGAGGTAGCATCTATGGAGCGAAGGAAATAGGCAACGTTTCAGGTCGAAACCCTTCTTCAGACTGATGTGAGGGTGTGGGGCGGGTAGAAGAAAGGAAGAGGAGGAGCCAGTGGGCGGAAGGAGAGCTGAGAAGGGGAGGAGAAAGTAGCGACTACCTGAATTCAATTCAATCTTTAATTGTCATTGTGCAGTGTACAATACAGAGACAACGAAATGCAGTTGGTATCTCCGAAGGGCGAACTTACGAATGAACAAGTAATTACGCAGTAGTATGAGTATATACATCTATACATATACAGTGGTATCCGTGCAATTTGCTGGTGATTGGATAGTCCGGGGGGGGAGGGGAGGGGTGGAGACAGGCAGTCATTGAGGTGCAGCGTTGAGATGTGTGACAGCCGCAGGGAAGAAGCTGTTCTTGAGCCTGCTGGTACGGCAGCGGAGGGACCTGTAGTAGGTATGTTGCAAAACTTACCTTTAGCGGCGCTGCAGTTCTGCCGCTCCCCGTGTGCGCGACTTTGGCGCCTTTCGGGGGGGTGGGTTTAAAGTGCCGTTTTTGGACAGACTGGGATAATCGATGAATGTCGGGCGATTTCGTTGCGGAAGAAAAATCGCTCCGACATTTCATCAATGAAGGTATTTTGAAATTACTCTAAATTATTTATTAACTAGAGTAATTTAAAAATCACCTTCAAAAGCCGTGAGAACTGACAACCGGAAGGATTTTCCGCAGGGGAGAAAAAAAGGTAAATAGTTTATTTTTATATTAAAAGTTGGTTTTTCGGGAGGCTTTAATAATATTTTTATGTTGCGAAATGGGGTCCCAAAAAATGTATGAACAAACAGTATTTTTCCTCCCGACTTCACAGCTAACCGCAACGTTCCAATCCACCGCATTCTACTAAAACCCACTCGCTAGTTGATTTAAATGGCCATTAATTTACAGGAATCAAACACTAAATTCCTTCCATTTGGCCCAGAAATTCATGAAAATGAGATTTAAAAATTATGTTATATTGTGGATTATTGTGTGAATGTTATTTGGCACTTAGGCAATTTAAAAAAAGTTTATATTTTCTTAAGAAATGGATAGATGTTTAGATCTACTCATTGAATTTTGTAATTAGCTACAATTAGATAACTAACTAATTATATGCTTTAATTTCAGGTAATCCAAGTAAGATTGTTTAATATTTGTTTCAGAATGCTTCAATCTATAATAACTGAAAATGTATTTCAGTTCTCTTAATTTTTAAGAAAGTTATGGGCTTTTAACTTTTCCAGATCACAGCTTTTGAGTTAAGTCAATTGAAAGGCAATGGGGAGCAAGATGCTAATTTCCAAGTATGAAAATGGCCATAACTTTCTTAATACTGAAGATATGAAAGTAAATTAGGTGTCAAATTAAACTTCCTTTTATGCTTTATCTGATGGGATAAATTGCAGACTTGATTTTTTAAATCTCAAAATTTTGTAACATTGCTACCTGTAGCGTCTCCCAGATGGGAGGAGGGTAAACAGTCTATGGTTGGGGTGTGAGCTGTCCCTGGCGATGCTGTGCACCCGGCGCAGGCATCGTTTACTGTGGACAGACTCAATGGAGGGGAGTGAGGAGCCTGTGATGCGTTGGGCGATCTTCACCACCCTCTGCAGAGCTTTCCGGTCGGCGACAGAGCAATTACCATACCATACTGTGATGCAGTTGGTAAGGATGCTCTCGATGGTGCAGCGGTAGAAGTTCACCAGAATCTGGGGAGACATGTGGACCTTCTTAAGTCTCCTCAGGAAGAAGAGACGCTGGTGAGCCTTCTTGATCAGCGAGGATGTGTTGTGGGTCCAGGAGAGGTCATCGGAGATGTTGACCCCCAGGAACCTGAAGCTGGAGACACGTTCCACCTCTGTTCCGTTGATATGGATGGGGTTGTACGTGCAGCCTCTCGATCTCCTGAAGTCCACAATGAGTTCTTTGGTCTTCTTGGAGTTGAGGGCCAGGTTATTGTCGGCACACCATGCTGTTAGGAGCTGAACCTCCTCCCTGTAGGCCGACTCATCGTTGTCGCTGATGAGGCCAATCACCGTCGTGTCATCTGCCTACTTGATGATGGTGTTGGGACCATGTACAGGTATGCAGCCGTAGGTGAAGAGGGAATAGAGGAGGGGGCTCAGCACGCAGCCCTGGGGTACGCCAGTGTTCAGGGTGTGGGTAGATGAGGAGTGGTTATCCAATCTAACAGACTGTGGTCTGTTGGTTAGAAAGTCCAGTAACCAATTGCAGAGGGAGGGGTTGATGCCCAGGTCATCGAGTTTGGCGATCAATTTAGAGGGGATAATGGTGTTGAATGCTGAGCTGTAGTCGATGAACAGCATTCTCACATAAGTGTTTCTGTTGTCGAGGTGGGAGAGGGCGGAGTGGAGTGCCGTTGAGATGGCATCCTCCGTGCTCCTGTTTTTGCGGTATGCAAACTGGTAGGGGTCCAGAGGGGAGGTAGGCAGCATTTGAGGTGTGCCATGACCAGCCTTTCAAAGCACTTGGCGATGATAGGGATGAGTGCAACTGGGCGGAAGTCGTTGAGGCTCGCCGCAGTGGAGTGTTTTGGCACTGGCACGATGGAGGTGGTTTTAAGGCACGTGGGGACAACTGCCTGGGCAAGTGACAGGTTGAAGATGTCAGTCCAGACGTCTGTCAGCTGTGCAGCACAGGTCCTGAGGATGCGCCCGGGGATGCCGTCAGGGCCGGCAGCCTTACGTACATTGATTCTACTCAGTGCCACGTGCACGTCGAAGGGGTTGAGTGTGAGGGGCTGGTGGTCATCGGGGAGCACAGCCTTGATGGCCAACTCTTGGTTGTCCCTTTCAAAGCAGCCATAAAAGTGATTGAGTTCCTCGAGGAAGGATGCGTCGCTGGAAGTGGGGGTGGAGTTGGTGGCTCTGTAGTCAGTGATGGCCTGAATGACGTGCCACATGCGTCGGGGGTCGGAGTTGCTGTCGAAGTGCTCCTCGATCCGAAGCTTGTATCTGTGCTTGGCGTTCTTGATGCCCCTCTTCAGATTGGCCCTCGATGAACTATAGGCACGGGCATCACCTGACCTGAAAGCCGAGTCCCGTGCTTTCAGCAGTAGCCTGACCTCGCTGTTCATCCATGGCTTCTGATTCGGGTATGCGGCGATTTGTTTGAGTGCGGTAACACTTTTGATGGAGGAGTTGATGAAGTCCAGAACAGAGGAAGTGTAGGCGTCAATGTCAGTGTGGGAGTCAAGGGTGGCCCGAGCTGCAAAGGCATCCCAGTCAGTTTTACCAAAATGCTGCTGGAGTGTGGAGTCCGCTTCATCTGACCAAACCTTGACTGTACTTAGTACTTAGCGAGCAGGAACAATGAGAGGTGATCAGACTGACCAAGGTGGGGGAGGGGGATGGCTTTGTATGCTTCAGCCATGTTGGTGAAATTAGAAAAGTCAATGTTCATACCGCTGGGGCGCAAACGGCCCTAGCGAAATATGAGATGCAGCTCCTCCAATTTTCGGTGACCCTCACTTTGGCCATGGAGGAGGCCCAGGACAGAAAGGTCGGATTCGGAATGGGAGGGGGAGTTGAAGTGCTGAGCCACCGGGAGATCAGGTTGGGCTCCGATGGGTCGGCAGGAGATAGGGGTGGGTTTCGGGGATGACACAAGTGCTCTGGCTGAGATACAGATGGATAGACTGCAAATTATGAAATAGATCAGGATTTGATCGGCAATTTAATAAAAAGGACAAAGCCATTTATTTTTTAGAGTAAATATGCACCTTCACTTTTGTTTGGCACCTAAAGACTTTAGACTTTAAATCATTTTAAGAAAATTTGTCATTTATCAAATCTTATCAAAAAATGGTTGGTCATAAGGAATCGGATAGGAATCAGGACATTTGACCTATCAAGTCTACTCCGCCATTCAATCATCGCTGATCTATCTCTCCTTCCTAACCCCATTCTTCCGCCTTCTCCCCATAACCCCTGACACCCGTACAAATCAAGAATCTACTGTATCCACTGACTTGGCCTCCACAGCCTTCTGCGGCAAATAATTCCACACAATCACCACCCTTGCTATCAGATTCCGAATTGTCCCGAGGTTTTGGTACATTTGGGCGGTAGTGGTATATTGGTGCAGGTCCTCTGCTGATTTTCCAGCACCCTTGGTTCCAGAGCCTTTCCGGATTATCAATTTTGCCAGACCAACAGTGGTCACGGGCTTGGTGGGGGGGTCCAAGATGTCCGCCGTGGAAGTCGCCTCTGGCCAGGCCGGGGTTCCAAAACCCCGGATGCTGGTGGCAAATTCGACCCATCGATTGGCTACGGAAGTTCCGATGAGTTCGAGATCGGCCGAGGTGCCACATTTTCGGCAGGGACTTCCGGGAGGGGGGATTTTGTCTTGATTATAGGGGGGGGGGGGCTGGACCTCCAGATGCTGGAAAATCAGTGGTGGACCTGTACTTCAAATATTTGTTCGAGGTTTATAAGACTATACTTCAAAGATGACATTGTTAGGTTAGAATTTACTGTCAAGATGTGAGCAAACCCAATGTCACTTATTTGATGAACGATATGATTTTATGAATGATAATAAATATATTCAGAATAGCAACAGAACTGTGCATTATGTGCGAATATCGCAAAACTGCAGCTGATCCATATTTCTGCTGATATTAAAATGACCATACACTAATCATCAGCAAAAATGCTTGCAACACATTCAGGATGGAATCTGTGATCTGCAGCTGAGCATCAAGTCACCTGGGGAAGCTTGGACATTTAGCTCTGTGACTCTACTTTAGAGACACTGCGCGGAAACAGGCCCTTCGGCCCACCGTAACGGTGCTGACCAACGATCACCCCGTAGACTAGCACTATCCTGCACACCAGGAATAATTTACAATTTTACCAAAGCCAATGAACCGACAAACCTGCACGTCTTTGGAGTGTGGGAGGAAGTCGGAGCACCAAGAGAAAACTCACATGGTCACGGGGAGAACGTGCAAACTCCGTACAGACTAGCACCTGTAGTCAGGATCGAACCTAGGTCTCTGATGTTTTTAAGGCAGCAGCTCTACTGCTGCACCACCCCAAATTTAGATGGATTGCATCTGTTTATGAGTCTTCTTTAACACCATTACTAAACAAAACCTATTTGATATTTTTGGAGTAAGGCAAAACTCTTTTGTTCTCAAAAGAAAAAAAACAGTAATTAATCTATACTGTAGAAACAAGGAGCTGCAAATGCTGGTTTACCAAAGAAAGATGCAAAATGCTGGAGTACCAGTGGGTCAGACAACACCCCTGGAGAACATGGATAGCCAACCTCACCTATCCATGTTCTCCAGGGTTGCTGCCTGTTCCGCTGAGTTACTCCAGCATTATGTGTAATTCACCTATTCTGTTTGTTTGCTTTCAATAATTATTTCCGACATGGGAGAGGTATCTTCAGTACCCTTAGGACTGAGCTGAGTTATTTCTGAATGTTCAAGGATAATATATTCATTCACAAAATATATCAGTGAACAGAATTAATTAGTCTTAATCATCATCTTTTTTAAAATATGATTGCAAACTCCTTCATCGAGCACCATCCTGAAATAAATAAAGACCTGGGTTTGATCCCGACTACTGGTGCTATCTGTAGGGAGTTTGTACGTTCTCCCCGTGACCTGCGTGGGTTTTCTCCGGGAGCTCTGGTTTCCTCCCACAAACCAAAGACATACAGGCTTGTGGGCTAATTGTCTTGGTAATATTGTAAATTAGCCCTAGTGGGTGTAGGATAGTGATAGTGTACGGGGATCGCTGGTCAGCACGGACTCGGTGTCCGAAGGGCCTGTTTACACGGTGTATCTCCGTACTAAACCAAAGCGTTGAGAGTAACGGATGTACATTCTGACAAATATTAACCATATTAAAATAATCCTAAAGCGCTTTTTGAAATTATACTCTGGGTAATTGGTTATTCTCAAATGGGCACCTATGAGTAGTAAACACTGCCCAGTCCATCATCGGCTTTGACCTCCCTACCATCGAGGGGATCTATCGCAATCGCTGCCTCAAAAAGGCTGGCAGTATCATCAAGGACCCACACCATCCTGGCCACACACTCATCTCCCCGCTACCTTCAGATAGAAGGTGCAGGAGCCTGAGGACTGCAACGTCCAGGTTCAGGAATAGCTGCTTCCCCACAGCCATCCGGCTATTAAATTCAACTGAAACAAAACTCTGAACATTAATAAACCATTATCTGTTTATTTGCACCTTATCTGTTTATTTATTCATGTGTGTATATATTTATACAATGGTATATGGACACACTGATATGTTCTGTATTCACGCCTACTATATTCTGTTGTGTTGAAGCAAAGCAAGAATGTCATTGTCCTCTCTGGGACACATGACAATAAACTTTCTTGACTTGACTTACCTCATTGATTTCCACATGGTATCGCGATCGCTGAAAAGATGGGGAATTGTCATTCCGGTCTTTGATTATAATCCGCACTTCGTGTTTGATGACACTTCCAACTTGCAGGTTGACACAGTCGAGCACAACGACAATGGACTGGATATTGTGCGGGGGCTATTGATAAAGATATTAATAAAACATTAATATTAAGGGCTATTAATAAAACACCAATTTCAGCGTTTCCATATATAAGGCCTAATCCACACACAGACCACACTGAAACATACATAGAGTCGGAGTCTTACTCCGTGGAAACAGGCCCTTCAGCTCAACTTGCCCACGCCGACCAGCATATCCCATCTACACAAGTCCCACCTGCCTGCGTTTGGTCCTTACACCTCTAAACATGTCCTTTCCATATACCTGTCTGATTGTTTCTTAAACATTGCAATTGTATCTGCCTCAACTACCTCCTCCGGCAGCTCATTCCATACACCCATCACCCATTACGTGAAAATGTTACCCCTCAGGTTCCTAATAATTATTTCTCCCCTCATCTTAAACTACTCAGCTTCTCATTGGGAACATCCCATGGTCGAAATGAACCCCTGACGTTTCAGGTCAGGACCTTTAGTAGAGTATAGTTACGAGACACAGCGTGGAAACTGGCCCTTCAGCCTTTGCACTAGTTCTATCCTACACTGCTCAGGCCAATTTACAGAAGCCAATGAACCTACAAACGTGCATGTCTTTGGAATGTGGGAGGAAACCGGAGCACCCGGGGAAAACCCACGTAGGTCACTGGGTGAACTTTTGAACTCTTTTGTTGAATATTTTTTTATTAGAAGTATAAGTACAAGTATAAGTACATATTAAAACAACATTCTTGATAAAGAGATAGGTAGTAATTACCATCTTTTCTTATATATACTTCTAAACATTTTATTATAGTTTTTTTAATAGTGAAAAGTAAGAAAATGTGAAAAATAATTAACATAAAGATAGTTGTAAAATAACCAAGAGAAAAAAGTAAATAAAATAACAGTGGTATATTATACAAACAGTATTTATATAGTAATATATCCGTGATCAATAATGTATTATTCTTCGTCCAATCCTTCGTTCAGGTCTCGGTCAGGTCCTCGAACCGAGTCACATTGATCCCTTAAGATATTCAAGGAATGGAGACCAAATCCCATTAAATTGGTCTAACTTGCCTAAAAGTGCAAGTCTTACTCTTTCCAAGTGTAAAGTCTCCGCCATTCCTGAAATCCATAATCTGATTGTAGGGGATGTGGGGCCTTTCCAAAATTGTAAAATTAATTTTTTACCAATTATTAAACTATAATCTATAAAAGTTCTTTGTGCTGTCGTGAATAATTGATCCTTTCCTAATATTCCCAATATTATTAATTTTGGATTTGGAACTTTTGAACTCTGTACAGACAGCATCCGTAGTCATGATCAAACCCAGGTCTCTGGCGCTGTGCCACAGTGCAGCCCTTCCTGATCTCAATTCTTAGAGTCTGAAGAAGGGTCCCAACCCGGAACGTCACCTATTGGTTTTCTCCAGAGATGCATGTTGACCCATTGAGTTCTTCCACCATTTTGTGTCTACCTTTGCCATAAACCAGAATCTGCAGGTCCTTTTTTAAAAATTATATCTCATGGTCAAACTTCTTCGTATTCCTTTCGTAACATCTGATGAAAAAACTCAGTGGTATTTTACAATGTTTAACTACATTAAGACAGTATGACCATTGCACAATGAATAAACACTAAAACTCCATTAATATTTCATGCTCAGGGTATTGACAGTACTGAACGAGCAGACCGTTACTTCTCCCAATACTCCGTTTAATTTGTTTAATTCACATTTAATTTTAAGATGTTGCGCAGCAGGATAATGTTTGCTTCGTTAAACCTTATAAGTTTTAAGCGAGTGTTGAAAACAGAACAAGCAAATTACAAGGTTACCAGGGAACGATGGCCTTGACGAGTTAAAGGGAGTGTGAGAATTGGGGCTGCAGCGGGTGAAAGGGTGTGTGGGAACCAGGGCCCCATAATCTTAAATAGAGGACAGGACCAAAAGGCCTGGTATGTTAAAGGGAATGCATGTATTCAGGATATAGACACGTAATGCTGGAGCAACTCAGCGGGACAAGCAGGAACTCTGGAGAGAAGGAATGGGTGACTTTTCGGGTCGAGACCCGAGGAAGGGTCACCCAAATGCAATGTGTTAAAAATGGTTTGTGTAAAATGGGATACTTGCTAACTCTGCCGGAGTCCTATTCGTGGCGCCTCTTTGCATACCGTGGGCATACAAAACACAGAATATCACCGTGACTTGCCACATGTGGCAATAAAGTATCATTCATTCATTCATAAGGTCATAAGTGACGGGGGCAGAATTAGGCCAAACGGCCCATCTAGCCTACTCCGCCATTCAATCATGTCCGATCTATCTCTCCCTCCTAACCCCATTCTCCTGCCTTCTCCCTATAACCTTTGACACTAATCAAGAATCTATCTATCTCTGCTTTAAAAATATCAATTGACTTGGTTTCCAAAGGACACTAGATAGGTGTGTTTCTTGCTTGATTCAGTCTGCTAAAAGTAATGATGGTGTGCGCTAATATACAAAATAGCTTTATGTTTAGTCAGGACCTGAAACGTCTCTATCCATGTTCTCCAAAAATGTTGCCTGCAACTATAATTATCCATCCCTCCCCCTTTCCATCCGGTCTCAGAGACGTTCCATCTGGACGCTCCAGAGAAAACAATCCATGTTTGTCCAGGTTCTGCTGAGTCATAGTATCATACAGCATGGAAACAGGCCCTTCGGCCCAACTTGCCCATGCCAACCAAGATGCCCCATCTACACTAGTCCCACCTGCCCACATTTGGCCCATGTCCCTCGAAACCTTTCCTATCCATGTACCAGTCCAAATGTCTTTTAAATGTTGTTATAGTACCCGCTTCAGTTACCTCCTCTGACAGCTCCCTCCATATACTCACCACCGTCTGTGTTAAAAAAGTTCCTATCAAATCTTTCCGCTCTCACCATAAACCTATGACGTATGGTTCTTGGTTCATAGGTTCATAAGTCACAGGATCAGAATTAGGCCATTCGGTCCATCAGGTCTACTCTTCCATTCAATCATGGCTGATCTATCTTTCCCTCTCAACCCCATTCTATTGTCTTCTCCCCGATAAGTTCATAACTCATAAATAAGTTATGGTAATAATACTCCTATTCTGGGTGAAACACTCTGTACATCTACCCAGTCCCACTGCGTTTAAATGGAGCAGCGGAACCTGAGCGCCAGTGTGTTAAACAGAGTGCAGGAATGGTGGCGCAGCGGTAGAGTTGCTGCCTATAGCGCCGGAGACCCGGGTTCAATCCTGACTGCGGGTGCATGTCTGAGTTTGTACGTTCTCCCCGTGAACTGCGTGGGTTTTCTCTGAAATCTTCGATTTCTTCCCACACTCCAAAGACATACAGGTTTGTAGGTTAATTGGATTGGTATAATTGTAAATAAAAATGTCCCTGCAGTGTGTCGGGTCGTGTTAATGTGCGGGGATCGCTGGTCGGTGGGCCGAAGGGCCTGTTTGTGTGCTGTATCTCTAAGCTACACTAAACTGGGAGCCTGTTGTAGGTATGTTACAATACCTACCTTTAGCAGCACTGCAGTTCTGCCGCTCCCCGTGTGAGCGACTTTGGCGCCTTTCAGAGGGGGGCGGGTTTAAATTGCCGATCTTTTTCTAGGCTGTCCAAGTCGATCCATGTCGGGCGATTTTGTCGCTAAAGAGAAATCGCTCCGACGTTTCATTCATAAAGGTATTTTTAAACTACGCTAGATTATTTATTAACTAGAGTAGTTTAAAAATCATCTTCTAAAGCTCTGAATGGTGACAGCGGAACGGACCTACGGTAGGCGATAGAAGCTACACAGTTTATTTTTACATTAAAACTTGGCTTTTAGGAAGGCTTTAATCACATTTTCATGTTGCGAAAAGGGGACAAAAAAAAATGTATGAACCAGCTGTATTTTTCATACTGAGTTCACCGCAAACCGCAACGCTCCAATCCACCGCATTCCACTAAAACCCACTCGCTATTTGATTTAAATGGCCATTCATTTACAGGCATTGAACACTAAATTCCTTCCATTTGGCTTATAAATTCATGAAAATCAGATTTTAAAAATATGTTATATTGTGGATTATTGTGTGAATGTTATTTGGACACTTAGGCATTTTTTAAAAAGTTTATCTTTTCTTAAGAAATGGATAGATGTTTAGATCTTGGTAGAAACCAAAGGGTTTCCACAGCTATGTTAATAGCAAAAGGATAACAAGGGATAACATTGGTCCATTGGAGAGACCGAGTGGACAGCTATCTGCAGAGCCAAAAGAGATGGGGGAGATATTGAACGATTTATTTTCTTTGGTATTCACCAAGGAGAAGGATATTGAATTATGTGAGGTAAGGGAAACTAGTAGAGTAGCTATGGATACTATGAGTTTCAAAGTAAAAGAAGTACTGGCACTTTTGAAAAATATAAAAGTGGATAAGTCTCCAGGTCCTGACAGGATATTCCCTAGGACACTGAGGGAAGTTAGTGTAGAAATAGCCGGGGCTATGACAGAAATATTTCAAATGTCATTAGAAACTGGAATAGTCCCCGAGGATTGGCGTACTGCGCATGTTGTTCCATTGTTTAAAAAGGGTTCTAAAAGTAAACCTAGCAATTATAGACCGGTTAGTTTGACTTCAGTGGTGGGCAAATTAATGGAAAAGATACTTAGAGATAATATATATAAGTATCTGGATAAAGAGGGTCTAATTAGGAACAGTCAACATGGATTTATGCCTGGAAGGTCATGTTTGACTAATCTTCTTGAATTTTTTGAAGAGGTTACTAGGGAAATTGACGAGGGTAAAGCAGTGGATGTTGTCTATATGGACTTCAGTAAGGCCTTTGACAAGGTTCCTCATGGAAGGTTGGTTAAGAAGGTTCAACTGTTGGGTGTAAATGCAGGAATAGCAAGATGGATTCAACAGTGGCTGAATGGGAGAAGCCAGAGGGTAATGGTGGATGGCTGTTTGTCGGGTTGGAGGCAGGTGACTAGTGGGGTGCCTCAGGGATCTGTGTTGGGTCCTTTGTTGTTTGTCATGTACATCAATGATCTGGATGAAGGGGTGGTAAATTGGATTAGTAAGTATGCAGATGATACCAAGATAGGGGGTGTTGTGGATAATGAAGAGGATTTAGGCCAGTTGGAAAAATGGGCTGAAAGATGGCAGATGGAGTTTAATGCTGATAAATGTGAGGTGCTACACCTTGGCAGGACAAATCAAAATAGGACGTACATGGTAAACGGTAGGGAATTGAAGAACACAGTTGAACAGAGGGATCTGGGAATAACCGTGCATAGTTCCTTGAAGGTAGAATCTCATATAGATAGGGTGGTAAAGAAAGCTTTTGGTATGCTAGCCTTTATAAATCAGAGCATTGAGTATAGAAGCTGGGATGTAATGTTAAAATTGTACAAGGCGTTGGTGAGACCAAATCTGGAGTATGGTGTACAATTTTGGTCGCCCAATTATAGGAAGGATGTCAACAAAATAGAGAGGGTACAGAGGAGATTTACTAGAATGTTGCCTGGGTTTCAACAGCTAAGTTACAGAGATAGGTTGAATAAGTTAGGTCTTTATTCTCTGGAGCGCAGAAGGTTAAGGGGGGACTTGATAGAGGTCTTTAAAATGATGAGAGGGATAGACAGAGTTAATGTGGACAAGCTTTTCCCTTTGAGAATAGGGAAGATTCAAACAAGAGGACATGACTTTAGAATTAAGGGACAGAGGTTTAGGGGTAACATGAGGGGGAACTTCTTTACTCAGAGAGTGGTAGCGGTGTGGAATGAGCTTCCAGTGGAAGTGGTGGCGGCAGGTTCGTTGGTATCATTTAAAAATAAATTGGATAGGCATATGGATGAGAAGGGTATGGAGGGTTATGGTATGAGTGCAGGCAGGTGGGACTAAGGGAAAAAAGTTGTTCGGCACGGACTTGAAGGGCCGAGATGGCCTGTTTCCGTGCTGTAATTGTTATATGGTTATATGTTATATGGTTATAGATCTACTCATTGAATTTTGTAATTAGCTACAATTAGATAACTAACTAATTATATGCTTTAATTTCAGGTCATCCAAGTAAGATGGTTTCATATTTGTTTCAGAATGCTTCAATCTATAATAACTGAAAATTTCATTGAGTTCTCTTAATTTTTAAGAAGGTTATGGGCTTTTAACCGTTCTAGATCACAGCTTTTGAGTTAAATCAATTGAAAGTAGCAATGTTACAAAATTTTGAGATTTTAAAAATCAAGTCTCCAATTTATCCCATCAGATAAAGCATAAAAAGAAGTTTAATTTGACACCTAATTTACTTTCATATCTTCAGTATTAAGAAAGTTATGGCCATTTTCATACTCGGAAATTAGCACCTTGCTCCCCATTGCCTTTCAATTAACTTAACTCAAAAGCTGTGATCTGGAAAAGTTAAAAGCCCATAACTTTCTTAAAAATTAAGAGCTCAATGAAATTTTCAGTTATTATAGATTGAAGCATTCTGAAACAAATATGAAACCATCTTACTTGGATGACCTGAAATTAAAGCAACGTTTAAGATAATTTTTTTTAAAATTGCCTATGTGTCCAAATAACATTCACACAATAATCCACAATATAACATAATTTTTAAATCTCATTTTCATGAATTTCTGGGCCAAATGGAAGGAATTTAGTGTTTGATTCCTGTAAATTAATGGCCATTTAAATCAACTAGCGAGTGGGTTTTAGTGGAATGCGGTGGATTGGAACGTTGCGGTTAGCGGTAAAGTCGGGAGGAAAAATACTGTTTGTTCATACATTTTTTGGGACCCCATTTCGCAACATAAAAATATTATTAAAGCCTCCCGGAAAACCAACTTTTAATATAAAAATAAACTATTTACCTTTTTTTCTCCACTATGCAAAATCCTTCCCGTTGTCGACGCTCACGGCTTTTGAAGGTGATTTTTAAATTACTCTAGTTAATAAATAATTTAGAGTAATTTAAAAATACCTTCATTCATGAAATGTCGGAGCGATTTTTCTTCCGCAACAAAATCGCCCGACACTCATCGATTTTCCAGGTTTGTTGAAAAACGGCACTTTAAGCCTGCCCCCCTCTGAAAGGCGCCAAATTCGCGCACACGGGGAGCGGCAGAACTGCAGCGCTGCTCAAGGTAAGTTTTGTCACATACCTATTGAAAGGCAATGGGGAACAAGATGCTAATTTCCGAGTATGAAAATGGTCATAACTTTCTTAATACTGAAGATATGAAAGGGAATTAGGTGTCAAATTAAACTTCTTTTTATGCTTTATTTGATGGGATAAATTGCAGACCTGATTTTTAAAATCTCAACATTTTGTAACATTGTGTTGAAGGGAGAATATGAACCAGGGCCTCATTCTGCGAAATTGAGAGTGGGTACCAGGCCCGTGTGTGAAAGAGAGCACCGCAATCAGGGCTCCAGTGTCTTGAAGACAACAGAAGAATCAGCATCCAGCAAGACACTTGCCGAACCATCGCAATTTATGAGTATCTGTATAGCAGATTATAAGATTATAAATTTCACTTCAGAGCCTTCTCTGCAATTTATAACTATTCTAACACATGCAGCAGCCTATCTGTGGACTGAACACATGAAATAATTCTGCTTGGTAACTGTGGTTCTCACGAGTATAAATAATAATTATTACTAAGTATTCTCTCCATTTTCCATTCAATTTGGGCAGAGCATGTCACTCTTGAACAACAACAGGTTGCTGCACTGCATTTTTTTCTTCTTTCTACAAATCTTGATCCAAGCTTAGATCCTCGTTATTGAAGCCAAAATGTAACGACTTGTTTTCTAATTTCAAATCTGCATTAGACAAGACCAGCCAGAATTACACTGTACCTGATGCCAACTCAAACCAAACAAAAGACTCAAAGATAGACACAAAAAGCTGGAGCAACTCAGCGGGATGGACGATGTTTCGGGCCGAGACCTTTCTCCGAAGATGCTGCCTGTCCCGCTGAGTTACTCCAGCTTCTTGTGTTTACCTTCGGTTTAAACCAGCATCTGCAGTTCCTTCCTAAACAAAGATTCAAAGAGTCTTCTGCAGCATCCCTTGTCAGGATCGAACCAGGGTATCTGGCACTGCAAGGCAGCAACTCTACCCAATTGCAACCAGATTATACAGTGGACGGCTGTGCATTCAAAGGGGATGAGTTTAGAGTCACAAAATCATACAGTAAGGAAAAAGGCCATTGGTAGGTATATGGAACGGGCTATCGGAGGAGGTAGTTGAGGCAGGTACTATCACAAAATTTAAAAAACATTTGGACAGGTATATGGACAGGATATGGTCGTATGTATTTCGGCGGGGCACGAACCGGCGGAGACAATGTGTCTACTGGGGCAGTCAGGTTTGTGGATTTTGGGGAGAAGGTAAAATACATGAAGAAGGGTTTCGGCCCGAAACGTTGCCTATCTCCTTCGCTCCATAGATGCTGCTGCACCCGCTGAGTTTCTCCAGCATTTTGTGTACTATGGATAGGATATGTTTTGACGGAAATTGGCCAAACACTGTCAGGTGAGACTAGTGTAGATGGGGCATGTTGGTCAGCGTGGGGAAGTTGGGCCGCAATGTATGACTGACTCTAAGAGTTAAAGCCCTGTCCCACTGTACGGGTTCATTCACGAGTTCTCCCCGAGTTTCCCCTGATCTGAACTCGGAGACTTACTCCAGATTTTTGTGTCTATCTTCAGTTTGATTTGGCATCAAGTTTGGCACAGACATTCCTCTGTGCCGCACTGTTCGATGTCCAAAATAAGATTCGCCGTTGAATCAACACGTGGTAATCTCAAGGCAAAGGTGACGTACCTCACCTGTGAGACTAAGAAGTGTAATGGAGCTCTGAACGTGCTTATACTGTAAGTAGTTTTGATCAACACATTCGATTCTACCGTCTGAACATCACAACCACGTAGAAATCTCAATTTTCTGCCAGTAATTGAATTGTTCATCCATGCAATTAATTGAAAATAACAGACCCAGGATTCCACATAAAGCATAATGATATCCACAAAGACCATTGACTTGTCCAACATGAACAAAAACATATTTTGGTCCTTTGTTTGAAGTTGATTGATGTTAAACCCCAAAATTAACGCTAATAGGCTGTGTAAAGATTAGGCTGCATATACAACACTTTTAATTCAGGAAGTAACTTAAATTTTGTTGCTAGTTGGCGGCAGAGTGGCGCGGCGGTAGAGCTGCCACCTTACAGCGCCGGTGACCCGGGTTTGATCCCGCCTACGGGTGCTTGTCCGTACGGAGTTAGTACGCTCTCCCCGTGGCCGCGTGGGTTTTCTCCGAGATCTTCAGTTTCCTCCCACACTCCAAAGACGTACGAAGGTTAATTGGCATGGGAAAAATGTAAAAAAAATTGTCCCTGGTGTGTGTAGGTTAGTGTTAATGTGCAGGGACCGTGGTCGGTGCAGATTCGAAGGGCCTGCTTCCGCGCTGTATCTCTAAACTAAGCTGAAAGTTGTTTTGTATATTAGCGCACACCATCATTAGTTTAAGCAGACTAAATCAAGCAAGAAACACAGTGTACTTTACAGGCAAAGTGAATGGATATATTTAAAGCAGAGATAGATAGATTCTTGATTAGTACGGGTGTCAGGGCTTATGGGGCGAAGGCAGGAGAATGGGGTTAAGAGGGAGAGATAGATCAGCCATGATTGAATGGCGGAGTAGACTCGATGGGCCGAATGGCCTAATTCAACGCCTATCACTTATGACTAGTTTAACTTGGCATCATGTTCAGAGTCGTCTTCCTGGCCCGAAAAAGCCAGTTCCTGTGCTCTGCTGTTCTATTTTCTTTCATTTTAGCAGCTGAATATTTAGCAACACCAACTTTGCTGTATCATACGCCAGCATTCTCTGTCACTTGATGGCAAAATGCAAATGTGACTTTTTCGTGCCAACATTTTTTCCATTTGAAATGTGTGCATTTAAAGAACAATCAGATCATTCACCAGAGAATTGGTGGTGGCATTTTGTGCAAAGTGAATTCTAACAACTCTCACTTCCGAGGGGCTGGAAATGGGTCACGATAATGAAATTCATTAAAATACCCATTTTTAATGTGACTGAAATGACCCAAACATTCCTGGACCAAAGTGACACTGAGCAGATGAGAAACGTTAACCAAGGTGTTGAAATCAATCAATCAATGCACTTTGAGAAGCTTTCACCGGACAAAGGTTCAGAGGTTTAAAGAAGCAATTTAGTTTAGTTTTGTTGTCAGTTTAGAGATACAGCACGGAAACAGGCCCTTCGGCCCACCGGGTCCGCGCCGACCAGCGACCCCCGCACATTATCACCATCCCACACCCACTCGGGACAATGTTTACATTTACCAAGCCAATTAACCTACAAACCTGTACATCTTTGGAATGTGGGAGGAAATCGAAGATCTTGGAGAAAACCCGCGCAGGTCATGGGGAGAACGTACAAACTCCGTACAGGGAGAACCCGTAGTCGGGATCGAACCCGTAGTCGGGATTCTTAGAATAGGGGAGAGGTCATTTAAGACTGAGGTGACTTTTTCACCCACAGAGTTGTGAATTCATGGAATTCCACGCCACAGAGGGCAGTGGAGGCCAAGTCACTGGATGGATTTAAGAGAGAGTTAGATAGAGCTCTAGGGGCTAGTGGAGTCAAGGGATATGGGGAGAAGGCAGGCACGGGTTATTGATAGGGGACGATCAGCCATGATCACAATGAATGGCGGTGCTGGCTCGAAGGGCCGAATGGCCTCCTCATGCACCTATTTTCTATGAACCCGGGTCTCCAGCGCTGCATTCGCGGTAAGGCAGCAGCTCTACCGCTGCGTCACCGTGACTGCCCAAATCTGGAGCCTAAGAGCATAATTCTGGAGCATAAGCTCAGCCATAAGGGACAAAGCAGAGCCTTGGATATAAAGTCATGCAGCATGTAAACAGGCCCATTGGCCCACTGAGTCAATGCACACCATCAAACATCCATTTCATTTCGGAGTCACGTGAGTGACTTCGTGAAGAACCCGCCAGCACGCATGCGCGACATATCGACGCTCGCATTGCAGTCGACGGCTGGAGAGGAGCGCGGCTCGTCACCAGCCCTTCATAAGGGCCACTCAGGTAAGTACTAACAACCTTGAGTTGGTTGTTCGGTGTAAGTAATTGTGTTTTCTTCCACAGAGACATGGACAGCAGGAAAAATAAAGGCCGTAAAACTTCTACAAGGAGTTGTCGGCAACCCAACCCGGAGCCCCCCTCCACGGCAGGAGGACGGGCCGGGAAAAAGGCGCGCAAGCCGGGGAGCCCTGTATTCACAGGATCCGGTTTACCGACGCAGCTATGCCCTAGCGGGGTACCTGCAGTACAAACAGTCGGTACAGCGCCGGAGCAGGTGCATCCTGACTCCATCTCGCTCTCACCCACTGGGTCGTTTGCAGAGACGAGCAAGAGGGATTCGCGTGCTGATGCACGGCCCTTCTCCCTGAGCCCTCTTGAAGGAGGCAGGGATGCAATTCCACTACCTAGCCCTTCGCGGGTTGAGGTCTCACCAGGAGCCACTAGGAAGTGGTCTGGTGAATCAGGCAGGCCCGAGTCCACTGGCAGACCAAGGAGGGCCAGTGTCGACTCACCACCCAGGGGGACCAGGAGGAGTCACAAGGGTGGAGCCTCGCCTAGGTCACCGCTTCCCCCGCTGGGGGCAGGTCGGGACCGTACGCCGTCTGGGTCCAGATCAAGGACAGTCGGCAAGCCCGCGCGGACGTCGGGTCACCACGCTGCGGCGTCAGGTGCCGACCTCTCCCCACCCATGCCCTTCGAGGCAGCCGGGTCCAGCTCAGCGAAAAGGAGGCGCTTGAGCAGGTCCGCGCGGGAATCGCTCAGCTTCGCCGAGGCGGCTGGTAGCGACACATCATCACAGTACCGATATTACCTCGACGAGGTACGGACTGCTGATCTGAGCCTCCGGAGTTCCTTCGGGCGCGAGGCCTCTTACCTCCCACACCCGCCCGATGAAGGGCGCTTGGATCGTATGGAGAGGATATTGGAGCAAGTTCTTCTCAAACAGAAACAGGACACACACAGCTCCAGGGGACTCATGGATATATCCCCGTCCCCATCTATGGACAGCATAAGACCAGATGAGGAGGACATCCTGGTACATGCCCCAGCAGCACCTGAGGTCCCTCAGGAAGATCTGCTGGATGTGGCAGCCAAATTCGGGTTACCCGTATCATCAGGACAACCCCTCAACATCAAACTGGCCGCAACCATATATTACCTTACCAACCATCAATTGCAGGAGGAGGTCCTTGTGAAGGCCATGGAGAGACACAAGGCTCCAGGGAACTGCAATTCACTCCACGTGCCGATTGTGAACATGCCAATCTGGGGTAATATCAGCCCGGGCATCAGAGCGCAGGAAGTGAAACTGCAGAGGATTTTAAAACTACTTACGTCTGGGATCACCGCTTTTGCAAAGTCGGTAGATGGGGTTGATCTAAGCACCGAACAGGAGGATGCTCTAGCTCTGCTCTGCAATACGCAGTACGAGATCAACGCTTTCCGGAAGAGCATTATTAAACCTTCCTTGAATCCCAAATTTGCGGCACTATGCAGAGCACCTCCTACCCCCCCACCTAGACAGCTGTTCGGGGAAGACCTCCCAAAGCAGGTCAAAGAGCTGGATGACCATGCGAAAACCATAGGTCTGATGAGACCACATTTTGTGGCCAGACCTTCGGCCAAGAAGACACCTTACTTCAGGCCACGAGGTCAGACCGACAGGCCAACAAGGACCTACGTTCCGGCACCTCCTCAATATCAACAGCCTCCTCAGCCCAGGCCTTTTTTAGGGCTAGGCCCTCAGCGGCCAGCATGGAAGATGCGGATTCCGCACCAACCACGAAACCCAGCACCTCCACGTCCCACCAAAAATCCCAGGGACCGCCGATAACCATGAAGGTAAGGGGGTCTGGATTCCATGCACTTGCATGTCTAACCTCACGAGTTGGGGGCAGATTACGGGGATTTAAGGAGGCTTGGGAAACCATCACTTCAGATGAGTTTATCTTGCAAAGTATTCAGGGTTATGAAATTGAGTTTATTCATGGCCAATTGCCTCCACCCCAGCATATGCCGAATCGCAAATTTGTACTTTCCAAAAAAGAATTGGCAGAAAGCTATGCTGAAATCTTGAGTTTACAAGACAAAGGTGTGATAGAACGAACCACACATGAACCAATTGAATTTGTGTCTAATATATTTACTAAAACTAAAAAAGACGGTGGATGCCGGGTCATTATAGATTTAACTCACTTGAATACCTTTGTAAAATACACCCATTTCAAAATGGACACATTTGAAACAGCCAAATCTTTGATTTCGGAGGGCTGCTTCATGGCATGCATTGATTTAAAAGATGCATACTATTCAGTATCCATTCGGAAACATCATAGGAAGTTCTTGAAGTTTACCTGGATGGATCAGCTTTGGCAATACAAAGCATTGCCCAATGGGCTTACTACAGCCCCCAGACTGTTCACCAAACTACTCAAGCCAGTGTTATCTACACTGCGGAGACAATATCATACGGTCATGGCCTATTTGGATGACATTCTGATAATTGGGCACACTCTGGAATCAGCAGAGTTGGCGGTTTCAGCCACAGTGGAAATTTTTCAAAAAATGGGGTTTATAATCCATCCAGACAAATCAAAGTTCCTCCCCGCACAGATCATGGACTACTTGGGGTTCACGATAGACTCCAATCGCATGATCACCACCATCCCAACTAACAAAGTTGGTGATGTGTTTCAAGCATGCAAGAACCTGGTCTGCGCCAGTATACCGTCTATCAGATTAACTGCCAGGGTAATTGGCAAAATTGTAGCAGTATTTCCAGCTGCTCAATATGGACCTTTACACTATCAGAATTTACAAAGGTCAAAAATAACAGCATTAAAACTAAATGCTGGACATTATGATAGACCTATGCAGTTGCCGGTTAAGGCAAAACTTGAGTTACTATGGTGGATTGGCAATATCCATAACTCATTTAAACCCATCATTGTGCCTCGTCCAATGGTATACTTGCAAACAGATGCAAGCTCCCATGGCTGGGGAGCTACGGACAACAACAACAGTTGTGGAGGTAGATGGGATTCACTTGAAGCTACTTTGTTGTTAGCACAAGGGATAAACTATTTGGAGATGCTAGGAGCATTCCACGGACTAAGAGCCTATTGTTCAAACATGACTAACACTCATGTCCGTCTCCAAATAGACAATACCACTGCGGTGGCTTATCTGAATCATATGGGCGGTACCAGGTCAATTTCATGCAATGAATTGGCAAACACAATTTGGCTCTGGTGTATTCAACGGAATATCTGGATCTCAGCTACCTACTTGCCAGGTGAGCTCAATACAGTGGCGGACACCAGGTCACGGAAGTTCAATGACAACATCGAGTGGATGTTGAACCCCCAAATATTCACCAAAATTACAGCCAAATTTGGTAAACCGGATATTGACCTTTTTGCGTCACGGTTGAACCATCAGGTACCAACATACGTATCATGGGAGCCAGATCCTGGGGCAATGGCGATGGACGCATTCTCGCTAGACTGGGGGAAATGGTTCTTCTATGCCTTTCCTCCATTCTGCCTCATCAGTCGGGTATTGCGGAAAATCCAGCTCGATGCTGCCAAGGGCATCCTCATTATACCCGACTGGCCTACGCAATCATGGTATCCGGTGGTCCTTGGAATGATAAGTCAACCATGGGTCCTCTTAGAGGGTTGCCCACAATTGGTGACGAACCCTGCCACAGGGGAACCACACCCCTGCCATAGTCATTTGAATCTATTGGCTTGCAGGATCTGAACAGGCCACTACTTCAGTATGGTCTATCTTCAAGGACAATGGATACCATGGGAGCATCATGCAGGGAGTCCTCAAGACGGCAGTACTTATCGTACATCAGGAAATGGGAATCCTATTGTGGCCGCATGGACGTTGCATATGACTCCGTCTCCATCACAGATGTGCTGGAATTTCTTGCGGGGCTACACCATGATCAACATCTCAGCTATAGTGCCATCAATAGCGCCAGGAGTGCGCTATCGTCCTACCTCAATATTGAGGTAGGATCCAATAAATTGGTCTCCAAACTTATGCGGGCGATATTTAATTCCAACCCGCCGAGGCCCCGTTACAACGTCACATGGGATATTGGCAAAGTGCTGACCCTGTTGATAACATGGTCACCCATGACGGGGCTCGAATTGGACAAACTCACCCTGAAGGTGGTGATGTTGATGGCACTTACTTCAGCACAAAGGGTGCAAACGCTTCACAAGGCCAAGATCGACAGAATGATCTCTACCCCTGAACGGGTCACTTTCTTCATTGATGAATTGCTCAAGCAGCATAGACCTGGATTTACAGGGCTGCAGCTGGAGTTTCCAGCATACCCCGCTGATGCTAGGCTATGCATAGCCACCCATATCCGCCACTATATCAAAGTGACGAGGAAAATAAGGGGAATGGAGCAATACCTGTTCATCAGTCACAAAAAACCTCACCATAGAGTGACGGTGCAGACGATATCCCGATGGCTCAGGATCGTCTTGAACAAGGCAGGTATTGACACTGATGTTTTTAAATCCCATTCCACCAGGGCAGCATCAACATCGGCGGCAAAGGTCATGGAGGTGCCCATGGACCAGATACTTGACACAGCGGGATGGGCCAGTGAAGCCACTTTTCAACGGTTTTACAACAAACCCGTCACCGTACCTGGAATGTTCGCAGGAGCCGTGCTGGATGCAGGCCGAGAGCATACAGTTACCCCTCAGTGAGGGGCCTTTCTTGTTGTTATTAATAAATATTATTACTTTTTCAGAGAAACAGTGACGGAAATTGATTACTGCTGTCCACCTTTTCAGTAGCGTGTGTGATAGCATGGACGTTGTCCAGGGCGTGAAATCACAGAAGCTTTGAAGTCTTCACGAAGTCACTCACGTGACTCCGAAATGAAATAGTAAGATTAAACGAGAACTTACCAGTTTGAAGTTTGATCTTTATTTTATGAGGAGTTGCGATGAGGGATTTCGTGCCCTCCGCTCCCAACCCTCGATCATAAAGTCAACTGGTAACTAGAGTCTCTTCAATCTTACTATAACAAGTCATTTCTTGGCTTGGTTTTTTCTGTGATTCCACACCGCGGCTTTGAAGTATGTCGCGCATGCGTGCTGGCGGGTTCTTCACGAAATCCCTCATCGCAACTCCTCATAAAATAAAGATCAAACTTCAAACTGGTAAGTTCTCGTTTAATCTTACTATTAACACTACTTTGGTCATATTCTCCTAATGTTCCCTTCAATGATCCACAGATTCCAGTGTTCAGTTATAGACCGTCTACCAATGTGTACATCGTTTGAGGTGTGGAGAATAGAACAGTGGGTGTGCATGAACAGGCCCGTCAGTTTAGTGAACAGCGTGGAAACAGGCCCTTCGGCCCACCGAGTCCAGGCCGACCAGCAATCACCCCGCACACTGGTCACGTCCCACGCTCAAGGGACAACTTAAGGGCCTGTCCCACCAGCATGCAACTCTATGCGATGAGCGCGACCTAACGTGGTCGCTTGAGCCGTCCGGCGTTACGTGGCCGGTTCCACTTCGATCGCCGGAGCCGTGCGGAATTGTGCGGAGTTCGTCCCGACATCGCGCGGGGCTCCGAAAAACTGACCATGTTCAAAAATTCCGCGCGGCAACAGCTTGTCGGCTTGCAGTCGCCTCGACGCATTACACACCGCCTCGACATCGTGCCTCCATGAACCTCTCTGTAGGTGCCTCCGTGACCCTCTATGTGTATGGTTCCGTGGCCCTCTGTGTGTATGTGCCTCTGTGCCCCTCTCTGTGTGCCCCTCTCTGTCCTGGCGAACTTACCTTAGACTTCGCTCCAAGTTCGCCTCACTTTGCGCCGCGTTGCGCCACTCACCCGACCTCCGCGCGGCCCTCGCTGCCGGTTTGGTCGCTCTTGCCGCATGCAGGCGCATGCTGCTGGGAACGACCCTGTACAGGGGATCACCCGACCTCCGCGCGGCTCCCGCTTCTAGTTTGATCGCGCTCTCCGCATGGAGTCAGATGCTGGTAGGACAGGCCCTTTACGGAATTTGGAATTCCACGTCTTTGGAATGTGGGAGGAAACCTGGAGAAAACCCTTGCGGTCACGGGGAGAATGCACAACCTCCATACAGACAGCACCCGTAGTCAGGATCGAACCCGGGTCTCTGGCGCTATAAGGCAGCAACTCTACCACTGCGCCACCGTGCAGACAAGTTGGGACGAAGGGTCTGATTCTGTGCTCAACGACAGATGAGATTAGTTTAGCTGGGAATCATGTTCGACGTAGATGCTGTGGACTGCAGCTCTAACGCTGCTCCACTGTGCCAAAGAGAAATGCACAAGGCAGTAGCCAAAAGCAGGAAAGTGGAATTTGACAGCTCTTTCATCATCCACATGGATTATGTAATTTTCTTTGACCTACGATACGATACGATAGACCTTTATACATCCCAGGAGTGAAATTGATCTGCCAACAGTCATTAAACACAACAAGATACATGCAACATGAAGATTGTTAAGGGTTTGGACACGCTAGAGGCAGGAAACATGTTCCCGATGTTGGGTGAGTCCAGAACCAGGGGCCACAGAATAAGGAGTAAGCCATTTAGAACGGAGACGAGGAAACACTTTTTCTCACAGAGATTGGTGAGTCTGTGGAATTCTCTGCCTCACAGGGCGGTGGAGGCAGCTTCGCTGGTTGCTTTCAAGAGAGAGCTAGATAGGGCTCTTAAAAATAGTGGAGTCAGGGGATATGGGGAGAAGACAGGAACAGGGTACTGATTGGGGATGATCAACCATGATCACATTGAATGGGGGTGCTGGCTCAAAGGGCCGAATGGCCTACTCCTGCACCTATTATCTATTGTCCATTGAAATTAGAGTGACTAGTGGAAAGTCCAGGATTGGGGATGTGCAATGATTGGGGAGGGGGGGGAGGGGGAGGGGGTGCAGGGAGGAGGGGATTCAGTGTACCCCATGACAGGAGGGGGAGGAGTTGTACAGCTTGATAGCCATGGGAAAGAAGGATCTCCTGTGGCGTTCTGTGCTGCATCTTGGTGGAACCAGTCTGTTGCTGAAGGTGCTCCTCAGGTTGACCAGTGTGCCGTGGAGGGCGTGACCTGTATTGTCCAAGATGCTCTGCACCATGATCCTACAACATGTTTAACAGCGACATCAATAAGGGTTTGCTCCTTTCATCTTTGCAGATAGGATTTAAATATCAGGTGGAAGTTCAGAGGGCTGAAGGTCACGGGAGGAATCATTAAAGGAACTTCAGATAAATGCTTCAGTTTACATTGTCGGTTTTCACCTCCTTCTGGCTTTGTCAGACAAATAAGCAAAATACCTTTTTGGCCATTTAATCCATTATTTCTCATCGACAGTCAATGGATATTGTTAAGGCAGAGATAGATAGATTCTCGATCGGTACGGGTGTCAGGGGTTGTGAGGAGAAGGCAGGAGAATGGGGTTGAGAGGGAAAGATAGATTAGCAATGTTTGAATGGCGGAGTAGACTTGATGGGCTGAGTGGCCTAACTCTGCTCCTATCACTTATGAACTTATACATCAGCCACCCTCGTCACTGTCTTGCAGTGCTATACAGAGGTTGGTGGGTGCTTAGAACACACTGCCAGGGAGGGATGAGCAGGCAAATACAACCAATAGTGTTTTTTCAGAGATTTAATTGATCGGCACAAACATTTTCAAGGAATGGAGTGATATTTGCAGGCATTTAACTTGGCATCAAGTTCGTCACAGACACTGTGGGCCAAATGGGCTATTCCTGTACTGTGGGCCAAATGGGCTATTCCTGTGCTATCATTAAAGAATCACAGCCATAATAACAAATAATTGTAAATAAAAACAGTTCTATTTTATTATTAATCATATGCCTTCTATTTCTTTGGGTTTTTTTTAGAAGATCTAACCCAAACCATTAACAAGCTTCCAGTTGGTAGGACTGTCCAGTGGGCCTGCTCGATAAAGCATACTTTTTTTAGTTCCGGTTAGTTTAGAGATACAGCACGGAAACAGGCCGATCGGCCCACCCTGTCAGCGCCGAACAGTACACACATTAGGACCAATTTACATTTTTACCAAGCCAATTAACCTACAAATTTATACGTCTTTGGAGTGTGGGAGGAAACCGAACATCCCAGAGAAAACCCATGCAGGTCACAGGGAGAACGCACAAACTCCGTACAGACAGCACCCGTAGTCAGGATCGAACCTGGGTCTCTGGCGCTGTAAGCACTGTAAGGCAGTAACTCTACCGCTGCGCCACCGTGCCGCCCGGTTTTAGTTTTGTTCATTTGCTGTTATTAACCTTTGTAGCTTCCTTCAATGATCTGACAATTAATCCCACCCTGTTTTCTACAAACCTCAACATGTGTCTTGTGAAGGCTTGGCACACCAGCTCAGTGAATGCATGAGGCTGAGAGGAAAATCTGTTTGCACAGGTAAATTTGTGTGCCATGTACAATTCTCCTTACCAGCAAGAGCTGCCGCTACCTGACAGACTTCCCCCTCATTTGCCTTCAGATCCTCGTGTTATCTTAATTCACTCCGGCAGCCGCCTTGTGCAAAGTCAGATGCCTGATTTTACAACAGCAAGCAATCCCAAGGATCTATTTTCATGGACGTCTTTCAGAAACGGTGCCTGTAAGCTGCTCTCTTTCATCATCCTGTCTTTGTGGACTGTCTAACAACAAGGAAGCATCTTTGGACTGTCAAAAGCCACAAAGGCTGAAAGTGAAAACCAAATTTAAACCCTGGGCGGCATGGTGGCGCAGCGGTAGAGTTGCTGCCTTGCAGCGCCAGAGACCCAGTTTCGATCCCGACGATGTGTGCTGCCCGTACGGAGTTTGTACGTTCTCCCCGTGACCTGCGTATGTTTTCCCCTGGATGCTCTGGTTTCCTCCCACAACTCTAAAGATGTACAGGTTTGTAGGTGGGTACAGATTGTAAATTGTCCACAGTATGTGTAGGAAAGGGCTTGTTGGTCAGCGCAGTCTCTGTGGGCCAAAGGGCCTGTTTCTATGTCTCTAAACTAAACGCAACTAAACTAATTGGGTAATTGCAGGCCTGGGGTGACCTTAATCTGGTCAACGAGGGTCCACATGGTGCTTTGGTCTTATTCAAAGCAATCAAGGCCAGTGAAGCTCCACCCATGAAGCAACTGAGGAAAACATTGGCCAGGGACAAACCCCATGACACTAATTGTGCCGCAGGACACAAGTGCAATTCCAAAATCCAAAAGCATTCAAAGATGAAATAAACTAATTAAAAAAAATACTGGAAAATCCCAGCATGTCAGGCAGCATTCGTGGAGAGAGGAAAAAAAACCAAGAGTCAACATTTGATTGAAAACCTTTCGTCAGGACTGGGAAGAAAAGGAAGGTGGAGATGGGATGGGTGGAACAAAAGGAATCGGGAAGCCATAGACAGCCAGTGGAGGCGGCACGGTGGCGCAGCAGTAGAGTTGCCGCCTTACAGCGCTTGGAGACCCAGGTTCGATCCCGACTACGGGTGCTGTCTGTACGGAGTTTGTACGGTTTTCCCACAACCTGCGTGGGTTTCCTCCGACATCTTTGGTTTCCTCCCACACTCCAAAGGCGTCCAGGTTTGTGGGTTAGTTGACTTGGTGTGAGTGTAAATTGTCCGAAGTCACTGGTCGGCGCGGAATCGGTGGGCCGAAGGGCCTCTTTCACCACTGTATCTCTAAACTAAACAGTCAGGTTAACACTGAGTTGCCAGGGGACGCCTGCAACGCCAACGCCACATGCAGGCAAAGACTGGGACGCTAGGATAACCCAGAGACCGCCAGCGCTATCTCTTCAAGCCCTAAAACTGAGCCGTCAGGATAAGCCTCGAGGTAAGGGTGAACTACAGGGAGAAGCCTGAGATCGCCACGCCCTCTGCCGGGACAAGCCCGAGATCGCCATGCCTCTGATGGCAAGGGGCAGCAACTCATGTTGTCCTGGACTTCCTTCATAACTTACAGGAGTGGAATGAGGCGCTTGAGCAGGTCCGCGCGGGAATCGCTCAGCTTCGCCGAGGCGGCTGGTAGCGACACATCATCACAGTACCGATATTACCTCGACGAGGTACGGACTGCTGATCTGAGCCTCCGGAGTTCCTTCGGGCGCGAGGCCTCTTACCTCCCACACCCGCCCGATGAAGGGCGCTTGGATCGTATGGAGAGGATATTGGAGCAAGTTCTTCTCAAACAGAAACAGGACACACACAGCTCCAGGGGACTCATGGATATATCCCCGTCCCCATCTATGGACAGCATAAGACCAGATGAGGAGGACATCCTGGTACATGCCCCAGCAGCACCTGAGGTCCCTCAGGAAGATCTGCTGGATGTGGCAGCCAAATTCGGGTTACCCGTATCATCAGGACAACCCCTCAACATCAAACTGGCCGCAACCATATATTACCTTACCAACCATCAATTGCAGGAGGAGGTCCTTGTGAAGGCCATGGAGAGACACAAGGCTCCAGGGAACTGCAATTCACTCCACGTGCCGATTGTGAACATGCCAATCTGGGGTAATATCAGCCCGGGCATCAGAGCGCAGGAAGTGAAACTGCAGAGGATTTTAAAACTACTTACGTCTGGGATCACCGCTTTTGCAAAGTCGGTAGATGGGGTTGATCTAAGCACCGAACAGGAGGATGCTCTAGCTCTGCTCTGCAATACGCAGTACGAGATCAACGCTTTCCGGAAGAGCATTATTAAACCTTCCTTGAATCCCAAATGTGCGGCACTATGCAGAGCACCTCCTACCCCCCCACCTAGACAGCTGTTCGGGGAAGACCTCCCAAAGCAGGTCAAAGAGCTGGATGACCATGCGAAAACCATAGGTCTGATGAGACCACATTTTGTGGCCAGACCTTCGGCCAAGAAGACACCTTACTTCAGGCCACGAGGTCAGACCGACAGGCCAACAAGGACCTACGTTCCGGCACCTCCTCAATATCAACAGCCTCCTCAGCCCAGGCCTTTTTTAGGGCTAGGCCCTCAGCGGCCAGCATGGAAGATGCGGATTCCGCACCAACCACGAAACCCAGCACCTCCACGTCCCACCAAAAATCCCAGGGACCGCCGATAACCATGAAGGTAAGGGGGTCTGGATTCCATGCACTTGCATGTCTAACCTCACGAGTTGGGGGCAGATTACGGGGATTTAAGGAGGCTTGGGAAACCATCACTTCAGATGAGTTTATCTTGCAAAGTATTCAGGGTTATGAAATTGAGTTTATTCATGGCCAATTGCCTCCACCCCAGCATATGCCGAATCGCAAATTTGTACTTTCCAAAAAAGAATTGGCAGAAAGCTATGCTGAAATCTTGAGTTTACAAGACAAAGGTGTGATAGAACGAACCACACATGAACCAATTGAATTTGTGTCTAATATATTTACTAAAACTAAAAAAGACGGTGGATGCCGGGTCATTATAGATTTAACTCACTTGAATACCTTTGTAAAATACACCCATTTCAAAATGGACACATTTGAAACAGCCAAATCTTTGATTTCGGAGGGCTGCTTCATGGCATGCATTGATTTAAAAGATGCATACTATTCAGTATCCATTCGGAAACATCATAGGAAGTTCTTGAAGTTTACCTGGATGGATCAGCTTTGGCAATACAAAGCATTGCCCAATGGGCTTACTACAGCCCCCAGACTGTTCACCAAACTACTCAAGCCAGTGTTATCTACACTGCGGAGACAATATCATACGGTCATGGCCTATTTGGATGACATTCTGATAATTGGGCACACTCTGGAATCAGCAGAGTTGGCGGTTTCAGCCACAGTGGAAATTTTTCAAAAAATGGGGTTTATAATCCATCCAGACAAATCAAAGTTCCTCCCCGCACAGATCATGGACTACTTGGGGTTCACGATAGACTCCAATCGCATGATCACCACCATCCCAACTAACAAAGTTGGTGATGTGTTTCAAGCATGCAAGAACCTGGTCTGCGCCAGTATACCGTCTATCAGATTAACTGCCAGGGTAATTGGCAAAATTGTAGCAGTATTTCCAGCTGCTCAATATGGACCTTTACACTATCAGAATTTACAAAGGTCAAAAATAACAGCATTAAAACTAAATGCTGGACATTATGATAGACCTATGCAGTTGCCGGTTAAGGCAAAACTTGAGTTACTATGGTGGATTGGCAATATCCATAACTCATTTAAACCCATCATTGTGCCTCGTCCAATGGTATACTTGCAAACAGATGCAAGCTCCCATGGCTGGGGAGCTACGGACAACAACAACAGTTGTGGAGGTAGATGGGATTCACTTGAAGCTACTTTGTTGTTAGCACAAGGGATAAACTATTTGGAGATGCTAGGAGCATTCCACGGACTAAGAGCCTATTGTTCAAACATGACTAACACTCATGTCCGTCTCCAAATAGACAATACCACTGCGGTGGCTTATCTGAATCATATGGGCGGTACCAGGTCAATTTCATGCAATGAATTGGCAAACACAATTTGGCTCTGGTGTATTCAACGGAATATTTGGATCTCAGCTACCTACTTGCCAGGTGAGCTCAATACAGTGGCGGACACCAGGTCACGGAAGTTCAATGACAACATCGAGTGGATGTTGAACCCCCAAATATTCACCAAAATTACAGCCAAATTTGGTAAACCGGATATTGACCTTTTTGCGTCACGGTTGAACCATCAGGTACCAACATACGTATCATGGGAGCCAGATCCTGGGGCAATGGCGATGGACGCATTCTCGCTAGACTGGGGGAAATGGTTCTTCTATGCCTTTCCTCCATTCTGCCTCATCAGTCGGGTATTGCGGAAAATCCAGCTCGATGCTGCCAAGGGCATCCTCATTATACCCGACTGGCCTACGCAATCATGGTATCCGGTGGTCCTTGGAATGATAAGTCAACCATGGGTCCTCTTAGAGGGTTGCCCACAATTGGTGACGAACCCTGCCACAGGGGAACCACACCCCTGCCATAGTCATTTGAATCTATTGGCTTGCAGGATCTGAACAGGCCACTACTTCAGTATGGTCTATCTTCAAGGACAATGGATACCATGGGAGCATCATGCAGGGAGTCCTCAAGACGGCAGTACTTATCGTACATCAGGAAATGGGAATCCTATTGTGGCCGCATGGACGTTGCATATGACTCCGTCTCCATCACAGATGTGCTGGAATTTCTTGCGGGGCTACACCATGATCAACATCTCAGCTATAGTGCCATCAATAGCGCCAGGAGTGCGCTATCGTCCTACCTCAATATTGAGGTAGGATCCAATAAATTGGTCTCCAAACTTATGCGGGCGATATTTAATTCCAACCCGCCGAGGCCCCGTTACAACGTCACATGGGATATTGGCAAAGTGCTGACCCTGTTGATAACATGGTCACCCATGACGGGGCTCGAATTGGACAAACTCACCCTGAAGGTGGTGATGTTGATGGCACTTACTTCAGCACAAAGGGTGCAAACGCTTCACAAGGCCAAGATCGACAGAATGATCTCTACCCCTGAACGGGTCACTTTCTTCATTGATGAATTGCTCAAGCAGCATAGACCTGGATTTACAGGGCTGCAGCTGGAGTTTCCAGCATACCCCGCTGATGCTAGGCTATGCATAGCCACCCATATCCGCCACTATATCAAAGTGACGAGGAAAATAAGGGGAATGGAGCAATACCTGTTCATCAGTCACAAAAAACCTCACCATAGAGTGACGGTGCAGACGATATCCCGATGGCTCAGGATCGTCTTGAACAAGGCAGGTATTGACACTGATGTTTTTAAATCCCATTCCACCAGGGCAGCATCAACATCGGCGGCAAAGGTCATGGAGGTGCCCATGGACCAGATACTTGACACAGCGGGATGGGCCAGTGAAGCCACTTTTCAACGGTTTTACAACAAACCCGTCACCGTACCTGGAATGTTCGCAGGAGCCGTGCTGGATGCAGGCCGAGAGCATACAGTTACCCCTCAGTGAGGGGCCTTTCTTGTTGTTATTAATAAATATTATTACTTTTTCAGAGAAACAGTGACGGAAATTGATTACTGCTGTCCACCTTTTCAGTAGCGTGTGTGATAGCATGGACGTTGTCCAGGGCGTGAAATCACAGAAGCTTTGAAGTCTTCACGAAGTCACTCACGTGACTCCGAAATGAAATAGTAAGATTAAACGAGAACTTACCAGTTTGAAGTTTGATCTTTATTTTATGAGGAGTTGCGATGAGGGATTTCGTGCCCTCCGCTCCCAACCCTCGATCATAAAGTCAACTGGTAACTAGAGTCTCTTCAATCTTACTATAACAAGTCATTTCTTGGCTTGGTTTTTTCTGTGATTCCACACCGCGGCTTTGAAGTATGTCGCGCATGCGTGCTGGCGGGTTCTTCACGAAATCCCTCATCGCAACTCCTCATAAAATAAAGATCAAACTTCAAACTGGTAAGTTCTCGTTTAATCTTACTATTAACACTACTTTGGTCATATTCTCCTAATGTTCCCTTCAATGATCCACAGATTCCAGTGTTCAGTTATAGACCGTCTACCAATGTGTACATCGTTTGAGGTGTGGAGAATAGAACAGTGGGTGTGCATGAACAGGCCCGTCAGTTTAGTGAACAGCGTGGAAACAGGCCCTTCGGCCCACCGAGTCCAGGCCGACCAGCAATCACCCCGCACACTGGTCACGTCCCACGCTCAAGGGACAACTTAAGGGCCTGTCCCACCAGCATGCAACTCTATGCGATGAGCGCGACCTAACGTGGTCGCTTGAGCCGTCCGGCGTTACGTGGCCGGTTCCACTTCGATCGCCGGAGCCGTGCGGAATTGTGCGGAGTTCGTCCCGACATCGCGCGGGGCTCCGAAAAACTGACCATGTTCAAAAATTCCGCGCGGCAACAGCTTGTCGGCTTGCAGTCGCCTCGACGCATTACACACCGCCTCGACATCGTGCCTCCATGAACCTCTCTGTAGGTGCCTCCGTGACCCTCTATGTGTATGGTTCCGTGGCCCTCTGTGTGTATGTGCCTCTGTGCCCCTCTCTGTGTGCCCCTCTCTGTCCTGGCGAACTTACCTTAGACTTCGCTCCAAGTTCGCCTCACTTTGCGCCGCGTTGCGCCACTCACCCGACCTCCGCGCGGCCCTCGCTGCCGGTTTGGTCGCTCTTGCCGCATGCAGGCGCATGCTGCTGGGAACGACCCTGTACAGGGGATCACCCGACCTCCGCGCGGCTCCCGCTTCTAGTTTGATCGCGCTCTCCGCATGGAGTCAGATGCTGGTAGGACAGGCCCTTTACGGAATTTGGAATTCCACGTCTTTGGAATGTGGGAGGAAACCTGGAGAAAACCCTTGCGGTCACGGGGAGAATGCACAACCTCCATACAGACAGCACCCGTAGTCAGGATCGAACCCGGGTCTCTGGCGCTATAAGGCAGCAACTCTACCACTGCGCCACCGTGCAGACAAGTTGGGACGAAGGGTCTGATTCTGTGCTCAACGACAGATGAGATTAGTTTAGCTGGGAATCATGTTCGACGTAGATGCTGTGGACTGCAGCTCTAACGCTGCTCCACTGTGCCAAAGAGAAATGCACAAGGCAGTAGCCAAAAGCAGGAAAGTGGAATTTGACAGCTCTTTCATCATCCACATGGATTATGTAATTTTCTTTGACCTACGATACGATACGATAGACCTTTATACATCCCAGGAGTGAAATTGATCTGCCAACAGTCATTAAACACAACAAGATACATGCAACATGAAGATTGTTAAGGGTTTGGACACGCTAGAGGCAGGAAACATGTTCCCGATGTTGGGTGAGTCCAGAACCAGGGGCCACAGAATAAGGAGTAAGCCATTTAGAACGGAGACGAGGAAACACTTTTTCTCACAGAGATTGGTGAGTCTGTGGAATTCTCTGCCTCACAGGGCGGTGGAGGCAGCTTCGCTGGTTGCTTTCAAGAGAGAGCTAGATAGGGCTCTTAAAAATAGTGGAGTCAGGGGATATGGGGAGAAGACAGGAACAGGGTACTGATTGGGGATGATCAACCATGATCACATTGAATGGGGGTGCTGGCTCAAAGGGCCGAATGGCCTACTCCTGCACCTATTATCTATTGTCCATTGAAATTAGAGTGACTAGTGGAAAGTCCAGGATTGGGGATGTGCAATGATTGGGGAGGGGGGGGAGGGGGAGGGGGTGCAGGGAGGAGGGGATTCAGTGTACCCCATGACAGGAGGGGGAGGAGTTGTACAGCTTGATAGCCATGGGAAAGAAGGATCTCCTGTGGCGTTCTGTGCTGCATCTTGGTGGAACCAGTCTGTTGCTGAAGGTGCTCCTCAGGTTGACCAGTGTGCCGTGGAGGGCGTGACCTGTATTGTCCAAGATGCTCTGCACCATGATCCTACAACATGTTTAACAGCGACATCAATAAGGGTTTGCTCCTTTCATCTTTGCAGATAGGATTTAAATATCAGGTGGAAGTTCAGAGGGCTGAAGGTCACGGGAGGAATCATTAAAGGAACTTCAGATAAATGCTTCAGTTTACATTGTCGGTTTTCACCTCCTTCTGGCTTTGTCAGACAAATAAGCAAAATACCTTTTTGGCCATTTAATCCATTATTTCTCATCGACAGTCAATGGATATTGTTAAGGCAGAGATAGATAGATTCTCGATCGGTACGGGTGTCAGGGGTTGTGAGGAGAAGGCAGGAGAATGGGGTTGAGAGGGAAAGATAGATTAGCAATGTTTGAATGGCGGAGTAGACTTGATGGGCTGAGTGGCCTAACTCTGCTCCTATCACTTATGAACTTATACATCAGCCACCCTCGTCACTGTCTTGCAGTGCTATACAGAGGTTGGTGGGTGCTTAGAACACACTGCCAGGGAGGGATGAGCAGGCAAATACAACCAATAGTGTTTTTTCAGAGATTTAATTGATCGGCACAAACATTTTCAAGGAATGGAGTGATATTTGCAGGCATTTAACTTGGCATCAAGTTCGTCACAGACACTGTGGGCCAAATGGGCTATTCCTGTACTGTGGGCCAAATGGGCTATTCCTGTGCTATCATTAAAGAATCACAGCCATAATAACAAATAATTGTAAATAAAAACAGTTCTATTTTATTATTAATCATATGCCTTCTATTTCTTTGGGTTTTTTTTAGAAGATCTAACCCAAACCATTAACAAGCTTCCAGTTGGTAGGACTGTCCAGTGGGCCTGCTCGATAAAGCATACTTTTTTTAGTTCCGGTTAGTTTAGAGATACAGCACGGAAACAGGCCGATCGGCCCACCCTGTCAGCGCCGAACAGTACACACATTAGGACCAATTTACATTTTTACCAAGCCAATTAACCTACAAATTTATACGTCTTTGGAGTGTGGGAGGAAACCGAACATCCCAGAGAAAACCCATGCAGGTCACAGGGAGAACGCACAAACTCCGTACAGACAGCACCCGTAGTCAGGATCGAACCTGGGTCTCTGGCGCTGTAAGCACTGTAAGGCAGTAACTCTACCGCTGCGCCACCGTGCCGCCCGGTTTTAGTTTTGTTCATTTGCTGTTATTAACCTTTGTAGCTTCCTTCAATGATCTGACAATTAATCCCACCCTGTTTTCTACAAACCTCAACATGTGTCTTGTGAAGGCTTGGCACACCAGCTCAGTGAATGCATGAGGCTGAGAGGAAAATCTGTTTGCACAGGTAAATTTGTGTGCCATGTACAATTCTCCTTACCAGCAAGAGCTGCCGCTACCTGACAGACTTCCCCCTCATTTGCCTTCAGATCCTCGTGTTATCTTAATTCACTCCGGCAGCCGCCTTGTGCAAAGTCAGATGCCTGATTTTACAACAGCAAGCAATCCCAAGGATCTATTTTCATGGACGTCTTTCAGAAACGGTGCCTGTAAGCTGCTCTCTTTCATCATCCTGTCTTTGTGGACTGTCTAACAACAAGGAAGCATCTTTGGACTGTCAAAAGCCACAAAGGCTGAAAGTGAAAACCAAATTTAAACCCTGGGCGGCATGGTGGCGCAGCGGTAGAGTTGCTGCCTTGCAGCGCCAGAGACCCAGTTTCGATCCCGACGATGTGTGCTGCCCGTACGGAGTTTGTACGTTCTCCCCGTGACCTGCGTATGTTTTCCCCTGGATGCTCTGGTTTCCTCCCACAACTCTAAAGATGTACAGGTTTGTAGGTGGGTACAGATTGTAAATTGTCCACAGTATGTGTAGGAAAGGGCTTGTTGGTCAGCGCAGTCTCTGTGGGCCAAAGGGCCTGTTTCTATGTCTCTAAACTAAACGCAACTAAACTAATTGGGTAATTGCAGGCCTGGGGTGACCTTAATCTGGTCAACGAGGGTCCACATGGTGCTTTGGTCTTATTCAAAGCAATCAAGGCCAGTGAAGCTCCACCCATGAAGCAACTGAGGAAAACATTGGCCAGGGACAAACCCCATGACACTAATTGTGCCGCAGGACACAAGTGCAATTCCAAAATCCAAAAGCATTCAAAGATGAAATAAACTAATTAAAAAAAATACTGGAAAATCCCAGCATGTCAGGCAGCATTCGTGGAGAGAGGAAAAAAAACCAAGAGTCAACATTTGATTGAAAACCTTTCGTCAGGACTGGGAAGAAAAGGAAGGTGGAGATGGGATGGGTGGAACAAAAGGAATCGGGAAGCCATAGACAGCCAGTGGAGGCGGCACGGTGGCGCAGCAGTAGAGTTGCCGCCTTACAGCGCTTGGAGACCCAGGTTCGATCCCGACTACGGGTGCTGTCTGTACGGAGTTTGTACGGTTTTCCCACAACCTGCGTGGGTTTCCTCCGACATCTTTGGTTTCCTCCCACACTCCAAAGGCGTCCAGGTTTGTGGGTTAGTTGACTTGGTGTGAGTGTAAATTGTCCGAAGTCACTGGTCGGCGCGGAATCGGTGGGCCGAAGGGCCTCTTTCACCACTGTATCTCTAAACTAAACAGTCAGGTTAACACTGAGTTGCCAGGGGACGCCTGCAACGCCAACGCCACATGCAGGCAAAGACTGGGACGCTAGGATAACCCAGAGACCGCCAGCGCTATCTCTTCAAGCCCTAAAACTGAGCCGTCAGGATAAGCCTCGAGGTAAGGGTGAACTACAGGGAGAAGCCTGAGATCGCCACGCCCTCTGCCGGGACAAGCCCGAGATCGCCATGCCTCTGATGGCAAGGGGCAGCAACTCATGTTGTCCTGGACTTCCTTCATAACTTACAGGAGTGGAATGAGGCCATTCGGCCCATCAGGTCTACTCTGGCATTCAATTATTGGCTGATCTATCTCTCCCTCCCAACCCCATTCTCCTGATGACTGTGTTCCTGCTTCCCCCCCACCCCCCCCCCCCAATCCCTTGATTCCGTTAGCCCTAAGAGCTATATCTAACTCTCGCTTGAAAACATCCAGTGAATTGGCCTCCACTGCCTTCTGTGGCAGAGAATTCCACAGATTCACAACTCTCTGGGTGAAAACAGTTTTCCTCATCTCTGTCCTAAATGGCCTACCCCTTATTCTTAAACTGTGACCCCTGGTTCTGGACACCTCCAACATGGGGAACATTTTTTCTGCATCTAGCCTGTACAATCCCTTAAGAATTGTATATGTTTCTATACAATAGAAGATCCCCTCTCATCCTTCTACAATCCAGTTAATATAAGCCTAGCCGATCCACTCAACCACGGTTAATTAAATATATGAAAATAGGTAAATATATATAAATGTGCGCAACAACGACAGAGGAATTGCACGATTTGCTACATGCGCAGCTGCAGGATATGCGCAGCAGGTCAGGCAGCGTCAGTGCAGGTGGGAAAAAACAAGTCAAGAACCCATTAACCAGCATACTTGGCTGCTACTATCCCCATGTGGTGACATGTCAACTTGCTTGTAATCATAAGGTCACAAGTGATAGGAGGAGAATTCGGCCATTCGGCCCATCAAGTCTACTCTGCCGTTCAATCATGGCTGATCTATCTCTCCCTCCTGACCCCATTCTCCTGCCTTCTCCCCATAACCCCTGACATCTGTACTAAGCAAGAATCTATCTATCTCTCCCTTAAAACTGTCCACTGGCTTGGCCTCGACAAAGAATTCCACAGATTCACCACCATTAATCAGACGGATCGTAATGAAACTCTGGCATTTACTAGCCAACAAGTTTTGAAAACCGCTAACCACACACATACACGTTGTCATTGGCAGAATTGTGTTGAACAGAAGTCCACCAGACCTTGAGACATCGGAGCGGAATTAGGCCATTCGGCCCATTGACTCAGCCCCGCCATTCAATCATAGCTGATCTATTTTTCCCCTCACAACCCCATGCTCCTGCCTTCTCCCCGCAACCTTCGACCCCCTTTCTAATCATGGTGCCAAGGGTTATGGGGAGAAGGCAGGGGAACGGGATTCGGAGGGAGAGATGGATCAGCCATGATTGAGTGGAGGAGTAGACTTGATGGACCGAATGGCCTAATTCTGCTCCTGTCACTTATGACCTATTCAAGAGCATAGAGCGATGAAATCTCTAACTTTACGCGAGGTCACCTCAAGAACCCCGGAAATGCTTGCTCAGAGTTCTCCCGAGTCAAATCAAAGAAAAAAAAACGAATAAAAGTGAACAGAAAAAAAAATAAGTTTGAGAGCATCCGCGCATGATGTGAATCTGTATTATGACCAAGAAAGTTATGCCCAACTTAAACAACGCAGGTGACTTTTTAGAAAGAAATGAATATCTTTTGCAGGAGGTTATGTACTTACATCTCGGTCAAGGACTCTGCCAGTGCTGTTCAAATAGAGTTTCTGGTTGACAGCGTCCAGAAGCACCCAGTAATCATTGTTTCCTCGCAGGGTTAAGGCGATCGTGGGGTTTGGGCCTCCAGCATAACCCGTGATCTGCAGGTTGTCCACGAGAAGTGTTCCTGTCACGCACATTGAGAAAACAAGAGATAAAGCAGTTGACTAATAGAAATCAGCGAAATACGTTTTTAACACATGGTTTACATTGCTTTCGTGGTTCATGAGTTGACAATTGCTAATACATTCACAGTTAGGGAGGCACGGTGGCACAGCGGTAGAGTTGCTGCCTTACAGCGCCAGCGTCCCCGGTTCGATCCTGCCTGGCTGTAAAGAGTTTGTGCGTTCTCCCTGTTACCAGCGTGGGTTTTCACTGGGATCTCCGGTTTCCTCCCACACTCCAAAGACATACAGGTTTGTAGGTTGATTGGCGTGGTATAATTGTAAATTGTCCCCAGTGTGTGTAGGATAGCGTTAGTGTGCGGGGATCGCTGTTCGGCGCCTATTCGGTGGGCCAAAGGGGCTGTTTCCACGCTGTATCCCTAAACTAAACTAAACGTACAGGTTTGTAAGCTGATTGGCTTGGTATAATTATAAATTGTCACTAGTGTGGGTGGGATAGTGTTGAAGTGCGGCGCGGACTCAGTGGGCCGAAGGGCCTGTTTCTTTGCTGCACCTCTAAAAAACTAAAAGATACTAGAGACACAAAGTTCTGAAGTAATTCAGCGGGTCGGGCAGCCTCTCTGGAGAACACTGACAGGTGGCGTTTTGAGGCCGGACCCTTCTTCAGACTCACTGTGGCAGAAAGGAGGAGTGCTGAGGGTGGGGACGGAAGCTGAGGGAGAGGCAGAGGAAGGAGGACAAAACATGGCAGGTAATGGGTGGACACAGGTGAGGGAGGGGGAGGACGTGCTGAGGGACGCGCTGAAGCTCGGAGCAGCCAACGCCAAGGCTCCGTGGTGGAGGGCGACAGTCCAGAGTCCTTCCGCTGCTGGACATTGGGGGTGGAGGGGGCAGGGTGTGGTGGAGAAGCCCCTCAAAAATAAGGGAAGGGATTTCATGCCAGTGGGCCACATGAGTGGCAAGGGTGTGGGGTAAAATTGTGTGGTTTGGGTAAACAGTATTGAAAGTATGTATAACCTCCGAGAATGTCGGATTAATTTTTTGCACGGCTCCTGTATTGTATATGTGTATGAAAAACGTGCAGATGCCGGTTTAAATCGGAGATTAAATCGGACACAAAATTCTGAAGTAACTCAGCTGGAGAGATGGAAGGGGTGACGTTTCTTCAGACTGGTTTGGGATAAGGGAAACAAGAGATGTAGGCGATGGTGGAGAGAGATAAAGACCAATGAATGAAAGATATGACAAAAAGTAACGATGATAAAGCAAACAGGCCACTGTTAGCTGTTTGTTGGGTAAAAACAAGACTTGGGTGAGGGAGGGATAGAGAGAGAGAGGGGATGCCGGGGTTACTTGAAGTTAGAGAAATCAATATTCATACCACTGGGCTGGAAGCTGCCCAAGCGAAATATGAGATGCTGTTGGGTCAAAGTTCTTCACATTCCATCAGTAACATCTGATAACTCAGTGGTATTTTACAATACCTAACTCACATTAAGACAATATGGCCATTGCATAAAAAAATCAATAAACTCCATTCATATTTCAGGCTCAGTACTGCCAGTACTGGACAAGTTGGCCGCTACTTCTCTCAATAATCCATCAAATTCACATTTAATTTTAAGATCTCGACGCAGTAGGATAATATTTGCTTCAGTAACCCTGGTAGGTTGAAAACGAGTGTAGAAAACAGGCCAGGTGAATCTCAAGGGTGTTGGGGAACTATGGTCTTGACGAGTTAAAGGGAGTGTGAGAATTGGGGCAACAGACGGTGAAAGGGTTATAGAGGGTTTGCAAGAGAGAGTTAGATTTTGCTCTTAGGGCTAAAGGAATCGAGGGATATCAGGGGGAAAAGCAGGAACGAAGTACTGATTTTGGATGATCAGCCATGGTCATATTGAATGGCGGTGCCGAATGGTTTACTCCTGCCACCTATTTTCAATGTTTCTATGTTTCAATCATGCTTGATGTGGAACCAGGGCCCCATAAGAAAACAGGAATAAAAGGCCTGGTATGTTAAAGGGGATGTACTCAGGATGTACATATTGTTACAGGATACAGGATATAGTTTTCCGACAATTGCTGGTTTAAATTTTACTTTGAAGAGAATACTGTCCTGATTCTCCTGTCTTCAACAAAACTGTCTTGTTCAAAAATTCCACAACATCTGTCCCGAATCCCCTGCACTCACTGGAAAAACACTGGAGTAACTCAGAGGGACAGGCAACATCTCTGGAGAAAAGGAATGGGTGACGTTTCGGGTCGAGACCCGACCCTTCTTCAGGCCTATTTCTGGGTCTCAAACCATTCATCCGGCTTACATCCTGGCACGCAAATAGTGTGTTGGCTGATGGGAAAAAGTTGTCCTTGAACCAGGAGGTGACCATTCACAGGCTCCTGCACCTTTTTCCCGAGGGTAGCACCAAGTTGAGCGGCACGGTGGCACAGCGATAGAGTGGCTGTCTTACGGCGCCAGAGGCCCGGGTGCTGGATGTTGAATTGCTTCAGACTATGGCTAATAATGAGGCTGCAGGTAACATAGCGGCAGGTAACATAGAAACATAGAAACATAGAAATTAGGTGCAGGAGTAGGCCATTCGGCCCTTCGAGCCTGCACCGCCATTCAATATGATCATGGCTGATCATCCAACTCAGTATCCCGTACCTGCCTTCTCTCCATACCCTCTGATCCCCTTAGCCACAAGGGCCACATCTAACTCCCTCTTAAATATAGCCAATGAACTGGCCTCAACTACCCTCTGTGGCAGAGAGTTCCAGAGACCCACCACTCTCTGTGTGAAAAAAGTCCTTCTCACCTCGGTCCTAAAGGATTTCCCCCTTATCCTTAAGCTGTGACCCCTTGTCCTGGACCTCCCCAACATCGGGAACGATCTTCCTGCATCTAGCCTGTCCAACCCCTTAAGAATTTTGTAAGTTTCTATAAGATCCCCTCTCAATCTCCTAAATTCTAGATAGTATAAACCGAGTCTATGCAGTCTTTGTTCATAAGACGGTCCTGACATCCGAGGAATCAGTCTGGTGAACCTTCTCTGCACTCCCTTTATGGCAATAATGTCTTTCCTCAACATTTGTGTCTCCACTTCCCGTCTGGGGTATTTCCTGTGCTGATAACCTCTGTACCTGACTAATTGCATTTCTTCCTGAAACAAAGTGGACAAACAAAATCTTAAGCAGGGAAATTTACCACCGTTCTCACTGCTGTTGATTGCACTCACAGCTTTTGGAATTAATTTCAGCAGAACATTCACTTAATCTGGACTATATCTCCTCAGCACTGAGTAGAAACTACTAATCCACAGGCTCAAGAAACAAATTTTAAGTGCGAGGACTATTTATATGAAATAGGGACAACTGCATAGGCACTTGAAGTTGTCTTTTAAAACCGTAAAATGGATCTTCCAAACTATATTTCAACTTAATTGTCAAATTTCAAATGATTGCAAAATGCCCGAACAGCTTTTTAAATTTTTTTAATGCTTTACTGTCTCTTAATAAATCACGGAATGTATCAAAAGCAAATTTTACAGTCTTGTATTTTTCTTTCATCTTAATGCAAAAGTCATTGGAAACGCTCGGATGAAAATGCCGATGACATGCATCACTTACACATGGCATCTCATCAGAATGCTGATTAAATAGAGCAAGACAAATCTTATAAATTGACATGTTTAACAAATGGAACATCACATCAGTCATGAGTCAAAGCAAAACATTTCAAGTGAGACCAATTTTGAATATCCTGACACCGAAATCTTCAGTGACAGGGTAGAAGGGGAATTATTGAGATTGTTACTTAGAACTGTCACTAACGTCACATCAACGTTAAAACAAGGAAAAATATTACTGACGACAATGAACACGACTGAAGATTGTTGTAATCTAAAGCACCTGTCCCACTTGGGAGACCGAAACAGCAACCTCTGGTGACCTTGCCCGCCACCCAAAGTTTCCATGAGGTCACCAGAGGTTTTGATCACTCTCCCTGATGGTTGAAAGTGGTTTCCGCGTGGTCGAGGCTCCATCTAGGTTGCTGCTATTTTTTCATCATGTTTAAAAACGGCCTCAATCATTTTTTAGTTGCAGGGCTAGTCGAAGTCGGTTTTCTTCATAGTCGTGGGAGGTGGTAGGAGGTTGCAGGTCACCTCGACCTTGATTTTTGTATGAGTGGTGAGCAAGATCACCAGAGGTTGCTGTTTAGGTCTCCTAAGTGGGACAGGGGCTTTAGTTTATTGCAACGTTTTTACTTTTGTAAGGTTTACACCAAAGGATTTGAGTATAGGAGCAGGGAGGTTCTACTGCAGTTGTACAGGGTTTTGGTGAGGCCACACTTGGAATATTGCGTACAGTTTTGGTCTCCAAATCTGAGAAAAGACATTCTTGCCATAGAGGGGGTACAGAGAAGGTTCACCAGACTGATTCCTGGGATGTCAGGACTTTCATATGAGGAAAGACTGGATAGACTTGGCTTGTACTCGCTAGAATTTAGAAGACTGAGGGGGGATCTTATAGAAACTTACAAAATTCTTAAGGGGTTGGATAGGCTAGATGCAGGAAGATTGTTCCCGATGTTGGGGAGGTCCAGAACAAGGGGCCACAGTCTAAGGATAAGGGGAAATTCCTTTTGGACCGTGATGAGGAAAACATTTTTCACACAGAGAGTGGTGAGTCTCTGGAATTATCTGCCACAGAAGGTAGTTGAGGCCAGTTCATTGGCTATATTTAAGAGGGAGTTAGATGTGGCCCTTGTGGCTAAAGGGATCAGGGGGTATGGAGAGAAGGCAGGTACAGGATACTGAGTTGGATGATCAGCCATGATCATATTGAATGGCGGTGCAGGCTCGAAGGGCCGAACGGCCTACTCCTGCACCTATTTTCTATGTTTCTATGCTTCTATTGTAAGTGGGTAGTGTGTGTTTGTCTGCCTGTGTGTTGAAAGGAACTGCAGATGATGGTTTATTCCGAAGATGGACACAGAAAGCTGGAGTAACTCATTGGGTCAGGCAGCATGTCTGGAGCCACAGGAAATCCCCCAAGAGGGGAAGTGGAGACAGCATGTTGAGTTACCTGCTACCACCATTGCCTGTGATTACAGAAAGGTTCAGAACCTTACTGTTGAAACATAGAAAAAAGGTGCAGGAGTAGGCCATTCGGCCCTACGAGCCAGCACCGCCATTCAAAATGATCATGGCTGATCATCCAAAATCAGTACGCCATTCCTGCTTTTTCCCCATATCCTTTGATTCCGTTAGCGCTAAGAGCTATAACTAACTCTCTCTTGAAAACATCCAGTGAATTGGTCTCCACTGCCTTCTGTGGCAGAGAATTCCACAGACTCAAACTCTCTGGGTGAAAATGGATAGGACAGGCCAAGAGGTATATGGGCTAAACGCAGACAAGTGGGACTAGTGGAGATGGGAAATGTTGGTCGATGTGGGCAAGATTCGCAACTCTCTAGGTGAAAAGGTTTTTCCTCATCTCAGTCCTAAATGGCCTACCCCTTATTTTTAAACTTCCTTCATAAGTTCATAACTTATAGGAGCAGAATTAGGCCATTTGGCCCATCAAGACTACTCTGGTATTCAATCATGGCTGATCTATCTCTCCCTCCCAACCCCATTCTCCTGATTTCTGCTTTCCCCCCATACCCCTTGATTCCGTTAGCCCTAGGAGTTCTATCTAACTCTCTCTTGAAAACATCCAGTGAATTGGCCTCCACTGCCTTCTGTAGCAGAGAATTCCACAGATTCACAACTCTCTAGGTGAAAATGTTTTTTCCTCATCTCTGTCCCAAATGACCTACCCCTTATTCTTAAACTGGTTAAGAGCCTGGTTCTGGACTCACCCAACATGAGGACATTTTTTCCTGCATTTAGCCTGTCCAATCCCTCAAGAAGTTTATATGTTTCTATAAGATATCCGCTCATCCTTCTAAATTCCAGTGAACACAAGCCCAGTCGATCCATTCTGCAGCCCCATTATTACCCATAGCCCAGAGTGACTGAAGTAATTCGACACCAAAAATGCCCGGGTCTCTGGCGCTGGAAGGCAGCCACTCCTTCGCTGTGCCACCGCACCGCTCATCTTGCTGCTTCCCGCGTGAAGAAGGTGTAGGAGCCTGAGAATGACTACCTCCAGGTTCAAGGACAACTTCTCCCCATCAACCATCACACACTCTCGAACCACCCTGCAGAAGCCCAACCACACCTTACCTCAGCACCAAACTAATGCGGACTTTGTGTGACTTGTGTTGAAGTACGAGGTTGTGTTTTTGGTTTGAACTGTGATGGTCTCGTTTAATGACGGAATAATGATTATTTATTGTATATTTATTTGTCGTGTTTAATGTGCCTGCAAAGCTGCAACAAGCGCGGCACGGTGGTGCAGCGGTAGAGTTGCTGCCGCGCAGCGCCAGAGAACCGGGTTCGATCCTGACTTTGGCTGCTGCCTGTATGGAGTTTGTAATCCGGTTTCCTCCCACACTCCAAAGATGTGCAGGTTTGTAATTAATTGGCTGTGGTAAAAATTGTAAATTGGCCCTGGCGTGTAGGATAGGGCTAGTGTACGGGGATCGTTGGTCGATGTGGACCTGATGGGCCGAAGGGCCTATTTTGGCACTGGCTCTCTAAACTAAAGTAAATACTATAGCAAGAAGGCTCTAGTGCCGAACCTATCTGAGATATCTGGGTTTCAACAAGCCCAACCTAATGCTTCTTGCTATCAGAACAGGGTTTGAATGCAGAGCTGCTAAAACAGGCAGTCCCACCCACCAAGTGTCAAGAATGCTGTCAAAACTCGAGTGATTAAAGCACATCAGAGAATACACATTTCCACTCATCATTTTCTTTTTATATTGTTCTTTCATTCCCTATACGTGTCTTGCATGCCATTAGGTTTCCCGACAATTGTTGGATTAGGTCTGGCCTGCCTCGATGCAGATAGAAACATAGAAACATAGAAACATAGAAAATAGGTGCAGGAGTAGGCCATTCGGCCCTTCGAGCCTGCACCGCCATTCAATGTGATCATGGCTGATCATCCAACTCAGTATCCCGTACCTGCCTTCTCTCCATACCCCCTGATCCCTTTAGCCACAAGTGCCACATCTAACGCCCTCTTAAATATAGCCAATGAACTGGCCTCAACTACCTTCTGTGGCAGAGAATTCCAGAGACTCACCACTCTCTGTGTAAAGAATGTTTTCCTCATTTCGGTCCTAAAGGAATTCCCCCTTATCCTTAGACTGTGACCCCTTGTTCTGGACTCCCCCAACATCGGGAACAATCTTCCTGCATCTAGCTTGTCCAACCCCTTAAGAATTTTGTAAGTTTCTATAAGATCCCCCCTCAATCTTCTAAATTCCAGCGAGTACATGCCGAGTCTATCCAATCTTTCCTCATATGAAAGTCCTGACATCCCAGGAATCAGTCTGGTGAATCTTCTCTGTACCCCCTCTATGGCAAGGATGTCTTTCCTCAGATTTGGAGACCAAAACTGTACGCAATACTCCAGGTGTGGCCTCACCAAAACCCTGTACAACTGCAGTAGAACCTCCCTGCTCCTATACTCAAATCCTTTCGCTATGAATGCTAACATACCATTTGCTTTCTTCACTGCCTGCTGCACCTGCATGCCTACTTTCAATGACTGGTGTACCATGACACCCAGGTCTCGTTGCATCTCCCCCTTTCCTAATCTGCCACCATTCAGATAATAGTCTACCCTCATGTTTTTGCCACCAAAGTGGATCTTTTACTTTGAAGAGAAATCTGTCCTGAATCTCCTATTTCAACAAAAGTGCAGATGGTGGTTTAAATCGAAGATAAGACACAAAATGCTGGACTACCTCAGCAGGACAGGCAGCATTTCTGGAGAAAAGGAATAGGTGACGTTTCGGGCCGAGACCCTTCTTTCAGACTGAGAGTTAAGGGAGAGGGAAACTAGAGGTATGGAAAGGTACAGAACCAGTCACTACCGGCACCTAAAATTGAGGAGCAGCGCGGCACGGTGGCGTAGCGGTAGAGTTGTTGTTAGACACAAAATGCTGGAGTATCTCAGTGGGACAGGCAGCATCTCTGGAGAGAAGGAATGGGTGATATTTCTGGCCGAGATCCTTCTTCAGACTGATCAACAGATAGAGTTGGTGCGACAGGTAGCGTTACATTGAAACATAGAAAATAGGTGCAGGAGGAGGCCATTCGGCCCTTCATTGTGATCATGGCTGATTGTCCCCAATGAATATCCCGTGCCTGCCTTCTCCCCATATCCCTTGATTCCACTTGCCCCTAGAACTCTATCTAACTCTCTCTTAAATCCATCCAGTGATTTGGCCTCCTCTGCCCCGTGCGGCAGGGAATTCCGCAAATTCACAACTCTCTGGGCGAAAACGTTTTTTCTCAACTCAGTCTTAAATGGCCTCCCATTTATTCTAAGACTGTGGCCCCTGGTTCTGGACTCGCCCAACATTGGGAGCATTTTTCCTGCACCTAGCTTGTCCAGTCCTTTTATAATTTTATATGTTTCTATAAGATGCCCCCTCATCCTTCTAAACTCCAGTGAATACGAGCCTAGTCTTTTCAATCTTTCCTAATATGACAGTCCCGCCATTCCAGGGATTAATCTCGTGAACCTACGCTGCACTGCCTCAATCACAAGGATGTCCTTCCTAAAATTAGGAGACCAAAACTGTATGCAATGCTCCAGATGTGATCTTACCAGTGCCCGATACAACCAGTTGTTGCACCAGAGACTCGGGTTCGATCCTGACCACGGGTGCTGTCTGCATGGCGTTTGTACGTTCTACCGTGACTTCGTGGGTTTTCTCAGAGATCTTCGGTTTCCTCCCACACTCCAAAGACGTAAAGGTTTGTGGATTAATCGTCTCTGGGTTTGTATACTTGGTATAAGTGTAAATTGTCCCTAGTGTGTGCAGGCTTAATGTGCGGGGATCGCTGGTCGGTGCGGACTGGATGGGCTGAAGGGCCTGTTTCCGCACTGTATCTCTAAAATAAAGTAATCAAAACTAAATACAATAACATAATTTATACTGCCTCGTTCTTTCCTAGACTTGCATGCCTGATGGATTTAAATGCACTAAAAATATCAAAACAAATTAATAAGCCACGTACAAAATATCGATTAACTGAAAAAATTAATAGGTCTATAAAATGTTTATTATAACATTTGAACAGAACTTTCCAGAAAATGTGATGAAATATTTCAAGAAACAATTTTCTTTCAGATGTATATCAATGCAAGCAATTATCCTTTAAACAGCACCATTAACATTTTACATCAGTATTGATATTCTAAATAACAAAAATATACTAAATATAAAACATGACTGGATGATAAAGCTTAATTCATCCTTTATTTTAATTACCAAGACACATTGGTGACTCTTGGGATAAAAATAAACTGAATCGGAAGGAACTGCAGATGCTGGTTTACACCGAAGATAGACAAGGAATGCTGGAGTAACTCAGCGAGACAGGCAGCATCTCTGGAGAGAAGGAATGGGTGACGTCTTCAGTCTCGATCCAAAACGTCACCCATTCCTTCTCTCCAGAGATGCTGCCTGTCCCGCTGAGTTACTCCAGCATTATATCTTATCTTCAATTTAAACCAGCACCTGCAGTTCTTTCCCACACTGTATGAACATTGACCTCTTTAACTTCAAGGCACCATTGCATCCCTCTCTCTCTATCCCTCCCCCGATCCTAGTTCTCCGACCAGTCTGACTATCCTTCTGATTACATTTTATCGTTGTTTGCCTCGTTGTCAGCTTACCCTAGCTAACAGTGATCTAGTCTACATTTTCCTTGACCTTTGTCCCCTTTGATCTCTCATTTTCACACCTTGCCCTTGCATGTCTGTGTCTCCCTCTCCCTGACGCTCAGTCTGAAGAAGGGTCTCGACCTGAAACGTCACCCATTCCTTCTCTCCACAGATGCTGCCTGTCCCGCTGAGTGACTCCAGCATTTTGTGTCTATCTTCTGTTTAGCTTTGACAAAAGTTGTTCTTTGCCTTGTTTGCAAAGGTCCTCGGTCTCCTTCAGAGATTGCTCTGTGGCGTAATGAGAATAATATGCCACAAAAATCTTTTGGCAACAGTTGCACAGTTTGCAACAGGGCAGCACGGTGATGCAGTGTTAGAGTTGCGGCCTTACCCGGGTTTGATCCTGACTACGGTTGCTGTCTACGCGGTTTGTACATTCTCCCCGTGTCCGCGTGGGTTTTCTCTGAGCTCTTCGGTTTCCTCCCACACTAAAGACGTACAGGTTTATAGACAATAGGTACAGGAGTAGGCCATTTGGCGCTTCGAGCCAGCACCGCCATTCAATGTGATCATGGCTGATCATCCAGAATCAGTACCCCGTTCCTAGGTATGTTACAATACTTACCTTGAGCGGTGCTGCAGTTTTGCCGCTCCCCGTGTGCACGACTTTGGCGCCTTTCAGAGGGGGGCGGGTTTCAAATGCCGTTTTTCTCCAGACAGTTCAAATCGATCCATCTCAGGGGATTTCGTTGCTGAAGAGAAATCGCTCCGACATTTGTTTTATGAAGGTATTTTTAAACTACACTAGATCATTTATTAGCTAGAGTAGTTTAAAAATCATCTTCTAAAGCCGTGAACACAGACAACGGGAAGGATTTTACGTAGGGGATAAAATAAAGTACACAGTTTATTTTTACATAAAAACGTGCTTCTTCGGAAGCCTTTAATCACATTTTCATGTTGCGAAATGGGGACAAAAAATATATATGAACCAGTAGTATTTTTCCTGCTGACTTCACAGCAAACCGAAACGTTCTAATCCACCGCATTCCACTAAAACCCACTCGCAAGTTGATTTAAATGGCCATTAATTTATGGGAATTAAACACTCAATTCCTTCTATTTGACCTATAAATTCATGAAGAGATTTAAAAATAATGTTATATCGTGAATTATTGTGTGAATGTTATTTGGACACTTAGGCAATTTAAAAATGTTTATCTTTACTTATGAAATGGATAGATGTTTAGATCTAGTAATTGAATTATGTAATTAGCTACAATTAGGTAGCTAACTAATTATATGCTTTAATTTCAGGTCATCCAAGTAAGATTGTTTCATATTTGTTTCACAATGCTTCAATCTATAATAACTGAAAATGTCATTGAGTTCTCTTAATTTATAAGAAAGTTATGGGCTTTTGACTGTCCTAGATCACAGCTTTTGAGTTAAGTCAATGGAAAGGCAATTTTTTAATACTGAAGATATGAAAGTGAATTAGGTGTCAAATTAAACTTCTTTTTATGCTTTATCTGATGGGATAAATTGCAGAATTGATTTTTTAAATCTCAAAATGTTGTAACATTGGTACCGTTCCTGCCTTCTCCCCATATCCCTTGACTCTGTTATCTGTAAGAGCTCTATCTAACTCTCTCTTAAAAGCATCCAGAGAATTGGCCACCACTGAGGCAGAGAATTCCACAGATTCACAACTCTCTGGGTGACAAAGTTTTTCCTCACCTCTGTCCTAAATGGCCTACCCCTTATTCTTAAACTGTGGCCCCTGGTTCTGGACTCCCCCAACATCAGGAAAACGTTTCCTGCCTCTAGCATGTCCAAACCCTTAATCGTCTATGTTTCAATACGATCCCCTCTCATCCTTCTAAATTCAATGTATACAAGCTTGTATGCACTGGAAAAGTTAATTGGCTTGGTATATGTGTAAAGTTGTCCCTCGTGCGTATAGGATAGTGTTAATGTGCGGAGATCGTAGTTTATTGCACTCTTGGTGGGCCGAAGGGCCTGTTTCCACGCTATATCTCGAAACTAAAGTACACTAAAATTAGGGTACACAAAAGGCTGGAGAAACTCAGCGGGTGCAGCAGCATCTAAGGAGCGAAGGAGATAGGTGACGTTTCGGGTCGAGACCCTTCTAAAGTTAGTGTGTTGGAAGGAACTGCAGATGCTAGTTTAAACCGAAGATAGGCACAAAAAGTTGGATCAACTCAGCGGGACAGGCAACATCTCTGGAGAGAAGGAATGGGTGATGTTTCGGATCGAGACCCTTCTTCAGACTGACTAACTAAAATTAGCATTATTAGCAGTGAGCGCCTCTTGTTTCAAAAGAAGCACGAAGTGCTGGAGAAGCTCAGAGTGCCAGGCAGCATCTAACCTTGGGAAGAGCTCTGGCAGCATCTAAAGTGGGGTTTTAAGATTGCAACCTTCACGTGGTCCGCCCTGTTTCGACTAATGGAATCAATTTGACGTGCACAAACGGAAGATAAAATAGAACAAGTTGTCCAACAACTTTAGGCTGTGCATGCCACATGAAAGAAGAAGAAGCATCTAAAGTTCTTGAAATGTCATGGAAAATGGTACAGAAAACTGGAGCGAAATCCCGAAAAGTGAAATCCCGACAATCCGGCATCTGATTGTGGGGAGATCCTGTTTGTTCAGTGTCCAACTCACTCATTGATGGCCGAACGGAAGACTTGGCGGACAGCAGCCTGCAGGGGGAGCCGGCGAGCCGGTCCCGCTTGTTAGAACTGGGGTACCGCCAGCCTGGAAAGGGGGAATCACCCTGCCGGCCCCTGCTAGTCCCCCCAAGACCAGGACAGGTTTGGGGAGGAGATAGGCCAAACGCAGGCAGGTGGGACTAGTGCAGCTGGAACAAGTTAGGCTGAAGGGCCTGTTCCCACGTTGTATCACTCTGTCTCTCTATGAACAGAGACCGGGAGGATGGAGCCAGCGACAATGGACGTGATGGGCAAGGAGTCCGGTCGGAGAGGAGAGGGAACTGGAGTCCAGCCGACTGCACCCTCCAGATCGAGATTTGTACCCCAGGGAACAATGGACGTGTGAGGAGAGGGGCGTGGCGTCCAAGGAAGGAGATGGCTGGAGGCCCACAACAGCATGGGACTCGCCTGGAACAGGCACTGCTCATAAGAACCCTAATAATTCCTGGGATCATTCTCGTAAACCGCCTCTGGACCCTCTCCAACACATCCTTCCTCAGATACGGGGCCCAAAACTGCTCGCAATACTCCAAATGTGGTCTGACCTTACAAAGCCTCAACATTACTTGCCTGGTTTTTTTGTATTGTAGCATTCTCGAAATAAATGTTCGCCTTGCATTTGCCTTGTTTACTACCGATCCAACCAGCCTGATGAGCATCAAAAATAATTTCAACAAATGCAACCAGCAAATCTACTAATTTGCGATAATTAGCAATATTTCAATTAACGCAAATTGCTAACCTATTGGAGCAATAAGAAATGCATAATGAAATTATTGTGCACACAAGTTTAAATATGTCTAAATATTTAAATTGTCTGTACAATCAAGTAATCACTTATTTAGCAAATTTTACATTCTATGCATAGAAATCAAAATGAGTTGAACGATGCACTTTCAATGCTCTCACTTCTAATATATTATTTATAAATTTGCTGATTTGGATTTTATTTGACATCCGCACATATTGCCGTTTCACTTACTGTTCTTTCAATGTGAACATTCGTGCCACTTCTCATTCAGTTTCACACTTCATACCTCTCTCTCCCTATCTGTTTCGGTCTGCTGAATCTAACGCAGCTCCTCCGAGCCTTCTTGCGAACCTTATTTTGTTCAGTATTCTCTCTCTACACTCCACGTCAGAGCAGCTTCAATGTGATCTCCAGTATGAGGTTGGGCATGTACTTCTAAATTCCCTTTCAAAACGCTGAGCAAACAACCGTGGCCAGGCAGCGCCCGTAGTCAGGATCGAACCTGGGTCTTTGGTGCTGCAAGGCAGCAAATCACCCGCTGCTCCACCGTGCCACCCATGAGGATCTGCTTAAGACCTCCATCCTTCAGTTACTTTTTCAGCCCATGCTTAGATATGTCTCTCTCTGTCTCACATTCTCTCCACTGTGCTTCAGCTTGGGTTGGTGTTGCATAGAATATTTGCATAGAGCACTGAGATGTAACTGCTTAATTTTCCTCAGTTACAAGGAACTGCAGATGCTAGTTTACAAAGAAAAAGCCACCAAAATGCGGGAGGAATTCAGGCAGCATCCCTGGAAAACATGGATAATGGACGTTTCGGATTGGGACCCTCTTTCAGACCGATTAGTTCAGAGATACAGCATGGAAACAGGACCATCGGCCCACCAGGTCCACACTGACCATCGATCACCCGTTCACACCGGTTCTATGTTCTCCCACATTCACATCCACTCCCTGCATATACTGGGCAATTTCCCAGAGGCCAATTAACCTACAAACCTTCACGTCTTTGGGAAGTGAGTGGAAACCAGAGCACCCAAAGGGAACTCATGCATTCGCAGAGAGAACGTGCAAACTCCACACAGAGAGCACCCAAGGTAAGGATCAAACCCGGGTCTCCGGCAATGTGAGAAAGTAGCTCTACCTGTGATACACTAATTGTAGTCAGGAGGTGAACGCTGGAAAACATGAGGTGGTGGAACAAAATCTGGCAAGAGATGACAGTACCTCATATTTCGCTCGGGCAGCTTATAACCCAGCGGTATAAATATTGATTTCTCGAACTTCAAGTAACCCTTGCATTCCCTCTCTCTCTTTCTCTCTCCATCCCTCCACCAAACTACTCATTTTTTTTAGTTTCACTGTCGCCCCGTTTGTACACCTCGTTATCAACTTCTCCGCAGCCAACAATGCACCATTGTGGGCTCCATTTGATCATCGTTGCTGGCTTTGATTTGTCCTTCAGCATGCCTTTCATTCAAATTTTCTACGTACCTTTTCATGTCTCTCGTTTCCCTCTCCCCTGACTCTCAATCTGAAGAAGGGTCTCGACCTGAAATGTCACCTTTTCTCCAGAGATGCTGCCTGACCCGCTGCGTTACTCCAGCATTTTGTGTCTATCTTCAGTGATGTGGATACAGGTGATGGGGGAAGGGAGGGTGGGGGGGGGGTGAACAAAGGGTAGATATAAAAAGGAGGTAAGGTAAGGAGGAAAGAGGTAAAATGGGAAGCCAGGGGAAAAGACATAGGTGGAATGTGACGAGAGGGAAAGGGAAAGGGGGGGGGGGGGGAGAAAGTGGGAGAAATGGCTGTGTATTCAAGGGGTGGGCACAAGGAATGGGTGGGATGGGAGGGAGTGGGAGTTGTTTACCTAAAATTGGAGAATTCAATGTATGTAGCATTGGAAAATTAACGGCCCAAGTGCAAACCGAGGAGCAGTTTTAGCTCAGTTTAGTTATACAGCGGGAAACGGGCCATTCGGCCCACCAGGACCGCGCCAACCAGCGATCCCCTCTATCGCGGATCAACATTATCCTACACCCACTAGGGACGATTTTTACATTTACCAAGCTAATTACCTACAAACCTGTACGTCTTTGGAGTGTGGGGGGAAACTCACGCAGGTCACGGGACGAACGTGCAAACTCCGTACAAACAGCACCCGTAGTCGGGCTCGAACCTGGGTCTCCGGCATTCGCTGCAAGGCAGCAACTCTACCGCTGCGCAAACCGTGCCACCTCCAGTTAGCGTGTGGCCTCACTCTGGCAATGGTGGAGGCCCAGGACAGAGAGGTCAGCGTGCGTATGTTTATCGGTACCTTCAGACGGTATTTAGCTTGTTTCATTTAAACAGATATTCAATTAGTAATTTATAAACAAGTGCTCAGCTCAGACACAGACATTCATTTTTGCCCGATGGCAATCTAAGGCCTATTTAAAAAGATCCACTGGATGCGGTCGCCTTTAATTAGACTGGAAAAACAAAACAATATAAATTGCTTTCACGTTGCATGTCAATAATTAATATTTAAGCAGGGAACAATCACGTAACATTCCTAGCGTGTCTTATCTACACAACATTATCTAAAGACTTCTGAAATTCTACCATGTCAGCATGGAATGAAGAAAATCACCTATTGTTATTAGAATAAGGATGTGGCAAATCATCATATTAAATACATTCAGCTTATTTTAGTTCCGTTTATTTTGGTTTAGATTGCTCTCTTTCCATTGGACGTGAATTTAGTTTAGTTTAGTTTAGAGATGCTGTGCAGAAACAAGCCCTTCAGCCCACCGGGTCCGCTCCGACCTACGTTCCCCGCACATCAACACTATCCCACACACACGGGGGGCAATGTTTACATTTATACCCAAGCCAATTAACTTACAAACCCGTACGTCTTCGGAGTGTTGGTGGAAACCAAAGTTCTCGGAGAAAACCCACGCAAGTCACGGGGTGGATCGTTCAAACTCCGTACGGACAAGCACCCGCAGCCGGGATCTGGAATTCTCTGCCACAGAAGGTCGTTGAGGCCAGTTCATTGGCTTTATTCAAGAGGGAGTTGGATGTGGCTCTTGTTGCTAAAGGGATCAGGGGGTATGGAGAGAAGGCAGGTACGGGATACTGAGTTGGATGATCAGCCATGATCATATTGAATGGCGGTGCAGGCTCGAAGGGCCGAATGGCCTACTCCTGCACCTATTTTTCTATGTTTCTATGAACCATACTCTCTGGCGCTGCCTGTAAGCGCTGGAAGGCAGCAACTCTACCGATGCCCACAGTGCTGCCCCAGAGAGTTAATAATGGAAAGCTTTGAGAATGATTTAAAAGGTGATTAAGACTGCAACTTGTCTACTTCTTGAATTAAAATATCCACTCACAACTAAATAAGATTCATCAATTGACTCGACATTGTCTCACTGGGTGCTCTTTTGTACCGATGATCCATTTTCCACTGGTGAACAAGTGAATCTCCATTTGGCATAACTTGTCTGAAGAAGGGTCTCGAACAGAAACGTCACCTATTCCTTCGCTCCATGGATGCTGCCTCACCTGCTGAGTTTCTCCAACATTTTTGTCTACACTCCATTTGTTCAGTCATTGTATTTGTGTATTAAGTGCTACCAATTGCTCAGATAGACGGAAGGAGACTTTTGCCAGAGTGGGGGAAATCGGGAACCAGAGGACACACTTTTCCTAAGTTCATCAGTTCTAGGAGCAGAATTAGACTGTTCAGCCTGTCAAGTCTACTCTGCACTTCAATCATGGCTGATCTATCTCTCCCTCCTAACCCCATTCTCCTGCCTTCCCCCCATAACGCCTGACACCTTGTACGAATCAATAATCTGTCAAACTATGCCTTAAAAATAGCCACTGACTTGGCCTCCACAGCCGTCTGTGGCAATGAATTCCACAGATTCCCCATCACCAGGTTTAAGGTGAGGGAGAAAAGATTTAATAGGAATCTGAGGGGTAACTTTTTCACACAAAGGGTGGTGGGTGTGTGGAACGAGCTGCCAGAGGAGGTAGTTGGGGCTGGTACCATCGCAACGTTTAACAAACAATAGACAATAGGTGCAGGAGTAGGTCATTCGGCCCTTCGAGCCAGCACCGCCATTCAATGTGATCATGGCTGATCATCCACATTTAGACAGGTACATGGATTAGCCAGGTTTAGAGGGATATGGGCCAAACACAGGGAGGTGGGACTGCTGTAGCTGGGACACGTTGGCCGCTGTGAGTAAGCTGGGCCGAACGGCTTGTTTCCACACCGTAGGACTCGATAACTCTATGACTCAAAGACATTTTCCACACAGATGAAAAACCAGGGCCAAACCCAGTACCACCAAGATTTGGTCCAAATCGACGGATATGTAAGATTGTGCGGAATAGAGTCCGGTCTAAGTTGTCGAAGGAGAAGTTGTTGAGAGTGATGACCAGCTTCAATAGGCGGGGGAGAGTGTTTGTAGAGGGAAACTGGCTGGCTCATTGGACGAGGAAGAGACAAAGGGTTTTAAGGCCTTCCTGGAGCTGAAGCGACCGATTCATTGTTTTTTTTTGATTGTCCGCCCCAGGACATGACAATTACACTTTGAGCGCTGTCAAGATTACGGATTTCCGCGCTTTATTGACATTTTCATTGGTGCGATAGTTCACGCAAGAAGTGGGCGGTGGACATGTTTACAGAGCAGTGCGACCTTCACTTGTCATGTTGCACATTGCTGCATTTATGAAGCTCTGTTTACATCAGAGCGGCTACAAAGTCGGGGTGCCAGTGATTCACGGGTGCTGTCTCTGCACTTGAATACACCGTTTCACTGCCTCTGCAGCAGAGTCATTACATTTCCCATTAATAATTCTTTCACCATGAAGAATCTGGTGAAAGAACGGACACAGATTTTTGGATATTCAATGTGCCTGAAATAAAATCTGTGTCCGTTCTCGCCTTATGCCGAACGGTGCGTTTGGTTCACATGTGCAGCCACCCCTCAATTCTTTCATGAGTTAGTTCACCCTACAGTAATAGAAGCATACATCATGCAACGGGCTATTTTGGCCACTTGTCCATGCTGACTAAGATGCCTCTAAACTAGTCCCATTGGCCCATGTTTGGCCCCATATTCCTCAAAACCTTTCCAATCCATGTACATGTCTTCTATAGACATAGAAACATAGAAGATAGGTGCAGGAGTAGGCCATTCAGACCTTCGAGCCAGCACCGCCATTCAATGTGATCATGGCTGATCATCCAAAATCAGTACCCCGTTCCTGCTTTCTCCCCATGTCCCTTGATTCTGCTAGCCCAAAGAGCTAAATCTACCTCTCTCTTGAAAACTTCTCTTGAAGACCTCTTTTAAATGCTGTTACAGCACCTGTACCTCTGCCCCTCAGCCACCAACATTTGATCAACGAGCTTCACAACTATGGATCTCTCTTGGGCTCACACCTGTTTCTATCTCCAGCCTTTGTCCAAAAATCTGCCTATCAGGGAACGTCCCACCTCCCTCGCATGAGGTCATCACCGGGCAGCCACGGTGGCGCAACAGTGGAGGCGCCGCCTTACAGCAAAATGCAGCGCCATAGACCCGGGTTCGATCCCGACTATGGATGCTGTCTGTATGGAGTTTGTACGATCTCCCCGTGACCTGCGTGGGTTTTCTCCGAGGTCTTCGGTTTCCTCCCACACTCCAAAGACACATAGGTTTGTAGGTTAATTGGCGATAAAACATTTTTTAAAATTGTCCAGTATAAAAAATTGTCCAACTTGAAGTGCTGAGTGATGCTCTACCTAGAGCTTTTCCATGTGCTAAGCTCGACAGCATAGTCGTCTATCTTTACATCATTTTCCAGATCCGGATCTGCTGCCGGACATGATTTGTCTGGCGTTTTCTCTCCTTCGGCTTTTCTTCCTCCTTCCCCCTAGTATGACGAAAGGTCCCGACCCGAAACGTCACGTGTCCACTTCCTCCAGAGATGCTGCCTGACCCGCCGAGACACTTCAGCAATTTGCGTCTCTCCCACAGGTTTTGATCCCCGGGAGTATTGCACATCAGTAGCAATCTTCTCCATGGTTTATTTGCAAGGCCAAGCAATCAGTGCAGTGGCCACATGATTTAAGTGGTGTGTCAAGAGAGGAAAGGTAATCGTGCAAGGAACATGCTCGCTGCTTTCAGTGGCCTTGTTACAGTTGTCCAATTTTTGTACGTTTAATCAAAGCAATTATTTAAATTAATGTTTCAGTACAAGGCCCTGGTATAATTTTTTTTCTGGAGATTAATTGGGTTTAATGGTTGGTTAAAGTCTCTTGTATTTCAGCTGCACCAGGTCTAATTAATTCCTCGCTAGCTGAGAAAATGATGTAAAGATAGACGACTATGCTGTCGAGCTTAGTAGCATTCAATAAATATATGTACATGCATATGAGCCGACATGGAAAAGGTTTTACGTCCTAGCTGGTGTGTATTGATGTCGCGAGGCTCAGCAGCTTCATCAGCCCTGATTAATTTTATTCATTGCAGTCCTGAGAAACAGGAATTGTGAAGTATGACTTTCCAATGCTCCACCGATTCCTTCCACACGCTTGCTCAGCAGCTGTCCTGTTTGCTGCTCTCACTTCCCCTTTGTTCTGAAGCTCAGGCATTAAAGCTCAATGACTTTACTTCAGAGAATGCAGAGCGGAAGCAAGTCCTTCGGCCCACTTGGTCCGCGCCGACCAGCGACCACCCCGTAAACTAGGCCAGTGCTGCACTCACTAGGGATGATTGTGTGGAGTCAGTATGTATAGAACTAAGGAACTGTAAGGGTGAGAATACCCTAATGGGACTTATCTACAGGCCCCCAAACAGTAGCTTGGATATAGAGTGCAAGTTGAATCAGGAGTTAGAATTGGCATGTAGCAAAGGTAATGCTGTGGTTGTTATGGGAGATTTCAACATGCAGGTTGACTGGGAAAATCAGGTTGGTACTGGACCCCAAGAAAGGGACTTTGGAGAGTGCCTTCGTGATGGATTCTTAGAGCAGCTTGTATTGGAGCCTACCAGGGAGAAGGCAATTCTGGATTTAGTGTTATGTAATTAACCGGATTTGATAAAGGAACTTGAGGTTAATGAGCCATTAGGAGGTAGTGAACATAATATGGTCAAGGTTTAATCTACAATTGGAGAGGGAGAAGGGTAAATCGGAGGTGTCAGTGTTACAGTTGAATAATGGGGACTATGGGGCCATGAGGGAGGAGCTGGCTCAAAGTTGACTGGAAAGATACCCTAGCAGGGATGACAGTGGAACAACAATGGAACAACAACAGTGGTATTTCTAGGAATAATACAGAAGGTGCGGGATCTGTTCACTCCCAGGGGGAAGAAAGATTGCAAGGGGAGTAAGGGGCGACCGTGGCTGACAAGGGACGTCAGGGATAGTATACAAATAAAAGAGAAGTACAACGTAGCAAAGATGAGCAGGAAGCAAGAGGATTGGGTAATGTTTAAAGAACAACAGAAGATAATTAAAAAGACAATACGGGGAGAAAATATGAGGTACGTTAGTAAGCTAGCCTAGAATTTTATAGGAGGTTAATAAAAGCTTTTTTAGGTATGTGAGGAGGAAAAAATTAGTTAAGACCAAAGTTGGACCCTTGAAGACTGAAAAAGGTGAATTTATTATGGGGAACTAGGAAATGGCAGATGAGTTGAACAGGTACTTTGGATCCATCTTCACTAAGGAGGACACAAAGAATCTTCCTGATATAGTAATGGCCAGAGGATCTGAGGTGACAAGAGGAACTGAAGGAAATTCACATTAGGCAGGAAATGGTGTTGGGTAGACTATTGAGACTTAAGGCTGATAAATCCCCAGGGCCTGATGGTCTGCATCCCAGGGTACTTAAGGAAGTGGCTCTATTGTTGGATGTATTGTTCTATAGACTCAGGATCAGTTCCTGTGGATTGGAGGGTAGCTAATGTTATCCCACTTTTAAAAAAAGGCGGCAGAGAGAAAACAGGGAATTATAGACCAGTTAGCCTAACATCGGTGGTGGGGAAGATGCTGGAGTCAATTATAAAAGATGAAATAGCCGCACATTTGGATCGCAGTAACAGGATCGGTCCGAGTCAGCATGGATTTACGAAGGGAAAATCATGCTTGACTCATTTTCTGGAATTTTATGAGGATGTAACTAGGAAAATGGACAAGGGAGAGCCAGTGGATGTAGTGTACCTGGACTTTCAGAAAGCATTTGATACCGTCCCACATAGGAGATTATTGGGCAAAATTAGGGCACATGGTATTGGGGGTAGAATGCTGACATGGATAGAAAATTGGATTGGCAGACAGGAAACAAAGAGTAGGGATTAACGGGTTCCTTTCAGAATGGCAGGCAGTGACTAGTGGGGTACCGCAAGGCTCGGTGCTGGGACCGCAGCTATTTACAATATACATCAATGATTTGGATGAAGGGATTCCAAGTAACATTAGCTAAATTGCAGATGACACAAAGCTGGATGGCAGTGGGAACTGTGAGGAGGATGCTATGAGAATGCAGGGTGACTTGAACAGGTTGGGGGAGTGGGCAGATTCATGGCAGATGCAGTTTAATGTGGATAAATGTGGTTATCCACTTTGGTATAAAAAACAGGAAGGCAGATTACTATCTAAATGGTGTCGTTGGGAAAAGGGGAAGTACTACGGGATCGAGGTGTCCACGTTCATCAGTCTCTGAAAGTAAGCATGCAGGTAGAGCAGGCATTGAAGAAAGCGAATGGCATGTTGGCCTTTGTAACAAGAGGAGTATAGGAGCAAAGAGGTCCTTCTGCAGTTGTACAAGGTCCAAGTGAGATCACACCTGGAGTATTGTGTGCAGTTTTGGTTCCCTAATTTGAGGAAGTGCAGCATAGGTTTACAAGGTTAATTCCCAGGATGCTGAGAGAATGGAGCGGCTGGGATTGTACACTGTGAAATTTAGAAGGATGAGAGGATATCTTATTGAAACATATACGATTATAAAGGGTTTGGACACGCTAAAGGCAGGAAACATGTTCCCGATGTTGGGGAGTCCAGAACCAGGGACCACAGTTTAAGAATAAGGGGTAAGCCATTTAGAACAGAGATGAGGAAACACTTTTTCACACAGAGAGTTGTGAGTCTGTGTAATTCTCTGCCTCAGAGGGTGGTGGAGGCCGGTTCTCTGGTTCTCTGGAGAGCTAGATAGGGCTCTTAAAGAAAGCGGAGTCAGGGGATATGGAGAGAAGGCAGGAACAGGGTACTAATTGGGGATGAACAGCCATGATCACAGTGAATGGCGGTGCTGGCTGGAAGGGCCGACTGGCCTACTCCTGCACCTATTGTCTATTGATTCACAATTTACAGAGGCCATTCGATGAACCTGCACGCCTCTGGAGAGTAGGGGGAAACAATAGACAATAGGTGCAGGAGTAGGCGATTCGATCCAGCACCGCCATTCAATTTGATCATGGCTGATCATCCACAATCAGTGCCGGATCACCCGGGGAAAACCCACGTGGTCGTAGGGATGACGTACAACTTCTGAAGACGTGTCTCCACCTGAAACGTCACCCATTCCTTCTCCCCAGAGATGCTGCCTGACCCACTGAGTTACTCCAGCTTCAGGGAGCCGTGGAGTGAATGGTGAAAATGATGAAAGAGAGTATTGAAAACAAGGCAGGCAGGAACGAGCTGGGACTCCACAAGTTCATTAAATTGAAACTTCACAACATTTGTACCAGCAGAGCACCATGTAACATCAATGGATGCAAGCATTCTGCAACCAGCTCGGGATTGGAAAATGGAAGTGGACTTAGAAAAAAGGCTTGTGTTTCCCCCAGATATTGTGGTTACAACACTCCGGCCAGACATGATCCTGTGGTCCACGACAGCCAAGTTGGCATATGTTGTGGAATTGACAGTTCCATGGGAAGATGGTGTTGAAGAAGCTTATGAGAGGAAAAAAAACAAGTACTCTGAACTGGCAACTGAAGCTTCCCAGAATGGCTGGAAGACCAAGATTTTTCCTGTTGAAGTGGGATGCAGGGGATTTGTTGCTACATCTATGACCAGGCTATTAAAGAAAATGGGGGTGAGGGGTCGCTCCCTCCAACAAGCAATCAAATCATTATCAAATTCTGCGGAAAAAAGCAGCAATTGGATTTGGATCAAAAGGAGAGACAACAATTGGGCTGCAAGATGAATACAGGAGGGTATGGAATTGAGGGGGGTGTAACTGGGACGCCAGGTATCACCGTTGAGCCCTCTGGAGATGTTGTGGGCTTATCAATGAAACGTCAAAGAAGGAGGGTGCCCACTGATGACCCTGATGACGTACCTACCCTACCTTTCACCACTCCAATCCACTGCAAATAGCAAGAGTGCCGACTTATTACAGGGATTGAAACATCAAGTCCTATTAGCTCTACTGAACATGAGTGGGAAGCAACACAAACTCGCCAATAGGGCCTCACAGTGGCGCAACGGTAGAGTTACTGCCTTAGAGCATCACCAGCGACCCAGGGTCGATCCTGACCGCAGGTGCGCTCTATACGGACTTTTCTCCGGGATCTCCGGTTTTCACCCACTCTCCAAAGACGTAAAGGTTTGTAGTTTCAATAGCTTCTGTAAAATTGTCCCTAGTGTGTATAGGATGGTTAGCATTATGAAGCATCAAGCATTTCACTGCTGTAAGAAGTGACGCGATGGCATATCAGGTACCACTGGAGTATTGAAATGAATGGTGGTGTGAATCTAGTGGACAATTATACTTTCATCAGGAAGTTTGATTCACTGAAATATCTGCCCAATGCCTGCAATCATGGCTGATCTATCTCTCCCGCCCAATCCCATTCTCCCGCCTTCTCCCTGTAACCCCTGACACCCGTACTAAACAACAATCTATCTATCTCTGCCTTAAAAATATTCAGACTTGGCTTCCACAGCCTTCTCTGGCAATGACTTCCACAGATTCACCACTTTCTGACTGGAGAAATTCCTCTTTGTCTCCTTTGTAAAGGTACATCCTTTAATTCTGAGGCTGTGCCCTCTGGTCCTAGAGTGAAAACCCACGAGTGAAAACATCCTCTCCACATCCACTCTATCCAGGCTTTTAACTTGCATCACTGGGGAAAATCGCCAGGCCTTGCTGTTCCATTATTCACAGAGTCAATCAGCCTGGAAAAAGGTTCTCCATCCACTGCTTTAAGCCCCAGTCCCACTGTACGAGGTAATTCACGGGGTCCCCCGAATTTTCACCTGATTCAAACGCGGAGACTATCCGTAGCGGGTCCGTAGGAGTTTGTGGATGTCTCGTCGCGGCTTGTACGAGTAAAAAGTAACAATTTTCTTCATCGCGAGTATTTTTTTACTCGTGGACATTTTTTGCAGGGATGAAAAAACATCACGAGTTACTGGATGTCCTGGGTACCTACCGTTAGCATTATGAGCCGCTACAAGACATCCACGAACTCTCACGGACCCGCTACGGACATTCTCCGAGTTTGAATCAAGGGAAAACTCGGGAGAACTCGTGAATTACTCATACAGTGGGACAGGGGCTTGAGGCTTCAGAGATGCAGCGTGGAAACAGGCCCTTCTGCCCACCGAGTCTGAGACTAATGTACGGCGATCAGCCCATACATTAACCCACACACACACACACACGGGGCTAATTTGTACAACGTACCAAAGCTTATTAACCTACACACCCGGACGTCTCTTAGAGTAAACCGGAGCACCCCGGAGAAAGCCCACGCGGTCACAGGGAGAATGTACAGACAGCATACGTATTCAGGATCGGACCAAGGTCTCTGGCTCTGTAAGGCAGCAACTCTACTGCTGCGCTCCTGTGGTGCCACTGTGTTGATCACATTTCACGGCTCAGGTGTGAATCTAGTTGACAATTCAGCTATGCATCAAGACCTTGTGTGGCAATGTGGCGCAGCGGTAGAGTTGCTGCCTTACAGCCTTTCCACCGGCAGAGACCTGTGTTCGATCCTGACGACGGGTGCTGCCGTACAGAGTTTGTACCTTCTCCCCGTGACCACGTAGATTTTCTCCGAGATCTTCGGTTTCCTCCCACACTCCAAAGACGTGCAGGTTTGCAGGTTACTTGCCTTGGCATTAATGTAAATTGTCTCTCGTGCGTGCAGGGTAGTGTTAGTGTGCGGGGATCGCAGGTCGGCGCGGACGCAAAGGGCCGAAGGGCCTGTTGCCGCGCTGTATCACTAAACTAAACTAAACTTTGTTCAGCCAATACAACTGCAGGAAAGATTAAGATAATCTATCGACTAGGCTCCTTTTGTGATTTGAAACAGCCGACACATCACAAAATTATGCTCATAAACTTATTCAAGTAAAGAATAAATATCTACTTAAAATTAAGTTTGTTTATTTTTTTATGAAGCCCATGATTACCATAAGCAAACACAACAGTGCCAGGGACCAGCTCTTCGATGTTTCAAGTAGCAGCAGTGGAAACAACAATTGCCTTCAATTGCTAAAATGACAATTATCATCATTTTATACTTCATTTTAGACTTTAAAGACACAGCACGGACGCAGGCCCTTTGGACAATTGAGTCTGTGCCAACCAGCGACCACCCTGTACACTAAAGTAGGCACAGAATGCTGGAGTGCATCAGCGGGTGAGGCAGCATCTATGGAGAGAAGGAATGGGCGACGTTTCGGGTCTTGACCCAAAATGTCTGACGAAGGGTCTCGACATATGGGGAGAAGGCAGGCACGGGTTATTGATTGGGGACGATCAGCAATGATCACAATGAATGGCGGTGCTGGCTCAAAGGGCCGAATGGCCTCCTCCAGTACCTATTTGCTATGTTTCCATGACCTGAAACGTCGCCCATTCCTTCTCTCCAGAGATGCTGCCTCACCCGCTGAGTTGCTCCAGCACTTTGTGTCTACCTTCGATTTGAACCAGCATCTCATTTCTTTCCTACACGCCCTGTACACTAACACTATCCTACACACGAGGAACACTTTTTTTTTAATAACAGTTTCAAATTCTTTGAAATTCTTAAATGCCGAACTTTGTTGAATACATTGGCCTAAAATGCTGGGAGGAAATTGCTATAATGGGTCATGATTTCCTTCATTCATGACGAAAAGAAAGGACAACAAAATTTACCCAAGTAAATGGAGTGAATAGGTGGAAGAACTAAGGTCAGTGCATTCAATTGAATGTGTTGAGATAACAGCGTAAGCAATAGGTTTGAGCAAAAATAAAGTGTTAGAGGAACTCAGTGTGTCAGTCAGCATCTATGGGGGGGGATAGACAGATGATGAATTGCCTTCTTCAGTCTGGAGGTGTGGATTTTCACACACTTGTACCTCTTACCCGATTGGAGAGGGTGAGACTTGATTATTGTCTTGCCGAGGCAGCGTGACGTGGAGATGGAGTCAATGGAAGTTATGTAGCTGGGAAGTGCATTCTCTCTCTCTTCTCCCCCCCCCCCCCCCCCCATCCCCAGTTGTCCTGCCAGTTCCACTGTTCTCATCCATATGTCCTTTTGTTATCTCCTCTTCCACAACCAACAATGGACCATTGTGAGCTCTACCTTTCCTTGGTCATCGGTGCCGGCTCTGATTTGTTATGAACATTTCTTACCTATCGATTCCCTCTCCCCTGTCTCAAGAAGTGCTTCAACCTGAAAAGCCACCCATTCCTTCTCTCCAGAGATGCTGCCTGACCCGCTGAGTTACTCCAGCATTTTGTGTCTATCTTCGGTGTAAACCAGCATCCGCAGTTCCCTCCTGCACATAATCTCACAATGATGTTGGTACCTACAGACCCTGAGGCTACATTAATTGAGGTGGCACGGTTGGCACAGCAGTATAGTTGCTGCCTTACAGTGCCAGAGAGCCAGGTTCGATCCTGACTATGGGTACTGTCTGTGTGGAGTTTGTAATTTCTCCCCGTGACCTGTGTGGGTATTCTCTGGGAACTCCGGTTTCTTCCCACACTTCAAAAAGGTACAGGTTTGTAGGCTAATTGGCTTGGTATAATTGTAAATTGTCCTTTGTATGTGTAGCATAGTAGGTATGTTACAATACCTACCTTTAGCGGCGCTGCAGTTCTGCCGCTCCCCGTGTGCGTGACTTTGGCGCCTTTCAGAGGGGGGGCGGCTTTAAAATGCCGTTTTTCCCTAGACAGTCCAAATCGATCCATGTCGGGCGATTTCGTCGCTAAAGAGAAATCGCTCCGACATTTCATTCATGAAGGTATTTTTAAACTACGCTAGATTATTTATTAACTAGAGTAGTTTAAAATACATCTTCTAAAGCTCTGAACGCCGACAGCAGAACGGACCTAACGTAGGGGAGAAAATAAAGTGCAGCATTTATTTTTACATTAAAACTTGGTTTTTAGGAAGGCTTTAATCACATTTTCATGTTGCAAAAAGGGGACAAAAAAAATGTATGAACCGGCTGTATTTTTCATACCGACTTCACCGCAAACCGCAACGTTCCAATCCACCGCATTCCACTAAAACCCACTCGCTAGTTGATTTAAATGGCCATTAATTTACAGGCATTAAACACTAAATTCCTTCCATTTAGCCTATAAATTCATGAAAATGAGATTTAAAAATCATGTTATATTGTGGATTATTGTGTGAATGTTATTTGGACACTTAGGCAATTTAAAAAAGTTTATATTTTCTTAAGAAATGGTTAGATGTTTAGATCTAGTAATTGAATTTTGTAATCAGCTACAATTAGATAACTAATTCATTATATGCTTTAATTTCAGGTCATCCAAGTAAGATTGTTTCATATTTGTTTCAGAATGCTTCAATATATAATAACTGAAAATTTCTTTGAGTTCTCTTAATTTTTAAGAAAGTTATGGGCTTTTGACTGTTCTAGATCACAGCTTTTGAGTTAAGTCAATGGAAAGGCAATGGGGAACAAGATGCTAATTTCCGAGTATGAAAATGGCCATAACATTTTTAATACTGAAGATATGAAAGTGAATTAGGTGTCAAATTAAACTTCTTTTTATGCTTTATCTGATGGGATAAATTGCAGACTTGATTTTTAAATCTCAAAATTTTGTAACATTGCTAGTGTGCGTGGGTCGCAGGTCAGCGGGCCGAAGGGGCCTGTTTCCGCACCGTATCTCTAAACTAAAACAAAATCATCAGACCTTTGCACCAAACTGATCCTCCTTCACCAGCACAGTGGAATATGCATCAGCGGCCTGCAATACTCATCAACAGATAACCTGTTTGACAATCAATTTCAGCTGTCACTTGCTCTGCTTATCTCTCACATCTTCAGATGATAGTTATCTCAACAAAGAAGCAAGTAAAACCCTGATTGAAAATCCGCAGCTGAAATTAAACAAGAAAGGTTTGTTGCACTAAAACACTGCATTGTCAGTCCCCAGCTCTGTCTCACCACTTCCATCGGCCTGACGCTGATAGTAGCAAAGTGTGGTGTCATGCATTTTGGTCGTAGGAATAAAGGAGTAGACTATTTTCTCAATGTGGAGAGAATTCTGAGATGGGAGGTGCAACGGGTCTTGGGAGTGCTGGTGCAGGATTCCCAACAAGTTAATTTGCAAGTCGAATTTAAGGAAGTTGAGTGCAGTGCTTGCATTTATTTTGAGGGGCTAGAATCCAAGAACAGGGATGTGATGCTGAGGTTCGTTAAGGCACTGGTCAGGCCGCATTTGGAATATTGTGAGGAGGTTTGGGCCCCATATCTGAGGAGTGATGTGCTTGCCATGTGTGGACCTGGCGCCAACAAACGAGAGGCTAAGAGAGCCAAAGAACCGAATGGAAACAAGATCGAAACGCCAATAAACTGAAAGATTACACAGCCGAAACGCCTACTAACCGAAAGGATGGGACGCCTAAATGCAAACTAACTGAAAGGGCGGGACGCCTAAAAGCCAATGAACTGAAAAGCTGCGTTGCCTAAAAGCAAACTTACCGAATGGCCGCTCCATGGAAACGCAACCTACCCGAAAGGCGGCGGCACCTACAGGCCAAAGGACCGACTGCCGCTCAACAGAAAAGTCCAATAACGGACATGACGTTGCCGGGGGCGGGACTTGTCAGTGATTGGTCCAGGCCCCCGCGTCCATCTCATCACTTAAGGCATGAACATTGTCCCACACCTCTGCTCCACCCGACCCGCAGCCCGTGGAAGAGTGGGGCTGCACACCTTCGGCCGCTTTCGACTTGGTGCTTGGGTTCGGACTGACCGCGATACACCGCCATCGGACCCCCAATCTCCACAACAGGGTGATCCCCCCGCCCCCTCCCTCCGACCGCAGTCAATGACTGTGGGACGCTCCCGCAGGTGGAGATAGAGAAGAGAGAAAGAAAGGGAGAGGGAAGGGAGGGCGAGAGAAGGGAGAGAGGAGGGGAAGAGAGAGGAGGAGAGAGCGAGAAGGGTAGAGGGAGGAGAAGGGAGAGAGAGAGAAGAGGGGAGAGAGAGAAGATGGGAGATAGAAGGGGAGATGGGAGCGTGGGGTTCAATTTCCCACACAAGCCATAGATGACGGTAATCTGAACCCAAGCACCAAGTTGAAAGCGGCCGAAGGTGTGTATCCCCCACTCTCCCACGGCCACCCTCTGCGGGCTGCGGGGTCGGGTGGAGCGGAGGTTTGGGACAATGTTCATGCCTTCACAGTGATGTGATGGACGCGTTTTGTCTTCGGACTCTTTCGGTTTATTGGCGTTTTGGCCTTGTTTCCATTCCGTTCTTTGGCTTCCACTTCTTGTCTGTCGGCGCCACGTCCGGGTACCATGCTGGCATTGGAGAGGGTTCCAAGGTTTACGAGAATGATTCCAGGAATCATTGGTTTAACATTTGACGAACATTTGAAAGCACTGGGCCTTGACCCACAAATGCCAATAGGCAGGAGCACAGGAGGCCTTGACGCAAAGCATTTCTCTGAAGACCTACTGCTGAAGCCGTTACACTGTTTACTGTATCATGCGCACACACACACTGGTACGTTGAGCGAATGAACCGTTCACCAGGATAAAAACTAAATTGCCAATCTCAGTTGCGCAATTAAGTTCTCATTTGAGAATAATTGGCCTATTTTATCACAAGAGGGGCAAAGTTGTGCGAATTTGTCCAACCCTGCCTTGGCCAGAGGCAATACTAGAATCATCTTATAATCACTCCAATTAAAAACGAGAGCAAACCAATATACTAATTTTAAACGCAAATTTGAATATAAATGCATATGTATTTAACGGTCAGATTCTGTGAAACTTTAATTGTAATTTGCCTTGTGCTTCTGATTTGAAAACTCAGTATTTTTCAGAAGTAAATACCTGGGCTCCAATGTTATTAATATTTAAAGTATTAAATATCGAAATATACGAAACAGGTCGTTTGACCCGACTAGTTATGAGATACAGCACGTAAACAGACCCCTTCGGCCCACAGATTCCATACCGACCAGTGATCCCCGCACATTAACGTGATCCTGCACACACTAGGGACAATTTACAATCACAACAAGCCAATTAACCTACAAACCTGCATGTCTTTGGAGTGTGGGAAGATCACCCAGAAAACCCACGCAGTCACGGGAAGAATGTACAAACTCCTCAATGACAGCACCCGTGGTTGGGATTGAACCCGGGTCTTGGGCACTGTAAGGCAGCAACTCTACCACTGCGCCACTGTACCCGTCTCAACTACTTCCTCTTGCAGCTTGTTCCATATACCCTCCACCTTTGTGTATAAAAGTTGCCCTTCAGGTTCCTATTAAATCTGATTTCCCTCACCTTAAACATGTCTTGATTCCCCCGCTGTAGGTAAACGACTTTACCTTATCTATTGCTCTCATGCTGATTTAGCTCAATGATGTTGTACAGTCTTGCAGCGCCAGTGACCCAGGTTCGATCCTTACTACGGGTGCTGGCTGTGTGGAGTTTGTACATTCTCCCTGTGACCTCATGGGTGTTCTCCAGGTGCGGAGTTGGTTTCCCCCCACACTCCAAAGATGTACAGGTTTGTAAGGTTAATTGACTATTGGAAATTGTCCCTGGTGTGTAGGATAGTGATGGTATGTGGGGGTGATTGCTGATTGTCGCAGACTCGGTTGGGCCGAAGACCCTCTTTCCACACTGTATCTCTAAATCTCTCAAAATAAATCTCTAAATACATGTAAACTAAAATTCTGGGAGCCAATTTGATGTTGGACTGAGACAATACCTAAAAACATTCCGTGCACATGGAAACTTAAATCTCCTCAAGGTTCGATTTATACCAAGTTTCTCTACAGTTAAATAAAATACTCAGATGAATCCCTTTTGCTTCAAAGTGGGCGACCTCACACTCATGTAGCCATCGACCGCAGTGCAACCCCCTCACCATCTATCAATGTCACATTGAAGCGTTATACTTTTGTTATACTTTTGTCTCCACTCCTTACAGAGCCACCAATCTTTGTGTCATCTGTGAAACTAGATGCAGTACATGGCTCTAATGAATGAATGAATAGGTTTATTGGCCAAGTATTCACATACAAGGAATTTGCCTTGGTGCTCCGCTCGCAAGTGACAACATGACATACAGTGACATAGGAATGATGCATAAAACGTTAAACATTAATAATAAAACATTATTGATTAAACATGTGAATTAAACGAAATACCAGAGCAAAAGGAGGCAACAAATGTTTGGTTATTGAATAGAGCTACTGCTCGTGGATAAAAAGTTGATTTTACGTCTGCCTGTGGCGGCTTTGAGAAGCAATATGATGCATTATTGACAAGCAATATTGTGTCTTGATGCATATTGACAAGCATCATATTAATAAACACAGTGAACATTCAGTAATTCAGTATGGAAACAGGGCCTTTGGCCAACAGACAATGGTGTAGGAGTAGGCCATTCGGCCCTTCAAGCCAGCACCACCAATTATTGTGATCATGGCTGATCATCCACAATCAGTACCCCGTTCCTGCCTTCTCCCCAAATTTAGTCATGATATTGCATGGAAACGGGCTGTTCGGCCCAACCTGGCAACGCTGACCAAGATGTCTCATCGACACTAATTCTACTTGCTATGCCTTCTACACTAATCCCACCTGCCTGCGTTTGACTCATATCCCTCCAAACCTCTCCTATTTATATATCTGTACAAACATAATTTCAATGTTGTTTAGTTTAGTTTAGTTGAGACACAGCGCGGAAACATGCCCTGCGGCCCACCGAGTCAGCAACGACCAGCTAACCCCGCACATTAACATCATCCTACACACACTAGGGACAATTTGCATTTATACCAAGCCAATTTACCTACAAACCTGTACTTCTTTCGAGTGTGGGAGGAAACCGAAGATCACGGGGAGAACGTACAGATAAGCACCCATGGTCAGGATCGAACCTGTGTCTACAGTGCTGCAGGTGCTGTAAGGAAATTACTCTACCGCTGCGCCACCGTGCCACCCTTAATAGACAAAGTGCTAAATAGACAAGTGGGAGAAGGTGAATAGCACGAGATCAGTGCAGGGCAAGGCCTTTGTTCCTCAATGGTGCATTCGTAGCACGTACATGATAGCTTGTATTCCAACACACATTTATGGTTAGACCCTCACAAAATGGGATCATATTGTATCATTGAAAACTGTCCGAGGAGCTCAGTGGTTCTTCAGATCAATCTGGTGCATATGCTGGCTGCTGTGAAGTCTACACCAGCATAATCAAAGAAGGAACACGCTGGGACTTGTTCACCAGAGGAGATAGTAAGGCAGTTTATGGATTTTCGAAGATCACAGAATATTCTTTACGTTCAGCGGCAAGCAGCCCACAATTCTTCCATGAATTTTCTCCCCAATTTTGAACTCATTCCTGATTCTTAATTAGTATGGGTGTCAGAGGTTATGGCGAGAAGGCATGAGAATGGGGTAGAGTGGATGTGCAGAGGATGTTTACATTAGTGGGGGAGTTTAAGAGGAGAGGTCACAGCCTCAGAGTTATAGGACGTGCATTTCGGAAGGAGATGAGGAGGAATGTCTTTAGTCAGAAGGTAGTGAAGGCTGTGGAGGCCATATAAATGGATATTTTGTACGGCAGAGAATGCTAGATTCTTGATTAGTACCGGTGTCAGGGGTTATGGGGAGAAGGCAGAAGAAGGGTTGTGAGGGAGAGATGGATAGATCACTGAAGAAGGGTTTCGACCCGAAACGTTGCCTATTTCCTTCGCTCCATAGTTGCTGCCTCACCCGCTGAGTTTCTCCAGCATTTTTGTCTACGATAGATCAGCCATGATTGAATGGTAGAGTAGACTTGACGGGCCAAATGGCCTAATTCTGCTCCTATCCCTTATGACCATTCAATCCACAGAGAGAAACATGGGAAGTTAAAGGGACGTTGAGAGAGCCAAATCTTCGGCAGGTGGCTCCGGGGGAGGTTGGATTGTGAACAAGCCAATTTAATTCTCTTGCAAAGTGAAGCGATCATTACCGCCGTCACATAAATTATTCATCTTCTTGAAGACTTCACTGGAATGTTTCTGAGAGGACCGCTGCAGGTCCAGCTATTTCTAAAGGGTTTCCTGTGCATTGTTTTGTTCTTAACATAAATTGGATTGTCAGAGGAGTCACCAGAAGATTTAATGCATTGAATTAATGAATTTGAGCACAGCGTTTACCAAAATAACATGGCAATGCGGTTGCCCCAAGCAGTATTTTGACCCTGTGTGATCAGGAATGCATTCCAAAAGTTATTAATTGGGCCCTCACCTCAAGGACCTGGTTTATGCCACTCTGGCATGCAAACCTTGATCTATGCTCTGGACTTTTTTGGTTTTTAAAACGTTTTAGAGATGCAGCACGGAAACAGGCCGACCAGTGATTCCCCCAAACTTGAACTAATCAACACACACCAGGGATAATTTACAATTATACAAAGCCAATGGACCGACAAACCTGTACGTCTTTGGAGTGTGGGAGGAGACCGAAGATCTCGGAGAAAACCCACACAGTTGACAGGGGGAAGAAAGTACTAACTTCGTGCAGTCAGCACCCGTAGTCGGGATCGAAGCCGGGTCTCTGGCGCTGTATCGCTGTAAGGCAGCAACTCTACCGCTGCGCCACCGTGCCGTCCAGTACATGGATGTGATCAGTAGAACACTGTTATCATCCTTTGCCCTTTACTCCCCGCTGCCACAATCCTTCTGAAGAAGGGACACGACCCGAAGCTTCACCTATCCACGTCCTCCAGAGATGCTGCCCGATCTGCTGAGTTACTCAAGCACTTTGTGTTTTATTTTAGAAAAGGACTGTGTTTATATAATGCAGCAAGAAGCAGTGAAAACCTTTTGAAACCTTCTTAATTGATCGAAAACTGGTAGCAAATCACTACAATTTTCCAAAGGAGATGCGGAGCAGAGATAGAATTGTCAACACCTTGGTGTTAAGTGTAATCTGAAACGATGACTGCCACAGCAGATAGGTTGCCAAACCTTTTAACTCCCCTTCCCATTCCCACTGACCTTTCCGTCGTGAGCCTCCTCCACTGTCAAAAGTGAGGCCACACGCAAATTTGAGGAACACAACCTCATATTTAGTTTGGGCAGCTTACAACCCAATGGTATGAAAGTTGGTTTCAAGTGACCCATGCATTCCCTCTCATCCCTCCCTCTCCCACCCTCGTCGTCCTATCGGTTCTACTGTTCACATCTGTACATCCCTTCGTTGTCACCTTTTCCACAGCCAACAATGGACCATTGTGGGCTCCACCTTTACTTGGTTATGGGTGCCGGCTCTGAATTGTGCTGAACTTTTCATACCTCTAGTTCCCCTCCGACCCTGACTCTCAGTCTGAAGAACCGTCTCGACCCTGAAGTGTCACCTATTCTTTTTCTCCAGAGATGCTGCCTGACCCGCTGAGTTAGTCCAGCTTTTTGTGTCTATCCTCAGAGTTAACTCTGAGACAGGTGCTATCACAACGTTTTAAAAATATTTGGACATGTACACGGATAGGATAGGTTTAGAGGGATTTGGGCAAAACACAGGCGGGTAGGACTAGTGTAGATGGGACTTCTTGGTCAGCGTGGCCAAGTTGGGCCAAATCTTTCTTAAAGATGAATCTGCTCAAAATGGTCCCCATCTTCATTAATGCAAGTTGCACACACAACAATTTTGTTTATTGTGTCCAGGAGCACGAATTATTGGTTTGAAGTTCCATACCATTATTTCATATCATAAATCGCTATGGTTTTCATACCATAATTTGGAGAAATCCAAAATATATTCCTTTAATATAATACGTTTGGTGTTGCTCAATCATAGAAGATCAACCAGTTTAATCAATCTTCTTTCATAGAACTTGTGTCTAGGATAGTGTTAAATTGCCGGGATCGCTGGTCAGCGCGGATCCGGTGGGCCGAAAGATCTGTTTCCGCGCTGTATCTCGAAACTAAACTGAACTAGAACATAGAAAATATTACAGTGCAGGAACAGACCCTCCATCCACCCTCAATGCACTCACCATGATGGTGAACTAATCAATATGGCCTATATCCCTCTATTCCCTATATATCCAAATGCCTCTCAAGCTTTGCCATTCACCCTCTTTCCACCACCTTTCTATTCTTCTACCACCTTCCCTGGCAGTGTGTCGGACATCCACTACTCTCTGTATAAAAATCTGCCTCGTGCATCTCCTCATTAGTCTATCCCACACATCATAAACCTATGTTGTTTAATATTTTACTGTTCCATCCTGGAAAAAAAAAGCTCCTGACTTCTGGAAGGAGAAGCAAACAAACAATGCAGGTGCTTTGAAGGCTTGCTTCTGCAAGAGTGGCTTGTAAACACCATGGATTATGCATGTAGGCTTGTTAATCACAAAAGAGGGCTGTAAACATTACTGGTACACTGGTCATGTCCTGAATCTATTATGTGTAAGCTTGACCTGCGAGCAGAAGGCTCGGACAGCACACTTGCATGAAGTCCTTGATTTACAATAAAGCTTATTTCTCTTTTAAATTAACTGAACTGCGCACTGATATGACATTACTATCTCCAGGCCATAGACTGGCGGCACGGTGGCGCAGCGGTAGAGCTGGAGAAACTCAGCGGGTGAGACAGCGTCTATGAAGCGAAGGAAATGGGCAACGTTTTGGGTAGAAACGCTTCTTCAGGGTCTGAAGAAGGGTCTCGACCCGAAATGTTGCCTAATTCCTTCGCTCCATTGATGCTGCCTCACCTGCTGAGTTTCTCCAGCATTTTTGTCTACCTTCGATTTTCCAGCATCTTCAGTTCCTTCTTAAACAATGGTAGAGCTGCGGCCTTATTGCGGCAGAGACCCTGGTTCGATCCTGACTATGGGCGCTGTCTGTATGGAGTTTGTCCATTCTCCCTGTGACGTCCATGGTTTTTCTCCGGGTGGATCCAGTTTCCTCCCACACTCCAAAGACGTACAGGTTTGTGGGTTCATTGGTTTGTGTAAATTATCCCTAAAGTATTAGTGTTTGGGGTGATCACTGGTCAGGTGGGCCGAAGGGCCTGTTTCCACGCTGTAGCTCTAAAACTAAAACAAAAGTGCTGTAGTAACTCAGCGGGTCAGGCTAAAGTCTACAGTAAGGCTCAATTCAATTCAATTCAATAAGAAAGAATCAATGCAAGACAAGAAACAAGAACAACGCAGATTGAATATGTGCTGTAAAAGAAACAATAATATAATTGCCTCAAACAAAGGCTGGCACGACATGATAAAAGATTAGCTGCACTCTGATGACAGTAAATTGTTCCTGACAGTTATGGAAAATTAATGAACAGATGCATTATCTGTGCTATATCAATATACCTTGCTGTATCATTTCTCAGTGGTCAACAGCTGCCTGTTAAAATGAGTTAATAAATAGCCTCACTGCATTGCAAGGACCACTATGGAATTAAGACAATTTAAATTACCTTTACGTATTTATTCATCAGTACATAAATATGATTGATCAGACATCGTTAATCCTCAAGCATATTTTAAATAATATCAGGCTGTATTCATGATCGAGCTATAACTATATACAAGCTATAAGCATTTGCTCTGCACTCCCTTCGCAGATGCAGCACGGTGACACAGCGGTAGAGTTGCTGCCTTAAAGGGCCTGTCCCACTGAGGCTATTTTTTAAGCGACTACAGGCGACTAGGCTGCCGTCAGTCGTCCACATGGCCGCCGGGGTGTCGCCTGTATGGTCGTGAGTAGTCTCCTCAGTCGCCCAAAGAGTCGGAGCGTCTTTCTGGCCGCCGCTGGATTTTCAACATGTTGAAAATGTTTCTGAGACAGTCGGCGACAGTGGGTTTGACGTCAATGAGCGTAGCTTGACTTCTCCTGAATTAGGTGCTGTCGTAGTTGTCACCGGCTGACGCAGGTTGTCACCGGTGCTGACTTTGTTCTTTTTTTTGTCGTTACAGTAATTATTCTATTTCTAATTTTTTTGTCGAAGTGGGGGGGGGGGTCCAGGCGCTGGTTTTTCGGCGACCTGCTACGACTATGACAGTCGCCTAAAAATAGCCTAAGTGGGACAGGCCCTTTACAGCGCCGGAGACCCGGGTTCGATAGTGAGTATGGGCACTCTCTGTACGGAGTTTGTAGGTTCTCCCTGTGACCAAGTGGGTTTATTCCAGTGCTCCAGTTTCCTCCCACACTCCAAAGATGTACAGGTTTGTAGGTGAATTGGCTACGGTAAAGTTGTAACATTGTTCCTGCTGTATGTGGGATAGTGCTGGTGTACGGGGTGATCGCTGGTCGGCGCGGACCCGGTGTGTCTCTGAAGTAAAAGTAAAGTCTGAAGAAGGGTCTTGACCCAAAACGTCACCCATTCCTTTCCTCCAGAGATACTGCCTGATACGCTGAGTTAAGGGCCTGTCCCACCAGCATGCAACTCTATGCGATGAACACGATCAAACCGGCAGCGGGGGCCGCGCGGAGGTCGGGTGATCCCCTGTACAGGGCCGTTCCCACCAGCATGCGCCTACATGCAGCAAGCGCAACCAAACCGGCAGCAGGGGCCGCGCGGAGGTCGGGTGAGTGGCGCAACGCGGTGCAAAGTGAGGCGAACTTGGAGCGAAGTCTAAGGTAAGTTCGCCAGGACAGAGAGGGGCACACAGAGAGGGGCACCGAGGCACACACACACACAGGGCTACGGAGCCACACACATAGTGGGTCACGGAGGCACTTACAAATAGGTTCACGGAGGCACGATGTCCGGGCGGTGTGTAAATGTCGAGGCGACTGCGAGCCGACAAGCCATTGCCGCGTGGCATTTTTGGACATAGTCGGTTTTTCGGAGCCCCGCGCGGTGTCGGGACGAACTCCGCACAATTCCGCACGGCTCCGGCGATCGAAGTGGGACCGGCCCCGCGACGCCGGACGGCTCAAGCGACCACATTAGGTCGCGCTAATCGCATAGAGTTGCATGCTGGTGGGACAGGCCCTTTACTCCAGCTTTGTGTGTCTATCTCCGGTGTAAACCAGCATCTGCAATTCCTTTCTACATATAAAGTGAAGCAATGCTGGCTGAACTTCCATCATCCCATGTCAACCGGAAAGCAAATCCAGATTTACATGTGCAGCACTGGATGAAGCATTCAAACAGTGTACAAGCAAAGATCAGGCATGGATGCTTTCCCGGAAAGCCAGTAGTGAGAAAGGTCAAGAGCTTCCGGCTTGGGCTGGATTTGTCTCAGCGACAGGTGAGGTGCCTTCATATGCGACCACAATTGACGACTATCCTGTGATCAATCATCCCATCACGGAATTTAGTACAGTTCAAGAGTGCTTACGAGCTTCTGAAGAAGCAAGTCATGAGGTTGGCCAGCAATTTGTCATTACAACATTCAACTTGGATGTCTGCATGAAGGCCTATCCTCTCGAGTGGAGTCATCCTGCAAAGTACACTAAACACATTGTGTTGATTGGCACATTTCATGACTTCAAAATGCTTGGAAAGAAAATGGAAGGATCCGGATTTCAGGAATGGTCCTCATGGAATCGGGACTCGTGTCTACTGGTTCTGTGAAAGGTGTTATGACAGGAAAGAACCACGAGAGAAGTCTGCACTGCCACAAGACGATAGTGGAGTGCTTGGAGAGGCTCCTTCTTGATGAATTCCTGTCTATGGCTGGAAAAGATGCAGTGCTGTCCGGCATACCAGGGGAATCAAAGGGCATCTTTCAAGAGCTAATCTGATTGCCAACAAAACAGGCACCTGCTGAAATCATGGCCAATGCAGATCTCAACACATTGATGGAGTCGTGTGAGAGCTTAAAAGCTGATGTTCGAAAAGGATCTCTTGGGAAGACTGCACAGTTCTGGATGTCGTACATGGATTCTGTGGATTGCTCTCTCGTTGATTAGGTCTGTGAAAGAGAACAACTTTCCGTTGTATTTGCACTGTCTGTTTCTTATGTCCGATCTCTTCTTCACCTTTGATGTTCACAGTTACTCCCGCTATCTGACCTACTGTGTTCTTGGCAAACATTGAAGAATCACATCCCGATGCCCTATCTTTCCTCGAAAGAGGTGCCATCAGTGTCGCTAGGTCTTTCATACCAGGAACCCGATGTGCTGTTGACAAAACGATTGAGGAGACAATCATGAAGCATGGCAAATCTGGTGGTGGTAGTGGTGTTGGGCTCGCTGGCATCTTGGAGAATCACAGTGCTTATCAGAGATGGGTTCAAACTTCAACAGAAAGGGCACACTTTCTCTCTGCAACTCTCAGCCTCGCAGACATGACTTCTGGTACCAATCGCGGAAGCAAACACTGAGATCAACAACCAACTGAGATAAGAAAAAGTGAGGTATGTGTAAAGAAAGCCATTGATGCTGTAAAGAGCTTCCTGGATCCTTTTGACGTAGATGACAAGACTGGGTTGTATGTACTCTCTTCTGACGCACGTGTTCCGGCTGAAGTTGTGAAAGATGTCATAAAGGTACTTACTACAGGGAAAGAACAGAAAGAGAAGTTCATCAGAGAGCAACTTGAGAAAAAGACAGCATTCTCCGAACCCATCAAGAATTTGGAGCTCAAAACCATGGCAGAATCAAAGAAAAGTGTGAATCTGAAAAAAATCTGAATGAAAGGTTAAAGAGTACAAGCAACAAGGAGATATTGCTTTTCAACTGATGGTCAAAGCACAAAGTTCTGGCAATCAACTCAATCTACGGGAGTTTATGAAGTACTTTCTGACCCCTGTACCCTACTCCATTGGTACATCAGACACCATATTTGCAAAGACTGATAAATCCAAGGGCCTACACTACCTATTGAAAGATGTAGACAACTCCTCACAACCTCCTGCCTGTAACAAGATATCGATCGTGGAAGATGGCAAAGCTGCATTCTACTATCTCAAAGAGATTCCTGCAAACTTCAAAGAGATTGGCATCAAAATCTTCAATGCATTGTCATCTAATGGTGTCGTCTTCAGTACCGATATGTACAAAACAGATTCAGTAAGGTCGAGTGAACGGACACGGCGTGGGTGTGCGGAGAAGAGAATAATCAAAGGAGGAAAGACCAAAAAACCGAGAGATTGGAAGCACTTCTTGTCCAATGATGGGAACAAGAAACAGCTCATTGAACTTCTTCTTGATGTGTGGAGTGAGCATGACATGGAAGGAAGGTGATCTTCAATAAGGAAGGAGAGGCCACACTTCTTACTTCTCAGAATGGGAAAGACACACAGCAGTCTGAGATTCAATCCCTGAAGTCAAACCATGAAGAAACAGGCTCGTGAGTCATCCTATACTGCAACTATGGCAAAGAGCAAGGATATGACCACGTACAAGTCAGAAGCCCAAACAGCGATAACTTTTTCATATTACATTGCTTCACTATGCAAACAGCATTCAAGACACCACAGTGTTCTTTGACACCGGGAGAGGCAACAGGCAAAGGCTAATAGATGTCACCCATTTTGCGAAGCAGTCCTCCTCAGAATACTGCTCAGCATTACCTGGACTGCACGCGTTCTCAGGCTGTGACTCAACAAGTGCCTTCAAAGGGATCGGCAAAGTCAAGCCAATCAAACTGATGCAACAGCGTAACAAATTTGTGAAACCTCTGGCAGAGCTTGGTGATCTTCATAGAGTTGAAGATGATATGGTCCTAATTTAGTGGATTTTTTATGTATCTTTACCAAGAAACACTCAATTGCAAGTACCAAATTCACAGGCCCCAAGAAAGAGGGCATAGTGTGAAAAAATGCAGTTTTGACATATATTGAAAAAAGGGTTAAAAAAAACATAGCCCAAATGAGTTTTTTTCTTGGGAACATCATTTTTTCTGACAGAAGAGATACCAATCAACAAAATGCCACCCAAGATGTAGGCTCATAGGGGCGGTGCACCTTAGGCCCCTCTGGCCCACGGACTAAGAAGGAATGGGTGATGTTTCGGGTAGAAACCCTTCTTCAGACTGGGATTCAGGGGAGAGGAAAACAAGAGATATAGACAATGATGGTCTATCAGAAGTAAGAATTTCATTGCTCTATCTGGGACAATATGACAATAAACGACTCTTGACTCTCTTGATAATGGGCCTGTCCCACTTACGGCGACTGCCGCCACCCGTCATAGGTCGTTACAGGTCGCTGAAAATGTTCAACATGTTGAAAATCCAGTGGCGACCAGATCAAGGTACTACTCACGACCATACAGGCTTCATCCCGCGACATGTCGCCAGGGTGTCGCCTATATGGTCGCGAGTCGTCTCCTCAGTCACCCAAAGAGTCATAGCGTCTTTCTGGCTGCCACTGAATTTTCAACACGTTGAAAATTTTCGGCGACCTGCAACGACCTATGACGGGTGCCGGCAGTCACCAAAAAAGTCACGTAAGTGGGACACGCCCATAAGAGTCACACACACACACACACACACACACACACACACACACACACACACACACACACACACACACACAGTTGACGTTGAAGCCTTTTGTTTTCTTTCTTCCATGTTTCTAGTTTTTATCTGCTCTTATAAAAACACGAGTAAAAGTTACAGTAAAGGCAACCATCTGTTCCACATAAAACAAAAAAAATGAAGCTAACATTCATTTATGATAAAGCTGCGTGGTTGCGCATTAAACGTGTGCATAAACCCCCGTGTTTTCCTTGGGAATGTAAATAGAATCTCATAGCATAAAGCGGCCATTACATAATTCATAAATGTTTAATAAAACATTTAACTGTTGCATTTTCTTCCATACATCACCGATGCAATAAAAAGGGAGAAAATATAATCACTAAATGGCCATTAAAAAATCACAAGGTTGTGGGTTTCAGCGAGGCACTGTCACACGTAGATGCTAAACAGTTCATCTTCGGCATCGCAGCCAGGATTAAATTATGTCAGAGCTACCAGGAGTTTTACAGAGTGAAGGTTACAGTATTCATTGCTGAGGAGCCTTATAAACCATGGCAGAGTTTAGAGGAAACATCACTTCATCAAATGCAGGTTCGAATCGCATAGAGTCTTTTGCTCCGAGTAGGGGAATTTAGAATCAGAGGACAAAAATTCATAAGTTCATTTATTGTCACATACACCAATTGGTGTAGTGACATTCACTGGCCAGGTCAGTCATACAATTTAAGTTTCACACATAGGTTTAAGATGAGGGGGGAGTGATGGGGAGATTTAACAGGAACCTGAGGAGTAACGTTTTCACACAAGAGGTGGTGGGTGTATGGAAGAAGCTGCCAAAGGAGAGAGTTGAAGCAGGTACTATCGCAATGTTTAAGAAACAGTTAGCCAGGTACATGGATAGGATAGGTTTAGAGAGACATGGATCAAATGCAGGCAGGTGGGACTAGATGGGACATGTTGGACGGTGTGGGCAAGTTGGGCCGAAGTGCCTGTTTCCACCTTGTATGACTCAAATCCACTGGTTATTTTGTTCTGATAGAGGCAGGAAACTGCTACATTCATCATCGTTGAAACCATTTACAGGGAGTTTTCCGACAACAAGGAAAAATACCTCTTAATTTTGACCCTGTTGCATATTGAGAGGTCAAAATGTCATGTAATCGGAGATAGCCCATTCGGCCCATCAAGGCTACTACACCATTTGATCATGGCTGATCTATCTCTCCCTCCAAAACCCATTCTCCTGCCTTCACGCCGTAACCCCTGACGCCCGTACTAATCAAGAATCTATCCATCTCTGCCGTAAAAATATCCATTGACTTGGCTGCCACAGCCTTCTGTGGCAAAAAAATCCACAAATTCACCACCCTCTAAAGACTAAAGACATTTCCTGGTTATCTCTTTGCCAAAGGAACATCCTTTATTTCTGAGGCTATGGCCTCGAGTCTTAAGGGCAGTCCCACTGCGGCGACCTAATTGATGAGTTTAGAAAAGTTTAGGAGAGTTTGAAAAACTGTCATGTTGAAGACCTCCTTCGACTATGTAGAAGACCTCCTTCGACTATATTGAAGACTGGCTTCGACTAGCTTCAGGAAAATTAGGCACCGAATAGTGGAGAGTGAAGACGACCTCCTTCAACCTCCCTTCGACTATGTTGAAGACTATCTACGACTACCTTCGACTACCCTCGATTACCTACGAATAACATGCCGACCTACTACGACCCACCTCGACTAAACCTACTGCAAGATGCACATTGAATGAAAATTACTTGACTTAGCTAATTTACAATTCCTTCCAATAGACAATAAACCTCGAGTAAGAAAAATATCATTTTTATCCACGGCGACCTTTCTTTACTCGCGGGCATTTTGAAAAATACGCCGCCACCTCGCTGGGGCTTTGAGTATGTGGGGACTAATCTCGAGCATGAAGGAGAGTTACAAAGACCTCCTAGGACCTCGTGTCGACCATGATGCGAGTATGAGTCGAGGGCAAACACGTCTGAACTCGCTGCAGTGGGACAGCCCCTTTAGACTCTCCCACTTGTGGAAACATCCTCTCCACATCCACTCTATCCAAGCATTTCACTATTCGGTCAGTTTCAATGCCGGCGAGGACAGGCCCAGTGCCATCAAACGCTCATCATATGTTAACCCACTCATTCCTGTAAACCTACTCTCAACACTCCCCAGAGCCAGCAGATCCTTCCTCAGATATGGGGCCCAAAATTGCTCACACTGAACAGCGCCTTATAGAGCCTCAGCATTGCATCGCTGTCTTTGTATTCTAACCCTCATGAAATAAATGTGAGCATTTCATTTCTCTTCCTCAGAGACCTCAGTGAAACCTGCACAAGGACATAATTGTGAGAGTTAATGACATCCCGTCACAAAGGAAACATGCTCTGACAACCTCAAGACGTACCAGAACCGCCTGCTGCCTTTCCACTGAGATGCCGGATTGGATAACGGGATAGGCATATCACCAGCATGTCAAGAAACAGCAGTGTTGAGAAGTGGCAGCTTAGTCAGCAGAGCGCATAATCTGAACCGTAGGTATGAAGATAACCAACAAGTCTGGTCACCTCTGAAGGTTAATGTACCACACAGCTGGCCCTTTCATTATAAAACTAAAGCAGGAACAGGGTACTGATTTTGGATGATCAGCCATGATCATAGTGTATGGCGGTGCTGGCTCAAAAGGTCTAATGGCCTACTCCTGCACCTATTGTCTATGTTTCTCAAGAGTTCAGGAATTTAGAACATGGATTGCGCACACACTTTACTCAAAATAATCTTTCATGCCAAATTTCAAAAATGTTGGTTCAAGTAGTCAGAATGGCAAAGGATTTCACTGTCTCTCGGTACCCCAGGTACATGTGGCAATAAAGTGTCATAAAGTATCATGAACTTTAGTTTAGTTTAGAGATACAGCGAGGAAACATCCCTTCGGCCCACCGAGTCCGCGCTGACCAGCAATCCCCGCACATTAACACAACCCAAACACACTGGAGACAATTTACTCTTGTACCACCAAGCCAATTATCCTACAAAGTCTTTGGAGGGTGGGGGGGAAACAAAAGTACAAAGTATCAGCTATTTGATGCAGTTCTGCCAAAGGAAAATATTGCTGGTTGAGAAGTGGTTGGCAGACAGGAAACAAAGAATAGGGATTAACGGGTCCCTTTCAGAATGGCAGGCAGTGACTAGTGGGGTACCGCAAGGCTCGGTGCTGGGACCGCAGCTATTTACAATATACATCAATAATTTGGATGAAGAGATTCAAAGTAAATTTGCAGATGACACAAAGCTGGGTGACAGCGTGAACTGTGAGGAGGATGCTATGAGAGTGTAGGGTGACTTGGACAGGTTGGGGGAGTTTAATGCAGATAAATGTGAGGTTATCCACTTTGGTAGCAAAAACAGGAAGGCAGATTACTATCTAAATGGCGTCAAGTTGGGATAAGGGGAAGTACAACGGGATCTGAGGATCCTTGTACATCAGTCTATGAAAGTAAGCATGTAGGTCCAGCAGGCAGTGAAGAAAGCGAATGGCATGTTGGCCTTTATAACAAGAGGAATCGAATATAGGAGCAAAGAGGTCCTTCTGCAGTTGTACAGGGCCCTAGTGAGACCACACCTGGAGTATTGTGTGCAGTTTTGGTCCCCTAATTTGAGGAAGGACATTCTTGCTATTGAGGGAGTGCAGCGTAGGTTTACAAGGTTAATTCCTGGGATGGCGGGACTGTCATATGCTGAGAGAATGGAGCAGGTGGGCTTGTACACTCTGGAGTTTAGAAGGATAGGGGGCGCCGTCCTGTATGGTATGGCTGCCCAGCCTGCAGCTGTATGTCTTTCCCCCTTTTCTTTTTTTTTTAGTGTGTTAAAGTGTTTTGTTTTGGAGCCTATTCTTTTTTATGTGGGGGTGTGGAGGGGGGGGGGGGGGGGGAAGGGGGAAACTGCTTTTCAGGTTCCCTACCTGGAGGGAGAGGCAGCTTTTCTCCAGGCTGCATCTTCGACCCGTCCTCGCGGCCCACCAGCGGGGCCTGGAGCGGCGTTTCCTGAGGGAACCGCCCAGAACCTCGGCTTCGGCAGCGGCGGAGCGCTGGAGCGCCATCGCGGGACGGAGCGGGTGATGCCTTGCCTGGGTCGCCGTGCTGGAGCTCCGGTGAGCTGAGACCACCGAGACAAACATCGCGGAGCCGCGGGTCTGTGGAGCGGCCGGCTGCGGGCGGCGGCGCTGAACTTTAACATCGGGAGCCAGTGGGGAAGCTCCATCCGGCCTTGTCGGCTTCGGAAGCCGCGGACTCCAGTAGGAGGCGGCCGTTCCAGGTGTCCCAAGCCGCTGAGAGGATTCTCCCGACGCCGGAGCACCATCACCCGGCGAGAACGGCCTGGAACATCGGGCCTCCGTGAAGGCGACTATGGAGGCCTCAATAGGCCTGACTATGGGTGGACATGGGTTGGGGACTGGACATTGTGCCTTCCCTCATAATGGGAATCATTGTGGGGGGATGTTTTTATGTTTAAATCTCTTTATTAGTGTTGTGTCTGTATTCTTTATTTTATGTGCTGCATGGCAAGAAGCATTTCACTACACCAATTGGTGTATGTGACCAATAAACTAACCTTGAACCTTGGATGAGAGGGAATCTCATTGAAACATATAAGATTGTTAAGGGTTTCGACATGCTAGAGGCAGGAAACATGTTCCCGATGTTGTGGGGAGTCCAGAACCGGGGGCCATGTAGTAACCGGAACTGCAGATGTTAGAATCCTGAGCAAACCACAAAGTCTTCCAGCACTTTGTATTTTAGTTTAATTTAGTTTAGAGACACAGTGCGGAAACAGGATTTTCGGCCCACCGAGTCCGTGCCGACCAGCAATCCCTCCAATGTTAACTGCATCGCTCACACACTAGATTAGATTAGATTTTATTACTTGTCATTCGAATCTCAGAGAGGCTCAAACGAAACTCCGTTTCTACAGCCATACAAACAAAACAATTCCTACACGACACAGAAACAATTCAATTTACAGAAAACATCCATCACAGTGAATCTCCTCCTCACTGTGATTGAAGGCAAAGTTTTTTCTCTACCCTGCACCATTTCTCTCCCGATGTTGGAGCCCCAGGCGGGTGATGTTAAGTCCCACGGCCAGTTGGCGATGTACGGCCCCGCTCCAGGCCCAAAAGTCACACTTATAAAAGGACTGGACAAGCTAGATGCAGGAAAAATGTTCCCAATGTTGGGTGAGTCCAGAACCAGGGTCCACAGACTTCGAATAAAGGGGAGGTCATTTAAGAATGAGGTGAGAAAAAACTTTTTTACCCAGAGAGTTGTGAATTTATGGAATTCCCTGCCACAGAGGGAAGTGGAGGCCAAATCACTGGATTTATGAGAGAGTTAGATAGAGCTCCAGGGGCTAGTGGAGTCAAGGAATATGGGCAGAAGGCAGGCACGGGTTATTGATAGGGGACGGTCAGCCATGATCACAATGAATGGCGGTGCTGGCTCGAATAGCCGAATGGCCTCCTCCTGCACTATTTTCTATGTTTCTATGTTTCTAAGTTGGAGCCCCTGGCGGGCATTGGCATGTCCCGCGGCCATTAAAGCTGCGCTGGGCGATGTACGGCCCAGCTCCGGGTTGTTCCAACCCCGCGACACGGGTGGGAGAAGTTGCACTGCGGGAGCTCCGGAAAGCGGTCTCTCACCCGGACCCGCGAGCTCCCGATGTCCCGACAGTCCACCAGTCTGCAGCTACAGCTCCGGAGTCGGGCCGCAGCGGCGAGCCACCACCGTTCCCCACACTCTGAGTCCGACCAGCCCCACGATGGTGAGTAGTCCGCAGCTCCACAGGCTCCATGACTGGAGCCCCCATGTCGTCCCGGTCGGAGGCCGTTCCACGGTGCTAGGCCCCAACGACAACGGAGACCCAAGAGGGAAAAAGTTGGGTCTCCCGTGCAGGGAAGAGATTTTAAAAGTTTCCTCCCTCCCACCCCCCACATATACACAGTTAGAAACAGTACAAAAAAACACAAACAACTACATTTAACTAGACAAAAAATTAAAAAAAAGACAGACAGGCTGTGGGAGCCACTGCAACGTGAGTCGCGCCACCGCACTTATGTCTATTAGGGACAATTTACAATGTAAATTAACCGACAAACCCGTACGTGTTTGGAGTGTGGGAGGAAACCGGAGAGCCCAGAGAAAACCCACAAGGTTACGGAGAGAGAACGTACAAACTCTGCACAGACGAGCACCTATAGTCAGGATCGTACTCAGCCAGGTCTCTGGCGCTGCAATGGCCGCAACCCTGCCGCTGCGCCACCGTGCTGCCGTTCTGCTCAAGGTCCTCAAGTCACTTATGATTCCTTGAAAAGCTCCAGTACTGTCTTAATCCTCCGAAGTTCTTCGAAGAAGTCCATTTCCTGCCAATCACACTTTATTGCCGCAGGATGATTCAATGATAGAAATCCGTAAGGACAAGCGCTGAGCAAAAGATTCAATAACACAGGGACTTCATTGTTCAAATGATCAGGACATGGTGATTATTGTCCACAGTGTATTATAAGAAATGTTAATATGCAAGTGCAGTGAGCATAAAGCAAACAGCAGCCGAGAATAATTAATTGTGCATTACGACAGATAATGACTTGAACTGAATCTCAATCAAAGCTGACGCACCAAAAATCAATAAGCACACAAGCCAGCCTTGCCCTCCAATATCATCGTGGCTCATCTGTGTCGGAAGGAACTGCAGATGCAGGTTTGGATCAAAGATAAGACACAAAAAGCCGGAGTAACTTAGCGGGGCAGCAGCGTCTCTGGAGAAAAGGAATAAGTGACGTTTCGGGTCGAGACTCTTCCTCAGGCTCGCAGCACAAGAAGAAAAGTCTCGACCCTGCACTGTCTCAATCGAGAGAAGCGAGTGTCACCAAACTTCTGAATTCTCTGGGGTGGAACCCTCTCCAAGACAGACGTGAAGCTCACCGTTTGACCTGTTTTTACAAAATGTTAAATGGTCAGCTCGACATAGATCACAAGACCTACACCAACCCCAAACCAATTAGGAGCAGACGAGGGCATTCGATCCAATTTGTGGTCCCAGCCTCAAAGACAGATGTGTACAGCAATTCGTCCTTTCCACGCACTATTAAAGCATGGAATAATCTCCACCAAGCCACGGTTGCCCAGCCAGACGCAACTAAATTTAAAGTGGCACTTTCTTCCCAATAACCCTCTCTGGATAAACCCCTCCCTTCACCACCTCCAGTTTAAATTCCAGTTGGAATATTTTGGAGGACCAAGTAACCAAGAACCAAGACCCGAAACGTCACCTATTCCTTTTTTCCAGAGATGATGCCTGACCCACTGAGTTACTCCGGCTTTTTGTGTCTATCACGGTTCATCTATGTTGGTTTCAATTGTTCTTCCACACCCATTCCCAGTAGCTCTCAATTCCTCAATCCTTCAAATACTTATCAATCTCCTGCTCTAATATATCCAATCATCTGGCCTTCATCGCCATCTGTGACAGAGGATTTCAGTTTCACTACCTTTCTGAGTTTCACAACCTTCTGAGGATATAAATGTTTATGCAACAGGCCCATAACAGCCTGGGACTTGCCTAGAACAGGCACCTGTGAATAAGAACTGAAGTGTGGGCTTTGAAATTGGCGCTAAGGACATGGCGCGTCTTGCATGTGGCCGGCTGGTCACGGGGAGAACGTACAAACTCCGCGCAATCAGCACCCGAATCAGCATCAGTCAGGAACGAACCCGGGTCCCTGGAGCTATAAGGCAGCAATTCTGCCACTGCGCTGCCCATAATGACCCTTCCAGCAGGTTCAACATAATCAAATGCTTCCCGCTCTCTTCCTCTCTTCATATAGACCTGTTTGGGGCGCGCGGTCACAACTCTGCGAATAACTGCTCTCTGACGTGGGACAAAAAACACTAGGACTACTCAGCAGGTCAGGCAGCATCCATGGAGAGAGAAATGGAGTTACTGCTTCAATTGATTATCACCTACTGTGATATTTAAAGAGTGGTTGTTCCTTCCGAATTCAGTTCACCCTTTGTGGATCTGCAGGTGTATAGATAGAAAGAGGACACTATGGTTTAAAGAAAGGAGTCTGAAAATTAGAGTACAAATTAGGAGCGCGTTTGGTCACTTAAATATGACAGCATCTCTCAACTTTTTGCAAGCATATGGTGCAACATAACATAACCTCAGAAATTAAATGGTTTAGAACCAGGTGACGGATGGGCAAAAATACGAAATAGGGAGATCTCTCCTAATCTCTCTTTTCTTTACTTTCTCCTTCTATTTCAATCTTTTCAGCTTCTCATCTCTGTCCTTTATTTCTTTTGCTATCTGTTTCTACTCGCTAGTCTATCTATTCCGACACTCTTTATTTCTTTTTTCTTCCACTGTTCTTTTGTTATTAAATCAAAAATACGAAGTTGTACAAGAATGGAAATATGTATGTATGTATTAGGTACTCAAGCACCACACTATTGTACTTACTTCTAACACAAATAAACAAAAACAAACAAAAAACAAATTACAGCATCTGAAGAGGCAAGCTGGACAACTATAAATAGTGGGATGTAGTAACATTGGCAAGGCCACCAGCATAATCAAGCATGAGTCTCACCCTGGTCTACTCCCCTCTCACCATCAGGTATGAGGTACAGAATTGTGAAAATGCACACCTTCAGATTCAATGTTTAAAGCCCCTGTCCCACTTGGACGACCTGTGCCGACCTTTTTTTACTCATGGACATTTTTTAGCAGGTTGAAAAAACGGCGCGACCTACTTGAGGCCACGAGTACGCGGAGGCCACTCAGGAGCATGAGGAAGAGTTAACGAAGACCTCCCAGGACCTGCTACGAAGCCGTGGTGACCATGCTTGCGAGTATAAGTCAAGGGCAAACTTGGCAGAGGTCGGCAATTAGGTCGTACAAGTGGGACAGGTCCTTTAGAAAGATCTGCAAATGCTGGAAAAATCGAAAGTAGACAAGAAAGCTGGAGAAACTCAGCGGGTGAGTCAGCATCTATGGAGCAAAGGAATAGGTGACGTTTTGGGTCGAGAGTCTGAAGAAGGGTCTCAACCCGAAACATCATCTATTCCTTCGCTCCATAGATGCTGCCTCACCGGCTGAGTTTCTCGAACCTTTTTTGTCTACCTTCAGATTCAAGGACAGTTTCTTCCCAGCTGTTATCAGGCAACTGAACCATCCTGCCAACACCTAGAGAGCGGTCCTGAGCTACCATCTACCTCATTTGGAGACCCTTGGACTATCTTGAATCAGTCTTTACTGGACTTTATCTTGCAGGAAACATTATTCTCTTTATCACGCATCTGTACACTGTGGACGGCTCGATTGTAATCACGGACAGTCTTTCCGCTGACTGGTTAGCACGCAACAAAAGCTTTCCTCGACACGCGACAATAAACTAAACTGCAGTAAACGTTTTATATATCTCTGATTTGAGAAAGAAATGTGCTTATTTAAGTCACTCAGTGTGAAATGAAATGCAAAGTTCATTGGATCACCTGCAGCACAGAATTTTAGCAAAGAATCTTCGGCACATCAGGAGGTCATCGTGGTGTCCAGAGAACTAAAACAACTCGGGCAAAATCGAACAGTGATTTAAAATGCTTGTTCATGCATTCAGTGTTACAGAGTCAGACAACAAAACAGTCTGTCCAGGTCGACCAAGTTGGCATACTGGGCTGGTGTCATTTGAATGCATTTGGTCCATAGCCCTTTCAGCCCTTCCTATCCCCATGCCTGAGCTCATATTTAAATGTGTGAGAAAGAACTGCAGCAGCTGGATAAAATCGAAGGTAGACACAAAATGCTGGAGTAACTCAGCGGGTGAGGCAGCATCTATGGAGAGATGGAATGGGTGACGTTTCGGGCATAGACCCTTCTTCAGACTCCACAAGAACAGTAGCAAAGGGCGGTCATGGTGGCGCAGATGTAGAGTTGCAGCGCTGTGAGGCTGGGTTCATTCCCGACTACAAGTGCTGGCTGCACGGAGTTTGTACGTTCTCCCCGTGACATGCGTGGGTTTTCTCCGAGATCTTCGGTTTCCTCCCACACTCCAAAGATGTACAGGTTTGTAGGGAAATCGACCTGGTAAATGTAAAAATTGTGTGTAGGATAGTGTTAAGGTGCGGGGATCACTGGTCGGCGCGGACCCGGTGGACCGAAGGGCCCGTTTCCGCGCTGTATCTCCAAACTAAATTAAACTGAAGTGGAGGGATGAAAGTCATGCAAACATACGAGTCACTGCGGGCTGAATCCATTAGCTTTCACTATTGGCCCTGGGACTGAGTCAGTGCTCCACGCATGTAATCCATCAAAGTGCATTTTACTTTGCACACTCGGGTTCTGTCTGTTCAAAGTTAACGATGCCACGTGACAAAAGTCAAACTTGCCAATGATTTGACGTCACGAGAAATGTAACGCACCACTCACCATTTCGGCTTTCTTCATCAATGGCGACGATTGTTGCCGGAGGGCCTGATCTCGCAAGCTTGCAATCTGTTAGTGGCAACAACAAAAAATTACATGTCAAACCCACTGACCTACAATAAGGAGTAGCTCAAACACTTCAGCACTCAAGGTTCACCGGCCAAAACATCGCATTTAAAAAAAAAAGATAAATGCAGGTCTCACAAGATATTTAAAAGTAAAAATAAAATGTGGAAGATACATTGTGTAAGCATTTACTATTTTCCCTCATCTTTATGTACACAATGGAACGTTAACTCCACACATGGACGACGTGCCACTTTAACAAACGGATCAACTTAAAGGCACAGTGGGGAAAGCGCACAGATTAGCTGAGCAAGAACACATAAAAGTCACTGTAAATCTGGGCTATTCACCAGCTTACCCTCAAACTGCCAGTCTGGAGTCAAAGTTCATGTGGGGGCAGCACAGCAAAATGGAAGATAAGAAAGGATGACAAATTTTCAGTGGATTAAAAGTGAACATTTAAGTTTCAAAAGTTAAGGCGAGAACAGCGAAGCGATACTACGAGCAAACCTGCAGTAAAAACTCAACGAATCAACACAGCCTAACAACGTTTCCCACCTGTAGAGAATGTACTAGGGTTAGCGGAGGCTGGGCGATCGTTTCGCCGAACACCTCCGCTCGGTCCGCAATAACCAACCGCGACCTCCCGGTGGCTCAGCACTTCAATTCCCCCTCCCATTCCGTATACGACCTCTCGGTCCTGGGCCTCCTCCACGGCTAGAGTGAGCAACACCGCAAGTTGGAGGAACAGCACATAATATTCCGCTTGGGGAGTCTGCATCCTCTGGGCTTAAACATTGAATTTTCTTAATTCTGTTAACCCTGGCTGCTTCCCCCCCTTCCCACCTCTCCCTCAGCCCTCGGGCCCTGGCATTCCTTCTCTCTCTATCTCTCCCCCAGCCAAGTCGCACTAGCTTCTCATTTTCACACTACAAACAGCTTACGATGGCCTGTTTCCTTTATCATCGATACTTTCTTGCATATCTTTCATTCATTGTTCTTTATCTCTCCACATCACCGTCTACATCTCTCATTTCCCTGATCCCTGACCAGTCTGAAGAAGGGTCTCGACCCGAAACGTCGCCTATCTCCTTCGCTCCTTAGATGCTGCTGCACCCGCTGAGTTTCTCCAGCTTTTTGTGTCACCCTCGATTCTCCAGCATCTGCAGTTCCTTCTTTAACACATGTACTGGGGCTACCCTGGTCACCAAATCAAACTTTACACAAGCCCCCTCCCCCATTAATTTTTAAAGAGGTCATATACGGAAATGCAAACTATTACTTAATAACAACTGGGCTGCAGTCTCCATTTATTGACTTTGTGGATTCATGTGGTGCAACAGCATCGTAAAATTAAACATTCTGGGTTTGAGTGAAAAATGATTAAGAATATTAAAAAAACATCGACTTGGGGCATGGGAGAATCTCCTTTCTGCTTCACTTTCTCACATATTTCTCTCTTTACACCACACTCACTAGACTATTCTTTACTCTTCACTACTTCTTTCTTTCTCATTTCTTTGTAAAGAAAGTTGTACAAAGAATGTTTCAATAATTCTGGAACCTGTAAAAAGGTACCATTAAAATGTAATATACTTACTTCTAATAAATAAATTTTAAAAAAAAATAAATAAAACCAACTGGGCTGCAGTAAACATTACATAACAGTAAAACCCTGGCAATAATGGACCTCTTTATAACGGATTTTGGTTATAGCGAACTGAATCTGTTGTGCACTGAATTTGCTGTTTCACAAGAGGAATAGATCGGGGTAGATGCACAGAGTCCCTTGCCCAGAGTAGGGGAATCGAGGACCAGAAGGGAAAAGGTTCAAGGTGAAAGGAAAAAGATTTAATAGGAATCTGAGGGGTGACTTTTTCACACAAAGGGTGGTGGGTGTATGTAACAAGCTGCCAGAAGAGGTAGTTGAGGCTGGGCCTATCCCAACATTTAAGAAGCAGTTAGACAGGTACATGGATAGGCCCGGTTTGGAGGAATATGAACCAAATGCAGGAAGGTGGGACTAGTGTAGCTGGGACATGTTGGCTAGTGTGGGCTAATTGGGCCGAAGGGCCTGTTTCTATGATGTATCACTCCATGACTATGAATGACCATTAGTTGGATGGAGTGATTCTTGTTTTAGTTGTGTTTTAGACATACAGGTAGTGTGCATTGATGTGTAGGAAGGAACTACAGATGCTGGCTCAAACCGAAGATAGACACAAAAAGCTGGAGTAACTCGGCGGGTCAGGCAGCATTTCTGGAGAGAAGGAATGGGTGACGTTTCGGGCCGAGTCGCTTCTGCAAACTGAGAGTCCGGTCGAGGGAAACCAAAGATTAGTTCTGATTAATTTTACTGATTTGTATGCCTCCTTGTCACCTTCCCCAGCTGCCAATGAACTATTCTTTATCATCGTCTGCTTTGATCTGTCATTTTCACACCTTATCCTTTCATATCTCTGGTTTCCCTCTCCCCTGACTCTCAGTATGAAGAAGGGTCTCGACCCGAAACATCGCCTATTCCTTGTCCCCGGACTGTAAATTGAGATTGTTCTGTTTATTCTACTTACCTTACTATTGTACAAATAAAAGCTTTTTAAATACTTTGCAGAACTACACATCTAATGAGTATTTTTGAACCATTTTAGTTTAGTTTAGAGGCTGAGCATAGAAACACCGAGTCCATGCTGACCAGCGTTCACCCGTACACTAGATCTATCCTGCATGCTTGGGCCAATTTATAGCATGTACAACAGAACTACCACAGTTGCTACCAAAGATTATAGAGGAGCAAGATGCGCCACTCCGTGGAAATCCAATGGACTGGCGTGTAGTACGTAATGGAGCGTCGCGGCCGCCATTTTTGCGGACTGTCCCCCCATGTGTAATCCGCTCCAAAGCTACAGAGCAGTTGTAAACAAAGATTATAGAGGAGCAAGATGCATTAGAAAGTTATTAGATTTATTTGTAATAGATCTTTACTTACCTCTCGACCTCCCTCTCTCCCCACTCTTCTCTCGATCCCTCTCGATCCCTCTCTCTCCGCTCTCGATCTCTCTCTTACTCCCCTCTGAATCTCCCTCTTCTCTCGATCTCTCCCCACTCGATCTCTCTCCCCTCGATCTCCCTCCTTCCCTCTCCCTCCCTCCTTCCCTCTCTCTCCCTCCCTTCCCTACCTCCCTCCCTTCCCTCTCTCTCCCTCCCTTTCACCCCTGTTCCCCCATTTCCCTCGCATCTTTCCTCCCCAGCCCCCACTTTTGCGTATTTTCCCTTGCATTGTGCAGCTTCCCTTCTATTGCTTAAACACACACTGCACAAAATTACAGGCACACACAAACACACATTCATATAAATATATGGTGGGACAGGCCCTTGAGAGATAAATAATTACCTTCTCATGGATCAGAAGCAACTGATTTAAAGCATCACTATAACTCTCTATCTTATTTGTCAGATGATGTACATAAACATAAAATCATGTTTGACTAATATATATGGTAAACAGTTGCGGCCTCAACACCGAGCCTTGTGGCAAAAAATTCCAGAAGATTAGTCAAACATGATTTTCCTTTCATATATGCTGACTTGGACTAATCCTTTTACTGCTATCCAAATGCCCCATTATTACATCTTTAATAATTATATATAATGATTTTGAAGAGGTAAATAGGACCAGACTGATTCAGGATGGCAGGATTCCATATGAAGAAAGACTGGATAAACTTGGCTTATACTCGCTGGAATTTAGCAGGTTGAGGGGGGATCTTATAGAGACTTACAAAATTCTTAAGGGGTTGGACAGGCTAGATGCAGGAAGATTGTTCCCAATGTCAGGGAACTCCAGAACAGGGGGTCACAGTTTAAGGATAAGGGGGACGTCTTTTAGGACCGAGATGAGAAGGTCTTTTTTCACACAGCGAGTGGTGAGTCTGGAATTATCTGACAGCTGGAACCAATATTGCACCAACTCACTCAATTTTAAATAATAATAGAGATCTATTAACATGGTTAAAACTTTATTTCTGACATACATGGTAAGATTTACATAAAGGAGGGAGAGAGAGGGGGAAGGGAGGGAGAGAGGGAAGGGGAAGAGAGAGAGAGGGGGAAGGGAAGGAGAGGGGGAAGGGAAGGAGAGAGAGAGGGGGAAGGGAAGGAGAGAGGGAAGGGAAGGAGAGAGGGAAGGGAAGCAGAGAGAGGGAAGGGAAGGAGAGAGAGGGAAGGGAAGGAGGGAGAGGGGAGGGAAGGAGGGAGAGGGGAGGGAAGGGAGGGAGAGAGAGGGAAGGGAGGGAGAGAGAGAGGGAAGGAGAGAGAGGGAAGGAGAGAGGGAAGGAGAGAGAGGGAAGGAGGGAGATCGAGAGAAGGGGAGAGACAGAGATCGAGAGGGGGGAGATCAAGAGAAGGGGAAAGAGAGAAAGGGAAAGAGAGAGAAGGGGAACGAGAGAAGGGGAGAGGGAGGAGGAGGGAGCAGGAGGAGGAGGGAGAGAAGGGGGAGAAGGGGGAGAAGGGGGAGAGGGAGAAGGGGGAGAGGGAGAAGGACAGGGAGAGTGGAACAAGGGCACGTTATAACGCGCACCCTTCCCATTCCGACCAAAGATATTATATAGAGCTCCTCTGGTATCTTTGATTCCGACCGCCGCCGCCGAACCCCCCGCCCCACATTTGCACCCAAAGATTATAGAGCGGAGTTCTATAATCTTTGATTGCACCCTTCTTCACGACGGGCTTGTGATCTTTGCTTGTGAAGTCTCGACAATTCGAGGGACATAACCGGTAACAGCCGTCGCGTTCCAGGACTCGAATCTGAGCTTGAAAAATCTCGTGGTCACTGGGCCATATTTTGAGGCCCTGCCTTACAAGAACAAAACCCAAAACGTTCAGAAGTGTTCAAATTATTGACTTTATTACTGTGGTAAGTAAAGATCTATTCAAAATAATTCTAATAACTTTCTAATGTCCCGACCAAGGATTATAGAGGAGCTTCGTTTTCCATGACCGTTGATGGGAGAACAGAAAATAACATTTCAGTTCAGAATAATATCGACAGAAATAATAATATTTTCTCACCTATCTTTTTTTTGGGGGAACCTAAAGAAAGATAGGTCGGGTCGTCTACATTGACGATTAGAGCAATTAACAGCCGCGCAGTAAGATGAAGATTTAGATGTGGACGCCATAGTCGACGCCATCTCTGGTCCGCTAATATGGCGGCGACAAGCACACATGCGATACTACGCTTTTTTCACTGAGTGGCGCATCTTGCTCCTCTATAATCTTTGGTTGCTACTCCCATGTTGCAAAGACATTGTAACAGTGTGAGTTTCCCTCTGGCTGTTTTTCCATTAATACTGTACATATTAAACCCCTTATTCGGTTATAGCAGACGATCGGTAATATCAGGCACTATTTCCCGGGCGGCACGGTGGCGCAGCGGTAGAGTTGCTGCCTTACAGCGCCAGGGACCTGGGTGCCAAGTTCAATCCTGACTACAGGTGCTCATCTATACGGAGTTTGTACGTTGTCCTCATGACCTGCATGGGTTTTCTCCAAGATAAATAGACAATAGACAATAGGTGCAGGAGTGGGACATTCGGCCCTTCAAGTTAGCACCGCCATTCAATGTGATCATGGCTGATCATCCATAATCAGTGCCCCGTTCCTGCCTTCTCCCCACCATAGACTCCGCTATCCTTAAGAGCCCTATTTAACTCTCTCTTGAAAGCATCCAGAAAACCGGCCTCCACCGCCTTCTGAGGCAGAGAATTCCAGACTCACAACTCTCTGTGTGAAAACGTTTTTCCACGTCTCCGTTCTAAATGGCTTACCCCTTATTCTTAAACTGTGGCCCCTGGTTCTGGACTCCCCCAACATCGGGAACTGGTTCTGGACATCCTCCAATATTTTCAGTTTCCTCCCACACTCCAAAGACGTACAGGTTTGTAGGTTAATTGGCTTGGTTGTGAAAGTATAATTGTCGGCAATGTGTGTGTAGGGTAGTGTTAATGCGTGGGGATCGCTGGTCAGTGCGGACTCGGTGGGTCGAAGGGCCTGTTTCCGCACTGTATCTCTAAACTAACCTAAACAACCTCGCCGTGTGGTCCATTACAGAGAGGGTTTACCGTTGTTATGGGTGAAAATGGAAGATTTTAGATGAAATGACAGAATTATATGAAGTTTGTGCAGAATGCAAGGTTATGGTTTGCTACAGAGAACAAGCAGACAGCAGCGCATTGCAGTATGGAGGGAAAACGAGGTGGTGCATTAGGAAGAGGAGTCTCAAACACTTTGGACAATCGGTTTAAAATCCTGGTGTTTTACGAAAATGACTTGGGAGGCAAGGCAGGGCAGCAGTAGAGCCGCTGCCTTACAGCGCCAGAGACCCGGGTTCAATCCTGACCATGGGCACTGTCTGTGCGGAGTTTGCACGTTCTTCCTGTGACCGGATGGGTTTTCTCTGGGTGCTCCGGTTTCCTCCCACATCCCAGAGACGTGCAGGTTAGTAGGTTAGCTAATGGAGTCATAGAGTGATACAGTGTGGAAAAGGGCCCTTCGGCCCAACATGTCCCAGCTACACCCGTCACACCTGACCGCGTTTGGTTCATATACCTCCAAACCTGTCCTATCCATGTACCTGTCCAACTTGTTTCTTAAACCTCTGCCTCAACCACCTTTTTTTAGTTGTCCTCTGTAAATTGTCCCTAGAGTGTAGGAAGGAGATGCTAACTTCATTAACATATAACAGGTGTGAAGGTGGTCAGTGTGGACTCGGTGGTCCAAAGGGCCTCTTTCCATGTTATATCTCTAAATGAAACAAAAAAATCAACTAAACGTTGGGGAAAAGTTTTCATTTTTTGGAGATGCAGCGTGGAAACAGGCCCTTCGTCCCACAGTGTCCGCACGGACCAGCGATCCCCGCACATTAACACTACCCTACACCCACTAGGGACATTTTATTACATTTACCAAAGCCAATTATCCTACAAACCTGCACGTCGTTGGAGTGTGGGAAGAAACCGAACATCTCTAAGAAAACCTGCGCAGGTCACGGGGGGGGGGGGGGGGGGGGAACGTGCTAACTGCGTACAGACAGCACCCGTAGTCAGGATCGAACCCGGGTCTCCGGCGCTGAATTCGCTGTCAGGCAGCAACTCTACCGCTGCGCCACCGTGAACGCCCTGTTCATGGACACTTTTCAGCAATAGAACCTTGACATAACTTTGACATAACTTTGACATAACCTGGGCACTCCCTAAATATATCTTCCCCAGGGTTGAGGTGAAACTGCATCTCGCAGCAAAAAGCTAAAAATAAATTGGCGCGGCACGGTGGCGCTGCAGTAGGGTTGCTGCCTTACAGCGCCAGAGGCAGAGGTTGGATCCTGACTGCGGTTGCTGTCTGTACGGAGTTTGTACGTTCTCCCTGTGACTACAAGGGTTTTCTCCGGGTGCTCCGGTTTCCTGCCATATTCCAAAGACGTGCAGGTTTGTGGGTTAATTTGCTTCTTCAAATCTCTCGTGTGGGCTAATGCTGGTGCACAGGATGATTGCTGGGCCGTGCAGACCTGGTGGGCTGAAGTGCCTGTTTCCACGCAAGATCTCTCAAGTCTAACCTCTAAATGGAGAATGGAAACCATGTGATGACGCTGAGGAGTAATATTGTACCTGGGAGCCGTTTGTCTAAGATGTAAAAATACCAAATAAGGAATGGCCGAGAGAAGATGTTTTCACTGGAGGGAGAGTCTAAGATCAGAGGGCACTGCCTCAGAATAAAAGGACGTACAGTTGAGGGGCTGTCCCACTTGGGCAACCAAAATGGCGAGTTTAGGAGAGTTAGGAGAGTTTGAAAAAATGGCATGCTGAAGACCTCCTTCGACTATGTAGAAGACCTCCTTCGACTATGTAGAAGACCTCCTTCAACTATGTTGAAGACTAGCTTTGACTAGCTACGACTAACTTCGGGAAATTGGACACCGAATAGTGGAGAGTGAAGACGACCTCCTTCGATCTCCTTCGACCTCCCTTCGACTATGATGAAGACTACGACTACCTTCAATTACCTTTGACTACCCTCGATTACCTACGACTAACATGCCGACCTACTACGACCTACTAAGACCAAACCTGCGAGTAAAAAAAGTATCGATTTAATCCATCGCGACCTTTTTTTACACACGGGCATTTTTCAACATGTTGAAAAATACGCCGCAACCTATCTGAGGCCTCGAGTATGAGGAGACCACTCTTGAGCATGAAGGAGAGTTACAAGGACCTTGTGTCAACCATGCTGCGAGTCGAGGGCAAACTCGCCAGAACTTCGTTGCCCAAGTGGAACAGGCCCTTGAGAATGGAGATGAGGAGGAATTCCTTTAGGCAGAGGGTAGTAAATCTGTGGAATTCATTGCCATAAACTGTTGTGGAGACTGTCATTGGGTGTTTTTACAGCAAAGATTGATAGGTTCTTGATTAGTTAGGCCATCAAAGGTTATGGGGTGTAGGTAAGAGAATGGGGTTGAGAGGGAAGTAAAGATCAGCCATAATCGAACGGCGAAGTAGACTCGATGGGCCGAATGACGGAATTCTGCTCCTGTGACTAATAAGAGATAGGAGTAGAATTAGGCCATCCGTCCCATCAAGTCTACTCCACCATTCAATCATGGCTGATCTATCTCTCCCTCCTAACACAATTCTCCTGCCTTCTCCCCATAACCTCTGACGCCTGTACTAATCAAGAATCTATCTATCTCTGCCTTAAAAATATCCACTAACTTTGCTCCCACAGCCTTCTGTGGCAAAGAATTCTACAGATTCACCCAGGGCTCTCGCTTAACTTTTTTCGCTGTTGCGAGCCGGGCAACCTTGACAGCTTTTTAGGTTGCCAAATGACAGTTTAGGTGGTCATTGAAGACGGTTTGCATGACGCGTGCGATAATGTGCTCGGATGAAGTGCGTAGTTAGCAGTTGGAATTATGCTCAATGAAGCATTCACATATTATGTTCAAGAAGGAACTGCAGATGCTGGAAAATCAAAGGTAGACAAAAGTGCTGGAGAAACTCAGCGGGTGGATTAACATCTATGGAGTGAAGGAAATAGGCAACGTTTCAGGCCAAAACCCATCAGTCTGAAGAAGGGTTTCGGCCCGAAACGTTGCCTATTTCCTTCGCTCCATAGATGCTGCCAGCACTTTTGTCTACATTCACATATTGTTTCTGCTTCAAATAGCTCACAAACTAAACATATTCACCAATCAAGACATGATATATACCACAATGACATGCAGCAAAATTATAATACAATATCTCAACTCTTTTTACACATTGCAATGAATGCAATTTCTGTTAGTTCTTTCCACTTCCAAACAAAATGTGGTTGGATTATTCAGCAAATGATCAACCTGTGTCAATAAATCCTGGACCATGCACACTGCAGATTGATGTAAGCATGTTTTCTGTGAAAGACCAAAAATTACCATGACATGGCCATAGCATGGGTCGTTATTGCTATTGGCACATAAACACTCTGGTTTCCCACATAATTTATCCATAACAAAATATACAGGTTGCAAGGAAATTTCTAAAAGCATTTTATGATAATAGCTGTTAAAACCAACTATACCGACCTGACAGGTTAAACATTACACTAACTGACAAGAGACATAACTGCAGCAAATGTTCTTTTGGTAATATGTTTAAAACAAAGAATAACATTGGGAATTAAACATATTTGATTGCATTCCATTATCAAGCATAGTCAATGTTCGCTCTGAAGACCATGAATCACATTAGGGTCAGGGGGTGTGTGAATCAGTGCGGGGTGGATAGATGGTGGGGGGGGCGAGAAGGCAATCGGTGCGGAATGGATGGATTGGGGCAGGTGAATTAGTACGTGTTGGTTGGAGTGTGTAAAATTGTGAGGGGAGAGCACGGGGGATGTTAGTGATGTTAAATGGGGGATCAGTACGGGATGGATGGGGGTGGGGGGGTTAGTACAGGATGAATGGGGGTAGACAAAAATGCTGGAGAAATTCAGCGGGTGAGACAGCATCTATGGAGCTAAGGAAATATGCAACGTTTTTGGTCGAGACCCTTCTTCAGACTGTTCCCCCCATTCTTCTTGAATGGGGGGATCAGTGCAGGATGAATGGGGGGGGGCAGCACAGGATGAATGGGAGGGGATCAGTACAGGATGAATAGGGGGGGTCAGGACAGTGTGGATCGAAGGGTCTGTGCAGGATGAATGGGGATCACTACAGGATGAATGAGGGGATCAGTATAGGATGAATGGGGGATCAGTACGGGATGAATGGGAGATCAGTAAAAGATGAATGGAGAGATCACTATAGGATGGATGGGGGGATTGGTGCAGGATGAATGGAAGGTGGGTCACTACGGGATGAATGGAAGGATCAGTGCAGTATGAATGGGGGGGAGAAGTGCAGGATGGATGGGAAGGGGGGTCAGTACAGGATGAATTGGGGGACTAGTGTAGGATGGATGGGGGTGGCACGAGAATCAATGCGAGGTCGGTTGGGTGATTAATAGATTGGGGGGGAAGGTTGATGGGGAGGGGAGCACAGGGGATGTCAGTGAGGACTGAAAAGAGGGGGGAATGGGGATTAGAGCGGGATGGAGAGGAGGTGTCCGAGGATAAGTGGGGTGGAGGGGGACGTACAAGAGATAGAGTGAGAGAGATTAAGAAATGGGGGGGGGAAGGGGCAGAGGAGGTGGGGACGGAGGAAGGTCAGCGCTCCTCGGACAACATCGCCCCGCTGCCTTGGCCGTCCCTGTCCAACGCCAAAGTGCCGCCACCAAGGGGGGAGGCGGTTGGGAACTCGTCGCCACCACCTCCCCTCCTCCGCCAGCCGACAGGAAGGTGCGGGGCCGAGCGGTGCAGCTCAAAGATCCTATAGCTGTAGAATCTTTGGTGCAGCTGCTTCAGAGGGCGGAAGGAGGCCTCCCTCTCTCTCTCTCTCTCTCCCTCCTCCCGGCCTCGGCGTGCGAGAGGGGTTGCACTGAAAGTGCCGTTAACGGGTTTGCAGGCAGCGGCTGTTATCAGGGCGATAACGGCTGCTGCCTGCAAATCAAAAGCTACTGCTGCAAATCCACCAAATGCGCTTTCAAAACAACCCCTCTCGCACGTCGAGGCCGGGAGAAGGGAGGGAGGGATTGAGAGGGAGAGGGAGGGAGAGGGAGGTCTCCTTCCGCTGGGCGGGGTGCGGGAGGAGGAGGCGGTGGAGCCGCAATCGCAGCCGCTGCTGCCGCTGTTCGGGGCCGTCATTCGCTCCGACCCATCGTCACCACGCACCTGGTATCTTTGCCCCGCAATCAAAGATAATAGAGGAATACAGCCGCCACCATCAACACGAAACTTCACGCTCCAATTCTCCAGAGATGCTGCCTGACCCGTGGAGTTACTCCAGTTTTTTGTGTCTATCAGTATAAACCAGTATTTGCTTGCCAAGCCAGGCAAAATAAGTCGCCGTTTAGGTTGCCCAGCGGCACTTTGGGTGGTCATTGGCACCCGGGCAACAGCTAATTTCGAGCCCTGTTCACCGCCCTCTGACTAAACAAATTCCTCATCTCCTTCCTCAAAGATTGTCCTTTACTTTTGAGGCAATGACTAGTCCAAGACTCTCCCACTCGTGGAAACATCCTCTCCACATCCACCCTATCCAAGCTTTGTTATAAACTTATGAAAGCAACTGGAAAGTGTCTTGTGGAAGCCTTCCTTAAGCAAAACACTAGCAGTGGGCAAAAGCAATCGACCAAATGCATAGCATGATATTAAAATAAAACAAAATGAAGCAAAACAATTACTTTACGATTATTCTCTGTGAAAAGTTTTGATATATTCAATTTATTTTTACGATATCATTAACTCTTTCGGAAAGTCAGTCAAAGGCCTCTGAAATCAGTATCATGGCAGTAAATGTTATTGTGCTCTGTGAAGTCTGTGGAAAACCTGCCAACCTCGGTACAGTGCGTTTCCCAGGAGAAGATTAATGAATTCATCTTCAAAAGCCAAGATCTACAGCTGAGGCACAAAGTTCAGACACTGCACAAACCAGCTACAACCTCATCAAATCCTATCTCCCATCTCCATCGATCGGGGCTGAGAGTTGACTTTCATAAGGTCATAAGTTCATAAGGTTATCAGTGATAGGCGCAGAATTAAACCATTTGGCCCATTAAGTCTACTCCGCCATTCAATCATGGCTGATCTATCTCTCCCTCCGAACCCCATTCTCCTGCCTTCTCCCCATAACCCCTAATTGAGAATCTATCCACCTGTATACGGTGGACAGCTCGATTGTAATCAGGTACAGTCTTTCCGCTGACTGGTTAGCACGCAACAAAATCTTTTCACTATACCTCAGTACCCGTGAGAATAAACTAAATAGACCTCTTGGATTTGACACTCTTTGTTTTGGGGGCAATAAAACATCATAGTTAGCTTGTGTGGGAAAAGGAATGCCAGCTTTGGTTTAGTTTTAGTTGAATTTAGAGATACAGTGTGGAAACAGGCCCTGTGGCCCACCGAGTCTGCACCGACCAGCGATCCCTCCTCATTAACGCTATCCTACATGCACTGGGGACAACGTGCATTTACACCAAGCCAATTAACCTACAAACCTGTACAAAGGGTGGAACTGAGAAGTGGGAACAGTGTAGCAACACTTTTAGGGGTGTATTATAGACCGCCAAATGGGGAGCGAGAATTGGAAGAGCAAATATATAAGGAGATAGCAGATATTAGTAGTAAACACAAGGTAGTGATTGTGGGAGATTTCAATTTTCCAAAAATAGACTGGGAAACACATGCTGTAAATGGGCTGGATGGTTTGGAGTTTGTAAAATGCAGTAAGTGCAGGATAGTTTTTTTGCAGCAATACATAGAGGTATCGACCAGAGAAGGGGCAGTGCTGGACCTCCTGTTAGGAAATGAGGCAGGTCAGGTGATGGAGGTATGCGTTGGTGAGCATTTCGGGACAAGTGATCACAATACCATTAGTTTCAATATAATTATGGAGAGAGTCAGAACTGGACCTAGGGTTGAGATTTTTGATTGGAGAAAGGCTAACTTTGAGGGAATGCGTAAGGATTTAAAAGGAGTGAATTGGGACATTTTGTTTTATGGGAAGGATGTAGAAGAGAAATGGAGGACATTTAAAGGGGAAATTGTAAGAATACAGAATCTTTATGTCCCTGTTCGGTTGAAAAGAAATAGTAAAAATTGGAAAGAGCCATGGTTTTCAAGGGAAATTGGACACGGTTCGAAAAAAGAGATATATCTACAATAATTATAGGAGGCATGGAGTAAATGAGGTGCTAGAGGAGTATAAAGAATGTAAAAAGAATCTTAAGAAATAAATTAGAAAGGCTAAAAGAAGATATGAGGTTGCTTTGGTTAGAAAGGTGAAAGTAAATCCAAAGGGTTTCTACAGCTTATTAATAGCAAAAGGATAATGAGGGATAAAATTGGACCATTAGGTATTCACCAAAGAGAAGGATATTGAACTCTGTGAGGTAAGGGAAAAAAAATTAGAGTAGCTATGGAAACTATGAGATTCAAAGAGGAGGAAGTACTGTCACTTTTGAAAAATATAAAAGTGGATAAGTCTCCAGGTCCTGACAAGATATTCCCTAGGACATTGAGGGAAGTTAGTGTAGAAATAGCAGGAGCTATGACAGAAATATTTCAAATGTCATTAGAAAAGGGAATAGTGCCGGAGGATTGGCGTACTGCGCATGTTGTTCCATTGTTTAAAAAGGGTTCAAAGAATAAACCTAGCAATTATAGACCGGTTAGTTTGATGTCAGTGGTGGGCAAATTAATGGAAAGGATACTTAGAGATAATATATATAAGCATCTGGATAGTGCCTGGAAGGTCATGTTTGACAAACCTTCTTGAATTTTTTGAAGAGGTTACTAGGGAAATCGATGAGGGTAAAGCAGTGGATGTTGTCTATATGGATTTCAGTAAGGCCTTTGACAAGGTTCCCCATGGAAGGTTGGTTAAGAAGGTTCAATCTTTGGGTGTTAATGGCGGACTAGCAAGATGGATTCAACTGTGACTAAATGGGAGATGTCAGAGAATAATGGTGGATGGCTGTTTGTCAGGTTGGAAGCCGGTGACCAGTTGGGTGCCTCGGGGATCTGTGTTGGGTCCGCTGTTGTTTGTCATGTCATCAATGATCTGGATGATGGGGTGGAAAATTGGATAAGTAAGTATGCAGATGATACTAAGATAGGTGGTGCTGTGGATAATGAAGTAGATTTTCAAAGTCTACAGAGAGATTTGGGCCATTTGGAAAAGTGAGCTGAAAGATGGCAGATGGAGTTTAATGCTGATAAGTGTGAAGTGCTACATCTTGGCAGGACAAATCAAAATAGGACGTTCATGGTAAATGGTAGGGAATTGAGGAATGCTGTGGAACAGAGGGATCTAGGAATAACTGTGCATAGTTCCCTGAAGGTGGAATCGCATGTAGATAGGGTGGTAAAGAAAGCTTATGGTGTGTTGGCCTTTATAAATCAGAGCCTTGAATATAGGAGTAGGGAAGTATTGTTAAAATTGTATAAAGCATTGGTAAGAACAATTCTGGAGTATGCTGTACAATTTTGGTCGCGTAATTTTAGGAAGGATGTCAACAAAATAGAGAGAGTACAGAAGAGATTTACTAGAATGTTGCCTGAGTTCCAGCAACTAAGTTACAGAGAAAGGTTGAACAAGTTAGGTCTTTATTCTTTGGAGCGCAGAAGGTTAAGGGGGGACTTGATTGAGGTCTTTAAAATGATGAAAGGGATAGACAGAGTTGACGTGGATAAGCTTTTCCCAGTGAGAGTAGGGAAGATTCAAACAAGAGGGCATGACGAGAATTAAGGGACAGAAGTTTAGGGGGAACTTCTTTACTCAGAGAGTGGTGGCTGTGTCGAATGCGTTTCCAGCAGAAGTGGTGGAAGCAGGATCGATTTTAACATTTAAAAGTAAAGTGGATAGGTATATGGACGGGAAGGGAATGGAGGGGTATGGTCTGAGTGCAGGTAGATGGGACTAGGGGAAAATAAATGGTCAGCACAGACTGTAAGGGCCGAGAGGGCCTGTTTCCATGCTGTAATTGTTATATGGTTATATGGTTATATCTATGGAGTGAGGGAGGAAACCGGAGCTCCCTTAGAAAACCCACGCAGGTCACAGGGAGAACGTGCAAACTCCGCACAGACAGCACCCGTAGTCTGAATCGAACGCGGGTCTCCGGGGCTGCATGCGCTGTAAGGCAGCAACTCTACCGCTGCGCCATCAGGATGGCCGCCCTCAGTTGGAAAACCCGTTAGTTGCGCAGGCTATGGAAATAGTCCGTCACACTGGCAGACCCGACGTTTCATCACTTGCAACTAATCTGGAATGTAGAGCCCAGCTGAGGCACTGGGATACTGACCTGACCTCTCTCTCTCTCTGAGGGTCTCTGAGGGTCAAGCAATCCCTCTTGCATCCCAGTTAATTGTGCATTCCTGGAAAGAACAAGAAGTCACACAATTGCTTTCAAACCGCAGGGACCAGGTCACTCGCTGGCTTTCTTTTAATCTAAAATGATTGCTTTAAACCTGTGTCACCTGGAGTATGATGTACGACTCAATTTCTGCCACTCCATCTCCCACGGAACTAGGCACAAACAAGTATGAGAACATAACATCTTAATATATTCGTATCCCCAACGCTGGTTATATTGTCTCTCACTTCTTGGGCATTTTGTCTCTCACTTCTTGGACACTTTCCTCTTTTCCAGGTTTTCTCTCTGGTGTAGTTTTTCTGTCTCCCCTCTTTCACGCTGGACATGGAATGAAATAGGGTCGGCTACGGTGGTGCAGCGGTAGAGTTGCTGCCGTATGGCGCCACAGACATGGGTTCGATCCAAACCACGGGTGCTCTCTGTACGGAGTCCTCCGTGTGACCTGCGTGGGTTTTCTCCGGGAGCTCCGATTTCCTCCCACGCTCCAAAGACGTGAAGGTATGAAGGTTAATGGGCTTTGTGAAAATTGTGAATTGATCAATTGTGAATTGATAGTGTAGGATAGTGCTAGTGTACGGGGTGATCGCTGGTCGGCGCAGGTTCGGTGAGCCGAAGGGCTTGTTTCTGCGCTGTATCTCTAATGTTTAATGTTTTATGTGTCATTCCTAACTGTCACTGTATGTCACGTTGTCACTTGTGGGTGGAGCACCAGGGCAAATTCCTTGCATGTGAATACTTAGAAACATAGAAACATAGAAAATAGGTGCAGGAGTTGGCCATTCGGCCCTTCGAGTCTGCACCGCCATTCAATATGATCATGGCTGATCATCCAACTCAGTATCCCGTACCTGCCTTCTCTCCATACCCCCTGATCCCATTAGCCACAAGGGCCACATCTAACTTAAATATAGCCAACGAACTGGCCTCAACTACCTTCTGTTGCAGAGAATTCCACAGATTCACCACTCTCTGTGTGAAAAATGATTTTCTCATCTTGGTCCTAAAAGACTTCCCCCTTATCCTTAACAGTGACCCCTTGTTCTGGAGTTCCCCAACATCGGGAACAATCTTCCTGCATCTAGCCTGCCCAACCCCTTAAGAATTTTGTAAATCTCTTTAAGATCCCCCCCTCAATCTTCTAAATTCCAGCGAGTACAAGCCGAGTCTATCCAGTCTTTCTTCATATGGAAATCCTGCCATCCCAGAAATCAGTCTGGTGAACCGTCTCTGTACTCCCTCTATGGCAGGAATGTCTTTCCTCAGATTAGGAGACCAAAACTGTACGCGATACTCCAGGTGTGGCCTCACCAAGACCCTGTACAACTGCAGTAGAACCTCCCTGCTCTTGTACTCAAATTCCTTTGCTGTGAAAACTTGGCCAATAAACCTATTAATTCATTCAAAGTGTAAAGTCTAAAGGCAGGAAAGAAGTCATTGCCTTTGAGATATACACACTGAGTGAGAATTGGGGTGAAATCATGGTTTCCAGCCTTTTTCTATCCATCTTCTCAAATTTACTCACACATACATAGAACAGTACAGTACATAAACAGGCCCTTCAGCCCACAATGTCTCTGCCAAACCTAATGCCAAGATAAACTAATCTCCTCTGCCTGCACATGATCCCAATCCCTCCTTCACCAGCGAATTCATGTGCTTAGCGAACAGCCTCTTAAACGCCACTATCGTATCTGCCTCCACTACCACCCCTGGCAGCGGGTTCAAGGCACCCTGTGTACAAAACCTGCTCCACAAATCTCCTTCCATACCTTTTCCCTCCCATATCTTGAGAGAGGGGATCGAACTGCCGACAGGAACTGAGGAGACATAGAGTCACAGTGCAATCTGATTTTAGTTCACAAAAACACAGGTCCAGACGTAGTATTTTTGTTTAGGTTTACAGGTACAGTGTGGAAACAGGCCCACCTTGCCCATGCCGACCAGCAATCACCCCGAGCACAAGTTCTATCCTCCACGCTTTACAGAAGCTAATTAACCTACGGACTTGCACGTCTACGGAGTGTGGGAGGAAACCAGAGCAAAATCCCACGCAGGTCACGGAGAGCGTAAAAACTGTATACAAGCAGCACCCATAGTCAGGATCGAACCCGGGTCTCTGGCACCGTAAGGCAGCAACTCTGCCGGCCCAAAGATATAATCTTCAGAGCAAGGCTATTGGAGAGGCTGAGGCCATCAAACAAAAGACAGTGAGAGCATGAAGAAACAAATTACTTCATACCATACGGATTTTGTTCTGAAGCAGATAGAACCCTGCTGGGGAATAGCAGGTGTATCGCAAGATAGCCCCCATTCACACTTCCAGAAGAACTTGGATTTCAACACAGGGCCAGCATGGTGGTGCAGAGGTAGGGTTGCTGCCTTACAGCGCCAGAGGCCCGGGTTCGATCCCAACCACGGATGCTGGTCTGTATGGAGTTTGGACGTTCTCCCCGTGACCTGCGTGGGTTTTCTGCGGGAGCTCTGGTTTCCTCCCACACTCCAAAGACTTGCAGGTTTGTAGGTTAATTGGCTTCAGGTAAAAATTGAAAATTGTCCCGAGTGTGTGTTGGATAGTGTTAAGGGCCTGTCCCACTTGGCAATTTTTTTCGGCCACTGCCGGCATCATTGACGGACGTATCAGGCCACCGATAAAGTCGCGGCGTGACGTGATGTGATGACGTCGCAACATTTTGTTGTATCGCAACATTTTTTTGTCGCTGCTGGATTTTGAAATTTTCAAAACCTTTCGGCAACCCTGATACGTCAGTCAATGACGCCAGCAGTCGCCGAAAAAATCGCCAAGTGGGACAGGCCCTTTAGTGTACAGGGATCACAGGTCAGCTCGGACTCAGTGAGCCGAAGAGCTTGTTCCCACACTGTATCTTCACCCTAAAACTAAACTAAACTAAACCAAAGATGCACTGTCAAATGAAAAAACACTTCCACTAGGTCGGATATTGGCATATCCTCCTCTCTGTTCTATCACCATTTGATAAAACAGTGGACAATCAACTTGCTAATAAAATACTTAGGATGCATTTTGTTCAGAGATAAATGTGAACAAAAGTGGGACAGTGTTGCAGCTGGTGCCTCACGGCTCCAGAGGCCCGGGTTCGATCCTGACCTCGGGTACTATAACCATATAACCATATAACAATTACAGCACAGAACCAGGCCTTCTCGGCCCTTCCAGTCCGTGCCGACCATTTATTTTCCCCTAGTCCCATCTACCTACACTCAGACCATGCCCCTCCATTCCCTTCCCGTCCATATACCTATCCACTTTACTTTTAAATGTTAAAATCGATCCTGCCTCCACCACTTCTGCTGGAAGCTCATTCCACACAGCCACCACTCTCTGAGTAAAGAAGTTCCCCCTCATGTTACCAAACACAGCTATCTGTGCACAGCTTGCACGTTCCCACCGCGACCACGCGGGTTTCTTCCGGGTGCTCTGTTTTCCTCCCACATCCCAAAGACGTGCGGGTTAAATTGCCCCTAATGTCCAGGGAGTGGGCGGGGGAGTGGGATTACATACTACTCGTGCGAATGGTTGATCGATGGTCGGCATGGACTCGGTGGGCCGAAGGGTCTGTATCTACGCTGTAACTCTGAACTAAATCAAATAAATGCGTCGAAGTGACTCATAGAAACAAAGCAGTCAGCTGATGGCTAGACTTATATAAATCCTTAAGAGGAATAACTGCTCTAAATATAGTTATTCTGTGTCACATAAACTGATCCTTTTAATTCTCAAAACTGCCTATCACAACAGATAGGTGCCCAGTAATGATTTTTTTGTGAAACTCATGACTCATAAATTGAAAGTAGTTGCACTCATTTATAAAATGTGCTTCACATGCTCAAAACAATGCGTGATGGGCATTATTAGATTTCCCCAGATGCCATCCATGATTTGCCGATGACACATTGTTTTCAGGGTAAGGCTATATTAAAGCACCTCATGCAAATTGCAATATCCGACCACCGAGAAACTTTGAAAGTCAAGTCAAGTCACATTTATTTATATAGCACATTTAAAAAACAACTCTCGTTGACCAAAGTGCCTTACATTTGTTATAAGAGTAGTATACACAAGCAGGCTATATACATATATACAAATAGCCCTCACTCAGAGGACGTCAGGAAAGGCTTGGGAGAAAGTCACAACATTTATATATCTGGTCAACTGGATGGAGCAAAACACAAAGTGGCGGAGGAACTCTGCAGGTCAGGCAGCCTCTGTGGAGGGGAATCGACAGGTGGCGTTTCAGGTCTTCAGACTGTTCAATCTGACTAGAACAATTAGTTCAAGAATCAAGTGTGTTTGATCGCCATACGTCCCAAGATAGGACAATGAAATTCTTACTTGCAGCAGCACAGCAGAATATGTAAACATAGTACACTGCAAACAATATCATAAATGAGAAAAAAAGTTTAGTGAGTGTACATATACACATACTCAAATTTTTACGCCCCTAACTTTCCCGAATTATTCATATGTATATATGTGTGTGCATATCTATATCTCTATATATCTCTAAATATCTCTCTATATCTATATATCCATATATCTATATGTATGTGTATATATATATATATATATATATATATATATATATATATATATATATGTGTGTGTGTATGATTGTGTGTCTGTGTCTATACTGAAGAAGGGTCACAACCCGAAACATCACCCATTCCTTCCTCCAGAGATTCTGCCTGTCTCTCTCAGTTACTCCAGCATTTTGTGTCTATCATATAAACACACACACACACACATATATATATATATATATATATATATATATATATATATATACACAAAACTAAGTGGGACCCGTTGGGTCCCAGCATCACACGGGAGGGTTGGTGGCCAGCGGGGGGGGGAGGGGGGGGGCTTTCCGGAGTGCTAGTATGGGTGTTGTGTGCTGAAGGGGCTGTTTTCCAGAGGGCTAGTATGGACATTGTGGGCCAAATGGATTCTTGGGCTGGCAGCACAGTCACTCAAGCCTGTTGTGCTGGCAGCTCATTCACTCACGGCTGGTGGGCTGGCAGTTGACTCACGGCTATTCCTTGAAATTCCATTTCAAGCAGGGTGCAAGACCATCAAATTCAAGTGCGGTTTCTTACCACTTCAAGCAGGGTGCAAGGCCACCATATTCAAGTGCAGTTTCATACCATTTCAAGCAGGGCGCAAGGCCATTTAAGACAGCGAGTCGTGACCTCCCCCTCCCCCATCTTGCAGCGATTGAGCCACACCTATACTTCCAGGTTTTATAATCCCTCCCCCCTCCTACCAGAAGGGGCGTGGCCTTCATGGCATGATTGTCAGGAGAGAGATTCTTAACATTTTTTTAATCACTAATAACACTTTTATTTTTCGTTGATGGGAAGAATCCTCTGCAGCTGATGAGCGGAGGGGGACTGAGTAAGATGGCCAAAAATCACAGACGTAAGTGGTATATCTAAAATCAATATACAGTTCAAACAGTCAAGTTACCACCACCAACAACCATTTGCAGTGCAGCATTTCAAAGCAGTTACCATCACCAACAACCGTTTGCAGTGCAGTATTTCATAGCAGTTAACACCACCAACAACCATTTGCAGTGCTGCATTTCTAAGCAGTTACCACCACCAACAACCATTTGCAGTGCAGCATTCAAACCATTAAACCGCATTTTCATTTTCAAACCACACTAAGGGCACTCACAGTTGAGCAGACATGTGTTCAGTGTTAGTCGCAGCTCAGAGAAATGTGACCCTCTCGCTTTCTCCATCTTGCAGTGGAAGCAGTGAGAATGTCAACATTTTTAAAACAATAATATCTCTTTTATTTTTAATTGATGGGGAATATCCACTTGTCCTGCGCAGTAAGATGGGGGCTGAGTAAGATGGCCAAAAATCACAGCCATAAGTGGCAGCGTTTTTACAAAAATCATGAAACAGAAAAACAGGAAGTTCTTACTTTTAGTTATATTATATGTGTGTCTGTGTGTGTGTCTGTGTATGTGCCTGTAATTAGTGATGTAAATATGTGAAGAAACCGATCAAGACTGTTACCTAACTGGTCCCCATTCTCTTACACCTCAGTGTATTGATTGTTGCGATATTAGATCATGCGACTGAAATCGGCCTTCAGCATTTTTTCTGATAAAGAACATAGACCATAAAACAGTACAGCACAGGAATGGCCCCTTTGTTCCACTACATTTGTACTGAACATGTTACATGGTTAAAGTGATTCCATCTGCCTGCACATGATCTATAGTCCTCCATTCCCTGCAAATCTGTGTGCCTACCTTAAAACCCTCTTAAATGCCACTATCGTATCTGCCTTGGCCACTACCCCTTGCCCCCGCTACACTCTGTACATAAACATTATCCCCGCACATTAACACCATCCGACCTATACTAGGGATGATTTATGCTTATCCAAGCCAATTAACCTACAAACCTGTACGTCTTTGGAGTGTGGGAGGAAACTAGGGTGGCCAACTTTCTCACTCCCAAATAATGGCCAAAAGGTCAAAATAAGGGACAAATTCCCGATGGCAATTTGTTGACTGACTGGGCGAATGATCAGTTGGCCTGGGTGCTGGACTGCACACAAAGCCCAGCTGGCAGGCCAGCTGAGGAGTTTTGGCCCGGGCGACTTTGCACACAAAGTCCGACACCCCGTCCAAATGAACTGATGGTCGGCCATGAGAAGGAGGGGTGGTGGCGTTGATGGTCAGCGAAGGTCGGAATGCTGGCCGGGTTGTCGACCGACGGGGCCATGGGCGAGGGGCTGCTGCTGGGCTCCATTGGCTGCACCACGTTGGGACAGGTGAGGCGGGGCCGGACGTGGCGCTCCGACCCGTCGGTCCCCTCGACCCGAGTAGCAGCAGTCAAATACGGGACAAGACCCGTCCCATTTGGGATGAACTAATTTAGCCCAATATAAGGGATGTCCTGGCTAATACGGGACAGTTGGCAACCCTAGAGGAAACCTATGATCTTGGAGAAAACCCACACAGGTCACAGGGATAGTGTAAAATTCCGTACAGACAGCACCCGTAATCGGGATCGAACCCGGGTCTCTGGCGTTGCTAGCGTTGTAAAGCAGCAACTCTACCGTTACCCCACCGTGCTGTCTACTTCTATCAGATCTCCCCACAACCTCTGATGTTCCAGAGTCAATTACATTTATTTTTTAAAGGCTGTTGCAAAGTGACATTCCAAACCTTATCAACTTTCTACCAATTCATGGACTTCAGAATTGCCAGCCCCTAGTTGTATGATTTCAGTTTAAATTGATGCAGCCGTTCGACCTTGCATCCTTAATCCAGAATCAAATAAAACTCTGAAGCTTGGAGTAAATGCATATGTTTGTGGATACATTGCTACTTCAAAAATGGCTATTTTAAATCCTGAAAGACAATTTTTTTTCTTGAAAGCATCAGATTTTTTTCAACAAATAATTATCTCAAAAATGATTCCTGAAAAAGCTAATTGAATCAGGTGTGACTATCGTTATTTAAATGGCTTTCTGAGCCATAATTAAAATGGTTCTGGCTCCAAAAAGATGATTTCATGTATGAAGTAAAGTCTAATTTACTCGGCATGAATATTTCCGAATTCCTGCGTCTGAAGTCGAAGTTCTGAAGGGTGGCACGGTGGCGCTACGGTAGAGATGCTGCCTGACAGCGCCAGATACCCCGGTTCGATCCTGACTACAGGTGCTGTCTGTACGGAGTTTGTACGTTCGCCCCGTGACCCGCAGGGGCACGATTCTACCAGCTTCAAAATCAAATCCCGATGGCATGTAGTATTTTGTCCCTACATGCCTTCCCTCCATTTTGTTTCACGGCCTCAGCCTCTCCAAAAGCCCGGCTCTGGAGTTGATAACTTTGGGGTGGTAGACAATAGGCAATAGACAATAGGTGCAGGAGTAGGCCATTTGGCCCTTCAAGCCAGCACCGCCATTCAATGTGATCATGGCTGATCATCCCCAATCAGTACTCTGTTCCTGCCTTCTCCCCATATCCCTTGATTCCGCTATTTTTAAGAGCCCTATCTAGCTCTCTTTTGAAAGCATCCAGAGAACCGGCCTCCACCGCCCTCTGAGGCAGAGAATTCCACAGACTCACCACTCTCTGTGAGGAAAAAGTGTTTCCTCCTATCCGTTCTAAATGGCTTACTCCTTATTCTTAAACTGTGGCCCCTGGTTCTGGACTCCCCCAACATCAGGAACATGTTTCCTGCCTCTAGCATGTCCAAGCCCTTAACAATCTTATATGTTTTAATGATATTTGCTCTCATCAATCTAAACTCCAGAGTATACAAGCCCAGCTGCTCCATTCTCTCAGCATATGACAGTCCCTCCATCCCGGGAATTAACCTTGTAAACCTACGCTGAACTCCCTCAATAGCAAGAATTGCTGCCTTACTGCGTCGGAGACCCGGTTTCGATCCCGACTACGGGTGCTTGTCTGCGAGGAGTTTGTACGTTCTCCCCGTGATGCTCGTGGGTTTTCGCCGAGATATTCGGTTTCTTCCCGCACCCCAAAGACATGCAGGTTTGTAAGGTTAATTGGCTTGGAATGAATGTGGCTAGGTTAATGTTAATGTGCGGGGATCGCTGGTCGGTGCAGACTCGGTGGGCAGAAGGGCCTATTTCCGTGCAATATCTCTAAACTAAACCAAAAAAAGTAAAGTTAATAATGTTTCTGCTTCTCCATGAATATCATGTTTCGTGTCCCATGGTGTCAAGAGAGTCAAGTGTTTTATTGTCATATGTCCCAGATAGGACAATGCAATTCTTGCTTGCTGCAGCACAAAAGAATATGTAAAAATAGTACATAACGGGAGAAATAAAAAGTTCAGTGTATATATATACACATGCACACACACTCAATAACTAAACAAATATAGTGCAATAATAATAAGTCTGTTGTAGTTCAGAGCTTATTTGTTGTCGTGTTTAATAGCCTGATGGCTGTGGGGAAGAAGCTGTTCCTGAACCCGGACGTTACAGTTTTCAGGCTCCTGTACCTTATTCCCGATGGCAGTTGTGAAATGAGTGTGTGGCCAGGATGGTGTGGGTCTTTGATGATGTTAGCCGCCTTTTATGAGGCAGCGACTTCGATAGATCCCTTCGATGGTGGGGAGGTCAGAGCCGGTGAATGACTGGGCAGTGGTCACAATGTTTTGCAGTCTTTAAAATAATACTGCTCCCTGGTTTGGTGAGGACTGATAATGGTTCAATATGATTAACTGCTTGGGAAAGTAATTATGACTGGGTAACCGGACCTAACCAGACCCAACACCTTATCGGACACCCTGTCACGTGAGTCGGGACCCTAGCTTGGAGATGAGGAGGAAAACAGTGAGTCTTGTCCTGTTTGGTTTTTAATCATCATTATTAGTTTTAGTTTAGAGATACAGGTCCTATTACCCACCGAGTCCACACCGACCATCAATCCCCCATTTACACTGGTTTAATTTAGTTTGGATATACAGTGGGGAAACAGGCCCTTCGGCCCACTCAGTCCATACCGACCAACGGTCCCCGCACATTAACACTATCCTACACACACCAGGAACAATTTTTACATCTGCCAAGCCGATTTACCTATATACCTATACATCTTTGGAGTGTGGGAGGAAAACGAAGATCTCGGAGAAAACCCATGCAGGTCACGGGGAGAACGTACAAATTCCGTACAGACAGCACCCGTAGTCGGGATCGAACCCGGGTCTCTGCCGCTGCCAGAGCTGTAAGGCGGCAACTCTACCGCCGCGCCACCGTGCTGCCCACAATGGTTTGATGTTATCGCACATCCTCACGGCACTAGAGACCCGGTTTCGCTGCTGACACTCGGGTGTTGTCTGTGTGGAGTTTGCAGGTACTCTCTGTGGCCGCGTGCGTTTTCTCTGGGTGCAATGGTTACCTTCTCTGTGCGAGGCTGTTTTACTGTGGTATGTCCCGCAACGGTAGAATGGAAATTCTTACTTGCAGCAGCAGCGGCAGCGGCAGCAACAGGTTTATAAACACACCACCAGAGATTTCATGCAGAACAAAACTTCTCAATGGAAATTGGAAGATCCACAACATGGCCATCATTGCTGGACACAAAACATTGGAGTAACTCAGCAGAACAGGCAGCATCTCTTGAGAGAAGGAAATGGGCGACGTTTCGGGTCGAGACCCATCTTCAGACTGAGAGTTAGGGGAGTGGGCCGTACAGAGATAAAATGGAGTCGGAGACTGTAAGTGGTGGGTGAACTGGGGATGGAGAGAGAGAGGGGAAGCAAGGGCTTCTTGAAGTTAGTCATTAATTATTTAATTATTGGTGATCATTGCAACTTGCAAACTCTCCCCCCTTGGGCTCCATTATACTGCTACTGACTGCAAGAGCCAGATCAATATGTTGGATGCCTTGTTTCTTCCTAGCAGTTATCAGGAAACTGAACCGTCCTCTCACCACCGTCCTGACCTCCCCATCTATCTCATTGGAGACCTCCCTTCAAAGGCAGAGGGCCTAACGTGCTGTTTCCCGATATCCACCAAGCATTTCCACGACACACACATCATCTTTCATCAGACTTTATCTTGCACTAAACATTATCCCCTTTATCCTGTATCTGTACACTGTGGACGGCTCGATTATAATTAATCTATAGTAATTTCGTTGACTGAATCACATGCAACAAAATATATTTTGTTATAACTAGATGCTCTCTCTATTTTGTTATAACTAGTCGCTTGCCCTGAGTAAGGGGAATCGAGGACCAGAGGACATAGGTTTAAGGTGAAGGGGAAAATATTGAATAGGAATCTGAGGAGTCAAGTTTTCACACAAAGGGTGGTGGGTGTATGGAACAAGCTGCCAGAGGGGGTAGTTGTGGCTGGGACTATCCCAACATTCAAGAAAGTTAGACAGGTACATGGATAGGACAGGTTTGGAGGGACATGCTGGCAGGTGGGACGAGTGCAGTTGGGACATGTTGGCCGGTGTGGGCAAGTTGGGCCGAAGGGTCCGTTTCCACACTGTATCACACTATGACTCTAAGTTGTACCACTTCACGTGGCAATAATAAGCTAAACTGTGTGCACCGCGAAGAATCTAACTGTCTCATCAGCGTGACTTTGGCATGTGTCCAACCACAGAATGAAATGCTAAGGATCTGAAGGACTTCTAAACCTGACACCTTCACCGAGCTGCATAAACGAGTGTTTATTAGTTCGCTTTGAAAAGCTGATGGGCCATTTCACTTTGCCATTCCATAGCGTGTAATTATTTATCAATATGGTTCTGGCTCTGTCTTGCAGAGCTGATAATGCATTGATCTCAAGACCGAAAACATTTGGAATGTCAATCGCAAGATTACAAGTGTGGCACTGAGGAAATGTCACTTCCATGTACTGTCACGACCCAATCAGTAGCTGAACTGCCTGCTTATTTGTGAAGGGATAAGTACATTTATTTGTAATATCAAATCATTGGGTCCAACACACAAACCCTTGTATTAAAAAAGAACGGTCCCGGTGGTGCAGCGGTAGAGTTAAACATAGAAACATAGAAATTAGGTGCAGGAGTAGGCCATTCGGCCCTTCGAGCCTGCACCGCCATTAAATATGATCATGGCTGATCATCCAACTCAGTGTCCAGTACCTGCCTTCTCTCCATGCCCTCTGATCCCCTTAGCCACAAGGGCCACATCTAACTCCCTCTTAAATATAGCCAATGAACTGGCCTCAACTACCCTCTGCGGCAGAGAGCTCCAGAGACCCACCACTCTCTGTGTGAAAAAATTCCTTCTCATCTCGGTCCTAAAGGATTTCCCCCTTATCCTTAAGCTGTGACCCCTTGTCCTGGATCTCCCCAACATCGGGAACAATCTTCCTGCATTTAGCCTGTCCAACCCCTTAAGAATCTTGTAAGTTTCTGTAAGATCCCCTCTCAATCTCCTAAATTCTAGAGAGTATAAACCGAGTCTATGCAGTCTTTGTTCATAAGACAGTCCTGACATCCCAGGAATCAGTCTGGTGAACCTTCTCTGCACTCCCTCTATGGCAGTAATAAATTGCTGCCTTCCAGCGAATGCAGCGCCGGAGACCCGGGTTCGATCCTGACTGCGGGTGTTGTCTGTACGGAGTTTGGACTTTCTCCCCACGATCTGCGTGGGTTTTCTCCGAGATCTTTGGTTTTCTCCCACACTCCAAAGACGTGCAGGTTTTTAGGTTAATTGGCTTGGTAAATGTAAAAATTGTCCCTAGTGGGTGTAGGATAATGTGTGGGGAATCGCTGGTCGGCATGGACCCAGTGGGCCGAAGGGCCTGTTTCCACCCTGTATCTTTAAACTAAACTAAAGAATAATGGATTAAGACAAAGTGGTCTGAAGAAGGGTTTCGGCCCGAAACGTTGCCTATCTCCTTCGCTCCATAGATGCTGCTGCACCCGCTGAGTTTCTCCAGCATTTTGTGTACACTAAAGAATAATGGATCTTGGTTTCTATTTTAAACTAGATTGAGCCACCAAGGCAAGAACACATGAACAAAATTCCGCAGTGTAATGAAAAAAAATATTAATAACAATTAAGGGTGACTTAACAGCGCAGTAGGTAGAGTTGGTGCCTCACACCACCAGAGACGGCTACGATTGAATTCAGGTGCTGACATCAAGTGCTGTCTGTGTGGAGTTTGCACATTTTCCCTGTGACCGCGTGGGTTTCCTCAGGGTGCTCCAGTTTCTTCCAACACCCCAAAGATGTGCCCCTCGTATATAGGGAGTAGATGGGAAAATGGGATAACTTAACATAACTCGGTAGGATGAAGGTCCTTTGCCATGCTGTATCTCTAAACTCTAATAGAGAAACATGAAATGTTCACGAGAGCATCATTCATTTATCACCAGCTTTTGTTATGAAATGTCTAGGGATCAATAATTATATCTTTGTTGGCGATCGAACATCTTACTCCTTCAGTGATATTACATTCCAAGTCAGCATGACATCAGGAAATGGAGCCTTTATTTCATTATCAGGGGAAGGAATAGCAGTCCCATGACAATCTACATGCAATGCCATCAAAAAGGCTTTGGGAAACAATGGCTTCATAAGTTATAGGAGCAGAATTAGGCTATTTGGCCCATCAATTCTGCTCCGCCGTTCAATCATGGCTGATCTATCTAATCACTCTCAACCCGATTCCCCTGCCTTCTCCCCATAAACCCTGACATCCGTATACTCAAGAATCGGTCAATCTCTGCCTTAAATATATCCATTGAATTGGCCTCCACAGCCTTCTGTGGCAATGAATTTCACAGATTCATCTGACTAAAGAAATTCCTCCTCATCTCCTTTCTAAGGGTATGCCCTATTGTTCTGGGGCTATCACCTCTGGCCCTGGACTTGCACAATGACCTGCAAGTAAGAATGTCATTGTTCTATCTGGGACATATGACAGTAAAGCACTCTAGGCTCTCCCGCTAGTGGGGACATCCTCTCCACATCCACTCGATCCAGTCCTTTCACTATTCTGTAAGCTTCAATGAGGTGCCCCCTCATCCTTCTAAACTCCAGCGAGCACAGTCCCAGAGTCGTGAAATGCCCATCACATGTTAACCCACTCGTTCCTGGGATCATTCTCGTGAACCTCTTCTGGACCCTCTCAAACGCCAGCACATCCTTCCTCAGATACGGTGGCCAAACCTGCTCATCATGCTCCAAATGCGGTCTGACCACCGCATTGTAAAGGAGGAGCAACATGTCATATTTTGCTTGGGCAATTTGCACCCCAGCGGTATGAACATTGACTTCTCTAAATTCAGGTAAACCCTGCTTTCTCTTCCTCTTCTCAGCTCTCCCTCAGCCCACTGTCTCTGCCTCTTCCTTTCTTCTTCCTGCCCCCCCTCCCCCCCTCCCACTGAGTTTCTCCAGCATTTTTGTCTACCGCATTCTAAACCCTGTGCATTACATCCTTGTTTCTATGCATCACACACAAGGTGAACAACTACCGCACTTAGATTTTTTGCAAACATTTGTAGTTCAGGATTCTTCATGGCTGCACTTAAAATTTTGCTTGGATTAGTGAACAGTGAAATTATGTAATTACCAGCTAATCCTTCAATTTTCCACAGAAAAGTTTCATTCCAAAACCATTCTCCTCCCTCTTAGAAAATAAAGAATGGCACAGTGGTGCAGCGCTAGAATTGCTGCCTGACAGTGCTTACAATGCTAGAGACCTGGGTTCGATCCTGGCTACAGGTGCTGTCTGTACAGGGTTTGCACGTTCTCCCAGTGACCGCGTGGGTTTTCTCCGAGACCTTCAGTTTCGTCACACGTGCCAAAGAATTGCAGGTTTATAGGTCAATTGGATTGGCGTAAATGTAAATTGTCCCAAGTGTGTGCGCGTAGGATGGTACTAGTGAGCGGGGATCGCTGGTCGGCGCCGACTTGGTGGGCCGAAGGGCCTGTTTCCGTGCTGTATCTCCTAACTAAACTAAACAAAGAATCTGCCACCTTCCTCCATTTTCTTTTTTATAAGCATTACAGCTAGCTGGTTCCATCCTTGACCTGGCTGCAGATTCTAACATTGCATTAATATGAAAACTCGCTGGCTCCTTGACAATTCGAGGCAGCAGTAGCCGGGGGGACAAAACCAACAAGAAAGACAGTCTACAGTGCTAAAAATCCCATGGCTATCCTCTCAACATGTTTGCTGCTGGCGTTTTGAATACAGTCAGTTGTCGTTATATTCTCCAGCTCCAGACGTACTCAATATTCACCTCATGAAAGGTGCAAACCAGATGGTTTAAACCTATTTTAGAACATAAGGAGCATTCAAAGTGTTTTTTTTTTTAACATTTTAATTTTGGTGCATGTATTAATTCTAACTGCTCTATAATTACAGCAGTTGTAAATAATGTTGGAATTAATGCATTTTAATAAATCTAATGATCGTGTCATTTATTTTCAAGGAAGCATTCTCAGAAACCAGGTATTTTGTAAACTATTTAAATAACCTTTTAAGATTGCAATGCTTAGAGAAAAGAATAATATGCTAACTAGGGGAGAACCCTAGTGGGCGGCATGGTGGCACAGCGGCAGAGTTGGTGCCTTGCAACGCCAGAGACCAAAGTTCGACCCTGACTATACAGAGCTGTCTGTACAGAGTTTGAACATATACCCTGTGACCATGTGGGTTTTCTCCGGGTGCTCCGGTTTCCTCCCATGCTCCAAAAATGTCCAGGCTTGGCTTCGGTGAGAATTGTAAATTGTCCCTGGTGTGTAGGATAGTGCTAGTGTACGGGGTGATCACTGGTCGGTGCGGACTCGGTGGGCCGAAGGGCCTCTAAACTCGAAAGACTAAAGAAATCTAAGTTTGGTTTTTCCTTTATTTGGTGGGATAACCGACCATGTCTCGGAGTTTGACACAAAATGCTGGAGTAACTCAGCGGGACGGGAAGCGTCTCTGGAGAGAAGGAACGGGTGACATTTCGGGTCGAGACCCTTCTACAGACTGCGAGTCAGGGGAGAGGGCTCACGTCTCAGTTTTGTCTGCGAATGTCTTTGCCCTCTGGCCAATTCAAGAACCAAACACTGTGGCAGAGAAAAGCCAAAGCTGTACCTCCAATGTCTAAAGTTTGAAACTGCACATAAGTTATAGAATTATAGAAAATAGGTGCAGGAGTAGATTATTGGCTCTTTCAGCCAGCACCGCTGTTCAATATGATCATGGCTGATCATCCAAAATTAGTACCCCGTTCCTGCTTTCTCCCCATATCCCTTGATTCAGTTAGCCCTAAGAACTATATCTAACACTCTCTTGAAAATATCCAGTGAATCGGTATCCACTGCCTTCTGTGGCAGAGAATTCTAGATTCAGGGGGAACTTCTTTACTCAGAGAGTGGTGGCTGTGTGGAATGATCTTCCAGCAGAAGTGGCGGAGGCAGGATCGATTTTAACATTTAAAAGTAAAGTGGATAGGTATATGGATGGGAAGGGAATGGAGGGGTATGGTCTGAGTACAGGTAGATGGGACTAGGGGAAAATAAATGGTCGGCACGGACAGGAAGGGCCGAGAAGGCCTGTTTCCATGCTGTAATTGTTATATGGTTATTCACAACTCTCTGGGTGAAAATGTTTTTCCTCATCTCAGTCCTAAATGGCCTATCCCCTTTAGCACCGTAAATAGACTAGACAATGATGCTCTGAGGAACAGCATTGCTGAGGAGAAGCAAGGACAGAAGACGAAGACGAAAGAAAACAAGGGGAAGGTGCAGGATGAATAGGGTCGAGCATCATGAGTGTTTTATCGTCAGTGACACCAGATCGAACAATGGAATTACTTGCAGAGGCACGACAGAATATGTAAACGCTGAACACTGTAAACATTACACTATACAAGAGAAAAAAAAGTTCAATGTGTGTATATATACACATACTCACTAATATACATATACATCGATCATATATAGATATGTACATACACACAAACGCACACATACGTACGCACAAAAAAAAAACAAGCAAATAGGTGAAAGTAGATACAGAAAGAATAAATAAAGAAAGAAACAGATTGCAAGGTCATATCATCCCCAGCACAGTTGCCTGACAGTGCATCTGTGGTTGCAAATCTATTTTCATCCAGATTGATAACACAAGTGCTCTCAGTATTTGATTCCAATGATGTCCTTTCGGATAAAGGGGACTGCTGCCTCTCATGGAAACATAGAAAATAGGTGCAGGAGTGGGCCACTCGGCCCTTTGAGCCAGCACCGCCATTCAATATCATCATGGCTGATCATCCAGAATCAGTACCCCGTTCCTGCTTTCTCACCATATTTCTTGATTCCGTTAGCCCTAAGAGCTAAATCTAACTAGTGGTTGAAAACATCCAGTGAATTGGCCTCCACTGCCTTCTGTGGCAGAGAATTCCACAGATTCACAACTCTCTGGGTGAAAAAGCTTTTCCTCATCTCAGTCCTACATGGCCTACCCCTCATTCTTAAAATGTGACCCCTGGTTCTGGACTCACCTAATATCGGGAACATTTTTCCTGCATCTAGCATGTCCAAACCCTTAAGAATTCTATATGTTTCTATAAGATTCCCTCTCATCCTTCGAAATTCCAATGAATACAAGCCCAGTCGACCCATTCTTTCATCATACGTCAGTCCCGTCATCCCGGGAATTGATCTGGTGAACCTAGGCTGCACTCACTCAATGGCAAGAATGTCCTTCCTCAAATTCGGTGACCAAAATTGCACACAATACTCCAGGTAATACTCCACAATACTTCTATACGTCATAGAACATCAAAGAGGAGGATGAATAAAGTTTGGGCCTTCCCTCACGGTAGGAAACTTTATGTCCGCTGTGCAGGGGATGTTTATGTTAAAATACTATCATGTTCTGTTCATTTTTTTATTCGTATGGCTGTATGATGACCCCAAATTTCACTGTACCAATTGGGCCCTGTACATCTGTAGTAGGACGTCCTTGCTCCTATCATGCTGAGGCTGTGTAGAGCACCGGCCAAGTCCCGCAAGGCCAGAGCTGCTCGTGTTAAATCTGCACGGTCTTCGGCGGTCCCATCCTCTGCAAAGAGGTGAGGAGATGCAAGATGGCGCCCAAGCCAGGCGACTCTTTGTGGGTTGGTCACGGGAGTGGATCCGCAAACACGCATTGCCATCGCGCCACTCTTGTAAACCTCTACTCCATCAGCAGATCATGTTGAGTTAATGAAGGAACTGCAGATGCTGGTGAACGGGAGAACATCAGGAATCACGGCGGGTGAGCAGTACGACAGGGTCTAATTTCTTCGGCGACTTCCGGCATCATTGATTAACGTATCAGGTGATGACGAATGACGTGCTGTATTTTTTCACGTGTCGCAACATTTCTTTTGTCGCCGCTGGATTTTGAAATGTTCAACATCTTTTTGTCGACACAAATATGACACCGGCAAAATCGCCAAGGAAAATCGGCAAGTGGGACAGGCCCTTAACAGGACTCTCATTGGAGAGAGAAGGAGAACTTCTTCAAAGTAGGGGTACCTTGGCGAGATCTCGCAGTGAAGCCGTCTACATGTAGAAAGAAGGAACCGCAGATGCTGGTTTACACAAAATGATAGAAAGTGCTGGAGTAACTCAGCGAGTCAAGCAGCACCTCTGGAGATACACACAAAATGCTGGAATAACTCAGCGGGGAAGGCAGCATCTCTGGAGAGAAGAAATGGGTGACGTTTCGGGTGGAGGCTCTTCTCCAGAGATGCTGCCTGTCCCGCTGAGTTACTCCAGCATTTTGTGTCTGTCATGTTTCGTTTAGCTTAGTTTAGTGACCTGTAGACTGTGTACATGTATGAAAACGCACACCTGCCGATTCAGAGACAGTTTTTTCTCCCAGCTGTTATCAGGCAACTGAACCGTTCTACCAACAACTAGAGAGCAGTCCTGAACTACCAGCTACATCATTGGAAACCCGCGGACTATCTTTGATTGGCCTTTACTGGAATTATCTTGCACTAACTATTATTCACGTTATTCCTATGTATCTGTGCACTGTGGATGACTGGACTGTAATCATGTACAGTATTTCTGCTGTTAGAAAAAAATACTCAGCCGGTGAGGCAGCATCTATGGAGCGAAGGAAATGGGCAACGATTTGGGTCGAAACCCTTCTTCGGACTGATGTGAGTGTGGGGTTGGGGGGGAAGAAGAAAGGAAGAGGTGGAGCCAGTGGGCTGAGGGAGGGCTGAGAAGGGGAGGAGAAAGTAGGGACTACATGAAATTAGAGAAGTCAATAAACTAAACTAACTTGCATCTCATATTTTTCTTGGGCAGCTTTCAACCCAACAGCATGAATTTGGATTTCTCTAACCCATTAACCTTTGCATTCCCTCCCTTTCTGTCCCTCCCCCACCCTGGTCTTCTTGCTAATTTCACCGTTTGTATCCCTTCGTTATCACCTCACACCCCTGCCAACAATGGACCATTGTGGGCTCCGCCTTTCCTGGGTCATCGATGCAGGCTCTGCTTTGTTCTGGACCTTCCCATAGAGTCATAGAGTCATAGAGTGATACAGTGCAGAAACAGACCCTTCGGCCCAACTTGTCCACACCGGCCAACATGTCCCAGCTACACTAGTCCTAACTGCCTGCGTTTGGTCCATATCCCTCCAAACTTGTCCTATCCATGTACCTGTCTAACTGTTTCTTAAACATTGGGATAGTCCCAGCCTCAACTACCTCCTCTGGCAGCTTGTTCCATACACCCACCACCCTTTGTGTGAAAAAGGCACCCCTCAGATTCCTATTAAATCTTTTCCTCTTCACCTTGAACCTGTGTCCTCTGGTCCTCGCTTCCCCTACTCTGGACACGAGATTCTGTTCATCTACCTGATCTATTCCTCTCATGATTTTATACACCTCTATAAGATAGAACTTCTAGTGTCCGCCACACAGACTCCCTCCCTACACTAGAGATTAGTGTGCAACATTAGAGCACATGGTATTGGGGGTAGGGTATTGACATGGATAGAGAACTGGTTGGCAGACAGGAGGCAAAGAGTAGGAATTAACGAGTCCTTGCAAAATGGCAGGCAGTAAAATATATATCAACGATTTAGACGAAGGAATTAAATGCAACATCTCTGAGTTTGCAGATGACACAAAGCTATTCTTTTTCACCTATTCTTTTTCTTCAGAGATGCTGCCTGACCCACTGAGCTACTCCAGCATGTTGTGTCTGTCTCCTTCAACTGAACCTGGCTCCCAGTGCGGTACAGAATCAATTTCAAGCTCCTCCTACATGTATACAAAGCCCTTAACGGGCTTGCCCCCACCTACATCAAAAATCTGCTAACCCACCACACCACCTCCAGGTCCCACAGGTCGGCCGACTTGGGGCTACTGGCTATCCCGCGGTCCTGGTATAAGCTCAGAGGCGACCGCACTTTTGCAGTTGCAGCACCTAGACTGTGGAACAGCATCCCTCTTCTCATCAGAACTGCGCCCTCCATCGACTCCTTTAAGTCTAGACTTTTTAAAAAAAAATTATTTATCAGAGGTAAATACATCAATATACACATAGATACTGTTACAATCATTGTACCCCATCATTTTATGGCTTAAAAAAAAAGAATAGAGAGAAAGAGAGTGAAATGTGAAAAGAGTTGTGATAGTGAAAGAGCGTGCGAAAGGGGAGATGAAACCCTTGGTCAAAGAATTAGAAACGGGTGTTAAAAGATAGACCCTAAAAATAGGAAAAAGAAAAAAAAAGAAAAGAAAAAGCCAGTTATTATGTTATATATATCACGCAAAAGGAATCCACCAACTCGATAGTTTTTCATCCCCCCCACGAAGGCCCAAGGTACTCCTGCACCCTATCTTTGTAGTAATTCTATAAATGCAGACCACGTCTGATAGAAGCGTTTTGATTTTCCTTCCAGGTGGAGTCTCATATCTTCCAGATGTAGTGTTTCAAACACAGTTGAAATCCACATATTTAATGTTGGTATAGGACCATTTTTCCAAAATTTTAAGATTAGTTTTTTTCCTATTATTAAGCCGTAATCAAATAAATTCTTTTGATACACATTTAATTCCGAACTACCTTCTGTCAATCCGAAAATAATCCATTCTGGCTTTGGTGTCATTTTTATTTTAAACAGTTTTGTGAAAATATCAAAGATTTCAATCCAAAACCTTTGAATTTTTGTACAAAAGATGAATGAGTGCGCTATAGTAGCTTCTTGACATTGGCATTTATCACAAATTGGTGGAACATTCGGGAAAAAATTATTTAATTTAGTTTTTGGAGTAGTATAATCTGTGTATTATTTTAAATTGTATTAAAGTGTGTCTTGCGTTAATTGAGCATTTGTGCACATTTAATAAGTATTCTTTCCACCTTTCATTGGAAATTTTAATGCTTAGTTCGTTTTCCCATTCACCTCTAATACCTTCCGTTGTTGGTATTACTGCATTTAGTATAATATTATATATATGTGAAATTATATTTGCTGATTCCGCCTTTGTATTCATTACTTCATCTAGTAAGTCTAATGGCATTTTGTGAAATTCATGTGCATGTTTTTTCAAATAATCACATATTTGGAAATATTTAAAATACTGATTGTTACCCAGATTGTATTTTAGTTGTAATTGTTTAAATGATAATAATTTTCCCATATCATACAGATCTCCCAAAGTTTGAATTCCTGCTCTTTCCCATTGTATAAATGCCTTGTCTATAATTGAGGGTTTAAACAGGGTTTTTTTAGCAACAGGAGATAGGAGAGATAAGTTTCTTAATTTTAAATTGTATTTTATTTGTTTCCAAATTCTAATTGTACTATGTATAAGTCTGGACTTAAAACCTATTTCTACTCACAAGCATTTCTTGAGATCCTCTGAGGGAGCGCTGTATGTATGTATTTATGTATTGTTAGATCTATGTACCACTGTATGTAGCACGTTAGTACCTGCACTGATATAAAGCACTTTGGTCAATGAGAGTTGTTTTTAAATGTGCTATAGAAATAAAATAGACTTGACTTGACTTGACTAAACCAAGGCAGCCCTCCACTAACACGGTTGCAGCTACAGGTAGAGCATTGAAACAAAGCAGTCGGTTGCCTTCTGCTATGTGGAAAGCTGGCACAGACGGAAGCTCAGAGTTAACATTATCACGGTGGGATACGCACTTATGCATTGTTGTAAAATGTCATCTGTTTTTATATTTGGATCAAATATTTATCATCGTTAATGCCATCTTTCATTACCTACGCTACAGGACAAGACATGCTAGTTCCTGAAGCAGGAGAAACAAAATCACAGTGACACAGATTTAGACTTCAGAGTTTGAATCTGTATTTATCTGGCTGCCAAAGTCTACTTAAGACGTCAGACTTTATCGATACAGTGCGGAAACAGGCCCTTCGGCCCATCGAGTCCGTGCCGTCCAGCGATCGCCACGTACGTACACTAGCCCTATCCCACATACCATAAGTACGATACTTTATTTATTCCAGGAGGGAAATTGACCTTGCAACAGTCACAATAACCCAAGTGACGTGTGTAAAGGCTTGGGTGATGTGCAAAGACTGGGGTGAGAGGGGGGGTGGGGGACGGGGGTCCGTCCCAGTCTACTCCTCAACAGAAGGGGAGAGTTGTAGAGTTTGATAGCCACAGGGAAGAAGGATCGCCTGTGTCAATTAACAATTGCCGATTAACCTTCAAATCTTCACGTCTTTGGAATGTGACAGGAAACCGGAGCATCCGGAGAAACCCCACGCAGGTGACGGGGAGAAGGTACAAGCTCTGCACAGACAGCACCTGTAGTCAGGATCGAATCAAGTGTCTCTGGTGCTGAGAGGCAGCAACTCTACCACTGCGCCACCCTGCCTGTTTTCATTTGGTCAGATATTTATCATCACAAGTCCAGCCTTCATTGCCTGATGCTGCAGGGCAAATGATGATGCTTACTGAAGTCAGAGAGACAAAATAATAGAAAAGTAGGTGTAATCAAAATGACCTGCAGATGCTGGCTTCTACCAAAGAGATAGACACAAAATGCTCGAGTAATTCAGCGGGTCAGGCAGCATCTCTGGAGAAAGTGGACAGGTGACGTTTTGGGTCGGGGAGTCTGAAGAAGGGTCCTGACCCTGAAATGTCACCTGTTCATTTTCTCCAGAGATGCTGCCTGCCCAGCTAAGTTACTCCAGCATTTTATGTCTATGTGCTGTGAGTTTGTGGGTTAACTCAGGCAATAGGAATTAATTGGCGACGCAGTAACTGGGCACTTTAACTGGCACAGGATCCCTGTAGCCCAAACCTATACCAAATCCGATCACCTTGTTTAAGAAAGAACTGCAGATGCTGGAAAAATTGAAGGTAGACAAAAATGCTGGAGAAACTCAGCCGGTGAGGCAGCATCTGTGGAGAGAAGGAGCCACCTCCCGGTGGCTCACCATTTCAACTCTCCCTCCCATTCCGAATCCGACCCTTCTGTCCTGGGTCTCCTCCATTGCCTGTGTGAGGCCCAGTGCAAATTGGAGGAGCAGCACCTCATATTTCGCTTGGGTAGTTTACAACCCAGCGGCATGAACATTGACTTCTCCAATTTCAGGTAGCCCTTGCTTTCTCCCTCCTTCCCTTCCCCTTCCCAGCTCTCCCACAGCCCACTGTCTCCACCTCTTCCTTTCTTTTTCCCGCCCCCCCCACCCCCCTCCCACCAGTCTGAAGAAGGGTCTCAACCCAAAACGTCGCCTTTTCCTTCTCTCCATCGATGCTGCCTCACCCCCTGAGTTTCTCCAGGCTTTTTGTCTACCTATGTCCTTATACCTTCCTCCATCCAGGGAGTCCTTTAAGGTTAGACTGAGATGCACATCTACCTCCTCCAACCTCGTCTACTGCATCCGGTGTTCCTGATGTGGGCTCCTGTACATTGGCGAGACCAAATCTAGACCCATTTCAACTCCCCTTCCCAATCCCACACTGACCTATCTGTCCTGGGCCTCCTCCATTGCTAGAGTGAGGCCACACGCAAACTGGAGGACCGGCACCTCGTATTTCGCTGGGGCAGGTTGCAACCCAGGGTTTGAATATTGATTTCTCCAATTTTAAGCAACTTCATCTCATACTCCCCCTCCCAGGTAGTGCACTGTGCCTGATACGCTTGCAGTATGAAATTGTCTCTCTACATCTTAATAACGCAATTAATAAACCCACCAGCAGATGAATAACCTATGGGCCTGTCCCACTTGCGCAACTTTTTCGGCGACTGCTGGCACCCGTCATAGGTCGTTGCAGGTCGGCGCAAATTTTCAACATGTTGAAAATCCAGCGGCGACCAGAAAGATGCTACGACACTTTGGGCGACTGAGGAGACTACTCACGACCATACAGGCGACACCCTGGCAACATGTCGCAAAGTGAAGCCTGTATGATTGTGAGAAGTGGCCCAAAGAGTCATTCCTTGTTCTGGTGACCGCCGGATTTTCAACATGTTGACATTTTTTGGCGACCTGTAACGACCTATGATGGGTGCCGGCAGTCGCCGAAAAAGTTGCGTGTGGGACAGGCCCTTTAGTGTGAGGGGAGTTGAATGAAGAGATGAAAAAGTATGGCACAACCAGCAGACCCCACAAGTTTGGCAATTACATATTTTCCCTGCTTAATCTCTTAAACTAGTATTTTGGGGTGTGAATAGAAGCATAGAAAACAGGTGCAGTAGTAGGCCATTCGGCCCTTCAAGCCATCTCCGCCATTCATAGACATAGAAAATAGGTGCAGGAGTAAGCCATTCGGCCCTTCGAGCCTGCACCGCCATTCAATATGATCATGGCTAATCATTCAACTCAGTATCCTGTACCTGCCTTCTGTCCATATCCCCTGATCCCTTTAGCCACAAAGGCCACATCTAACTCCCTCTTAAGAATAGCCAATGAACTGGCCTCAACTATCTTCTGTGGCAGAGAATTCCAGAGATTCACCACTCCGTGTGAAAAATGTTTTCCTCATCTCGGTCCTAAAGGAATTCCCCCTTATCCTTAAACTGTGACCCCTTGTTCTGGACTTCCCCAACATCGGGAACAATCTTCCTGCATCTAGACTGTCCAACCCCTTAAGAATTTTGTAAGTTTCTATAAAATCCCCCTCAATCTTCTAAATTCTAGCGAGTAGAAGCCGATTCAATATGATCATAGCCGAGCATCCAAAATCAGTACACTGTTCCTGCTTTCTCCCCATATCCCTTGATTCCATTAGCCCTAAGAGCTAAATCTAACTCTCTCTTGAATACATCCAGTAAATTGGTCCCCACTGCCTTCTGGCAGAGAATTCCACAGATTCACAACTCTCTGGGTGAAAAGGTTTCACCATATCTCAGTCCTAAATGGCCTACCCCTTATTTTTAAACGGTGACCTCCCCCCTGGATCTGGACTTCCCCCAACATCGGGAACATTTTTCCTGTCCAGTCCCTTAAGAATTTTACATATGTTTCTAACAGAACTGTAAACACCATTTTCACAGGCGACTCCCCGACGAACTGGTTAGGTTTCAACCTTGAGAGGCTGATGATTTAAGCTGATGGAAAGTTGAAGATTTACATTGGCATCATGCAAATAGTAAATACTGGGAGACGCTCCCTGTCCCTCATGTCCCATCCCGTTGATTAAGTGCAGGTGAAAGACAACAGTTTTAATGTACCACAGTAATGTGTATACACTAAATCTGAGAAATGTAATTGCATTGAATATAAAACGTGGCGTGCGATATCATTTCTAACCTCTCTTCCTCGAGAGTTAAAAAAAAAAAGCACATCAATAACACGTTTAACTTTTGGCAGATTCCTGGCAATTTCCACGTCATTATCATTTAAACAGCAATTCGCAATCTCTGCTGCTGAAGATATACATCAATCTTATCCACCGCTCCTATAATGTTTTCCTTAAAATTCATGAGTTGACATAGAAATCTTGAATGCGAGTGAAGTAAATGGAGATTTAGCCATCATTTACCTCTTGAACACGTTTCGATGAGCATGGATCAGCCACAGAAAAGGACCATAAAAGCATTTCATGCTTCCATTGGCATCAGTGTTGATTTATTTTTCTCACGTGTACCGAAGTACAGTGAAAAACTTTGTTTTGCATGCTATCCGGGCAGGTCAAACAGTATTCTATGTAAGTGTACACAGTGAATGGCTCGATTGTAATCATGTACTGTCTTTCCGCTGTCTGGTTAGCACACACACTAAAGCATGGAAGCAATCCCTTTGGCTCATCGGGTCCGCACCAACCAGCGATCCCAGCACATTAATGGGCCTGTCCCACTTACGCGACTTTTTCAGCGACTGCCGGCACTCGTCATAGGTCGTTGCAGGTCGCCAAAAATGTTCAACCTGTTGAAAATCCAGCGGCGACCAGAAAGACGTTACGATTCTTTGGGCGACCGAGGAGACTACTCACGGCCATATAGGCGATACCCTGGCGACATGTCGTGAGGATGAAGCCTGTATGGTCGTGAGTAGTCGCCCAAAGAGTTGTACCTTGTTCTGGTTGCCGCTGGATTTTCAACATTTTCGGCGACCTGCAGCGACCTAAGACAGGTGCCGGCATTCGGGACAGGCCCATTTCACTATCCTACACACACGAGGGACAATATTTTACATTTATCCCAAACCGTAGCGGTGACTGCGGGGGGTCGCGGGAGGTCCCGACCACGGGTGAACAACAAAGAGGAGGATGACTGAACTTTGGTGCCTTCCCTCACAGTGGGAAACTTTGATTCCGCTGTGTGGGAATGTTTATGTTAAAGTCCATCGTGCGCTCTGTTTTATTCATATGGCTGTATGGTGACCCCAAATGTCACTGTACCAATTGGTGCATGCGACAATAAATGTCTCTTAGAATCTCTTGAATCTTGAATTAAACAGCAATCCTGCACGTCTTTGGTGTTTGGGAGGAAACCGACGATCTCGGAGAAAACTCACGCACGTTTCGGGGCGAAGCGTACAAACTACGCACAGCCAAGCACCCTTATTCCGGATGGAACCCATGTCTCTAGTGCTGTAAGGCAGCAGCTCTGCTACTACACCATCTTGTTGTCTGGGACATTTGATAGTAAAAATCCCTTGATTCTTGGGAGGGAAGAGCCCAGCAGCATAGAGTCCGTGCATCTTGGGGGAATGTGAAGAAAAGTGAAGGGTGAACATAAATCCAATGAGACAGATGGACTATACACAGCAAAGTAGGAGGCGAGGGGTGATATGATGGTAGATAGAAAATGAAGAGAATTAGAATGAATTCCTATGACATAGTCCTACTTTTTCCATTATGTATATATCCACAGTTGCTCAAAGATTGCCCCCTGTACAAACTTGTTTCTTACAAAAGCAACACTGGCATTCTTTAGATTGCACATCAACTTTGGAAAATAATAGTTTTGTTAGTTTAATTCAGTTTATTGTCACGTGTACAAAACCATCAGAGGAATAGATCGGGTAGACGCACAGTGGAGGGGAATGGAGAACCAGAGGACATGGTTTTAAGGTGAAGGGGGAAAGATTTAATAGGAGCCTGAGGGGTAACCTCTTCACACACAGGGCAGTGGGTGTATGGAACGAGCTGCCGGAGGAGGTAATTGAGGCAGGAACTATCGCGACATTCAAGAAACATTGGACAGGTACAGGGATAGGGTATATTTAGTGGGATTATGGACCAAATGCAGGCAGGTGGGACTAGTGTAGTGTGGATGGGACATGTAGGTCAGTGTGGGCAAGTTGGGCCAAAGGGCCTGCATCCACACTGTATGATTCTGTGGCTTTATGCACCGAGGCACAGTGAAAAGCTTTTGTGCGAGCTGACCAGTCAGCAGAAAGACAACAGATGATTTAAATCGGGCCGTACACAGTGTACAGATACATGGTGACGGGAGTAGTGTTGAATGCAAGAGCAAGTCCAGTAAAGTTTGATTAAAGATAGTCTGAGAGTCTCTAATGAGATAAGGGATTGTCCCACAGGTGATTTTTTCGGCGACTGTCACAATCGTAGCAGGTCCTATGCAACTGGACCCCCCCCCCCACGACAATGTCCACGACAAGCTACGCCAACCTACCACCTAGTCAACGTCAAGCTACCGACAACCAGCGACCCATTAGGACATCCACCTATGACCACACCTACGACAACCTACGTCCACCCGCGACCAGCTACGACAAGCAACGACCCTGTCGGCGACAACTGAAGACAAATCAGTCGCCGGTACCTGTCGCCGGTTGACGTAGGACGTCGGCAATGGAATTCACCGAAGTTAGCACCCGGCGACAACCAATGTCACCTGGCGGCAACCTGCATCGTCCTGGCGACAACCTACGACAGCACCTACGATAGCAGAAGACAAGCTACGTCAAGCCCACAGTCGCCGGAAAGTTTTGAACATTTCAAAATCCAGCGGCGACCAGAAAAACGTTACGACTCTTTAGGCGACTTGAGGAGACTAATCACGACCATACAGGCGTCACCCCGCGACCATGTGAAAACAACCTAGTCACCTGTAGTCGCTGAAAATATCGCCTAAGTTGGACAGTGGCTGTAGATGGTAGATCAGGATACTCAATGCGGACTCGATGGGCCGAAGGGCCTGTTTCCACGCTGTATATCTAAAACTAAAACTTAAAACACTGATTAAACCAATATACACTGAGTCCCCGTGACCACGTGGGTTTCCTCCGGGTGCTCCAGTTTCCTCCCATATCCCAAAGACATGCGGTTTACAGGATGATCGGCCCCTATTTCAAATAAATCCCCCTAATGTGTAGGGAGTGGTTGAGATAATGGGATAACATAGAACCAAGCGTGATCAATGGTCTGCATGGACTCAGTGGGCTGAAGGGCCTGTTTCCATGCTGTATCTCTAACACTAAAACATCCGCTTCAACTGAGAGGAACGACCAACATAGCATTATTTTTGCTTGATAAATTAAATTTACGTCAAGTAACAATTCCTTCAATTGATGTTTAAATACCTTGATCATTTAAAGTCTGGTAATTATAAAAATGTAATAGTTTAATTAATTGCTAATGTGTTTTTTAATGTTTGTGGAAATCGGCTTTCAGATCATTCACTTTATTTCTAGTTTTGAAGCCAACAAAGTCAGGAACTGTATTTCTCTGGTTGCCAAGATTTAGTTTGGACTTTAGACTTTCGAGATACAGTGCAGAAACAGGCCCCTCGGCCCACCGATCCGTGCCGACCATCGATCCCCGGATACGAACACTATCCAACACACTAGGGACAATTTACAATTTTACCAAAGCCAATTAACCTCCAAACGTGTTCTTCTTTGGAGTGTGGGAGGAAACCGGAGCACCTGGAGAAAACCCACGCAGGTCACAGGGAGAGCATACAAACTCCGTACAGACAGCACCCGTAGTCAGGATCGGACCCGGGTCTCTGGCGCTGCATGGCAGCATATCTACCGCTGCGCCACTGTGCCTCCCTGAGTTGTTCAGCATTTGTCGGCAAGGTCTGGCACCATCACAGAAAGGTATCGCCTCTTGGATGATCCTAAATGCTACGTGGCATCACCCACTAGCATTGGCACAGCTCAGATTCAGATTCAGATTCAATTTTAATTGTCATTGTCAGTGTACAGTACAGAGACAACGAAATGCATTAGCTGCTGGAAGGAAGGACATTTCCACTGGAATTTTACACAAACTAAGCAAGGATTTTGTGGATGAATGATCTACTGGGATGTTCTAGGCCACTACCTCTCTTGCCTGTATCAGGCTAATTAATTTTCCAAGTCACCAAAGACAATTCACTGAATCTTCACAGAGATGTCACTCAGGCCTGCCCTTCATTTGGAGCCCGCAGGGGTGGCACAGTGACGCAGTGGTAGAGCTGCCGAATGACTATGCCAAAGACCCAGATCCGATCCCGACAAGGCGTGCAGTCAGTACGAAGTTTGTAGGTTCTCCCTGTGGCCGCGTGGGTTTTCTCCGGGTGTTCCAGTTTCCTCCCACACTCCAAAGACGTGCACATTTGTATGTTCATTAGGTTTGGTTAAAAAAAGTGTGTGTGTAGGATAGTGTGTCGCTGGTCGGTGCGGACTCGGTGGGCCAATGGGCCTGTTTCCACACTGTTTCTCCAAGCTAAACTAAACTGAACTAAACTAATTTGAACTCCCCTTCCCGTTCCCATGCCGACCTTACTGTCCTCGGCCGCCCCCGTGGCTCCCAAGTGAAGGGCAGGTGTGAGCAGCATCTCTGAGAAGATTCACTTAATTATCTAGGGATGTAATGCTGATGCTCTATGCGGTGCCTGTAAGGCCACAGTTGGAATATTGTGAGCAATTTTGGGCACCCAATCTGAGGAAGGATGTCCTGGCTCTGGAGAGGGTCCAGAAGTGGTTTACAAAAATGATCCCAGGAATGAGTAGGTTAACCTATGATGGGCGTTTGTCGGCCCTGGGCCTGCACTCGTTGGAGTTTAGAAGAATGAGGGGGGGACTTCATTGAAACATACAGAATAGTGAAAGGCTTGGATAGAGTGGATATGGAGAGGATGTTTCCACTAGTGGGAGAGTCTAGGACTATAGTTCACAGCCTCAGAATTGAAGGACATTCTTTTAGGAAGGAGAGGAGGAGAAATTTATTTTGTCAGTGGGTGGTGAATCTGTGAAATTCTTCAGAAGGCTGTGGAGGCCAAGTCAATGGATATTTTTAAGGCATGGATAGATAGATTCTTGATTAGTATGGGTGTCACATTAAGGGGAGAAGGCAGGAGAATGTGGTTAGGAGGGAAAGCTAGATCAGCCATGATTGATGTGATGTGCTGTGTGGCCTAATTCTACTCCTATCACTCATGACATGATCTTATGATCTTTGTTGGAAGGAACTGCAGATGCTGGTTTCAACCGAAGATCAACACAAAATGCTGGAGTAACTCAGCGGGTCAGACCGCAACCCGGGAGAAAAGGAATAAGAGATGTTTCAGGTCGAGACCCTTTTCCAGACTGGGACATGAAGGATTCATCATTAGCCTGATAATTGAAGGATAGTTTGAAACCAATTTTTCGGTTGTTAATTTTCAACGATGAATATTTTAAGCCCAAAACTTGCAACCAAGTTGTCAGTAATATATTCATAGCTGAAAATTAACAACAGAGAAGCTGGATTCAAACTAAAATCCTTCATCATCACCTGTCCTTCCGTTGTTCAGAGGTCACTAAAACATCTAAAACAGAATGTGTTAAAACGAACCTGCGGCCTTCTAGGCCAATAAGTTCGGCCTTTTGAATGAGTCCAAATTTTGTACAAACAATCCTTTTATTTTTATTAATATGTTTTTGTTTGTCTTTTATTATTTTAATTTTAATCTTAAAATGAACATTGAGATACCAAAGAGTAAAAGAAGATTCAACGAAATAATCCTTTGTCTAATTGAAGTTTCTTGGAATGCGGCCTTATTAGATTACAGCTAACGTAATGCAGCCTTCCAGCATGAAAAGGTTCCCCACCACTGTGTTAGAAGGAACTGCAGATGCTGGTTTATCCAGAAGATAAGATAAGACACTAAATGCTGGAGTAACACGGCGGGACAGGCAGCATCTCTGGAGAGAAGGAATGGGTGACGTTTCGGATCGAGACCCATCTTTAGACTGAGAGTCAGGGGAGAGGGAGTCTGGAGATATAAAAGGATAAGGTGTGAAAATGACAGATCAATGCAGATGATGATAAGGAAATGTGGAACGTTATGGTTTACTGTTTCATATTGGTATTTCTAAAGGTTATCTTCCAGACTTGATTTGCCTTTAATTAACAAGAAGGGTCTCGACCCACAAAGTCACCCATTCCTTCCCTCCAGCGATGTTGCCTGTCCCGCTGTGTTACTCCAGCTTTTTGTGTCTATCTTGCCTTCAATCACGATGTCTGGTCATTAAATCTGACCCACTAGTTTACTTCTGTTTGAAAGATCATAATTTTCTTTGCCATGTGTTACGATCACTCTATATTCTCCAGGATGGAAGAATGCCTTCTAGTTTTAGTTTACTTTGGAGATACAGGGTGGAAACAGGCCCTTCGGCCCACCGAGTCTGCACCGACCAGCGATCCCCGCTCATTAACACTACCCTCCAGACAATAGGGACAATTTTATATTTTAAGGTTTTACATTATGTCGGTTAAGCCAATTAATCTACAAACGTCTTTGTCTTTGGAGTGTGCGAGGAAACCAAACAAGTTTGAGAAATCTCATGCAGGTCCCGGGGAGAACGTTCAAATCTGTACAGACTGCACCCATAGTCAGGATTGAAACCGGGTCTCTGGCGCTGTCGGGCAGTAGCTCCACCGCAGCGCCACCGTGCCACCTCTGATCTTGTCCTAACCTTGAAGTCCTCCTGTCAGCAGTAATTCTTTCATAGAAACATAGAAAATAGGTGCAGGAGGAGGCGATTCGGCCTCCCACAGTCCAAAGACAAAGACGTTTGTAGGTTAATTGACTTAACGTACAAAATGTAAAACCTTAAAATGTAAAATTGTCCCTATTGTCTGTAGGATAGTGTTCATGAGCGGGGATCGCTGGTCAGTGCAGACTCGGTGGGCCGAAGGGCCTGTTTCCGCGCTGTATCTCCAAATTAAACTAAAACTAGAGGCATTCTTCCATCCTGGAGAATACAGAGTGATCGTAACATATGGCAAAGAAAAATATGGCTTTCAAAAATTAAAGTTGTCATGTATAAGTTTGTTGTCAGTTGACCTCCAAATTTTTTTCATTTCAAATGATATTAAGACAGCTGAGATACTGACAAGTAGACACTTTATGCCTGTAAGTCTGATATGCAAATTATTTTTCAGGAGAGCCAAATGTCTTCTTGAGAGCTGTAGATGCAGACAAGGATGACCTTCAGAATATCATTCGGCAGGGTGGCGCAGGGGTAGAGCTATAGCCTTGCAGTGCCAGAGACACGGGTTCGATCCCGACTACGGATGCTGCCTGTACGGAGTTTGTACGTTCTCCACGTGACCTGCGTAGGTTTCCTCCGAGATCTTCGGTTTCCTCCGGCACTCCAAAGACGTACAGGTTTGTAGTTTGGGATAGACACAAAAAGCTGGAGTATCTCAGCGGGACAGGCAGCATCTCTGGTGAGGAATGGGTGATGCAGATGCAGACAAGATTGACCTCCAAAATACTATTTGCCCACCCTGCACCTATATTTTATGTTTCTTCACATTCAAGGCCAACACCATTGCCAAGTCCCCCACCGTCAACTTTTCTGGAGGCCCCCATTGACCAGAAATTCAACTGGGTCAACTGCGTAAATACAGCGGCTTCGAGAATAAGTCAGAACCAGTGGTGAGTAATTTACCTTAGATGCTGCGGTAGAGTTGCTGCCTTCCAGCGCCAAACACCTGGGTTACATCCTGACTACGGGTGTTGGCTGTGCGAAGGTTTTGTACGTTCTTCACCTGACCGCATGGGTTTTCTGCCGGGTGCTCCGGCTTCCTCCCACAATCCAAACACGTGCAGGTTTGTAGGTTCAATCGCTTCTTTACATTGTAAATTCACAAGTTCACAAGTAGAATTAGCTCTGTTAGATATACCATAGCTCTTCGGGCTAACAGAATCAAAGGATGTGGGGAAAAAGCAGGAACGGGTAACTGATTCTGGATAATCAGCCATGATCATATTGAATGGCAGTGCTGGCTCGAATGGCCAAATGGCCGACTCCTGCACCTACTTTCTATGTTTCTATGTAATTAGGCCATTCGGCCCATCGAGTCTACTCCGCAATTCAATCATGGATGATCTCAACCATATAACCACATTTTACTGCCTTCTCCCCATAACCCTTGACACCCGAACTTGTTAAAGAAGGAACTGCAGATGCTGGAGAATCGAGGGTTACACAAAAGGCTGGAGAAACTCAGCGGGTGCAGCAGCATCTAAGGAGCGAAGGAGATAGGCGACGTTTCGGGTCGAGACCCTTCTTCACACTGGTCAGGGATCAGGGAAACGAGAGATATAGACGGTGATGCGGAGAGATAAAGAACAATGAATGAAAGATATGCAAAAAAGTATTGATGATAAAGGAAACAGGCCATTGTAAGCTGTAGTGTGAAAATGAGAAGCTAGTGCGACTTGGGTGGAGGAGAGATAGAGAGAGAGGGAATGCCAGGGTCCGAGGGCTGAGGGAGAGGTGGGAAGGGGAGGAGGCAGCAAGGGTTAACAGAATTGAGAAAATTCAATGCTTAAGCCCAGAGGATGCAGACTCCCCAAGCGGAATATGAGGTGCTGTTCCTCCAACTTGCGGTGTTGCTCACTCTGGCCGTGGAGGAGGCCCAGGACCGAGAGGTCGGATATGGAATGGGAGGGGGAGTTGAAGTGCTGAGCCACCGGGAGGTCGGGTTGGTTATTGCGGACCGAGCGGAGGTGTTCGGCGAAACGATCGCCAAGCCTCCACTTGGTCTCACCGATATAGATCAGGAACTTGTCTGTTCCGAGTTCCTTTTGTTCCGCCTTGAAATTGTTCCTCGTGTGTACGGTGTTGTTGGTGTGTGGGGTGATCGCTGGTTGGCGCGGACTAGGTGGGCCGAAGGGCCTGGTGCACGCTTTATTTCTAAAGTCTATAGTCTAAAGTGGTGCAGCTGATAGAGTTGCTGCCTTAAAGAATCAGAGGCCTGATCGTATAGAAACATACACAACTCTTAAGGGATTGGACAGGCTAGATGCAGGAAAAATGTTCTTGATGTTGGGGGAGTCCAGAACCAGGGGTCACAATGTGAGAATAGGGGGTGGGCCATTTAGGGCTGAGATGAGGAAAACGTTTCACCTGGAGAGTTGTGAATCTGTGGAATTCTCTGCCACAGAAGGCAGTGGAGGCCAATTCACTGGATGTTTTCAAGAGATAGTTAGATTTAGCTCGTTGACTAATGGAATCAATCTTGAATCGGACTGTACTGGACTTTAATCTTGCACTAAACGTTATTCCCTTTATCCTGTATGTATACACTGTGGACAGCTCGATTGAAATCATGTTCAGTCTTTCCATTTACTGTTTTTTACGCCACAAAAGCTTTTCACTGTACCTCAGTACACATTGATAATAAGCTAAACTGAATTTCAGAACATTAATTGGGAATTAAACTTTTAAAACTATTTTGCTTTCTACTACATTTTAATAATTGCAATAAAATAAATCTTTTTTTTCCCTATGCAAATTTAATAGATGGAGGAATACCACATGACTGCTTTAAACTGTCCTTAATTAACATAGTACAAATGTTTTCAGGCATTGCAAATTAAAGGCTTTGAACTGCAAAGCAGACAATCTGCATTTAAAACCGAGGCTAATACATGGCTGCTACCTTTTGCCAGAACTTGCTTTAATAATCTCGTCGGCTCTCGGCATTTCTGCAGGTACTAAGTACTCTGAATGCTGCAAATTTCCACATCTTACAAGTGTTTAGTTTTTTTAGTTTAGAGATACATAGATACAGCATGGAAACTGGCCCTTCGGCCCACTGTGTCCGTGCCGACCAGCGATCCCCCCCCCCCCTGCACTTGCACTATCCTACACTCTTGGGACAATGTACAATTTTTACATGCACCAAATTAGCCCACAAAACTGTAAGTCTTTGGAGTACAGGGGGGAGAATGGAGCACCCGGAGAAAACGTACAAACTCCGCACAGACAGCACCCTTAGTCAGGATCAAACTTGTGTCGTTGGCGCTCCACGGCAGCAACTCTACCGCTGTACCACCGTGCCGCCTGTGTTTCTGGACTGCCGTAAAAACTAGGATCTAGCGCAACAAACGTTTGTTTGCTTTGTTTTTTTGTTGCAATATGTGAAACAGAGCAGTGTTTTTTTAGCGTTACTGCATGGAAACAGGCCTTTCGGCCCACCGAGTCTATGCCAACTATGGAGCACTTAACCACGCTAGTTCTACGTTATCCCACTTTTTCATCCACTTCCAACACACGTGGGGCAATTTTACCGAGGACAATTAACTTAAAAACCCACACGTCCTTAGAAACCGGAGCAGCCGGAGAAAACCTATGTAGTCGCAGGGAGAACGTGCAAACTCCATGCAGACTGCACCCGCGGTCCGGATCGAACCGGGTCTCGGGAGCTGTGCGGCAGCAAGCTCTACCAGCTGCACTACCATACCACCCTGCTGGGGATCGTGAAAAATCAATCAGTAACCAGCGGGACTCTGGAAATCAGTGGGCCTGTTAATTCCCAAAGGGATCCTGACCCAAAACGTCACAAATCCATATTCTCCAGGTAGACTGAAGAAGGCTCTCACCCGAAACGTCACCCATTCCTAGTCTCCAGAGATGCTGCCTGACCCACTGAGTTACTCCAGGGGCGGAAAAGCGGCGCAGCAGTCGGTTTGCTTCATTGCAACGCCAGAGACGCTGGTTCGATCCTGACTACAGGTGCACGGAGTTTGTACATTTTCCCCGTGGTACCAGGTGGGTTTTCTCTGGGTGCTCCAGTTTCCTCCCACATTCCGAAGAAGTACAGGTTTGTAGGTTGATTGGCTTTGGAATTGGCCCAAGTGCTGGTGTGCAGGGTGATCACTGGTCGGCGTGACACTCGGTGGACCGAAGGGCCTATTTCCACACTGCATCACTAAAACTAAAAACTCAGCCTAAACACTTTGAGTATGTTCAAAATTCTTGGGATGTCGGGACTTTCATATGAAGAAAGACTGGATAGACTTGGCTTGTACTCACTGGAATTTAGAAGATTGAGGGGGGATCTTATAGGAACTTACAAAATTCTTAAGGGGTTGGACAAGCTAGATGCAGGAAGATTGTTCCCGATGTTGGGGAAGTCCAGAACAAGGGGTCACAGTCTAAGGATAAGGGGGAATTCCTTTAGGACCGAGATGAGGAAAACATTCTTTACACAGAGAGTGGTGAGTCTCTGGAATTCTCTGCCACAGAAGGTCGTTGAGGCCAGTTCATTGGCTATATTCAAGAGGGAGTTGGATGTGGCTCTTGTGGCTAAAGGGATCAGGGGGTATGGAGAGAAGGCAGGTACAGGATACTGAGTAGGATGATCAGCCATGATCATATTGAATGGCGGTGCAGGCTCGAAGGGCCGAATGGCCTACTCCTGCACCTATTTTTCTGTGTTTCTATGTTTTCTATGTTTCTAAAATCAAAAGTGTTTTCGTAGCCAATTAATTACTTTGACAAATAGATGTTTTGTGCTAATGCAGGCCCTTTAGTTTAATCGAAGGTAGACACAAAATGCTGGAGTAACTCAGCGAGTGAGGCAGGAAAAAGATAGAAAGTAGGCGGAGACAGTAGGACTGGTAGGAGAACTGGGGAGGGGAAGGAGGGAGAAAGCAAGGGCTAAAGCCCCTGTCTCACTTACGTGTCCTTGGCACGCTAATTACATGTCCTCGTGGTCGCGTTGAGTCGCGACGGTCCCGCGAAGGTAGCGCGCGATTTCATGCGCCCGCACAGCCGTCTGGAGGTGTGACGTCATTTGAAGATGGACACAAAATGCTAGAGTAACTCAGCGGGACAGGCAGCATCTCTGGAGAGAAGGAATGGATGATGTTTCGGGTCAAGACACTTCTTCAGTCTGAAAGAAGGGTCTTGACCCAAAACGTTACCCATTGCTTCTCTCCTGCTGAGTTACTCGAGCATTTTGTGTCCATCTTCAATTGTCCTGGCCCCGTTCTGGGAGTAGAAGTGGGGGCGGATCCGGACCGCAACGGCCGTGAGCCCCAGGCCGAGCTTGGCGATCTCTTGCCTGCTTCTGCTGCTATTGGATGTGAGACGTTGCTTCGCGCCAGGGTCTTGTGCCTGTCCCACTTTGGCCGTCAGTTCCGCGACAGGCCATTGGCTGGCAAAGATTTTGATCGCTACAAAAATTTCGGAGCCCCACGTGATGTCGCGCACAATTACATACCCCTCCGCGCTTCTCAGTGGGACCGGCCCCGCGTGGCCATACAATGCCCGTGCGCCTCAACGCGACCACGAGGTCACGTAATTTGCGTGCCAAGGACACATAAGTGGGATAGGCCCTTTAGTTTAATCTTTCATCTGGGACCATTCACTATATTAGTCCAGCACCCTCATGGTGCACTGTTAAGGCATTGGCACCAATGGTCCAAACATCTTGCTTCATGTTCGTGCTCATAAACAGCTTAATATCAAATGACTGCCAAATAATGGAAATCCATAAAAGCAAAAAAATAAAGAAAATATTGGGAATTATGAGCTTCCGGCAAAAAACATCCACTTTATTTTTCCCGCTACCGGCGCTGTGTGATCTGAGTTTTACCAACGTTTGTCGTTTTTAAACTAAATTATCCAGATCCCTCGAAGCTCTGAGCAGAAGAGAGGGTCCTAAGTGCTGGTTGGAATTGCTGATCTCTCAACTTCAAATCACATAAAAGCCCCCTCTGGCTCCTGAGTCTTGCCCAGTTCTGTTGAAAGGCAGCATTTCTAGCAAACTGCAGTTTCGATTCTCAGCAGTAAAAGATAACGAGGGCAGGCTGGGTTAGTAAAATCTCATTAAATAAATCTTTTTAAAGATGTTTAATGTTATTTACATGGAAAACAAAGGCACCCATTCTTCAGTAGGAGGAAACTGCAGATGCTGGTTTCTATCAAAGATGGAGAACAAAATGCCAGAGTAACTCAGCGAGCCAGGCAGCAACTCTGAAGAACAAGGAATACATGACATTTCGGGTCGGGTACCTTCTTCAGACTGAAAGACGGAGATGGGAGGGAGGGGAAACAAGGCAAGAAAAGGCCAAAACAAAACAAACCCATTCTTGACCTGAAGTAGATCCTTGAGTTAATCAATCAAAAACAGACTACAAATCAGGCACGGTAATCGCTGTCAAAGCATGGGGGGGGGGGGTCACAATTTCTTGGCGGCGCGCGTACGCATGCGAACACATGCGAGTCTTCAGCCTTAGGCCCTGTCTGTATCTTTGTTGTGGACGGTAACATCGGGAGCTGACCTGGTTGGTGACCGACTCCGAACTCCAGCAACAGCAGGTTCGTCCGCCCCGAATCGTGGGGCTTGAATCGGCCCGTTCACGGAGCCTTCCATCCCCCAGCGGGGGCTTCAACATTGGGAGCCTCGATCGCCTTGACGCAGCAATTTGACCGCGGGCCGATGGAAGATCTCGGCAGCGCCGGGCCGGGCGGTGAAAAGCCCCGCGAACCAGCCGATTCAAGCTCCGCTCGATGGTCTTTGCTCCACCAGGACATCTCCCTCCTCCAATCACCGTGCTCTATCCTCAGTCCCACCCCCCTACCTCTGCCTTTAACCGGCACCTCCCTCCTCCAATCATCACGCTGAATCATCATGGTCTCCCCCCCCATTGCCTGCTGACCGAAGATTCCCGCGTCCAACCGGCGCCCTTGATCATCAGTCCCACCCCCACTGTCTCGCGGAAAGCGGAGATTTCACCGAGTTTTAAAATCCGGATTATAAAAAATGGGGGGGATAGAAACATAGAAACATAGAAAAATAGGTGAAGGAGTAGGCCATTCGGCCCTTCGAGCCTGCACCGCCATTCAATGTGATCATGGCTGATCATCCAACTCAGTATCCCGTACCTGCCTTCTCTCCATACCCCCTGATCCCTTTAGCCACAAGTGCCACATCTAACGCCCTCTTAAATATAGCCAATGAACTGGCCTCAACTACCTTCTGTGGCAGAGAATTCCAGAGACTCACCATTCTCTGTGTAAAGAATGTTTTCCTCATCTCGGTCCTAAAGGAATTCCCCCTTATCCTTAGACTGTGACCCCTTGTTCTGGACTCCCCCAACATCGGGAACAATCTTCCAGCATCTAGCTTGTCCAACCCCTTAAGAATTTTGTAAGTTTCTATAAGATCCCCCCTCAATCTTCTAAATTCCAGCGAGTACAAGCCGAGTCTATCCAATCTTTCCTCATATGAAAGTCCTGACATCCCAGGAATCAGTCTGGTGAATCTTCTCTGTACCCCCTCTATGGCAAGGATGTCTTTCCTCAGATTTGGAGACCAAAACTGTACGCAATACTCCAGGTGTGGCCTCACCAAAACCCTGTACAACTGCAGTAGAACCTCCCTGCACCTATACTCAAATCCTTTCGCTATGAATGCTAACATACCATTTGCTTTCTTCACTGCCTGCTGCACCTGCATGCCTACTTTCAATGACTGGTGTACCATGACACCCAGGTCTCGTTGCATCTCCCCTTTTCCTAATCTGCCACCATTCAGATAATAGTCTACCCTCATGTTTGTGCCACCAAAGTGGATAACCTCACATTTATCCACATTATACTGCATCTGCCATGCATCTGCCCATTCACTCAGCCTATCCAAATCACCCTGCAGCCTCCAAGCATCCTCCTCACACCTAACTATACCCCCCAGCTTGGTGTCATCTGCAAATTTGGCGATGTTGCATTGAATTCCCTCGTCCAAATCATTAATATATATTGTAAATAGCTGGGGTCCCAGCACTGAGCCTTGCGGTACCCCACTAGTCATTGCCTGCAATTGTGAAAAGGACCCGTTTACTCCTACCCTTTGCTTCCTGTCTGCTAGCCAGTTCTCTATCCACATCAATACTGAACCCCCAATACCGTGTGCTTTAAGTTTGTATGCTAATCTCTTATGCGGGACCTTGTCGAAAACCTTCTGAAAGTTTAGATATAACACATCCACTGGTTCTCCCTTATCCACTCTACCAGTTACATCCTCGAAAAATTCTATCAGATTTGTCAGACATGATTTACCTTTCGTAAATCCATGCTGACTTTGTCCAATGATTTCACCACTTTCCAAATGCACTGCTATCCCATCCTTAATAACTGACTCTAGCAGTTTCCCCACTACCGATGTTAGACTAACTGGTCTGTAATTCCCCGCTTTCTCTCTCCCTCCTTTTTTAAAAAGTGGGATTACATTGGCTACACTCCAATCCTCAGGAACTACTCCAGAATCTAAGGAATTTTGAAAAATTATCACTAATGCATCCACTATTTCTGTGGCTACCTCCTTGAATACTCTGGGATGCAGACTATCTGGCCCTGGGGATTTATCGGCCTTCAATCCGTTCAATTTATCCAACACCACCTCCCGGCTAACCTGGATTTCACTCAGTTCCTCCATCTTATTTGACCCCCGTTCCACTGCTATTTCCGGCAGATTATTTATGCCTTCCTTAGTGAAGACAGAACCAAAGTAGTTATTCAATTGGTCTGCCATGTCCTTGTTCCCCATGATCAATTCACCTGTTTCTGACTGCAAGGGACCAACATTTGTTTTAACTAGTCTCTTTCTCTTCACATATCTATAAAAACTTTTGCAGTCAGTTTTTATGTTCCCTGCCAGTTTCCTTTCATAATCTATTTTCCCTTTCCTAATTAAGCCCTTTGTCCTCCTCTGCTGGATTCTGAATTTCTCCCAGTCCTCTGGTAGACTGCTTTTTCTGGCAAATTTGTATGCCTCATCTTTTGTTTTTATACTATCCCTAATTTCCCTTGTTATCCATGGATGCACCACCTTCCCCGATTTATTCTTTTGCCAAACTGGTATGAACAATTTTTGTACTTCATCCATGCAGTCTTTAAATACCTTCCATTGCACATCCACTGTCAACCCTTTAAGAATCACCTGCCAGTCTATCTTGGCCAATTCACATCTCATACCTTCAAAGTTACCTTTGTTCAAGTTCAGAACCCTTGTTTCTGACTTAATTTTCTCACTCTCCATCCTAATGAAGAACTCAACCATATTATGGTCACTCTTGCCCAAGGGGCCACGCACAACAAGACTACTAACTAACCCTTCCTCATTACTCAATACCCAGTCTAGAATAGCCTGCTCTCTCGTTGGTCCACCTCTCAAAACAGAGGGGGATGATTCACCAGGACCTGTCCCCCCCCGTTCCCCACCGCCCTCCCCCCCCCCCCCCCCCCAACCCCGGGATTTCCGCCCCGTTTAACAAAATTATAAACGGACTACATTTGGGTATGTGATTGAATGTCTGCTCAGTCTGTACTCCTGAAGTGGTAGAGACATATGGTATTGAAACAGGTTCTTTGACCCACCAAGTCCACACCAATTGTCACGCACTTATTTGTATTAAAATGTAAACAGGATATTCCATTCTTTCCCAACTACTTATATATATATATATTTTTTTTTGTTTAATCTTTTTATACTATTTTCTACCTTTATAAAAAATGGAAAAAAAATAATATAGAAGCACAATTATTAAGCAAGGATTAACATAAATAATACTGATTATGTATATCTACAAAGAACAAAATGATTTTTATTATGTTAACAATGAACACGTATCTTTTTTTAAATTATGTAATTGCTTCTAACTAATAAAAAAACTTTAAAAAAAAATGTAAACAGGATAAATCAACAATATAAACATGAAAAGTCTAAACTTCAGTCTGAGGAAGGCTGCCAACCTGAAATATCATCTGCCCCTTTCCCTTCACAGATGCGGCTGAGTTCCTACAGTAATTTGTTTGCTTCCCTCAAGATTCTAGTGTCCCTATTCTCTTTTATCTCCTGAACACAATGATCGCTTTCTTATTTTAAAGAGACGACCGAAATGTGCATCAGTGTTCAGTCCATCTAGTCCGTGCCAACCATTTACACTAATCCTACACTAATCATATTTTATTCCCAGTCTCCCATCAATATTTGCCGACTCACCTACGCACCGCTGGGCACTTTACAGTAGTGGTTTATGAAGGCATGTCTTTAGGTCATGACGGGAAACCTGAGCACCCAGAGGAAACCCAGGCAGTCGCATAGCCTGCAATAACATGCAAACTCCACACTGGCAGCACTGCAGGTCAGGGCCGCAGTTTAAGAATAAGAGGTAAGGCATTTAGAACGGAGATGAGGAAACGCTTTTTCACACAGAGAGTTGTGAGTCTGTGGAATTCTCTGCCTCAGAGGGCGGTGGAGGCCGGTTCTCTGGATACTTTCAAGAGAGAGCTTGATAGGACTCTTAAAGATATCAGAGTCAGGGGATATGGGGAGAAGGCAGGAACGGGGTACTGAATGCGGATGATCATCCATGATCACACTGAATGGCGGTGCTGGCTCGAAGGGCCGAATGGCCTACTCCTGCACCTATTGTCTATTGTCCAAAGACATACAGGTTTGAAGCATAATTGTCCCTAGTGTGTGGGATAGTGCTGGTGTATGGGGTTAGGACATAAGGAATGGGAATAGAATTAGGCCATTCGGCCCATCAAGTCTACTCCGCCATTCAATCATGGCTGATCTATCTCCCCTCCTAACCCCATTCTCCTGCCTTCTCCCCATAACCTCTGGCATCTGCACTAAGCGTTTTGTCAGCATAGACTGGGTGAGCCGAAGGGCCTCTTTCTACGCTATTATCTGTCCAAAATGCTTTTTGCTCAGATTACTTACTGATTGCTGAAGCTAATTTTCACTTCATAAGTCAAAATATTAATATTTTAGACTCCCATCACAGACATTAGTTTAATTGCCCATTGCATTTTTTCCGAATCCGGCAGGAACAGAACCACAGTGGAACGCAGAATGTTCCATTAAGCAATATTTTTCATACCCTTTTACCTAATTAACTTAATTTAATTTTGCACTTAATTACGTTTGAAAGTATGCGATGAGATGAACGCATTATAAAAACTCAACGAACAGCATATATATCTCATCACGGGCTTGACCAATGCCTATAACCTTTGAGATTCATTCAATCTGAAGCAATCCCAACAATTAAATTAAAGTCACATTCCAATGTGAGACACAATATGCTGGAGTAACTCAGGTCCAGGGGCTCCTCCATTGTCAGAGTGAGGCCCAGCGCAAATTGGAGGAACAGCACCCCACATTTCGCTAGGGGAGCTTACACCCCAGCGGTATGAAGATTGGCTTCTCTAACTTCAAGTACCCCTTGCTTTCCCTCTCTCTCCATCCCTCCCCCTTCCCAGCTCTCCGATCAGTCTGAATGGCTCCGATTATATTTTATCTCTGTTTGCTTTGTTGTCACCTTCTCCTCGCTAACAATGATCTAATCTACATTTTCCTTCAGCTTTACCTCTTTTGATGCCTAGTTTTCACCCATTGCCCATCCTTATCTCTGTGTCTCCCTCACCCCTGACTTTCAGTTTGAAGAAATGTCACCAACTCCATCTATCCAGAGATGCTGCCTGTCTCGCTGAGTTACTCCAGCATTTTGAGCCTATCTTCAGTGTAAACCAGCATCTGTAGTTCCTTCCTACACAAAAGTCACATTCCACCTGCCCATACAATATACAATTCCTGATTATTGTTTTGAATTCTATCTCAGTTTCAGTTTAGTTTATTGTCACGTGTACCGAGGAACAGTGAAAAGTTTTTGTTGCATGCTGATCAGTCAGCGGAAAGACAATACATGATTACAATCGAGCCATTCACAGTGTACAGATACATGATAAGGGAATAACGTTTGGTACAAGATAAAGCCAGTAAAGTCCAATCAAAGATAGTCCGAGGGTCACCAAAGAGGTAGATAGTAGTTCAGGGCTGCTCTCTGGTTGCGGTAAGGTGGTTCAGTTGCCTGATAAAAGTTTGGAAAATACTGTCCCTTAATTTGAGGGTGTGCGTTTTTACACTTCTATCTCTTTTGCCCGATGGGAGAGGGTTCAAGAGGGAGTGGCCAGTGTGCAACACGTCCTTGATTGTGCTGCTGGCCTTGCAGAGGCTGCGTGAGGCATAAATTGGGTCAATGGAAGGCAGGTTGCTGCAACTCAACTCCAAACATTATGTTTGGCGTCTTAAATCACCTTGGTTTAGTGTTAGTTTAAGATACGGCACGGAAACAGGCCTCCTTTGGCCCACCGAGCCCACGACGACCATCGATCACCAGTTCCCAATAGTTTCTCCAGCTTTTTGTGTAACCCCCAATAGTTCCATGTTATCCCATTTTCTCATTCCCTCCCTATGCAATTTTACAGAGACAAATTGATCAACAAACCTGCGTATCTTTGGAAAGAAGAGAGAAACCAGAGCACCAAGAAGAATGGTCACAGGCAGTGCATGGAAACTCCACACAGACAGCACCAGAGTTCAGGCTCAAACCCAAGTCTCTGATCCTGTGAGGCTGCATCACTGTGCCACCCTTCTCTATTCAATGGCAATATTAAAGGGCCAGTCCCACTGTATTAGCTAATTCAAGAGTTCTCCCCAGTTTCCTCTGATTCGAACTCGGAGGTTTACGGTAATAGCCACTCGTAGGTACTCGGGGCTCTCGTTGACATTTTTCAACATGTTGAAAAATCTTCACGAGTTTTCCCGAGTTTATCGCATTTCCAGAGTACCTGCAGTTAGCGTTACGAGCCGCTAAGAGACGTCCCGAGCTCCGACGTACCCGCTACGTACATTCCTGGGATGTCAGGACTTTCATATGAGGAAAGATTGGATAGACTCGGCTTGTACTCGCTGGAATTTAGAAGATTGAGGGGGGATCTTATAGAAACTTACAAAATTCTTAAGGGGTTGGACAAGCTAGATGCTGGAAGATTGTTCCCAATGTTGGGGGAGTCCAGAACAAGGGGTCACAGTCTAAGGATAAGGGGGAATTCCTTTAGGACCGAGATGAGGAAAACATTCTTTACGCAGAGAGTGGTGAGTCTCTGGAATTCTCTGCCACAGAAGGTAGTTGAGGCCAGTTCATTGGCTATATTTAAGAGGGTGTTAGATGTGGCACTTGTGGCTAAAGGGATCAGGGGGTATGGAGAGAAGGCAGGTACGGGATACTGAGTTGGATGATCAGCCATGATCACATTGAATGGCGGTGCAGGCTCGAAGGGCCGAATGGCCTACTCCTGCACCTATTTTTCTATGTTTCCATGTTTCTATTCTGCTTGGTTCTACGAGTTTGATTTTTTTAAAACTCGGGAGAGCTCTTGAATTAGCTCGTACAGTGGGACAGCCCCATAACAGTTTGGTCTGAAACTAGTGTACAACATTGTACTTAAGACTCTCTCAGATCTTTCCCTTGACTTTGTGATACAGACCCAAATGTTCTTGGTCGCTAGGATTGCAGAAATTTAGTTTAGAGATACAGCACAAATATAGGCCCTTCGGTCCACCGAGTTCATGCTGACCAGCGACCCCCCCCCCCCCCCCTCCCCTAAGCTAACACTATCCTACAAGTACTGGGTACAATTTACAATTTTTATTGACGCCAAATTAACCTACAAACCTGTACGTCTTTGGAATGTGGGAGGAAACCGGAGCACCCGGAGAAAACCCACGCGTTCACAGGGAGAACGTACAAACTCCATCCAGACAGCGTCCAAACTCAGAATCGAACCCAGGTCCCTGGCACTGGAAGGCAAAAACTCTACTGCTGCGCCACTGTACCGCCCCACATTTGTTAACATAAGGAAACGCTGCACCCTTTCTTCGTTGCACTGAAAGTAAACGGGTTAAATTTCCGTCGCAAAAAATCGGAGCCATATTTTTATGATTATTCTTGCACAAAATGGCAACTTAAGCAAAATGATCGGCTGAGCAACACGGGATTTGAGAGCAGGTAGTTAATGCATGGACTGACGTCTCAAAACACATTATAATTTGCTGATTAGAAATAGCATGCTCTGTGTTCTGGTAGTTCAAGATCATATTGACTGGGACCTGCAGGCCACACGCAGTGGCAATCTATTCTATAAAACAGTTTAGCCTTGGTTCAGTTCATTGATTGCTTGAATATTGTCAGCCTGGGGATTGTAAGCGGACCTTCTCGGTTGCTCCACTAGAGGATGAGGAAGCGAAAAACAATGCGGGAATTTCCAGGAACAAAAGTTTGCTCTCCATGAATTACTTGGGAGAATCCAAGAAAAAAATAAATAATTGGACCTATATATTAGTTCATAGGTGATAGGAGCGGAATTAGGCCATTCGGCCCATCAAGTCTACTCCGTCATTCACACATGCCTGATCTGTCTCTCCAACCCCATTCTCCTGCCTTCTCTCCATAACCCCCGACACCTGTACTAACCAAGAATCTATTTATCTCTGCCTTAAAAATATTCATTGACTTGGCCTCCACAGCCTTCTGTGGCACTGAATTCCACAGAGTCACTAGCCTCAGAATAAATAAATTCCTCCTTCATCTTCCTAAAGGCTCCTTTAATTCTGAGGCTACGACCTCTGCTCCTGGACTCTCCCACGAGTGGAAACATCATCTCCACATGCACTCTATTCAGGCCGTTCACGATTTGGTTAGTTCCAATGAGGTCCCCCTCACTAAACTTCTCAAATCCAGTGAGTCGAGGCGCAGTGCTCATTATTTGTTAACCCGCTCATTTCTGGGATAATTCTCTGGACCCTCACCAGTGCCAGCATATCGTTCCCCACTTACAGTGCCCAGTTATAACAATATTGAAGCAATTTATTCCGCAATACAGACACAAAACGCTGGAGTAGCTCAGCGGTACATGCAGCATCTCTGGAGAGAAGGAATGGGTGATGTTTCGGGTCGAGACCCTTCTTCAGACTTTTCAATACTATAGGGTTTTTTTTTTAATATCATGGACACTGGGAGGTCCTGTGATTGAATTGGAGGATTGCTTTCAGTTGCAGTCAACACATTTTGTGGACATATTGTTAATGAAATCCCACCTCATCCTTCCAAACTCCAGAAAGTACGGACCCAAAGCTGTCAAAAGTTAATCGTGATCTCTGCATCGTTTTCCTGACGTCCGCTATGGCGGCTCAGTGGCGCAGCGGTAGAGTTCACAAGTTCACAAATTCACAAGTTCTAGGAGTAGAATTAGGCCATTCGGCCCATCGAGTCTACTCCGCCATCCAATCATGGCCGATTTCTGTGTCCTCATTAATTTTCCCGCCTTCTTCCCGTCACCCTTGAAGCTCATTCTAATCAAGAATTTGTCTATCTCTGCCCTAAAAATATCCACAGACTTGGCCTCCACAGCCCTCTGTGGCAATGAGTTCCTCCTCACCTCCTTTCCAAAAGAGCATCCTTTAATGCTGAGGCTCTCCACAGCCCTCTGTGGCAATGAGATCCTCCTCACCTCCTTTCCAAAAGAGCATCCTTTAATGCTGAGGCTATGACCTCTGGTCCTAGACTCTCCCGCCAGTGGAAACATCCTTTCCAGTTGCTGCCTCACAGCGCCAGAGACCCAGGTTCGATCCTGACTACGGGTGCTGTCTGTACAGAGTTTGTACGTTCTCCTCGTGACCGCGTCGGTTTTCTCTGAGATCTTCGGTTTCCTCCCACACTCCAATGACGTACCAGTTTGTAGGTTGTGTAAGAAGGAACTTCATATGCTGGGATAAACTGAAGATAGAGCTTAACCAGTCTGAAGAATGGTCTCAATCAGAAATGTCACCTAATCCTTCTCTCCAGAGATGCTGCCTGTCCCGCTGAGTTATGGGGCTGTCCCATTGATTCAAGAGTTCACCTGAGTTTCTCCTGATTCGAACTCAGAGATTTAGGGTAGTAGCCGCTCGTGGGTACTCGAGGCTCTCGTGGACATTTTTCAACATGTTTTTCATGTTTTTCAACATATTTTTCAACATGTTGAAAAATCTTCACGAGTCTTCACGAGCTTACCGCGTTACCCGAGTACCTGCCGTTAGCGTTACGAGCCGCTAAGAGACGTCCCGAGCTCCAACGTACCCTCTACATACATTCTACGTGCTTACCACGAGTTTGATTTTTTTTTAAACTCGGGAGAGCTCTTAAATTAGCTCATACAGTGGGACAGCCCCATTACTCCAGATTTTTGTGTCTATCTCCAGTTCGTAGGTTAATTGGCTTGGTAAAAGTGTAAAATTTCCCTCATGTGTGTAGGATAGTGTTAGCGTGCAGAGATCACTGGTCGGTGGGCCGGAAGCCTCTTTCCACGCTGTATCTCTCAACTAAACTAAACTATGCAATCCAAGTGCCCACTTCCAGAGCAGAAGGGCCAAGAGAATAAAGCCCTAATATGTCTAGAGTTGTGCGTTAGATTTATAACACAAACAACTGAAGGGAATCTGGCTCAAACTGCATATTTCTTCATGTCATGCAAATTAATCTTTTTGTGTTATAGCAAGCACCACTCTGTGAAATGGAGAGAGAAATAAAGAGAAGTGTCACCTAACCTTGGGAGAAAAAAAAAAAGTAAAACGACTCCATTAGTGTGATGGTTTTAAAATAATGCTTTCTGACACCCATATTTATTACGGAATAATTCATCTGAGCAAAAAAACTGGTGCTTTTCTCTTTGGCTCTTTAAAATGAAAACAGCCTTTTGTTTTTTTTTTGTTTGAATGTGATCCCCTGGAGGCACGCTATTAATACAGCAGACAGGATCTTTACTAACTCAAAACTATGGACTCCTCTGTTCCATTAGCGGGAGAGATAAATGACTGAGTGATGCAGATAATAACTAGCGCTGTATCCCCGAGGTGAGCTTTCAGCTTCATGCTGATTAACTTCCATCAAGTGGTCTAATTATTTCCCTTAATTGTACAACAGCAGAACCCCATTAAACGTAACATTATACAGCACTGCTGCTCAATGACACACTTGACTAAATGAAACAGAATAAATATAACATTAAAGCATGCACGATGCCATGTAAAATTCCAAGTAATGAAAAGAACACACTGGAAGAGCATGTAGCATAATTACAAGTGTTGTGCAAATTCCTGTTTTGGAGATCACAGGATCGCAGCATCTTCACAGCATCTTGCCTGATCCAACATCGACGAGACCAAATATAGACTGCGCGATCGTTTCGGCGAACACCTTCGCTCAGTCTGCCTGGACCTACCTGATCTCCCTGTTGCTAAACACCATAAGTCTCCTTCCTATTCCCACACTGACCTTTCTGTCCTGGGTCTCCTCCATTGTCTAGCGATGTTACAAAACCTACCATCATCTGCCACTGCCGCTGTGTGCGATTCCGGAGGCTTTGGGGGGGGGGGGGGGGATTAAAATGCAGGTTTGTATTGGTTGTCGGAGAAGTATTTCTTCGGGTAGTTAGCTGAAGAAGAAAAATCGTTTGTGCGTCCGTTCGCAGGTTTTTAAAACAAAAATTGCTGTACCATTTCGTCGCTGTATTAAACTTAAACGCGAATTAAAAAAGCCTTCACCGCCTTCAACATCACGGATCGCAAGTGCAGGACAAAACAAAAGGTATGTCGTTTATTTAACATATTATTTTGCTTTTTGGTGTGACTTTATTTTAATCTTATGATGCAAAACTGTTATTTAGGCCTCATACGAATCGGCCATGCCTGCCGATATGAGCTCAAAGTTAAGACAACAGCAACATTCCAATCAATCACATTTCAGAAATATCCACTCTCAAGATGATCAAAATCATTTTTTTTGGACAATCATGTCATGAGCATCTAAATCATCTATATTTTGTGTTGTCTATCAATATTTTCATACTAAATATCCACAACAGTTTTAGTCAGATGTAGTGTGCAAAAAAGAATGATTTTAGCTTGAGAGCGGATGTTTCTGGATTAATTTATGGGAATTAAACATTAAATTCCTTCCATTTGGCATATAAATTCATGACAAAGTGAGATTTAAAAATCATGTTATATTGTGAATGCGTGTGAATGGGATCAGTTTGTTATTTGTTATTTGGATATTTGGGCTATTAAAAATAATTAGCCTTTTCTTAAGAAATGGATAGATGTTTAGATCCAGTAATTGAATTTAGATAAATTTAATTGATTAGATGAATTTAATTGATTTGATGAAACTGATGAATATGAATTTTTTGTTGGGTAGTTACTATTTGATTTAGCGTTTAACGTTATCATTTCTACCTTTTTTTCTAAAACTGCAAATAATAACTTGTTTCTGTTAATGCTGTTCAGTGTATTTTTTCCTTCACATTTTAAACAGATGTCTCCGAAGAAGAAATGCAAAATTGTCAATCCAAATGCCCAGCAAAAGAGACTGATTTAGACAGCATTCGCAGAGATTATCCGAATTTGGACTACCCAAATGTGATGATCTACAGGACATTCTTAATGGGAAAGTAGTGGGCAGAAAGGCATGTCATGCGTGGTTTGAAGAGCAAAAACTTGTAGTTTACAATGCCAACATTGAATAAGTTGAGGAAAAACAAGGTGTACAGAGTTGCTTATTGGTTACAATCTGAGGAGTATGATGATGCTACTGATTATGATATGTCAATGTACCAGCTAGCAACTGATCTTCTCCATAAAGACTTGGTCTATAGCTAGAAATTGTAATTTATTTACCTGTCTGTTACGGACTTACAGCATATAATACAATAATATTAAAGTTCGGATCTTGAGAATATCACATTTTTGAATTTTCAAGGCAGTCTGGGTGTTTATTATTATTTCCGTCACAACAAGCAATTTTGTAATTAGCTACAATTAGGTAACTAACTAATTATATACTTTAATTTCAGGTCATCCAAGTAAGATGTTTCATACTTGTTACAGAATGCTTCAATCTATAATAAATTAACTTTTCATTCAGCTCTTAATTTTTAAGAAAGTTATGGGCTTTTGACTGTCCTCGATCACAGCTTTTGTGTGAAGTCAATGCAAAAGTAATAGGGAACTAGATGCTAATTTCCAAGTAGGAAAATGGCTATAACATTTTTAATACTGAAGATATGAAAGTAAATTATGTATCATATTAAAGTTATTTTTATGCTTTATCTGATGGGATAAATTACAGGCTTGATTTTTAAAATCTCAAAATTTTGTAACATTCCTACATTGTCAGAGTGAGGCTCAACTCAAACTGTTGACAGCATCTCATATTTTGCTTGGGCAGCTTACACCCCAGTGTTATGAACATTGACTTCTCTAACTTCAAGTAACCCCGGCATTCCTTCTCTCTCCATCCCTCCCCCACCCAAGTCGCACCAGCTTCTCGTTTTCACACAACAAACAGCTAACAACAGCCCGTTTCTTTTATCATCGTTACTTTTTTGCATATCTTTCTTTCATTGTTCATTATCTCTCCTTTCCCTTTCCCCTAACTAGTCTGTAGAAGGATCTCGTCACCCATTCCTTCCCCCCAGAGATGCTGCCTGTCCCGCTGAGTTACTCCAGCTTTTTGTGTCTATCCTTATAACACAAGTTCAGTTCAGTTTAGTCATTGTCCCATGTACCGAGGTACATTGAAAAGCTTTTGTTGCATGCTGACTAGTCAGCAGAAGGATAATACATGATTACAATTGAGCCATTTACAGTAGATACACGATAAAAGGATTAACACTTAGTGCAAGGTAAAGCCAGCAAAGTCCGATCAAGGATGGTCCGAGAGTCACCAAAGAGGTTGATAGTATGTTTATGAAGGAACTGCAGATGCTGGTTTAAACCACAGATAGACACAGAATGCTGGAGTAACACAGCGGGACAGGCAGCAACTCTGGAGAGACGGAATGGGTGATGTTTTGGGTCGAGACCGTTCTGCAGAGTAGTTCAGCACTGCTCTCTGGTTGTGGTGGGATGATTCAGTTGCCTGATAACAGCTGAGAAGAAACTGTGCCTGAATCTGGTAATATGCGTTTTCACACATCTGTACCTTTTGTCTGATGTGAAAGGGGAGAAGGGGGAATGGTCAGGGTGCAACTCATCCTTGACTACTACTCTGCTAATCCAAAGATAGACACAAAATGCTGGAGTAACTCAGTGGGACAGGCAGCACCTGATATTTTGTTTGGGCAGCTAACAACCCAGCAGTTTGAATAATGATTTTTCCAACTTCAAATAACCCTTGCAATCCACCTCTCTCCGTCACTCCCCCACCCAAGTCATTGTACCAGCTCCAAAGACTTCTTGTTCAGTCAACTGTCTGTAACTTATTTGCACCTAGTCCACAGCTACCAGTGGCCTGTCTCCTTTATCATCGATACTTTTATGCATTTCTTTAATTCATTTCTTCTATATCTCTCTATATCCCTGTTGTGTACATCTCTCATTTCCCTTCCACTGACTCTCAGTCTGAAGAAGAGTCTCGTCCCGAAACGTTACCCATTCCTTCTCTCCAGAGACGCTGCCTGTCCCGCTGAGCTACTCCAGCATTTTGTGTGTACCTTCGGTGTAAACCAGCATCTGCAATTACTTCCTACACATTTCGGCTGCGGAAATACTATCTGCGTTCATCTTTGCAGTTTTGCATGTGGCAGATATTGTAAATTCTTTTTAAATTAATCCAGAAATATGATGAATGACTTTTTTTTTGCGTAAGCACTTTTAACTTTGCAAACTACAACTTTTTCAGCAGACCTCGTACTAACTCTGCCGTACAGATAATTCGGAAATTAATATTCTCGTGGTTACTATTAATTAAATCCTAGATCGAATCCAAGCACTGAAATATCAATTTGAATCACATTATTTCACAGGTAAACCAACAATTCTAATTGAATAAGGCTATTTGCAATAACCACGTATTTTTGTTAAGATTCCTCCCCACTTAATGAACTATTTATTAATTGTTCGCAAAGTCCCCCTGGAGTGAAGATATATTGCAATTTATTCCAAGGGAGATTTACCTGTGAATTAAATTACTTCTTCTTCATCTGCCCGATGGTCCCCTGTTTGGAACTGTCAACCAGGTTAAGAGCTCAGTTATCAGATAGATTTGAAGATGTTAGGAAACATTGTTGGTAAGTTTTGCTTTTAATGGATCCTGCCCTCCCAGCCACCTCACTGGAGACCATTGAACAGCTCCATTCAAGATCAGCAGTGGCCAGTGCCATCTTCTTCGCTGCCGTGTGCTGGGGCATCAGATCAACAAGCTCATCGGGAGAGCTGGCTCCGTCCTGGGGGCGGAGTTGGGTTCATGGGAGGTGGCCTTGGAGGGGAGGATGCTCCTCAAACTGCGGAGCATCCCGGACAATACAGCTCACCCCCTCCAGGACACACTGGTCAACCTGAGGAGCACCTTCAGCAAGAGACTGGTTCCACCAAGATGCAGGACAGAACGCCACAGGAGATCCTTTTTCCCTGTGGCTATCGAACTCCCCCTTCTGCCCTGAGGTAGACTGATCCCCCCCCCCACCTCAATCTTTGCAAATCCCCAATCCTTTCCACTCCTCACTTTAATTTCATGTTTCATGGATTTCGTGTTTTTATGACTGTTGGCAGATCAATCTCCCTCCGGGGATAAATAAAGTTCTATCATATCGTAAGAAAGTGCACAGAGTTGTGGATGAAGCCCAGACCATCAAGCAAGCTGTCCCGACCTTCCGTTCACTTCATCTACCTTTCACGCTGCCTCGGCAAAGTCAGCAACATAATCAAGGACGAGTCTCACCCTAGGTCACTCCATCTTCTCCCCTTTCCCGTCAAACAAGAGGTACAAAAGTGTGGAAACGTACACATCCAGATTCAGCGACAGTCTCTTCCCAGATGATATCAGGCAACTGAACCGTCCTCTCATCCACTGGTCCTGGCCTCCCATCTACCTTGTTGGAGACCTCCCTACCATCGAGGGGACCTATCGCAGTCACTGCCTCAAAAAGGCTGCCAGCATCATCAAGGAACCACACCATCCTGGCCGCACACTCATCTCCCCGCTGCCATCGGGGAGAAGGTACAGGAGCCTGAAATCTGCAACATCCACATTCAGGAACAGCTTCTTCCCCACAGCCATCAGATTATTAAACACAACTTCAAACAAACTATGAACTATAACATAGTTCCGCAATAATCAACCCGACCTCCCGGTGGCTCAGCACTTCAACTCCCCCTCCCATTCCGTATCCGACCTCTCGGTCCTGGGCCTCCTCCACGGCCAGAGTGAGCAACACCGCAAGTTGGAGGAACAGCACCTCATATTCCGCTTGGGGAATCTGCATCCTCTGAGTTTAAACATTGAATTTTCTCAATTCTGTTAACCCTGGCTGTCTCCTCCCCTTCCCACCTCTCCCTCAGCCCTCGGGCCCTGGCATTCCTTCTCTCTCTATCTCTCCCCCACCCAAGTCGCACTAGCTTCTCATTTTCACACTACAAACAGCTTACAATGGCCTGTTTCCTTTATCATCGATACTTTTTTGCATATCTTTCATTCATTGTTCTTTATCTCTCCACATCACCGTCTATATCTCTCGTTTCCCTGATCCCTAACCAGTCTGAAGAAGGGTCTCGACCCAAAATGTCGCCTATCTCCTTCGCTCCTTAGATGCTGCTGCACCCGCTGAGTTTCTCCAGCTTTTTGTGTACCCTCGATTCTCCAGCATCTGCAGTTCCTTCTTTAAAACAATAAACTCTCTTGACTTGACTTGACTCTTGACTTGACTTCATCCATCTTCAATTGGACTTTATCTTGCACTAAATGTGTTACCCATTATCCTTTATCTGAAAACTGTGGATAGCTTGATTGCATTCATGCATAGTGCAGGAAGGAACTGCACATACCAGATGAGGAAGGATCTCCTCCAGATACGTCACCTATTACTTTTCTTCAGAGTTGCTGCCTGACCCGCTGAGTTACACCAGCAATTTGTGTCTATCTTTAGTCTTTTCTTTGACTGGATAGCACGCAAACCAGAAGCTGTTCACTGTATCTCGGTACGTCTCTTGCCCAGAGTGGGGGAATCAAGGGCCAGAGGACATAGCTTTAACGTGAAGTGGAAAAGATTTAATAGGATTCTGAGGGGTAACTTTTTCACACACATGGTGGTGGGTATATGGAACAAGCTGCCAGAGGAGGTTGTTGAGCCTGGGACTATCCCAACTTTTAAATACATGGCATGGGCAGGTTTAGAGTGATATGGACTCAAACGCAGACAGGTGGGTCTAGTGTAGATGGGACATGTTGGCCGGTGTGGGCAAGTTGGGCTGATGGGCCTGTTTCCACACTGTTTCACTCTGACTCTATGTGACTGTAATAACCTAAGCTTCTCTGTGGATTATCACCTTGTTGTGGTGGAGACGCTTATGTGGTCCTGAGATCCTGAGAGCGATGCTGCCTGGAGCTATGCTCCTGGTAGGGCCACCCATGGTGGTAAGGTCAAGGGGGAGGTCCCTGATAAACAGCAATCCAACCAAGACCTCAACGGTGGAACAGGCGGAGGACGATGGCTGACCTTAGTGGAGCGTCACAACGGCTGGGAAGGCGGATGAAGGCTGCAGCAGAAAAGCAGAAAAGTATCCCCTGTCGTCTTGGACTCCATGCCACTGGATCCTGACCCAGATCTGTCAAGAACCGGGTGGTGGCTGTCTGTGCACCAGTCTCCTCACGTTAAACAAAGTCACGCACATGTGTCCTCACAAAAGAGGACAGTCATACTCGTTTCTAGTGACTGCCGAAGATGAATAACCTAAACTAAAGTAGTGCACTGCAATTGAATGACTCCAACCTCCAACGGTGTTTCTGTGTGAGAATTGGTGAGGGGTTAACGTTCAACTTGACTCCCTCTGCAGAAACTTGGCTCGGTGCCGATTCACGCAACGTGGAACCAACACAATTTCCACACGATTGAAATAATTCATGCCGCCATGACATGATAGCACTTACCAACTTTGAAGAAAAAATTACAACTTAACTCGGTGGACGGGAGTGAAAGGATGAAAGTGAAGTAGAAAATCACATTTATATAGTGTCCTCCGTGACCTTCGGATGCCTCAAAGAGCTTTAAAGCTAATTAGATACTTTTGAAATGTGATCATTATCGTAAGAAACACGACTGCCAATTTCCTTGCACCGAGTTTCCTCATGCCGTAAAGAGATACATGGCAGGGCCATCCACTTAAAGATCGTTGAAGGTACGACAACTATTGATCAGGACATTGAGAGGAATTCCCCTGCTTTTCTTTTGGATTTTGCAATGGGATATCTTTACTTTTGCTGACTTTAGTTTGGAGATGCAGCCCAGAAACAGGCCCTTCGGCCCACCCGAGTCCGTGCTGACCAGCGATCACCCCGCACACTAGCACCACCCTGCACACTGGGGATAATTTACTATTTACAGAAGCCAATTCATCTACGAACCCGCACATCATTGGAGTGTGGGAGGACACCGGAGCTCGCGGGGAAAAACCCACACAGGTCACGGGGAGAACCGTAGTCAGTACCGAACCCCGCTCTACCGCTGCGCCGCCGTGCCGCTTGCGATCGTTGGTGTCTCTACAGCACTGTCACGCACAGGAGAATTGTCCCAGATTGCGCATTCAATGTCAATGATAATGAGGAATCACAGCTGGGTAGCACGGTGACCTGCTGCCTCACAGTGCCAGAGACCCAGGTTCGACCCCGACCTTGGTGCTGTCTGTGTGGAGTTTGCAGGTTAATCGCCTTTTGTGTAAGGAGAGGATGAGGAAAGGGGATAACATAGAGCTAGTGTGAACAGGTGATCGATGGTCGGCGTGGACTTGGTGGGCCGAAGGGCCTGTTTCCATGTGGTATCTGTGGACTAGTGCAGACACGTTCAGTTGCGATTCATGTGTCCATGAGGTAGATCTACAGAAGACACAGTTTTTGAACATCCTAATTATTATAGAGTCATAGAGCCTTACAGCGTGCAAACAGGCGCTTCGGCCCAACTTGCCCCCACTTTTCAACATGTCCCATCTACATGAGTCCCACCTGCCTGCATCTGGTACATATCCCTCCAAACCTGTCCTATCCATGTACCTGTCTAACTGTCTTTTAAACGTTATAATAGTCCCTGCCACAACTACTGTCTCGGGCAGTGATTCCACACACCCACCACCCTTGATGAAACTTGAAATCTTTTTCAAAATCAGGACACAAGAAATCTGGAATCGGTTAAAATGAGATGATGAGAAACCTTATTTTGATTACTTATGGGTGTTAATATCAGAAACTTTGCACAATGCAGTAGAAAAGCCCAAATTCAATCTGACTGCTTTTGTGTCGGATAGAACTGCAGAACCCGGTTTATACTGGAGATGGACATAAAATTCAGTGGATCAGGCAGCAATTCTGGATAGAAGGAATGGTCTAGGTCTGAAGAAGGGTCTCGACTGGAAACGTCACCCATTCCTTCTCTCCAGCTGCCTGTCCCGCTGAGTTACTCCAGCATTTTGTGTCCATCTGACTGCTTTTGTTATGCATCATCTCAAATGATGTACCTGTAGATAGACAACAGACAATAGACAATAGGTGCAGGAGTAGGCCATTCGGCCCTTCGAGCCAGCACCGTCATTCACTGTGATCATGGCTGATCATCCACAATCAGTAGCCTGTTCTTGCCTTTTCCCCATATCCCTTGGCTCCGCTATCTTTAAGAGCTCCATCTAACTCTCTCTTAAAAGCATCCAGAGAACCGGCCTCCACTGACAAAGGGCAGACAATTCCACAGATTCACAACTCTCTTGTGTGAAAAGGTTTTTCCTCATCTCTGTTCTAAATGGCCTACCTTTTATTCTTAAACTGTGGCCACTTTTTCTGGACTCCCCCAACATCGGGAACATGTTTCCTGCCTCTAGCGTGTCCAATCCCTTCATAATCTTATATGTTTCAATAAGATCCCCTCCCATCCTTCTAAATTCCAGTGTATACAAGCCTATTTACTCCAATACTCAACTCCTCTTCTTATGAAGGCCAACATGCCATTAGCTTTCTTAACTGCCTGCTGTACCTGCATGCTTGCTTTCAGTGGCAAAAATACAGTTTTTTTTCTTTTAACTAATTGTTTGCTCCCTAAATAAAGTGACAACTGCAAATTCTTTAACAGTAATAATACAAAATTAAGTTGATATTAGTTCTTGGCATCCTGCTGAATGTGGAGCTAAATTTGACCATCTGATTAATTACTAACATTACCCCGCACATTTTTCAGGACATTCCATACTCCCACCAAACTCCCACACTGCATGAACACAAACTGCTACTTCTATCATGCTGAATATTAATTTCTTAAATGCCTTGCACACCTGCATCCATTTCCCTGACTTTCACATTCATCTAAGCATTTCCGACTCATGTACCTGCCCAAAGGTTTGATACATCTTGTTGTCCTACCTGCCTCAACTACTTCTCCAGGCGGATCGTCCCATCGACCCACCATCCAGTATAAAAACCTTTTTTTTAGAAATACAGCATGGATGCAGGCCCTTCGGCCCACCGAGTCCATGCCAACCAGCGATATCCGCGTACATTAGTTCTACCCTGCAGATCAGGGGCAACTTACAGAAGCCAATTAACCTCCAAACCTGCACGTCTTTGGAGTGTGAGAGGAAACCGGAACACCCAGAGAAAACCCACGTGGTCACGGGGTTTCTCCTGGTGTTCACCTAATTTTATTGAAAGTGCTTTCTGACATTTTTTTGGCCACGGATGGCTGTGGAGGCCAAGTCGTTGGATATTTGTGATTCTTGATTAATATGGATGGCAGGGGTTTTGGGGAGAAGGCAGGAGAATGAGGTTAGGAGGGTGAGATAGATCACCCATGATTGAATGGCGGAGTACACTTGATGGGCGGAATGGCATAATTCTACTATCCCTTTTTTTTAGGTTAGTTTAGAGATACAGCATGGGAACAGGCCCTTTGGCCCACCGGTTCCGCGCCGACCAGCGATCCTCGCTATTTAACACTATCCTCCACCCAATTTTTAAAAACATTTTTACCAAGCCAATTAACCTACAAACCTGTACGTCTTAGGAGTGTGGGAGGAAACCGGAGATCTTGGAGACAATCCACGCAGGTCACGGTGAGAACGCACAAACTCTGTACAGACAGCACCCGTAGTCGGGATCGATCCCGGGTCTCGGCACTGCGCCACCTTATGATTTAAAAAAAATGCAGGTTCTTATTAAATCTTTCTCCTCTTACCTTGAGCCCATCTCCCTGGTTCTTCATTCCCCTACTCTGGGGAACGGGATCTGTGCATCTACCCTATTTATTCTCCTCATGGTTTTATTCGCCCCTATAAGATCACACCTAAACCACCATGGTTGGTCCAATTGAAAGTCTGACTAATAGTGCCTCGACAAGATTGGTGATGTGGAACACGGCTGAGATAATGCCTTTGTCATTCAATGATAACCACACTCTCTTTTGTTGGAGAAGGCAAATGTCCGGCTGTCTTGAGGCCTTGCCATCATCCCAGATTTGGAGGGATATGGACCAAGCGCAGGCAGGTGGGACTAGTGTAGCTGGGACATGTTGGCTGGTGTGGGCAAGTTGGGCCGAAGGGCCTGTTTTTCCACACTGTATCGCTCTATTACTCTCGGACAGAATATTGTCTTGATTTTACTATTTGGGAACATGGCCTACTATATTTTGCAAACAGAATTGGGCCTGGGCAATCTTCGGCAAACATTCACATCCCTGACCTAAAGATTGAAAGGAAAATCATGTGAACTTTTAACTGAACCATCCTATCGACAACCGTAGAGCGGTCCAGATAGGGTGGCCAACTTTCTCACTCCCAAATAGGGAACAAAAGATCAAAATAAGGGACAAATTCCCGACGGCAATTCATTGACCGACTCGGCCGTGGCTGGGTGAACAATGAGTTGGCCCGGGTGCTGGACTGTACACAAAGCCCAGGAGTTTTGGCCGGGGCGCCGGACTTTGCGCGCACCCCAAAGTCCGGCACCCCATCCAACTCATGAACCGATGATCGGCCATGAGAAGGAGGGGTGAATGTCGTCGGTCAGCGAAGGTCCGAAGGTCGGACAGCTACCGACCGACGGGGCCACGGGCGAGGCTCTGCTGCTGCTGCACTCGATGGGCTGCACTACGTCGGGACGGTGAGGCGGGGCCGGACGCGGCACTCCGACCCAGCAAGGCCATCGACCTGAGTAGTAGCAGTCAAATACGGGACAAGGGCGGTCCTGTATGAGACAAACCAATTTAACCCAATATACGGGATGCCCCAGCCAATACGGGACAGTTGGCAACCTTAGGTCCTGATCTACTATCTACCTCATTGGAGACCCGCGGACTATCTTTAATCTGACTTTACAGGACCTTATCTTGCACTAAACGTCAGTCCCCCTTATCATGTATCTGTACACTGTGGATGGCTTGATAGTAATCATGGATAGCCATTCCGCTGACTGGTTAGCACGCATACTGAAGCTTTTCACTGTACTTCGTAATGATAAACTTAACTAAACTAATCAATGGCAAGTGGATGAAACATAGCTGCTAGGTGGCATGGTGGCGCAGCAGTAGAGTTCCTGCCTTACAGCGCTTGCAGCGCCGGAGACCCGGGTTCAATCCCGAATACGAGTGCTGTCTGTAACAGAGTTTGTACGTTCTCCCCGTGACTGCGTGGCTTTTCTCTGAGATCTTCGGTTTCCTCCCACACTGCAAAAACGTACAGGTTTGTAGGTAAATTGACTTGGTAAATGTAAAAATTGTCCCTACTGTGTGTAGGACAGTTTTAATGTGCGGGGATCGCTGGTCGGTGCAGACCCAGTGGGCCGAAGGGCCTGTTTCCGCGCTGTATCCCTAAAACTAAGCCATTCACACGAGTTCTATATTATTCTAATTTTGCATCCACTCGCTACATACTTTGATGCATTTGATGTATTCAAGAGAGCGTTAGATATAGCTCTTAGGGCTAACGGAATCTAGGGATATGGGGAGAAAACTAGAACAGGGTACTGATTGGGGATGATCAGCCATGATCACATTCAATGGCAATGCTGGCTCAAAGGGCCGAATGGCCTACTCCTGCACCTATTTTCCATGTATCCATGTTTCTATACTTGGGCCAATTTCCAGAGGCCAACTAAACAGCGAGTCCACGCCGACCTCACTCACTCTCGTTCTATATTATCCCACTTACGCTTCCACACCCGACACACTGGGGACAATTCACAGAAGCCAATTAATCTATAACCTATGCGTCTATGGAGAGTGGGAGGAAATCGGAGCACCTGGGGAAAACCCCTTGCAATCACAGGGAAATCGTGCAAACACCATGCAGGCTGCACCCGTAGACAGGATCGTAGAATGGGCTGCTCATGCCTCCATGCCGCCCACAACAGAAAAGAAGAGGAGGCCTGTGCCAACAATGACCCAGTTCTGCTGCCTGAACAAAGGAGCTACAAAGAAACTGCATGTTAAAAATGAATTGTGTACAAGGGTTTCCTTTTAATTATTGCACGTGCACTGGAAGTATCCAATTAATGTTATCAAATATCATTTAAAAATATAATCATACACTGCAAGACGTATAACTAAAAGATAATATAACAAATGTGTGGCACGGTGGCGCAGCGGTAGAGTCGCTTACAGCGCCAGAGTCCCAGTTTCGATCCTTTCTACGGGTGTCGTCTGTACGGAGTTTGTACGTTCTCCCCGTGACCTGCGTGGGTTTTTTCCGAGAACTTCGCTTTCCTCCCACACTCCAAAGGCGTACAGGTTGGTAGGTTATCGTGCGGGTGTAGCGGCACCTGCTGGTGCTCGCAAGTATCGAACCCTGCGGTTGGATTCCGCGCGCACGTGACTCTGGGAGGGGTCGTGTTTTCGCGCGGCATTCAGGGCTCTGCCCTTCAGTCGTTGAGAGACCACAGTTGTGGCCAGTTGTATTTCTGTGGCTCTATCATCGGTTGATCAGATTAAGAATAAATTTGATTTGAACAAACCGTCTTTGTCTTGATCCGCCAAACGGGGATCGCTGGTCGGCGCGGACTCAGTGGGCCGAAAGGCTTCTTTCCGCGCCGTATCTCTAAACTACACTAATCTATTTTAAGAACAATTGATTAAATTCAACACTCCCAACATCGAGCCGTACTTGAAGGAGGTATAGAATGAAGAGTTGAAGTATTGAAGACTGATCTTTGGCTTTCACTTTCTTGTAGTGCCAATCCATGAAAATTGCATGAAACAAAGTGTAGGAATGTTGAATTTAACCTGTGGTTTTGGCACCGTACACACTTCACTTAAGGGCCTGTCCCACCAGCATGCGCCTGCATGCGGCAAGCGCGACCAAACCGGCAGCGAGGGCCGCGCGGAGGTCGGGTGAGTGGCGCAACGCAGCGCAAAGTGAGGCGAACTTGGAGCAAAGTCTTAAGGTAAGTTCGCCAGGACAGAGAGGGGCACACAGAGAGGGCCACAGAGGCACACACACAGAGGGCCACAGAGCCACACACATAGAGGGTCACGGAGGCACCTATAGATAGGTTCACGGAGGCACGATGTCGAGGCGGTGTGTAATGCGCCGAGGCGACTGCGAGCCGACAAGCCGTTGCCGCGCGGAATTTTTGAAAATAGTCAGTTTTTCGGAGCCTCGCGCGATGTCGGGACGAACTCCGCACGGCTCCGCCGATCGAAGTGGGACCGGCCCCGCGATGCCGGACGCTTCAAGCAACCACGTTAGGCCGCGCTCATCGCATAGAGTTGCATGCTTGTAGGACAGGCCCTTTAATGACACTATGGTTGGAAGTACCGGCTTGTAGTTGTTGTCTCGGTGTCAAGAATTGAGGACAATGTCTCGGTTTAAGAGACACTATTAGGTTGGTTGATTCGCGTACACACTGACAAACGGAGTCCTCACAGTGGTTTCAGAGTTCGGCTGCAGTGAGATTCACAAGTTCACAAGTGATAGGAGCGGGATTTAGGCCATTCGGCCCATCAAGTCTACTCCGCCATTCCATCATGGCTGATCTATCTCCCTCTCAAAACTTCCATTCTCCTGCCTTCTCCCCATCCCTTATCCCTGGATTCCCCCCAAACCCCTTTAAAATGCCAAAACTTAATGAAAGGTCAAGCAGCCTTAGAGTTATACAGCATGGAAACAGGCCACTCGGCCCAACTTACCCATGCTGAACAACATGGCCCATCTACGCTAGTCCCACCTGCCTGCGTTTGGTTCTTATCGTTCTAAATCTATCTTATATATGTACCTGTCCAAATGCTTTTTAAACATAGTGTTAGTACCTGCCTCAACTAACTCCTCTGGCATCCCATTCCATATGCCACCAACCATTTGTATAAAAAAAAGTTTCCCCTATTAAATCTCCCCCTCTCCCCCCCCCCCCCCCCCCGCACTTTAAATCTATGTCCTCTGATCCCAGATTCCCTTCCCTTGTCTCATTATCTTGTACGTCTTTACAAGATCACCCCTCATCCACCTGTGCTCCAAAGAATAGAGGACTAGCCAGGCTCAACCTCTCCCTGTAGGTCAGGCCTAAGTACTCTCTATATCTCTCATTCATATTTTCCTTGACTCTCAGACTGAAGAAGTCATCCCAAACTGAAATGTCACCGATTCCTTTTCTCCAGAGATGCTGCCCGGCCCGTCGATTTACTCCAGCTTTCTGTGCCTGTCTAAGGGGTATGGGAAGGTAGGAACAGGGTACAGAAGTGGATGATCTTCCATGATTATCTTGATGCGTGGAGCAGGTCTGATTGATCGACGCCTGCTACTATTTATAATGTTTAATATGTACTCTGTTGCTTCGATGACTTATGCCTGGTTTTGTGTCTTTTGATTCTCCCGTCACTAGAATGCATGAAGCTGCTCGAAAGTAAACTAAAGAAAACCAAAGTAAAGACATAAAAGATCCCAGAGCAAAATGTAAAGAAGAGCAGGGCAATTCTCTTCAATATCCTGTGCAATAGTTGCCGTACATTCAACAAGCTGAGAGCAGATGGCCCTGTCTTTCATCTTGTTGCTGATGGTGGAACCTTGGCACATGGAAATCGCGCTGTTACTCGAGGCCTATATCTGCGCTGTTACTCGAGGTCTAAATGTCTAATGTCATAGGGACAGGCCGCTCAGCCCACTTTGTACGTTTCCAACACGATGCCAAGTTAAATCACGAGAACGAGACCACCAGAGCGCGGTCACGGTGGCGCAGCGGTAGTGTTGCTGCCTGACAGCAAACACAACACCGGAGACCCAAGTTCGATCCCGACTACGGGTGCTTGTCTGTGCGGAGTTTGTACGTTCTGTAGCGTTTTCCGAGTCATTCGTAACTGTCACTGTATGTCACGTTGGTACTTGTGGGCGGAGCATGTCTGCCTCACTCAATGGCCACTGAGAAGATGACGACAAAAGTCAATCTCTAAATCTAATTTACTCTCCAGAATCTTGAATGGATTGAAGCCATTTTATTCCATTGGAATTTATTTTTGATAAGGCTATCTGAGTTGTGGGGCAAGTTCTTATAGCCATGAAACGACATCAACATTTCTGAGTTAGACAAAAAATGCTGGAGAAACAGAGCGAGTGAGGCAGCATCTATGGAGCGAAGGAAATTGGCGACGTTTTGGGTCGAGAAGAAGGGTCTTGACTGATCAGTCTGAAGAAGGGTCTCGACCTGAAACATGGCCTATTTCCTTCGCTCCATAGATGTTGCCTCACCTGCTGAGTTTCTCCAGCATTTTTGTCTACCTTCGATTTTCCAGCATCTGCCGTTCCTTCTTCAAGATTTTTGAAGATCCTCATGATTGATTTAGCTTGAAATCTTCCATTGAGACAATCTCACCAACTTAAATGAAGTTTTCGTTTTGTTTCGTTTAGAGATGCTGCGCAGAAACAGGTCCTTCGGCCCACCGCGACTGCGCCGATTGGCGATCCTCGTATGCCAACACTATCTTATGCACAATTTACAATCTTTACCGAAGCCAATTAGCCTACAAACCTGCACATCATTAGAGTGTGGGAGGAAACCAGAGCACCTGATTAAAACCCACACGGTCACGGAGAGAAGGTACAAATGCCATACAGACAGCACCCATAGAAATGGATTGAACCCGCTGTAAGGCAGCAACTCTACCACTGCGCCACCGATTCACCCATCTCTGTTATGTTGTTCCAGATCACTTGATTACCCTCAACATTTTTTTTTGTTTTTCCATGAGACAAATATCACATCTTTGAAAATGCAATTACGCTTATTCTCTAAAATAAGGTGATCCCTTTTAGTTTTTTATTCCGGCAGGAATAGGAATGGTGAGGGGAGGCAGAAGATTTAATAGGATTCTGAGGGGTAACTTTTTCATGCAGAGGGTGGTGGGTGCATGGAACGAGCTGCCGGAGCTGGTAGTTGAGGCAGGGACTATCGCAATGTTTCAGAAGCATTTAGACAGGTACATGGATGGGACAGGTTTAGAGGGATATGGGCCGTATGCAGGCAGGTGGGACTGGTAGAGAAGAGACGTGTCGGTCAGTGTGGGCAAGTTGGGCTGAAGGGCCTCTTTCCGTGCTGCATGGCTCTATGACTATTTATATCACTTTTCGTCTCTGCCTAACAATTGAATTGGCTTAATCATACAAATTAGTGTCTGGCCTGGATCATCAATGAAACTGTACGGATCCTCCCCGATTTGCGATGCTTCGACTTGCAATATTTCGCCTTCACGATGGCGCAAACGCTGGGCATTAGCAGCGAGCCACACGTCGCTTCCGGCCACGTGATCAAATTGTATTAAATGCTTTTTCGACTTACGATACTTTCGATTTACGATGGGTTTATCGGAACATAACCCCCTCGCATGTCGAGGAGCAGCTGTATTGAAAATTTGGCTGCAATTAGTGCTTTCTCATAGTTACTGCTGCTTGGTTTAAAGCACATATTGCACTAGTAGCCTTTGCATCAGCTGAGTTGGTGTTTTCATTAATTTTGTCTACCATGTCTTTAGCTCTTTCCCGGGCATCCTTTGAAAGATCTGTTTGCAATTGCATGCTCCGACACAGCATTTGAGCTTTGTTTAGGAAGGTACCACTGATGCCGGTTTAAACCGAAGATGAACACAAAATGCTGGAGCAACTCAGGCAGGCAGCATCTCTGGAGAGAAGGAATGGGTGACGTTTCGGTTCGAGACCCTTCTTCAGTCTCTCATTCCTCTTTCCCCGGACTCTGAAGTCTGAAGAAGGGTCTCGACCCAAAACGTCAGCTATTCCTTTTCTCCTGGGATGCTGCCTGACCCGCTTTCCATTACTCCAGCTTTCTATGCCTGTCTTCGGTTTAAAGCAGCAACTGCAGTTCCTCCCTTCCCATATCCTTTGATCTTAGTAATAAATCTCTCCAGAGATTCAGCCTGTCGTGCTGCATTTATCCAACACTTTGTGTTTATTTTTGGAAACCTGCATCTACAGTTCCTTGTTTCCAAATGTACCCCCTTCTTGCATCTATTTAATTTTCCGAGTTCCTTGCCATCTTGGAGTAAAAACTTTCCTGATCTCAGCTCATAGAAACATAGACAATAGGTGCAGGAGTAGGTCATTCGGCCCTTCGAGCCTGTACCGCCATTCAATATGATCATGGCTCATCATCCAACTCAGTATCCTGTACCTGCCTTCTCTCCATACCCCCTGATCCTTTTAGCCACAAGGGCCACATCCAACTCCCTCTTAAATATAGCCAATGAACTGGCCTCAACTACCTTCTGTGACAGAGAATTCCACAGATTCACCACTCTCTATGTGAAAAATGATTTTCTCATCTCGGTCCTATGCCTATCTCCAAGTGGCGTCCACTGTAAGTTGAACTGTGATCTCTCCATTCTGCAAGCAAATCCTTCCTGCGCATGAAGGAACTGCAGAGGCTAGTTTCGAGCGAAGATAGACACAAAATGCTGGAGTAACTCAGCGGGACAGGCAGCATCGCTGGAGAGAAGGAATGGGTGACGTTTCTGGTCGAGACCTTTCAGACATCCTTCCCCTATTGGGTCCGTCAGCTCCTATTAGAATTTTGTGTTAGTGTAGTTGAGCTTATCATGGTCATGTTTACCGAGGTACAGAGAAAAGCTATTTGTTGCGAGCTATCCATTCAGCGAAAAATCGATACATGATTACAGTCGAGCCATGCACAGAGTACAAATACAGGACACAGGGGATAAAGTTTAGTACCCGATAAAGTCAAGTAAAGTCTGATTAAAGATAGTCCAAGGCTCTCCAGTGAGGTAGGTGGTAGGTCGGGTCCAATTGTTAGCCGGTGAGAAGATGGTTCAGTTTCCCGATAACAGCTGGGAAGAAACTGTCCTTGAATCTGGAGGAGTGCGTTTTCAAACTTCTGTACCTTTTGCCCGACGGGAGAGGGGAGAAGAGGGAGTGACCAGGGTGAGATTCGTCCCTGATTACGCTGGTGGCCTTGCCGAGGCTGCGTGGAGTGTAGATGGGGGTCGATGAAAGGGGGGTTGGTTTGCGCGATCTTCTGGGCTACGTCCGTAACTCCCCGAAATTTCTTACAGTCTTGGATGGCGCGGTTCCCAAACCTTGCTGCCGTGCATCCAGACAAATTGCAGCAGAATTTCATTAATTCCTCTCCACTCCCGTGAACATAAACCACACTGACCCAATCGCCCCTCGTATATCAGTCCTGCCATCCCAGTAACCAGGCCGATAAAGCTTTGTCAACCTCCCTCCACTGCAAGAACATCCTTCCTCAAATAAGGCGACCAGAACTGCACACAAAACCTCAGATGGGGTCTCACGCTGGACAGATGCAGCCAGACAGACAGTATTTCCTCCTGAATGCAAATCCTCTTGCAATGAAGGTCATATATACCATTTGCATTCCTCGCTGCTTGCTGCATCGGAACAATTGTTTCCAATGACTGCTGTAAGGTCTCTTCCCAGCATCATTTCCCACCCCAATTTTGTTTGTATTTTGTTGCTAATACTAATTTAACACATTTATTCTGTTAAAGATGAAATATGGCCCATCTTAATCATGAACTGTTCACATTCTGTTAAATGGAACAATGTGGCTTTTGGCACAATGGCCTTCACATCCTGAGTATTGAGTATGGAAGTCAATGGGGAGGTCATGTTATATAAGGAGTTGGTGAGGCTGCATTTCGAGTATTGTGTTCATTTCTGGGCACCGTGTTATAGGAAAGATGTTGTCAAGTTGGAAAGGGCGCAGAGAAGATTCGCAAGGATGTTGCCAGGACTCGAGGGTCTGAGCTACAGGGAGAGGTTGAGCAGGCTGAGACTCTATTCCCTGGAGCGCAGGAGGATGAGGGGGAGATCTAATAGAGGTGTGTAAGATCACGAGAGGAATAGACAATTTATTGTCACTTACACCAAATGGTGTAGTGAAATTTGACTTGCCATGCAGCACACAAATAAAAATAGGACAGCACACTAAGAATTTAACAATAAACATAGAAACAGCCCCCCACAATGGTTCCCACTGTGAGGGAAGGCACAATGTCCAGTCCCCATCCCCATGTCCACCCATAGTTGGGCCTATTGAGGCCTCCGCAGTCGCCGCTACGGGGGCCCGATGTTCCAGGTCGTTCTCGCCGGATGATGTTGCTCCGGCTTCGGGAGAATCCTCACAGCGTGGCCGAAGTAGACAGGCCCACCGCTGGCAACCTCGCCGTGGAGCTCCACCGCTGGCAAACTCGCCGAGAGATCCCAGGCTCCCGAAGAAAAGTTCAGCGCCGCTGCCCACGGCTGTCCGCTCCACGCAGCTCCGCGATGTTCACCTGCGGTCTTCAGCTTATCAGGGGCTCCAGCGCGGCGACCCAGGCAAGGCATCACACGTTCCGCTCCGCGATAGCGCTCCAGCGCTGCGCCGCTGCCGAAGCCGAAGTTCTGAGCGGTACCATCAGGAAACGCCGCTCCAGACCCACCGGTAGGCCGCGAGGACGGGTCGAAGGTGCAGCCCAGAGAAAAGACTCCTCTCCAACCAGGTAGGGACCCTGAAGAGTAGTTTCCCCCTCCCCCCCCACATAAAAAAGACTAGAGCTCCGAAAAACAAAAAACTCAACTAACTAAAAATAAAAAAACAAAGTGAAAAACGGACAGCTGCAGGCTGGGCAGCCATACCCATACAGGACGGCGCCCCCTATGCCCAGAGTAGGGGAGTCAAGAACCAGAGGGTTTAGGTTTAAGGTGAAGGGGATCAGATTTAATAGGAATCTGAGGGGTAACTTTTTTGCACAAAGGGTGGTGGGTGGATGGAACGAGCTGCCGGAGGAGGTAGTTGAGGCAGGGACTATTGTTTAAGAAGCAATTAGACAGGTACATGAATAGGGCAAGTTTAGAGGGATATGGGCCAAATGTAGGCGTGGGACTAGTGTAGATGGGACATGTTGGTTGGTGCGGGCAAGTTTCAGATGAAGGGCCTGCTTCTACACTGCATCACCCCATGGATCTATGACACTAATGTGGAATAATTTCATTTTCTACACTTCCAAGTACTATTCAAACTATTGTGCATGAGTGCCTGACAGAACCTGACATACACATCTGGTGAACCAACATTACAACTGCAAGGTCTGCCTCTCTGAGACAGACATTCGCCATGTACGACTCGGAGACGTGAAGAAAACTGAACATGTGTAATGAATGACGTCAATGACCAATAACTCGCATCCACTTCAACAAGCGCTCTACTAATACCAAAGATAGACACTAAATCCTAGCGATATATGGTACCGTTTTTTCGCAAATTAAAAAAAAACGCAAACCGGAAGATAAGAGTTTTAGTAATAATATAGAAGATTGTGCATGAGTGCCTGAAACAACAAACACTAATGTGGAATAATAAACTATTGTGCATGAGTGCCTAACTTGACACACACATCTGGTGAGGCAACATTACAACTGAGACAGGCATTGGCCATGTGTGACTCGGAGACGTGAAGAAAACTGAACATGTGTGTGAATGACGTCAATGACCAATAACCCACATCCACTTCAACAAGCGCTCTACTAATACCAAAGATAGACACTAAATAGTGGAGTGACTCTTAGTACAAGGCCAGAAGATGCATTTATGATGAACAAATATGAACACATAGAAACATAGAAAAATAGGTGCAGGAGTAGGCAATTCGGCCTTTTGAGCCTGCACCGCCATTCAATATGATCATGGCTGATCATCCAACTCAGTATCCCGTACCTGCCTTCCCTCCATACCCCCTGATCCCTTTAGCCACAAGTGCCACAACTAACGCCCTCTTAAATATAGCCAATGAACTGGCCTCAACTACCTTCTGTGGCAGAGAATTCCAGAGATTCACCACTCTCTGTGTAAAGAATGTTTTCCTCATCTCGGTCCTAAAGGAATTCTCCCTTATCCTTAGACTGTGACCCCTTGTTCTGGACTCCCCCAACATCGGGAACAATCTTCCAGCATCTAGCTTGTCCAACCCCTTAAGAATTTTGTAAGTTTCTATAAGATCCCCCCTCAATCTTATAAATTCCAGTGAGTACAAGCCGAGTCTACCCAGTCATTCTTCATATGAAAGTCCCCACATCCCAGGAATCAGTCTGGTGAACCTTCTCTGAACCCCCTCTATGGCAAGAATGTCTTTCCTCAGATTTGGAGACCAAAACTGTACACAATACTCCAGGTGTTTTCTCACTACACATATGAGAGGATAATTTAATAAAAACTGCCTAATGCATAACTGCAAGGATAAACACAGATAATATTTTTGCAGACAAAATGTGTAGGAAGGAACTGCAGATGCTGGTTTACACCTAAAGGCGGACACAAAATGCTGGAGTAACTCAGTGGGGTCAGGCAGCATCTCTGGAGAAAAGGAATAGGTGACGTTTCGAGTCGAGCCCCTCCTTCAGACTTCGGGAAAAAGCATTTCCATCTGAAAAACATCGGCAACTTCTTAAACCAGAGATGCTGCCTGACCCCGCTGAGCTACTCCAGCATTTTCTGTCTGTCTTCTCATACATGTTCACATTTGTTCATCATAAATGCATCTCACAGCTCCAGCGACCCGGGTTCAATCCCGACTACTACGGAGTTTCTACATTCTCCCCGGGACCTGCGTGGATTTTCTCCGAGATCTTCGGTTTCCTCCCACGCTCCAAAGGCGTACGGGTTTGCAGGTTAATTGGCTTGGTACAAATGCAAATTGTCCCCAGTGTGCGTACGATAGTGCTTGCTTGCGGGGATCACTGGTCGGCGCGGACTCGGTGGGACAAAGGGCCTGTTTCCGCGCTGTATCTCTGAACTAAACTAAAACAAGCCTAATCACGACAATGTGCTTGTACTTAGCTGTTATATAAACTATTTAGACCCCACCATTATCCACTACTTCCACAACAGTCCCTTGCAAAAACCAGCACAGTGGTTCTGTCAGAAGTGTCGACAAAAATAAAATGGATTAACATCACAGCAATGCCAACCCAACAAATTTTTGATAAAAAACATCGCTGAAGGTTGGTAGCTGCAAACAGTCAATGAGCCACAACTCTTAAAACTGGAGTGCCACATCCACAGCTCTCAAGTCCTTGCGAAGAGATGAATGAGCTGCTACTTCAAAAACATCAACGTCAACTGAGAAAGAGGTGCAAGACTTGTCTTTGGTTCATTTCTTTCGCTGCAGGTTGCAGGAGGGAATGCAAACAGCCTTAGTTTTACTGCATAATAAACCTTTTTGTCACAGCCCTTCCCCCCCAGGATGGACATGTCAAAGACGAGAGGGCAAAGCTATAAAGCCAAGCGAGGCAAGGCTGAAAGAAGCTGAGCGGGACAAGTTATTTTTCCACAGAAGATGGATCTTGCTGCCAAGGATGTAGGCAAGCACGATAGTAGCGTTTAAGGTGCTTTTACATAGGCACGTGATTTTCCAGGGAATTAAGGAATATGGATCTCAAGCAAGAAGAGGAGATTAAGTTTCATAAATTATATAACCATATAACCATATAACAATTACAGCACGGAAACAGGCCTTCTCGGCCCTTCCAGTCCGTGCCGACCATTTATTTTCCCCTAGTCACATCTACCTGCACTCAGACCATACCCCTCCATTCCCTTCCCGTCCATACACCTATCCACTTTACTTTTAAATGGAGAAATTCATATGTTCTCCGAGGAGAATTAGGCCATTCAGCTATTTGCTATTGTGAGAGTGCAGCGTAGGTTCACCAAGTTAATTCCCCGGATGGCGGGACTGTCATATGCTGAAAGAATGGAGCAACTGGGCTTGAATTCACTGGAATTTAGAAGGATGAGAGGGGATCTTATAGAATGATATAAAATTATTAAGGGATTGGACACGCTAGGTGCAGGAAACATGTTCCCGATGTTGGGGAAGTCCAGAAGCAGGGGCCACAGATTAAGAATAAGGGGTCGGCCATTTAGAACTGAGATGAGGAAAAACTCTTTCACCCAGAGAGTTGTGAATTTGTGGAATTCTCTGCCTGGATGCATTCAAAAGAAAATTGGATAGAGCTAGCGGAATCAAGGGATATGGGGATATAAGGCAGGAACGGGGTACTGATTGTGGATGATCAGCCATGATCATATTGAATGGCGGTGCTGGCTCAAAGGGCCGAATGGCCTACTCCTGCATCTATTGTCTATGTATCTATGTATCCATCAAGTCTACTCTGCATTCAATCATGGCTGATCTATCTCTCCCTCCTAACCCCATTCTCCTGCCTTCTCCCCATAACCCCTGACACCCATACTAATCAAGAACCTTAAAAATATCAATTGACAGCCTCCACAGCCGTCTGTGGCAATGAATTCCACAGATTCACCACCCTCGGGCTGAAGAAATTCCTCCACATTTCCTTTCTAGAGGTAAGTCCTTTTATTCTGAGGCTCTCACTTCCAGCCCTAGACTCTCCCACAAGTGGAAATATCCTCTCCAAATCCACTCTATCCAGGCCTTTCACTATTCGGTGCATTATTTCGATGTCCCCCCCTCATCCTTCTAAACTCCAGCACGTACAGGCCTAGTGCCATCTAACGTTCCTCATATGTTAATCAAAACACCCCAGGGATCATTCTCGTAAACCTCCTCTGGACCCTCTCCAATGCCAACTATCCTTCCTCAGATATGGGGCCCAAAACTGCTCACAATATTCCAGATTTATCCCCACATTATGTCCAGCACATGGATGTGCAGGGAATGGAGGGATATGGATCATGTGCCGGCAGAGAAGACTATGCCTGGCACAGATATTGTGAGCCGTAGAATCTGTCCCTTTACTGTACATAGGGTCGTTAAGTTTCTCACTCCCAAATAGGGACAAATTCCCGACGGTAATTCGTTGACCGACTCGGCCTTGGCTGGGTGAATGATGAGTTGGACTGGGTGCTGGGCGGCACACAAAGCCCAGCCGAGGAGTTTTGGCCCGGGCGCCGGACTTTGCGCGCGGATTCACGCGACCCGCGCCAAAACTCCTCAGCTGGCCCGTCGGCCATGAGAAGGAGGGGTGGTGGTGTCGGTGGTAAGCGAAGGTATGAAGCTCGGACAGTTGGCTGGGCTGCCAACCAACGGGGACACTGGCGAGGCGCTTCTGCTGCTGCACTCCACGGGCTGCACTATGTCGGGACGGGTGAGACGGAGCTGTATGTGGCGCTCCGACCCGACAGTCCCCTCGACCCGAGTAGTAGCAGTCAAATACGGGACAAGGGCAGTCTCGTACAGGACAAACCAATTTAGCCCAACATACGGGATGTCACGGTTAATATGGGACAGTTGGCTAATAATAACTGTACATTTCTATGAAATATAAAGTACACACAAAAGTCTAATGGTGATGTAGGCTTGAGCATCTTAAGACGTACTCATGTGAGATAATTCACACCTTGTGACAATAGCTTGCTCTTACATAGTATATTCCACTCACATAATTGACCAACCGAAGGCACTTCACTGGAGTGTTACTCGACACTGAATCTCGTACAAGAGGATGTCAGAGCAGATGATCAAAGGCTTAGTCCAAAGAGGAGAGGATAGAGGGAGAGAGGTGGGAAGGTTTACACAGAGACTGCAGTAAATTAAACCCTGGAGAGCTGAGCGAACGCACAGCAGTACTGGCGGGGTGATTAAAATCAAGGACGTGCAATGGGCCAGTAGTCAGAACACAGGCAGCTCAGAAGCTTGCAGGGCAAGGAGGTTATGGAGACAGTGAGCGGAGAGCCAGTGCATGTCTCTGTAAACGAGTTGGAGAATTTTAATACCAGAGCCGCCTGATTAAACAAACCCAGATTATAGACACAAAAAGCTGGAGTATCTCAGCGGGCCAGGCAGCATCTCTGGAGAAAATGAAGAGATGACGTCTCGGGTTGAGGCCCTTCTTTAGCCTTCTTCAGAGATGCTGCCTGACCCGCTGATTTACTCCAGCTTTTTGTGTCTATCTTCGGTGCGGTCTTGTGTCGATCTTGTGCCCAGCATCTGCAGTTCCTTCGTACACAAACCCAGATTCTATTTTTTTTGTGTGAACAGCAAGTGCCAAAGCAGATATGATGTACACACAAAAGTCTAATGGTGATGTAGGCTTGAGCATCTTAAGACGTCTCCTTTGGTCTTTTGACAATTTAATGATATAATTCCAGTTTTCTATGGAATCGTTTCATTGAAGCCCTCATTAGCCCCTGGCTTCAGGAGATTAGAAGCAATTGAACTGGGTTTTGAAGAGCAAAACAGCAAGTACTTTGCTTGAAAGGCCGAGATGGAGTGGACGTGGCTAGGATGCTTCCAGTAATGGGAGAGTCTAGAACCAGAGGGCACAGCCACGGAATGAAAGGACGTGCCTTGAGAATGGAGTTGAGGAAGAATTTCTTTAGCCAGAGGGTGGAATTCATTGCCACAGACGGCTATGGAAACCAAGGTATTGGTTAGGTATTTTTAAAGCGGAGATTGATAGGTTCTTGATTAGTAAGAGCGTCAAAGGTTATGGGGAGATATCAAGACAATGGGGTTGAGAGGGGAAGCTGAACCAGCAGAGTAAACTCAATGGGTTACATGGCCAAATGCTGTTGTAGAGTCATAGAGTGATACAGTGTGGAAACAGGCCCTTCGGCCCAACTTGCCCACACCAGCCAACATGTCACAGCCCACCTGCCCGAGTTTAGTCCATATCCCTCCAAACTTGTCCTACCCATGTACCTGTCTTACTCGTTCTTAAATGTTGGGACAGTCCCAGCATCAACTACCTCCTCTGGCAGCTTGTTCCATACACCCACCACCCTTTGTGTGAAAAAGTTACCCCTCTGATTCCTGTTAAATCTTCATCAACCTTCACCTTGAACCTATGTCCTCTGGTGTGCAGTTTTGGTCCCCTAATTTGAGGAAGGACATTCTTGCTATTGAGGGACTGCAGCGTAGGTTTACAAGGTTAATTCCCGGGGTGGCGTGACTGTCATATGCTGAGAGAATGGAGCGGCTGGGCTTGTACACCCTGGAGTTTAGAAGGTTGAGAGGGGATCTTATTGAAACATATAAGATTGTTAAGAGTTTCGACACGCTAGAGGCAGGAAACATGTTCCCGATGTCGGGGGAGTCCAAAACCAGGGGCCACAGTTGAAGAATAAGGGGTAAGCCATTTAGAACGGAGACGAGGAAACACTTTTTCTCACATTGTGTGTGTGGAATTCTCTACCTCAGAGGGCGGTGGAGGCCGGTTCTCTGGACACTTTCGAGAGAGAGCTTGATAGGGCTCTTAAAGATAGTGGAGTCAAGGGATATGGGGAGAAGGCAGGAACGGGGTACTGATTGTGGATGATCAGCCATGATCGCATTGAATGGTGGTGCTGGCTCGAAGGGCCGAATGGCCTATTCTTGCATCTATTGTCTATTGGTCCTCGATTCCCCTTCTCTGGTCAAGAGACTCTGTGCATCAACCTGGTCTATTCTTCTCATGGTGTTATATACCTCAATAAGATCACCCCTCATCCTCCTGCGCTCCATGGAATAGAGACCCAGCCTGCTCCACATCTCCCTATAGCTCAGGCCCTCTACCCCTGGCAACATCCTCGTGAATCTTCTCTGTACCCTTTCCAGCTCGACAACATCTTTCCTATAGCACGTAGGAAACTGAACTGAGCACGATACTCTAAATGTGGCCTCTCCAATGACTTATACAACTGCAATATGACCTCCCGACTTCTACACTCATGTCTTATGCAGTTCCTATGTCTTATGCAGGAGGACCTCAGCCAGTTGAGACAACATTTGTGGAGGAAATACACACCGTTAGTCTGAACAGGGGTCCCCGACCAGAAACATCGCCTGTCCATTCCCTCCACAGACGTCGCCTGACCCACTGACTTCCTCCAGCACTCTGTGTTTTTCTAAAGATTCCAGCATCTGCAGTTCCCCGTGTCCAAAGAGGCTTTGAAGAGTTTGTTACAATTATTTGTCTGTTCTAACTGCTGCAGAGACGGAGACCCTGGCCCAGCCCACAGCTACAGCCATCTCCGAGGGTCATCAGTCATCAATTTCCCAGGGTCAAAACCACTTTGGCAGATTTAATCATTCTATCTTGCTGCATCTGGAATCCCTGTTCCATCCCTGCAATCTGCCTGAATTGTATCATACAACATTCTGCTTCATGTTGCTACACAAATCTAATGATGTACAGGTTTTCGAAGGTTAATTAGCTTGGTATAAATGTAAATTGGTCCAAGTGTGTCGGATAACGTTAGCGTGCGGCGATCGCTGGTCGGCACGGACTCGGTGGGCCGAAGGGCCTGTTCCCTGTATCCCCAAACAAAACTGAACTAAACCAACATGATTTCCCAAGGAAAACTGGCATCAGGGGCAATGAACTAGATTCCTTAAATCTTTTTTGCCCTTTTCTCTTTGCAGCGAGAGTGACTGACTTTCAATGTAACTCTAATATTAAATATACATTTACAAAAACAGGCATATTTACACCAATAATTGGCCAAGTCTTGGATATGTCGTTCCACAAAATGATTTGTGTAGGAAGGAGCTGCAGGTGCTGGTTTACATCGAAGATAAGACACCAAACACTGGAGCAACTCCGCAGGACAAACAACATCTCTGGAGAGAAGGAAAGGGTGACTTTTCAGGTCGAGACCTTTCTTCAAGATGAAGGGTGTCAATCTGAAATGTCACCCTTTTCTTCTCTCCAGAGAAGCAGCCTGTCCCACTGAGTTACTCCAGCAATTTTGTCTATTTAAACCAGCATCTACAGTCCCTTCCCACACAGAGATCTGAACTGGCTGTTATTATGCAAAATGATAACGTTGAATTGATTAAAAAGCAGAAATCTTCCCTTATTTAAATGAGCAAACAAGCATAAGCCAATTTTTGTATAAATTATGCAGATTCATTTGAGTTTCAATATATTAATTAATTTTGGAACAACTATTAAATCATCACAAACAATTTTCCTTTAAAGTTTTGAAAATACCATTACGCTTAAACCTTAAGAACGCTGAATGCTGGAAATCGGTTCGTACTTAGGAGCACTGAGAATTAAAGGGTTAAAAAGCAGGCCTATTTATACAACAAATGCATGGTGAAGGCAGTAATGTCTAAACAGTGCTGGAGTTACACATCATGATCAAAGGCAGAAGGAAAGATTGTAACGTACCATGGGCATCAAAGAAATCGTCTAGAAAAAGAAAGCAGCATGCAGAGTTTGGTTAGATGCTAATGAACAGGCAGCAACGTGATCATAAAAACAGAACATGCTATATTTTCTATCCTTCCTGCAGAGCACAGCATTTCAAAAAGTAAGAGGAAAGAGATAGAGTCTGTGGAAAAGCAGGCACGGTGAACCATCTCACAAAGTTGAGAAAACTAAATCAAAATGTTAAAGATAACAGTAAAACTGTTAAAACCATCTATATTTTGGCGGAGATGAAGATTAATTCCAATTAGGATTGAGAAATTATTCATCTTTGATACAACCACCTGAAAGCTTTGATTTAATTACGTTTTTTACATTCAGTAGATTATTTCGCCGTTCAAAATGGAGGTTTGCACGGAGCTTGTACAGAATTAGAAATCTGTGGTAAAAATCCTGCTGTATCCATTTTATACTCATCCCTCTTCGACAGGGTTAATGATGCTGCACTGCTCTCGTAGCAACTCAAGTGGTTCAATATAAAAATCAAAGTTTAACTCGTCTAAAAGCAGAATAAAAGTAGTAAACATTAGCTAATCTTCACTTCCTCTGGTGAATACAAACGAAGAATTATTTTTTCCCCCCATAAAAACACAAATTAATTTTTGATTCGTAATATGCACCTAACACACTATCTCCTGGTTTCTTCAACTCTTATTTGAAATAAAATCTTTCTTTGTCTCCATCACCTTGTCGACTATTCTGACAGTGCAATCACCTGCTGCATAATTCGTACGATTCTCACTTCGAAAACAAGCCAATTCGCAGCAAGCAAAATAAGTGCAAAATTAAAGATTATAACTAAAAACAAGTTTTCGAAAGAGAAATATAATTTTACGCAAAAACGTTACAAGGTCAATGAACTGAGAAATCCGATTGAAAAGAGGTCAATGCCATATCGCATTTTGGCGAAAAAGGTTAAAATGTAATTCCTAGGAAACACAAATATTCAAAGTTTAAGGCAGTTAATGGAACTCCAGTCTCCAAATGGTCTCATTTTCCCTGCCTTTTTGATGATTAATTATCTCACCTTCAGGATCCTGGGCCAAATTCAGCGTTGCCAGGGTAACGAGTTTGAGTCCAACCATCAACCACCATGGCCAGGAAATCATTTTCTTTCAATCTCTACTTGATATGAATCTGAAATTGGAAAAGAACACCTTCCTTTAAAACACACTCAATTATCAGTCAAAGAAAATGCTGTTAAATGTCAGCAGTGCACTCAATGTTATCCCCCCCCCCCCCACCTCCATCCCCAAGCCTCATATCAAGACCAGAGCGATGAAATGATGATCCACAAACCATTAATTTAAATGCGCAGAAAATTATAGTGCACGGCCACATAATTTCCTGATACCTTGCACCCGTCATTCTCAATTTCTGCCTGGAGCTATGAATCACACCTGGGGAGTCAAAGAAACTGCTTTTTTTTTCTTGCTGTCATTATTTTGCCATTGAAAAGGCAGACGAGGACATGCCGATAATTGGAAAGACTTTAACAAGCTAGATGGTGCCTGGACATTTTGGAACCAACTCAAGAAGCCAACTTTTTACATGTCATCATGTGGTCACCCGGTCATTTGTTATTGGATGTGAACGGACACCTTGGTTACCACAGATTTTGTCAGCTACAACCAAAGTCCACTGTAAGGAGGCCCGTAATAATGCGGGAGGACTGTACACTGTCAATGAGTTGCTTTCAGGTGATGGGAGAAGGAGCCAAATGAGAGGAATAGATCGGGTGGAAGCACAGAGTCTCCTGCCCAGAGTAGCTGAATCGAGGACCAGAGAACATTGGGTTAAGTTGAACAGGTAAAGATTGAATGGGAATCTGAGGTGATATTTTTCACACAAAGGGTGGTGGGCGTATGGAACAAGCTGCCAGGGGAGGTAGTTGAGGCTGGGACTAAGAAACAGTTAGACTGGTACATGGATCGGGCAGGTTTGGAGGGATATGGGCTAAACGCAGGCAGGTGGGACTAGTGTAGCTGGGACATGTTTGTCGGTGTGGGCAAGTTGGGCCGAAGCGCCTGTTTCCACGCTGTATCACCGTACGACTCTAAGACTCCCTAGTAATAAAAGTGGACCAGGAATATTCAAAATCATGGTTTGGAATGGTGTGTAATATGAAAAATACCTGTATAAAATTTGCCGACATGTAATGTACCCACTCTAATTGAAGACTACCTTTGCAATCTTTGTGAATATAACTAAAAAAGGAAATGGACTTATATAAACACGCGAACATCAGAACTATTATGCCCGTTCTTCCCTGCAGCCAGTTCACTTCATTTCCTACAATACCAAAAAAAAATCCTTCGAATATGCTTATATTTAATATTTCTTTTCATTTAGTTTAGTTTACTGTCACATGGTACAACTAAAATAATATTTTGTTGCATGCTATCCAGTCAGCGGAAAGACTTTAAATCATTTTAATTCAAGCCGTCCACAGTGTACAGATACAGTTAAGGAGAAAGGAATAGATAGACATAGTCCAGTAAAGTCCGATTAAAGATAGTCCAAAGGTCTCCAATGAGGTAAATGGTAGTGGAGGATTGCTCTCAAATTGGTGGTAGGATGCTTCAGTTGCCTGATGTAGGCTGGTAAGAAACTCTCTGTGAATCTGGCAGTCTGCCTGTTCTGCCACTTCTGCACCCATTGAGTATATGTCCAATTCTGAATCGAGCAGCATCGGGGACGGCACGGTGGTGCAGCGGTGGAGATGCTGTCTTGCAGCGCCGGAGACCCGGGTTTGACCCCGACTACCGGTGCTGTCTGTACGGAGTTTCTACGTTCTCCCTGTGACCGCGTGGGTTTTCTCCGGGTGCTCAGGTTTCCTCCCACACTCCAAAGACGTGCAAATTGTCCATAGTGTGTGCAGGACAGTGTTGGCGTGGACTCCGTGGGCCGTGTGGGAAATGGTTTCCTCCTACATCCCAAAGACGTGTGGTTTTGTAGGTTAATTGGCCCACTCCAAATCTGAGGAAGGACATTATTGCCATAGAGGGAGTGCAGAGAAGGTTCACCAGACTGATTCCTGGGATGTCAGGACTGTATTATGAAGAAAGACTGGATAGACTTGGTTTATACTCTCTAGAATTTAGGAGATTGAGAGGGGATCTTATAGAAACTTACAAAATTCTTAAGGGGTTGGACAGGCTAGATGCAGGAAGATTGTTCCCGATGTTGGGGAGGTCCAGGACAAGAGGTCACAGCTTAAGGATAAGGGGGAAATCCTTTAGGACCGAGATGAGAAGGACTTTTTCACACAGAGAGTGGTGGGTCTCTGGAACTCTCTGCCACAGAGGGTAGTTGAGGCCAGTTCATTGGCTATATTTAAGAGGGAGTTAGATGTGGCCCTTGTGGCTAAGGGGATCAGAGGGTATGGAGAGAAGGCAGGTACGGGATACTGAGTTGGATGATCAGCCATGATCATATTGAATGGCGGTGCAGGCTCGAAGGGCCGAATGGCCTACTCCTGCAACTAATTTCTATGTTTCTATGTTTCTATGTAAAATATCCCCATCATGTAGGCAGTGGATAAGAGAGTGGGATAACATCGAACTATTGATTAGTACAGGTGTCAGGGGTTATGGGAAGAAGGCAGGGGAATGGGGTTAGGAGGGAGAGACAGATCAGCCATGATTGAATGGCGGAGTAGACTTGATGGGCTGAATGGCCTAATTCTGCTCCTATCACATAAGGAGTGTCCAGGGTGAGACTGGTCCTTGATTATGGTGACGATCTTGCCGATTCAGCTTGAGTTGTAAATGGAGTCAATAGAAGCGAGGTTGGTTTACGTGATGGTCTGGGCTGCATCTAAAGTTCTCTGCAATTTCTTGAGGTCTTGAATAGAGCTGTTCCCAAACCATGCTGTGAGGAAGTGGAGATTTAGCTAACATTTCTTGTTCTTTGGCCTTTTGCACCTTAGCAAACTGCATTTAGCACAATACAGTTTGTGCTAAACCAACGGTATTGATACGAAAGCAGTGCAGAATTATGTAGTCTGTGACGGAGCCTCCACAGCCGAAAGTTTATTCTGAAAACAATAAAATCCCACTATTTAAGTAGAGTAGAAACATGGAACTGCATATGCTGGTTTACACAAAAGGACACAAAATGCTGGAGTAACTCAGCAGGTCAGGCAACATCCTCATGGAGTCACAGCGTGGAAACATGCCCACACCGCCCAACATGTCCCATCTTGTTGTACAGCGAAGCGCATTGTTTTGCATGCCACCCAGTTACATCAGATAAGACTCTGCATAAATAGCCAAGCCAAAACTCAAGTACAACAGGTAGAGCAAAGGAAAGGACCCAGAGTGTAGAATCCAGCAGTTCTCAGCAATGTAGGGCACCCAGTCCAGAGCTTGGTGGCATCTCTGTTGGTGGGCATCACATGGGGTGGCACTATGGCGCAACGGTGGAGTTGCTACCTTGCAGCGCCAGAGACTATGGGAGCTGCCTGTACACAGTTTGTACGTTCTCCCTATGATTGCTTGCGATCAGGGATAAGGCTTGCGTACAGGGATTACTGGAAGGCACGGACCCGGTGGGCCGAAGGGCCTGTTTCCACACTGTATCTCCAATGTAAACTAAATTCCCTGGAGCTGACCAGGCAATGGGAGCTGGAGTGGCAGAAAGGTGAAATGCAGGCCTCAGAGATGAAGCGATGACAAGATCATCCTGGGAAACTTCCTTCAAGATCAGTGAAAGGTCAGGGTAATGAAGTGGCCACGGTGGCGCAGCGGTAGAGTTGCTACCTTACAGCGCTTGCAGCACCGGAGACCTGGGTTCCATCCCAACTTCGGGTTCTGTCTGTATGGGGTTCGTACGTTCTCCCGTGTCCTGCGAGGGTTTTTTTCCCGAGACCTTCGGTTTCCTCCCATACTCCAAAGACGTAGAGGTTTGCAGGTTAATTGGCTTGGTGTATGTGTAAAATTGTCCCTAGTGCGTGTAGGATAGTGTTAATGTGCGGGGATCACTGGTCGGTGCGGACTTGGTGGGCCAAGCTTCCGGGTTTCCGCGCTGTATCTCAAAACTAATTTAAACTACAATACATCCACACCGATATACAGTATGGTCAGAAACAATCGATAAATAACTCTCCTTCACTGTGAAGGCTGATTAGATAATTAGTTTACACAGTGGCGCAGTGGTAGAGTTGCTGCCTTACAGCGCCAGAGACCCTGGTTCAATCCTGACGACGGATGCTGTCTGTACGGAGTTTGTACGTTCTCCCCGTAACTGCCAGTTTGTTCTCCGGATGATCCGGTTTCCTCCCACATTACAAAGACATACAAGTGTGTAGGTTAATTGGCTCGGTAAAAAAGTAAATTGTCCCTAGTGTGTGTAGGATGGTGCTCGTGTTGCGGGGATCGCTGGTCGGCATGGACTCAGTGGGCCAAAGGGCCTGTTTTACACGCTGTATTTCTAAACTAAACTAACAGAAACAAAGAAACATAGAAAATAGGTGCAGGAGTAGGCCATTCGGCCCTTTGAGCCAGCACCGCCATTCAATATGATCATAGCTGAACATCCAAAAATCAGTCCCCATTCCTTATTTCTCCCGATTCCCTTGATTTCATTAGCCCTGAGCTATATCTATCTATCTCTTGAAAACATCCAGTGAATTGGGCTCCACTGCCTTCTGCGGCAGAGAATTCCACAGATTCACAATGCACTGGGTGAAAAAGTTTTTCCTCATCTCAGTCCTAAATGGTCTACCACTTATTCTTAAACTGTGACCCCTGGTTCTGGAGATCCCCCCAATATCGGGAACATTTATCTGCATCTAGCCTGTCCAGTCCCTCAAGAATTTTATATGCTTGCTATCAGATCGATAAGCATATGCTAACTTTATTTTACGTAATCTTGCAATTCGTTCGGAGTTTATCTAGCTTGCTTGCCTATGAAACGAAACCTACAGGGCTGACTCTGCAGGGATTCAGCATTGTCTTTGTACTCCTATCTTGATCGGGCTTGCATCCATCCCGGGGGAGAAATATACATTCAGAAATTAATAACTCAGAGAAAGCAACAACCAGCGCACAACTTGCATTAATGCAACGTGACAGTGTGAAGCCAGAGGGATTTTGTTTAAAATAAAACATACATCGCATCGGTGGTGGGCCCCGCAATTTAGTTTAGTTGCAGCGCGGAAGCAGGCCCTTCGGCCCACCGAGTTGGCGGTGACCAGTGATCCCCACACACTAACCCTATCCTACACTCACACACTAGGGACAATTTTACATTTTATACATTTTATACCAATCCAATTAACCTACGTCTTTGGTGAGTGGGGTGAAACCAAAGATCTCGGAGAAAACCCATGCCATCACTGAACTAAACAAAACTATTGTAGCGTAGTGTGTGGGGGTAAACCGAAGATTTTGGAGAAAACACACGCGGGTCATGGAGAGAACGTGCAAACTCCGTAAAGACAGCACCTGCTGTCAGGATTGAACGCCGTAAGGCAGAAACTCTACCACTGTGCCACCCTTCTTGTGTCTCTAGCCGTCACTGGGGATATACTTTTTAAACAAGTCTCAAATATAGTTAATAGAATTTAATGATACAACTCACAACAAATGAGTTTCGTTTTTTTTTGGTTTGGAGGTACAGCGTGTCAAAATTAATGAGGGGTATATTTAATTCAAATCCCCCCAGGCCCATATATTCCCAGACTTGGGATATCAGCATTGTATTAACCATGCTCCGAGGGTGGGCACCAATAACTGGCCTTTCATTGGATAAACTGACCTACAAAATGGTCATGCTGATGGCACTCGTAATGGCACAACGGGTCCAGTCCCTACATAAGCTAAGGATGGACGCCATGAACATATCCAATAGCAAGGTAACTTTCTTTATACAGGGGTTACTCAAGCAAGACAGGCCTGGTTCATCTGGCCAAAAATTGGATTTCCTGGCCTATCCCGTAGACTGTCGTCTATGTATCGTGGCTCACATATTACGCTACATAGAGGTCACTAAGAGTCTCAGGGGCATGGAGAGGGCTTTGCTCATTAGCCACAAACGCCCTCACCATGCAGTTACTGTGCAAACCATTTCCAGATGATAAATACCTTTTGTTTTGCAGCACAGTTTCATGTCTGAAATACGTTAACATACTCCTCAATTTCTCGCAATGGCAGTGTGTGAGCATGGACTCGATTCAGGGCATGAAATCACAGAGCTTTGAAATCTTCACTTAGTCACTCACATGACTCCGAAGTAAAATAGTAAGATTAAATGAGAACTTACCAGTTTGAAGTTTGATCTTTATTTTATGAGGAGTTACGATGAGGGATTACGTGCCCTCCGCTCCCAAACCCTCTATTATAAAAGTCAACTGGTATGTTAGTTCTCTTATCTTACTATGTTAGTCAACTCTGGTATCTGTGATTTCACACCGCTGCTTGAAGATGGCGGGGTCTTCACGTAATCCCTCATCGTAACTCCTCATAAAATAAAGATCAAACATCAAACTGGTACGTTCTCATTTAATCTTACTATTAACCTGCAAACCCATACGTCTTTGGAGTGTGGGATGACACCAAAGATCTCGGAGAAAACCAATGCCATCACTAAACTAAACTAAACTAGTATAGATCAAACAGCAAGCACAGTTCACGTTTAATTAGAATTTTACTTCGGAGTCACGTGAGTGACTACGTGAAGACCCCGCCAGCACGCATGCGCGACATATCGTCGTATGCATGCGGAAGTGGCAGTCGGGAGGAGCGGGGCTCCTCCAGCGTAAGTTTAAAAAACTGACGCAAGGTAAGTCTCATCGGAGGGTGAGCGTCGACGGAGCATGGAATCAAGAAAATCTAAACGAGCAGCGGCTAGAGCTGCCGCCATGGAGAGTAGCCAGCAGCGGGCTGGTTCTCCCGAGCTACAGGTACAACCTGCAGCTCCCGACTTTTCGCCCAGAAGAGCGTCTGGTACACCGCGGTCGGGCGGCAATTCTACCAGAAAGTCGGCCGGGGCCGCTGACTCAGCTGAGTCCGGACCCAAGGACACCCCGTTCGTTGAAAGCGACGGAGGTCGTCTTTCCCGCATGGAGCGGATGATGGAGCAAATGCTCCAGCGTGACCTGCTTTTGCAGGGGCAGAGTCACGGTGGGCCTATTCGCAGGCCCACGGCAGGCTCCTATCACGGACTGCCTAATGTCTCGCCCTCTTCGCAGGGGAGCATTGGGGGTCAGAACTGGGCTGACCCCGAAGAGGGGGAGTTGGCTGAAGAACCTACAGTGTCTGGGGTGCAGGAAGAGTTGCTGGAGATGGTCAACAAACATGCAGTGCCTTCTCAGAAAGGCCGACCTATCCATCCAAAGCTGGCAGCTAGCATAAATTATATGACTATAAACCAGCTCCAGGAGCAGGCTATTCACACCACAGCCGAAAAATATTTAGCTCCGGAGAATTGCAACTCCCTAAATGTTCCTACGGTGAACAACCCCATTTGGGGGAACATGAGCCCCATGATTAGAGGGCAAGAAGTCAAACTGCAGAAGATCCAGAAGCTATTGACCGCCGGAATTACGGCAGTGGCCAGAACTGCAGTGGGAATTGAGTTACCGGAGGAACTACAAGATGCCCTGGCTCTATTGTGCAACACACAATATGAGATTAACAACTTCAGGAAGAGCATCATAAAACCGGCACTCAAACCCAAATTTGCGGGGTTGTGCAAACCAGGCAATGTTCAACCACCGAACCTACTGTTTGGGGACAACCTTCCCAAACAGGTGAAAGACCTGGACGAGGAGGCCAAGGCCTTAGGCCTCATCAAGGTACCCAGTTCATCTAAACCTCATTACCCACAACGGCAGCACCCCTACACACCCACCGGCCAGCGATTTTATCACAGACCTGCCGGTGGTGAAAGCTCGAAGGCCGGTCCACCTGCACAGCGGTCTTTTTTAGGCCATGGCCCAGCCCGGCCTTCTTGGAAAATGCGCCACCCCTACACCGTGTCAACTCAACAGAAGAAACAAGGACAGAGGCCACAACACCGACAATAACCATGGAGGTAGGTGGGTCTGGCTTCCCCAGGAACATTCCTTGCCTAAATTCACAAAATGTGGGGGGCCGGTTGCACTTGTGTTATGAAGTTTGGCGCACACTTACCTCTGATCCTTACATACTCGGAAGTATTCAGGGCTACAAAATTGAATTTATTTACGAACTCCCTACCCCGGTCCAGCATTCACCTAGCCGGAAGTTTATACTTTCACAAAAAGAAAGAACGGCAGGGCATGCTGAACTGTTGAGGCTAATTGAAAAAGGAGTTATTGAGAAAACCACCAGAGAGCCTCAGGAGTTCGTATCCAATATATTTACCAAAAATAAAAGCGATGGCGGGTGCCGCATAATTATAGATCTGACCGAACTAAATACTTCTGTTCAGTATGTTCATTTCAAAATGGATACCTTTGACACAGCTAGGCAGTTAATAGCCTATGGGTACTATATGGCATGCATTGACCTCAAAGATGCATACTATTCAGTACCAATACACAAGGATCATAGGAAATACCTAAAATTTATCTGGATGGAACAACTATGGCAATACAAAGCCTTGCCCAATGGGTTATCATCAGCACCCAGACTGTTTACCAAAATGTTGAAACCAGCTTTGGCCTACCTAAGACAACAGAATCACACTGTAATGGCCTATCTTGATGATATCCTCATTGTTGGGGAGAATTTGGAAATGGCTGCATTGGCAGTTTTAGCCACAAAACATCTTTTCCAAAAGCTGGGATTCATCATACATCCAGATAAATCAAAACTGAAACCCTCTACCACCATGGATTACTTGGGGTTTACCATAGACTCGGTGCAAATGTCTATCACTTTACCACCAAATAAAGCGGTGGACTTGATAGAGGCTTGCAGGAGCCTTACTGGCATCAGGGATCCATCCATACGGCAGGTGGCCAGGGTAATTGGGAAGATAGTGGCTGCTTTTCCCGCAGCACAATTCGGACCATTACATTATCAAAACCTACAAAGAGCTAAAATTATAGCTCTTAAAAGACATGCAGGCCATTTCGACAGGCCTATGAAATTGCCAGAAAAGGCAAAAACCGAATTAAATTGGTGGATGGAGAATGCTCAAAATTGTTCAAAACCCATCATTATCATCAATCCCTCGATCATCTTACAAACTGATGCCAGTGCCCAAGGTTGTGGAGCAACTAATACCACCACTAGTTGTGGAGGGAGATGGAATGCACTAGAACTAACCCAATTCAAAACACTGGGAATTAACCATTCAGAAATGCTGGGAGCATTTCATGGCCTTAGGGCATACTGCTCAGACATGCACAAAATACATGTTAGGTTACAAATTGACAATACCACGGTGGTGGCTTACATTAACCACATGGGTGGAATAAAGTCGATATCATGTGATGAATTGGCTAACAATATCTGGCACTGGTGTCTGCACAGAGAAATTTGGATTTCAGCCACTTACCTCCCAGGTAAACTAAATACAGTGGCAGACACCAGGTCACGCAAATTTAACGACAACATAGAATGGATGTTGGATCGAAAAGTGTTCACAGATATTGTAGAACGTTATGGGACACCAGATATCGACCTTTTTGCGTCCAGATTAAATCACCAACTGCCAACATATGTTGCTTGGGAACCAGACCCAGGGGCAGTAGCAATGGATGCTTTCACGCTACACTGGGGGGACTTGTTCTGTTATACATTTCCCCCCTTCTGCCTCATCAGTCGGGTCTTGCAGAAAATCAGACAAGACTCCGCATCGGGTATTTTGGTTGTGCCCGACTGGCCTACCCAACCATGGTTCCCAATGGTACAGAAGATGGCCACAGAACCTTGTATTAGGGTCAATAAACGACCTAACCTGCTTATACATCCCGTCACAGGAGAACACCACCCATGTCATGACCGCATGGACCTGTTGATTTGCAGGTTCTGAAACGGCCACTTTTGGGGTACGGACTCACCAGCAGAACCATGGATACCATCTCAGCATCGTGCAGGGAGTCCACCCGTAAGCAGTACCTGCAGTTCCTACATCAGGAAATGGGAAAAATTCTGCTCTGCAACCAACACTACCTACGAATCAGCAACCATTACAGAAGTTCTGGAATTCTTGGCAACCCTTCACCATGACAAAGGACTGAGCTATAGCGCCATTAACTGTGCCAGGAGTGCCCTATCGACCTACCTGGGCAAGGGGAATGACCAATTGGGCATTGGATCACATCCATTAGTATCAAAACTAATGAGAGGAATATACAATTCCAATCCCCCCAGGCCCAGATACAACCACACATGGGATATCGGCATAGTATTAACTATGCTGCGAGGATGGACACCTAACTCAGGACTTACCCTGGACAAGCTTACCTACAAGGTGGTAATGATCATGGCACTCGTCACGGCACAACGGGTCCAGTTCCTGCACAAATTAAATCTGGATGCCATGTCCATATCCAATGACAAAATCACCTTTTATGTGCAGGGTCTGTTAAAACAAGATTGACCCGGAACGTCTGGACATACTTTAGAGTTTCTAGCCTACCCGGCAGATACTCGACTTTGCATTGTCACTTTATTATCACGATACATCTCAGTCACAAAAAAATCTCAGGGGCACGAAGAAAGCTTTGCTCATAAGCCACAAAAAGCCTCACCACAAAGTCACGGTGCAAACCATTTCTAGATGGATAAGGGTGGTTCTGGATGCGGCGGGGATAGACACTAATATATTTAAATCTCACTCCACCAGGGCGGCATCCACGTCGGCGGCTAGGAAGATGGAGGTACCATTGGACCACATCCTGGCCACAGCGGGTTGGAGTAATGAGAGGACGTTTCATCGCTTTTATAATAAACCCGTGGCCTCCACTGACTCTTATGCAGGGAGAATTTTGAGCTCTGCCAAATAATTTACCCTTCATGGGATATATATTTTTGTGTTTGGTTTGAATAAATACCTATTTTATTTTTCAGCCGGTGTTATGTCTGAATTACGTTCATCCTCTTATCCCAGCATAGCGGTGTGTGAGCATGGAGTTTCCAGGGCATGAAATCACAGAGCTTTGAAATCTTCACGTAGTCACTCACGTGACTCCGAAGTAAAATAGTAAGATTAAATGAGAACTTACCAGTTTGAAGTTTGATCTTTATTTTATGAGGAGTTACGATGAGGGATTACGTGCCCTCCGCTCCCAGCCCTCTATTATAAAGATCAACTGGTATGGAAGTTCTCTCTTATCTTACTATGTTAGTCTACGTTGCCATCTGTGATTTCACACCACTGCTTTGAAGAATGTCGCGCATGCGTGCTGGCGGGGTCTTCACGTAATCCCTCATCGTAACTCCTCATAAAATAAAGATCAAACTTCAAACTGGTAAGTTCTCATTTAATCTTACTATTAAAAGTAGGTATCATTAGGCTATTTGGCCCATCAAATCTACTCTTCCATTCAATCATGGCTAATCTCAGCCTCCTACTGCTTTTTTCCTGAAACCCGTTCGGATCAAGAATTTTCTCTATCTCTGCCTTATAACTATCCACTGAATATCCAGTGCCCGGGAGTGAACAGGGCTCGGTGCAAGCTGAGGCACAGTAGGCTCGAGCCACAGAGTCACGTCCTCATGTCTACAGGGAGTAGAATGTGCGCTGCCAGGCAGAACGGTGTTTGAACATCAAGCCAAGAGGTAACCAAGGCTTTCAGCAGGAGATGAGCAGAGGAAGGGGCAGTCAGGCTTTGCTACTTAGGTGGAAACAAGACATCTTAGTGATGGATACTAGCGGCAACAGATAATTCAAGGTCAAAAATGACAACATCATTATAAAGACTCTGGTTCGATTTCAGACAGTTGCCAGGGAGAGGGATGGTGTCACTTAGGGATTGGAGTTTTTTGAAAGGGAGGGAAGCTGACAGCTTTCATCTTCCAGCACTTAACTGCAGGAACCGTCTGCTCCAGCGGTGATGGATGTCAAACTAAGATGATGGATAAGGAGCGTGCAAGGGGTTTGAGAAGAAGAGTGCATGATGTAAGGAAGGTGGGTGGTCAGCTGTTAACAGGGCTGCACGGTTGTGCAGCGGTAGAGTTGCTGCCTTACAGCGCTTTCAGTGCCAGAGAAGCAGGTTCCATCCCGACTATGGGTGCTGTCTGTACGGAGTGTGTACGTTCTCCCCGTGACCTGCGTGGGTTTTCTCAGAGGTCTTCGGTTTCCTCCCACGTGCCGAAGACGTACAGGTTTGTAGGTTGATTGGCGACCTGGTATAAGCGAAAATGATCCCCATTGTGCGTAGATAGTGTTAATGTGCAGGGTTCGCTGGTCGGTGAGGACTCAGTGGGCCGCAAGGCCTGTTTCCACCCTGGAACTAAATTAAACAGGTTGATGAAGTATGAGGGGCTCTCGTGAATTAGATAATTGTCAGCGAGCAGAAGAGGAGAGATGGGCTAGTAAACGGGAAGAGAGGTTTGGTTTCCTGGACAACAGTGAAGGGAGGAAGGAGAGGCAAGCAGATCTCAATATAACTTGATGTTGAAGCTGCAACATGAGTAGGATGGCACAGTGGCGCAGCTGGTAGAGCCGCTGCCTCACAGAACCGGAGACCCGGGTTCAATCCTGACCTCGGGTGCTGTCGGTGCGGACTTTGCACGTTCTCCCCGTGACTGCGTGGGTGCTCCGGTTTCCCCCCATATCCCAAAGACGTGCGGATTAGTCGGTTAATTGCCCACTGTAAAATTGCCCCTCACTGCGCCAGAGACCCAGGTTCAATCTCGACTTTGGGTGCTGTCTGTGCGGAGTTTGCACGTTCTCACTGTAACCGCGTGGGTTTCCTCCCACATCCCTAAGAAGTACAGCTCTGTAAATTGCCCACAGTTTGTAGGGACTGAGTGCGAAAGTGGGAGAACAAGTTTTGCTCGGCGTGGACTCGGTGGGCCGACGTTTGGGTGGGCCTGTTTCTATGCTGTAATCTCCAAACTACAGCCAGGATCGTGGCCAGAGCTCAGCATCCTAACGTGGTCGCTTGAGCCGTCCGGCGTCGCGGGGCCGGTCCCACTTCGATCGCCGGAGCCGTGCGGAATTGTGCGGAGTTCGTCCCGACACCGCGCGGGGCTCCGAAAAACTGACAATGTCTGAAAATTCCGCGCGGCAACGGCTTGTCGGCTCGCAGTCGCCTCGACATTTACACACCGCCCCGACATCGTGCCTCCGTGACCCTCTATATGTGTGGCTCCGCGGCCCTGTGTGTGTGTGTGCCTTGGTGCCCCTCTCTGTGTGCCCCCCTCTGTCCTGGCGAACTTACCTTAGACTTCGCTCCAAGTTCGCCTCACTTTGCGCCGTGTTGCGCCACTCACCCGACCTCCGCGCGGCCCCGACTGCCGGTTTGGTTGCGCTTGCCGCATGCAGGCGCATGCTGGTGGGAACGGCCCTGTACAGGGGATCACCCGACCTCCGCGCGGCCCCCACTTCCAGTTTGATCGCGTTCATCGCATAGAGTTGCATGCTGGTGGGACAGGCCCTTTAGCCTGCAGGTGGCATTGCGATCACCGCCAGCTCTTTCAGCTGTTCAATGCTCCTAATCCTGGCAGGAATGGCAGGCAGCAGTCTTTACAGAACCTCTGTAGCTGGGTACTGCAGTGCTCACAGAACAACCCAACAGAGGAAGATGCCTAGGAAGGAAATTCAGACGCCGGTTTAAATCGGAAGATAAGACACACAATGCTGGAGTAACTCAGCGGGACAGGCAGCATCTCCGGAGTGACGTTTCGGGTCGAGACCTTTCTTCAGACTGATGCTTAGGGAGTGGGCGGCGGTACATAGGCAAGTGTTTAGATAAGGAAGCGTAAGGTGTGAACACGGGACAAAGGGAATGGAGATCAAGGCAAATGTAGAATAGACCATTGTTAGTTGGGAGCTGGTAACAACCAAGCAAACAGAGATAAAAGGGTACACAAAAGGCTGGAGAAACTCAGCGGGTGCAGCAGCATCTAAGGAGCGAAGGAGATAGGCGACGTTTCGGGTCGAGACCCTTCTTCAGATTGGTTAGGGATCAGGGAAATGAGAGATATAGACGGTGATGTGGAGAGATAAAGAACAATGAATGAAAGATATGCAAAAAAGTATCGATGATAAAGGAAACAGGCCATTGTAAGCTGTTTGTAGTGTGAAAATGAGAAGCTAGTGCGACTTGGGTGGGGGAGAGATAGAGAGAGAAGGAATGCCAGGGCCCGAGGGCTGAGGCAGAGGTGGGAAGGGGAGGAGACAGCAAGGGTTAACAGAATTGAGAAAATTCAATGTTTAAGCCCAGAGGATGCAGACTCCCCAAGAGGAATATGAGGTGCTGTTCCTCCAACTTGCGGTGTTGCTCACTCTGGCCGTGGAGGAGGCCCAGGACCGAGAGGTCGGATATGGAATGGGAGGGCGAGTTGAAGTTCTGAGCCACCAGAAGGTCGGGTTGGTTATTGCGGACTGAGCGGAGGTATTCGGCGAAACGATCGCCAAGCCTCCGCTTGGTCTCACCGATATAGATCAGCTGGCATCTGGAGCAACGGATGCAGTAGATGAGGTTGGAGGAGGTGCAGGTGAACCTCTGTCGGACCTGGAAGGACTGCTTGGGTCCCTGAAAGGAGTGGAGGGGGGAGGTGAAGGGACAAATGTAGCATCTCTTGCTGTTGAATATCTCTCGTTTCCCTGACCCCCAACCAGTCTGAAGAAGGGTCTCGACCCGAAACGCCGCCTATCTCCTTCGCTCCTTAGATGCTGCTGCACCCGCTGAGTTTCTCCAGCTTCTTGTGTAACCCTTAGAGAAGTCAATGTTCATACCGCTGGGGTGTAAGCTGTCTAAGCAAAATATGAGGTGTTGCTCCTCCAATTTGAGCTGGGCCTCACTCTGACAATGGAGGAGGCCCAGGACAGGAAGGTCAGTGTGCGAATGGGAGGGGGAATTAAAGTGCTGAACAAATGGGAGATCAGGTAGGTTCAGGCAGACTGAGCGGAGGTGTTCAGCGAAACGATTTGCTGATCCCGCGCTTGGTCTCGGCGAAATACAGGAGTCCACAATTTGACCAAGCACAGCAATTCAAAGGCCGGCTACCAACTCGTGATACCAGCGGTAGAGCAGCTGCCTTACACCTCCAGAGATCCCGGTTCGATCCTGACCACAGGTGCTGCCTGTACGCAGTTTGTACGTTCTCCCCGCGACCTCCATGGGTTTTCCTCAGGAGTCCCAGTTTCCTCCCATACTCCAAGGACGTGCAGGTTTGTAGGTTAATTGGCTTGGTAAAATTGTAAATTGTCCCTAGTGTGTGTATAATAGTGTCAATGTTTGGAGATCGCTGGTCGGCGCGGACTCGGTGGGCCGAAGGGCCGGTTTCCGCGCTGTATCTCCAAACTAAACTAAAGAATTATTAAAGACACCGTTGGCATCATCCTACACTGGGTTGAACCGTGAGAACCGCAGTACTCTAAAATGATATCAAGTTTGCAAAGTTTTGCACATTATATGTACAAATTGTACACTCTGGAGTTTAGAAGGATGAGAGGGAATCTAATTGAAACATATAAGATTATTAAGGGTTTGGACACGCTAGAGACAGGAAACATGTTCCCGATGTTGGGGGAGTCCAGAACCAGGGGCCACAGTTTAAGAATTAACGAGTAAGCCATTTAGAACTGAGACGAGGAAACACTTTTTCTCACAGGGAGTTGTGTCTGTGGAATTCTCTGCCTCAGAGGGCAGCAGAGGCCGGTTCTCTGGATACTTTCAAGGGAGAGCTAGATAGGGCTCTTTAAGATAGCGGATATTAGGAAAAGACAGGAACATTGGGAATGAATAATCATGATCACATTGAATGGCGGTGCTGGCTCGAAGGGCCGAATGGCCTACTCCTGCACCTATTGTCTATCTACCTATACTATTACTAAAACTCTCATCTTCACCACTTCCGATCTGCGTTGTTTTTAAATTTATGCAAAAACGGTACCCAATATCGCCAGGATTTTTTCGTCACATTACTCACCGTTCTCCTCTGCTCCAAGCACACCATGTGTTGTTGCGATCGGTGGAAGATTACAAAAGGTATGAAGGTTTAAAAAATCATGAGATCAGCAGATTGGTCTTCTCGCCTGTCAATCACCATGAACGTAATGCCCCTTCCAGCACCCACTGGAGAATAAAGACCCGGAGGCGGGGCTGAATCCGTGAGCATGTCCAGAAGCGGCCCGCCCAGAAGCTGTCCTCCCAGAATAAGGCTGAAGCAGCGGTGTGTGGGCCGTGTTCCGCGGGCAGGGCCTGTGAGCGCAACAGGCGCTGGGGACGGGAGCAGCTGAGTGAGCCCGGAGCCGGGTCCTGGAGCCAGGAGTGCGGTCAGAGCCGGGACCGGGAACCCGTGAGCCAACACAGCCCCCCTCCCCAAAAACCCCGCCCTCCCCCACAACCCCCCTCCCCTCCCACCAGCCTCCAATAGGCCCAGCCTGAAGCTGTCCCCCTCCCCTGTCTGCAGGATCTTCCTGCCTGAAGCCGTCACCGTCCCACGGCTACAGAACGCTCCCGCTGTTGCATTGGGGGAACAGCTGAGGGGAGGAGCTTTGGCCCAATTTATAAATCAACAAGCTAGGAAGAAGAATAAGGAAGATAAATAAATCCTAGACTACAGGCCGGATGTGCAGATGCTGGTTTATATCAAAGACAGACACAAAATGCTGGAGTACCTCAGTAGGTCAGTCAGCTTCTCTGGAGAGAAGGAATGGGTGACGTTTTGGGCCTGAAGGGTTCCAACCCAAAATGTTACCTATTTCTTTTCTCCAAGAGATGCAGTCTGACCTGCTGAGTTACTCCAGCATTTATTGTCACGTGGACCGTGGTACAGTGAAAAGCCGTTGTTGCGTGCTAACCAGTCAGCGGAAAGACAATACATGATTACAATTATCTTTCCAGGTGCGGCAGAGGTTCACCTGCACCTCCTCCAACCTCATCTATTGCATCCTCTGCTCTAGATGTCAGCTGCTCTACATCGGTGAGACCAAGCATAGGCTTGGCGATCGCTTCGCCCAACCCCTCCGCTCGGTTTGCACGAACCAACCTGATCTCCCGGCGGCTCAGCACTTCAACTCCCCCTCCCATTCCGAATTTCTGTCCTGGGCCTCCTCCATGGCCAGTGTGAGCCCCTCCGCAAATTGGAAGAGCAGCACCTCATATTTCGCTTGGGCAGTTTACACCGCAGCGGTATGAACATTGACTTCTCCAATTTCAGGAAGTCCTTGGTTTCTCCCTCCTTCCCGTCCCCTTCCCAGCTCTCCCATAGCCTACTGTCTCTGCCTCTTCCTTTCTTCTTCCCGCACCCCCCCCCCCCCCACATCAGTCTGAAGAAGGGTCTCGCCCCGAAACTTCACCTATTCCTTCACTCCATAGATGTTGCCTCACCCGCTGAGTTTCTCCAGCATTTTTGTCTACCTTCAATTTTTCCAGCATCTGCAGTTCTTTCTTAGAATTGAGTCATTCAGGTGCAGCCAGTAAACCGAGGGTCACCAATGAGGTAGATAGTAGTTCAGGACCGCTCTCTGGTTGTGCCAGGATGGTTCAGTTGCCTGCTAACAACTGGGAAGAAACTCTCCCAGAATCTGGAGGTGTGCGTTTTCACACTTCTAGAAACATAGAAAATAGGTGCAGAAGGAGGCCATTCAGCACTTCGAGCCAGCACCGCCATTCATTGATCATGGCTGATCGTCCCCAATCAATAACCCGTGCCTGCCGCCCGATGGAGGGGTGAAGAGGGAATGGCCGGGGTGCGGCTCGTCCTTGATTATGCTGCTGGCCTTGCCGAGGCAGCGTGAGGTGTCGATGGCGTCAATGGAAGGGAGGTTGGTCTGGGCTGCGTCCACAATTCGCTATATAATTATTTTCCTTTCCAGGACAGTCTGCCACTTAGTTTTAATAGGTGCTCATAATATCGGGTTATATTTATGCATGCAGCCAAGGAACAGTAGGGGAAACATTGATTCCTTATCGGATTCACTTAAAACAGCAGAGAGCACCAGTTTAGGTTACCAACTGCCGTGCAATATGTAATCTCATTTTGTTTCCATACTCCAACATCTGCGTCTGTTTTTCGGGGAGTGGGTGGGTAATGGAGCAGCGATGATTGTGTTCTGCCCCCTGTATTTTATCCCCAAATAAGCATGCAAGATAAAAAATATTCATTGATCCGGGTTCATCAGAATAATGTGATGTTATGTAGACGCTGGGAACAGTATCAACAAAGACGCATCTGTGCTCACGTTAAATCACGACGCAGAGGCATTAACACTAGAAGGCACGACACATTTAGATGTTTGTGATTCATTCAGGAGGTTTTCTGCTGCCATTCTGCCATTTTCCACTGCAATTATACTTGGTTCAGAGATACAGCGCGGAAACAGGCCCTTTGGCCCACCGAGTCCGCGCCAACAAGTGACCCCTGCACATTAGCACCAGCCTACGCACACAATTTATACTCACACCAAGTATACAAACCCAAGCCAAATAACCTAGAAACCTGTACGTCTTTGGAGCGTGGGAGGAAACCGAAGATCTCGGAGAAAACCCACGCGGTCACGGGGTGAACGTACAAACTCCGCAGGGACAAACACCCGTGGTCTGGATCGAGCCCGGGTCTCTGGCGCCGTAGGCGCTGTCAGACAGCAACTCTACCGCTGCGCCACCGTGCCGCCTGTATTTCTAAACTGAACTAAACTAAAACACTAGCACTAGCGCTGTGCTACCTTCAGGTCTCAAGTGGAACTAAACTGAAACATTCAGAACCGACTGCATCAACAGCAATTGGGGGTCAAGGAAAGAGCGTTCACGTCGCAGCCCTGTTTCCACCAATCTTTCCACCACCACGCACAAGAAGCACAAAAAGCGACAAGACGGACAACCATTGTATGCAGATGCCGAGAAGTGTGTTCAGCTCTGGCTGAACAACTTCTAATCTCGTGTGTGGATTCGATAAGGAGAAGAACAGCAATTTGAAAAATAAACTACATCTCACTGCTGATTTCTTTGAAGTTGAGCAACATGAACATGTATGGATGGATTGTGAGGCAAAAAGAAAATGACATAAAATATGTTGCATATTAAATGCTCATTTGATCCAACTGGTCTGTACCAATTCTAATGCTCTCATTGTTCCTCAACACTATATGCTTTAACCAGATGTTTCTGACATCCAAATGTTAAACGCTGAGGAAATGTAGGAACTAGAAACTGAAGGGACCCGGTGGCACAGTGATGGAGTTACTGGCTTCCAGCGCCAGATACCCGGGTTCGATCCTGACTACGGGTGCTGTCTATACTTAGTTTGCACGTTCTCCCAGTGACAGCTTGGGATTTCAATGGGTGCTCCAGTTTCCTCTCATGTTCCAAAGACATGGGGTCTTGCAGGGTGATTGGCTTATGAAAATTGTCCCCAGTGTGTTGGATAGAACTCGTGCACTGGTGATCCCTGGTTTGTGTGGGCTCGGTGGGCTGAAGAGGCTGTTTCCATGCTGCATCTCTGAACTAAACTGAACGGTGTAGAAAGGAACAGCAGATGCTGATTTATACCAAAGATGGAAACACAAATAGCTGGAGTAACTCTGCGGGTCAGGCTGCATCTCTGGAGAAAAATAAAAGGTGACATTTCGGCTCGAGACCCTTTTCGGACTGAGGCAGGGTTGAAAAGATGAGATACGTGAAGTATATAGGACAAAAGGTACATAGAACAAATGAATGAATGATATGCAAAAGAACAAATCAAGGCCAAAACTAAACGACAATATGATACAATAGAACTTTATTTATCCAAGGAGGGAAATTGATCTGCCAACATTCATAAAATACAAAATACATGAAACATGACAAATGGAAAGGATTGAGGATGCGCAAAGATTGGGGAGGGGGTAGGGAGTGGAGTCAGTCTCAGTCTACCTCACAACAGAAGGGGGAAGAGTGGTACATTTTGATAGCCACAGGGAAGAAGGGTCTCCTGTGGCGTTCTGTGCTGCATCTTGGTGGAACCAGTTGCTGAAGGTGCTCCTCATGTTGACCAGTGTATCATGGAGGGGGTGAGCTGTACTGTCCAGGATGTTCTGCAGTTTGAGGAGCATCCTCCCCTCCAAGACTGTAAATTGCTCATTCTAAGCTTCCCCCCAGTCTAGTTTCAGTCGAAAATCATTGAGTCAAGCACTTGTGCATCTAAAATTTATTTTGACAAAACACAATTACAGTTCCTACCACTGTACCTAACCACCGCGGGTTCGATCCTCGTATCTGCCTGATCAAACCCCTTTGGCCTTGCTCAAACAGAATAACTACGGAAGGTCACACAGTCCTAAGCGTTCTCCCAGAAGATTGACACAGCACCTCGTGGTAGCTGACTTTTATAGGTCCCCGAACCTCGCGGGGTCGATCCACATGGGGTGGTCTCTTTACAATCCAATTACAGATATCGATTAACCCCGTACATGACAGACGTTTCCCTAACCCAATAATTCAGTGGCTATTACATTGTATTCAAACAGTGTTTCTCAGAGGAAACGAACATTGCAACATGTGCCCTAATATGCAATAAAACCAGGCAAGGCTCAATACTTAATCCAATCAACATCCAGCAAAGTAAAGCTTTGCAACATTATTTACAGTGTGTATGTTTGGCTTGCATTCACCCAATCCATTCTATGCATTTTGTACCTTATTGTCAGGGTCTGCAGATGTTCCCATTCTCTTCCTGCATCTCTGATCTAGGCTCTAGACAAACTGGCACCACTCTACAGCTTGTCCCAATTCTACAGAAAGCACTTTTAAATTGACCAAATGGCCTAACAGCCCCAAAGCCCTTACTCAATTTTAGTGTCCTGGCCTCTCCAATTTGGCCATAATTAACAAGGTCACCTCCCATGAATCCAACTCTGCCCCCAGGACAGAGACAGCCTTCCTCATGAGTTTGTTGATCTTATTGACGTCCGCGGCCTTCGCCCCGCTGCCCCAGCATACGACAACGAAGAGGATGGCACTGGCTACCACCGATTGGTAGAACATCTGCAGCATCTTACTACAGACGTTGAAGGAGCGGAGCCTTCTCAAAAAGTACAGGCGGCTCTGTCCCTTCTTGTGCAGGGCCTCAGCATTCCTAGACCAGTCCAGTTTGCTGTCCAGGTAAACTCCAAGGTATTTGTACTCATTGGTAAACTGCACAAGTAGCTCTTAATTAAATAGGGACACCTTGATATTGAACACCAGTGGCTGTTATTCTGCCTGCCACAGAGAAGATTATACTTAAACTTGCTTGTTAATATTGTACAACATGCTTTAAAACCTTTCTGACTTTCATGCGTTCTCCCGGTGTGAACTTTTAATATCCCAGCTGTTATCAGTCATTTGATAGTCAAGTATTTTATTTCCTATATGAAGGCAAGAAAGCAACCTTGCCATCACTTTAGTGTAGTCGGGACCTCGCCAGAAAATTCAATTATTACTTCCAGTTGTTCAGATGTTAGTTCAAGTGCATTTACTTCAAAATTGAATGGTCCTTGGAAACAGACTGTCATATTTTACAGATATCAGACTGTGCTGCATCAATGGAACCTTACAATGAAGCCTCATGCACGTGACAATTAACCCCCGTTCAACTATAAAAACTTAATAACGGCTGGTGAAAATAAAGTTCAAACGCGAATAAACGTGGCTGGCACAATAATATTCGGACAATTAACATCATTGTTAGGGCGCAATGGTAGAGTCGCTGCCTCACAGCACCAGACACCCGAGTTTGATCTTGACTATGGGTGCTTGTCTGTGCGGAGTTTGTACATTCTCCCTGTGACCTGCGTGGGTTTTCTCTGAGATCTCCGGTTTCCTCCCACACTGCAAAGACGTACAGGTTTGTAGGCTAATTGGCTTGGCATCAATGTAAATTGTGGCTAGTGTGTGTAGGATAGTGTAAGTGTGCGGGGATCGCTGGTCGGTGCGGGCTTGGTGGGCCGAAGTTCCTGTTTCCGAGCTGTATCTCTCAACTAAACTAAACCAAACTAAACTAAAGATACTGGAACATATTGTCAGAACAATAGCATAGTGTTATAAAGGGCATCCAAAGGCTGTTCAATGCACTGGTCAGTAAACAGCGTTGGGTAATTTTTGTGAATGGTAAGCCTGATAACCCTCCTGTTATTTGTGGTGCTTAGCTGGAAATGGTTTCTCAAATCAATTGCATGTCTCTGCAAAAAATGGAGACCGTGGACATTCTGAAGAACGCACAAAGCTGAACATAATTCAGCGGGTCCTGTAAATCTGAGCTAGGATGATGTTGCTGGTGTCATGTAAGATTCTGCAGATGTTCTATGAATCAGTGGTGGCCAGTGCCATCTTTATCGCTGTCGTGCGCTGAGGCGGCAGGGAGAAGGCCGCGGACGGCAACAGAATCGTCAAGCTCATCGGGAAGGCTGGCTCCGTCCTGGGAGTGGAGTCACTGGAGGAGGTCTTGGAGGGGGGGGAATGCTCCTCATCCTGCGGAGCATCCTGGAAAATACAGCTCACACCCTCCATGACACATTGGTCAACCTGAGGAGCACCTTCAGCAACAGACTGGTTCCACCAAGATGCAGCACAGAACGCCACAGGAGATCCTTCTTCCCTGTGGCTATCAAACTGTACAACTCCTCCCCCTTCTGTTGTGGGGTAGGCTGACTCCTCTCCCCTTGGGTGACGTATCGGATCAAGACTCTTCAGACTGAGAGGCAGAAGGTTCTCGACCCGAAACGTCACCTGTTCCTTCTCTCCAGAGATGTTGCCTGTCCCGCTGAGTTGCTCATGCATTCTATGTATCAGGAGTACATGCATTCCATTTAACATACCAGGCCTTTTGTTCCTGTCCTCTATTTAAGATCATGAGGGCCTGGTTCCCGCACACAATTTCACCCTCTGCAGCCCCAGTTCTCACCCTCCACTTTAACTCGTCACGGCCATAATTCCGGGGTGGGAGATTGCAACCTTCACGTGGTCCACCCTGTTTCAACAAATGCAATCAACCTGGCGTGCACAAACAGAACATCAAATAGAACAAGTTGTTTTACAGCTTTAGGCTGTGCACGCCATACGCAAGAAGAAGAGGAAGAAGCCATAATTCCCTGTCAAACTTGAAATTCTTCAGTCCTTTAGTCCTTCAGACATAAAATTAGGGGCATGAATTTACAGTGAGAGGGGAATGATTTAATATCTCAACTTCATAAGACAACGTAGTCATGTCCCACGCGTCTTCCACAGGAGCATGAAGAGGAGGCTTCCAGCATTAGGTCCCCATTTCCTTATTATTCATTTATCACAACGCTCCAGTTGTTGGTTTGGTGTATGCAGCAACATAATATGAACCTGAACGTCATTGGGACTTGGGATGACGATTAGCCAGTGATGGACTAGAATTTCTCTCAGCCTCCCCACCACTGAAGGGATTTACGGGAATCGCTGCCTCCAAAAGGCTGCCAGCATCATCAGGGTGACCCACTCCACCATGGCCACACACTCATTTCACTCCTGAACACGCATATGTGTTTTTCGGTGTGTATCAGTTTTAGTTTTAGTTTTAGAGAAACAGAGCGGAAACAGGCTCTTCGGCCCACCGGGTCCGCGCCGACCAGTGATCCCCGCACATTAACACTATCCTACGCCCACTAGGGACAATTGTTACATTTACCAAGTCAATTAACATAATCACCTCAAGTCACGTTTATTTATATAGCACATTTACAAAACAACTCTCTTTGGCCAAAGTGCTTTACATTGGTGGAGGTACTAACGTTATACAACATAGAAACCTGTATGTCTTTGGAGTGTGGGAGGAAACCGACAATCTCGGGAAAAACCCATGTAGGCCACGGGGAGAACGGACAAACTCCCGAGAGAAAGCACCCGTAGTCGGGATCAAACCCGGGTCTCCAGCACTGTATTCGCTGTACGGCAGCAACTCTACTGCTGCGCCACCGTGACCGTATATTGTGTGTACATGTATTTATATATGTGTATATGTGCGTGTGTATCTATATTACTAAAAGTCTGATCTTGACCACTTCCTGTTGTTCTGTATATTGATTTTAGAAAAATCGCTGCCCTTTTTGTCCATCTTACTCAGAGTCCCCTCCGCTGCGCAGGACAAGAGGATTTTTCCCATCAATGTAAAATAAAAGAGTTATTAGTGTTTAAATAATGTTGAGATTCTCTCTCCTGAAGGCCACGCCCCTTCCGGAGGGACTATAAACCCGGAAGTGTTGAGTGCCTCAGTCAGTCTCTGCAAGATGGGGGAAGCGAGAGGGTCACATTTCTCAGTCTGAGCTGTGAATAACACCAAACACATGTCTACTAAACTGTGAGTGTGGTTTTACTGAACTTGAGTGCCCTTAATGTGGTTTGAAAATTAAAATGTGGTTGGTTTCAACTAAAGCACAGCAAATGGTTGGTGGTGGTGGTTGGTTTGAACTAAACCTCAGCAAATGGTTGGTGGTGATTGGTTTGAACTAAAGCACAGCAAATGGTTGGAACTTGACAACTTCTTGTTTGCACTGTATATTGATTTCAGATAAAACACTACCATTTACGGCTATGATTTTTGGCCATCTTACTCTGCTTGAAATGGCAGGAAACTGCATTTGAATTTGGTGGCCTTGCACCTTGCTTGAAATGGAATTTCAAGGAATAGCTGTGAGTCAACTTCCAGCCCACCAGCCGTGAGTGAGCTACCAGCACATCAGGCTTAAATGACTGAGCTGCCACCCCAAGAATCCATTTGGCCCACAATGTCCATACTAGCCCTCTGGAAACTAGTCCCTTCAGCCCACACCCACACTAGCACTCCAGAAAGCCCCCGCCCCACTGGCCATGAATATTGGAACTGGTGGAGAGGTGGAACATTGCATTGGGGGACCAGCCCACCTGTGTGAACATGGGATCCAACACGTTGAAAAATTAGCGGCGACCAAAATGAAGCCGCCATGGAGAGCAGTGAGAATTCTCGTGCCGTAGGTGGGTCGCCAGGAGGTCCTAGTGGGTTGCCAGGACGTCGAAGCTTCTCTTAGGTTCTTGTAGGTTGTCGCCGGTGCTGACCGGTGAATTTCATTGGCTCATTGGGGAAAAAAAAGGTATGCAGTATTTTTCAGAACCAGGGATAACCGACCGGTAATGTTAAATGTCCGCCGAGCTTCACAGCCGTGTGTCTCTGGCTTCTTAAAAGTTGTCTCCACTCCTTCTCCCCTCCTCTTTTAAAGGACTTACCGTACACTGTGCTTTTTTGCTTCTTAATTTTTGTTCATCGCGGTGAGTGTATCACATTGGCTTTGCACTGTGGGAATTTCACTCAGACAGCACTCCCCCCTCTTGCCCTGTCCCCCGCCTGCATAACGGGCTGGTGAAGGCAGCGATGTGTGTGTGTGTGTTCCACTCTGACAGTAGCCATTCCAGTTGCCGGTTTTTCAGGTGACTGCCGGCAACTTGACAGTGCCAGCAGTCCGCTGAAAAATCACCTAAGTGGGACAGGCCCATAAAGCAGTAAGTCTGCCACCGAGCCACCGTGTCATTTTTGTTTTGTTTTTAAGTGAATGTCACGGAAAATCTTTATTTTCGCTATGACAAACTTAAAATAGGTGACATGGATTTCTGTGGAGGTTCCTCCACATGTTTCGGAGACCTTGGGAAATGATTTAATTGTTCTCACATCCATTGTCAGGGCTTTCTTAGTCCTTCCTCCGAAGTCATGTTGAATGTGTGAAAAGGGTCTGCACAGGAATCTATCACCATGGAAACTCACTCAATGGTGTCTTCTCCAGCCTATTTTTTTTTTTAAATCTTTTCTCGAGCTTCTTAGGCTATCTAAGTCCCCTATTTCCTGGTGGATATTGGGGCAATTAGGTGCAAAGTTTATGAATTTGTTGATTAGCAATTCCTTTCTAATGCTGAAGATCTCACCAAGAACGTTGAACATTTTCAGAAGGATAACAAGATTCACCCGTACCACACAACAAGCCCCATCTCTATGCGGGGTTCTTTTCAAACATAAATTACATATATACATGGGCGACACTGCCTCAAAGCGCCGGAGATCCAGGTTCAATCCTGCCTTTGGGTACTATGTTTAGTTTAGTTTGGAGACACAGCGCGGAAACAGGCCCTTCGGCCCACACCGACCAGCGATCCCCGCATATGAACACCACCTTAAACACGTACTAGGAGGGACAATTTATAATTACATCAAGCCAATTAACCTACAAAACTGTACGTCTGGGGGGGAGAATCGTAGATCTCGGAGAAAACCCAAGCAGGTCACGGGGAGAACGTGCAAACTCCATAATTGGGATCGAACCCGTGACCCGGGCCTTTGGCACTGTAATTAGGTATGTTGCAAAACTTACCTTTAGCGGCGCTGCACTTCTGCCATTCCCCGTGTGCGCAACTTTAGCGCCTTTCAGAGGGGGGTGGGCTTAAAGTGCCGTTTTTCGACAGACCTGGATAATCGATGAATGTCGGGCGATTTCGTTGCGGAAGAAAAATCGCTCCGACATTTCATCAATGAAGGTATTTTTAAATTACTCTAAATTATTTATTAACTAGAGTAATTTAAAAATCACCTTCAAAAGCCGTGAGCACTGACAACCGGAAGGATTTTCCCATAGGGGAGAAAAAAAGGTAAATAGTTTATTTTTATATTAAAAGTTGGTTTTTCGGGAGGGTTTAATAATTTTTTTATGTTGCGAAATGGGGTCCCAAAAAATCTATGAACAAACAGTATTTTTCCTCCCGACTTCACCGCTAACCGCAACGTTCCAATCCACCGCATTCCACTAAAACCCACTCGCTAGTTGATTTAAGTGGCCATTAATTTACAGGCATAAAACACTAAATTCCTTCCATTTGGCCCAGAAATTCATGAAAATGAGATTTAAAAAATATGTTATATTGTGGATTATTGTGTGAGTGTTATTTGGACACTTAGGCAATTTAAAAAAAGTTTATCTTTTCTTAAGAAATGGATAGATGTTTAGATCTACTCATTGAATTTTGTAATTAGCTACAATTAGATAACTAACTAATTATATGCTTTAATTTCAGGTAATCCAAGTAAGATTGTTTAATATTTGTTTCAGAATGCTTCAATCTATAATAACTGAAAATTTCATTGAGTTCTCTTAATTTTTAAGAAAGTTATGGGCTTTTAACTTTTCCAGATCACAGCTTTTGAGTTAAGTCAATTGAAAGACAATGGGGAGCAAGATGCTAATTTCCGAGTATGAAAATGGCCATAACTTTCTTAATACTGAAGATATGAAAGTAAATTAGGTGTCAAATTATCTGATGGGATAAATTGCAGACTTGATTTTTAAAATCTCAAAATTTTGTAACATTGCTACTGTAATGGAGCAACTGGACTGCTGCGCCTTCATGCCGCCCATCTATCTGTGGAGAAATTGTGTGCCCTCCTTCCGAATTCATGACATGCGAGTCGATAGGTTAATAGGTAAATAATCGTCTCTGGTACATGGGCTAGTGGGAGAATCTGAGGGGGGGGGGGGGGGGGGGGGGGGGGTGTGGTTGATTTGAAGATGAGGATGAATAAAAAAGGGATTACTGAAGGATTGGCGCCAAAATCCCTATAAAGAGTAGGGATTAACAGGTCCCTTTCAGAATGGCAGGCAGTAACAAGTAGGGTACCGCAAGGCTCGGTGCTGGGACTGCAGCTATTTACAATATACATCAATGATTTGGATGAAGGGATTAAAAGTAACATTAGCAAATTTGCAGATGACACAAAGCTGGGTGGCAGTGTGAACTGAGTGGAGGATGCTACGAGAGTGCAGGGTGACTTGGACACGTTGGGGGAGTGGGCAGATGCATGGCAGATGAAGTTTAATGCGGATAAATGTGAGGTTATCCACTTTGGTAGCAAAAACAGGAAGGCAGATTACCATCTAAATGGCGTCAAGTTGAGAAAGGGGAAGTACAGCGGGATCTGGGGGTCCTTGTACATCAGTCTATGAAAGCAAGCATGCAGGTACAGCAGGCAGTGAAGAAAGCAAATGGCATGTTGGCCTTTATAACAAGAGGAATCGAATATAGGAGCAAAGAGGTCCTTCTGCAGTTGTACAGAGCCCTAGTGAGACCACACCTGGAGTATTGTGTGGATTGTTAAGGGTTTGGACACGCTAGAGGCAGGAAACATGTTCCTGATGTTGGGGGAGTCCAGAACCAGGGACCACAGTTTAAAAATAAGGAGTAAGCCATTTAGAATGGAGATGAGGAAACACTTTTTCTCACAGAGAGTGGCGAGTCTGTGGAATTTTCTGTCTCAGAGGGCGGTGGAGGCGGGTTCTCTAGATGCTTTCAGGCTAGATAGGGCTCTTATAAATAGCGGAGTCAGGGGATATGGGGAGAAGGCAGGAACGGGGTACTGATTGGGGATGATTAGCCATGATCACATTGCTGGCTCGAAGGGCCGAATGGCCTACTCCTGCACCTATTGTCTATTGTCTATAAAATAAGATGGTCAGCTTGGATTTATTGGGTTGAATGGCACATTCCCATGCTGCATCTCCCCATGGCTTTATGACACTGCCGAATAATATGTGACTGACTCTATACCACGTGTTCATCAAAAGGCTTTCAAGAAACATCTGACAAAAGGGGCGGGACAGTGGCCCAGCTGTAGATTTGCTCCTTACAGCGCCAGAGACCCGGGTTCTATCTTGGCTACGGGTGCTTGTCTGTACGGAGTTTATACGTTGCCCCCGTGACCTGTGTGGGTTTCCTCTGGATACGAAAGAACTGCAGATGCTGGTTTAAACCGAAGGTTGGCACAAAATGCTGGAATAACAGGCAACTACTCTGGAGAGAAGGGATCTCTGACGAAGGGTCTCGAACCGAAGCATCTCCTTCTCTCCAGAGATGCTGCCTGTCCCGCTGAGTTACTCCAGCATTCTGTGTCCACCTTCGATTTAAACCAGCATCTACAGTTCTTTCCAACACATGTCTGTCTTTTGGTTAAGTTTTAAGTTTGGAGGCACAGCGCAGGATTTTCTCCGGGTGATCTGGTTTCCACCCACACTCCAGCGACGTGCAATTTTTTTAGGTTAATTTGCATGGTAACATTGTAAATTGTCCCTAACGTGTGTGTGGGATAGCATTAGTGTACAGGTTGATTGCTGGTCGGCGCAAATTCGATGGGCCAAAGGGCCTGTTTCGGTGCTGTGGCTCTAAGGTCTAGTAATCAAATTCATGTAAACACAAAGAACTGCAGATACTGGGTTTTTTTTGGGGTTTTTTTTTAAAGACACAAAGTGCTGGAGTAACTCAACAGGTCAGGCAGCATCTTAGGTGAGTCAAGATTCAAGAGAGTTTATTGTCATGTGTCCCAGATAGGACAATGAAATTTTTGCTTTGCTTCAGCACAACAGAATATAGACGGCATGAATACAAAACAGATCAGTGAGTCCATATACCATTGTATAAATATATACACACATGAATAAATAAAACAGATAAAGTGCAAATAAACTGATAATGGGCTATTAATGTTCAGAGTTTCGTTTGAGTTGAGTTCAATAGTCTGATGGCTGCAGGGAAGATGCTGTTTCTGAACCTGGACGTTGCAGTCTTCAGGCTCCTGTCCCTTCCACAATGGATAGAACATGGATAGGTGAGGTTTCAGGTCGGAAGAAGCATCCCGGCCCGAATCGTCGCCTATCCATGTTCTTCAGGGACGCTGCCTGACCTGCTGAGTTACTCCGGCGCTTTGTTTCTTCACGTTCACATCCATTGTCATCACGCTGACATGCAGACTATGCAGAGAGACCACACAATGTTCCGATGGAAAAGCCACAGCATGAGGGGGCAACCATCCGACTGCCCAGCGAAACAAGCGTGAAGAAATAGTCAAGACTTTGAGAGTAAAGTGACAGCTCAGACGCGTGGGTGCTCAGAGATCTCTCACAGGCTAGTAGCATTTTCTCACTCGTCTCCTTCAAGTGACAGTTTCCCCAGATGACCAGAAATCAGAGATCATCGCAAAAATACACAAGGAGACACTTCGGATATTCAATTACGGGACACAGAAAGATAGAAAAGAGGTGCAGGAGTAGGCCTTTCAGCCCTTCGAGCCAGCACAGCCATTCAATATGATCACGGCTGATCAACCAGAATCAGTAACCCGCTCCTGCTTTCTCCCCTTATCCCTTGATTCCATTAGCCCAGTGCTATATCTAACTCTCTCTTGAAAGCACTATATCTAACTCTCTCCACTGCCTTCTGTGGCAGAGAATTCCACAGATTCACAACTATCTGGGTGAAAATGGATAGGACAGGTTCAGAGAGATATGAGCTAAACGCAGGCAGGTGGGACAAGTGTGGTTGGGACATGATGGTCAGTGTGGGCAAGTTGGGCTGAAGGGCCTATTTCCACGCTGTATCACTCGATGACTCTTGGACTCTATGTTAATAAAAGTGGATCAGGAATATTCAAGTCACGGTTTGGCGAGGTGTGCAACATGAAAAATATTGCTAGAAAATAATGTGCTCTAATCGCACAAATTGGCTGCACTTTGGATTTCAATTAGTGGACAGCGTCTGACTCCTGATTTATGCAAAACTCCATGTATAACTACAGCTAGGACTTTTACTATCTTACTGCGGGATCTCTTGGACAATACAGCTCACTCCCTCCATGACACACTGGTCAACCTGAGGAGCACCTTCAGCAACAGACTGGTTCCACCAAGATGCAGGACAGAACGCCACAAGAGATCCTTCTTCCCTGTGGCTATCAAACTGTACAACTCCACCCCATTCTGTCGTGGGGGCAGACTGACACCCCAGGCCCCCCCCCCCCCCCCCCCCAAAAGATCTTTGCACATCCCCAATCCTAACACTCGTCGCTTTAATTCAAGGTGGACAAAAATGCTGGAGAAACTCAACGGGTGAGGCAGCATCCATGGAGCAATGGAAATAGGCAATGTTTCAGATCGAGACCCTTCTTCAGACTGTATCTTGTTCAGACATGTGTCTTGTGTTTTATGACTGTTGGCAGATCAATATCCCTCCAGTTAATGTTTCAAATCGAAAATTGCACCTTTGCCACAATATTCCTCTGTCTTTTTAAGAAGGGTCTCGACCCAAAACATCACCCATTGCTTCTCTCCAGGGATGCTGTCTGTCCCGTTGAGTTACTCCAACATTGTGTGTCTATCTTTGATTTAAACCAGCATCTGCAGTTCTTTCCTACACATGTCTGTCTTTTAGTTCAGTTTTAAGTTTAGAGACACAGTGCAGAAACAGGCCCTTCGGCCCACGCCGACCGGCGATCCCCGCACATTAACACGATCCTACACACACTAGGGACTATTTTACATGTTTTTATACACCAAGCCAATTAATCTACAAACCTGTATGTCTTTGATGCGTGGGAGGAATCCGAAGATCTCGTCGAAAACCCACGCAGGTCCCGGGGAGAACGGACGAACTCTGTACGGATAGCACCCGTAGTCGGGATCAGACCTGGGCTCCTGGTGCTGAAAAGCGCTGTAAGGCAGCAACTCTATCGCTGCGCCACCATGCCGCCCAGTCTGTCCTTGAGTTCATTGATATATTCATCTCGATATAACCTGATGGTATGTTCTGACGTTTGGCTTTTAAATGAAATGGAAGTGTATAGGTGCTATTGTGCGACCAGGGATGCTTGCATGCAGAAACTCAGCAAAGCCTAGAGCAGATGAGATCCAATTATGATACCACTGACTGGAAACATAACGGAAGATAGACACAAAATGCTGGAGTAACTCAGCGGGACAGGCAGCGTCTCTGGAGAGAAGGAATGGGTGATGTATCGGGTCGAGACCCTTCTTCAGACTGACGTTAGAGGGGAGGGTGATTCATAGATAAGGAAGTGTATGGTGTGAAAACAGGGAAAGGGGAAGGGAGATCAAGAAAAATGTGGAATAGATCATTGTTAGCTGGGAGAAGGTAACCACAAAGCAAACAGAGATAAAAATGTAGTCGGAGACAGTAAGACTGGTCGGAGAACTGGGAAGGGTTGGAGAGAGAGGGAAAGCAAGGGTTACTTGAAGTTGAAGTTACTTGAAGTCATTCTTCAGTAACATAATGGACCTGAACACTTAGTGCTTATTTGTCAGATTACATTTTTAATGGCTTTCGAGCGTTGAAAGGTTGCACAACCTTGGGCTAAAAATAAAGTGGCTCTGCTAATGCTCAGCGCAGAGTTCCATTGCTCACGCCACTGGCATCAGGCACAGGGTCCTAGGTCACAACAGCGCCAGTCTCTCAGGCACACAATGCAGTCGGCAGGGTGACCTCTGCAGTGTTTGCACCGGGTTACGAGGAAGGACCGAATTAACTCGGGCCAGGAAGCCACGGAAAAAAACCCACGCAAATCTGAGCAGAAAATATCCGGACAGCTCACGACGTTGTGTGGGCTCGAAGGTATGCTGGAGTAACTCAGCGGGTCAGGCAGCAGCATCTCTGGGGAGAGGAATGGGTGACCCTTCTTCAGACACCACCAGGGGACGCCAAACAATGGCTGCACATTCTGTAAATGGGCTGGATGGTTTGGAGTCTGTCTCATCTTTTCCCTTCTTTGTGTCTTTAGGTTGTTGTAAAATGTATGTTTTAGTTTATCTTTAGTTTGGTATTATGTGGGGAGTGGTGGGGGAGGGGGGGTATCTTTTTTTAGTCTCTTTTCTCGACAGAGATGCAACTTTCTTTCCATGTTGTATCTCCGTCTGCGCTGCGGCACTAACATCGTGGAGTTGGCGGCCTCTTGCTGGGTCCTCAGAGCTCCAACTGCAGGAGCCTGCAGACTTTACCATCGTGGCGCTCGCAGTCCCCGGTTGGAGACCGACTTCTGGAACTTTGACTGCCCCGATCGCGGGAGCTTCAATCGCCCCGACGTGGGAGCTTCGATCTCTGGCTGCGGGAGCTTCAATCACCACGACTGCGGATGGTTCAACTCCCCCGACCGCAGGAGGAAAGAAGATAAGACTTTATTGCCCTCCATCACAGTGGGGAATGTAGAGGAGACGCTGTGGTGGATGTTTATGTAATTTTTTTTAATGTAGTTGTGTGTCTTGGTGCTTTTTTGTTATTCCTCCTATGTTGCAAAACATACTTGGCGAATAAATTCTGATTATGATTGCTGGAGTAACTCAGCGGGTCAGGCAGCATCACTGCAGGGAAGGAACGGGTGACGTTTCGGGCCGAGACCCGTCTTTGGATCGGCAGGCAGCTCACTTTGGCGGCCACGGTGCTGCCTTACAACGAATGCAGCGTTAGAGACGAGGGTTCGATCCCGACTACGGGTGCTGTCTGTATGGAGTTTGTACGTTCTCCCCGTGACCTGTGTGGGTTTTCTCCGAGATCTTCGGTTTCCTCCCACACACCAAAGACATACAGGTTTGTAGGTTAATTGGCTTGGTACATGTAAAAATTGTCCCTAGTGGGTGTAGGATGGTGTTAATGTGCAAGAATCACTGGACCCGATGGGCCAAAGGGCCTGTTTCCGCGCTGTATCTATAAACTAAACTAAACCACACTGAAAACAGAACCTGCAACCTTAGAGCAAGGGTCAGACTGAACGGCAGGTTGGAGAGCAGAAAGCCAGCTCTATCCAACAGTTGCAAAGGGTGACACTAAACAGTGTGTAATGGTCCTGCTGCACCTCTCAGCCTAGACACGAGGATGGTTTCAGAATCAGGAACGACCTCTCCACGCAACTGTTCCTTCCACCTTCTTTAAATAGCTCATCCTCTACACACAGGTTAATTTCCGATTGATTTATTCTCGCCTGTGGCCACCAGTCAGCAAGTGCGTGGTGCTTTCCATGGCTAAGAATAGCAAGAGTCCAAAGGGATGAGAGTACTTCAGGTGCTAATGGACTTTCTTCCTTGACTTTAAGGCTGAAGGTGCACAACGACTCCCTCCTATTCTGGTTCCTCGTCTCGCTGCTGCCTTCCCGCAGGGAGTACAGATGTCCGAAGTCCCAAACCACCAGGTTAAAGTCCTTGTTCAAGCTGGCGAGGCAGTGTGAGGTGTAGGTGAAGGCAGTGGTAAGGAGGCTGGTTTTGTGCGATGGTCTCAGAAGATAAAACACAAAAAGCTGGAGTAACTCAGCGAATCAGACAGCATCTCTGGAGAAAAGGAATAGGTGACGTAGGGCGAGATATAGAAACGTAGAAAAAAAGGTGCAGGAGTAGGCCATTCGGCCCTTCGAGCCTGCACCGTCATTCAATATGGTCATGGGTGATCATCCAAAATCAGTCCCCCGTTCCTGCTTTTTCCCCATATCCCTTGATTCACTTAGCCCTCAGAGCTATATCTAACTCTCTCTTGAAAACAACCAGTGAATTGGCCTCCACTGCCTTCTGTGGCAGAGAATTCCACTGATTCACAACTCTCTGGGTGAAGACTCTTCTTCAGATTATGGAATGGTCTGTAACAGGGAGACCAGAAATGCACACAATACTATAAAGCTGTGAACGTGACTTCCTGACTCATATACTCATGAAGATTATGGCAAGAAGGCGGTCACGGTGGCGCAGCGGTAGAGTTTCTGCCTTGCAACGAATGCAGCGCCAGAGACCCAGGTTTGATCCCGATTGCGGGTGCTGTCTGTACGGAGTTCGTACGTTCTCCCAGTGACCTGCGTGGGTTTTCTCCGAGATCTTCGGTTTCCTCCCACACTCCAAAGACGTACAGGTTTGTAGGTTAATTCGCTTGTAAATGTAAAAATTGTCCCTAGTGGGTGTAGGATGGCGTTAATGTGCGGGGATCGCTGATCGGCACGGACCCGGTGAGCCGAAGGGCCTGTTTCCGCTCTCTATCTCTAAACTAAAATAAACTCAACTACCAGACATCTCCTTTACCATTCTCTGTACTTACGTTCCCACTTTCATGGAACTATTGACCTGGACTCCGAGATTGTAGTAATTTGCTTCAATATATTTATCTACAATTAAAAGTTGTATAAAACACCACCGAAAAACCCCAACATTAACTACTTGGCACAACAATTGTAAGCGAAGCCCTGGTCTAAGGGTCTCGACCGGAAACGTCACCCATTCTTTCTCTCCAGAGAAGCTGCCCGTCCCGCTGAGTTACTGCAGCATTTTGTGTCCACACGAGAACATGTGAAACATAGAAATTAGGTGCAGGAGTAGGCCATTCGGCCCTTCGAGCCTGCACCGCCATTCAATATGATCATGGCTGATCATCCAACTCAGTATCCCGTACCTGCCTTCTCTCCATACCCTCTGATCCCCTTAGCCACAAGGGCCACATCTAACTCCCTCTTAAATATAGCCAATGAACTGGCCTCAACTACCCTCTGTGGCAGAGAGTTCCAGAGACTCACCATCTCTGTGTGAAAAAAGTCTTTCTCATCTCGGTCTTAAAGAAATTCTCCTTTATCCTTAAACTGTAACCCCTTGTTCTGGACTCCCCCAACATCGGGAACAATCTTCCTGCATCTAGCCTGTCCAACCCCTTAAGAATTTTGTAAGTTTCTATAAGATCCCCTCTCAATCTCCTAAATTCTAGAGAGTATAAACCAAGTCTATCCAGTCTTTCTTCATAAGACAGACCTGACATCCCAGGAATCAGTCTGGTGAACCTTCTCTGCACTGCCACTATGGCAATAATGTCCTTCCTCAGATTTGGAGACCAAAACAGTACGCAATACTCCAGGTGTGGTCTCACCAAGACCCTGTACAACTGAAGTAGAACCTTCCTACTCCGATACTCAAATCATTATGCTACGAAAGCTAACATACCATTCGCTTTCTTCACTGCCTGCTGCACCTGCATGCCTACTTTCAATAATTGATGTACCATGACACCCAGGTCTCGCTGCATCTCCCCTTTTCCTAATCGGCCACCATTTAGATAATAGTCTGCTTTCCTGTTTTTGCCACATGTATCCACATTATACTGCATCTGCCAAACATTTGCCCACTCACCCAGCCTATCCAAGTCACATTGCAGTCTTCTAGCATCCTCCTCACAGCTAACACTGCCCCCCAGCTTAGTGTCATCTGCAAACTTGGAGATATTGCCTTGAATTCCCTCATCCAGATCATTAATATATATTGTAAATAGCTGAGGTCCCAGCACTGAGTCTTGCGGTAGCCCACTAATCACTACTTGCCATTGTGAAAAGGACCTGTTTACTCCTACTTTTTGCTTCCTGTTTGCCAGCCAGTTCTCTATCCACATCAATACTGAACCCCCATTGCCGTATGCTTTAAATTTGTATACTAATCTCTTATGTGGGACCTTGTCGAAAGCCTTCTGGAAATCCAGCTACACCACATCCACTGGTACTCCCTTATCCACACTACTTCTTACATCCTCGAAAAATTCCACAAGATTTGTCAGACATGATTTACCTTTCGTAAATCCATGCTGACTTTGTCCAATGATTTCACCACTTTCCAAATGTGCTGCTATCCCATTTTTAATAACTGACTCTAGCAGTTTCCCCACTACTGATGTTAGACTAACTGGCCTGTAATTCCCTGTTTTCTCTCTCCCTCCCTTCTTAAAAAGAGGGGTTACGTTTGCTACCCGCCAATCCTCAGGAACTGCTCCAGAATCTAAAGAGTTTTGAAAGATTATCACTAATGCATCCACTATTTCCGGAGCTACTTCCTTAAGCACTCTTAAGTTTCTTAAGATGCCGCCTATCTGGCCCTGGGGATTTATCGGCCTTTAATCCATTCAATTTACCCAACACCATTTCCCGACTGACCTGGATTTCACTCAATTCCTCCTTTGACCCGCGGTCCCCTGCTATTTCTGGCAGATTATTTATGTCTTAGTGAAGACGGAACCAAAGTAGTTATTCAATTGGTCCGCCATATCCTTGTTCCCCATGATCAAGGATATGGGGAACAATAACGCGGTCCCCTGTTATTTCCGGCAGATTATTTATGTCTTCCTTAGTGAAGACGGAACCAAAGTATTTATTCAATTGGTCCACCATATCCTTGTTCCCCATGATCAACTCACCTGTTTCTGACTGCAAGGGACCTATATTTGTTTTAACTAATCTCTTTCTCTTCACATATCTATAAAAACTTTTGCAGTCAATTTTTATGTTCCCTGCCAGTTTTCTTTCATAATCTATTTTTCCTTTCTTAATTAAGCCCTTTGTCCTCCGCTGCTGGTCTCTAAATTTCTCCCAGTCCTCTGGTATGCTGCTTTTTCTGGCTACTTTGTACGCATCATCCTTTGCTTTGACACTATCCCTGATTTCCCTTGTTATCCACGGATGCACTACCTTCCCTGATTTATTCTTTTGCCAAACTGGGATGAACAATTTTTGTAGTTCATCCATGCAGTCTTTAAATGTCTTCCATTGCATATCCACCGTCAACCCTTTTAGGATTAATTGCCAGTCAATCTTGGCCAATTCACATCTCATACCCTCAAAGTTACCTTTCTTTAAGTTCAGAACCATTGTTTCTGAATTAACAATGTCACTCTCCATCCTAATGAAGAACTCGACCATATTATGGTCACTCTTGCCCAAGGGGGCACGCACAACAAGACTGCTAACTGCCCTTTCCTCATTACTCAAAACCCAGTCTAAAATAGCCTGCTCTCTCGTTGGTTCCTCTACATGTTGATTTAGATAACTATCCCGCATACATTCCAAAAACTCCTCTTCCTCAGCACCCCTGCCAATTTGATTCACCTAATCTATATTTAGATTGAAGTCACCCATTATAACTGTTTTGCCTTTGTCGCACACATTTCTAATTTCCTGTTTGAATTTCCTGTTTGATACCATCCCCAACTTCACTACTACTGTTAGGTGGCCTGCACACAACACCCATCAGCGTTTTCTGCCCCTTAGTGTTTTGCTGCTCTACCCATACCGATTCTACATCCTCCAAGCTAATGTCCTTCCTTTCCATTGCGTTCATCTCCTCTCTAACCAGTGATGCTACCCCACCTCCTTTTCCTTTCTCTCTGTCCCTCCTGAATATTGAATATCCCTGGATGTTCAGCTCCCAGTTTCTATTTAAAGTGCCATCTGCAGTTCCCTTCCTTGCACGCCCCAGTCTTCCAGTCACTTTTATTTTAATTATCCAACACACTCCTAACTTTACCTCCTTCAATTCCAATGAAGCTGAAAGCAAGGCCAAGTACCAAATCACGAGAGGAATAGATCGGGTCGATGCACAGAGCTCTTGCCCAGAGTAAGGGAATCAAGAACCACAGGATTAAGCATAAGGGGGGAAAGATTTAATAGGAACCTGAGGGTAAACCTTTTCACCCAAGGGGTAGTGGGTGTATGGAACGAGCTGGCGGAGGAGATAGTTGATGCAGGCACTATTGCAACGTTTAAGAAACATCTAGATGAATTGGATAGGTTTAAAGGGGTATGGGCCAAATGCAAGCTGGTGGGACTAGTGTGGGTGGGAATGTTGGCCGGTGTGGGCAAGTTGGGCCGAAGGGCCTGTTTCCACTCCAACACCCGACAAAGCATGTAACAGCCTCGTACACTCAAGCCCAAGTTCAAATAATTCTGATGGAAATTCTGCTATTGTCATTTGTTCCACTTCATGTCCGTTGTGTTATTTTGTTCCTTCAGATAAACCATGACCATTTTTTTTTGTCATTAAATCTTTTGTGTGCCCTCCAATCTCAGACATGTCCTTGTTTTTTTTTCAGTTCTGACCCTCTGCACCCGCATCTGAAAGCTTCTGATGAAAGGCCGTCGACCTGTAATTTTTGACAATCAGTCCCGTCATGGACCGTCTGCCAGTGTTCTCGTGTGGACACAGAATGCTGGAGTAACTCAGCGGTACAGGCAGCATCCCAGGAGAGAAGGAATGGGTGACGTTTCGGGTCGAGACCCTTCTTCGGACTGATGTCAGGGGAGAGGGAGATGCATGGAGAAGGAAGTGTAAGGTGTGAATATAGGATAAAAGGAAACAAACGTGGCTGTGGTAGCGAGTATTTTTGTTTTAAATCCGATCTCCAACTTCCATATAATTTCACTCCTGTTAGATTGCTGCACCAAGTAGCAATATAACAATTTTTAATCCTCAAATGAATTGAAGGCAACACAGCGGCAGAGCTGGCAGAACTGCTTCTACACAGTGAATGGCAGGGCTCTGGTGAGTCTTGTAGTTCCTCCTCACCTCCTTTCTGAAAGAGTGCCCTTTAATTCTGAGGCTGTAACCTCTGGTCCTGGACTCTCCCCCCAGTGGAAACATCCTTTCCACATCCACTCTATCTATGCCTTTCATTATTCTGTAAGTTTCAATGAGGTCCCCCCCCCCCCCCCCCTCAACCTTCTAAACTCCAGCGAGTACAGGCCCAGTGCTGTCAAGTGCCCCTCATATGCTAACATTCTTGTAAACCTCCTCTGGACCCTCTCCAGAGCCAGCACATCCTTCCTCTGATACGGGGCCCAAATTTGCACACGGTACTACAAATGCGGCCTTACTGTCGACCATGATTCACACCTCAAGATGGCGTCGCAGCGCAGCGGTCGAATTGCCGCTTTCCCGCAGAAACGGTGGTGCCGTTGGCGAATTGCACCGTCTGGCAGCCAGGGCAATTCGTGAACCAGACTAAAAAACCGAGCTCCGGACGTCCCGACGAGGTTGAGTTCGGCCACCTCACCCCGCGTGGACGGGACTTCCAAACGTCCATACCGCCGAGTTGGCGACACCGATGCCCAATTGTACCAAGTCTGGCCGCGGAAATTCAGATGAGTTTAACCCATGAGTTTAACTTAACTAATGTTACTCAGCCCGTGGCAGTACGGTAGAGTTGCTGCCTCACAGCGCCAGAGATCCGGGTCCGATCCTGACAATGGGTGCTGCCTGTACGGAGTTTGTACCTTCCCCCCGTGACCTGCGTGGGTTTCCTCCAGGTGCTCCGGTTCCCTCCTACATTCTGAAGGCGTGCAGGTCTGTAGGTTAATTGGCTTCGGTCAATTGTCCCCGGTGTGTAGGATAGTGCGAGTGTAAGGGGTGATCGCTGGTCGGCGCGGACTCGGTGGGCCGACGGGCCGGTTTCCGCGCTGTATCGCTAAACTAAGAGTGCATGCTACAGTGTGCTATGTGTCCAGATGAAGGAACAGCAGGAGAAATTATCCAGCATCACTAAGCAGCCCAAGTAAATCCCTGCACAGTTGTTCATCTTATTTCTTTCTTGTGCATCACAACTACAAATCAGGTTTATTGGTCAGGCCCTTCAAAATTGTTTGAGGGATTGCAGAGAAGGAAGGAAAACATTATAAGAAAGATCAACCAGCTTATCCCCCAGAGTTATAAATCATTTGTTTTTTAATAAGTAAACACACAAACATATAGAATCTTATTTCCCCACCAATTTATACCACTTTTTTATACCATAGGGTCAAGAGGTGAAGAGTCAATAATGTTTTAAGGGCCTTTCCCACTTGCTGTTTTTTGGGCGATTTTTTGGCGGCACTGATATGATGCCGGCAGTCGACAAAAAAAAACGACAGGCCCCTTACTCTTCATATGTCCCGCGATGGAACAACGGAAATCTTAATTGTAGCAGCAAGTGTTGCCCCTTACATGGGCGGCCATGGTGGCGCAGCGGTAGAGTTGCTGCCTTCCAGTGCTTGCAGCGCCGGAGACCCTGGTTCGATCCCGACCATGGGTGCTTGTCTGTACGGAGGTTTGTGCATTCTCCCTGTGACCCACGCGGGTTTTCTCCGAGAACTTCGGCTTCCTCCCACACTACAAAGACGTCCAGATTGGTAGGTAAATTGGCTTGGTGCCTAAAAAAAAATTTCTGTCTCACACACCAGGGACAATTTACACAAAGAAGCCAATTTAATCTGCAGACCCGCATGTCATTGGAATGTGGGAGGAAACCGAGGCAGCCGGAACAAACCCCCACAGTCATGGGGAGAACATACAAACTCTGAACGGCCAACACCCGTTGTCAGGATCAAAACCAGGACTCTGATGCTGTAGCTCTACCGCTGCACCAGTGTGCTGAATAGATAACACAACAAACAAACATAAAAGGACATTCAATCAATAAAAAAAACCCAATGAGGTGCAAAAACAAAACAAAGCCTGAAGTCCCCAGTGCAACCTAGGCAGGTTGTGGTTTGGTGGGAGTTTGTACTGTTCAATTGATACCAATTTCCACCAATAGAATTTCCACCAATATCATCATGGTAAGGAGACGCAAAATGCTGGAGTAACTCAGCGGGTTAGGCAGCATCTCTTGAGAACAATGAAGGGTGACGTTTCGGGTCGGAACCCTTCATCAGATTTCCTCGCACACTCAGAAGACGTACAGGTTCATAGGATAATTGGCTTGATAAAATTGTAACTTGTCCCCAGTGTGTGTAGCGCAGTGTTAATCTGCAGGGATCACTGGTTGGTGTTAACCTTGCTAAATTTGTAAATCGTCCCCAATGTGTAGAATGGTGCAAGTGTGCGGGGATCGCTGGTCAGCGCGGACCTGGTCCCCCCACGATTAGAGAATTTAGAGACACAAACCGGCCAGCAATCACCCCGCACACCAACACAATCCCACACGCTATGGACAATTTACAATTGAGAAATTATGATTTTTTGGCAATTCTGTACAGCAGAGTGTTGCTGAATATATTAAAAAGATCAAATGGGTAGAATGTTGCACTCTGAACTAAACTAAATAACAGTGTCACAAGCTGGCAGGGCTTCACTGCTTGTGTTTAGGTTTACTATTGTCACACGTACCGAGGCACAGTGAAAAACTTTCTTCCCTCTGCCATCCATACTGATCGGGTAAACTATACAAGGCGAGGTGGACCAAAATGCTGGAGAAACTCGGCGGGTGAGGCAGCATCCATGGAGCAAAGGAATGGATGACGTTTCGGGTCGAGACCCATCTTCAGACTGATGAGGGGATTGGGGGGGGGGGGGAGCGGGAAGAAGAAAGGAAGAGGCGGAGACAGTGGGCTGTGGGAGAGTTGGGGAGGGGAAAGAGGGAGAAAGCAAGGACTACCTGAAATTAGAGACATCAATGTTCATACAGCTGGGGTGTAAACTACCCAAGCGAAATACTGGCTGCCATCGGGAAGAAGCCTGAACACTGTAATGGCCAGATTCAGGAACAGCTTGTTCCCAATAGATCAATGTATATATGTGTATCTGTGAGCATTTGTATATATACACACACACACAATTAACTTTTTTTCACTCTCGTTTATCATATTGTCTAAAGTGTACTGTGTTTACATATTCTTTTGTTCTGCTGCAAGTTGCTGTAAGCTTTTCCTTAATTCAGTCCTAAATGGCCTGCACCTTGTTCTTAAACTGTGACCCCTGGTTCTGGACTCACCTAATATCGGGAACATTTTTCCAGCATTTAGCCAGGCCAACCCCTTAAGAATTTAATATGGTTCTATAAGATCCCCTCTCATCCTTCTAAATTCCAGTGAATGGAAACCCAGTCGATCGATTCTTAAATAATCCTTACTTTCTACTGGTGATATAGACCAGCGATCATCTAAAGATGATCTCTATCTCTCTATCTACATATATATCTATGTATAGGCAACCAGAAACGTCGCCTATCTCCTTCGCTCCTTAGATGCTGCTGCACCCGCTGAGTTTCTCCAGCTTTTTGTGTAACCCTCGATTCTCCAGCATCTGCAGTTCCTTCTTTAACACTATATATCGATGTATATATCTGTATCTATATATATATCTATGTATATATCTGTATCTATATATATATATATACACATATATATGTATATATGTGTATATATATATATATATATACATATATACATACATACATATATATATATACATACACACATATATATATATACATATATATATATGTGAGTATTTGCATATACACACAAATTGAACTTTTTTCTCTCTCGTTTATAACTGCGTACTATGTTTACATGTTCTATAGTGCTGCTGCAAGTGAGAATTTCATTGTTCTATCTGGGACGACACATGACAATAAAGTACTCTTGACTCTCGCCCCAATTAGTTAACGTCCCTACAAGGTAACGTTGAACTTCGAGTGTGACAATGACCAGATTCCCCCAAGTCCGGCAGCATTCAGCCCACTCATTTAAACAAGTTTCTGCATTACTATTCTTCCCATCACAATGGATTAGATGTTCAAGGTTCAAGTTTATTTGTCAATTGAAGTGGCATACTCAATTAACCTCTTCAGAGATCCTCTTCAGATTTCTTCATCAGTCAGTTTTGTGCTCTTCACAACTTAGCAACCCGTCTCATTCTACATTGTCAGCAGATCTGGCTCCAATAGACTTGATTGTTTCATCTGACTCATTGATGTGTACAGTTGATAATCGAGCCTCCGACAGAAAACCACTTACTGCAGCTTGCCAACCTGAGAATGACCTCGTTATCTGAAGAGGAGTCTGAAGAAGGGTCTCGACCCGAAACGTCACCCATTCCTTCAATCAGGAGATGCTGCCTGTCCCGTTGAGTTGCCCCAGCGTTTTTTGTCTGCCTACCTTGGAAGTTAATTAATTTCTGATCAAACAGTGTCACTGCCAGCCCAGGGTCAGTCCAGCTGCCATTTTGAGAGGAAAGAGATTTTTTTAGCAAAGTGTATATGTACAACCATAAGACAATTCTGACCAAGCAGGTCATCTGTCCGAAGAAAGGTCTTGAGCCGAAACGTCATCCATTCCTTCTCTCCAGAGATGCTGCCTGTCCCGCTGAGTTACTCCAGCATTTTGTTTATCTTGACTCAGTTTTCGCTTCGTTGGTCAGTCCTCTAACCGTGCTAATATATTACCCCCTCAAGTCTTTTAGTTTAGTTTTTAGTTTTAGAGATACAGCACGGAAACAGGCCCTTCGGCCCACCGAGTCCACACTGGCCACCGATCCCTGCACATTAAAGGGTCTGTCCCACTTTCACGACTTTTTTTACTCGTGGATAGTTTTCATCATGTTGGAAAAAATGCCCCGACCTACTTAATGCCACGAGTACCTACGACTAGCATCACGACCTAACCTACGTCCTTGTGACGACCATGCTGCGAGTATGAGTCATGGGCAAACTCGGCAGAGGTCGTGAATTAGGTCGTGAAGGTGGGACAGGCCCTTAACACTACCCTGCACACACACAAGGGGAAATTTTGCACATATACCAAGCCAATTAATCTACAAACCTGTACGTCTTTGGAATGTGTGAGGAAACCGAAGATCTCGGAGAAAACCCACGCAGGTCACGGGGAGATCGTACTAACTCCGTGCAGACAGCACCTGAGGTCAGGATCGAACTCGGATCTCTAGCTCTGCAAGCCTTGTAAGGATCCAAATCTACCACTGCGCTACAGTGCCGCCCTAATCTATCTTCAATATATTCTATGCTGATCTATGTTCTATGAGATGCAGAGAGCAAGGGTATGTTGCGTATGCAATCGGCACTGGGATCAGGTCTGTTGTTCAGCAGCGCGGATGGGATCAGGGTTATCAAATCAGTGCATCAGGAAGATGGGCTAGTTTGCAGCCAGAGCCGAAGGGTCTGTTTCCACGCTGTATCTCTAAACTAAACTAAAGTGCAGCACAGGAACAGCACGCAATGCCCATGCTGCACACAATGCCAAGTTAAACTAGTCTCTGCCCGCGTGTGATCCATATCCATCCATTTCACTGCATATCACGTGCATATCACAAGAACGTGCAAACTCCGCAAAGACAGCACCCGTAGTCCAGATCGAACACGGGTCTCCGGTCCTGCGATCGCTGTAAGGCAGCGATTCGACCGCTGCGCCACCGTGGCCACCCTCGGTGCATTCCACTTCGCATGGTCGACTGTAGGAGCTTGCGATTTCTATTTAGGTTGTGTTGAGTCCAACTCAACATCGACCATGATCACAATGAATGGCGATGCAGGCTCGAAGGCCCGAATGGCCTCATCCTGCACCTATTTTCTATGTTTCTATAACCAGTCACTGGGCATTCAAGTGGAATGTGTTCTCTTCACCCGATTCAATCATCTGAGTTGTATCGACCCACATTGTCCGGCGTCACACTTTAAACTCAAATATTCTTGGAAGGGATGACCTGTTATTGGGAATTTCCTGGTATAACCTAACCCCATTCTTCTGCCTTTTTCTCCCATAACCACTGACACCCGTGCTAATCAAGAATCTATCCATCTCTGCCTTAAATATATCCACTGACGGCCTCCACAGCTTTCTGTGGCAAATAATCCCACCGATTCACCACCCACTGACTGAAGAATTTCCTCCCCATCTCCTTCCTGAAAGGAACGTCCTTTGATTCTGAGGCTATGACCTCTGGTCCTGGAATCTCCCACTAATGGAAACATCCTCTCCACATCCACTCTAACCAAGCCTTTCATTATAGTCAATAGGTGCAGGAGTAGGCCATTCGGCCCTTCGAGCCAGCACCGCCATTCAATGTGATCATGGCTGATCATCCACAATCAGTACCCTATTCCAGCCTTCTCCCCGGATCCCCTGACTCTGCTATCTTTAAGAGCCCCATCTAGCTCTCTCTTGAAAGTATCCAGAGAACCAGCCTCCACCCCTGAGGCAGAGAATGCCACAGACTCGCAACTCATCTGGCAAGTTTCTGTGAGGTTCCCCCTTATTCTTCTAAACTCCAGCAAGTATAGGCCCAGTCAAATGCTCATCATATTCTAACCCACTCATTCCTGGGATCATTCTTGTAAACCTCCTCTGGACCCTCTCCAGAGTCAGCACATCCTTCTCAGATATGGTGCCCAAATTTGCTCACAATACCCCAAATGCAGCCTGACCAGCACCTTATAGAGCCCCAGCATTACATCCCTATTTTTGTCTTCTAGCCCTCTCAAAATAAATGCTGGCATTGCGTGTGCCATTATTAAATACAAGTGTTAAATACTTGTGTTCCCCTGCTCTCACTCGTTGGGAATTAACACAAAATCAGTGCCTGTGTTTACACAGCAGAGAAACGTATTTTAAACACAGACATTGTCACTGTGCTACAATCATTTTGAGTTCACATTTCCTGTTTTCGCCAGCGAGCCAGGGCAAAATTGACCACGGGGAAAAGCGAGGAGAAAAATAACAATCCTTATCTATATTAGGCTGCCACAAATGACTGACAGTGGATGGGACGATTGCAGAGGCGAAGCAATATATAGTCTGTGAACAGCAACAGGAGCAAATGGTGATATAATTGAGTGCTATCTTTTTGCAGCAGATCTGGCTCGCTGCAAAATGCCACAGCACCCGACTGCGTACACACTGATAAAACATTGCACATGATGTCAGTTGTCACTAACCCATCTACTCGAGAAACCTGAGGATTCAGTAATTCTATTTAACCTAATCCTGCTGTCGTCAGCTTGTTAATGCAACGTTGTTGTCTTTGCACATGCTGCCTCGTCCATTAGCTTGCACTAAACGTCATTCCCTTCACAATGCATCTGTCCACTGTGGATGGCTCAATTGTAACCATGTATTGTCTTCCCGCTGAACGCAACACAACACAAGACAACACAACGCACGCAACACAAGATTTTCACTATACCTCGGTCCACGTGACAATAAACTAACCTAAACTAACTGTGGATTAGTCAGCGCGGCCTGTGGACTTCGGGAGCCGCGGACTCCGGTAGGAAGTGGCCGACTCGGAACTCCAAGCCACCGAGGTTGTTCTCCTGGTCCGACGTCGGAGTTCCATCACCCCGGCGAGCGGGCCTGAACATCCTGCTGCCGGCAGCGGCAACTGCGGAGGGCTCGGGAGGCCCCGACCACGGGTGAACATCAAAAATCATCAGAGGAAGATGACTGAACTTTTTGCGCCTACCCTCACAGTGGGAATCTTTGATTCTGCTGTGTGGGGATGTTTTATGTTGGAGTCTATCGTGTGTTAGGTTTTTTTTAATTCCTAGGGCTGTATGGTGACCACACATTTCACTGTACCAATTGGTACATGTGACAAATAAATGTATCTTGTATCTTATCTTGATTAGTCTGTTTTCACTATATAGATATATATCACCACACAGATTATGCATGCTACACATTCCTAATGTAGACCAGTCCAGGTCTTCATCCCTACCCTAGACACACTGGTCCTGTTAGTTTGTGCGTTGCTGTCTCTCAGTAGATTTGATGCAGACCGCGGAGACAAAAGCATGTTATGTTCCCTCCGCTTGTACTGTAATAAAGACTATGAGTTATAACCACTGCGCGTGGGTCTCATCATTCAACACTAACTAACTAGCAACTGCGTAGTAGGCAGAGATCATAATGCTTTGCGAAGGATCGCTTTACAGGTACATTTAATTCCATATGAGACAATACCCAATTATATTTTCACTTTGACTAATCTTTCTAAAATGGCAGTGGGTTTTCGGGGCGACACGGTGGTGCAGCGGTAGAGATGCTGCCTAAGAGCGCCGGAGACCCGGATTTGATCCCGACTATGGGTGCTGTCTGTACGGTGTTAGTACGCTCCACCCGAGACCTGCGTGGGTTTTCTCCGGAAGCTCTGGTTTCCTTCCACATTCCAACGACGTACAGGATTGTAGGTTAATTGGCTTGGTATAAATCTTGGCTTGGTTAACATGTGAGGATCGCTGGTCGGTGCGGACTCCGTTAGCCGTACGACCTGTTTCTGTGCTGTATCGCTAAACTAAATTAAACTAAAATCAATTCCTTTTTGGGGCAAAGAAAGTAAGAACTTCCTCTGAAGTTTACTGAAGGACTAACTCAATATGACCACTGTGGGATGAGTGCAAAGGTGAAAATGAAATTCTCTATCCCTTCCTCACCCAAGGCACACTAGCTTCTCGTTTTCAACCAACAAACAGCTAACAATGGCCCGTTTCCTTTATCATCATTAATTTTTTGCATATCTTTCGATCGTTGTTCTTTATCTCTGACATCATCTTCCAAATCTCTCGTTTCCCTTATCCCTAACCAGTCTGAAGAAAGGTCTCGACCCGAAAAACATCACCTATTCCTTCTCTCCAGAGATGCTGCCTGTCCCGCAGAGTTACTCCAGCTTTGTGTGTCTGTCTTCGGTTTAAACCAGCATCCGCACTTCCTTCCTGCACTCTTATTCAGATGTTTTTGGGTAGTTTAACCATAATTTCAGTAGAACTCCAGGGATGGCCCGTGTACTTTTTCCTGCAAAGGATTATGTGTTCAATTATCCCCGCAGGAGGTGATACAGTCGTTAAACAACATGCGCCATATCTCCACGTTCGTGGCCTCCCACTAGCTCTTCGATACCGAGCAAATGAATTCAAGTTGATACAACTTTTTTTTTTAAAAAGCAGAGATTTGCATTGAATCGGAATTAGGAGGGTACAAATGCTGAAATTACTGGTTCCCCCAGCTGCTCAAAAATCTGGCATGTTTACTTCTGTTTACTGTCGCTCCTTTAACACACAGCAGGCAAAACTATATGAGAACCAGCCTTGCACTATTATCCTTATGCGTAGGAAGGAACTGCAGATGCTGGTTTAAACCAAAGACAGACACAAAATGCTGGAGTAACTCAGCGGGACAGGCAGCATCTCTGGGGAGAAGGAATGGGTGACCTTTAGGGTCGAGACCCTTCTCCAGACCTTATTAGTACCGACGCACACATAACAAAAAAATTTGAGCTGTCAAGTGATTTTACATTCTCTCATCAATTTCATATTAAAATAGACCCGACATTAATATGAAATATGTCATATTTTATAGGTAGACCTATACCAATCAAAAAGTGACAATGTTTGACTAATATTAAATTACCCTTTGGTTACCTTTGATAATATACCACCTCCTTAATATTGTGAATGCTGCACATTATTTATAAATAGATTTAATACTGTGGCAGTTCTCAGAGGATTCCACAAGGTTGATTATGATGCTTCAATATCTGCTCTGTTACTAACAGTGGAATTATGTACTTGTAATATACTGTTGAACATTGCACTACTTTCCAATTTAGGTCCTAAGGTTAAGTCCAATCAATTCCTGTAAGAGCCCTTGATAAAGTTGGCAAAATATGTTATTTCTTAAGTCAGTATCATTTAAAGGGTTGACAGACAGGGTTGAAGAAGGGTAACGACCCAAAATGTCACTCATCCCTTTTCTCCAGAGATGCTGCCTGATACCCTGTGTTGCAGAACAAGGGGTCACAGTCTAAGGATAAGGGGGAATTCCTTTAGGACCGAAATGAGGAAAACATTCTTTACACAGAGAGTGGTGAGTCTCTGGAATTCTCTGCCACAGAAGGTAGTTGAGGCCAGTTCATTGGCTATATTTAAGAGGGCGTTAGATGTGGCACTTGTGGCTAAAGGGATCAGGGGGTATGGAGAGAAGGCAGGTACAGGATACTGAGTTGGATGATCAGCCATGATCACATTGAATGGCGGTGCAGGCTCGAAGGGCCGAATGGCCTACTCCTGCACCTATTTTCTATGTTTCTATGTTTCTATGTTACTCCAGAATTTTGTGTCTATCTTCTATATAAACCTGCATCTGTAGTCCATCATGCATATTATTTGTTCATAAGGGATAGGAATAGATTTAGGCCATTCAGCCCATCAATTCTACTCCACCATTCAATCATGGCTGATCTATCTCCTCCTCCTAACCCCATTCTCCTGCCTTCTCCCCATAACCTCTGACACCCGTACTAATAAAGAATCTATCGATCTCTGCCTTAAAAATATCCACTGACACAGACTTCTGTGGCAAAGAAATCCACAGATTCACCACCCTCTGACTAAAGCAATTTCTCCTCATCTCCTTCCTAAAAGAACGTCCTCCAATTCTGAGGCTACGACCTCTAGTTCTACAACTCCCCACCAATGGAAACATCCTCTCCACATCCACTCTATCCAAGCCGTTCACTATTCTGTACATTTCAATGAAGTCCCCCCCTCATTCTTCTAAACCCCAGCAAATACAGGCCCAGTGCCGACAAACGCTCATCAGAGATTAACCTACTCATTCCTGGGATCATTCTTGTAAACCTCCTCTGGACCGATCTCAGATATGGGGCTCAAAGGGAAGGGTGCCAGATTTCTCACTATGATCATGTCCGTTGCCTCGTTGTGAATATATTAAGTCTGAATCGATTGCAAATATACAAAGACAAATTTATTCAACTAAAATAGATCTTACGTCACACTTATTCAGTGCTTGCCACTTACTGTTGAAAGATGCAATAACATATGATGGAAACGGTTCAGCCTGGGAATTAAATCCATTTGCACCTGTTTTTCATGCAAATAAATTCGGCATGAGACTTATTTCTGTTTTTAGTTTTGGTTTTAGAGATAGAGCACGGAAACAGACCCTTGGGCTGAGTCAGCGCCGACCAGCGATCCCCGCACACTAACACTATCCTACACACACTAGGGACAATTAACAAGTTTATCAAGCCATTTTAGCCTACAAACCTGTAGGTCTTTGAGTTGTGGGATGAAACCAGTGCACCCGGAGAAAACCCACACGGTCACGGGGAGAAGGTACAAACTCCATACAGATTGCACCCGTTGTCACGGTCGAACTCGTGTCTCTGGGGCTGTAAGACAACAACTCTACCGCTGCGCCACTTTGACGAATGTTAGAATGTGCTAGCTATCAGATTTGTGAGAAATGTCCCTACCGAAACTGGGCTGGGTTCCCCCGTGTGCAGTTCTCGTTCGTATGCCTTACTTTTCTCCAGCATTATTTGCACATCTAATGCTCTCGCAAGTAACTCACAGCAGATTTCTTACCTTACCCGCAGTCATTGGAGCTGAAGGTAGACACAAAAAGCTGGAGTAACTCAACGGGTCGGGCAGCGCCTCTGGAGAGAAGGGATGGGTGAAGTTTCGGGTCGAGACCTTTCTTCAGACAGAGGGTCAGGGGAAAGGGAAACGGGAGACGTGGGCGGTGATATATCGAGAGACACCGAGCAAATGAATGAAAGATATGCGCAACTAACGATGATCAAGGAGACTCCATTGTTGGCTGTGGGTTAGATGTAAACGAGTTATGCCGACGATCAAACTCACCAAGATGACAGTGAAACTAGTACAATGACTAGGGTGGGGCAGAGATGGGGAGAGACGGGATGCCAGCATAACCTGAAGTTAGAGAAATCACAATCATACGCCGGGGTGTAAGCTGTCCTAGGGAAATTTGAGGTGCTGTTCCTCCAATTTGCGTATTGGCCTCACTAACAGTGGAGGAGGCCCAGGACAGAAAGGTCAGTGTGAGAAGGGGATTTAAAGTGTTTAGCAACCGGGAAATAACGTAGGCCCTTGGCATACTGAGCAAAGGTGTGTCTAACTGTTTGCTGCAAAATTCAACTTCTGCTGAACAACCACAAAGAAAATACGCAGGAACACGTTTTGCTCTAATCCCCAGCGAGATGCCAATTAAAGATACTCCATTTTGACATCAATGCCTTGCATACACTGAGGATATTTGAAACTTCATTCCTGGCTGTGCAGGCACTGATAGCAGCCTTTGGATACCATGGGATGAGAGCTACAGGCTGCTAACTCTGCCCAGATGATCGTCATGCACCTCGCGGAGACAGGAAACCTGGTTTTTTGTTTTACTTTCAAGAGTCAAGAGAGTTTTATTGTCATGTGTCCCAGATAGGACAATGAAATTCTTGCTTGCTGCAGGATAACAGAATATGTAAACATAATACTGAACAGGAGATAAAAATTCAGTGTGTCTATATACCATAGACTATATATGTACACAATAAATAAACAGAGAAAGTGCAATAGACTGTTACACAAAAAGCTGGAGAAATAGACTTATTGTTCAGAGCTTGTTTGATGTCGTATTTAGTAGCCTGATGGCTGTGGGGAAGAAGCTGTTCTTCCACCTGGATGTTCCAGATTTCAAGCTCCTGTACCTTCGTCCGGATGGCAACCGGGAGATCTTCAATCTCCTGTACCTTTTTCCCCCGATAGCAATTTTAGAGATGCAGCGCGGAAGCAGGCCCTTCGGCCCACCGAGTCCGCGCTGTCCAGCGATCCCCACACACTAATGCTATCCCACACACACGGGGACTATTTACATTTACACCAAGCCAATTAGCCTATGAACCTGTACGTCTTTGGAGTGTGGAAACCGAAGATCTCGGAGAAAACCCACGCCGGTCGCGGGGAGAACGTACAAGCTCCATCCAGACAATACTCGTAGTCAGGATTGAACCCGGGTTGTGCTGTACGGCAGAGGCTCTACTGCTGCCCCGCTGTGCAATCAGCAGGCAGTCAAATGGGGCATGAATCCCCACCTGGCCACACATACACACACACACATACATGCGCACACATACATGTGCGCGTACACACACATATATGCGCACACAGCCACACATACGTACACACATTCATTCCTCACACACACAAACACACGCACCCACTCTGTTCCAACACACATACACACAAACGTACACATGCATGCACACAGACGCACTCCCATACACATGTAGATACACATACATGCTCACACGCACACTTACACACACACACACTCATTGTCACACACACACGTGCACTCACTCAGTTCCAACCCGCATGCACTCACTCCCACACACGTCCATACACACACATGCGCGCACACACAGATGCATGCACACACACATGCACCCACTCCCACACACACGCGCACTCACTCAGTTACACACTCACCCACACACATACACACGTTCACTCACTCAGTTGCACACACACACACATACAGTAGTTGTTGAGAGGATGGTTCAGTTGCCTGCTAAGCCAGTGTGCTTCTTGTTGCTGACAAGCTCCTGACCTTTTATTCCAATCTGTCCCCTGCATAGGGATTATCAGGTGGACAGAGGCAAAGATTCAAGGACGTGCTCAACACCTCCTTACAGAAATGTAACAATCCCCGACACTCCAGCCGATCTCTGGATCATGACCGTTCACAGAGTGCAGGAGCAGAAGATAGATGCAAAATGCTGGTGTAACTCAGCGGGTCAGGCAGCATCTCTGGAGAAAAAGAACAGGTGACATTTCGGGTCGACAGTCTGAAGAAGGGTCCCGACCCAAGGCGTCACCTACTCCTTTTTTCTCGGGATGCTGCCTGAGCCGCTGAGTTTCTCCTGCATTCAGTGTCGATCTTCAATGTAAACCAACATCTGCAGTTCCTTCCTACACAGTGCAAGAACAGCATCAGTGATGAATGAATTAATACTTTATGAATATTTTATAATGCCATATGACAAATTCTTTGCTTGCATACCCAAGGTATGCAAATAGTCGCCACAAAGGGCACTGACAGAGTTACAACGTGGCCTGTGCTCGACCGTCGGCGCCCTCATCGACCGGTGCCCTCATCGATCGCCGACCGCAGGTCAACCCGCGAGGCCCCACTACCACGATGCTCCACCCACTTGCGGTTCCACTGACCCGACAGGCGAAGCTCTGCTGACCGGCGAGGCTCCTCCGACCGGCGAGGCTCCTCCGACCGGCGAGGCTCCCATAGCCCGGTTTCTCCGCGGACTCCTGCGAGGTGTCTGCCACCTCGGCCTCCTGGGCAGCGGGTACGTCGAGCTCACCTGTCGGGAGCTGGCGGGAACGCTCTGGAAACAGCGCTGGAAGTGCAGCGCCTCACAATCCACCCACCCGCCTCCCCATTGCCAGCCATCTGGCCGATCTGTGGAAGAGTGCGGCTCCAACATTGCCCCCACCATCTCCTCAGCGCCGACAAACTGGACGGGAAGTCATTTATCCGATGGTAGTTTCACTGGCACTTTATTGTCAAGTGCACCTAAGTACAGTGAAATTCATTTCTTTGCATACGGTTCAGTGACAATCCTACTAAACATCAGGCACAATCAATATGAGTATAAGTGTGTAAGACAGGAGAACACTGATACCAAGGGACTCCCTGAGGGGGAAAAAAATGAATATGTAAAGAGTAACGATAGATGCTGGTTTAAAGCGAATACAGACACAAAATGCTGGAGTGACCCAGCGGCTCAGGCAGCATCTCTGGTGAAAAGGAATGGGTAGAATAGGGTCTCGACCCGAAACATCACCTATTCCTTTTATCCAGAGATGCTGCCCGACCCACTAAGTTACCGCAGCTTTTTGTGTCTTATCTTACAAAAAAAAAGGAATATATGCATTGTAAAGAGTTGAATTAAATGGAATTGAATACTTTAATGTCAGTCACAATGAAATTCTTTGCTGGCATACCCACGGTATGCAACTAGTCATCCATAAAGGCTGCTTACAATGTTAAGGGCCTGTCCCACTAGCGCGCGATTAGACGCGACAAGTTCGGACGCGGGGGTCGCGTGGGGGTCAGGCGATCCCGGTGCGAGTGAAGGGCCTGTCCCACTAGCGCGCGATTACACGCGCGACGTCCGAAGGAAGGACGTTATTTTTCATCACGTGACGATGCGCATGAGCATGCGCGTTGCACGACGTCGGGCAGTGACGTCATCACGCAACGCCACGCTGAAGACGCACAACGTCAAAACGTCATCACGTTAATCACGTTCTGCGCGACAGGATTTTGCCGCGCGTAATTTTTTAAGCAGTGTCGGTTTTTGGACACTACGCGCGATGTCGACACCAGCTACACACAACTCGACGAGACTCCGGCGATCGCAGTGGGACAGGGTCACGCGAGGCCGGGCGACTAAAGCGACCACGGTAGGTCGCGCTTGTCGCGTCTAATCGCGCGCTAGTGGGACAGGCCCTTTACAAATACACATCCCGCGCCAGTTAACTCTTTGCCCTTCCACACCCCTCCCCCCTAACCTCACGGCGGTCCCCGCATGCCGGGATCTCCTTTGTTCCTTCCCCCATACCGAGTGCAGGTCCACCACCGATTTTCCAGCACCCTTTGTTTCGGACCCTTGCATGGGTTATCCGTTGGCCCTCGGCGGGGCCTAGATACCGCCCTGCAAAGTCGGCTATGGGGACGGATCTGCCGGCTCTGGCCGGGCCGGAGTTCCAGAGCCCCGGCCGCAGGCGGCAGATTCGACCCTTCAGTTGGTGCAGATGTTGCGACTGGGCTGAGATCGGTCGCCTTACCTGACCTAGGCACTACATTTTTTTTTGGGGGGGGGGGGGGGTGGGAATGGTGAAGGAGGGGGCCTATCTGGATTAAAGGAAGGCGGAAAAGAAGAAGCATGGAGGCGGGAAATTGGTGGTGGACTTGTATCATCCAATTACATTAAAATAGGGCCATCTCTTAACCATGCAGACTGTCAATTGACATATCAAGGAGAAGCATTTACCATCATCTGTGCCAGTGGGGAGTTAATCTGCAAAGTCAGTCTGGAAAATGGATGGTACACACACAAAACCCCCATTGGCCACCAAAGGCCGCTAACTCACAGAAATGACTTTTTCATTTCCCCTGGAAACAGTAATAATAGCCACTTAAACATTCGCCACCACGCACGTGAAATGATGAGGGACATGTACAACTGGCAGCTTTTCTAATGGGACTGTGCACGACACAAATAACAGCAATCTGAAGGTAATATATTTTGAATGGAGAAGGCGTGAGCAGCGTGGTGCAAAAGCACATCTTTTTCATGTACTTTACCGTCTGTGTTTTTGTTCAATACAAGGGGGAATAATGAATGGAGAAAATACCAATAAGGTCGTAATCACCACGGTGCGAGACTCGATTACACTTGCAGCAGCAAAGGAGATCTTGCAGGAATAGAGAGTGGTCTCCATCTGAAACGTCACCCATTCCTTCCCTCCAGAGATGCTGCCTGTCCCGCTGAGTTACTCCAGCATTTTGTATCCATCTTCTTGTAGGGGAACAAGGTACTGCAACAGCTTAGTTGATGCATCCTCAACGTTCTTTAAATTCAATTAATTCCGTGAGGTGTTTTGGAATTTCATAAAGTGATAAAGTCTCCATCTACACCTCAGGCTGCCTCGGCAAGGCCAGCAGCATAATCGAAGGCCAGTCTCGCCCCAGTCACTCCCTCTTCTACCAAGCAAGAGGGAGTGACAACTAAACCATCCTATCACCAACGAGAGAGAGTTCCTGACCTACCCTCTACCTCACTGGAGACCGTCGGACTATCTTTAACTGGACTTTTATCATGCACTAAACCCTTCAGGGCCTGTCCCACTTGGTCGTCATTTGTGCCTCATTTATGCGAAATATGTAAAATAGGTTGACGCACAGTGACGCGTGGGTGACGCACGCATTGCGCATGGTGTGGCATGGAATCGCATGCGGTGGCGTGCGCTATCGCGCGGCGCTCCAGGATTTCGTAGTGTAACTAAATCCTTGCGCTCCACCTACGTGACGCATCGGGTACATACGCTCATGAATTGGCGTCGCACACTGGCGTCCTGACGTTTCACGTGTATCGCGTAGTGACGCATGGTTACGTCACCGTGCGTCAACGTCCGTAACTATGCGTTGCCGCGCGCCACAGGATATTCTAATGACGTCATGCGCACCAAACGGCTGTGCTGACGTGTGATTTGCGCGCAACGTCACGCATCACGACGCGTCGACCTATTTTACATATGACGCATAAATGAGGCGCAAATGACGGCCAAGTGGGACAGGCCCTTTAGTTTAATTTAGTTTAGAGACACAACGCGGAAACAGGCCCTTCAGCCCACACTGACCATCAATCCCTATTGATGGTCAGTGATGGTCAGTGCACATTGACACTATCCTACACACACTAGGGACAATTGACACTTATACCAGTTAACCTACAAATATCTACGTCTATGAAGATCTCGGAGAAAACGCACGCAGATCATGGAGAGAATGAACAAACTCCGTACAGACAGCACCCGTAGTTGGGATCGAACCCAGGACCCGGGTTGTAAGCGCTGTAAGGCAGCACCTCTACCGCTGCGCCACCGTGACGCTCCTGTATCTGTGAAACTGCGATGGCTTGATTGTAATCATGTAGTCTTTTTGCAAAAGATAGACACAAAGTGCTGGAGTAACTCAGCGGGTCAGGCAGCATCTCTGAAGATAAAGGATTGGTGATGTTTCGGGTCGGGACCCTGCTTCTGAAGACCAGAGATACCGCCTATTCCTTTTTCTCCAGAAATGCTTCCTGACCCGCTGAGTTACTCCAGTACTTTGTGTTTACCTTTTGGTATAAACCAGCATCTGCAGTTCTTTGTTCCTACATTGTCTTTTCGCTGCCTGGATAGCATTCAACAAAAAAGGCTTTTCACTGCACCTTGGTCCACGTGACCATAATAAACTATACCAAACTAAACTAAACTCAGTTTTTAATTTAAAGTTTACGATATACAGCGTGGAACCAGGCCCTTTGGTCCACCAAGTCTACGCCGACCAGTGATCCTCGTACACTAGCACCATCCAACACACTCGGGACAATTTATCATCTTTACTGAAGCCAATTAACCTGCAAATCCGTACGTCTTTGGAAAGTGGGAGGAAACTGGAGCACCCAGGGAAACCTATGCAGTCGCGGGGAGAACGTGCAAACTCTGTGCAGACAGTTCCCGTAATCAGGATTGAACCTGGATCTCTGGCGCTGTAAGGCAGCAACTCTACTGCTGTGCCACCGTGCTGAGCAGAACAGAAATTGTGAAGTTATTCTCATTTATTCTTCACTATGGCTTTGTTTCCCCAAAGCTGGTGATTAATTCAGCATGTAGGTGGGGGATTATAGAGTAGGTCGCCTTTCCATATATTTAATTTCTAAACTAAACTAAATTGAACTCCACATGAATGCAAGAGGACAGCACTGACAGAGGAGTTTCTCTGGAATTTAGAAGGATAGGAGGAGATCTTACAGAAACATATACAATTCTTAAAGGGTTGGACAGGCTAGATGCAGGAAAAATGTTCCAGATGTTGGGGGAGTCCAGAACCAGGGGTCACAGTTTAAGAATAAGGGGAAGGCCATTTAGGACTGAGATGAGGAAAAAACCTTTTTCACCCAGAGAGTTGTGAATCTGCGGAATTCTCTGTCACAAAAGGCAGTGGAGGCCAATTCACTGGAGGTTTTCAAGTGGGAGTTAGATTCAGATTCAGATTCAAACTTTATTGTCATTGTGCAGTGTACAGTAAAGGGACAACGAAATGCAGTTAGCATCTCACCCAGAAGAGCAAACATGGAATAATGGAACTTCAATATATATATGTACATACAGTAGCAGTAATGCAATTTTAGCTCTTAGAGTTAGATTTAGCTCTTAGAGCTAAAGGAATCAAGGGATATGGGGAAAAAGCAGGAACGGGGTACTGATTTTAGATAATCAGCCATGATTATATTGAATGGTGGTGCTGACTTTAAGGGCCGAATGGCTTACTCTTGCATCTATGTTTCTCAGATGCGAGAATCAGTGTGCAAAAATGTTGCAACTTTCAGGCGACACAGTGGAGCAGTGGTAGAGTTGCTGCGATACAGAGCCAGAGACACGCGTTCAATCCTGACAACATAGAAACATAGAAATTAGGTGCAGGAGTAGGCCATTCGGCCCTTCGAGCCTGCACCGCCATTCAATATGATCATGGCTGATCATCCAACTCAGTATCCCGTACCTGCCTTCTCTCCATACCCTCTGATCCCCTTAGCCACAAGGGCCACATCTAACTCCCTCTTAAATATAGCCAATGAACTGGCCTCAACTACCCTCTGTGGCAGAGAGTTCCAGAGACCCACCACTCTCTGTGTGAAAAAAGTCCTTCTCATCTCGGTCCTAAAGGATTTCCCCCTTATCCTTAAGCTGTGACCCCTTGTCCTGGACCTCCACAACATCGGGAACAATCTTCCTGCATCTAGCTTGTCCAACCCCTTAAGAATCTTGTAAGTTTCTATAAGATCCCCTCTCAATCTCCTAAATTCTAGAGAGTATAAACCGAGTCTATGCAGTCTTTGTTCATAAGACAGTCCTGACATCCCAGGAATCAGTCTGGTGAACCTGCTCTGCACTCCCTCTATGGCAATAATGTCCTTCCTCAGATTTGGAGACCAGAACTGTACACAACACTCCAGGTGTGGTCTCACCAAGACCCTATACAACTGAAGTAGAAGCTTCCTGCTCCTATACTCAAATCCTTTTGCTATGAAAGCTAACATACCATTCGCTTTCTTCACTGCCTGCTGCACCTGCATGCCTACTTTCAATGACTGGTGTACCATGACACCCAGGTCGCGCTGCATCTCTCCTTTTCCTAATCGGCCTCCATTTAGGTAATAGTCTGTTTTCCTATTTTTGCCACCAAAGTGGATAACCTCACATCTATCCACATTATACTGCATCTGCCAAACATTTGCCCACTCATCCAGCCTATCCAAGTCAGCTGTCTGACAATGGGTGCTGTCTGTACGGAGTTGGTCCACTCTCCCCGCGACCTGAGTGGGTTTTCTCCGAGATCTTCGGTTTCCTCCCACAATCCAAAGACGTGCAGGTTTGTAGGTTGATAGCCTTGGTATAAATGTAAAATTGTCCCCAGTGTGTGTAGGATAGTGATCGTGTGAGGGGATCGCTGGTCAGCGCGGACTCGGTGGGCCGAAGGGCCTGTTCCCGCGCTGTATCTCTAAAATAATCTAAACTAAACTGGCTGTTGTGTAACTTTCTGAATCAATACCAGATGAGCTGCATCTCCATAGCTGCACTGTCTACGGAATATCATTACAATCCCAGACATACTTGTTCCACGGAGCATTTATTCTGTCAGCAACCAGCAAAGGGTAACGAGCACCACCGAAGGCTATATGTGCAAAGCGTACTATATTTGTGAGGTATTTGCATAAACAAATGTCAGCTTGCTAATGGTCGCACATCCACACGGACGTTCAGGTGTAAGAGACTGACTCGTACGAAGGGCATCGCTCACTGCTGCCCGAAACAACAGTGTCGTCCAGCTCTTAGTGGCAGATGCAACAAGTGCGCATAGTTAGACACAAAATGCTGGAGTAACTATGCGGGACAGGCAGCATCTCTGGAGAAAAGGAATAGCTGGCGTTTCAGGTGGAGACCTGTTCCACCATTGCCGTTCCCCCAGAGATGCTGCCTGTCCCACTGAGTTACTCCAACATTTTGTGTCTATCTTCGCTTTTAAACCAACATCCACAGTTCCTTCGTACATATTCATTTTTATTCCCCTCAGGGAGTCCCTTGGTATCAGTGTTCTCCTGTCTTACACACTTATACTCAGTATGATTGTGCCTGATGTGCAGTAGGATTGTCACTGAACTGTATGCAAATAAATGAATTTCACTGCACTTAGACACACATGACCAGAAAGCAGCAGTGAAAGTACCATCGGATAAATTACTACCCGTCCAGTCCGTGGGCGCCGAGGAGAAGGTATGGCCAATGTTGGAGCCACACTCTTCCACAGATGGGCCACAGAAGTGCCTGAAGAAGGGTCTCGGCCCGAAACGTCACCCATTCCTTCTCTCCACAGATGCTGCCTATCCCGCTGAGTTAGGCCAGTATTTTGTGTCTATCTTTGGTTGAAAACAGCATCTGCGGTTCCGTCCTCCACACAAATGTACATAGTTCATTGTAAGTGGTGCCGCGTGCCGATTAGTTTACAGGGCACATGGCAGCGATTTGTTGAACTCGGCACCATGTCGGCATGGACAGACGGGCTTGTTCTTCCATCTTTAATCGGATTTCATCGGGCTTCAATGTTAAATCTATGCACTGAACGTTGCCCCCTGATGCTCTGTCTGTGCACTGTGGACCGCTTGATTATATTCCTGTATAGACTTGTCTTTGACTGGTTAGCACGCACACAAAAGATCTTCACTGTACCCCGGAAAACACGACAATAATAAACTCAACTAAACTCACATTTAACTACTTGTAACTTTTCATTAAAAATGGATCACACAGCACAACAAAACCATTGCACAAAGGTGGCACAGCGGTAGAGTTGCTGCCTCACAGCGCCAGAGACTCGAATTTGATCCTGACCACGGGGGCAGTCTGTACAGAGAAACATTCAGATCCAGGTTCTTCAAAGCACACTTGAAAGAATGAATGAATGAATAAGTTTATTGGCCAAGTATTCACATACAAGGAATTTGCCTTGGTGTAGCTAGACTGCAAGCAGCTACACTAGCAGCAGCTAAATCGTTGATAAGCACAAAGGATTCATGTTATTGAAGGGGTGCTGAGACCACCAGATTGCAGGGATGCAAGGAAGCAAGGAAGCAGAGAGGCCATGAGTTGGAGTCGAAAAGACATAAAAGGAAATAAAAACGTTGCTTAGTTTAGTTTAGTTTAGAGATACAGCTCGGAAGCAGGCTCTTCGACCCACCCAATCCGCGGCGAACAGCAATCCCCGCACACTAGCACTATCGACACACAATAGGGACAATTTACAATGACACCAAGCAGATTAACTTACAAACCTGTACGTCTATGAAGTGTGGGAGGCATCCGGAGCTCACGGAGAGAAACCACGCAAGTCACACGGAAAACATACAAACTCTGTAGAGACAGCACCCATCGTCAGGATCGAACCCAGGTCTCAGGCCCAGATTGGTAGAAATCAACTGCAGATGCTGGTTTACAACGAAGAGAGACACGGGCAGCATCTCTGGAGAGAAGGGATGGGTGACGTTTCGGGTCTAGACCCTTCTTCACAGTCTGAAGAAGGGTCTCGACCCAAAGCGTCACCCATTCCTTCTCTCCAGAGATGCTGCCATGACCCGCTGAGATACTCCAGCATTTTGTGTCTACCTTCGAAATTCAACCAAGCATCTGCAGTTCTTCCCTGCACAATTTGATAATGGCGATGTTTCTGTATTAAAAAACAAAGGTTTCAGCATGGCCAGGGATAACAAACTAAAAGACCACTTATTAATGTAGCCTGCAACCCTGACCTGTGTACATAAAGCCAGCACAACAATGGCAAAAATACTATTGATTGGTTTTAGTTGTCTAATTACTGCCTCACCAAATTATGCACGTCAATGGATGTTTATGCTCTCTTTAATCTTGAAAAATTGTGCAACTGAAAGCTGCTTAATAAAGCAATAGCTCAAACTTTGCTCAACAGAAACCAACCAGTGGCGGTGAAATCAATATTAATTAATGAACTAGACTCGTGAATAAATCACAAAATGAAATAAAAATAAAAATCTCATCTCCAAAGAAGCTGCCCAATCAACCCAAAATATCTTATTCCTTTCCCTTGAGAGATTCCTGCGTTAAAATCACGCTACAATTGGCCTTAGGATAAAACAGCAATTAGGTCTTGCGATCAAGTTATCTCTCACGAGCGACATAACAGAGATTGAATTAATATAACTCTTATTATATAATCAGCTGTCCCTGAAATGGAAATGTCAAGTATTAACTGAGCTGTCAGAATAAAATTGGTTACTATTGAACTGCTAATATTTCTGCAGTACAATTTTTGATCATGATATTGGCTAAACACCGGAGATATTATTGGATTTTAGTTAAGTTTAGTTTAGCTAACGAAGCAGGAAGGAAACGGGTCCACCGAGACCATGCCAACAATCGATCACTCGTTCGCACGAGTTCTGCGCTGTCCCATTTTCTCATCACACCCAGCATGCTGGCGCAGCGGTAGAGCTGCTGCCTTACAGCACCTGCAGCGCCAGAAACGCAGGTTCGATTCCTACTAGGGGTGCTGACTGTAAAGAGTTTGTACGTTCTCCCCGTGGTTTTTCTCCAAGATCATCTGTTTCCTCCCACACTCGCAGACTTGCCCACACTTCCAGGGTAGCGGTAGAGCTACTGCCTTACAGCACCAGAGACCCGGGTTCAATCCTGACTACAGGTGCTTGCCTGCACTGAGTTTGCACCTTCTCCCAGCTGTAACCTGCGTGGGTTTTCTCCAGTTGCTCCTGTTTCCTCCCACACTCCCAAAGGCGTACAGGTTTGTAGGTTAATTGACTTTGGTAAAATTGTAAACTATCCCTAGTTAGTGTAGCGTAGTGCAACTGTGTGGGGATCGCTGGTCGGCACAGACTAGGTGGGTTGAAGGGCCCGTTTCCACGCTGTATCTCTAAACTACATTAACCTAAACTAAATTAGCCTACAAACTTGTGAAGAAAAGATGGCTAAAAATGTTCTCTTTTTATTTGAAATTCCAGCACTTTTCTGGCTGTGTAAAAAGTTCCAATGCTGGAATCTTGAGCAGAGCACAAAGTACTGGAGCAATGCAGCGAGTCAGGTAGCATCAATGCACGGAAGAACTGTAGATGCTGGTTTAAATCAAAGATGGACACAAAATGTTGGAATAACTCAGTGGAACAGGCAGCATCTCTGGAGGAAATGTCAACCTGACTTTTCGGGTTGACATCAGTCTGAAGAACGGTCTCGACCTGAAATGTCACCCACTCCTCTTCAGAGATGCTGACAGTCCCGCTGAATTACTCCAGCATTTTGTGTCTATTTTCAATGAAGGGAATGGATAGTAGATGTGGCAGTCTGAAGAGGAAACATCTATCTATTTCCTCCAAAGATGCTGCCTGACCCGATGAGTTCTTACAGCAATTTATCTACTGCGATTCATTGGTATTTTATGCGGGTCCTCTGAACAGCATTTGTGTTAAATTTGAGAAAAGTGCACTAGCATTTGTCTCTTTCTTTGGTGCTTTTAGAAAGTCCTTTAGGAAAGGGCGGCATGGTGGCGCAGCGCCAGAGACCCTGGTTCGATCCTGACAACGGGTGCTTGTCTCCACGCACTGCGTTTGTACGTTCTCCCCGTGATCTGCATGGGTTTTCTTCCAGACTCACAAACCTGTTCATCTTTGGAGAGTGTAAGTTAATTAGCTTGGTATAAATTTTAAAAATTGTCCCGAGTGTAGGATAGCATTAATGTGCGGGGATCGCTGGTGGGTGGCTCAGTGGGCCGAAGGGCCTCTTTCCCTGCTGTATGCCTGAACTAAACTAAACTAAAAAGTCGGATCTGTTCTAAGCCTCAAAAAGAGGTATGTTTTAATAAAATCTGCGTCAAATTTTAACCTGGGAATTAATCAGATTTATAACTAAACACTTGAGAAGCGGCAATTAATCAAAGCTTTTAATTTAACAAAAAAAATAATAATTAAATGCATTTACTTTGAATACATTTAGAACTTTGATCTCCTTGTGTAAATATCATTGCTTATGATCAGGGAAATGCAATCATATTACATGAGCTCAAGATCTCTCCGGTATCGCTCAATTTAATTATTTATTTCCGATCCTTTAACTATCTGTTGGAGGGCAGCCACGGTGGCGCAGCGGTAGAGTTGCTGTCTTACAGCGCTTGCAGCACCGCTGACCCGGGTTCGATCCCGACTACGGGTGCTTGTCTGTACGGAGTTTGCACATTCTCCCCGTGACCCACGTGGGTTTTCTCAGAGATCTTCGGTTTCCTCCCACACTCCAAAGACGTACAGGTTTGGCGGTTAATTGGCTTGGTGTATGTGCAAATTGTTCCTGGTGTGCGTGTGTATGTGTGTAGGACAGTGTTAAATTGCGGGGAATCATTGGTCGGCATGGACTGGGTGGGCTGAAGGGCCTATTTCCGCGCCGTGGGTGACGTTTCAGGCTGAGACCCTTCTTCAGAAAAAAGGTTCACGACTCGAAACAACACAGCATTCCTTCTCATCCAGAGATGCTGCCTGTCCCGCTGAGTTACTCCAGCGTTTTGTGTCTATGGTTTAAACCAGCACCTGCAGTTCCTTCCCACCCATTTCAGGTGGACTCCAATGTTGAGAACGATATTCTGTACTCTGTATCTTCCCATTCGCTCTACCTACTCTACCTGAGTTATACCTGATTACATTTATGTTCAGTATTATCTCGTTGGACTGGGTAGCATGCAAAACACTGCTTTTCACAATATCTCGGTACACATGACAACAATAAACCTAAATCTAAACCTCTTGGGCCTGTCTCATTTAGGCGACTAAGCTGTCACCACATGGTCGCCAGGATGTTGCCTGTATGGTCGTGAGTAGTTTCCTCAGTCGCCCAAAGAGTCGTAGCGTTTTTCTGGTCGCCGCTCGATTTTCAACATACTGAAATTTTTTCGGCGACAATGGCGACTGAGGGTAAGACGCCGATGAGCATAGCTTGACATAGGTGCTGTCATAGGTTGTCACCGGGTTAACCAACCCGGCGTAGGTTGTCACCAGGTGACATAGATTGTCGCCGATGCTGACTTTGGTGAATTCCATGGTCGGATTCACCGGCAGTCGCCTAAACAAAAATCGCCTAAGTTGGACAGGCCCATTAGTCCAGTCGCCGGTTTTTCGCCAACCTGCTACGACAACGATAGTCGCCGGCAGTCACCTAAAAATCGCCTAAGTGGGGCAGGCCCTTTAGTATTTTTAAGCACAACGGTGACTGTGAATCTCCGTGAATTCTACCTACCTGTTTTGAAATGTCGGCAAGCTAGCAGCAGATGTAGTATCTGCATTGAGATTTATGCATGGGTTGGGATGCCTCAAAACAGGAACATGCTGTTGAATGAGACTTTCGACAGATTTGTAACAATGAAATCAAGTATCAATCTTGCCAACTGAAATTTGGTATGTCTCCAAGGAGTAGACAATACTGGTTACCTGTCAGCTTCAGGATTGCAAAGTTGAATGTATGATGACATTAATTTTGCATCAAAGATTTATAAAATAGAATCACAGATGCTTCAGTACAGGAGGAGGCCTTTTGGCCCAGTCTTTAGAGGGTGGTGAATCTGTGGAATTCTTTGCTACAGAAGGCTATGGAGGCCAAGTCAGTGGATACAAGGCAGAGTTACATAGAAACATAGAAATTAGGTGCAGGAATAGGCCATTCGGCCCTTCGAGCCTGCACCGCCATTCAATATGATCATGGCTGATCATCCAACTCAGTATCCCGTACCTGCCTTCTCTCCATACCCTCTAATCCCCTTAGCCACTCCCTCTTAAATATATTCTTAAGAGCTAACTCCCTCTTAAATATATCCAATGAACTGGCCTCAACTACCCTCTGTGGCAGAGAGGTCCAGAGACCCACCACTCTCTGTGTGAAAAAATTCCTTCTCATCTCGGTCCTAAAGGATTTCCCCCTTATCCTTAAGCTGTGACCCCTTGTCCTGGACCTCCCCAACATCGGGAACAATCTTCCTGCATCTAGCCTGTCCAACCCCTTAAGAATCTTGTAAGTTTCTATAAGATCCCCTCTCAATCTCCTAAATTCTAGAGAGTATAAACCGAGTCTATGCAGTCTTTGTTCATAAGACAGTCCTGACATCCCAGGAATCAGTCTGGTGAACCTGCTCTGCACTCCCTCTATGGCAATAATGCCCTTCCTCAGATTTGGAGACCAGAACTGTACGCAATACTCCAGGTGTGGCCTCACCAAGACCCTATACAACTGAAGTAGAACCTCCCTGCTCCTATACTCAAATCCTTTTGCTATGAAAGCTAACATACCATTGGCTTTCTTCACTGCCTGCTGTACCTGCATGCCTACTTTCAATGACTGGTGTACCATGACACCCAGGTCGCGCTGCATCTCCCCTTTTCCTAATCGGCCACCATTTAGATAGTAGTCGGTTTTCCTATTTTTGCCACCAAAGTGGATAACCTCACATTTAACCACATTATACTGCATCTGCCAAACATTTGCCCACTCACCCAGCCTATCCAAGTCACCTTGCATTCTCCTAGCATCCTCCTCACAGCTAACACTGCCACCCAGCTTAGTGTCATCCGCAAACTTGGAGATATTGCCTTCAATTCCCTCATCCAGATCATTTATGTATATTGTAAATAGCTGGGGTCCCAGCACTGAGCCTTGCGGTACCCCACTAGTCACTGCCTGCCATTGTGAAAACGACCCGTTAACTCCTACTCTTTGCTTCCTGTTTGCCAGCCAGTTCTCTATCCACATCAATACTGAACCCCCAATGCCATATGCTTTAAGTTTATATACTAATCGCTTATGTGGGACCTTGTCGAAAGCCTTCTGGAAGTCCAGATACACCACATCCACTGGTTCTCCCCCATCCACGCTACTAGTTACATCCTCGAAAAATTCCACAAGATTCGTCAGACATGATTTACCTTTCGTAAATCCATGCTGACTTTGTCCAATGATTTCACCACTTTCCAAATGTGCTGCTATCCCATCTTTAATAACTGACTCTAGCAGTTTCCCCACTACCGATGTTAGACTAACTGGTCTGTAATTCCCCGTTTTCTCTCTCCCCCCTTCTTAAAAAGAGGGGTTACGTTTGCTACCCGCCAATCCTCAGGAACTACTCCAGAATCTAAAGAGTTTTCACTATCACTAATGCATCCACTATTTCCGGAGCTACTTCCTTAAGTACTCTGGGATGCAGCCTATCTGGCCCTGGGGATTTATCAGCCTTTAATCCATTCAATTTACCCAACACCACTTCCCGACTGACCTGGATTTCACTCAAGTACTCCTTTGACCTGCGGTCCCCTGTTATTTCCGGCAGATTATTTATGTCTTCCTTAGTGAAGACGGAACCAAAGTAGTTATTCAATTGGTCCGCGATATCCTTGTTCCCCATGATCAACTCACCTGTTTCTGACTGCAAGGGACCTACATTTGTTTTAACTAATCTCTTTCTCTTCACATATCTATAAAAACTTTTGCAGTCAGTTTTTATGTTCTCTGCCAGTTTTCTTTCATAATCTATTTTTCCTTTCCTAATCAAGCCCTTTGTCCTTCTCTGCTGGTCTCTGAATTTCTCCCAGTCCTCTGGTATGCTGCTTTTTCTGGCTACTTTGTACGCATCATCCTTTGCTTTGATACTATCCCTGATTTCCCTTGTTATCCACGGATGCACTACCTTCCCTGATCTATTCTTTTGCCAAATTGGGATGAACAATTTTTGTAGTTCATCCATGCAGTCTTTAAATGTCTTCCATTGCGCATCCACCGTCAACCCTTTTAGAATTGATTGCCAGTCAATCTTGGCCAATTCACGTCTCATACCCTCAAAGTTACCTTTCCTTAAGTTCAGAACCATTGTTTCTGAATTAACAATGTCACTCTCCATCCTAATGAAGAACTCGACCATATTATGGTCACTCTTGCCCAAGGGGGCACGCACAATAAGACTGCTAACTAACCCTTCCTCATTACTCAATACCCAGTCTAAAATAGCCTGCTCTCTTGTTGGTTCCTCTACATGTTGATTTAGATAACTATCCCTCATACTTTCCAAAAAATCCTCTTCCTCAGCGCCCCTGCCAATTTGATTCACCCAATCTATATGTAGATTGAAGTCACCCATTATAACTGTTTTGCCTTTGTCGCACGCATTTCTAATTTCCTGTTTTATACCATCCCCAACTTCACTACTACTGTTAGGTGGCCTGTACACAACTCCCACTAGCGTTTTCTGCCCCTTAGTGTTTCGCAGCTCTACCCATACCGATTCCACATGCTCCAAGCTAATGTCCTTCCTTTCCATTGTGTTAATCTCCTCTCTAACCAGCAACGCTACCCCACCTCCTTTTCCTTTCTCTCTATCCCTCCTGAATATTGAATACCCTTGGATGTTCAGCTCCCAGCCTTGGTCACCCTGGAGCCATGTCTCCGTGATCCCAACTATATCATACTCATTAATAGCTATCTGCACGTTCAACTCATCCACCTTATTACGAATACTCCTTGCATTGAGACACAAGGCCTTCAGGCTTGTTTTTACAACGCTCTTACCCCTTTTACTTTTCACCTTGCTCCCTATTGCTTCCACCCTCGTTTTACACCCACCTGCCTCTCTGCTCTTGTGCCCATCCCCCTGCCACATTAGTTTAAATCCTCCCCGACAGCACTAGCAAACACTCCCCCAAGGACATTGGTTCCATTCCAGCCCAGGTGCAGACCGTCCTGTTTGTACTGGTCCCACCTCCCCCAGAAATGGTTCCAGTGCCCTAAAAATTTGAATCCCTCCCCCTTGCACCATTTTTCAAGCCACGTATTCATCTGCAATATCCTCCTATTTCTACTCTGACTGGCCCGTGGTGCTGGTAATAATCCAGAGATTATTACCTTTGAGGTCCTACTTTTGAGTTTATCTCCTAGCTCCCTAAATTCACCTTGTAGGACCTCATCCTTTTTTTTCCCTATATCGTTGGTGCCAATATGCACCACGAGAACTGGCTGTTCACCCTCCCCCTCCAGAATGTTCTGCAGCCGTTCAGTAACATCCCTGACCTTTGCACCAGGGAGGCAACATACCATCCTGGAGTCTCTTTTGCGGCCGCAGAAACGCCTATCTATTCCCCTGACAATTGAATCCCCTATTACAATAGCCCTTCCCCTCTTTTTTCCCCCATCATGTGCAGCAGAGCCACCCATGGTGCCATGAACTTGGCTGCTGCTGCATTCCCCTAAGATATGCTCTTGATTAGTATGGGTGTCAGAGGTTATGGGGAGAAGGCAGGAGAATGGGGTTAGGAGGGAGAGATAGATCTGCCATGATTAAATGGCGGAGTAGACTGGATGGGCCGAATGGCCTAATTCTACTCCTATCACTTATGACCTGATGATCAAGTATGTGCCAGTACTTCGAAGTCCCATTTCCCCCATTGGATTTAGACCTTAGACTTTGGAGATACAGCCCTTCGGCCCTCCGAGCCCATGCCAACCAGCGGTCTCCCCGTACGCTAGCACTATCCCACACACTGGGGATAATTTACAATTTACCGAAGCCAATTAACCTAAATACCTGCATGACTGTAGAGAGTGGAAGGAAGCCAGAGCACCTGGATAAAACCCACGCGGTCACAGGGAGAACGCACAAACTCCATACAGACAGCAGCCGTGGTTTGGATCGGACCCAGGTCTCTGGCGCTGTAATGCCCCTGTCCCACTTAGGAAACCTGAACGGAAACCTCTGGAGACTTTGCTCCCCACTCAAGGTTTCCGTGTGGTTCCCGGAGGTTTTTGTCAGTCTCCCTAATAGTCGAAAGTTTCCGTTTTAAAAATCGGTAATTTTTAAGTCGAAGCCGGTTGCGATGCTAGTTGAAGGTGGTTGCCGTAGGACAAAAACCACTGGGAACCTCCAAGAACCGCACAGAAACCTTGGTTGGGGCGCAAAGTCTCCAGAGGTTTCCGTTCACGTTTCCTAAGTGGGACAGGGGCAAAAGGCAGCAACTCTACCACTGCGCTCCCTCATTATTTTCCTATGTCTCAACATATTTATCTTAACTTTCAATACTTATTTAATTCCTTTTCAATCACACTTTCATGCCGCACATTCCAGACTGTAACTACAACACTCCATAAAAGATTAATGTAATGTCTTCACTGCATCTTTCATGCCCTCAAATCTTCTACAAACTGGGACGATTTCTCTCATGGAATCGTAAAGTCATTCGGCATTGACGCAGGCCATTCGGCCCTACTTACCCATACCGACAAAGACTTATCCACACCATCTCTACCAGAATGTATAATGGAGGGGGTGTATGGGGTATGGATATTGTTTCTTTCACACAGAATAAATTTAGATAGAAATATGGACTGTACTTTATTTTTTTTCAACCCAAAATGTCATCCTTCTCTCCAGCGATGCTGCCTGTCCCACTGCGTTACTCCAGCACTTTGTGTCTATCATTGGGCTAAACCAGCATCTGCAGTTCCTTGCAATCACAGTAAGTGGTTTAAATATACACAGAAGGAATGGGTGAAGTTTCGGGTCGAGACCCTTCTTCGGACCCTTTAGTTTAGTTAGTTTAGTTTAGAGGTACAGTGTGGAAACAAGCCCTTCGGCTCACCGAATCCTCACCGACCAGTGATCCCCGCACATTAACACGCATTAGGGCCAGGTTTACATTTAAATCGAGCCAATTAACCTACAAACCTGGACGTCTTAGGGTAGGAGAAAACTGCAGATCTCGGAGAAAGCCCACTTGGTCACGGGGAGAACATACAAACTCCATACCGTCAGCACCCGCATCAGGATCAAACTCGAATCTCTGGCACTGTAAGTTTTGTAAGGCAGCAACTCTACCACTGTGCTACCGTGCCACCCTTAACAAGGTCTGACTGCTGCCAAGTCGACAATAGGGATCACTATAGGTGACTACACAAAAAGCTGGAGAAACTCAGCGGGTGCAGCAGCATCTAAGGAGCGAAGGAGAAACGTCGCCCATCTCCTTCGCTCCTTAGATGCTGCTGCACCCGCTGAGTTTCTCCAGCTTTTTGTGTAACCCTCGATTCTCCAGCATCTGCAGTTCCTTCTTTAACACTATAGGTGACTATCCTGGTAATTTCCACCTGCATCTGGAACCAGTGGGAAAGACGACTAAAGTCTGGTCTAAGTGTAGGGTTATAATTGACAGGTGTACCGAGCTACAGTGAAAAGCTTTTGTACGCATGCTATGTAATCAATTCCAAGCAAGCAAAACTCAAGTACAAAAGACAGAGTGAAGAGAAAGATGCAGAGTGCAGAATGTAGGTCTCAGCATTGTAGTGTCGCAGTTCCACAGAATGTCCATAATGGGGTAGTTGGAGAATCAGGACTGTACCGCAGCTTCTGGAAGGACAGTCTTTCTCTTCTTCTGCCTAAAGAAAGCCAGAAGTCTGGTAACAGAGGAGAAGATGCTGTTCCCGAGTCTTGTGGTGCGTTGCTGTCAATTTTCTGTCCTTTCTCTTGGCGGGAGCAGGGAGAAGAAGGAATGACTGGGATGGGAAAGGTCTTTGATCACGTTGGCGGCTTTCCCGAGGCACTGTAATTGTTTGTTTTGTTTGTTTCTGTGTCGGTATGTGTGTATATAATACACACACACACTAGTCTGAAGAAGGGTCTCGACTAATATGCCAGTCATTGGCCAGTTCATTGGCTATATTCAAGAGGGAGTTGGATGTGGCTCTTGTGGCTAAAGGGATCAGGGGGTATGGAGAGAAGGCAGGTACGGGATACTGAGTTGGATGATCAGCCATGATCATATTGAATGGCGGTGCAGGCTCGAAGGGCCGAATGGCCTACTCCTGCATCTATTTTTCAATGTTCTATGACCCGAAACGTCACCATTCCTTCTCTCCAGAGATGCTGCCTGTCCCGCTGAGTTGCTCCAGCATTTTGTGTCTATCTTCGATTTAAACCAGTATCTGCAGTTCTTTCCCACACACACACACACACACACACATATACACACACATATACACACACATATACACACACACACACCTTGGAGCGCAGGAGGATGAGGGGTGATATTATAGAGGTGTATAAAATCATTAGAGGAATAGATCGGGTAGACGCACGGAGTCTCTCGCCCAGAGTAGGTGAATCGAGGACCAGAGGACATAGGTTTAAGGTGAGGGGAAAAAGATTTAATAGCAATCTGAGGAGTACCATTTTCATAAAAGGGGTGGTGGGTGTATGGAACAAGCTGCCAGGAGAGGTAGATCAAGCAGGGACTATCCCAAAGTTAAAAAAAAAAGACTGGTACAAGGATTGGACAGGTTTGGAGGGATATGGGCCAAACCCAGGCAGATGGGACAAGTGTAGCAGGGACATGTTGGCCAGGATGGGCAAGTTGGGCCAAAGGCTCCTTTCCCGCACTGTATCACTCTATGATTCTCTGATTAACACCGAATTCAACCACGAATGACAAGTGGAAAAAATTCCCCATCTAACAGCTGCTTGTAGGTGCCGAGTGAAATTACTTGGAGCAGCAACAACTCAATTCCACCTGATCTCTAAAACAATTGACATCCAGCAGCTGGAACTATCTCATTAATTAATTGTACCAAACTCGTTGTTACACTCGCAGGTAGAAAAGGTTCCTCCGAGCAGACTGAAGCAAATAGACACACACACACACACCGGTGACATGCAATTATGTGCTGCAAATCTGTTAGGAGATCAAACTCACAGCCATTTCCCTGAAGAGGGCTCCCAAAACGTCACCTATCCATGTTCTCTGGCGATACTGCCTGACCCGCTGAGTTACGACAGCATTTTGTGGCCATTTAGTTTAGCTTAGAAATATGGCGTGGAAACAGGCCCTTTTGCTCCTCCTCCTACCCCCCGCACCCACGCCGACCAACAATCTACAAACCTGCACGCTTTTGTGACTTTGAGCTGCACGTTTAAGTGTGGGAGCAAACCAGAGTACCCAGAGAAAACCCATGCGATCATCAGGAGAACATACAAACTCCGCACAGACTGCACCCGTAGTCAGGATCGAACCCGGGTCTCTGGTGCCATAAGGCAGCATCTCTACCAGCAGCTGGAAATATCTCAGCTACTCCAACTGTGCCACCCACATATCCTCGACATCTGACTATCATTCGCATAATGATCTCAATATTAACAAAGCAAATTTCAATAAATAACCGAGATGTTCACCAACAAAAGCTCTGTGCATGACATACACATGAAGTGGACCAGCTGGTGTAACTAAAATATTGCTGTCAAAAACTTCTTAAGAACCAGAAAAATAAAGTTATTCCAATCCACTGAGCCCCCTCCCCAACCCTATGCAATTACAGTCTGAACTTCAATTTAAATAGTCCATCCCAGTATATAGCAATGCTACAAAATTTTGAGATTTTAAAAATCAAGTCTGTAATTTATCCCATGAGATAAAGCATAAAAATAAGTTTAATTTGACACCTAATTCACTTTCATATCTTCAGTATTAAGAAAGTTATGACCATCTTCATACACGGAAATTAACATCTTGCTCCCCATTGCCTTTCAATTGACTTAACTAAAAAGCTGTGATCTAGAACCGTTAAAAGCCCATAACATTCTTAAAGATTAAGAGAACTCAATGAAATTTCCAGTTATTATAGATTGAATCATTCTGAAACAAATATGAAACAATCTTACTTGGATGACCTGAAATTAAAGCATATAATTAGTTAGTTATCTAATTGTAGCTAATTACAAAATTCAATGAGTAGATCTAAACATCTATCCATTTCTTAAGAAAAGATAAACTTTTTTAAAATTGTCTAAGTGTCCAAATAACATTCACACAATAATCCACAATATAACATAATTTTAAATCTAATTTTCATGAATTTCTGGGCCAAATGGAAGGAATTTAGTGTTCAATGCCTGTAAATTAATGGCCATTTAAATCAACTAGCGAGTGGGTTTTAGTGGAATGCGGTGGATTGGAACGTTGCGGTTTGCTGTGAAGTCGGTATGAAAAATACTGTTGGTTCATACATTTTTTTGGACCCAATTTCGCAACATGAAAATATGATTAAAGCCTCCATAAAAACCAACTTTTAATATAAAAATAAACTGTGTCCCTTTTTTTCTCCCCTACGCAAAATCCTTCCCGTTATCGGCACTCACGGCTTTTGAAGGTGATTTTTAAATTACTCTAGATAATAAATAATCTAGCGTAATTTTAAAATACCTTCAATAACGAAATGTCGGAGCGATTTTTCTTCCGCAACGAAATCGCCCGACAGGGATCAATTTGTCCAGTCTGTGGAAAAACGGCACTTTAAGCCCGCCCCCCTCTCAAAGTCGCTAAAGTCACGCACACGGGGAGCGGCAGAACTGCAGCACTGCTCAAGGTAAGTTTTGTAACATACCTACAGTATGGAATGTACAAAACATGATTTAGATAACCATCAACTATCTTGTTTGTTGGTATGCCTGCGTGGATATGATATCCCAAACCCTGCCAAAACGGTACATGATAGCGCTACAATTTTTGGCCCACCTTACTCACCATTGTTCTGGAATGTAAATGAAACAGGTTTTGTTCGGATTGGTGTTATATTTTTACAAGTTATTGACATTTTGAACTTTACAAAAAACACTTTTCAAACAACCTTTCCACTTTTTGGGAAGAGGGAGGGTGAAGAAGAGGGGGAGGGAGTGCTGGGGGATGAGAGGGAATGGAGGAGGATAGGGGTAGGAAGGATAGCCAGGTAATGGATGAGGGGGAGAAAGAGGGAGGGTGGTGGGAAGGAAGCAGAGGAGGGTTGGTGGAGTGTGGGGAGAGGGAGGATAATGGAGGAGGGGAAGAGGGGATGAAAGAGGGAGAGTGAGTTGGGTTCACATTGATATATTTTACAAGCTATTGCCATTTTGAACTTTAAAAATGTTGCAGTCACGCTCCCTCTTGCCGGCTGCGCCTGCGCCGTTGGGGGAGGGTTGCCGTGATTCGCGTCACACCAGGGATCTCTGGCGTCACTAAGGGAACCTGTCAGCCACGCCGTGCAGTTGCGGGCTATGAGTCAGTGGTGGAATATTGCCTTGGGGGACAGGCCCAACGGGTCCACATCTGGTCTAGTACTTTTTAAAAGGCACATTAATCCATTTGAATACCAGCATAAAGTCAGAGTCAGTCTAGTTTAGATTAGTTTAGAGATACAGCACGGAAAAATGCCTTTCGGTCCACCGACCAGCGATGCCCACACATTAACACTATCCAACACACACTCGGGAAAATTTTCATTTATACCCAGGCAGTTAACCTACACGGGGGGGGGGGGGGGGGGCGGGGGGAGACATGCAAACTCCGTACAGACACCACCCGTAGTCAGGATCGAGCCCTGGTCTCTGGTGCTGTGAGACTGAGAGCGAAGGGTCTCGGCCCAAAACGTCACCCATTCCTTCTCTCCACAGACGCTGCCTGACCCGCTGTATCACTCCAGCATTTTGTATCTATTTTCGAGCTCAGAAACGGCACGGTGGCACAGCGGGAGAGCTAATGCGTTAGTGCACCAGAGACCTGGGTTCGATCCTGACTGCAGGTGCTGCCCGTATGGAGTTCGTACCATTTTCCACGCTGCATCTCTAAACTAAACTGTAATGATCCAATGTTGTAAAATAATATGAATACTGAAAATATCCTGCACTGATATTTTTCTCTTTGCACTGGTTGTGACCTTATGTAGTGTTTGATTGTACTCATGTACAGTGCGATCTGATTTAATTGAATATTACGCAAACAAAAGCTTTCACTATACCTTGGTAGTAAAGAAAACAAACTCAATGCTAGCATTTATTTCACTAGGGCATGTATACAAAAACAATGATGTAACACTGAGACTCTGGTAAGGCTGCATTTGGAATATTGTAAGCAGTTTTGGGCATCATATCTAAGGAAGGATGTGCTGGCTCTGGAGTAGGTCCAGAGGAGGCTCACAAGAATGATTCCAGGAATGAGTGGGTTAACTTATGATGAGCGTATGTCGGCACTGGGCCTGTACTTGCTGGAGTTTAGAGGAATGAGGGGGGACCTCATTGAAACATTCTGAATAGTGATAGGCTTGGATAGAGTGGATGTGGAGAGGATGGTTCCACTAGTTGGAGAGTCTAGAACTAGAGTTCATAGGCTCAGAATTAAAGGAAGGAGATGAGAAGAAATGTATTTAGTCAGAAGGTGGTGAATCCTTTGACACAGAAGTCAAGTCAGTGGATAACAGTGGCAGACAAATCCAGGAAAAAAATCAAAAGAGGCCACTTGTCAACATAATTGTATAAAGGGTAAAAGTGTTGTAAAAACAAGCCTGAAGGCTTTGTGTCTCAGTGCGAGGAGCATTCGTAATAAGGTGGATGAGTTGAAGGTGCAGATAGCTATTAATGACTCTGCTATAGTTGGGATCACGGAGACATGGCTCCAGGGTGACCAAGGCTGGGAGCTGAACATCCAGGGATATTCAATATTCAGGAGGGATAGACGAAAAGGAAAAGGAGGTGGGGTAGCGTTGCTGGTGAGAGAGGAGATTAATGCAATAGAAAGGAAGGACATTAGCATGGAGGATGTGGAATCGATATGGGTAGAGCTGCGAAATTCTAAGGGGCAGAAAACGCTAGTGGGAGTTGTGTACAGGCCACCTAACAGTAGTATTGCAGTTGGGGATGGCATCAAACAGGAAATTAGAAGTGCGTGCAACAAGGGTAACACAGTTATAATGGGTGACTTCAATCTGCATATAGATTGGGTGAATCAAATTGGCAGGTGTGCTGAGGAAGACGATTTCTTGGAATGTATGCGGGATAGTTTTCTAAACCAGCAAGTGGAAGAACCAACGAGAGAGCAGGCTATTCTAGACTGGGTATTGAGTAATGAGGCAGGGTTAGTTAGCAGTCTTGTTGTGCGTGGCCCCTTGGGCAAGAGTGACTATAATATGATTGAGTTCTTCATTCAGATGGAGAGTGACATAATTAAGTCACAAACAAGGGTTCTAAACTTAAACAAAGGTAACTTTGAAGGTATGAGCCGTGAATTGGCCAAGATAGACTGGCAGGTGAGTCTTAAAGGGTTGACAGTGAATGTGCAATGGAAGATATTTAAAGACTGCATGGATGAAGTACAAAAATTGTTCATACCAGTTTGGCAAAATAATAAAACAGGGAAGGTGGTGCACCCGTGGATAAAGAGGGAAATGAGGGAAAGTATAAAAACTAAAGATGAGGCATACAAATTGACCAAAAAAAGCAGCCGACCAGAGGACTGGGAGAAATTCAGAATGCAGCAGAGGAGGACAAAGGGCTTAATTAGGAAAGGGAAAATAGATTATGAAAGGAAACTGGCAGGGAACATAAAAACCGACTGCAAATGGTTTTATAGATATGTGAAGAGAAAGAGACTAGTTAGAACAAATGTAGGTCCCTTGCAGTCTGAAGCAGGTGAATTGATCATGGGGAACAAGGACATGGCAGACCAATTGAATAACTACTTTGGTTCTGTCTTCACTAAGGAAGACATAAATAATCTGCCGGAAATAGTAGTGGACCAGAGGTCAAATAAGATGGCGGAACTGAGTGAAATCCAGGTTAGCCGGGAGTGGTGTTGGGTAAATTAAACGGATTAAAGGCCGATAAATCCCCAGGGCCAGATGGTCTGCATCCCACAGTGCTCAAGGAGGCAGCCACGGAAATAGTGGATGCATTAGTGATTATTTTTCAAAACTCCTTAGATTCTGGAGTAGTTCCTGAGGATTGGACGATAGCTAATGTAACCCCACTTTTTAAATAAGGAGGGAGAGAGAAAGCGGGGAATTACAGACCAGTTAGTCTAACATCGGTAGTGGGGAAACTGCTAGAGTCAGTTATTAAAGATGGGATAGCAGCGCATTTGAAAAGTGGTGAAATCATTGGACAAAGTCAGCATGGATTTACAAAAGGTAAATCATGTCTGACGAATCTTATAAAATTTTTCAAGGATGTAACTAGTAGAGTGGATAAGGGAGAACCAGTGGATGTGTTATATCTGGACTTTCAGAAGGCTTTCACAAGGTCCCACATAAGAGATTAGTATATAAACTTAAAGCACACGGTATTGATGTGGATAGAGCACTGGCTGGCAGACAGGAAGCAAAGGGTAGGAGTAAACGGGTCCTTTTCAGAATGGCAGGCAGTGAGTAGTGGGGTACCGCAAGGCTCAGTGCTGGGACCCCAGCTATTTACATTATACATTAATGATTTGGACGAGGGAATTGAATGCAACATCTCCAAATTTGCAGATGACACCAAGCTGGGGGGTATAGTTAGGTGTGAGGAGGATGCTAGGAGGCTGCAAGGTGACTTGGATAGGTTGGGTGAGTGGGCAAATGCATGGCAGATGCAGTATAATGTGGATAAATGAGAGCTTATCCACTTTGGTGGCAAGAACAGGAAAGTAGACTATTATCTGAATGGTGGCCGATTAGGAAAAGGGGAGATGCAACGAGACCTGGGTGTCAAGGTACACCAGTCATAGAAAGTAGGCATGCAGGTGCAGCAGGCAGTGAAGAAAGCAAATGGTATGTTAGCATTCATAGCGAAAGGATGTGAGTACAGGAGCAGGGAGGTTCTACTGCATTTGTACAGGGTTTTGGTGAGACCACACCTGGAGTATTGCGTACAGTTTTGGTCTCCAAATCTGAGGAAAGGCATTCTTGCCATAGAGGGGGTTCAGAGAAGGTTCATCAGACTGATTCCTGGGATGTCGGGAATTTCATATGAAGAAAGACTGGATAGACTCGGCTTGTACTCACTGGAATTTAGAAGATTGAGGGGGGATCTTATAGAAACTTACAAAATTCTTAAGGAGTTGGACAAGCTAGAAGCAGGAAGATTGTTCCCAATGTTGGGGGAGTCCCAAGGGGTCACAGTCTAAGCTTAAGGGGGAATTCCTTTAGGACTGAGATGAGGAAAACATTCTTTCCACAGAGAGTGGTGAGTCTCTGGAATTCTCTGCCACAGAAGGTCGTTGAGGCCAGTTCATTGGCTATATTCAAGAGCGAGTTGGATGTGGCTCTTGTGGCTAAAGGGATCAGGGGGTATGGAGAGAAGGCAGGTACGGGATACTGAGTTGGATGATCAGCCATGATCATATTGAATGGTGGTGCAGGCTCGAAGGGCCGAATGGCCTACTCCTGCACCTATTTTTCTATGTTTCTATATTTTTAAGGTAGAAATAAATAGATTCTTGATTAATGGTGTCAGAGGTTATGGGGAGAAGGCAGGAGAATGGGGTACCCTCCTGAGAGATAGATCAGCCATGATTGAATGGTGGAGTTAACCCGATGGGCCGAATGGCCTAATTCTATTCCTATCACTTATGACCTTCTGATCGAAAGACGAACTGATGTAAGGCAGTCCTGCACTTTTTAAAAATTTTACTGCACAATAGGTTTGCTCAGCTACACCTAAATTTAGACACACAATGCTGGAGTGGCTCAGCAGGTCAGGCAGCATCTCTGGGGAGCATGAAGAGGTGACGTTTTGGGTCAGGACCCTACTTCACACTCTTAAGACACAAAGTGCTGGAGTAGCTTAGCAGGTCAGGCAGCATCTCTGGAGAACATGGATAGGTGACCTTTTGGGTCGGGACCTTGCCCCCTGTTTCTATGAGCCAAATTTAGTTCAGATTAACTGCTGTTGTGGACAGAAAACGCACACCAAAACTGGAAACTTTGGTAGACCTGAATAAACATTTTAACATTACAGCTTTAACAAACACAGTAAGAATCACTGTACACTTGTGATTGTATTATAAAATGCAGTGTTTTGCATTTCTTAATCTTTATTATGCACTTAACTTGGAAGCCAGACTTAAATAAAATAGTAAATGGTAGGACTACACATTAATTCATTTCAGTGTGCCCTCAGCAATGAAGATCAGCCGTATATTAATCGATTATCCATTTTTGTTTAGTTTAGTTGAGCCATACAGCGTGGAAACAGGACCTTCGGCTCACTGAGTCCGCGCCGGCCAGCGATTCCCCGCACATTAACACCACCCTACATAAACCAGGGACAATTTTACAATCATACCAAGCCAAATAACCTAGTGGGAGGAAACTGAAGATTTCCGAGAAAACCCACGCGGGTCACTGGGAGAACGTACAAACTCCATACAGACAGCACCCATAGTCAGGATTGAACCAGGGTCTCTGGCACAGTAAGCGCTATAAGGTAGCAAGTCTACCGCTGCGCCACCATGCCGCCCCATATTTGTTCTTCAACAAATGTGGTTGAGACACCCAGCAATTCATCTCACAATAAAGCACAGGCATGTTGAGATATTAAATGAACTCATTCTTTCCACATTGAATGAAGTGAGGAAACTTGGTACGGAGGAATCCAAGACAAACATTGAATTTAACAGGGAGACTCATTTTCGAATTGCCATATAACAGAGCCCTGAAAACCACATTGTAAAAGGTAACTGATGGACATAACAAACTGAAGCCAACAAAAGAGACCACAGTAAACCCTCACAATTAAAGTTTAACCCAAGGCAGGGATGGAAGAGATAAGATGTTGATGTGGGTTTGAAACGAGCGGGGATTCACAGGATGGGGAGCCGCGGGGCCCCAGGGCCCACATGTGGAGCGCCGGGGGGGGGGGGGGGGGGACCAGCACTCACGCCGTCTTCACGCCGCTCGCTCTCTCCTCCGGAGTCTCCCGCCACGTGGCACCAGCTAGTTAGATAACAGCCGGAAGCCCGGAGGGTGCAACGGGAGCCTCGTCCACTATAACCCAAAATCTGCTGTAAAGAGGTCAGTTAATGTGAGGGCTTACCAAGTCTCTAAGCATTATGTTCATAAACTCTCAGAGCAGAATTAGGCCATTCGGCCCATCAGGTCTACTCCACCATTCAATCGTGGCTGATCTATCTCTCTCAACCCCATTCTTGGTTCTTGGTTCTTGGTCCTCCAAAATATTCCAACTGGAATTTAAACTGGAGGTGGTGAAAGGAGAGGTTTAGCCAGAGAGGGTTATTGGGAAGAAAGTGCCAAGTTAAATTTAGTTGCATCTGGCTGGGCAACCGTGGCTCCTGTCTTGTCCCCATAACCGCTGACACCCGTACTAAAACAGGAATCTATCTATCTCTGCCTTTAAAATATCCATTGACTTGATCTATCTCTCGGTCTCAACCCCATTCTCCTGCCTTTTCCCCGTAACCACAGACACCCTTAATAATCAAGAATCTGTCCATCTCAACCTTGAAAATATCCATTGACTTCCCTGAAACATTATAATTTTGGCCAAATGTTAAAGCAATAATCTCTGAGATTTCTTTGCGAATTTCTATTCTTCTTTATCAAATATTTCACAATCGTAGTTTGAATTCCTCAGATAACAATTCCAATAAAACAAATATGCCTGAGGAATGTTCTCTGCATGGACTGCTCCAGATATTAAACACAGATTTCAAACAATGATAATCACCTCGTTGAAAGCAAGAGATCCAGGCAGTGCCCAGCAGGTCAGACAGCAGCCGTACAGAGAAAGAGATAACCTTTGAGAACAATGCCCTTTCATACATCATTAATAATTGAACCTTCCAGCAAGAGAGGAGACTATTCAGAGCCTGACAAAGTCTGTGTTGGCTACGGAAAGAACTATGTCCAATTACTCCCACTCAACTTTACCAATGCCAGGCACACAATACCACAGAAGGCGGTACGGTGGCGCAGTGGAAGAGTTGCTGCCTCACAGTGCTTACGGTGCCAGAGACCCAGGCTGGATCATGACTACGGGTGCTTGTCTGTGCGGAGGTTGTACGTTCTCCCCGTGACCGTGTTGGTTTTCTCCAGGTGACCGGATCCTCCCATACGCCAAAACGTACAGGTTTGTGGGTTAATTGGCTTGGGATAACTGTAAATTGCCCCTAGTGTGCGTAGGATAGTACTAGTGCGCGGGGATCGCTGGTCAGTATGGACTCGGTGGGCCGAAGGGCCCATTGCCGCCCTGTATCTCTAAATTAAACATGCACTATATTCCTTTTTAGAAAATATCTAGATAGAGTCTACATGGATGGGACAAGTTTAGAGGGATATGTGTCAAACGCAGGCAGGTGCGACGAGTGCAGATGGGACATGTCGGCCGGTGTGGGCAAGTTGGGCCGAAGACCCTGTTTCCATGCTGTATTGCAATCCTGCCACAGTTAGAAATGTAGATGTGGAGAAAATGAGAGCAGGAGTGGCCCATATAGTCCTTTGGACCAGCTTCACCGTTCACACTAATTATGGTCAATCACCAATTCGCTGTTCCTGCCTTCTCCCTTTTATCCCTTTGGCATTAAGAAATAGTTTAGTTTAGAGATACAGCACGGAAACAGGCCCTTTGGCCCACCGGGTCCGTGCCAACCACGATCAACCCGTACACTAGTTTTATCCAACACACTTGGGACAATTCACACAAGCCAATTAACGAGTACATTTTTGGAGGAAGGAGGGAGGAAACCGGAGCACCCGGAGAAAACCCACGCGATGACTGGGAGAACGTACTAACCCCGTACAGACAGCACCGGTGGTCAGGATCGAACCCAGGTTTTTGGTGCAGTAAGGCAGCAGCTCTACTGCTGCGCCACCTTGCCGCCCCAGTCCCATTATCCTTTCCGGCAAAGCATTTAAAAAGCATCATAAAGGGCCTGTCCCACCAGCATGCAACTCCATGTGATGAGCGCGACCTAACGTGGTCGCTTGAGCCGTCCGGCGTCGCGGGGCCGGTCCCACTTCGATCACCGGAGCCGTGCGGAATTGTGCAGAGTTCGTCCCGACATCGCGCGGGGCTCCGAAAAACTGACCATGTTCAAAAATTCCGCGCGGCAACGGCTTGTCGGCTCGCTGTCACCTCGACACATTACACACCGCCTTGACGTCATGCCTCCGTGACCCTCTCTGTAGGTGCCTCCGTGACCCTCTATGTGTGTGGCTCCATGGCCTTCTCTGTGTGTGCCTCTGTGCCCCTCTCTGTGTGTCCCTCTCTGTCCTGGCGAACTTACCTTTAAGACTTCGCTCCAAGTTCGCCCCACTTTGCGCCGCGTTGCGCCACTCACCCGACCTCCGCGCGGCCCCCGCTGCCGGTTTGGTCGCGCTCTGGTGGGACAGGCCCTTAACTCTCTGCACAACATGTAACAAACTGAACATTCGTCACTACCCCCACTATAATTTTGGATAATCCTTAAAATGGTCAGCTTGTCTGACACAGTTTTATGTTGCAACTGTGTGCATGCACTGCCTGCCAAGCTTAATTGACGATAAATACTATTTGTTGCTTTGTCGAAGTTCGCTGTTATTCACTCTGCTCATTTATAGCTTTGGGAAAACTGAAGTGTACAATGGACTACATTGTTGGGATAGGCAGAGAAATAGATTTCAATGGAACTTGGACACGAGTTAACTGAGCATTCCACGTTTGTTACCAAGTCCGACAGAGGTTCACCTGCACCTCCTCCAACCTCATCTACTGCATCCGTTGCTCCAGATGCCAGCTGATCTACATCGGTGAGACCAAGCGGAGGCTGGGCGATCGTTTCGCCGAACACCTCCGCTCGGTCCGCAATAACCAACCCGACCTCCCGGTGACTCAGCACTTCAACTCCCCCTCCCACTCCGTATCCGACCTCTCGGTCCTGGGCCTCCTCCATGGCCAGAGTGATCAACACCGCAAGTTGGAGGAACAGCACCTCATATTCCGCTTGGGGAGTCTGCATCCTCTGGGCTTAAACATTGAATTTTCTCAATTCTGTTAACCCAGACTGCCTCCCCCCCCACCTCTCCCTCAGCCCTCTGGCCCTGACATTCCTTCTCCATCTCCCCCCCCCCCCCCCCCCAGTCACACTAGCTTCTCATTTTCACACCACAAACAGCTTACAATGGCCTGCTTCCTTTATCACCAATACTTTTTTGCATATCTTTCACTCATTGTTCCTTATCTCTCCACATCACTGTTTATATCTCTCGTCTCCCTGATCCCTGACCAGTCTGAAGAAGGGTCTCGACCCGAAACGTCGCCCATCTCCTTCGCTCCTTAGATGCTGCTGCACCCGCTGAGTTTCTCCAGCTTTTTGTGTAACCCTTTGTTAACATTTAGTTTAGTTCGAGCTGAGTTCAGAGACACAGCGTGGAAAACAGGCCCTTCGGCCCACCGAGTGCGCATCGACCAGCGATCCCCGCACATTAACTCTACGCCTACACACATACACACGGGACAATTTTACGTTTTATACCAAGCTAATTAACCTACAAACCTGTTCGTCTTTGGGAGTTTGGGAGGAAACCGAGGATCTTGGAGAAAACCCACGCAGTCACAGGGAGAACGTACAAACTCCGTACAGAGAGCACCCGTAGTCAGGATCGAACCCGGATTACGAGACCTGCACCACTCCAACACAAATAACAGGGAAAAGTACAGAATGCGCAGGAAAAATCCGCCAACACCGAAGATAGGCACGACATGCTGGTGTTACCCAGGAGGTGAGGCAACACTCCTTTCTATCGGTAAGACCAAGGGCAGTTTGGGCGATCGTTTCGCTGAACACCTATGCTTAGTCCGCCTTGTCCTACATGATCTCCCGGTTGCCAAACACTTTAACGCCCCCTCCCATTCCCACACTGACCTTTCTGTCCTGGGCTTTCTCCACTGACAGAGTGAGGCCAAATGCAAATATGAGGCCAAAAACAGCACCTCATATTTCGCCTGGACAGCTTACACCCCAGCGGTATGAATTTGATTTCTCTAGTTTTAAGTAACCCTTACATTCGCTCTCTCTTCATCCAGCCCCTACCCTAGTCATTCTACTAGTTTCATTGTCACCCTACTGAGTTTCACTGTTGGCACCCCCTCGTTATCACCTTCCACAGCCAACAATGGCCCATTGTGAGCTCCACCTTTCCAAGATCATCCTTCTTTTATTCTCTGTACCTTTTCATACCTCTAGTTTGCCTCATCCCTGACTCTCAGTCTGAAGGAGGGTCTCGACCCAAAACGTTACCCATTTCATTTCTCCTGAGGCGCTGCCTGACCCGCTGAGTTACTCCGGCATTTTGTGTCTATCTCTAGAACAATATTGTACAGGAATAATGCCCTTCACCTCACAATGTCCGTGCAGACTAATCTTATCTGCTTGCACATGATCCATATCCCTCCATTCCCAACATATCCATAAACCTACCCACAAGCTTCTTAAAAGCTACCATCTTATTTGTGGAATTCTCTGCCACAGAGGGCAGTGGAGGCCAAGTCACTGGATGGATTTAAGAGAGAGTTAGATAGAGCTCTAGGGGCTAGTGCAATCAAGGGATGCTTAGAGAAGGCAGGCATGGGTTACTGATTGGGGACGATCAGCTATGATCACAATGAATGGCGGTGCTGGCTTGAAGGGCTGAATGGCCTCCTCCTGCACCTATTTTCTATGTTTCTATCTGCATCCCCCCCGCCCCACCACCCCTGACAGCTCATTCCAGGCACTCATCACATTTTGTGCAAAAATATTTGCTCCATTGTTAATCCATTTATCCATCCATCCCAACCCTCTGCAAACTTAAAACTAACTTGTTTTGTCCCATTCCCTGTATAATTTGTTTGCTAAGCAGGCATGGTAGTCTACCACATTCAATCAATATCCGCAATGACTGTGTCAAGCTAATCTATTTGAAAATCAAAAAGGCTGGAAACGCTCTCAGTCTAAAAAAAATGATGAGGACACAACGTCTGAAGAAGGGTCTCGTCCCGAAACGTCACCTATTCCTTTGCTCCATAGATGCTGCCTCACCCGCTGAGTTTCTCCAGTATTTTTGTCTATGTTCGATTTTTCCAGCATCTGCAGTTCTTTCTTAAACATGAGGGCACAACAAAGTGGAGTTGCTGAGATCTTTAGCAAAGGACAAAGTGCTGGAGGAACTCAACTGGTCAGGCTGCGTCTGGGAGGAAATTGGAATAGAGGGGTGAACGCTGGTAAAGAAAGGTGAGGCAATAGACAATAGACCATCGGTGCAGGAGTAGGCCATTCGGCCCTTCAAGCCAGCACCACCATTTAATGTGATCATGGCTGATCATCCCCAATCAGTACCCCGTTCCTGCCTTCTCCCCATATCCCCTGACTCCGCTATGTTTAAGAGCCCTATCCAGCTCTCTTTTGAAAGCATCCAGAGAACCTGCCTCCACCGCCCTCTGAGGCAGAGAATTCCACACACTGGCGGAAGAGGGTGGGGGAAGGGAGCAGGATCAGGCAGCATCTGTGACACGAGAAACAATGGCGTCACGGTGGTGTAGGGGTAGTGTTGCTGCCACACAGCGCCAGAGACCAGGGTTCCATCCTGACTACGGGTGCTTGGCTGTACGGAGCTTGTATGTTCTCCCCGTATGGGTTTTCTCCAGGAGCCCTGGTTTCCTCTCACATTCCAAAGACGTTCAGGTTTGCACTGTAGGCTAATTGGCCTCTGTAAAATGTCCCGCGTGTGTAAAATGTGTACGGGGTCATCGTTGTCGGCATGGACTTGGTGGGCCGAAGGGCCTGTATCTATGCTGTATCTCTAAACTAAACAATTTCTTAATGCCAAAGGGATCAAAGGATAAAAGGGAGAAGGCAGGAGCAGGGTATTTGTGATTGACCATAATCACAGTGAACGGAGAAACTGCTCCAAAGGAAGATGCAATCAGTGAGAGTGTGTAACGGTATTTGGGCAAGTGAGTTTGAGGATTAAGATCAATGTATACCAGAAAGCTGAAAGCTAACATTTATTTCAAAAGGCCTTGAATACAAAAACAAGGATGTAATGCTCGGGCTCTGTCAGGCGCTGGTCAGGCCACATTTGTATTTATACACTGCTAGTGGATCGATCGCATTAGTGTATTGTCTTTCCGCTGGCTGGTTAGCACGCAACAGAAGATTTTTCACTGTAACTCAGTACACGTGACAATAAACTGAAACAAACGGAAAACTGACCTGAAAAAAATTCACCGCCCTCGAATCTTATTCGACAAAGTTGGTTGTCGATTCACAGAAGAAACTCTTACCGTTGCATTGTGCCACAAATTATATTTGCATTGTACCACAAGATCTTCTATAGTCAAGTGAATCCTGTAGGAAGGATGACAACTTCTTCAGCAGCCCAGAACCTCCTCAGCATGGCACTTAAACATAAGCCTAGGTTAGATCATAAGTTCAAGAAAGAACTGCAGATGCTGGTAAAATCGAAGGTGGACACAAAATGCTGGAGAACCCAGCTGAGTTTCTCCAGCATTTTGTGTCTACCTTAGATCATAAGGTCATAAGGAATAGGACCAGAATTAGGCCTGTCGGCCCATCAAGTCTACTTCGTCATTCATTCATGGCTGATCTATCTCTCCTTCCTAACCCCATTCTCCAGCCCTCTCCCCATAACCCGACACCTGTACTTATCAATAATCTATCTACTCTTATCAAGAATCTATCGAATCTGTGGACTCCTTTGTCACAACCTTACATGGCAAAGAATTCCACAGATTCACCACCCTCTGACTAAAGAAATTTCTCCTCAGCTCCATCCTAAAAGAACGCCCTTTAATTCTGATGCTGTGACCTCTAGTCCTAGACTCTACTACCTGTGGAAACATCCTCTCCACATGCACTCTATCCAAGCCTTTCACTACTCTGTATGTTTCAATGAGTTTCCCCCTCATTCTTCTAAACTCAATGATGCTCAAATCTGTTTGGCCATCTGATGCAAGGGCTAAACCAGATCAAAGGTGACACTTTACAAAATACGTCGTTAAGAAATGGCCACTGTAGAGTGTGGCAGCCAGCTGCTGAAGGGCCATTCTAGTTCACTGCACAAGAGAGCTGATGCAAAATGCCCTGGGGATTTCTCATTGTCTCTGCCATGAAGAGGACTTTTGAGGAGATTTTCATGTATTTAGCGAAAAGCAACAAACTCAAACAGTGTGCATGGGAGACAACAGAGAGAGTTAACCGTGCCATTCTATCAACAACTAGAGAGCGGTCCTGAGCAACTAGCTACCTGATTGGAGATCCTCGGACTATCTTTAATTGGACTTTGGTTTATTAGTTTTAGTTTAGTTTAGATTTGCAGAGCGGAAACGTGCCCTTCTGCCCACCGAGTCCGCGCTGACCAGCAATCCCCGCACATTAACGCAAGCCGAACACACAAGGGACAATTTACACTTATACCAAGTATACAAACCCAAACCAATTAACCTACATATCTGTACGTCTTTGGGAGGAAACCGAAGATCTCGGAGAAAACCCATGCGGTCACAGGGAGAAGGTACAAACTCCGTACAGCCAGCACCCGTAATGGGGATTGAACCCGTGTCTCTGGCGCTGCAAGCACTGTAAGGTAGAAACTCTACCATTGTGCCACCGTGCCGCACTGGCGCAGTAACTTTACTGGATCTTACAAGTTCGACAGGTCGCCTGCAACTCTCACTAACTTCTACAGATGCACCAAACAAAGCATTTTAACAGGATGTATCACAGCTTAGTTTGTGAACAGCTCCATCCAGGACCGCAATAAATTGCAGAGAATTGTGGACACAACCAAACCAACCTCGCTTCCATTGATTCCCCCGATGGGAGAGGGGAGAAGAGGGAGTGGTCAGGGTGTGTCTCGTCCTTGATTATGCTGGTGGCCTTGCCGACAACTTCTTCAGCAGCCCAGAACTTCCTCAGCATGGCACTTAAACGTAAGCCTAGGTTAGATCATAAGTTCAAGAAATAACTGCAGATGCTGGTAAAATCGAAGGTGGACACAAAATACTGGAGAACCCAGCTGAGTTTCTCCAGCATTCATGCTGCCTCGGCAAGGCCACCAGCATAATCAAGGACGAGACACACCCTGACCACTCCCTCTTCTCCCCTCGGGCAAAAGGTATAGAAGTGTGAAAACGCACACCTCCAGATTCAGGGACAGCTTCATCCCAGCTGTTATCAGACAACTGAACCATCCTACCACAAACCAGAGAGCAGTCCTGCCTGAACTATCTAGTCAAAGTCAGTCAAGTCAAGCAAACTTTATTGTCATTTAGAAATACATTGATACATGCAGTTCCAAACGAAATTACGTTGCATTTGGCTCCCTGTGCAACACAATAAATTCTCACTGGAGATCCTCGGACTACCTTTAAATCGGACTTTACTGGACTTATTCTTGCACTAAACATTATTCACTTCACCATGCATCTGTACACTGTTGATTGGTCGATTGTAATCATGCATTGCCTTTCCGCTGACTGCGCAACAAAAGCTTTTCACCGTACCTCGGTTCACGTGACAATAAACAAATCTAAACTAAAGATTTGAAGAAGGATCTCGAGCCGAAGCGTCACCCATTCCTTCTCTCCGGAGATGCTGCCCGTTACTCCAGCATTTTGTGTCTATCTTTAAACTAAACTAACTTCCCCCAAGTGTTTGGATGCGAAAGTGGGATAACATAGAACTAATGTGATCAATAGTTTGCTTGGACACCTTGAGGCTGAAGGCCTGTTTCCACCCTGCCCCACATTCCCATTAGATAATATATTCAACTTCCGTTCTTGGTGTAGATAATTCATCCAAGCTTCACCGCTGTACAGTCACGTGCGGGTCGGACAACATTTCTGGAGAAAGGGAATAGGTGACGTTTCTGGTACATGTATCTGTACATGCACCTGGACATGCATCTACACACTGTATATGGCTCGATTGTTATCATGAATTGTCTTTCCGCTGACTGGTTAGCACGCAACAAAAGCTTTTCACTGTAGTTCGGTCCACGTGACAATAAACTAAACTGAAACGCAAGGTGAAACCATGCGCTTAGTGAATGATGCAATGTGTTTCCTTTACATAGAATACAATCCACCATGTGAGCAATGTGGTACATATAAAACGGCACTATTGCACTCAACTATATAGTTCTCCATTTATTCTTGTGCTGTATCTCACCCATAATTTATGGTATAACCTTTCTCTGCACATTATAAAATATTGGAGTCTGCCAGCCACTATGTTTATGGGGAATTTCCATCTCACTGCAACTCCACCAGAACCATGTATAGATCATTAATTAAGGCTTTTCTTAATTTGCAAGCTGTTTATTCAGATGGCCCATCAGCTGAAGTATTGTGTGCAATTTTGGTCTCCAAATTTGAGGAAGGACATTCTTGCCATTGAGGGAGTGCAGCGTAGGTTCACAAGGTTAATTCTCAGGATGGCGGGACTGTCATATGTTGAGAGGGAGCAGCTGGGCTTGTATATTCTGGAATTTAGAAGGATGAGAGGGGATCTTATTGAAACATATAAGATTATTAAGGGATTGAACACGCTAGAGGCAGGAAACATCTACCCGATGTTGGGGAAGTCCAGAACCAGGGGCCACCGTTTAAGAATAAAGGGGAGGCCATTTAGAACAGAGATGAGGAAGCACTTTTTCACACAGAGAGTTGTGAAACTGTGGAATTCTCTGCCTCAGAAGGCAGTGGTGGCCAGTTCTCTGGATACTTTCAAGAGAGCGCTAGATAGGGCTCTTGAAGATAGTGGAATCAGGGGATATGGGGAGAAGGCAGGAAGGGGGTACTGATTGTGGATGATCAGCCATGATCACGTTGAATGGTGGTGCTGGCTCGAAGGGCCAAATGGCCTACTCCTGCACCCATTGTCTATTGTTTAAGGTAGTTATTGATTGTTGTATCAATGCCGTACACTTTATTTCAAATTCAATCCTGAAGTTGTTGGTAGGATGATTCAATTGCTGAAGATTGAGTAAGAGGTTACAGTTTGGCCTGTGCCTCGAAATGGGAAGAAAGTGCACTATCAGACCCCTTGAGTCTGAAATCCGAAGAGTACCCGGGAACACAGTTGTCCTTCATCTGGAATGACCTGGTTCCTGCCAAGATCTTTCAGAACAGACAACGCAAGGTAAGACAATTTTTGGGATTGTTGACAGACTAAGTAGGCTGTCTGTGGTATTAAGCTGATATTGAGCTGAGTAATGGAATAGGCTCTGGATTGAGTAAGTTCAGACTAAGTTGGCTGCCTGAAGTATTAAGCCTATATATTGAGCCGAGTAATGGGATAGGCTCGGGATAAGATTAATGTGGGAGCTTTGGTACATGTGGGAGCTTCGGTATAAGTGGGAGGTCCGGTACGTGGGAGCTTCTGTACAGCATATGTGTTATTTGGATCCAAGGAAAAAGTAAAGATTGCATAATGTATAAAACAAAGAGAGAGAATATGGTTGTCCAACATAATATTAAACAATTGGTATGTAAAAAGAAACCTAAACAAAATATCCCCGGGGGACCCCTTGTCTGACATAGCGACTTTGTTTACGGGGGGGGGGGGAAATAAAGACCAAATTCAGGGGGATAAATAATTGGAAATAGTGTAGAATACCTCCCCCGTTACCTGGTCACTAACAGCAGGAGCTACGACACTCAGATACCGTGAAGAGGAAGGGGCTCCAGTACGCCTACAGGGAAGGGCACCCCCAGAAGAAGGAAGAACTGATGAGGAAAGTGAGGAAGAAGAAGGGAGAGGGCTTAAGGCAGACGCAGAAGAGCAGTGAGAGAGTTAAACAACACCGCGCACAAGGAAAGAGAAACAGCAGATAAATAAGAAGATTGAAAAGCTAAAGCAGGATGTCGAGCTGGTGGCTTTCGAGGCACTGTTCCTTAACTACCCCACAAGAATCGAGGTTGCTCACTTTTGCCCCAAGAACTTTAACATTTTTCAGCCAACAGTTTAAAACAAATTTGGAACAAAAGACTCTGACCTGTTTGAAAAACAGAGCTCGTCTCCCTGGTGGAGAGAGAGAGGGGAAAGTCTGAGTAATGGGGCAAGCGTGAGGTGTGGCAAGACTCTATATGCAGGGAATCGGACCAATTTCTGGGCTTGGTTAATTTCTACCAGCAGTGGATACATTGGTGTCTCCGCCAGGGCACAACAGCAATTCGATGTAACTCTCTCACTCCAATAAGAAGAAGACTTTCCCAACTTAAAAATAGCACTTGCTACTGCATGCCTTATTTCTCACAGTCTAACTGGCCATTATTAAGTGCAATGCCCATACAAGTGGCCACAATGAAGTCTCCCACTGACATTATTGCCCACACAGCAGATCACGAATTCTGTACATTGGTCCCCACAGAACCAGAGATTCTAGAAGACATAACGGCTCTTTCAGACAAGGGAATGTAAAGTTAATGAATTATGTTGTGAGGATTGTTGAGAATTGCAAAGAAACAGCAACAATGTGCTTACATTTGGTTTCTGTGTAAAATGTAAATCAAGACAAATGCATTTGCGACAATATTTTAGCACGGATAATAAAGGGGGATGCAGGAGGAGCTGAGAAACTTTAATACATAATTATGCCTTCCTGTAACTTTCATATTAAATTTGTATTGATAAGGAGGGAAGAAAATATGGAAAGTAGCTTACATTTTGAAGCGCAATGAAATGACATGTGTTCAAGAGAGAGAGTCCAGAGTGTGTTTCGGATTGAGACCGTTTTTCAGCATGCGTTGTATTAATGAATGAAGTATGAACATTTTTGGTGAATGGCAAATAACATTTTCCTCTCATACAGCCTATATATACATATTATGAATCTTGTCTACTATCTTATTGTTTTTCTTAAATTATATTTAAGAAGTATATGGCTTCTGTTTAAAATTCTCCAAAGCTATTTTGATCAAGGTTAGCAACACAACACAAGATATAGTGCCTTTGCCGGATAAAATGTTATATTAAAATGTAAATTTCTCATTTTTGTGTGTTGTAAAGTTTAAGAGCGTGATTTCCTTGAGGAGTACATACCTGTGTTTTACTCTTGTGAGAATGTTATTGCTTTAACGTGTGTGAATATCTGAGATATAGCATATTGCATGAGGTGTGGAAATTTGTGAGTGAATGGCACAGAAAAGAGAGTGTCGAGTGAGCTTAAAGACTGTTACTTGTTTGTGGAAGCAGTTCTGGGTGAATGTTGAATTAAACATATAATTAAGTTGATATAGGATGTCATTGAATGAGCTTGCTCATTTATGTGATAAATCTTTATAGAATCTCATGTGTTAAAAGGTAGTGTCTCTTTAAGAAGTTGCAGCTGTATTGGCATTGAGCCTGGGACAAAGTAATTTTCTTTTTCCTTGCTCTTTGAAAATGTATTGGTTATCTATGTAGAAATCAACTGTGTATTCTCTGCCTTCTCGACAGGGGATGAGGCTCAGCATAGAAACTGTTCATTTTCTTTGCCGCGTAACCTGGCATTAGGATTGATGACCTTGTGGGTATTTTAATTATGATTTATTCCAATCTCTTACCTTTTGAATTGAAAGGTAAGAGATTGGAATATCAAGAGAGATATGAATTACGCACTGGCCATGTGAAATTCAGATTAAGGTGTTGGATGAGATTTGAGAATTTTTTTTTAATTGTTTATTTTCTTTATAATGACCTATATTAAAAGGGTCTGCCTTGAAAGTAGTTTAAGAGTTTAAGTAAAGCCTTGACTGGACAGGACCTTAGAGTGAAATAATTACATATGAACAGCAATTGACCAGAACCTTGTTCGTCTTACAGAAACCTCTGAAGCAGAGAAACGCAGAAACCACTATCAGCTGACCATAACGGCGAATCCTTACAACCAGGAGATCACAAACTGATAAGAAATTGGGATTGGAGGAAATTGGGAGGAAGGTGGAAGGAGCCCTTCCCAGTAGTACTGACGACTGAAGGTCGAAAATAATCCTCGTTGGAATAATTGCGAAATAATTGGAAACTGGAAAAAGGAAGTATGAACTTGGATGTCCTCCTCCAAGACTGCAGGTAAAAGAAAACCATACTGTAAATACTGCCCTTTTTTATTTGTGTGTATCTTGTTAAACCAGCCATGAACATAAGTGAACGCACTACACTGAATTATATACGTGCCTCCCTAATCCAGGATACTTGCAACGAGTCTCCCCCTGCTTGAATAAACTTGAACAATTAACGGTGACCCCTTATTTGTTCTTTGGGGTCCCGGGATTAGGAATAAAACCAAAGGGATCGATTTGAAATGAGAGACACCTCTGAGTCACACTTAGTCTAACTGCTCGACCTCCGGCAACAGCAAGTAGGAACAATGATAAATGGCTGTAGGACAAACAGATGATTCATGTTTTAAAGTTGCCAATGACACAGAAGGAAAGATCACATGGGTCAGAAAGGGAATGGGACACTATGAAAAGTAAAGTTGGCTTGATGGACTTTGAAATACTATATTACACTATGGCTCTATTGTTTTATTAATCATCGCTCTAAATTTTTATTGTTAATTGCTTGCAACCATTATGTACCTACCGGGGATTGTGAATGTTATCATAAACTGATGAAGAGGAAGGAATGTGGAAGTTAATAATGATTTAAAGATACAAAATGGATTCTGCTGAAACTACGACAGGCTTTCACCATCTTCTATTCAATTGCAAAGCAAGCAAAAAAGCACAAACCTTCGCTTTCAGTAAATTAACAAAGCTAGCAGACTGTTGATGTTCCCTTTCCAATAACATAAGTGAGATAACAAGCACAGCTTCATGAATGTCTCCTCTACAATGTAAACATTGAGAGAGTATTCAGACCATAAGATTATAATGTGCGTCATAAGTAGAAAAAAACAAAATGCTTGTTCTGCAGAAATATGACCTTCTCATATAACCACATATGGCTAACCCTTCCTCTGTCAGAAGAACCTGTCAATCTTAAGGATCTGTCAATCTTAAGAAGAGGCTGTACTAAGCTTTATAGATAACATATTGCTGAGTCGTCGATTATTGGAGTATCTATATATATATATATATGTGCAATTCGATCACAGCCCCCTTTGTGTGGAGATGAGAACTCTGTATAGTCTGTAATCTGCATACAGTTAAGTGTTTTACCACACCCGCCTGGCGAGATAAAGATTGTACTGCTTGATCGCTGATTTTATTTGAACTTTTGTCTGTTTAGGAATACTGAACCACAACATAAGTATGCCACTAACACAATTTTTCTAATCTAATTTTTGTTATCTGAGAAAACTATCTACCTCAAAATTAGCCTAGTTTAGTTAAGTTCATTTTGAGATACAGCGTAGAAACTGGGTTTCCAGCCCACCGAGTCCACGCCGGCCAGCGATCCCCGCACACTAACATTATCCTACACACACCAGAAACAATTTACAATTTTTACCAAGCCAATTGGCCTACAAACGTGGGTGGAAACCGAAACTCCCAGAGAAGACCCGCGCATGCCACGGGAAGAACGTACAGACTCCTTACACACAGCAGCCATAATCAGGATGGAACCCGGGTCTCTGGTGCTGTGAGGCAGCAATTCTACCGTTGCGCCACCGTACCGCCATTGAACCATGATGATGCTCTCAGTGAAGAATGTGAAGCAAACTTTTGCCTTCTTTAAATATTCTTAATAGCAAGTGAAAAATTGCATTAATGTTTTATTGCATCTCGATTTTGCATCAAAAACCATAAAGATGAAAGACATTTCTGCCAATCACAATTTGTAATCTCAATGGTCTTATTAACTGGAAAATGTCTACAACTATCTAATCAGCATTGCAGGCAGAGGAACAGTCAGATTTGAATGCATTTGGTAACAGGCATATAATTAGAATTTTTTTTGGAGCCACTGACTCTGAATTTTAACAATGGACTCGATATTTTTATCAAAAAACAGGGAAAACATTCATTTGCTTCAACTTTTCACTGGCTGTTAAAGTGATGGTCCTCATTAAACAGTGCGGTTCCACGCACCGTTGGAAGATCAACCAAACATATTTAAACAGCCCTGTCCCCATTTCGGTTCTGAGAAAACCTCTAGATTTCAAAATGAAAACGCCGACTTCAGTGAATGAACAAAATAATGATAAAGGAATAAGAAATGTGGAGAATGACTAATCAATTCCTCACCCTTGATCAAAACAAATGCAATTCGTGCTATGAAGTTATTATGCCTGCTCTCGTGTAGGAAGGGACTGCATATGCTGGTTCACCCCAAAGATAGGCATAAAATGCTGGAGTAACTCAGTGGGATAGGCAGCAACTCTGGGGAGGAAAGGTTGATGTTTCGGGATTAGCCTGAAAAAGGGACCCGACCTGAACCCGTCACCCATTCCTTCTCTCAAGAGATACAGCCTGACCCGCTGTGTTACTACAGCATTTTGTGTCTATCTTATTTAGTTTAATTTAGAGATACAGCGCGGAAACAGGCCCTTCGGCCATTGAGTCCGCACCGACCAGCGATACCCGCACATTAACACTATCCTACACGCGCACTAGGGACAATTTACACTTACACCAAGCCAATGCACCTACAAACTTGTACGTCTTTGGAGTGTGGGAGGAAACGGAAGAACTCGGAGAAAACCCACGTGGTCACGGGGCGAATGTACAAACTCCATACAGGCAAGCACCCGTAGTCAGGATTGAACCTGACTCTCCGGCGCAGCCAGCGATGTAAGGCAGCAACACCACCTCAGCGCCACCGTGCCGCTCCACTCTCCACTGACGCTAGTAAATCTACAATTCTTGAATGCAACTGCCTTTTGATTTAAACGTATACAATTCCACAAAACATCTCGACTCAAACACCTTGTGGAAAAGACAAACAGATCAGGGCCAACAAAGCAATCTCGAGATATTGTAAAGTATAGGGTTGCATAATTCACTTACTCCTCTTGGTATACATCTGGGTTCGCTGCTGCTCCAAGCCAATAGTTTAGATCTGCAACTAAATAAGTTGTTCGGATCTGTAGAACGGAACGGCAAACACAACCCATAGATCCTCCAGATGATAAAAACAGATTAAAATGAGCGGTTTCACCCTGAATGCCAAGGCTATTCTGCGGTCTTGCATTACAGTTATTCGTCAGGGCCAGCCAGCCTGCAGGTAATACCGGATCGGGTTCCTGAAACAGGAGCAGCAGAGAGCATGACTTTATTTCCCTCGTCTCCATGACAAGCACATGCCCACAACAGGTGAACATCGGGGACAGCTTGCAAAGACCGCTTTGTTCATGCAGCAAGCATTCAAAGCTGCAGAAATCTGATAACAACCACCACTATAGTTGCCAGGGTCATTCTAATTCCTTTGTAGAACAATCCAGTCCAATACGGACATCAGGGTTGAAGGCAGGAGAATGGGGTTAGGAGGGAGAGATAGATAACCATATAACAATTACAGCACGGAAACAGGCCTTCTCGGCCCTTCCAGTCCGTGCCAACCATTTATTTTCCCCTAGTCCCATCTACCTGCACTCAGACCATACCCCTCCATTCCCTTCCCGTCCATATACCTATCCACTTTATTTTTAAATGTTAAAATCGATCCTGCCTCCACCACTTCTGCTGGAAGATCATTCCACACAGCCACCACTCTCTGAGTAAAGAAGTTCTACTCATGTTACCCCTAAACTTCTGTCCCTTAATTCTCATGTCATGCCCTCTTGTTTGAATCTTCCCTACCCTCAATGGGAAAAGCTTATCCACGTCAACTCTGTCTATCCCTTTAATCATTTTAAAGACCTCAATCAAGTCCCCCCTGAACCTTCTGCACTCCAAAGAATAAAGACCTAACTTGTTCAACCTTTCTCTGTAACTTAGTTGCTGGAACCCAGGCAACATTCTAGTAAATCTCCTCTGTACTCTCTCTATTTTGTTGACATCCTTCCTATAATTAGGCGACCAAAATTGTACACCATACTCCAGAATAGGTCTTACCAATGCTTTGTACAATTTTAACATTACTTCCCTACTCCTATATTCAATGCTTTGATTTATAAAGGCCAGCACACCAAAAGCTTTCTTTACCACCCTATCTACATGCGATTCCACCTTCAGGGAACTATGCACAGTTATTCCTAGATCCCTCCGTTCCACAGCATTCCTCAATTCCCTACCATTTACCATGTACGTCCTATTTTGATTTGTCCTGTCAAGATGTAGCACCTCACATCATTAAATGTGATGTAGCACCTCACAGCATTAAACTCCATCTGCCATCTTTCAGCCCATTCTTCCAAATGGCCCAAATCTCTCTGTAGACTTTGAAAATCTACTTCATTATCACAACACCACCTATCTTAGTATCATCTGCATACTTACTTATCCAATTTTCCACCCCATCATCTAGATCATTGATGTACATGACAACAACAGTGGACCTAAAACAGATCCCTGAGGCACCCCACTGGTCACCAGCTTCCAACCTGACAAACAGCCATCCACCATTACTCTCTGGCTTCTCCCATTCAGCCACTGTTGAATCCATCTTTCTACTCCGTCATTAACACCCAAAGATTGAACCTTCTTAAGCAACCTTCCATGGGGAACCTTGTCAAAGGCCTTACTGAAATCCATATAGACAACATCCACTGCTATACCCTCATCAATTTCCCTAGTAACCTCTTCAAAAAATTCAAGAAGGTTTGTCAAACATGACCTTCCAGGCACAAATAGAAACATAGAAACATAGAAATTAGGTGCAGGAATAGGCCATTCGGCCCTTCGAGCCTGCACCGCCATTCAATATGATCATGGCTGATCATCCAACTCAGTATCCCGTACCTGCCTTCTTTCCATACCCTCTGATCCCCTTAGCCACAAGGGCCACATCTAACTCCCTCTTAAATATATCCAATGAACTGGCCTCAACTACCCTCTGTGGCAGAGAATTCCAGAGACCCACCACTCTCTGTGTGAAAAAATTCCTTCTCATCTCGGTCCTAAAGGATTTCCCCCTTATCCTTAAGCTGTGACCCCTTGTCCTGGACGTCCCCAACATCGGGAACAATCTTCCTGCATCTAGCCTGTCCAACCCCTTAAGAATCTTGTAAGTTTCTATAAGATCCCCTCTCAATCTCCTAAATTCTAGAGAGTATAAACCGAGTCTATGCAGTCTTTGTTCATAAGACAGTCCTGACATCCCAGGAATCAGTCTGGTGAACCTTCGCTGCACTCCCTCTATGGCAATAATGTCCTTCCTCAGATTTGGAGACCAGAACTGTACGCAATACTCCAGGTGTGGCCTCACCAAGACCCTATACAACTGAAGTAGAACCTCCCTGCTCCTATACTCAAATCCTTTTGCTATGAAAGCTAACATACCATTGGCTTTCTTCACTGCCTGTTGTACCTGCATGCCTACTTTCAATGACTGGTGTACCATGACACCCAGGTCGCGCTGCATCTCCCCTTTTCCTAATCGGCCACCATTTAGATAGTAGTCGGTTTTCCTATTTTTGCCACCAAAGTGGATAACCTCACATTTATCCACATTATACTGCATCTGCCAAACATTTGCCCACTCACCCAGCCTATCCAAGTCACCTTGCATTCTCCTAGCATCCTCCTCACAGCCAACACTGCCCCCCAGCTTAGTGTCATCCGCAAACTTGGAGATATTGCCTTCAATTCCCTCATCCAGATCATTTATGTATATTGTAAATAGCTGGGGTCCCAGCACTGAGCCTTGCGGTACCCCACTAGTCACTGCCTGCCATTGTGAAAACGACCCGTTAACTCCTACTCTTTGCTTCCTGTTTGCCAGCCAGTTCTCTATCCACATCAATACTGAACCCCCAATGCCATATGCTTTAAGTTTATATACTAATCGCTTATGTGGGACCTTGTCGAAAGCCTTCTGGAAGTCCAGATACACCACATCCACTGGTTCTCCCCGATCCACGCTACTAGTTACATCCTCGAAAAATTCCACAAGATTCGTCAGACATGATTTACCTTTCGTAAATCCATGCTGGCTTTGTCCAATGATTTCACCACTTTCCAAATGTGCTGCTATCCCATCTTTAATAACTGACTCTAGCAGTTTCCCCACTACCGATGTTAGACTAACTGGTCTGTAATTCCCCGTTTTCTCTCTCCCCCCCTTCTTAAAAAGAGGGGTTACGTTTGCTACCCGCCAATCCTCAGGAACTACTCCAGAATCTAAAGAGTTTTGAAAGATTATCACTAATGCATCCACTATTTCCGGAGCTACTTCCTTAAGTACTCTGGGATGCAGCCTATCTGGCCCTGGGGATTTATCGGCCTTTAATCCATTCAATTTACCCAACACCACTTCCCGACTAACCTGGATTTCACTCAAGTACTCCTTTGACCTGCGGTCCCCTGCTATTTCCGGCAGATTATTTATGTCTTCCTTAGTGAAGACGGAACCAAAGTAGTTATTCAATTGGTCCGCCATATCCTTGTTCCCCATGATCAACTCACCTGTTTCTGACTGCAAGGGACCTACATTTGTTTTAACTAATCTCTTTCTCTTCACATATCTATAAAAACTTTTGCAGTCAGTTTTTATGTTCCCTGCCAGTTTTCTTTCATAATCTATTTTTCCTTTCCTAATCAAGCCCTTTGTCCTTCTCTGCTGGTCTTTGAATTTTTCCCAGTCCTCTGGTATGCTGCTTTTTCTGGCTACTTTGTACGCATCATCCTTTGCTTTGATACTATCCCTGATTTCCCTTGTTATCCACGGATTCACTACCTTCCCTGATCTGTTCTTTTGCCAAATTGGGATGAACAATTTTTGTAGTTCATCCATGTTGACTGTTCTTGATCAGACCCTATTTATCCAGATGCTTATATATATTATCTCTAAGTGACCTTTCCGTTAATTTGCCCACCACTGACGTCAAACTAACAGATCTATAATTGCTAGGTTTATTCTTTGAACCCTTTTTAAACAATGGAACAACATGCGCAGTACGCCAATCCTCCGGCACTATTCCCGTTTCTAATGACATTTGAAATATTTCTGTCATAACCCCTGCTATTTCTACACTAACTTCCCTCAATGTCCTAGTGAATATGCTGTCAGGACCTGGAGAATTATCCACTTTTATATTTTTCAAAAGTGTCAGTGCTTCTTCCTCTTTGAATCTCATGGTTTCCATAGCTACTCTACTTTTTTCCATTACCTCACAGAGTTCAATATCCTTCTCCTTGGTGAATACCGAAGAAAAGAAATTGTTCAATATCTCCCCCATCGCTTTTGGCTCTGCAGATAGCTGTCCATTCTGGCTCTCTAATAGTCCAATTTTATCCCTCGTTATCCTTTTGCTATTAATATAGCTGTAGAAACCTTTTGGATTTACTTTCACCTTTCTTGCCAAATCAACCTCATATCTTCTTTTTGCTTTTCTTATATCTTTTTTAAGATTATTTTTACATTCTTTATAATCATCTAGCACCTCATTTACTCCTTGCCTCCTATAATTATTGTAGATATCTCTCTTTTTTCGAACCAAGTGTCCAATTTCCCTTGAAAACCATGGCTCTTTCCGATTTTTACTATTTCCTTTCAACCGAACAGGGACATAAAGATTCTGTACTCTTACAATTTTCCTTTTAAATATCCTCCATTTTAATTCTACATCCTTCCCATAAAACAAAATGTCCCAATTCACTCCTTTTAAATCATTACACATTCCCTCAAAGTTAGCCTTTCTCCAATCAAAAATCTCAACCCTAGGTCCAGTTCTGACTCTCTCCATAATTATATTGAAACTAATGGTATTGTGATCACTGGTCCCGAAGTGCTCACCAACGCATACCTCCGTCACCTGACCTGCCTCATTTCCTAACAGGAGGTCCAGCACTGCCCCTTCTCTGGTCGATACCTCTATGTATTGCTGCAAAAAACTATCCTGCACACATTTTACAAACTCCAAACCATCCAGCCCATTTACAGAATGTGTTTCCCAGTCTATTTTTGGAAAATTGAAATCTCCCACAGTCACTACGTTGTGCTTACTACTAATATCTGCTATCTCTTTACATATTAGCTCTTCCAAATCTCGCTCCCCATTTGGCGGTCTATAATACACCCCTAAAAGTTTTGCTACAATGTTCCCACTTCTCAGTTCCACCCAAATAGCCTCCCTAGATGAGCCCTCTAATCTATCCTGCCAAAGCACTGCTGTAATATCTTCCCTGACAAGCAATGCAACCCCTCCACCTCTGGTCCCTCCAATTCTATCACACCTGAAGCAACGAAATCCTGGAATATTTAGTTTCCAATCACAACCCTCCCGCAACCCTGTTTCACTGATTGCCACAACATCATATTTCCAGGTGTCAATCCTGGCTCTAAGTTCATCCACCTTTCTTACAAAGTTCCTAGCATTAAAATATACACATTTTAGAAACCCACCATCCCTTATTCTCTGTTTATTATCTTTTTCCTCTTTCTTGCCTACATTTTGGGTCTGAGTGCTTCCCTTCTCTGCCTCTTGCCCCTCACCCGGTCCCCTAGCCCCCTCTACCCGAGTCCCTCCATGATCAGCCATGATTGAATGTCAGAGTAGGCTTGATGGGCTGAGTGGCCTAATTCTGCTCCTATCACTTATGACCTTAATAAAAGATCATATCATGACCTTATTAAAATGATCTTGGTCTTTGAACTCCTGCTTTTGTGAAGAAAAAAGGACCACAGAGAACAATCGGTGCAGGGTACGTCAAACTGAATTAGGCGCAAAATGCTGGAGTAACTCAGCGGGACAGGCAGCATCTTGGAGAGAAATATGGGTGACGCTATTGGGTCGAGACCCTTCAGTCCGAAAAAGGGTCTCGACCGGAAACATCATCCATTCCTTCTCTCCAGCGACGCTGCCTGTCCCGCTGAGTTATTCCAGCTCTTTGTGCCTAACTTCGGTGTAAACCACCATCGGAGGTTCCTTCCTAAACAAAATCTCAGTAGTTCTGTGCATCGCATAGAATGCTCGTTCAATTATCATCGGCATCTTGGAAAAGTTATATTGATCTGTCGGCTTTAAATTTGTCATATTGTAAATATCTTCTACAGTTTTAACACACAGACACGAATGCATCCATATTGAGGAGTATTGCAATCCATTTTACTGCTGACACAATATCTGGCTGGCTAATACCTTGATCCAGGTCAATGCAACATTTTGTGTTAATAATTACTTACCAGTATCTGCTACACTCATAAAATAAGATTTTAATACTTACAAGAACAACGATATCAAACTTCAGCACAACCCTTGTCTGGGCAAAGCCATTCCCACAGATAAGAAGTCAGTATTTAGGTTCCATCATATCCAGTGCGCTCTTTGTGCCCAGGGTCCCAGAAATAACTATGAGCCTCTGTCTGCTGAAGAATCCCATTGAAATTGTTTCCAGTGATTAAATAAGCAATTAGGTTATCTGAGCACTATTTCTTCTGCCCTCGGCCTGCAGCTCCGCTTTGCAATCCAGGTTCTTATTGAACCATTGACAATTACTTTCCCAGACCTCGCTGCAGACGCTGACGAAGGTTATGAGGGATTAAGTGGACTCTGGCAAGCTTTCATACAAATTAACACTAGATGCCAGAAGGCGCTGAATGCTGTTCTACCGGTAGCTACTGATTACCTGGCTGTCCTGGGATTGCTCATTCCAGGAATGTTTTATGGTCATTTGCATTGCCCAGTTCCTTTCCGTCACGTATATCGTCCGATAATCCACTGACTGGAATTGTTGACAATTTTAGCTGACACAACAGCAGTGATCTAATTAAGAGTATCTGAACACACACGGTAAATCCAGGTAAGCCTTCGCCAGCATCAGGTCGTGAGGTGCCGCTTAAGAGACTAAACTTAATGCTTTCCGCGCTTTGCCTTGCCTTGGAAAGAACAATGTTGAGACACCCGAGAGAGGTATAATAGCGGTTTATCTGTAATCTAAAACGCAATTAGCAAATTGAATGAATCATCTGTTAGATATTCAGTATTATGTAACCATGCAAAAGGGCAAACGGAATCAAGGGATATGGGGAGAAAGCCACTGGCGAATAGAAGGATGAGAGGGGATCTTATAGAAACAGATACAATTTTTAAGGGATTGGACAGGTTAGATACAGGAAAACTGGTCCCAATGTTGGGGGAGTCCAGAACCAGGGGTCACAGTGCAAGAATAAGGGGTAGACCATTTAGGATTGAGATGAGAAAACATTTCCACCCAGAGAATTGTGACTGTGGAATTCTCTGCCACAGATGGCTGAGGAGGCCAATTCAATGGATGTTTTTAAGAGAGAGTTAGATTTAACTCCTAGGGCTAATGAAATCAAGGGATATGGGGAGAAAGCAGGAACGGGGTACTGATTTTGGATGATCAGCCATGATCATATCGAATGGCAGTGCTGGCTGAATGGCCTACTCCTGCATCTAATTTCCATGTTTCTAAAATGATCGGGGTTGCATTTCTAAAAGGAGGACTATTGCAGATCTTACTGTGTTTGCAGACGTGTACAAATACATACATTGGTGATTGATGACAGAGAGGAAAGGGTTGTAAGAAGCTGATTATAGTTGCAACTGGGGGAGGTACACAGCGGGCGTGACAAAGTGTCCATCTGTTCACTACGAGGGATTAAATTATATCCCATTGAGCTTCTGTACCAGCAAAGCCAACAGTAGCAAAGACATTCAGAAAAGCCCATCGTGTCAAGAGAGCCCATTTCTTTAAATGGCAATTGGGACAAAATAAATCTAGTAGCAGCTGACTGAGAAGGTGCATATTGTTCGACTTCTTAAAAAGCACAAGTTTTCAAAATCCGTGTGGTCACACAGAGAACTGAACGTTGCCAGCGTACACGAGTATAAATAAGAGGTACTTCTAATATTTATGCTAAAAATGAATGTGGAATATTAATCAGCCAAGAGTCTGAAAACTCATGAGCATGTCCACATTTCCAAGTCTCACATCATTAAAAGACACTATAAAATTACAATTAAAACACAAGGTACAAGTTCTATAACAACAGGATAAGCGCTCAACCGAGAAAACCAAGCGCAAAGCCAAAGCACTATCTAAGCTGATTACACAAACTTATGCTAAGGACAACAACTAAGTCCATAGGCAATAATAAGCTACCTGCATGTCAACAAACACATAAAAAACTATTTGTGCAGGTGCAAGTATATCATTGGGGTTATCAAGTGGGCACCTCCCTTCACTCGTTAAGTTTAGTTTGGAGATGCAGCGCGGAAACTAGCCCTTCAACCCACCGAGTCCGCACCAACCAGCGATCCCCGCACACTAACACTATCCTACACCCACTAGGGACAAACCTGTACATCTTTGGAGTGTGGGAGGAAACCGTCTATCTTGGAGAAAATCCACACAGGTCACGGGGAGAAGGTACAAACTCCGTGCAGACAGCACCCGTAGTCGGGATCGAACCCGGGACTCCGGCGCTGCAAGGGCTGTAAGGCAGCTCCTCTGCCGCTGCGCCACCATGCCACTGGTGTTTTCGCTGAGTTCAGCCCACAACACTCAAGGCTCCACAGTTAGTTCGGGCTGCTCTCCCAAAACCACCTCCTGCTCAATCCCTGCTCGCACCACCTATGCTACCTGTATCCACTAAATAAAGGAAACTACAGACGATTCATTCACTCTGACAAATGCTAAACAGTCGCATCCTGCAAACTGTAAAGGCAACAGTCGCATACATTAAGAAATGCCCATCGTGTCAGAGATTTCTTTAAATGACAATTGTGTCAACTAAAGACTACTGGAAGAAGATACATATTGTTTCAAATTGTGGAAAAGCACAACTTTTCAATTCCCATGTGGTTCATAAGTTCCAGGAATAGAATTAGGCCATTCGGCCCATCGGCCCATCATATGCTAACCCACTCATTCCTGGGATCTTTCAAACACAGAGAACTGAACGTAGCCAGTATACATAAGTATAATGTGTAGGAAAGAACTGTCGATGCATGTTTCAATCGAAGATGGGCACAAAATGCTGGAGTAACTCAGTGGGACAGGCAGCATTTCTGGAGAGAAGGAATGGGTGACGTTTCAGGTTGAGACCCTTCTTCAGTCTGAATCAGTTGATGTGGAAAGGACGTTTCAGGTCAAGACCCTACTTCAGTCTGAAGAAGGGTCTCGAGCCGAAACGTCACCCATTCCTCTCCAGAGATGCTGCCTGTCCCGCTGAGTTACTCCAGCATTTTGTGCCTATCTACGCATAAGTATAATGCAGAGGTACTAGTATTTGTGCTGAAAATGTATACGGATTATTAGTCAGTCAATTGTCCGTCTGGAATCTCATCAGCATGTTCCACATTTCCAAGTCTCACGGCATCCCAAGACCCTCATTTTATTCTGAAAAGAACTGCCATCGCCATTGGAATCGCTTGGGAAAAATACAAAAGTCACCTAATCAGGTCAGAAACTCAATTCAATTGCCTGTTCTGTAATTCGAAGGTGAGCGGTTGCCGATCAGTGAGACATGACTGCAAATGCATTCAAAGCAATAATCCACTCATGGTAATTGGATGTGTCCAGGATGCTTGGTAAAGAAAAAATACAGCAAGAAACGCATCAAGTTTACATCGAACAGTGAAACAGAGGGGCAGGCCCATTAGGCCCACAATGTGCCGAACATGTTATCAAGACCAGTCTGCCTGCACAAAAGTTTGAAGAAGGGACACGACCCAAAACGTCACCCATTCCTTCGCTCCAGAGATGCTGCCTGTCCCGCTGAGTTACTCCAGCTTACTGCCTGTCTTCATCGTTTCTTCCCAGCTGTTATCAGGCAAATGAACTGTCTTATCAGCAAATAGAGAGAGGTCCTGATCGACCATCTACCTCATTGGAGATCCTCAACACTATCTGTCATCAGTCTTTACCTTGCAATAAACGTAAATCCCTTTATCCTGCATCTGTACACTGTGGGCGGTCCAATTGTAATCATGTATCGTCTTTCTGTTGACTGGATAGCACGCAACAAAGTTATTTTCACTGTACCTCTGTATGCGTGACAATAATATAGTAAACTAAAGTAGAAACGACCCTTCATAGAAACATAGACAATAGTTGCAGGAGTAGGCCATTCGGCCCTTCAAGCCTGCACCGCCATTCAATGTGATCATGGCTGATCATCCAACACAGTATCCTATACCTGCCTTCTCTCCATACCCCCTGATCCCATTAGCCACAAGGGCCACATCTAACTCCCTCTTAAATATAGCCAACAAACTGGCCTCAACTACCTTCTGTGGCAGAGAATTCCACAGATTCACCACTCTCTGTGTGAAAAATGATTTTCTCATCTCGGTCCAAAAAGACTTCCCCCTTATCCTTAAACAGTGACCCCTTGTTCTGGACTTCCCCAACATCGGGAACAATCTTCCTGCTTCTAGCCTGTCCAACCCCTTAAGAATTTTGTAAGTCTCTATGAGATCCCCCCTCGATCTTCTAAATTCCAACGAGTACAAGCCGAGTCTATCCAGTCTTTCTTCATATGGAAGTCCTGCCATCCCAGGAATCAGTGTGGTTCACTTCTGCCATTACGGGCAGGGAAGGGGAGTCCCTCTGAAGAGATATGTGCCAGATATCAAAACAAAAAACTGCTGATATTAGAAATCAAAAAATAAATAAAAATCTGGAAATAATTAGCAGGCTTGGCTGCACCCATAGAAAGAGAAACCAAGTTTGTATGTCTAAAACAAAAAAAAACATGCTGATAATCCTCAGATTGTCAGGCTACATATCTGGGTAGAGAAACAGAGATCCATATGTAGGAAGGAACTGCAGATGTTGGTTCAAACCGAAGATAGACACAAAAAGCTGGTGTAACTCAGCGGGACGGGCAGCATCTCTGGAGAGAAGGAATGGGTGAAGTTTCGGGTCGAGACCCTTCTTCAGACTGGTTAAGGATAAGGGAAACAAGAGATATAGGCTGCGATGTGGAGAGATAAAGAACAATGAATGAAAGATACGCAAAAAAGTAACGATGATAAAGGAAACAGGCCATTGTTCGCTGTTGGGTGAAAACGAGAAGCTGGTGCGGCTTGGGTGGGGAGGGATAGAAAGAGAGTGAGGGAATGCCGTGGCTATTTGAAGTGAGAGAAATCAATATTCATAGCACTGGGCTGTCAGCTGCCCAAGCGAAATATGAGATGCTGTTCCTCCACGTTTCATACTATCTAACATTTTCTTTCTCTCAGACAAGACAAGTCAAACAGATGTTAACAACTGTTCTCCGCCTGACACCTGTCCAATGCAGATCAGTCGAGATATGTCCAAGTTACTGCTGTCTACCTTGAGTTTTACAACTACGAGTGGCCAGACAGTGTATCCGCCTGCTTACAAATACAGCTGAGGTCCTCATTAAACCTAACATGCAAGAATAGCGAGAACCTACTGTATTGTCCTCCAACTTCAAAAAACGTCACTACACTCTGTGACTGGCTTCTGAAACCACTGTTGATCTCAAGCATCAGCCTCATAAATATCAATTAAATAATTCATAATAAGTTCATAAGATTGTAAGTAATGGGAGCAGAATTAGACCCATCGAGTCTAATCCGCCATTCAATCATGACTGATCTATCTTTCCCTCTCAACCCCATTCTCCTGCCTTCTTCCCATAACCTTTGATGCCCTTACAAATCCAAGAACCAGTCAGTCTCTGGTTTAAAAATACCCAATGATTTGGCCTCCACAGCTGCCTGAAGAAATTCTACAGGACAAGCGAGTGAAACCATGTTCTCCTGAAATGCTATTTCTTATTGCGAAACATTAACATTACCGTGTCATTAAAATCTCACCCTGGGCCCACCTCCGACCAAAAACATATCTGGACCAGGCAAACAATGAGGAAGCAAGAACAGATCCAAGACTTCAGACTCAACTCACAACTGCTCCACATTTTTCCCCTCTCACCTTAAACCACTGCGCTCCAGTCCCCAATTCCCCTATTCCGGGAAAAACTCATCCTATCTATTCCCTTTTAGATGTTATACACTTCTAAAAGGTCACCCTCTCGCCCTTCAAGGAGCAACATCCTAGCCTGCCCAACCTCTCTGGATAGCTCTGACCCTCGAGCCCTGGCAAACATCCCCGCTAATCTTCTTTGCATTCTTTCAAGATTCTATTTTTTCTTTGAGCAGGGTCGAGTCAACACAAGCTGTAAGGAAAGGTGTTGTGGCTTGGGTCAGAAATTCGATGAAAGGAATATGAACAAACAGGAGGCTTCACGATGTTTGCTGGATGAGATTGGTGTGTGTTGCACCTCGGTCTATCTTTGATCGGATTTTGCTGGCTTAGCCTTGCTCGATTGTAATCATGTGTTTCCGCTGACTGGTGAACAAACAACAAAAGCTTTCCACTGTACCTCGGTGCACGTGACAATAAACTAAACTGAACTTCGTGTCCAGTGGGATGGAGGTGGTTGGTGCACATTCCAGGGGGCAATAAGTGGGATTGTGTAACGGTATTTGGGCAGGTTTGTGAATTAAGATTAATGTACAACAGAAAGTTGAAAGCTAGCATTTATTTTAAGAGAGCTCAAATCCCAAAACAGGGTTGTAAATGCTGAGGCTCGATAAGGTGCTGTTCAGGCCGCATTTGGTGCATTGCGAGCAACTTTGGGCCCATATCTGAGGAAGGATGTGCTTGCCCTGGAGAGGGACCAGAGGAGGTTTGCAAGGATGATCCCAGGAATGAGTGGGTTAACATATGATGAGCGTTTGTCGGCACTGGGCCTGTATGCGCTGGAGTTTCGAAGAATGAGGGGGACCTCATTGAAATGTACCGAATAATGAAAGGCTTGGATAGAGTGAGTGTGGAGAGGATGTTTCCATTAGTGAAAGAGTCTAGGATTAGAGGTCAAAGCATCAGAACTAAAGGACATTCCTTTAGGAAGGAGATGAGGAGGAATTTCTTTAATCAGACAGTGGTGAATCTGCGGAATTCTTTGCCACAGAAAGCTGTGGAGGCCAAGTCGGTGGATATGTTTAAGGCAGAGATAGATAGATTTGTGATTAGTACAGGTACAAAGGGTTATGGAGAGAAGGCAGGAGAATGGGGTTAGGAGAGGGAGATAGATCAGCCACGATTGAAAGGCGGAGTAGACTTGATGGGCCGAATCGCCTAATTCCGCTCCGATCACTTATGACCTTATGAAAGGAGAACCCAAACACATGAGTGGGTAAAGCCAATGCCTGCTGCGAAATGAAACGGCTCAAAGTCTCTGAAGTGCTTTGAGCAAAATTGGGAAAATCAATTATTAGGTTACCTTTACGGTACTTAAAAGTACAAGAAGCTTGAAGGCTTCTCAGTGGGAGCGAATGCAATCAGCTGAACTACAGGCAGCCCTGGGCAGGGGGGAAAATGAGCTCACAATCAGTGTTGGGATGAGCAGCGTTGTAGCTGTATCATGGGAATGAAGTCTAAGTGCCAATTCTAAAAACTGATGTGCAGAATCGCACGGAAAATGAATGGAAATAGATGCAATCCTCGTGCTTTTCAACCCAAGAAGCGCCCAAAAGACACGGAGATGATTCAATACTTTGCAGTTGAGTTTGGTTTATCCTCAAGTGTACCGAGGTACAGTGAAAAATCCAAAATAATAGACTATTAAATGCCGCTCTCCTATCTGCCACCACCAGCAACCCTGGCAATGCGTTCCAGGCCCCCACCACGCATTAACAAGGGTGCTGGTGCAGGCAGATACGACAGTGTTCATTTGTGAGGCTTTACATAGTCTTTATTTCAGAGTTTAGAGATACAGCGTGGAAACAGGGCCCTTCGGCCCGCGTCGACCAGTGATCACCCGTACACTAGTCCGATGTTATCCCAGTTTCTGCATCCTACACGCCAGGGGCAACTTACAGAAGCCAATTGACCTACAAATCTTCACGTCTTTGGACTGTGGGAGGATACCGGAGCACGCAGTGAAAACCCACGCAGTCACAGAGGGAACGCCCAAACTCAGTACAGACACATGGAAGTGCAAGGAACATGTCTCATGCACGGGCAGGTGAGGTCAGTTTAGCTTGGCATCAAATGTAGCATAGACACTGTGGGCCAAAGGGCCCGTTTCTGCACTGTACTGTTCTAACTGTGAAAGCTGCGGAAATGCCAGCAAACTAAAATGCGGAAGGACACCTTCCCCACCGTAGGGTCCCTGCCAACATGTGCTTGTTCACCAAGCATGCTAGAAAAGGCTCTGAATGAGTGCAAGGAATGTTGTGAACCCAATTGGATTGAAAGGGCATAGAAACATAAAATAGTTGCAGGTGTAGGCCATTCGGCCCTTCATGCCAGCACCGCCGTTCAATATGATCATGGCTGATCATCCAAAATCAGTGCCCCATTTCTGCTTTCCCCCCCCCAAATCCCTTGATTCCTTTAGCCCCAAGAGCTAAAGGGTCTGTCCCACTTAGGTGATTTTTCAGCGGACTGCTGGCGACTGTCAAGTTCGCGGCATTCGCCTGAAAAACCGGGAACTGGAACGGCGACTGTCAGAGTGGAACACACACACACACACACATACTTCGCAAAGGCGGGGGCCAGGGAAAGCGGGGGAGCGCTGTCTGAAATTCACACGGTGCAAAGCCAAGGTGCTACAAACACACACCACGATGAACAGGAAGGTTAAGACAGCTAGCACAGTGTACGGTAAGTCCTTTTAAAGAGGGGGGAGGGGAGAAGGGAGAAGGGGGGAGAAGGAGTGGAGACACTTTTAAGAAGCCAGACAACGTTTAATAAGCCAGAGATACACAGCTGTGAAGTTCGGCGGACATTTAACATTACCGGTCGGTTATCCTTGATTCTGAAAACTCGTGCTTACTTTTTTCCCCCAATGAGCCAAAGAAAATGCCCGGTCAGCAAAGGCGATTAATTAAAACTACCCATGTCTACCTCGACTACCCATAACTACCTGGCATCCCCACTACAACTGCACCTACGATTACAGGATTATCGATTTTAACCATATTTTGGTCGCAGAAATATTTCCAACATGTTGAAAAATTTGCGGTGACCATGCTGAGGCCGAGACTAGTTCCCAGAATGCGGGAACTCCTCGCGGCCATGAAGGAGACTCACCAGCGAACATGTGGCAATCATGAGGCGATGCAGTCTCCTGCGCTCGCCTAAAAAGTCCCCCAAGTGGGACAGGCCCTTAAATCTAACTCTTGTTTGAAAACATCCAGTGAATTGGCCTCCACTGCCTTCCGTGGCAGAGAATTCCACAGATTCACAACTCTCTGGGTGAAAACTCATCTCAGTCCTAAATGGCCTACCCCTTATTCTTAAACTGTGACCCCTGGTTCTGGACATCCCCCGACATGGGGAATGTTTTTTCCTGCATCTTGCCTGTCCCATCGTTTAAGAATTTTACATGGTTCTACAAGATCCCTTCTCATCCTTCTTAATTCCAGTGAATTTTCCAGAAAAACTGGTCAACAAAAGGAAGCCATGAATATTAATTTGCTTGCCAACCGCACGACAGATATGGACATTTTAGTTTTGACAAATGTTCTCATTGTGAGGAGAGAACGTTAACAAGAGTAGAACTGTTACCGCACGATAGTGTAATTAATAATTTGCATCAATGGGAAAAACAAAATCCAATTTTTTTGTGTGCTAAATTCCTAGAAACCTGAGTGCCAAGCAAGAACTCTGGAAGCCAGCTTGGAGAGCAATAGCTTGGAAGAGTTCCCAGTAAGATGATGCCAAGTCATTCAAACTGAATGGCTGAGCACTCCAATCATGCCATCGGCTACAGTTGTCAATGTTAGAGAGCCATGCCGCCATGCAGTTTGGAAACAAGCCGTTTGGCCCAACTTGCCCACATCGACCAACATGTCCCGTCTCCAATAGTCCCACTTGCCTGCGTTTACCCCATATACCTCCAAGCCTGTCGTATCCATTTTCACACAGAGAGTTGTGAATCTGTGGAATTCTCTGGCAGTGGAGGCCAACTGGATGCATTCAAGAGAGAGCTAGATAGAGCTCTTGGGGCTAATGGAATCAAGGGATATGGGGAGAAAGCAGGAACATGGTACTGAATTTGGATGATCAGCCATGATCTTATTGAATGGCGGTGCTGGCTCGAAGGGCCGAATGGGCAACTCCTGCATCATTTTTTTATGTTTCCATGTTGCTGCACGTCTAATTGCCTCTTAAATGTTGTGGTGGTCCCTGCCCTGACTATCTAAAGCAAGTCTAAGAAATATTTTGTTTTTTAGTTCCTTCCGCAACCTCAGAAGCCCAAGGCTTCTCACAACTCAAGAAGTATTTCTGAAATATCATATTTTAGTTTAGTTTAGAGCTACTGTGCAGAAACAGGCCCTTTGGTTCTTCGAGTGCAAGCCGGCCACCGATCCCCACATATACACACTTTCCTGACCACACTCTAGGAATACTTGAGACCCTTCTTCAGACAGAGAGTCAGGGGAAAGGGAGACAGAGAGATATGGAAGGGCAAGGTGTGAGCAGCAAGAGAGGGTGTTGCAGAACTCTCGTCGGAGGGAGAAGGAAAACCTGTTCCTCTAGAGTTGGCATACCTTGAGGAGATGTTCGCAGTGGAACAGACGCAAATGGTAGGAAAAACTAAAACTACATAGACTTGGGGACATTGGATTTTGTCCGCACTACCTCACCAGGTATTTGACCGTCTTGCGTTCTCTTCAGATTATCAATTTATTCAGTGAGGCTGTCTTTGAAGAGGTTCCAGGTCTAATCATTGCCAATAAAGTGCGTTCCATTTACACGAGGCAAGAGGTGAAGAAGTGTGAAAACGCACACCTCCGGATTCAGGGACAGCTTGTCTGAGGAAGGGTTGCGACCCGAAACGTTACCCATTCCTTCCATCCAGCGCCGCAGCCTGTCCCGCTGAGTTACTCCACCATTTTGTGTCTGTCTACAGTTTCTTCCCAGCTGTGATCAGGCAACTGAGCGATCCTTCCAACAACTAGAGAGTGGTCCCGAGCTACCATTTACCTCGTGGGAGACCCTCAAATTATTTTTAATCGGACTTTATCTTGCATTCAGGTCGGGGGGAGTTCCCCCTGCCACGGGTACCATGTAATCCCGTGCTTCCTGCTCCGTAGTCGGGATCGAACCTGGGTCTCTGGCGCAGTAAGGCAGCAAGCTCTACCGCTGCGCCACCGTGCCACATGACAGGGATGATATTCCAGGCAAAGTACTTTCTTCACTGATTGAATTAGTTAATCTGCACCAAAAGGTTCAGGTCCTGCTCTGAACAGGATCAGCCACACATCCCTGAAAAAAAAAGCATGTTGCCAGTAGAAAAGGAATAGCTGATCAGTGGGACAGGCAGCATCTCTGGATAGAAGGAATGGGTGACTTTTCGGGTCCAGACCCTTCTTCAGACCGACTTCAATGACTGAGTTACTCACAACTCAAGAGGTATTTCTGAAATATCATATTTTAGTTTAGTTTAGAGATACTGTGCAGAAACAGGCCCTTCGGCTCTTCGAGTGCAAGCCGGCCACCGATCCCCACATATACACACTTTCCTGACCACACTCTAGGAATAATTTACAAAGTTACCGAGCCAATCGGCCTACAAACCTGTATGTCCTTGGCGTGTGGGAGGTAACCGGAGCACTCGGAGAAACCCACGCAGGTCTCGGGGAGAACATATAAACTCCACACAGACAGCACCCTTATTCGGGATCTGACCCGGGTCTCCAGTGCTGTCAGGCAGTAACTCTATTTGGGGATTTGGGGACATTGGTTTTTGGCTTTGTTCTGAATTTTTGGACTGAAAATGAAATACTGAAAAAACATGACCTCCAAGTTAAAGCATATCCTTCCCAACAACATTCATGCTCTTGAACACATCAAACACCAACACTACATATCAACTATGAAGTGGCTTGGTTGCACTAAGCACTTTGGGCTTTTTTTCACTAAAATTGGTGTTCTTAAGTTCTTAAGCTTTTTCGGTTTATTATTGTGTCTATGAGTACTGAGCTTACAGGCCTTTTAAGCTGCTGCAAGAAAGAATTTCATTGCGTAGGAAGGAAATGCAGATGCTGGTTTAAACCGAAGATCGACACAAAATGCTGGAGTAACTCAGCGGGACAGGCAGCATCTCTGGAGAGAAGGAATGGGTCGACTCACCAACCTTTACCTCTCCTCTGAAAAGGCATTTGAGGCAATGCATTCCCCAAGTCCAACAGTGGAGTTCCGACTTATTGTAAGTCTAGACTTTGGACTATGGTATTAAAATATAAAATCTCCGATTCATAAACAAGAGACCAACTATGGAGGTTTTGGATCAATTTTAAATTACAATTAAAACACAAAGTACTTACGCTATTTATTCTATGTAATGTCTAGTATTTTATCTGGACCTCGAGTCCGTAATAAAAAGTAAGTAGGTATAACACCAGGATATGCGCTCAACTAAGAAAACAAGCCCAAAGGCAATGTACTATCTAAACTGATTATACCAACTTATGCTAAGGGCAATAACGGACTCCACATGCAATAAACCGCTACCTACATGTTAACAAGCTCATTAAAAAGAAAACGATTGTGTAGATGCCAGTATATTATTGGGGTATCAAGTGGGCACCTCCCTTCGCTGAGTTAGGCCCATGACACCTCAGGAAGGCTCAACAGTTAGTTCTGGTGTTCCATAACAACCCCACCCCCCTCAATACCTGCTCTCACCACCTATGCTTCCAGTATCTACTAAATACAGGAAACTACAGACGATTAATTCACTCCAGCAAATGCTAAACACTCACATCCTAACTTCCACTCATCCTAACCCATCATTAGGCTCCCAACGCCACAAATGGCTTCACACAATGAAGGCCTAACCTTCTCTAAATGATGCTTTCCGCACTACCTCACCAGGTATTTAACAGTCTTGTGTTCTCTTCAGATTATCAATTTATTCAGTGAGGCTGTCTTTGAAGAGGTTCCAGGTCTAATCATTGCCAATAAAGTGCGTTCCATTTACACGAGGCAAGAGGTGAAGAAGTGTGAAAACGCACACCTCCAGATTCAGGGACAGCTTGTCTGAGGAAGGGTCGCGACCCGAAACGTTACCCATTCCTTCCATCCAGCGCCGTAGCCTGTCCCGCTGAGTTACTCCACCATTTTGTGTCTGTCTACAGTTTCTTCCCAGCTGTGATCAGGCAACTGAGCGATCCTTCCAACAACTAGAGAGCGGTCCCGAGCTACCATTTACCTCGTGGGAGACCCTCAAATTATCTTTAATCGGACTTTATCTTGCATTCAGGTCGGGGGGATGATGTTCCAGGCAAATTTCTTTCCTCACTGATTGAATTAATTAATCTGCACCAAAAGGTTCAGGTCCTGCTCTGAACAGGATCAGCCACACATCCCTGAAAAAAAAACATGTTGCCAGTAGAAAAGGAAGAGCTGATCAGTGGGACAGGCAGCATCTCTGGATAGAAGGAATGGGTGACTTTTCGGGTCCAGACCCTTCTTCAGACCGACTTCAATGACTGAGTTACTCCAGCATTTTGTGCCGAACTCCGGTGTAAACCAGCACCTACACAGGAGGTAGACAAAAGTGCTGGAGAAACTCAGCGGATGCAGCAGCATCTACGGAGCGAAGGAAATAGGCAACGTTTCGGGCCGAAACCCTTCTTCAAACTGATCACCTACACAGGGGGTTTCCTTATACAGGGTGCACAAAAGGCTGGAGAAACTCAGCGGGTGCAGCAGCATCGAAGGAGCAATGGAGATAGGCGACGTTTCGGGACGTGACCCTTCTTCATATTGGTTAGGGATCAGGGAAACGAGCGATATAGACCATGATGTGGAGAGATAAAGAACAATGAATGAAAGATAGGCAAAAAAGTATTGATGATAAAGGAAACAGGCCATTGTAAGCTGCTTGTAGTGTGAAGATGAGAAGCTAGTGCGACTTGGGTGAGGGAGAGATAGAGAGAGAGGGAATGCCAGGGCCCGAGGGCTGAGAGGTGGGAAGGGGAGGAGACAGCAAGGGTTAACAGAATTGAGAAAATTCAATGTTCAAGCCCAGAGGATGCAGACTCCCCAAGCTGAATATGAGGTGCTGTTCCTCCAACTTGTGGTGTTGCTCACTCTGGCCGTGGAGGAGGCCCAGGATCAAGAGGTCGGATATGGAATGGGAGGGGGAGTTGAAGTGCTCAGCCACCGGGAGGTCGGGTTGGTTATTGCGGACCGAGCGGAGGTGTTCGGCGAAACAATCGGCAAGCCTCCGCTTGGTCTCACCGATATAGATGAGCTGGCATCTGGAGCAGCGGATGCAGTAGATGAGGTTGGAGGAGGTGCAAGTGAACCTCTGTCGGACCTGGAAGGACTGCTTGGGTCCCTGAAAGGAGTGGAGGGGGGAGGTGAAGGTACAAGTGTAGCATGTCTTGCGGTTGCAAAGGAAAGTGCCCAGGGAAGGGGTGGAGCGCGAGGGAAGGGTAGATTTGACAAGGGAGTTCCGGAGAGAGCGGTCTTTGCGGAAGGCAGACGGGGGGAGATGGGAAGATGTGGCGAGTGGAGGGGTCACGTTGGAGGTGGCGAAACTGGCGGAGGACTATGTGTTGTATGTGCCGGCTGGTGGGGTGAAAGGTGAGGACCAGGGGGACTCTGTCCTTGTTGCGAGTGGGGGAATGGGGAGAGAGGGCAGTGTTGCGGGGTATGGAGGAGACCCTGGTGCGAGCCTCATCTATAGTGGGGGAGGGGAATCCCTGTTCTCTGAAGAATGAGGACATTTGTGATGACCTGGTGCGGAACACCTCATCCTGGGAGCAGCTGTGGCGTAGACGGAGGAATTGGGAATAGGGGATGGAGTCCTTACAGGAAGCAGGGTGGGAGGAAGAGTAGTCCTGGTAGCTGTGGGAGTCAGTTGGTTTGTAGTGGATGTTGGTCAGGAGTGTATCACTTGCAATAGAGATGGTGAGGTCAAGGAATGGTAGGGAAATGTCAGAAATGGCCCAAGTGTATATGAGTGCCGGATGGAAGTTAGTGGTGAAATGGATGAAGTCAGTCAGTTGTGCGTGGGTGCAGGAGGTGACACCAAAGCAGTCGTCGATGTAACGGAGGTAGAGGTCGGGGATGGGGCCCTGGTACGCCGAGAAAAAGGATTGTTCGATGTACCCGACAAAGAGGCAAGCGTAGCTCGGGCCCATGCGTGTGCCCATAGCTACGCCTTGTGTTTGGAGGAAATGTGAGGAGTCAAAAGAGAAGTTATTGAGGGTAAGGACCAACTCCGCTAGGCGGAGGAGGGTGTCAGTGGACGGGTATGAGGAAGTCCGAAGCAGGGTCCCAACCCCAAAAGTCACCTTTCCATGTTCTTCAGAGAGGTTGCTTGACCCGCTGAGTCACCTCAGTACGTTGCCTTTTCCCATATCTGATTTATCTCTGTGTTGTTCTCCATGTGGGCCAGCCAGTTGATTTCTCCCCTGAGAAATCTTATTATTCTGATAATAATTCAGGGAGCCCCCTTTAGCAACAAAGTGTACAAGGACAATACAAGGGAGTAACAAGAGGCTGGCGCGACTTGGGTGAGGGAGGGATAGAGAGAGACAGAGAGGGGGAATGCCGTGGTTACTTGAAGTTAGAGAAATCAATATTCATACCACTGGGCTGTCCCTGAACCTGGAGGTGTGTGTTTTCGCACTTCTATACTTTTAATCTATGCTTCTAAACTAAACTACTTGCTTTGGTGAGGTATGACGATTAAACACCAGGAATTTTCCGTGCAATGCATGTGTGAGCCAGACGAGCGGGAGCACGGATCGAGCCAGATTTAAAAAGTAATTAGGCAAACATTAGGAATTGTGTCATCATTATTGCACAAATTTACCATTATATCACCGAGCAACTACTTCCTGCTGAGAGTAAATTTGCAATGATGATAAAGACGGGCAAGATGCGCGCTCGACGGCACTGATAAAACTACTCAACTATAAAGCACAAATAACACACGCACTAAAAATAACACACGGCTAATTTCTGCAAAGTTATGTATGCATTCTTGGTCGTTAACTCTCAACAGTCCCACTTTACCTGGCATATGCATTTTTCACAGGTTTTCGCATGCACAGCTGAATAGCTAATGGTGTAGCCCTGTAAGCTTGTCAGTTTATGGTCATTTAAGTGGCTTGAGGAGAGATTGAGTTTGCAAGGAACTGATTGACAATTCAAAATGAGCAAGGTATGGAGAGAGTCTTGTCCACTCAACTAAATTGTCGTTTTTTTATACACTTGAGGTATATGGGCGGCATGGCAGCACAGTTGCTGCCTCACCGCGCCAGGGACCCGGGTTCAATCCTGACTATGGTTGCTCGTCTGTACCGAGTTCGTACATTCTCCCCGTGAACTTTCTCCGGAAGCTCCGGTTTCCTCTCACACTCCGATGACTAACAGGTTTGTAGGTTGATTGGCTTGGTATAAATGTAAGTTGTCCCCAGTGTGTGTTGGATAGTGTGAGTGCGTGTGGATCGCTGGCCGGTGCGGATTCGGTGGGCCGAAGGGCCTGTTTCCGCATTGTATCTCTAAACTAAAATATTTAAAGGTGAGAGCAGAAGATGTTGAGGCTAGTTTTAAATTGAAAAAAATTGCATATAGATCAAGAAACTTCTGCCAAACCTAAGCGTTTCAACATCACATTAACCACAGTAAAAGTTCAAAAGGCATTATCAAATGTTGCATTATCAAACAATATTTTTGCACGTAAAAGAATGAGTGGTCGCAAACGCCTCATAATAATAGTGAAAGGCCTGAAGAGAGTGGATGTGGAGAGGATATTTCCACTAGTGGGAGAGTCTAGGACTAGAGGCTACAGTCTCAGAATTATAGGACGTTCCTTTTGGAAGACGAGGAGGAATTTCATTAGTCAGAGGGTGGTGAATCTGTGGGATTCATTGACACAGATGGCTGTGGAGGCCAAGTCAATGGATATGTTTAAAGCAGAGAAAGATACAGTGGCTTGCAAAAGTGTTCATACCCCTTGAACTTTTCCACATATTGTCACGTTACAACCACAAACGTAAATGTATTTTATTGGGATTTTATGTGATCGACCAACACTAAGTGGTGCATAATTGTGAAGTGGAAGGAAAATGATACATGGTTTCCAAATTTTATTACAAATAAAAAACTGAAAAGTGTGGCGTGCAAAAGTATTCAGCCCCCCCGAGTCAATACTTTGTAGAACCACCTTTCACTGCAATTACAGCTGCAAGTCTTTTGGGGTATGTCTCTACCAGCTTTGCACATCTAGAGACTGAAATGTTTGCCCATTCTTCTTTGCAAAATAGCTCAAGCTCAGTCAGATTGGATGGAGAGCAATTGGTCTGTGAACAGCAATTTTCAAGTCTTGCCAGAGATTCTCAATTGGATTTAGGTCTGGACTTTGACTCGACCATTCTAACACATGAATATGCTTTGATCTAAACCATTCCATTGTAGCTCTGGATGTATGTTTAGGGTTGTTGCCCTGCTGGAAGGTGAACCTCCGCCCCAGTCTCAAGTCTTTTGCAGACTTTAAAATGTTTTCTTCCAAGATTGCCCTGTATTTGGCTCCATCCATCTTCCCATCAACTCTGACCAGCTTCCCTGTCCCTGCTGAAGAAAAGCATCCCCACAGCATGATGCTGCCACCACCATGTTTCACAGTGGGGATGGTGTGTTCCGGGTGATGTGCAGTGTTAGCTTTCCGCCACACATAGCATTTTGCATTTAGGCCAAAAACTTCAATTTTGGTCTCATCAGACCAGAGCACCTTCCTCCACATGTTTGCTGTGTCCCCCACAGTTTGGCTTGTAGCAAACTGCAAACGGGACTTCTTATGGCTTTGTTTCAACAATGGCTTTCTTCTTACCACTCTTCCATAAAGGCCCGATTTGTGGAGTGCACGACTAATAGTTGTCCTGTGGACAGATTCTCCCACCTGAGCTGTGGATCTCTTCAGCTCCTCCAGAGTTACCATGGGCCTCTTGGCTGCTTCTCTGATCAATGCTCTCCTTGCCCGGCCTGTCAGTTTAGGAGGACGGCCATGTCTTGGTAGGTTTGCAGTTGTGCCATACTCTTTCCATTTTCGGATGATGGATTGAACAGTGTTCCGTGAGATGTTCAAAGCTTGGAATATTTTTTTATAACCCAACCCTGCTTTAAACTTCTCCACAACTTTATCCCTGACCTGTCTGGTGTGTTCCTTGGGCTTCATGATGCTGTTTGTTCACTAATGTTCTCTAACAAACCTCTGAGGCCTTTACAGAACAGTTGTATTTATACTGAGATTAGAATACACACAAGTGGACTCTATTTACTAAATAGGTGACTTCTGAAGGCAATTGGTTGCACTGGATTTTATTTAGAGGTATCAGAGTAAAGGGGGCTGAATACTTTTGCACGCCACACTTTTCAGTTTTTTTATTTATAAAAAAAATTTGAAAACCATGTTTCATTTTCCTTCCACCACAATTATGCGCCACTTTGTGTTGGTCTATCACATAAAATCCCAATAAAATACATTTACGTTTGTGGTTGTAACATGACAAAATGTGGAAATGTTCAAGGGCCATGAAAACTTTTGCAAGCCACTGTAGATTCGTGGTTAGTGCAGGTGTCAGGGTTTATGGGGGGGGGGGGGGGGGGGGGGGGGGAAGGCAGGCGAATGGGGTTAGGAGGGAGAGATAGAACAGACATGATTGAATGGCAGAGTAGACTTGATTGGTAGAGAGTGGCCTAATTCTGCTCCTAGGACTTATGAACATAATAGGCAGTGCCTGGCAATTTGAACCCCAGGGGGCTTGTACAAGAACAATAAAAGAAAAATCCCTCAACTAATTTACAACAGTATAGATCAGGAGATCAGTTGTCATCTCATTAAAACTCATGACTGAGACCCATAAATTGTGCATTCATTAATATCAATTCCATTATAACTGTTTTGCAACTTGAAGTTTTCCTCCTCTCTCCGACGAGAGTTCTCAACATCCTCTCTCACTGCTACATCATCGTCTATATCTCTCCTTTCCCTTTTCCCTGACTAGTCTGAAGAAGTGTCTCGACCCGAAACGTCACCCATTCCTTCTCTCCAGAGATGCTGCCTGTCCCGTTGAGTTACTCCAGCTTTTTGTGTCCAGCAATGAACTCCTGATCACCTTGTAATAAAGTAGTGACTTGCATCTCCATTATTTATATCAATGACCAACTAAATCCACGGACAAAATGCACAGCTAAAACCTTCGGGCAACGATCCAAAATATTAAGTCCACTTGTTTCTCGAGTAAAATTTTAGATACCAACAGAGGATACAAATAAATTATTTAAAACATCACTAATAAATGGGCGCAGCGGTAAAGTTGCTGCCTTACAGCGTCAGCGACCCCAGTTCGTTCCTGACTACGGATGATGTCTGTACGGTGTTTGTGTGTTCTCCCCGTGACCTGCGTGGGTTTTCGCCGGTTGCCTCCCACACTCCAAAGGCGTATAGGTTTGTAGGCTAATTGGCTTGGTAAAATTGTAGATTGCGCTAGTGTGTATGGGATATTGTTTGTGTGCGGGGATCGCTGGTCAGCGCAGAATCGGTGGGCCGGGGGCCTGTTTCCGCCCTGTATCTCTAAAACTAAAATGATCATTTTTTACTAATAAATTCAGGAAGTCTTTTAAAATGCTTATGTTTTGAGGATAAAGCCCCTTCCAATGCTTGGACATTGACTTTTTGTGAATCCAAGGAAAATACCAGTAAGCATTATGCACAGATTTCCACAATATATCTGTGCAGCTAACAATAATCAAATGGCAATATGTATCTTTCGTATGCTCCCATAACAACAATTGCTACTTTACAAAATTACTCAAATTCCTCATTTCAATAGTTCGTTCAAGAGAAACACGAGTAGTTTCGGTTTTTGGAAAGATAACTGCCGGGAATGGAAGGATTGCGATTACATGCAGGAAAAGATTAGTTTAACTTGGATAGACACAAACTGCTGCAGTAGCTCAGAGGGACAAGCAGCGTGACGTGCCGTTTAACTTGGCATCATGCTCAGCCTGGACACTGTGGGCCGAAGGGCCTGTTCCCGTGCTGTATTGTTATACGTTCCCAAAATGGTTGGATATGGTTTGGGTCCGAAAGTTAAAATGTTGAAAATCTTGACCACCAATCCAACTGGCATACTTACAGCATATTTACTTACATATTTCCAGCATTGGTAGATTTTTGTTTTCAGCTTATTTTTTCATAAGTCTGTTTATCTTCATCTTACCATATTTTTAATACTCATACCCATACGGTGGCACAGCGGTAGAGTTGCTGCCTTACAGCGTCGGAGACTTGGCTTCGAACCCGTCTACGGGTGCTGTCTGTATGGAGTTTGTACGTTCTCCCCGTGGAGTTTCCTCCCACACTCCAAAGACGTACAGGTCTGAAGGTTAATTGGCTTGGTGCAAGTGTAAATTGTCCCTAGTGTGCGTAGGATAGTGTTAGTGTGGAGATCGCTGGTCGATGCGGACTCGGTGGGATAGCCGAGTCCGCATCGACCAGTCGCAATCGACCGAGTCCTATAACCCGTTTCCGTGCTGTACCTCTAAACTAAACTAAAATTTTGTGCAGACTCAATACGAACAAATGTGTAACTTGTACGTTACAAACAGCTATTGCAATGTATTGAACAAAAACAACCTGCTAGAGGAACACAGCAGGTCAGGCAGCATCTGCAGAAGGAAAGTTTCATGGTCAGGACCGTTCTTCAGATTGTGATGTTCTTCTAGTCTTCGAGTTTATAAAGGATAGAAAATGAATGGCAATCAGTAAAGACAGTACAGCGGTGCAGTTGGTGGAGTGGCTGCCTCACAGTGCCAGAGACCTGGGTTTCATCCTAACCTCGGGCGCTGTCTCTGTGGAGTTTGCACGTTCTCCCCGAGACCACGTGGGTTTTCTCCGAGCGTTCCGGTTTCCTCCCATGTCATGCTGGTATGTTGGTTTATTGGCCACTGCAATTTGCCCTCGTGTTAGGACGTGGGTGGGGAAGTGAGAAAACATAGAACTAGTGTGAATGGGTGATCGAGAGTCAGCATGGGTTTGTGGGGCTGAAAGGCTCGTTTACATGCTGTATCTTTAAACTTAAACTAAACATTCTATTCCCGTAGCATTATAACATTCCCAAATTCCATTTATCTTTTTCATCCTCAAATTTATTGGAATTATCCACACCCAATATTCTACTGTTATTAAGTATTATTCCTTTGACTGTAATACTATAAGAAATTGGTTAATGATATCAAATAATCTTTCCTCCAAAGTAAACTGTTAGGTGGTTGAACATTTATTAAATATTCATCATTTATTTGCTGTGTAACCTAAATAAAATTATTAAAATTCATACTTTATTTTTCACTTTTCAATTAATTCTACTCATGTCATATAATATATATCAGCATCTGGATAAACAGGGTCTGATCAAGAACAGTCAACATGGATTTGTGCCTGGAAGGTCATGTTTGACAAACCTCCTTGAAATGTTTGAAGAGGTTACTAGGGAAATTGATGAGGGTAAAGCAGTGGATGTTGTCTATATGGATTTCAGTTAGGCCTTTGACAAGGATCCCCATGGAAGGTTGGTTAAGAAGGTTCAATCTTTGGGTGTTAATGGCGGAGTAGCAAGATGGATTCAACAGTGGCTGAATGGGAGATGCCAGAGAGTAATGGTGGATGGCTGTTTGTCAGGTTGGAAGCCGGTGACCAGTGGGGTGCCTCAGGGATCTGTGTTGGGTCCACTGTTGTTTGTCATGTACATCAATGATCTAGATGATGGGGTGGAAAATTGGATAAGTAAGTATGCAGATGATACTAAGATAGGTGGTGCTGTGGATAATGAAGTAGAATTTCAAAGTCTACAGAGAGATTTGGGCCATTTGGAAGAGTGGGCCGAAAGATGGCAGATGGAGTTTAATACTGATAAGTGTGAGGTGCTACATCTTGGCAGGACAAATCAAAATAGGACGTACATGGTAAATGGTAGGGAATTGAGGAATGCTGTGGAACAGAGGGATATAGGAATAACTATGCATAGTTTCCTGAAGGTGGAATCGCATGTAGATAGGGTGGTAAAGAAAGCTTTTGGTGTGCTGGCCTTTATAAATCAGAGCATTGAATATACGAGTAGGGAAGTAATGTTAAAATTGTACAAGGCATTGGTGAGACCAATTCTGGAGTATGGTGTACAATTTTGGTCGCCTAATTATAGGAAGGATGTCAACAAAATAGAGAGAGTACAGAGGAGATTTACTAGAATGTTGCCTGGGTTCCAGCAACTAAGTTACAGAGAAAGGTTGAACAAGTTAGGTCTGTATTCTTTGGAGCGCAGAAGGTTGAGGGGGGACTTGACTGAGGTCTTTAAAATGATGAAAGGGATAGACAGAGTTGGCGTGGATAAGCTTTTCCCATTGAGGGTAGGGAAGATTCAAACAAGAGGGCATGACATGAGAATTAAGGGACAGAAGTTTAGGGGTAACATGAGGGGGAACTTCTTTACTCAGAGAGTGGTGGCTGTGTGGAATGATCTTCCAGCAGAAGTGGTGGAGGCAGGATTGATTTTAACATTTAAAAGTAAAATGGATATGTATATGGATGGGAAAGGAATGGAGAGGTATGGTCTGAGTGCAGGTAGATGGGACTAGGGGAAAATAAATAGTCGGCACGGACTGGAAGGGCCAAGAAGGCCCGTTTCCATGCTGTAATTGTTATATGGTTATATGGTCCTTACAGTCAATTAGCCTAGCAATCGGCTTTAGCTTTTTAGTTTAGAAATACATTGCAGAGAGTGGCCCTTCGGCCCACCGAGTCCGTACCGACCAGTGACTCCCATACACTAACACCATCCTACATACACAAGGAACAATTTACAATTTTACCAAGCCAATTAGCCTGCAAACCCATACGTGGGGGGAAACCAAAACTCCCGGAGAAAACCCATGCAGGTTACAGGGAGAACGTACATACTTTGTACCGACAGCATCCGTAGTCAGGAGCGAGCTGGAGTCTCTGGTGCTGTAAGGCAGCAACTCTACCGCTGCGCCACCATGCCACCCTCTTCTCTTCATTATATTCATAAAGCCGACGGTAAAGATAGAAGCAAGGAACTGCAGGTGCTGGTTAATACACAAAAGGACACAAAGTGCTGCGGCAACTCAGCGAGTCAAGCAGCATCTCTGGGGAACATGGGTAGATGACGATTATGTGTCGAGACCCTTTATCAGGTTGTGTTTTTCAGGTCAGAATTACAGAGATGATTAGACAAGGGTGTAAAGGGGTCTGAAAAAGGGTCTCAACCCGAAACGTCGCCAATCCATGTTGCCTGGCCTGCTGCGTTACTCCAGCACTTTGTGTCCTTTAAACATGAACACTACTCCACTGATAAATCCGTCCTCCTTATTACATATTGGCTTCCCTCGTTGTATAATTTACATGCTTTTATGATGTGGATGATGCTAATATTTTCTGGGCATTTGTACCTAGGTAGGTGCGGTGAAATTATTTGTATTTGCACACAATGCATACAAGAAAGTCGCTGCAAAGACGTCGACAGTTACAAAATGTACTCATCCCTTCGTCGTTCCTCCCCCCCTCCCCCACCAACTCCGGGCCCCCCTTTGTCTCAACGGCCTCCTCCCCCCCCCCCCCCCCCCCCCCCCCCCACGCCGGGACCCCCTTTGTTCTCGGCCCGACCTGCCCCAACCTCGAGTTTATAAACCTATTTCAACGTAAACTTTGCATTTTAGAAGAACCTTTTCTGTACAAGCACTGCTATTTAATTAGGTAGACAAAAAAGCTGGAGAAACTCAGCGGGTGAGGCAGCATCTATGGAGTGAAGGAATAGGCAACGTTTCGGGTTGAGACCCTACTTCAGACTACTTAATTAGGCGTTTTCTATTGACAGAGACTTTCTCAGCCCGAGTTGTGAACTTGAGCAGCCTCCTTCGACAAGTTTGCTGCACATCGGTATTCGATGCATGAGGTGACAATTTGTTCTGGAAGTAAGTAATTCCCTGTGTAATAATCTGCCTCCCAACATCTAACCAATCCTGTGCCTACATAAACTGTTTTCTTGGCCTCTTTCTAACATAACTAACTTAAAAAGTCTATCCACAGGGACTAAATTTAATTCTTCCACGATATATAACACTTCATTCAAAAAACTGCTTAAAGCTTCTTCCTGCAGAGTCAACATCAGTTCTAAGTTCCTTTGAAGTGGGCATGAAACCGAGGAGGCATGGTGGTGCAGCGGTAGAGTCTCTGTCTTACAGCGATTACAGCTCCAGAGACCCGGGTTCGATCCCAACCACGGGTGGTGCCTGAACGGAGGTGGTACGTTGTCCCCGAGACCTGCGTAGGTTTTCTCCGAGATCTTCGGTTTCCTCCCACACTCCACAGACGTACATGTTTGAAGGTTAATTGGCTTGGTATTAATTGGAAATTGCCCCCAGAGTGTGTAGGATAGCGATAGTATGTGGGGATCGCCGGTTGGCGCGGACTCGGTGGGCCGAAGTGGCCTTTTCGCGTGCTGTATCTCTAAACTAAACTAAAATACCTCACAACTCTTCGAAGGGTCTCCACTCCTCACACTATGTAAGAGGACCAAATCCAGAGAGAGTAATTTAATGTTCACCCCAGTCACACACTCCAACATTAGGGCAGGAGTCAATAAATTCTGGAGAAAGTGGTGGGTTAAGATTGTTGAGTCTATGCTACCTCCGAGAGCTAGCATAGACTCAATGAGCCGAATGGCTTCCCCCTGGCATTAGAAGTATAAAAAATTCTACGAGGCATAGATAGGGCGGACATTCAGAACCTTTTTTTCCCCCCAATGGTTCTTTGTTGTCACATAGGGACTGCAGAGTAAAATTCATTTTGCATAGCTTCCATCTTTGGCGCCATTTACACAAAGAAAAAGTCCCAAGACCAAAGTCCACATGCTGGAGTGCCCCGATCCAGGTAACCCCAGGAAAGACCAAGGCTGCTGCAGGGCCTCCTTTGTTTCCCTCGACCCGCGAACCAATGTCCCTCTCCTGACCCGATTGCCTTGAAGGCGCTGGAGGCAATACCCCTCAGTGTAGGAAGGAACTTCAGATACTGGTTTAAATGGTAGACACAAAAGGCTGGAGTAACTCAGAGAAAGAATGGGTGACGTTCCGGGTCGAGACCCTTCTTCAGCCTGATCAGTCTCGACCCGAAACGTCACCCATTCCTTCCCTCCGGAGATGCTGCCAGTCCCACTGAGTTATTCCAGCCTTTTGTGTCTATACCCGGTCCCCCTCCCATCGGCCCACTCCTCACGTCCGGCGTCGCCAGTGGCTCCCTCCTCCTCGACTCTCCGGACTTTGGCGGCTTCCAAGCTTCCCCCACTGCAGGCAGTGGCCCACTGGGTCCTTCTTTGGGGCGGTGAGCCTGGCCAGTCACCACCAGCCGGCCGGCTGGGTCCAGATTCGTTTGTGGGCAGTCCGTCTTTAGTCTAGAGATGCAGCTTGGAAACGGGCTCTTCGGCCCACCCTGACCATGCCAACCACCGATTCCCGCACACCAACACTATCTGACACACACTGGGGACAATTTACATTTGTACCAAGCCAATTAGCATTAAAAAAGCCTGCACATCTTTGGAGTGTGGGAGGAAAATAAACCATGCAGGTCACGTACAAACTCCGTACAGATGCCATCTTTGATTGGCTCCCTCTGGTTCCTGGGAGCCACCATCTGCAGAACATCCCAGGGGAATCAACCCAGGATGGCAAAATCAAATACAAGAGGGCAGAGCTTGAACGTGAGAGGGGCAAAGTTTAAAGGAGATGTGCAAAGTAATATTTTTGCATTATGTGCCTGGAATCTGCTGCCGGGGGTGGTGATGGAGGCAGATACAGCAGAGGCATTTAAGGGGCTTCTGGATACACACACACTGATTATGTAGGGAGTGGAGGGATGTGGATTATGTGGTGTTAGCACTATATCTAGCTCTAAGCAACCATACACTGTATATGGCTCGAGTGTAATCATGGACACTTCTCCGTGGATTGTCACCTTGTCGTGGTGGAGAAGCTTGTGTGGACCCGAGATCCTGAGAGCGATGCTGTCTCGAGCTATGCTCCTGGTAGGGCCACCCATGGCGATAAGGTCTCTGACAAAGAGCAATCCAACCAAGACCTCGACGGTGGAACAGGCGGAGGACGATGGCTGACCTAAGTGGAGCGTCACAACGGCTGGGAAGGCGGATAAAGGCTGCAGCAGAAAAGGGTCTCCGGTCGTCCTGGACTCCATGCCACTGGATCCTGACCCAGATCTGTCAAGAACCACGTGCACCAGTCTCCCCACGTTAAACAAAGTCACGCACAGGTGTCCTCCAACCCTGGAGACACCCATGGTCAGCCATGACCGAGGGGGGCCTAAGAAGAAGAATCGTGTATTGTCTTTCTGCTGCTGGAAAATGCTTTTCGCCGTACCTTGGTACACGTGGCAATAAACAAACCTGTAGCTGCAGCATTAGGTACGGCACAAACAATGTGGACAGATGGGCCTGGTCTTGTGTTGTACTGTTCTAAGTTTAGTTTAGTTTAGAGATGCAGCTTGGAAACAAGCCCTTCGGCCCACCAGGTCCGCGCCGACCTGCGATCCCCGCAAACTAACACTATCCAAGCCAATTAGCCTACAAACCTGTACATCTTTGGAGTGTGGGAGGAAACCGAAGATCTCGGAGAAAACCCAGATCACGGGGATTCAGATCATCAGATCGCAGGTCATGGGGAGGATGTGCAAACTCCGTACAGACATCACCTGTAGTCGGGATCGAACCCAGGTCTCTGGCGCTGTTTTTGTCCTATGAGAAACATGAGGGATATGGTAGAAGTATTCGACCATATGTAGCATCTCAGGAGAGAAGGAATGGGTGATGTTTCGGGTCAAGACCCATCTTCGGCCTGATCAGTCTGAACTGAAAAGTCACCCATTCCTTCTCTTCAGAGATGCTACCTGTTCCCCTGAGTTACTCCAACTTCTACCATATATAGTATAAGTTCTATGGTAGAAATATTTTGCTTGGGCAGTTTACACCCCACTGGTATATTGACTTCTCTAACTTTAAGTAGCCTGTGCATTCCCTCTCTCTCCATCCCTCCCCCCTCCCCTCCCATTTCTCCTAGTCTGACTGTCCAAGTTACATTTCATCGGTTTGCTTTGGTCTTACCTTCTCTCAGCTAACAATAATCTATTTTCCTTGATCACCATTCCCTTTGTCTTGCTTTCACACCTTGCATTTCCTTATCTCTGTGTCTCCCTTCTCCCATGACCTCCGTCTGAAGAAGGGTCTCGACCCAAAACTTCGCCCATTCCTTCTCGCCTGTCCCGCTGAGTTACTCGAGCATTTTGCGTCTATCTTTAGTAGATGTCTCAGTTGCAGCAGCAAGGTCCGGATTGTACGAACACCCACCAGAAGATAAAACAGAAACTTGGAAAAGACAGTCGAATCTCATCACATTTTGCACCACGTATTATGGCAAATGCAGACTTCCAATTAAAAACCGTGACAGCTCTGTGTATGGACTGTAACGCTACTATCATAAAAAAAACATGAGATGGAAAAGGAGAAAATAATATGAGCATTATATTCCTTTCATTTCCTGCATGAAGCAACCAGAAAGAAGAAAAAGTAACTTGATGAAGCAAAGCAGGGAGAAACATGAGAGGAATAGATCAGGTAGATGCACAGAGTCTCTTGCCCAGAGTAGGGGAATCGAGGACCAGACGACATAGGTTCAAGGCGATAGGGAAAAGATTTTATAGGAATCTGAGGGGTAACTTTTTCACACAAAGGATGGTGGGTGTATGGAACAAGCTGCCAAAGGAGGTAGTTGAGGCTGGGACTATCCCAACGTTTAAGAAACAGTTAGACAGTACATGGGTAGGACAGGTTTGGAGGGATATGGACCAAGCGCAGGCAGGTGGGACTAGAGTAGCTGGGGCATGTTGGCCGGTGTGGGCGTGTTGGGCTGAAGGGCCTGTTCCCACATGGTACCACTCTATGACTCGATGACTATGACACCGCTATTGTGGACGTCCTAAAAGCTGTTGGAGGTGTTTAATTCATTAATACATTAAAACAAGCTGCCAGTTCCCACCTAAACCACTCCTCCCCTAGTACTTTCCCTTGCAACTGTGGAAAATGCTACACTTGTCACTTTACCTCCCCCCACAACTCCATCCAAGGACCCAAGCAGTCTTTCTAGGTGAGGCAGAGGTTCACCTGCACCTCCTCCAACCTCATCTACTGCATCGGCTGTTCCAGGTGTCAGCTGCTCTGCATTGGTCAGACCAAGCGCAGGCTTGGCGACCGCTTCGCCTCGCACCTCCGCTCAGTTCACAAAAACCAACCTGATCTCCCGGTGGCTCAGCACTTCAGCTGCCGAACATTCCGAATCCGACCTTTCTGTCCTGGGCCTCCTCCATGGCCAGAGTGAGGCCCACTGCAAATTGGAGGAGCAACACCTCATATATCGCTTGGGTAGTTTACACCCCAGCGGTATGAACATTGACTTCTCCAATTTCAGGTAGTCCTTGCTTTCTCCTTTCTTCCCCTCCCCTTCCGAGCTCTCCCACAGCCTACTGTCTCCGCCTCTTCCTTTCTTTTTCTCACCCCCCACCCCCCGACATCAGTCTGAAGAAGGGTCTCGACCCGAAACTTCACCTATTGCTTCGCTCCATAGATGCTGCCTCACCCGTAGCATTTCTCCAGCAGTTTTGTCTACCTGCCAGTTAGTATCTGTTATTCATTTTCCACACCTTTGAACTCCGCTCCAATACACACAGGCTTTGTCATTATACCTCCAATAAACACATTGCCATTAACACATTAATTGTCACTAGCTTTGAACTCCACAGCCTGCAAAGTTCTGAGGACGCCAGCTAGTATCAGTTGTCAACATATTAATTGTCCTTACCTTGACACACGCGGCACTCAGAAGCCACCAGCCGGTATTCGCTAGTAACCCATTCACTGTCCTTACCCGTGTATCCCATCTCATGCAGAATGGAGAAGTAGCCAGTAGCAAGACACAGGTTGGTGGAGTAACTCAGCGGGACAGGCAGCGTCTCTGAAGAGAAGGAACGGGTGACGTTTCGGGTCGAGATCCTTCTTTAGACTGATCGGAAAGATCGGGAAGGTCAGTCTGAAGAAGGGTCTCGACCCGAAAGGTCAACCATTCCTTCTCTCCAGAGATGCTGCCTGTCCCGCTGATTTACTCCAGCAATCTGTGTGTGTGTCTTCGATTTAAACCAGCATCTGCAGTTCTTTCCCCACACAGTTACAATCCAGTGTCAGGTATTAACATGTTAAGCATCCTTACCTTTGTATCCCGTTGCTGCCAGAACCAAGATGTCGAGACTTTTGTATAATGCAAGAGCAAAGTATAGATCCTGTAATTAACACATCTATCTACCTCACCTCTGTACTTCCACAGTTGTTATTTTATTAGGCGTATAAATGTCCTGCTGCACCAATTCAACTATGGAGTTGTGATCACAGCCTTTGACTGAGACACTTCTCTCCTTGTGCAAGCAAAACTCACTGCTGACGGCTAATCTTACAGTTCCTCGAGTCTTATTCAAGGGTCGACTTCGTCAGATGGAAAAGAAGAAAGTAATACGATTATTATATTCCTTTCGTTTTACTGCGAGAAACAGCCGGAAAGAACACAAGTAGCTAGATGAAGCAAAGCGGGGAGGAACGCCGCCGCTGATATGCTGATTCACCACAATCAAACAGGAATGTCGTCCCATGATAAAATATTAAATAAAAGAGATGGAATCTCAGATTTCTGATTTAGAGGGATGCATAATGAATTTGCGGTTACTGAAAGGCAAACGCGCAAATGTCATTATTGGAGCTTCAAGGTATAGCGACAGGCTGCTTCTTGCTTGCACTGCACTAAATGAAACCTTCAATATTCCTTCAGAATATTCTGTGTGAAGTGCAGAGTTACATTTTTGAGTTTAGTTTTTTGAGTTTAGTTTAGAGATACAGAAGGCAAACAGGCCCTTCGGCCCACGCTGACTGGCGATCCCCGAACATTAGCACTGCCCAGCACGCACTCGGGACAATTTTTATATTTACACCAAGCCGATTTACCTACAAACCTGTACGTCAGAGTTGAGTCTAGTTTAGTTTAGAGATTCAACGAGGAAACAGGCCCCTCAGCCCAATGGGTCTGCGCCGACTAGTGATCCGCGCACAGTAAAACGAACCTACAAGCGAGTGCAGCAGGGTAGGAGTGGGGTGGAGCATGGAAAAGAATTAGAGAAAAGAGCAATGACACTACTGCCCTTTGAGATCAGAGAGCGGGAAGACTGAGGCACATTTGATGTTCAGCTCAAAGGTAGACACAAAATGCTGGCGTAACTCAGCGGGACAGGCAGCATCTTTGGAGAGAAGGAGCGGCTGACGTTTCGGGTCGAGACCCTTCTTCATACTGAGAGCAAGGGGGAAGGGAATTGAGAGATATGGAAGGGCAAGGTGTGAAAATTTTGTTTCATCTCCATGGTCTACGAAGCCATGTGAGGACCTCAACTTTTAACAATACAAATGTCTGCTTCTTCCTTCACTCCATTTCAGATTGACATCCTGTACTTTGCCGTAATAGCATCATCATTGCACCATCAGTCTGACAGGAAATGACGGAGCAGGCACAGGTGAAAACACGGCAATACCAGACGCTGCCAGCTTAATTGCGCCTGCAAGTCCTAATCAGTCCCATCAGCGTTAGTGTAATAAAAATCAACTGCAGCTGCTGGATTATGCACCAACGACAGACGCAAAATGCTGGTGTCACTCAGAGAGTCAGGGCCATCTCTGGAGATAATGGGCAGGTGGTTTTTGGATCAAGACCCTTCTCAAATCAAAGAGTCAAAAGAGATTGTCATGTGTCCCTGACAGGACAATGAAATTCTTTCTTTGCTTAGCACAACAGAACATAGTAGGCATTGACTACAAAACAGATCAGTGTGTCCAGTGTGTTCTTCAGACTGAAGTAAGAAATTGGGAGAACTCCTTGCTTATTTTCTTCACCAATTGTAAAGATACAATTGTGGCCGGCCACGGTAGAGCTGCTGCCTTACAGCACTTGCTGCGTCGGAGTCCCAGGTTCGATCCCGACTACGGGTGCTGTCTGTATGGAGTTTGTACGTTCTCCCCGTGACCTGTGTGGGCTTTCTCAGAGATCTTCGGTTTCCTCCCGCACCCCAAAGACATACAGGTTTGTAGGTTAATTAGCTTGGTGTATGTGTAATGTGTTCCTCGTGTTAATGTGCGGGGATCACTGGTTTGTGCGGACTTGGTGGGCCGAAGGGCCCGTTTCGGCGCTGTATCTTTAAACAAAAAGTGAAACTTTTGACTTCCCTTGTGTACAGTGGGCAGGTCTCAACAGAGTTGTGGTCAAGATATATAGCAGATAGGAATATTGTCACATTGTCACATCATGGGGTGGGAGATTGCAACCTTCAAGTGGTCCGCCCTGTTTCGACGAATGCAATCAACCCAGCGTGCACAATCAAATAAGATCAAATAGAACAAGTTGTCCAACAACTTTAGGCTGTGCATGCGATACACAAGAAGAAGATAGTTACAGTGAGATTCTTTGCTTGCACATACAATGTATACAAATAGCAGCCACCTACGGCGCTGATAAAGTTACAAAGCACACCGGCTCCCCCTCCCCCCCCCCCCCAACCCTCACCACCATAGCAGATTCCCCCATGCTGGGTCCCCATTGTCGTTTGTCGTCCCCCCACATTGTCCATTTTATTTCCCCTCCCCCCCCCCCTCACGGTGGTCCACACTCACATCAACCGCGGGTCGACCCGAGAGGCATCGCCGCCGCCGCGAGGCTTCATCACCGCCTAGGCCCCATTTTCTCACCGCTGCCAAGGTTCAAATGAAGGGAAGATATTTGGTGACTAAGTGTAGATGTGGCCTCAAGTCCTGAACAATGCAGCACATCAGGTCAAACCTTCTGCAAGCTCATCTTTCTCGCTGGAGTTTCAAGGGGCCTTTGACAGGCCATCCAGTACGGGTCTTTCCACATCACACGAATGACCAAAGGAAAGGGAATGAGTTCAACAGCAAACCTCAACTCTGAGCAAAAGGGCAATATTTGGGCGAATATTGGGCACAAAATGCTGGAGCAACTCAGCGGGTCAGGTAGCATCTCGGGAGAAAAAGGATGGGTGACGTTTCGGATCGGAATCTGTCTGAGGAAGGATTTCGACCCGAAACGTCACCTGTCATTTTACTCCATAGATGCTGCCTGACCCGATGAGTTACTCCAGCACTTTGTGTCTATCTTTGGTGTAAACCAGCACCTGCAGTTCTTTGTTTCTATATGAGGGAGATAGAAACATTGAGACATAGGAAATAGGTGCAGGAGTAGGCCATTTTGGCCCTTCAAGCCAGCACCGCCATTCAATATGATCATGGCTGATCATCAAAAATCAGTACCCCATTCCTGCTTTTTCCCCATATCCCTTGATTATTTTTAGCCATAAGAGCTAAATCCGACTTTCTCTTGAAAACATGCAGTGAATTGGCCTCCACTGGCTTCTGTGGCAGAGAATTCCACAGTCACAACTCTCTGGGTGAAAATGTTTCTCCTCATCTCAGTCCTAAATGGCCTACCCCTTATTCTTAAACTCTGACCCCCGGTTCAGGACTCCCCCAACATCGGGAACATTTTTTCTGCCTGTCCAGTCCTTTAAGAATTTTACAGGTTTCTACAAGATCCCTTCTCATCCTTTTAAATTCCAGTGAATACAAGCCCAGTCGACACATTCTTTCAGTATATGTCAGTCCCACCATCCCGGGTATTAGCCTGGTGTATCTACGCTGCACTCCCTCAGTACCAATTAATGTCCTTCCCCAAGTTAGGTGGCTAAAACTATACAGAATACTCCAGGTGCAGACTCACCAGCACCCTGTACAACTGCAGCAGGACCTCCTTGCTCCTAAACTCAAATCATTTCACAATGAAGGCCAACATGCCATTAGCTTTCTTCACTGCCTGCTGTAGCTGCATGCTTACTTCCAGTGACTGATGTACAAGCACACCCAGTTCTCGTTGCACTGCCACTTTTGCTAATCTGACATTATTCAATTAATAATCGGTTTACCTGTTCTTGCCATCAAAGTGGATAACCTCACATTTATCCATATTATACTGCATCTGCCATGCACCTGCCCACTCACCCAACCTATCCAAGTCACCCTGCATCCTCATAGCATCCTCTTCGCAGCTCACACTGCAACCCAGCTTTGTGTCATCTGCAAACTTGGAGATGTTGCATGTTATTCCCTTGTCTAAATCGTTAATATATATTGTAAATAACTGGGGTCCCAGCACTGAGCCTTGCGGTGCGCCACTAGTCATTTCCTGCCATTCTGAAAAGGATCTGTTAATTCCTACTCTTTGCTTCCTGTCTGCCAACCAGTTCTCTATCCATGTCAATACCATACCCCTAATACCATGTGTTCTAATTTTGTACACTAATCCCTTGCGTGGGACCTTGTCATAAAGCTTTTTGAAAGTCCAGATACACCACACCCACTGGCTCTCCCTTATCCATTCTACTTGTTACATCCTCAAAAAATGCCAGAAGATTAGACAAGTGTGATTTTTCCCTTCATTAATCCATGCTGACTTTGACCGATCCTGTCACTGCATTCAAAATTACCGATTTTCAGTAACTTTCGCTGTGATGGAGACACTTGGGGAAAGTCCCCCCGTGATGGTTAGGAGGGAGATGGTTTGGGCAAGATAGGCTGAAATGTGAATCCTGAAACCATTGCATATTTCTATTGTAAGTCTGAGAGGAGGAAGAGCATCCAAATAGTCCATCCTGGAGAGGGAGGTCCAAGGCAGTGCTTCTTAAACTGGTCAATGGTTCACCCAAGGGCAAATGAAATTATTTTGGGGTGAATGAAACTAGAGGGATGAATGAAGGGTGAATTAATTTATTCAGGTATTTATTTCTACACTTTAAAAAAAGGCATTGCGTCCAGGAGCGGAAAACATAGAAACATTGAAACTAGGTGCAGGAGTATGCCATTCGGCCCTTCTTGCCTGCACCGCCATTCAATATGATCATGGCTGATCATCCAACTCAGTATCCTGTACCTGCCTTCTCTCCATACCCCCTGATCCCTTTAACCACAAGGGCCACATCGAATTCCCTCTTAAATATAGCCAATGAACTGGCCTCAACTACCTTCTGTGGCAGAGAATTCCAGAGACTCACCACTCTGTGTGAAAAATGTTTTCCTCATCTAGGTCCTAAAGGAATTCCCCCTCATCCTTAGACTGTGAACCCTTGTTCTGGACTTCCCCAACATCGGGAACAATCTTCCTGCTTCTAGCCTATCCAACCCCTTAAGAATTTTGTAAGTTTCTATAAGATCCCCCCTCAGTCTTCTAAATTCTAGCGAGTACAAGTCGAGTCTATCCAGTCCTTCCTCATATGAAAGTCATATGAAAAGGCTGCAAAAAGTTGTGAACACTGCCCAGTCCATCATTGGCTCTGACCTCCCTACCATCGAGGGGATCTAATGCAGTCACTGCCTCAAAAAGGCTGGCAGCATCATCAAGGACCCACACCATCCTGGCCACTCACTCATCTCTCCGCTGCCTTAACTTGAAAGTGGTTAGTAAGCTCTTATTGTTTTAATGGCAGTGGAGCTGGAGATTTGATATGGAGCTGGAGATTTAATGCTCAAAAAGGTGAATAAAATAAACACTTAAGAAACGAGTTAATTTATGTTTGTTTCTCATCTGACAAAATAAATTATATATAAAATTTTACACAAGGGAGAATAAGACCGAAATAACCAAAAAAAACAGAATATTTAGTCGAGGGCGAATGAAATTTTGTGATAAAGACTCAAGGGTGAATGACACTGAAACAGTTTAAGAAGTACTGGTCCAAGGGACCTCCAGACCTTGCTGCCACAGTCATCCTGTGATTCAGGGCAGTCCGTTTGTGTGGTGAACATACCTCACATGGTAAATCCAGAGGTTTCTCCCCAGTTCACCACCATGGCTTTTGACACCTCATAACATCAAGGCCTGAAAAAAGGTCTCGAACCCGAAACGTCACCCATTCCTTCTCTCCAGAGACGTGTCTGTCCCGCCGAGTTACTCCGGCATTTTGTGTCCACCTTCGATGTAAACCAGCATCTGCAGTTCTTTCCTACACGTCAAGGCCTTTATCAACAGTTTCCAGATGCCTCTCATCGAAGGCATCTAACAACATGGCATCAAGAACATCATAAGGTGGCAATTGAACTTCACATCCAAAAGATGGCAGCACTCCCTCAAAAGTGCATTAAGACATTAACCTTGGGTTCAAATTTGATGAGGGACAGGCAGCATCTCTGGAGAGAAGGAACAGGTGATCTTTCAGCTCTGCTGAAGGGTCTCAACCCAAAACGTCACCTATTCCTTTTCTCCAGAGGTGCTGCCTGACCTGCTGAGTTACCCCAACACTTTGTGTGTATCTTTCCTTTAAACTTTGCCCCTCTCACCTTAAAGCTTTGCCCTCTGGTTTTTGACATCTGGGGTAAAGGTTCTGTCTGCACCATTTTACTATGTTTTGTCCAGGGCCAGATTTAGATGAAGAGAGGCCCTAAGCTATTCCATTTGTGAGGCCCCTCCCAATCCCCCACCCCCACGACAATAGGAAGAAGGAAGAGTCCACCAGATGCAGCCGAGCGTGGCCAATTAGATAAGGAATGGAGAGCTGCGCTTTTTATTTATTGCCAGTGCTAGTGTCGAGTTATTGGCTAAAAACACTATTATTCTGAAATGGAGGACAAGGAAAATTACTGAAGCGTTGTTTCGAGACTACAGTGTGTTCTGACAGCATATGTAAGAAAGGCCTATGACAGTGTCAAAAATATTATACACCAGGCCCGTACAAAGCTTTTCTAAAAAGTGGGTGGCATGGCAGGATTACAAAAATGTAATGTGAAATAAGTGCATGCAGCGCACTTGCGGCCGGGGTCCAGGGCCCACTTAAGTGCCCACTTAAGGGCCCTGGAAGCTCTGTGGGTTTAGATGCTCTCTGGTGCAATCCGAGCCTTATCTTGGAGCATTTTTGCACCAAATTTATGACCAATATTTCAGAAATAAATTTGGTTGATAGTTAATTTGATTGAATAATATCAAACAATATTATTCATATGGAGGAGAAAATATAATTGCTCTAAAACCTACCTTAATTTTACTAAAAAACTAAAGATAATCCCCCTTTCACTCTCCCCCCCCTCCTCCTTCCCTCTCCCTCAACCTCTCTCCCTCTCTTTCTCCCCCCTCTGTCTCGACCCCCTCCTTTGCCCCTCTCACATCCCCTCCCACGCAGCAAGGCTCCGACCCCGCGCCACAGATACCGCACCCCCCCCCCCCCCCCCCCCTCAAGCGGACCGGAGAAACGCAATATTCCACTATTTACCTGGAGTAGACACCTAGGATCTTTGGTAGACAAGCGGCATCAAGGTGATTGTGTGAAGTGCAAATGGAGATCTGATCCCGCCCGTGCCCACTGTGCATGCGCGGAGAGACAGCGTCCTTTTGCGTCGCTACAGCATCACCGGCTTCCCCCAACTGCGCAGGATGGTCGCGGACGGTCGCAATTTTTTTCCCCCAAAACTTCCAGCGGGCCGGAACCAGAATTTCGGGTAATTTCCGTCAAAGTGGAAACACTGATAGCGCTCCAATTTTTTTTATTTTTCCTCAGAATTTTTTTAACTCTGCGATAAAAACACTTTGGCCGGAGGCCCCCTAGATTTGAGGACCTAGGCTTCAGCCTATGAAGCCTATAGGTAAATCCGGCCCTGCTGAAGCCCCCTTACATCTCGAGGCCCTAAGCTTAAGTTTGTGAAGCTTATACATAAATCCGGCCCAGGTTCTGTCTCCTACCTGTGTTCTGTCTCGTCCTCATCGGACTGGCCTCCGATGCTTTAAAATAAAAGAATGAAAAATGCTGGAAACACCCTGGCAAAGGGTTCACTGACCAGAAGCATCAGCTCTGTATCTCTTTCCGCAGATGCTGCCAGACCTGCTGAGGTTATCCAAACATTTTCCATTTTTGTTTCGGTTCTTGCAGCGCCTGCAGTAGTTTTGATTTCAAGCGGTCATTTCGATGTCATGTGGCTTCGGAAATCATATCGTCCCCACAGCCCCGTTACATGCGGTCTGCACCTCCCCTTTAATGCAAACCACCCATGCAAATGAGCTGGGTTTCCAGCCATCAACCTGTGAATTGCCATCCAGCCACAAATCTGTGGAGATCACTGCCACGGACGGCTGTGGAGGCCAAGTCAATGGAATACTTTTAAGGCGGAATTGATAAGATTCTTGATTAGCACAGGTCTCTGAGGTTACGGGGAGAAGGCAGGAGAATGGGGTTGAGTGGGGAAGATAGTTCAGCCATGAATGAATGGCGGATAGACTCGATGGGCCGAAAGACCCAATTCTGCTTTTAGAACGTCAAATTGAGCTGCTTTTTGGGTATTGCATTTGACGTTATGCACCTGCCATGAATGGTGGGTGGATCAGGGAGGTCCACGCAGCCATCAACAGCTCAGGGTTTGTTCAACTTACTGTCCACCCTTTCACGATCAGTACCCACAGCTCACTTCCCCATCCAAATTATATATTAAAAAAGTTAATATTTCCCAGGCCAAGCTGAAAATGGAGATGGGTTAGTACAATTTCTGTCTGAAGGAGATCATAAAGGATAAGTGTAGAATTAGGCCATTCGGCCCATCAAGTCGACTCTGCCATTTGATCATGGTTGATCTATCTCTCCCTCCTAACCACATTCTCCTACCTTTCTCCCCATAACCCCTGACACCCGCACTAATCAAGAATCTACAGTGTTTATCTCTGCCTTAAATATATCCACTGCCCTGTCCTCCACAGCCTTATGTGGCAAAAAATCCACAGATTCACCACCGTCTGACTACAGAAATTTCTCCTCATCTTCTTCCTAAAAGAACTTCCTTTAATTCTGAGGCTATGATCTCTTACCCTAGACTCTCCCACTAGCGGAAACATTTCCTCCACATCCACTCCATCCAAGCCTTTCACTAGTCTGTATGTTTCAATGAGGTCCCTCATTCTTCTAAACCACCCTCCGACTAAAAAACCCACTGACATGAGCGTTCTGGAGCATTCCCTCCATCTTGTGAGTCTTCAGAGTCATAGGGGAAGGAAAAGCCTCATGGCCCAACTCGTCCTTGCCAACCAAGATGCTATTCCCATTTGTACACTTTAGAAATGCAGAAACAGGCCCCTCAGACCACCGAGTCCGCTCCGACCAGTGATCACCTCGTACCTAACGGACACACACTAGGGAGAATGTTACGACTTACCAAAGCCAATTAACCTACAAATCTGAACGTCTTTGTTGTGTGGGAGGGAACAAGATGAAGGCTGATGAAGTCTGAAGAAAGGTCTCAACCCGAAACATCACCCATTCCTTTTCTCCAGAGATGCGGCCTGACCCTCTGAGTTACTCCAGCACTTTGAGCTTGTCCCCAATGAGGTAGATGGTAATTCAGGCCCAATCTCTACTTGGCGATATGATGCCTCACAATACTTGTGCTTATGAAATAAACTCAATTTGACCCGATTTTAATTTAATTGTTTATTTTAGAGATACGGCGTGAAAACAGGCCCTTCAGGCCCACCGAATCCATGCTGACCACTGATCTCTGCACACAAACAGTATCCTACACACTGGGGCCAAATACCACAACCTCCTGAATGTCATGGGGCATCATGTTGAATGTTGCAAAAACTACCTGAACTGCCTTTGTGAATCGATCATGAGCTTGTGGCGAGTGTGTTGGCCGCAACTTTTGCAGCTCTATATTCTCACACTTGTCATCTATATTTCATATCACTGTATATAATGCAACCCAGGGAACCTTTTTGCATGATATAGAGACTAGGGAAGCGAGAGGGCAGTGAAATTCTGTTACCATTTTCCACTTAGAATGAGCGACTGATTGATCTAAAGGTAAAGCAAGGAACCAGACCCGTCGATCCACGGAGACCGCATTGATCATCGCGAAGAAGGTACTCGACCTGAAACGTCACCCATTCCTCATCTCCAGAGGCGCTGCCGGAACCGCTGAGTTACTCCAGCTTTTTAGGTCCATCTTCTAATCACCGATCAAGCATTCACACCAATTCTACGCATCCCACTTTAGCATCCACTCCCTATACTCGCGGGGCAACCTAGAGGCCAATTAACCCGCAAACCTGCATGTCTTTGGAGTGTGGGAGGAAAACGGAGCACGCTGGAAGAAACGTACAAACTCCAGATAGACACAAAATGCTGGAGTAACTCAGCGGGACAAGCAGTATCTCTGGAGATGGAATGAAGGAATGGGTGACGTTTCGAGTCGAGACATTTCTTCAGACTGAAGAAGGGTCTCGACCCGAAACATCACCCATTCCTTCTCTCCAGAGATGCTGCCTGTCCCCGTTGAGTTACTCCACCATTTTGTGTCTATCTTCAGTTTAAACCAGCATCTGCAGTTCCTTTATGGTTACTCCAGCATGTTGTTGGTTCACATGCTTGATCAATGGTATTTTATCATTAATGTTTTATTATTATTAATGTTTAGTGTTTTCCGAGTCATTCGTAATTGTCACTGTGTTTCATGTTGTTACTTGTGGTCGGAGCACCAAGGCAAATTCCTTGTATGTGAATACTTGGCCAAAAACGTACTTACTTACTTTCGCACCCATGCACGAACTCCACACGAGCAGCGTCGGAGGTCAGGATCGAACCCGGCTGTCTAGCGCAGTGAAGTAGCAACTCTACCACTGCGCCACCGTATCGCCCCAAATGCTCCATGACACATAGCAGCTGACCGACCTCTGATATATGAAGGACCAACTTAACGGTTCAACAAAATCTCACGATTAGCAATCCTGTCAGGGAGTGGAATTATGACGGGACTAATTTAGAAGTTAATTCCAAGGATGGTCATTACTGTAATTCAACAGTTCCCGGGAACTGACTTCTCTGAAGAAAAAGGTGATATTGATCTTCGATTAAACTCACGGTGTACAACGCAGTTTCTTCATTGATTCCAGTATGCAGCCTACGAATGCGGATTATGTTTCGGTGTTATTGATCAGTGGCTGAGGAATATATGGTAATCATGGCTTATTCACCGACCCTATCTTGCGCTGCTTCATGGAAAAAATAATTACATTCTTTGATCAACTGAAGTATACGGTTTGATACGAGAAACATAAATTTGAGCCCAACCTGAAGATGACCTCTCTGCTCTGGATAGATAAGACTCTAATTTACCGAGTTACTTGCAGTAACTATATTCAATCCATTCTGCAGAGTCATAGAGTGACACACTGTGGAAACAGGTCCTTCAGTCCAACTTGCCCACACTGGCCAACATGTCCCAGCTACACTAGTCCCACCTGCCTGCGCTAGGTCCATATCCCTCCAAACCTGTCCTGTCCATGTACCTGTATGACTGTTTCTTAAACGTTGGGATAGTCCCAGCCTCAACCACTTCCTCTGGCAGCTTGATCCACACACCCACCAACCTTTAGGTGAAAAAGTTACCCTTCAGATTTAGATTAAAAAATCTTTTCCACTTCATGGAGGTTTCTCCTATCTCCACAGAAGAACTATGGAGCTCTGTCAAAGTGACCATCGGGTTCTTGGGCACCTCCCTGACCAAGGCCCTTCTCCCCTGATTGCTCAGTTTGGCCGGGCGGCCAGCTCCATGAAGAGTCCTGGTGGTTCCCAAGTTCTTCCATTTAAGAATGACGGAGGCCACTGTGCTCTTCGGGACCTGCAATGCTGCCGAAATTGTTTTATACCCTTCCCCAGATCTGTGTCTCGACACAATCCTGTCTCGGATGTTTACAGACGATTCCTTCGTCTTCATGGCTTGGTTTTTGCTCTGACATGCACTGTCAACTGTGGGACATTATATAAACAGATGTGTGCCTTTCCAAATCATGTCCAATCAATTTAATTTATCACTGTTGGACTCCATCTCAAGGACAATCAATGGAAACAGGATGAACCTACGTGAAAAATATACATCTTCTAGATGAGCTGGGACGCATCCTCAGTGATGTGACCTGGGGTCATCGGGTGTTTCGGGTCTCACAACATCTGACACCCTCGTCCAGGTGACCCAGCCGGGCTTGATCAGGCCCCAACTTGCGTCCCAGCAGCAACCGACCACAGATCAGCCATCTTAATAACTACTCTGCAGGGGTTGGAAGACTAGTGCATGGAGGGACTGGGCTCTGTGGGGTGACTCCCGGCCGGGCTCCTCTTGCGTCTCACCAGGATCAAGGCCTGTGCGCTGCACCTCTTTCTCCTACTCCGAGCATTTCATTCTCGCCTGATGGATGTTTAGGCCACGATGGTTCATTAGGCCTTTCCGTAGCTTTGTTGGGTGTCTTTTTCACGAAAGACCCAGACTGGGGTGCTAACCCAGCCTTTCCCGGGTGCCGTCTTTCCGTGCCGTCAACTGTCTCTCAATTTTGAGTGTCATAGCAAAGGGTCTGAATACTTATGTCAATGTGATATTTCAGTTATTTCTTTTGAAATACTTTGCAAATCTAAACACCTGTTTTCGCTTCTTCATTCTGGGGTATTGTGATAAAAAAAGGAATTTAATCCATTTTGAAATAAGGCTGTAACGTAACAAAATGTGGAAAAAGTGAAGGGATCTGAATACTTTCTGAATGCACTGTATAATTCCATGTTCGATGTTTCTATGATTGGTGTGTACATGTAGTGATGCGTTCTGAGCACAGGACCGAGGTGATGCCAATTGATGAATATTCCATTATTTAGTGGTTATTGGGAGAAGGCAGGAGATTGGGCTTGAGAGGGAAAAAGACTCGATGCGCCGAATGGCCTAATTCTGCTCCTTGTACTTATGAACTTATTATGAGACTTTGGTTAGGTTGCACTTGAAGTATTGTGTACAGTTCTTGACTCCCCATTGCAGGAAGGATGAGGAAGGTTTTGGATAGGCTGCGGAAAAGGATGACCAAAATGCAGCTTGCATTAGAATCTATTACGGACAAGGAAAGGTTGGACAATTTTGTTTTCTCTGGAGCGTCAGGAGATACGGGGAGACCTGAAAGTATATTAAAAAAAAGAGGCACAGAGACGGTAGACAATCAGAACCTTTTGTCCCCCAGGGTGGATATGTCAAGGACTTGAAGGCATAGCTTTATGACAAAAGAGGCAAAGTTTTAAGGAAATGTATGGGGCATGTTTTTACACAAAGTGCGGTGGGGGCCTTGAAAATTTTGCCAAGGGTGATGGTGTGGGCTGATAGCATGGTGGCATTTAGCTTTTTAGGTGGTGCATGCATATGCAAGGAATGGAGCGATTTGGAGGGACAGGACCCTCATCGTAGAGTGATACAGTGTGCAAACAGGCCCTTTTCGGCCCAACTTGCCCACACCGGCCACCATGTCCCAGCTGCACTAGCCCCACCTGCCTGGGCTTGGTCCAAATCCCTCCAAACCTGTAATATCCATGTACCTGTCTGTAGAGACATCTATCTAACTGATTAAACCAATTTTTGAAAAACAGATTTCAAATGTGTAGCATGCACAGAAGACAACTAATGTCTTATTCTTATAATATGAGCAAACATTTGCAACCAACTTCTTTCAGCCTCAATGGGTGAAAGAGTTCTATGAGGGTCATTCTTTTGTCCTCTCCCTTGTATTGGTCTTTCATTACAAAATTATTTAGCATATGAACTGTACATCTGCGTCCCATGTAAAATCCATCTGAGGACAATAATTGCTCCTTTCAAGCTGTTATCACACTAAGTAATGTATCATGTGACTGATTTGCTTCCGGAGTTGCAATTCCAGATAAGTCTTTCTGGGCAATGAGTTTCATGTCTGATGGCATTTTTGGAAGATTATCCTCGAGATCGCCAACCAGCGAACTGGACTGTATCAGTCACAGTCTTTTAGACCCGAGCAAGAAAACAGGGAAAAGGCACAACGCTGAAATACCCAAAGTAAATCAAATAATATTATTTGAGTGGTAATGAAAATGAACCGCAGATGCTGGTTTATACCAAAGATGGACACAAAATGCTGGCTTCACTCAGCGGGTCGGGTGGCATCTCTGGAGAACATGGGCAGGTGACGATTCGGGGTCGAGATCGGGATCCTTCTTCAGACTGATTGACAGGGAAGAGGAATGGAAAGCAAGAAAAGACCAGGATAAATCAGCGCCGGCAACAGACGACCTCAGGCAGGATGGTTCAGAGAGGCCGATTGTGGGCTGGGGATGGTGGGATCCCAAGAATGATACACGTTGCGAACTGTGGAACTGGTTAATTGACTTTTAATAGCAGGATTCTCCGTGGATTGTCACCTTGTCATGGTGTAGAAGCTTGTGTGGTCCTGAGATCCTGAGAGCGATGCCGTCTGGAGCTATGCTCCTGGTAGGGCCACCCATGGCGGTAAGGTCGAGGGTTGAGGTCTCTGACAAAGAGCAATCCAACCAAGACCTCAACGGTGGAACAGGCGGAGGACGATGGCTGACCTTAATGGAGCGTCACAACGGCTGGGAAGGCGGATGAAGGCAGCAGCAGAAAAGGGTCTCCGGTCGTCTTGGACTCCATGCCACTGGATCCCGACCCAGATCTGTCAAGGACCGTGGGGTAACTTTCTGTGCACCAGTCTCCCCACGTTATACAAAGTCATGCACTGGCGTCCTCCATATAGGGAGTAGCACGCTGGAGACATCCATGGTCAGGCAAGACCAAAGGGGCCAAAGAAGAAGAATGTCAGGAGAGAGGGAGGAGAGAGTTTGTATAAGTGACCTAAAATTAGAGAAGTATCTCGACCCGAAACATCACCTATTCCTTTTCTCCTTTTCCTGACCCGCTGAGTTACTCCAGCATTTCGTGTCTCTCTTCAACATTCATACCGCTGGGTTGTAAGCTACAAAAGGTATCATTTCAGTTACAGTGGAATCTCAACTTTAACCTATTCCAGAAACATCAGTTCAGGTACAACAGGCTAGAGAAAACTACCATCACCCTGTGAATTAACGCAACGAATAAGGGAATAATTGACTATGTGATAAGAGGACAAAATGTACGCTGGAAATGCCGTCGTCAATGGCAATTTTATATTAGTACATTGTAATGAGACACGCAGAATGATTAAGCGGGCTTTTCTGAATGGAATAGGGCACAGAGGGCTGATCACAGCAAATAGTGCATGGCGTACTTTCATCAACCACACTGTAACGTGTAACCTACTCAATCACACACTAAAGGCATCAGCCGACAGTATGGGCTAAAATATTTGCTTAATATTTATGTGTCGGAAGACACTGCAGATACTGGTTATTACCGAAGATAAACACAAAATGCTGGAGTAACTCAGCGGGTCAGGCAGTATCTCTCGAGAGAAGGAATGGGTGACGTTTCGGATCGGGTCGGAAGAAGGGTCTCGACCCGAAACATCGGGTCTAGTGGAGTACCGCAAGGCTCAGTGCTGGGACCCCAGCTATTTACAATATACATTAATGATCTGGATGAGGGAATTGAAGGCAATATCTCCAAGTTTGCGGATGACACTAAGCTGGGGGGCAGTGTTAGCTGTGAGGAGGATGCTAGGAGACTGCAAGGTGATTTGGATAGGCTGGGTGAGTGGGCAAATGTTTGGCCGATGCAGTATAATGTGGATAAATGTGAGGTTATCCACTTTGGTGGCAAAAATAGGAAAGCAGACTATTATCTAAATGGTGGCCGATTAGGAAAAGGGGAGATGCAGCGCGACCTGGGTGTCATGGTACACCAGTCATTGAAAGTAGGTATGCAGGTGCAGCAGGCAGTGAAGAAAGCAAATGGTATGTTAGCTTTCATAGCAAAAGGATTTGAGTATAGGAGCAGGGAGGTTCAACTTCAGTTATATAGGGTCTTGGTGAGACCACACCTGGAGTATTGCGTACAGTTCTGGTCTCCAAATCTGAGGAAGGACATTATTGCCATAGAGGGAGTGCAGAGAAGGTTCACCAGACTGATTCCTGGGATGTCAGGACTGTCTTATGAACAAAGATTGACTAGACTCGGTTTGTACTATCTAGAATTTAGGAGATTGAGAGGGGATCTTATAGAAACGTACAAAATTCTTAAGGGGTTGGACAGGCTGGATGCAGGAAGATTGTTCCCGATGTTGGGGAGGTCCAGGACAAGGGGTCACAGCTTAAGGATAAGGGGGAAATGCTTTAGGACCGAGATGAGAAGGACTTTTTTCACACAGAGAGTGGCAAGTCTCTGGAACTCTCTGCCACAGAGGGTAGTTGAGGCCAGCTCATTGGCTGTATTTAAGAGGGAGTTAGATGTGGCCCTTGTGGCTAAGGCAATCAGAGGGTATGGACGGAAGGCAGGTACGGGATACTGAGTTGGCTGATCAGCCATGATCATATTGAATGGCGGTGCAGGCTCGAAGGGCCGAATGGCCTACTCCTGCACCTAATTTCTATGTTTCTATGTTCTATCAGCTATTCCTTCCATCCAGAGATACTGCCTGTCCCGCTGAGTTACTCCAGTATTTTGCATTTAATATCTATACTCCGCACACCATGTTTTTAGTTTAGTTTAACGATACAGTGTGGAAACAGACCCATCGACCAGCGACCCCCATAACACTGGCACACACTACACATTCGGGACAATTTACAATTTTTTTTTACCAATTAACCTACAAGCCTGTATGCCGGTGGAGCGTGGGAGGAAACCAGAGCACCCGGGGAAAACCCACATGGTCACGGAGCAGAGCGTGCAAACTCCATACAGACAGCACCCGTAGTCAGGATCGAATCTGGGTCTCTGCCACTGTAAGACAGCAATTGTACTGCTGCACTATCGTGCTGTTTTTGTTTGGTGCCGATCTAAGCAAACCCTGAGCGTTTCGTAGCTTCTTTAAGTAAATTATTTAAGAATGAAGAACGGGCTTCAGAATGTGCCAAAAGCAAACCATGAGGATCACATGCAGTCTTCACTCGGATTAATTGAGCGTTTGAAATTGGCAAGACTAAGGAATTAAATTTACAATGCATGAATAATTTTAGCTTAAACTTAAGCAGATTGGCCACTTGTTGAACACCAAGCTCGTACTCTCTTTTCCACTGCAATCCAAATTGTCACTTCTGTTTTATGTCAATGTTAAAGGTTAAAATTGTGATGCCAGATACAAAATATTTATAGTTAATTGGGATATTATTTTATAGATTTCCAAATTGAATTCATTTGGAATTCTGTGTGTAGTTCTGGTCGCCCCATTACAGGGAGGATTTTGTGCCAGGTTTAAAATCTTTCTCTTAGTTTAGTTTAGAGATACAGCTCGGAACCACAGGCCCTTCAGCCCACGCCGACCAGCGATCCCCGCACAGACACTTTCCCACAGACACTAGGGACAAATTACATTTACACATAACAAGAGGATTTCATTCATAACAAGAGGATTTCAGTACTGGAGTAGAGCGGTTCTTCTGCAGTTGTATAGGGCTCGGGTAAGACCACATCTGGAGTATTGCGACAGTTTTGGTCTCCGAATTCGAGGAAGGACATCCTTGATTTGAGGCAGTGCAGGGTAGGTTCACAAGATTGATCCCTGGGATGGCGGGGTTGTCATATGAGGAAAGATTGAAAAGACTAGGCTTGTATTCACTGGAGTTTAGAAGGATGAGGGGATCTTATAGAAACATAAAATTATAAAAGGACTGGACAAGCTAGATGCAGGAAAAATGTTCTCAATGTTGGGCAAGTCCAGAACCAGGGGCCACAGTCTTCAAATAAAGGGGAGGCCATTTAAGACAGAGGTGAGAAAAAACTTTTTCACCCAGAGACTTGTGAATTTGTGGAATTCCCTGCCACTGAGGGCAGTGGAGGCCAAATCACTGGATGGATTTAAGAGAGAGTTAGATAGAGCTCTAGGGGCTAGTGGAATCAAGGGATATGGGGAGACGGTAGGCACGGGTTATTGATTGGGGACGATCAGCCATGATCACAATGAATGGAGGGGCTGGCTCGAAGGGCCAAATGGCCTCCTCTTGCGCCATTTCTAAAGCCAATTAATCCATAAACCTTGTGTGGGAGGAAAGCAAAGATGTCGGAGGACACCCACGCTGGTCACGGGGAGAATGTACAAACTCTTTACAGACAAGCACCCACAGCCGGGATCGAACCCGCGGCGGTGGTGCTGAAAGTGCTGTAAGGCAGCAACTCTACCGCTGCGCCACCGTGCCGCACATCAATACTCCTTGAATACTCTTTTCCTCGGGTGGCAAAGGGCAGTGGAGTTGATGGTCAATTTGAGTATCGCTGCCTGCTTTGGCTAACAGGTGGCACCTGAATTATGGGAAACTGGTCAAGCTTTCTGGAACAATCGGTCCCGTTGAAGGGCGACGTTATGCAGCAGGAGCAGGATGGCCGATGACTTTGGTCCTACATTTGTGTCGCAAGGAACCGCGGATGCTGGGGGGGTTTTTAAACCAAAGAAGGACGCTGAATGCTGGAGTAACTCAGTCAGCATCTCTGGAGAGGTGAAAGAGGTAATGTTTCGAGTTGGAACCCTTCTTCAGACTGAAAGAAGGAGAACGCCAGAACAAAGCAGGGTCGCCAACAGATCTGCCCTTCTCTATCAGCTTGGTTCTGGCCTTCGCTATCTTTCAGTCTTCCACCCTGCTTGGTCCTACATATATGAAGCCAATTCTCTCGTGTGCTTCGGTCAACGTGTTTTTGCAGTAGTTGGCAACTTGGCTTCCAAACATGCTCATATGCAAGTGTCATTGAAACAGAAACATAGAAAGTAGGTGCTGGCATAGGCCATTCGGCCCTTCAAGCTAGCACCGCCATTCAATATAATCATGGCTGATCATCCAGAATCAGTACCCCCGTTCCTGCTTTTTCCCCATATCCCCCGATTCAGTTAGCCCTACGAGCTATAACTAACTCTCTCTTGAAAACATCCAGTGAATTGGCCTGCACTACCTTCTGTGACAGAGAGCTCCACAGATTCACAACTCTCTGGCAGAAAAACCCCTGTAAGGCAGCAACTCTACTGCTGTGTTACCATGCCGCTCTGATCTCTGCATGCCATTCAGTACCATTAGTACGGTCGCCCGGGGTTACGGGGAGAAGGCAGGAGAATGGCAAGGAGGGAGTGATAAATCAGCCAGTGATTGAATGGCAGAGTTAACTTGATGGGCCCCGAAGGCCTAATTCTGCTCCCATCACTTGTGAACTTCTGCTGTCCGATCTGTTGAGTTACTCCATCAGTGGAGAAGAGAGGTCCCAATCTAAAACGTCGCCTGTCCATGCCCCCAGCAGATACTGCCTGGCCTGTTGAATTACGCTCAGTGTTTTGCTCAAGATTCCAGCACCTGCAGTTCCCTTGTGGGCAAGACTTCTCAGTTCTGGTTTCTGCAAAGGTAATGGCCCTGTCCCATGGTGCGAGTTCATTCCAAGAGCTCTTCCGTGTTTAAAAATAAAAAAATCAAACTCGTGGTAAGCAGGGAGAATGAACGTAGCAGGTATGTCGGAGCTCGGGGACGTCTCTTAATGGCTTGTAACGCTAACGGCAGGTACTCGGGAAGACTCGCTAACGGCAGGTGAGCTCGGGAAGACTCGTGAAGATTTTTCAACATGTTGAAAAATGTCCACGAGATCTCCGAGTACCGACGAGGGGTCATTACCGTAAATCTCCGAGTTCGAATCAAGGCAAACTCAGGAGAGCTCTTGGAATGAACTCGTACATTGGGACAGGGCCATCAGGTTGAAATTGTGAAATTTGATCTTGTACCCCATGAAACTAAATAAACAATGTATTCAGTCCACGCAAGCAAAACGGTTTGATTTTATTCAGGACTGTTTCCAAGTTGACAGCTTTGTTATTCGACTTGTCAGCTTTTTAGGAATAACATCAGCTTTTTCTATTGGAGTTATTCATGTCTCTCAATTCTCTGGATTGGTTTGCTTTATTGAGAAAAGGTGACCCGGCCACAAAACTCACTTTCAATGGGAGGCCTGTGTTAAATTCTACCCTTGGCATCAACTCCATAAGACATAGGAGCAGAATAAGGCCATTCTGCCCATCGAGTCTGCTCCGCCATCCGATTATGGTTGATCTATTTTCCCTCTCTACCCAATTCTCCTGCCTTCTCCCAGTAACCTTTGACACCCTTGCAAATCATTAACTTATCAATCTCTGCTTTAAAAATACCCAACGTCTTGGCCTCCACAACTGTCTGCGGCAATGAATTCCACAGATTCACCACCCTCTGCCCCAGGGAATTCCTCCGTGTCTCCATTCTAAAGGTACGTCCTTTTATTCTGAGGCTATGCCCTCTGGTACTATACTCTCCCACTACTGGAAGCATCCTCTCCACATGCATTCTATCGAGGCCATTCATTATCCGTGTTCCAAGGGGACTCCCCCCTCATCCTTCTAAACTCCAGTGAGTCCAGGCCCAGTGCCATCAAACGCTACTCATATGTTAATCCAATCATCCCTAGGATCAGTGAGGCACCAGTCAGGGTGAGCAAGAGGGGAGCTAGAAAGCATGTTGCATGTGTATTCCCTCCACAATTTACCCCAGCCACATCACGCAGTTGGGGTTTAGTTTCTTGTCACGCGTACTGAGGTACAGGAAGAACTTTTGCTGCATGCTAACCAGTCAGCGGAAAGACAATACATGATTACAGTCGAGGCATCCACAGTGTACAGATACATGATAAAGGGAATAACGCGAGTAACGTTTGGTGCAAGGTAAAGACCAGTAAAGTCTGATCAAAGATAGTCCGAGGGTCTCCAATGAAGTAGATAATAGCTCAGGACTGTTCTCTAGTCGTTGGTAGGATGGTTCAATTACCTGATAACAGCTGGGAAGAAACTGTCCCTGAATCAGGAGTTCTGCGTCTTCACACTTCTACACCTTTTGCCTGATGGGAGAAGGGAGAGGAGGGAGTGGCCAGGGTGTGACTCGTCCTTGATTATGCTGCGGGCCTTGCCGAGGCAGTGCGAGGTGTAAATGGAGTCAATGGAAGGGAGGCTGGTTTGCGTGATGGTCGGGGCAGACAATAGACAACAGGTGCAGGAGTATGCCATTCGGCCCTTCAAACCAGCACTGCCATTCAATGTGATCATGGCTGATCATCCCCAATCAGTACCCCGTTCCTGCCTTCTCCCCATTTCCCCCGACTCTGCTATCTTTAATAGCCCTATCCAGTTCTCTCTTGAAAGTATTCAGTGAATCGGCCTCCATCGCCCTCTGAGGCAGAGAATGCCTCAGACTCACAAGTCTCTGTGAGAAAAAGTATTTCCTCGTCTCCGTTCAAAATGGCTTACCCCTCATTCTTAAACTCTGGCCCCTGGTTCTGGATTCCCTCAACATCGGGAACACGTTTCCTGCCTCAACAATCTTATATGTTTTAATAAGAAGGCTGCGTCTACAAGCCTCTGCTATGAAAAGTGTGAGAAAGTTTAAAAAATGTCTGCTTGACAGAACAGAGCATTAAAACATCTAATAACACATGGACAGCATAGCGGTAGAGTTGCTGTCATACAGCGCTTGCAGTGTCGGAGACCCGGGTTAAATCCTGACTCTGGGTGCTGTCTGTACAGACCTTGTGCGTTCTCCCCATGATCGCATGGGTTTTCTCCGAGAGCTTCGGTTTCCAAAGACATGCAGGTCTGACGGTTAATTGGCTTGGTATAAGTGTAAATGGTCCCCAGTGAGTGTAAGATAGTGTTAGTGCGTGGGGACCGCTGGTCGGCGCGGACTCGGTGGGCCATTGGACCCGTTTCCGCGCTGTATCTCTAAAACTAAATACATCTTCATGAAATTTGGCAACATGACTGGAAATGTTAAATGCCAGAAGTATATGAAATAGTGACATTATGTATTGAAAAATACGAGTGTTAATGTATATAAATCTGGGTTATCGTGTGGTTCCAGTTGCCTGTCAATGACGAACAGGAATGCAAGATGTTAGCTGATGCTTCCAGCTACTATTAACCTTTAGCATAACTTCCAATTCCTGGCATGCTTTATAAGTATTCATCGAAGAAATTAACTGGCACTTATTTATCTTAAAATCACTTTTGCAATGGAGCCATGTGGGCAAATATAGTGTAGGAAGGAACTGCAGAGGCTGGTTTAAAACCTAAGATACACAAAATGCTGGAGTAACTCAGCAGGACAAGCAGCGTCTCTGGATAGAAGGAATGGGTGACGTTTCGGGTCAAGACCCATCATCAGGCGCGACGTTTCGGGTCCAAACCCTTCGTCAGGCTCAAGCTTTCAGATTTTCAAACTTCAGTCTGAAGAAGGGAAATATAGAGGCCAACTCAAACCTCCACCAAGGAAACAAATTGTGAGTGGGAATATTTTACACGTTTACAGTTTATTGGCATCACGGGCAAGACAGACATTGTTGCACTGACGAACGATGTCAAACCCTTTTGTTTCATTTAGTTTTAGAGATACAGCGCAGAAACAGGCCGTTCAGCCCATTGAGTCCGCGCCGACCAGCGATCCCCATTAGACTCGCGCTATCCAACACACAAGAAACTATTTACAATTTTTTTTTTTAAACAGAACTAATTAACCTACAAACCTGTACGTCTTTGGTGTGTGGGAGGAAACTGATACACCCGCGGAAAACCCACGCAGGTCCCGTGGAGAACGTACAGACTCCATACAGACAGCACCCAGAGTCGGGATCGAACCCGGGGCTCTGGTGGTGCAAGGCAGCAACTCTACCGCTGCGCCACCGTGCCACCCAATCTAATGAGTCTTAATGAGCAAGATTCACTTAGAGTCCAGATGAGGTGCAGGAGTAGGCCATTCAGCACTTCGAGCCAGCACTGCCTTTCAATATGATCAAGGCTGATCATCCAGAATCAGCACCCCCATTCCTGCTTTCTCCCCATATCCCTTGATTCCGTTAGCCCCAAGAACTATATCCAACTCTCTTGAAACCATCCAGTGAATTGGCCTCCACTGCCTTCTGTGGCAGAGAATTCCACAGATTCACAACTCTCTGGGTGAAAAGGTTTTTGCTCATCTTAGTCCTAAATGGCCTACCCTTTATTCTTAAACTGTCACCCCTGGTTCTGGACTCATCCAACATGGAGAACATGCATCTAGCCTGTCCAATCTCTTAAAAATGTTATCTTCTCTTCGGGAAACAGTGTACTAGTCCCATCTTCTAGCGGGGTTTACGAGTGGGGTCCAATCTCAGCCCATTCAGTAATGCCTCAGCTGACCCGAAACGCCACCCATTCGTTCTTTCCAGAGATGCTGATGTCCCGCTGAATTACTCCAGCATTTTGTGCCCATCTTCGGTGTAAGCCAGCATCTGCAGTTCCTTCCTATGACATTCAGCCGACAACTAGAGTGAGCTTGCTGCTTTCGAGGAGCTTTATTGGGCAAGAATACATTTCAAATCTCAAATTAACTACCCGAACCAGGGGAAACTGTTGAAGGAGATGTAGATATTTCTTACACAAAACTCTTTAATAGGGTGCAAAACCCGATCACCTCAGGAAAAGGAGGGTGATTAATATGCACTGCCAGACATCATTACTTCCGAAATTAATACTGCATCATTCAGAAGTCAAGCATGAAAAATTAACGACAGAAATGTGAACATAACAGCAAAAGGTACACAGAGCCTTGCATCGCAGGAGCCGTTATTAATACCAAACAATGATGAAATGCATCAATTATGACTCCCATTCTTCATGCGATGTATTATGCTCTTTCAAGCTATCAGTGTTACACAGACGCGGTGCACATTATACAGGGACATTACAATCTGATACCAAAGCATAATTAAGTCTGTGTGTTTGCAGTACGTGCCGGATTGTGCACATTTGAAACCGTAATTCAGTGATGCATCTTCGGTGTCTCCGTGACAGAGATGAAGACATTCACAAGGCTTGCTCGGGGTTGAAACAATCAGGGCCAAATGGCTCTCTTCTCAAATCGCAGTAGTATTATTTGGCAGTGTTTTCATCTTAAACTTTGGCATTCTCAGGGTGCCTTATTAGTATGGTTCAATTAAAGTGCAGAGGAAGTATGATGAGCCTGTTCGCCAATGTTGCAACTTTAACAGGGATGATTAGCGGCTGCACGGTGGTGCAGCGGTAGAGTTGCTGCCTTACCGTGGCAGAAACACAAGTCAACACTGACAGCCGGTGCTGTCCATACGGAGTTTGCACGTTATCCCGGCGACCTGTGTGGGTTTTCTCCGGGAGCTCCAGTTTTCTCCCACACTCCAAGACAGAGGTTCGTAGGTTATTTGGTTTGGTAACATTTTAAATTGTCCCGAGTGTGTGTAGGATAGTGTTAGTGTGTGGGGATCGCTGGTCGCCGTGCACTCGGTGGGCCGACGGGCCTGTGTCCGTGCTGCAAAAGTAAAACTAAGGCTCACCACAGGTGCACAACCAGGCGAAGTTAGTCACTGGAGTGCGGAATGGAAATAGGCAAGGATTTGTTTGAGTACAAAAATTGGAAGGTTTATCTTTTCTCAGCAGCCTTGCAAGATGTTTTTTTTAAGACGACACTGTATATGCAACATTTGCTGACACTCTGGAATATAAGTGCACTAACTGTGGATGTTCATTTATCATGCAAAGGTACACGTTAAAAAGACTCGGGGAGAACTTCAATTATGTCAGTTCTTGAGAAAGCACCCAGAGAAAATGTGAGTGCAAATCTGAAAGTAATTACTGACACCATAAATTATCTCAAGTCAATAATAAAATGGGTATCAGAGTGCTTGCTGCTTGTTTTAAAACTGCAAGTAATGCAAGATTATTGGAAGTACTGGATAAATCTGAGCAAATATCATCATTAGAAGAAAGAGAGTACATCAAGTCCAGCAGGAATACAAGGTGGGGTAGACGCGAGAGTCTTGCTCTTGTAAACTTCCTGAGAGGGGATCTTATTGAAACATATAAGATTATTAAGGGTTTGGACACGCTAGAGGCAGGAAACATGTTCCCGATGTTGGGGGAGTCCAGAACCAGGGGCCACAGTTTAAGAATAAAGGGTGAGCCATTTATAACGGAGATGAGGAAACATTTTTTCACACAGAGAGTTGTGAGTCTGTGGAATTCCCTGCCTCAGAGGGCGGTGCAGGCCGGTTCTCTGGATACTCTCAAGAGAGAGCTAGATAGGGCTCTTAACGATAGCGGAGTCAGGGGATATGAGGAGAAGGCAGGGGCGGGGTACTGATTGTGGATGATCAGCCATGATCACATTGAATGGCGGTGCTGGCTTGAAGGACCAAATGGCCTACTCCTGCACCTATTGTCTATTATCCTCCATTGAATCACTCCAGCAATTCTTTTTAAAAAAGCGTTAAACTGTACTAATTCCTAAAAAAAGGAACCTAGAATAAAGAATTCTGGCGATCAATAATTGTTGGCCGGATGTTCCCCTATGTTCTCACAAAGCTAACAACAAGATCTTGGCATCTTTAGACTTTATAGATACTGTGCAGAAATGGGCCCTTTAGTCCACAGAGTCCGCGCCGACCAGCGATCACCCTGTACACCAGCCCTATCCTACACACTAGGGACAACTTACAGAAGCCAATTAACCTACAAACCTGTGCGTCTTTGGAGTGTGGGAGGAAACCAAAGTACTCAGGTCACAGGAGTACAAACTCCGTACAGACAGCACCCGTAGTCAGGATTGAACCCAAGTCTCTGGTGCTGCAAGGCAGCAACTCTACTGCTGCACCACTGTGCAAACTGGATGCCTGTCCTACCAGCATGCGTCTGCATACGGTGAGCGCGACCTACCACGGTGGCTTGAACCGTACGGCTTCGCGGGGCCGGTTCCACTTCCAACCGCGGAGGCGTATGGAGTTGTGCGGAGCTGGTCCCAACATCATACTGACCAATCAGCTGGGCAGGAGGCGGGCCGAGTGAATTTGGACGTCGCACGCCGTCTGGCGGTGACGCCATCACGCAACGGCACGCCGGGCGGTGACATCATCACCCAACGCCATGCGCTGCGTCCAGCGTCCAGACGCTGATTACGGTGTCATGACGCTGCGTACGACGTCAAGACGTTGCGCACGTCCTCGATGCGGCTGCGGGCCTGTCGGCCGTTGCCGCACGGGATTTTGAACACTGTCAGTTTTTCGTAGCTCCGCGCGATGTCGGGACCAGCTCCGCACAAATCCATACGCCTCCGGCGATCAAAGTGGGACCGGCCGCGCAAGACCGTACGGCTCAAGTAACCACGGTAGGTCGCGCTCACCGCATGCAGTCGCATGCTGGTGGGACAGGCCATTTAGGCTTTACTTACAGCCACTCTGGGCTTAACTACGAACGACTTTCTGGAGTAACTCAGCGGGTCAGGCAGCACCTCTGAAGAAAAGGAATGGGTGAAGATTCGGGTCGAGATGAAGGGTCTCGACCCAAAACGTCACCCGTTCCCTCACTCCAGAAATGCTGCCTGACCCGCTGAGTTACTCTGCTATTTTGTGTCCAACTTCTCAACTTTGGTCATTCAGCAAAAAAAATGAAGAAACAATGTGATTCTATGGATGAGAAGGTAAATGAAATATTAACCGATAATTGAATTTAAACAGCCTGAGAATTTAGAAAGTTGAGGTATGAGAAAGTAGGTGATTAGAATCATAATTTAAAAGTGACCATAATGAAACTTAAAGGTAGACAAAAATGCTGGAGAAACTCAGCGGGTGAGGCAGCATCTGTGGAGCAAAGGAATAAGTGACGTTTCGGGTCGAGACATTTCTTCAGACTGATGTGGGGATGGGGGGAGGGGTGGAGGGGGAAGAAGAAAGGAAGAGGCGGAGACAGTAGGCTGTGGGAGAGCTGGGAAGGGTAGGGGAAGGAGGGAGAAAGCAAGGACTACCTGAAATTGGAGAAGTCAGTGTTCATACCGCTGGGTTGTAAACTACCCAAGCAAAATATGAAGTGCTGCTCCTCCAATTTGCAGTGGGACTCACTCTGGCAATGGCGGAGGCCCAGGACAGAAAGGTCGGATTCGGAATGGGAGGTGGAGTTTAAGTGCCGAGCCACCGGGAGATCAGGTTGGTTAATGCGAACTGTGCGGAGGTGTTGGGCGAAGCGATCGCCAAGCCTGTGCTTGGTCTCACCGATGTAGAGCAGTTGACACCTAGAGCAGCGGATGCAATTGTCGAGGTTGGAGGAGGTGCAGGTGAACCTCTGCCTCACCTGGAAATGAAACTTAAGATCCTCGTGACACCTAGGAAGCAATGTCATTTCATGAACACTCAGACTAACATGGGCAAAATGATTGGTAAATCGGGCATGGATATTTTATGTACTACACCAGGTGACAATGGTGTCAACATTCTTTGAAAGAAGCCATGTTGGAGTTCTTTGTTCATCTAAATTCAGTGCAAATGCTATATGAGATTATTAGCAAGCCAAAATCTCTGGATAGTCCGCTCATCCTAACATTAGATCATTATTTGAGTATGCTTGGAATGAAAACTATCATTAAAAAACTGAAAGAGCTTTTGGCCCTTGGAGAAATAAAGAAATATCCATACTGAGGAAACCTTCAATAGTGTTGGCAGTGTCGGTGATTCTCAAACTAATACACTTCGGCACTGGCAAGAAATAATATTTCAGAAGCTGCTGAAGTACAGGAACTACAAGTAATATTCCAGTTGGTAGATCTCACAATTTGACAAATCGACCAAACTGCAAAATACAATTTGGTGTTTCTAGCCTTTAATGATAATTCATTTTTGTATGTTGCATGTGATAAGGTCATGAGATCATAAGTGATGGGAGAAGAATTAGGCCATTCGGCCCATCAAGTCAACTCCACCATTCTATCATGGTTGATCAATCTCTCCCTCTTAACCTCATTCTCCTGCCTTTTCCCCATAGCCCCCATACCCATACTAATCGAGAATCTATTTATCTCTGCCTTAAAAATATCCATTGACAGCCTCCACAGCTTTCTGTGCAAAGAATTCCACAGATTCACCACCCTCTGACTGAAGAAATTCCACAGTTCCACAAAGAATTCTATGTGTTCTCCCTGTGGCCACGTGGCTTCCAGCTCCAGATTTCAACGTTCCACAGGGATGTTGGCTAGTTTGAATTGTTCGTGATAGTAGGAGAACCAAGGGAGATTTATAAGCGTGTAATAGAGAAAAGGTTTCAGGGAAATAACTGGGGAATGGGACCAATGGGAATGCTCTGAGAGCTGGCCAAGGCTCGATCGCCTGCAGGGACTTCTTCTGCATTGCAAGAAAATGTCACCAGGAAAGCCTGGTGCCAAAATCATAAGTGATAGGAGCAGAATCACGCCATTCGACCCAACAAGTCCACCCCGCCATTCAATCATGGCCGATCTATCTTTCCCACCCCTTTCTCCTGCCTTCTCCCCATAAACCTTAGCACAGCAGCGCAGCAGTAGAGTTGCTGCCTTACTGGCAGCACTGGTAGCACCGGAGACCCGGGTTCAATCCCGACTCCTGGCGCTATGTGTACAGAGTTTGTGCCTTCTCCCCGTGACCCGTGTGAATTTTCTCCGAGATCATTGGTTTCTTCGCACAATGTGACGTACAGGGTTGCAAGATCATTTGACTTGGTATAAATGTAAATTGTCTAGTGTGTGTAGGATAGTGTTCATGTGCAGTGATCGCTGGTCGGTACGGGCTCGGTGGGCCGAAGGGCACATTTCCATGCTGTACATTTAAACAAAACTAATTCTAACACGGACAAATAAAGAATCTGTCACTCTCTGCCTTAACAATACTCAATGACTTGGCCACCACTGCCGTCTGCGGCAATGAATTCCACACATTCACCACCTTCCTACATTCACTACAGTAATCCCTCCTCTTTTCCTTTACTAAAGGTACATCCTTTTATTCCGAGGCTATGCCCTCTGGTCCTAGAATCTGCCAGGTGTGGAAACGCCCTCTCTGCATCCACTCCATCTGGGAGTTTCACTATTTGGTAAGTTTTAATTCCCCTTCATCCTTTTAAGCCCAGCACAATCTAAGGTTACGGAAATCATCACAAACCATGCAAGTCTCCTAAGGTTGGGAACAGTCCGTAGACAACGATGGGTGGATCCACAGATTTGTCAATAGCTCGTTCTAAGCTTCTCCCCAGTCTAGGTTCAGTCAATAAAATACTGAGTCAAGCACTCGTGCATCTAAACTTTTTTGGAAAAACACAATAACAGTTCCCCACTGCTAGACTTAACAACCACGGGTTCGATCCTTGTATCTGCTTGGCCAAGCCCTTCCAGCCTTGTGCAAGCAGAGACACTCCAAAAGGTCTCGCAGTCCCAAGTGTTCTTCCAGAAGATCGACACAGGACCTAGTGGGAGCTACCTTTCATAGGTCCCCGAACCTTGAGGGGCCGAACCGCATGGGGTTGGTCTCATTACAGTCCAATAACAGATATCGATCAACACAGTACATGATAGACATTTCCCTAACCCAATAATACAGTAACTAATACATTGTATTCAAACTGAGCTTCTGGAAGGAAGCAAACATTCAACATTTGCCCAGATATTCAAGAAACCCAGACAAGGCTCAACACTTAACCCAATCAACATCTAGGAAAGTAAAGCGTTGCAACAATATTTACAATGTGTATGTCTGGTTTGCATTCACCCAATCAGTTTCATGCAATTTACACCCAATTGTAAGAATCTGCAGATGTCCCATTCTTTCCCTGCAACTCTTATCTAGGCTCCAGACCGGCTGGCACCATTCTGCAGTTTGTCCTATTCTGCAGAAGGTACATTTAAATTGACCAAATGGCCTAACAGCAACCAAGCCTTTACTCAATTTTAGTGTCCTGGCATCTCCAATTTGACCAGAATTAACAGATTCACCAGACTAAAGACATTTCTCCTCATCTCCTTCCCAACTCCTATTTGCAACAAAGCCAAGTACATGAAGTTAAGGTGTGAATCAGCACTGTTCTGATTAAATGGTAGAGCTATCTCCCGAGGCAGACTAGTCGATCCCTCTGTTCAATGCAGTAGGCTCAGAGATGACTTTCACATTTACAACCGTCCAAGTCCCATCAATGACTAAATCACGTTAAATGCAGAATCAGAATTTCAGTTTCCCTCCAAAAAGAGTTCTTAAAGCGAGTTTGCAGCTCATAAAAATAATTGTGCTCCCTCCAAACAAAGTATTTTAAAATGTATTTGTCAGTGAGTCAAGGAGGGAGCCGCTGGTGACATGGGATGTGAGGGGCAAGGGCCGGTAGGAGAGTGAACCGGGTGAGGTCGGCTACAGGTGGCACCCCCGTGACACAAAGATGGCCGTGCGAGGAGAGGGATGTGGGGTCGCAGGCTTGCAGCAGCCTGCGGCCTACATGGATAGGGGGCGCTCCGGTACTTCCTGCCTGTGGACCGGACAACGGTGGAGGCGGCCTGGGGGGACCACCGTGAGGGGGTGTGGAGGGGGAGAACAAGGGGGACCTGGCGCGGATACTTTGTAACTTTGTCTGCGCTCTGATGTGGCGACTATTCACATACATTGGGTTTGCAAGCAAAGGATTTCACTCCGACTTATCACATGTGACAATAAAGTATTTGTTCATTCATGCACTCGGACTTCAAACTTCTTTGTTACAAACGGGGCCAAAATATGCTGACTGTGCATTTGTTGAACGAGCAAAAGAATTTCGCTGTGCTGTGCACACGTTTCAATAAAGAACCACTGAAACGTAGTTTCATTTAGAGATCCAGCGTGGAAAAAGGACCTCCAGCTGACCGAGCCCGCGCCGACCAGCGAGCCCCGTACACTTGCGCTATCCTACACACCAGGGACAATTTACAATTTTGTACCGAAGGCAAATTAACTTACAAACCGGTACATCTTTGAAGTGCGGCAGGAAACTGGAGCACCCAGGGAAAACCCACGCCGGTCACGGGGAGAACGGACAGACTCTTTACTGACAGCATCCGTAGTCAGGATCGAATCCAGGTCTGTGACGCTGTAAGGCAGCAACTCTACCCCTGTGCCACCATGCTGCCCTTACCACATTGGTCAAAGCTACAGGGTTGTGAACAGCGTATTCAAGTATAATTTTACTGCAGGAATATTTTTCTGAGACATACTTTTAATAAAAGCAGAAAACAGATTTGATATATAATACAATGTGAATTCGTAGCAGTGAGTACAATGATTAATCTTCACAAAGGGGAGTTTGGGCTGTCCAGAGGGATTTGCGTGGGTAGGGTTTAGGAAGGGTTTTGAATTAAAATTCCTTGATTCGTTATTGGATGAATATTGAACCTGGCAACGTATTTTCTTGCCTTTCTACTTGTTTCATAGCACAACTGGGTTTTCTCCAAGATCTTTGGTTTCCTCCCACACACCAAAGATGTACAGGTTTGTAGGTTAATTGGCTTGGCATAGGTGTAAATATTCCCTAGTGTGTATTATGGGTCAGTCCCACTTTGCGATTTTTTCGGCGACTGCGAACGTCAGTGACTGACGCCCTAAAAACCGTCAAGTTGTACGACACTTTGCGCCACGTCAAGCTATGACACTCCACGTCACCCGCCTTCACAGCACAAGAAGGTTACACCGAAGTGTAATAATCACATTGGAATTTAACTTACCTACAATAAATCTAAGGACCAATAACTTTTTAATGGATAAGTCAGCACTTTATATACCCGCGTCACTGGCCGTCACCCGCAGGACAGCGAACGTCAGCGTGACAGGGCGCACGACATAAGACACCCAGATGTCGCCTGAAGATTTTGAACATTCCAAAATCCAGGGGCGACAGGGAGACACCGCGCATCACGCCCCGACAACGTCTTTTCAAGCTGTCGCCGAAAATGTTGCCCAAGTGGGACAAGCCCTTTAATGTGCGGGGATCGCTTTCCTTCTTTCTTTTGTTGTTTGTTTGTGTGCATTATATGTATGTTTTAATGTTCTTTAGATTGTTTTACGTGGGGTGGGGTTGGGGAAACTTTGTCTAATCTTGTTTCGTATCTCCGTCCGCACTGCGGCCTAACATTGGGGAGTTGGCGGCCTTTGCTGGAGGCCGACTTCGACTGCGGACTTTAACATCGTGGAGCTCGCGATCCCTGGTCAGAGACTGACTTCAGGAACTCCAAGCCGCAGGGGCTTCGACCGCCCTAGATCAACCCGACGCGGGAGCTTAGATCGCCAGCTGCGGGAGCTTTGATTGCCCCGACTGCGGATGGTTCAACTGCCCCGACTGCGGGGGAATAAAGACGATTGGACTTTATTGCCTTCCATCAAAGTGAGGAACATGGGGAATCCACTGTGGTGGAAGTTTATGTTAACTTTTAAGTAGTCGTGGGTCTTGTTGCTTTTTTTTGTACGGCTGTTTGGTAAATCAAATTTCACTGTACCTTACTTGGCACATGTGACAATAAACTGACCTCGTGACCTTGAAACCTAGATCTTCCCATGCTCCAAAGACATGGACATTTGCAGGTTAATTGGCTTCTGTAAATTGAGCCCAAGTGTGTGGAAAGGGCTAAGGTGCGAATGGGCAATCGATGGTCGGCGTGGATTCGGTGGGCCAAAGGGCCTGTTTCCATGCTATAAGTGAAAACTGGAAATGAAGCAAATTATGGAATTCACCCTGTATTCCTTTTTTTAAACTACCTGGTAACCTGTTTTTTTTAATGTACCAGTCTTGCTGCATTTAAGGATCCATGGACAGTGTCCAAGGACCCTTAGTTCCTTCATACTTCTCAGAAGACTCCCTCTCAGATTAGCCTGCCTCACTGAGGCGTAAACCAGCATCTGGAGTTCCTTCCTCCGCCCCGCTCAGTTGATGTTCTCTTGCCTTCGTGCACCAACCCAAATGGACACCTCACACATCTCAGGATCAAATTCATTCTGCCAGTACGTTTACCAACTGACCAGAATATCTACAGTACATCTCTCTTTCTGGACTTGAAAGGTTCCCTCCTCCTTGTCAAACGGATGAACTGTTTTTATTTTATTTGCGAGCTTCTTTATCGTGTTGGTTACATTCAGTCCCAAATCATTGATGCGAGTGAGTGAATGAATATTTTATTGTCAGATATGACAAGTCAGAGTGAAATTCTTTGCTTGCATACCAAGGTATGCTAATAGTCACCACAATTTGGGCACCACACTAGAGGAAGGATGTGCCGGCTCTGGAGAGCGTCCAGAGGAGGTTTACAAGACTGATCCCAGGAATGAGTAGTTTAAACTATGATGGGCGTTTGTCGGCACTGGGCCTGTGCTCGCTGGAGTTTAGAAGAATGAGGGGGGGGGGACCTCATTGAAATGTACAGAATAGTGAAAGGCTTGGATAGAGTGGATGAGGCGAGGATGTTTCCACTAGTGGGAGAGCTCTCGGGGTAGAGGTCATAGCCTCAGAATTAAAGGACATTCTGTTAGGAAGGAGATGAGGAGGAATTATTTTAGTCAGAGGGAAACTGTGGAATTCTTTGCCTCAGAAGGTTGTGGAGGCCAAGTCAATGGATTTTTTTTTTTTTTTTTTTTTTTTTAAGGCAGAGATAGATAGATTCTTGATTAGTACAGGTGTCTGAGGTTATTTGGGGGGGGGGGGAAGGCAGGAGAATGGGATTAGGAGGGAGGGATAGATCAGACATGATTGAATGGAGTAGAATTTATGGGCCGAATGGCCTAATTCTACTCCTTTCTCAACCCAAATCTTTACCTGGAACAAAGGTTTAATTCAGAGATACGGCGCGGAAACAGGCCCTTTGGCCCACCGAGTCCGCACCGACCAACAGTCCCCAGCACATTAACACAAGCCTACACACACTAGAGACAATTTACACTTATACCATAGTATACAAACCCAAGCTAATTAACCCACAAACCGGTACGTCTTTGGAGTGTGGGGGGAAACCGAGGATCTCGGAGAAAACCCACACAGGTCTCGGGAGAACGTACAGACTCCGTACAGACAGCACCCGTAGTCAGGATCTAGACTCGGCTTGTACTCGCTGGAATTTAGAAGATTGAGGGGGGATCTTATAGAAACTTACAAAATTCTTAAGGGGTTGGACAAGCTAGACGCTGGAAGATTGTTCCCGAAGTTGGGGGAGTCCAGAACAAGGGGTCACAGTCTAAGGTTAAAGGGGGAATTCCTTTAGGACCGAGATGAGGAAAACATTCTTTACACAGAGAGTGGTGAGTCTCTGGAATTCTCTGCCACAGAAGGTAGTTGAGGCCAGTTCATTGGCTATATTTAAGAGGGCGTTAGATGTGGCCCTTGTGGCTAAAGGGATCAGGGGGTATCGAGAGAAGGCAGGTACGGGATACTGAGTTGGATGATCAGCCATGTTCACATTGAATGGCGCTGCAAGCTCAAAGGGCCGAATGGCCTACTCCTGCACCTATTTTTCCATGTTTCTAACCCGGGTCACTGGCGCTGCAGGGCAGCAACTCTACCGCTGCGCCACCGTACCGCCCGAACATTGTCCAGAGAATGCCTGCGTTTTTGCTCCAAGTGGCAGCGGCGCAGTTCCTCACCGATTGAACTCTCGACTTGCAATACGAGCAACTCCTAAATCACGCCAAGAAAAGAAACTCGGCCGCACGGATAAAATGTAGTAATGTCAGCTCTTCCTCCATCCAGAGAGTCCGGTTTCACTTGTTTTGCAAGCCAGCCATAACTCATTTAATACAAATGCAAAAATACTTTAAAGTATTCTTTCTGTTAAATCCCAAGGGCAGCACAATGGCTCAGCAGTACAGCATCCCGACAACACCAGACCCAAGTTTAAACCAGACTAATAGAGTGATGCAGCGTGGAAATAGGCCCTTCGGCCCAACATGTTCCATCAACACTCATCCCACCTGCCTGCGTTTGGTCCGTATCCCTCCAAACCCGTCCCATCCGTGTGCCTGTCCGACTGTGTCTCAAATGTTGGAATAGTACGCGTCTTGACTACCTTCTCTGACAGCTCATTCCATACACCCACCACCCTTTGTATGACACAGCTATGGGTGTTGTGTGCACGGAGTTTGCACGTTCTCCCTGCGACCGCGTGGGTTTACCCCAGGTTCTCCGGTTTCCTCACACACACACCAAAGACGTACAGGTTAATTAGTATAATTGTAAATTGTGCCTAGTGTGCAGGATAGTGGTAGTGTACGGGGCAACCGCCAGTCGGCGTGGACTCGGTGGGCCGAAGGGCCTGTTTCCGCTCGCTATTTCTAAACTAAATGTCCCAAGAGTAACAACAACAATTTGTACTATGTGTTTAATACCACAAAAAGCTCCAAGGTCCTCAAAGAGTTATCATGCAAAAATGTACCATATGACAAGATATCAGGACGGGGTGGGGGGGGGGGGGGGAGAGGTAGTTTAAGAAATATTCAAAAGAAAACAAATTATACAGAAAAACTGTTCAGAGGCATAGACATTCAAGGAGAGGACGGATTGGTGGATTTTCCCAGCTATAGGTGCAACTGCTAATAGGAATATGATTAACACTTAGTATTGGCAAGAAGCCAAACTTTGGAGAACTTGGATGGTGAAAAAGATTGCAAAGGTCAGCTCAGATGGTTGTAAATAGAGCCCTGGTGTACGTTATGATTTTGTGATATAATCACATTTATGTTCATTGCAATGAAGTAGTAAAGAAAATACAAGGCTGAAGAAACTGAAACAAGGATTTGCAGCAGTAATGCTGTACGGATTCCAGCTTATAACACTCTTTAGACTTTAGAGATACAGCGCTGAAACAGGCCCTTCAGCACACTGAGTCCGCGCCGACCAGCGATCACCCCGCACACTAGCACGATCCTATAAATTAGGGAATTCACAACTTTATCTAAGTCTGTTAGGCTACAAACCTGTAGGTCTTTGGAGTGTGCGGTGAAATGGGAGAAAACCCATGCAATCACAGAGAGAGCATACAAACTCCATGTCAACAGCACCCGTAGTCAGGATCGAACCCGGGTCTGTGGCGCAGTAATGCCTCCGTCCCACTTAGGAAACCTGAACAGAAACCTCTGGATACTTTGCGCCCCACCAAGGTTTCCGTGCGGTTCCCGGAGGTTTTTGTCAAGTCTCCTTAAAGGTCGAAAGTGGTTTCCACTTCTTCTAAGTTCCAGCGATTATTTCAAAAAATTCAAAAAACCTCCGGGATCCTCCAGGAACCGGGATCCTCCGGGAAGCGCACGGGAACCTTTAGTGGGGCGCAAAGTCTCCAGAGGTTTCCGTTCAGTTTTCCCAAGTGGGACAGGGGTGATAGGCAGCAACTTCACCACTGCGCCGCCACCAGTCGCTGGTTGGCAGGCTTGGCATCTTCTATCATGGAAGTTGGAGCAGATTCAGGTAGCAATAACTATCCAATGTATCTCTGCAGAATGTGGACCAACATTTTTTGCAAATTCTTCCTCACTTGAATTTCCCTGGAGGGATGACAGGAACTCCGGTTTATATTTCCGAGTTTAGCATGCGGCAATGACTCATAATATAGCAAGCAAAGCACTGTCTCAAAGTAATCGAGCGCCATCTTCATCTACGGTTCTGTTGAGTCATCCCAAACATGTGGCTTCTATAAAGTGTGCCATTTTCTTTTTGTGTACACCGTTTTGTCACCAAGCATAACCATTAGATATCGGAGCAGAATTAGGCCATACGGTCCATCGATTCTGCTCCGCCATTCAATCATGGCCGATTCAGGGTGGCACAATTGCTGCCTGATCCTGACTACGGGTGCTGTCTGTACGGAGTTTGGACTTTCTCTACGTGACCACATCGGCTTTCCCTGGGTGCTTCCGTTTCCTCCCACGCTCCAAAGACGAGCAGCTTTGTGGGATGATCAACTTCTGTAAAAATTGTAAATTGTTGTAAAAGGATGAGAGGGGATCTTATTGAAACATAAGATTATTAAAGGTTTGGACACGCTAGAGACAGGAAACATATTCCCGATGTTGGGGGAGTCCAGAACCAGGGGCCACAGTTTAAGAATAAGGGGTAAGCCATTTAGAACAGAGATGAGGAAACACTTTTTCACACAGAGAGTTGAGAGTCTGTGGAATTCTCTCCCTCAGAGGGCAGTGGAGGCCGGTTCTCTGGATACTTTCCAGAGAGAGCTAGATGGGGCTCTTAACGATAGCAGAGTTGTCTGAAGGGTGTCGACTCGAAACGTCATCAACTCCTTTTCTCCGGAGATGCTGCCTGGCCCGCTGCATTACTCCAGTACTTTGTGTCTGAGATATATTCAAAGGCAGCCGAATGCGAACAGCGGGCAGCATTTTAAACCACCATCATCTGCGTGGCGTCAGGCAGTGCTGTGCTCAAACAGTGCTGAGGAGAGCAGATACTGACTGGAGCAAAACAGCTGGACGGCTGTTCAATGAGGAGACGGAGTGAATTATAATCATCGTGCAGTACTACTTCAATGAAATGATTCCTGCTGGTCCCTGAACACAGATTTAGTTTAGAGATACAGCGCGGAAACAGACGTCCGCGCCAACCAGCGATCCCTGCACACTAACACCACCCTACACACGCCAGGGACAATTTCTTTCCTTTTATACCAAGCCAATGTACAAACCTGTACATCTGGGAGAAAACTGAAAATCTTGGAGAAAACACATGCAGGTCTCGGGGAGAACACACAAACTCCGTACAGACAGCACCCGTGGTCAGCGTCGAACCTGGATCTCTGGCGCTGTAAGGCAGCAACTACTACCGCTGTGCCACCGCGCGGCCCTAATGGATATGAAGGATGACAAAATGGGCCAGATCTTGACAACAAACTGCAAAGGGACCCAAGCTCTGAAGAATGTTTGTGCAATGAACTTGTTTTGCTTCTGCGACTCTAAGTGTATATCCATCGTGCACAGTCAACAAATCCAAGCAATAACTATTTCAACTGATGAAAAGTCACTCAATAAATGCTCCGTTAAACCAAAAAGTAACAGAATCTGTAGTTGATTATCCTGCCAACATTCAGAATATATGCAGTTCAATTACTAGGTCCCAAACTCTGATTGCTCAGTTATTTTTCATCAGGTACAATTGTTTTAAATATCTAATTAAAGGCTTAACAACAACCAAGATTTGTTTTGTTGCTTTCTTGTGCAAGAGGTGCCAGCATTTCTATTGGAACTTTACTTCAAGATATCCTTAACCACTGCAGTTCAGACAGATTTCTTCTGAAAAAAGTTTGTTACAGGAGCTGAATTAGGCCATTCGGCCCATCAACATATCTCTTTGCTATTCATGCCAATGGCCTTTCTTGGCTTCTATGTATTTCATAAGTTCATGAGTAATCAGAACAGAATTAGGCCATTCGGCCCATCAAGTCTACTGCGACATACAATCATGGTTGATCTATCTTTCCCTCCTAACCCCATTCACCTGCCTTCTTCCCATAACCCCCGACACCCCTACTAATTAAGAATCTGTCAATTTGCATCATAAAAATACCCATTGACTTGGCCTCCACAGCCTTCTGTGGCAATGATTTCCACGGATTCACCACCCTCTGACCAAAGAAATTCCTCCTCATCACCTTTCTGAAGGTTTAGCTTAGTTTAGAGATACATCGCTGAAACAGGCCCTTTGGCCCACCGGATCCATGCCGACCAGCGATCCCCGCTTATTAACACTATCTTGCACACACCAGGGACAATTTTTACATTTACCAAGCCAATCTACCTACAAACCTGCACGTCTTTGGAGTGTGGGAGGAAACCGAAGATCTCGGTTAAGACCTCCGTACACACAGCACCTGTAGACGGGATAGAAGCAGTGTCTCCGGCGCTGCAAGCGCTGTAAGGCAGCAACTCAAATAATTTTTTTTTAAATCATGGAAACAGAAAATAGGTGCAGGAGTGGACCATTTGGCCCTTCGAGGCAGCACCACTGTTCAATATGATCATAGCTGATCATCCAAAATCAGTACCCCCATTCCTGCTTTTTCCCCCCATATCCCTTGATTCCATCAGCCCTTCGAGCTGAATCTCTTGAAAACCTTCAGTGAATTGGCCTCCACTGCCGCGTCATGGTCACGGTGGTGAGCAGGTAGAGTTGCTGCCTGACAACGCCAGTAGTCACAGAGAGATGTGGCAGAGAATTCCAAAGATTCACAACTCTCTGGGTGAAAATGTTTTTCCTCATCTTAGTCCTAAATGGCCTTCCCCTTATTCTTAAACTGTGACCCCTGGTTCTGGACTCCCCCAACACCGGGACCATTTTTCCTGCATCTAGCCTGTCCAATCCCTTAAACATTTTAGATGTTTCTACTGTAAGATTCCCTCTCATCCTTCTAAATTCCTGTGAGTACAAGCCCAGTCGACCCATTCTTTCATCATATGTCAGTCCCGCCATCCTGGGAATTAACCTGCTGAACCAACACTACACTCCATCAATAGCAAGAATGTTCTTCCTCAAATCAGGAGACCAAAACTGCACACAATACTCCAGGTGTGGTCTCACCAGGGCCCTGCAACTACAGTAGGACCTCCTTGCTCCTAAACTCAAATACTCTCACAATGAAGGCCAACATGCCATGAGCATCAAGAGTTGGAAATCATGGGAAATCACATACAAATCGGGAAAAAAGGTCACTTATTTTTGTGCAGATAACAAAAGCAGAGTATTTATTAAATTGTGAAAGACCAGGTAGTGTTGATGCTCAGAGAAACACGTAATTAAAAAAATCAAAAGGCCGGAATTTTCTAGTTTTACATGTAATTTAGTCAGTTCGGCAATGCCAACAGCAAAACAGGTCTTTAATCATTCTTATGAGAGTAATACATTATTTATGTCATGCCAACATTGGAAACTACCACAGTGCAGCAAAGAACCTTAGAACAGGGGTTCCCAACCTTTGTCATCCCATTTACCCCAGGCAACTTTAATAGCACATAACAATGTTATTTCACATATTTATGAACAATTAATGATGAACAGATACTAGTATTTCAGAACCAAACACAGTCAGTCATTGAGGAAAAAAAGTGCAAATCCAGAATCAACAAATTTACCCCCTGGGTAGGCAAACTGTACCCCCGGGTAAATTTTAACCCTGGCCTTAGAAGAAACAATGGGATGTATGGGTTATGCGACTCATGGTCACAGTGGTGACCAGGTAGAGTTGCTGCCTGACAACGGCAATAGTCACAGAGAGATCGTACGGACTTCCAGCAGACAGCACCCATGGTCAGGGTCAAACCTGGGACTCTGGCGCCGTGAGGCAACAGCTTTATCGCTGCGCCACCGTGCTGTTTGATGAGCATGCAGATTAAAGCACTCAAACAGTGAATATGGGCACTATTGCCAAAGGGCAAAATGGCACAGTGACCTTTAACCCGCCACCAAAGTGACGTAATCCAAAGCAACTACATCAAGGGAAAGCAGTGGCTGTAATAAATGTTCATCCGGTTTGGAGCTTGAGGAGTCTTCTGCTCTCCCTTGATATTTGATACTTAAAAAAAAGTATTAAACTTTATTCAGAGTAAAAATATATACACAAAATAAGATAGACACAAAATGGTGGAGTGACTCAGCGGGACAGGCGGCACCTCTGGAGAGAAGGAATGGGTGACGTTTCGGGTCGTGACCCTTCCTCAGACAGACTGTGTCGGAGACCAGGGTTCGATCCTGACTGCGGGTGCTGTCTGTGCAGAGTTTGTACGTCCTCCCCGTGACCTGCGTGGGTTTTCTCCGAGATCTACAGTTTCCTCCCACACTCCAAAGACGTACAGGTTTGTAAACTAATTGGCTCGGTACCAGCGGAAATTGCCCCAGTGTGTGTAGGATAGTGTTGGTGCGCGGGGATCGCTGGTCGGCGCAGACTCGGTGGGCCGATGGTCCTGGTTCTGCGCTGTATCTCTAAACTAAAACTAAGCTGAAGCACAGCTTCAAAGCAATCAAGTCACCATTAAGACCAAATTATTTTTACTTTAAACTACCGAGTAAATTAAACACAGTCGTCCAAACTAACAAATAAATTGGCAACTCTTGAAATGTTCTCTGTAGACCCATAGATGGCCCTTTATTTCACCGCAGTGACAGCTTACACAGTCACAGATAGTGACTGGAAGTGTTCAATACCACTGTGGATCTTTGAGGTGATAAACTTGAATAAAGATCCTCTGACGAGCCTCAGCCCTCTCACACTGACTCGTCACCACAGACAAATGGCAGCTCTGTTTGTGGTACAAGGCCTTCCTTTGACTGGAGCTGCTCATCTGTATTTGTGAATGCGACCTCTTTCTCTACTTCACCACGTTCAAAATGCCAGCGGCATCCATGCCCTGCACACTGAAAGCTCATTCATCCCGTTCATGTTAGCCGATAACACTGTGAAATGCTGCCGAAACTTAGTTAATCTGGCCCTCTCCGGAATAAGCATTACAATCGGCCCGGCATCCATCATTAAACAAGCAATGTCGACTGCCTCTCAGGGAGAGACTGGGGTTTGGTTTCAGTCTGGCTTAAGGACCTGTCCCACCAGCATGCAACTCTATGCGATTAGCGCGACCTAACGTGGTTGCTTGAGCCGTCCGGCGTCGCGGGGCCGGTCCCACTTCGATCGCCGGAGCCATGCGGAATTGTGCGGAGTTCGTCCCGAGTTCGTCCCGACACCGCGCGGGGCTCCGGAAAACTGACTATGTCCAAAAATTCCGCGCGGCAATGGCTTGTCGGCTCGCAGTCGCCTCGACATTTACACACCGCCCCGACGTCATGCCTCCGTGAACCCATCTGCAGGTGCCTCCGTGACCCTCTATGTGTGTAGCTCTGTGGCCCTCTGTGTGTGTGCCTCGGTGCCCCTCTCTGTGTGCCCCTCTCTGTCCTGGCGAACTTACCTTAGACTTCGCTCCAAGTTCGCCTCACTTTGCGCCGCGTTGCGCCACTCACCCGACCTCCACGCTGCCCCTACTGCCGTTTGGTTGCGCTTGCCGCATGCAGGCGCATGCTGGTGGGAACTGCCCTGCACAGGGGATCACCCGACCTCCCCGCAGCACCCACTTCTAGTCTGATCGCGTTCATCGCATAGAGTTGCATGCTGGTGGGACAGGCCCTTTAGAGATACAGAGTGGCCCTTTGTCCCACCATGTCCGCACCGACCAACGCACATGATCACTGCCCTACACGCACTAGGGGCAATTTTTCATGTTTACTGCACCAAGCAAATTAACCTACAGACCTTGCGGGGTGGGAGGAAGCCTAAGTTCTCGGAGAAAGCCCACGCAAGTCACGGGGAGAATGTACAAACTCTGCACAAACAAGCACCCGCAGTCAGGATCGAACCCGGGTCTCCGGCGCTGAAAGGCAACAACTCTACCGCTGTGCCATCGTACCACCATATTGTTGCAGATTTTTAAACAATACATTAAAAGAGATGGGTTTTTTGTATCGCTGCGTACACATTTAGAACGGAGACGAGGAAACGCTTTTTCACACAGAGAGTTGTGAGATTGTGGAATTCTCTGCCTCAGATGGCAGTGGAGGCCAATTCGCTGGATACTTTCAAGAGAGAGCTAGATCGGACTTAAAGATAGCAGAGTCAGGGGATATGGGGGGGAAGGCAGGAACGGTGGGGTGCTGATTGTGGATGATCAGCCATGATGTCATTGAATGGTGGTGCTGGCTCGAAGGGCCGAATGGCCTACTCCTGCACTATTGTAAATCCTATCCTCCCAATCATTACTTTGCTCCCTGCGCAGTAATTCAAATTTACATTTTCTAGTGGGTTTTCTTGTTTCACTTTCTCCACATCTCAGAGCAGATTTTGATATTTTGACCGACTGGCTTGCAGAGGCTTCCCGCTGCTTTACCCGTCTCAGATCTCAGGAGAATGCTGTGCCCAGGCAGGATCAGGGTGATTGAAATCACAGCTGACGGTTCCAAACTGCCTTTCCTTTCAAAAGACCTTGAAAAGGTAATTTTAAATCAACTTATTTATGCCTTATCTTCACCAAAATTCCATCCCAGAAACTTTCCAATCAGGTTTCAGGGCCCACCACAGCACAGAGTCTGCCTTGTTGAAGATATATAAACGACCTACTTCTCACCGTTGACTCCAGCAACTGTGCAATCCTGCTCCTTCTCAACCTCAGTGCTGCATTCGATATAGTGGACCACACCATCCTAATTGACCGTCTCCGGTACGGGGTTGGTATTGATGGCACTGCCCTGAGCTGGTTCGTCTCCTATTTCAAAGATAGGAGCTTCTCTACTAACATAGGTAACTCTTTATCCTACCCAGCTAGCCTTTGCTGCGGGGTTCCACAAGGTTCCATCCTAGGCCCCATTCTTTTCTCCCTGTACATGCTACCTTTAGGCCAAGTCACCCAAAAGCACGGCATTTCCTTCCACTGCTATGCAGACGATACCCAACTCCCCCTCAACCCCAATAAACGATCAAATCTACTTGGGGACAGAAAAGGCTGGAGAAACTCAGCAGGTGCAGCAGCATCTAAGGAGCAAAGGAGATAGACGACGTTTCGGGTCGAGAGCCTTCTTCAGACTGCGGGGTTCCACAAGGCTCCAACCTTCCTAAGTAGATCAAATCTACTTAACCTTTTCAACTGCCTCGAAGATATAAAGTGTTGGATGGCCCAGAACTTCCTCCAACTAAACGAAAGTCTGAGGTCATCCTACTCGGCCCCTCGGACTCCATCAAAATGATAGCAGGCAGCCTTGGTAGCCTTTCCCCATTACTTAAACCTCACGTCAAAAACCTTGGCTTGATATTTGACTCCGCGTTGAAATTTCACAAACAAGTCAATGCCATGGTAAAAGCTAGCTTCTTCCAACTTAGAACGATAGCAAAAATAAAACATTTCCTCTGATTTAACAACCTTGAAAAGATCATCCATACATTTATCTCCTCCCGCCTCGATTACTGCAATTCCCTTTACACTGGCATCAGCCAATGCTCCCTGTCCTGCCTGCAACTGGTCCAAAACGCCGCAGCGAGACTCCTGACGGGCACCTGAAAAAGGGACCACATCACCCCGATTCTGGCCTCCCTCCACTGGCTCCCTGTGCGGCTCCGAATAAATTTCAATATCCATCTTAATGCTTACAAAGTCCTTAACGGGCTTGCCCCCACCTACATCAAAAATCTGCTTACCCACCACACCACCTCCAGGTCCCACAGATCGGCCGACTTGGGGTTACTGATCATCCCGTGGTCTAGGCATTAGCTCAGGGGTGACTTGGACTATGGAACAGCATCCCTCTTCCCATCAGAACTGCCCCATCCATCAACTCTTTTTTCTACTCTCAAGCCTTTCTCGAGGTCCTCTGAGGGATCGCTGTATTTATTTATGTAATGTTGATCTATGTACCACTGTTCGTAGCAAGTTAGCACCTGCACTAATGTAAAGCACTTTGGTCAATGAGAGTTGTTTTTAAATGTCCTATAGAAATAAAATTGACTTGACGTCCACAGAAAGTCTCTGGATGATACTTCAAGCAACTTTTTGGAAATACCGCACGGAAACAGCCTCTTCGGCCCACGTCGACCATCCATCACCCGTTCACACTAGTTTCGGTGCTTTCCCACTTTCTCCTCCACTCCCTTCACACCAGTGGCAATTTTACAGAGGCCAATTCTCTGGGTGGCTTGGTAACACAGCGATAGAGTTGCTGCTTTGCAGACCCGGGTTCGATCCATCTGTGCTGTCTGTTCAGTATTTGCGGCTGGTGCAGACAGGGTGGGCCGAAGGGCCTTTTTCCATGCAATATCTCCAATCTAAACTCAGTTCACTACACAAACCGCAATTTTATCCCACACCATTGCCACTCATGTGGCTAACTGGCATGAAATCCCTTCCCTTATTTTGAGGGGCGTCTCCACCACACCCTGACCCCCCCCCCCTCCCATGTCCAGCTGCAGAAGGACCCTAGACTGTTCCCCTACCACACAGAGGCTTGGCATTGGCTGCTCCGAGCTTCAGTGCGTCCCTCAGCATTTACTCGTGCAGCGGGCCAGTCGGCAACATTCCCCGACGACCATCTCGCCCTGCTGGGTAGTCAACAAAGCTCGGGCGGACCAAAGAGCGTCTTTCACCGAGTTGATGACCTTCCAGCAGCACTCGATGTCAGTCTCTGAATGTGTCCCTGGCAACAGTCCATGCTTCACAGAGTCCTCTGTGATGGAGCTGTTCGGAATAAATCACGACAGGGACCCTTGCAAACCTTTCCAGACTCTCTTTGTAAACTCACACTCTGCGAAGAACTGTCTCCTCTCAATAGCAGCCATCCCAAGGGAAGAGTGCGCTGATAGCGAGGTTCAGACAGTGCAGGAAGGTTCTGACTGGGATGTTCACCCGTCACCGCCAGCCAAGCCAGGTCTTGATGGTGAAGGGGACGGATTTAAAAAAAAAAACATTTTTGGACCGACTCTTATTTATTTAATTGGAATACAGCTTTAATACAACTTGGCTCCATTTCCACAGCTGGTTAACGATGAAAAGTCCTTTTTTCCCGCCGTAGCAACCAGAGTCTTGCGAAGGTCCGAGGGCGGAGAGAGCTAGATCCCACCCCCAGTATTATACTCCCTTCATTGGCTCCCTGCGAGATCCAGGATAGACTATAAAGGTCCTCCCACCTTCATTGTTATGCTCTGTCTGTCCGCCTCTCCCTCCTCCACCAATGCATTCTACTCTTCCTCCTCAGTCTACGGAATTTCACTGCCACGTATCACATGTGATAACAAAGTACTAATCGCTCAATCTCAGGACCCCCATAGAACCAGAACAGCAGCAAGTTACCTTCACACCCACCCCAGGAACCATCTAGGAAAGTTTGCAACAAAAAAAATCGTTTAAATACTACGACAGACTTGCCTGCGTTTGGCTTTGCTCTTTGAAGGAATTTACATAGGATTAAACTGCTAATTTTGAAACCAGAAATAATAAATTTGCATAGAAGCCAATCAGCCAGAAATAACTTTAATTGAGATGGAATATATTTGCATGGACGTGGAACCAACTAACCAAAGCAAGAAATCTGTATAATTTGTACATAAGGAAGCATGTTTATTAGCCCATCATGTCAAGGTGCAACACAGGAGGTCAAATGCTAGATACAGTGGCATTCATAGGAGGTGGGCTTGGAGAGGAGGATGCTTCTTAATCTGCAGAGCATCCTGGACAACACAGCTCACCCCCTCCGTGACACACTGGTCAACCCGAGGAGCACCTTCAGCAACAGACTGATTCCACCAAGATGCAGCACAGAACGCCACAGGAGATCCTTTTTCCCTGTGACTATCAAACTGTACAACTCCTTACCGTTCTGTCATGGGGTAGACCGTCTCCCCTTCCCCCTCCCCGATCTCTGCACATCTCCAATCCTTTCCACTCATCACTTTAATTTCATGCATCTTGTGTTCTACGACTGTTGGCAGATACATTTCCCTCCTGGGAGAGATTAGATTAGATTCCTTTTATTGTCATTCAGACCTTTCGGTCTGAACGAAATTGTTACCATGCAGTCATAACATATAATAAAAGAAACCAAAAAAAAACCAAAACCACAATAAACACATATTCAACATCCACGAGGCACCTCCTCACTGTGGTGGAAGGCAAAAGTCTTAAGTCATAAATAAAGTTCTATTGTATCGTAACTGTGTATAACATATATTAGCTGGTGTACACAATGTGCATCCCCCCATGATGCTCCTCCGATTCCCTCGGTTAAAACACTAACAGCTCTGACCCACGGTACGAGTTCATTCCAAGAGCTCTCCCGAGTTTAAAAAAAAAACCAAACTCGTGGTGAGCACGGAGAATGAACGTAGCGAGTACGTCGGAGCCCAGGGACGTCTCTTAGAGGCAACGGCAAGTACTCAGGAAGACTCGCTAACGGCAGATAAGCACGGGAACACTCGTGAAGATTTTTCAACATGCTGAAAAATGTCCACGAGAGCCTACGTACCGAAGAGTGGCCATTTTCATAAATCTCCGAGTTTGAATCAGGGCAAACTCGGGAGAGTTCTTGGAATGAACTCGTACTGTGGGACAGGGCTTTATCACTGTCAGCTCACCAAGATATGTAGGAAGGAGCTGCAGATGATGCTTGATAGCCGAAGATACACACAAAATGCTAGCGTAACGCATTGGGTTGAGGAAAGGATATTTCAGCCATGATTCAATGGCAGAGTAGATTTGGTGGGCCGAATGGCCCAAATCTGCTCCTATCACTTATGAACAAGTTTAGGTTCGGGATACTGTGCAGAATCAGGCCTACAGAGTCAGGCCTACAGAGTCCACCTATCAACTGGTTCTACCCTACACACTCGGGGCAATTTTACAGAAACCAATTAACGTAAAATCCCACACATCGTTGGAATGTGGGAGGAAACCCGAGCGCCAGTGGAAAACCCCCGCAGGTCACTGGGAGAACGGACAAACTCCGTACAGACAGTACCTGCAGTCGGGATCGAACCTGGGTCTCTGGTGCCGTAAATCAGAAACTCTACCACTGCGCCCCCCCCCCATTGTTTCTTAAACAATGAGTAATCCCACAATAAGATGGTTACGGTTCAGATCCGATTTGATATATAGCTTGCATAATAAGATGAAGCATTACAACCTAAGCAAATTAAAAACATATTCGACCTGCTCATCATTTTTTTGGCACTGATGAGAGTATTAATAGGACAAACATCACCTTCAGGCAAGATCACATTGCGGACATCTCATCGAGTTGCAATGCACTTGTTCCATGTTAAAATGTGATAGATTTTCAGATTATCCTTGAAGAAGGGTGGCGCAGCGGTAGAGTTGCTGCCTTACAATGCATGCAGCACCGGGGATCATTCTCCTATGACCGCGTGAGTTTTCTCTGAGATCTTCGGTTTCCACTGGCCCTCGGGTTTCCTCCCACACTCCAAAGACGTACAGGTTTGTAGGTTAATAGGCTTGGTCCGAGTGTAAATTGCCCCTAGTGCGTGTAAGATGGAGTTTGTTAGGCGCTTTCACCTCCCCCTCCATCATCGGAAGCTTAAATACCAGGAGTCTCCCAGAACTCTCTCTTCTTCGTCGACCCTGGCTAGTGAACTGGCTGCTGGTGTGAGCTGCAGGAGGCCTGGCCACATGGCATAGCACTTTGTGTATTGTTATCTATATTTGTCATTTAATGTTGAATTGGGACTGATAAGGGCTGACCTGAGGGTTTTTGTGTATTTTGTTTCAGGGTTATCTCCATTTTGGCAGGTTAGAGACTCTGGCTCGACGGTCCATTGCGAGGCTGGCTGGAGCACTGTTATATTTGTTTGTTAGTCTATTCTTGTCCCCGTGTTGTTTAAATCAGATGTGGGTTATGTCTTCTCTTAACTAAATTAAAGACTACTTTCTCGAACTTGAACCTGTTTATTGACTATGTTACACGGCTCTGAGGTACCTGCCTTCGGGAGTCAGACTTTGAAATCTATGTTGAGGACTTACTGCCTGGAGTTTGAGTAAGACTAGGATGAGGGGGTTCATCTAGTTATGTTTGCGTGAGGTCGTGCAGGAGTCTTTAGGGTTCAGTCCTGCTGACCTGGTGTTCGCGCATACTGTTCGTGGTTCATTGAGGGTCCTGAAGGAGAAATGGTTGCAGGAGAATTCAAAACGTAGTATTTTAGACCACGTCTGTACTTTTAGGTCAAGACTGCCAAGGGCATGCAAACTGGCAATGGGTAATCTTGCTCAGTCTAGGATGAAGGGCTGGTTCAACAGGAAGGCTTCTAGTAGGAATTTTTCTCCAGGTGACAAGGTCCTGGTGTTGTTGCCTATTCCTGGTTCCAGTCTGCAGGCTCGGTATAGTGGTCACTATCAGGTGGTTAAGAAGTTGGTGCAAGAGATTACGTTATTGGTACCCCTGATCGGAGACGCAAGACTCAGCTCTGTCATGTCAACATGCTGAAGCAGTACCATGAGCAGGAACATGTACAGGTTGATACGCACTGGAGTAACAATGCTCAATATCCAACAACTTCATTACCTGACCAAAAACCTTTGACATGAAGTTGGAACCTTGGTCACTCTGCACAACCTTGGGCAAACCGAACAATGAAAAAAACTTAGTGAGAGACTTCACAACGGCAGGGGCAGTTATGTTACGCAAAGGGACCACCTCCGGAAAGCGGGTAGACGCACACATAATTGTCAATAAAAACTTGTTGCCCACCCTTGTCCGAGGGAGAGGACCCACACAATCAACTAGAATCCGTTAAAACTGCTCCCCGACCACAGGGATTGGATATAAAGGCGCAGGAACAATTGATTGGTTCATCTTTCCTGCCACCTGGCAAATGTGACAACACCTGCAGTGCTGCTTCACGTCCTTTTTCAACCCTGGCCAAGAAAATTCCGTAGGATATGGTCATACGTCTTATTCATCCCCAAATGTCCACCCAGAGATCCATCATGAGCCAAACAGAGTATCTCGTCCCTATACCGACGAGGTATCACAATCTGATCGACCGCGTTCCAATCATCATGCCCTGACATATCCAAGGGAGATGACTTTCGCATCAGTAAGCCATTCTTCAGAAAATACCCCTTTGCTGTGGAATCCCCCTCGGGCACCGCGCAGTCGAACAGATCCAATAAACCTGGATCATTCTTTTGCTCCTCAACCAGTCGGTCACGTGACAGCACATTTTCAAACAAGACCCCATCTTGAGATGTAGAAACACCCTTCACAACACAGGATCCATCATCCTAATCCCCAAAAATGCTCTCACTCAGGTCCACTACATCTTCAAACTTTGCCTGGCTCTTAGCCATAGCCCTCATGACAGCACAAGCTGTGAAGACCTTCGGATGCTGCATAGCCAATCTATCAGGACTCCGCACCACCGGAACAGCCGTCACCTCAGGAGTAATGAAAACTCTACCTCCTGCCAAGTCATTCCCCAAAATCACAGAAACTCCCGCAATGGGAAAACATGGCCATAGCCCAACAATTACCCAGCCTGAAACCAACTCGGACTCGAGACTCACGGTATGCAAAGGCACTACCATGTCCTCCAACCCGAATCCTACCACAGGGACACTGGATCCAACCAATGACTCCCCAGAAAACGGCAGTACACTATCCAATATAAAGGACTGAGTAGCACCAGTATCACGCAAATGGATACTGGAATTCTATGACCCACATCCTCTAGAGAAACAAAACCTTTTGTGATGAATGCAGAATAATTCCTACACTCATCAGACACAGGCATCCCAGGAACTACAGGTGCTTTTTTGTGTACCCACCAAAGCCACAGGCTTTGCATTTGTCTTGTGCAGGACGGGACATGACTTTAAGATGTGCCCGCTCCCTTTAAAATAGTAGCACACAGGACCTTCCTTTGTCCTGAAATCGCCGTCAACCTTATCAGCTCGGATCTCCCCCTGTATCATTGTGCTGACACTTGCAGGCACAGAAACAGCTTTGACACTGCCACCGGCGACACCACCATGATTAACCTGCCGTGCACCAAAACTATAGGATCGCCCAACAAACTCCGTTTTATGAGTCAATACATACTCATCTGCTAACACCGCAGCCTTAGACACGTCCGTCACCTTCTGCTCATTAAGGTAAGTAGCAACCCTCTCAGGGAGACAGTTCTTAAAGTCTTCCATAATCATCAAGGCCCGCAGCAGCTCAAAATCCTTCACTCCTTAAGAAGCGCACCACCTGTCAAAAAGTGCCTCCTTCTCCCAAACAAACTCCACATAAGTCTGAATGTCAAACTTCCTAAAGCGCCGGAACTTCTGCCGGTATGCCTCTGGAACTAATTCATAAGCCCTTAATACCGTAGACTTCACACACTCATAGTCCCGACTGTTGTCAAGAGATAAAGATGAGTACACCTCCCGTGCTTTACCCACAAGGACACACTGCAATAGCAAGGACCACATGTCCCTGAGCCACTTCAAGGACGAAGCCACCGGTTCAAACACTGCAAAATACTTGTCCACATCCTTCTCATTAAACGGGGGAACCAGGCGGATGTTCTTCCTCATTTCAAACTCCCTTTCCCCAGAAAAAACTCGGGAGGCATTCAATTCCTTCTCCCGCCGCTCGAGGTGTTTCATCTCAAGCATGAGCTCTTTCTCTCTTAAGGCCATCTCCTCCTTTTTTATTTCAAGCTCTAACTCCCTCAATCGAATGAAATCCCCCATTTCCTGACCAGGCTATGTAGAAGATAGAGGACTGTCTGCCTCAGCAGGCAATACCCCACTCCTCTTCAATGCAGACCATAACACCGACTTTATAGACTCATTCTTCAAATGCTTATCAATAGGCACATTATAGCTCTCTGCCAGCACAATCAAATGCTCCTTCGTACATTCGTCAAACAACTCCCGACTAGGAGCCTCAGTAAAGTCCTCCACTTTAAACTCCATATCAAATGTAGGACTAAACCACCAGCCAAACCCTGGGCACAAATGTTACCACAAACGGAAGAGAAAAAAAAAATCTCCTCACAACACAAACTTCCTCAGTTACTAGAAGCCTACCAAAAAAACCCAAAACTGTCTAGGGTCCTCAAAGCTTAGGACGAGCCCCCAAGGTTGGTGCAAGGGATTACATTATTGGTACCCCTGATCGGAGGCGTAAGACTCAGCTCTGTCATGTCAACATGCTGAAGCAGTACCATGAGCAGGAGCATGTACAGGTTGATAGGGAGGAGCTGTGTTCTTCAGTTTTGTCTAAGCCAGTTTTGGCTGTAGTAGTGCTGCCCGCTGACATGGGTGGTGATGTGGGTGAGGCATGGTTGGCTGTGACAGTGACACAGGGAAAGCTGTGCAACTCTGCAGCTTTGTAGTCACTTCCCTTGCGGTTGTCTCATTTGTCTGGAAGTCAGCGGGATGATCCGCTTGCTTTGGTGGGGTCAAATGGGTCACTGTTCTCGGATGTGCCTTCTCAGACACCTGTGCTGCAGCATGACATTGACGTGGCCGGTGCTGCGCCAATTAAACAGCATCCGTATCGGGTCAACCCTGACACGCGTCATCGCCTAAGAGGTCAGGTTGACTATATGCTGCAGCTTGCAATTGCTGAACCTAGTTGTAGTCCGTGGAGTTCTCAGTGTCAGCTGGCTACGAAGGCTAATGGGGAGGACAGGTTTTTGCATGGACTTTCGGAAGGTGAATGGTGTAACTAAGCCGGATTGCTATCCTCTTCCACGGATGGAGGATTGCGTAGATCATGTGGGAAGTGCATCTTTTGTGCCTGTTGTACTTGCTAAAAGGGTATTGGCAAGTTCCCTTGACTAGGCAGATGAGGGAGATCTCTAGCGTTCGTTACGCCTGATAACTTTCTTCAGTACACGGTGATGGCATTGTCTGGTTTGTCCTTCTGTGAAGCATACCCTGATGATTTAGTTGTGTGCTCCAGGTCTTGGATCGAACAGATCGGTCATCTGAAGGAGGTATTTTGTCATCTAGCAGAGGCAAACCTAACGATCAATCTGGGGAAGTGTAAGTTTGGCCAGGCCACGGTGACGTATCTGGGCAAGATGGTGGGCCGGGGTCAGGTTCGCACTCTCGAGGACAAGGTGGGACATATTGTCGCATTTCCTGTTCCAACATCTAGAACTGAACTCCGCAGGTATCTGGCTATGGTTGGGTACTATAGGGGGTTCTGTCCAAACTTTGACAGATTTGCTGAGTCCGAAGGTAGCTTTTGTGTGGTCCGCTGAGTGTCAACAAGCCTTTGATCACACTAAAGGTCTTCTGGTGCGCGCACCTGTGCTTGCGGCACCTGATTTTGAGCGTCCATTTCAGATGGCAGTGGATGCTAGTGATCGTGGGGTTGGTGGGGTTCTTATACAGGATGATTCAGATGGGGTGCGGCATCCAGTTTCATACTTCTCCAAGAAGTTTAATCCCCATCAGAGGTGGTACTCCACCATTGAGAAAGAAACCCTTGCTGTGTTAATGTCTCCGAGTCATTTCGAGATTTATGTGGGCTCCTCAAATGTCCCCGTCATCATATTCACAGATCATAACCCTTTGGTTTTTTTGCAGAACATGAAGAATAAGAACCGGCGGTTAATGAGCTGGAGTTGGCAGCTGCAAGAATACAACCTGTAGTTCAGGCACATCAGGGGCAAAGATAATATCTTGGCTGACGCCTTGTGGCGCCAGTAGCGTTTTAGTACTGAATAGTTTCTTCCGAAGCTTATTCAGTATCTTTGGGTGGGGGTGTTAGGCGCCCCCCCCCCCCCCCCCAGTGAATGCAATGTACTTACTTTTTCTGTTTCTCTCCTGAGTGCAGGCCCCGTGGCTGGGAGTCAGGAATTAAGGGGTTAAGGGCTCCTGTACCCGATTGGCCAAGCTGCCTTAGGTGACGGGTGACTGATCAGAAGCTTAAATACCAGGAGTCTCCCAGAACTCTCTCTCTCTTCTTCGTCGACCCCGACTAGTGAACAGGCTGCTGGTGTGAGCTGCAGGAGGCCTGGCCACATGGCATAGGACTTTGTGTATTGTTACCTATATTTGTCATTTAATGTTGAATTGGGATGGATAAGGGTGTTTTCATGTATTTTATTTCAGGGTTATATCCATTTGGGCAGGTTAGAGACTCTGGTTCGACGGTCCATTGCAAGGCTGGCTGGAGCACTGTTATATTTGTTTGTTAGTCTAGTCTCATCCCTGACTGTTGTTTAAATCAGGTTTGGGTTTTTATCTTCTCTTAACTATATTAAAGACTATTTTCTCGAACTTAAACCTGGTTTTTGACTATGTTACGCTGCTCAGAGGTACCGGCCTTCGGGAGTCGTAACAGTGTTAATATGCAGGGTTCGCTGGTCGGTGCTGTCTGGGTGGGCCGAGGGGCCTGTTTTCGCGCCGCATCTCCAAATGAAACTAAAGTGTGGTACAAACAGCAGCAAAAAAGGATGGGTGATATATTGGATTGTGCTGAAGTAGGGTCCCGATACGAAACATCATCCATCTTTTTTTCTCCAGAGATCTTGCCTAAACCGTTGAGTTCCTCCAGCACTTTGTGTCTATCTTCGGTATGAGCCAGCATCTGCAGTTTCTTAGTACAGGAACAGAATCTTACTCGTCACAATCAGCTTCATTGTGGTTCAGCATTGCTTTTGTCTAATCTTATTCATTTCCAACGTCGGTCCTCTGTGGACCAAGTAATGGCTCCAGTAGAACCAGATGGATTTGACAATGACATGCCAAACTGTTGGCACAGGGAACTGCTGGCGCTGGAATCTTGTGTAGAAACATAGAAAATAGGTGCAGGAGTAGGCCATTTGGCCCTTCGAACCTGCACCAGCATTCAATATGATCATGGCTGATCATCCAACTCAGTATCCCTTACCTGCCTTCTCTCCATACCCCCTGATCCCTTTAGCCACAAGGGCCACATTTAACTCCCTCTTAAATATAGCCAATGAACCGGCCTCAACTACCTTCTGTGGCAGAGAATCCCAAAGATTCACCACTGTGTAAAAAATGTTTTTCTCATCTCGGTCCTAACATTTTCCCCCCTTATCCTTAAACTGTGACCCCTTGTCCTGGACTTCCCCAACACCAGGAACAATCTTCCTGCATCTAGCCTGTCCAACCCCTTAAGAACTTTGTAAGTTTCTATAAGATCCCCCCTCAATCTTCTAAATTCTTGCGAGTACAAGCCGAACCCCCTCAATCTTCTAAATTCTAGCGAGAACACACAGCTGGAGCAACTCAGCAAGTCAGGCAGCATCTGTGGCAGACCAAGTCTGAAGAAATGTCCCGATCCAAAACGCCGCCCATCCATGTCCTCCAGAGATAGGCACAAAGTGCTGGAGTAACACAGCAGGTCAGGTAGCATCTCTGGAGGAAAAAGGATGGGTGACATTTGATAAGTTCTGGGAGCAAAATTAGGCCACGCGGCCCAAAAGGTTTACTCCGCCATTCAATCATGGCTGATCTATCTCTCCCTCCTAACCCCATTCTCCCTCCTTCACCCATAACCGTCGACATCGTACTAATCAAGAATCTGTCAAACCCTCACCTCCAGCTACAAATTAAGCGAATTAAAGTAGGCAGCTCTAATAATTGGATGCAGATGAAATACTTCAAATTATGCGTGAGACAAAAACTGCCATAAAACTGATATTAGGGCAGATTCTCTCCAGAGATGCTGCCTGCCCCGCAGAGTTCCTCCAGAATGTTGTGTCTATCTTCTGTTTAAACCAGCATCTGCAGTTCCTTCCTCCACATATTGATAGGTTTGGTTGGTCTGAAGGCGGGATGATCCCACTGGAAGAGAACTGGGTGGAGGGATTGTGAAGAGAATGCCAGGGTGATTACATGGCCTGCAACACAAGAGTCGTGACTGCTGAAGAAGTGAGAGCTGATGTAACATTTTTGGGTCTGACAAAAGTATCCAGCAAGTTAAAAATTCATAACTTCACTATTGCTGCAACCAACTAAAAAATAACCCATCCTTGCCCGTCAAGAGTAAATGGAGAGCTCAAGCCTCAACTACTAAATGTCAGAAATATTTATTGAATTTTAGATCGGTCTTTCATGTGGAAATTATGCTAATCGTACATAAAATTATAATGTTGAACCAACAGCGACAGGATGCCAAATGTCTGTTGGATATTTTGCCACGATGGCCAATGCTGTGCTGTGATCTCTCAAAGAAAATTGAAAAAGCAGGAATAACTCAAAGTCGGGCAGCATCTGTGGCAGGGAACTAAGAGTTAAGGTATGGGCGGCAGTGGGAGAATTGATGCTGCCTTACAGCGCCAGGGACCATGGTTCAATCCCGACTACAGGCGCTGTCTGTGTGGATTTTGCACATTCTCTCTGTGACCGCATGGGTTAGGGTCTCAACCCAAACATCACCCATTCCTGCTCTCCAGAGATGCTGCCTGTCCTGCTGAGTTACCCCAGCATTTTGTGTCTACCTTCGATTTAAACAATTTAAGTCAGTGGAATTCTCTGCCTCAGAGGGCGGTGGAGGCAGGTTTTCTGGATGCTTTCAAGAGAGAGCTAGATAGGGCTCTTAAAAATAGCGGAGTCAGGGGATATGGGGAGAAGGCAAGAACGGGGTACTGATTGGGGATGATCAGTCATGATCACATTGAATGGCGGTGCTGGCTCGAAGGGCCGAATGGCCTACTCCTGCACCCATTGTCTAAACTAACCTCTGCAGTTCTTTCCTACTTATAGAATAGATCATTGTTAGCTGGGAGACCAAAGCAAACAGAGAAAATGTAGCTGAAGGCAGTAAGACTGGTCGGAGAACTGAGAAGGGGAGGGGGATGGAGAGAGAAGGATAGCAAGGGGCACTTGAAGTTAGCGAAATCAATGTTCATACCGCTGGGGTTGTAAGCTGCCCAAGCGAAATATGAGGTGCTGTTCCTCCAATTTACACCGGGCCTCACTCTGACAATGGCGGGGGCCCAGGACAGAGAGGTCAGTGTGGGAATGGGAGGGGGAGTTGAAGCGTTGAGCAACTCTTTATGTTGGCACAAATGGAATATATAGCTGGATGTGCAAGAGGGAGCTGCAGATGCTGGTTTATACCAAAGATAGACACAAAGTGCTGGAGTAACTCAGCGGGTCAGGCTGCATCTCTGGAAAAAAAGGTGATGTTTTGGGTCCAGACCCTGCCTCAGGGGGAACGCAAATTAGAGGAATGAAAGGGTTTCCAAATACATTTCAGGAGTAACATAAATTGTTGTAATTAGTGTTAACTCAAGGAGAAAAAGTATTTAGTTTAATTTGTCACATGCACTGAGGTACAGTGATGAAGTTGAAAACACAGCAAATTAATTGAGGCAATTCATAGAGTGATACAGTGTGGAAACAGGCCCTTTGGCCCAACTCACCCACACCGGCCAACAATGTCCCAGCTACCCAAGTCCCACTTGCTTGCACTTGGTCCATAACCCTCCAAACCTGAACTTTCCATGTACCTGTCCAACTGTTTCTTAACTGAATCCCAGCCTCAACTACCTCCTATGGCAGCTTGTTCCATACACCCACCACCCTCTGTGTGGGAAAAGTTACCCCTCGGATTCCTATCAAATCTTTTCCTAATTTATTAAATCTTCATAAATTGTTGGAAAAGATTTTATAAAATAGGTCAGAAGCTGTTGGAACAAGTTGCATTACCTTGGTAATAGTAGTGGAAGATGAAAGACAATTTTGAGCTAACAATTACATTAAAAATGAATAACGTTTAAAATGTTTGCTTAGTATTGATCTTCTACCATATGATCTTGGTAGAGAACAGCAAAACTACATTCACATCGCTTAATATGGAGCAAACTTCAGATTTCACCAATGTAATTTTGGGACTGTAAGCAGTTATGTCCTCTGTGGTCCCTGCCGCAGCTGCGGCATTAAGCGACAAAAAATGGGACAGTTTTCATGCCAAGCAGGTTGGAGACAGAATAGTGGGGCGCTGGTAAAGGGGAAAGGGGGTCCACATCAACCACAGAGGTGGCAGCTGCTGCTGCCAAAACAGCCACAGAGATGGGGGTGGAGGTAGGGGTAGCAGACTGAGAGAGGTTCATGTTCAGGTCAACAGGGTTGGTGATGGAAGCAGTCCGAGCGCTGACTTTAGCCATCTCCAAGCTGCAAATTAAGAGAGGACCAGGAACAAACAGTTGGGTAGGTCAAGTCAAGGTGAAGAAGGAAGGAAACAGAGGATGGGATTAGATTGGAAGAGGCAATGGGAAAGAAAAGGGGATAAATAAGGATTGGAGACAGGGAGAAACATGGTATGGTTTAAAGAAGAGAAATAACAATATGGTATTACATGGCTTGATGATGAGACTTTAATTTAAAAAGACCAGTCTCAATAATCTGAGGAAAAGCACAATGATTAATGATGTGAGCAAACTTAAAGATCAAGAATTTTATATAATTTAGGTTTACTTTTCAGAACAAATATATCTTAGATGGAAAGGTTTTCAAGCCTTATTATTTTTCATTGCGTGTAAGTACTGTTTTTTCAAATTGTTTCATGTGACTTTGCAAATTAAAAATGAATTACATTTTTACCGTTTTCTACTTCATACAATGGATATACATTCATGTTATCATCTCATCAATATATTTCACAGAGTTTGTAGCATTATAGGCAAACATGACAGCATCTCTGCAGCCGGATAAGGTGCCAATGGCCTTCAGCATTATTAGCATTCAGAACAGCCTTACGACAGAGTGGTTGGATAGAGTAGATGTGGAGGCAGCATTTGGAATATTGTAAGCAATTTTGGGCACCACATCTGAGAAAAGATGTGTTGGCTTTGGAGTGGGTCCAGAGGAGGTTTACAAGAATGATCCTTGGAATGAATGAATGAATGAATGAATAAGTTGATTGGCCAAGTACGTACACATACAAGGAATTTGCCTTGGTGCTCCGCTCGCAAGTAACAACACGACATACAGTAACAATTAAGAATGACACATAAACACGAGTAGGTTAACATATGATGAGCGTTTGACGGCACCGGGCCTCTGCTTGCTGGAGTTTAGAAGAATGACAGGGGACCTCATCGAAACGTACAGAATAGTGAAAGGCTTGGATAGAGTGGATGTGGAGAGGATGTTTCCACTAGTGGGAGAGCTTAGGACTATAGGTCATAGCCTCAGAATTAACGGACGTTCTTTTATGAAGGAGATGAGGAGGAATTTCTTTAGTCAGGGGATGGTGAATCTGTGGAATTCTTAGCCACAGAAGGCTGTGGAAGCCACATTAGTGGATATATTTAAGGCAGAGATAGATAGAATCTTGATTAGTGCGGGTGTCAGAGGTTATGGGGAGAAAGCTGGAGAATGGGGTTAGGAGGGAGAGATAGATCAGCCATGATGGAATGGCAGAATGGACTCGATGGGCTGAATGGCCTAATTCTACTCCCAGCACTTATAATCTTAAGACAGTGCACATTTGTGACGTGAAACTAAAGTCAGCTTTAACAAGGAAACCCATGTATTTAAGGCTCACCGACTTCATATGTGGCAGCAATGCAAAAGGGATTTCAGTTTTATTGGATTGAGACATGTTTAGTCATCATATTGTTTGTTATACAATTGATTTCCTTGACAAAATCTTTAGCCTCAATGAAAATATTTTTTTTAATCTGCCGTGATCAGTGTAGTCCAAATCAATGGCCTCGAGATATACAATGCAGTAGTCTGCGCGTCTTGTAAGATTTCAACTTGCTCACCACACTTTGCCACCATGTTTCAACGCTGTTACACGGGTCCCTGCCGCAACCAATCATTTGTACGGATGAACTCAATCCCCATGTTGCAGTAAAGACCTCATTTATTAAACCATTGATCCACTGGAAGAAATAAAATCCTTTCCAATCTTATTCTTTGCAGTCAGTTTCGGCGATTAATCCAACAAAAAACAAAACACACATCATCTTCTGGAAAAGAGATGCATTAAATTCAACACGCAAGTATATATTATTTGGTACCAGTTGCCAGCGGTTATAATTATGTAGATTACTGTGTTTTTTATGTTTTGTTTTAAAAACCCACAAAGTGATGAACTAATGCAAAAAGTAACACTTTTCCCTGCGTTTAACTGCTTGGAATGGATTCAACATGTACGATATTGCAACAGTATGTGGACGACAGCAAGCAGTGATGATCACAATGGGATATACAACCCAGCGGAATGAATATCGATCTCTCCACCTTCAAGTCACCCTTGCATCCGCTTTCTCCGTCCATCCCCCAACCAAGTCGAAACAACTTCAAAAGTGACCAGTTGAGTTTAATTGGCTGGACTACTTGTCACCCGGCACACAACTAACAATGGCCCGTTTCCTTCATCATCATTACTTTTTTCACCTACTTTCATTCATTTGTTCTATATCTCTAGTTTCCCTTTCCCTCGACTCAAATCTGAAGAAGGGACTCCACCAGAAACGTCACCTATTCCTTTTCTCACGAGACGCTGTCTGACCCGCTGAGTGACTCCAGCTTTTTGCGTCCAATTTGGAATGTTGTTCGTTGAGACTGCGAGAAATTATACATCGGAAGCCCAGACGAGAAGGACCTACACCTATAAATCCCAAGCTGACCACAGAGCTCTGCACAGCAAGTGTAATGACTGCCTTTTCCACCACTGTGGTTTTATCCAGAGCTCGGTTTCTTCTGACAATAGTTCGAATTGCTGAGTTGGAAACATTGAAAAATCCAATTTTTCTCTTCTGAAAATTACGAAACAAATCTACACGTCTAGTTCATGGCAGCGAACGGTTTTACCAAAGGGGAGAACATTGATCAGACACCTGGGAAAGGTGACCACGACGTATATGTAGATTTTAAGTAACGGAGACACGTTTTTTTTAGCAAAGCACTCTTCAGGCAGAGAATGAAGAGGGATCTTGAACTCCATCTTTGAATGCATGACAAAGGAAAAGACCCTCATTACATTTAAAAAGTGTCTGTATGAGCAATTGATGTGCTATAACCCAAAAAGGCTAAAGATAGAGAATTGGGAAATTATAAGATTTTATCTTTTCCAGCAGCACGGAGACAATGGGCCAACAGGCCATTTACTCTCATGTACAAACTCTAAACACTCGATTAATTCTCAACATTACATCTATTAAAAACTAGATAACAAGAATCAAATACACCTGGCTAGCCAACAAAATTCCTTTCCTCTCTCACCTTAAGCACGAAGAAACATGAAGAGAAAAAGAGACACGGCATTATGAATCTATTAAATGCATAAATCTGTTTGCAAAGCTAAAGTACCTAAATTAAAGATCCATTTTGTATTCAATGTTGAAGATATTTTATTGCCATTGTGCAAAACCTGATCATTTGTTATCCGACAAAATAGTTTTTTTGAAAATACATTGTATATGAATATACTGGATAACTTACCTCGAATGCATTTCATTTCGGTATTTTCACAGAGCATTCACACGACTGCATCATTCAAAGCTGCAAAACAAGTAACAAAAGAGGGATTTTCAATTTCTTTCTAATAGATTAGGATTCAATGTAATCTGCTTCCAGCATTCATTTTTGCAGACATTCTATTAAATTGCAATGAGTTTACTTTCCATTATTGGACACACTACGATCCCCGTACAGAAACAGCTTCATAGTAAGCACGAGAAACTTTGCTTGAACAATGTTTGTGAGAATCTATCAGGAAAACTGTCGTAACATTAAATGCGCGGACATGAAACTATATATCATCCCAGGCGAGTTTAATCTAGTTCCGAGCCTCAATAATTTTCTGGGAGTTGGCACAATAATCCAAAAGCTCGCAGTACTTTTGCTGCACTTATATTAAATCATATTCATATGATTGGGGTGACCCTCATTTCAAAGGGCAGAGAGTCATGTTCAGTGAGCAGGTCCAGATTCAGCACAAGGATGATTCCAGACCAAATTGCTTTGCATATATGTTCATGAATTAGATCACAACGCTCAATTGGTGCGTGTGATAAATTGGGTAGACAAAATCAAGTACACGGCATGATAAAGGAAAAGACCACATGCTTGAGATGCGTCCTCAGTGCGGCTGAGAACAGCGTACTGTGTAGCAGGCACGAAGCACCTGCTACACAGTGGAGAATAATGGGGATAGCAATTCCGCTATTGTGCAAGGCACAAGCCAAATGACTGAAGCAAATTTTATGGACTTTAGAAATAAGTCGGCTTGTACTCGCTGGAATTTGGAAGATTGAGGGGGGATCTTATAGAAACGTACAAAATTCTTAAGGGGGTTGGACAAGCTAGATGCTGGAAGATTGTTCCCGATGTTGGGGGAGTCCAGAACAAGGGGTCACATTCTAAGGATAAGGGGGAATTCCTTTAGGACCGAGATGAGGAAAACATTCTTTACACAGAGAGTGGTGAGTCTCTGGAATTCTCTGCCACAGAAGGTAGTTGAGGCCAGTTCATTGGCTATATTTATGAGGGCGTTAGATGTGGCACTTGTGGCTAAAGGGATCAGGGGGTATGGAGAGAAGGCAGGTACGGGATACTGAGTTGGATGATCAGCCATGATCACATTGAATGGCGGTGCAGGCTCGAAGGGCCGAATGGCCTACTCCTGCACCTATTTTTCTATGTTTCTAAATTAGAGAGGAGTGCTCACTTCAGAATAAGTGCTTATTTCATTTAAGGTATTCGCAAGCTATTTGGGCAGCACAGTCGTGCAATTGGGAGAGCTGCTGCCTCACAGCGCCAGAGAGCCATGAATGCTCCTGACCTTGGGTACTGTCAGATGTGGAGTTTGCACGTTCACCCTGTGACCGCGTGGGTTTTCTCCGGGTGCTCCGGTTTCCTCACACATCCTAAAGACGTGCGGGTTTGTAGGTCGATTGGCCTCTTGGCATGCAGAGAGTGGAAAAGAGCGATAACAGAGGTAGAGTGAACGGGTGGTCGATGGTCAACTGGAATCAGTGGGCCAGAGGGCCAGTTTCCATGCTGTACCTCTAGTTTAGTTTAGAGATACAGCTCTGTTACAGGCCCTTCAGCCCACCGAGTCCACACCGACCAACGATCCCTGCACATACTAGGGTCAATCTTTACATTTATACCAAGCCAATTAACCTACAAACCTGGAGTTGGGAGGAAACCTAAGATCGGAGAAAACCCACACTGTCACGGGGAGAACGTACAAACTCCGTACAGGCAGCACCCGTAGTCGGGATCGAACCAGGGTCTCTGGCGTTGTAAGTGAGCAACTCTACCGCTGCACCACCGCCACTCTTAACTAAACTATCAATTTCTTTCCTGAACCATAGAGACATAGCATCATATAGTGAAACAGCGCAGAAACTGGCCCTTTGGCCCAACTTATCCATGCTAACCAAGGTTCCTCCTTACGCAGCTCCCATTTGCCTGTATTTGGCCCATATCTCTCAACCTTTCCTAAGCATGAAACTGTAGAAATCTCTTTGAAAACACTGCGTGTAATCACCACCACTTCATCTGGCACCACTGCCTCACCTGAAAGGACTGTTGGGGGTCCCTGGACAGAGTGGAGGGAGGAGGTGTAGAGACAGGTGTTGCATCTTCTACGGTTGCAGGGGGAAGTACCCGAGAAGGGGTTTGGGTGGGAAGGGACGAGTTAACCAGGGAGTCGCGGAGGGAACGGTCTCTGCGGAAAGCAGTGGAGATGGAAAGATGTGACTGGCGGTGGGATCCCGTTGGAGGTGGCGAAAGTGTCAGAAGGTGATGTGATGTGCTGTGCGCGACGGCTGATGGGGTGAAGGGAGAGGACTAGCGATCCCCAGGTTCATTCTCGCAATGGCAGGTCGTTCCATATGCCCACTACCCCCTGAATGAAAGCTCTTCAGGCATCTAATGGATCGGCTGGGCTTATATTCACTGAATGAGATGGGATCTTAGAGTGATATAAAATTATTAAGGGATTAGACAGGCTAGATGCAGGAAAAATGTTCCCAATGTTGGGGGAAGTCCAGAACCAGGGGGTTACAGTTTAAGAATAAAAGGTAGACCATTTAGGACTGAGAGGAGGAAAAAATGTTTTCACCCAGGGAGTTGTAAATCTGTGGAATTCTCTGCCTTGGAAGGCAGTGGAGGCCAATTCACTGAATGCATTGTTCAAGAGAGATTTGGATGTGGGGCGAAAGCCGGAACAGGGTACTGATTCTGGATGATCAGCCATGATCATATTGAATGGCAGTGCTGGCTCGAAGGGCTGGATGGCCTACTCCTGCACCTTTTGTCTTCATTTCTTATGCTTCTTAACCACTAGATCCAAGTCCCAACAGCAAATCCGTTCAGGGGTACTAGGGTAGATAAATAATACCAGATAACTGTTGCTATTATGCATTGGAACAGTCAACAAGTAGTCCCAACAGAAAAGCAGAAATCCAGGAATATTCTCTTCCACCTTATTTAATGTTAATAGTGCAACTGCTTCCATCAATACTTTGCTCAGGGCATTATGTTTCCTGCACTATTCAATGATCCACCGATCAATTCCACATTTGGAAACAAGAGCCACAGAACAAACAATGTTTGTTTTATAGGCAAAGGGGAATCAAGAGCCAGAGGATGTAGGCTAAAGTAGGAGGAGCCCGATGGACAACTTTTTTCCCCCCATTCAGAGGGTGGTGGGCACATGAAACGAGCTGCCAGAGGAGGTGACTGAGGCAGGCACCGTAACAGCATTTGAAACACTGGGGACAAGTACATGGATAAGAAAGTTCACATTTAAGCTTATTTTAATTTCCCCCCCCCCAACATCTAACCAATTTGTGATAAGTGCCAGTGTCAAGAAGCTACTATAGCGCACTCATTCGTCTTTTGTACAAAAATTCAAAGGTTTGGGATTGAAATCTTTGAAATCTTCACAAAACTGTTTAAAATAAAAATGACACCAAAGCCAGAGTGGATTATTTTCGGAATGACAGAAGGCAGTTCGGAATTAAATGTGTTTCAAAAGAATCTATTTGATTACGGCTTAATAATAGGAAAAAAGCGAATCCTAAAATTCTGCAAGAATGCCCCTATACCAACAGTAAATATGTGGATATCAACTATGTTTGAAACACTACATCTGGAAGATATGAGACTCCGCCTGGCAGGAAAATCAGATCGTTTCTATCAGACGTGGTCTGCATTTATAGAATCGTTACAAAATAGGGTGCAAGAGTACCTTGGGCCTTAGTAAAGGGGGGTGAAAAACTATCGAGTTGGTAAAATTCCTTTTGCGTGATGTATATAATATCGTAACTGGCTTTTTTTTTCTCTCTCTTTTCTTTTTCTTTTCTAGGGTCCCTCTCTTAATCCCCTTTCTCTAAAGGGCCTGTCCTACCAGCATCCGACTCCATGCGATGAACGCGATCAAACTAGAAGCGGGGGCCGCGCGGAGGTCCGGTGAGTGGCGCAACGCGGTGCAAAGTGAGGCGAACTTGGAGCGAAGTCTTAAGGTAAGTTCGCCAGGACAGAGAGGGACGCACAGAGGCACACACACACACAGAGGGCCATGGAGCCACACACATAGAGGATCACGGAGGCACCTACAGATGGCACGATGTCGAGGTGATGTGTAATGCGGCGATACGACTGCGAGCCAACAAGCCGTTGCCGCGCGGAATTTTTGAACAGTCAGTTTTTCGGAGCCCCGCGCGATGTCGGGACGAAATCCGCACAATTCCGGTGATCGAAGTGGGACCGGCCCCGCGACGCCGGGCGGCTCAAGCGACCACGTTAGGTCGCGCTAATCGCATAGAGTTGCATGCCTGTCGGACAGGCCCTTAACTCTTTGACCAAAGGGGTTTTTTTTCTCCTCCCCTTTGGCACGCTCTTTCACTTTCACAACTCTTTTCACCTACTTCACTCTCTCTGTTTCTATTATTTTTCTTTAAAAGCCATAAAATTATAGGGTACAATGATTGTGATATATATGCGATGTACACTGATGCATATAGCTCTATTAAATAAAAATATATATATTTTAAAGTTTAGTTTATTTTTGCCTGTACCGAAGTACAGGTGAGTGTTTTTGATGCGTGCGAACCAGTCAGTGGAAAGACAACACACGATTACAAGCCAGCCATTCAGTGTACAGATATGGTAAAGGGAATATGGCTTGGTGCAAGACAAAGCCAGTATAGTCCGATCAAAGATGGTCTGATGCTCTCCAATGAGGTAGATAGCAATGCAGGACTCCCCCCCCCCCCCCCCCCAGTCGCACTAGCTTCTCATTTTCACACCACAAACAGCTTACAATGGCCTGCTTCCTTTATCACCAATACTTTTTTGCATATCTTTCACTCATTGTTCCTTATCTCTCCACATCAGTGTTTATATCTCTCGTTTCCCTGATCCGTCGGAAGAAGGGTCTCGACTCGAAACGTCGCCCATCTCCTTCGCTCCTTAGATGCTGCTGCACCCGCTGAGTTTCTCCAGCTTTTTGTGTAACCCTAGCAATGCAGGACTGCTCTCTAGTTGTTGGTCGGATGGTTCTGTTGCCTGATAACAGCTGGGATGAAACTGTCCCCAAATCCAGAGATGTGCATTTTCACACTTCTATACCTTTTGCCCGATGGGAGAAGGGCGAGTCTCCTTTGATTATGCTGCTGGCCTAGCAGAGGGAACGAGAGGTATAAATGGAGTGAATGGGAGGGAGGTTGGTTTGTGTGATGCTCTGGGCTGCATCCACAATTCTCTGCAGTTTAGAAGGATGTGGGGCAAACAGGCCAAATAAGACTGGCTGCGTAAGGGGCATCTTATTCGACATGGACGAGTTGGGCCGAAAAACCTGCTTCCACGCTGTACAACTGAGCGTTGAAAATGGGTTGAAACTCTATACAGACTTGGAGCCTTAAGTCTTGAAAGCACTGAGGTAGCATAATGCTGGAGCTGTCAACTTCTGCTTTAAACATTAAACTGAGATCACATCCACTTCCGTAATCAGATTCAAACAGTCCTTGTTGGATGTAAATTGGTGGTTATATTTTCTCCTTTAGTACAATAACTCTTTGGTTGTGAAAAACGTTGGGACAACTTCAACAATGCCATAAAAATACAAGTTCCTTTTATTAATATCTACAAACCCTTTCATAATGTCAAAACATTCCCAAGTGCTTCAAAAGAAATTTGCATCCAGCAAGGTAATATAACGCTATAAGAACACAAGACTGTGAAGCAGAATTTGGCCATTCAGCCCATGGAGCCTACTCCACTATTCAATCATGGCCGATTCATTTTTCCCTCTCAACCCCATTCTCCTGCCCTCTGTGTAACCATTGACACTCATACAAATCAAGAACCAATCATTCTCCGCTTTAAAAATACTCAATAGCGTGGCCTCCACTGCCATTTGTGGCAGTGAATTCCACAGATTCACCACCCTCTGGCTAAAGATATTCCTCATCATCTCCATTCTAAAGGTACATCCTTTTATTCCGAGGCTGTGCCCTATCATCCTAGACTCTCCTACCAGTGGAAATATCCTTTTTGAAAATATCCATTCTATCTAGGCCTTTCATTATCCCGTAGTTTTCAATGAGATCCCCCCCCCCCCCCCTTCATCCAATGAGTACAGAGCCTTCAAGCCCAGAGCCTTCAAATTTGTGGAATTCCTTGCCACAGAGGGCAGTGGAGGCCAAATCACTGGATAGATTTAAGAGAGAGGTGGATAGAGCTCTAGGGCCTAGTGGAATCAAGGGATATGGGGAGAAGGCAGGCACGGGTTATTGATTGGGGATGATCAGCCATGATCACAATGAATGGCGGTGCTGGCTCGAAGGGCCGAATGGCCGCCTCCTGCACCTATTTTCTAAACGCACCTTGCATGTTAACTTAATCATCAGCGGGATCAGTCTCGTAAACCTCTTCCTCCGCCAACACATCCTTCCTCAGATCTGGGGCCTCAAACTGCTCACATTCTTCCAAATGTGGCCTCACCAGCACCTTATAAAGGCCTCAGTATTACATCTTTGATTTTATTTGCTCGCCCCCTCAAAATGAATGCTAACATTGCATTTGCCTTCCTTACCATTGACTCAACCTGTAATTTAACCTTCTGGGAATCCTATACTAGCACTCCCAAGTCCCTTTACAGATCCGACTTCTGAATCCTCTCCCCCATTTAGAAAGTATATTCGACGCCTTTATTCCTTCTACCAAAAAGTGGTATGATTGCACACTTTGCTTCGCTGTATTCCATTGGCCATTTCTTTGCCCACACTCCCAAGCTGTCCAAGACCTTCTGCGGACTTCCTGCTTCCTCAACACTTCCTTCCCCTCCACCTACCTTCGCATCATCTGAAAATTAGGCCAAAAAGCCATAAGTTCCATCATCCAGATCATTAACAACACAACATGAAAAGTAGCGGACCCAACTCCAACCCCCGAGGTACACCACTCGTCACCAGCAGCCCACCTCTATTCCCATTCGTTGCCTTCTGCCAGTCAGCTAACCTGCTATCCATGCTTGTACATTGCCTCTAACAGCATGGGCTCCCATCTTGTTTATCAACCTCATGTGTGGCATTTTAAAGGCCTTCTGATAATCTAAGTAAACACCAACCACTGACTCTCCTTTATCAATCCTGCTTGTTACTGCTTCATAAAACTCCATTGATTTGTCAGGCAATATCTCCCTTTAAAATAATACTGCCTTTGGCCTATTTCATCATGTGCTTCCAAGTACCTGGAAACCTCATCCTTAATAATGGACTCTAAAATGTTGCCAATCACGGAAGTCACACTAACTGGCCTATAATTTGCTTTCCTCTAGCAAGATGGAAACGTCCCCATGAATAGACCTTGCGCTGGATCAAAAAATGCTGTTTCACCCATCATAGATGCTTCGAGACCTGCTGATTAGACTTTAGAGGTACAGCACGGACTGGCCCTTCAGCCTTCCAAGTCAGCGCCCGCCAGTGCTCACCCCGTAAACTAACACTATCCATCACACTAGGAACAATTTACAATTTTACCAAAGCCAATTAACCTGCAAACTTGTACGTCTTTGGAGTGTGGGAGGAAACCCGAGCACCCGGAGGAAACCCACGCGGTTACAGGGAGAACGTACAAACTCCGTACAGAGAGCACCAGTAGTCAGGATCGAACCAGAGTCTCAGGTGCTGCAAGGCTAACCAACCGTGCTGCCCGACATTTCTGCATTTCTCACCACCTGCATTTTCTGCTCTTGCACCAGAGGACTTGCATACGATGCCGTTAATTGACCACCCCTTTTGAAAATTCGCACGCAAAAAAAAACACAGCAGTAGAGCGTCAGCAGGTGGTCCGCGCACAACGCTGGAAGCCTGTGACATTCCGACTCCACTTTCAAGCATGCTAGCATTGACGCAAGACAGGAAGGCTTCAAACGGCAGAATCAACTTCAAGGTATTCTTACTTCTGAAAGAATCTTTGTTTACCCGTCGCACTTAGAAAAATAATAATAACACTGCATCAACGATTCATGATGATGTTTCAGCGAGCTCACATTTAGCATCGTCCACGAGAAAGGTGGTCCTGCACACTTGTCAACTGTCGTAACACGTTTAAGCCCATCTCCAGCATCTCTCCACTCAGATCCTCAGGCAGTGATCTTTACAAGCAGAACACATCTGTCATGTTATTGTGCACTGCTGAACATGCAATCTTTTAATTGGTTTCAACACTTTAATGTTTCCGCATCTTACTTTGTGGTTGATAGTTGAACGCAGGGCCATGCTAATTAAGGGGTTGTGGTTACAGAATGACGCAAACACATGCCAGGTATTCCCGTCTTTGTGTTGCCTACAACATGTACACAACCTTTTAATTAAACTCTGCCATAATCAGTTGTGTATTTCACATTTTACAAATGTTATGTTCACAAAGGATTGCTTTACAGCACCCCACGGTAGCTTACTTCAAATTTATTCCCGCAAACAGGGTTTCAGAATCCGAGTCCTCAAGGCGATTTCAATAGCATGCCCTACTTCCACTCTGACCTCACCACCCATGACCCTTGGCACCGTTCCCAAGATACCCGACAATGTGAACTCGAGGAACAGCATTTCATTGTCCGTTCTCAGGATTCAATAATGAATGCAATGATTTCAGTAACCCTATTTGCACCAGATCATCCACTTCTGATGTAGACAAGGATACATAGATACATTGACAATAGGTGCAGGAGTAGGCCATTCGGCCCCATCGAGCCAGCAGCGACATTCAATGCGATCATCCACAATCAGTACCCCGTTCCTGCTTTCTCCCCACACCACCCGATTCCGATAGCCCTATCTAACTCTCTTTAGAATGCATCCAGTGAATTGGCCTCCACTGCCTTCGTACTTGCTTACTTACTGCCTATTATGCCTCCTGGCATGTAGGGCAGCAACAAAGGTTCTCCACTCCTGTCTGTTCTGGGCTAGCCTCTGGACACTACCCCAGGTCAGGTCCATTGTTTTCATTTCCTCCTCTACAGTTCAATGCCAGGTGGTTTTGGGTCTCCCTCTTTTTCTTTTCCCTTCGGATGCCGTCTGGTTCTCTTCTCTGTAAGCGCCTTCTCACGATGATGGTGTCCATGCTCTTTTGTTGGCCTTTCGGCTTTCACCATTGACATTCATCCTAGCATCTGTCGATAGCCCTGGAAGTCCATCACGGCCAGTAGTGTTGATTCCTTCAGTTGCTGTTTCCGTAACATATTTGTATTACGAGACAGGGTAGTTAGCCCTATGCTCGAGCCCCAACCTGGAGGACCAATGGATCCAACTCCCTCTTGAATACATTCAGCGAATTGGCCTCCACTGCCTTCTGAGGCAGAGAATTCCACAACTCTGTGTGAAAATGTTTTTCCTCGTCTCAGTTCTAAATAAGCTACCTCTTAATCATAAACTGTGGCCCCTGGCTCTGGACTCCCCCAACATCGGGAACACGTTTCCTGCATCTAGCCTGTCCAAACCCTTAATAACTGGCGGTCACTTAATAAAAGGGTGGTCATGGTCGAGCAGCGATAGAGTTGCTGCATTACAACGAATGCAGCGCGGGAGACCCTTGTTCGATCCCGACTACTGGTGCTGTCTGTATGGAGTTTGTACGTTCTCCCCGTACCCTGTGTGGGTTTACTCCGAGCTATTTGGTTTCCTCCCACACTCCAAAGACGTACAGGTTTGTAGGTTAATTGGCTTGGTAAATGTAAAAACAGTCTCTAATGGGTGTGGGATGGTGGTGATGTGCGGGGATCGCTGGTCGGCGCGGACCTGGTGGGCCGAAGGGCCTGTTTCCGTGCTGTATCTCTAAACTAAACTGCAGAAGCTGGATCTTTTGCACAGAACTTAAACTGCAGAAGTAACTCAGCGGGTTATTTACTAATAAGGGGTAGGCCATTTAGGACCGAGGTGGGGAGAAACCTTTTGATCCAGAGTTGTGTGAAACTGTGGAATTCGCTGCCCCAGAAGGCAGTGGAGGGCAATTCACTGGATGTTCTCATGAGAGAGTTAGATTTAGCTCTTAGGGCTAATGGAATCAAGGGATATGGGGAGAAAGCATGAACGGGGCACTAATTCTGGATGATCAGCCGTGATCATATTGAATGGTGGTGCTGGCTCAAAGGACCAAATGGCGCCTACTCCTGCACCTATTTTCTATGTTTCTACGAAAAAGAAGAACATTGCATTTGACTTACTGGGAAGGTTATAGATTAGTGCAAAGAAAAAAAATGTATTACAGTCGGCAAGGAAGTTTAGGTGCATGAGTTATAATCCTCCAAATGTCACAAGCTCCAGGGATAGTAATCAAAGATTGGCAGGAGGAAAGGAGAAGAAGAAAGGCTGAACAAAATAAACCCACCAGTTTAATCTGTGGCAAAATTGCTAAAATCCATCATCAGAAAAACAGAACGTGGCCATTTGGAAGAACTACTAGAAAGCTGATTCATGCTTTCACTGACGTATTACAATTGTACAATGAAACTTCGAGAATAATGAAAGGCATAGATAGAGTGGATGTGGAAAGGATGTTTCCACTGGTGGGAGAGTCTAGGACCAGAGGTCACAGACTCGGAGTTAAAGGGCGTTCTTTCAGAAAGGAGGAACTTATTTTGTCAGAGGGCAGTTAATCTGTGGAACTCATTGCCACAGAGGGCTGCAGAGATCAAGTCGGTTGATTTTTTTTTTTTAAAAAGGCAGAGAAGGACAAATTCTTGATTAGAACGGATGTCAAGGGACATGGGGAGAAGGCAGGAAAATGGGATGAGGTGGCAGAGATCAGCCATGATTGAATGGCAGAGTTGACTCAGTGGGCCAAATGGCTTAATTCTACTCCTACAACTTGTGAATCCAGTGACAATATTGCTTCAGTGCTTTGCAGAAATTAATGATGTGCTTCCTTGGGACTGTTCAACCAAGACTGTTGGCTAAAACTGAGACGCATGGAAAAGGCAGCAATGTGCATTAATGTGGAGGAAAATGGACTCACGCGGGCAGAGGAAACGGGTAAAGAAACATCATGGTTACCACCAACGTTCCTCCCTCACCTGATGAATCCGTTCAATTGAAAAATTAGCAAGATCACAAAATATACCTTGACGAGGGAATTCAAATTGTTCATTGCCAAGGCCACCTGGGTTGCCACCATACAGCCTGAATAGACAAAGTTCTTCATGCCATAGTGTAGAAAGAAGGAACTGCAGATGCTGCTTCATACACAAAGTTTGGACTAACACGGCAGGTCTGGCAGCATCTCTGGAGAATATGGACAGGTAACATTTTGGATCTTTCACACCAATTGGGTGGGGGGTGGGGGGGGGGGGGGGGGGGGGGGGGGGGGGGGAGAAGCAAGGAGAGAGAAGAAGCAGCACATAGCATTGAAGATAATAGATAGACACAGGCAAGGAGGGGCGTTTGAAAGACAGGCATAGAAGTATGAAAACGTACACCACCAGATTCAGGGACAGTTTCTTCCCAGCTGTTATCAGGCAACTGAATCATCCAACCACAACCAGAGAGCAGCGCTGAACTACTATCTACCTCATCGGTGACCCTTGGACTATCCTTGACCAGACTTTGCTAGCTTTACCTTGCACTAAACATTATTCCCTTACAAACGGGATCGATTGTAATCATGTATTGTCTTTCTGCTGACTGGTTAGCACGCAACAAAAAGCTTTTCACGTGATACACATGACAATAAATTAAACCAACCAAAAAGTGAACTCACCAATTCCCATCTACAAACAAGAACACCTAGAATCCTCCCAACAGCTTCCACTCATTCCTCCCTCAAACTGGGTCCCGGGTTCAAAAGGACAAGGATCAGATTAATTGGTCTAATAACTATTAATTGGATCCAGCTACAGCTCATTTGGACCTTAAAGTGGGCATGCCACCAGGATGAACAAGTGATGTTTAAGGTCTACGGGCCCTGGAAGAAGGGTCCCGACTTGAAACATCACCTGTCCATGTTCTCCGGAAGTGCTGCCTGACCCGCTGAGTTACTTATTCACTTTGCATCGCTATATTTAAGAGGGCGTTAGATGTGGCACTTGTGGCTAAAGGGATCAGGGGGTATGGAGAGAAGGCAGGTACGGGATACTGAGTTGGATGATCAGCCATGATCACATTGAATGGCGGTGCAGGCTCGAAGGGCCGAATGGCCTACTCCTGCACCTATTTTCTATGTTTCTATGTTTCTATGTTTCTCTTTCACAGGAGTTGAGAGTTTCCAGCATTTTATGTCTTTCCGCGTTATGCGGACATGCTAAATGCTGCCACATTATTACATCAACAGTCCACCTGCACAGGAGCGGAACTCGCTATCAAAACATGGAGGGGACAGGCACACACACACTTTTTTGGCGGCATGCGCACACTCACCCACACATGCGCGAGGTTTCGGGGGCTCAATCCAGCGCTAAATGCAGCTCAACTCTGCCTGTCTCACCGGGTTAACTACAGCCCTGTCTGGACTGACGGGACACCAGCGCTGGTTCTCCGAGCTGCCCATATTTCCCGCAAGCCCAGGCAGGTTCATCTGGCGGGACAGGCATAGTGAGCTGGGTTTAGCGCTGGCTGTGGGCCTGGGGGCGCCGCGCACATCTGACTGCCGACGTCTCTGGCCACCCGTGGGGGTGGGGATGGGGGACAGCGCCGGAGACCTCAACTGTGGATGAGGTGTAGGTCTGTGCCACGTCGCCTTCCTCCAATCACCCCCCTCCCCCCCCCCCCCCCCCCCACTCATCCCTTCTCCAATCACCGCACTCTATCCTCAGTCCCACCTCCACTGTCTCACGGAAAGCGGAGATTTTAAAATCCGGATCACAAAAACTTGGGGGGGGATGTCCCCCACCTCTTAAAACATGGAGGGGACGTTTCCCCTCTGCCCCCCCCCCCCCCCCCCCCCCCCGGGTTTTCCGCCCCTGTACCTGCAGTAGATGCGTGCCTGTGGTAGAAGCACTGGTAGAATAGAAGCATTGGTGGAATAGAAGCACTGGTAGGAGTGACCACCACTCAGCCCTATGAAGACAAAGCCCGATTTTGCAATTAGGACATTCTCCATCATGAGGCGTAGCACGACAAGCTGGTTAAATGGAAGAGACCCAGAGCAGATCAATATGGACAAAACTGGATCAGCATGAACCATGAACCACATCAGTAATATATACACTGGATGTATGGCCAGTCATAAGGTCATATGGTCATAAGGAATTAGGCCATTCTGCCCAGCAAGTCAACTCCTCCATTCAATCATGGCTGATCTATCTCTCCCTCCTACCCCACTCTCCTGCCTTCTCCCCATAACCTCTCACAACTGTACTAATCAAGAATCGATCTATCTCTGCCTTATAAATATCCACTGACAGCCTCCACAGTAAAGAATTCCACAGATTCACCACCCGTTGACTGAAGAACGTCCTTTAATCCTGAGGGTATGACCTTTAGTTCCAGACTTTCCCGCTAGTGGAAACATCCTCTCCACATCCACTCTATCCAAGCCTTTCTCTATTCTGTATGTTTCAATGAGGTCCCCGCTCGTTCTTCTGAACAGGCCCAGTGCCGACAAACGCTCGTAAGAGGTTAACCTACTCATTCCTGGGATCATTCATGTAAACCTCATTCTTGGAACCAGCACACCCTTCCTCCGATATGGTGCCCAAATTTGCTCACGATATTCCAAATGTGGCCTTACCCGCGCCTCATGGAGCCTCAACATTACATCACTGTTTTTGTACGCAAACTCTCTTGAAGCACTGGTAGAAATGACCGCCGCTCACAAGGCTAAGTCCATCACACAGACCGGTGAATCCTCAACGATGAATCCATCCACATTTCACCCTGCTTCAGGAAAACTGCCAACATAATCTTAGAACTTTACCACACCGCAGTTATTCCTTCTTCTCCTGGCTCCCATCAGGCAGAAGATACCAAAACTTGAAAGCGCGCCACCAGAAGCAGGAACAGCTTCTTCCTCTTTGTTCCCAGGCTTCTGAATGATGCTTCCATAGGCTAGGATATTGTCCGATTCTTCTCCAGCCCAATGGAATGGGCAGTTATGCTTGCAAATACTTTAAGGTGAGAGGGAAAAGACTTCAAAGAAACCTGAAGGGCAACTTTTTCACTCAGAGGGCGGTGGGTATGTTAAGTGAAGAAGTGGTAGGGGTGAGTACAATTACAACATTTGAAAAAGACATAAGATGGGTACGTGAATAAAATGTTCAGAAGGATATAAGCCAAATGCAGCTAAATTGGACCGACTCAGTTAGACAATTTGGTCGGTACGGTCGGACTGGGCCAGAGGGCCTGTTTCCATGCTGTACTAAGTTCCAGGATCAACCAGTGCAATAACCAATAAACAGTGTTTAGAAGAATGAGGGGGGTCCTCATTGAAACATACAGAATAGAGAAAAGCTTGGATAAAGTGGATATGGAGATGACGTGAGCTGAGATATTCATTTTCCTCCCACACCAAAGACGTACCGGTTTGTAGGTTAGTATGATGTAAACATTGTCCCTAGTGTGAAAGGTGGTGTTAATAGACAATAGACAATAGGTGCAGGAGTAGGCCATTCGGCCCTTCGAGCCAGCACCGCCATTCAATGTGATCATGGCTGATCATTCCCAATCAGTGCCCCGTTCCTGCCTTCTCCCCAGATCTACTGACTGCGCTATCTTTAAGAGCTCTATCTAACTCTCTCTTTAAAGTATCCAGAGAACCGGCCTCCACCACCATCTGAGGCAGAGAATTCCACACTCACAACTCTCTGTGCAGGGATCGCTGATCGGTGTGGACTCGGTTCCGCGCTGTATCTACACAGTAAAGTATACGCCATCCTATCTGTGGACTACATCACTGGTTCTTCAGTGTCACCAGGTCCAAACAGAGATTTATTTTTAGAGGTACAGATATAGCACGGAAACAGGCCCTTCCATCCACCGAGTCTGCGCCGACCAGCGATCACCCCGTACACTAGCACTATCCTACACACTAGGGACAATTTACAATAAATACCGAAGCCAATCAACCTTCAAGCCTTTACCCTCTTTGGAGTGTGGGAGGAACCCGGAGCACCCGGGGAAAACCCACACAGGTCACGGGCAGAACGAACAATCTCCGTGCGGACGAGCACCCATGGTCAGGATCGTGCCCGGGTCGCTGGCGCCGTGAGGCAGCAACTCTACCGCTGCGCCACCGTGCTGCCCTTTTAATACTGGGACTCCCTCTCCAACGGGACTGAAGGAGAACCTTCAGAAGGTGAAGTTGCTCATCATCATCCTCTCCAGGATGGACAATAAGTGCTGGCCTTGCCAGCGATGCCCAGATTTAAAGATTGGGAGGTCCTGCATTATTTAATAAATAGATACAGACCAGCATCAGTAATAATTATAGTGGTCACCCTCTCATGCGGAGCGTTAACATTGGGACCACAGCATAAATTAGCTGCATTTATAAACAGAAGAAAAAACAGTGAGGGTGGTAAATGATGGTTAATTTATGAAAAAATCAGCACTGGAGACCAGTCAGCCTAATATCGACCATCAAGGGATATCTGCTGGTAACCATTATTATGGTTATAATAGCAGGTCATTTAGAAAATCATAAGGCGATTATGCAGAGTCAACAAGGTTTTATGCAAGGGAAGTAATTGAAAAGTTTACTGGACTTTGTTGTGGAAGCAGCAAAGACATTGAATAAAAGAGATCCATTGGTGCATGCAATTGGATTTTTAGTAGGCATTTAGTTTAGATTAGTTTAGAGATACAGCGTGGAAACAGGCCCTTCCGCCCACCAAGTCCAAGCCAACCAGCGATCCCCGCACACTAACACTATCCCACACACACTAGGGAAAATTTACAATTTACATGGGGAGAACGTACAAGCTCCATACAGATAGCACCCGTAGTTATACTTGTGCTGCTCCGCTGTTGTCGTTCGCGGCCTTCTAAAGGTGGCATCGCATGTAGATAGGGTGGTAAAGAAAGCTTTTGGTGTGCTGGCCTTTATAAATCAGAGCATTGAATATAGGAGTAGGGAAGTAATGTTAAAATTGTACAAGGCATTGGTAAGACCAATTCTGGAGTACGGTGTACAATTTTGGTCGCCTAATTATAGGAGGGATGTCAACAAAATAGAGAGAGTACAGCGGAGATTTACTAGAATGTTGCCTGGGTTCCAGCAACTAAGTTACAGAGAAAGGTTGAACAAGTTAGGTCTTTATTCTTTGGAGCACAGAAGGTTAAGGGGGGACTTGATTGAGGTCTTTAAAATGATGAAAGGGATAAACAGAGTTGACGTAGATAAGCTTTTCCCATTGAGGGTAGGAAAGATTCAAACAAGAGGGCATGACATGAGAATTAAGGGACAGAAGTTTAGGGGTAACATGAGGGAGAACTTCTTTACTCAGGGAGTGGTGGCTGTGTGGAATGATCTTCCTGCAGAAGTGGTGGAGGCAGGATCGATTTTTACATTTAAAAGTAAAGTGGATAGGTATATGGACGGGAAGGGAATGGAGGGGTATGGTCTGAGTGCAGGTAGATGGGACTAGGGGAAAATAAATGGACTGGAAGGGCCGAGAGGGCCTGTTTCCGTGCTGTAATTGTTATATGTTATTTGTTATATATGTTATATCCACTTCTGCTGTTTCTGCCATAGGCTCTCATGTTTTGCGATAGTCCACAAATGGCCCTGTTGCTGGAAACAATGCGCATGAACTAACTGTGCCACCATGCAGCTCACACTATCAGAGTCATAGGGTCACAGAGTGAAACAGTGTGGAAACAGGTCCTTTGGCCCAACTTGCCCGCACCGGCCAACATGTCTTGGTTCTTGGTTCTTGGTTACTTGGTCCTCCAAAATATTCCAACTGGAATTTAAACTGGAGGTGGTGAAGGGAGGGGTTTAGCCAGAGAGGGTTATTGGGAAGAAAGTGCCACTTTAAATTTAGTTGCATCTGGCTGGGCAACCGTGGCTTGGTGGAGATTATTCCATGCTTTAATAGTGCGTGGAAAGAACGAATTGCTGTAGAACGAATGTCCCAGCTACACTAGTCCCACCTGCCTTAGCATGACCCCAAATCACTCCAAATCTGTCCTATCCATGTACTTGTCTAACTGTTTCTTAAACGTTGGGACAGTCCTTGCCTTAACTACTTCCTTTGGCAGCTTGTTCCATACACCATCCACCCTTTGTGTGAAAATGTTATCCCTCAGATTCCTATTAAATCTTTTCACCTTCACATTAAACCAATGTCCTCTGGTGCTCGATTCCCCTACTCTGGGCAAGAGAGTCTGTGCGTCCACCCGATCTATTCCTCTCATGATTTTATACAGCTCTATAAGATCACCCCTCATCCTACTGCACTCTAAGGAATAGAGTCCCAGCCTACTCAACCTCTGCCTGTAGCTCACGCCCTGGCAACATTCTCACAAATTCCTTGGACTTCAGCTGGCAACACCACATCTGAAGTCTGAAGAAGGGTCCCGACCCGAAACATCACCTTGTCCATGTTCTCCAGAGATGCTGCTGGACCCACTATGTTACTCCAGTACTTTGTGTCTATAATTGGGTTCTTCCGTATGTGTTCGGGTCGTATTAGTAGACCGCCTGACAGATACGGCGAGTATGTTTAAATCCGCCTGTCTTACCATACCTAACCATCTTTACTCTTTACGGGGAAGGGATGTAGATTGGTTATTGCATGTGAACCGATCAGAGTAGAGTAGCATCATTAACTCCACCACCCACTTCCTACATTAGGTCGGCTTGGGAGAGGTAGTGATGAACTAACAACCTGCTGTACCGCTATACTATGTGTTATAATTAAAGATGACTTAAACCCTAGACCTTTGTTACATCAATCCTTTACAACCAGTATCTGCAGTTCCTTGTTTCTACCACTTGCAATCACAGCAAGTTTTTTATTGCAAATAAAACAAATAATGGAACTTCATGAAATTCACTCTCTTCTCACTCTGCTTCATTTGTCTCAGTTCAGTTCGGTTTCAGTTCAGTTTATTGTCACATTTACCGAGGTACAGTGAAAAGCTTTTGGTGCATGCTAACCAGTCAGCAGAAAGACAACACATGATTCATTTACAGTGTACAGATACATGATGAGAGAATCCGTTTAGTGCAAGATAAAGCCAGGAAAATTCGATCAAGGATAATCCGAGGGTCTCCAATGAGGTAGATAGTGGTTCAGCACTGCTCTCTGGTTCTGGTAGATTATTCAGTTCACAAGTTCACAAGTTATAGGAGTAGAATTAGGCCATTCAGCCCTACGAGTCCACTCTGCCATTCAATCATGTCTGATCTCTGCCTCCTAATCCCATTTCCCTGCCTTCTCCCCATGACCCTTGACGCCCGCTGCCAGATAATAGCTGGGAAGAACTGTCCCTGAATCTGGAGGTGTGCGTTTTCACACTTCTCTTCCTGTTGCCCGATGGGAGAGGGGAGAAGTGGGAGTGGTCAGGATGCGACTTGTCCTTGATTATGCTGCTGGCCTTGCAGAGGCAGCGTGAGGTACAAATTGAGTCAATGGAAGAAAGGTTGGTTTGTGTGATGGTCTGGGCTGCGTCCACAATTCTCTGCCATTTCTTGCGGTCTTGGATAGTGCTGTTCCCAAACCAAGTTTGTGATGCATCCCGATAAAATGCTTCCAACGGCGCATCTGTAGGAAGTTGGTGAGAGTTGTTGGGGACATGCCGAACCTTCTAAGCCTTCTAAGAAAGTATTCACAGTCTGTACATTTTGGCAGGAAATATCCGGGCTGGCTGCCAGCTTGCTGGTCCACATCTTCATTCCTGGATGGCAGCAGTTCAACAATTGGCTCACCACCACCACCACTCCAAAATCGTTAAGTGCAGACACAAGGAACTGCAATTGTTGTTTTACAAAAAAAAAGACACAAGTGGTGGAGTACCTCAGCAGGCCAGGCAGCATCTCCGGTGAACATGGATAGATGACGTTCCGGGTTCAGTCTGAAGAAGGGTCCCGACCCCGAAAACGTCACCTATTCATGTTGTCCAGAGATGCTGCCAGGCCTGCTGAGTTATTCCAGCAAATTGGGTATTTTTTTCCAAGGCAGTTAAGTTCATATCTTCATACGATGTATGAGCAGAATTTAGCCATTTGACCCATCAAGTCCACTCCACCATTCAATCATGGCTGACCTATCTTTCCCTCTTAACCTCATTCTCCTACCTTCTCCCCATAACCCCTGACCCTTACTAATCAAGAATCTGTACCTTAAAATTATTCACGGACGTGGTCTCCACTGCTGTTTGTGGCAATAAATTCCACAGATTGACTAACCTTTGACAAAATACATTTCTTCTAATCTCCTTTCTAAAGGTACATCCTTTTATTCTGAGGCAGTGGCCTCTGGCCCTAGACTCTCCCACTAGTGGGAACACCCTCTCCATGTTCACTCTGTCTGGGTCTCACACTATTCGGCAAGTTTCAATGATCATCCTTCCAAACGCCAAACTGCATATCAGGATACATAATAAATGCCGTCCTTGCCAATGAAACACAAACCCTAACGGAAGAAATGAAAAGGTTGTCATTCACTATGGTGCCACAGTGACATAGCGGTAGAATCGCTGCCTTACTGCTTAGTCTTAACAGCACTAGAGACCCGGGTTCGATCCCGGCTACGGGTGCAGTCTGTATGGAGTTTCTACGTTCTCCCCGTGACCATGTAGGTTTTCTCCGAGATCTCCGGTTTCCTCCCACACTCCAAAGGCGTTCAGGTTTGTAGGTTAATTGGCTTGGTATAATTGGATATTGTCCCTAGTGTGTGTAGGGTAGTGTTAATGTGCGGGGATCGCTGGTCGGTGTGGACTCGAAGGGCAAAAGGACTTGTTTCCACGCTGTATCTCTAAAGTAAACTAAACTAAACTACAATTGTAACCTGACACAAAAAGCTCCCTGCAATTAAACCTGAAAGAAGCCCACAAAACAAATTGTCACTTCCTCCTGGGCATCTACATTACTCCAGTCTTCAGTAGATTCTGACATGTTCTATTCTCATTTTCATTCAGTTTTAATTGCAAACCTGTTCACTGTGAATTCCTTCACTCCAATTTTCTCCGCTCCCTAGACATCTTTCATCATGCGTTTGCTCAATCTCTTATTGCTTCTGTCTGTACCTTGGCTGAGATCATTTGCTCAAGATAATCAATCCACATGTGATTTTACTTTATCTCTGTCAATCCTTCTCCTTTCCTCAACGAGTTAACTTGTCTGTCTGCTGCTTAGAGTCATTGTCATAGAATCTCTATGATAGAGTGTGGAAACAGGCCCTTCGGTCCAACTTGCCCACACCAGCCAACATGTCCCAGCTACACTAGTCCCACTTGCCTGCGTTTGGTCCATATCCCTCCAAACCTGTCATATCCATGTACCTGTCTAACTGTTTCTTAAACGTTGGCACAGTCCCAGACTCAACTACCTCCTCTGGCAGCTTGTTCCATACATCCACCACCCTTTGTGAGAAAAAGTTACCGCTCAGATTCCTATTAAATCTTTTCCCCTTCACTTGTGTCTTCTGGTGCTTGATTCCCCTATTCTGGACAAGAGACTCTGCATCCATCTGATCTATTCCTCTCATGATTTTATACACCTCTATAAGATCACCATTGATCCTCCTGTACTCCAAGGAATAGAGTCCCAGCCTACTTAACCTCTCCCTACAGCTCAGGCCCTCGAGTCCTGGCAACATCTTTGTGAATCTTCTCTGCACCCTTTCCAGCTTGACAACATCTTTCCTATAACATAGTGCCCAGAACTGAACACAATCCTCTAAATGCAGCCTCACTAACGTCTTATATGACTGCAACATGACCTCCAGCCTTCTACACTTATTCTGGAGTTCTGGAGAAGGCTTCAGACCTAAAACACAATAAATCTACATTTAGTGCCTGATCAGTTTTTCTCACATTACGTTATTTTGCTTCTGTTTCTGGATTAATTTTGTTTGTGTTTGTTTGATAGAACATATGGAGAACAAGCCCTGCGTCCCACAATGACCTTGCTGAGCATGGCACCTGCATCTACCTGCACAAAAGCTTTTTCACCCAGAGAGTTGTGAATCTGTGGAATTTTCTGCCACAGAAGGCAGTGGAGGCCAATTCACTGGATGTTTTCAAGAGAGAGTTAGATTTAGCTCTTAGGGCTAACGGAATCAAGGGATATTGGGGAGAAAGCAGGAACGGGGTGCTGATTTTGGATGATCAGCCATGATCATATTGCTAGCTTGAAGGGCTAAATGGCCTACTCCTGCACCTATTTTCTATGTTTCTATAGTAGGGGACTGAATTTTAGAGAACCTTCACAGTGCACAAAATCATGAGAGGACTAGATCGGGTAAACGCTCAGAGTCTGTTGCCCAGAGTAGGGGAATCGAGGACCTGAGATCATAGGTTTAAGGTGAGGGGGGGAAAGATTTAAGGGGAATCTGAGGGGTAATGTTTTCACACAAAGGGTGGTGGGTATACGGAACGAGCTGCTGGAGGAAGTAGTCTAGGCAGGGAAACATTTAGACAGGTACATGGATAGCACAGGTTTAGAGGGATTTGGGGCCAAACACAGGCAGGTGGGACTAGTGTAGCTGGGACGGTTATAATTACGGTTATAATGGGTGACTTCAATCTGCATGTAGATTGGGTGAATCAAATTGGCAGGGGTGCTGAGGAAGAGGATTTCCTGGAATGTATGCGGGATAGTTTTCTCAACCAACATGTGGAGGAACCAACGAGAGAGCAGGCTATCCTAGACTGGGTATTGAGTAATGAGGAAGGGTTAGTTAGCAGTCTTGTTGTGCGTGGCCCCTTGGGCAAGAGTGACCATAATATGGTTGAGTTCTTCATTAGGATGGAGAGTGACAAAATTAAGTCAGAAACAAGGGTTCTGAACTTGAACAAAGGTAACTTTGAAGGTATGAGATGTGGATTGGCCAAGATAGACTGGCAGGTGATTCTTAAAGGGTTGACAGTGGATGTGCAATGGAAGGTATTTAAAGACTGCATGGATGAAGTACAAAAGTTGTTCATACCAGTTTGGCAAAAGAATAAATCGGGGAAGGTGGTGCATCCATGGATAACAAGGGAAATCAGGGATAGTATAAAAACAAAAGATGAGGCATACAAATTTGCCAGAAAAAGCAGCCTACCGGAGGACTGGGAGAAATTCAGAATCCAGCAGAGGAGGACAAAGGGCTTAATTAGGAAAGGGAAAATAGATTATGAAAGGAAACTGGCAGGGAACATAAAAACTGACTGCAAAAGTTTTTATAGATATGTAAAGAGAAAGAGACTAGTTAAAACAAATGTTGGTCCCTTGCAGTCAGAAACAGGTGAATTGATCATGGGGAACAAGGACATGGCAGACCAATTGAATAACTACTTTGGTTCTGTCTTCACTAAGGAAGACATAAATAATCTGCCGGAAATAGCAGTGGAACGGGGGTCAAATAAGATGGAGGAACTGAGTGAAATCCAGGTTAGCCGGGAGGTGGTGTTGGGTAAATTGAACGGATTGAAGGCCGATAAATCCCCAGGGCCAGATAGTCTGCATCCCAGAGTACTCAAGGAGGTAGCCACAGAAATAGTGGATGCATTAGTGATAATTTTTCAAAATTCCTTAGATTCTGGAGTAGTTCCTGAGGATTGGAGGGTAGCTAATGTAACCCCACTTTTTAAAAAAGGAGGGAGAGAGAAAGCGGGGAATTACAGACCAGTTAGTCTAACATCGGTAGTGGGGAAACTGCTAGAGTCAGTTATTAAAGATGGGATAGCAGCGCATTTGGAAAGTGGTGAAATCATTGGACAAAGTCAGCATGGATTTACGAAAGGTAAATCATGTCTGACAAATCTGATAGAATTTTTCGAGGATGTAACTAGTAGAGTGGATAAGGGAGAACCAGTGTATGTGTTATATCTAGACTTTCAGAAGGCTTTCGACAAGGTCCCGCATAAGAGATTAGCATACAAACTTAAAGCACACGGTATTGGGGGTTCAGTATTGATGTGGATAGAGAACTGGCTAGCAGACAGGAGGCAAAGGGTAGGAGTAAACGGGTCCTTTTCAGAATGGCAGGCAGTGACTAGTGGGGTGCCGCAAGGCTCAGTGCTGGGACCCCAGCTATTTACAATATATATTAATGATTTGGACGAGGGAATTCAATGCAACATCTCCAAATTTGCAGATGATACCAAGCTGGGGGGTATAGTTAGGTGTGAGGAGGATGCTTGGAGGCTGCAGGGTGATTTGGATAGGCTGAGTGAATGGGCAGATGCATGGCAGATGCAGTACAATGTGGATAAATGTGAGGTTATCCACTTTGGTGGCAAAAACATGAGGGTAGACTATTATCTGAATGGTGGCAGATTAGGTAAGGGGGAGATGCAACGAGACCTGGGTGTCATGGTACACCAGTCATTGAAAGTAGGCATGCAGGTGCAGCAGGCAGTGAAGAAAGCAAATGGTATGTTAGCATTCATAGCGAAAGGATTTGAGTATAGGAGCAGGGAGGTTCTACTGCAGTTGTACAGGGTTTTGGTGAGGCCACACCTGGAGTACTGCGTACAGTTTTGGTCTCCAAATCTGAGGAAAGACATCCTTGCCATAGAGGGGGTACAGAGAAGATTCACCAGACTGATTCCTGGGATGTCAGGACTTTCATATGAGGAAAGATTGGATAGACTCGGTTTGTACTCGATGGAATTTAGAAGATTGAGGGGGGATCTTATAGAAACCTACAAAATTCTTAAGGGGTTGGACAAGCTAGATGCTGGAAGATTGTTCCCGATGTTGGGGGAGTCCAGAACAAGGGGTCACAGTCTAAGGATAAGGGGGAATTCCTTTAGGACCGAAATGAGGAAAACATTCTTTACACAGAGAGTGGTGAGTCTCTGGAATTCTCTGCCACAGAAGGTAGTTGAGGCCAGTTCATTGGCTATATTTAAGAGGGCGTTAGATGTGGCACTTGTGGCTAAAGGGATCAGGGGGTATGGAGAGAAGGCAGGTACGGGATACTGAGTTGGATGATCAGCCATGATCACATTGAATGGCGGTGCAGGCTCGAAGGGCCGAATGGCCTACTCCTGCACCTATTTTCTATGTTTCTATGTTTTCTATGACATGTTGGCAGGTTGGGCTGAAGGGCCTGTTTCCACGCTATATCACTCCATGACAAATAAGAGGGTGTTACATAGCCCTGAGGGCCTAAGCTTATTTTAGTTTAGAGATACAGTGCGGAAACAGGCCCTTCGGCCCACCAAGTCCACACCTACCAGCGATCCCCGCACATTAACACTATCCTACACACACCAAGGACAATTTACATAAATACCAAACCAATTTACCTACATACCTGTACGTCTTTGGAGTGTGAGAGGAAACCGAAGATTTCGGAGAAAACACACATGGTCATGGGGAGACGTACAAACCCCGTACAGACAGCACCTGTAGCCTGGATTGAACCCGGGTTGCTGCTGCGTCACGTGCCAACCTTGAAGCTACAGGGTGAGTTTAGGCAGGCTAGGACTGTATTCCTTGGAGCGTGACAGGATTCGCACAGAGGGTGGTGGGTATATGGAATGAGCTGACGGAGGAGCCAAAAACCTCTGCCGACATTTAAAAGACATTTGGACAGGTATTTGGATAAAGGTTCAGAGGGATATGGGCCAAACGTGGGCAGGTGGAACTAATCTAGATGGGGCACCTTGGTCGATGTGGGCAAGCTGGGAAAGGCCTGTTGCCATGCTGTATGAGGTTATGACTTTTGCTTTGACTCTATAGCTGATGGGACGCCACGGTGGTGCAGCGGTAGAGTTGCTGCCTTACAGTGCTTGCAGTGCCAGAGACCCGGGTTCGATCCCGACGACGTACAGACAGCATCCGTTCGTATGGGGTTTATACGTTCTCCCCGTGACCGCTTGGGTTTTCTCTGAGATCTTCGGTTTCCTCCCACACTCCAAAGACATACAGGTGTGTAGGTTAATTGGCCTGGTGTATGTGTAAATTGTCCCTAGTGTGCAGGAGTTCATGTGTGGGGGTTGCTGGTCGGCACGGACTCAGTGGGCCAAAGGGCCATGTTTCTGCGCTGTATCTCTGAACTAAACTAAAAGCCAGTGTGCTGGAATAGGCACATCTAAAGCCAACAAAAGCTAGATCAAGAGTTTCTTCTTCAAATAAGTTGAGCGGGGGTTGAATGGAGTATGGTAATAGGCTGGCTCATGAAAACGTCATCTGGAAAAAAATTCTGCTCAAGTCTTCTTTAATGCTTCCACCAAGTTCATTAAATCCCTGCCCCTTGTCACCGGTCTCTGTGGTATAGAATTAGATCCATTAAATCCCTTCTGTCAAGGACATAATTATTTTACACATCAATTAATTCTCTCCTTAGCCTCCTCAATTCCAAAGAAAACCACTTGTCACGACACATTTTTTCAGTCTTGACAACATAAATCCCCTTTGCACCCTCCCAGAACTTGTGATTAGGTTACAAATATTCGAGCTGTGGCTCAGTCTCGTCCTCTATTCTATATATTGTTCAATGAGAAAAAGTGTTCCATTGTCTTTATCACACGGATTAATACTTCAAAAGTACTGTAACGTGCACTGCAAGGCCCCTCTGTTCTTCTACAGTCCTTACTATCCCATTATGGCAGTGGACCTGTACTCACTGGTCAATGCAGACTCGGTGGGCCGAAGGGCCTGTTTTCGCTATTAAACTAAAAACTAAAACTTAAGGAAAACGATTGGATGGTATAAAGGTACTGTAATAAATTCATATTTTAACCAGTGATCAATCATTGAGAGATCAATTCAGAATAGATCATTAGGTTGGAATTGGAACATACGTTGTTAAGTGTTAAGTAGTGCAGGAAGGAACTGCAGACGTTGGTTTAAATCGAAGATGCTGGTGTAACTCAGCGGGACAGGCAGCATCTCTGGATGGAAGGAATGTGCGACGTTTCCGGTCGAGACTGATATCTCACTAAACCTTTATCCTTCTTCAGACTGACGTCAAGGGGGGAGGGCAAAAAAAAGTCAAAATATCCTTTATTGTCATTCAGACCTTTCGGGCTGCCGCCACCTCCGCCGCCGGAATGCTGGAACACCGCCACAGTTCTGAAGCCGGGTCCGCCGACAGAACGCTGGAACACCACAGCTCTGAAGCTGGGTTCGCCACTGGAACACCACAGATCTGAAGCCGGGTCCGCCGCCGCCGCCGCCGCTGGAATGCTGGAACGCTGGAACACCACCACAGCTCCGAGGCCGCCAGCTCCGCCAGTAGGCCTCAGCACAGACGGAGACAGTGACAAGGGACACAACAATAAAAAGCCATGGAGGGAGATAGATAGATAAGGAAGTTTGAAGACAGGTACATAGATAGTTGTCGGCAAGTTCGGTTTCGGTCCTGACTACAGGCACTGTCTGTATGGAGTTTGCACGTTCTCCCCGTGACCGCGTGGGTTTTCCCCGAGTGCACAAGTTTCCTCCCACACTCCAAACACGTGCTTGCTGCTCCGTTGACTTGGGTTCAATCCTGACCTCAGGTGCTGTCTGTGTGGAGTGAGCACGTTCCCCCACATGGGTGTCCTCCTGGTGCTCCAGTTTGTTCCCATTTCACAAAAGACTTGCAGGTTGGCGGCTTAACCGGCAACTGAGAATTGCAGCTAATATAAAAGGGCCATTTGCAATAACATCAATGACCCACACCACCCTGGCCACACTCTCATCTCACTACTACCATCGGGAAGAAGGTACAACAGCCAGAAAACTGACCTCCAGTACAAGTACGACTTCTTCCTGTCTGAAGAAGGGTCTCGACCCGAAACGTCACCCATTCCTTCTCTCCAGAGATGCTGCCTGTCTCACTGAGTTACTCCAGCATTTTGTGTCTATCTTTTGTTAAATGCTAAAATGGACTCTGAAAGAATACTTAACTAGTAATTATGTAATGTGTGGAACACATGTTATGATGCTTGGAGCTACCAGTAAAATAAGTTTGCGGATTTAAACTAATAACATCTGTTGGTGACTGCTGTTCCACATACAATTAAAAATACAAATGATATCTGTTTTACTTTCTGTCATTGATTTAAGACAGACATATCTATAAGACAGTCAGCACAAAACTGCTAGACGTTAACTGTGTTCCATAAGTGAAATGGATCACAAATCTCATTATCAATCAATATTTGATGTGAAAAGTCATCCTCTTAAATACAATAAAGAAATTTCCTGTCACATTGTATGAAAGAACGTTTTATCGCCATTCTTTCAGGGCATACATTGCGAAAAGTGCTGATGCAAACACTGAGAATGGTACTTCTGGAGCTAATATCTCCATCCTTGCAGAGAGCTGGGGGTGAAAGCCACATTCAAATTTGTACCTCGACTGGAGTTCCAATTTCCTAAAGAATTATTCTGTCCGCTGGTCCAAAACTTGCAAAATGACATCGGGGGGGGGGGGGGGGGGTGGAAGATAGATAGATAAGGAAGCATGAAGTCTGAAGATTAGATTAGATTAGATTAGATTCCTTTATTGTCATTCAGACCTTATGTGTCTACCTGCAAAATGCATAATATTTTTAGTTTAGAGATACAGCGCGGAAACAGGCCCTTCGGCCCACAGAGTCTGTGCCGACTTGCGATCCCCACACATTAACACTATCCTAGGTAGACAAAAGTGCTGGAGAAACTCAGCGGGTGCGGCAGCATCTATAGAGCGAAGGAAATAGGCAATGTTTCAGGCCGAAACCCTTATTCCGACCTTTGTGTCCCGGGCCTCCTCCATGGCCAGAGTGAGCACCACTGGAAATTGGAGGAGCAGCAGCACCTCATATTCCGCTTGGGCAGTCTGCAACCCAGCGGCTTGAACATTGACTTCTCCAATTTCCGGTAGCCCTTGCTGTCTCCTCCCCTTTCCAGCTCTCCTTCAGCCCTCTGGCTCCTCCTCTTCCTTTCTTTGAAACGTCACATATTCCTTCTCTCCAGAGATGCTGCCTGTCCCGCTGAGTCTGGTTTAGTCTAGTTTAGTGATACAGCGCGGAAACAGGTGTTTCGGCCCACTGAGTCCTCGCCGACCAGCGATCCCCGCACATTAACACTATCCTACACCCACTAGGGACAATTTTTACATTTACCAAGCCAATTAACGTACAAACCTGTACATCTTTGGAGTGTGGAAGGAAACAGAAGATCTCGGAGAAAACCCACGCAGGTCACGGGGAGAACGTACACTCTCCGTACAGACAGCACCTGTAGTCAAGATCGAACCTGGGTCTCCGGTGCTGCATTCGCTGTAAGGCAGCAACTCCACCGCTGCGCCACCGTGACCACCGTGACCACTGGAGTTACTCTGGCTTTTTGTGTCTATCTTTGACTTGTCAAGTCAGTTTCTTGTTTATTCTCATACGCATGAATACTTTGAGGGGCATGCATAATGAAAATTCTTGCTTGCGGCAACATCACAGACACATAGATTCAGGCAAAGACATAAAAGCATAAATTATACATGAATATTATTTTTTTTTTTAAGAGACAAAGCACAAAGAAGAACAAGGCGAGAGTTGCAAAAATATAATTGGGAAAAATAAAACAAACTCCCGGTAGTTGGTGCAAAAGGTGGGCCAAAGTGTTCCGTTGTCAAGGTGGCAGGCTGTAGGAAAGTCCCTGTTCACACAAGTCGAAAGACGAAGGACGATCTTGAAAAATATTTTTTAAAAGCCAGGGCTCTGCCATTCAATTGCCAGCAGTTTTCCATTATAATTACATTGATGATAAGTTTATTTCGCGCTCACAAATGATCGGAGTAAAATTAGGACATTCGGCCCAGCGAGTCCACTCCGCCATTCAATCATGGCTGATCTCTGCCTCCTGATCCCATTTTCCTGCCTTTTCCCCTTAATCCTTCCTATCACTCCTTCCAATTTCAGACCAACTATCCTGGTTCCACAAGTTATAAGAATAGAATTAGGCCATTCGGCCCATCGAGTCTACTCTGCCATTCAATCATGGCTGAACTCTGCTTCCTAATCCCATTTTTCCTGCCTTCTCTCCATAACCCTTGACACCTGTTCTAATCAAGAATCTGTCCATATCTGCCTTAAAAACACCCACTGACTTGGCCTCCACAGCCCTCTGTGGCAATGAAGTTCCACAGATTAACTACCCTCTGACTGAAGAAGTTCCTCCTCACCTCCGTTCTAAAAGGGCGCCTGATAATTCTGTTCCTGAACCTGGCGATGTAGGACCTCATGCCAGATGGTACCAGTAAGGAGAGGGCACGGCCCGAATGGTGGGGATGCCTGATGATAGATGTCACTTTCTTGAGGCAGCATCTTATGGAGATGCTTTTGATGGAGAGGGCATATTTCGTGCAGTTTAAGTCTCCTCATTTGAGGAAGGACATTCTTGCTATTGAGGGTGCAGCATAGGTTCACCAGGTCAATTCCCAGGATGGCGGGACTGACATATGATGAAAGAATGTGTAGACTGGGCTTGTATTCACTGGAATTTAGAAGGATGAAAGGATATATTGTAGAAACATACAACATTCTTAAAGGACTGGGCATGGTAGATGCAGAAAAAATGTCCCCGATGTTGGGGGAGTCCAGAACCAGGGGTCACAGTTTAAGAATAAGGGGTAGGCCATTTAGGACTGAGATGAGGAAAAACTTTTTCAACCAGAGAATTGAGAATCTGTGGAATTCTCTGCCACAGAAGGCAGTGGAGGCCAATTCATTGGATGTTTTCAAGAGAGAGTTAGATATGGCTCTTAGAGCTAACGGAATCAAGCGATATGGGGAAAAAGCCGGAACAGGGTACTGATTCTGGATGATCAGCCATGATCATATTGAATGGCGGTGCTGGATCGAAGGGCCGAATGGCCTACTCCTGCATCTATTTTCTATGTGTCTATGTTTCTATCTCGTTGCCACGAATGCTACATGGTTTTGCCTACGAGTATATTGCAGGTGGAGGTTAATAGACAACATTGAAGGAAATGAGGAATTGTGCAAGAAAATGGCATTGAGATCAAAAGACCAGACAGAATCCTACTGAAAGGCACACCAAGCATTCGGGGTTGATGTTCCCAAAAATCTGGAGTAACTCAACGGGTTAGGCAGCAACTCTGGAGAAAAGGAATAGGTGACATTTTGGCTCAGGACCCTTCTTCAGACTGGGAGTCAGGGGAGAGGGAGACAAGTCTCGACCCAAAACATTGCCCATTTCCTTTGCTCCATAGATGCTGCCACACTCGCTGTGTTTCTCCAGCATTTTTGTCTACGCACAAGAGATATCGAAGGTACATAGAATGAATGTAAGACATGCAAAAAACATCGATGCTCAAGGAAAGGTGGAGTGGAGCCCACAATCATCCATTGTCTACCCAGAACGTCATCTATTCCTTTTTTTCCAGAGATGCTGCCTGACCCGCTGAGTTACTCCAGCATTTTGTGTCAATCTTCAGTGTATCTTCGGCGTCACGGTGGTGCAGCGGTAGAGTTGTAGCCTTGCAGCGAATGCAGCGCCGGCGACCCGGGTTCGATCCCGACTACGGGTGCTGTCTGTACAGAGTTTGTGCGTTCTCCCCGTGACCTGCATGGGTTTTCTCCGAGATCTTCAGTTTCTTCCCACACTCCAAAGACATCTAGGTTTGCAGGTTAATTGGCTTGGTAAATGTAAAAAATTGTCCCTAGTGGATGTAGGGTAGTGTTAATGTGCAGGGATCGCTGGTCGGTGCGGGCACGGTGGGCTGAAGGGCCTGTTTCCGTGCTGTTTCTCTGAACTATCTGCAGTGCCTTGCTCAGCATTAGCCATTCATTGGCCAACTCCTGCTGCTATTTCGTACATCTATAAAACTTTGCAGGCCTACTTATAGCAAAAAAAAAATTGTCTCAAATACTTCAGTCACTTCAGCTTTAGGTTTGAAGAAGTTCGGGAAAAGTAAGATAAATGCGCAGACTTATGAAAGTCAGAGAGCTGACACAGAAGGCTGAGAAATGCGCCGATAAAAATCTTACCACCTCCGGAGTAATTAACAAGATTTACCGACACAACACAGCGTGGAACAGTGAGGAAACCGAGGGAGATGGCAAGTAATTGATGCCACGTTACGGCAGTCAGGCAAGGCTTCAAACACGCTGAGAACGGCGCAGTTCTTGTTGCAGATGTTGACACGATGTTGACACGTTCCCTTTAATGCATCAAAGCCTTTCCAAGATGCAACAAGAACCTTGGCCAAATGTCAGCCAAATACCATTACCCAGTAGGTAAAGCAATCAATCAGTACTAAATAGTACCCTTTATTTTATGACTGTGAAATCTATCTATCTATGTTGATCTGCAGGCTACACTCATTTTCCATTTGGCACTACAATTATCTCATACTGCCCTGGACATCCCTGCTTCTAAGCCTCACTATGCACTATGGGGAGAGTGTAAATTATAATCCCACTCAGTGTGTTGGGCTCTAAGATTTCTACTGCCCATGTTACGTATTCGCATAATTAAGCACATCAGTGCAGCCAAGCTAACACTGGACTTTGCCTAGTGGAATAGCAAGCAACTGTTCTCATTCTGTCTTCATAGTCTGTTAGTACCACTTAAGTACCCTTCTTTCATTATCACAGCACAAATGGTAGAGTTTAGTCAAATATAAGAAAATCCCAGTGCTGGGAAGGAGGTCAGGGATAGTTTATATTTTTTTGTCTTCAATTGTCCAAATATGTTTCTCCTCCCCAATCTACTCAGCATTAACTTCCCATTGTGATTTCTCTCAAACTACAGTCTGATGTAATCACCAAGCACAAACACATGTTGCAGGCTTCCTTCCACACATTTATGACAGGAAACAGGAAACCTGGCTCCTCATTTGCATTCTAAAAGACCAACACTGTGCTTACATTAAAAAACCTCAACAAGGCAAAAACATCTTCATCTTTAACACATTAGAAAGAACATCATTTCAGATTTTCTTAATAATGCACTTTGTACATTTATGTACATTTGTACTTTTCATTCTTTATGGGCATTTTGCCTCTGGCTATCTTCAGCCAAATAATTCACTTGAGTCTAAAACATTTTTTGAAAGTCGGTGCTTTATATACCCGCGTCACTGGGCGTCACCCTGCGTCACCTTTATCCAGATTATTCCTCATAGCTGCGAGACTCTCTCAGCCCAGCTACTTTGTGAACGACAAACTTTTTTAGTTTGCGAAGTCAATTGCCGACTACTGTCGGAGTAGCAAAATACCTTACTAACTACTTTCATAGTAGTAAATTCTCTTACCAACTACTTTCCCAGTAGCAAAACCTCTTACCAACTATTTTCCCAGTAGCAAAAATCTCAATACAGTTGGTCTTACCTTCGTTGTCTGCATCTAAGGATTTCAGCAGGGCACCAGATCAACCTACTACGAAGGACCTAAGTTTTCCCGGGAGCTTCTTTGGGAGGTCGGTCTCAAAGGGTCCGACAAGCGCAACTTTTTCTCCCCATCCAATCCCGGTCAAACTGCGGCCTCTTAGTCATCTGTTGATGGTCCCAGCGAAATCCTGCCGACTACGCCAATGTTAAGGTTCATTTCTTAAAACAGACAACTCACAATAAGTTAGATAAACCAACACAAGCTTTACTGATCATTTAGTCGGTGAGAGTGCCAGGGATAAAAATGTCAAGTATGCAACACATACTACACCCTCCTGGGCCATCACTCTAATGCATGAAGACATCCAACATATTTTATAGTGTTTTGGAAACGCAGTCACATGTTTATACAGAGTGGCAGCAATGACATCTAACACATCAATCACAGCTCTACCCATTCAAAGTATTCTTATCACTGATACAATACTTCTCATGCTATGGTTATATCGATCAGAAACTAGTTACGAAACCCCCAAATAGCAGGAAGTTAGTCAAAGTTCTATCATCTGCAGTAAATTGTTAAACAATGTAAGGATCTATATCAATTGGCCACAGAAGTTTCTGTTTACAGAGACTACCAACTTTTCAGGAAGCATATTCTCTCTCAAGGTTTCTGTTTACAGAGCCAGAACCTTCTCAGGAAACACATCCTCTCCCACTATTGTCAATATCTTTTGCTTGGGCACAACAGGAAGCAGCTAGGATGCAGTTTGAATGCTGGCCTCCAATTTCCTGATTACCCAACCCTTCTACAGAACCCAAAGGAGTCAAATTAATCTTTACTTAATAAAATACATAAAATATTTCATTATTAACTAGCTAACACTATCCTACACACACTAGGGACAATTTACAATCTTACCAAGCCAATTAACCTGCAAACCTGTATGTCTTTGGAGTGTGGGAGGAAACCGGAGATCCCGGGGAAAACTCATGTGGTCACAGGGAGAACATGCGTATAGACAAGCGCCCATAATCAGGATCGAACCCGGGTCTCTGGCACTCTAAGGGAGCAACTCTAGCGCTGCGCCACCGTGTCGCATCTGTCCTTCAGTAAGATTTGTATGCAAAACATCTGAAACAGCAAGGGCGTTTTGTTCCAACACAAACTACCAAAATGAATACTTCAAATATTTATTAGTTGGATTGATGATTATATGTCTATTTGCAAAATGGCCTACTTAAATTTGCAGATGCCTGGAAACTGTTTCCAAGGCATCTGTCATCATGCTTCCCTAATCATTCAATCCATGTGGAACTTTGTGTTAATTAAAAGTTGCCAATTAGTTCTTGTTTTCTACCAGAGAAGAATGTCAGATTGAAAATGTTCAGTTGAGGTTAGTTTAGTTTAGAGATGGAGCCCGGAAACAGGCTCTTCGGCCCACCAAGTCCTCTTTGATCATTAACACAACCCTACACAAGCTTGGGGTAATTTTTTACATTTACGCCAAGCCAATTAACCTACAAACCTGTATGTGTGGGAGGAAACCGAAGATCTTGGAGAAAATCCACACGGGTCACGAGGAGAACGTGCAAACTCCGTACAGTCAGCACCCGTAGTCAGGATCAAACCCGGGTCTCTGGCGTTCAAAGGCAGCAACTCTCCCACTGCGTCACCGTTCAACCAAATTCCAGCAATGGAGTTCAAGGCCCATATGGCTTCACACCGCCATTTTAGCACTACCCACTTTCTTTTGCATTACTAATAATTAAATAAATGGAATTGGTGATTGAAATCTATGGGAAGATATAACATCTTTCTGCTTTCTTCCACTGGCAAAAGAAATCCTGGGAGAAGCACAGAACACAGTGATAAATGAACTAATGTTAAATGACAATAAGTACACAAAGTGCTGGAGTAACTCAGCCACTTTCTTTACTTTCGCTTCAGTGTTTTCACAAGTGGACAGTGGATGGGGAATGTTGACTTAACCTTAGCTATACACTGTAGGGAGGAACTGCAGATGCTGGATTAAACCAAAGATAGACACAAAATGCTGGAGTGACTCAGCGGGACAGGCAGCATCTGTGGAGAGAAGGAACGGGTGGCGTTTCGGGGTCGCCCATTCCTTCTCTCCAGAGATGCTGCCTGTCCCGCTGAGTCACTCCAGCATTTTGTGTCTATCTTAGCTGTACGCTGCTCTCTAGTAACAGAATGGACTAACGTCGACAGGAGCTACCAATTGCCAGATTAATTCCAGCAATAAAAATTGGCATTGCAGTGGTTTGGATGCTGGTGTGAAGTTAGCACCCCTCCTGTGAGCGTTAACATGTTTTTGTTACTGATATCCAGAAAATCCTTGATCTGAAGTATTGACCTTGTTCAAATTTTGATAAAGTAATTGGGAAAGACTATTAATTTTCATTGGCATCAGTGACAAGGGATGATCAATTTAATGCTACCATTTAAATAGAGCGGCATCTATCCTTGGCTCCTCTTTCTGATCTACACGTTGCCTTTGGCATCAGTTTCCACCAGTGCAGAAATGAAATACAGCTTAGTCTCTGCAAGACAGCAGTTAAGCCACTGAATAGTACGCAGGGATTAGTGCGGCACGGTGGCGCAGCGGTAGAGTTGCTGCCTTACTGCGCCAGAGACCCGGGTTCGATCCTGACAGCGGGTGCTGTCTGCACAAAGTCTGTACATTTCCCCTGTGACCACGTGGGTTTCTCCGGGTGCTCCGGTTTCCTCCCAAACTTTAAAGATGTGCAGGTTTGTAGGTTAATCGGCAAGGTGTAATTGTAAATTGTCCCTTGTGTGTGTAGGACAGTGTTAATGTGCTGGGATCGCTGGTCAGTGCGAACTTAGTGGGCCCAAGGGCCTGTTTCCGCCCTGTATCTCTAAACTAAACTGAATGTGGACTTTTCTGGGTGCTCCGGTTTCCTCCCACACTCCAGATGTACAGGTTTGCAGGTTAATTGGCTTAGGTAAAATTGTAAATTGTCCCTAGCGTGTAGGATAGTGCTAACGTACAGGGTGATTGCTGGTCGGCACGGACTCGGTTGGTGGAAGTCAAGTCAAGTCAATTTTATTTCTATAGCACATTTAAAAACAACTCTCGTTGACCAAAGTGCTTTACATCAGTGCAGGTACTAACGTGCTACATACAGTGGTGCACAGATCTAACAAAAAATACATAAACTGTTTACAGCGCTCCCTCAGAGGACCTCAAGAAACGCTTGTGAGTAGAAATAGGTTTTAAGTCTAGACTTAAAGGAGTTGATGGATGGGGGGCAGTTCTGATGAGAAGAGGGATGCTGTTCCACAGTCTAGGTGCTGTTTCTGCGCTGTATCTCTGAAGTCAAGACTAAAGTCAAAGGAAGACTTTGGGTTTGGTGGCCTTTCATGAAAACTGGATGAGTGAAAGAAAATCAGCATGTTTTAGGCTGCAGCAAAGGAGAGGAGTGGAGAGAACTAAGGGAATGTCTGTGACTGGTTGGAGGACTAGAGTTTTGACCCATGGAGCCCTTCCAGGACTTTCGGATTTTATTTCGGATTTCCAGCATCTGCAGTTGGTTTCCATTTCATTTACAAGATGGGTGGGACTTTATCTCATGCAAATTATTTGGGGAAGTTTGACCTATGACCTCTGGAGTTCAGAAGACTGAGAGGTGATCTTGAGATCTACAACATTCTCAGAGTATCTGACTGCTGCAGGGAGGCCGTTTCATCTGCGTAGAGTGGACATGTCCCACCCCGGCCGCTCCCACTTCTCCCCATCTCCCATTGGTCAAAAGATATAGACGTGTGAAAACGCACACCACCAGATTCAGGGACAATTTCTTCCCAGCAACTGAACCATCCTATCAACATCTAGAGAGCAGTGCTGAACTACTATCAACCTTTGGAGACCCTCAGACTATCTTTCATCGGGATTTACCAGCTTTATGCTGCACTACACGTGATTCACGTTATTCCCTTTATCACGTATCTGCACACTGTGGATGGCTCGATTGTAATCATGTATTGTATTTCCATTGACCAATTGGCTCACGATAAAAGATTTTCACTGTACCTCGATACACGTGACAATAAACTATTTAAAGAACTAGAGGATATAGTCCCCTGGACAAGCTCCTGTTGATAGACCCAACCAAAAACAGTACGTGTTAAAGAAGGAACTGCAGATGCTGGAGAATCGAGGGTTACACAAAAAACTGGAGAAACTCAGCGGGTGCAGCAGCATCTAAGGAGCGAAGGAGATAGGCGACGTTTCGGGTCGAGACCCTACTTCAGTCTGAAGAAGGGTCTCGACCCGAAACGTCGCCTATCTCCTTCGCTCCTTAGATGCTGCTGCACCCGCTGAGTTTCTCCAGCTTTTTGTGTAACCCAACAAACAATACGGATAGTCTTGGGAGGTGGTCTTGGAGGGGAGGATGCCCCTCAAACTGTGGAGCATCCTGGACAATATAGCTCACCCCCTCCATGACACACTGGTCAACCTGAGGAGCACCTTCAGCAACAGGCTGGTTCCACCAAGATGGAGGACAGAACGTCACAGGAGATCCTTCTTCCCTGTGGCTATCAAACTTTCCAACTCCTCCCCCTTCTGTCGTGGGGAAGACTGAGACTCACTCCCTTCCCCAATCCTTTCCACTCATCACTTTAATTTCATGTTTCATGTATCTTGTGTTTTTATGACTGTTGGCAGAACAATTTCCCTCCGGGGATAAATACAGTTCTATCGTATCGTATCGCATCGTACAAGCTGCATGCAGCTATTTTGTAAAGACAGCATTAGTTTAATATGTTTTCTTCACGATTGTGGCCAAACCATGCATCGCAAGCCCCAGACCCGATTTCAAGTCTGATCCAATTTAATTCCTATAATGTAAACAGAATAGAAATGGCACACTTTGATTAAGCCGTAATGCTTCAAAGGGATGTTGTGGCTTGAAGAAAAATGTGGCATCTATTATGTTAAAAGTTAAGTAATTTTAGCAGGCACTTATTGAAACATATGAAATAAAAATCGTCTAGCTAGCGAAACTGTTGCCTAGCAATGCAGTGAGCAATTTTCCAGCTCAACGTCAGCCTAACCTATTAATTTATGAAATCAAATTGAGTACATACAAAAGCAATTTATCACTAATTATTCTGCTTACAATTTGGGTAGCTGATTAAGATGAAACAACATTAAAACTCTCCTTTTAAATTTAATAGTTCCAATACATATTTCATGTTTATAACGTGTACAACCTGCATATCTAAGAAGATAGTGATTTGGTTGATTTTGCTGGTTAGCTTTGATTCCTTTCATTTTACCATCTTCACAAGTGCACAGGTTTTCGGAGTAGAATTAGGCCATTCGGCCCATCAAGTCCATTCTGCCATTCAATCATGGCTGATCTCTGTGCCTCCTAATCCCATTCTCCTGCCTTCTCCCCATAACCCTTGATACCCATTCTACTTAAGAATCTGTCTATCTCTGCCTTAAAAATATCCACTGACTTGGCCTCCACAGCCCTCTGACTATTATTATTCATCTTTTAAGAATCTACACCATTTATTACTGGCAACTCTGGTAGTATTTTAATGATTACAGATACACAATATAGAATTATAATGGCGGATGTTCAGAAGCTGTTCAGACTATTTTGTTCCTACCCCCCATGAGAATATTAAGCTGGAGCAGGGATAAAGAATCGCAAGATGCCCAACAGATATCCCTTCATAGTTTTTTTAACAAAGCAACAGTCTTCAGAACTGTTGCTGGTTGTTCTGCAGCAATAAATGATGTGGGTGGAGAAGATAGACACAACAAGTTCATAACTGATAGGAGCCAAATTAGGACATTTGGCCCATCAAGTCTACTCCGCCAATCATGGCAAATCTATCTTTCAGTCCTAAACCCTATTCTCCTGCCTTCTCCCAATAACCCCTGACACCTATTCTAATCAAGAATCTATCTACCTCTGCCTTAAAAATATCCATTAAATTGGCCTCCACAGCCTTCTGTGGTAAATAATTCCACAGATTCATCACCCGCTGACTAAAGAAAGTCGTAGGTAGACAAAAATGCTGGAGAAACCCAGCTGGTGAGGCAGCATCCATGGAGCGAAGGAATAGGTGACGTTTCGGGTCGAGACCCTTCTTCAGACTAGTCCTCCTCTTCTCCTTCCTAAAGGAACGTCCTTTAATTCTGAGGCTATGACCTTTGGTCCTATGCTCATATGTTAACCCACTCATAGAAACATAGGAACATAGAAATTAGGTGCAGGAGTAGGCCATTCGGCCCTTCGAGCCTGCACCGCCATTCAATATGATCATGGCTGATCATCCAACTCAGTATCCCGTACATGCCTTCTCTCCATAACCTCTGATCCCCTTAGCCACAAGGGCCACATCTAACTCCCTCTTAAATATAGCCAATGAACTGGCCTCAGCTACCCTCTGTGGCAGAGAGTTCCAGAGACCCACCACTCTCTGTGTGAAAAAAGTCCTTCTCATCTCGGTCCTAAAGGATTTTCCCCTTATCCTTAAGCTGTGACCCCTTGTCCTGGACCTCCCCAACATCAGGAACAATCTTCCTGCATCTAGCGTGTCCAACCTCTTAAGAATTTTGTAAGTTTCCTGGGATCATTCTTGTAAACCTAGCTGGAGTAACTCAGCAGGGTCAGGCAGTATCTCTGGAGAAAAGGAATAGGTGACGTTTCGGGTCGGGATCCTTCTTCAGACTGAGAGTCAGGGGAAAGGGGTGCGAGAAATATAGACGGTACTTGGGAGAAATTAATAGAAAATATGTAAAATACAACGATAAACAACAAAATATGGAGCACACAATGGTCGATGGTTGGCCGTGGGATAGATGACAATGAGTAAACAGACAGAGGAATTGTCAACAGGATGACAGTAAAACGAGCAGGGGAAAGACAGAGCGAGAGGGGATGCAAGGATTACTTGAAGTTAGAGAAATCAATGTTCATACCACTGGGTTGTAAGCGGCACAAGCAAAATATGAGGTGCTGTTCCTCCAATTTGCGTTTGGCCTCACTCTGACAGTGGAGGAGGCCCAGGACAGTAAGGCCAGTGCGTGAATGGGAAGCAGAGTTAAACTGTTTGGCAACCGGGAGTTCGGAGTGTGTGGTGGGGTTCGGTAGGAGTTATCAACAGCCAGCAGCGTACACACTGGCTGTTGGGTTGAAGTCCAAGCATCCAAGGGTCGGCACGGTGGCGCAGCAGTAGAGTTGCTGCCTGACAGAGCCAGAGACCCGGGTTAGATCCCGACAAAGAACGCTGTCTGTACGGAGTTTGTACGTTCTCCCCGTGACCGCGTGGACTTTCTCTGGGTGCTCCGGTTTCCTCCAACATCTCAAAGACGTGCGGGTTTGTAGGTTAATTGGCTTCTGTAAATTACCCCTAGTGTGTGGGGTGTGGATGCGAAAGGTAGGACCCCCCGATTCTTCTTACCAGGAGACGAGCCTTGGACGGGGATCATACTGCCGGCAGCTTCCCAGCTCCGTGACAGGAGTGCCAGGACTGCTGCCTGCCGCGTATGGCAGCGGCCTGCATCCCATTTTAGTTTAGAGTTACAGCGTGGAAACAGGCCCTTCAGCCCACCGAGTCCTCACCGACCAGCGATCCTACACACACTAGGGACAATTTACATTTATACCAAGCCAATTAACCTACAAACCTGTACGTCTTTGGAGTGTGGGAGGAAACCGTAGATCTCAGAGAAAACCCACGCAGCCATGGGGAGAGCGTGCAAACTCCGTACAGACAAGCACTCGTAGTCGGGATCTAACCCAGGTCTCTGGCGCTGTAAACACCTGACCCGCTGAGTTACTCCTGCGCTTGTGCCCCTTTGTTCAAACCAGCATCTACGGTTCTTTGTCGTTATGAAATAAAGACATAGTGAGAAGGAGAAAAGCAGAGAGAAAGAGGTTTTCAAAGATCATCAGATCGGAGCAGAATTATGCCATTTGGCCCATCAAGTCTACTCCGCCATTCAATCATGGCTGATCTATCTCTCCATCCAAACATTGCTTACCCCCATAACCTCTAACACAGCAATTCGTTCTTCCCACGCACTATTAAAGCATGGAATAATCTCCACCAAACCACGGTTGCCCAGCCAGATGCAACTAAATTTCTTCCCAATAATGTTCTCTGGCTAAACCTCTCCCTTCACCACCTCCAGTTTAAATTCCAGTTGGAATATTTTGGAGAACCAAGTAACCAAGAACGGCTGCACTAATCAAGAATCTATCTATCTCTGCCTTAAAAATATTCATTGAGCATTTTGGAGGCCACATCTAACAATGGCCTGTCTCCTTTATCATGGTTACTATTTTTGCATATCTTTCATTCATTTTTTCCAAATCTCTCTATATCACCGTCTATATCTCTCGTGTCTTTCAGGCTGAAGAAGGGTCTCGACCCAAAACGTCACCTATTCCTTTTCCCCGGAGATGCTGTCTGACCCGCTGAGTTACTCCAGCTTTTTGTGTCTATCATCAGAGGTGGCGTAGCTTCTGAAATATGAGCGGGCTGGCTAATTTTGTAAGTGATGGTTGCACAGTAATAAAGCCTTAAACACAGAGGATAAAACAGTTGATCATGCAAACAGCAGCTTTCTTTTTAAGTGCATCTCCCTTCAATGTTTTTCATTGATCTCACTGACAGGCAGATTCACTGCCACCGAACGCAACTACTCAAGGCTGATGTAACAAAGTGAAAACTAAATCCAAACGGCTTGGTTTAGGAACAGCTCCATCCAGGACCACAAGAGACTGCAGCGAGGCCCTCACACAAACCAACCTCCCATTGACTCCATTTATACCTCACGCCGCCTCGGCAAGGCCAGCAGCATAATCAAGGATGAGTCGCACCCCGGCCACTCCCTCTTCTCCCCTCTCCCGTTGGGCAAAAGGTATAGAAGTGCGAAAACACACATCTCCAGATTAAGGGACAGTTTCTTCCCAGCTGTTGTCAGGCAACTGAACCATCCTACCACAACCAGAGAGCAGTGCTGAATGACTATCTACCTCTTTGATGTCCCTTGGACTATCCTTGACCGGACTTTGCTGGTTTTACCCTGCACTAAACGTTATTCCCATATCATGTGTCTATATACTGTAAATGGATTGAGTAGGTTATGAGTAGATTAACCTATGATGAGTGCTTGTCGCCACTGGGCCTGCACTCGCTGGAGTTGAGAAGAATGAAGGGGGACATCATTGAAACATACACAATAGCAATGTTACAAAATTTTGAGATTTTAAAAATCAAGTCTGCAATTTATCCCATCAGATAAAGCATAAAAAAAAGTTTAATTTGACACCTAATTCACTTTCATATCTTCAGTATTAAGAAAGTTATGGCCATTTTCACACTCGGAAATTAGCATCTTGTTCCCCATTGCCTTTCAATTGACTTAACTCAAAAGCTGTGATCTGTAACAGTTAAAAGCCCATTACTTTCTTAAAAATTAAGAGAACTCAATGAAATTTTCAGTTATTATAGATTGAAGCATTCTGAAACAAATATGAAACAATCTTACTTGGATGACCTGAAATTAAAGCATATAATTAGTTAGTTATCTAATTGTAGCTAATTACAAAATTCAATGAGTAGATCTAAACATCTATCCATTTCTTAAGAAAATATAAACTTTTTTTAATTTGCCTAAGTGTCCAAATAACATTCACACAATAATCCACAATATAACATAATTTTTAAATCTCATTTTCATGAATTTCTGGGCCAAATGGAAGGAATTTAGTGTTTTATGCCTGTAAATTAATGGCCATTTAAATCAACTAACGAGTGGGTTTTAATGGAATGCGGTGGATTAGAACGTTGCGGTTAGCGGTGACGTTGGGAGGAAAAATACTGTTTGTTCATACATTTTTTTGGACCCCATTTCGCAACATGAAAATATGATTAAAGCCTCCCGAAAAACCAACTTTTAATATAAAAATAAACTACCTTTTTTTCTCTCCCCTACGCAAAATCCTTCCGGTTGTCGGTGCTCACGGCTTTTGAAGGTGATTTTTAAATTACTCTAGTTAATAAATAATTTAGAGTAATTTAAAAATACCTTCATTCATGAAATGTCGGAGCGATTTGTCTTCCACAACGAAATCGCCCGACATTGATCGATTTTCCCTGCCTGTGGAAATACGGCACTTTAAGCCCGCCCCCCTCTGAAAGGCGCCAAAGTCGTGCACACGGGGAGCGGCAGAACTGCAGCGCTGCTCAAGGTAAGTGGGCGGGCGCGACTCACGTTGCAGCGGCCCCTACAGCCTGTCTGTCTTTTTTTTATTTTTTGTCTAGTTAAATGTAGTTGTTCGTGTTTTTTTTTGTATTGTTTGTAACTGTGTATATGTGGGGGGTGGGGGGGGGGGGGAAGAGGGGGAAACTTTTAAATCTCTTCCCTGCACGGGAGACCTGACTTCTTCCCTGTCGGGTCTCCATTGTCGTTGGGGCCTAGCACCGTGGAGTGGCCTCCGACCGAGACGACCTGGGTGCTCCATTCACGGAGCTGCGGACTCACCGTCATGGGGCTGGCTGGCCTCGGAGCGTGGGGAGCGGTGGTGGCTCGCCGCTGCAGCCCGACTCTGGAGCTTCAGCTCCAGCTGCAGACCGGTGGACTATCGGGAGCTCGCGGGTCCGGGTGGGAGACCGCTCTCCGGAGCTCCCGCAACACAACATCTCCAGCTCGTGTCGCGGGGTTGGAGCGACCTGGAGCGGGGCCGTACATCGCCCGGCGCGGCTTTCATGGCCGCGGGACATTCCAGCGCCCGCCGGGGGCTCCAACTGTGACCTTTGGGCCTAGAGCGGGGCCGTACATCGCCCGGCGCTACCTCAAAGGCCGTGGAACTTAACACCGCCCGCCTGCAGCTTCGACCTCGGGAGTGAGATGGTGCGGGGGAGAGAGAAGACTTTGCCTTCCATCACAGTGAGGATGAGATTCACTGTGATGGATGTTTGTGTGAATTGAATTGTCTGTGTATTTTTTTTTTTATTTTTTTTTATGATTTATGTATGGCATGTAGAAACGGAGTTTCGTTCTAGCCTCTCTGAGGGTCGAATGACAAATAATAAAATCAAATCAAGTTTTGTAACGTACCTACACACAATAGTGAAAGGCTTAGATAGAGTGGATGAGGAGAGAATGTTTCCACTAGTGGGAGAGTCTAGGACTGGATGTCACAGCCTCAGAATTAAAGGACATTCTTTTTGGAAGGAGATGAGGAGACATTTCTTTAGTCAAAGGGTGATGGCCCCATAGCAGAAACGTCCACGTCACGGTTCTGGAAACTGGAAGTATCCCGAGCTAATTCTGCTACCACCATCATCTATTGCGACAAGTGATGGCTGCCACTGATTGTCGCCGGAAGCTTGGGTCCTTTTCAGGACGGACGATGACAGCGAGGTCCACATTTGTAACAAGATGGACACGAAAGAAGAAGTCAGAGGGTGGTGAATCTGTGGAATTCTTTGCCACAGAAGGCTGTGGAGGCACAGTCAATGGATATATTTAAGGCAGAGATAGATAGATTCTTGATTAGTACGGATGTCAGAGGTTATGGGGAGTAGGCAGGAGAATGGAGATATATGGGAGAGATAGATCAGCCATGATTGAATGCGGGGGAAACGATGGGCCAAATGGCCTAATTCTACAGCTATTCCTTATAACCTTATGACCTTATGATCGATTGTCATCAGGTATTGTCTTTCTGCTGACTGGTTAGCATGCAACAAAAAGCTTTTCACTGTACCTCGGTACATGTGACTATAAACTAAACTGAAACCGAAATCGGGTGGTGGCTGAGAAAACAGAACAAGCATGATCAAACAAATGTTGAAATAATGCCTGAAGTCTCCCTGCCCCTTTTGTTGGATTTTCTGCCACCATGTCGGTTTCGAGGTGGGAATTAGCTGCACTCAGCTGGAAACGTTGTCAGCTCCATTACCAATTTCACCTAATAAAAGCTGACTGCAGCTAGACCTTGCTAACTAGAACCAGTGAGGTGAGGAAGATTTCCTAAGTGCACTGCTGGAAGCAATGCATTCATAAAATGGCATATTTTAGTTTTAACAAACTTATCAGGAAGGCTGGCTCCGTCCTGGGGGCGGAGTTGGATTCACGGGAGGTGATCTCGGAGGGGAGGATGCTCCTCAAACTGCGGAGCATCCTGGACAATACAGCTCACCCACTCCATGACAGGCTGGTCAACCTGAGGAGCACCTTCAGCAACAGACTGGCTCCACCAAGATGCAGCACAGAACGCCACAGGAGATCCTTCTTCCCTGTGGCTATCAAACTGTACAACTCCACCCCCTTTCTGTCGTGGGGTAGACTGACTCCCTCTCTCCCCCCTCCCCCCCCCCCCTCACCCCTCCCCAATCTTTGAGAATTCACAATCCTTTCCACTCGTCACTTTCATTTCATGTTTCATGGATTTTGTGTTTTAGACTGTTGGCTAATCAATTTTCCTCATGGGATAAATAAAGTTGTATCGTTTAGCATCGTATTCGCAATCGGGCTACAGGCAGTAACCAGACAATAAAATGTTCTAGTTTCCAATCCATCCCGACATCTACAATATCCCAGAAGTGAAATAAAACCTCCCTATTAGTCAGGCAAGCCAAACTCAAATCCTGGTCTTAATTTTGTGTCTCAAAATACTCTGGCACTAGTCTTGACAAGTCAGTCATAATGATAATCTGCTTGACCATGGCGCAATGGCGGCACCGTGGCGCAGCGGTAGAGTTGCTGGCTTGCAGCGCCAGAGACCCGGGTTCGATCCTGACGACGGGTGCTGTCTGTACGGAGTTTGCATGTTCTCCCCTTTGACCACGTGGGTTTTTTCCGGGTTCTCCGGTTTCCTCCCACACTTCGAAGACGTAAAGGTTTGTGGGTTAATTGCTTTCTGTAATAGTACTCGTGTACGGGTGATCACCGGTCGGCGCGGACCCGGTGGGCTGAAGAGCCTGTTTCCGCGCTGTACCTCTAAACTAAACAAAATGTCCTTCATTAAATAAGGCAATGATATAATCAATAGCTGAATATGGGAGTATCAACAAAAGATAAAATTGTTATTGCCAAATGATTACCTGTCTGGAGGAGATGGGGGATTGCAATACTGTATTTAATTTCAGCGAGTACCTTTCATCATAATTCAGTTAGAAAAGGACAAAGGCAAAATAGAATTAAGGGAAATTGAGGTAAGGCCAATTTTGTCTGACTTAGAAGTGATTTAGCATAATTGAGTGGAGATGGTAACTAAAGTAAAAGTCTCAGTTCCATGGGAGGCATTCAATAAGGAAATTCAAGATCTTGGCATGAAATGTTGCCAGTGAAACAAAAGGGTAGGACAGTCAAATTCAGACAAAGAGCGTATTGGTGAGATAAGGCACAAAAGATATGTTTATGTCAGATACCGAGGGCTTCTTATTAATTACAATGTGACTCAGCTTTTTGTTAGCCCACACAGCTGTGATTCATTGTAGGACTCTAGGTCCTGCCGTCCAAACACCCACGCTGAGATATCTCAACTTACTTTAAAAAGATGTTGACTCAGGCTGTGAGAGGTGGTGCAAACCCCCTGGCTTCCACTGGCAACCCCCCAGCCACGATTCACTCCCGTGGTTGGGTGTGGAGAGGCTGCCTTTGAAGGCCAGAGCGATCAATGCAACCGATTAGCAGCGGGCAATGGGGCTCCTTGGTGCCCTTGGCTGAGGGGCAACTTTTTCAACACAGAGGGTGGGGGGTTGTATGGAACAACCTGCCAGAGGAGGTGGTAGAGGCAGGTACTATAACAACATATAGTCTGAAGAAGGGTCTCGACCCGAAACGTCACCCATTCCTTCCCTCCAGAGATGCTGCCTGTCCCACTGAGTTCCTCCAGTTTTTTGTGTCCAACATTTAAAATACGTTTAGTTTGGAGATACAACTCAGAAGCAGGCCCATCGGCCCACCAAGTCCACACCGACCATTGATCCCCCCCGCACATTAACAATATCCAACAATATAAGGGACAGTTATATTTTATATATATATGTATATATATATATATATATATATATCAAGCCAATTAACCTACAAACCTGTACGTCTTTGGATTGTGGGAGGAAATCGAAGATCTCAGTGAAAACCCACGCGGCCAAGGGAAGAACGTACAAACTCCGTAAAGATAGCACAAATAGTCGGGGTCGAACCCAGGTCTCCGGCGGTGCAAGCGCTGTAAGGCAGCAACTATACTGCTGCGCCACTGGGCCACCTTGTTGAGAGGAACTGTAGATGATGCTTCACACAAAAACGCTGGAGTGACTCTACGGGTCAGACAGGCGGGTCAGCAGGTCAGACTGGAGAGCAGGAATTGGTGACGTTTTCGGGTCGAGACCCTGCAGACATTTAAAAGACATTTGGACAGGTACATAGATAGTTGTCGGCAAGTTCGGTTTCGGTCCTGACTACAGGCGCTGTCGGTACGGAGTTTGCGCGGTCTCCTCGTGACCGCGTGGGTTTTCCCCGGGTGCACAGGTTTCCTCCCACACTCCAAAGACGTGCTCGCTGCTCCGTTTACTTGGGTTCAATCCTGACCTCAGGTGCTGTCTGTGTGGAGTTAGCACGTTCCCCCACATGGGTATCCTCCTGGTGCTCCAGCTTGCTCCCATTTCACAAAAGACGTGCAGGTTGGCGGATTAACCGGCCACTGAGAATTGCCGCTAATATAAAAGGGCAATTAGCAATAACATCAATGACCCACACCACCCTGGCCACACTCTCATCCCACTACTACCATCGGGAAGAAGGTACAACAGCCTGAAAACTGACCTCCAGTACAGGAACAACTTCTTCCCGTCTGAAGGACAGTTTCGACCTGAAATGCCACCCATTCCTTCTCTCCAGAGATGCTGCCTGTCCCGCTGAGTTACTCCAGCATTTTATGTCTTTCTTCCTGCAAACCATCAGGCTCTTAAGCTATGCACAACAACTCACCCCGGTCACTCCCTCTTCTCCCCTCTCTCATCAGGCAAGCGGTATTGAAGTGTGAAATCGCACACCTCCGGATTCATGGACAGTTTCTTCCCAGCTGTTATCAGCCAACTGAACCATCCAACCATAACCCTTATTGGAGACTGTTGGACTATCTTTAATAGGACTTTACTGGACTTTATCTTGCACTAAACGTTATTCCCTTTTTCATGTATCTGTACACTGTGAATGGCTCGATTGTAATCATGTATACTTTTTTTCTGCCGACTGGTTAGCACACAATGACAGTGTTTCCCTGTACCTCCGTACACATAAAATAAATAAACTAACTACTAACCACCACTCTCCCTCAGCAAATATGAAACGACAAAGAACTCCAGATGCTGGTTTACAGGAAAAGACACAAAGTGCTGGAGTAACTCACCGGATCAGGCAGAATCCCTGAAGAACATGGATCGGTGACATTTTGCGTCTGAAGAAGGGTCCCTATCCATGTTCTCCAGGGATGCTGCCCGACTCGCTGAGTTACTCCAGTACTTTGTGTCTTTTTCAGCATGATATGCTTTGGGCTTTTTGGCGGTTGCATTATGAACTTTAGATTTGCATTATTATGGTCTGGTTACCCAGTATTACTGATTATTGATTACTGTGTATGCATTGTGTGTTATTGCATTAATGGGCCTGTTAAGCTGCAATGTGTAAACATTTAATTGTTCTCTGAGTAAACACTCTTGACTCTTGAAAATTCTAAATTCTACATTTGAATTTAGGAATTTTAGATTAAAGAATAGATTACCTTGGAGAACTAGTCAGAGAAGGGATAGCTGCCACAAACTTGATGGGCTGAATTGGCTTCCTTTTACATCATGGGCTGGCACTGTGGCATAACGGTGGAGTTGCTGCCTTGCAGCGCCAGAGACCCGGGTTCGATCCTGACTACGGGTGCTGGGCCTGTTCGGAATTTCTACGTTCTCCCCGTTTTCCCCGAGATCTTCGGTTTGCTCCCACACTGCAAAGGCGTACATGTTTGTAGGGCAATTGGCTTGGTGACAAATGTAAAATTGTCCCCAGTGTGCGTCGGGTAGTGCTAATGAGCGGGGATCGCTGGTCGGTGTGGACCTGGTGGGACAGCGCTGTATCTCTAAATGAAACTAAACTAAGGGAATATGGATATACGGTTTAAAATATGGGAAAAAGCAAAACCAGATTCCTTTCTGCTAAAAGGATGCCCATTAGCAGAGTGTTTTCCCTGGATCCCAGTAACTTTAATTATATTCTGACTCGAAGATCTGAAGAAGAAAAGTAGGAGAAGGTCATATGCAATTGATTCTGTTCTGAAGATGACTGTAGTTCGAGGAATTGGCAAAATTAATGGCCAGCATTGTCTCTTCCATGGAAGCTACGACAAGCAATTTTGTCTGTCTGGCTCCAGTAAGCTGCTGGTGCCTATAGTTGCATGCCATGACGTGTGTCAGTATATTAGATTAGAATCAATTTCATTAGATTAGTTGTGTAGGTAGGAAACTGCAGATGCTGGTTTGCACTGAAGAGAGAGACAAAATGCTGGAGTAACTCAGCAGGATAGGTAACATCTCTAGTGAGAAGGAATGGGTGACGTTTCGGGTCGAGACTTTTCTTCAGGCTGGTTGGGGATAAGGGTAATGAGAGATATGGACGATGATGTGGAGAGATAAAGAACAACGAATGAAAGATATGCAAAAAAGTAGCGATGATAAAGGAACCAGCCATTGTTAGCTGTTTAAGAAGGAACTGCAGATGCTGGAAAATCGAAGGAAGACAAAAATGCTGGAGAAACTCAGCGGGTGAGGCAGCATCCATGGAGCGAAGGAAATAAGCAACGTTTTGGGCCCATAACGTTGCCTATTTCCTTCGCTCCATAGATGCTGCCTCACCCGCTGAGTTTCTCCAGCATTTTTGTTGACCATTGTAAGCAGTTTGTTGGTTGAAAACGAGAAGCTGGTGCCATATGGTTGGGGGAGGGATAGGGAGAGAGGGAATGCCTGAAGTTAGAGAAATCAATATTCATACCACTGGGCTGTAAGCTGCCCAAGCGAAATATGAGATGCTGTTCCTCCAATTTGCGTTTAGCCTCACTTTGACAATGGAGGAGACCGAGGACAGAAAGGTCTATGTAGGAATGGGAAGGAGAATTAAAGTGTTTGGCAACTGGGAGATCAGGTAGGTCCTGGCGGACTGTGCGAAGGTGTTCAGTGAAACAATCGCCCAGTCTATGTTTGGTGTCGCCAATGTATAAGAGCCCACATCTTGAACAACGGATACCTTAGATGAGGTTGGAGGAGGTGCAAGTGAACCTCTGCCTCCCCTGAAAGGACTGTCGGGGTCCCTGGATGAAGTCGAGGGAGGAGGTATAGGGACGGGTGTTGCATCTCCTGCAGTTGCAGGGGCAAGGTACCAGGGGAGGGGGTGGTCTGGGTGGGAAGGGAAGAGTGAACCAGGTGCATTGTTTTGGCTGGACTCGGGTTAAAAGGTGCACAATTTATCCGCTCGACTCTTATTAACCAGAGTTAACAAATAAAAATCTGCCCAGGGCAATTTTATGTTGGCATCGGCAGTGCAGCCAGTTCCAAGATTTCAAATATTATTCTGCAAACATTCTCGTTGGGTTTTAACTACATCACAAGCTCAAGGTTTTGAGGAAATTGCTTGGTGCATCAGAGAGATTCCGCGATTTCTTATGCAAAACACATTTGTTTCCGCTCAACCTTTACAAAGTAAACACAGTACTCGGTGCTATAAAGCAGATAGTTAATTAAAGTTGATTAAAGAGGAGACGAGATAAGGAAAGGGTCATTCGGTCTTCCAATGCTCAGTTTAGATTAGTTTGGTTTAGAGGTACAGCGCGGAAGCAGGCCTTTTGGCCCACCGGGTCCGCGCCGACCAGCGACCCCTACACATCAGCACTACTCTCCACACACTGGGGACAATTTTACGATTGTACCGAAGCCAATTAACCTACAAACCCGGACGTCTTTGGCGTGTGGAAGGACATCGAAGATCTCGGAGAAAACCCACGCAGGTCACGGGGAGAATGCACAAACTCCGTACAGACAAGCACCCGTAGTCGGGATCGAACCTGGGTCTCTGGCGCTGTCAGCTCTGTCGGGCAGCAGCTCTACCGCTGCGCTACCGTGCCGGATGCTTTCTCTCTCTCTCTCCATCCCTCCCTCTTCCCAGTTCTCCGACCAGTCTGACTGTCCTCCTCATTACATTTCATCATAGTCTGCTTCGATGACAACTTCTCCTTGCTAACACTCAGTGACAGCTTTTTAATACTTCCAGTCTGCAATTGTCTTCTCCTTCGTAGGAATTCCCTTGAGGTCACAGGTGCCTTCTGCTCGAGTGTTGTGGGTTCTGAGGCACCGTGTGATGGAAATGTAGGACACACACACACTCTGTCTTAGCTGGGGCGGGCAGCTGAGTAGATACAAGGACCTGTAGATAGACACAAAATGCTGGAGTAACACAGTGGGACAGGCAGCATCTCTGACTCTGAGAGTCCCAGGGGAGAGGAAGACACGGAGATTTGAAAGGGTAAGGTGTGAAAACGAGACATCAAAGTGGACGAAGCTCAAGGGAAATGCAGAATGGATCATTGTTAGCTAGGGGAAGCTGACGACGAAGCATAAAGAGATAAAATTTGATCAGGAGAACAGTCAGACTAGGATGGGGGAGGGAAGGAGGGAGAGGGAAAGCAAGGGTTACTTGAAGTTAGAGAAGTCAATATTCATATACTGGTTCATAAGTTCATAAGTTATTGCAGCAGAATTAGGCCATTCAGCCCATCAAGTCTCCTCCGTCATTCAATCGTGGCTGATCTATCTTTCCCACTCAACCTCATTCTCCTGCCTTTTCCCCATAACCATTGACACCCGTACTAATCAAACTGCAGAGATGTCTTGGACCATACAGCTCACCCCCTCCATGACACACTGGTCAACCTGAGGAGCACCTTCAGCAACAGACTGGTTCCACCAAGAGGCAGGACAGAACGACACAGGAGATCCTTCTTCCCTGTGGCTATCAAACTGTACAACTCCTCCCGTTTCTGTTGTGGAGTAGGCTGACTTTAGAAATGTACAAATCCTCCCCCCCCCCCCCCCCAAATCTTTGCACATCCCCAATCCTTTCCACTCATCATTTTAACTTTATGTTTCATGTATATTGTTGTGTTTTATGACTGTTGGCAGAACAAATTCACTGGTGGGATAAGTAAAGATCTATTGCATCGTATCGTGTTGTTTCTCGGGGGATGTCTGCATTGGAAGAGCTGGCACAGAAGAAGAGTTGAGGCCCAGGGTAGATTATAATGAGTGGTAGGGCAGAACCAAGGGGCTTCTCTTGCTCGCGCCATCTCATATTAATGCACTTCGGTCAAAGAGCTGACCTTAAAATCGAGCTCTGCCTCAGAATGTTACTGGAGAAAAGTATGAAAGCAAACCCACTCCCGTGAAAGATAAATCGTGTTGGAACTATCCAGATTAGCATCACTGGAGCACAGGAGGATGAGGGGGTGATCATATGGAGGTGTATAAAATCATGAGACTCTATTCCCTGGAGCGCAGGAGGATGAGGGGAGATCTTTAGAGAGGTGTATGCGATCATGAGAGGAATAGACACAGTCTCTTCCCCAGAGTAGGGGAGTCAAGAACCAGAGGGTTTAGGTTTAAGGTGAAGTGGATAAGATTTTTTAGGAATCTGAAGGGTAACCTTTTGCACGCAAAAGAGTGGTGGGTGTACAGAACGAGCTGCCGGAGGAGGTAGTTGAGGCAAAGACTATCGCAAAGTTTAAGAAACAATTAGACAGGTACATGGATGGGACAGATTTGGAGAGATATGGGCCAAACTTTGAGGCAGGTAGGACCAGTATAGATGGGACATGTTGGTCGGTGGGAGCAAGTTGGGCCGAAGGCCCTGTTTCTACACTGGATGACTCTATGACTAAGACTCAAATCAATTGGTGTCCTTTTAACATTTAACATTGGCTATGGGTGGAATTGAAGGATGTGCTATTCTTAGATTTCCAGCTGACTTGTGAGAAGATGACACGTTGAAGGTTATGGCAAAAAATAAACGCTCAAAGTGCAGGAAGTCAGACATTGATATGGACAGAAAACTGGCCGGCAAAAGTGAGACGTTGATGAAGCTTAGTTTAGCTCCAGAGATACAGCGTGCAAAATAGGCCCTTCGGCCTACTGAATCCGTGCCGACCAGCGATTACCCCATACACTAGCACCAGCCTACCCACTAGGGACAATTTACAATTTTTTTATGGATGCCAAATTAACCTACAAACCTGTAAGTCTTTGGAATGTGGGAGGAAACTGGAGCTTCCGGAGAAAACCCACGCACTCACGGGAAGAATTATTTAAACTCCTTACAGACAGCACCCATAGTCAGGATCGAACCCGGGTCACTGGCGCTGCGAGGCACAAATTCTACCGCGACCCTTTTTTTTTGCACAACTATTTTTTTCTTCTCGTAGACAAAACTTAAGGAATGGTGCACCATATGGTTTAGTTCCAGGGTACCTGCACTACACAATTTATATAACTGACTTGGATAAAGGCACCAAAGATGGATAGGACAGGTTTCGAGGAATATGGGCCAAATGCAGGCAAGTGGGACTCGCGTAGATGGAACATGTTGGTCTGCGTGAACAGATGAGATTAGTTTAACTTAGCATCATGTCCGGCACGAACATTGTGGGCTGAAGAGCCTGTTTGTCTGCTATATAGTTCTATTTTAAGCATAAATGGCGCCAAACCCAAGCGACTATTTGCGTGTTCGCCATAGAAGCAGTTCTCCAATCACATATTACAAACGCTCCACACACTCAAATCTCTACTCCGACAGCAACAATTCTTACTTTAACTACGATAAACATCATTCCCTTTATCATGTATCTGTCCACTGTAAATGGCTCGATTGTAATCGTGTATTGCCTTTCCGCTGACTGGTTAGCACGCAACAAAAGCTTTTCACTGCACCTCGATGCACGTGACAATAAACTAAACTGAACTGAATCATGTTCGATATGAAGACACAAAATGCTGGAGTAACACAGTGGATCAGGCACCATCTCTGGAGAGAAGGAATGGATGATGTTTTGGGTCGTGCCCCTTTTTCAGACTCGACCTAAAACATCATCCATTCCTTCTCTCCAGTGATGCTGCCTGTCCCGCTGAGTTACTCCAACATTTTGCGTCTATCTTCGATTTAAACCGGCATCTTCGTTTCCTTCACATACATTATCTTTACTATTACTAAAACTCTCATCTTGACCACTTCTGGTCAACGTTGTAATTACATTTGCGCATAAACGATCCCCCATAGCGCTATGAATTTTAAAAATCGTAAAAACAGCCCCTTTCGGAACCCGCTGTCAATAACGTGGCAAGGAGAATAAAAAGCTGAAGGGGCGCAGTGTGTTGAGCAGCCCGCGCAGTGTGTTCAGCAGCCCGCGCGGAGTGTGCAGCCACAGGAAGCGTGGAGCCCGCGGAGAGCGTGCAGAGAGTCAGCAACCTGCGGACTGCTTCTGCGGTCGGAGGCTGAAAGTGAAGCCAGAATGGGACCAGGATCTGCTGCGTGAGGCCAAAAGCTGAAGGTGCAGGGTGAGCAGAGCGTGAGCCCCCCCCCTCCCCACACCCCTCATCCCGCCCCTCCCCACAGCCCTCATCCCCCCCTCCCCACGCCACTCATCCCCCCCATCCCCACACCCCTCATCCCCCCATTCCCCCACCCCCTTTCCCCACACCCACCCCCCCATTCCAACAACTCCCCTTCCCCACACACCCCCCCCCCCACACCCAGCCCCGCCCCACACCCACCTCTCCCCCACACCCACCCCCCCACCCACTGCCCACCTTCCCTCCCCCTCCCCCTCCCTCACCCTCCACCCCCCCTCCCCCACACCCCCCCTCCGCTGAGTGGTGGAATATTGCTTTGGGGGAACGGGGTGCGTTGGGGGAACAGGTGGAATATTGCGCTGGGGGATGGATTGCATTGGGGGGACCAGGCCTCTCGTGTGACTGGGACCCGACAGGTCGCACTTCGTCTAGTGTTCAATATGTGTTTGCTAAATCTGCAGATGACACAAAGATAGACAGGAAAGCAAGTTGTAAGGAGGACTAAAGGTGGCTTAAAAATGTGTAGAGATGGGTTTTGTGAGAGGGCAAAAGTCTGTCAAAAGTGGAAAATATTAATTTTGGCACGAAACATTTAAAAAAGCCTATTATCTACACGGTGAGTAATTGCAGATCTCTGAGACGCAGCCGACTGTACGTTTGAATGTATGATTTGCAGAAGGATAATCTGCAGATACTAAAAATGACTGGGATAAGTAATAACTTTTTAATTGCTGAACATAAAAAAATGGGAGGTTATGCCACAGTTATACTGGTGGAGCTACACCTGGAGTATTGTGTGCAGAATTGGTCTTCTTATTTAACAGAACACTAACGTATTGGAAGTACCCAGCGGGTCAGACAGCATCTCTGGAGAAAAGGAATAGGTGATATTTCGGGTTGAGATTCTTCTGAGTTTGAAGAAGGGTCTCGACCCGAAACGTCACCTATTCCTTCTCTCCAGAGATGCTGTCTGACCTGCTGAGGTACTCCAGCTTTTTGTCTTTTCTATCTGGTTTAAACCAGCAACTACAGTTCCTCCCTCCACAGTGCATCAGACGTAGTTCGGAGAAGGTTTTCTGGACTAATACACAGAATGGGTGGATTGGCTCATGAGGAAATATTCAAAAATAGGGAGGTTATGCCACTGTTAGATTGGTGAAACTACTCCTGGAGTATTGTATGCAGTTTTGACTACCTATTTAACAGAACATGAATGTATTGGATAGGAAAGAACAGCGGATGCTGGTATAAACCAAAGATAGACACAAAAAGCTGGAGTAACAATATTGGAGATTGGAGATACCAATCCAGGCTGTCAAACATCTGCTCATGAGTCTAATTCTGTGTATTAGTTCAGGAAACCTTTTCCAAACTACTTACAATATATTCATAGACACAAAAAGCTGGAGTATATCAGCGGGACAGGCAGCGTCTCTGGAGAGAAGGAATGGGTGACATTGCCCAATGTCTCCACCCAAAACATCACCTATTCCTTCTCTCCAGAGATGCTGCCTGTCCTGCTGATATACTCCAGCTTTTTGTGTCTATGAATATATTGTAAGTAGTTTGGAAAAGGTTTCCTGGACTAATACACAGAATTAGACTCATGAGCAGATGTTTGACAGCCTGGATTGGTATCCAGTCAAGTTTAGAAATGAGAGAGGTTTTGTTTAATACATTTTTGCTGTTGAAACACAGAGTAGCTGTGCTATAACACCAGGATAAGCGCTCAACCAAGAAAATGAAGATTCGTGAAGGCGGATGTGAAGAGAATGTTTATGCTTTTGGGAGTTGATAAAACTAGGAGGTAGGTCACTCAGGTGAGACAGAGATTATGTTAATTTATCTGCTGCATTCCAGTGTGACCTGGAAGTCTCATCTTCATAAGGCAGTGGAAACCTTCAGAACATTTCAAGGCTAAACCTTACATGGGACAAAAACATTGAACAGTATAGCAGAGGACCAAGTCGTTCGGAGCACAGTGATTCAACATGATGCCGAGTTCAATTGCTGGAGGCAATAATGCTGAGTTCAATTGCTGGAGGCATACCACCAGGGGGCGCCGCACGACTGGCAGCCTCGCCAACAGTCTGTCTGTTTTGGTCATCTTTTTTTTATTTTTAGTGTGTTTTAAATGTTTGTGTTAATGCTCTCTGGTTTGTTTTATGTGGGGGTCGGGGGAATTTTTTTTTTCCAGTCTCTTGCCTTGCTTGAGATGCGATTGTTTTCCGGGTTGTATCTCCGGTCGCTCTGCGGCCTAACATCGTAGAGCTGGAGGCCTTGCTCGAGACTGCCATTGAGCCCCACCGCGGGGGCGTGGACTGACCATCGGAGCCAATCATTCGCCTGGGATCGCTCCAACCGCAGCCTGCGGACTTTACCATCGAGAGCTCGCAGTCTCGGGATCGGCCGAGTCGGGAGCTCCAACGATGCAGGAGGTTCGACCAGCCCCGACCCGGGGTCCGATCGCTCGGCGCGGGGAGCTGAGATTTCCTCTGAAGCAGGAACTTGAGCGCCCCAACGCGGAGAGCCCGCCACCGGCTACGGGAGTCAAGATCGTCCCATCAACGGAAGGTTCGAGGCCCCCGACCGTGGGAGAACAAAGAAGGGAAGAGATTTAACTTTTAACAGGAGTCACTGTGGTGGATGTTTATGTTAAAATGTATTTTGTGTGTTCTGTTGCTTTTTATTTGTATGACTGACTTTGCAAATGAAATTCCTCGTATGTTGCAAAACATACTTGGCTAATAAAGTATTATTGTATTGTATTGTATTATAATTTCCTCTGCCTGCACTTGATCCATGTCCCTCCATTCCCAGCAGCTCCACGTGCCGATCCAGCGCCTCTTGAACATCACTATGGTATCTGTCCCCACCACCATCCCCGGCAGCACGTTCCAGGCACCCACTCAAGACAGGTAGAAAATCTCGGGGGTTACACAAAAAGCTGGAGAAACTCAGCGGGTGCAGCAGCATCTAAGGAGCGAAGGAGATAGGCGACGTTTCGTGTCGAGACCCTTCTTCCAGATAGAAAATCTTTATTGTCATTATAACATGTGAACATGTACAATTAAATTAAAATGCCAACCAGTCAGTGCACCATTCACACATTTCTAAAAGCTAACGATACGTAAGCATACACAAACCACCACAAAATAAGCATAAACACACAACCATACATTTTTCTGTCGATTTCACAATCCATTTGGTATGTAGCGCACGTGCGCTCATTTGGTGGCTACATTAAGTGTAGTTATTGCTGTGGGATAAAAACTGTTTTTTAGTCTGTTTGTCCTTGTCCGCATTGATCTGTACCGTCTGCCTGACGGCAACAGTTCAAACAGGGAGTGGCCGGGGTGGGAAATGTCATTTATAATGTTCTGGGATTTCTTGAGACAGTGGGAACAGTGTAGGTCCTTCAAAGTGAGGAGAGGGCAGCCGACAATCTTCTGGGGGTTGTCAATAGCCCTCTAGAGCGCTTTCCTCTGGGCCGATGTGCAGCTGGTGTACCACACGCATACACAGTATGTTAGATACCCACATCAAACCAGCCACATTATCCTGACTACCGACATCATTCCATTATTACACCCATGACTGTGCAGCCATGTACAAATCTAATTCAATTTTCAAATTCGCAGACGACACCACCAAATTGAGAACCTCGTGTCCTGGTGTTGAGACAACAACCTTTCCCTCAATGTCAGCAAAACACAGGGGATAGTGATCGAAGTGAAGCGGGACACGTACCCCAGTAGAGATGGTTGAAAACGTCAAATTCCTAGGAGTCAATATCACCAATAACTTCTCCTGGACCATCCACGTTGGAGCAACGACCAAGAAAGCACACCATCGCCTCTACTTCCTGAGAAGTTTAAGGGAGTTCAGCATGTCCCCTACAACTCTCACTTAATTTCTACAGATGCACCATAGAAAGCATTTTATCAGGATTTTAACAGTTCCATCCAAGACCGCATTAAAATTACAGCGAATTGTGGACGCAGCCCAGACCGTCACACAAACCGACCTCCCTTCTATTGAAGGTAGATGCAAAATGATGGAGTAACCCAGCGGGACAGGCAGCGCTCTGGAGAGAAGGAATGGGCAATGTTTCGGGTCGAGACTCTTCTTCTTCACCCATTCATCAGGACCTCTCTCCATCCAATCGGGGATATTGCGACCAAACGTTGCGTGTCTAAGGCCAGCAGTTTTATAAAAGACCCCACACATCTCCATCACAGACTGTTCACTCTGCTGCCCTTGGGCAAAAGATATCGTAGCATAAGGAGCAGAACATCAAGGTTCTGCAACAGCTTCTTCCCACGAGCCATCAGACTCCTGAATGCCATGTAATGGGCTGCCACCATTGTCTATTTATCCTTTTATCCTTTTTATCCATTTTATCCATGTTCATCCTTCTGTTAATTATCGTACAGGGAGCCAAATGCAACGGAATTTCGTTTGGAACTGCATATATCGATATATTTCTAAATTACAATAAAGTTTCTTTGACTTTGACTTGACTTGACTTTGATTCCTTCTCTCCAGAGATGCTGCCTGTCCCGCTGAGTTATTCCATCATTTTGTGTCCACCCCTCGATTTATATCAGCATCTGCAGTTCATTCCTCACGCTGCCTCGGCAAGGCCAGCAGCATAATCAAGGACAAGTCGCACCCTGGCCACTCCCTCTTCTCCCCTCTCCCATCGGGTAAAAGGTATAGAAGTGTGAAAACGCACACCTCCAGATTCAGGGACAGTTTCTTCCCAGCTGTTATCAGGCATCCTACCACAACCAGAGAGCAGTGCTGAACTACTATCTACCTCATTGGTGACCCTTGATTGGACATTGCTGGCTTTACCTTGCACTAAACGCAATTCCCTTATCATGTATCTATACACTGTAAATGGGTCGATTGTAATCATGCACTGTGTTTCTGGTGACTGAATAGCACAAAAAAGCTTTTCACTGTACTTCGGTACACGTAACTAAAAACTAAAATGAAATTGAGTATTGAATGGTATGTTTACAAACCTGATGTGCTGCCAGCAAGAATTTAATTGTTCCGTTTCAGTATGAATGACAATAAAACTCTCTGGACAACATCCCAGCTACCTACATCACTCCAGCCAGCTACATCAATGCAGCTACCCCAGATCACAGGTTCAGTTTAGCTTATTTATTGTCACTTGTACCGAGGTGCAGTGAAAAGCTTTTGTTGCGTGCTAACGTCAGCGGAAAGACAATACATGATTACAATCGAGCCATTCACAGTGTAGAAAGGGAATAACGTGAACGATGTTTAGAGCAAGATTGAGTCAATAAAGTCCGATCAAAGACAGTCCGAGGTTCTCCAGTGAGGTAGATGGTAGTTCAGCACTGCTCTCTGGTTGAGATAGGATGGTTCAGTTGCCTGATAACAGCTGGGTAGAAACTGTCCCTGAATCTGGAGGTGTGTGTTTTCACACTAATATACGTTTTGCCCGACGGGAGAGGGGAGAAGAGGGAGTGGCCACACGGATCGGCCGATCACTTATGTTCAGCCCTCTGCGTTCTTCATTATGTCCACGGTCTCCATTTTCTGCAGAGACGTGCACTTGATTTGATAAACCATTTCCAGCTAAGCGCCACAAAGAACAAGAGGGTTATCACTCACTAGAATTACCCAACACTGTTTACTGACCAGTGTGTTGCACAGTCTTTGCACAACCTTTATAACCCTATGTTATTGTATGTTGCTACAATATGTTGCAATATCTTTAGTTTAGTTTAGTTTAGAGATACGGCGCGCAAACAGGTCCTTCGGCCAACTGAGAACAATTCAGCCAGCGATCCCCGCACATTAATACCATTGTACACTCACTAGGGACAATTTACAATTTAACCAAACCAATTAACCTTCAAAGCTGTACGTCTTTAGAGTGAGGGAAGGAACCAATGATACCGGAGAAAACCCATGCAGGTCACGGGGAGAACGTAGAAATTACGTACAGAAAACACCCGGTGTCAGGATTGAACCCGGGTCTCTGGCGCTGTAAGGCAGCAACTCTACCGCTGCGCCACCGTGCCTTTTTCATTGTTTGACCAGTATATATTTATAATGTTGGGACTCTTCCAAGTGATGTCGTCATCGTTTCATTCCGTTCCACTCGCACTTATGTGTTATTTTTTTCCATCCATTTTGTGAGACTGCATTTGTCAGTTAAATTTTATCTTCCATCTCGCATGACTGATCATAATCTTTTTTTCTTAAGTTTGACAGAAATGCTTTCCTATTATGCTGCCTGCTGTCATGTCATCTGCAAATAGGCCTTCCAGTTTGTGTCAAAATCCATGTAATTTATCTGTGTTTGTCAATGAAAAACAATGAAGGTTAAAGACACCGGCAATCGCTCAGAGTTCGCCCCTGTGCAGTAAGATTCCTCGCAATGGAATTCTCTGCTTCCCATTCTTCAAAGAACTCCGTGTCCAGTCTCACATTCTGTGCTGTGTTTTCAATGCATTCAACTTGGACGCCATGGTGGCGCAGTGGTAGAGTTGCTGCGTTACATTATTCTCATCTCCCGTACATTAATTAGCCTGATTAAATCCTGACAAAGCCATGATGCAGTTTATGCCGTCACCTTGAATGTTTGCACGAAATGAATGGATGGTGAGGGCAGCACGATGGCGCAGCGGTAGAGTTGCATCCTTACAGCGCCAGAGAACCGGGTTCGATCACTGACTACGGGTGCTTCTCTGTACAGTTTGCACGTTCTGCCCCCTGACCTGTGTGGGTTTTCTCCGGGAGCTCTGCTCTCATCTCCTCCCACACTCCAACGATTTACAGGTTTGTAGGCTAATTAACCATATAACCATATAACAATTACAGCACGGAAACAGGCCTTCTCGGCCCTTCCAGTCCGTACCGACCATTTATTCTCCCCTAGTCCCATTTACCTGCACTCAGACCATACCCCTCCATTCCCTTCCCGTCCATATACCTATCCACTTTACTTTTAAAAGTGGACTGGTATAATTGTAAATTCTCCCGAGTGTGGGTAGGATAGTGTAAGCGGGGATTGCTGGTCGGCACGGACTCTGTGGGTCGAAGGGCTTGTTTCCGCGCTGTATCTCTAAACTAAACTGAACTAAACGTAATTAATATGTTTTAATCAAAATCTTTGCAAAATCTGAGAATACAGAGAACTATCTCTGGATTTTTCCAAAAGAAGACAGAGTATTTTTCAAAGAGTATTTTCATAGGAAATAATATTATCTACTCGCTAAGAAGCTATTTTCTGGGTATTGCTCCGGTAGCCACCTATTGTCCTGCCCCCACCTCTTTTCCATTCTCCTGCCTTCTCCCCATAACCCCTGAAACCCGTACTAATCGAGAATGATGGAATCAGCCATGATTACCGATTTTACGGAAGCCAATTAACCTACAAACCTGTACGTCTTTGAAGTGTGGCAGGAAACCGGAGCGCCCGGAAAAACCCCACATGGTCACAGGGAGAACGTACAAACTCCGTATAGACAGCACCCATAGTCAGGATCTAACTCAGATCTCATAAGATCATGTGACAGGAGCAGAATAAGGCCATTCGGCCGATCAAGTCTACTCCGCCATTCAATCATGGCTGATCTAACTCTCCCTCCTAACCTGCCACCTGTCATTGCTGAAAGTGTTACCGTGCCGACTGATAAAGCTCCCTTGCTGGAGAATCATTAAATTGCATCACTCAATTCGGAACAGAAAACTTGTGTTAAGAATCAACAAGTCCCGTGGTGAAGATCTGGTCTGGAAATAATTGTGATTCACAAAAGCGACTGTTGCAGCAATATAACTTCATTGATTACCAGTCTGCTTAATGCATTAATAATGAGCTTGACATCAGCAAGTGGAACATCCGCATGAGAAAAGCTACAATTAAAAGAACTGAATAATGAATCCAGCAAAACAACAATGAAATGATTACACATTGCAGCCCGACAGGAATGCCGGACAAATCTCTGCCAAAAGCAATTTGCTTTGCAAGATCAGCGCATGACTTTGGGTTAATCAGCAAATTAATGTTTTGCCTCTGAAAAGTTTGTGAGAAAAATTTCAGTTTAGTTTAGTTTAGTTTAGAGATAAAGCACAGAAACAGGCCCTTCAGCCCACCGAGTCTGTGTCAACTAGCGATCCCCACACATTAACACTATCCTACCTATACATGCTAGGGATTAGTTACAATTTTACCAAGCCAATTAGCCTACAAACCTGCACATCTTTGGAATGTGGGAGGAAACCGAAGATCTCAGAGACAACCCATGCAGGTCACGGGGAGAACGTACAAACTCCGTACAGACAGCACCCGTGGTCAGAATCAAACCGGGGTCTCTGGCATTGTAAGCAACAACTCTACCACTGTGCCACCGTGGCGCTCACAATAACACATTTTTTGCAAACATTCAAGGTGAAGACATATATTTCATCATGATTTAATCATGATTTAATCAGGCTAATTAATGCAAGGGAGATGAGAATAATTTTCAAAAATGTATGAAAGACACATTTATTCAGGGCAGTAAAGGTTTACATTACTCAATCTCATTTTTAAGTAGCCAGGAGAATGGGGTTGAGAGGGAAAGATAGATCAGCCATGATTGAATGGCGGAGTAGACTTGATGGGCCGAATTGCCCAATTCTGCTCCTAGAACTTACGATCTTAAGTGGTAACAAGAATTTCTGCATGCAATGTTGCATTATCACTTAAAGTCATAGAATCATGGAGTCACAGTCATACAGTGAAAACAGGCCCCTCGGTCTAACTTGCTCACACCGAACAACATGTCCCATGTACACCAGTCCCACCTGCCTGCAGTCGGCTCGTATCCCTCCAAACTTGTCGTATCCAGGTTTGGAGAAAACCCAGACAGATCACGGGAAGAACATCCAAACGCTGTACAAACAAGCACCCGTAGTTGGGATGGAACCGGGGTCTGTCGCTGCAAGTACTATAAGGCAGCAACTCTACTGCTGCGCCCTTCAAGTTACTTGAACTTGAAAAATACTTTCATGATTTTTCATCTGCCACAAATACATAATAATATGTTTGTGACCATGCTTTATATTTTGCTTCTGTCATTCAATTTCTCCAAATTCAATAGAAACAAATTTCAAACACACGGTACTAGAGGAGCTGCTGTTATACTGTGCAGTTGGCAATAGTAATTAGGGATAAAGAGATTTCCTCTCATTGCTGCCAACTACGAGGACTTGAAGGGCGGCACGGTGACACAGCGGTAGAGTTGCTGCCTTACAGCACCAGAGACCGGGATTCGATCCTGACCATGGGTGCTTTCTGTACGGAGTTTGTACGTTCTCCCCGTGACCTCCGTGGGTTTCTCCGAAATCTTCAGTTTCCACCCACACTCCAAAGATGTACATGTTTGCAGGTTAATTGGCGACCTGGTATATATTTTTTATATTTCAAAATAGACTTTATTCGAGTAATAAATATATCCAATACATGAACGGTGCAAAAAATCCATCTGACATTTTCGGAGGCTATACAAATTGCTCCATACAGTCTATATACATTTCTCAAATTTCGCGAATCGATCCCCCACCCGTGCCACTCATGTGGCCCCCCGGCATGGGATACCCTCCCTTATTTTGAGGGGCGTCTCCACCATACTGTGCCCCCCATATCCAGCAGCGGAAGGACCTTAGACTGTGGCCCTCCCCCACCGAGACTTGGCGTTGGCTGCACCGAGCTTCAGTGCGTCCCTCAACACGTACTCCTGCAGTCTGCAGTGGGCCAGTCGGCAACATTCCCCGACGGACATCTCGCTCTGCTGGGTGGTGAACAAAGCTCGGGCAGACCAGAGAGCGTCTTTCACCGACTTGATAACCCTCCAGCAGCACTTGATGTCAGTCTCTGAATGTGTCCCTGGGAACAGTCCGTAAATCACAGAGTCCTCTGTGACGGAGCTGTTTGGAATAAAGCGTACCAGGGACCCTTGCATTTTTCTCCAGACTCTTTGGGCAAATCCACACTCTGCAAAGAGGTGGGCAACCGTCTCCACTCCATAGCAGCCGTCCCGAGGGCAGCGTGCGCTGGTAGTGAGATTCCGACAGTGCAGGAAGGATCTGACTGGGAGGGCTCCCCTCACCGCCAGCCAAGCCAGGTCTTGGTGCTTGTTGGTGAGTTCTGGCGATGAGGCATTTTCCCAGACAAGCTGGGCAGTCTGCTCAGGAACCACGCCACCAGGTCCATCGAGTCCTTTCCCTGCAGCGCCTGCAGGACATTCTGTGCTGACCACTGCCCAATGGACATGTGGTCAAAGGTGTTGGTCCGGAAGAACCTTTTCACAGACGACAGATGGGGCGGCAGTGTCCAGCTGACTGGCACCTTGCGTGGCATCTGCGCCAGGCCCATCCTTCGCAACACCGGGAACAGGTAGAACCTCAGCAAGTAGTGGCACTTGGTGCCCACGTGCCTTGGCTCTACACTCCGCCTGATGCAGCCACACACGAAGGTGGCCATCAGGATGAGGGCGACGTTGGGCATGCTTTTACCCCCGTTGTCTGCTGACTTGTACATTGTGGCCCGTCGCACCCGGTCCATCCTCGACTCCCAGATGAACTGGAAGACGGCCCGGGTGATCCCTGTGGCGTAGGAAGGGGGGCCAATTCTTGTTACACGCCTCAGCCCCCCCGAACCAGATCCCAGCACCTTCAAGAAGTCAGGCTTGATGGTGAAGGGGACGGAAGATCTGTCGGGCCAGTTGCCAAAGAGCATGGCCTCGCTCTTCCTGCGGTTCACCCTGGCTCCCGTGGCCGACTCAAACTGGTCGCAGATACTAATCAATCTGCGGACCGACCCTGGATCCGAGCAGAAGACAGCGACATCGTCCATGTACAGGGAGGTCTTTACTTGAATGCCCCCACTGCCGGGCAGTGTCACTCCTCTAATGCTCGCATCCTTCCTGATGGATTCGGCAAAAGGTTCAATACAGCAGACAAACAAGACAGGAGAGAGAGGGCAACCCTGCCTGACTCCAGACCTTACAGGGAAACTGTCTGATTCCCACCCATTGATTTGGACTGCACTACGGATGTCGGTGTAGAGCAGATTGATCCAATTCCTGATTCCCTCCCCAAAACCCATTTTGGAGAGCACGTCCCTCATGTACGTGTGCGAAATCCTGTCAAAGGCTTTCTCCTGGTCCAAGCTGACTAGGCAGGCATCCACCCGTCTGTCCTGCCAGGTACAGCACAAGTTTGGTCCGGGTGGATCACCTGTCCCAGAGCAGACTTGACCCGGTTGGCGATGGCCTTAGACAGGATCTTGTAGTCTACATTCAAGAGCGTTATGGGTCTCCAATTCTTTATGTCCTTCATCTCCCCCTTCTGCTTGTAGATTAGGGTGATGTTGCCCTTCCTCATGGAGTCTGACATGCTACCAGCTAGAAGCATGTCGTTGTACACTTCTAGCAGGTCCGGGCCCATCAAGTCCCACAGAGCCGAATACAACTCGGCCGGTAAGCCATCGCTTCCGGGAGTTTTACTCGACCTGGTATATTTCAAAATAGACTTTATTCAAGTAATAAATATTTACAATACATCAACCGTGCGAAAAATCCATCCGACATTTTCGGGGGCTATACAAATTCTTCCATGCAGTCTATATACATTTTTCAAATTTTACTAATTAATCCCCCACCCGTGCCACTCATGTGGCCCCCCGGCATGGGATACCTTCCCTTATTTTGAGGGGCGTCTCCACCATACAGTGCCCCCCATGTCCAGCAGCGGAAGGACCTTAGACTGTGGCCCTCCCCCACCGAGCCTTGGCGTTGGCTGCACCGAGCTTCAGTGCGTCCCTTAGTACGTACTCCTGCAGTCTACAGTGGGCCAGTCGGCAACATTCCCCGACGGACATCTCGCTCTGCTGGGTGGTGAACAAAGCTCGGGCTGGTATACTTTTTTTTTTTTTTTTTAATTTCAAAATAAACTTTATTCAAGTAATAAATATTTACAATACATCAACCGTGCGAAAAAAACCATCCGACATTTTCGGAAGCTATACAAATTCTTCCATGCAGTCTATATACATTTTTCAAATGTTACTAATTAATCCCCCACCCGTGCCACTCATGTGGCCCCCCGGCATGGGATACCTTCCCTTATTTTGAGGGGCGTCTCCACCATACAGTGCCCCCCATGTCCAGCAGCGGAAGGACCTTAGACTGTGGCCCTCCCCCACCGAGCCTTGGCGTTGGCTGCACCGAGCTTCAGTGCGTCCCTTAGTACGTACTCCTGCAGTCTGCAGTGGGCCAGTCGGCAACATTCCCCGACGGACATCTCGCTCTGCTGGGTGGTGAACAAAGCTCGGGCTGGTATACATGTAAATTGTCCCCAGTGCGTGAAGGATAGTGTTAGTGAAGAAGTCCTGTTTCCGCGCTGCATCTCTAAACTAAACTAAACTCTCGACCAGTGCGAGCAGAACAAATAACTTGACCATTCATCTCATTGTTGCATGACAAACGTTGTCGTTGGTTTACGTGCTTTGCAATAAAACATCCATGATTGTGCTTCAAAGGTAATCCATAAAACATTTTGTGATGTCTTGGGGCCACATTAATGCAAATTCTTTTGCATATTTATTTATGAATTAAAATAATATGCAAATCTATTAACATTAACATTGTGAAAGTTCTTTCATAGCAAACATAAATTGGAAGGTGTTTGACAATATCCCTAGTTCTTTAAATAAATATTTACGTGGAACTTCTAGTCTACAAATGGATTAAATGATATAATGACCATTATATCAAGTTTATGCAAGTTTAAAAATTCAGAATGGTGGAGTAAAGAATATTAGATCAACATTGATCTAAGAACTTAGAGGGCAGGAGGATGTGGGGTGATCCTGTAGAGGTGTGTAAGACCATGCGAAGAATAGATCGGGTAGATGCACAAACATAGTCTCAAGAAGGGTCTCAACCCGAAACATCACCCATTCCTCTCCAGAAATACTGCCTGTCCCGCTGAGTTACTCCAGCATTTTGTGTTGGGTAGATGCACAGAGTCTCGTGCCCAGAGTAGGTGGAATCGAGGACCAAAGGACATAGGTTTAAGGTGAAGTGGATAAGATTTAATAGTAAGATTAAACAAGAACTTACCTGTTTGAAGTTTGATCTTTATTTTATGAGGAGTTACGGTGAGCGATTCCGTGAAGAAGCCCCGCCAGTGCGCATGTGCGTCAATCTTCAAAGCAGCGGCGTGAAATCACAGTAATTACAGTCAAAGTGATATAGTAAGACTCAGAAGACTAGAACTATGAGATGATCTTTGCGATTATGAGGGTCGGGAGCAGAGGGCACCTAATCGGTCACCGTTACTCCTCATAAAATAAAGATCAAACTTCAAACTGGTAAGTTCTCATTTAATTTTACTTCGGAGTCACGCGAGTGATTCCGTGAAGATTTCAAAGCTCTGTGATTTCATGCCGTAGATCCAGTTCCATACGACACACTGCTTCGGTTGACACAGGATAAACAAATAATGTATTGAACATTGTTTAAATTATACAATGAATGTTTTTAACAATAATAACCTCTCTCTCCCATGGGAAAATTACAAAACAGAACCCAATACAGAACCCAAAACAGCATGCCCAAATCCTTGCGTTGTGAGGACAGGTTTGTCATGAAATTGTGAAAAGGTTCCTTCACTGGACCATCCGGTGGCCCCCGAGGATTTGGTCTAAAGGCACGTCCTGCGCCTTTGCTGCAGATGTTTTGACGCCGCCCTGGTGGAGTGAGATTTAAATACATCAATGTCTACTCCAGCACAATCCAAAACCTGTTTCAGCCATCTAGAAATAGTTTGTACTGACACCTTTCTATGAGATTTTTTGTGGCTGATGAGCATCGCTGTTTCGGAGCCTCTGAGACTCTTGGTGACCTTGACATATTGATGCAGGTGCGTAACTACACATAGTCTCAGGTCAGTGGGGTATGCTTTAAAGCTTATTTGTTCCAGTCGTCCCTGGCCTGCTTTGTTTGATTAGATCAGATACATAAAACGTAATATTATCTACAGGCGAATGCATGCTGTCCAGTCGTAGCTTTTGCGATGTCTGGACCCGTTGCGTTGAAACCAGCGCCATGAGCATGACTACATTGAGCGTTAGCTTCTGGAAAGACAGAGATGTAATTGGAGCCCATTGCCGAAGCAGTGTGAGGACTATGCCCACATCCCAGATTTCCGTATATATAGGCCTGGGAGGGTTTTTGTTAAAAAAACTTTCATGAATCGGGACACCAATGGATGAGATCCAACAGAGCGTTGTCCCGACCCCTGCCATAAATAGGAGGACAAAGCACTTTGAGCACTATTAATGGGACTATAGCTCAATTGCTCGTCAAAATGCAATGTAGCAAGGAACTCCAATACATCAGGTATGCCTGCAGTATAAGATATATTTGACTGTAAGCAGAACATCTCCCATTTCTTGATAAGAGATACATATTGTTTTTTAGTACTATTTTGCTTTTAATCACATCCACGGTCCTACTCGATAGACCGAGCCCCTGGAACGGGTCTGGTCAGAATCTGCAAATCAACAGATTAATACGATCATGTAAAGGGTGACTCTCTCCTGTCACAGGGTGAACCAACAAGTTGCTGCATTTGGGGATAGTCATGAATGGCTGTGTCATCAGTCTCAGAACCAATGGGAACCAAGGCTGTGTGGGCCAGTCAGGAACTATCAAAATGCCTGAAACGGAGTCCTGCTCTATTTTGGTTAGACACTGACTGATGAGGCAGAATGGGGGGAAAGCGTAAAAGAACATACCTCCCCAATGTAGCGAGAATCCATCCACGGCTACTGCCCCTGGATCCAGTTCCCATGAGATGTATTTAGGTAACTGGTGATTTAAACTGGATGCAAACAGATCTATGTCTGGCAATCCATACTGGGTGACAATCTTTTTGAAAACTTTTGGATTCAGCAGCCATTCTCTGTTGTCATTAAATTTACGTGACCTGGTGTCTGCCACCATGTTATCTCTACCTGGTAGGTAGGTAGCTGAGACCCAGATGTTTCTCGTAATATACCAGTGCCAGATGAGGTTAGCCAGATTATCACATGATAATGACTTAATTCCACCCATGTGATTGACATATGCAACAGCTGTGGTATTGTCAATCTGGAGCTGAACATGTAAATCATGCATTGTTGAACAATTGCCAGCAATTCTAAGTAGTTTATCCCATGCATCTGCAGGATTAATGCCTCTTGCATACTCCATCTGCCGCCACAGCTAGACTCAGTATCAGTGGCTCCCCATCCCAAAGAACTCAAATCAGTTTGTAAAATAACTAAAATAACTAAAGGTTGTTTAGTCAACGGGGGCTCGAGGCCCACGACCGAGGAAGAACAAAAGAAGGAGACTTTAACTTTATTTCGCCTTCCATCACTGTGGTGGATGTTCATGTTACAATGTGTTTTTTGAGTGATCTGTTGCTTTTCATTGTATGACTGACCTGGCCAATGAAATTCCACGTATGTTGCAAAACATGCTTGGCAAATTAAGTGTGATTCTGATTCTGATTCTGATAGAATAATGTGAAGTGTGAAATAACAGAATTTTTACAAGATGATGGGAACAAGTCAGGCAGCATTTGGTGAGAGAGACACCATTTTTGTTTCGGCACAATAATCTTTCATCTGAACTAGAAAACTGGGAAAACAAATCTGTCTGAATATGGAGGGAAGGAGAGGTTCGGAGAGAACAAATGGGAGATGGAAACTAAACCTCAGGTGACATAAATGCAGTTACACAGTATTGTTGCTTTTGTACCGTGGCATAATGACAGATTGACAATTAAATAAAAATGAAAATACGTGCATATTAACTTGATGCGTGACTGACAATGATTATTATTGATGCTCACAGGAATTGTTTAGTTTAATTTAGAGATACAGAGTGAAAATAGGCCCTTCCGCCCACCGAGTCCAAGGCAACCAGCCACCCCCGCACACTAACACTATCCTACACACAACTAAGGACAATTTACACCCGTACAAGACAATTTGCCTACAGTACATACCTGTACGCCTTTGGAGTGTGGGAGGAAACTGAAGATCCCGGAGAAAACCCACGCGGTCATGGGGAGAACGTACAAACTCCGTACAGACAAGCACCCATAGTCAGGATCGAACCTGGGTCTCCGGCGCTGTAAGGCAGCAACTCTACCGCTGCGCGACCGTGCCGCCCTGGTTATTAATTGGGGGTAATTAATTTATCGAATTTTTATTTATTTATTAGCCACGTGTAATGTGTTGCAGACCTGCTCCGTGGTCAGTACAAGCGCCAATTACTTGCCAATTAAACACCTTTGACTCTCTTGACTCTTGAAGGCACCTTCAAAGTTATGGCGAGGTTGCCACTCATGAGGTCTTTAGTAGCAGAATCTAATGGGCTGAAGAGGTAACAGTGAAGCAAATTGATTTGCTTCAGGCATCCAAAAGGCAGCGCATACGACAATGATAAAGCGCCATTTGTAGGAAGTGATCACGGAGCCCAAATTACCACAATTAATATCCCCGAGACTGCCCGAGGACCTCATCAAAAAACATTAATAAATCCTTAATTATGAAATGTGCATCCATGAATTTCTCCGGCGTCCTTGTGGTGGATGAAACTCTGCTCAGATGTTTATAGTTTAGTTAGTTTAGTTTAGAGATACAGCGCGGAAACAGGCCCTTCGGCCCACCTAGTCTGTGCCGACCAACAAAACCCGCACACGAGAGCTATCCCACACACGCTAGGGACAATTCACAATTGTTTTTACTGAAGCCAATTAACCTACATACTGGTACGTTTTTGGAGTGTGGGAGGAATCCGGAGCAGCCAGAGAAAACCCACGTGGGTCACGGGGAGAACGTGCGACGTGATACGATTCGATAAAACTTCGACATTCATCCCCGGGGGGAAATTGGTCTGCCGACAGTCACAACACACGACGTACACAAAAACTTGAAATTAAAAGTGAAAACAAAAGAAAAACACAAGCGACTGTTGGCCAGCTGTCGTGTGCAAGCGCTTAACCGGAACACATGAACGAACAAACAAACAAACAAACGAACGCAGGCTTATCCCCTGGGTAGAGGATTCTAAACTAGAGTGTTCCCCCTCCTCCTCCACACCGAGTCCCCCTTTGATCTCCCACCGTCCCTCATTGCGGTCCCCACACACCGGGTCCCCATTGTCTACCCCTCCGCCCTTACGCTCATCGACCGCGAGGGACGCACCGCCACTGAGGCCCACGTTGCCGCTAACTCAGTACAGGCAGCACCCGTAGTGAAGATCGAACTGGGTCTCTGGCGCTGTAAGGCAGCAACTCTACCGCTGTGCCACCGTGAAGCCCCAAATATTAGCAATTAAAAATACTGTTTATATTAGTAAATAAAGATGCCTAGAAACCGTAAGATGTTCTGTGCTTTAATGTACCGAAATGGTCACAAGAATCTGTAATGCGGACAAATTTGAAATGTTATGCTCTGTTCAATCTTCATTGATATATATATATCTTAATATTTTATCTTCAAAATGAGGAGTGATTCCAATAATATTGTGGGGTCTGCTAATTGGGACGTTACCGTGCTTGATAGCATAAAGAAGCATGATTAATACATACCATTGAAACATAGAAACATAGGAAATAGTTGCAGAAGTAGGCCATTCGGCCCTTCCAGCCAGCGCCGCCATTATCTATGTTTCTATGTTTTGCACCCTTTGTGTAAAAAAGTTAGCCCTCAGGTTCCCATTAAATCTTTCCCCCCTCACCTCAAACTTGTGTCCTCTGGTTCTTGATTCCCCTACTCTGGGCGAGAGACTCTGCGCATTTATATGATCACCCCTCATACTCCGAGACAGAGTAGATTCCTAGCCTGCTCACCCTCTCCCTATAGCTCAGTCCTGGCAAAATCCTGGAATATCTTCTCTGAACAGTTTGTGGCCTCACCAACGTCTTATATAACTGCAACGTGACCTCCCAACTTCTATACTCAGTATAGGATTGTGAACAATATACATAGTGTTCCAATAACATTCAGTTTTACTTTATGCATGGTGGATTTCACAAATTATTGGCTTAATTTCAGTACTTTAACGAGTTCCAATCTAACTGTACAATTTCTATCACCATTAGGGGGGTGCGAGATTGCAGCCTTCACATGGTCCGCCCTGTTTCAACCAATGCAATCAACCCGGCGTGCACAATCAAATAAGATCAATTAGAACAACTTGTCCTGCAACTTTAGGCTGTGCACGCCATACGCAAGAAGACGAAGACCATTAGGGGAACATGTTTTAGACCCAAAAAAATGCCTGGAGAATATGACACAATGTTTAAATCAATAAAATCTTTACCACTGCCTAATAAAAGGAATGTAGGTTGATTGTGCTTGGTATAAGTGTAAAGATTATCCCTAGTGTGTGTCAGATGGTGGTAATGTGAGGGGATTGCTGGTCGGTGTGGACTCAGTGGGCTGAAGAGATCCGCCCTGTATCTCTTTGCTAAAACAAAACCCTTCTGATCGGTTAGTTTTCATCAGTTAATTAAAACTGGAAAACTTCCAGAGCATTTGCAATCCCTAAAATAATACTGATCAACGTGCGTGAAATGGAAACTTTCACCATAAGCCTTTGCTGAAGTGTCTTTCTGTGGATGATTGGGATCATTATTATACAGCCATGGAGCCACTAAATAAAAGGATTTTCATATCCTTTAGGATTGAATGTCCACGTGGATTAGATAATGAAGAATTATGGTGATATATGATTCCAGAGCCCAATAGTTTGCCTGATATTTAATTATCTGTCAACTGATGAAGTAACAATAAAATATATCGATGATTGCATGCCATTTTTTCCCACTCACAGGGTAAAAAAAATAGCAAGGTTGAAATTGGTCCACATTTTAAGGCTCACAAAAAATGCAAACAGTTCAAATAATAAAGCATCAGTGGCTATGATATGTCGCGCTTTCAAAAATCAATATATTTACTATTGCTGAAGTGCCTCAGCTGATTTATCTCAAGAGTAGGCAGGTCATAAGTTCTTCATGTATTACAGGGAGGGTTTATCACGTTACAATGAGGGAAGTATGAAATACATGCTTGAACTGTTGGACTACCGTCACCAAGGCCATTTTGGGCAGCAGGTGACTTCCTCCTGGCTGTGAACGGTCACAGTTCCAAAATTCTAGGTAAGCAAGGAAATAGAAATTCGAAACAAATATATAGACGGTCCACCAGCGATTTTTTTCAGAAGGCTTGTCCATTCTGCCGGCCCAACAAAGGTCGTGTAACATAGTAGGCCCCCCTCGGTCATGACTGACCATGGGTGATGCGTCCTGGTCGGATGCAAGCCTGGGCGATGTCATATGGAGGACAGGCTGTTGCCCATGCAGCACGTCCCCCCTCTCCACGTCGCTGATCGATCCAAAGGAACAGCCGGGCCGTTACAGTTTGGCACCAGCGCCAAAACGATAGCACAATACACCTCTGGCCCACTAGTTATACCCCTTCTCTGACCCAAAAACACCATGGACTGCTTGAAGCTTCAGCGTGAGCAAGGGGGCACAGCGGTAGAGCTACTGCCTGACAGCGCCAGAGACCCGGGTTCGATCCTGACTGCGGGTGCGTGTCTGTACGGAGTTTGCACGTTCATCCCCATGACCTGCGTGGGTTTTCTCCACGTTCTCCAGTTTCCTCCCACACTCCAAAGCCGTACACGTTTGTAGGTTAAATGGCTCGGTGTAAATGAAAAATTGTCCCGAGTGTGTTTAGGATAGTGTTAATAGAGCCTCGGCATTACATCCCTGTTTTTGTATATATGCCCTCACGAAATAAATGCGAGTTAATGACGGAGCTTGTCTCCTTTGCCTGTCTTTAATCCCTACCATCGAAACATATCCAAACCATCTGCTCATCTAAATATCTTTTAACCGTGACATCTCCACCAAGCCACGGTTGCCCAGCCAGATGCAACTACATTTAAAGTGGCACTTTCTTCCCAATAACCCTCCCTGGCTAAACCCCTCCCTTCACCACCTCCAGTTTAAATTCCAGTTGGAATATTTTGGAGGACCGAGTAACCAAGAACCAAGAAGCATCACCATTATAACCATCTCCACAGCTTCCTGTCAGTTTGTTCCATATACAGTTTACGCCACCCTCTGTGAAGAAATGACCCCTCAGCCCTCTTTTAAATCTCTCCCTCCCTTTATTTACAGCAATACCTTTTCACTAAACCTCTGTACAAGTGACAATAATCTAAACTGAGGTTTTAATAAGCAACGGTAATTTTTTAAAAATTGTGTGCAATCCAGTCTTTAGACTGTACATAATTACCATCGAGCTATCGACAGCGTACAGGCACAGGGTAAAAAGAGTAAGGTGTAGTGCAAGATCAAATCCAGTAAAGCTGATTAAAGATTGTTCGAAAGTCTCCAATGAGGTAGATAGTAGCTCAGGACTACTCCCTGGGGAGAAGAGGGAGTGACCGGGGTGAGACTGGTCCTCGATTATGCTGCTGGCCTTGCCGAGGCAGCGTGAAGGGTAGATGGAGTCAATGGAAGGGAGGTTGGTTTGTGTGATGGTCTGGGCTACATCCACGATTCTCTGCAATTTCTTGGGGTCTTGGATGGAGCTTGTTCCCAAACCATGCTATGATGCATCCTGATAAAATGCTATCTGTGGTGCATCTGTAGAAGTTGGTGAGAGTACTCCTACACTATCTAGTTATGGATTATTTTACCCTGGAATAAAGACTGTGACCATTCATCTTATCTCATATGCAGCTCTGATGAATTTGACTTTACCTTTCCAATTTTTTATGGCCATTCTTGATGCTATAAACTAAGGTGGCACGGTGGCACAGCGGTAGAGTTGCTGTCTTACAGCATTTGCAGCGCCAGAGACCCGGGTTCGATCCCAACTACGGGTGTTGCCCGTACGGAGTTTGTACGTTCTCCCCGCAACCTATAACCATATAACAATTACAGCACGGAAACAGGCCCTCTCGGCCCTTCCAGTCCGTGCCGACCATTTATTTTCCCCTAGTCCCATCGACCTGCACTCAGACCATACCCCTCCATTCCCTTCCCGTCCATATACCTATCCACTTTACTTTTAAATGTTAAAATCAATCCTGCCTCAACCACTTCTGCTGGAAGCTCATTCCACACAGCCCCCTCATGTTACCCCTAAACTTCTGTCCCTTAATTCTCATGTCATGCCCTCTTGGTTGAATCTTCCCTACCCTCAATGGGAAAAGCTTATCCACGTCAACTCTGTCTATCCCTTTCATCATTTTAAAGATCTCAATCAAGTCCCCCCTTAACCTTCTGCGCTCCAAAGAATAAAGACCTAACTTGTTCAACCTTTCTCCGTAACTTAGTTGCTGGAACCCAGGCAACATTCTAGTAAATCTCCTCTGTACTCTCTCTATTTTGTTGACATCCTTCCTATAATTAGGCGACCAAAATTGTACACCATACTCCAGAATTGGTCTCACCAATGCCTTGTACAATTTTAACATTACTTCCCTACTCCTATATTCAATGCTCTGATTTATAAAGGCCAGCACACCAAAAGCTTTCTTTACCACCCTATCTACATGCGATTCCACCTTCAGGGAACTATGCACAGTTATTCCTAGATCCCTCTGTTCCACAGCATTCCTCAATTCCCTACCATTTACCATGTACGTCCTATTTTGATTTGTCCTGCCAAGATGTAGCACTTCACATTTATCAACAAACCTGTGAGAATTTCTCCGGGATCTCCGTTTTTTTCCCACATTCCAAAGACGTACAGGTTTGTAGGTTGATTGGTGTGGTATAAGCGTAAATTGGACGAGAACTATGTGGAGACCTGGCAGTACGGGGAGCCCAGTGCCACGTATGGTGACGGGTAGTAGATAGGGACAGTTCGGTGAACCTTTGTAACTTTGACACATGTACTGTTCAGGTGAGGTCTGCCACATGTTTTTACCTGGTTGTATGCAAAAGAAACATAGAAACATAGAAAATAGGTGCAGGAGTAGGCCATTCGGCCCTTCGAGCCTGCACCGCCATTCAATATGATCATGGCTGATCATCCAACTCAGTATCCTGTACCTGCCTTCTCTCCATACCCCCTGATCCCTTTAACCACAAGGGCCACATCTAACTCGCTCTTAAATATAGCCAATGAACCTCAACTGCCTCAACTACCTTCTGTGGCAGAGAATTCCACAGACTCACCACTCTCTAATGTGTGAAAAATTTTTTTCTCATCTCGGTCCTAAAAGACTTCCCCCTTATCCTTAAATTGATTAAAATGATTGAATGGTGGAGTAGACTCAATGGGCCGAATGGCCTACCACTGCTTCCATGTCTTATGAACTTATGAATTTAGACCCAGCAAGATTGTTTACCTTTCAGGCACTGAAATGGTTGAGCAGCATGTGGGAAATAGAAACATAGTCATAGAAAATAGGTGCAGGAGGAGGCCATTCGGCCCTTCGAGTCAGCATCGCTTTTCATTGTGATCATGGCTGATCAACCCCAATCAATAACCCGTGCCTACCGTCTCCCCATATCCCTTGACTCCACTAGCCCCTAGAGCTCTAACTCTCTCTTAAATCCACCCAGTGACTTGGCCTCCACTGCCCTCTGTGGCAGGGAATTCCACAAATTCACAACTCTCTGGGTGAAAACGTTTTTTCTCACTTCAGTCTTAAATGGCCTCCCCTTTATTCTTAGACTGTGGACCCTGGTTCTGGACTCGCCCAACAGTGGGAACATTTTTCCTGCATTTAGCTTGTCCAGTCCTTTTATAATTTTATATGTTTCTATAAGATCACCCCTCATCCTTCTGAACTCCAGTGAATACAAGCCTGGTCTTTTCAATCTTTCCTCATATGACAGTCCCGCCATCCCAGGGATCAATCTCGTGAACCTACGCTGCACTGCCTCAATCACAAGGATGTCCTTCCTCAAATTAGGAGACCAAAACTGTACGCAATACTCCAGATGTGGTCTCACCAAAGCTCTATACAACTGCAGAAATGTGTCTCATATTGAAGCTTAACCTAAAGCTTATAATCCAATCAAGAAATTGGAATCCTTGTGGGCAGCGGCACTCATTTTCCACCCGTGCTCATCTACTCCCACGGCTTTCACAGTCCATTGTCTCCACTGCAGTCTTTAATTATTACAATCATTTTCATCCCCATACATTTTTAAGTACATCACAGTTATTAATCCAATTCACACATTGAAATAACTTAGTTTGGTTTGGTTTAGAGATACAGCGCAGAAACAGGCCCTTCGGTCCACCGAATCCGCACCGACCAGCAATCCCCACACATTAACACAACCCTACACACATGAGGGACAGTTTTTACATTTATATCGAGCCAATTAACATGGACGTCTTTGGAGTGTGGGAGGAAACCGAAGATCTCGGAGAAAATCCAGGCAGGACACGCGGAGAACGCACAAACTCCGTACAGACAAGCACCCGTAGTCAGGATCGAACGCGAGTTTCTGGCGCTGTAAGGCAGCAGTTCTCCCGATGTGCCATTCTGCAGTTCATTCCGCAAGCCTCTGGTCTACGTGTGAGGAAAATACTCTGCTGCTTATCATTACGCTGCATGAAATCATACATACCCTCAAGGTGAACTTCACCCTGGAGATCAGTGGAGATCTACCACCGTTAACAAACCATTCCCAGCTCAGATGCACCTCCAGATTCAGGACCCGTGACACCTAGATGCACGGAGGCTCTTGCCCAGAGTAGGGGAATCGAGGACCAGAGGACATAGGTTCAAGGTGAAGGGGAAAAGATTTAATAGGAATCTGAGGGGTAACTTTTTCACACAAAGGGTGATGGGTGCATGGAACAATTTGCCGGATGTGGTAGTTGAGGCTGGGACTATCCCAACGTTTAAGAAACAGTTAGACAGGCACATGGATAGGCAGGTTTGTAGGGATGTGGACCAAGCACGGGTAGGATGGACTAGTGTAGCTGGGACATGTTGGCCGGTGTGGTCAAGTTGGGCTGAGGGCCTGTTTCCGCGCTGTATCACTCTGTGACTCTAGAAGATCAGCTGATACTACAACCTCATCTATTCCAATATTCTCAAGTTGACCATTCTCACTTCATTAACTTTCTCATTACACGTCCTGATGCTCACACCCTAACACCCACCGTCCTGTTCCCGCTTTTAAAAGTTCCCTGAAGTTATGGGATCAAAGTGTATAAAATTATGAGAGACATAGATAGGTAGGCAGTTAGAACCTTTTACCCCCTGATGGAAAAATCAAATACTAAAGGGCACAGCTTTAAGGTGAGAGGGATAAAGTTTAAAGGAAATTAATGCTTCAAGGCAAGTTTTTTACACAGAGGGTAATCTGAACATCTGTGGAAGCTGCAGGAAATTAAATTTGTGTCATTCATTTTTTTATTTACCATTCAAAGACTTTTTGAATTCATGTTATCTGAATCTCCCAGGTTTCTTGTTAAAAGCTGTCCCATCCCAATACTATGTGGTTTAAATCAAAGGTAGACACAAAATGCTGGAGTAACTCAGCGGGTGAGGCAGCATCTCTGGAGAGAAGGAATGGGCGACGTTTCGGGTCGAGACCCTTCTTCAGACTGGTGTTACTATTCTCCATCTTCAGCAAAATAGACTCCTCTCTCATGTTTTTAGTTTAGAGACGCAGCGTGGAAACAGGCCCTTCAGCTCCGCACTGACCAGCGATCTCCGCACCGTAACATACACACTGGGGACACTTTTTTTTAACATTTATACCAAGCCAATTAACCTACAGACCTGCAGGTCTGAAGAAGGGTTTTGGCCCGAAATGTTGCCTATTTCCTTCGCTCCATAGATGCTGCCGCACCCGCTGAGTTTCTCCAGCACTTTTGTCTAACTTCGATTTTCCAGCATCTGCAGTTCCTTCTTAAGCATTCACCTGCAGACCTGAACGTCTTTGGAGTACGGGAAGAAAAAGAAGATCTCGACGCAGGCCACGGGGAGAATACTCAAACTCTGTACACACAGCCAGCACCCGTAGTTGGGATCGAACCCGGGTCTCGGGCGCTCAAAGGCAGTAAGTAGCTCTACCCCAACGCCACCGTGCCACTCTCAGAATTAGTTAGTCCTCCATAGCAGAATCATCTATTCTGCTTCTGAACTGCTTCCAACACGTCTGCAACAAAACAAGAGAATTTCATGCTGTATTTCATCTAGTTTCGCTTTACATTATTATTGACTCTACCCTCAGCAGTTTTAGAAAGGCAGGGGGAGTGATGAATTATTTCCCGGAATTGAGAGCTGTTGATTAACTTGAAAATTAGCCTGGATCTGGAGCCTTATTAGAGGCTCAGAGATGTGGACGTACATAACCAGGTCCTGCATTTCTAATCCGATATCTCAGCTGCAATCTGTAAAACCCCAGAGTTTGTTTGCTTAACATCAGGGAACGAGATATAACACGAAGCACGTGACATGGCGTAAATCACAGATTTCTTTGCATAGCTTTCGTTCATGAGACAACTTTAATTTGGAGATTAGCGCCACCCTTGCACGATGATTTATAATGAGCCCCAATGATTCAAAGGGAAATATTGTTTATAAAATATTTTAGAAAATTTAGAAAACAGTCTGTAGTCGTCCCGTGGAACCTTTATTTGGACTTCGAAAAATAAGAATAAAATTGACGTTTTAAATGCAAAAAGATAATCCTCGGGAAGACTTTGTACTGACAATTTCTATGTGGGTGCCAGGAATAATTGATTGAAAGAAAGAGCATGGAAACAGGCCCTTCGGTCCACTTAGTCCATGCCAACCACTGATCACCCTTTCATACTAATTCATTATCTCACTTAACATTTACCAAACCAATTTACCCACAAAGCTATAAGTCTTTGGAGTGTGAGAGAAAACCGGAGATCTCGGAGAAGACCCATGCAGGTCACGGGGAGAACTTACAAACTCCGTACAGAAAGCACCCATAGCCGGGATCGAACCCGGGTCTCCGGCGCTGCAAGCGCTGTAAGGCTGCAACTCTACCTCTGCACCACCGTGCCGCCCTTAGGGCAGTTTACAGTGCCCAATTAACCTGCAAATCTGCACGTCTTTCAGATGTGGGAGGAACTCAGACCCCCACATGACACTGTCATCTCTGAATTTCTTCCATCTCAGAGATGAGGCGCTATAATGTGCTGGTCAGGCCACATTTTGAATATTATGAGCAATTCTGGTCACCATATCTGAGGAAGGATGGTCTGGCAATGGAGAGGATCCAGAGAAGGTTTACAAGAATGATCCCTGGAATTAGTTGGTTAACATATGATGAGCATTTGATGGCACTGGGCCTGTGCTTGCTGGAGTTTAGAAGAATGAGGGGGGACCTCATTGAAATGTACAGAATAGTGAAAGGCTTGGATAGAGTGGATGTGGAGAGGATGTTTCCACTAGTGGGAGAGTCTAGGACTAGAGGTCATAGCCTCAGAATTAAAGAACATTCTTGTAGGAAGGAGATGTGGAGGAACCTCTTTATTCAGAGGGTGGTGAATCTGTGGAATTCTTTACCGCAGAAGGTTGTGGAGCCAAGTCAGTGGATGTATTTAAGGCAGAGTTAGATGGATTCTTGATTAGTACAGGTATCAGAGGTTATGGGGAGAAGGCAGGAGAATGGGATGACGTGGGAGAGATAGATCAGCTATGTTTGAACGGCAGAGTAGACTTGATGGGCCGAATGACCTAATTCTGCTCCTATCAAATAATCTTAAGGTTTTCCTCCCAAAACCACTCCTCTTTCTCTCTGCTTTTCTACTTCTCACGATGTCTTTATTTCCTAACGACAAGGAACTGCAGATGTTGCCTCACATCTACAGCTGTGCCACCATGCCAGGTCCATGTCAAACCTCTGGCAAATGTCCACCACCACACTCCACATCACCATCTACTGGTGAAGGTAGACATTGCAACTCGTTATGGACACAAAGTGCTGGAGTAACTCAGCAGGTCAGGCAGTGTCTCTGGAGAACATAGAAAAGTGACAGCTCGGCTCGGGACATTTCTTCAGAACAAGAGTCCTGACCCGTAAAGTTTTTTTTTTTTTTTAATTGTTTTTTAATTTTTTTTTAAACATCACAACTGTTTATTCACCAACTTTAAGTCAAACATATTGAGCTCCACCCTCCATATTTGGTATCAATGAGCTGATTCAGTGATTCTGTTTGCTCTTTGTCCTTGGAATAATTTTCTGTTTCTTTGAGCTTGAAGCTTTGTGCCTTCAATGAGGTGCACTTCCTTCTGTAGCATATTTTGAAGCCCTTCTTCTGTACTGAAGGCAACCCAACAGAATCCTTTGTGAAATCCATTCTCCTTGTCAAATGGAAGCAGACATTTCTTCACTGGCCCAAACTGTCCAAAATATTCCTTGATTTCTTTGCTGGCCAGAGTCCACGGGACGCGAGAGACGAAGATCTCAAAGACTTTCCTTGAAGAAGGAGCCGCCGCCATCATGCCGTCTCTGTGACGATGACCCCCCCCCCCCCGACCCGTAAAGTAACCTATCCATGTTCTCCGGAGGTGTTGCCTGAGGACCCGCTGAGTTACTCCAGCACTTTATGTCTTTATTTCCCTCTGACTGGAGGGAAAGGGTGATTATACATAACTAAGTGTGTTAATGAGCCATCAATTTGAGGTGCAGAAAATGTTGCTAGGAATTTTGTCTTCGTTTGATGGCAGTCAACTGTGTTCCATTGTTTTCAATGAAGCTGTTACCAGCTGATGCACAACTTAAAGCCAATGGGTCAAGTCCTGCATTATCAAGTCATTATCATTCTTTCACTGTTGTTTGACCGGCTAAAGACTTATATAGGTCCACTGCCAATTTACCGGTAACTGGTAGTGCGGTACCTCCTCTAGGCAGGCTCTGGAACCAAGGGTGCCAGAAATTCGGCGGTGGACGTGTACTACAATTTCATAACCTTTGGAAGTACAAGTATGTGTAGGAGGGAACTCCAGATGTTGGTTGACACCGAAGTTAAGACATAAAATGCTGGAGTAACTCAGCGGGGACAGGCAGCATCTCTGGATAGAAGGAATGGGTGACATTTTGGGTCGAGACCCTTCTTCAGATCTCTGCCTGCCTCGCTGAGTTAAGGGCCTGTCCCACAAGCATGCAAATCTATGCGATGAGCGCGACCTAACATGGTCGCTTGAGCCGTCCGGCGTCGTGGGGCAGGTCCCATTTAGATCGCCGGAGCGGTGCGGAATTGTGCGGAGTTCGTCCCGACATCGCGCAGGGCTCCGAAAAACTGACTATGTTCAAAAATTCCGCGCGGCAACGGCTTGTCGGCTCGCAGTCGCCTCGACGCATTACACACCGCCTCGACGTCGTGCCTCCGTGACCCTCTCTGTAGGTGCCTCCGTGACCCTCTGTGTGTGTGGCTCCATGGCCCTCTCTGTGTGTGCCTCTGTGCCCCTCTCTGTGTGTCCCTCTCTGTCCTGGCGAACTTTCCTTCAGACTTCGCTCCAAGTTCGCCTCACTTTGCGCCGCGTTGCGCCACTCACCCGACCTCCGCGCGGCCCTCGCTGCCGGTTTGGTCGCGCTTGCCGCATGCAGACGCATGCTGGTGGGAACGGCCCTGTACAGGGGATCACCCGACCTCCGCGCGGCCCCCGCTGCCGGTTTGGTCGCGCTCATCGCATGGATTCGGATGCTGGTAGGACAGGCCCTTTACTCAAGCATTTTGTGTCTATCTTCGGAAGTACAAGTGAGTCTAACAATGAAGTTCCACTAAATGTACAACTGATCAATCTATCAATGAAAACCAATTCCGACCATTCCCATTGGTGAGTTCCAACTAGTACCTCTGCCAACATTGACGTGACCTTGAAGGCGGGATAAGCTTTTGGCACCAGGTTTCGGGATAATCAACTGTACGGCCTTTCCATTAATTTAGTTGCCAAGGTATAGTTTGAAGCCATTTGATCTCTCCATTCTCCAGGGAGCAATAAACCATCACGACATGCGATGCCTTGGAGCGTGAACGGTTGATCAGCAGGTGGCTAAGTGCAATTTAGTGGTAACAGTATTATTTGCGCACACTTCAATGTCGTGACAGCTGATTAGGACATAATTTCCAAGATCAATCTGTTGTAATATTTCAGTCAGTAACCGGCCGTCAGGAATGACAGGTGGGAGTCATGCCTGCTGGGAGATGAGAAATAGCAGCTCTTTGTTGGGCTTGATGGCCAACAAAGCTGGCAAACATTTCAGCAGGTTCTTGATCGGTTGGGCAGAGGAATGGTTGATGGGATTTAATACAGAGAAACATGAGGTGCTGCATTTTGGGAGCACTAACATGGGCAGGACCTACACAGTGAATGGTCGGGCTCTGGGAAGTGTTGTAGGGCAGAGGGATCTAGGAGTGTAGGTGCATGGTTCGTTGAAAGTGGCGTCAGAAGTAGACAGGGTGGTCAAAAAGGCACATTGGCCTTTATCAGTCAGAGTATTGAGTATAGACGTTGGCAGGTCATGTTGCAGTTATATAGGACGTTGGTGAGGTTGCATTTGGAGTATTGTAGATAGGCACAAAAGGCTGGAGTAACTCAGTGGGACAGGCATCATCTCTGGGTCGAAGAAATGGGTGACGTTTTGGGTCGAGACCTTTCCTCAGACATGTACGTTCAGAGTATAGTGTTCAGTTCTGGACACCATGTTATAGGAAAAATATTGTCAAGCTGGAAAGGGTGCAGAGAAGATTTACAAGGACATTGCCAGGACTCGAAGGCCTGAGCAATAGGGGGAGGATGAGGGGTGATCGTATTGTGGTGGACAAAATCATGAGAGGAATAGATCGGGTAGATGCAGTCTCTTGTCCAGAATAGGGTAATCGGGAGCCAGAGGACAAAGGTTTAAGGTGAAGGGGGGAAAGATTTAATAGGAACCTGAGTGGTAACTTTTTCACACACAGGGTGGTGGGTGTACGGAAGGAACCGCCAGAGGAGGTAGTTGAATCAGGGACTATTGCGACGTTTATGAAACATTTAGACAGGTACATGGATAGGACAGATTTAAAAAGGATTTGTGCAAATGCAGGCATGTGGGACCAGTGTGGATAAAACATGTTGGTTGGCGTGGGCTGAAGGACCTGTTTCCACACTGCAAGATTTACATTGTACCTGTACCTCACCATACTTGTTAATAAGGCAACAAACTCAACTTGGCTTGACTTGCTAGGGTGGCACAATGTGGACGACAGGCACTACAATGATTTATAGCAGTTGCTTCAGGTTTTGCTATTGATTTGGTGCAAAAATTATTTAGTGCATTGATTTATTTGGTTTTGGTGGTATTTATTATTTGTGCTTAAGTGGTCTGTGGGGTTAATCGATTGCAGAGGAAAATTACCTTGGGCACTGAATCACAGTTGCATTATCTTTATTTTTCAATTGCCTGCAGGACACAGTGCAAATTGATAATCCCTCTAATAGCCACTGTTAACGGGAGTTCTTCCATGGCTGACTGCCGCGGTGCTTTTAATGAAGGGGAGTTTGGCACTTTTTGATAAGTTAGTAGGTTTAACTTTAATTTCCAGGGAAGTACATATACAGGTCCACCACCGGTTTTCAAGCTACTGGAGTCTAATTTGATCCGCGCAAAATGATGAGAGTGTGTTTGAAATCCTCCCAGAAAATGTGGCACCTCGGCTGGGTGAGGCGGCCGATCTCGACCTCATCGGGACTTCTGCTGCCGATCGGCGGGTCGAATTTGCCCCCTGCAGCCGGGGCGCTGGAACTCCGGCCCGGCCGATGCCGGCAGATCTGTTCCCATAGCCGCCTTCCGTGGCCGACTTTTAGGTCACAAAAGCAGTGACCTCTGTAAGTCCGGCAAAACGGATAACACGGCAAGTACATATAACCATGTAACCATATAACAATTACAGCACGGAAACAGGCCTTCTCGGCCCTTCCAGTCCGTGCCGACCATTTATTTTCCCCTAGTCCCATCTACCTGCACTCAGACCATACCCCTCCACTCCCTTCCCGTCCATATACCTATCCACTTTACTTTTAAATGTTAAAATCGATCCTGCCTCCACCACTTCTGCTGGAAGATCGTTCCACACAGCCACCACTCTCTGAGTAAAGAAGTTCCCCCTCATGTTACCCCTAAACTTCTGTCCCTTAATTATCATGTCATGCCCTCTTGTTTGAATCTTCCCTACCCTCAATGGGAAAAGCTTATCCACGTCATGAGTAACAAACTCATTGAAGGAAGGCTGGCTTCGTCCTGGGGGCGGAGTTGGATTCACGGGAGGTGGTATTGGAGGGGAAACATAGAAATTAGGTGCAGGAGTAGGCCATTCGGCCCTTCGAGCCTGCACCGCCATTCAATATGATCATAGCTGATCATCCAACTCAGTATCCCGTACCTGCCTTCTCTCCATACCCTCTGATCCCCTTAGCCACAAGGGCCACATCTAACTCTCTCTTAAATATAGCATAAGAGGGAGTTAGAGGGAGAGGATGCCCCTCAAACTGCAGAGCATCTTGGACAACACAGTTCACCCTCTCCATGACACACTGGTCAACCTGAGAAGCACCTTCAGCAACAGACTGAAGCAGAATTACAGACAAGTCAACAACAAAGGGGTTTGAATTAACACACAGCATAATGAGGTTTGAAGTAGAGACACAGAATTAGTGTTAAAGAAGGAACTGCAGATGCTGGAGAATCGAGGGTACACAAAAAGCTGGAGCAACTCAGCGGGTGCAGCAGCATCTAAGGAGCGAAGGAGATAGGCGACGTTTCGGGTCGCCTATCTCCTTCGCTCCTTAGATGCTGCTGCACCCGCTGAGTTTCTCCAGCTTTTTGTGTACACAGAATTAGTTCTGTCCAATGCTCAAAGGCGAATTTTATATAAGTTGCTTACAGATATACTGGCATCGTCTGCATGAAAACTATTTCCAAGAGTTTCATATATTGCTAGATATTGATGAAGATTTAGAAGACAGTGCTTACATACAGGATTTGTCAGACGTGGTGTAATTATTAACCACAGAGATGGTTAACATAAACCTTTCACACTGTCCACGCTGATTTTAGTTACAAAAGTTAAAGACAATTTTCTAATTCCCATTGACGCACGATTACAGTAGATTGCAGTTGGATTGAATTATCAGCTGGAGCACAAAACTGCAGAGGTAGTCTTTGCAACACTTGACATGCCAGAAGAGTAAGGTTAGTTCAGTTTAGAGATACAGCGTGGAAACAGGCCCATCGGCCCACCGAGTCCGCGCCGACCAGCGATCCACGCACAATAACACTATCTACACACATTAAGGACAAATTACATTATATACCAAGCCAATTAACCTTCAAACCTGTACATCTTTGGAGTGTGAGAGGAAAGTAAGCATGCAGGTGGAGCAGGCAGTGAAGAATGTGAATGGCATGTTGGCCTTCATAACAAGAGGAATCGAATGTAGAAGCAAAGAGGTCCTTCTGCAGTTGTACAGAGCCCTAGTGAGACCACACCTGGAGTATTGTGTGCAGTTTTGTTCCCCTAATTTGATGAAGGACATTCTTGCTATTGAGGGAGAGCAGCGTAGGTTTACAAGGTTAATTCCTGGGATGGCGGGACTGTCATATGCTGAGAAAATGAAGCAGCTGGGCTTGTACACTCTGGAGTTTAGAAGGATGAGAGGGTATCTCATTGAAACATATAAGATTGTTAAGGGCTTGGACACGCTAGAGGCAGGAAACATGTTCCCGATGTTGGGGGAGTCCAGAACCAAGGGCCACAGTTTAAGAATAAGGAGTAAGCCATTTAGAACGGAGACGAGGAAACACTTTTTCTCACAGAGAGTGGTGAGTCTGTGGAATTCTCTGCCTCAGGGGGCGGTGGAGGCTGGTTCTCTGGATGCTTTCAAGAGAGAGCGACATAGGGCTCTTAAAGATAGCGTAGTCAGGGGATATGCGGAGAAGGCAGGAACGGAGTACTGATGATCAGCCATGATCACATTGAATGGCGGTGCTGGCTCGAAGGGCCGAATGGCCTACTCCTGCACCTATTGTCTATTGTCTATTGAAAGCGGAGCACCTGGAGAAAACCCATACAGGTCACGGGGAGAACGCCGTGCAGACAAGCACCCGCAGTCAGGATCGAACCCGCGTCTCTGGCGCTGCAAGCGCTGTAAGGCAGCAACTCTATCGCTGCGCCACCGAGCCGCCCAAATTACTCTAGGGAACAAAAAAAATTCAGATTCCAAGCCACGCAGAGTGATTCTGACCCTCGACAACAGCGGCACAGGATCAGTGTCCGTGCATCAACGTGGTATTCGGCACAGTCGTTACTGGTGCTTGCAGCAAGAAAGACATCGGGGGGGAAAAAAACAGAGCAGTGAAATTCAGGCCAGAATCTCTTAGGCAGCAACAGATGATTTAGCACACCAGGAGATCAGAAGTGTAAATATTTGCTCATGCTGTGTATTTCTGGCGGTGCTCTTGTAAACAAAGAATTGAGCACTGGGACACGAAACCCACTCTTCATTGCTTTTTCTCATCTGCCATTTTCTGTGACTTTGGCATTGCTGGGGGAGATGATAATCCATTAGTTGAAGATATTATGGTTAACAGATGTACTGCAGTCACATTTATCTATATATAGGTTTGAACCGACGAAACAATTTTTTGAGTTACACGTTTCAATGATGTTTAATCAGAAATTGTCACGTTTTCAAATGTTATTACTGCATTCAAGGCAAAGACCAGTGCAAATGTATGAACACACACGAAGGACAATTTACAATTACACTGAGCCAATTAACCTACAAACCTGTACCTCTTTGCAGTGTGGTAGGAAACCGGACATCTCGGAGAGAACCCACGCGGTCACGGGGTGAATGTACAAACTCCGTACAGACAGCACCCGCGGTCAGGATCGAACCAGGCTCTACTGGCGCTGTGAGGCAGCAACTCTACCGCTGTGCCGCCGTGCCGAACGTTTGTGTGAAGAAAAGACTATGCCTGAATGCAATCAAGCTGTCCCCGTTACACAGGGTAAATGGTACAACAATTGGTGCAAGATATATCATTGAAGTCCAATAAAGTCCAATCACAGATAGTTCAAAGGTCTCCAATGAGGTCGATGGGAGGTCAGGACCGCACACCAGCTGACAAGAAAACTGTTCAGTTGCCTGAGAACAGCTGGGAAGTAACATTGTGGGCTCCACCTTGCCTTGATCATCGGTGCTGGCTTTGAATTATCTTATCGGCTACCGTTCATTCATTTATCTGTACCTTTTCACATCTCTCCTTTCCCTCTCCCCTGACTCTCAATCTGCCCTCGACCCGAAACGTCACCTATTCCTTCTCTCCAGAGATGATGCCTGACCCGCCGAGTTACTCCAGCATTTTATGTCCATCTAAAAAAAATACCTGCAAGTGTGTTGGGGAATTATTTGGTGTAACGTTCAATGGTCTGGAAAAGCTGCAGTGCGGCACTACTAAAGTTCCTAGCTTTACCAGACTGTCCGAATGTTACTGTCTTGCACTGCTGATATTCTTTGCAGATTGTGGGAGGGGGGTAGAGTGCAAAGCACAATACATTTACCGCACTATTTGCAGCACCGCCCGATGGAGCTAACCAATGATTACAACATTTCTGGTTCAGATGTTGCGTTTAGTTTAGTTTAGTTTAGAGATTTCAGCCTTTGCTTTGCGGCAGACCTCTCTTCTTTTTAAGTGTCCTCTTCTGAACACCAAGTCCAGCGTAACATGTGAGCATGCTGGCAGATTAGATTAGATTAGATACTTCTGTTGTCGCGTATGACAAGTCACAGTGAGTTGCTTTGTTCTGCGTACCTAGGTATGCTAAGAGTCGCCACATAAAGGGCGTCGGGGTGCTGAATCTGTGGAATTTTTTGCCACAGAGGGCTGTGGAGGCCAAGTCAGTGAATATTTTTAAGGCAGAGATATATAGATTTTTGTGCCAGAATGGGTGTCAGAGGTTATGGGGAGAAGGCAGGAGAATGGGGTTAGGAGGAAGATCAGCCTTGATTGAACGGCGAAGTAGACTTGATGGGCCGAGTCAGAGAGTTTTCACCCAGAGAGTTGTGAATTTATGGAATTCCCTGCCACAGAGGGCAGTGGAGGCCAAGTCACTGGATGGATTTAAGAGAGAGTTAGATAGAGCTCTAGGGGCTAGTGGAGTCAAGGGATATGGGGGGAAGGCAGGCACAGGTTATTGATTGGGGATGATCAGCCATGATCACAATGAATGGCAGTGCTGGCTCGAAGGGCTGAATGGCCTCCTCCTGCACCTATTTTCTATGTTTCTATGAATGGCCTAATTTTGCTCCTATCACTTATGACCTTATGAGAAAGTTACAAAGCACCCCTTTTTTTGCCCCAATGGTCCCCTCACCCCCACCTTAGTTCTCAATGCCCCCTACCCTCCACACACGGTCCCCCTCAGCAATTAGTGCCCCCCCAACGCCAGTATCCCCCCTTTGTTCTCGACGGCCCTCCATGCCAGGTCCCCCTTCGCCCTCAGCGGGCCCTCTGTGGTAGAGTACTGTACCATTGGAGGAGCTAGCTTTCCACATTAAATATTAAATCAATAAGGCACAAAATCTGATGTCGGCTCATCAACCAAAAATGTCAACACTCCATAAATACTGCATGATCTACTGAGTCCCCCTGAGTTTCTTCAACACCTTGTGTCCTTTAGTGTAATAAACCAGTATTGGCAATGCCCTGTTTCTGCATTTTGACTGCCCCACTGCAAAATCACCCCCAGGTATGCCTTCTTTGAAGAACTTCTCCTCCTATCTCCAGGGTCTGCCTGTCCCGCTGAGTTATTCCAGCGCTTTGTGTCCTTTTGTGTGATGAACCAGCATCGGCAGTTCTTTGTCTCTACATTTTGACAGCTCCACTGTGAAATCCCCTCAAGGTACACCTACTTTGAAGAATTTCTCCTCCTCCCTCTGACCTGCAGAGATGCTGCCTGACACGCTGAGTCAATCCAGCACTTTGTGTCCTCCAGGATCTTTGTTTTTTTCTTTCCACGTTTAACCGCGGCCCTCTTTGGCTCTCGAGTGGACAAGTTCCATGATGTGATATGAAGGATGACCAAAGGACCCAAGCTGGGTGCCTTGAACAATTCCTCAACCAACATCACTAACCATGAGAATGCCCTCATTGCTGTTTGTGGAAGCTATTTCGCTGACATTGTAACAAATACCACATTTCAGAAAATATATTTAATTGGCTGCAAAGAACCAGAGGTTCTCAGCATCATGAAAAGTGGAAGACTTTGGACCGTTAAACCCCTGTCCCACGGTACGAGTTCATTCCAAGAGTTCTCCCGAGTTTGCCCTGATTCGAACTCGGAGATTTACGGTAATGGCCACTCGTTGGTACTAGGGCCTCTCGTGGACATTTTTCATCATGTTGAAAAATCTTCACGAGTCTTCCCGTGCTTACCTGCCGTTAGCGAGTCTTCCCAAGTACCTGCCGTTAGCGCTAAGAGACGTCCCTGAACTCCGACGTACCCGCTACGTTCATTCTCCGTGCTCACCACGAGTTTGATTTTTTTTAAACTCGGGAGAGCTCTTGGAATGAACTCTCATCGTGGGACAGGGCTAAGACTTTACAGCATGGAGTTTGGACTGTTGGACATACAGCATGGAAACAGGCCATTCAGCCCACCACGTCCATGCCAACCACTAGCACCATCCCACACACTAGGGACAATTGACACTTTACATTAACCAATTAACCTACAAACCTGAACATCTTTGGAGTGTGGGAGAAAACCAGAAAACCCACACGGTCATAGGGAAAACGTACAAACTCCATACAGACAGCACCCGTAGTCCCAATTGAACCCGGGTCTCTGGCGCTGTTAGGCAGCAACTCTACCCCAGTGCCACCGTGCCGCCCAAGTGTAATTTATTCCTCTAACTTCTACTAATTTCCTTGCATTAGCGATATTTAATCCAAACATACTTGGATTAGCTTGCAGTATCTGGTGTTGAACCTTCCAGTTCTAACGCCAGCTGTTAAAGTAGCCGAATAACACCACGTATTACTGCCAAAAGAGTGCTTAATTAGGGGATGCATCATCATGCACAGTGAGAATCGAGTGGCGGGATCCAAACTCATTTTATGCAAGAGCCTTAGAGTCATCAGTCAGGATCTTTGGCTCAGTTCTGCAGTTCAGGGGCTCTTAGACAGAACAGCAGAGATTCTGGGGGTGACACAGTGGTGTAGCGGTAAAGTCGTTGCCTTCCAGCACCAGAGTCCCAGGTTCGATCCTGACTCTGGGTGTTGTCTGTATGGAGTTTATACGTTCCCCTCGTGGCCGCGTGGGGTTTCTCTAGGTGTTCATGCCAACTATGGTGCCTCATCTACACTTGTCCCACCTGCCTGCGTTTGGCCCATATCCGTCTGAACCTTGGTTCCTCTGTACCTGTCAAAATGTCTTTTGAATGTTGTTACAGTTTCTGCTTCATATATCCCCCACACTCCGTGAATTCATTTTTATGTGTGTTTGGATGGAAACTTCAGGGTTTTGAATGGTGGGAAGGCCAGACAGAAACATAGAAAATAGGTGCAGGAGGAGGTCATTCGGCCCTTCGAGCCAGTACCGCCATTCATTGCGATCATGGCTGTTTGTCCCCAATCAATAACCCATGCCTGCCTTCTCCCCATATCCATTGATTCCACTAGCCCCTAGAGCTCTATCTAACTCTCTCTTAAACCCGTCCAGTGATTTGGCCTCCACTGCCCTCTATGGCAAGGAATTCCACAAATTCACAACTCTCTGGGTGAAAACATGTTTTCTCTGTCTTAAATGGCCTCCCCTTTATTCTAAGACTGTGGCCCCTGGTTCTGGACTCGCCCAACATAGGGAACATTTTTCCTGCATCTAGCTTGTCCAGTCCTTTTATAATTTAATATGTCTCTATAAGATTTCCCCCTCATCCTTCTAAACTCCAGTGAATACTCTTTTCAATCTTTCCTAATATGACAGTCCCGCCATCCCAGGGATCAATCTCGTGAACCTACGCTGCACTGCCTCAATCACAAGGATGTCCTTCCTCAAATTAGGGAGATGATGGTGGGCTGATGCTTATAAGGAATAAATTGGAATAGCCAAGCTATGGATGAGTGTTTCAACAGGGTTGAGATGAAGCATGAGAACCGGTTAATGTTTGGCTGTGTCGGAAGGAACTGCAGATGCTGGTTCACACCAAAAATAGACACAACAATCTGGAGCAACTCAGCGGGACAGACAGCATCTCGGTACAGAAGGAATGGGTGTCGTTTCAGGTAATCTGAAGAACAGTCTCGATCCAAAACTTTCCCTCTCTCCAGAGATGCTGCCTGTCCCGCTGAGTTACTCCAACATTTTGTATCTATCTACAGTAGGTAAAATACTGTGCAAAGCATTCCAGGCAGCATCTGTGGAGAAGAGGAACAGGTAACGTTTTGGGTCGAGACCCTTCTTCAGACTGAAAGTCAGGGGAGAGGGAACCAAGAGATATGAAAGACAGTCAAAGCCAGCAATGTTGATCAAGGAAACATGGAGTGCACAATGGTCTATTGTTGGCTGTGGGAAGGTAATACCAACAGTGAAACTCAGCAGGGTGACAAAGAAACCAGTATGACTACAAGGGTGGGGGAGGGACAGTGAGAGAGAGAGAGAGGGAGGATGCAAGGGTTACTTGAAGTTGGAGAAAACGCTATTGATACCACCGGGTTGTAAGGTGCCCAAGCAAAATATGAGGCGCAGTTCCTTCAATTTGCGTGTGGCCTCACTCTGACAATGGAGGAGGCCCAGGACAGAAAGGGCAGTGTGGGAAGAGGAGTTCATGTTTGACCCATGTTTGGATGGTGTGAGCCTCAGCAATGATCATGGTATGTTGTCCAAAGTGCAACACAGGGACAAATTTAACACCCGAGATTAGGGTCAAAGCAATTGAGAGGGAGAGGTATGATTTTAATGGCTCAGGAATGCAGATTCGGATGGGAACCAAAAATAAGTGCTTTGAATTTCCCAGTAATTTTTAGAGGTAAACAAAGTGCCAGTTGTGCACGTTGATCAAGCAGTCAGGTAATTTAGAAGCAAGAAGCGGGAATAAAGGCTGATAGTGAAGTGTAGTTGGTTGTTGCCAACCTAATCATCTCAGAAAGCGCTGTTTGAACAAAGTGTTTTCTCATTAGCTGAAAGAGCCGCTTTTATATTGGGCCTTGACATACATCCCTTCCCAGCGACATTGTGTGAATTTACAGCGCATCATTATGGGTTGTCATACCTACGCAAGTTTACCAATCTGATTCAGGCATTATCGTTCCTCTGGGAGCGATAGCATTTTGCAAGGCAGCGTATAATAGAGCGCAATTAAAAATAATAAATACATTGTAAGAAAGGTACAATTATTTAACATCTCCCTGTATTCTTTAGATGGACCCTTTCTTGACATCGATTTGTTTTTGATTTTCTTGCAAGCGATCTCTGTCTCTCTGTCACCAACCCTGGTAGCTACAGTGACCAACTTTCATCAGGCGATCAACGAAGGAACAGCGTGCGACTGTCATGCCAAGGACTCCTTAGAAATCGGACACAGTGAAGACAGCCTTTCTGACTTCAAGCCATTCCTTTTGACAGGCACCTGCGCATAATTAGACAGCTGCCAGAGGAGGGGGAAAAAGTAGAGATGTGAAGCTGGAGACTGGCTGGTATCACAAAGACCTGACTTTAATTTGGGTTTAATTTGATTCTCCTTGTATTTCCCGGATAAAAGGCTAGGAGAGCTTTTTCATGATTCTCCCTTCAATAGAAGAGACCAAAGCACGATCGAACATGTTGCAAGGGCCGAGGACCTTACAGACTCACAAAAGAGGTCCCTGTCACAGGCATCAGAGAAGACACCTCGTCAGACATCAGCCATCAGAGCGCAGGCAATAAAATATTTACGTGAATAAAAGCAATTGTATTTTGGCGGTGGGAAGTAATTTGTGCAGCGCGAGCTATCACTTCATTCTGAGGGGATGGTGGTAACGGCGCTCTGTCCGTTGGTGAGCTCCATCCAGAGTTTCCTTCTGGTTCCAGGTGAGAAGATCGCATTCATCTGCCACAAAACACAACTCTCCTTGCTACCACGGCCTGTGCAATGAAATTTGATATTTTTTATTGTAATTGTAATTATTTATTAGCCAAGCACATAAAAACATACATGGAATTTCATTTGCCATACAGTCATACCAAAAGTGCAACAAGACACAAAAAATCGGCATAATGATCCACCATATCCCACTGTGGTGGAATACAATAACGTATTATATTATTCCCTCTTTTTGAGTAGAAAATGGGCTGAAAAACCAGTAAGGTTCCCAGCTTCACCCAAATCCAAGAAAGTTAGATTTAGCTCTTAGGGCTAACAGAATCAAGGGATAAGGGGGGAAAAGCAAGAATGGGGTTACTGATGTGTTAAAGAAGGAACTGCAGATGCTGGAGAATCGAGGGTTACACAAAAAGCTGGAGAAACTCAGCGGGTGCAGCAGCATCTAAGGAGTGAAGGAGATGGGCGACGTTTCGGGTCGAGACCCTTCTTCAGACTGGTCAGGGATCAGGGAAACGAGAGATATAAACAGTGATATGGAGAGATAAAGCAAGAACAATGAGTGAAAGATATGCAAAAAAGTATTGGTGATAAGGAAAGCAGGCCATTGTAAGCTGTTTCTGGTGTGAAAATGAGAAGCTAGTGCGACTTGGGGGGGGGGGGGGGGGGAGATGGAGAAGGAATGTCAGGGCCCGAGGGATGAGGGAGAGGTGGGGGGGTGGGGGGGGGGGGGGGGGGGAAAGGAGCAGTCTGGGTTAACAGAATTGAGAAAATTCAATGTTTAAGCCCAGAGGATGCAGACTCCCCAAGCGGAATATGAGATGTTGTTCCTCAAACTTGCGGTGTTGTTCACTCTGGCCATGGAGGAGGCCCAGGACCGAGAGGTCGGATACGGAGTGGGAGGGGGAGTTGAAGTGCTGAGCCACCGGGAGGTCGGGTTGGTTATTGCGGACCGAGCGGAGGTGTTCGGCGAAACGATCGCCTAGCCTCCGCTTGGTCTCACCGATGTAGATTAGCTGGCATCTGGAGCAACGGATGCAGTAGACGAGGTTGGAGGAGGTGCAGGTGAACCTCTGTCGGACTTGGAATGACTGCTTGGGTCCCTGAAAGGAGTGGATGGGGGAGGTGAAGGAACAAGTGTAGCATCTCTTGCGGTTGCAAGGGAAAGTGCCCGGGGAAGGAGTGGAGCAGGAGGGAAGGGAAGAATTGACGAGGGAGTTGCGGAGGGAGCGGTCTTTGCGGAAGGCAGATAGGGGGGGAGATGGGAAGATGTGGCGAGTGGAGGGGTCACGTTGGAGGTGGCGAAACTGGCGGAGGACTATCTGTTGTATGCGCTGGCTGGTGGGGTGAAAGGTGAGGACCTTTCTATGCCGCATCTGCTCCCAGGATGACGTGTTCCACACCAGGTCATCGCAAATGTCCTTGTTCTTCAGAGAACGGGGTTTCCCCTCCCCCACTATCGATGAGGCTCGCACCAGGGTCTCCTCCATACCCCGCAACACTGCCCTCTCTCCCCATTCCCCCACTCACAACAAGGGCCGAGTCCCCCTGGTCCTCACCTTTCACCCCACCAGCCAGCGCATACAACAGATAGTCCTCCGCCAGTTTCGCCACCTCCAACGTGACCCCTCCACTCGCCACATCTTCCCATCTCCCCCCCTATCTGCCTTCCGCAAAGACCGCTCCCTCCGCAACTCCCTCGTCAATTCTTCCCTTCCCTCCTGCTCCACTCCTTCCCCGGGCACTTTCCCTTGCAACCGCAAGAGATGCTACACTTGTTCCTTCACCTCCCCCATCCACTCCTTTCAGGGACCCAAGCAGTCATTCCAAGTCCGACAGAGGTTCACCTGCACCTCCTCCAACCTCGTCTACTGCATCCGTTGCTCCAGATGCCAGCTAATCTACATCGGTGAGACCAAGCGGAGGCTAGGCGATCGTTTCGCCGAACACCTCCGCTCGGTCCGCAATAACCAACCCGACCTCCCGGTGGCTCAGCACTTCAACTCCCCCTCCCACTCCGTATCCGACCTCTCGGTCCTGGGCCTCCTCCATGGCCAGAGTGAACAACACCGCAAGTTTGAGGAACAACATCTCATATTCCGCTTGGGGAGTCTGCATCCTCTGGGCTTAAACATTGAATTTTCTCAATTCTGTTAACCCAGACTGCTCCTTTCCCCCCCCCCCCCCCCCCACCCCCCCACCTCTCCCTCAGCCCTCGGGCCCTGACATTCCTTCTCCATCTCCCCCCCCCCCCCCAAGTCGCACTAGCTTCTCATTTTCACACCAGAAACAGCTTACAATGGCCTGCTTTCCTTATCACCAATACTTTTTTGCATATCTTTCACTCATTGTTCTTGCTTTATCTCTCCATATCACTGTTTATATCTCTCGTTTCCCTGATCCCTGACCAGTCTGAAGAAGGGTCTCGACCCGAAACGTCGCCTATCTCCTTCACTCCTTAGATGCTGCTGCACCCGCTGAGTTTCTCCAGCTTTTTGTGTAACCCATGGGGTTACTGATGTTGGATGATCAGCCATGATCATATTGAATGGCAATGCTGGTTTGAAGGGTCGAATGACCTCTTCCTGCACGTATTTTCAATGTTCTATGTTTCTATGTTTCACTCATCCCTTCCCTCCCAAACCAACTCCTCCCCAATTGTACTCAATGGTATGAATATTGATTTCTCCAACTTCAAGTAACCCTTGCGTCCCTTCTCTCTCTCTCTCTCTCTCTCTCCTTCCCTCCCCAACCCTAGTCGTCATACGTGTTTTACTGTCGTCCTGTCGAGTTCTATTGATTGTTGAACTGGTTATCGCCAAGCCCGCAGCCAACATTGGACCATTGTGGGCTTCACCTTTACTTGATTATCGGCCAATTTTTGCATATCTTCCCTTCATTTTCCTTTGTACCATTTATATCACTCATTCCCCTCTCCCCTGACTCAGTCTGAAGAAGGGTCTCGACCAGAAACGTCACCTATTCCTTTTCCCCAAAGATGCTGCCTAACCCGCTGATTTAATCCAGCTTTTTGTGTCGGACTACACAAAAGAAGACCGCTACTGTGCTGGGCTATCCCCCAATGCAGTGATAGCATAATTATGCACAGGAATGATTGTAAAGGATGCCAATCTGAAATAAAAAGTGAAATGTTTATAATGCATAGCAGGTCAATTTTTATCTGAATCGAAAAGGCAGGTGTTGCATTACCTCAATTTTTACTTTAGTTTAGTTTGGAGATACAGCGCGGAAGCAGGCCCTTCGGCCCAGTGAGTCCGCGCCAACCAGCGATCTCCGCACATTAGCACCATCCTTCACTATAGACAATTTTTACATTCATACCCAGCCAATTAACCTGCAAACCTGTACGTCTTTGGAGTGTGGAAGGTAACCGAAGATCTCGGAGAAAAAAAAACACGGTCGTGGGGAGAACGTTGAAAAAAACCGTTGACAGCCCAAAATCAATCCTTTGAACTTTGTGACTTCTCTCCAACACTACGTGCAAAATTAAATAGAAAATTACAGTGAACCGTCTGAAGTTTGGTTATTAATTTCACAGCTGTTGAATTATCTATTTAGAGCTCAAAAGGTTATGGCAGGCTATAATACAAATGTTCACAACATTGAGATTCCTTGATGAAAGTAAATAAATAAAATCTCTTTCCTCTGATAACTGCCTCCAGACTCAGGCTTCGCAGCTTTAAGATAACTGATGGAATAAAAAGGGAAGGAAGGTGAAGTGATTACTTTTTACATATCGATTTATGATCTTGAGTGCAGTAATGGGAACGAATGATGGAATCGGACTGAATGGGTTTTTGCACGAGGGAAATTAAGGCGCTGTTTAAAAGACAACATAGACCAAACTCTCAGGAACAGGGAAATGGTGAAAATAACGAGGGATGATCTCTTGGAAAAGGACACAAAAGTGCTGGAGTAACTCAGCCGCTCAGGCAGCATCTTCGGAGAACATGGATTGGTGACCTTTCCTTAATTTAGAGATACAGCGTGGAAACAGGCCCTTCGGCCCACCAGGTCCGCACCGACCAGCGATCCTCACATATTAACACCATCCTACACGCACTCGGGACAATTTTTACATTTATACCAAGCCAATTTTACCGACAAACCTGTACGTCTTTGGAGTGTGGGAGGAAACCAAAGATCTTGAAGAAAGCCCATGCGGTCAAGGGGGAGAACGTACAAACTCTGTATTGGCAGCACACGTAGTCGGGATCGAATCTGGCGCTCCGGCGCTGCAAGCGCTGTAAGGCAGCAACTCTACCGCTGCTCCACCGTCAGACTTCAAACTCTAATCTTATCTCATTTGCAGGACACCATGGCCCATCCTGGATTCCGCAATGTATTTTACACTAATTATATTTTTGTTACAGAGTCTATTTCTTTCCATTGTCTTATAGAATTTGTGTGTGATTTATGTTTTTGGTTGTTGCCCGAGTCCATCTGCTTGTGATCACTGGTCGGCGCGGACTCGGCAGGCCCAAGGGCCTGTTTCCACCCTTTATCTCTAAATCTACAAAATGTCTTTCAATTTGGCTCAATTCAACTTTTGTTGCTTGGATTTGAGCATTGCAGCAGCCCAGGTATGAGCTGATTTGATCCTTAGTCCTCCTCTATTGACTGAGGACATAGCATTTATCCACCAGGTGAACGTCTCATTGGGACTTTGGTTGGATTTTTGTTGGACTAGAAACATAGAAACATAAAAAATAGGTGCAGGAGGAGGCCATTCGGCCCTTTGAGCCAGCACCCCCATTCAATATGATCATGGCTGATCATCGAAAATCAGTACCACCTACCAGCTTTTCCCCCACATCCCTTGATTCCATTAGCCCTAAGAGCTAAGAGCTATGAATCTTGAGGTAGGTTCATTTTCACCAAAGAAAATTAGCTCCTGTATTTTTGATGAGAGGCTGTTAGATTCAGAATAAAAGTGTACCAATATATTTTGCCACGCATGCATTCCAGATAATGGTGTGGAAATATTGCTGCAGGAATCCAACTTCCATGTGAAACAAATGCATTCTTAAATATTAATGTGAAAACTATGATGACCTGGAATAAAATGAGGGTGAAATATTTTATTCATATGGGTTTGAACAGATGGATTGTTATTACACAGATGATATATTTTATGTTTAAATCAACTCCTGTGATTAAAAAGCATTTGAAATTGATTTGAGGAATGAATTATATTTATAAAATGCACAGAAGGAGGTCCTGCCTGCTCTGGGTGTTTGAATGAGATATCCAAATTATGCCACAGAGTCATACATCAAGGAAACAGGCCCTTCGGTTCAACATGAGTTTGATTTTCATTTATTGTCATGTGTACTGAGTGGCGGTGAAAAACATTTGCTGCGTGCTATCCAGGCAGCAGAAAGACAATGCGTGATTACAATCGAGCCACTCAATCGAGTGTACAGATACGTGATAAAGGGGATAACGTGAATAACGTTTGGTGCAAGATACAGCCTGTAAAGTCCAATCAAAGATAGTCCGAGGGTCTCCAATGAAAGTAGATAGTAGTTCTCTGGTTGTTGGTAGGATGATTCAGTTGCCTGAAAGCAGCTGGGAAGCAACTGTTAAGGGCCTGTCCCACCAGCATGCAACTCTATGCGATGAGCGCGACCTAACATGGTCGCTTGAGCCGTCCGGCGTCGTGGGGCCGGTCCCACTTCGATCGCCGGAGCCGTGCGGAATTATGCGGAGTTCGTCCCGACATCGCGCGGGGCTCCGAAAAACTGACTGTTCAAAAATTCCGCGCAGCAACGGCTTGTCAGCTCGCAGTCGCCTCGACGCATTACACACCGTCTCTACGTCGTGCCTCCGTGACCCTCTATGTGTGTGGCTCCGTGGCCCTCTCTGTGTGTGCCTCTGTGCCCCTCTCTGTGTGCCCCTCTCTGTCCTGGCGAACTTACCTTTAAGACTTTGCTCAAAGTTCGCCTCACTTTGCACCGCATTGCGCCACTCACCCGACCTCCGCGCGGCCCTCGCTGCCGGTTTGGTCGCGCTCATCGCATGGAGTCGGATGCTGGTAGGACAGGCCCTTTACTGAATGTGGAGGTGTGCGTTTTCACACTTCTGTACCTATTTCCCGATGGGCGAGGTGGGCGGGATGCGACTCATCTTTCATTATGCTGCTGGCCTTGCCGAGTCACGTGAGGTATAAATGGAGACAGACGGCACCCAAGGTCAGGATTGAACCTGGGTCTCTGGCGCCGTGAAAGTCAGCATGGATTTTATGAAGGAGAAATCAGGCTTGACTAATCTTCTGGAATTTTTTGAGGATGTAACTAGTAGAATAGATACTTGAGAGCCAGTGGATGTTGTGTGTCTGGATTTCAAAAACCTTTGACAAGTTACCACACAAGAGATTAGTGTGCAAAATTAGAGCACATGGGATTGGGGGTAGGGTATTGGCATGGATAGAGAACTGGTTGGCAGACAGGAAGCAAAGAGTAGGAATTAACGGTTCCTTTTCAGAATGGCAGGCAGTGACTAGTGGGGTGCCGCAAGGCTCGGTGCTGGGACCCCAGTTATTCACTATATCTATTAACGATTTAGACGAGGGAATTAAATGTAACATCTCCAAGTTTGCGGATGACACGAAGCTGGGTGGCAGTATGAGCTGCGAGGAGCATGTGATGAGGCTGCAGGGTGATTTGGATAGGTTGCATGAGTGGGCAGGTGCATGGCAGATGCAGTATAATGCGGATAAATGTGAGGTTATCCACTTTGGCGTCAGATTAGGAAAAGGGGAAGTGCAACGAGACCTGGGTGTCCTTGTACATCAGTCACTGAAAGTAAGCGTGCAGGTACAGCAGGCAGTGAAGAAAACTAATGGCATGTTGGCCTTCATTGCGGGAGCATTTGAGTTTAGGAGCAAGAAGGGCCTACTACAGTTGTAAAGGGTCCTGGTGAGACCGCACCTGGAGTATTGTGTGCAATTTTGGTCTCCAAATTTGAGGAAGGATATTCTTGCTATTGAGGGAGTGCAGCGTAGGTTTCTCTGCCACAGAAAGCAGTGGAGGCCAATTCACTGGAGGTTTTCAAGAGAGAGTTCGATTTAGCTCTTAGAGCTAAAGGAATCAGCCATGATCATATTGAATTCGGCTGGCTGAAGGGGCCGAATGGGCTACTCCTGCACCAATAAACATAGAAAATAGGTGCAGAAGTAGGCCATCGGCCTTTCGAGCCAGCACCGCCGTCAGCCCTAAGAGCTATATCTAACTCTCTTTTAAAAACATCCAGTGAATTGGCTTCCGCTGCCTTCTGTGGCAGATAATTCCACAGATTCACAGCTCTCCGGGTGAAAAGGTTTTTCCTCATCTCAGTCCTAAATGGCCTACCCCTTATTCTTACACTGTGACCCCTGGTTCTGGACTACCCCAACATGGGGAACATTTTTCCTGCATCTAGCCTGTCCAATCCCTTAAGAATGTTATATGTTTCTATAAGGTCCCATCTCATCCTTCTAAATTCCAGTGAATATAAGCCCAGTGAATTTATTATTTCACCATATGACAGTCCCGTCATCCCGGGAATTAACCTGGTGAACCTACGCTGCACTCCCTCAATAGCAAGAATGTCCTTCCTCAAACTAGGAGACCAAAACTGCACACAATACTCCAGGTATGGTGTCACCAGGGCCCTGTACTACTGCAGTAGGACCGCCTTGCTCCTATACTCAAATCCTCTTGCTGTGAAGGTCAATAAGCAATTTGCTTTCTTCACTGCCCGCTGTACCTGCATGCATGCTTTCAGTAACTTTCAGGGGCAGGCAAGATCTTTGGAGAGAAGGAATGGATGACATTTCAGGTCTTCAGTCTGAAGAAGGGTCTCGAGCCGAAACGTCACCCATTCCTTCTCTCCAGAGATGCCTGACCTGCTGAGTTACTCCAGCACTTTATGTCTACCTTCGATTTAAACCAGCATCTGCAGTTCTTTCCCACACATTTTGCTTACTTTCAGTGATGGTCTGGGCTGCATCCACAATTCTATGCAATTTCTTTGGAACAGATGTTCCAAAAACATGCTGTGATTCATCCCGATGAAATGCTTTCTACCAGCCCTTGGTGTGTTTCGTCTATCCCTGTAGATCTATGCCATTGATGAAAATGATTTTAAATAAAAATGTTAATGCCTACATTTGGCTCGCAGGGTGATGTAATGAGGAACTGCAGATGCCAGTTTACCAAGGAAAGACAAAAAATGCCAGAGTAACTCTGTGGCTCAGGCAACATCGTTGAAGAAGGCATCATCTGAAGAAGGGTCCTGACCCGAAACGTCACCTATCCATGTTCTCCATGTTCTGCCTGACCTGCTGAAATACTCCAGCACCCTGTGTCCTTTTGCATCTGCAGTTCTTTGTTTCTCCGATTAGGGTTCTGGTGGTCGGTTGAAATGAACGATAGTTTTCGAACAGTAGCTGTTACTGAACCTGGTGGCGAGGGACTTCAGGTCTCTGTATCTCCTGCCCGAGGGTATCAGCGAGAAAAGGGCAGGGGGCCGGATGGGAGGGTATTACTTGGTGATTGATGCTGCATTCTTCCGCCATGTGAATAATATTGTCAAATGCAACAAACGCAGCACCATCACATACACTTGGGCACAATAACACAAAATATACATCAGTCCCACAAAGGCAGTGAAAAGACAGGCTATGCAATAAACATTAGTGCAAAAGAAGATTTGAATATAAGTACAGGGTAGTGCAAGAGGTGGTCTGTGGTGTTCCATTGCCGAGGTAGGATTAGGTTTACGCAGGTCGGTTCAAGAACCTTTTGAGGCTGCACGGTGGCGCAGCAGTAGAGTTGCTGGCTTATGGGCCTGTCCCACTTAGGCGATTTTTTTGTGTAGGCCGGAGACTGCCATAGTCGTAGCAGGTCGCTGAAAAAACGGCGACTGGAGCCTCCCTATGACAATGTCTACAACAACCTCCCTCTTAGTCGACGTCAAGCTATGGCAAGCCACCGACAACCGGCGACCCATTAGGACGTCCACCAACGACTACATCTATGACAACCTACGTCCATCCGCGACAAGCAACGACAAGGTAAGACAATTCAGTCGCCGGTACCTGTCGCCGGTTGAAGTAGGTTGACGTAGGTAGTCGCCAATGGAATTCGCTGAAGTCAGCACCGGCGACAACCTACATCATCCTGGTGACAACTTATGACAGTACCTACGTCAGGCTATGCTCACTGGCGTCAAGCCAACTATCGGCAAAAAGTTTTGAAGACGATACAAGCGACACCCGGGCAACCATGAAAATCGCTTAAGTGGGACAGGGGCATTACAGCGCCAGAGACCCAGATTTGAGCCCAACTACAGGCGCTTGCCTGTATGGAGTTTGTACGTTCTCCCCATGACCTGTGTGGGTCCGCTTTCCTCTCACAATCCATGGGCGTGCAGGTTTGCAGGTTAATTGGCTTCGGTAAAATTGTAAATTGTCCCCAGTGTGTGTGTAGGATAGTATTGCTGGTCGGCGCGGTCTTGGTGGGCCGAAGGGCCCGTTTCCGCGTTGTATCTCTGAAGACTAAAACCTGGTGATTGTAGCAACTTAGCTCAAAAGGCATGATTGAACAACTTTGTGGACAGTGATGAATTTTCATGGAGCAGACACTCAGTTGACTAACAAAACAAAACCGACACTTGATTTGATATTAATGAATGACTTGACAAATCTGCTCCCAAAGCTAAACTTCATGTACCTGAATTTTCAATATCGCCTCACAGCGAGAGCACGATTAACCCTGGCGATTATCAATTCAAGAGAGGTAGCTCAGTTCAGATCAACAAAACCTCAAGCATATACCTTGGCAGCATTAACCAAGTCCAAGCAACCATTAGAATACTAAAATTCAATTTGTAAAATTCTGCAGTGAGCTTGACAGGGTTTATTAGCATGTGCACTGAAATTTCCACACAAGATACAACCTATTTAACGTAGAAGCAGGTTAAGCAGGTTGCATCAGACAGTCCTGTCTCCCCCTACAATGCTAATTCCATCTCTGGGGTACTTCTGCAGCAAACTGTTACCTGTAGCTGCCTCTCCTGGTCCACCAGTTTTCTTTATAGCATCCTAGCTTTCAATTTCTTCCCAGCTGTTATCAGGCAACTGAACCACCCAACCGCAACTAGGGAACAGTCCTGAACTACTATCTACCTCATTGGTGACCCTCGGACTATCTTTGATCGGACTTTACCTTGCACTAAGCCTTATTCCTTCCTCGCGTGTCTGTACACTTGTGAATGGCTCGATTTTAGTCGTGTACTGTCTTTCCGCTGACTGGTTAGCACACGACAGACGCTTCACACTGTACCTCGGTGCACATAACAATAAATTAAACCGAACTAAACAGCTTTTTCGCTAAGTTTAGTTTAGAGATACAGTGCGGAAACAGGTCCTTCGGCCCACCGAGTACACGCCGACCAGCGATCCCCGCCCATGAACTCAATCCTATGCAGACTAGGAACGTTTTTTTACACATACACCAAGCCAATTAACCTGTACGTCTAAGGAGTGTGGGAGACAGTAATGCCCATTAAGGGGCTGTCCCACTGCGTCGACCTAATCCGCCAGTTCAGAAGAGTGTCTTTGACATTCAAGCTCGAGGGCACTCGCCTGGAAAACCTCGAGCTGAATCGACCGTCAGCGAGAAAACCGCGAGCTGAGTCAACCGAACGCGCACACATACACACACACACACACACAAACACATTGCAAAGGCGGGGGCCAGGGAAAGCGGGGGAGCACTGTCTGAAATTCACACCCGCGATGAACAGGAAGGTAAAAGATGGCTGCAGTGTACGCTAAGTCCTTTGGAGAGCGTGGAGGAGGGGGGGGGGGGGGAGAGAGAAGGGGAGAGAGGGGGATAAAAGGGGAAAGAAGGGGGGAGAAGGAGTGGAGACACGCCAGACAACTTTTAACTATGTTTAACGGGCATTTAACATTACCGGTCGGTTTACTTACTTTTGTTTCTCAACGAGCTTTACTTTCGACTACCCTCGATTTCCTTCGACTACCCTCCATTACATGCCGATCTACTATGACCTACCTCGACTAAACCTACGAGTAAAAAAATATTGATTTTTACCATGGCAACCTTTTTTTACTCGCGGGCATTTTTCAGCATGTTGAAAAACACGCCGCGACCTAGCTGAGGCCTCGAGTTTGCGGGGACTACTCTCAAGTATGAAGGAGAGTTACAAAGACCTCCTAGGACCTCGTGTTGACCATGCTGCGAGTATGAGTCGAGGGCAAACCGGCCTGAACTCGCGGACTAAGTCGCCCAAGTGGGACAGACACCTTTATACTAGAACCTGTGCATCACGCAAATCAACAGAGTACAGTCTGCTCTTATTTGTCCTAAACAACCTAAACCTCTTAAATTATTCACAATGATTAAATGTTTAACAAGTAACAACTTTTAATTAGACAGGCAATGACCTAGCTTGAAACACGAGGCTACTGTAAGTACAGTTGATCAATTATTTCAAATAAATTAGACAGAGTGGATGTGGAGAGGATGTTTCCACTGATGGGAGAGTCCAAGACCAGAGGTCATAGCCTCAGAATTAAAGGGCGCTCTTTTAGAAAGCAGGTGAGGAGGACCAAAATTTCATTAGTCATCTGTGGAACTCTTTGCCACAGAAGAGTGTGTAGGCCAAATCCGTGAATATTTTTAAGGCAGATGGGCAAATTCTTGATGAGAACGGGTGTCAAGGGATTTGGAGAGAAAATGGGATTAGGAGGCAGAGATCAGCCGTGATTAAATGGTGGAGTAGACTTGATGGGCTGAATGGCCTAATTCTACTCTCTGTAACTTTTGAACTTGTGCAATAGACTGCAATTACAATGGAATATTGTTCGCAATGGAATGGAAGACTCTAGGCGAAACTGAGGCAATGTGGACATTGAACCAGTCTCCTGTGTAAGCAAAGTGTGGGAAGGAACTGCAGATGCTGGTTTAAACCGAAGACAGACATAAAATGCTGGAGTGACTCAGCGGGACAGACAGCATCTGTGGAGAGAAGGAATATGTGACGTTTCAGGTCAAGACCCTTCTCTCCGGACATGCTGCCTGTCACGGTGAGTTACACCAGGATTTTGTGTCTATCCTTTGTATGCAATTTATGTTGACAAAGCTGACCTTTATTGAACAGCGAAATGTGTCCCTAATCACATTGCTGGTCATGCACCACTCCCCCCCCCCCCCCCCAGCCCTCACCATCACTTGAATTGGAGCTCAAAGCTCCACTGAACTGGAGCCGCAACTCGAGGCCGGTCGAGGAGGGGTCCCGCGAGAGTGCCAGAGGCCGGTCGAGGAGGAGCCCACGAGAGTGCCAGGGATCAGTCGAGGATAGGCCCACGCTATTTCGTACTGTACATATTATTGTAAATAACTGAATAAATTATTTTTGGTTTTAAACAAAAAGAGAATAAAAGAGAGGCCCGGGTTGGGGGGGGGGCTGAGAGACGAAAGAGGGAGCAAAGAGGGACCATCACTACCAAAATAATACTTTTGTAACAGTTTTGGCACCCTCTACGTGGCAACTCTTTGCATACTTTGCCTCTTGTATGCAGAACATAAAATATCATTGTAGCTAAGGTACATGTGAAAATACAGCATCATTGACGTCATCAGCATCAGGAAACTATTAACCATTTAACCATAACTATTTAAACCAGCACCCGCGGTCAGGATGGAACCCGGGTCTCTGACGCCATAAGGCGGCAACTCTACCCCTGCTTAACTGTGCCACCCATTTTCTGCACATTAATTTTGGCTGGTGGAAAATCACGCTCTGCACCCAGACGGCACTGGGCCTGTACTTACTGGAGTTTAGAAGAATGAGTGGAGAGGGGGGGGGGGGGTGTGCTTCATTGCAACATACAGAATAATGAAAGGCTTCACCGTTCTCACAAACAGGAAGAATTGACCTTAAAGCTTTAGTATTAGAGTCACAGAGTGCTACAAAGTGGAAACACTGTCCGGAAAGTTGGCAGCCGTGTTCAACATCATGTTTAACTGACCACAAGCGTTGCTGGGGTGGTTGCGTTTGAATTCCTGTTTGCTGATGGGGTTGGACATTGGGGAACCCTGCTATTCGAAGTAATTACAGAGAGCCTCCCATTGCACTCTTGGCTCTTTGCAGAGAAGGCAACAAAATTGCTTGCTCTCACCGACCAAGTCATGTTTACCTGCTGGATTCATTTGTGAGCTGCACAAGAAGAACAGGACATGCTACAAATGAAAAGCAGCCAAACAAATTCTTTCTATGTCTTTACATCAAGAAAAAAAAACAGGAAATAGGCTGCTGGCTCCCAGCGGTAAAACTTTCATGCAAGATTTCCTATCTGTGCGCGGCAGATACACTGCGCTTACAGCGTGTATCATCGACAAAAACGCACTGTAGAATTTTAACAAGATTTCTTCAACTGTAGCTCCGAAACCTCTGACCCACAATGGTGAGAAGGACAAGGCCACAGGGGCACGGGAACATGAAGTCCAGCAGCATCTAACTTACAGTAGAAAGAACAAATTGCAGATGCTGCTTTATGCCGAGGATAGACACGCAGTGGGGGGAGTTACTCATTGGGTCAGGCGGCATCTCAAGAGAAACAGGATGGACATTTTGCAGTTTTGGTGACCAGGATTGCACACGATACTCCAAATGCAATCTAACCAAAGTTGCATCTTATAAAGCTGCATCAAGACTTCCTGACTCTTATACTCAATGCCCCGACCGATGCAACAAGCATACCATGCATCTTCTTTACCACTCTATCAACTTACGTTGTCACTTTCAGGGAGTTAAGGGCCTGTCCCACTTGCCGATTTTTTCGGCGACTGCCGGCATCATATCAGTGTCGGCAAAAGACTTTGAACATTTCAAAATCCAGCGGCGACAAAAAAAAGTGTTGCGACACTTGAAAAACACCGCGCGTCATACGTCATCACACCGCGTCACGCTGCAACACACTGCAAATTTTTCGGGGACCTGATACATCAGTCAATGATGCCGGCATTCGCTGAAAAAATCGCCAAGTGGGGCAGGCCCTTTCTGGACTCGAAGATCCTTTGTACATCAATGTATTTAAGTGTCTTGCCATTGCGGCCGAAGGGCCTGTTTCCGTGCTGTATCTTTCAATCAATCGATTATTATCCATTTGACAAATTCTTGATTACCCTCAAAAGGATCAACTTTCAGAAATTATAATCAATAATATAAGCATGCCCAAACATTATGCATGAAGCCCATGCCCTCAAACCAATTCAGAGTTGCTGCCTTCCAGCGGCAGATACCTGGGTTCGTTCCTGACTACTGCACGGAGTGTGTACGTTCTCCCTATGACCGTGTGGGTATTCTCCAGGTGCTCCGGTTTCCTCCCATAACCCAAAGACGTACCGGTTTGTCGTTTAATTAGCCTCGGTAAAATTGTAAATTGTCCCTTCCTGGCGTGTGTGGGATAGTGCTAGTGTATGTGTAGGATCGTTGGTCAGCATGGATTCCGTAGGCCGAATGGCCTGTTTCCCCGCAGTATCCCTTAAGTAAAGTCTGAAGTCAATACCATTGGTCCCACTCTGAGGCTCCATAACTGAGGCACGTTGGGTCAGTGTGAAGAAGGGTCTCGACCCGAACGTCGCCTATTCCTTCGTTCCATAGATGCTGCCTCACCCGCTGAGTTTCTCCAGCTTTTTTTGTCTACCTTAAACAGTACACAAGTACTTTATTAATAAAATTAATTATTCAATTGTAGTGAGGCTATGAATATACAATTTTATGAATCTGCAAGTGGCTGAACATTCCATAAAATGAATGATGTGGATTAAAATAACAATCAGTCACTATCGCCTAGTGCAACACCTGCTGATTTAAGGAGGATGAAGATCTGTAGTCTGTCGATTGGATCACAGGTGATACTTTGCATATACAAAACGTATTGTCAGAAGATGTAGACAATGTTGCCAGGACTAGAGGGTCTGAGCTATGGGGAGAAGTTGAGCAGGCTGGGTCTCTATTCCTTGGAGTGCAGGAGGATGAGGGGTGATCATCTTGAGGTGTACAAAATCATGAGAGGAATAAATCGGGTAGATGCTCAGAATCCCTTGCCCAGAATTGGAGAATCAAGGACCAGAGGGCCTAGGTTCAAGGTGGAAGGAAAAAGATTTAATAGGAATCTGAGGGGTAACTTTTTCACACAAAGGGTGGTGGGTGTATGGAACAAGCTGCCAGAGGAGGTAGTGGACTGTTCGAACTACTCCCTTTCGGCAGACATTACAAGGCCTTCTATGCCCGCACTACCAGACTCAGGAACAGCTTCATTCCTAGAGCTACAGCGGCTCTGAACCGGCCCTGCTGAGTACCACCATCCCCCCCCCCCCATGGACTGTCTCCCCCGGCCTCGCACTGTAGTCTGTGTTGATGTTACTGTCAAATGTTCGTTTTTACAAACCTTGTTCTCGGGGGTTGCAAACCGAAATCTCGAAGTTGCAAACCAAATCTCGTTGCACTTATGTGTAATGACAATAAAAGATATTATTATTATTATTATTATTATTATTATTATTGAGGCTGGGACTTTCCCAACATTGAAGAAACAGTTAGACAGGTACATGGATAGGACACGTTTGGAGGGCTATGGACCAAACACGGGCAGGTGGGACTAGTGTAGCTAGGACATGTTGGCCGTTGTGGGCAAGTTGGGCCGAAGGGCCTGTTTCCACACTGTATCACTCTATGACTAAGAGTTCACCTTTAAAACAAAAATAAAACTGGTCCAGTCAATCACTGGTGATTGCAATTAATGTGTGTAAAACGGCAGTGAAGACTGCAGCAATTTTACAAAACAAAAAGCCTGCAAGAAGTCAACAACATACCAGTCAGCTGATAGTGCATTGTGGGGAAGCGAAAAAGACGTTAAACTGCGGGAAAATCAGTAGAGTAGAGCAGGGCGGCACGGAGGCGCAGCGGTAGAGTTGCTGCCTTACAGCGCCAGAGACCCGGGTTCTCTGGAGAAAATGGATAGGTGATGTTTCGGGATGGAAGCCTTCTTCGGAGTCTGAAACATGACCTATTCTTTATCTCCAGAAATGCTGCCTGACCCACTGAGTAACTGCAGCATTTTGAGTCCATCTATGTTTCTGGACTGAAGGGAGACGTACTGTGGAGCTACCAAGGTTTGGCACTGGGCTAATTAGGATACTAGTTGAAAAATATTAAATGACTCTTATGGTGAAGAGCAAGATTTAGTTTAGTTTAGAGATGCAGCGCGGAAACAGGCCCTTCGGCCCACCAAGTCCGTGCTGACCAGCGAACCCCATGCACTAGAACTATCCTACAACTAGGGACAGTTTTACAATTTTACCGAACCCAATTAACCTTCAAACCTGTGTGCCTTTGGAGTGTGGGAGGAAACCGAAGCACCCGGAGAAAACCCACGCAGTCACGGGGAGAACGTACAAACTCCGTACAGACAAGCACCCGTAGTCAGGATCGAACCCGGGTCTCTGGCGCCGTAAGGCAGCGATTGTACTGCTGAGCTTCAAAGGTTGAAAGGATGGGTTAAGGATGGAGACAGGTGTGATTTGAAGCAGGGAAGTGTGAATTCCCTCAATTGTGTCAATGCTGAGCATCACACCTTAAGAAGGGCATGAAGGCTTTTAAGATGGTAGAGAGGCACCGGTGGCGCAGCGGTAGATCTGCTGCCTCACAGCGCCAGAGTCCCGGGTTCAATCCTGACGACGGGTGCTGTTTGTGCATTCTCCCTGTGACCACGTGGGTTTCCTCTGGGTGCTCCGGTTTCCTCCCACATTCCAAAGGCGTGCAGGTTTTAGGTTGATTGGCTTCTGCAAAATTGCCCCCAGCGTGTAGGATGCCAAAGTGGGATAATTATGAACTAGTGTACGTGTGATCTTTGGTCAGAGTGGGCCCGGTGGGCAGAAGGGTCTGTTTCCTCACTGTATCTCTAAACTAAGAGATATGTCTAGTTTAGTTTATTGTCACGTGTACCGAGGTACAGTGAGAAGCTTTTGTTGCGTGCTAACCAGTCAGTGGAAAGACAACACATGATTACAATCGAGCCATTTATTGCATAGATACATGATATGTGAATAACGTTTAGTGTAAGTTAAAGCCAGTAAAGTCCGATCAAGGATAGTCTGAGAAAGGTAGATAGTAGTTCAGCACTACTCTCTGGTTGTGGTTGGATGATTCAGTTGCCTGGTAACAGCTGTGAAGAAGCTGTCCTTGAATCTGGAGGTGTGCATTTTCACACTGCTATACCTTTTACCCGATGGGAGAGGGGAGAAGAGGGAGTGGCCAGGGTGCGACTCGTCCTTCATTATGCTGCTGCCCTTGCCGAGGCAGCGTGAGGTGTAAATGTAGTGATTGGAAGGGAGGTTGGTTTTTGTGATGGGCTGCATCCACAAATTGCTGCAATTCCTTGCGGCCTTGGATGCTCCAAAACCGAGCTGTGACGCATCCTGATAAAATGCTTTCTACCGTGTAGAAGTTTCTCGTGTAGAAGTTGGGGATAAGGCAACTTCTTCAACTTCGGTAGGGGCAAAATGCTGGAGTAACTCAGCGTGACAGGCAGCATCTCTGGAGAGAAGGGATGGGCGACGAAGGGTCTCGACCTGAAATCAGAGACGCTGCCTGTCCCGCTGTGTTACTCCAGCATTTTGTGTCTATCTTCCGTTTAAACCTGCATCTGCAGTTTCTTCCTGCACATTTCACGCAATGAATGCTATTTATAGATAAGCAAAGGTACTTGTTAAGCTGGAGAGTAGCATGACTGCATGGGGTATAAAGAGTATGGAAGGCACATCCTCACTCAGATAATGATGCACAAAAATGCAGTTCCTGTGGAAACCAAACACAGGAGGATCTTATAGAAACATATAAAATTATAAAAGGACTGGACAAGCTAGATGCAGGAAAAATGTTCCCAATGTTGGGCGAGTCCAGAACCATGGGCCACAGTCTTAGAATAAAGGGGAGGCCATTTAAGGCTTAAGGTGAATTTGTGGAATTCCCTGCCACAGAGGGCAGTGGAGGCCAAATCACTGGATGGATTTAAGAGAGAGTTAGATAGAGCTCGAGGAATCAAGGGATATGGGGAGAAGTCAGGAACGGGTTAGTGATTGGGGACGATCAGCCATGATCACAATGAATGGCGGTACTGGCTCAAAGGACCGAATGGCCTCCTCCTGCACCTATTTTCTGTGTTTCTATGAGGCACCTTGCAGGCCGACCAGCGTTAATTTCAAAGACCACGTGAGGTGGCACTTTGCTGCTGAACCTGACAAAAAGGTAGAATGACTTTCGAGTTATTAGAAACATAGAATCATAGATAGTAGGTGCAGGAGTAAGCCCTTCGGCCCATCGAGCCAGCACAGCCATTCAATATGATCATGGCTGATCAACCGGAATCAGTTCCTTGTTTCTGCTTTCTCCCCGTGATTCCGTTAGCCCAAAGAGCTGTATCTAACTCTCTCTTGAAAGCATCGATTGTCAGTTATTGACGGACATGTTCGCCAGTCAGTTGCTCCCTGGATTCGGAATGTCCTATTGTTTCAGACTTCCGTCTCGGACAATGTTGTGCTCGATGCAGTTAATGTTTGTGGTGCGTTTCCTCTCCACAGAATCCCTGAGGCTTGGAAAGAAAAACAAGGGCAGCGATTTGTGGCGTGTGATGAGAGTCAAAAGCGAAATGAAAATCAATGCGTCTGTACGAAATGAAAATTGAAATTAGACTGACTACCATAAGAAATACGTTGAAATTACTACATTTTCAACAGCTGCACTTTGGTATAAATGAGGAGAGCGATGAATAATACCCATTCTGCTTTTGTACTCTTCTGGAACATGCCACATTTAGTTAACAGTTCTTCAGAATTTAGCTGAAGAATTGCAGGTGTAAAATTCAGATTGATGTCTCACAGTCAGTGGGTGCTAAGGATATCATTATCTTTCTGAAATGGTGTGTGGTGCATACAAGGACACACTGGTGGGGTGGTAGTTATGGAAGTCACATTGACAGTCTGGCAGACACAAGGAACTGGAGGTGCGTGAATCTTGAACAACGTACAAAATGACGGAATAACTCAGCGGGTCAGGCAGCATCTGCGCATGGGCTACATTTTGGGTTGGGAACTTTCCGGAACACTAGAGTCATAGAGTGAGTGATACGGTGAGGAAACAGGCCTGTTCACTAGTTCTACATTATGCCACTTACTCATCCACCCCCAACACATGAGGGGCAATTTTACAGCAGCCAATTAGCCTGCAAGCCCACACGTCTTTGGGACGTGGGAGGAAACCAGAGCACCCGGAGGGAACCCACGCACGCAGTCACAGGGAGTGCGCGCACACTCCGCACAGACAGCACCTGAAGGCAGAATCAAACCCAGCTCTGATGCAAAGGATGGAAGATTTTTGAAATGTTGTGTGGAGGCTCAGTCATCGAATGTGTTCAAGGCAAGATCAATAGATTGATAACTATTTAAGGAATCAAGCGATATGCAGGCTAGTTCCGTTTAGTTTAGAGATACAGCATGGAAACACGCCCTTCGGCCCATCGAGTCCTTGCCGACCAGCAATCCCCGCACATTAACACTATCCTTCACAGGTGAACGGGTGGTCGATGGTCAGCGTGGACTTCGAACAACGAACCGCACTGCACAATAACAGGCTGAACCTGCGACCAAGACCATTATTTATATACTTGTACAGAACCCATTTCGCCCCATTCTGCATATTCATATGCATGTTCAATAGTAGGTTCATTGCCTCTTCAAACTGATCTTAGTGTGTAGGAAATGGACGGGGAAATGTGATAACATAGAAGTAGTATGAGCGGGCGATCGATGATCGGCATGGACTGGGTGGGCTGAAGAACACGTTTCCATGCAATATCACTACAAACAAAGACTTTCAACAGCTAAAGAGTGACATCTAATGCCATCATTCATCAATGAATGTCATTTTCGACTGCGCTGTCCTCCGCCCCCTTGGTGGAGGGGTGGACCTCACGGCCCTCGACAACAGCACCTTGAGCTGGCTACAGCGCCTGGAGGCCGTTACATAACCTCTGCTGCCTCAAACGCAAGAAGGTGAAGAATGAAATAATTTCACCACTAACTTTGGGGTGGAAGATTGCAACCTTCACATGCAACCCTGTTTCGACTAAGGCAATCAACTCGACGTGCACAAACAGAAGATCAAACAGAACAAGTTGTCCAACAACTTTAGGCTGTGCACGCCACACGAAAGAAGAAGACCACTAACTTTAATCTCCACTTGGCCACAACTAGAGCGCAGTCCTGAACTACTATCTGCCTCATTGGTGACCCTCGGACTACCTTTGATCGGACTTTACTGGCTTTACCTTGCCCTAAACTTATTCCCTTATTATATATCTATACACTGTAAATGGCTCGATTGTAATCATGTATTGTCTTTCTGCTGACTGGATTGCACGATGTTAGAGTTAGCTCTTAGGACTAATGGAATCAAGGGATATGGGGAAAAAGCAGGAACGGGGTACTGATTTTGGATGGTTACACAAAAAGCTTGAGAAACTCAGCGGGTGCAGCAGCATCTAAGGAGCAAAGGAGATAGGCGACGTTTCGGTCTCAACCCGAAACGTCGCCTATCTCCTTCGCTCCTTAGATGCTGCTGCACCCACTGAGTTTCTCCAGCTTTTTGTGTAACCCTCGATTCTCCAGCATCTGCAGTTCCTTCTTGAATACTGATTTTGGATGATCAGCTCTGATCATATTGAATGGCGGTGCTTGCTCATGGCCTAATCCATGTTTCTATGGTACACGTGACAATAAACTGAACTGAAACTGATAATTTTGCGTCTCCAGTAACTACTGCCTTCCTCTTATGCCTAACATTGCCTCTTCCACGCATGTGGCAGCAAAATAACTTTGCCATAACTTTGAAAACCTGAATTGTTCCCCTCCTGAAACATTAAGACCCACATGTGCTCGCTCGCAGATCCATTGAAATAAATCAAAGAAGTATTAAAAATATGATGTGGCACCTTCCGGAACAATCCATCATATTCTTCCAATATTCCAGGGTAAGTGGAGTCAAGTTCAGTAACCTTATATACTCCGAGCCAAAACCATCTCTGCATTTAGTTTTGCAGTAGCTGTTTTATGAGTAGCTTCATCAGCATCAGTGCCATCTCAGAATCATTTGCATTCATGAATACAAATGCAGAATATCTAATTAGCACATCAAACATTGTTTTATCCACCCTAATAAATCCCTAAAAGGCCTTTCTGCACTCACCAGTCATTTTTTCTGATGCTTGGCACAAGAATAAAGGTTTCACACCATAGCTACTTGTCCTTTCCGCAGTTCTATTCTCTTTTAAGCAGTTCCAAAAGTGGTTTTAATTATCTCAAATTATCCTCTACCAGATCCCATACCCTTGAATATTTATCCAGGTACTCAGTTAGAATCTGTTGCAATGTTTCTCTGTAAAAGCTTGTCAAGATTCCTGCTTCGGCACATGTGACTGGAAATTCAATTGCTTATAGTTTTTTTTTCCCCCAGTGTTACTCAAATTAAAGTTTCCACTTTCTCAAAGTGAAAGATGACAACAATCATTCCTGGATTGCTCACTGGAAATCTGACCGGGCATTTGTCTTCCGTGCAATTCTGGCTGGATTGCAGGGACGGGGAGGGGTGGTTACAACGTTCCTTGTAGAGCACGGCCAAGAAACCTAGCCACTGCGTTAGACTTTGGAGATACGGCACTGAACCAGGCCCTTTGGCCCACCAAGTCCACGGCGACCAGCGATCCCCGCACACTAACACTATCCAACGCACACTAGGGACAATTTACAATTATGCCAAGCCAATTGATGAGGGGGGATCGTATAGACACATATAAAATTATAAAAGGACTGGACAAGCTAGATGCAGGAAAAATGTTCCCAATGTTGGGTGAGTCCAGATCCAGGGGCCACAGTCTTACAATAAAGGGGAGGTCATTTAAGACTGAGCTGAGAAAAACTTTTTTACCCAGAGAGTTGTGAATTTATGGAATTCCCTGCCACAGAGGGCAGTGGAGGCCAAATCACTGGATGGATTTAAGAGGGAGTTGGATAGAGCTCCAGGGGCTAGTGGAGTCAAGGGATATGGGGAGAAGGCAGGCACGGGTTATTGATAGCGGACGATCAACCATGATCATATTGAATGGCGGTGCTGGCTCGAAGGGCCGAATGGCCTCCTCCTGCACCTATTTTCTATGTTTCAAATTAGCCTACAAATCTGTATGTCTTTGGAATGTGGGAGAAAAGCGGAGCACCCGGAGAAAACCCACGCAGGTCACGTCAATCATAATATCATCAGGTTTCGAAGTGCCACGCGGTGGAGGCCTTCCTGGTGTTGCCCGCCCAGAGGACCCTAAGCCTCGGCGGTCGGCGGGAGGTCGGCGGTCGGAGGGGCCCTCCCGGCGGCTCGTCAGACTAGCCAGGAAGGAGCTGGACACGTCCGACATAAAGAGCAAGGGCAGGTAGGAGGGTGAACTGGGGTAGTGCCTCCAGCGCCTTCAAGGTCGGCAGCAGGAGGCAGCCCCCGCGACACAAAGATGGCCGTGCGAGGAATGGAGAGGGACGTTGGTTCGTGGGAACTGCTGCAGTACATCGAGCGGGCAGACTTTAGACTCCGGAAATGGTACCAAAATATGGCTTGGGCAAGATGTGCACAAGGAATTTCACCGTATGGTTCTACGTGTGACATACAAAGCACCATTGAACCATCGAACCAGTGCTTATGAAGACAAATGCATTCTATTGACAAAAATTCTCCAATAAGCATTGGATCAATTTCAATGGGATAAGTACAGGTCTGGCCCAGATAAACTGCATTCAAGGCTTGGCAGGCAAATTCACAATTGATAAACGGGAGACCTTTAAAAAGGAAATATTTCAGCTCGCTAGGTTGTGGGTACTTTCCCATGAGGGAGAAGGGGAGGGGAATATAAGCCAAAACTCCAGGAATTACCAAATTAAAAGAGCAAAATAGACCAGGGAAAAAAAAAGCTTATGACAGATACCAGATTACTAACACAAGTAAGAACCAGGCTAATTCCATAACGTTTACAGCGGAATTATGAAATAACATGGAAGAGGGGAAAAGAGTGAGCACAAGAAACAAAAACATAAAAAGGATGCAAAAGGAGGAGTGGGGTTGAACTTAAACCAAAAAAGAAACATACTCATGGAAGCAGAGGAGGTTTAGTTTAGTTTAGTTTAGAGATACAGTGCGGAAACAGGTCCCTTCGGCCCTCCGAGTCTGCACCGACCAGCGATCCCCGCAGATTAACACCACCCAACACACACTAGGGACAGTTTTACACTTATACCTAAGACGATTAACCTGAAACCAGTACGTCTTTGGAGTGTGGAAGGAAACCGAAGATCTTGGAGAAAACCCACGCAGGTCATGGGGAGAACGTACAAACTCCGTACAGAGAGGTCCCGAAGTTGGGATCGACCCCGGGTCTCCGGCTCTGCAAGCGCTGTAAGGCGGCAAGTTTACCGCTGCGCCACCGTGGCCACCCTTGTATACCATCAGTACAAATAGTCTCCTCAGTCGCCCAAAGAGTCGTACCTTTTTTCTGGTCGCCGCTGGATTTTGAAATGTTCAAAACATTTTGGCGACAGTCGGCGCCCGTGGGCTTGACGCCAGCGATCGTAGCCTGAAATAGGTGCTGTCGCCAGGACGAAGTAGGTTGTCGCCAGGTGACGTAGGTTGTCGCCGGTGCTGACTTTGGTGAATTCCATAGGCGACTACCTCCGTCAACCTCCGTCGCAGACAGGGTTGAAACCTGTCATAGCTTGACGCGGTTGGACGTAGGTTGTCGAAGGTGTGGCCATAGGTGGATGTCCTAATGGGTCGCCGGTTATCGGTAGTTTGCCATAGCTTGACGTCGGCTAGGTGGTAGGTTGTTGTGGACATTGTCGTAGGTAGGTTTTCCAGTGACCTGCTACAACTATGACAGTCGCCAGCAGTCGCCGAAAAAATCGCCTATGTGGGACAGGCCCATAGACAGGAGAAGATTTTGTCTAGGGAACTAACTGAAGCTGATGTGGTACGTTCGGATTGTGGAGGAAGGAACTGCAGATGCTGGTTTAAACCGAAGATAAAACACGAAATGCTGGAGTAACTCAGCGAGACAGGCAGCATCTCTTGAGGGAAGAAATGGTTTTGTGTCCAGACTTCTTCAGACATACATAGTGACACCACATAGAACAGCACAGCAAAGGAACAGGCCATTCGGCCCGATATGCGAGGACTGTTTCAGCAACATGTGTATTTTCGTAAAAATGTCAAGGCTTTGGAGAGGGAGCAGTAGAGATTTACAAAAATGATTACAAGAATGAAGTGCTTGAGTTACGCAGTTAGCCTGGAGAAGCTGGGATTGCTGGCTCTGGAGGTTCTAAGGAGATCTGATGGAGATATTTATAGAGGGGAAAGACATGCGAGGGAGAGAGCGAGAGAAGGAGAGGCAGAAGGAACTGAGGGAGAGGAGAGGGAAAGGAAGGACAGAGAGGGAGGAGAAAGATGGTGGAGAGAGAGAAGTGAGAGGAGAGGAGAGTGAGGAGAGAGGGTGAAAGAGAGGGAGGAGAGAGAGAGGGGAGAGATGAGAGAAAGAGAGAGAGAGAGAGAGAGAGAGAGAGAGAGAGAGAGAGAGAGAGAGAGAGAGAGAGAGAGAGAGGGAGATCCCTGGAGAGGGAACACGCGGTGTTCACGGGGACTCTGGAGGCCTTCCGTCAGCGCTGGTCGCCGCGTGGGGTTGAGGCGATTATAAATGAATGTACTGCTGTACTACAATGATCTGTTCATTATAGTGTGATTTTTGATTGTGTTTTGATGTGTTGTATTTTATGATTTGTGTTGAATAAAGTTTTTGAAATGAAAAAAAAAAAAAAAAAAAAAAAGAGAGGGAGAGAGGGAGAGAGAGAGAGAGGGAGGGAGAGGGAGAGAGGGAGAGAGAGAGAGAGAGAGAGAGAGGGAGGGAGGGAGGGAGGGTGAGAGATCGTTCCTTCTGACGGAGGGAAATTAAGATGATTTACAAAACAGCCAGTAATGGCATGAGAAATAAATATCACACAGCAAGTAGAATGGGCCTGCAACGTAGACGCTATATTAATTGAAAAAGAAGCTGGATAAGTATCTGAAAGGAAAAGAAAATCCAAACTTTTGGGTGAAATTTGTGAAAGCGGACTACATGACCTCTCCATATTCAGGGACAGTTTCTTCTAAGCTGCCATCAAGCAACTGAACCATTCTATCACCAACTACCTCATTGGAGACCCTCAGACTATCTTTAATCGGGCCTCACGGGACTTTATCTTCCACAAAACGTTCTTCCCTTTATCCTGTGCCAGTACGTGGCGGGCAGCTTGATTGTAATCATGTATAGTCTGGACAACATACCGCAAGAAAGCGGTTCACTGTGTCTCCATACACTTGACAATAAACAAAACCAGACTATTTTAGAGGGCTGGCATGCATGGATGGGTTGAATTACTGATTTCCATGCTGTAACCATTCCTTGATCCTGTGTAAGGCAAAGGTTCGGAAATGCAAGCTCTCATGCAACCCCAGGTAACAGCTGTCACTGCTCTGGATATGTGTTTCCAAAGGGGTTTGCAGAGTCTTGATAGAGTCCAACCTCACGTTCTCTGGGTTTGAGGAGCTGCCCTGCGGGAGTGGCTGTGTCTCATTGAGTATCCGCTGGCCTCTCAAGCTGACACGGTTCATTATCCCACTGACACTCTGCCAGGTGCCTTGGTTATTGCAGGACCACCCTGATGTGCAGCAACTCACGTCAAGAAGGTTCTGTCTGAAGTCAGGCTCCCTGCACAAAAGAAATGCTTGAAGTCATTCTCCTCCATAACCTTGCTGCATGCAGCCCTTCGTCCTTTCCACTAAAAATCACCAGGCATTGTTGAAAGGGGTGAGAGATTAATGCGGAGAAGCACCAAGACAAACAATGGCTTACACAGGTCGGTAAAATGGGAAAGGACGATTAGTTGATTTATTGATTGAAAGATGCAGCATTGGAAACGGGTCCTTCGGCCCACCATCAATCCCCCGTTCACACGAGCTCTATCTTCAACCACTTTCACATCCACTCCCTGCGGTAGAGTTGCTGCCTTACAGTGCTTACAGCACCGGAGACTAGGGTCCGATCCCGACTACTGTGGGTGCTGTCTGTATGGAGTTTGTACGTTCTCACCGTGACCTCTGAGATCGACGGTTTCCTCCCACACTCCAAAGACGTACAGGTTTGGAATAAGTGTAATTGATCCTAGTGTGTGTAGGATAGTGTTAATGTACGGGGATGTTTCCGCGCTGTATCTCTAAACTAAACTAAACTAAACCTAGAGACCTGCACGTCTTTGAGATGTGGGAGGAAACCAGAGCAGAAACCCACATGGTCGTAGGAAGAACGTGCAAACTCCACACAGGCAGTATCTGAGTGCAGGATCGAACCCAGGTCTCTGGTCTGTTTGGATACTGTTTTTGGTCTTTGTTGTGTTCATGTCATCAGATGGATTTTCGGACGAGGCGATTAAAAACGGGAAGAACAGGTGACTGGGAAATTGAATTTGTATTTATTGGTGACACATTGGAGTGGTTCCCAAACAGATCAGACAGAAAGGAACAGGGCATTTTACGCATCTGTTGGTATAGCAAGACAATGATCTGCTCATATCATCATAAAAAAATGCAGGAAACATGCTGCAGGTCAGGCAGCATCTGTGGAAAGGACTAAAGATTTAAAATGTGTATGAAGGAACTGCAGACGCTGGTTTAAACCGAAGGTAGACACAAAATGCTGGAGCATCTCATCAGGACAGTCTGAATCTCTGGAGAGAAAGAATGGGTGATGTTTCAGGTCGAGACCCTTCTTCAGACTGAAAAGGGACTGAAGAGAGTTTCAGGATCACGACTTACAACATCTGCAGTTTTAGTTTTGTTTATTTCTTGTCGACTTCATCAGTTGGTGGATGACTACATGGGAATAATTTACGCAAATTTGGATTTTTAAATTTTTTCACTCAAAAGGTAGTGGGTGTGTGGAACGAGCTGCCAGAGGAGGTAGTTGCATCATGATTACTACCTGTTTTTACTATGTCTTAACATCTGCTCTACATTGAGAAACTGGAAGCCCATCATTTACAATTAATATTACATGTGTAATCTTAAGGCAAAGTAAATGTAGTCAACAAGCCATTAGGAAGTCCATAATTCAGACGAAGCCCCCCACCTGAACCCTGCTGTTTTCCTGAAGGGGAATGAGATGTACTCATAAGTTCCATGGGGAGAATTACTCCCATCGGCCCATCAAGTCTACTCCGCCATTCAGTCATGGCTGATCTATCTCTCCCTCCTAACCACATTCTCCTGCCTTCTCCCCATAACCTCTGACACCCGTACTAATCAAGAATCTATCTATCTCTGGCTTAAATATAACCACTGAAGGTCTCCACGGTCTTTTGTGACAAAGAATTCCACAGATTCACCACCCTCTGACTAAAGAAATTTCTCCTCATCTGCTTCCTAAAAGAACATCCTTTAATTCTTTGGCTATGACCTTTAGTCCTAGACTCTCCTACTCGTGCAAACATCCTCTCCACAACCACTCTATCCAAGCCTTTCACTATTCTGTACGTTTCAAAGAGGTTTCCCCTCATTCTTCTAAACTCCTGCGAGTACAGGCCCAGTGCCGACCAACGCTCATCATTTGTTAACCTACTCATTCCTGGGATCATTCATGTAAACCTCCTCTGGATCCTCTCCACAGTCTGTATGTCTAAAACTAAAAGTAAAAAATAAAAATCTGGATATGTGACAAACTCTATTCAAACAGCCTACTATCTTCATCAATGGTCAGCTCACTCGAAACTGTTCATTCCAGGTTGACAGACTGGTTCTCGCAGTTGAATGCTCAAGCCACTGTGTGCACTGCATATGGTGTTGCAGCCTAGTTTGTCATTGATGCTCTTCAACCAGCTTTGCTAATGGATTGACATCTTGATCTGCGCTTTCCCCACAGCCCTGATGGAATTCCCAAGACGACAGGCAACATGCAAATCGGAAGCCAAACCACATTCATGAGAGGAATAGATCAGGTAGATGCCCAGAGTGGGGGAATCAAGGACCAGAGGACATAGGTTTAAGATGACGGGGAAACGATTTAATAGGAATTTGAGGGGTAACTTTTTCACACAAAGGGTGGTGGATGTATGGAGCGAGCTGCCAGGGGAGGTAGTTGAGGGAGGTACTATTGTAACGTTTAAGAAACACTTGGACAGGTAGAAACATAGAACATAGAAAATTAGGTGCAGGAGTAGGCCATTCGGCCCTTCGAGCCTGCACCGCCATTCAATGTGATCATGGCTGATCATCCAACTCAGTATCCCGTACCTGCCTTCTCTCCACACCCCCTGATCACTTTAGCCACAAGTGCCACATCTAACGCCCTCTTAAATATAGCCAATGAACTGGCCTCAACTACCTTCTGTGGCAGAGAATTCCAGAGACTCACCACTCTCTGTGTAAAGAATGTTTTCCTCATCTCGGTCCTAAAGGAATTCCCCCTTATCCTTAGACTGTGACCCCTTGTTCTGGACTCCCCCAACATCGGGAACAATCTTCCAGCATCTAGCTTGTCCAACCCCTTAAGAATTTTGTAAGTTTCTATAAGATCCCCCCTCAATCTTCTAAATTCCAGCGAGTACAAGCCGAGTCTATCCAATCTATCCTCATATGAAAGTCCTGACATCCCTGGAATCAGTCTGGTTAATCTTCTCTGTACCCCCTCTATGGCAAGGATGTCTTTCCTCGGATTTGGAGACCAAAACTGTACGCAATACTCCAGGTGAGGCCTCACCAAAACCCTGTACAACTGCAGTAGAACCTCCCTGCTCCTATACTCAAATCCTTTCGCTATGAATGCTAACATACCATTTGCTTTCTTCACTGCCTGCTGCACCTGCATGCCTACTTTCAATGACTGGTGTACCATGACACCCAGGTCTCGTTGCATCTCCCCCTTTCCTAATCTGCCACCATTCAGATAATAGTCTACCCTCATGTTTTTGCCACCAAAGTGGATAACCTCACATTTATCCACATTATACTGCATCTGCCATGCATCTGCACATTCACTCAGCCTATCCAAATCACCCTGCAGCCTCCAAGCATCCTCCTCACACCTAACTATACCTCCCAGCTTGGTGTCATCTGCAAATTTGGAGATGTTGCATTGAATTCCCTCGTCCAAATCATTAATATATATTGTAAATAGCTGGGGTCCCAGCACTGAGCCTTGCGGCACCCCACTAGTCACTGCCTGCCATTCTGAAAAGGACCCGTTTACTCCTACCCTTTGCCTCCTGTCTGCTAGCCAGTTCTCTATCCACATCAATACTGAACCCCCAATACCGTGTGCTTTAAGTTTGTATGCTAATCTCTTATGCGGGGCCTTGTCGAAAGCCTTCTGAAAGTCTAGATATAACACATCCACTGGTTCTCCCTTATCCACTCTACTAGTTACATCCTCGAAAAATTCTATCAGATTTGTCAGACATGATTTACCTTTCGTAAATCCATGCTGACTTTGTCCAATGATTTCACCACTTTCCAAATGCACTGCTATTCCATCTATAATAACTGACTCTAGCAGTTTCCCCACTACCGATGTTAGACTAACTGGTCTGTAATTCCCCGCTTTCTCTCTCCCTCCTTTTTTAAAAAGTGGGGTTACATTAGCTACCCTCCAATCCTCAGGAACTACTCCAGAATCTAAGGAATTTTGAAAAATTATCACTAATGCATCCACTATTTCTGTGGCTACCTCCTTGAGTACTCTGGGATGCAGACTATATGGCCCTGGGGATTCATCGGCCTTCAATCCATTCAATTTACCCAACACCACCTCCCGGCTAACCTGGATTTCACTCAGTTCCTCCATCTTATTTGACCCCCGTTCTACTGCTATTTCCGGCAGATTATTTATGTCTTCCTTAGTGAAGACAGAACCAAAGTAGTTATTCAATTGGCCTGCCATGTCCTTGTCCCCATGATCAATTCACCTGTTTCTGACTGCAAGGGACCAACATTTGTTTTAACTAGTCTCTTTCTCTTCACATATCTATAAAAACTTTTGCAGTCAGTTTTTATGTTCCCTGCCAGTTTCCTTTCATAATCTATTTTCCCTTTCCTAATTAAGCCCTTTGTCCTCCTCTGCTGGATTCTGAATTTCTCCCAGTCCTCTGGTAGGCTGCTGGTAGGTACATGGATAGGACAAGTTTGGAGGGATATGGACCAAATACAGGCAGGTGGGACTAGTGTAGCTGGGACATGGTAGCCAGTGTGGGCAAGTTGGGCCGAAGGGCCTGTTTCCACTCTATGACTCTATGATTCAATGACACAAGCGGCACGGCGGCTCAGTGGTAGAGTTGCTGCCTTACAGCACCAGTGACCCGGGTTCAATCCGGACCACGGGTGCTGTCTGTATGGAGTTTGTACGTTCTTCCTGTGACCTCCCGGATTTTTCTCCGAGTGCTCCGGGTTTCCTCCCGTACTCCAGACGAGCAGCTTTGCAGGTTAATTGTCCCAAATTGTGTGTGCCAGTGGAAAGAGGATCGCTGGGGTGACTGCGGACACGGTGGGGGCGAAAGGCAGTGACTAGTGGGGTACCGCAAGGCTCAGTGCTGGGACCCCAGCTATTTACAATATATATTAATGATTTGGACGAGGGAATTCAATGCAACATCTCCAAGTTTGCAGATGACACCAAGCTGGGGGGTATAGTTAGGTGTGAGGAGGATGCTTGGAGGCTGCAGGGTGATTTGGATAAGCTGAATGAATGGGCAGATGCATGGCAGATGCAGTATAATGTGGATAAATGTGAGGTTATCCACTTTGGTGGCAAAAACATGAGGGTAGACTATTATCTGAATGGTGACAGATTAGGAAAAGGGGAGATGCAACGAGACCTGGGTGTCATGGTACACCAGTCATTGAAAGTAGGCATGCAGGTGCAGCAGGCAGTGAAGAAAGCAAATGGTATGTTAGCATTCATAGCGAAAGGATTTGAGTATAGGAGCAGGGAGGTTCTACTGCAGTTGTACAGGGTTTTGGTGAGGCCACACCTGGAGTATTGCGTACAGTTTTGGTCTCCAAATCTGAGGAAAGACATCCTTGCCATAGAGGGGGTACAGAGAAGATTCACCAGACTGATTCCTGGGATGTCAGGACTTTCATATGAGGAAAGATTGGATAGACTCGGCTTGTACTCACTGGAATTTAGAAGATTGAGGGGGGATCTTATAGAAACTTACAAAATTCTTAAGGGGTTGGACAAGCTAGATGCTGGAAAATAGTTCCCGATGTTGAGGGAGTCCAGGAAAAGGGGTCACAGTCTAAGGATAAGGGGGAATTCCTCTAGGACCGAGATGAGGAAAACATTCTTTACACAGAGAGTGGTGAGTCTCTGGAATTCTCTGCCACAGAAGGTAGTTGAGGCCAGTTCATTGGCTAAATTTAAGAGGGCGTTAGATGTGGCACTTGTGGCTAAAGGGATCAGGGGGTATGGAGAGAAGGCAGGTACGGGATACTGAGTTGGATGATCAGCCATGATCATATTGAATGGTGGTGCAGGTTCGAAGGGCCGAATGGCCTACTCCTGCACCTATTTTTCTATGTTTCTATGTTTCTATGGAAGACCTGTTTCTGCGCTGTATGTCTAAACTAAACTAGACTAAAGGTAAAGAGTGGTTTGGAGGAAGTTCCAGAGATAAAGGGCGAAGTGTCATCTGGACATTTTAAAGTTTGCATGAGATTTTTTAAATCAAGATGTTGCCTGAACAGAGGCCCACATGGGTTTTCTCTGGGTGCTCTGGTTTCCCGACACAGTCCACAGCCATGCAGGTTTGTAGGTTATTGGCTTCAGTAAAATTGTAAATAGTTCCTAGTGTGTAGGATAGTGCCAGTATACGGGGTGATCAGCGGTCGGCGCGGACTCAGGGGGGGCCAAAGGGTCTGTTTCCCAGCCATATCTCTGAAGCTCAAAGCCCAAACAGGCACCAGGATATCATGGTTGTACACGGGACATTCTTTTAAGCAGCTGCATGTGCTCAAGTCTTGTAAGAGTGGTGAGATTTATTGAAGATAAAGATGTACTTAACTACAATATAGTGTGAAATAAGGCTTATGTTCTCCAAATGAGCAGGCTCACTGTGTGGATTCCTCTAGTGGGCAAGGGAGAAAAAAAAAGAGCAGTTAGTTCCCTTAATTTAATGGCCCTTACTGAGCAATAGAACTTTATTTTCTATTGACTTGTATTGACTTCTTGTTCTGAGCATCAGAGTGAGGACTCACACAACCACAGTTACCAATTTCACACAGCGTGATAGCTACATTTAACCCTTTCACTTTTGACTTTCCAAGCCTAGGCACTCCTCTTTATGTCAAACGCTCACCCGGTGTTAACCTTCTCATTCCTGGGCTGAGTTCCCGCTCAAAGGACCCTCAGCCCTTAAAGGAACAATCCCTAAGGAGTCAGGGCCCGAATGACTCACAGGTTGCCATGGAGACGATGGAGGCTGCAGGGGAGTGCGTTTTCCTATGTTGCTCCTCTAAGTCTGCCAGTCATCAATAGTAACTGAAGTCTGAAGAAGGGTCCCGACCTGAAATGTCGCCCATCCGTGTTCAGAGATGCTGCCTGACCTGCTCAGTTACTCAAGCATTTTGTGTCTATCCTTTTGGTATAAACCAGCATCTGGAAATCCTTTTTATGACTTATCCTGACACCCTGCCCGATATTATGCTAATTGTGGGCTGATTGCTAAAACCAAATGTAGTGCTATTTCCCCACGAATAAAACACCAAACGCTTGATGGACCAGAAGGCCTAAATATGTTCCTATCACCTATGAACTATGAATGGGTCAAGCAACATCCGTGGAAGGGACGGACAGGTGACGTTTCAGGTCGGGACCCTTCTTCAGGCTGATAGTAGGGGGTGGGGGTGATCAGGATGAGGCAGAGAGGTCTCTCCCCTACTACTATCAGTCTGAAGTAGGGGCCCGAGCCTGAAACATCACCTGTCTATTTCTTCCACACGCGCTGCCTGACCCTGCGATGTTCCTCCAGCATTTTGCATTTCGCTCAAGATTCCAACATCTGCTGCTTCTTGCTTCATCGTTACTTTCCCTGAGTTCCATTCTCCAGAAGGCAGCTCTTTTTCCTTCCCCATTTTGAGCAAATTGATCGTATTGGAATATGTAAGAGCAGTCACCAGTGGGTTATTGAGCTGTCTGGTGAGGTCACGTGATGGAAGCAGATCTTCCCATTAAGGTGAAGGGGAAAAGATTTAATCAGAATCTGTGGGGTGACTTTTTCACACAAAGGGTGGTGGGTGCATGGAACGAGCTGCCAGGTGAGGTAGTTGAGGCAGGGACTATCGCAATGATAGAAACTGTCTCAGAAACAGTTAGACAGGTACATATGTAGGAAGGAACTGCAGATGTTGATTTAGACCGAAGGTGGACACAAAAAGCTGGAGTAACTCAGCGAGACAGGTAGCATCTCTGGAGGGAAGGGATGGATGACGTTTTGGGTCGAGACCCTTCTTCAGACCCTTCATCAAATTATTCATCTGAAGAAGGGTCTCGACCCGAAACGTCACCCATCCCTTCTCTCCAGAGATGCTGCCTGCCCAGCTAAGTTAATCCCCTGCGTCTATAGACAGGTACATGGATAGGACAGGTTTGGAGAGATATGGGCAAACGCACGCGTGGGATTAGTGTCGCTGGGACATGTTGGCCGATGTGGACAAGTTGGGGCGAAGGGTCAGTTTTCACACTGTATGAGTCTAAATCGTGAAGAAAGCTAGAATGTGTCACAATGTACTTTGTGTTCTGCTGAAAGTGTTCCACATCAGTGGTTGAGTCCAATTTGTGCAGGCTGAAATTTGCATTGGTTGACAACTGATGTTAGTGCAGGCCCGATGACTTCAATACAGTAATGCAATACTTGTTTCAGGCACATGGAAGTATAATTGGAACTCATGGTTCCACCCAGTAAATATAGTGAAGGAGCACATCCTGCTGTGTTCTTGATATCCTCATGAAACTCCGTTGACACCAGGACTCCAAAGGCAAATCCTTAACTTACTGCACTGCACAAATATCCTTCTAAGTCCACAGAGTGCAGCAAAACTGGAAGGAAGTTACTGTTGTACCATTTTGCTACAGAGCTACATGTTCATTGATGATTTGATGAAAACGTCCTTGGAGTGTGGGAGGAAGCCCAAGATAAAAGACCATGGATAATAGGTGCAGGAGTAGGCCATTCGGCCCCTCGTGCCAGCACCGCCATTCAATGTGATCATGGCTGATCATCCCCAATCAGTAACCCGTTCCTGCCTTCTCCCCATATCCCCTGACACCGCAATTTGGAAGAGCCCTATCTAGCTCTTTCTTGAAAGTATCCAGAGAACCTGCGTCCACCGCCCTCTGAGGCAGAGAATTCCACAGACTCACAACTCTCTGTGAGAAAAGTGTTTCCTCGTCTCCGTTGTAAATGGCTTACCCCTTATTCTTAAAGTGTGGCCCCTGGTTCTGGACTCCCCCAACATCAGGAACATGTTTCCTGCCTCTCTAGCGTGTCCAAACCCTTAACAATCTTATTTGTTTCAATAAGATTTCCTCTCATCCTTCTGAACTCCAGAGTGTACAAGCCCAGCCACTCCATTCTCTCAGCATATGACAGTCCTGCCATCCCGGCAATTAACCTTAAACACCTACGCTACACTCCCTCAATAGCAGGAATGTCCTTCCTCAAATTAGGGGACCAAAACTGCACACAATACTCCCAGGTATGGTTTCATTAGGGCCCTGTACAACTGCAGAAGGACCTCTTTGCTCCTATACTCGACTACTCTTGTTATAAAGGCCAACATGCCATTCGCTTTCTTCACTCCCTGCTGTACCCGCATGCTTACTTTCATAGACTGATGAACAAGGACCCCCAGATCCCGTTGTATTTCCCCTGTTCCCAACTTGATGCCATTTAGATAGTAATTTGCCTTCCTGTTTGTGCTACCAAAGTGGATAACCTCACATTTATCCGCATTAAACTTCATCTGCCATTCATCTGCCCACTCGCCCAACCTGTCCAAGTTACCCTGCATCCTCTTAGCATTCTCCTCACAGTTCACACTGCCGCCCAGCTTTGTGTCATCTGCAAATTTGCTAATGTTACTTTGAATCCCTTCATCCAAATCATTGATGTATATTGTAAATAGCTGTGGTCCAGGCACGTGCCGTGAGTAATTACTCAGGGTAGGCAGTCAGCCGGCTTTCAAAAAATCTTAAAACCGCGCATGCGCAGATTGTTCTCTTCGTAAAAAAATAAAAATAAGTAACAATTCAAATTTCCCAAGGGTTCTAAATCTCCTTCATTTTTTAATTACTGAATGGGTGGGGGACGGAGGATGAAGGCAGGTGGAGAGATGGTGGGAAAAACGGGAGCACATCGGGACGTTGAATCAGTTGTCATCTTATGGAATGACAATACTAATTCAAGGGTCCAATTGGAGGGGGAGTTCCTTTCACAGCGTGTGGGGAGCCTGCGGCAGGGGTTAAATATGCGAGAAGGGAGAGGTTTTGAGAAGGAGGGGGACAGAGATCATATCAAACTCACTCACCGCTGCCGCAGCGCTCCGGGCAAGGACAGCAGAACTGGCCGCCACTTCCGGGGATAGAAGCAGCTCGGGTGCGAGCGGCCACCGGGACCCAACACCAGAACCGACTGCTCTTCGGCGGCTTCTGATCACCTCTGGCAGTGCTCTTCGTCTGAACATCTCTCGCCCTCCGTGTTAAAGAAGGAACTGCAGATGCTGGAGAATCGAGGGTTACACAAAGAGCTGGAGAAACTCAGCGGGTGAAGCAGCATCTAAGGGGCGAAGGAGATGGGCGACGTTTCGGGTCGAGACCCTTCTTCAGACTGAGACTGAGTCTGAAGAAGGGTCTCGACCCGAAACGTCGCCTATCTCCTTCGCCCCTTAGATGCTGCTGCACCCGCTGAGTTTCTCCAGCTTTTTGTGTAACCCCCATCTCTCACCTGCCGGACACGGACAGCAGAACTGGCCGCCACTTCCGCGGAAGGAAGCAGCTCGGGTGACTGCGAGTGGCCGCCGGGACCCTGCCACTTCAGCCCCTTCTGCTGGTCCCCACTCACCTCTGGCAGTGCTCTCCGTCTGAACGTCTCTCACCTGCCGCTCGCCGGCCGGCTTCCCGCAAATCTTTAAATTCCGACAGCGCGTTCACGGGTCCAGTTTAGGTTACTCGGCTGTGGGAATTTAAGGATTTGCGGGACGCGGTTGACATGAGCGAAGCCGGCGAACGGCAGGTGAGAGATGGGGGTTACACAAAAAGCTGGAGAAACTCAGCGGGTGCAGCAGCATCTAAGGGGCGAAGGAGATAGGCGACGTTTCGGGTCGAGACCCTTCTTCAGACCTGCTGACCTTCTTCATGCTGCAGCACCCGCTGAGTTTCTCCAGCTTTGTGTAACCCTCGATTCTCCAGCATCTGCAGTTCCTTCTTTAACACGAACGGCTTTAGGACGCCGTTAAAGACCTGCCGGAGGGGCAAGTCTGGGCAGTGAGTGGGTTGTATCCACGTGTGATGCTCCATCCACCCCCCGGGGCCGAGAGTGTGGGATTGTGAAGGAACTGCAGATGCTGGTTTGCACCGAAGATAGACACACACAAGAAGGGTCTCGACCCGAAACGTCGCCTATCTCCTTCGCTCCTTAGATGCTGCTGCACCCACTGAGTTTCGCCAGCTTTTTGTGTAACCCATAGACACACACAATGCTGGAGTAACTCCGAGGGACTGGCAGCATCTCTGGAGAGATGGGATGGGTGAGATTTCGTGTCGAGACCCTATTTCAGACTTCTCCAGAGATCCCGCTGAGTTTACTCCAGTAGTGGTGTTTATCCCGGTGGCGGGGAGCCGGGCTTCACCGACCCGCCGCCTCTACTTGCCGGTCAGTCGGGTGATCATCGCCCTCCGCCCGGAATGCAGCGGAGTTTTGCACCCAGTGAGTTGTCCAGCGCTCACGGTGGACGAGGGAGGACAGCAACAGGCCAGGTAAATGAATAGGAGCACATAAATGAGTCTTGCATTTCTTGTTTTTATGTTTTAATTTACAAGCCGCTTCACGCGAGGCAAGTTTTATTTTCAGTCCGAAGAAGGGTCTCGACCCGAAACGTCACCCATTCAACGATAGACACACACAAGCTGGAGTAACTCAGTGGGACAGGCCGCATCTCTAGAGGGAAGGGATGGGTGATGTTTAGATCCAAATGCTGGAGAATTTCAGCAGGTCGAGACCCTCCTGTCACCCATCCCTTCGCTCTATAGATGCTGCTGCACCCGCTGAGTTTCTCCAGAATTTTGTGTACGCTCGATTTTGCTGCATCTGCAGTTCCTTCTTTAACACTGCTGGAGTAATTCAGCGGGTCGAGATCCTTCTTCAGAAGACGAGCCCCCCCCCCCCCCCCCCCGCACCCCCAACCACCTTCCACCTCAACTTACGCCTGGGCGCCAAAGCAGCTCAAAAGGCGAACCCTGAGCTCCGTCTCCCAACAATCTGAACAGCGGCTGCGGCCGGCCGGCACCCGGCATGGACTTCTCACCCCTCACACACTTTTACTCTCACCTAGTCCCATCTCACCTGCACTCAGACCAGAGCGTGGCAAGTGGGTTACTGACCCCGATCCCCTCCTTCACAACGCCAGACTGCCCAAACACTGTGAATGGAGCTCTCCCCCCACCCTGGGAACTACAGTATTTAAAAACATAAAGCACAAAGAAATGCACTTACCACATTATTGGTACATTAAGTCCATTCTCCATTTGTTTGCTAAGATACTATTAAAATAATGGCAATCCATATTTGAACATCCCGCCAAGAAACTCGCGATGCGCATGCGCAGAAAGATGATGCACATGCGCAGTGCTGCAAAGGCAGAATTTCTGCTGCCTTCAGCTCCCATTGAATCTGACGGCTCAGGCAGCGCTGACGGCACGGGGGCTGCATAGAGCTTCCCGTGTTACAAGCGCTGCGGGTGAAAGGCACGGAGAATTATGCCTACCTAAGAGATCGATCTCTTAGACAGGCATAATTCTCCCATGCCTTTACTATTTATATTTAAAAATTGCCATTTCATAATTTTAGTCAGGGTAGGCAGTGCCTACCTTGCCTACCCTGACGGCACGTGCCTGCTGTGGTCCCAGCACCGAGCCTTGCGGTACCCCACTAGTCACTGCCTGCCATTCTGAAAGGGACCCGTTTATCCCTACTCTTTGTTTCCTGTCTGCCAACCAATTTTCTATCCATGTCAGCACTCTACCCCCTCGGAGATCTCAGAGAAAACCCACGTGGGACACGGGGAGAAAGTATAAGCTCCGTGCAGACAAGCACCCATAGTCAGCATCTCTGGCGCTGCGCTACCATGCCACCAAGGGAGACATGTGGGGATTTCGCTATCCTAATGCTCTTTAAGAATCCTAAAACCTTCTCTTTGCTGATCTCAAACTGCCCTAGCTTATTAGCAGATCGACACAAAATGCAGGAGTAACTCAGGCAGCATCTCTGGAGAGAAGGAATGGGTGACATTTTGGGCAGTATTAGTATTCCCTGCACTGAACTCAATAAATGTCAATTAATTCATCCCTGATCGAATTAAGTATAAGGCTTTCCCCAGCATCACTGATGTTCCTGGTGAATGGCACCTCTTTTCAAGGACACCTTTGTCCATACCAGTGGACCTTTCTCAGAGGATTCCCACTCTGCAGATGTGAACACTGGTTGCGAGCATGTGAGATATGGTCTGCTGCTCTGTACTAATGGTGGATATTCACCACTGTAACTACTGCAGCTCATTGCAATGCACAGAAAGAGGTGCATGATGCTGCAGTAACTCAGCGGGTCCCGCAGCATCTCTGGAGGAACCGTTTCTGTTCCCAACCTGAAACATTGCCTATCGTTTATCGATCCTGAAGAAGGGTTCCGACCTAAAACGTCACCCGTCCTTTTTCTCCAGAGATGCCGCCTGACCTGCTGAGTTTCTCCAGCACTTGGTGTCTATCTTTGGTATTAATCCACATCTGCAGTTTGTTTCTACATTCAGTCATGATCATACTAAATGGCAGGGCAGGCTAGCGATGGTTTGACCCGGTAGCTTATTCCTGCTCCTATTTCTTTGTGTTCTAATGCTCTTGAGAGCTTGTTTTTGACAAGGTCTGAGATTTTTTTGAAGAGGTCCCAAATTAGCACTGAAATGTTTTATGTTCATAAATTCAAAACTTATATAGGAGCAGAATTAGGCCATTCGGCCCATCAAGCCGACTCCACCATTCAAACATGGCTGATCTATCTTTCCCTCTTAACTCAGTTTTTTCCCCATCAACTGGCACAACCAGAGAGCAGTGCTGAACGAACATCTATGTCTTTGATGTCTCTCGGACTATCCTTGATCGGACTTTGCTGGCTTTACCTTGCACTAAAAGTTATACCCTTGTCATGTCAAGTTAAGTCACTTTTATTTCTATGGCACATTTAAAAAACAACTCTCGTTGACCAAAGTGCTTTACGTTGGTGGAGGTACTAACGTTATACAACATTGGTTCACAGATTAAGTACATACATAAATACATACATATAGCCCTCCCTCAGAGGACGTCAAGAAAGGCTTGAGAGTGAAGATGAGTTTTAAGTCTCGACTTTTTTAAGTCGATGGAGGGGGCAGTTCTGATGGGAAGAGGGATGCTGTTCCACAGTCTACGATCTGTGACCGCAAAGGCGCGGTCGCCCCTGAGCTTATGCCTAGACCGCGGGATGTTCAGTAACCCCAAGTCGGCCGATCTGAGGGACCTGGAGGTGGTGTGGTGGGAAAACAGATTTTTGACGTAGGTGGGGGCAAGATTGTAAGCATAAAGAAGGATCTTGAAATTTATTCGGAACCGCACAGGGAGCCAGTGGAGAGAGGCCAGAATCGGGGTAATGTGGTCCTTTTTTCGGGTGCCCGTCGGGAGTCTCGCTGCGGCGTTTTGGACCAGTTGCAGGCGGGACAGGGAAGATTGGCTGATGCCAGTGTAAAGGGAGTTGCAGTAATCGAGGCGGGAGGAGATAAATGTGTGGATGATCTTTTCGAGGTCATCAAACTGGAGGAATTGTTTTATATTAGCTATCGTTCGAAGCTGGACGAAGCTAGCTTTTACAACGGCATTGACTTGTTTGTCAAATTTCAATGCTGAGTCAAATATCACGCCAAGATTTTTGACGTGAGGTTTGAGTAATGGGGTAAGGCTTCTAAGGCTGCCTGCTATCATTTTGATTGAGTATCTATACACTGTAAATGGATCGATTGTATTCATGTATTGTCGTTCTGCTGACTGGTTAGCACGCAACAAAAGATTTTCACTGTACCTCGGTACACTTGACAATGAACTAACATAACCATTCTCCTGCCTTCTCCTCATCACCCCCTTACATTTAATTTCTTGGCTAAATATTTCCCTTTCTAAAAAAGTGAATGGTTTATTTATTCCGATAGATTAACCCATTCAGAAATTTTATGTTGAGGTGGTCAAACTGTGAGAGGGATCTTTAAAAGTTTACAAAGCCATTTGAACTTGCAGGTAATGGGTTGGCAACTGAACCTGTGCAAGTCAAATGCGTGTCATGTTATGCTGTACTGTTTTAGGTTACCATATATTTATTGATATGAATATTCAGTAAGCAGCAATACAGTTGAGAAGGATGAGGGGGGACCTCAATAAAATGTATTGCCCGGTATATGAGTGGATGTGGAGAGGATGTTTCCACCAGAGGGAGAGTCTAGGACTAGAGGGCACAGCCTCAGAATAAAAGAGCGTACCTTTGGAAAGGAGGTGAGGAGGAATTTATTTCATCAGAGGGTAGTGAATCTGTGGAATTCATTGCACAGACAGCTGTGGAGGCCATAATTGGATATTTTTAAGGTGGAGATTGATAGATTATTGATCGGGAAGGGTATCATGGGTTATGGGGAGAAGGGAGGAGAATGGGGTTGAGAGGGAAAGATTAAATGGCAGACTCGATGGGCCTAATGGCCTAATTCTGCTCCTATGGCTTATGAGCTTATGAACAACATGGTGATAAAGAGAGGCACAAAGTCCAAAGAAGGGTCCCAACCCGAAACGTCACCCGTTTGTTTCCCCCAGAGATGCTGCCTGACCCGCTGAGTTACTCAAGCGCTTCGTGTCTATCTTTGGTATAAACCAGCATCTGCAGTTCTTTGTTTCGGCACCTTTGTGATAAACCTGTGGCATGAATTCACTACAATGTAAACGTATTCTTGTGCATGCACAAGTGCGGTAAATTCCAATAAACTAACAAGATTTTCAAAAACATTCCATGAACATCGCTGTCTGAAGGGTGTGAAAAATTGTATTAAAATCCACCACCATTAAAAATAAAATAATTACTAAAAAACAACTGAAGAAAACAACGGAGCAAGAACAATACAAATCTAATTTAAAAGCTGACATTATTCGCAACATGTTATTCAGTGTTTTGGTATCTGTGTCTCACAATTAAATTCAGCTTTAGAATTGGAAACCCAAGTGAGCACATATTCAAAAGTGTTGCAGTTCTTTATTCAAATCACACTATCAATTTAACGGATTTCATAGAAAGGCATTCAATCTTTGTTAATCTCCCTAATAATTTAATTGCAGTGAGAATTATTTCCACTGGTGATACACCGGAAAAGCCATCAGTCTCACTTTGCCTGGATTTATTTTTAGCCTTGTTGACTTTCTCTAGATTTGAACATGGACGGAAATGTAAATGCTCAGATCTCTTTGCAAAATTGTCTCTTCACTTGATTCCAATTTTAAACTCAGCTCATCGTGGTCTTTCTTCCCCCCCTCTCCGATGCCTGCGGCACGGTGGCGCAGCGGTAGAGTTGCTGCCTCACCTCACAGCTCACAGCACAGTGCCAGATCCCGACTATGAGTGCTTGTCTGTACGGAGTTTGTGCGTTCTCCCTGTGACCGCGTGGGTTTTCTCCGAGATCATCGGTTTCCTATCACATTCCAAAGACGTACAGGTTTGCAGGTTAATTGGCTTGGATTTGTACACTTGGTGTGTGTAAATTATCCCTAGTGTGTGTAGGCTTGTGTTAATGTGCGGGGATAGCTGGTCGGCACAGACTCCGTGGCCTGAAGGGCCTGTTTCCGCGCTGTATCGCTAAACTAAACTAAACTAAACTAAAAGAAAGTTGAAGGGGAAAAAAATTAATAGGAATCTGAGGGGTAACTTTTTCACACAAAGCATGGTGGATGTATGGAACGAGCTGCCAGAGGAGGTAGTTGAGGCAGGGACTATCGCAATGTTTACGAAAAAGTTAGACAGGTACATGGATTGGACAGGTTTGGAGGGATATAGGCCAAACACAGGCATGTGGGCCGAGAGTAGCTGGGACATGTTGGCAGGTGTGGGTAAGTTGGGCTGAAGGGCCTGTTTCCACGCTGTATCACTCTATGACTCGATGACAATCTTTCACTAACAGTCAAATTGAGGATTGTGTGTACTGAGGATGCCTCTGACCAATTATTTTTCTATATTCACACATGGGGCATGTGTATTGCTGGCAAAGACATTGTTAAGTACCTTTAAGGAGTTGTACTGAGCTCCGTTCTTTCTAATGCAGCCCTTTGGGTGGCACTGGCGTAGTTGGTAGAGCCATGGAGCTGTGCAGCATGGAAAACAGGCCCTTTGGCCCAACTTGCCCGCACCACCCAAGGTGTCCCATCTACACTAGTCCCACCTGCCCACGCTTGTACCATATTAAGCAATATTGTTTTATTATTAATGTTTAATGTTTTATGTGTCATTGCTAACTGTCAACGTATGTCATGTTGTCACTTGCAGACAGAGCACCAATACAAATTCCTTGTATGTGAATACTTGGCCAATAAACTTATTCATTCATTCATTCATTCACTCGTCTGTGTGGAGTTTGCAGTTTTTCCTTGTGATTGTGTATGTTTCTTCCAGGTACTCTGGTTAACTTCCACATCCCGAAGGTGTGCACGTTGCTAGGATAATTAGTCCCTGTAAATTCCTCTCAGTGTGTAGGTGAGTGGTAGAATCTGGGTGGAATCGATTGGGATGAATGTGGGATTACTATAGCTAGGTGGTTGATGGTTAGTGTACAAAGGGTCTGCATCTCTTTATGACCTTTTTAATAAAGGAACTCCACAGAATTTCTCAGCTATGGAGTTGCAGGAGTTTGATCTACCAATGATGAAGGAATGCCAATGCTTCCAAGTCAGGATGAGAAGACTACCTCATGCTCCAAACTCCAATGCTCCTGCCCCCTACTTTGGATGATAGAAATTCCACAGGTTCACCACCGTCTGACTAAAGAAATATCTCCTCATCTCCTTCCTACAGGAATGTCCTTTAATTCTGATGCTATGACCCCCTAGTCCTGGACTCTCGCACTAGTGGAAACATCATCTCCACATCCACTCTATCCAAGCCTTTCACTATTCTGTAAGTCCCCCCTCATTCTTCTTAACTCCAGCGGGTACAGGCCCAGTGCATATAGCTGTACTTACTGACAGTGCTGCCTGTTTTACAGAGGAAGATGGGGTATGCACTAAATACATATGTGAATGATGTTGCAGATGTCCACTTGTATGGCCAAGCTCTCGTTCAACATTGGGGTGCAGTTTGCATTTATCGTACATAAATTGCATTTATCGTACATATTGCATAAATCGTAAACTCTGTACAGAGTTTGCATTTATCGTACTTGGGAGTATTTTGGATTTCAAATTAAAAAATGTTGGGGGGGTTTTTTTCATTGAAGAGCCTTAGTTCTTTCCCGCCACTCCGCCCATGGACAGGAACGATATGGAGGGATATGGGCCAAACACAGGCAGGCAGGGGGACTAGTGTAGATGAGGGAACTTGGTCAACATGGGCAAGTTGGGCCAAAGAGCCTGTTTCCATGCTGTATGATCTACGACTACTCCACCACCACTTGCACCATTTTGGTCCCACCAAAGCAAGCCAGATAGTGAATCCCGGATACTGTATCCCATATGAGGCAACCCAACTACACATGAATATCCGGATTTGGTATGATCACTATGATCACAATCAATGTTGTTGCGGCCTCCAACCAAAATGGACTGCGGCAAACTAATTGTTGCAAGAGCCACGAGTGTTTTATTGTAATTTGTCCCAAACAATGACATTCTTACTAAAAGCAGCACGACAAAACTACGCAAATATAGTCCTCTGTAAACGAAATGAAAGCTCCCCAAATAATTTCAATTTATAAAAAAAAGACTCAAAAGTTCTGGACTAACTCAGCAGGTCAGGCAGCATCTCTGGAGAAGATGTGTGAGTGATGTTTCACGTCGGGACCCTTCTTCAGACTGATCAATGTTAAGATGCATACATGCATATTTACACACACAAACACACACATACATATATGTACATACATACGCACACATATCACACACATATATATATATGCATACATACACCCTCATAAAACAAACAAACAATAATAATGCAAAAAGACATAACCAATGTCCCCAAGTCTATGTAGTTCAGAGTTTACTTGGAGGTCCGATAAGCTTAATTGCCTGGTGCTGAGTGCTGTTTGTCGATGCTGTTCAAAAATAGCATTGACGAGGCTGCCTTTGCAAGGTTATATGGACATCCTTCGTGAACTCCTTGGTTTGGAAAGCTTGAGAGAAGGCTGAGTTTTTTATTCAACCTTCAGTCTATTTTCCCACTGCCTATTGACGTTTGTCCAACCTACACTGTAACTAAAGCCATTTACAATCATTATGGGAATCAGCCTCATCAATAAATTAACTGGTGATGGAACAATATCGTCTCACTACATAATCATAATGCTTGTCTGTGTAATTAGCTCATTGTTCAATTACCTGTTGCCACACCATTCATCCCCATCACCATCATGCAATTTACCGGACAGCGCAATTAAAGGATCTTCAAACGTCCCCTTTTCTCGAGCAGTCGCATTAACAGGATAATCATTGCAGAAGTTATCACCTTCAGAGTGTTGTTCTCAAAGTCTGCAATTGGCACTTGCATGGACCACTTGTTATAAGCGGCACAGTGGCACAGCGGCAGAGTTGCTGCCTTACAGCGCGGGTACGATCCTGACTATAGGTGCCTGTCTGTACAGAGTTTGCACGTTCTCCCCGAGACCCGCGTGGGATTTCTCCGGGATCTCCGGTGTCCTCCCACACGCCAAAAGGCGTACAGGTTTGTAGCTTAATTGGCTCAGTATAATTGTAAATTGTCCCTCGTGTGTGTAGGATGGTGTCAGTGTGCAGGGATCGCTGGTCGGTGCGAACTCGGTGGGCCGAAGGGAGATACAGCAGTTTCCGCGCTGTATCTCCAAACTAATCTAACTGCAATACAATCTAAATTATTGATGAGGTGCAATTTATTTCAATGATTTCCATTAAAAATAATTAGCGATCAAGGCCAGCGAAAGCAAGAGCATTATATCATAAAACCAACTTGTGTTTTCGGCTTAAAGAGATGACCTTCTTCTATCTCCATAGATTCAATTTAATGACTCAATTTCTCAGCACGAATAAGAAGCGCCTGCTCATCGGACGTTCAAAATAATCTGCCGTCTCCTCAGTTCAGTTTTGACACTGCAAGAAAAGGTGAAGGATATACTGACATGAGATGACGATTAACTTTTTAGTTTGGTTTAGTTTGGTTTGGTTTAGAGATACAGCGTGGAAACAGCCCCTTCGGCCCACCGAGTCCGCACCGACCAGTGACCCCCACATACTAACACTTTCCTACACACACATGCTGGGGACAATGTTACATTTATACCAAAGCCAATTAACCTTCAAACTAGCACGTCCTTGGAATGTGGGAGGAAAGCGGAGATCCCGGATAAAACCCACGCAGGTCACGGGGAGAAGGCGCGAACTCCGTGCAGACTGGCACCCTTTGTGTATATTGTGTATTTCATGCAGAAAACAAAGAATTTTACTGTACCAAGGTACATGTGACAAAAAAGTGTCATTGAATTATTGAATAATGGAATCACACTCTGGGCGTCCGTAGTAGCAAATCAAAACATATTCTGGACTGCTGCACGATATTCCTATTAATGCTCCCACATTTGTTCAATTTTAAAAAAAGACACCAAGTGCTGTCGTAACTCAGCGGGTCAGGCAGCATTCCCGGAGAACATGGATAGGTGATGAAGAATGTCTCGAAGAAAGGTATCGAACCGAAACGTCACATATCCGTGTTCTCCAGAGTTACGACAGCATTTGGTGTCTTTTTTTTTGGAAGCCAGCATCTGCTTTTCCTGGTATCTCAGATTTTTAATTCACCTTTTGTAAAAATTGAAATGGTACACAGTACGAAGATAACTTTCCCAATGAACCCACCCAGTTTCACAGAGGCACGACGGTGTGGGATCCTGGATGGTTTACAGAGACTGTGAGAAACAGGGTCCCAGTAAGTTGGGAGCAAACATCAGAATTGGAGTCCCAGTGAGTTGATCGGGAATCAGGACTTGCGTGAGTCGGGAGATAGTCTGGGAACTGGACGTGGAAAAGGCAAACATTCTCTGGTGGGTTTCTACGCCAAACCATAGAAGAAGGGTTGCAATCCGAAACGTCACCTATTCCTTTCTTCTGGAGATGCTGCCTGACCCGCCCGAACCGTTGGGATTGCTGAATAGTCACACGATGGGTGGTAGGGGTAGGGGTATGGAACAAGCTGCCAGAGGATGCAGACACTAACCCAACGTTCAAGAAACAGTTAAGACAGGTGCAGGGATAGGACAGGTTTGGAGGGATAAGGAGCAAATTCGTGCAGGCGGGCAGGTGTAACTGGGACATGTTGGCCGGTGTGGTCAAGATGAGCCGAAGGGCCTGTTTCCACTGTGTCACCCTATGACTATGAGTCAGACTGTAGACTATCAGAGAGTTACAGTATAATCCAGCTGCTGCTATTTATCCACTGTGATTCCCAGGGCTCTATCCTCTGCACTGACACATGAACCTCCAGTCCACCAATTCAGACACAAATCAACCTGTTTCTCTGCAACTATAAAGAATACCTTGTGTAACAATCTAGATAGTTTTGAACTATTCACACTTTTCAGCTACTGCCATCACCTTCTTTAAAACTACTCCTCTTAAAAACTCAACCTTGATCCTTTTATCGGTTAAATCACCAGTTTCTTTCTAACCAGCCATTTTTCATCACGGTTCCTGAAATACATACTCATCTTTTTCATAGTACTCCATCTAGGTCCATCTCATTTATCTTCAGCTAGCCCAAATGACGACCTTGCTTAAAGTGGCAACTACTCTTCCGTTATTGTTGCCACTCTTTCACTAAGTTCACTTTCTGTGCAAAACAAAATATACAGTGCCCTCCATAATGTTTGGGACAAAGACCCATCATTTATTTATTTGTCTCTGTAATCCACAATTTTAGATTTGTAATAGAAAAAAATCACATGTGGTTAAAGTGCACATTGTCAGATTTTATTAAAGGGTATTTTTATAGATTTTGGTTTAGTTGCGGGGTGTGGGGGAGGGGGTGGTGGCGATAGGGAGAGATGGGGGTGAGGCAGAGGGGGGGTTGATGGTGGGGGGTAGGAGGAGGGGGGGCTGGAGCGCTGGTGTGCCCCTCCTTCCCGGAGTGGCCCGTCCTGCCTTGCGAGTGCATTCTGACGTCACTCTGATTTTCTTTCCCCAAAATGGGTGAGTTTGAAGAAATCCGGCTGTTTTTTTAAATTTCAACGATTAATAACTTCGGAAATATAGGTGGAAATGCAACGGGAAGATGTTTATCGCCACCATGGGAAAAATTTGAGTATGATGTGGGAAAATGGGAAGGCTGTGGCCTAGCATTTGGAAGAAGATAGCAATTAACCAGATTGACACAGACACAGACACAAACAAGACGAAGACTTTTAGTTATATAGAGATATGTCCCAAATAGAACAATTACATTTTTCCTTGCAGCAGCAGAACAAAATCTGTACACATAGTACTCTGTAAACAATATAATAAACAAGAAAAAAATGTTAATGTGTGGATACATATACAAACATATATACATATACACACACATATCCACACATACATATATGCACACATACACACACATATATACACACACACATTCCCGATATATATTCCCGATCCGGACATCCCACCTAAGTTGTATTGGCATTTATTAGTAAAGCCAGCTTCACAAACATATACTAACATTGTGAGTAATATTGTGAGCAGTTTTATGCCCCATATATGTATAAAACAACCAATAATAATGGTTCAAAAAGACAAAACCAATGCCCCCAAGTCTTTGCAGTTCGGAGCTTATTTGAGGTTGTAGTGTTTAATAGCCTGTTGGCTGAAGGGAAGAAGCTGCTCCTGAACCTGGACGTTACAGTTGTCATGCTCCTATACCTTCTTCCCGATGGCAGGGGGTGAAATGAGTGTGTGGCCAGGGTGGTATGGGTCTCTGATGATGCTGGCTGCCTTTTTGAGGCAGCGACTTACATGGTGAAGTCCTACAGCACTTGGGTCCATTGAGTCTGCACCAGCTATCAGTCACCATTATTAGCACTGGACTCATGCCAGTTTATTCTCCCCAAATACTCCCTGTGGTGATTATAAAAACAAACTTTTTCAAGTGGTTCTGCATTCGGAAATGGCATTCTTAATTAGCAATTTCTGAAGTCTTATTTTATGGACACATGAAAACAACCACACCAAACAAGTTGTTCCCCTATGTTGGAGGAGTCCAGAACCAGGGGTAACAGTTTAAGAATAAGGGGTGGACCATTTAGGAGTGAGATAAGGAAAAGCTTTTTCACCCAGAGAATTGTGAATCTGTGGACTTCTCTGCCACAGAAGGCAGTGGAGGCCAATTCACTAAATATTTTCAGGAAAGAGTTAGATATAGGGCTAACGGAATCAAGAGGTATGGGAAGAAAAAGCAGGATTCTGGATGATCAGCCATGATCATATTGAATGGCTCGAAAGGCCGAATGGCCTACTCCTGCACCTATTTTCTATGTTTCTATGCTTTAGGTATCCAGAGAGCAATAGTGGTGCAACTAGTTGTCGCTGCTGCCTCACAGGTCTAATGGCCCTGGTTCAATCTTGATCTTCGATGCTGTCCATGTGGAGTCTGCACGTTCTCCCTGTGACTGAGTGGGTTTCCTCCAGGCGCTTGTGCTCCCTTCCACCTCCCAAGTCTTGCAGGTTTGTGGGTTCATAAATTCATACGTTATAAAAGCTGAATTAGGCCATTCGGCCCATCAAGTCTACTCCGCCATTCAACCTGATCTATTTTCCCTCTCAACCCCATTCTCCTGACTTCTCTTCACAACCTCTGAAACACCCTTACTAATTAATTAATTGGTTAATTGGTCAAAATAAATTTCCTCCAATGCGCGGGCGCGTCGACAAATATGCGGGAGATGACAGGAATGTGGGGAGAATAAAATAGTTCAGCACGGAATTGGTGAAGGTCACAAGGGATAGGAGTAGAACTAGGCCATTCAGTCCATCACGTCTACTCCACCAGTCATTTATGGCTGTTCTATCTCTCTCTCCAAACCCTATTTTCCTGCCTCCTCCCCATAACATCTGACGCTTGTACTAATCAAAAATCTATCTATCTCTGCCTTAAAAATATCCACTGACTTGGCCTCCACAGTCTTCTGTGGCAAGCAATTCCACAGTCTCACCACCCTCTGACAAAATAAACTTCTCCTCATCTCCTTCCTAAAAGAACATCCTTTAATTCTAAGACAATGACCTCTGATCCTAAACTCTCCTACTGGTGGAAACATCCTCTCCACATCCACTCTATCCCAGCCTTTCACTATTCTGTATGTTTCAATGAGGTCCCCCATCATTCTTCTAAACTCCACGAGTACAGGCCCAGTGCCAACAAATGCTCATCATCTGGGGTGCTCAACGGTCGGCATGGGCCTGGTGGGCTGAAGGGGCCATTTAGCTTAGTTTAGTTTAGTTTATTGTCACGTGTACCAAAGTACCGTGAAAAACTTTGGTCGCATGTTATCCATGCAGGCTCTTTGGTCACCTGCCGCGTCTTTCTGGAAAACAAGCACTTGCTTTGTTTTTCCTGGGAGTGGTTTTTTTTGTGTCACACAGGCACGAACAGATTCAATGCGAGGGATAGATCAAACTTTACTCTGTCTCAGCTTCAGCAACAGAACTGCCTCAGTGTTTTTGATCAATATCCGAATCCGCTCTGAGGGAGAGGGGGGAGAAAAAAATAGATATTCCACGTGATTTCTTGCCTTTGTTCGGCCGTTCTCTGCCACCATTTCTCATTCCTGCAACGTACGGGATGAAAGGAAAACTTCTGGCAGATTGGAACATGAAGTCCAAGACTGTGTTCCTGCAGGATTCACAGAGGTGGCCTGTCGATCAAGTGGCACATTAGCTGGATGGGAATGAGCTTCAGGAAACACGGACGCACCAGCCCTGTCACAAAAAGCTTCAGTGATTTTAAATGCCGTTTACTCCTTGGCGGAATCAAATCGCCATGGGTCCAATTAGACGCGTACTTCATTTGTGAAAGGCAGAGTGGGGGGGGAATCTGTTAATTGATTTTGGTGAATGTACCTCCTGGGATCACCAACTCATGACTGCAGCCAGTACCTGATTAGTCCTGATTTACTGAGAAACATTTGATAGGCCACTGATCCAGAAGGTTAAATTGCAGTTCCTTATGAAGCATCTGCCACCTGGTGTAACATTTGCAGATGCTAGACACAAAATGCTGGAGTAACTCAGCGGGTGAGGCAGCATCTCTGGAGAGGAATGGGCAACGTTTCGGGTCGAGACCCTTCGTCAGACTGATTCAGACTGACTTACTTGTTCCACCCAATTGTTTGAAATCTTTATCCATGTGACTAAATACATTGAAACGTAGAACATCACTGCAGGAGTAGGCCGTTCAGCCCTTCGAGCCAGCACCGCCATTCGATATGATCATGGCTGATCATCCAAAATCAGTACCCATTTCATGCTTTCTCCCCATATCCCTTGATTCCATTAGTCTTAAGAGCTATATCTAACTCTCTCTTGAAAATATCCAGTGAATTGGCCTGCACTCTCTTCTGTGGCAGAGAATTCCCCACATTCACAACTCTCTGGGTGAAAAAGGTTTTTTCTCATCTCAATCCTACTCCTAATTATTGTGGGTCGAAGGGCCCATTCCTGTGCTATATTGTTTTATGTTCTATGAAAATCCGTCTTGTGGAATTTATGTTCGACTGAGATGAGGAAAATTAGGACTTAGATGAGGAAAAACCTTTTCACCCAGAGAGTTGTGAATCTGTGAAATTCTCTGCCACAGAAGACAGTTGAGACAAATTTGTTTTCAAGAGAGAGTTTAGATTTACAGTGGCTTGCAAAAGTATTCATACCCCTTGAACCTTTCCACATTTTGTCATGTTACAACCACAAACGTGAATGTATTTTATTGGGATTTTATGTGATAGACCAACACAAAGTGGTGCACAATTGTGAAGTGGAAGGAAAATGATACATGGTATCCAAATTTTATTACAAATAAAAAACTGAAATGTGTGGCGTGCAAAAGTATTCAGCCCCCCTGCGTCAATACATTGTAGAACCACCTTTCGCTGCAATTACAGCTGCAAGCCTTTTGGGGTATGTCTCTACCAGCTTTGCACATCTCGAGACTGAAATTTTTGCCCATTCATCTTTGCAAAATAGCTCAAGCTCAGTCAGATTGGATGGAGAGCATCTGTGAACAGCAATTTTCAAGTCTTGCCAGAGATTCTCAATTGGATTTAGGTCTGGACTTTGACTCGACCATTCTAACACATGAATACGTTTTGATCTAAACCATTCCATCGTAGCTCTGGCTGTATGTTTAGGGTCGTTGTCCTGCTGGAAGGTGAACCTCCGCCCCAGTCTCAAGTCTTTTGCAGACTCTAACAGGTTTTTATCCAAGATTGCCCTGTAATTGGCTCCATCCATCTTCCCATCAACTCTGACCAGCTTCCCCGTCCCTGTTGAAGAAAAGCATCCCCACAGCATGATGCTGCCACCACCATGTTTCACAGTGGGGATGGTGTGTTCAGGGTGATGTGCAGTGTTAGTTTTCCGCCACACATAGCGTTTTGCATTTAGACCAGAAACTTCAATTTTGGTCTCATCAGACCAGAGCACCTTCCTCCACATGTTTGCTGTGTCCCCCACATGGCTTGTGGCAAACTGCAAACGGGACTTCTTATGCCTTTGTTTCAACAATGGCTTTCTTCTTGTCACTCTTCCATAAAGGCCCGATTTGTGGAGTGCACGACTGATAGTTGTCCTGTGGACAGATTCTCCCACCTGAGCTGTGGATCTCTGCAGCTCCTCCAGAGTTACCATGGGCCTCTTGGCTGCTTCTCTGATCAATGCTCTCCTTGCCCGCCTGTCACTTTAAGTGGACGGCCATGTCTTGGTAGGTTTGCAGTTGTGCCATACTCTTTCCATTTTCGAATGATGGATTGAACAGTGTTCCGTGAGATGTTCAAAGCTTGGGATATTTTTTTATAACCTAACCCTGCTTTAAACTTCTCAACAACTTTATCCCTGACCTGTCTGGTGTGTTCCTTGGGTTTCATAATGCTGTTTGTTCACTAATGTTCTCTAACAAACCTCTGAGGCCTTCACAGAGCAGTTGTATTTATACTGAGATTAGATTACACACAAGTGGACTCTATTTACTAATTAGATGACTTCTGAAAGCAATTGGTTGCACTGGATTTTATTTAGGGGTATCAGAGTAAAGGGGGCTGAATACTTTTGCACGCCACACTTTTCAGTTTTTTTATTTGTAAAAAAATTTGAAAACCATGTATTATTTTCCTTCCACTTCACAATTATGCGCCACTTTGTGTTGGTCTATCACATAAAATCCCAATAAAATACATTTATGTTTGTGGTTGTAACGTGAAAAAATGTGGAAAAGTTCAAGACGTATGAAAACTTTTGCAAGCCCCTGTAGTTTTTAGGAATCAAGGGATATGGGAAAAAGCATGAACGGGGTACTGATTTTAGATGATTAGCCATGATCATATTGAAGGGCCTCGAAGGGCTGAATGGCTGACTCCTGCACTTATTTTTCTATATTTCTATGTTTTACACACACTGAATTTTTTTTCTCTCATTTATTATATTTTTTACAGTATTGTGGTGGTCCCTGGATATTAGGCCGCTCCTTGGGTTATCCCCCTCGGCACTTGAGGGACTGCCCAGGTTTCTGGTTTCTGCCCAGGGGTTTTCTGGGAGTTGTATCATCCCTTTGGTGGAACTCGTTGTGAGTGGATGCTCACAACCATCATTAAAGAACCTTTGAACGTGCCTGGCATCCAGCCTTTTTCTGACCGCGTCCAGGCTACTACAATGGTGACCCCGACGTTCATCATGCGTAGTGATGGACCAGAATGATGTACAACCCGGTCCCGCCGACCTCCATGCCGTCGCGCTGATGCTCCCGACTTTGTGGACCGAAGAACCTGATATCTGGTTCCAACAGGGAGAGGCACGGTTTGGTCTGCGAGGTGAGTAAAACCTCGCAGACCAAACGAGGTTTGGTGGATGAAACCAAATACTATTACGTCGTCAGTGCTCTTTACCAGGCGACTGCGAGGTGAGTAAAACCTGATGTCCATGTCCCCCCCTTGGCAGCTAACAAATATGCGGGCCTCAAGGCCCTGCTCATCAGGAGGTTTGGCCTTAGCGAGTCTGAGCGCGCAACTCGGATTCTACGCATGGACGGCCTCGGTGACCGCCGGCCATCGGCCCTCCTGGATGACATGGTCGCCCTTATGGGTGACCATGAGCCCTGTTTTTTGTTTAAACATGCCTACCTTCAGCAGCTCCCGCCCGACATCGCCTGCAGCTCACCAGCGATCCCTTCACAGACACGCAGGCGCTGGCCGAGCGCGCCGACCAGCTGTGGATGTCCCGTCAGCGGGACCTGGAAGTGCCGGCTGTCCTTCCCGCGGCTTCGGGAAGGGCAGAGCAGATCGGGGCCTCTATTGACCGTGTCTCGGCCGCTTCCGGACGACGTCCGCGGCGAAATACATCCGCCATCGGGCATCCCGGCGCAGGCACGTCGTTCCAGCATGGCCCAGAAGCAGTCCCCTCCGACGCCAGCAGAGGTCGCTGGTGGTCGGCCCAGAAACCACCATTGCCTACACCACCGGACGCCAGCAAAGGGGGCTGGTGCTATTATCACCGCCGCTGGGGAGCTGCAGCCAGGCAATGTCGCCCCCCCCTGTGTGTTCCCAGGAAACACAGGGGGCAGCCTTCAGTGATTCTTTCGGCGACCGGCCATATTCATCGCGTCTTCGCCTGGGATCGCCGCATCGGAGGTCGGTCCTCGTGGATACCGGGGCGATGAAGAATGAGGGGTGGGGGGGGGGGGGGGGGTTGAAGATTGAAACTTACCAAATCGTGAAGGGCCTGGAAAGGGCGAATGTAGAGATGATGTTTCCACTAATGGGAGAGTCTAGGACCTGAGGGCATAACCTTAGAATAAAAGGACGTACATTTAGAAAGGAAATGAGGAAGAATTTATTTAGTCAAAGGGTGGTGAGTCTGTGGAATTCATTGCCACAGACGGCTCTGGAGGCCAAGTCATTGAGTACTTGATTTTTGATTAGTATGGGTGTCAAAGGTAATGGGGAGAAGGCAGGTGGATGAGGTTGAGAAGGAAAGATGGGTCAGCCATGACTGAATGGCGGAGTCGACTCGATGGACCAAATCCCCTAATTCTGCTCTGATGACATTAGTTATGAAATTGAGGATGTGTGAATTTCTGTTTGGTAATTTCCATTGAGAAGCTGCTTGTTTATTGGCTGCTCTCATTGTTCCTTCATTTTCCTTATTTTTGTTTCCAGAGAGAATTCCTGGTCGCAAAGGCCAAGAAAACTGCTCTGTGTTTTTGGAGCTGAAAAATAAATATATTTGATCAGGATGTTTCATTATTTCATAAATCAGATATTTCTAAATCTATCAACCACCCACAGCAGCACTCATCTCAGCCATTGTACAATGCATCATTCCCCTACCATAATACCTACAAGAGTCACAATCCGTCATAAATGGGTTTTAATCTTCCTATATTCCACCACACTCTTGTGAGCGTTTCATCGCTCCAAGCCTTATATCTCACAGCTTGCACTCCAATTCAACCAGCAGATGGACATTGCTCAAACACATTCACTAACGCTCCTCAATCACTCCTGCAGAAAGGGCAGCACGGTGGCACAGCGGTAGAGTTGCTGCCTTTCAGAGCCAGAGATGTGGGTTCGATCCTGACTACGGATGCTGTCTGTACGGAGTTTGTACCTTCTCCCCGTGATTGCGTGGGTGTTCTCTGAGATCTCCGGTTTCCTCTCGCACTCCAAAGATATACAGGTTTGTAGCTTAATTTGCTTGATATAAAAGTAAATTGTCCCAAGTGTGTGAAAGAGTATGTTAAGGACCTGTCCCACTAGGCGATTTTTTAGGCAACTGCCGGCGACTATGACAATAAAATTCACCAAAGTCAATCCCGGCGACAACCTACGCCATACAGGCGACAACCTACGACAGCACCTATGTCAGGAGAAGACAAACTACGACAAGCCCACGGTCGACGAAACGTTTTGAACATTTCAAAATCCAGCGGCGACGAGAAAGACACCACGACTCTTTGGGCAACTGAGGAGACTACTCACGACCATACAGGTGACACCCTGGCGACCGTGTAGCAACAGCCCAGTCGCCGGCAGTCGCCTAAAAAATGTGGATGATCGGCCATGATCATCTTGAATGGCAGTGCTGGTTCGAAGGGCCAAATGGCCTACTCCTGCACCTATTTTCTATGTTTCCACGTGAAAAAAAAAAAGTAATTGAAACCACACAAAATAATAATGTTTTCAAGTTGTGTTTCCTGATATGCGTGCGAATGATGTGGCTTCCTGTTACGGAAAATTATCTCCCAGGAGCGAACCCTGTCTCCAACCCTCACCTTCAGAATGTGCGAATCACCCGCGATCTTCTTTATCAAATCCCATGTTCCACTCGATTTCTGCTCAATCACGAGCGATGGTTTTGACAAGCATGGAACTCTCTTCTTTCCCTGCCAATGTTCACCCCTTAAGGGCCTCTTTCACTTAGGCAATTTTTTAGGTGACTGCCGGCGACTAGGCTGTCGCTACATGGTCGCCGGGGTGTCGCCTGTATGGTCTTGAGTAGTCTCCTCAGTCACCCAAAGAATCGTAGCGTTTTTCTGGTCGCCTCTGGATTTTTAAATGTTCAAAACCTTTCGGTGACTGTCGGCGACGGTCGGCTTGTCACAGCTTGTCTTCTCCTGATGTCGGTGCTGTCGTAGGTTATCGCCAGGATGGCGTAGGTTGTCGCCAGGTGATGTAGGTTGTCGCCGGTGCTGACTTCGGTGAATTCCATTATCGTAGTCGCCGGCAGCCGCTGAAAAAAATCACCTAAGTGGGACAGGCCCATCAGTCAAATCGCCGGTTTTTCGGGGACCTGCTACGACTATGACAATCGCCGGCAGTCGCCTAAAAAAATCGCCTGGTGGGACAGGCCCTTTACGGTTACCCTTTACACCCCATACTTTAGATTTCAGTGCAGTTCAGTTTAGTTTCGAGCCGCATGTACCGAGGTACAGTGAGAAGCTTTTGTTGCTTGCTATCCAGTCAGCAGGCAGACAATAAAGATGCAGTGCGGAAACAGGCCTGTTTCCATGCTGGATCTCTAAACTAAGCTGAATTATATAGCTTGTTTTATAAAATTTTCGTAGCAAAATTTCTATTAGTGTGCTTGACTGTTTCATGACAGATTTTCATAATATCCTGCAGAATTCACATTTTGTTCCTGTTTAATTTATTCGGGTTTTGGTCATCCTGGGAACTAAATGTGATCAAATTACCAAGACATGACCCAAGAAGTGTCGTAAAACTGTGAATTATATGCATTAAGAGCAGCATTATTATTGCATTGTACGCAAGTGGTGGAGTTCTCTGCCACAGAAGGCGGTAGAGAGTAATTGATTGAATGCTTTGAAGAGAGTTTAGATTTAAACATAGAAACATAGAAATTAGGTGCAGGAGTAGGCCATTCGGCCCTTCGAGCCTGCACCGCCATTCAATATGATCATGGCTGATCATCCAACTCAGTATCCCGTACCTGCATTCTCTCCATTCCCCCTGATCCCCTGAGCAACATCTAACTCCCTCTTAAATATAGCTCTTAGGGTTAGCGGAATCAAGGGATGTGGGGAGAAAGCAGGAATGGGGTACTGATTTTGGATGATCAGCCATGATTGATTGGCGGTGCTGGCCCAAAGGGCCGAATGGCCTACTCCTGCACGTTTCTATGTAAGTCACTGTACATCCATTACGATATTAGTCAGGAATTAAAGTCATAGATCAGTTCAGTTTATTGTCAGGTATACGAGGTACAGTGAAAAACTTCTGTTGCGTGCTAGCCGGTCGCACAGGGTGGAAGCAGGCCATTCAGACCAACTTGCCCACAACGACCAACATGTCCCATCTACACTTGTCCCTCCTGCCTGGGTTTGGCCCATATCTTTCCAAGCCTGTCTTATCCATGTACCTGTCTAAATGTTTCTTAAAAACATTGCAATAGTGACTGCCTTACCTACCACCTCTGGCAGTTCGTTCCATACACCCACCACCCTTTTTGTGTGAAAAAGTTATTAAATTTTCCCCCCTCACAAACCTACAGTATGTCCTCTGGTTCTTCAATCCACTACTCTGGGCAAGAGACTTTGTGCGTCTACCCGATCTATTCCACTCATGATCGACACAAAATGCTGGAGTAACTCAGCGGGTCAGGCAGCATCGCTGGATGAGAAGGAATGGGTGACGTTTCGGGTTCGAGATCCTTTGTCATAGTTTGGTAAACCTCTAGAAGATCACTCCTCATCCTCCTGTGCTCCAAGGAATAAAGACCCAGCCTGTTCAACCTCTCCTTATAGCCCAGTCCCTCGAGCCCAAGCATCATCCTCGTAAATCTTCTCTGTACCTTCTGTACAGTCTGAAGAAGAAACGTCACGCATTCCTTCTCTCCAGAGATGCTGCCTGTCCCGCTGAGTTAAGGGCCTGTCCCACTTGTATGCGATTGCATGCGTCTGGCGCGACCAAACGTGGCCACTTGAGACGTACGGGCACTGTATGACCGCACGGGGCCGGTCCCACTTAGAAGCGCGGAGGAATATGGAGTTGTGTGGGGCTGGTCCCGACATCGCGCGGGGCTCCGCAAGTCCTGCACTGTCTGAAAATGTTGCACGCCAACTTCCTGTCGGCCCGCAGGCACATTGCGAGTGTACGCAGCGTCTTGACGGCGTACGCAGCGACTTGACAGCCTACACCCAGCGGGTGGCGTTGCGCGATGACGTCACCGCCCGGCGTGGCGTTGCGTGATGATGCCGATCATGCCTGTGGCTCTCCATCAATTTATTTATATAAGCTAATTACTACATGAATATTTCAAGAGAAACTGTTTTGCGTTGCAATACTGACCCAATTATAATCACAGATATTGTTAAACGGAACAGAAAGTGCGAATGCAGGGCACAGTTTAAATTGGCTTTGACTGCAGGCAAGATGGTGATAGGTGAGAACATCACATCCAAGGTCAACAAGGATTAATATTTCAAACGTTCTGCAGATTGACCAATAGTTGCATTTACAGATGGACAATGCTGCATTCACAGGGACTGAGTCATAATTGAGAGCTCTTCATCTATAGCTTACGCCTCACTGATCCTGAGCAGATGGTGGCGAGCTAACGTTTTGAATCAGTGGCACGTTTTTGATGTAACAGAGTGACCTGTTGGGTCAACTAGATGACAGAGGGCAGCACAGGAGGAACCCATGGTACAGTAGGTCTGGTGTTACACTGTGAGCAGGCTGGGCAAGGATCGCATGACAGAACCCGATGGGTTTCCTTACGATAATCATTGGTTTCATGGTCACTATTACCAACGTTAGCTTTTTTTTCTCTACTTAATTGAATAACTGCGTTTATATTCCCCACCTGCTCCAGTGAGGTGGAAATGTTGGGCTTTAAGAATGATGAGCGAAGTGGGTAGATTCTCCCTCAGCTTGCAAAGGCCCAAGGGGCTGGGAGTTGGGAGGTGTGTGTGATATTGGCAAGAAAATCCGGCGGCCCGCTTCCTGCCCAGCTGATCGGTAGGTATGAAGCAAATGACGTCATGCGCGAACTTAGCACGTACTTAGCGCGAACTTCGCGTGAACTCTGCTTCCGTTTGGTCGCGCCAAACGCATGCAATCGCATGCAAGTGGGACAGGCCCTTTACTCCAGCATTTTGTGTCTACCTTCGATTTACCTACCTACCTCCCTACCTTTCCCACACATTCTCTGTACCCCTTCCAGCTTGACAACATATTTCCTGTAACATGGTGCCCAAAAACTGAACTCCACATGTGGCCTCACCAACATAATTGGGCAGTGAAAGCGTTCAGAAATAATTTTTGCAAGGAACTGTGTTTTTATGATTGTTTCTTGATAAAAATCAATGTGATTTTCTGAAGGTCACCATCTACACAAATAAATGAGGCCACATCCTGCCTTCCTCAAATGTTAAATACATTTCAGAGAAAACTGTCTATTGAAAAAAGTTTGAAAAAACCTTTTGAGTCTAAACTCAATTTATTTAATGGTGTATTATATGAAATGAGTGAAATATTCTGGTCGTGATATTCTTTTATTATTTATGATTTCTGTGGACAATGCTGTTTTTCAATGCATAAGGTGAGGATTCTCTCCGAACCTTCCTTTCGTTCACCTTAACAGAATGATTTTGTGTTTTACATTTGTTTGTGGATTAAATTTTAAAAGTTATATCCCGCTTACACACAACCTCTCGGTGAGGGTACACAAAAGGCTGGAGAAACTCAGCGGGTGCAGCAGCATCTAAGGAGCGAAGGAGATAGGCGACGTTTCGGGTCGAGACCCTTCTTCCTTTTGGAGGAAATGGGAGGAGTCAAATGAGAAGTTATTGAGGTAAGGACCAACTCTGCTAGGCGGAGGAGGGTGTCAGTGGACGGGTATGGGTTGCTCTTCTGGTCGAGGAAGTACCCGAGGGCTTTGAGACCATCCTGGTGGGGGATGGAGGTGTAGAGTGACTGGACGTCCATGGTGAAGATGAGAGGATGGAGGCCTGGGGGAGCCGACGGAGAGTGTCTGAGGTGTCTTGAACATAGGTGGGGAGGGATTTAACAAAGGGGGATAGGATGGAGTCAAGGTATGTGGAAATGTGTTCGGTGGGGCATAAACAGGCAGAGACAATGGGTCTGCCGGGGCAGTCGGGTTTGTGGATTTTGGGGAGAAGGGAAAATCAGGCCGTGCGGGGCTGGGAAACGATGAGGTTGGAGGCTCGGGGGGATAAGGAGCCGGAGTTGATGAAGTCGGTTATGGTGCTCGGGATGGTGGCCTGGTGCTCGTCAGTGGGGTCATGGTCCAGGGGTAAGTAGGAGGAGGTGTCCGAGAGTTGACGCATGGCCTCCGCTTTGTAGAGATCGACGCGCCAGACTACCACAGCACCTCCCTTGTCGGCGGGTTTGGTAACCCAGTCTGGGTTGTTACGGAGTGAGTCGATGGCAGTACGTTCGGGAGGGGGGGGGGAGAGATTGGAGTGAAACAGGGGAGTGGAGAAGTCGAAACCTTTCGGTGACTTCTGCCAGGCTTGTGCTGATGCACTGTGTCCGTCCGCACGCATCAAGCCGGCCATGGGAACTACAAGTAAAGGTAGATGCCAGGATTAGCAGCTGCATTGGTGAGGATGCACTTACATTGTTGTGGGTGGCATGGTGGCGCAGCAGTAGAGTTGCTGCCTTACAAGCGCCAGGGACCCGGGTTCGATCCTGACCACAGGTGCTTGTCTGTTTGTACGTTCTCCCCGTGACCTGCGTGGGCTTTCTCCGAGATCTTCGGTTTCCTCCCACACTCCAAAGATGTACAGATTTGTAGGTTAATTGGCTTGGTATAAATGTAAATTGTCCCGGGTGTGAGTAGATTAGTGTTAATGTACAGGGATTGCTGGTCAGCGTGGAATCAGTGGGCTGAAGGGCCTGTTTCTGCTCTGCACCTCAAAAACTAAAACTAAAACACAAGTGATTTTTATCTTGTCTATTCCTTCAAAATACAGTATCTGATTCATTTATTGTCATAGTCATAGAGTGATACAGTGTGGAAACAGGCCCTTCGGCCCAACTTGCCCACACCGACCTACATGTCCCAGCTACACTAGTCCCATCTGCCTGTGTTTGGTCCACATCCCTCCAAGCCTGTTCTTTCCATGTACCTGTCTAACTGTTTCTTAAACATTGGGATAGTCCCAGCCTCAACTACCTCCTCTGGCAGCTTGTTCCATTTGTGTGAAAACATTACCCCTCAGATTCCTATTAAATCTTTTCCCCTTCACCTTGAACATATGCCCTCTGGTCCTCGATTCCCCTACACTGGGCAAGAGACTCTGTTCATCTAGACGTAGATACCAATTAACTGCAATGAAATTCCACATTCAAATGAAGCTCATGGAGTAAACAGTTTATGTGTAGGAAGAAACTGCAGATGCTGATTTAAACCGAAGATGGACACTATATAGAGAAACTCAGCGGGACAAGCAGCATCTCTGGAGAGAAGGAGCGTGTAACGTATCGGATCGAGACCCTTCCTCAGACTTGAAGAAGGGTCTCAAGTAAACAGTTTACATTGAAAATGAAAATTACAACAATCAATTCCACAAAGTAGCAGAATGGTGTGCAGGGTTGTCTGAATAGAGCTCAATGCTCTTAAGACAGTGGAATTGATTGTAGACATTAGGAGAGCTCCCCCTTCTCTCACCCCACTCACCATCAACAACACCACAGTCACATCTGTGGAGTATTTTAAGTTCCTGGGAACCATCATCTCCAAAGACCTTAAGTGGGGGGCTACCATCGACTCCACAGTCAAAAAGGCACAACAGAGGATGTACTTCCTACGGCAGCTGAGGAAACACAATCTGCTTGATGGTCCAATTCTACACGCAATGTAGAACCATTACGGCAATGATGGTCCAATTCTACACAGCCATCTTAGAGTCTGTTCTCACCTTCTCCATCATGGTCTGGTTTGGCTCAGCCACCAAGCACGACGCCTGGAGGCTGCAGCGAATCGTCCGATCAGCAGAGAAGGTTATTGGCTGCAACCTTCCCTCCATTGATGAACTGTACACTGCAAGGGCCAGGAGGCGAGCGGGCAAGATCATCTCTGACCCCTCTCACCCTGGCCACAAACTCTTTGAATCACTTCCCTCCGGAAGGCGACTCCGGATTGTCAAAGCTGCCACAGCCAGACATAAAAACAGGTTTTATCCACGAGTAGTTGCTCTACTCAACAGCCAAAAATCTGTAGCCTCCCTTTGACTTGGTATTTTGTTGGTTCACATGCTTGATCAATGGCGTTTTATCATTAATGTCTTATTATTATTATTAATGTTTAGTGTTTTCTGAGTCATTTGTAACTGTCACTGTATGTCATGTTGTTACTTGTGGGCGGAGCACCACGGCAAATTCCATGTATGTGAATATTTGGCCAATAAATGTACTTACTTACTGAAGTAGTGCAAAAGAATATTAAAGAATATTAAAGTGCAATTTCATAGTGAGAGGATTTGAGTATAGGAGCAAGGAGGTCCTACTGCAGTTGCACAGGGCCTTGGTGAGACCACACCTGGTGTATTGTGTGCAGTTTTGGTCTAACTTGAGGAAGATCTAATTTGAGCTATTGAGGGAGTGCAGCTGGTGTCAACTGGTTAATTCCCGGGATGGTGGGACTGACATATGATTAAAGAATGGATCGACTGAGCTTGTCTACGTTGGAATTTAGAAGCATGAGAGGGGATCTTTTGGAAACATATAACATTCTTAAAGGATTGGACAGGCTTGAAGCAGGGGAAAAAATCCTGATGTTGGGTGAGTCCAGAACCAGGGTTCACAATGTATGAATAAGGGACAGGCCATTTAGGACTGAGATGAGGAAAAACCTTTTCACCCAGAGTTGTGAATCTGTGGAATTCTCTGCTACAAAAGGCAGTGGAGGCCAATTAACTGGATGTTTTCATGAGAGTGTGTTATAGCTCCCAGGGCTAATGGAATCAAGAGATATGGGAAGAAAGCATGAAAGAGGTAATGATTATGGATAATCACCCATGATCATATTGAATGGCGGTGCTGGCTCAAAGGGCAGAATTGCCTACTCCTGCACCTATTTTCTATGTTTCTATCTATGTCATAACAGTAACACTGAATGAGGCAGAGTTCCGAGTAAAGAGGACGTGGCGGCAGGTCTGTGAATGTGGCGTGAAAGAAGTGATTGTTTCAGTGTTCTGACAGTAATAGCAAGGAAGCTGTTCCTAACTCTGGACATCTGAGGTTTCAAGCTCCTGTATCTTGTCCCGGAGGTAGAGGAGACTAAAGGGAATGGTCCGAGTGACAGGCAACTTTGATGATATTTCCAGCCCTGCCGATGTAAAGCATCATGAAAATCCCTCAAGATTCCGAATCTCCTCTTATCAAAAGGAGAATAATTCCATCTTCTGCAGCCTCTCCACTTAAATGAGTAACATTCAGCATCCTTTCCAAGAGTTTGACATGCTTTCAAAAGCGTGATTCCCAGGGCTGAACAATGTACTCTAGTTAATGTCTAAGCAGTGACTTACAAAACTTGAGTCCTCGGCTTTCTGCACTTCACACCTCTATCTACAAAGCCTATATCACCCTTGATTGTTTAAAAAGCAACACATGGCAAGGAAAGTAAAAGAAATGGGCTAGTTGATGAGTGAGTGCAATCCACAATGGATTTTCATTGATTTTTCCACTTTTTTAATACGTAGAAATTATTTTATATTCTCAACGTGGCCTCCTCAGCAATGGCAAGACCAAGCGTAGACTAATGCCCTGGGAGTGGGGTAACTATATTTCGAGGAAAGGTGGAACAAATGGGCGGGATGGTGGCGCTGCGGTAGAGTTCCCGCCTTGCAGCGTCAGAGACCCGGGTACGAACCTGACTGCAGGGGGCTGTCTGTACGGAATTTGTACGTTCCCCTCGTTATCTGCGTGGGTTTTCTGCAGGATCCCCGGTTTCCTCCTACACTCCTAAAGACGTACAGGTTTGTAGGTTAGTAGACAATAGACAATAGGTGCAGAAGTAGGCCATTAGGCCCTTCGAGCCATCACCACCATTCAATGAGATCATGGCTGATCATCCCCAATCAGCACCCGTTCCTGCCTTCTCCCCATATCCCCTGACTCTGCTATCTTTAAGAGCCCTATCAATCTCTATCTTGAAAGTATCCAGAGAACCGGCCTCCACCGCCCTCTGAGGCAGAGAATTCCACAGACTCACAACTCTCTGTGTGAAAAAGTGTTTCCTCATCTCCGTATATAAATGCCTTAGCCCTTATTCTTAAACTGTGGCCCTTGGTTCTGGACTCCCCCAACATCGGGAACATGTTTCCTGTCTCTAGCATGTCCAAACCCTTAATAATCTTATATGTTTCAATAAGATCCCCTCTTATCCGTCTAAACTCCAGATTATACATGCCCAGCCGCTCCATTCTCTCAGTATATAACAGTCCCGCCATTCCGGGTATTAACCTTGTGAACCTACTCTGCATTCCCTTAATTGGCTTGGCATAAATGCAAATTAGCTCCAATGTGTGTTGGACAGTGTTAATGTGCGGGGATCATAAGATCATTAGGTGCGGAATTAGGCCATTTGGCCCATCAATCAGGTCATTCAGAATTGGGCCCTTCGGCCCATCAAGTCTACTCTGCCATTCAATCATGGCTGATCTATCTCTCCCTCCTAATCCTTCCCATATCCTGTGACACCCGGATCGCTGGTCAGTGCGGATGCGGTGGGCTGAAGGGCCTGATTCCGCGCTGTATCTCTAAGCTTAAAGCTCCAGAAAGTAGACGAGCTGCTCAGGCTGTAGGTTGTCATGTTTGGCTTTTCACTTGGCATTGTGGCTACTATGCTCTATTAATCCATGTCTACATGTTCAACAGAGACTCAGAGGAGAGGACCAATATTGACTGTAGAGTTACTACTTCAGGAATGGTTGATGCAAATTAAAGAACACATGAGCTAAAATAGGATTCACAGGAATGGAGTGAGTCAGGACTGTTGTTAAAAAGTATTAATTGGATTGGGAAAATCCACAATAGAAAGGTCATAAAATGAATCATAAAGATTGTCTAAGCATACACAGCAAGTCCACTTGCTGAAGAGAAAGTTGGTTAAAAATCAGTGAATGAGCAAATGAAACTCAAAAATCTGTAAAATGTCTGAAGAAGGGTCTCGACCCGAAACATCACCCAATCCTTCTCTCCAGAGATGTTGCCTGTCCCGCTGTTACTCCAGCATTTTGTGTCTATCTTTGATATATAGACCAGCATCTGCAGTTCCTTCTGACACAAGTTATCATTACTGTAAGTATACACTCCTTGAACTTCATGTGAACAAGGCATTTCATTGCACCCTGGTGTGTATGACATTGACCTTTGGGCGGCGTGGTGGCGCAGCGGTAGAGTTGCTGCCTTACAGCGCTCACAGCACTGAAGATCCAGGTTCGATTCCGACTGCAGGCGCTGGCCTGTGGGGTCTTCAGTTTCCTCCCACACTCCAAAGACGTACAGGATTGTAAGTTAATTGGTTTGGTATTAATGTAAAATTGTCCCTAGTGTGTATAGGATGACGTTGATGTACGGGGATCGCTGGTCGGTGCGGACTTGGTGGGCCGAAGGGCCTGTTGCCGCGCTGTCTCCCTAAGCTAAACTAAACAACAACTAAACTAGGATAACATCAATGTGTGAGTGAAAGAAAGGGAATTACTCAGATGGAATGAAGACATGGCAGGTGGGATTAGTTTAAGATACTGTGGCTGTGGAATTTGTTGATGAGAAGATAGACACAAAAAGCCGGAATAACTCAGTGGGACAGGCAGCGTCTCTGGAGAGAAGGAATGGGTGATGTTTCAGGTCAAGACCCTTTTTCAGTTTAAACCAGCATCTGCAGTTCTTTTCTACATAAGTTTTCATGTGAAGAGGACCACACCTCATCTTCCATCTGGGCACATCACCGCCTTCTGTATATTACTCAATACTTCACAGATGCATTGCTCTTTCATTGAATTTGGCATGGAAACAGGCCCTTCAGCATACCGATTCCACACAGAGCCATTGATCACCAGTTCACACTAGTTCGATGTTATCTGACTTTCACATGCACTCTCTGCACACTCTGGGCAATTTACACAGGCCAATTAACCAACAAACCCGCACACATGGTCATAGGGCATACGTGCAGACTCCACACAGAAAGCACCTGAGGTCAGGATTGAACCTAGGTCTCAGGCACTGTGCAGTAGCAGCTCTACCAGCTGTGCCCCGTCTTCCTTTCTTTCTATCTCCGCAAGAACCATTTATCCCTATCATCCTTTTTTTCCCTTTCCTCTGTGTCCATACAGTCAGACCTACTGGGTATGTCTCAGAATGCCAGAACCATGTTGACACCAAATTACAAAACCATACAGCTTAATCTGCTCCCATCTCTCACCTGGCTTCACTCAATCAGAGATAAATTGTCACCTACATTTCAATGCTACCTGGGCCCAGCTTCTTAGGTCTGGTGAAGGGTCCCTCAGAGAGTCATCAAGGAATACAACATGGAGATAGGCCCTTTGGCCCAACTTGGCCACGCCGACGAACATGTCCCATCTACACTCATCCCACCTGCTTGTGTTCTTTAAATCTACCGATCCATGTACCTGTCTAAATGTTTCTTAAATGTTGTGATGTACCAGGCTCAACTACCTCGTCTGGCAGCTCGTTCCATACACCCACCACCCGTAGTGTGAAAAAGTTACCCTCAGGTTCCTGTGAAATCCTTCCTCCCTCACTTTATGTCCTCTGGTGAGCGATTCCCCTACTCTGGGCAAGAGCCTCTGTGCGTTTACCCGATCTATTCCTCTCATGATTTTGTACACATCACCTGAAATGTTGTCTGGATTTATTTATCTTGACACGGTTTGGAGTGCAGGGTGATGGACAAGTAAACAACTTGAGTGAACTACAAGTATTGAAATACAAGAAGTGAACAATGTTTGCAGGGAATTGGGTGTCTTGTAAAAATTCACCAAGATTTTAGATAATCAAGGGGAACCAAAAAAGGTAACAGAATAAAAATGTTACCAAAGCCAAGGCCATAATTCAAGTTCTTGCAATCTACTTGAAGTTGAGCAAGTGGCAGCATGGTGGCGCAGCGGTAGAGGTTCTGCTTTACCACGCCAGAGACTTGGGTTCGATCCTGACCAAGGGTGCGGTCTGTACGGAGTTTGTATGTTCTCCCCGTGATCTACGCGGGTTTTCTCCGAGATCTTCTGTTTCTTCCCACACTCCAAATGCGAACAGGTTTGTAGGTTAATTAGCTTGGCATAAAATGTAAATAAATGTAAAAACAATTGTCCCTAGTGTTTGTAGAGTAGTGTTAATGTGCGGGAATTGCTGGTCGGTGGGCCGAAGGGCCAGTTTCCGCGACGTAGCTCAAAACTAAACTAAACTAAAATGCTAACACGGTGATGAGCTTCAGTGAGTAACTATTTCCCTGAGATTTACAACTAGATGACCGGGCAGAATTGTATTTAGAATCATTTAACTGAGTTGTGAATGTTACTTTAAATGAATACAGTTTCAGCCAGTTGAAAAATCTATTATGAAGAGTCAAACCAATTATTCGAACAATTTGCTTCCCTTGTTTACCAGTTCAGAATTAGTTTTGGAAAAACAATTGAAAGATCTGATTCCTGAGTGTCTTTTCTTGTCCATTTCTCATTGATAGCACAGCCGTTTATTTATTAATTTATACAATGTCAGCATCATCAATAAGGCCAATGTTAAACGTACATTGTTAATTGCCCTTGGGAAAGCTGTTTTAATTCAGAGATACAACATGACTCACTGAGTCCATGCCGAGCATCAATCACCCGTTCAAAGTTGTTTTAAATCATTCCATCTCTGCATCCACTCCCAACACACGAGGGGCAATTTTACAGAGGCCAATTATCATAGAAACATTGAAAATAGGTTCAGGAGTAGGCCATCCTGTCCTTCGAGCCAGCACCGCCATTCAATATGATCATGGGTGATCATCCACAATCAGTGCCCCGTTCCTGCTTTCTCCCCATATTCCTTGATTCCGTTAGCCCTAAGTGTTAAATCTAAATCTCTCTTGAATACATCCTTCAAAACCGCACGACATTGGGATGTGGGGGGTAACTGGAGCATGCGGAGGAAACCCACACGTTCCCAGGGAGAACGTGCAAAGTCCACATTGACAGCGCCTGAGGCCGTGATCGAACCTGGGTCTCTGGCACTGCGAGGTGGCAGCTCTACCAGCTGTGACCTGTGCCACCCTGTAAGCTGTCTGAATCACTGCACACTTTGTGCTGAAGGTATTCCTGTCAGTATGTAGTACCTGGTGATTAGAAGAGAAGTCATAAGTGATAGGAGCAAAATGAGGCTATTCTGCCCATCAAGTCTACACTGCCATTCAATCATGGCTGATCTATCTCTCACTCATAATCCCATTCTTCTGCCTTCTCCTCATAACCCCTGACACCCATACGAATCATAATCTATCTATCTCTGACTTAAAAATATCCATTGATTTGGCCTCCACAGCCTTCTGTGGTAAATAATTCCACAGATTCACCACCCTCTGACTAAAGAAATTCCTCTTTATCTCCTTCCTGAAGAAATGTCCTTTAATTCTGAGGATATGACCTCTAGTCCTGGACTCTCCCAATAGTGGAAACGTCCTCTCCACATTCCTGCATCCAAGCATTTCACTATTCGGTAAGTTTCAATGAGGTTTCCATCATCTTTCTTCAATACAGTGAAAAATAACAATGTTTATCAACAGAAGATTATCTACACAAAAAAAAAGTGTTCTTTGTCCATATGTGCATTCTAAGAAAAAAAGAAGAGATAGAGTCATAGAGCCATGCAGTGTGGAAACAGGCCCTTCGACCCAACTTGGCCACACTGGCAGACATGTCCCAGCTACACTAGTTCCACATGGCTACGTTTAGCACATATCCCTCTAAGCCTGTCCTATCCATGTAACTGGCTGAATGTTTCTTAAACGTTGGGATAGTCCATCATCAACTACCTCCTCCGGCAGCTCCTTCCATACACCCACCACCCTTTGTGTGAAAAAGGTACCCCTCAGACATTGGTATGAATAGTTTAGGAAGAGAGTTCCTGAACTGGGTGCCTACACACTCAAGGTCTTGAACAAAGCTGAAGGTTCAAGTTGCAGGAGCTCACAGATCTCAGGTGAGAGAACACCAGAAGAGTTCAGAGAACCTGGGCAGCACAGTGGCGCAGCGGTAGAGCTACTACCTCACAGCGCTAGAGACCCCAGTACGATCCTGACTACAGGTGCTTGTCTGTGCGGAGTTTGTTCGTTCTCCCCGGGACCTGCTTGGGTTTTCTCCGACATCTTAAAGTGCATGCCCCACTTGCATGCGATTGCATGCGTTTGGCCCGACCAAACGGAAGCGGAGTTCACACGAAGTTCGCGCTAAATTCGCGCGTGACGTCATTTACGTCATACCTTCCAATCAGCTGGGCAGGAGGCGGGCCGCCGGATTTTCGGTTGGAAAGGCATGCTGTGTAAATTTGATTGACTTGTATTTTACACCAGTATTGGAAACCATCACTCTTCCCCAGGAATTGGACCCTTACGTAACTGGCGACATATGTTATCACAGTATTAGTTTAAAAGAGATTTTCCACTCTGTTAGGATTACACTAGTTACAAATGTTAAAGGAGAGAAAGAGCTGAAAATGGATTGGACATATTTCAGCTTTCTGGTTATATTTTGGTGCAGATAAAGATTTATTTACTAATACTCTTCATTAAACATTACAAGTTAATACATTCCCTGTTAAAAGATCGGGATTTAGTTTCTTGTATCATAAGCCGCTGCTACAATCCAAGGTTTTCAAGGCTGTTACAGTAATGTATTATACACTTATTTGTCGTCGCACGGCGTCGGGCGGTGACGTCAACACGCAACGCCACGCCGGGCGGTGACATTATCGCGCAACGCCACACGCTAGGCGTACGCTGTCAAGACGCGGCGTACGCCGTCAAGATGCTGCATACACCCGCAATGCACCTGCGGCCGACAGGCCGTTGGCGAGCGAAATTTTCAGACAGTGCAGGCTTTTTGGAGCCCCGTGCGATGTCGGGACCAGCCCCACACAACTCCATACGCCTCCGTGTTTCTAAGTTGGACTGGCCCCGCGCGGCCATATGGTGCCCGTACGCCTCAAACGACCACGTTTGGTCGCGCCAGACGCATGCAATCGCATGCAGGTGGGACAGGCCCTTCGGTTGCCTCTCACGCTGCAAAGACGTACCGGTTTGTAGGTTAATTGGCTTGGTATGAATGTAAAATTGTCCCTAGTGTGTGTGTCGGATTGTGCTCGTGTGCGGGGATCGCTGGTTGATGCGGACTCGGTGGGCCGAAGGGCCTGTTTCCGTGTTGTATCTCTAAACTTAACAAAAGAAGGGGTTGGGTGAGCCTGAGGAAATAGTTGAAAGCAAGATAAAGAATTTTTAAGAGACATTCATCAAAAAAATATCTCACAACTCGTGGAAGATCTGGAATTCAAAATTTATCAGAGTTAAGCCTGGTATTCCTCCCAGCAAGAAACAGTCCCCTAGGCATCTACACGTTGTTCTACTATAACACACAGTTGCATTCCGAAGAATCCTCGTAAGTGAGAAAATTGCATCATAAAAACAATTGTGTCAATGGGGAAAAGGGAGTAAAGGGCCAGAGTTTCAGACTTGCAATAACAAAGTTGTTTGTAGTCGACAAGATTTTCAAAATTTATGGTCTTTGTAATAGCTGCAAGTTTACTTTTGTTACTGCAAGCTAATAATACTAGTCTGCACGTAACATTGTGTTAATCGAGTACCATTGCACAAAATGTCAATAGAAAGAAATGCTCGTCAATTTCAGTGACTAACCATGGATTACGTAATAGATCTGTGTAGTCAAGAGACAAGTGTCTGATTACTGCAGGGAGGTTACATGAAATGTTTTTACTCCTCAACTGCTTTTTTTTCCAAGACAGCTTTTTTTCCCAGCTCGTGCCAAATAAATGTTTAAGTGCTTCTTTAGTTCCCGATCAAAATCACAATTCTGTCCGCATAATATATATAGTTTTTATCTGGCATGTTTTGTTGAGATTGTGTTATAGCAGAACTATCTGTACAGGACTTTTACAAGTATAATAAAAGAAAGTAATGTGGAATGTACATCTTGTGGCGATTCACCTTGTTATCTAACGTAAGAGTTCTAAACTGAACAAGAACACTTGACCTACCTTAACACTGATTAAACTAACAATATCTCAACAGCATTTCCTTATTTTCCTTGATTTTTTTTCAAACTCACTCAATCTTAGAATACTGAAGTACATTTGAACATCAAACCCAAGTGTGTCTTTTTGATATTCTGAGCCTTTAGTCTCTTATTTTATTATCAGAATTTCATTATGAATTCATAGTCATGACTAATTGCGGCACGGTGGCGCAGCGGTAGAGCAACTGGGTTCGATCCTGACTACGAGTGCTGTCTGAACGGAGTTTGTACATTCTTCCCATGACCTGTGTGGGTTTTCTCCGAGACCTTTGGTTTCCTCCCACACTCCAAAAGACGTGCAGATTTGTAGATTAATTGGCTTGGTATAAATGTAAAATTATCCCTAGTGTTAATGTGCAGGGATCGCTGGTCGGTGTGGACTCGGTGGGCCGAAGGACCTGTTTCCACGCTGCATCTCTAAATTAAACAAAACTAATGGGGAGACTGATTTTGTTTCCCTTTTCATCATAAATATGCTGGCGATGAAATCAGGAAGAGAGGATGGAATCTCTACAATCCCTGGTATGAAGGTACATTTCAAAAGGAATAGGAGTCTGAAGAAGGGTCTTGACCCGTAACATCGCCTATTCCTTCACTCCATAGATGCTGCCTCACTCACTGAGTTTCTCCAGCATTTTTATCTACCTTCACAGTAGAGCAATCTCATTAGTTGACTTTAACTTTCCTTACATCCCACACCCCTGCCACAAATTCCGGGCGGCACGGTGGCGCAGCAGTAGAGTTGCTGCCTTACAGCGATTGCAGAGCCAGAGACGCGGGTTCGATCCTGACTACCGATGCTGTCTTGTGCGTTCTCCCCATGACCGCGTGGGTTTTCTCCGAGATCTTCCGTCTCCTCCCACACTCTAAAGACGTACAGGTTTGTAGGTTAATTGGCTTGGGTTTGTATGCTTGGTATAAGTGTAAATTGTCCCTAGTGTGTGTAGGATAGTGTTAATGTGCGGGGATCGCTGGCCGGTGTGGACTCGGTAGGCCGAAGGGCCTGTTTTTGCGCTGTATCTCTAAACTAAGCTAAACCAAAATTCTGACTCGGACATTCTCATTTACTCTCCTTTGATATTTCCTTCTATTTACCTACTCTCAGCACAATATACAATGGCCAATTAACCCACCTGCCCACCTTTCTGATGTGGGGAAAATACTGGAGCACGTGGTGCAGGTAATGAAGAGAATATGCAAACTCCACACAAACTGAACCAAACCCTGGTCCCTGGAGATGTATGGCAATGCACCACTCAGTGGTTGAAGCCCTTGTTATCTAACACTAGAAAGATCCACATAATGACATCTGGAAGCTAAAGTTACAAAGTAAAGAGGTAAAGATTGCACACCTTTGCTGCAATATAGGTAGAAATGCTATAACAAGGAACTGCAGATGCTGGTTTACCAATTAAAGACACCAAATACTCATCTTAATTACAGTCTAATAACAGCAAAAAAACTTATACTCAAATTTTGGAAAAACGCAACCACGCCAACATTCAAAATGTGGATTTCAAATATGTCTGAAACGCTTCATCTTGAAGAAATGAGATTTCTCCTACTAGGCAAAGTAGACCAATTCTAAAAGACTTGGTCTAGTTTTATCAACTTTTTCCAAGCATATGGTGCAACATAACATAACCTCAGAAATTAAATGGTTTTTGAACCGGGTGACAGATGGGCAAAAATACGAAATAGGGAGATCTCTCCTAATCTCTCTTTTCCTCACTTTCTCCTTCTATTTCAATCTTTTCAGCTTCTCTTCTTTGTCCTTTATTTCTTTTGCTATCTGTGTCTACTCGCTTGTCTATCTATTCCGACACTCTTTATTTCTTTTTTCTTCCACTGTTCTTTTATTATTAAATCAACAATACGAAGTTGTACAAGAATGGAAATATGTATGTATGTATTAGGTACTCAAGTACCACACTATTGTACTTACTTCTAACAAAAATAAAAAAAAGACACCAAATACTGGAGTAACACAGCAAGTCAATAGACAATAGACAACAGACAATAGGCGCAAGAGTAGGCCATTCGGCCCTTTGAGCCAGCACCGCCATTCAATGTGATCATGGCTGATCATCCCCAATCGGTACCCCGTTCCTGCCTTCTCCTGACTCCGCTATTTTTAAGAGCCCTACCTAGCTCTCTCTTGAAAGCATCCAGAGAACTGGCAGATCGGGCAAGATTTCTGGAGAACATGGATAGGTGGCATTTCTGAATGGAAGTGAGGAAGCTAAGTAAGTCAGGAAAATGAGGAATTCTTGATGGGAGTCGGGAAAATGAGGAAATCTTCCTGGAAGTCAGGAAAGGCAAGGGGTTCTTGGTGAAAGTCAGGAAACCTTTGGAATTTTTTATTGCACTCCGGCGGCCCGGGACCCGGAGCCTCCCATTCCGCTGACCCTCACCTCCCCTCCCCTCCGCCTCTGGCTGGCGGTGGTGGTCGACTCACACAGGCTACAGGCCCAGCTCCAGGCTGTGGAGCCTCAATGCTGCAGGCCCCAACAGAAATGACAACGTGTTACCAAAGAAACAGTAAGCATTGGTGGCTCCGTACAGACTCGGCTAAAACCCACGTGGTCACGGGGAGAATGTACAAACTCCGTGTAGACAGCACCCGCAGCCGGGTCACTGCGCTGCAAGCGCAGTAAGGCAGTGCCACCGTGGCCGCCCATGAAGTTGAATCTTTTTTTTAAATATTGCAAATGATTGAAATCGAAAGAAGGGCAGCATCTGTGGAGACAGAGACTGACATAATGATTCACTGTCATCAGATTTAGGTTAAGTTAAATGGGGTGAAATGCTGGAAAAAACTAAAGGAGTGTTTGTGAGAAGATCTAGACAGTCTGAATACCACAAATGATAATAATGGCCCCTAATATCAGTGATGACAGTTTGTTAATTGCAGCAGATTTAACAGAGGGAGAAACATAGAAATTAGGTGCAGGGGTAGGCCATTCGGCCCTTCGAGCCTGCAGCGCCATTCAATATGATCATGGCTGATCATCTAAAATCAGTGCCTCCATTCCTGCTTTCTCCCCATATCCCTTGATTCCATTAGCCCAAAGAGTTATATCTAACTCTCCATTGAAAACATCCAGTGAATTCGCCTCCACTGCCTTCAGTGGCAGAGAATTCCACTGATTTACAACTCTCTGGGTGAAAAAGTTTTTCCTCATCTCAGTCCTAAATGGTCTACTCCTTATTCTTAAACTGTGACCCCTGGTTCTAGACTCCCCCAACATGGGGAACATTTTTCCTGCACCTAGCCTGTCCAATCCCTTAAGCCTTGTCTATGTTTCTATGAGATCCCCACCCATCCTTGTAAATGCCAGTGTATATAAGAGATGAACTGGAGATGAATTGGAACAGATGAGAGTAAAAGCAGTGCTGGAACCGTGAGATGCTGGAAACCTGAAGTAAAAGAGAATGCTGCAAATTGTCACCATGTCAGGGTCTTATCCCTGGAGCGAGGAAAACAGTTAAAAGCTGGCCAATTCTGATGAAAAATGAAACGGCTTGATATTTGTAACGTGTCCACTTGAAATATCGAGCACTTCCTCGAGCAAATATCATTGGGCTTCGTTGGTGCAGGGTTAAAGATCAAGGACAAGAAAGGAGGGAATTAAGTTGTCAGCGACTCAAAGCTCAGGGTTACGGGCCTGTCCCACTTGGGCAATTTCTTGGGTGACTTACACTCGATTGACGTACAATTTTTGCTATCGTAGATTGTCATAGGTGCTGTCAGAGGTTGTCGCCGGGTGTCGTCGGTGAATTCCATTAAAACTAGTCCCTGGCAGTCACCTAAAGAGTCGCCTGAGTGGGACAGGCCCATAACTCTCGCGCAGGAAGCTAAGGCTTTTTACAAAGTGCTCACCCAACCTAGTGGGTCGCTGCCTCATAAAGGCAGCCAGCATCATCAAGGACTCACACCCTCCCTGGCCATGCTTTCATTTCACTCTTGCCATTGAGAAGAAGGTATGGGAAGCTAAAAACTGCAACATCCAGGTTCAGGAGCCATATCTTCCCAATATCCATTAGGTTATGAAACACTACAAACTCCAACTCAACTCCGAACTATCTTGATTGCACTAGGGACTTTGAGTTTTGCTTTTGTTTATTGCAATTTATTATAATTTTTAAAAATTCATTGAACTTTTTGCTGGAATATATTGAGTACTGTTACAATCTGTGTAGGAAGGAATTGCACTGAAGAAGGATCTCGACCCGAAACATCACCCATTCATTCTCTCCAAAGATGCTGCCTGTCCCGCTGAGTTACTCCATCTTTTTGTGTGTCTACTGTGTTACAATCGGTTGTGCTGCTGCAGATAATAATTTCATTGTTCTATTTTGGGACATGTGACATCACTGGAGGGCACGAATAGGCAGTGATTCAGGTTGGAATCATTATTCAGAATTTCAAATTCTTGAATAAGGCAATATTTTTGGTTCTCATTGCATTACATATTCTGAAGATCGGCGCTCAAAGCTGGAGGAATAGTAAGATTGAACGAGAACTTACCAGTTCGAAGGTTGATCTTTATTTCATGAGGAGTTGCGGTGATGGATTTCGTGAAGAACCCGCCAGCACGTATGCGCGACATTCTTCAAAGTAGCGGTGTGGAATCACAGAAACAACAACAGAAATGACTTGGCATAGTAAGATTGAAGAGACTCTAATTACCAGTTGAGTATGATCGAGGGTTGGGAGCGGAGGGCACGAAATCCCTCACCGCAACTCCTCATGAAATAAAGATCAACCTTCGAACTGGTAAGTTCTCGTTCAATCTTACTATTTCATTTCGGAGTCACGTGAGTGACTTCGTGAAGACTTCAAAGCTCTGTGATTCCACGCCCTGGACCACGTCCATGCTGTCACACACCACTTATGAGGATGGATAGGAGTAATCAACTTTCCAGACTGCTTGTACTGAAAAACAAGAGCAACATTTGTTAACAACAAAAGAAAACCCCTTATTCGGGGACATCTCCACGTTCTTGACCTGCATTCAGCACGGCCTCCGCGAACTGTAGAGGAGCGGCAACAGATGTATTGTAGACCCACTGGAAGGTGGCTTCGTTCGCCATCCTACTGTGGCAAGAATATGGTCCATGGGCACCTCCATGACCCTTGCCGCCGACGTTGATGCAAGCCCTGGTGGAATGGGATTTGAAGATATTAGTGTCAACACGTGACTTACCCAAGACGATCCTGAGCCACCTGGATATCGTCTGGACCGTCACTCTAAGGTGAGGTTTCTCCATTCCTTCAGTTTTCTCATCACTTTCACATAGTGACGGATATGGGCGGCTAAACATAGCCTTGCATCAGCGGGGTATGCCAGGAACTTCAGCTGTAGCCCTGTGCACCCAGGTCTATGCTGCTTGAGTAGCTCGTCTATGACGAAGACTACTTCTGCAGGGGTAGAGATCATCCTGTCAATCCGGATTTTGCGCAGTGTCTGTACCCTCTGTGCTGAAGTCAGTGCCAGTAACATCACCAGCTTCAGGGTGAGTTTGTCCAGTTGCAGGCCCTCCATGGGCGACCACGTCCTGAGCAGGGTGAGTATTTCCCCGATATCCCAGGTGACATTATAGCGTGGTCTGGGCGGATTCGAATTGAATATTCCCCGCATGAGTCTGGACACCAGCCTGTTGGATCCTACCTTAATATTGAGGTAGAATGACAGCGCACTCGAGGCGCTGTTGATGGCACTGTAGCTCAGGTGTTCATTATGATGCAACCCCGCCAGAATTCCAATACGTCGGTTATGGTTACAGCGTCGTATGTAATATGGGAGCGGCCGCAGTAGGTTTCCCATTTCCGGATGTGAGAGAGGTATTGCCGCCTGGTGAACTCCCAGCATGACGCTCCGATGGTATCCATGGTTCTAGATGATAAGCCATACCGCAGTAATGGCCTGTGCAGAACCTCCAAGCCAACAAGTTTAGATGACTGTGGCAAGGATGTGGTCCCCCTGACACAGGGTTTGTACCAATTATGGGCAACCCTCTAAGAGGACCCAAGGTTGACTGATCATATCAAGGACCACCGGATACCATGGCTGCGTAGGCCAGTCGGGTATGATAAGAATGCCCTTAGCAGCATCTGTCTGGATACCCACAACACCCGACTGATGAGGCAAAATGGAGGAAATGCATAGAAACCCACTTCCCCCAGTCTAGCGAGACGCATCCATCGCCATTGCTCCAGGATCGGGTCCCGCAAACGTATGTCGGTACCTGATGGTTCAACCGTGACGCAAAGAGGTCGATATCCGGTTCACCAAATTTGGCAGTAATTTTAGCGGATAATTGGAGATTCATCATCCACTTGATGTTGTCATAGAATTTGCGTGACCTGATGACCGCCACTGTATAGAGCTCACCTGGGAGACAGGTAGCTGAAATCCAAATATTCCGTCGAACACACCAGAGCCAAATTGTGTTTCCCAATTCATCACATGAAAGTGACCTGGTACCGCCCATATGGTTTAGATATGCCACCGCAGTGGTATTATTCATTTGGAGACGGACATGAGCAGCAGTAAGGCTAGAACAATAAGCTCGAAGTCCGTGAAATGCTCCCAGCATCTCCAAATAGTTTATCCCTTGTGACAACAACAGGGTAGATTCAAGGGTGTCCCATCTGCCCTCACAACTGGAGCTGTTGTCCGTAGCTCCCCAGACATGGGAGCTTGCGTCTGTTTGTAAGTATACCATCGGATTGGCCAAAATGATGGGTTTAAGTGAGACATAAATATTGTCAATCCTCCATTGTAACGCAATCTGTGCCTTGAAAGGTAGCTGCATTGGTCTATCGAAATGTCTAGCGTTCAGTTTTAACGCCGAGACCTTGGCGCTCTGCAAATTTGATAATGCAAAGGCCCGTATTGGGCGGCTGGAAAAAACGCTACAATCTTGCCAATCACCTTAGTAGTTTGCCGAATTGATGGTATACTGGCCCAGACTAGACCCTACCATAGTTGGGTGACATCACCAACCTAGTTAGTTGGTATGGTGGCCCTTACGTGATTGGAATCCACCGTAACCCCAGATACCCTTAACCTATGAAGGGCAGGACATTGATTTTATCTGGATGGATAATGAACCCCATTTGCTGAAAAAATTTCCACGGGGGCTGAAACTGCCAGTTCGGCTGATTCCCAATAATTAGGATATCACCTAGACAGGCCAACACTATGTGATTTTGTCTCCTAGTGTATTGATTGGAGCAATTTAGAAACAATCTAGGGGTGTGTAAGCCCATTTGGTAAAGCACTGTATAGCCAGAGCTGATCCATCCAGATAAATGGCAAGAACTACCTGTGACATTTCTGAATGGATACTGAATAGCATGCATCTTTTAATCAATGCATGCCACCAAGCAGCCCCCAGAACCCAATAACTTAGATGTCTGGAACGTTTCCAGTTTGAAATGGGTATATTCTACAAAAGTATTCAAATGGTTCAAATCAAAAATAACCCGACATCCTCCATCCCTCGTTGTGACTGTAAAATTTTTCTGCATAGCCTACTGCCGCTCTTTGCTGGACAGTGTAAATTTCCGATCTGCATATGCTGGGATGGAGGGATGTCACCACTGATGAATTCAATCGCATGGCCTTGAATACTTTGTAAGATAAACTAATCAGCCGTGATGGGACCGCATGCCCCGGGAAAGAACCGTAGTCTCCCACCAACATGTGAAGTTCAACATGCAGGTGCATGAAATCCAGACCACCTTACCTTCATGGTTATCGGCGGCCCTTGATATGCATGGCCAGATGTGGAGGTGCTGGATTCTGAAATTGAGGCGGAGCTGGAGCGGAGGCCCTTGCTGGCCTAATGGCAGGGCCTTGCCTGGTCGAGATATGTGATCACATGAGTCCCACCGTCGTGGCGTGGTCATCCCGCTCCTTGACCCTCTTGGGGAGGTCTTCCGCGAAAATTTTTGATTCTGTTGCAGGAGGAGCTCCAACATCCGCTCCATGCTGGCCAATACGCCCCTCGCCCTTAGAACTCGGGCGGACGGAGTCCTCATGGTCTGCTGCACTGCTGGGGCTTCGTCCATCGGTCCGCACCTCGTCGAGGTGAACCCGATGCCGGAAGTTGTCGCTGGCAGTCGCTGCAGCGAAGCTGAGAGATTCCCGCGCGGGAGGTACGCTCAACGCCTCCTCGGCGGAGCTCGATCCCGCTGCCCCGGAGGGCAAATGCAGCGGGGAGTCGGCACCTGACTTAGCATGGAGACCCGACGCCCGCGCGGGCTTGCCGGCTGCCCACATCATGGACCTTGCCGACGCATGGTCTAGTCCTCCCATCCATGGGGGACTCGGTGACCGTGGCGTATTGACTATGGGCTCGTTGAAGGGAGTAGCAGTTCGCTGGGCTTTGTGACTGTTTTTAAGGCTTCCGATATGACCTCCTCCTGGAACGGATGTTTGGTCAGGAAGTCCACGGTGGCTGCCAGTTTGGGGTTTAGGGGTAGTCCCGATGACTCTGACAATCGTCTGGCTGCCTCAGGCTCCTGCTGACGATGGTGAAACCTCCCTGTGCCCACTGGAGCTGGATGCTTCCTCCCGATGATTCTGTTGCAGGAGGAGCTCCAGTAGCCGCTTCATGCGGTCAATACGCCCTTCACCCTGAACACTCGGGCGGTCGGAGTCCTCAGGCTCTGAAACACTGCCGAGGCTCCTATCATCGGCCCGCACCTCGTCGAGGTGAACCCGGTGCCGGTATTTGTCGCTGCCAGCCGCCGCAGCGAAGCTGAGCGATTCCCGCGCGGGAGGTATGTTCAACCGCCTCCGTTTGGCGGGAGCTGAAGCCGCTGCCACTGAGGGCAAATACGGTGGGGAGTCGGCACCAGACTCAGCATGGAGACCCGACGCCCGCGCGGGCTTGCCGGCTGCCCACGTCGTGGACCTTGCCGACGCATGGTCTCATCCTCCCATCCATGGGGGACTCGGCGACCGTGGCGGGACCCTACCCAAATGACCCGTCCCGGCGTCGGAGGCTGGGGGTCGACACTGGACCTCACAGTGGACCTGGGTCCCGCCTTTGAACCAGTCCGCAACTCGGCGGCAGGTAATGCCTTAGCCCCAGAAGGGTTAGGCTTGCGGGCTCCTCCCCTCCCCCTACTCGGAGGGCAGAGGGAGAAGGGCCGTGCAGCCGCACGCGAGCCCTTGCCCCAGGCCGCCAACGGGCCCGTTGGCGATCTGAATACTGAAGCAGGGTCCACCTGCCCCTCGATCACAGGAGCTCCTGCTCCTTGAATCAGCACTGGAGCTCCTGCACAGCGGCGGGTCGGGCCCTGTAACAACAGGGCTCCCCGACTTCCACGCCTATTTCCCGGCCACGTACCCGTGAGGAGAGAACACACTACATACTCGCCACAACAGGACACCAACTCCCACTGGAGCTCCGGTGTATCGGCGGGTCGGGCCCTGTAGCAACAGGGCTCCCCGACTACCACGCCCACTTCCCGGCCCGACTCGCAGGTGAGCCGTTGAGGAGGGCTCCGGGATAAGTGGCCGGCGACTCCAATTCCACGTTCCTGTAGGGAGAGAACCCACTGCCCCCCACCCCGCAACAGGAACACCAACTCTAGGGGGCTTAGCCTTACCTGAGTCGGCCCTCTGAAGGGCTGGTGGGGAGCCGCGCTCCCCTCCAGCCGTCGGCAGCAATGCGTTGCGACGATATGTCGCGCATGCCTGCTGGCGGGTTCTTCATGAAGTCACTCACGTGACTCCAAAATGAAATTCCGCGGGACAGGCAGCATATCTGGAGAGAAGGAATAGGCGGCGTTTCGGGTCGAGACCCTTCTTCAAACTGGTTGGGAAAAAGGGATACGAGAGATATAGACGGAGAGATAAAGAACAATGAATAAAAGATATGCCAAAAAAAGTAACGATGATAAAAGAAACAGGCCATTGTTAGCTGCTTGTAGGATGAAAATGAGAAGCTAGTGCAACTTGGGTGGGAGAGGGATAGAGAGAGAGGGAATGCCGGGGCGACCTGAAGTGAGAGAAATCAATATTCATACCACTGGGCTGTAAGCTGCCCAAGCAAAATATGAGATGCTGTTCCTCCAATTTGTGTTTAGCCTCACTCTGTAACCGGAACGTCGCCCATTCCTTCTCTCCAGAGATGCTGCCTGTCCCTCTGAGTTGCTCCAGCTTTTTGAGTTAATCATCGGTTTAAACCAGCATCTGCAGTTCTTTCCGACGCATTACATATTCGGTTGTGCTGCTGTAAGTAAGGTAGTTGAGTACATCCAGGTGAATCACCTCATGGCAGCACTGGGAAGATACTCAGAAAAATAAATATTTCATTTCTTTAGCTCTTTCACTTTCCCTTTCACAAAATTACCGATGGTGGTGTGTCAAAATATTACTGATTCTGGTTTAGCCTAAAAACATAATTCTTAGGGTAACTACTGCTTAATTCTTTAATAAAAAACGTGTAAGTGGCAAGGTTTGTTTCTTAACAAGTGAGTCCATACAGAATAGTGAAAGGCATGGATAGAGTGGATGCGGAGAGGAAGTTTCCACTGGTGGAAGAGTCTAGGACTAGAGGTCATAGCTTCAGAATTAAAGGACGTTCTTTCAGGAAGTAGGAGACATTTAATTAGTCAGAGGGTGGTGAATCTGTGGAATTCTTCGTCGCATACGACTGTGGAGGCCAAGTCAGTGGATATATTTAAGACAGAGATACATAGATTCTTGATTAGTACGGGTGTCAGAGGTTATGGGGAGAAGGCAGGAGAATGGGGTTAGGAGGGAGAGATAGATCAGCCATGATTGAATTGCGGAGTAGACTTGATGAGCCAAATTGCCTGATTCTGCCTCTTATGATCTTATGTATATCTGACGTTCCTTTCAGATTTTCCATCCACGTTGCAAGGTTTTCTTTGCCTTTGTGAAATCTGTTATCTGCTTATTTCCAATAAAAATGTTGGGGGATGATTTAATGGACTTAAACCAACAAGCTCACTTGCAGCATGCCATCAGTCTGGTTTCTGTGTTACTGCTGGAGTCCTACTGCCATTCATTACATCAGGGGGGGAATGTCCATTGCAGATCTGAAGAAGGGTTCTGACCAAAATGTCATCTATCTACGTGTCTTTTTTGTTGCTTCAGCATCTGCAGGTCCTTGTCTCCTCGATGATGATGATGGTGATGACACTTTATTTTTCACATGCACCTTGGTGCAGTGAAATCTTTTGTTTCAGACAATAGACAATAGGCAATAGGTGCAGGAGTAGGCCATTCAGCCCTTCGAGCCAGCACCGCCATTCAATGTGATCGTGGCTGATCATCCCCAATCAGTACCCCGTTCCTGCCTACTCCCCATATCCCCTGACTCCGCTATCTTTAAGAGCCCTATCTTTACTCACAAAGGACGCAAAAGAGTCATCACAAAGGCGTCAACAAAGTACAAAACTTACTCCTTCTCACCTATTCCTTCTCTCCAGAGATGCTGCCTGTACCGCTGAGTCACTCCACTATTTAAATCTGCAAAACAAAAGTACCTGCTACAAATCAAAGGGTGCTTAATTCCTACGGGCCAGGGGAAATTGTACTGAGCTTATATATTATATCTTGGAACATGTCATGTTATTTTCATCTTGCAGCGATCCACCACATCTGCTCTGAAAACCCAAATCTATTTCTTCGATATGGATGGCAGGGGTATCAGTGCGATCCCGCTGAGTTACTCCAGCATTTTGTGTCTATCTTTCAGTAATATTGATCCATTCGCGAGCAAGACAAATCGTGAGGGGTGTAGATAAAATGAATGGTCACAATCCTTTTCCCAGGATAGGAAAGTTTAGAACTAGAGGGTATAGGTTTAAAGTGAAGAATAGCTAGTGTGTTTTTCCTATTAAATGAAAGCCGGTAAGACAATCCTGCTACTCGGGACAAAGAAAGTTTCCAAGATGGGGCTTAAAATCTCCATGGGGTCAAAGACAACAAATTAAAACCCTCACCAGTCTGATGAAGGGTCTCGACCTGAAAAGTAATCCATTCCTTCTCTCCAGATATGCTGCCTGTCCCGCTGAGTTACTCCAGCTTTTTGTGTCTATCTTCAGTTTGAACCAGCATCTGCAGTTCCTTTTTGCACAAATTAAAACAGAAGATAGACACAACATGCTGGCGTAGCTCAGCGGGACAGTCAGCATCTCTGGAGAGAAGGAATGGGTAGCATTTTGGGTCGAGATATTTCTTCAAACTGATGTCAGGGAGATTTGCTTCAATATCTGTTGAAAAAAGAAATTAAATTAAAGATTTTAATTCTGTTTAAAATTTAACAAGATTTAAAGAGAATTATTTAATTTCCTCCTCTTTATTTAACAAGATTACTTTGTCGCCTTTTCCTCCTCTCGTCTATGAGAGCTCCCCTACCCACACTTGCTGGTGAATATTCCTTTGGTGCTCGCAGCCTACTCTGTTTACTCTCAGTAATGCAGTAATCTTCAACAAATATTTAAAGTAATTTTGCAATTTACCAATTATATACTGTGGAAAATGGCCAAAAGATGTCAAATGGTGCCGGCGCAGTGGGGCGGTACGGTGTCGCAGCGGTAAACTTGCTGCCTTACAGCGCCAGAGACCCAGGTTCAATCCTGACTACGGGTGCTGCCTGTACTAAATTTGCATGTTCTCCCTGTGAACACGTGGGTTTTCTCCAGGTGCTCCAGTCTCCACCCACACTCTAAAAATGTGCAGGTTAGTTGCTTAATTGCCTAAAATTGTCCCTAGTGTGTGTCGTTAGTGTACGGGGTGATCGCTGGTTGGCATGGACTCGGTGGGCCGAAAAGCCTGTTCCACGCTGCATCTCTAAAGTCTACAATCTAAATATCAGGTTTGTCTCTGAAAGCTATGTTGAAGTAATGCCTTAGAACAAGCAACTTGATCAATGCTGTTTCGCGGGCATAGTGCACAAACTATTGATGGGAAATGAGCAAATTCCCAGCAGAAATTGATGAGATATAAATGCGATGGTGGAGCTGATTCCAGGAACAACAAGCTCTCTCCATCAATGACATGTGTTGATCGTAGACACTCAGCCTCAGCACATTGTTAGAATTCATGTAACATCAGTGGTGCAACGGTGGAGGTGCTGCCTCACAGCGCCAGAGACCTGCGTTCGATCCCGACCACGGGTTTCGTCTGAACGGATTTTTAACGTTCTCCCCATGACCTGCATGGGTTTTCTCCAAGATCTTTGGTTTCCTCCCACACTCCAAAGACATACAGGTTTATAGGCTAAGGTAGACAAAAATGCTGGAGAAACTCAGCGGGCGAGGCAGCATCTATGGAGCTCCATTTCCTTTGCTCCATAGACGCTGCCTCACCCGCTGCGTTTCTCCAGCATTTGTGTCTACCTTTGATTTTCCAGCATCTGCAGTCCCTTCTTAAACAAGTTTGTAGGTTAATTGTCTTGGTATAAATGTAAATTGACACGAGTGTGTGCAGGGTAGTGTTGATGTGTGGGGATCGCTGGTCGGCGAGGACTCGGTGGACGGAAGGGCTTGTTTCCGTGCTGTATCTCTAAACTAAACTAAATCTGCAAAGAGCCCATCTCAAAGAAAATAATTGCCATTCAGTATTAGCTGCTTCATTATTGAAAGCATGTGATACTTTTTTTTCCCCTTTGGAAGGCAAAAATATATACATTGATGATTAAATGTCGTCATTAAAATCTTGGAGCATTCTGATGGGCTCATCTTTATAGGTGTTTTATGAGGACAGTTAAACGTACAAGGGTAATTGGCCTCGACATTTCTTTGTATGGCCAAGGTATAATTCCCCAGCATGATGGATAAATAATTTAATTTGTAAATTATTTGCCTAAAATTGATGTTTCCTTTTAACTCATGTGAACCAATGATTTAGTTAAACGTTTAGTTTTTAATTTGGTATAGATATCTGAAAAAAATCAAATTAAATTAAGCTTTGCTATGTTACTTTCTCAGACATGCAGACTTGCACAAAATATTTCAAATATAGTCAAATCAAAGTCCTATACAACTGCAACATGATTTCTTATAGTCCATGCCCTGACCTTCAATGCCGTGAAGCCAAGTATACATGTGTCTTCTTTATCACTCTATCTACTAATCTTCGTGAAGCTATGGAGTGGGACCCCCACGATCCTTATATAGATCGGTGCTGTTGAGGGTCCTGCCCCAAACTGTATACTTTCCCCTTACAATTTAGTTCCCAAAGTGCAACACCTCACAGACCAAACTGCCCCTGCCATTTCTCTGCCCATCGCTATAAGTGCTCTATATCCTATTGTATCCTTTGACAGGCTTTTACCCTATATGTAATTCAACCTTTTTTTGGTGTTGTCTGCAAACCAATTGTGTTGTCTTACTAGCCAATCCATCTACATTTTCATCCAAGTCATTTAGATACACGTCCATCACCGGTTTTCCGGCAATTGGTGATCCGGCACCTCCTTTATTCCCCGAAAGGGCTGTGCCCAGGCCAGGTGAGGCTGCCGATCTCGACCTCATCGGGACTTCCGCGCCGATCGGTGGGTCAAATTTGCCCCCTTTCAGCCAGGGCTCTGGAACTCTGGCCCGGCTTGAGCCGACAGATCTGTTCCCATAGCCGACTTCTGAGGCCAAATTTGCCGGTAACTTGGCCCCTCGGTGGCCTTGACGGACTGTCAAATAGAAACATAGAAAATAGGGGCAGGAGGAGGCCATTCGGCCCTTCGAGCCAGCACCGCCATTCATTGTGATCATGGCTGATCGTCCCCAATCAATAACCCATGCCTGCCTTCTACCCATATCCTTTGATTCCACTGTCCCCTAGAGCTCTATCTAAATCATGGCTTACGAAATGACTTACGAAAGTCCATGGAGCCAACATCCTCTGCCGCACAATCATCAATCCTCTCCTCAAAAAACTCAATCAATTTTGTTGGACATGACCAGCCTCGCATCAAGTTATGCTGACTGTTCCCAATCAGCCCACTCTGTTCCAAATTCAAGTAAATCGTACCTCATAGAATTATGTCCAGTGACTTCCTTACCACTGATGTGTGGCTCACTGGCCTATAATTTCCTGGATTATACCTAGTTTTCTTCTTAAGTAAAGGAACAACACTCTGCAGCATGGTGGCACAGAGGTGGAGTCACTGCCTTACAGCGTCAGAGACCCGGGTTCAATCCTGACGATGGGTGCGCTTGTCTATACGGAGTTTGTAACTTCACCCCGTGCCCTGCGTGGATTTTTTCCGAGATCTTCGGTTCCAACAACACTTCAAAAACGTACAAGTTTGCAGGTTAATTGGGTTGGTATAAGTGTAAATTGTCCCTAGCGTGTTTAGAGTAGTGTTAATGTGCGTGGATCGCTGGTCGGTGTGAACTCGATGGGCTGAAGAGCCTGTTTCCCCGCTGTATCTCTAAAACTAAAACTGGCTGTTCTCCAGTCCTCCGGTGCCTTGCCGCTGAACAGAGGGTTACAAGGTCCCCGATATCCTGTCTCTTGCCTCCACCAATAGCCTGGGATGGAGCCCTTCAGGCCACCAAAACACTTTTCATTTCCAACTTGATCTCAAAATGCCCATGCATATGAGTGGTGGTTGGCAGATTTTTGGCTGCTATAAATTACCCCTAGGAGAGATGGGTGAAGATTCGACAGGAAGAAGGGACCCGACCCGAAACATCACCCATTCCTTCTCTCCACAGATGCTCCCTGTCCCGCTGAGTTACTCCAGTTTTTTGTGTCCATCTTCGACATTTGAGAAAGGTTGGCTGCAGGGAGTCCATGGAGCCAACATCCTCTGCCGCACCATCATCAATCCTCTCCTCAAAAAACTCAATCAATTTTGTTGGACATGACCAGCCTCGCATCAAGTTATGCTGACTGTTCCCAATCAGCCCACTCTGTTCCAAATTCAAGTAAATCGTACCTCATAGAATTATGTCCAGTGACTTCCTTACCACTGATGTGTGGCTCACTGGCCTATAATTTCCTGGATTATACCTAGTTTTCTTCTTAAGTAAAGGAACAACACTCTGCAGCATGGTGGCACAGAGGTGGAGTCACTGCCTTACAGCGTCAGAGACCCGGGATCAATCCTGACGATGGGTGCGCTTGTCTATACGGAGTTTGTAACTTCACCCCGTGCCCTGCGTGGATTTTTTCCGAGATCTTCGGTTCCAACAACACTTCAAAAACGTACAAGTTTGCAGGTTAATTGGGTTGGTATAAGTGTAAATTGTCCCTAGCGTGTTTAGAGTAGTGTTAATGTGCGTGGATCGCTGGTCGGTGTGAACTCGATGGGCTGAAGAGCCTGTTTCCCCGCTGTATCTCTAAAACTAAAACTGGCTGTTCTCCAGTCCTCCGGTGCCTTGCCGCTGAACAGAGGGTTACAAGGTCCCCGATATCCTGTCTCTTGCCTCCACCAATAGCCTGGGATGGAGCCCTTCAGGCCACCAAAACACTTTTCATTTCCAACTTGATCTCAAAATGCCCATGCATATGAGTGGTGGTTGGCAGATTTTTGGCTGCTATAAATTACCCCTAGGAGAGATGGGTGAAGATTCGACAGGAAGAAGGGACCCGACCCGAAACATCACCCATTCCTTCTCTCCACAGATGCTCCCTGTCCCGCTGAGTTACTCCAGTTTTTTGTGTCCATCTTCGACATTTGAGAAAGGTTGGCTGCAGGGAGTCCATGGAGCCAACATCCTCTGCCGCACCATCATCAATCCTCTCCTCAAAAAACTCAATCAATTTTGTTGGACATGACCAGCCTCGCATCAAGTTATGCTGACTGTTCCCAATCAGCCCACTCTGTTCCAAATTCAAGTAAATCGTACCTCATAGAATTATGTCCAGTGACTTCCTTACCACTGATGTGTGGCTCACTGGCCTATAATTTCCTGGATTATACCTAGTTTTCTTCTTAAGTAAAGGAACAACACTCTGCAGCATGGTGGCACAGAGGTGGAGTCACTGCCTTACAGCGTCAGAGGCCCGGGTTCAATCCTGACGATGGGTGCGCTTGTCTATACGGAGTTTGTAACTTCACCCCGTGCCCTGCGTGGATTTTTTCCGAGATCTTCGGTTCCAACAACACTTCAAAAACGTACAAGTTTGCAGGTTAATTGGGTTGGTATAAGTGTAAATTGTCCCTAGCGTGTTTAGAGTAGTGTTAATGTGCATGGATCGCTGGTCGGTGTGAACTCGATGGGCTGAAGAGCCTGTTTCCCCGCTGTATCTCTAAAACTAAAACTGGCTGTTCTCCAGTCCTCCGGTGCCTTGCCGCTGAACAGAGGGTTACAAGGTCCCCGATATCCTGTCTCTTGCCTCCACCAATAGCCTGGGATGGAGCCCTTCAGGCCACCAAAACACTTTTCATTTCCAACTTGATCTCAAAATGCCCATGCATATGAGTGGTGGTTGGCAGATTTTTGGCTGCTATAAATTACCCCTAGGAGAGATGGGTGAAGATTCGACAGGAAGAAGGGACCCGACCCGAAACATCACCCATTCCTTCTCTCCACAGATGCTCCCTGTCCCGCTGAGTTACTCCAGTTTTTTGTGTCCATCTTCGACATTTGAGAAAGGTTGGCTGCAGGGAAATAAGTGGGGGGGAGTGGGGTTGACATGATTATTCGAGAAACCAGAATAACAAATGTTCCCATTAAGAATATAATGAGAAATGTGTAGAAACGATGAGACTATGAGAGATTAAATTCACCATGGTACAAATAATACAACCCTTGGTCAGATGATTTGAAGATTAAAGACCTCAGACATGGCAAACAAATGGTGGTACGCGGGACAGCAGTGTTCCTGACTTCCAATAGGCTTCTGAGTCCTGGTACTGCGAGCAAGAATCAATGGTCAAGAATGTTTTATTGTCATATGTCCCAGATAAAACAATGGCATTCTGACTTGCAGCAGCACAACAGAATATGTGAACAGAGTAAACACCGAGGCATTGTAAAAAACAGCACCATATAATTCTCCAAACTTCACTGGAAAAACGGGCCAACCAACATCATTGCCATCTCCACGGTCAACATTGCCAATCAAAAGGACTCAGTTACATCCAAGTCAACTACACTGGGGACATTGTTCAAATGCTCAATATCAGCTTCTTGACATAGCCACAGTACTCCCAGCTCCGCAAGGAGGAGGGACACATTACCAAGCAGACTGAGCAAAAGATACCAGAATATGCTCAAGGATTCCTTGAAGAAATGCATGTTGCTCAATGGCTCTCTGGTCCATGACCTCTCAAGAGTAAAGAACGACTATTAGGGATGAAACTGAGAACCTTAGTCATAGAGACATATAGTATGGAAACAGGCCTTTCGGCCCAACTTGTCCATGTCAACCAAGATGCATTATCCATACTAGTCTCACCTGTCTGTGTTTGGCCCATATCCATAAGGTCATGTGATAGGAGTAGAATTAGGCCATTCTGCCTCTCCAGTCTACTCCGCCATTCAATCATGGCTGATCAATCTCACCCTCCGAACCCCATTCTCCTGCCTTCTCCCCATAACCTCTGACACACTAATCAAGAATCTATCTCTGCCTTAAAAAATATCCATTGCCTTGGCCTCCACAGCTTTCTGTGGCAAAGAATTCCACAGATTCACCTCCCTTTGACTAAAGAAATTCCTTCTCATCTCCCTCCAAAAGGAACGTCCTTTAATTCTAAGGCTATGCCTTCCGGTCCAAGACGCTCCCACTAGTGGAAACATCCTCTCCACATCCACTCTATCCAAGCCTTTCACTATCTGGTAACTTTCAATGATGTGGCCCGTCATCCTTCTCAACTCCAGCAATTAGAGGCCCTGTGCCATCAAACGCTCATCATATTTTAACCCAATCATTTCAGATCCAACTAGGGTCTGTACAATGAGGTGACGTTATAGTGGAACTGTGTACTTTTCATCATGGTATTCAATACAGAATCAACTGAACCATCCTTCCACAACCAGAGAGCAGTGCTGAAATACTATCTACCTCATTGGTGACCCTCGGAATGTCCTTGATCGTTCTGGGCTGGCTTTACCTTGCACTAAATGTTATTCCTTCATCATGCATCTATACGCTGTAAATGGCTCGATTGTAATCGTGTGTTGTGTTTCCGCAGACTGGTTAGCATGCAACAAAAGCTTTTCAGAATTCAAGGACGTTCCATTAAGAGGGAGTTGAGGAGGAATTTCTTTAGTCAAAGGGTGGTGAATGTGGAATTATTTGCCACAGAAAGCTGTGGAGGCCAAGGCAATGGATATTTTTAAGGCAGAGATAGATAGATTCCTGATTAGTGTGTCAGAGGCTATGGGGAGAAGGCAGGAGAATGGGGTTAGGAGGGCGAGATTTCACACTACCCCGGTGCATATGACGACAAACTAAACCGAACAATACAGGCCAACCTTTTGACTTTCCGCTACTTTCCTGAATCTAGCGGAACATCGGGATGAAAACATTTCATTGGTTGTAAATATGTCAAAAATAAAACCGCTTGACATCTTGTAAACTGGCAGGTCAGTCATTTTGCTCAAATGAATTGCTGAGGGTGTCAAGTTATACCATGATAGCTAGCAAAGCATGTCAAACAGCTGAAAGAGCACCACTGATATTTTATGTGAAACTATTATTCACAAAAGTACTTAACAGTCTGCGAGCCTCCAGAACCCCAGAGCTATTCACAATATAACTTCAAATACCAAGCACAACAATTCAAGGGTCGCTGACGGGTGCCGTGCTTGCCGGAATCCTAGTTTGCTCAGAATCCGGTTTTCCGAATATTGCAACATGTGCAACTGGTATCTCCGATATCCATTACACCTGCTCCATGTTTGGAAGAGGTGCAGGAAGGACCTGCAGGTGCTGGTTTACACTGAAGATCGACACAAAACGCTGGAGTAGCTCTGCGGGTCAGGGCGGCATCTCTGGAGAGAAGGAATAGGTGGCGTTTCGGGGTCGAGGCGAGTTTAGAAAAATGAGGGTGGGACCTCGTTGAAACATGCAGAATAGCGAAAGGCTTGGATAGAGTGGATGTGGAGAGGATGTTTCCACTAGTGGGAGAGTCTAGGACTAGATGTCACAGCCGCAGAATTAGCGGACGTTCTTTTCGGAAGGAGATAAAGAAAAATGTATTTAGTCAGACGGTGGCGATTCTGTGGAATTATTTGCCACAGAAAGCTGTGGAGACAAAGTCAGTGGATATTTTTAAGGCAGATATTGATAGATTCTTGATTAGTACGGGTGTTACAGGTTATTCGATACGATACAATAGAACATTATTTATCCCAGGAGGGAACTTGATCTGCCAACAGTCATATAAACAAAAAATACATGAAACTTGAAATTAAAATGACGAGTGGAAAGGCTTGTGGATGCGCAAAGATTGAGGGGGGGGAGGAGGACGGGGGGAGGGGAGTCAGACTCAGTATACCCCACGACAGACGGGGAAGGAGTTGTAAAGTTTGATAGCCACAGGGAATGAAGGATCTCCTGTGGCGTTCCGTGCTGCATCTTGGTGGAACCAGTCTGTTGCTGAAGGTGCTCCTCAGGTTGACCAGTGTGTCATGGAAGGGGTGATCTGTATTGTCCAGGATGCTCCGCAGTTTGAGGAGCATCCTCCCCTCCAAGACCACCTGCAGTGAATCCAACTCCGCCCCCAGGACGGAGCCAGTCTTCCTGATGAGTTTGTTGATCCTATTTGGGGAAGAGGCAGGAGAATGGGGTTAGGAGGGAGAGATAGATCAGCCACGATTCAATGGCGGAGTAGACTTGAAGAGCCAAATGGCCTAATTATACTCCTATTCCTTATGCCCTTAGGAACTTCAGACTGAGAGTCAGGAGAAAGGGATATGAGAGATATAGAAGGGAAATAGAGCAAATGAATGAAAGATTGTGGGGGCACCCGGTGGTGGGGCCTCAGCAGTCACGTGACCCAAGCCCCTAGCTACACGAACCCTCAGCAGTCGGGGGTTGGGTCACGTGATTGGGCAATGGCAGAGAGGAGTTGTCACTGGGTATAGGGGTGTGTCCTGGTATATATAACGAACCCCCGGACAACCCTCTCTCTTCTCTTCTCTCTCTCTCTCTCCTACTTCGAGCTGACCAGCTCTGTTCTCTCTAGGGGTGAGTGTCCTTCCACCTCAGCAGGAGCTCAGCTCGAGCCCACGAGGCAACAGCCTCCCAGCAGCAACAACAACTTGTTAGAGAACCAACCTGTATGTATAACAAGCCTTTTATGCCTGAATAAAGTAACCCATTTGTTCACCACGTTTCATGCCTCTACAAGATAAGCAAAAAGCAATGATGAGCAATTTCTTGATCATTGTGTTAATATGGACCAAATTAAAGACACCATAACATGGAGGATCCCTGCATTTGTCAGCATTGCTTAACCTTTGTCAGTGGAAATTTACAGGCTGTGGATGGCGCCAGCCAGTCTAAGCCTTGGATTGATAAGCAGACTGTAAGAGATCCAGGTGTTCTCCTCATTTCTCCTTAATTGATAATATGTATTAAAACTCTGTAAATAAGCTTAAATGCATTGATATGATTGGTTTGCTGCAAAGGAATTGTAAATAGTGTAAATAATGTTGCAAGACAGTTACCCTGCTGTTTGTTGATTGGCCAAAGTGTTAAGCCCTGACAGGAGTGTTGTGAATTCCAGGGGAAATGTTGCATTATTCAGTTAGTTAGATTCCTTCTAGAAGCTTCTCCAAGAAGCAATGTATGGGAGACTCTGTAATTGATTTAGGGAACTGTCATTAATGTATTGATGTGATTAATATGTTTGATTGGACAGTAAAGAGACCACCCCTTTGTAGTTCTGCCCCTCAGGGTTCGTGGATCTATAAAAGGTGGCTCCATCTTGGATTGGGGTCGATCTTCTGGAAGTGCACTTGGGAATGCATGACCTTTTGTAGTGTTTCTGCTTGCACGAGGCTGAAGGGCTTGGCTAGGCCGAGACAAGGATCGAACCCGCGGTGGTTTAGGTATCGTATAGGGGAATTTGCTGTTCAATATAAAAATAAAGTTTAGTTGTTCCAAGATACAAGATACAAGATACATGTATTTGTCACCTGTGCCAATTGGCACAGTGAAGTGAAATCACCATACAGCCATACAGTAAAAAATAAAGAATATAACATGGAGTTGATAGAATTCAACATAAAACATCTCCACACAGCAGAATCAAAGTTTTCCACTGTGAGGGAAGGCACCAATGTCAGTCTCTTTATCAGATGTTCCTCACTGTTCACCCGTGGTCGGGGCCTCCCCAAGGTCTCCGCAGTCGCCACTACGGGTGGCCTGAGGTTCAGGCCCCCTCGCCGGGGTGATCTATGTCCGACGTCAGGGCTGGGGGATGTCCTCAGTGGCCTGGACCTCGAGTCGGCCACCTCCTACCGGAGCCCGCGGCTCCCAAAGCCCACAGGCCGCGCCAGGTGGAGATGCAACGCTGGCAGCCCTCGGCAAAGGGCCCCAGGACTCCACGGAGTTGTTCAGTGCCGCCCACGTTGGAAACTCTCCAAACCAGAGCTCCACAATGTTGGAGCAGCGGCCCAACGCTCCGGAGCCCCAAACGGCGACCCAGGTAGCCATCACCCGCTCCAAGGTGAATCCAGCGCCGCCGCCGCCACTGTTGCAGCTCTGGTCCGGTTCCCGGTCCCCGGCAGGAAAGGCTGCTCCGATCCAGCTGGTAGGCCGCGAGGTGGGGGGCGAGGACGCGACTCGGAGAAATAGTCGAGTCCCTGCCAGGAAGCGACTGGGAGTTAGTTTCCCCCTTACCCTGCCCCCCTCCCCCACATATAAAAGTTAAAGACTAAAAATTAAAAAAAGGATGGAAAAACAAACGGGCTGCAGGCAGAGACTGCTGTCAGTGCAGTGCCCTTAGTGACCCCAGTGCTTGACTCAGTGTTTTTTGACTGAGGGGGGTAAGCTTGAGAGGAGCTTATTTACAATCGTTGCTTTTTGCGTATCTTTCATTGATTTGATCTATTTACCTTCTACATCACTTGTTTCCAAATTACCAACGTGGACGTACTTTGAGGCATTGAGAGGTGTTTCATTTATCCAGAAAACCTGAGAAACATGGCCAATCTGCAGAAATAAAGGCTTCGGATGTGAACTGGTCGATTCTACATATCTAAGCTTTGTCCTTTCCTACGACTCATCCACTAATATATCCAGACTGGATGTCCAGATAGAGAAGGTGAACAATTTTATCGTAGCTCTTTATCTCAATATCACCAGAAAAAAGTAAGGATTATTTATGTATAGAACGGAACTGCTGATGCTGGTTTGAACCAAAGATAGGCACAAAATGCTGGAGTAACTCAGCAGGACCGGCAGCATCTCTGGAGAGAAGATATCGGTGACATTTCGGATTGATAGAAACTTCACCTCAAGTCAAGTCAAGTTTTATTCGTCACTTGCACATCAAGTGCAGTGCAATGAATTTGCCAGCAGCGGTGCAATAAAAAAAGAACACACAATACATAATAAAAATTTAACGCAAACATCCATCACAGCATTCATCACTGTGATGGAAGGCATCCTTCATTTCCCCCCCCTGGTCGAGACCACAACCTATTCCTTCTCTCCTGCTGAGTTTGTGTCTATCATTTGCAGTACCTGCTACAAATTCTCTACCTCAGTAGGCAGTGGAGGCCGATTCTTTGGATGCTTTCAAGAGAGACTTAGATAGAACTCTTAAAGATAGCGGAGTCAAGGGATATGGGGAGAAGGCAGGAACAGGGTACTGATTGTGGATGATCAGCCATGATCACTTTGAATGGCGGTGCTGGATCGAAGGGCCGAATGGCCTACTCCTGCACCGATTGCCTATTGTATCTATGTAAATCAAAAGGTGCTTCATTCCTCCGGGCCGGGGGAAATAGTACTGAGCTTACAGCATACCGCAATATCTGATGTCTCAGAAGATGTCACGTTATTTGCATCTTGCAGCGATCCACCACACCTGCTCTGATAACCCAAATCTATTTCTTCGATATGGATGACAGGGGAATCAGTGCTATCTCCCAGTCATGACTTACAATTTCAGCATGTCATGCAGACAGATGGATTTCATGTATGTGACAAGGCAGCCAAAGTGTATTCTGAAATCTCATCGAAGATGCCCAGGGAAAGCTGATGAAGTATGCATGCTTGATGCAATATGCATCAGCATGATGCTCCACCATATCTCAGCTGAGTTTTTCATCGTAACGATGTGCAGGAAAGGAAAGTTGTGAAATCTTGAACTTGAAGGAGATAGTGACAGTGAGGATGATTCAACATCCCAAATGGGATGGGTGGATGGATGGAGCGATTGATTGAAAGATTCAGCATAGAAGCAGATCCTTCTAGCAATGTTACAAAATTTTGAGATTTAAAAAATCAAGTCTGCAATTTATCCCATCAGATAAAGCATAAAAAGAAGTTTAATTTGACACTAATTCACGTTCATATCTTCAGTATTAAGAAAGTTATGGCCATTTTCATACTCAGAAATTAGCATCTTGCTCCCCATTGCCTTTCAATTGACTTAACTCAAAAGCTGTGATCTGGAAAAGTCAAAAGCCCATAACTTTCTTAAAAAATAAGAGAACTCAATGAAATTTTCAGTTATTATAGATTGAAGCATTCTGAAACAAATATGAAACAATCTTACTTGGATGACCTGAAATTAAAGCATATAATTAGTTAGTTATCTAATTGTAGCTAATTACAAAATTCAATGAGTAGATCTAAACATCTATCCATTTCTTAAGAAAAGATAAACTTTTTTTTAATTGCCTAAGTGTCCAAATAACATTCACACAATAATCCACAATATAACATAATTTTTAAATCTCATTTTCATGATTTTCTGGGCCAAATGGAAGGAATTTAGTGTTTGATTCCTGTAAATTAATGGCCATTTAAATCAACTAGCGAGTGGGTTTTAGTGGAATGCGGTGGATTGGAACATTGCGGTTAGCGGTGAAGTCGGGGGGAAAAATACTGTTTGTTCATACATTTTTTTGGACCCCATTTCGCAACATGAAAATATTATTAAAGCCTCCCGAAAAAGCAACTTTTAATATAAAAATAAACTATTTACCTTTTTTTCTCCCCTACGCAAACTCCTTCCGGTTGTCAGTGCTCACGGCTTTTGAAGGTGATTTTTAAATTACTCTAGTTAATAAATAATTTAGAGTAATTTAAAAATACCTTCATTCATGAAATGTCGGAGCGATTTTTCTTCCTCAACCAAATCGCCCGACATTCATCGATTTGTCCTGCCTGTGGAAATACGGCACTTTAAGCCCGCCCCCCTCTGAAAGGCGCCAAAGTCGCGCACACGGGGAGCGGCAGAACTGCAGCGCTGCTCAAGGTAAGTTTTGCAACATACCTAATCCTTCGGCTCACTAACCATCGATCGATCACCCAGTCACATGAGTTTTATGTTACCTCACTTTCCTCTCTGCTCCATACACACTGGGCGGCACGGAGGCGCAGACGTTGAGTTGCTGCCTCACAGCACCAGAGACCCGGGTTCGATCCTGACTGTGGGTAATGTCTGCATGGAGTTTGTACATTCTCCCCGTGACCTGACTTGGGTTTACCCCGGGTGCGTCGGTTTCCTCCCACATACCAAAGACGTACAGGTTAGTAGGTGAATTTTCTTCGGTAAAAAAAGTATGGAGAATGCTGATCGGCACGGACTCGGTGGGCCGAAGGGCCTGTTTCCATGCTGTATCTCAAAACTAAAAACTAATCTAGGGGCAATTTTACGGAGGCCTACAACCCCACGTCTTTGATATGTGGAGGGAAACAGGAGGAAACCTATGCGGTCACAGGGGTCTTAGGGGAAAGGGGCAGGAGAAATGGATTAGCACATGGTGTAGAGGGGAGGGGGTGTCACGGCAAGGGGGGGGGGAGTGAGAGGGCTTCTTTAAATGGAAATAAATCAATATTTAGACAATTTGGTTTGGTTTAGATATAAGGCAAGGAAACAGGCCCTTCGGCCCATCATCACGTCAACCATCAATTACCCGTTCAACTATTTCTTGCTTTCCCATCTACTCGCTACACACTCGGGGCAATTTACAGAGGCCAATTAAGCTACATTTCATCAGCTCCCTCCAAGGCAACTGCATGGTTCACAGTGTACGCTGGATGTGGTTCCAATAATAACCAGAGCAAAGCTTTCCCATCTTACACTCTACACCTCTTGCAGAAAGACTAATACACCAATTGCTTTCACATTTCTTTGCTGTATCCTCATAGCATTATCCACAAGGACACGCAATGTCTTCCGAGCCTGACTGTTCTCTCACCCTCATAAATAATCAGCTTGTTCTTACTCCGAACAAAGGAGACAATTTTACTTTCCACATTATGCTCCATCTGCCACCATCCACACCCCTTTGCAGCCTCTTTAAATCCTCCTTGGTGTTGACCTTTGCACCAGTCATAAGATCATAACTGATAGGAGCAGAATTAGGCCCATCACGTCCACTCCGCCATTCAATCATGGCTGACCTATCTCGCCCTCCTTACCCCATTCCCCCACCTTCTCCCCATTACCCCTGACACCCATACTAATCAAGAATCTATCTATCACTACCTTAGAAATATCCATTGACGTGGCCTCCACAGCCTTCAGTGGCAACGAATTCCACAGATTCTCCACCCTCTGAGTAAAGAAATTCATCATCTCGTTCCTAAAGGAACATCCTTCAATTCGGAGGTTATGATCTCTCGCCCTAGACTCCCACCAGTGGAAACATCCTCTCCACATCCACTCTATCCAGGCCTTTCACTATTCTGTAAGCTTCAATGGGGTCCCCCCCTCATCCTTCTGAACTCCAGCGAGTACAGGCCCAATGCCGTCAAATGCTCGGGAAGCTCTGGTGTATTTCATTTAGAAACATAGAAACATAGAAAAATAGGTGCAGGAGTAAGCCATTCGGCCCTTCAAGCCTGCACCACCATTCAATATGATCATGGCTGATCATCCAACTCAGTATCCCATACCTGCCTTCTCTCCATACCCCCTGATCCCTTTAGCCACAAGAGCCACATCCAACTCCCTCTTGAATATAGCCAATGAACTGGCCTCGACGACATCCTGTGGCAGAGAATTCCAGAGACTCACCACTCTCTGTGTAAAGAATGTTTTCCTCATCTCGGTCCTAAAGGAATTCCCCCTTATCCTTAGACTGTGACCCCTTGTTCTGGACTCCCCCAACATCGGGAACAATCTTCCTGCATCTGGCTTGTCCAACCCCTTAAGAATTTTGTAAGTTTCTATAAGATCCCCCCTCAATCTTCTAAATTCCAGTGAGTACAAGCCGAGTCTATCCAGTCTTTCTTCACATGAAAGTCTGAAGTCTGAAATTTCCTTGCACCCACTTGTTACCGATATAACCTGTATACAGTAGAGATCCAAACACTGATCCCAACAACACTCCCGTTAGTTACAGCCTGCCATCTTGAAGATGACCTGTTCTTTCAAAACCAATCATCAGTCCATACTAAGGTATCACTGCACATGTCATCCACAATGCAAGAAAGATGGCAGTCAGAAAATAGTCTGAAGAAGGGTCTCGACCCGAAACGTCACCCATTCCTTCTCTCCAGAGATGATGCCTGCCCCGCTGAGTTACTCCAGCTTTTTGTGCCCATCTTCAGAACTCTAGGCCAGAGAAAATGTCATTGAGAAAATGCAGGAATCCATTATTTTAAGTATGGGACATTAACAAGATCATAAAACAAACAAGTCCAATGAACATGTTTAATGAAAGGGAGATAATTTTTGACTAATTTATTAGTGTTCCTTTAGCACATAACGAGCAAGGTGAGTTAAGAGTCGAGTAGAGTTACTCAGTAGTTGGATTTCCAAATGGCATTCAATAAGTCTCCATATAAAAGCTAAGAGGCACTGGGGGAGAACATATTAACAAAGTCAGAGGACTGATCAATTATTCTGAGGGCACCAAATATCTCCACTTGGCATTTACTTTACTTTAGACTTTAGAGATACAGCACGGAAACAGGCCAAGTTCACACCGACCAGCGATCACCTCATACACTAGCCTTATCCTACACACTGGAGACAATTTCCAACGTTTGTGGAGAAGCCAATTAACCTGTACATATTTGGAGTGTGGGAGGAAACCAGAGCAGCTGGAGAAAACCCACGCAGTCACATGGAGAACGTGCAAACTCGGTACAGACACCACCCACAGTTGGGATCGAACCCAGGTCTCTGGCGCTGTAAAGGGCCTGTCCTACAAGCATGCAACTCCATGCGATGAGCGCGATCAAACTAGAAGCGGTGGCCGCACGGAGGTTGGGTGATCCCCTGTACAGGGCCGTTCCCACCAGCATGCGCTTGCATGCGGCAAGCGCGACCAAACCAGCAGCGGGGGCCGCGCGGAGGTCGGGTGAGTGGTGCAACGCGGCGCAAAGGGAGGCGAACTTGGAGCGAAGTCTTAAGGTAAGTTCAGCAGGACAGAGAGGAGCACACAGAGAGGGGCACAGAGGCACACACACAGGGGGCCACGGAGCCACACACATAGAGGGTCACGGAGGCACCTACAGATAGGTTCACGGAGGCACGATGTCAAGGCGGTGTGTCATGCGTCGAGGCGACTGTGAGCCGACAAGCCATTGCCGCGCGGAATTTTTGAACATAGTCAGTTTTTCGGAGCCCCGCGCGATGTCGGGACGAACTCCACACAATTCCGCACGGCTCCGGCGATCGAAGTGGGACCGGCCCCGCGACGCCGGACGGCTCAAGCGACCACGTTAGGTCGCGCTCATCGCATGGAGTTGCATGCTTGTAGGACAGGCCCTTCAGGCAGCCAATCGACCGCTGAGCCACCGTGCCACCCTGCATTAATGACATAGCTGAAAGTATCAAGTGTACTGTTGATACAATTACTGGTGGGACAGGAAGTTATCAGTGTGACTATAAATAGGTCACTGTGCTATAAATAGATTGGTGAGTGGGTAAAACTTGGCCTATAGTCAAAAACATGATTTAGCCACATTGGTAGAAAGAATTGCAAAGCAGAACAATGCTTCAAAGGTGATTCCGGAGAATGCTGCTGTGGAGAGGGATTAGGATGTCCTTTAATGTGACATACAACATTTCAGCACACTGGTGCAGAAAGCAATCAAGAATGCAAATTGAATATTAGATTGTACCCCAAAGGGAAAGAAATATAACAGGGAGAATTCATGCTAACATATTTAAACCTGTAGTAGTGAGTACACCTTTGGTCTTTTTCAAGATGTTTTTAGTTTTACAGTGTGGAAACAGGCCCTTCCGATCAATTGTCTGAAGAAGGGTCTCGACCCAAAACGTCACCCATTTCTTCTCTCCCGAGATGGTGCCTCTCCCGCTGAGTTACTCCAGCATTTTGTGTCTATTTTCACATGCTAAACACTTGGTTCGATTTTACAGAATCCAATTAACCTAGAAACCTGCATGTCTTTGGAGTGTGGGAGGAAGCCGGGTCTCTGGCGCTGTGAGGCAGCAACTAGAAACGTAGAAACATAGAAAATAGGTGCAGGGGGAGGCCATTCGACCCTTTGAGCCAGCACCGCCATTTATTCTGATTATGGCTGATCGTCCCCTATCAATGCCTGCCTTCTCCCCATATCCCTTGACTCCACTAGCCCCTAGAGCTCTATCTAACTCTCTCTGAAATCCATCCAGTGATTTGCCTTCCACTGCCCTCCATAGGGAATTCCATAAATTCACAACTCTCTAGGTGAAAAAGTTTTTTCTCACCTCAGTCTTAAATGATCTCCTCTTTATTCTAAGACTGTGGCCCCCTGGTTCTGGACTCGCCCAACATTGGGGACATTTTTCCTGCATCTAGCTTGTCCAGTCCTTTTATAATTTTATATGTTTCTATAAGAAGTCCCCTCATCCTTCTAAACTCCAGTGAATACAAGCCTAGTCTTTTCAATCTTTCCTCATATGACAGTCCCACCATCCCAGGGGTCAACTCTATCGCTGCGCCACCATGCCACCTATGTCCTTAATTCGAGATAGTTCAGAGGGTGTTCACCCTTTGACTGGAGGATCAAGGAGTTATCGATGGTGGGAAGCTTGAGCAGGTTGGATTTAGATTCATCGGGGATTGGTAGAATGCAACAAGATTCGGACGGGGTCAGACAGTGCTGAAAATACTTTTCTTCTTCGGGAGGTGGGACTGGTGGGGGGGGGGGGGGAGGTGTTTGGGGAGAGAGGGAGGATGAGAATATAAGCTTGATAACACGAGGTTGCCCATTTAAGACTGTGGATAATCTTTTTGTCTCAGTACAAAAGAGAGTTAGGGGCATGAACTGCTGAACACATTGTGTACAGTACTGGTTGCCTCATTAGAGGAAGATTGGGATTGGGTGGAGTGGGTGGAGAAGAGGTTTGCCAGGTAGCTGGACGCAACGTGCTGGAGTAACCCAGCGGGTGAGGCAGCATCTCTGTAGTAAAAAGACGCGTGTCGATTCAGGTCGTGACCCTTCTTCGGACTTGACCAGGAAGCTGCCTGGAATCAAAGATATTAGTTGTCGGCACAGGTTGGACAAAGTTGGATTGTTTTCCCTTGCAGTGTCGGAGGATGAGGGGGGGTGGGGGGGGGGCGGGGTCTGATAGAAGTTTCTAAAATTATAAGACATTCATAAAGAAGAGAGGCAGAACCTTTCACAGGGAAGAAATAGTAAATACTAGGGCAGAGCATCGATGTCAGAAGGGGCAAGTTTAAAGGACAAAAAAAACATAAAGTGCTGGAATGACTCTGTGGAGGACATGATTAGGCGATGCTACGCGTTGGGACCCTTCTTCAGCTAAGTTTAAAGGAGCTTAGGCTCAGCACCCCAGTCCTCCAACACAATATTCCACCACTCATCCATACATGAGTTATTTATTTTTTTCATTACTTTGCAAAAATTTCTGAAGACCTGTTTTTGCTCCTTCATTCTGGGGTAGATTAATCAATTTTAACATAAGGCTGTAACGTAACAAAAATGTGGATACTTTCTGAAATCACTGTACTTGAGACAAGGAATTAAAGTGACGAGTGGAAAGGATTAGGGATGTGCAAGTATTTTTTTTTGTGGGGGGGGGGGGGTTCAGGGGGAGAAGTAGGATCTCCTGTGGCGTTTTGTACGGCATCTTGGTGGAACCAGCCTTCCTGATGAGATTGCTAATCCTGTTGCCGTCCGCAACCTTCGCCCTGCTGCCCACCAATTCTTGGTGAAGGAGGCACATCAACGTGGTTTTGACTGGTAGAATGAGATAGTTTCTCATGGAGTCGATCTGTGGGCTGGCTTATCATTCAATCTGTCACCCACCCGGCAGGTAATCATCCCACACTCTCTCTGCCCGCCATCCGACACTTCCTTTCAATGAAGAAAAGCATAAGGTTGGAGATTAAATTTTGACAAAGTGATTTACTAAGAAAGGAAATTCAGAGACAGTTATGGCAGGAAAGAGCGATGAGTCCGAGGAACTGTTGTTTCTGCTTGCCAAAGAAGACAAAGTAGACCTGATATCGGCTCTGTCAACATCGCGGCTACATTTGTTTTGTCCATATCCTGGGTCAAAGTGAAAGCAGACGTACGATTTTGCTATACATGATGCAGAACAATAAACGGGATAACAATGAAATAAACATAAGGGGCCCATCCGTTTTGGACATACTGCAAGACTGCAAGGACATTTCTTCATTTTCCATGTTATGACAATTTAAAGAACAAAGATTTTGCAAAACTTTTGGTTTTGAAAAGCAACTTTTATACAGATTACCCAAGTCAGGTACTAGGCAATAAGAGCAATGAAAGATGTAAAACTGCAACACAGATTTTTAAAGGTTTTACATTTGTGATACGTGTATTTGAGCCAAAGGAGCGCGGCTGTTAGAGCCACTGCCTCACAGCGCTAGGGACCTGCATTTTCTCCTGACCTCGGGTGCTGTCTGTGTGGAGTTTGCACGTTCTCCATGTGATCACACGAGTTACCTCTGAGTGCTCCGGTTTCCTCCCTCATCCCAGAGACGTGCGAGTTTCCAGGTTAATTGGCCTCTGTAAATTGTCCCCCAGTGTGCAGGGAGAGGATGTGAAAGTGGGATAACATAGATGGCACGGACTCGGTGGGCCGAAGGGCCTGTTTCCATGCAAAACCAAACTAAACTATAAATCTGGAGCAGCCAATGCTGTGGTTCCACTTCTCCTGTGTTATAAAGCTTCTAGGTAGATTAGGGTGCCTTTTAGTTACTAGCAATACCACCACTATCTTTGGAGAGCATGGATAGATTACATTTCGGGTTGGAACCCTTCTTCAATCTGAACCCTTTTTCAAAATGCTTTGTTCAGGTTTGTGGGTTAATTAGCTTCTGCAAAAATTGTAAATTGTCCAGAACCAGGGTCCACAATTTAAGAATAAGGGCTAAGCCATTTAGAACAGAGATGAGGAAACACGTTTTCACACAGAGAGTGGTGAGTCTGTGGAATTCTCTGCCTCAAAGGGCGGTGGAGGCAGGTTCTCTGGATACTTTCAAGAGAGAGCTGGATAGGGTTCTTGAAGATAGCGGAGTCAGGGGATATTGGGAGAAGGCAGGAACGGGGTACTGATTGGGGATGATCAGCCATGCTCACATTGAATGGCGGTGCAGGCTTGAAGGGCCGAATGGCCTACTCCTGCACCTATTGTCTATTGTCCCTATTGTGTTCGATAGTGTCAATGTACGGGGATCGATGGTCGGTGCAGCCTCGGTGGGCCGAAGGTTCCGCACTGTATCTCTAAAGTCTGCTTCCGCGCTGCATCTCTCAACTGAACAAAGTATATTCCCAATAGCTCTCTACTTAGTGCTTTGGCATCATCTGACATTAAGAAATCTATTCTCGCAGTAGTTAAACACCATTGCACCAGTCCAATGAAATGATTAAATTAATTCAATAATAAATCTCCAGCTCTGAGATGAATTTAGTTCAGAGGCAGAAAGCCCATAACCACCCTAGAATATCTCGGAGCATAACTTTGAGAGGGTTTGCTGACATGATGCTTTCCCTCATCGGAGTGTAGCGCAAATTAAGGGGCACTATAAAGGGTCTGAAGAAGGGTCTCGACCCGAAACGTCACCTATTCCTTTTCTCCAGAGATGTTGCCTGACCCGCTGAGTTATTCCATCTTTTTTATTCCATCTACGGTGTAAACTAGCATCTGCAGTTCACTTCCTACACTACAAGGGGTTGTAATTTCTCCAGAAGTAAGTAAGAACGAATGTATTCTCTGAGCAGGTTCTGAATCATTGTAAATCTTTATGTGGGAGACGGCTGGTTGCTCAGCCATTAAATATATCCAATAAGGTAACAACTTGATTTTTGGATGAATTGACCACACCGGCATTTCTGTCCTGGGCCTCCTCCATTGTCAGACTGATGCGGGGTTGAAGATTGCAACCTTCACGTGGCCAGCCCTGTTTCGACTAATGCAATCAACTCGACGTGCACAAACGGAAGATCAAATAGAACAAGTTGTCCTACACTGTGCACGCCACACGAAAGAAGAAGAAGACTGAGGCCACATGCAAATTGGAGGAGCAGCACCTCATATTTTGCTTGGGCAGCTTACAATCCAGTGGTATGAACGTTGATTTCTCTAATTTCAAGTAACCCCTGCATTCCCCCTCTCCCATTCCTCAACCACCACCCCACCCGACTGGACCTAGTAAGTTCCACTGTTCGCATCCTCATATCCCCGTTATCACCACTTCCCCGGCCAACAATGGGCCATTATGCTTCCTTGTTCGTCTGTTCCCAGCCCTACTTTGTTCTGGCCTTTTCTTACCTCCAGTTCCCTCCCCTCTACTTTCAGGCGGAAGAACGGCCCTGAACCGAAACGTCACCCGTTCTTTTTCTCCGGAGATGCTGCCTGACCCGCTGAGTTACTCTAGCACTTTGTGTCTATCGTCACTATCTGATCTGCTGGGACCAGTGCCTTGGCGATGGCTGTCCCAATCTCTCCTCCAGAGTCTGAGACTCAAGAGTAGTGTCATCTCCCTCCATTTGCATGCAACTTCAAGTTATAGCATCACGGAATCATGCACCGCGGAAACAGGCCCTTCCACCCAACTTGCCCCTGCTGAGCAAGATGCCCCATCCACCCTCATCCCTTCTAGTCATGGAGTGAATACAGTGTGGAATCGGCCCTTTGGTCCAACTTGCCCACACCGGACAACATGTCCCAGCTACACCAGTCCCACCTGCGGGCTTTTGATCTATATTCCTCCAAACCTGTCCTATCCATGTACCTGTCGAACTGTTTCCTAAATGTTGGGATAGTCCCTGCCTCAACTACCTCCACTGGCAGCTTGTTCCATACACCCACCGCCCTTTGTGTGAAAAGGATACCCCTCAGATTCCTATTAAATCTTTTCCCTTCATCCTAAACCTATGCCTATAAGATCACCCCTCATCCTCGTGCGCTCACAGAAATCGAGTCCCAGTCTACTCAACCTCTCCCTGCAGCTCTGACTCTCTAGTCCAGGCAACATCCTCATAAACCTGCCCGTATTTGGCCCATATACCTCCAAACATTTCCCATCAATGTCCCTGTCCAACTGTTTTTTAAGAGGGAAATGTGTAAGTTGAGAGGGAAATACATAATAATGAAAGGTATAGATACAGAGGATGTGGAGAGGATGTTTCCACTGGTGGAAGAGTCTAGGACTAGAGGTCAAGGCCTCAGATTTAAAGGGCGCTTTTTTTTAAAAGGAGGTGAGGAGGAACATCTTTTGTCAGAGAATAGTTAATCCACGGAATGCATTGCCACAGAGGGCTGTGGAGAACAAGTCAGTGGATATTGTCAGGCAGAGGTAGACAAGTTCTTCATTAGAACGGATGTCAAGAGTTATGGGGAGAAGGCAGGAAAATGGGATTAGGTGGCAGAGATCAGCCACCACAGATTGAATGGCAGAGTGGACGTGATGGGCCGAATGGCCTAATTCTACTCCTATAACTTATCAACCTGTGAAATGTGTGAGTAGGTGTTGTGTCATCTGTTTGAGTGCAGTGATGCCTGTACCATTGCCAAGACTGTGCCTGAGATAGACACAAAATTCAGCAGTGACACAGTGGGACAGGCAGCATCTTTGGAGAGAAGGAATGGGTGACGTTTCGGGTCAGGATCCTTCTTCAGACTGTGAGATGTGTGTCTGTGTGAGTGAAGCCTGCAACAGCATTAAAGCGAGTGAACTTTCGACGCAGTGTGTCAATAACTGATATGGGTCAGGGATTTATGGTAGATGAGCATGAAGCTAGTTGAACAGGGGCCAGGTTGGTTGGAGAAGTAGACAGGTAAGAGACTGCCGATGCTGGAATCTTGAGCAGAAAACAAAATGCTGGAGGAACTCTGCGGGTCAGGCAGCACCTGTGGAAGGAATGGACAGATGACGATTCGGGTCAAGACCCTACTTTCTCACCCACTGAGTTAAGTTTAGTTTAGAGATACAGTGCTGAAACAGGCCCTTCAGCCCACCGGGTCCGCGCCGACCAACGATCCCCACACATTAACACTACCCTACACCCACTAGGGACAATGTTTACATTTACCAAGCCAATTAACCTACAAACCTGTACGTCTTTGGAGTGCGGGAGGAAACCGAAGATCTCGCAGAAAATCCAAACCCGGGTCTCCGGCACTGCATCCGGCACTATAAGGCAGCAACTCTACCGCTGCGCCACCATGACCGTCCTCCAGGAAGTTGTGAAGAAAGAAACCACAGATGCCGGTTTTTACCGAAAATAGACACAAAGTGCTGGAGTAACACAGAGGGTCAGGGTGTATCTCTGGAGAATGGGGATCTTTGCGGCACAGTGGCGCAGCGGTAGAGTTGTTGCCATATAGCTACTTCAGCGCCAGAGACCTGGGTTCGATCCCGGTGCTGCCGGTGCTTTCTTTAGGGAGATAGTACGTTCTCCCCGTGACCGCGTGGGTTTTCTTCGAGATCTTCGTTTTTTACCCACACTCCAAAGACGTATGTAGATTGGCTTGGTATAAATGTAAATTATCCCTAGTGTGTGCAGGATAGTGTTAATGTGAGGGGATCGCTGGTCGGTATGGACTTTGTGGGCAGAAGTGCCCGTTTCGGCACTGTGTTTCTCAAATAAAGATGCTGCCTGATCAGCTGAGTTAGTCCAGCACTTTGTGTCTATCCTCCGTCACTTTGGCTTTGGAAGAAGCAATAGTTCACAAGTTCACTCGTCATCGGAGTAGAATTAGGCCATTTGGCCCATCGAGTCCACTCTGCCATTCAATCATGGCTGATCTCTGCCTCCTAATCCCATTTTCCTGCCTTCTCCCCATGACCCTTGACTCCCATTCCAATCAAGAATTTGTCCATCTCTGTCTTAAAAAACACCCACGGACTTCTACGGTTCCACAGATTAACTATCCTCTGACAAAATAAGTTCTTCCTCACCTCCTTTGTACAAGAGCATCCTTTAATTCTGAGGCTGTGACCTCTAGTCTTAGACTCTCCCACCAGTGGAAAGATCCTCTTCACATCCATGCCTTTCATTATTCTGTAAGTTTCAATGAGGTCCCCCCTCAACCTTCTGAACTCCAACGAGTAGATGCCGGTGCTGTCAAACACTCACCATATGCTAACCCACTCATTCCTGGAATCAATCTTGTAAACCTCCTCCTGAGCCAGCACATCCTTCCTCAGATACGGGCCCACATTTGCTCACAGTACTCCAAATATGGCCCGACCAGCGCCTTAGAGAGCCTCAGCATTACATGTCTGTTATGGGCAAGAGGTTGGGATTTGGATTGAAGGTACTTTCAGCCTCCTCTCCATTCTCATCGTCATTGACCTCTTTCCATGTTGCATCCAGGGACTTCTGGAAGTGATCGCCAACACCATCTACTCTCCCTGCCTTCTCAGCAACTGTCTGCAACCCTCTCAGCCATTTCCTTCTGCATCGTTTTGTACAATGCTTAAAATGTTTTTCAAGTGGTGCTACCATGACAACTGCGATTTACAATATTGTGGGCTTCATCTTTATTAATGCAGACTGAGCGTCTTAAATAAAGCATGTGGATGTGGAGAGGATGTTTCCACTCGTGAGAGAGTCTAGGAGAGTCTGTGGAGAGGTCGTAGCCTAAGAATTAAAGGACGTCCCTTTAGGAAGGAGATGAGGAGGAATTTCTTTAGTCAGAGGGTGGTGAACCTGTGGAATTCATTGCCACTGAAGGCTGAGGAGGCCAAATCAATGGAATATTTAGAGGCAGAGATAGATGGACTCCTGATTGGTGCGGGTGTCAGGGGTTATGGGGATAAAGCAGGAGAATGGGGTTAGGAGGGAGAGATAGATCAGCCATGATTGGCTGGCGGAGAAGACCTGATGGGCCGAATGGCCTAATTCTGCTCCTATCACCTATGACCTTATGAACACATATCACTTTTGACACATAGTAGCAGCACAATAAGTAAATTACTGGACAGGGCGCCCAGAGATCTGTGGAATTTAAATTCAGCTATGAATCTGGAATAAATCACTGAGTTTTGGTCGGACAACAAAACTATCAGATTGCTGCAAAACATCATTTGGTTTAGTGATATCATTTTGGGGAAAAAACCTGTCATCCTTACCCAGTCAATCATACTCGTGGCTCCAGGCCCACATCAATGCCATCGACCTTCAAATGCTCTCTAAACGGGCTGGCCAACTTGTAGGCGGTCGAAGAGAATAACCGAAACAAAAATGACGGTGGAGCCTCTCGGGTCGACGAAGCCTGCGCCCATCGGTGCCTGGGTCTGCGGAGCCCGCGACTGGGGCCGGGGTCGATGCCTTGGGGGCACCCAGACAGGACCCGGCAGTGTTAGAAACATAGAAACATAGAAAATAGGTGCAGGAGTAGGCCATTCGGCCCTTCGGCCATTCAATATGATCATGGCTGATCATCCAACTCAGTATCCCGTACCTGCCTTCTCTCCATACCCCCTGATCCCTTTAGCCTCAAGGGCCACATCTAACTCCCTCTTAAATATAGCCAATGAACTGGCCTCAACTACCTTCCGTGGCAGAAAATTCCACAGATTCACCACTCTCTGTGTGAAAAATGTTTTTCTCATCTCGGTCCTAAAAGACTTCCCCCTTATCCTTAAACTGTGACCCCTTGTTCTGGACTTCCCCTACATCGGGAACAATCTTCCTGCGTCTAGCCTGTCCAACCCCTTAAGAATTTTGTACGTTTCTATAAGATCCCCCCTTAATCTTCTAAATTTTAGCGAGTACAAGCCGAGTCTATCCAGTTAGTGGAGAGGTCGGTGCGGCGGTCGATGATGGCCCCGATGGACGGGCCCGGTGGGAGCGAGGATGTCGCTGCCGGGGGAAGGAACAAAGGAAGGACCCCGTGCGGGGGGACCACTGTGAGGGAGGGGGATGGACAATGGAGGGACCGGCGTGAGGTGACCGCCATGAAGAACAATGTGTGGGGGGGACTGCCAGAGGGAGGGGGGAAAGAATAAAGGGGGAACTGGCGCGTGGGGGGTGAGGGTACTTTGTAACTTTGTAAGCACCCTTTATGGGCTACTACTTAAGGGGAGGTCCAGGACAAGGGGTCACAGCTTAAGGATAAAGGGGAATTCCTTTAGGACTGAGATGAGAAGGACTTTTTTCACACAGAGAGTGGTGGGTCTCTGGAACTCTCTGCCACAGAAGGTAGTTGAGGCCAGTTCATTGGCTATATTTAAGAGGGAGTTAGATGTGGCCCTTGTGGCTAAGGGGATCAGAGGGTATGGAGAGAAGGCAGGTATGGGATACTGAGTTGGATGATCAGCCTTGATCATATTGAATGGCGGTGCAGGCTCGAAGGGTCGAATGGCCTACTCCTGCACCTAGTTTCGATGTTTCCATATTTTGCATACCTTGGGTATGCAAGCAAAGAATTTCACTGTGACTTGTCATATGTGACAATAAAGTAGAAAGCAAAGCGAAAACCAACATATAATTTTCTCTGTTTAAGAAGGAACTGCAGATGCTGGAAAATCGAAGGTAGACAAAATGTGCTGGAGAAACTCAGCGGGTGTGGCAGCATCTATGAACCGAAGGAAATAGGCAAAGTTTCAGGCCGAAGCCGGGTTTTGGCCCGAAACGTCGCCTATTTCCTTCGCTCCATGGATGCTGCAGCACCCACTGAGTTTCTCCAGCACTTTTGTCTACCATATAATTTTCTCTTTCAGTTTGGACTGAGCACCAGAAATAGGGCACTATTATTGATAAAATCGTCCAGTTTTTCAATCTTTCCAATGTTATCAATCATCTTTCAGGAATGACCCCGACCAGTGAAGTTATACATTGCTGGTCGAGCTCAATGATTTATTCAAATATTGTTTAACAATTACATCCGTCCCCAGGGAGAATCCTAGCAGCATCTAATTTGGATATCCAGTTTAAGACATACTGAACTAAATATGCAATTAATAATGATTGCTCCTTGGGACATCGGGAGCCCAGATTTCATTGGGTTTAACAGAAATATTGGAATCAGATGCAATACATGTAGTTTCACCACATGTTTAATTCATGGTGACCAAATACTGTGACTATGTTGGCATTTGATATCCACATGAACAGTTTACTTTCATTGCATAATTTCCTGCAATAAAATCACATCAATGTCTCCTAGGTAGGCTAAACACAAACTTTCAAAAGGGTTTCTAATGAGAGACCACAGGAAAATTGTTCATCAAAGATCAAAGCCTAGTTGTATGTTCGTCAGCACAAATAACAGTGAGTTTCCCTTTTATATGAACCACAAAGGCTATCTCCAACAGAATTTCAACCTATTGCATTGATTTTAGAAAAAGTTTTGCTTGAAAGAATAAAACGTGGCTATTCAACAGAATAAAAGCGTCAATACCATCATACAACATAACAAATCCTACCCCAGCATGCAAAGTTGATAGCGTAAAGATTCTACAGGAAGGCAGTTGAAACAGAATCCACAGGCGATTCTTAAACGTAGCAAGAGTAATTATGATTATGTGGAATCAGCCGGCCCTCACGACACCGGATGAATCATTTATTTAATATCGGAACCAGTGGTCATACAGCCAACAATAGTTTTGTTTTAAACCCTTGGAGGATTCATAATGACGCTTTTTTGACCATTTTGTGGAAATAAACAAGGTGCCCCTTACCTGATTTTGTGATCTCTTCAGTTAGCGATGGTGGTGACAGCAGCTTAGAGTGTACCCTTGTGAATTATGCCATCATTTCCCTGCAAGACAGTGTTATTGATTAGTGTTACTTCAAGGTCTTTACCTCAAGTGCTGAATTAGGATTCATTCTCTTTTTCCTTTTGAACTTCTGCATTTCCAATAAATTACGTTGGTTTCTATGAATAAATCTTACATCATTAAATAATCTTTTACGGACGGAGGGGGACAGAGCTTACAATAAATATTAAGCATCGGCCACAGTATCAGTTTGAGATGATTTGCTGAAACTCGTTCTGATACAACAATGGACATGGAGAGAAGCTTGAATGGTTAAAGGGGAGTGAGCTTCGAATTATTAAAGGCAAATTGTGCTTGCCGAATCTGATAGAAATTTTTTATGAGATTAACACAGAACACAGAACAGTACTGCACAAGAACACTGCCCAGATTAACGGCTTTCTATCCTCCCTCTGTGTCATATTGTGATACCAGCATGGAAACAGGCCCTTCGGCCCAACTTGCCCACACTGACCAACATGTCCCAGCTACACTAGTCCCACCTGCCTGCGTTTGGCCCATATCCCTCTAAACCTGTCCTATCCATGTACGTGTCTAATTGGATCTTAAACGTTGCGATAGTCCCTGCCTCAACCAGCTCCTCTGGCAGCTTGTTCCATACCACCACCACCCTGTGTGTGTGAAAAAGTTACCCCTCAGATTCCTATTAAATCTTTCCCCCTTCACCTTTAACCTCTGTCCTCTGGTCCTCGATTCGCCAACTCATACTCATGCACCTTTATATTCGCCATATAAATATGCCTCTCATAATTCAATACACTTCCATCAGGTTGTCCAAAACCTCCAGAGAAACAATCTAAGTCAGTCCAACCTCTCGCTAAAGCCAATACCCCCTTATCCAGGCTCCTCTGCCCCCTTTTCAAAGCTTCCACTTCTTGTAATGGGATGACCAGCACTGCAGGCAATACTCCAATTGGGGCTTAGCTGCATAAGACTTCCAGACTTTTATATTCAATGCCCCTCCCCCTATGAAAGCAAGCATATTCGTTATTCCTCTATCCACATGTGTTGCTACTTTCAGAGAGTTATGGACTTGGACCCCAAGATCGTTTTGTACGACAAAACTGTTCAGTGTCGCGCCATTAATTGTTTTTTTGTTGATGATGGCTTTGATGAAGTCAGGGATTGGTAAAGTATCTGTGATTCCCCAATTCCTAAATGATGGCTACCAGTCGGGCGTAACGGTGGTCAGGGGTAGAGTTGCTGCCATACAGTGCCAGAGGCCCGGGTGCGATCCAGACTACAGGTGCTGTCTGTACGGAGTTTGTACGTTCTCCCCGTGACCTGCGTGGGTTGTCTCCGAGATCTTCGGTTTCCTCACGCACTCCAAAGACGTGCAGGTTTGCAGGTTAATTGGATTGGTATCAGTGTAAAACAATAATTGTCCCTAGTGTGTGTGTGTGTGTGTATAGGATAACGTTAACAAGCGGGGAATCCTGGTCGGTGCAGACTCAGTGGGCCGAAGGGCCTGTTTCCACGCTGTATCTCTAAACTGAACTAAACTAAAACTAAACAGTACAAAAGCAGAGAAGTTGTGTTGCACACTGGTTAGGTCAAAACAGGTATAAGACTTACAATTCTAGTCATCTAACTCCAGAAAAAAATGATTGAAATAGTCTCTGGAAATTGGGCTTGTTCCCCTGCAAGCAAAGCAAGTCAGAAAGAGATTGAATAGACTGTGACTGTTTTAGAGAGAGGATATATGGAGGAAAGTGGTTCCCTATAAGCAGCTGAGTGAGGGAGTTATCATTTAAAATTTGGGGCCAAGAGACAAAATCATAAGATCATAAGTGATAAGAGTAGAATTAGGCCCCACAGCACATCATGTCTACACCGCCATTCAATCATGGCTGATCTATCTCTCCCTCCTAACCCCATTCTCCTGCCTTCTCCCCATAACCTCTGACACCCGTTCTAATCAAAAATCTATTTATCGCTGCCTTAAAAATATCCAATGACTTTGCCTCCACAGCCTTCTGTGGCACAGAATTTCACTGATGCACCACCCTCTGCCAAAGGAAATTCCTCCTCATCTCTTTCTGAAAAGAACGTCCTTTTATTCTTAGGCTATGACCTCTTGTCCAAGACTCTCCCACCAGTGGAAACATCCTCTCCACATCCACTCTATCCAGGCCTTCCACTATTCTGTATGTTTCAATGAGGCTCCCTCAAAATGGAGGAATGAGAGTGAGAGGATGATTGCTTTACCTTGAGCTGGCTTAATCTCAATGGGCCAAATGACCTCCTCCTGTGCCGTGACAATGGTCTAAATGTCTTTTCTCTGGTGGTTGAATAGTTTCAGAACTGTAATGAGATACTGTTCATGAAAGCCATGCAGTCTCTCTGCCCACATTAATAATACTTACTCAAACATGTTGATCCATCCGAAAATACTTAACTCAAAATTGTTTCCACAGAGGTCAAGAAGATAATTTTGAAGATTGCATTTAAATAATCATCAGTTTATTTTTGTAATTCACATTTTTGAACCAGGCTACGGCAACAGAAACGAGTAGATTCATTTTTGGATGGGATACAATTTTTTTTTTTTTAAATTATGAAGATAAATCAGGATGGCACGGTGGCGCAGCAGTGGAGTTGCTGCCTTACAGCGCTTACAACGGCAGAGACCCGGGTTCAGTCCTGAGTATGGGTACTTGTCTGTACCGCGTTTGTACCGTCTCCCCGTGACCTGCCTGGGTTTTCTCCAAGATCTTCGGTTTCCTCCCACACTTTTAAAACGTACAGCTTTGTAGGTTAATTGCCTTGGTATAAATGTAAATTGTCCCTAGTGTGTGGAGGATAGTGTAAGTGTGCGTGGATCGCTGGTCGACGCGGACTCGGTGGGTCGGTTTCCGCGCTGTGTCACCGTGAAAAATATACTTCTTCTAGATGAGCTGGGACGCATCCTCAGTGATGTGACCTGGGGTCATCGGGTGTTTCGGGTCTCACAACATCAGGCACCCTCGCCCAGGCGACCCAGCCGGGGTTGATCAGGCCCCGACTTGCGTCCCAGAAGCAACCGGCCACGGATCAGCCATCTTAATAACTACTCTGCAGGGGTTGGGAGACTCTAGTGCATGGAGGGACTGGGCTCTGTGGGGTGACTCCCGGCCGGGCTCCTCCTGCGTCTCACCAGGTTCAAGGCCTGTGCGCTGCACCTCTTTCTCCTTCTCCAAGCATTTCATTCCGGCCTGATGGATGTTTAGGCCACGATGGTTCATTAGGCCTTTCCGTAGCTTAGCCCAAACAAAACCAAACAATCATTCCGTTTCACTCATGTTGCAACACGGCTTTTGCTCCACATCAGCCAACCAGTCAATCAGCCAGTTGGCCACCTATCTTAATGCTTCTGTCTTTTGAAATGATGACCCCCCCGATCTTTCCAGTAATATTTTGGAACAGTGCGACTTGCAAGTGGATGCAGTGCAATAAAGTTGTGAAGCCTTACAGGCTTAATTCCACACCTAGATTTTCACTCGTTTCAATTACAGTGAAAAATGACAAGGTCATGAGAAGTGCAGCCCTCTCTTCACCTCTATTTCAGCACAAACCACACGGCCTGCAGATACAATAAGGAGTTATAATTTAACAAGCAGCCTGCGAAACAAAAAGGCAACATGTAGGACACGGTCCCTTATTTCACACACTGGAGGTGCTCGCGGATCAGTTTGCATTCATATAGCACCGTTCACAGCCTCAAGATGCCCTGAAGTGCTTCACAACTTATTAAGTTTTTCTGAAATGCAGGCACTGTTGTTGTAATGTGGGAAAATGTGCCCATCAATTTAGACTCATAGAGTCATAGAGTGATACAGTATGGAAACAGGCCCTTCGTCCCAACCTGCCCACACCGTCCAACATGTCCCAGCTACACACGTCCCATTCTCATGGCTTCTCCCCATAACCCCTGATACCCATACTAACCTAGAATCTATCTAGAAAATATCCATTGATTTGGCCTCCATAGCCTTCTGTGGCAAAGAATTCCACAGATTCACCACCTGGTGCTTAGATTATCCTTTATTATTATAACTATCTGAGATGTGTGTGTATTTATTTGTTTGTGTATAATCACATCTTCGCGAAAATATGATGCACTAACGGTAAAAGTTTTACTTATTACGTTAGAGATTTATCCCATGAAGTCAGAAATCGCCTTATCTGAAAAATTCATGCTTTATTTCTTGAGTTCACAAATCTGAAATCTTTGAAAATAAACGAGATGGTCTCGCTGATGACATCACAATGGCTCTGCTCTGCGTTGTGTTCCACGCGCTGCGAGTGGCGTCACCCTCTGACCCCTCTCTCCCCCCCCGCACCCGGATATTCAAAAGACGAGCAAGTCGGGCCCTGTACTCGAGCTCTCCCGACATCCCGCGAGCTCCCCTGAACTCCCGCGAGCTCCCCGGCTCATCTTTCCCAAAAATTCCCAACGGTCATTCTCACTGATGAACGATGTTTCATGCTGACTTCCACATCTTTAAAGATAAGGGTCCAATTGAACTTTTTTGCTTCAACTTCGAAGATTTTAATAGGTTAACATTGCTTTAAAGACTTCCAGGTTTAACATTTAACATTTAATTTCTGAATGCGGTTTTCTTTGTGATTTACGCGCTTTTTAACTATTTTCTTACGTTGCTTTTCCCCGCTCTTTACTTCTCGGTTCTTCACCGATTTAACTTCCCCTCCCCCCCTCCCTCTCTCCCTCCCTCTCTCCCCCCCTTTCGCCTCCACCCTCACTCTTCCCCCTCTCTCTTCCCACCTCTTCCCCCTCTCTACCCCCTTCCCTCTCTCCCGCCCCTTCTTTCTCTCTCCTCTCTCTCCTCCCCTACCGCCCCCCTCTCTCCCACTCCCCTCTACACCCTCCCACCCTACCTCTCCCCCTCCCATCCTACCTCTCCCCCTCTCTCCCCCCCCTCCACCCTTCTCTCCCCCTCTGTCTTTGCCCCTCTCTCTGTCTCTGCCCCTCTCTCTCTGTCTCTGCCCCTCATTCTCTACCCCCCCTCCGTCTCTAGACATGCATGCGAGTTGGGGGCTATGCATCAGTGGATAAGGCGGGGATGGGGTAAAAGGAGCCGATGAATGATATTAATATAATATCAAGGGGGGTGGTTTGTGTGTGGGTGGTGGTTAGCGTGTGTGTGGGGGGGGTGTTGTGTGTGTGAATGTGGGGGGTGGTTAGTGTGTGTGTGACGTTGCAGGCTGCCCCTCCGCAACCGCGCGTTGAGGGGACGGGACCCAACGGGTCCCACTTGGTCTAGTAAGATATAAAATGGGCAAATAGCAAGTATGAACAATAACTAAACTTGCTACTAATATAAATAAGCCTCATTTTTTCAATGAAAGCTGAATAACATTTTCGGCACAGACATTGTGGACTGAAGAACCTGTTCTTGTGCTGTATGTTTTGCTCTATTGGGGGTGGTGCATTGGAGCTGCTGGTAGTGCCACTGCCTCAGAGCTTCAGGGTCCCAGGTTTGATCCGGACCTCGGGCGATGTCTGCAGGGAGTTTACACATTCTCCCTGCATCCGCAAGGGTTTTCTCCGGGTGCTCCGGCTTACTCCCACATCCCACTAATGTGCTGGTTATCTGGCCTCTGTAAATTGCCCCAAATAGGTAAGGAGTGGATGAGAGAGTTGGAAAGCATTGAACTGGTGTGAACGGGAGATTGATGGTCAGTGTGGTCTCGGTGGGCCGAAGGGCCTGTTTCCAACCTGTATCTCTAAACTAAATGACACCAGTTAATCAAAACGCCAGAATTTAGGAAATGGAACAGAAGAGGAGGTGAGGTATGGGCAGTTCATCCATGATCAAATTTAATGGTGAGTTAAGGGCCTGTCCTACAAGCATGCAACTCTATGCGATTAGCGCGACCTAACGTGGTCGCTTGAGCCGTCCGGCGTCGCGGGGCCGGTCCCACTTCGATCGCCGGAGCCGTGCGGAATTGTGCGGAGTTCGTCCCGAGTTCGTCCCGACACCGCGCAGGGCTCCGAAAAACTATGTCCAAAAATTCCGCGCGGCAACGGCTTGTCAGCTCGCAGTCGCCTCGACGCATTACACACCGCCCCGACATCGTGCCTCCGTGAACCTATCTGTAGGTGCCTCCGTGACCCTCTATGTGTGTGGCTCCGTGGCCCTCTCTGTGTGCCCCTCTCTGTCCTGGCGAACTTACCTTAGACTTCGCTCCAAGTTCGCCTCACTTTGCGCCACGTTGCGCCACTCACCCGACCTCCGCGCGGCCCCTACTGCTGGTTTGGTTGCGCTTGCCGCATGCAGGCGCATGCTGGTGGGAACGGCCTTGTGCAGGGGATCACCCGACCTCCGCGCAGCCCCCGCTTCTAGTTTGATCGCGTTCATCGCATAGAGTTGTATGCTTGTAGGACAGGCCCTTTAGGCTTGCGATAACAAACAGCTAACATATTTTCTTATTTTCTTGTCTACCTATTTGGATTGTTCATGTAAACTACATTGCTTTAACTTTCCTGTGAGTATATTAAATAAAAATAGTTTAAAAACATATGTGTTTAGTTTAGTTTAGAAATACCGCGTGGAAACAGGCCCTTTGGCCCTCCGTCCCTGCCAACAAGCAATCACCCGTACATTAGTTCCATCTTATACACTCGGGACAATTCTTTTAGGGAAGCCAATTAATCTACAAACATACTAATTCTATGCTATCCCTCTTCTTCCTCCACTCCCTATAACCTACAAACATGCACGTCTTTGGAGTATGGGAGGAAACCGGAGCACCTGGAGAAAACCCACACTGTCACAGGAAGAACGTGCAGACAGCGCCCGTAGTCAGGATCGAACCCAGGTCCCTGGCGCTGTAAGGCAGCAACTCTACCACTGCGCCACTGAGCCGCCCCTATTTGTGAACTCATAAAAAGTATAACAGATCTGACCTAGTCAAAAACTGTGATAAGTCAATCCATTAGAGATTTGACCTGCGGTGTACTGTGCTCTGTTGCGATATTAATATCTCCCAATTTAATCCTAAAGTAAATCCTAACAAATGCTGCTTTTCTGACAGGTCTGCAACACTAATTTCAAATTCCTTCTCTTTTTACAGCCTGTGGGCCCCTCATTAACAGGTTCTTTTGTTATTTTCTGCTGGTGAATTATTTAAACTCTAATTAAATCACATTGATAAGGTTTGCTTTTAAGCACTACAAAATCAAAGGTTGCGGCTTCAGCATCGAAATACCATCAGATATTTGTAGCAAATAATCAACTAATTCAGCCACACTGGACTGCAGCTCGAGTAAAGATTTGCTGCCTTGCAGTGCCAGAGACCCCAGGTTCAATCCTGACTACGGGTGCTGTCTGTACGGAGTTTGTAAGTTCTCCCCGTGACCTGCGTGGGGTTTTCGCCGAGATCTTCGGTTTCCCCCCTACACTCCAAAGGCGTACAGGTTTGTAGGTTAATTGGCCTGGTATAATCGTAAATTATCCCTTGTGCATGTTAGATAGTGTTCATGTGCGGGTATCGCTGGTTGTCGCAGACCCGGTGGTCCGAAATGCCAGTTTCCCCGTTGTGTCGCTAAACTAAACTAAACTAAGTGCAATCTTTTTGCCTCGTGAAGTATGAGTGTGCAAGCACTGTTATTTTCCAAGATGCAACTGAGTAAAGATATTCATCAGAAAAGATAGTGGCTTTTCTCACCAACAGCTCACTTTGAGCATTTAGAACATAGAACAGCACGGAACATGAACAGACCCTTTGGGCCATTCGGTCTCGTTTAGTTTAGTTTAGTTTATAATTTCATAAGTTCTCGGAGCAGAATAAGGCCATTTGTTGTGGGGGGATGTTTTATGTTGAATTCTATCTACTCCATGTTGTGTTCTTTATTTATTTTTTTAATGTATGGCTGTATGGCGATTTAATTTCGCTGTGCCAATTGGCACAGTGACAAATAAATGCATCTCATCTCATCTCTCACCATTTGGCCCATCAAGTCTACTCCACCATTCAATCGTGGCTGATCTATTTTCCCCCTCTCAACCCCTTTTCTCCTGTCTTCTCCCCATAACCCTGGACACCCATACTAATCAAGACTCCCGCACTAATCCCGTTTATTACTGTCGCGTATACAGAGGTACAATGAAAAGCTTTTTTGTCCAGTCAGTGGAAAGACTATACATGATTACAATCGAGCCATCCACTGTGTGCAGAGACAGGATAAAGGGAATAATGTTTTGTACAGGTTATTAGTCCAATAATAGTCCAAGGGTCTCTAGTGAGGTAAATGTTATATCAGGGCATGTTTCCATGCAATATCCTTAAACTAGACTAAACTATCCATAGAAACATAGAAACATAGAAAAATAGGTGCAGGAGTAGGCCATTCGGCCCTTCGAGCCTGCACCGCCATTCAATGTGATCATGGCTGATTATCCAACTCAGTATCCCGTACCTGCCTTCTCTCCATACCCCCTGATCCCTTTAGCCACAAGTGCCACATCTAACGCCCTCTTAAATATAGCCAATGAACTGGCCTCAACTACCTTCTGTGGCAGAGAATTCCAGAGACTCACCACTCTCTGCGTAAAGAATGTTTTCCTCATCTCGGTCCTAAAGGAATTCCCCCTTATCCTTAGACTGTGACCCCTTGTTCTGCACTCCCCCAACATCGGGAACAATCTTCCAGCATCTAGCTTGTCCAACCCCTTAAGAATTTTGTAAGTTTCTATAAGATCCCCCCTCAATCTTCTAAATTCCAGCGAGTCTATCCAATCTTTCCTCATATGAAAGTCCTGACATCCCAGGAATCAGTCTGGTGAATACCCGCATTTATCCAATACCCCTCCATTCCCAGCATAGCCATATCCTATCCAAAAGCCTCTTAAATGCCACAATCACACCTGCCTCAATCACCAAACATGGCAGCACGTTCCAGGCACTCGCCACCCTCTGTAAGAACACTTGCCCCCCACACATCTCCTTTTGTTGTACACATCACAACTGTGGCAATATTACTTAGGTTCATCTGCCTGCATGGCAATGCATTGAGTAAAAAGAATAAAGGTACATTACCCCTATATTTATAATGAAATGCACATCTGCAGTGGAGGTACTATAAAAAATAATACTTTTCTTTCTCACCTTCTGGCATCATCAATTTAACAGATGGCTGTGTGAAAACATACCTAAAAGCATTCATTCTGGTGATTCAATTTTTATTAGCAATAAAATAGCAAAGTTTACCGAAATTAAAAGCTCCAATGTGACATTGTAGGTCAGGAGGCAGCTGAGTGCAGCAGCGCATTTGTCAGCAGAGTGTTACCCATTCATATCTATTCATTGTTCAGTGCCTGGCGTGCTGTAGCCGGTGGGATACCATCCAAGTTATCCGCACATCAAGCACCGTGCTCATAGGTTCATAGGGTTCCCGGAGCAGAATTAGGCCACTCGGCCCAAATCAAGTCTACCCCGCCATTCAATCATGGCTGATCTATCTTTCCCTCTCAACCCCTTTCTCCTGCCTTCTCCCCATAACCCATGGTGCCCGTAATAATCAAGGAACGATCTAACTCTGCCTTAATAATATCCACCGACCTGGCCTCAACAGCATTGGACAAGAGAGGGAGGGGGGAGAACAATGGAGGACTTCGCGTGGAGTTTTCCCCGGGTGCTCCAGTTTCTATCCAGAGCTACAAATTCAGCGCGGATACAGGCTCTTCAGCCCACCGAGTCCACACCGACTAGCGATCCCCACCCTTTAACACTATCCGCACACACCCGGGACAATTTAAATTTATTCCAATCCAGTTAACCTGTACGTCTTTGGAGCGTGGGAGTAAACCGACGATCTCAGAGAAAACATGACTCCGCTGAGTCACTCCAACATTTTGAGTCTATCTTCTGTACAGACAAACACCCGTAGTCAGGATCGAACCCGGGTCGCTGGCGCTGTAAAGCAGCAACTCCACCATTGCGTCATAAAGGACATAATGCCATGCCTTTAATTTCCAATGAGTTTCAGATTTTCTGAACAATTACAGAACAATATAACGAAAAAATTATGATCTCTCATAATTCTGTGTCTATCTTCTATAAATTAACATAGGCAGCACAGAGAGTGATCAAAAGGGATAACAAAAAAAAGGTCTCCACTTGTGGGTGCTTCAAATACAAAGTTTAGTTTAGTTTACATCTGACAATCATGCATTTATGCCTGGTTAATGTACAGAAGTATGAGTTTAGTTGAGGGATACAGTGCGGAAGCACCTAGTCCGCGCCGCCCAGCGATCCCCGCAAATTAGCACAATCCCACACACTAGGGACAATTTACAATTTTACCAAAGCCAATTAACCTGCAAACCTGTACGTCTTTGTAGTGTTAAATGCTCTCGATTCAGGAGAGATACAGCCAACTTAATTAGGGAGATGTCAGAGAGTATTTGCATGGTGGGAACAAAAACCTGCAACATATTTATCTGCAGGACTGGAAACAAGTTTGACATCGCTTGCAAACAAAGCGCAGCTTGTGAGAGATAGCAAGAGAAGCAAAGAGTGATATTTTCACAGTAGGGACGGTGAAAGGAAAGAAAGAAGAGGAATTAGCTAGATTGATCACAGCGAATTCGGTGTTGACATGTGAATGAGTTTTGTTGAGTGTTTTAGGAAGGGAAGGAGCGATGTTGGCACAATGCTAAGGAAAAACAATTGATGATGCCAGTGTGATGAAATGGGGCAGCAACACAGAGGCTGAGACAGCAGATGTAGTATTGCCCTGCTCTTGAATTGACTGAAAACGCTCTGTCATCAATGAGATGACGAGCAAAATGCCAGCTTAACAAAGCCCATAATCACACCAAATAATTCTGTTAAAACTAACATTATTTCAAATATTAATAAAACTGCAATTTTAAAGGCATTTCACTTTCCCTTCATTCCAGGCTAGGACAGGCTAGATGCAGGAAGATTGTTCCCGATGTTGGGGAGGTCCAGGACAAGGGGTCACAGTTTAAGGATAAGGGGGAAATCCTTTAGGACCGAGATGAGAAAGACTTTTTTCACACAGAGTGGTGGGTCTCTGGAACTCTCTGCCACAGAGGGTAGTTGAGGCCAGTTCATTGGCTATATTTAAGAGGGAGTTAGATGTGGCCCTTGTGGCTAAGGGGGTCAGAGGGTATGGAGAGAAGGCAGGTACGGGATACTGAGTTGGATGATCAGCCATGGTCATATTGAATAGCGGTGCAGGCTTGAAGGGGCAAATGGCCTACTCCTGCACCTAATTTCAATGTATCTATGTATCTATGTTTCTATGGTTCTATGTTTCATAACTTGTGTATCAGCAAACTGGCGCTGTCTAACCTTGGAAATAGGTGGATAAGGTTCAAATTGATTAGTACGGGTGTCAGGGTTTATGGAGAGAAGGCAGGAGAATGGGGTTTGGAGGGAGGGATCGATCAGCTGTGATTGAACGGCAGAGTAGACTTGATGGGCCGAATGGCCTAATTCTGCCCCCATCACTTACGACCTTATGGCTTTAAATCCCACTCTAATACTTCCGTACATTAACCAGGCTGGCATTTCCAGCAATGCATGATTGTCAAGTGTAACACCGAGGGGCAGGGTGGCGCAGCGGTAGAGTTGCTGCATTACAGCGGCAGAGACCCGGGTTCGAACTTGACTACGGGTGCTATCCGTGCGGTGTTTGTTCGTTCTTCCCGTGGCCTGCGTGGGTTTTCGCTGGGTGCTCCGGTTTCCTCCCACACTCCAAAGAACTTCATGTTTGAAGGTTAACTGGCTTGGTATAAATGGAAAAAAAAGTCCCTAGTGTGTGTGGAATAGTGTTAAGTGTGTTGGGATCTCTGGTCGGAACAGACTTGGTTTGCCAGAGGGCCTGTTCCTGTGTTGTATTTCTAAACTACACACATTCCGAAGGAGTTTCATTTTGTATTTACAGGTTTAGAGTTATTATTACTGTCATGTGTACCAAGGGACATTGAAAAGCTTTGTTTCACATGCTATCCACATTCAAGTACAATAGGTAGAGTGAAGGATAAGGTACAGAGTGCCGAATACAGTTCTCAGCATTGAACATCGATTCCATTGACAAATGTCCACATGGGGTAGAGGTGAATCGAACAGTACCCTAGCTTATGTGTGGGAAGGAACTGCAGATGCTGGTTTAAACCGAAGGTAGACACAAAATGCTGGAGTAACTCAGCGGGACAGGCAGCATCTCTGGAGAGAAGGGATGGGTGACGTTTCGGGTCGAGAGCCTTCTTCAGACTGGTTAGGGATAACGGAAATGAGGGATTCCCTAGCGTATGGAAGGACTATTCGGAAGCTTGATAACAGAGGGGAAGAAGCTGTTCCTACACTCTGCGCAATGCATCTGTAACTGTAAGTGTGCGGGACTGCTGATCGGCACGGGCTCGGTGGGCCGAAGGGGCCTGTTTCCGCGCTGCATCTCTTAACTAAACTAAAACTAAGCACCTCTCACTGCCACAGACATTATGAGATATAGACGCTCAAAATGTGTCAAGGACCACAAGAGTTCACCAGGACGTTCACACAACCCTGTAATGCATGCAGTGATCCAAGGGTCCCACAGACCTGACGGAGCAGATTCACTTGCAGCGTGTTCATCCTGAGAGGCTATTAATTCCACTGGCAACCAGGAAAATGCATGAAGCCTTCTTCCCAGGAGCTGCCAGGCAAGTTAATTAGTCGTCAGATCCTGAGTCACTCCCTGTCCAGTATCTAGATGACATCTTGATTTGGAGCTCAATATCTCACCTTTCCCCTCTTGGAGACTTCTTCGTGCAGGTCCGCCCACCGATTTTCCGGCACCCTAGGTTCCAGAGCTTTGCTGGATTTTCCGTTTTGCCGGAATGAAGAGAGATCACGGCCTTTGTGGGACGAGATACTGGTCCGCAAAGTCGGCCTCGGAAGTTGGCTATGGGAACGGATCTGCCTGCTCCAGGCCGGGCCGGAGTTCCGGAGCCCCGGCCTCAGGGAGGCAAATTCGACCCGCCGATCGGCCACGCAAGTCCCGATGAGGTCGAGATCGGCCGCCTCACCCGGTCTAGGCGCCACATTTTCAGGGAGTGGAAACTCACGCGGGCACGCTCAGAATTTTGTCAGGATTAAAGGAGGTGCCGCACCACCAGTTGTCTGTAAATTGGTGGTGAATCTTTAGTTTAGAGACGCCGCACGGAAACAGGCCCTTCGACCCACCGAATCCACAATGACCAACAAACCCTGTATCCTACACACACTGGGGACAATTTACAATGTTACCGAAGCCAATTAGCCTACAAACCTGTACGCCTTTGGAGTGTGGGTGAAAACCAAAGCACCCGGAGAAAACCCACGCAGGTCACGGGGCGAACGTACAAACAGGATGGAACCCAGGTCTCAGGCGCTGTAAGGCAGCGACTCTACCAATGCGCCACCGTGCTGCCTTATATCTAAAATCTGTATTTAAAATGGATCTTATTTAAAATCTCTGAAATAAAAAAGCCACGAATTGTCTGAAGAAGTCTCGACACCAAAATGTCACCTAATCATTTATTTCACAAATACTGCCTGATCCTTTCAGTAAATCCAGCACACTGCAAGTTTTACTCAGGATTCCAGCATCAATAGTACTTTGTGTCTCTAGTACATTAGATCCTCTCTCTCATTCAACTGGTCTGAGATTAAAACAGATGTCTAGCAATATTTCAAATAGACCTATTAATCTTTTCCTTTCCCCACAGGCAGTTCTTACCAAGTGATATCCTGTGTGTTTCATTAATAACGATGCCATTGGTTTAGTGTAGTTTAATTTGGTTTAGAGATGCAGCGCGGAAACAGGGCCTTCGGCCCATTGACTCCCCGCCGACCAGCGACCCCCGCACATTAACACTACCCTACACACACTAGGGACAATTTACATTTATACAAAGCAAAATTAACCTTTGGAGTGTCGGGGGAAAACCAAAGATCCCGGAGAACACCAACGCGGTCACGGGGAAAACGTACAAACTCCATACAGACAGCACCCATTGTCAGGTTCGAACCCTGTGTCCTCAGCACTGTAAGACAGCAACTCCACCGCTGCGCCACTGTGCCGCATCTTAGAGTGGGATTTGAAACTTAACTACCTATTTCCGAGGTTCCACAAAGACAGTTTGCTGATATAAAGGTTACGGGATGAAAGGAAAGTGAAATGCTTTATTAACAAAGCTATTTAACCTACAAACCTGCAAGTCTTTGGAGAAACTGAAGTTGTTGCAGAAAACCCACGCAGATCACAGGGGGAATGTACAAACTTCGTACAGACAGCACCCGTAGTCGGGATCAAACCCGGATCTCTGGCACTGCGAGGCAGCAACTCTACCCTTTCTTGCCAAAAACAAATAATTTCCGTTTGCCCGGAAGCCTCTCTTCATTCCCAACCCTACTCGGATAAAATGACAATGATAAAAAAAAAAACAGAAGTGCTCATTTCAGCCAATCTGCTGTAATGTTGGTAAAATTGCTATTAAAACATGTAAATGAAAACAACTGCCAAGCTACTCTACGAGGCCTCTGTGCAACATGATTGCTCCAGCACTAAAATAAAAAGGTGGAACCTGTGTGGCCAAAGACCCAGTTAAAATCTCTTGATGACATTAATAGCTTATATCTCTTGTTTTCCCCTGCAATAAACGAGGAGAAGAAGTAATTATATCCTGTGGCAAAGCATAAAACAACCATTCATTCCAAAATTGAGTGCTAATAAAAAGTAATTCAAAATAAATAAACCTGACCGCAAAAACTAAACCAGAAATAACACTTGCAAAGTAATGTTCAACATCTATTGTTGAACGCGGGTAAAAAGCCAATGGTACATCTTAGGAAAGCATGGATCTTCATAGAGTCACTTGACCAAGGGGGACCCGTTGGGTCCTGTCCCCCCAACACGCGAGAGAGCCCGGGGGGACAGAGAGCTCTAGTACAGGACCTGACTTCCTCGTTCTTCACTCGCAGCGCATGCCGCAGTCTGAAAAGCGAGCGAGCCGGTGACCAAATGAGATGGGGTGGGGGGCGGGGGGGGGGGGGGGGGGGGAACACGGGGTGATGTAACTTGCAGCGCGTGGGCAGCAGGCGGTGCGGGCAGACCTATTATGACATGATCTGCTCATTTACTTTCAAAGATATTTCAGATTTGTGAACATTTTCATAAATAACTCAGGAAATAAAGCTCAAAATTTTCAGATATGCCTTTCAGACTTTTCTGACTTTTCAGACTTTTAATAGTTTAGGGTCCCACTTGGACGACCTAATCAACGAATTTAGAAGATCCTAGATGAGTTGAAAAAAATGTCACGGTCGTGTTGGCTCACCAAAGTAAAAGACCTCCTACGACTATGTTTACGACCTCCTACGACCCCCCTCGACCTCAGTCTTTCACACCTAAGACCAACTACGACTACCTACAAGTGGAAAATGATCACAGGATAAAATTATGTCATGTTTGTATTTTTTTCTCGGGCCAGTTACCCCTATGATTACCTGCCACTATCTACGACTACCATCACGGCCTACTACGACCTAACGACGACCTACCTACGAGTATAAAGTATCGATTTTTTCCATGCCAACCTTTTTTTCCCTCGTGGACATTTTTTATCAGGCTGGAAAAAACGCCGCGTTCTACTTGAGGCCACGAGTACGCGGGAACCACTCACGAGCACGAGGAAGAGTTACGAAGACCTCCTATGACCTTGTGGTGACCATGCTGCAAGTATGAGTCAAGGGCAAACTCGGTAGAGGTGGCCAATTAGGTTGTGAAAGTGGGAAAGGGAATTTATAAGATAGAAACATAGAAATTAGGTGCAGGAGTAGGCCATTCAGCCCTTCGAGCCTGCACCGCCATTCAATATGATCATGGCTCATCATCCAACTCAGTATCCCGTACCTGCCTTCTCTCCATACCCTCTGATACCCTTAGCCACAAGGGCCACATCTAACTCCCTCTTAAATATAGCCAATAAATTGGCCTCAACTACCCTCTGTGGCAGAGAGTTCTAGAGACCCACCACTCTCTGTGTGAAGTCCTTCTCATCTTGGTCCTAAAGCATTTCCCCCTTATCCTTAAGCTGTGACCCCTTGTCCTGGACCTCCCCAACATCGAGAACAATCTTCCTGCATCTAGCCTGTCCAACCCCTTAAGAATTTTGTAAGCTTCTATAAGATCCCCTCTCAATCTCCTAAATTCTAGAGAGTATAAACCAAGTCTATCCAGTCTTTCTTCATAAGACAGTCCTGTCATCCCAGGAATCAGTCTGGTGAACCTTCTCTGCACTCCCTCTATGGCAATAATGTCCTTCCTCAGATTTGGAGACCAGAACTGTATGCAATACTCCAGGTGTGGTCTCACCAAGACCCTATACAACTGAAGTAGAACTTCCCTGCTCTTATACTCAAATCCTTTTGCTATGAAAGCTAACATACCATTCACTTTCTTTACTGCCTGCTGCACCTGGATGCCTACTTTCAATGATTGGTGTACCATGACACCCAGGTCACGCTGCATCTCCCCTTTTCCTAATCGGCCACCATTTAGATAATAGTCTGCTTTCCTGTTTTTGCCACCAAAGTGGATAACCTCACATTTATCCACATTATATTGCATCTGCCAAACATTTGCCCACTCACCCAGCCTATCCAAGTCACCTTGCAGTCTCCTAGCATCCTCCTCACAGCTAACACTGCCCCCCAGCTTAGTGTCATCCGCAAACTTGGAGATATTGTCTTCAATTCCCTCATCCAGATCATTAATGTATATTGTAAATAGCTGGTGTCCCAGCACTGAGCCTTGCGGTACCCCACTAGTCACTGCCTGCCATTGTGAAAAGGACCCGTTCTCTCCTACTCTTTGCTTCCTGTCTGCCAGCCAGTTCTCTATCCACATCAATACTGAACCCCCAATGCTGTATGCTTTAAGTTTGTATACTAATCTCTTATGTGGGACCTTGTCGAAAGCCTTCTGGAAGTCCAGATACACCACATCCACTGGTTCTCCCCTATCCACACTACTAGTTACATCCTCGAAAAATTCCACAAGATTCGTCAGACATGATTTACCTTTCGTAAATCCATGCTGACTTTGTCCAATGATTTCACCGCTTTCCAAATGTGCTGCTATCCCAACTTTAATAACTGACTCTAGCAGTTTCCCCACTACCGATGTTAGACTAACTGGTCTATAATTCCCCGTTTTCTCTCTCCCTCCCTTCTTAAAAAGAGGGGTTAGGTTTGCTACCCGCCAATCCTCAGGAACTGCTCCAGAATCTAAAAAGTTTTGAAAGATTATCACTAATGCATCCGCTTTTTCTGGAGCTACTTCCTTAAGTACTCTGGGATGCAGCCTATCTGGCCCTGGGGATTTATCGGCCTTTAATCCATTCAATTTACCCAACACCACTTCCCGACTAACCTGGATTTCACTCAATTCCTCCTTTGACCCGCGGTTCCCTGCTATTTCCGGCAGATTATTTATGTCTTCCTTAGTGAAGACGGAACCAAAGTAGTTATTCAATTGGTCCGCCATATCCTTGTTCCCCATGATCAACTCACCTGTTTCTGACTGCAAGGGACCTACATTTGTTTTAACTGATCTCTTTCTCTTCACATATCTATAAAAACTTTTGCAGTCAGTTTTTATGTTCCCTGCCAGTTTCCTTTCATAATCTATTTTTCCTTTCCTCATTAAGCCCTTTGTCCTCCTCTGCTGGTCTCTGAATTTCTCCCAGTCCTCTGGTATGCTGCTTTTTCTGGCTACTTTGTACGCATCATCCTTTGCTTTGATACTATCCCTGATTTCCCTTGTTATCCACGGATGTACTACCTTCCCTGATTTATTCTTTTGCCAATTTTTGTAGTTCATCCATGCAGTCTTTAAATGTCTTCCATTGCGTATCCACCGTCAACCCTTTTAGAATTGATTGCCAGTCAATCTTGGCCAATTCACGTTTCATACCCTCAAAGTTACCTTTCTTTAAGTTCAGAACCATTGTTTCTGAATTAACAATGTCACTCTCCATCCTAATGAAGAACTCGACCATATTATGGTCACTCTTGCCCAAGGGGGCACGCACAACAAGACTGCTAACTAACCCTTCCTCATTACTCAATACCCAGTCTGAAATAGCCTGCTCTCTCGTTGGTTCCTCTGCATGTTGATTTAGATAACTATCCCGCATACATTCCAAAAAATCCTCTTCCTCAGCGCCCCTGCCAATTTGATTCACCCAATCTATATGTAGATTGAAGTCACCCATTATAACTTGCCTTTGTTGCACGCATTTCTAATTTCCTGTTTAATACCATCCCCAACTTCACTACTGCTGTTAGGTGGCCTGTACACAACACCCACCAGAGTTTTCTGCCCCTTAGTGTTTCGCAGCTCTACCCATACCGATTCCACATCCTCCAAGCTAATGTCCTTCCTTTCCATTGTGTTAATCTCCTCTCTAACCAGCAACGCTACCCCACCTCCTTTTCCTTTCCGTCTATCCCTCCTGAATATTGTATATCCCTGGATGTTCAGCTCCCAGCCTTGGTCACCCTGGAGCCATGTCTCCGTGATCCCAACTATATCATAATCATTAATAGCTATCTGCACATTCAACTCATCCAACTTATTACGAATACTCCTTGCATTGAGGCACAAAGCCTTCAGGCTTGTTTTTGCAACGCTCTTATCCCTTATACAATTATGTTGAGAAGTGGCCCTTTTTGATTTTTGCCCTGGTTTTGTCTGCCTGCCACTTTTACATTTCACCTTGCTCCCTATTGCTTCTACCCTAGTTTTACACCCACCTGCCTCTCTGCTCTTGTACCCATCCCCCTGCCACATTAGTTTAAATCCTCCCCTACCCCAAGGACATTGGTTCCATTCCAGCCCAGGTGCAGACCGTCCTGTTTGTACTGGTCCCACCTCCCCCAGAAATGGTTCCAGTGCCCTAAAAAGATAGGGTCACACAGCGTGGAAACAGGTCTTTGACCCACACTGATAAACATGCCCCATCTAAAACCTATCCAATACAATGTTACCAAACCAATACAATTTTTACCCTGCGAGCCTGTGGGCTTTGTTGGCTGTCGGGAGTGTTTCAGAATGGGGCTACTTGCCCCTGGTGGCAGTGGCCATTCAGACCATGCTGCCAGAGTCAGGGAAAACAGGGTTAGCTGTACCCATCAAGTTTACATGAGCATGGGGAGAGAACAGGCGGCAACTCTGAGCTAGGTAAGCGGACTATCACAATTCCACTGTTCGCAACTCTTCAATCCTTTTAGACTTTACTTTAGACTTTGGAGATACAACGTGGAAACATGCCCTCAGCCCATCGAGTCCTCGCCGACCAGTGATTACCCTGTATACTAGCACCATCCTACACATCCTAGAGACAATTTACAGGTTTTGCTGAAGCCAATTTGCCTACAAACCTGTACATCTCTGGGGAGCGGGAGGAAAGCAGAAAACCCGGAGAAAACACACGCGGTCACGGGGAGAACGTACAAACGCCGTACAGACAGCACCCGTAGTCAGGATCAAACCCGGGTCTCTGGCACTTTTGTTTCACAACTTTCGTTTTTTCATCTCTGTCCTTTGCCGAAGCATCTGCCTATCACTAAAACCCACCTCACCTGCATCAATATTACCTGCCAGGGTTTATTCCGTCCCGGCTTTCTTCACACCCCCCCCCACTCATCAGACTGAAGAAGGATCCAGACCCAAAAGGTCACCTATCCATGTTCATCAGCATTACTTCCCCACAGGGTTACTCCAGCACTTTGTGTCTTTTTTTTTTGTACACCAGCATCTGCAGTTCCGAGTTCCTCCAGTTTAAAGGGGAGGTTTGAATAGGTTCCTTTAAAACATGCTCTGTGTGGGACAAAAAGTCATCCTTCTTTGAACGTACAGTGCCTGTTGACCTGCAATTCCTGTTCCTATATTGCTCATTAATGGAGGATCAAACTTTGACAATGACAGAATAGGTCACACTCGATTAACTGATTAATGCGCCTAACGACCATTTTGAGAGCCAAAGAAAACAACGCCTCTTAGAAACTATAACAACCAATCACTCGGTCTGGATGACAGCCGTCTGTGACATGGTTTCTGTAACGTTAGGAGTTGAAGCATCCCTTTCAGGGATTAGAATATTACATCCGGTGCAGGCAAAAAATCACATTGATGTCAAGGTAATGTGAAGCCAGATTTGCAAACTGATTGCTGCTTGTCAGGGTTTGAGGGTAACTAACACGAGGCTGGGACATCACAGTGGCTTTACATCGGTGGAGACCAGGGTTCAATCCTAACTACGCATGCTGTCTGTACGGATTTCGTACGTTCTCCCCGTGGGTTTTCTTCGGGAGAAACATAGAAACATAGAAAATAGGTGCAGGAGGAGGCCATTCGGCCCCACGAGCCAGCACCGCCATTCATTGTGATCATGGCTGATCGTCCGTTATCAATAACCCATGCCTGCCTTCTCCCCATATCCCTTGATTCCACTAGCCCCGAGAGCTCTATCCAACTCTCTCTTAAATCCATCCAGTGATTTGGCCTCTCTGGGGCAGGGAATTCCATAAATTCACAACTCTCTGGGTAAAAAAGTTTTTTCTCACCTCAGTCTTAAATGACCTCCCCTTTATTCTAAGACTGTGGCCCCGGGAGCTCCGGTTTCCTCCCATGCTCCAAAGATGTACAGGTTTGTGGGTTAATTGGCTTGGCACAATTGTAAATTGCCCCTAGTGTGTGTAGGATAGTGTTAGTGTGCGGGGATCACGGGTCGGCACGGACTCGGAGGGCCGAAGGGCCTGTTTCTGCGTTGTATTTCTAAAACTAAACAAAACTAGCATTGTGGATGATGATTTTGAATATACGTGGCATAGTTGCGATCGACTGTTCCCAGCAATGGCATAACCCTTAGTTCAACCCGATGCTACAGGATGCCACAGTTATCTTAATTATGAGCTCCATCTCCTTTACTTCAGAATCCTTGTCACAACAGTCCGTAATTAGGATGCTCCAAACATCACAGATAGAGAGTAATAAGTTCATCAGTGATAGGAGCAGAATTAGGCCATTCGGACCATCAAGTCCACTCCGCCATTCAATCATGGAGGATCTATCTCTCCCCATTAACCCCATTCTCCTGCCTTCTCCCCATAACCCCTGACACCCGTACTAATCAAGAATCTGTCTCTCCGCCTTCAAAATATCCACTGACATGGCCTCCACAGCCTTCTGTGGCAAAGAATTTCACAGATTCACCACCTTCTGACTGAAGAAATTCCTCCTCATCTCCTTTCTAAAAGTGCTTCCTTTTCTTATGAGGCTATGGCCTCTAGTCCTAGACTCTCCCACTAGTGGAAACATTTTCTCCACATCCACTCTATCCAGGCCTTTCACTGTTCACGGGACAGTGGGAGTCCTCATTATTACAAGACTCCAGAGAGCATTGGTTAAGGAATAAAGGGGAAGTTTGCTGCGAAAAAGCTAGTAGAGAATAAAAAGTGTAGCAGTGAAGTTGAAAAGGATATACGGAACACAAAGTGGAGACCCAAGAGGCTGCAGCTGCTGCAGTCTGGAGCTAAAAGCAACCTGCTGGAGGAACTCAGCGGGTTAGGGCTGAAAGGTTAGGTCCAAGGGTCTATTATGGGCCTGTCCCACTTAGGCTATTTTTAGGCGACTGCCGGCGACTATCATAGGCGTAGCAGGTCGCCGAAAAGCCGGCGACTGGACCCCCCCCCTTCGACATAAAATTTGAAATAGATCATTGCTTTAACAACAAAAATGAACGAAGTCAGCACCGGCGACAACCTACGTCACCTGGCAACAACCTTCGTTAACCTGGCTGCGACAAATACGACAGCACCTACGTCAGGAGAATTCAAGCTACGCTCATTGGCGTCAACCTACTGTCGCCGACTGTCTCTGAAAAATGTTCAACATGTTGAAAATCCAGCGGCGACCTGAAAGACGCTACGACTCTTCGGGTGACTGAGGAGACGACTCACGACCAGACAGGAGGCACCACGGCAACCATGTGGCGGCAGCCTAGTCACCGGCAGTCGCCTAAAAAAATCGCCTAAGTGGGACAGGCCCATAAGGTCGCAGTTAGGGAGCAAAAAAGCAAAACCATACATGGAGGAAGAAGAGGTAGGCATGGCCTTTTATGAATGCTTTCCAGCTACCTTTACAATAGAGGGGGATGGTGCCGAGTATGAGATGAGCTGAGCTGAAGATGCTGGCTCTCGACCCGAAACATCACCCATTTCATCCCTCCAGAGATGCTGGCTGGCCCGTTGAATTACTCCAGCAATTTTTTTTGTCTACCTTCGGGATGATAGAAACATAGTAAATAGGTGCACTATTCGGCCCTTTGAGCCTATTCGAAATAGGCACTATTCGGCCCTTTGAGCCATTCGGCCCTTTGAGCCAGCCATTCAATATGATCATGGCTGATCATCCAGAATGTCACTGCTTTCTCCCCATACCTCTTGATTCCATTGGCTCTAAGAGCTGTATGTAGCTCACTTGAAATCATCTAGTGAATTGGCCTCCACTGCCTTCTGTGGCAGAGAATTCCCCTGATTCGTAACTCTCCGGGTGAAAAAGTTTTCGAAGCTGAGGTTGTTATTAACAAGGAAGTGTGCAAAATATTGGAAGAGATAATCATGGCTAAGGGGGCATTATTGGGGCATTTATTATCTCTGAAAGTAGAAAACTTGCCAACAGCGTACGAAATAGAACCTAGGCAGTTGACAACAAAAAGGGACGACATTGCAGAAGTTCTGATCATCATTATTCGGCTTCTCCCTGGGTGTCAAAGTTGTGCCAGAGGATGAGAGGCCTGTTAATGGAATTCGAGAAAGGGGATAAACCGAGTAAATGCAGGACAGTTAATTTACTGGAATTAAATCTGATGGACAGGATAAACCTTCATTCAGAATGGCAAAAGAAAATCAGTCAAGGACATTCAACATCATGTACACGATTTACATAGGGAGGTCTTGTCTGACTAAACTGATGATTTATTTTTGTGTGAGTGTGACAAGGACAGGGCCATTGAGTCAACCCAACATGGATTTTAACAGGGTGGTCGACTCCACGACAGGCTGGTGGAATAAAGATGAGTGGGGTTGAAGGCAGAGTGACAAACTGGATTTACATCAGAGGGCAATGACTGACTGGCACTGGAAAGCTGTTACTGGTGAGGCTCCACAAGGCTCAGCATTTAATCCCTTGCTTCTCTGCTGTATGTACGTGTGTGTCGGAAGGAACTGCGGACGCTGGTTTAAACCGAAGATAGACACAAAAAGCTGGAGAAACTCAGCGGGGCAGGCAGCATCTTTGGAGGGAAGGAATGGGTGACGTTTCAGGTCGAGGTCCTTCCTCGGACTTCTCCAGTCTGAAGAAGGGTCTCCACCCGAAGCGTCACCCATTCCTTCCCTCCAGAGATGCTGCCTGTCTCGCTGAGTTACTCCAGATTTTTGTGTCTATCTTTGGTATTATTAATATACTGTGGGGGGGTGGGGGAGGTTGACAATGGGGTTTGCAAATAATATAAAAAATTGGTCATGTGAACAGATAGCTTGCAAGAATTGGTCTGGTGAATCGTGAGCAAGAAAATTAGTAAATGGAATTTAATCTAGGGATACACAAGGTAATGTATTTGAGAGCCTGAAGAGGGGCTTAATTGACGTAGACTTTACTTCAGACTTTATAGTTACCGCGCAGAAACAGGCCCTTTGGCCCACCGAGTCCGTACCCACCTGCGGTCACCCTGTACGCTAGCAGTACCCTACGCACACTACGGAAAATTTACAATTTTACCAAAGCCAATTAACCTACAAGCCTGTACCGTCTTTGGATTGTAGGAGGAAACAGGAGCAACTGGAATAAACCTATACATTCACAGGGAGAAGGTACAAACCCATTACGGACAGCACCCATAGTCAGGATCGAACCCAGGTCTCTGGCGCTGTTGGTCAGCAGCAGTACTGCTGCTCCACCGTGCCTCCCCGCGGTGTATAAAACCATGTGGGGTCAGGCTAGAGGAAATAGGACAGGCCAATCTACTTTAGTTGAGAGCTCAAAAACCAGAGGGCTGTGTTTAAGATAATCGATTGGTGAATTAGGAAATAGATAATTAGAGACATTTGCAGGACCTGGTCTACAAAAGAAGAGACAAAATGCTGGAGTAACTCAGTAGGTCAGGCAGCCATCCGCAGAGACCATGGATAGATGACGTTTCAGTTCGGCACCCTTCTTCAACAGGACATGTGTGAAGAAAGGTCGCAACCCGAAACGTCACTTAGCCATGCTCTCCAGAGATACTGCTTGATCTGCTGAGTTGCTCACGCACATTGTGCCTTTTTTTCATCTCAAAGGTGGCAGGATTAGAACAGTGTAGCTCAGACACAGGCCCTTCGGCCTACATTGAACATGAAGCCAAGTTAAAGTAATCTCGGTACGTTTGTGTAATTGTGTATTTATTTGGCCTCTTTCCTTCACCAAATTCATGACAGTAAATGTCTCTTGATTGAATCACATTTACCGCTTTTCTGCCCAACTAACCAGTCCACAGATTCCTTGAAGCTTTCTACAGTTTCCTTTACATAGAACAGGTTAGCACAGGAACAGGCCTGATGGCCCAACAGGCCCGTTAAAAGTTAGCGACAAGAGCAGCCTCGGTTTGGACCAGAGTGATTTCAGGATGCAAGACACCAGTCTGATTTTCAATTGCAGCAAAGATAAACACAAAAAACTGGAGTAACTCAGCGGGACAGGCAGCATCTCTGGAGAGAAGGAATGGGTGACTTTTCGGGTCGAGACACTTCTTCAGACGGGTGGCAGAGAGTCACAGTGATACAGCCTGGAAACAGGCCATTCGGCCCAGCTGACCAAAATGCTCCATCAACCATAGTCCCACCTGCTTGGTGTTGGCTATATCCCTCTTAACCTGTCCTATCTGTCCTTACCTGTACATTAAACATCATCTATCTTCTCTGTGTCCTACAACGCAAGATGAAAAATCAGCCATCAGGTGCAGCACGATGATCGGCTTTAGTTTAGTTTATAGATTCAGCGCAGAAACAGGCCCTTCGACCCACCAAGTCCACGCCGACCAGCGATCCTCACACACTCATGCTATCCTACACACACTGGGGACAATTTTATATTCATACCAAGCCAATTAACCAACAAACCTGTACGTCTTTGGAGTGTGAGAGGAAACCGAAGATCTCGGAGAAAACCCATGCAGGTCACGGAAAGAACATACAAACTCTGTACAGACAGCACACGTCGCCGGGATCAAACACAGGTCTCTGGCGCTGTAAAGGCAGCAACTCTACCGCAGCGCCACCGAGCCAGGCAGCCCATATTGTTTCATCTATTCTGCTCATATTTTCATAATCTATGGAATTGATACTGTAAATGAAGTTGAACCCACTGGCCAACCCGTGAATGTATGGCAGTAAGCCACCATGCTACCCTTTAGAAGTGTTAAAATGTTCCTGGAAAGCTTCGGCTCCAGGTTCAGACATTGTTGCTGATGGACCTGCTCATGTTTCCTGACGATTCCTGCTGGCTTTTGGCGGATCCAGGTAATCTTCTCTGAAGGTTTCTCCATCGAAACCCCGATGAAAGAATGGGTCGACTGGGCTTGTATTCACTGGAATTTAGAAGGATGAGAGGGGATCTTATAATATCGGGAACATTTTACCTGCATCTAGCCTGTCCAATCCCTGAAGAATTGTATATGTATATGTCCTCTGGTCCTCCATTCTCCTACTCTTGGCAAGAGATTCTGGGCATTTCCCCGATCTATTCATCTCATGATTTTATACACCTCAATAAGATCACCCCTCATCCTCCTGCCATGTTGACGGGAGTGCAGAACCAGGGGTCAAAGTTTAAGAATAAGGGTCAGCCATTTAAGACTGAGATGAGAAAAAACATTTTCACCCAGAGAGTTGCGAATCTGTGGAATTCTCTGCCACAGAAGGCAGTGGACGCCAATTCACTGGATGTTTTCAAGAGAGAGTTAGATTTAGCTCTTGAGGTTAATGGAATAGAGAGATATGGGGAAAAAGCAGGAACAGGGTGCTGATTTTGGATGATCAGCCATGAATGGCGGTGCTGGCTCAAAGGGTAGAATTTCCTACTTCTGCACCTATTTTTCTATGTTTCTATGAATGGCGGTGCTGGCTCCAAGGGCAGAATGGCCTACTCCTGCACCTATTTTCTATGTCTCTATGTTGCTATGATGAGTGTCCTCCCTCTCTGGAGATTTGCATTGTCCTTTCCCTTGATCTACTTGCAGGCCACATATTCAGCAATTCATCAAATGCAAATCCTGACTCCGAGCTGACCTCTAAATTACGTGCAGCATGACAATCCGCACTAATAGCTAAAAGTGTCAAATCAAGTGACAGATACTTCTTCATTAGCCCCTTTCTTTTTGCATTTCTACCATCACTTGGCCAGGTTACATTTGGTGACTACATGAAAGAAGGAAGTCGCACGGATATAAAATCACAAGAGGAAGGGCAGATGCGCAGAGTCTCTTGCCCAGAGTAGGAGAATCGAGGACAATAGGACATACACTAGTTTTAAGGTAAAGGGGACAACTCCACAAAACCATAAGCCATAGGAGCTGAATCAGGCCATTCGGACCATCTAGTCCTTGCCAGGACAAGAGGGTCGGAGCTATAGGCAGAGGTTGAGTAGGCTGGGGCTCTATTCCCTGGAGCGCAGGAGGATGAGGGGTGATCTTTTGAGGTGTATAAAATCATGAGAGGAATAGATCGAGTAGATGCACAGACTCTCTTGCCAAGAGTAGGAGAATCGAGGACCAGAGGACATAGTTTTAAGGCGAAGGAGAAAAGATTTAATAGGAATCTGAGGAACATCTTTTTCACACAAAGGGTGGTGGGGGTATGGAACAAGCTGCCAGTGGAGGCAGCTGAGGCTGGGACAATCCCAACGTTTAAGAAACAGTTGGACAGGTACATGGATAGGACAGGCTTGGAGGGGTATGGACCAAACACAGGCAGGTGGGACTAGTGTAGCTGGGACATGTTGGCCGGTGTGGGCAAGATGGGCTGAAGGGCCTGTTTCCACACTGTGTCACTCTATGACTTTAGGTAGAGTTGCGATTAATGAAGTAGTGAGGATGGGAAGTGGGAGAGCAATCAAGAGGAGCACGCTCATGATACATTTCCTTGACCATCGTCTGCTGTGATCTATCCTTTACACTTCTTAAATCCCTCTCCTTCTACCCAGGGCTGAGTTACTCCAGCATTTTGTGTCTATCTTCACCCTTAGTATATATTCATATTGGCTTTGTAGATGTTGTGAACATCTTGATTTCATAAATTATTCCTTCATGCAAAATATTTTGAACCAAAATGTGTTCCTAGTATTTTACAAACATTTGTGTAATACAGTTTATGAGTTTTATGCATGGTTTTCAGATTACACTTGGCCTCCCTGTATAGATGTCATTGTTTTTATGTGACCTGTCCCAACTCTCAGTTAGAAGAAGGGTCTCGACCCGAAACATCACCCATCCCTTCTCTCCAGGGATGCTGCCTGTCCTGCTGAGTCTACCTTCATTTTGAGTCTACCTTCATTTTGAGTCTTCCTTCATTTTGAGTCTACCTTCATTTTGAGTCCACCATTTTGTGTCTACCTTCGGTGTAAACCGGCATCTGCAGTTTCGTCCTACACATATATAATCTACAGGTTGGTCGGGAAACAGAATAGACTGTAGCATGATTAGGCATGAGACTGAAGACTGAAGGGCGAGATATGAGATGCATACTTAGCCATGGCTTCAATCACACTGCTAATCACGCTAACTGGTATTGGCGATTCAAATTAAATCAACCACTTTCCCATCACAGAGCAAGGTGACATTGTGGTGCTTCTCCCCATCAGTTGTCTACGGCTGCCTGCCATTATCAACGCTCTCTCCCAGAAGAGACAGGAAGGTTTGTTCGTGAATGCCAAGTGCATGTTTACATTCTTTGCTTGTCAAGGTTGGCAATGCATTCAACTTGTAGGTTAAGGGTGTTGAGAAGGCATGTTAGATATTAGTACCAATTGACAAGAGATTGTTGAACACAAAAAGCTGGAGGAACTCAGCGGGTCAGGCACCATCTCAGGAGAAAAGGTGACGTTTCGGGTCGAGACCTTCTTCAGACTGAGAGTTAGGGGAAAAGGAAAAGAGAGGTAGAGATGGCAATATAGAACAAATGAACGAAAGCTATGCAAAAAAGTAATGATGATCAAGGAAAGCTGCAGATGCCGGTTTAAACCGAAGATAGTCACAAAAATCTGGAGTAACTTTGTGAGTCAGGCCGCATCTCTGGAGAAAAGGAACAGATGACGTTTCGGGTATCGAAACGTTCTTCAGACATGGAAAGGTGGATCCCACAAAGACCATCATTGGCTGTGGGCTAGGTGATATCGAGCTATACAGACAGTGAAAATGAAAAAGAACCGGATTTGATGAACAGGATTTGATGAACCAGATTTGATAAGGAATCTCAAGGTAAAGGCGCCATTAGGAGGTAGTGACCATAATATGATAAGTTTTAATCTACAATATGAGAGGGAGAAGGGAAAATTAGAAGTATCAGTATTACAGTTGAGCAAAGGGGACTACGGAATCATGAGCGAGGAGCTGGCCAAAGTTTAATGGAAAGAGACCCTAACAGGGATGACAGTGGAACTACAATGGCAGGTATTTCTGGGAACAATACAGAAGGAGCAGAATCAGTTCATTCCAAAGAGGAAGAAAGATTCTAAGGTAAGTAAGAGGCGACTGTGGTGGAGGCCAATTCTCTGGATGCTTTCAAGAGAGAATTAGATAGAGTTCTTAAATATAGCGGAGTAAAGGGATATAGGGAGAAGGCAGGAACGGGGTACTGATTGTGCATGATCAGCCTTGATCACAGTGAATGGCGGTACAGGCTCGAAGGGCTGAATGGCCTACTCCTGCATCTATTGTCTATTGTCCATTAAGACATCAGTGAAAGTAGATCGCCGACTAGGGTGGGGGAGGATTGGAGAGAGGTTTAAGAGGTTTGTCTGAAGAAGGGCCTCGGCCCGAAACATCACCCATTCCTACTGTCCAGAGATGCTGCCTGTCCCACTGAGTTACTCCAGCATTTGTGTCTACCTTCGAGAGGTAGTTGATTGTTGAATGATGATGGTGTGATACATCTGGTAGTGATTGCTGATGGGACACAGCACTTTGAAATGCATCCACTGACACAGAATAGGCAACGTGAGGTCTAAGACTAAAGGGCCTGTCCCACCAGCATGCAACTCTATGCGATTAGCGCGACCTAACGTGGTTGCTTGAGCCGTCCGGCGTCGCGGGGCCGGTCCCACTTCGATCGCCGGAGCCGTGCAGAATTGTGCGGAGTTCGTCCCAACACCGAGCGGGGCTCCGAAAAACTGACTATGTCCAAAAATTCCGTGCGGCAACGGCTTGTCGGCTCGCAATCGCCTCGACGTTTACACACCGCCCCGACATCGTGCCTCCGTGAACCTATCTGTGGGTGCCTCCGTGACCCTCTATGTGTGTGGCTCCGTGGCCCTCTGTGTGTGTGTGCCTCGGTGCCCCTCTCTGTGTGCCCCTCTCTGTCCTGGCGAACTTACCTTAGACTTCGCTCCAAGTTCGCCTCACTTTGCGCCGCGTTGCGCCGCTCACCCGACCTCCGTGCGGCCCCTACTGCCGGTTTGGTTGCGCTTGCCGCATGCAGGTGCATGCTGGTGGGAACGGCCTTGTACAGGGGATCACCCGACCTCCGCGCGGCCACCGCTTCTAGTTTGATCGCGTTCATCGCATAGAGTTGCATGCTGGTGGAACAGGCCCTTAACCTTGTGCTACTGCTTCCATTATCTCCGAGCCTTCACACTTGCCTCCAGCCCTCCGTGGTGTGTTTGGAGGCACAAAACCCGCTCCCTCCTGCGCCTCTGTGTAAAGGTCCATTTGGGCAAGTGTGCAGGAGGACTCACAGCGCAGTCGTGGTAATCAGCGGAGCTTGTTCGCACCCATGTTGAGCTTTTTGTTGAATACCTCTCAAGTCGGAAAGACTACCTGAATATTTATCGGCACCTGCTGTTTTAAACGCTTCCTCTTTGGAGATAGAGTCTGGTGTTAAGTACGCGGGATAACATTAAGTAGTGCCACTAATCAGACACGAAGCTGGACTCCCTGCCGAGATGATGGGACAATGAACCATGGAGATGAGCAGTAAACGCAAGGACAAAATGCCTCAGAAGCAACAGTTGTGGTGCTAATCGCACAGCGTGATCTATTTTTCTGGAGCTTTCTAATTCTGTCTTCTATTTTTGACCATTGTGTTAAATTAGCTCTGCTCCATATTAGTATTTCATTTAAAGATTTATTTTGCTATTTTAAAATATCCACAATGGGCACATTCTCATTATCTCACCGAATTTACCGTTAGTCTACTGAATCTTTGTTTCCAAGTGCCCTATTTAAATCTGGTGTCAGTAGCACGAGAGGAAGATATCTGGAATGATATTTCAGATAGTAATTCTCAATGGCGGTTCGTATTTTACAGAGAGGCTTGCAGGGGTACAAAATCTGAAGAGTGGACCATACTCTGGTCAGTGTCCAGAATGGACAAGCTAACCAAACTCTGGACAGCGAGAACGGCTATCTAAGTGTTCAAAAGGATCTGGATCAGATCCATGCTCCGAGAAATAATGTCCTAACCTGCCCAACTTCTTCCTGTACCTCAGACCCTGAAGTCCCGGCAATATCCTCAAACATCTTCTCTGCACTCTCCCCAGCTTAACAATCTCAATGAGCAGATTGCTGAAAGGAAAACTGACTGGCTGTGTCCGACAGCTTCAGGAGACTCAAAATGCTGGAGCAACTCAGCGGGTATTCTGCGCGTCTATCTTCAGTGCAAACCAGCATCTGCAGTTCCTTCCTACAGGGCAGCACGTGGCGCACCGGTAGTGTTGCTGCCTTACAGCGCCAGCGACCCATGTTCGAACCTGACTACGGGTGCTGTCTGTACAGCGTTTGTATGTTCTCCCCTTGACCTACATGGGTTTCCTCCAAGTGCTCCGCTTTCCTCCCACAGATCAAAGACGTACAGGTTTGTAGGTTAATTGGCTTGGTATAATTGTAAATTGCCCCTAGTGTATGTAGGATAGTGACATTGTAAGGGGTTCGCTGGTTGGCGCGGACTCAACAAAAAACTATTTTGTTGAATGCTACCTCTTCAGGTCGGCGACACATTTTTTTATGCTGATGGAATAAATCCAAATAGTACGTGCATTGCTGCAAGATGAAGTGTAAAGGTCCTGTCCTACCAGCATCCGACTCCATGCGATGAGCGCGATCAAACTAGAAGCGGGGGCCGCGCGGAGGACGGGTGATCCCCTGTGCAGGGCCGTTCCCACCAGCATGCACCTGCATGCGGCAAGCTCGACCAAACCGGCAGCTAGGGCCGCGCGGAGGTCGGGTGAGTGGCGCAATGCAGCGCAAAGTGAGGCGAACTTGGAGCGAAGTCTTTAGGTAAGTTCGCCAGGACAGAGAGGGGCACACAGAGAGGGGCACAGAGGCACACACACAGAGGGCCACGGAGCCACACACATAGAGGGTCACGGAGGCACCTACAGATAGGTTCACGGAAGCACGACGTCGAGGCGGTGTGTAATGCGTCGAGGCGACTGCGAGCCGACAAGCTGTTGCCGCGCGGAATTTTCAAACATAGTCAGTTTTTCGGAGCCCCGCGCGATGTCGGGACGAACTCCGCACAATTCCGCACGGCCCCGGCGATCGAAGTGGGACCGGCCCCGCAACGCCGGACGGCTCAAGCGACCACGTTAGGTAGCACTCATCACATGGAGTTGCATGCTTGTAGGACAGGCCCTTTATCTACAATAAAGCTTTCTGTAAGACCAGCTAATTGTTTCTTCAAACTGTTCCAACTGTTTGAACTGTAGGTATCTTGCCTATAGTGTGTCAGAGGTTACGTGGAAAAGGCAGGAGAACGGGGTTGAGATTGAAAGATAGATCAGCCATGATTGAATGGTGGAGTAGACTCGATGGGCCGAATGCCGTAATTCTGCTTCTTTGACTTATGAACTCGAGAAGTGGAGCAATAAACGGCATATGGAATTTAACACTGACAAATTTAAGGTGGTGATAATTCAAGCCAGGCCAAGACTTGCACAGTAAATGGTTGGAGTGTTGTAGAGAAGTAGGACCCAGAAGTAGAGACACACAGTCCCCTCAAAGTAGTGGCACAGATGAACAAGGGAGGTGAAGAAGCCTTTTTATCACTTTTTATCACTCTTCAGGAGAGTGAGTACCTGACGATAGTCACAAGATAGTCGGGCAGCATCTCTGGAGAAAAGGAATAGGTGACGTTTCAGGTCAAGACCCTTCTTCAGTACATGAATTGGGAAGTCATGCTTCAAATGTACAAGACGTTGGTGAGATCGCAGATGGAGTAGTGTGTGGTTCTGGATACCCTGCCATGGAAGAGATATCCTTAAGCTGGAATTGTGCAGGAAAGTTATCACGAGGATGTTATCAGGACTCGATGGCTTGAGTATGTGTATAGGATGGATAGGTTGCGAAATGCTAGAGTAACTCAGCGGGACAGGCAGCATCTCTGGATAGAAGGAGTATGTGACGTTTCAGGACTAAAGGGCCTGTCCCATCAGCATGCAAATCTACGCGATTAGCGCGACCTAACGTGGTCGCTTGAGCCGTCCGGCGTCGCGGGGCCGGTCCCACATCGATCGCCGGAGCCGCGCGGAATTGTGCGGAGTTCGTCCCGAGTTCGTCCCGAGACCGCGCGGGGCTCCGAAAAACCGACTATGTATAAAAATCCCGCGCGGCAACGGCTTGTCGGCTCGCAGTCGCCTCGACATTTACACACCGCCCGGACATCGTGCCTCCGTGAACTTATTTGTAAGTGCCTCCGTGACCCTCTATGTGTGTGGGTCCGTGGCCCTGTATGTGTGTGTGTCTCGGTGCCCCTCTCTGTGTACCCCTCTAAGTCCTGGCGAACTTACCTTGGACTTGCTTCAAGTTCGCCTCGCTTTGCGCCGCGTTGCGCCACTCACCCAACCTCCGCGCGGCCCTCGCTGCCGGTTTAGTTGCGCTTGCCGCATGCAGGCGCATGCTGGTGGGAACGGCCCTGTACAGGGGATCACCCGACCTCCGCGCGGCCCCCGCTGCCGGTTTGATCGCGTTCATCGCATAGAGTTGCATGCTGGTGGGGCAGGCCCTTAACAGTCCGTAGAAAGGTCTCGACCCGAAATGTCACCCATTCCTTCTCTCCAGAGGTACAGCCTGCCCCGCTGAGTTACTCCAGTATTTTATGTCTAATCTTTAAGTAATGCTGGTCCCTTCGCGAGCTTTGCAAATCGTGAGGGGCGCAGATAAGATGAATGGTCACAATCCTTTTCCCAGGATAGGGGTGTTTAGAACCAGAGGGTATAGGTTTGTGAGAGGGGAAAGATGTAAAGAGACCGGAGAGACAATTTCTTCAGGCAGAGAGTGGCACATATATGGAACGAGCTGCCAGAAGAAGCTGTAGAAGTGGGTTCAATGGTGACATTTAAAAGATATTTAAATTGGTATGTGAATAGGAAATATTTAGAGAAATATGGGGTCAATGCAGGCAATGTGAATTCATGAACACACAGAAACGTTGCAAATCCACAACACGATGGATAATATATGCAATATTGCATATCGTTCAGTTCAGTTTAGAGATACAGTGCGGAAACAGGCCCTTCGGCCCACCAGGTCCGCGCCGACCAGTGATCCCCGCACACATTAACACTACCCTACACACACTCGGGACAATTATACATTTTATACCAAACCAATTAACCTACAAACCTGTACGTCTTTGAAGTGTGGGAGGAAACCCAAGATCCCGGAGAAAACCCACCCAGGTCACGGGGAGAACGTACAAATTCCGTACAGACAGCACCAGCAGTCGGGATCGAACCCGGGTCTCCGGTGCTGTGAGCGCTGTAAGGCAGCAACTCTACCGCTGCACCACCACGCCGCAGAAAGGTTAATGTCATATACACCAGGGTGCAATGAAATGCCTTGTTCACATGAAGTTCAAGGAGTGTATACTTAGAGTAATGATAAATACAACAGGTATTTACATTTGTGTGGGAAGGAACTACAGATGGTGGTTTCCACTGAAGACAGACACAAAACGCTGGAGTAACAGCGGGCCAGGCAACATCTCTGGAGAGAAGGAATGGGTAAAAGTTTTTATACCAAGCTAATTAACCTACAAACTTGCACGTCTTTGGAGTGAGGGAGGAAACCAAAGATCTTGGGGAAAGTCCACACAGGACGCGGGGAGAACGTACAAACTCCACACAGACAAGCACCCGTAGTCAGGATCGAACCCGGGTCTCCGGCGCTGTAAGGCAGCAACTCTACCGCTGCGCCACCGTGCTACAACTTGGCAAGTAAGGCTGTTTCAAGGATCAAGTCGGAGTGGGTGAGAAGTTGTTTCAGGTACCAAAGCCGTTACACTTACATATGTAACTCCTGTCAATGAGGATCAAAGACCTCCGATCGTCACCACCTTAAATGCCACATCGCTCTTTGTGGAGATAATACAGCAAGCAAAAACTGAGCTGCTGCCCACAACAATCTACACGTTGATTTTACATCAAAGATTGCTGCTTGATTTTTGACAGCTCGAAGAAACCTATCAACAATAACAATGCAAGATTCAGGATCATTTTTATAATGGATTTAGTGAAGATGCACAAGCTGTCAAAATGCTAACAATATTTTGATATTGTGGAAATTCACTGCACATGGAATTGAATATTAAAATATAAAACAGAACAACTGCTGCAGATTTCACCTTCAAATAGTTTAACGCAGCTCGGAACGTTGCACTCGCAGGAGAAATACGAAAAAAATGTTACCCAGGAAGGGAAATGTAATACTAGAAGGCATTGCTTAGCTTCGATTAGAGATACAGCGCGGAAACAGGCCCGTCGACCCACCGAGTCCGCATCGACCAGCGATCCCCGCACATTAACCCTATCCTACACACACTAGGGACAATTTACACTTGCACCAAGCCAATTAACCTACACTCCTGTACGTCTTTGGAGTGTGGGTGGAAACCGAAGATCTCGGAGAAAACCCACTCTGTCATGAGGCGAACGTACAAACTCCGTACAAACAGCACCAGTGGTCAGAATCAAACCCGGGTCTCCGGCGCTGCGTGCGCTGTAAGGCAGCAACTCTACCGCCGCGCCACTGTGTTGCCCAAGGAGAGCTTTGAGGAGAGACCTTTCAGGAGATTGTTTTAAGGAGAGAGAGCTACCGTTTAAAGGAGATGTGCGGGGGACAAGTCATTTGACACAGAGGGTGGTGAGTGCCTGGAACATACTGACAGGAGGTGGTGGGTGAGGCAGATACGATTGTGGCGTTGAAGAGACTATAGATGTGCAGGAAATAGAGGAATATGGATTACGTGCAGGCAGATAAGTGTTGGTCGAGGCATCATGTTCAACATAGACCTCTGGGTCGAAGGGCCTATTCCTGTGCTGTCCCTTTCTATGTTCAAAACGTAGTTACAGAGATACTTGTACTTCGGCTTGTACTCGCTGGAATTTAGAAGATTGAGGGGGGATCTTATAGCAACTTACAAAATTCTTAAGGGGTTGGACAGGCTAGAAGCAGGAAGATTGTTCCCGATGTTGGGGAGGTCCAGAACAAGGGGTCACAGTTTAAGGATAAGGGGGAATTCCTTTAGGACCCGAGATGAGAAAAACATTTTTCACACAGAGAGTGGCGAGTCTGTGGAATTCTCTGCCACAGAAGGTCGTTGAGGCCAGTTTCTTTGGCTGTATTCAAGAGGGAGTTGGATGTGGCTCTTGTGGCTAAAGGGATCGGGAGTATGGAGAGAAGACAGGTACGGGATACTGAGTTGGATGATCAGCCATGATCATATTGAGTGGCGGTGCAGGCTCGAAGGGCCGAATGGCCTACTCCTGCACCTATTTTTCTATGTTTCTATAAACAACACAAGCTTTGTCTATTAACTAATATTGACAGAATGATAGGTACACACAAATGCTGGAGAAACTCAGTGGGTGAGGCAGCATCAAAGAAAGAACTGCGGATGCTGGAAAAATCGAAGGTAGAAACTCAGCGGGTGAGGCAGATGCTGCCTTCAATTTTTCCAGCATCCGCAGTACTTTCTCTGACAGAATTGTTGGTTTTTTAAATGAACACGACTGGTAAACATGGCTAAGATGGTAACTCAAATTTCATTGTATCTCAATAGGTACATATGACAATAAAGTGACCTAGAAATCTTGATCTCAAGGTCCAATCATTCCATGTCTGTAGGATGCTGTGTAGACTAGCACTTCAAGTTCAATGAACTGTAACCTCATGAGTTATAGTCATAGTCATACAACAGGAAAACAGGCACTTCGGCCCAACTATTCCTGTGCTGTACTGTTCTATGATTGAAACTACTGATATTCAAGGTCATAGACTCTGGTACTCGTGAGAAAGCGAACTACGAAATTGTTTTTTGAGCACAAAATATCAATGGATTAGTAAACAATACCAAAAGCCTTCTTGAGATTGAGTCGACAAATATCTTCTGAACATCTTTACAATTTCTTTATTGGGTCTTAAGGTTTACCATGCAATGCTGAAGTGTCATAGAAAGTGTGAAGTGCCGTCTACATTCAGGGCAAGATCAAGAGAAAGAAATAGAGAAAGAGAGTTTTATAGTCGTATGTCAAAACAGAACAATGAAATTCCTACTTGCAGCAGCACAACAGAATATGTAAAAATAATACTGTAAAAAATATAATACTTTTTAGAAGAAGCGATATATATCCATGTGTATATATGTGAATATATATAAATATGTAGGAAAGAACTGCAGATGCTGGTTTACATCGAAGGTCGACACAAAATGCTGGAGTAACAGTGGGACAGGCAGCATCTCTGGAGGGGGAATGGGTGCGGGGGCGAGGGGGGGGTGATGGGTGGGGGGTTTGGGGAGCTGGTTAGTGGGGGGTTTGGGGGGTGGCCGATGAGAGTCATCCCCATCCCCCGATCGGCCCTCCCTTGTGCACAGAAACCAGGATTGTGGGACCAATATGCAACCAGGGCATGTTGAGCAGCCCCTTCAGATATTGGTAGAGCGGCAGCAACCTCGTTACCGTTGGCAATATCCCATTGTGATGTCATTGTGGCAGTTGGCAGCCAGCTTGAGAGCCCATTGTTCCCATTGGCAACATCCCATTGTGATATCACTGTGGCAGTCGGCAGCCAGCTTGGGGGCCATTGTGATTTGTGCACTGTGAGAGGCATGGTGACATCATCACTGTGAGAAGACGGGAAGCTGTCTGTGATGGTTTTGGCTGTTTTTTAAATTTCAACGATTAATAACTTTGGAAATATAGGTGGAAATACGACGGGAAGATGTTTATCGCCACCAGGGGGAAAATGGGAGCAGGATGTGTGAAAATGGGAAGGCTGTAACCTAGCGTTTGGAAGAAGATAGGAATTAACCAGATTGGCACACACACACAGACAAAAACAAGACAAAGACTTTTTGTTATATAGAGATATATACATATAACATTTAATGCCATGTATATGACTTTATATACACACACACACACACACACATACACACACACACACACACACACACATATATATATATATATATATATATATATATATATACTAGACCAAGTGCAGACCCGTTGGGTCTGTTCCCCCAACGTTCGGTTGTGGGGGGGGGAGGTCATGCGGCATCACACACATTAACCACCCCCATACACACACTAACTACCCCCCTTGTTATTATATTAATATTATTAATTTGCTCCTTGTACCCCATAACCGCCCTATCTACCGATGCATAGCCCCCAACTCGCAGGCACGTCTAGAGAGGGGGGGGAGGGGGTAGAGAGTGAGGGCAGAGAGAGAAGGGGGGGGGGAGAGGGAGGGGGAAGATGTTTATCTTACAGCACAAAAGACCCAGGTTTGATCCAGATTTCGGGTGCTGACTGCATGACCTCATGGGTTTCTTCTGGATGTTCCAGTTTCCTCCACATCCCAAAGACCTGTGGGTTTCTTGCTTAATTGGGATAAAAATGGGATAACATGGAACAGGTGTGAATCGATGATCGATGGTTAGCATGGACTCACTCAGTGGGCCGAAGGGCCTGTTTCCAAGCTGTATCTTCAGATCTTCCTATATCTCCTTGTAACACACCGGTAGAGTTGCTGCCTTACAACGCTTTTAGCGCCAGAGACCCGGGTTCGATCCGACTACAGGTGCTGTCTGTACGGAGTTTGTACATTCTCCCCATGACCGTGAGGGTTTTCTCCGGGATCTTCGGTTTCCTCTCACATGCCAAAGACATACAGGTTTGTAGGTTACTTGGCTTGGTATGAATGTAAAATTGTCCCTAGTGTGTGTAGTATAGAGTTAATATGTGGGGATCGCTGGTCGGCGCGGACTCGGTGGGCCGAAGGGCCTGTCTCCGCGCCGTATCTCTAAACTAAATGTAAAAATTAATGATGGTGAAAATACCTTTCGCCACAAAGGACAAAGAAGGGTACAAAATCCTACTGTGAACTTAATTTTAGCACTCAGTTTTAGTTAAGAGTGAATTTAACAAGTTCAAATGGAAGAACAATAATTCACTCAATTGTGAAGTTCGTATTCATTAAATCGGACAGCTGTATTTTATAATTTATATATTACACAACCTTATCTTAGGTTGAGTTAAGCCGGCTACTGAAATGTTCTCTCCATTCCACCCACACTCACCCGTCATCACCAAAATATTGGAGCCAGTACTTTCAGCTGATTTAATCCTGCTCATAGATCTATTTACAAGGTCCTCAGGTAAATAAAGCCCCTGTAAACTTCATGTCATAGGTTTTATTCAATTTTTATCGCAAAAATGCAAAATACAATTTCTGTCATCAATCTGTCTGAGACCGAGATGATGTGCAATTTTGGACTTCACTCCGTATGATAAATTTTCAATCAATAGACAGGTTACAGTGAAGATTAAGTGGTACATCTGAGGAAAAATGCAAAAAAGATGTGAAAAGAATGAGGATTGATTTTGCTAGTATGGCAGGCCTTCGAAGCTGTGCTGTCAGGAGTGTTGTCGCTGAAGGAATAGGATACAAACATGAATATTGGACTAAGGCATGCTGTTGATCTTTGATTTAAACCGCCATCTGCAGTTCCTTCCTGCACAAGGCGTTTAATGTTCATTGGCCTTAAAGTGTGTTTAGTGCATTCGGATCCAGGCAAGGATCTGACACTAAAGAGCACCCCTTCATCTAACGATGCACTGGGATCTCATCTCCAGGACTTGACCAGAGCTTCTCTAGGTGCCTGTAGTACTTGACACTTCTTTACATTCAATCAGCACAGTCCCCGTATTATATACTCTGTTTTTATTGTTGGTTTTGCTAACCTGACCCATAATTTAAAAAATAATCTTGTTTCTGCCAGCATGAGGATTGGTAACTAAAGCACGCGGGTTACAGTAATTGGCAAGAGAACCTGAGGGGAGATGAGAATTTATTTTAATGCAGTGAGTTGTTATCGACTGGAGAGCACCAGTTTAAAGGTGTCGGGAGAAAATGCGAGAGCACTTTTGATACATATTCGAGATAAAAAAAGAAAAACACGATAATTTTGGGTAAAGGGTGGAAGAGTGAGATTAATTGGATGGCAACATGGCCACTACAGGCATCAATGGGACAAAATTGCCGTCTGCAGTGCTGTCATGTTCTGTGTTTCAATACTGGATGCAAAATATGCTCTCATTATGTATATCTCCATGTTTGCGGATGACACAAAGCTGGGTGGCAATGTGAGCTGCTAGGAGGGTGCTATGAGGCTGCGGGATAGGTTGGGTGAGTGGGCAGATGCATGGCAGATGCAGTATCATGTGGATAAATGCGAGGTTATCCGTTTCGGTGGCAGGAACAGGTAGGCAGATTATTATCTGAATGGTGTCAGATTTGGAAAAGGAGAGGTGAAACGAGACCTGGGGATCCTTGTACATTTATAATGGGAAACAAACAAATGTCAGAACAGCTAAACAAGTACTTTTGTTCTGTTTTCACTAGACATAAACAATTTCCCAGAAATACTAGGGGACTGAGAATCTAGTGGGGGGAAGAACTGAAGGGAATCCACATTAGTCAGGAAATAGTGTTAGGTAAACTATTTGGACTGAAGGCAGATAAATTCCCAGGGCCTGATGGTCTGCATCGCAGAGTACTCCAGGGGGTGGCCCAAGAAATCGTGGATGCAATGGTGATAATTTCCCCATGTTCTCTCGACTTTGGGTCAGTTCCTGTGGACTGGAGGGTAGCCAGTGTGGCAGAAAGGAGGGAGAGAGAAAATGGGGAACTATAGACCAGTTAGCCTCACATCGGTAGTGGGGAAGATGCTTGAGTCGATTGTTAAAGATGTTATAGCAGCGCATTCGGAAAGCAGTGACAGGATCGGTCAAAGTCAGCATGGATTTATGAAGAGGAAATCATGCTTGGCTAATCTTCTGGAATTTTTTGTGGATGTGACAAGTAGAATGGATAAGTGAGAGCCAGTGGATGTGGCGTATCTGGACTTTCAAAAAGTCTTTGACAAGGTCCACACAAGGGATTAGCGTACAAAATTAAAGCATATGATATTAGGAGTAGGGTATTGACATGGATAGAGAACTGCAGAATGGCAGGCAGTGACTAACGCGGTGCCGCAAGGTTCGGTGATGGGACCCCAGTTATTTACAATATATTTTAACGATTTAGACGAGGGAATTAAATGTGACATCTCCAAGTTTGCGGATGACACGATGCTGGGTGGTAGTGTGAGCTGCGATGAGGGTGCTATGAGGCTGCAGAGTGACATGGATAGGTTGGGTGAGAGAGCAGATGCATCACAGATGCAGTATAATGCGGATAAATGTGAGGTTATCCACTTTGGTGGCAAGAACAGGAAGGCAGATTGTTATCTAAATGACTAGACTAAGTGGGACCTGTTGGGTCCCAGTCACACGGGAGGCCTGGTCTCCCAGCACAACCCATTCCCCAATGCAATATTCCACCACTCACCCATTCCTCCAACGCAATATTCCACCACTCACTATTAGCCCCTAACTGTGCAGGCGCGGCTCATTTCCCCTCATCAGCACTCCCTCCCCCTCCTCTTCATGTTTGGGAGGGGAGATGTGGGGAGGAGGGGAGGGGAGAGGGGAGGTGGGGAGGGACATGGGGTGGGAGGGAGGAGGTGAGGGGGGGTGTGTGGGCGGGGAAATGTAGGGAGAGGAGCGGGTGGTGTGGGGGGAGGGGGTGAGGGTTATATGGGGGTGGGAAGGGGTTGTGAGGGTGGGGAGCGGTTGTGGAGGTGGGGAGGGGTTGTGAGGGTGGGGCGGGGTTATGGGGGGAAGGGGTTGTGGGGAGGAGGGGTTGTGGGGGGGAGGGTTGTGGGGGAGTTGTGGGGGAGTTGTGGGGGGGAAGGGGTTGTGTGGGGGGAGAGGTTGTGTGGGGGGAGGGATTGCATGGGGGGAGGGGTTGTGTGCGGGGCTCTCTTGCTGTGTGGCCCTCTGGCCAGGCAAGTCTCGGGCCGAGCCGCTCTCGGGCTGGTTGGCTCTCGGGCCGGGTGGCTGGGCGGCTCTCGGGCTGGGTGGCTCTCGGGCTTGGCGGCCTGGGCTCTCTCACACACGGCTTCTGGACTTTCTCACTCATGGACTCTGGACTCAGCCCCGCCTCCGGGGATTTTATTCTCATCGCCCCGGTGATTAACAGCGGGTGCTGAAAGAGGCGTTACCTTCATGGTGACTGACAGGCGAGAAGATCAATCTGCTGATCTCACGATTTTTAAACCTTCATAACTTTTGTAATATTCCACGAAAGGAAAGGAACAAAATTTGGTGCGCTTGGATCAGAGGAGAACGTTGATTAAGGTGGCGAAAAAGCCTAGCAACATACAGTACCATATTTGTGCAAATTTGTAAAAAACGCAAACCAGAAGAGGACAAGATGAGAGTTTTAGTGATAGTATAGGTCAGATTAGGAAAAGGGGAGGTGCAACGCGACCTGGGTGTGCTTGGACATCAGTCTCTGAAAGTAAGCATGCAAGTACAGCAGACAATAAAGAAAGCTAATGGCATGTTAGCCTTCATTGCAAGAGGATTTGAGTTTAGGAGCAAGAAGATCCTACTGCAGTTGTACAGGGCCCTGGTGAGCTGTACCTGGAGTAGGTGTGCAATTTTGGTCTCCCCTAATTTGAGGAAGGATATTTTTTCTGTTGAGAGAGTGCAGCATATATGTTCACCAGGTTAATATCTGGGATGGTGGGTTTGAAATATGATGAAAGAATGGATCGATAGGGCTTTTATTCACTGGAATTTAGAAGGGTAAGAGGGGATCTGAGAGAAACATTTGAAAATTCTTAAGGGATTTGACAGGCTAGATGCAGGAAAATTGTCCAGGTGTTGGGGGAGTCCAGAACCAGGGATCACAGCTTAAGAATAAGGGGTAGGATGTTTAGGACTGAGATGAGGAAAACCTTTTCCACCCAGATGGTTGTGAATCAGTGGAATTCTCTGCCTCAGAAGGCAGTGAAGGTCAATTCACTGGATGTTTTCAAGAGAGAGTTAGATTTAGCTCTTAGGGCTAACGGAATCAAGGGATATGGGGAGAAAGCAGGAACAGGGTACTGATTTTGGATGATCAGCCTTGACCAGATTGAATGGCAGTGCAGGCTCGAAGGGCTGAATGGCCTACTCCTGCACCTATTGTCTATATTTCGATGTTTCTATTATCAAGAGGATAAAATATCATGCATCATTGCCCCGAGGGTACATTCACAGGCTGGCCAGTGGGTTTAATATCATTTACAGTATGAATTCTAAGGATTATGATAAGTACAGCAGATGATGAAAACCTGAGCGGAATAGATGAAACAATAAGGATGGCATGGTAGAGCAGTGGTACAGTCGCTGCCTTACAGCGCCAGAGACCCAGGTTCGAACCTGACTACAGGTGCTTTCTGTGCGGAGTTTGTACATTCTGCCCGACACCTTTTTTCTCCGGGCGATCCGGTTTCCTCCCACACTCCGAAGACGTACAGGTTTGTAGGTTAAGCGGCTTTGACCATCACTTTGATCGAATCACTCTGACCATCCAAAATAACCCACGCAGTCACGGGGAGAACGTGCAAACTCCGTACAGACAGCACCCGTGGTTAAGATCGAACTCCCAGTCTCTGGCGCTGTAAGACAGCAACTTTACCTCTCATCACCCTGCTGCACGTTGACACATTTTGAGAAATTTCCTGCCAATTTAGTTTTTACATTTCCACGTGTAGGGGGTGATGATTAAAGAAACATTCAGCAAATATCGAGGCTGAGATCCATCGTCACCATGTTACGAAAAGTGCAGAAAGACATACTTGCAAATTGAAACATATTTTAAGGAGATAAACGATAAGATCACCAACAGAAAATTGATTGAGTTGTCCAATAGGAAACCTACCGCAGAATGTATTTCATAATGTTTTCAATATCAGTCAAAGGAGATGATCTAGATATTTAATCATTGCAATGTTTATTTTCAACGACTGCGTGATTGAATTGTGGCAAAATATTGATTGCTACATCAAACTTGAGACCAAGATTTAAATGACCCAAGTATGGTCTCGTACCTGCAAAGCTCACACAGAAATGTTTGTGTGTGTCACGCATGCACGCGCACACACACACAAACACATGCAAATGCACAAACATTCAAATACATGCAAACGCACGCACACAAACACAAGCAAAGGCACACGCAAACACAAACACACAAATACTTGCAAACGTACACGCACACGAACACAAACACATGCAAACGCCTGCGCACACAAACACATGCAAACGCATGCGCACACAAACACGCAAACGCACACGCAAACACGCACGCACAAACACACAAATAATTCCAAACGCACACACACACGAACACAAACATATGCAAACGGACATGCACACAAACACACACATGCAAACACACAAACACATGTAAATGCACACAAACACACACGCACACAAAACACACAAACACACACGCACACAAAACACACAAACACACACGCACACAAAACACACACGCATACAAGCAACCACTCACGCACAAACACACAAGCGCATGCACACATGAACAACTACTTTCCACAAGCTCAGGATAGCACCCACTAGACATCTTCACTGTGCATTAGTGCTGGGGCAGAACACTGGCCACCCTGCAATCCAATTCATTTACACAAATAGAAATAGGCCTGGGCAGAGTGAATGTCGAGAGGATGTTTCCACTAGTGAGAGAGTTTAGGAGCAGAGGTCATAGCCTCAGGATTAAAGGACGTTCCTTTCCGAAGGAGACAAGGAAGAATTTCTTCAGTCAGAGGGTGAAGAATCTGTGGAATTCATTACCACAGAAGGCTGTGGAGGCCTTGTCAATGGATACTTTTAAGGCAGAGATAGACGGTTAGTACGGGTGTCAAGGGTTATGGGGAGGAGGCAGGACATTAGGGTTGAGAGGGAATGATAGATCGGCCATGATTGAATGACTTGGTGGGCCGAATGGCCTAGTTTTGCTCCTATTAGTTATGAACATGATAACATATAAAGGGAAAGCTCAATCACCACTGTAGCACCAATCGCGTACCTTATTTGTCCTTTACTGACCATCATAGTAGTTCCATCTGCGCAATGCGCATAAAAGACTGGACTAAGTAAATCAATCTGCCAAAATCCCTAGGATATTCAAAAATTAGATTGCAGAATTTCAGATCTTGTACTCTTTTTTTGAAAGCACCACTATTAAAAAAGATGAAAAAAGAAACATAATCCATGATCAGGGGGAGGACAAATGAGCGTTTGAACAAATATGAGCCGATCAAAGGTAGTCAATAAGATGATGAAGATGGATCATGTTTAAATAATCTAATTGATTCGTTTTTGCAGATGTCTTAATATGACGGATGGATTATGGGCAATTAATATATGCACTTCAAAGGGGCATCATTAAGGTCCTCTAGACTTTGTAGACTTTGGAGATACTGCGCGGAAGCAGGCCCTTTCTTCCCATTGAGTCTGCTCCGATCAGAGATCACCCCACACGCTAACCTGCACACACACGGGACAATGTTTACAACTTAAAAGAGCCAATTAACTTACAATCCTATACGTCCTTGGAATATGGGAGGAAACCAGAGCACCCGGGGAAAACCCACGTGGTCACAGGGAAAATGTACAAACTCCGTACAGACAGCACCCGTAGTGGGGATCGAACCTGGGGCTCTGGTGCTGCAAGGCAGCAACTCTACCGCTGCGCCAACCCTGCGACACTTTGCTCTTAATCTTGCTCTTAACATGAGCAACACCAAGGAGCTGATTGTTGATTTTGGGAAGGGACATGAATGGCCGTGGACCTGCTTTCAACAGCACGATGGCAGTGGGGAGAGTCGAAGCTTCAGGTTCCCGAGAGAACTCCACAAAACCTTAAGCCATGGGAGCAGAATCAGGCCATTCGGCCCATCTAGTCCTTGTCAGGACTAGAGGGTCTGCGCTATTGGGAGAGGTTGAGTAGGCTGGGGCTCTATTCCCCAGAGCAGTGGAATCGAGGACCAGAGGACCCAGGTTCAAGGTGAAGGGTAAAAGATTTAATAGGAATTAGAGGGGTAACTGTATCACTCAAAGGGTGGTAGGTGTATTGAACAAGCTGCCAGAACAGGTAGTTGAGGCTGGGACTATCCCAATGTTTAAGGAACAGTTAGACAGGTACATGTATAGGACAAGTTTTGAAGGATATGGACAAAGTGCAGGCAGGTGGGACTAGTGTAGCTGGGACATGTTGGCCGGAGTGAGCCAGTTGGGCTGAAGGGCCTGTTTCCACACTATATCACTCTATGACTCGAGTCTGCTCCGCAAGTCGATAATGGCTGGTCTATCTTTCCCTCTCAAAGCCAGTACAGACAGCACCCGCCATCGGGATCGAACCCGGGTCTCTGGCGCTGCAAGGCAGCAACTCTACACCTGCGCCACCGTGTTCTGTGAAAGACTTTACAGTCAAACGAAAAGCATACAAATGAATGTGACCTGTGCGGTAAGTATTGCTTTGTGGGAGCTAGTGGCAAAGTGAATGTACTCAAACTGATGGAAATTCACCACAACCCCTATGAACATATCGTGGGGCCTTGGATTTTCACAAAATATATCAATTACTTAGATGAGGATATTGAATATTTTCAGGTGACAGCATTTTAAGGGGGACAGTTCATTGAGACAAGGGGAGCGTGAAATTACAGACACACAAATAAATTACGAGCACCAGCAAAACGGTGGATAATAGTTCAATGCGCAGACGTAAATAATCGACCACGCTGGATCCAAGAAGGACACTGCAATATTTTCAAGACATTTTTAAAAATCTTGGTAAGAGGCTAAAAATGATGCAGAAACAAAGATAATAAGTCTACATGTAGAAATGCATGTGAGTAGATGCAAAAGGTAATCAAAGTAGTGGTCAAAAGCAAAGGTTTTACTGATGGCCATTTAAAAGTCCTGCATGTGCAACGTTTCTCTCTCATATCTCATTGCAAATGGATCTGTCACAACGCTGATTACTGGGTTTCATTACATTGCAGAAGCAACCAATCATTTCTTTAAGGGGCTGTCCCACTTAGGTGATTTTTAGGCAACAGCCGGATATAGGCTGTCGCCACATGGTCGCGAGGTGTCGCGGGGTGACGCCTGTATTGTCGTCAGTTGTCTCCTCAAGTATCGTAAATTATTTCTTGTCGCCGTTTGATTTTGAAATGTTCAAAACCTTGTGGGCTTGACGTTGCCTGTCTTCTCCTGTCGTAGGCTGTCATAAGTTGTTGCGAGGATGACGCCGGGTTGTCGCTGGGTGATGACCTCGGTGAATTCCATTGGCGACAACCTACGTCAACTGGCGACAGGTACCGGCAACTGAATTGTCTTCAGTTGTCGCCGACAGGGTCGTTGCTTCTCGTAGCTGGTCGCGGGTTGACTTAGGTTGACTTCCGTTGTCGTAGGTTGTCGCCTGTGTGGTCGTAGGTTGTCGTAGGTGGACGTCCTAGGTGGGTCGACAATTGGGTCGCCGGTTGTCGGTAGCTTGCAGTAGCTTGATGTCGACTAGGTGGTAGGTTGTTGTAGACATTGTCGTGGGGGGGGTGGGGGGTGGGGGTCCAATCGCCGCTTTTCCGGCGACCTGCTACAACTGTGACTGTCGCCGGCACTCACAGAAAAAATCGCCTATGTGGGACAGGCCCTTTAGACTTTAGACAAACAGGCCCTTCGGCCCACCGTGTCCACGCCGGCCAGCTATCCCCTTTACACTCACACACGAGGGAACGATTAACATTTTTTTTTACCAAAGCTAATTAACCTACACACCTGCATGTCTTTGGAGTGTGTGAGGAACCGGAGCACCGGGCGAAAACCCATGTGGTCACGGGGAGAGCGTACAAATTCCGTTGAGACAGCGCCCGTAGTCAGGATCAAACGCGGGTCTCTGGCGCTGTCAGGCAGTGACTCTACCGCAGCGCCACCGTGCTGCCCCGAAATTGCTTTAGAATTGTTAACACTTGATTAAAATGCCTTTAAGCACAAACTAAAGTATTGTTGACATTAAATCAAATTTGCACATATTCAAGTGCACAAAGCACTTCATTAATTTCTGCATGAAAAATCTCGAACCACCTTTTGCTAATCTGCAATACCAAAATATTGAAAGGAAAATAATGAGCAAATTAATAAAATAACCCACAACGATGAGTTAGGAATTAAAGTGTAATGTTCCTGCAGAAAAAATATCTATTACAGTACTATATAGGGCACCACAGTGGCGCAGCGGTAGAGTTGTTGCCTTACAGCGCTTGCAGTGCCGGAGACCCAGGTTCGATCCCAACAACGGGTGCTGTCTGTACGGGGTTTGTACGTTCTTCCCGTGACCTGCGTGGGATTTCTCCGAGATCTTCGGCTTCCTCCCACACTTCAAAGACGTACAGGTTTGTTGGTTAATTGGCTTGGTTTAAATGTAAAATTATCCCGAGTGTGTGTAAGATTTGGTTAATGTGCGGGGATCGCTGGTTGGTGCAGACGCGGTGGGCTGAAGGACTTGTTTCGGTGCTGTATCTCTAAACTAAACTAAAATACTCAGTCTGAAGAAGGGTCGCGAACCAAAATGTCACCCATTCCTTCTCTCCAGAGATGCTACCTTGTCCCGCTGATTTACTCCAGCTTTTAGTGTCTATCTTCGGTTTAAACCAGCATCTGTAGTTCCTTCCTACACTGACAGTATTAAGGTGGTCCAGAACATAGATGGAGAGTCTGTCATGATTTATGTGACGTGACAAAATCAAAATATACTGGTGGTCAGATCCTAATCAATGCTCAATATCTTCCTCCGCCGTCAGTCTTGTCCAGGTTAGATGTAGGGTGAGTTCATTATGTGCTTTTGGACCTTCCTATTTTCTGCATGGTCGCACAATGTCATCCGTGTTCTTTCAGGGCTTCAAGTTATGTCACGTTCTCAGCTACACACGATTCAGCACGTCTCAAGCACTCTACTTAGCCCACACTCTTTACCTCAGTCAACGGTCTTTACAAATTCGTCTTTGACATAAGGACTAAGATAGCCACAAAATGCTGGAGTAACTCAGCGGGACAGGCAGCAACTCTGGAGAGAAGGAATAGGTGACGTTTCGGGTCGAGGCCCTTCTTTGGACTGATGCCAGCGGAGTGGGCGGTACAGAGATAGAAAGTAGTCGGAGACAATAAGGCTGGTGGGAGAACTGGGAAGGGAGAGGGGATGGAGAGAGAGGGAAAGCAAGTTAGATAAGTCAATGTTCATACCGCTGGGGTGTAAGCTGCCCGAGCAATAAATGAGGTGCTGTTCCTCCAATTTGCTCTGGGCCTCACTCTGACAATGGAGGAGGGGGATGGGAGAGGCAGGGGGAGTTAAAGCGTTGAGCTACCGGGAGATCAGGTAGGTTTATTCAAGTCGGACTTGAATCTGATCTCCTGCAATCACAGATTTAGCTTTTCAGCTTTGCTGGCTGTCCCAGGCGTTAACTAACGCAACGCTCGGTACACTGAAATCATTGCTTTACGGACTTATAACAATATTCTCGCAGCGGAAAATGTTTCACTCCCAGCAGTGACGCTCATAGAAACTGGGTTGCTGAGCACCAGATGTTCATTTGTTACACAACATTGTTGAATAAGCTGCGCTCAATAAGAGGTGTACAATCTAGAAGCAAAGATCTACAGCTGCTGATTAGTACACAAAAGGACACAAAGTGCTGGAGTAACTCAGCAGGTCAGCCAGCATCTCTGCAATGGAGAACTTCTTCAAAGTACGGTGTTTGGGGAAGGGTCTCGACCCGATACGTCACCTATACATGTTTTCCAGAGAGAGAGGCACAAAATGCTGGAGTAACTCAGCGGGTTGGACAGCATCACTGGTGAAAAGGAATAGGTGATGTTTCGGGGTGAGACCCACCTTTAGACTGAGAGTCAGTGGAAAGGGAAACTAGAGATATAGAGACCGAGATATAGCGAGATATAGAAAAAATGAATGAAATATATGCAAAAAAGTCACAAATGACACAGTCCATTGTTGACTCTGGTCTTGGTGAAAACGAGTTACGGACAACGTAGAGATCTCCAGAGACCTGCTTGACTAAAGATGAGACCCACCACCATCTTTCCTGTCACTACCCTGATACAGCTCCCCCTCTCACTGGACCTGACCCTGGCCCCAGCTGCTGGACCATCCTGGAATTACCGAAGATAGACACAAAGTGCCGGAGTAACTCAGCCGGTCAGACAGCATAGTTTACTGTCACGTCTACCGAGGGAAAAGCTTTTGTTGCGTGCTGACCGGTCTCTGGATAGAAAAGATGGGTGACGATTCGGGTCAGGACCCTTCTTCAGACCCGAAACGTTACCCATCCTTTTTTTCCAGAGATGCGTCCTGACCCGCTGTGTTACTCCATTACTTTGTGTCTATCTTCAGTATAAACCAGCATCTACAGTAGGTATGTTACAAAACTTACCTTGAGCAATGCTGCAGTTCTGCCGCTCCCCGTGTGCGTGACTTTGGCGCCTTTCAGAGGGGGGCGGGCTTAAAGTGCCGTTTTTCTGCAGACTGGGAAAATCGATCCATGTCGGGTGATTTCGTTGCGGAAGAAAAATCGCTCCGACATTTAATTCATGAAGGTATTTTTAAATTACGCTAGATTATTTATTAACTAGAGTAATTTAAAAATCACTATCAAAACCCGTGAGCGCCGACAACGGGAAGGATTTTGCATAGGGGAGAAAAAAAGGTACACAGTTTATTTTTATATTAAAAGTTGGTTTTTATGGAGGCTTTAATCATATTTTCATGTTGCGAAATGGGGTCCAAAAAAATGTATGAACCAATAGTATTTTTCCTCCCGACTTCACCGCAAACCGCCGCATTCCACTAAAACCCACTCGCTAGTTGATTTAAATGGCCATTAATTTACAGGCAGTTAACATTAAATTCCTTCCATTTGGTCCAGAAATTCATGAAAATGAGATTTGAAAATTATGTTATATTGTGGATTATTGTGTGAATGTTATTTGGACACTTAGGCAATTTTTAAAAAGTTTATATTTTCTTAAGAAATGGATAGATGTTTAGATCTACTCATTGAATTTTGTAGTTAGCTACGATTAGATAACTAACTAATTATATGCTTTAATTTCAGGTCATCCAAGTACTGATTGTTTCATATTTGTTTCAGAATGCTTCAATCTATAATAACTGAAAATTTCATTGAGTTCTCTTAATTTTTAAGAGTTATGGGCTTTTAACGGTTCTAGATCACAGCTTATGAGTTAAGTCAATTGAAAGGCAATGGGGAACAAGATGCTAATTTCCAAGTATGAAAATGGTCATAACTTTCTTAATACTGAAGATAGGAAAGTGAATTAGGTGTCAAATTAAACTTCTTTTTATGCTTTATCTGATTGGATAAATTGCAGACTTAATTTTTTAAATCTCAAAATTTTGTAACATTGCTATCTACAGTTCCGTTAGAAAGAAGGAACGAGCAACGTTTCGGGTCTCGACCCAAAACGTCGCCCCTTCCTTCTCTCCAGAGATGCTGCCTCAGCCGCTAAGTTCCTGCAACATTTTGTGTCTACCTTTGATTTAAACCAGCATCTGCAGTTCTTTCTTACACATCTATAGTTCCTTTCTACTAATCCCTGGAGTTACTTCGTTGCATCTCTTCCTTTCACCTGATATCTCCGACCAGTTGCCTTACACAGCTTTCAATCCATTTTTTAAAGTAATGCCCAATGCACAAGCCACGGTTTCAATTTTTTGTCTCTGATGACTGTAATGGCATGAAATAAGTCCTGCAAAAAACACTCCGCTGACAGCGAGCAGGCATAAGCACGAATTGTGCAAACAATTTCAGCTCTAATCTCTGTTACTCTCTGAAGAGCTCCAAGTTATGGATAATGTTGAAGAGGTCCATCTTTAGTAATATTTTTGTAATCTATGCTGATTTGTATTCTCTGACTTCATCTGATCTTCATTTTCACTTCAGTAGGTGTATTATTAAAACTCATAAATTATACCTCTGCTGAGCTGAGAAAACCACTTGACATTTCAATGTATGCGAAGATCTATCATAACAAGACTAGTTGCCATACATTTACAGCTGCTTCAGACTTGCAGAGTAAAGGGCCTGTCCTACCAGCATCCGACTCCATGCGATGAGCGCGATCAAACTAGAAGCAGGGGCCGCGCGGAGGTCGGGTGATCCCTGTACAGGGCCGTTCCCAACAGCATGCGCCTGCATGCGGCAAGCGCGACCAAACCGGCAGCGAGGGCCACGCGGAGGTCGGGTGAGTGGCGCAACGCGGCGCAAAGTGAGGCGAACTTGGAGCGAAGTCTTAAAGGTAAGTTCGCCAGGACAGAGAGGGGCACACAGAGAGGGGCACAGAGGCACACACAGAGAGGGCCACGGAGGCACGTACAGAGTGGGTCACGGAGGCACGACGTCAAGACGGTGTGTAATGCGTCGAGGCGATAGCGAGCCGCGCGGAATTTTTGAACAGTCAGTTTTTCGGAGCCCCGAGCGACGTCGGGACGAACTCCGCACAATTCCGCACGGCTCCGGCGATCGAAGTGGGACCGGCCCCGTGACGCCGGACGGCTCAAGCGACCACGTTAGGTCGCGCTCATCGCATGGAGTTGCATGCTGGTGGGACAGGCCCTTAACACAGCAATGAAACGGGCCCTTGGGCCCACCATAGTCCTGCCGATCTTCGAGTACCATCCGCACTAATCCCGCCTTTCTCCCACATCCCATCAACTGCTCTCCTGTGCCACACGACCATACAAGGAACGATAAATGATCACCAATTAACCTACCGAGCAGCACATTTTTCACGTGAGGAGGAAACTGGGACACACTGGGAAACACATCTTCTTCTTTCGTGTGGCGTGCACAGCCTAAAGTTGTTGGACAACTTGTTCTATTTGATCTTCCGTTTGTGCACGTCAAGTTGATTGCATTAGTCGAAACAGGGCGGACCACGTGAAGGTTGCAATCTTCCACCCCCGGAAACACATCGAGTCACAGGGAGAACATGCAAACATCCCATTAGGCCCAATTCTTAGTCACGTGTGTGACCAAAACAAGGTGAACATTTGTGGAATACATCTCTTCGAATTCTGAAACCATTGCAGGTATATTGTTTTATACTTCATATTTTTTTCGAAGTTTATCAAGTGAAATATTTATGTTATGCTGACAATGTTGGTTTAGGGTCAGAGGTCAAATATGACTGGTCACCCCTGTGACCTCACACGGAAGCATTTTTTTCATAACTGTTTTATATTACAAACTCTGTGTATTTTAAAAAGCTAGAATGTTCATATCTCTAGCAGACATGCATTACAGTTCTGTAGGTAGGAAAATAGCAATCAATAAGATTAATCTCTTACAATAATTTTTTTATGCATTACTTTATGTGATGCCATTCAGTAACTTTCCAAAGAATGACCCAAGATCAGGATCGAACCCCGTCACTGGAGAGGTATGGGAACGGCACTGACTCCTGCACCTCTTCTGACACATCTGACAAAATGCTGGAGTAACTCAGCGGGTGATTCATAATCATGTACGACGCTGAAGTGACCCTTCGGCCCGCCTTGTCCATGCCAACCAAGTTGGCAATTTGGGCTGGTCCCATTTATTTGCATTTGGGCCATAGCGTTCTAAACCATCCTCATTCATATGATCCACCCTCATCTGAAACAAACCCAAAAGTGTCTTGAAATAACAGTAATGTTGCACAAGATGATATAGTTCTCAGCCGATAGTCCTGTTTTCTTAACTTTAATATAATTAGCAGGAATTTTTGCGTGGCGCATGGTGGCGCAATGGTAGAGTTGTTCCCCTATTGTGCCAGAGACCGGGTTCCATCCTGGCCTTGGGTGCTGCCTGTACAGGGTTTGTACCTTCTCCCCATGACCTGCGAGGGTTTTCTCCTTTTCTCCGAGTGCTACAGTTTCCTCCGACACTCCAAAGACGTTCAGGTTTGTAGGCTAATTAGTTTCGATAAAATTAAAATTGGAAATTGTAGTGTGTAGGATAGTGCTAGTGTGCGGGGATGGCTGGTCGGCGTGGACTCGGTGGGCCGAAGGGCCTGTTCTCATGCTGTACCTCTAAACTAAACGAAACAGTACAGTCGCACTGGACGATAAAATTCTCAGCCGAAAATCCTCTACATTTTCTTATAGCTTAAGTATGATGGCCAGGAATTTTCTTGGAGCTACTGAAGCTCTGCAGAAAGTATGTTCAGATTCTGACTGAAAATATATTTCTGCTATCAGATGGAATTAGGGGGTTTACCAATTCGTCGGATGCAGTAGTAAAAAGGTGGAAGGTGAACACAAAATGCTGGAGTTACTCAGCGGGTGAGGCAGCATCTCAGGAGAGAAGAAAGGGGTGATGTGTTGGATCGAGACCCTTCTTCAGACTGATATCAGGGGAGGGGGTGGGACAAAGATGGAATGTCGGCAGAGACAGTAAGATTATTGGGGGAGAACTGGGAAGGCACTAGTGGGAGAACTCCACCTCTCTCCGATTTTGCCACTATCTTTGATTTTAAGCAGCATCTGCAGTTCTTTCTCGCACACATTGTCCACTCCACTGCGAAGCCTCCTCAAGGTATGTCTACTTCGAAGAAGCTCTCCTCCTCTCTCCGACGCCCCTCCCCTGTCATCAGTCTGAAGAAGGGTCTCGACCCGAAACGTCGCCCATTCCTTCTCTCCTGAGATGCTGCCTCACATGCTGAGTCACTCCAGCATTTTGTGTCTACCTTCGATATTAACCCGCATCTGCAGTTCTTTCTTACACAGAGCAAAAAGATGGGAAGATGTGCAGCTTCCTCATCAAGCGTTTTCATTTAGGATGTAAAATGGCCGTGCTGAGCGCTGTTCTGGTTGAGATTTATTGCGCGTGTTAAAGATAACGGGCTGGGCTTGGTTCTCCTGCACCCTCGCTGCACGGGAACCCAGCGTGATGGATGGGAGGTTGGAGAGCCAGCTTGGTGGAAGCGCCGACACTTACTGCACACTGGAGAGTATTGAAGCCCGTTCTCTCGTCGCTGACTCTTTGATAAAACCATCCACCGAGCCTCATTTCGTTTCCACACATTTTTTTCCTATTTCAAATATTTGTTTTACGATTTAACTGGAAATGTCAAGCAAAGGACATCTTCGCGGAGGCGTTTACGCAGGGTTTGGAGTCACCCCACATTACAGAAGCAGCACAGGTCGGGTAGACGCACAGACTCTCTCGGGGAATCAAGAACTGGAGGACACAAGTTTAAGGTGAGGAGGGGAAGATTTAAAAGAAACCTATTAATAGAAGGGTAGCTTTTTAACAGAAAGGTTGGTAAGAGTATGCAACGAGCTGCTGGAGGAGGTAGTTGAGGCAGATACTATTGCAGCGTTTGAGAACCATTTAGACGGGTACATGGATAGGACAGGTTTAGAGGGATATGGGCCAACAAGGCAGACAAACAAGCAAGTGCAAAACTGCATTGGCATTGCTAAGATTTTCTGTTCGTTTTAGCTTAGTTTGGTTTAGAGATACAGCACGGAAACAGGCCATTCGGCCGCACCGACCAGCGATCCCCGCACACTAACACTATCCTACACACACTCGGCATAATTTCCAATTATACCAAGCCAATTAACCTACAAACCTGTATGTCTTTGGAGGTGGGGAAAAAAATGGAGATCCCAGAGAAAACCCACAGAGGTCAAGGGGAGAGCGTACAAACTCTGTATGGACAAGCAAGCACCCGTAGTCAAGATCAAACCCGGGACTCTGGCGCGGTAAGGCAGTAGCTCTACCGCTATGCCATCGTGCCAGACTATCTGGGATATGGCACATAAAACCGCTCTCCTTGAAGGGCAAGGTGAGATGCCGTTGTTCCAACAAAATAAAATCAAAGCGGTTTATAGTTAATGAAGTGTTACCTTTTTGTTTATGGGCAAAATGCAAACAGTGAACAGTAGGTTTACTGGGATATTCTGAATCATTGGTGACCAGATACTTTGTGGAAAGGATCTGTTGAGTCCCTTGAAAGTTTTCATTGGATTTAATGGTTGCATTTGGTGATATGGTTGGATTTAATCTTTGTTCTCGGCGTACCAGGGCCCCATCCCCGACCTCTACCTCCGTTACATCGACGACTGCTTTGGTGTCACCTCCTGCACCCACACACAACTGACTGACTTCATCATTTCACCACCAACTTCGGAGGCTTGGCGATCGTTTCGCCGAACACCTCAGCTCTGTCCGCAATAACCAACCTGACCTCCCGGTGGCTCAACACTTCAACTCCCCCTCCCATTCCGTATCCGACCTCTCGGTCCTGGGCCTCCTCCACGGCCAGAGTGAGCAACACCGCAAGTTGGAGGAACAGCACCTCATATTCCGCTTGGGGAGTCTGCATCCTCTGGGCTTAAACATTTAATTTTCTCAATTCTGTTAACCCTTGCTGTCTCCTCCCCTTCCCACCTCTCCCTCAGCCCTCGGGCCCTGGCATTCCCTCTCTCTCTATCCCTCCCCCACCCAAATCGCACTAGCTTCTCATTTTCACACTACAAACAGCTTAGAATGGCCTGTTTCCTTTATCATCTATACTTTTTTGCATATCTTTCATTCATTGTCTTTATCTCTCCACATCACCGTCTATATCTCTCGTTTCCCTGATCCCTAACCAGTCTGAAGAAGGGTCTCGACCCGAAACATCGCCTATCTCCTTCGCTGCTTAGATGCTGCTGCACCCGCTGAGTTTCTCCAGCCTTTTGTGTCCCCCCTGGTTGGATTTAATGGTTACATATTCTATTAGGCTTGCACCTTACCCATGGACAAATCTTATACAGCATCTTTGTCTATCAAGGTGAGGAAAGATTGCTGCATTCATTATTGCCGAAAACGTATTTCAATTTTGAGTTGCTAATCTGACCCCTGATCCACAATAACTTTTCTCTTGTATTTTGACCTTCAGAAGTCTCCAAGCATTTACGTTCGAAATAACTCTATTGTACAATGGCAAGTTAGATACGAGTTAGCAAATGTAATTATCGCACAGATTTTCTGCCCTGTGTAGCTACACAAACACAATGGAGCCAAATGAATAGTCCTATTTTTCTAAACCCATTTTACACTTTATACTTAAGGGAAGTCTCTGTGAAGGACCTGTCCCACTTTCACAACCTCTGCCGAGTTTGCCCTTGACTCATTAGATTAGATTAGATTAGATTTACCTTTATTGTCATTCAGACCTTTCGGTCTGAACGAAATTTCGTGCCTGCAGTCATACATATATGAAAAGTAACAAAAACACACAATAAACACAAATTTAACATCCACCACAGTGAGTTCACCAAACACCTCCTCACTGTGGTGGAAGGCAAAAGTCTTAGTCCTTGTCTCTTCCCTCCTTGTTTTCCCTCTGCGCTGAGGCGATCCAGGCCTCCGATGTTGTGACCCTGCCGGGTGTTGGTAAGTGAGTCAGTCCCGCGGCTGAATCCAGCTCCGTGAACGGGCCGATTCAAACTCCGCGGCCCGGGGCGGTCAAAGCTGCCAAAGCTGCCGCCCTCCAGTCCAGCGGACGCAGCTGTTGTTGCGGGAGTTCCAGAAAACCAACCTGTGACCTGCGAGCTCCCGACGATGTTGTCCACTGGGCCCGCGGTCGGGCCTCGGAAACCGCGACGCCACCGCCGCCGAAACGCCAGAACAGCACCAAAGTCAGGCCACAGCTCCAAGTCGGGCCGCTGCCGCTACCGGAACGCCAGAGTGTCGCCACAGCTCCAAGTCGGGCCGCTGCTGCTGCCGAAACCACTGCGCGAGGCCGTCAGCTCCGAGGCCGCGAAGCCATCAGCTCCGCCATTAGGCCTCAGCGCAGATGGAGACAGGGGACACGACAAGAAAAGGTCGTATCCCCCCGAAGGAAGAGACTAAACCATATTTCTCCCACCCCCCCCCCCCACACACTTACACAATCTAATAAACTAACTAACTAAACTAAAACAGACATAAGCAAAACAACAAAAAAAAGAAAAAACAGATGGACTGCAGGCGAGCCGCAGCTGCCAAGCAGCGCTGCCACTTCGCAGCATGGTCGTCACGAGTTTGTAGGAGGTCGTAGCAGTCCGTGATGCTCGTCTTAGGTACTCGTGGCATCAAGTAGGTCGGGGCGTTTTTCTAGCATGATGGAAAATGTCCACGAGTAAAAAAGGTTGTGAATTAGGTCGTGAAAGTGGGACAGGCCTTTAAGTCCATTTAATTGGAAGGCTGGGGGTGGGTGGTGGGTGAGAATCTGATATGGTGCACAAAAGCTTATCTCCAGAAAAGTCACTGCATTCCATGTTCAAACCAGGCTCTCATACTTTGAACATTCAGCTCTAAAACAGTTATCACTTTTTTTAGGTTTGGTTTTAGTTTGAGAGATAAAGTGTGGAAACAGACCCTTCGGCCTACCGAGTCCGTTAAAGAAAGATTCAGACTGGTACATGGATAGGCCAGGTTTAGTGGGATATGGGCGAAACGCAGGCATGTGGGACTATAGATGGAACACATTGGCTGATGTGGGCAAGTATGCCGAAGGGCCTGTTTCCACGCTGTAAGACTCTATGACTCTGTGAACGATTCCACATTACATTTTCCTTCACCGAAGGGGCGAGCAAGGATGGTTAAGGTGAAGCACATAATCCAGAGCTCGATGCGACTTACAAGATGTCATTAAATCACGGGCAATGACTGCCCTGTGACAGGAAAACAGGAATTGTTCTGCATGAGTTGCTGCTGATGCTCACGGGCACAGTGATTAATGGTGGAGCAGCAGCCTTGGTGGTTTCTGAAGGTGTAGCGAATCTGTGAGAGGCTGTGGGGCCACACGAGTCTCATCATTGGAAAACACTTACAGTTCCTACTTAAAACTATTGCCAGCTGTTACAGGAAACAAGTCATCATTCACCTGTTTAATACATCTGTGCAGTGCAGATTAATTATTTTTTCCTGATGTTCCTTGCAGCTCTCAATAATGAACTAGTGGTGGGAGTGTTGAACGGAACTGAAGAACGGTCTCGACCCGAAACGCCCCCCATTCCTTTTCTCCAGAGATGCTGCCTGTCCCGCCGAATTACTCCAGCATTTTGTGTCTGTCTTCACATTGAACGTCTGCCAGTTGGGCGGCACGGTGGAGCAGCGGTAGAGTTGCTGCCTAACAGCGCTTACAGTGCCAGAGACCGACATCAGGTGCTGTCCGTACGACGTCTGTACATTTTCCCCGTGACCGCGTGGATTTTCGCTGGGATCTTCGGTTTCCTCCCACACTCCAAAGACGTACAGGTTTGTAGGCTCGGTATAATTGTCAATTGTCCCGTGTGTGTGTGTGTAGGATAGTGTTAATGTGCGGGGATCACTGGTCGGTGCGATCTCAGTCAGCTGAAGGACCTGCTTCTGCGCTGAATCTCTAAACTAAACTAAAAGCTAAATTATTCCATGTTTTCCGTGAACAGAGGACACAGCCTGACTACGTCCCTCTCATTCGGGAATTCTTTCAAAACTTACCACAGGAGATTCTTAATCCAACATCACTCGTAACTGCAGATGTATATAAAGATAACGTGAGAAGACTGAAAGTCACCACTTCTGTCACTTAGAGACGCAAGGAGTTTGCAAATGCTGGAATCTTAAACAAAACACAAAATGCTGGAATAACTCAGCGGGTCGGGAAGCAACTGTGAAGGATATGGATGAGCATCGTTTCAGGCTGTCCTTTATGTTTAGTTTGGAGATACAGCGGGAAAACTGGCCCTTCATTCCAATGGGTCCGCGCCGACCAGTGATCCCCGCACATTAACACTATCCTGCACACACTAGGGACAATTTACACTTACACTAAGCCAATTAAGCTACAAACCTGTAGGGCTTTGGAGTATGGGAGGAAACCAAAGATCTCGAAGAAAACCCACGCGGTCAAGGGGAGAACTTACAAACTCCATACAGGCAGAATCCGTAGCCAGGATCGAACCCAGGTCTCCGGCGCTGTAAGGCAACAACTTTACCGCTACACCAGTGTGCCGCACAATTTCTAGCAGGTTCTTACAACTCACTACCTAATCTACTAGGACTAATGGTCTATGGATTATAATGCAGATTTTTCACAGATCTTCCGTAAGGACTGTTATTTTAGCCAGTTAATGCTGAGGACAGTCTGCTCTTGGAAGCCCATGCCCAGCGCCAGAGACACGGATGCTGTCTGTACGAAGTTTTACAATCACCACGTGGGATTTCTCCAGATGCTCCGGTTTAGACAATAATCAATAGACAATAGGTGTAGGAGTAGGCCATTTGGCCCCTCAAGCCAGCACTGCCATTCAATGTGATCATGGCTGATCATCCCCAATCAGTACCCCGTTCCTGCCTTCTCCCCATATCCCCTGACTCTGCTATTTTTAAGAGCCCTATCTAGCTCTCTCTTGAAAGCATCCAGAGAACCTGCCTCCACCGCCCTCTGAGGCAGAGAATTCCACAGACTCACCACTCTCTGTGAGAAAAAGTGTTTCCTCGTCTCTGTTCTAAATGGAGATATTACTGTTTACTGTTCCGGGTCTAAATTCAGAGAAATATTACTGTTTTTAAAATATTCCCCATTCTCTCTGCTGCCCCTGCTGGAGGGAGGGGGAGGGACTATAAAACCAGGAAGTGGTGTGCCTCACTCAGTCTCTGCAAGGTGGAGGAAGCCAGTGGTGTGCCTCACTCAGTCTCTCTGAATACTTGTCTACTCAACTGTGAGTGCCCTTAATGTGGTTCCAAAAAGGTTGCAAAAAAAATGTCTATTGATTCAGAAATGCTTGCAAAAAGTGTCTCTTTTGGATCTAAAATGCTTGCAAAAAGTGTCGCTTGGATCTAAAATGGTTGCAAAAAGTGTCTCTTGGTTCTAAAATGCTTGCAAAAAGTGTGTCTCTTGGTTCTAAAATGCTTGCAAAAAGTGTGTCTCTTGGTTCTAAAATGGATGCAGAAAGTGTCTGCCTTGGTTCCCAAATGGATGCAGAAAGAGTCTTTATTGGGTCTAAAATGTTTGCAGAAAGTGGCTTTATTGGGTCTAACGGTTGCAGAAGGTGTCTATTGGGTCTAAATGGTTGCAGAAGGTGTCTATTGGGTCTAAAATGCTTGCTGAAAGAGTGTGTCTATTGGGTCTAAAATGCGTGTCTATTGGGTCTAAAATGCTTGCTGAAAGAGTGTCTCTATTGGTTCTAAACTGCTTGCTGAAAGAATGTCTCTGTTGGTTATAAAATGGTTGCAAAAAGTGTCTCTTGGAGTGAAATGGTGGCAGAAAGTGTCTCTTGGTTCTAAATGGTTAGAGAAAGTGTCTCTTGGTTCTAAATGGTTAGAGAAAGTGTCTCTTGGGTCTATATGATTGCAGAACGTGTCTATTGGGTCTACATGGTTGCAGAAGGTGTCTCTATTGGGTCTAAAATGGTTGCAGAAGGTGTCTCTATTGGGTCTAAAATGGTTGCAGAAGGTGTCTCTATTGGGTCTAAAATGGTTGCAGAAAGTGTCTCTATTGGGTCTAAAATGCTTGATGAAAGAGTGTCTATTGGTTCTAAAATGCTTGCAGAAGGTGTCTATTGGTTCTAAAATGCTGCCTGGCCAGAGTGACTGTGCTGCCTGGCCAGTGACTTATCTGCTGCCCAAGAATCCATTCAGCCAACAATATCCATGCTAGCTCTCTGGAAACCAGTCCCTTTGACCCACAACACACATACTAGCGCTCCAGAAAGTGCCGCCCCCCCGCCCCCCGCCCTGGCCAGCAATATTGGAATTGGTGGAGAGGTGGAATATTGCATTGGGGACCAGCCCTCCCGTGTGAAGCTGGGACCCAACGGGTCTAGTTTTCATATACAAAGACCAAAATACTTAATAATTTGCTTATACCAATAATAAGTGGCATAGATCCAGCTCACAAGATGTGCATGCCTGCATTCATTCATTTTCTTTATTTATTCTCAAGAATAAATAATTGTATAAATATAGGAATAACTATCACCAGCAGTTTGTACTGGACCAGGCACATTGAAGCTATGGCTAGGGAAGCAGACCAATGCTTCTACTTCCTTAGACGGCTTAGGAAGATCAGTATGTCATAAGTGATAGGAGTAGAATTAGGCCATTCGGCCCATCGCGTCTACTCCGCCATTCAATCGTGGCTGATCCCTCTCTCCCTCTTAACCCCATTCTCCTGCCTTTTCCCCATAAGCCCTGACACCCGTACTGATTAAATACCCGTACTAATCAAGGTTGTCGAGCATGTACCCAACAACCTTCACCAACTTCCACAGATGCACCATTTTAAGCAAATGCATTACAGTTTGATTTTGGAACAGCACCATACAAGACCGCAAGATATTGCAAAGTTGCGGACGTAGCCCAGACCATTGTGCAAACCTCCCTCCCTTCCATTGATTCCGTCTTCACTTCATGCTGCCTCGGCAAGGCCACCAGCATTAGCAAGGACAAGTCTCACCCCAGTCACTCCCAATTCTCCCATCAGGCAAGAGGTACATAAGTTTAGTTTAGTGTATAGATACTGCGGGGAAACAGCCCCTTCGGCTCACCGTCGGTCCGTGCCAACCAGCAGTCCCCGCATATTAACACAGTCCTACACCAAGCCAATTAACCTACAAACCTCTACGTCTTTTGGAGTGTGGGAGGAAACCGAAGATCTCCCCATGCAGGTCACAGAGAGAACGTACAAACTCCATACTGGCAGCACCCGTAGTCGGGATCGAACCTGGGTCTCCGGCGCTGCGTTCGCTGTAAGACAGCAACTTTACCGCTGCGCCACCGTGAAAACGCACACCTCCAGATTCAGGGACTATTTCTTCCCAGCTGTTATCAGTCCCCTCACTAGTTAGAGTGCGGTCCTGACCTCCCGTCTATCTCACTGGAGACCTTTGAGATATCTTTAATCGAACTTTAACTTGCGCTAAATGTTGTACCCTTTATACTTTATCTGTACACTGTGGTCGGCTAGACTGTAATCGTGTCTAGTCTTTTATTACTGGATAGCACACAACAAAAGTTTTTCTCTCAACAGAGATTTGCTCAAATCCGCCCAACAAATCAAACAAGTATTAAATATTAGAAATGTAACAAAATAAGATGCAAAGCAACCATTTTCTATGCTGAAGGAGGGAAAGTCAATTTTACCATTTGACAAGTGGTTGAATGGGACTTGATTAGGGACACAAAACTTGCAGAACACAATTTAGTTATGATAATAGGAGAAAATGTTGAAATTATAAAGCAGGTCTGGAAGGATTTGAGGGGATATATTTAATGAGCTAGATCTAGATAGAAAATGCCAAAAGCTACACGAGGGATTTCTGTCATTCAATCTACCTGGTGCCAGCAGGTTCATGATCTCTATGTTAGTGTTGGAAGTCCGAAACCCATTGACTTTTGTTTAGTTGACTTTAGTTTAGAGATACAGCATGGAAACAGGCCCTTCGGCCCACCGAGTCTACGCTGACCAGCGATCCCCGCACATTAACACTATCCTACACACATTAGGGACAATTTACCGAAACCGAAGATCTCGGAGAAAACCCGCACAGGTCACGGGGAGAACGTCCAAACTCCGTATAGACAGCACCTGTAGTGGGGATCGAACCCGGATCTCCGGCACTGCAAGCGTTCTAAGGCAGCAACTCTACCGCTGCATACTGTACCGTTCTCCAGAGATGCTGCTTGTCCCTCTGATTACTCCAGCACCTTGTTCCATTTTTATTCAGCAAGTTTGACCACAGCAAAGCCTGGATTTTGATGACAATCATAGTTTATTTTAATTACATTTATTTTAAGATACAGCACGGAAAATAGGGTTCTTCAGCCCACCGAGCCCATGCTGTCCATCGATCATCGGTTCACACTAGTTCTATGTTATCTCACTTTCTCATCCACTTCCTACACACTGGAGGCAATTTATAGAGGGCCAGCTAACCTACATGCTTTGAGGACGTGGGAAGAAACCAGAACACCCGGGGGAAACCCACGTGGTCACAGGGAGAATGTGTAACCTCCCAGACACCCGAGGCCGGCATCAAACCTGGATGTTTGGCGCTGTGAGGCAGCAGCTCGACCACCTGCACCACTGTGGCGTCTGTGTGGCAATGTACGCTACAGCATAGCCTTCCTTCACCTGGCTCTGCCATTGCGTAGGTGATTGACGGTGAGGAAGGGAGCAGATTGAGGATCTCTAAATTCAGTTCAGTTCAGTTTTGTTCATTGTCACATGTACCGATGTACAGTGAAATGCTTTTCGTTGCTTGCTAACCAGTCAGCAGAAAGACAATACATGATTACAATCGATCCATTTACATGTATAGAGGTACATGATAAGGGAATAATGTTTGGTGCAAGATAAAGCCAGCAAAGTCTGGTTAAGGATAGTCCAAGGGACATCAAAGAGGTAGATAGTAGTTCAGCACTGCTCTCTGGTTGTGGTAGGATGATTTAGTTGCCTGACACAGCTGGGAAGAAACTGTCCCTGAATCTGGAGGTGTGCGCTTTTTTACTTCTGTACCTGTTGCCAGATGGGAGACGGGAGAAGAGGGAGAGGCCAGATAGCGGCTCGCCCTTGATTATGCTGTTGGCCTTGCCGAGGCAGCGTGAGGTATAAATGGACTTAATGGAAGTGAGGTTGGTTTGTGTTATGGTCTGGGCTGTGTCCACAATTTGTTGCAATTTCTTGCAGTCTTGGGTGGAGCTGTTCCCAAACCAAGCTGTGATGCATCCTGATACAATGCGTTCTATGGTGCATCTGTGGAAGTTGGTGAGAGTTGTAGGGGACATGCCAGACTTCCTGATCCTTCTGAGGATGGAGAAACTCTAAATTGTCTTGAGCCTCAAGCGCCACACAGAATTTCAACTCTGGGAGGACATTTCACCAAACCGCCATGGAAGCCAAACAGAGGGCTCCCAAATGAGTCTTTTCAGCCATTATTGAATTTCTAGAGTCTACTGAGTTTAATTTCTCCAACCATGTCCAGCTTTCCGACCATTGAGTGTGCAAGGTCAAGTCATCATTATTGGGGCCCTGTTACTGAAATAATAACACTAATGATCAAAATGGGGGATTCATTTGCCAGGGAAGGTCTTTAAGTCTAATAAACAAAGAACAAGCATTTTTGATGCGTTGCAATGAAGTTAAATCAGGTTGCAAATCAAAGAGTTATCTGCAGAAAACAGGGAAACAAACAACATTGGCAATAATTGCATTTCATTTACATATCCAATAAATTGCAAAAATAAAACCGACCAGCGATTCCCTCACATTAGCATTATCCAACAACAGTTTGGATACAATTTTACCGGCAAGCCTGCACGATTTTGGAGTGTGGAAGGAAACCGGAGCACCTTGAGAAAACGCTGGCAGGTCACGGGGAGAATGTGCAAACTCCATACAGACAGCGCCCGGAGTCAGAATCGAACCCGGGTCTCCGTTGCTGTAAGGCGGAAACTCTACCGCTGCTCCACCTTTGGTGTCTTGATCACACTCTGCTTTTAGTTATTCTATATCAACACTGTTGCATTTAATTCCATAGCTTTATAAAAATGGCAATTTCAACCTAATCCATTTGTTAGTGATGCAGAAAATACAAAGCCTCAAGGCCCTGTCCCACTGTACGAGGAAATTCACGAGTTCTCCCACGTTTTCCCCTGATTCGAACTCGGAGAATGTCCGTAGCGGGTCAGTAGGGGTTTGTGGATGTCTCCTAGCGGCTTGTACGAGTAAAAAGTAACAATTTTCTTCATCACGAGTATTTCTTTTACTTGTGGACATTTTTTGCAGGGATGAAAAAAATGTCATGAGTTTACCGGATGTCCCGAGTACCTACCGTTAGGCTTACGAGCCGCTAGGAGACATCCATGAACTCCAACGGACTCGCTACGGACATTCTCCGAGTTTGAATCGGGCGAAAGCTCGGGAGAACTCGTGAATCACCTCGTACAGTGGGACAGGGGCTTAACTCTCTTTAAAAGTGAACTGCAGATAAACATGGGTACACAAAGGTTTTGCAAATCATAAAATTCAAATGGATTACCAGCACTGACTCTGCTGCAGCACATCAGCAAACTAACAAATCATAAATGGAATCAGGGCCGCTTTAAAAGAAGTTTAATTCATCGAGGTGGAAAGCACACAGGGCTTTATGCAAAGCGCTAATTAACAGATTACCAGTGAACAGCAATCACACTGCTACTAGTTTCAGATTAAACGGGAAGCTTTGGCTGTTGATGACGGATAAGTAAAGAAATACGCCAATAACACAAAGCCAGCTGTTGCTGAAAATATCAAATCCGAATCTTGAAGTAAAGGTCAACATTCATAAAAACTGGAAAGATAAAAGGCTAGAAACTGCGCAGGAAGGAACCCAAGATGCTGGTTCAAACCGTAGACAGGCACAAAAAGCTGGAGCAACTCAACAACTGGTCAGACAGCACCTCTGGAGAAAAGGAATAGGTGACGTTTCGGGTTGAGACCCTTCTTCAGATGCAATGAGGGATGGGCGACAAATGCTGACCATGCTGGAATGTCCACTTCTTCAGACCAGTCTGAGGAAGGGTCTCGACCAGAAATGTCACCTGTTCCTTTTCTCCAGAGATTGCTTCCTTAAAGGCTATAAACTGCTACATGCTGAACCTGTTTTCTATCCACAAATCAAACTTACCAGTAGCAAAGAGATGCAGCCAGTGTTCACTCTGTGCAGAGGTTCGGCCCACTGACAGGTGAGCAACTGAGGTAAAGCCTATAAATCATTGTAGGTTAATTGGCCTCCGTAAAACTCCCCCTTGTGTGTGGGGAGTGAATACGCAAATGGGATAACATGGATCGAGTGATCGATGATTGGAGTGGACTCTGTGAGCCGGAGGCCCTGTTTCCATGCTGTGTCTAGCCATTAATCATTCAGAGAGGGTAGGGCTGAAGATAGAAACATAGAAATTAGGTGCAGGAGTAGGCCATTTGGCCCTTCGAGCCTGCACCGCCATTCAATATGATCATGGCTGATCATCCAACTCTGTATCCCGTACCTGCCTTCTCTCCATACCCTCTGATCCCCTTAGCCACAAGGGCCACATCTAACTCCCTCTTAAATATAGCCAATGAACTGGCCTCAACGACCCTCTGTGGCAGAGAGTTCCAGAGACTCACCACTCTCTGTGTGAAAAAAGTCTTTCTCATCTCTGTCTTAAAGGAATTCCCCTTATCCTTAAGCTGTGACCCCTTGTCCTGGACCTCCCCAACATCAGGACCAATCTTCCTGCATCTAGCCTGTCCAACCCCTTAAGAATTTTGTAAGTTTCTATACGATCCCCTCTCAATCTCCTAAATTCTAGAGAGTATAAACCGAGTCTATCCAGTCTTTCTTCATAAGACAGCCCTGACATCCCAGGAATCAGTCTGGTGAACCTTCTCTGCACTCCCTCTACGGCAATAATGTCCTTCCTCAGATTTGGAGACCAAAGATGTCCTGGTTGGGTTGCTCCTGGGCCTGGCCAAGCTGGCCATCCGCGAGCCAAGGCGGCAGGCGGTGGAGGGCTTTACCCGAGCCGGCTGCTTGCCCCTTTTCCGGGATACGTCCGTGCCCGGGTGCGGTTAGAGAGGGAATACGCCCTGTCCACGGGCACCCTCGGGGAGTTCCGCGACGGCTGGGCACCCCAGGGTGTTGAATGTATCCTCAATAAGGATTGTATCATAGCTGTATAATAGTTCATTATGGATATATCTTTGTATTGTATTATGGTGGTGGGTTCTGGCTTGTTTTATTGTACTGTATATGATATTTTTAAATAATTGAATACATTTTTTGATTTAATAAAAAAAATAAAATGAATCAATCAGAATTATGAAGATAGACACGAAATCCTGGAGTAACTGAGCAAGTCAGGCGGCATCTCCAGAGAAAATAAATAGTTGACGTTTCGTGTCGAGACCCTTCTTCAGACTGAGATTCTTCTTGCCAGACATTCGCTCGCTATCAAAGAGTTTGAGTTTAATTCATTTACTTCCACTTCAGCTTTGTGGATTCTGAGGTGGCAATTTAGTTTAGTTTAGAGATACAGCGTGGAAACAGACCCTTCAGCCCACAGCAATCCCCGCACATTAACACTGCCCCGCACACGCTAGGGACAATTTACAATTAGATTGGGCCAATTAACTTACAAACCTGTATGTCTTTGGAGTGTGGAAGGAAACCAGAGATCACGGAGAAAACCCACGCAGGTCACGGGGAGAAGGTAAAAGCGAGTTCGATGTGTTCTACCGCAGACGAGGCAGAAGGTGGCGCATGGAGCAGATGTGCGGACAGTTTGTGATCTGCTCTTGCCCCCACTCATGCTAGACTTCCGTGCGCTCCTGATTCATGGCCTTGAGGTTCTCAACACCATCCCGGATGCTTCTTCACCACTTTGAGGAGTCGGGTTCCCTTGAGTGGTTCCCAGCGGAAACGGATAATATGGCAAGGCTTTGGAACCTTGGGTGCCGGAAATTCGGTAGTGGGCCTGTACCAGGAAAGATGTGGAGCTTCTGGAGATGGTGGCAAAGGCGTTTACCAGGATGGAGAGATTGCCTGCATTACAGAAAGGTTCACCAGTAGGAGAGATTGAACAAACCCTGGATTTCCCCTGGAGCATTGGAGGCTGAGGAGAGACCTAATAGAAGTTATAGGCGCAGATATAGGGTAGACAGTGAGAAGGTTTCTCTCAGAGAGGGTACACAAAAGGCTGGAGAATCTCAGCGGGTGCAGCAACATCTAAGGAGCGAAGGAGATGGGCAACGTTTCGGGCCGAAACCCTTCAGACCCTTTCCTCTCAGAGGAAATGCCAAATACTAGAAGGCATAGCTTGAAGGAGAGCGCAAACAAATTTAAATCAAAACAACCTGGAGTTTTTTTTTTACAGAGCGTGGTAGGTGCCTGAAAGGTGCCGCCAGGGTTGGTGGTGGAAGCAGATATGACAGTGTTTAAGAGGCTTGTAGATAGGCACATAAATATGCAAAGAATGTAGGGATATAGTGTTTATGCAGATGGAAAGGATTAGTTAATTTAGCATCATTTTTTGGCACAGACATTGTAGGTCGAGAGGTCTATTCCTGTATTATACTTTCTATATACTGTCATAAGGTCGTGAGGAAAAGGAGTAGAATTAGGCCATTCGGCCCATCATGTCTACTCCGTCATTCAATCATGGCTGATCCAGCTCTCCCTCCTAACCCCATTCTCCTGCCCTCTCCCCATAACATCTGACACCCGTACTAATCAAGAATCTATCTATCTCTGCCTTAAAAATGTCTGCTGACTTGGCATCCACAGCCTTCTGTGGCAAAGAATTCCACAGATTCACCACCGTAAAGACATTTCTCCTCAACGCCATCCTAACAGAACATCCTTTAATTCTGAGGCTATGACCTCTAGTCCTAGACTCTCCCACTATTCTGTGTGTTTCAATGAGGTCCCCCCCTCACTCTTCTAAACTCCAGCAAGTGCAAGCCCAGTGCCGGCAAACGCTGATCATAGGTTAACCTACTCATTCCTGGGATCTTTATAAACCTCCTCCGGACCCTCTCCAGAGTCAGCACATCCTTCCGCAGATATGGTGCCCAAAATTGCTCACATTATTCCAAATGCTGCCTTACCAGCACCGTATAGAGCCTCTATGTTCTTACACTCTATGTTCTTGCGCATCCAAAATTGAGCAGTCGTGTGGTGCAGGTGGGACTGTCCATTCCATTTTATTTCCCTCTGCCAGCATTTCAAGCTCAAAAGACACAGTGGCACAGCGGTAAACGACGAGGAGATGAGACGTTTCTTCCTTCAGCAACTTGTGAATCTTTGTGATTCTCTACCTCTTGGAGATGTGGGGGTCTAAACCACTGCCCGCATCAGATGGAAATAGATGTTTTGGATGAAAGGAAAGTCTAGGTTTTCCTGCTCTTATTTATATTTCCTATTTATATGGGAAACCGACAAGAAGCCTGGAGCCAAATTCAGATCTGCTGCAAATGTACTGAATGGTGAAGAAGGTTTCGAATGGGCATTTGACTCCTCGTGCTTCAAACCTTCCTTGGCCATCCTGTATAAGTTAACTTAAATACAGTGGTGCAGTGGGCGCACAGTTCCAGCAAAACGTATAATATCCAGACCTATGGTGCTCTCGCACCCACTGTGACTTTTCGCCACATCCTGAAGCTGCGCAAGTTGGCAGGTTAATTAGCCCTTATAAACTACACACCCCCCCCCCCCCCCCCCATATCCCTCCACATCTGTCCTATCCATGTATCTGTCTAACTGTTTCTTAAACGTTGGAATAGTCCCAGCCTCAACTACTTCCTCCGGCAGCTTGTTCCATGCACCCACCACCCTCTGTGTGAAAAATGTATCGTCTCAGATTCCTATTAAATCTTTTCCCCTTCACCTTGAACCTATGTCCTCTGGTCCTCAATTTCCCTACTCTGGGCAAGAGACTCCGTGCATCTACCGGCTCTATTCCTCTCATGATTTTGTACACCTCTATAAGATCACCCTTCATCCTCCTGCGCTCCAAGGAATAGAGTCCCAGCCTACCCAACCTCTCCCTATAGCTCACACCCTCTAGTCCTGGCAAGATCCTCTTAAATCTTTTCTGAACCCTTTCAAGCTTGACAACATCTTTCCTATAACATGGTGCCCAAAACTGAACGCCAGTCGGTGGTCAAATCTGGGAGGAATTGATGGGTCGTGTCAAAGATAAATTGCAAATCTTCAAGAAGACAGCAAGGGTTCGGGATATGTTGAGTGCTTAAAAGTGCTTAAAGACCTCTTCATGGGTTATAATAATTCTGTGCTTTGAAGAAGGTTCAAACTGAGCATGTGCAAATACTGTCTACTTTAGTCAGATTCTGGTCTCTGTTGTCAAAGGACAAATGTCAAATGTAAAACAATAAAATAAGGTCCAACGGGTAACAGGACATTTGCTTATCTGTAATGGTGTGGAATTGGGCTGTGCTTACACTGCTGTGTCTTTCATACATGCATGATGTATATCTGTTACAAGACCATTTGGAAGATGGAAAAGTTCTAAAGTGCCTTCTGCAATAATCAAAGCATCAAAGGAAAATTAAGTATATAGGAAGTAGGTTAATCTTTGTTTATTGAGCATTCTTCTAGATTTCTCCCTGTGATCACCTGATTGGGAGCTGTTAAATAAGTTCTTGATTGTCTACCCGATCTTTGTGTTGTGTTTAAAAGTTTTCTTTATCTGTCAGAAGGAACTGGAGATGATGGTTTACTTCACAGATAGACACAAAATGCTGGAGTACCGCAGCCCTTCGTCAGACCGAGAGTCGCGGGAGAGATAAACTAGAGAGATGGAAGGGCAAGGTGTGAAAACAACAGATCAAAGCAGATGATGGTGAAGGAGATGTAGAAATGCTCATTGTTGGCTGAGGGGAAGGTGACAACGAGGCGTACAAACAGTAAAATTAATCAGGAGGACAGTGAAACTAGTCGGAAAACTAGGTTGGGGGAGGAATGGAGAGAGAGGTAAAGCAAGGGTTAGTTGAAGTTAAAGAAATCAATATTCATACCGCTGGGATGTAAGCTGCTACAAATCAGTGGAAACGTGGGGAGAGTAGGTTGCAGGGAAATTTAGGGGAATGGGATTGCTCTGTGAGCTGGCATAAACTGAATAAACAGTAGAGCAGCTGGAGAGTTGCTGCCTCACAGCGTCAGAGACCCAGGTTCGATCCTGACTACGGGTGCTGTCTGTAAGGATTTTGTACGTTCTCCCCGTGACCGCGTGGGTATTCCCCGGGTGCTCCAGGTTTCTTTCCACACTCCAAAGATGTACAGGTTTGAAGGTTAATTGGCTTCTGTAAATAATTGTGAATTGTCCCTGGTGTGTGTACCATAGTGTTAGTGCCCACCTCTCTTCCATTCCTCACGAGAGGAATGAGTAAAGGGCACAAGGACTCTTTCCAGAAGGACGTGCCCAGCAAAGGTATTCCAGGTGCACAGACCCAGTGTGGAGCAATATATATATAGAGAAGTGGAGGTTCTCAAAGGGAATGGTTGCTGAGATCTGCCACAGGAAAAGCCATAGAAGCATGGCCAGGTAACGACAACAGCAGAGATCAGAAATACCTCCTGATCCTGGACGTAGCATGCCACAAGGAACAAGGAGGAGACTTCATGGCTGAGAATAGAGACTTCTGAGAATAGAGAAGAGAGAGAGAGAGAGGAGCATGGGAGTGAGAGTGCGGCAATGTGTGTCGCAAGTTACTGGATTGATGGGCCTGTGAGTGTGTGTGTGTTTACGTGTGCTTGTGTGCAAGAGAGCGAGTGTGTGAGAGCATGTGTGTGTGTGTATATGTGTGTGCTTGGGTGTTTTTATGTGTGCGAGTGTTTGTGAGAAAGTGTGTAAAACGTGTGAGTGTGTATGAGAACGTCTGCGTGGGTGTGTGTGAGAGAGTGTGTGTGGGAGAATGTGGGAGAATGTGGGAGAATGTGGGAGAATGTGAGAGCGTGAGAGAGAGTGGATGTGTGAGAGTGTGAGTGTGAAAGAGTGGGTTTGTGTGAGTGTGTAAGAGGGTGAGTGTGTGAGTGCTTGTGACCACATAGGTTTACGTGCACATGTGTGCCTAGACCATGAGATGCAAGCTTGTGTACTTTACTCGTCTTGTGGGGAATATATGACGGGGTATATGACTATTAGGCAGGGTTCATGACTGAGAAATTGTTGTTGCTAAATGAGTGATGGAGATGTCTATCAGACCAGTGTGCAAGACCAATGGCACATCTGTCGATAACAGTGCGTACAGTGCACACCTGGAGTGGTCAAAGTCAATAAAAGGTTGTTCTTTGCATTCATCAGTCTGTGAGGTGCTTCACTTCTGCATGCAAAAAAGCAACCTTTATTGCATAACGCATCAGATTGCTTTTTAAACCCTGGGTCTAGGCAATATTTCCTTGGCCAAGACAACCGGGGCCTGATCTGAAAATCAATGCACTCCCTCCTTGCTGTGTTTATTGTCACGTGTACTGAGGTATAGTTGAAAGCTTTTGTTGCGAGCTTACCAGTCAACGGTAAGACAATATGTGAATACGATCGAGCCATCAACAGTGTACAGATACACGATTAAAGGAATAAGCTCAGGATCGCTTTCCAGTTGTTGGGCGGATGGTTGGTAGGTTGGTTCAGTTGCCTGATAACAGCTGATTAGGAATTGGGGGGGAAAAACTGTCCTTGAATCTGGAGGTGTGCTTTTTCACACTCGTGTACCTCTTGCCAGATTTGGGGGGGGGGGGGGGGGGGGGGATAAGGGAGTGAGCGGGATGAGAATCGACCTTGATTATGCTGCTGGCCTTGCCGAGGTAGCAACAAGTGTCAATGGAGCCAATGGAAGGGAGTTGGTTTGTGCGATGGTCTGGGCTGCGTCCACACACTTCAAAAACACTCCCCAAAACGTTGGAAAGTTTTTCAGCAGATGCTGGAGGCAGTGAGCTTCACATCTGCTTCAGTCAGTACTATCTACCTCAAATGGTGTCCGCTATTCAGAATGCGATATAGTGGCACGGGTTATCGAGCTGCCGCTTCCCAGCTTCAGCTGGATGTGGAGAGGATGTTTACACTCGTGGGAGAGTCTAGGATCAGAGGTCTTAGCCTCAGAATTAAAGGACGTTCTTTTAGGAAGGAGATGAGGAGAAATTTAGTTTGTCAGAGGGTGGTGAATCTATGGAAATATTTGCCACAGAAGGCTGTGGAAGCCATGTCAGTGGATATTTTTAAGCCAGAGATAGATAGATTCTTAATCAGTACAGGTGTTAGAGGTTATGGGGAGAAGGCAGGTGAATGGGGTTAGGAGGGAGAGATAGATCAGCCATGATTGAATTGCGGATTTAATGGACCGAAAGGCCTAATTCTATCCCTATTCCTTATGAACCTACATTCAAACCTGACCTTCAGTGCTGAATACGTGGAGTTTGCACGTTCTCCCTGGATTTCCTCCAGTCATAGAGCAATAGAGTGTGGGAACAGGCCCTTCGGTCCAACTTTCTAAAGCAGAGAGCGAGGACGGCCATCGAGAGCTTTTGGGGATGCGGGCCATCGAGAGCGAGTGGGCAATAGCGCTGCAGAGAGCGAGGAGTGACTCGGAGGGGAGGCGCCGAGAACAAAGAGGAGAGGCCGCTGAGAAAGCAGGGGGAATCGGCGGGTGGCCGCCTGTGACGTGAGATGATAAGATCGTTCAAATAACTTTTTGTAACTTTTTCAGTGCCAGAAACATGGCGGCTCTTTGTGTTCTGGATGTGTAGGAAGGAACTGCAGATACTGGTTTAAATTGAAGACAGACACAAAAACCTGGAGTAACTCGGCGGGACAGGCAACATCTCTGGAGAGAAGGAATGGGTGACGTTTCGGGTCGAGACCCTTCTTCAGACTGAAAATCATTCCTTCCACAGATACCACCTAACCTACTGAGTTCTTCCTGCACTTTTTGTTTTGTACAGGTAATGTGTGCACTGTGATTTTTGTATGTTTTTCCAGTGACTGGCCTTTGCTTGGCTGAGGAGTCTAGACAAATGGTGAAAGATCAGGGGTAGCCTTTTTTTACCGTAATACAAGGTTTGAACACAGATTCAAAAGGGTTCCGTTCGGTTTAGTGTAGTACTACAGACTTCTCCGTGGATTGTCACCTTGTCGTGGTGGAGACGTTTGTGTGGTTCTGAGATCCTGAGAGCGATGTCTTCTGGAGCTATGCTCCAGGTAAAGCCACCCATGGCGGTAAGGTCGAGGGGGAGGTCTCTGACAAAGAGCAATCCAACCAAGACCTCAACGGTGGAACAGGCGGAGGACGTTGGCTGACCTTAGTGGAGCGTCACAACGGCTGGGAAAGCGGATGAAGGCTGCAGCAGAAAAGGGTCTCTGGTCGTCTTGGACTTCATGCCACTGGATCCTGATCCAGATATGTCAAGGACCATGGGGTGGCTGTCTGTGCACCCGTCTCCCCACATTAAACAAAGTCACGCACTGGCGTCCTCCATATAGGTAGTAGCACGCTGGAGACACCCATGGTGAGCCACGACCAAAGGGGGCCTAAGAAGAAGAGATACAGTACAGAAACAGGCCCTTCTGCCCAATAGGTCTGCGTCCCCGCACACTTCCACTACCCTACACACACTAGGGACAATTATCCCAAACCAATTAGACCACAGACCTGCACGTCTTTGGAATATGGGAGGAAACCGGAGCACCGGGAGAAAACACAAGCAGGTCAAGGGAGAACGTACAATCTCCGTACAGACAGCACCGGTAGTCAGGATCAAACCCAGGATTCTGGTGCTGTAAGGCAGCAACTCTTCCACTGCGCCACCATGCCGCCCTTATTAAGAACCTGATATGGTTTGATGAGAAAGAAGATGAGAAATATGGTAAGATTATCGGGATTGAACATGGGTGGAATTAGCTGGCTTTCTCCTGGAAAGACACATCACAAAGGAGAAGGGGCATAAGGTCATAAAGAATAGTAGAATCAGGCCATTCAGCCCATCGAGTGTATTCTGTCATTCAATCATTGCTGATCTATCTCTCCTAACCCCATTGTCCTGCCTTCTCCTCATAACCTTTAACATCTGCACTAATCAAGAATCTATTTATCTCTCCATTAAAAATATCCACTGACTTTGCCTCCACAGTCTGCTGTGGCAATGAATTACGCAGATTCACCAACCTCTGACTAAATAAAATTCTCCTCTTCGCCTTTCTAAAAGAACGTCCTTTAATTCTGAGGCTATGACCTCTAGTCCTAGACGCTCCCTCTAGTGAAATCCTCTCCACATCCACTCTATCCAAGCCTTTCACTATTCTGTATGTTTTAATGAGGTACCCCCCTCTCCTTTCTAAAAGAACGTCCTTTCATTCTGTGGCTATGGCTGTGAGGCCTCCCCCTTTTTGTGCACCCGCCCATGTTTGCATGCTGCATGACCCATTGAGGATTTTAAGGCTTTCAACTTCAGCCTTGAATGAGCCTTTAAATGAATTGCTTTGATCGCTTACGTGCACAAACCAGAAGATTTTTATTTTATTGAGAACAATGTCCCAGGGAATTTCTTTCTCCTGGTTGCAATTTGCAAAAAGTTTGAGAAAATGAACAAACTGAAATCTGGAAAATATTCAGTTGGTCAGGCAGCGTAAAGGAAGAGAAAATAAGGATTGTCATGTCAAATCAATGATAATTTGATAGATTAGGAAGAGGTGAGTGATTTACTTGGTTACGTAAATATCCTGACAATAGACAATAGGTGCAGGAGTAGGCCATTCGGCCCTTCGAGCCAGCACCGCCATTCAATGTGATCATGGCTGATCATCCCCAATCAGTACCCCGTTCCTGCCTTTTCCCCATATCCCCTGACACCGCTATCTTTATGACACTGGAGACCATTCGACCCATCGCATTCATTGTGATAAGGAGGACAGACGAGGAAGACACTCATGGAACATTGTGGAAAGTGTCGGATTTTCAACCATTCATTCATTTATCTTTGCGACCTGTCAGCTCAAGAAGCCCATCCGATGGGTTCAGCGATGCTAAGTTTTTTAAAAATAAATGCAGCACTAGGCCATTCAACCCCTTGAGCCAGCACTGCCATTCAATATGATCACGGCTGATCATTCAAAATCAGTACCTCATTCCTGCTTTACCCTCCATATCCCTTGATTCCGTTAGCCATAAGAGCTACATCTAACTCTCTCTTGAATACATCCAGGGAATTGGCCAGTTTCCTTCCTCAAATTAGGAGACCAAAACTGCACACAATATTCCTGGTGTGGTCTCACCAGGGTCCTGTACAACTGCACTAGGACCTCCTTGCTGCTAAACTCACACACCCATCATTATGCAGCCCACTCGCTGTTTGGCAAAATATAATCAATGGTCATAGCCTAAAGGTATAGCATCCACAGCAATAAAGAATCAAACAAAACGAGGGGGTGCTGGCCTTTGAGCTTCTCCAGAGCAGTGCAACAAGTAAATGGGCGGCACGGTGGTAGAGTTGCTGCCTTACAGTGCCTCGGACCTGGGTTCAATCCTGACTAGGGGTGCTGTCTGTACGGAGTTTGTATGTTCTCCCCATGACCATGTGGGTTTTCGCTGGGTGCTCCAGTTTCCACCCACACTCAAAGACGTGCAGGTTTGCAGGTTATTTGGCTTTGGTAAAGACCGCAAATTTCCCCGATGTACTGGAGGACAGGGGATCTAAGGGGGTAGAGGAACTTAAATAAATTTTCATTAGGTGAGAAATAGTATTGGGTAGGCTAATGGGACTGAAAGATGATAACTCCCCTGGGCCTGATAGTCTGTATCCCAGGGTCCTCAGGGAGGTGGCTCTAGAAATAGTGGACGCATTGGTGATCATTTTCCAATGTTCAATTGATTCAGGATCAGTTCCTGTGGACTGGAGGATAGCTACTGTTATCCCACTTTTCCAGAAAGGAGTGAGAGGGAAAACGGGGAATTACAGACCAGTTAACCTGTGGTGGGAAAGATGTTGACCAGTGGTGGGAAAGATGCCGGAGTCAATTATTAAAGAGGTAATAATGGGGCATTTTGATAGCAGTAAAAGGATTAGTCCAAGTCAACATGGATTTGTGAAAGGGAAATCATGCGTGACTAATCTTCTGGAATTTTTTTAGGATGTGACAAGTAAAATGGATGAAGGGGTGCCAGTGGATGTAGTATATCTAGACCTTCAGCAAGCCTTTGATAAGGTGACTAAAATTAGAGCACATGGTATTGGGGGTAGGGTGTTGACATGGATAGAAAATTGGTTGGCAGACAGGAAGCAAAGAGTAGGAGTGAAAGTGTCCTTTTCAGAATGGCAGGCAGCGGCGAGTAGCGTGCCGCAAGGCTCGGTGTTGGGGCCGCAACTGTTTACCATATATATAAATGATTTGGAAGAGGGAATTAGGAGCAACTCTAGCAAGTTTGTGGATGACACAAAGCTGGGTGGCAGTGTGAACTGTGAAGCGGATGTTAGGAGGTTGCAGGGTGACCTGGACAGGTTGAGTGAGTGGGCAGATGCGTGGCAGATGTAGTATAATATAGATATATGTGAGGTTATCCAACTTGGCGGCAAAAACAAGATTATTATCTCAATGGGGTTAGGTTAGGTTAGGTAAGGGGGAGGCGCAGCGAGACCTGGGCTTCCTTGTACACCAGTCATGGAAAGTTGGTGCGCAGGTACAGCAGGCAGTGAAGAAAGTTAATGGAATGTTGGCCTTCATAACAAGAGAAGTTCAGTACAGGAGTAAAGAGGTTCTTCTGCAGTAGTATAGCGTGCTGGTGAGACCACATCTGGAGTATTGTGTACAGTTTTGGTCTCCTAATTTGAGGAAGGACATCCTTGTGAATGAGGTAGTGCAGCGTAGGTTCACGAGATTGATCCCTGGGATGGCGGGACTGGCATATGAGGAAAGATTGAAAAGACTAGACTTGTATTCACTGGAATTTAGAACGATGAGGGGTGATCTTACAGAAACATATAAAATTATAAAAGGACTGGACAAGCTAGATACAGGAAACATGTTCCCAATGTTGGGCGAGTCGAGAACCAGTGGCCACTGTCTTAGAATAAAGGGGAAGCCATTTAAGACTGCCGTGAGAAAACACTTTTTCACCCAGAGACTTGTGAATTTATTGATTCCCTGCCACAGAGGGCAGTGGAGGCCAAGTCACTGGATGGATTTAAGAGAGATTTAGATAGAGCTCTAGGGGCTAGTGGAGTCAAGGGATATGGGGAGAAGGCAGGCACAAGTTATTGATTGGGGACGATCAGCCATGATCACAATGAATAGCGGTGCTGGCTCGAAGGGCCGAATGGCCTCCTCCTGCACCTATTTTCTATGTTTCTATGTCCCCACTGTGTAGAATAGCGCTAGCGTAAGGGGTGATCGTTGGTTGGTGTGGACTCGGTGGGCCAAAGGACATGTTTTTGCGCTGTGTCTTTAAACTAAACTAAACAAGACAGAGGGGTCAAATTGGGAGTCTGGCGGAAAATTAAAATGGCCTGGTGGGTTAAATGTGTTCCGAGGGCATTTAAGACCAAACAAATGGTTTGGGAACACAAATGGGTTTGGAAATTGGGAGTGCTCTCGACCAAGCCCAGATGGCAGGATCTTCCCCTGTGGGACATTAATGAACAGACTGGCTTTCCGTTACAAAACGTTGCTTGCCACAAAACACCCACTTTTTACTTTTATTTCACAACCTGGCCCATTACGTTTGTGAACTCATTACGATCTGCATGGATGATCTCCTGCTGCGAAACACTATATTCATTGTCCTATCCTTGAAAATTGTAGAAGTGTAATTTTTTATTAACCAGCCTCTGATGCTCCTTGGAGCATTAAATACAAATCGATACAACATTCAAAACTGCAGGAGTAAAAAAATATATTTTCCAATTAATTGGACCAGCTGTTTTTTTAATCCTAATAACTTCACCTGGAGTTTTTGTTTAAATTAAAAAAGCACTTACTTCAACTTTAAAGTTGCTTCATTTGTAATTAGACATTTCTAATGGAAATCCAAAACTCCAGATGCTAGAAATGAGGGATTATTGAGCTCATATATTAACTCTTGTTCCTTAGATGCTGCCTGACGATGAGAATCCTTTACATTTCTGTTTTAATGTTAGAAAAAGCAGAATATGCACTCGCCACTTGCCATACATCTTGAACTAATCTTAAAGCAAAAAGGCATTTAGTGGGCGGCACAGTGGCGCAGCGGTAGAGTTGCTGCCTTACAGTGCCAGAGACCCGGTTCGATCCCGAACTACGGGTGCTGTCTGCACAGAGTTTGTACGTTCTTCCTGTGACCACGTGGGTTTTCTCCGAGATTTTCGGTTTACTCCCACACTCCAAAGACGTAAAGGGCTGTAGTTTAATTGGCTTGGTATATGTGCAAATTGGCCCTATTGTGCGTAGGACAGTTAATGTGCGGGAATCGGTGCGGGCTCGGTGGGCCGAAGGGCCTGTTTCCGTGCTGTATCTCTGAACTAACAATAGTCACATAAATGGGCTGTTCATTTATCTTTGCTGAGTTAAAGATCATAAGGTCAAAAGGCATAGTAGAATTAGGCCATTCGGCCCATCAAGTCTACTTCACCATTTAATCATGGCTGATCTATCTCTCCTTCCTAACCCCATTCTCCTGCCTTCTCCCCATAACCTATGACACCTGTACCAATCAAGAATCTATCTATCTCTGCCTTAAAAATATCCACTGACTTGGCCTCCACAGCCTTTTGTGGCAAAGAAATCCACAGATTCACCACCCTCTGATAAAATAAAATTTTCCTCATCCCCTTACTGAAAGAACGTCCTTTAATTCTGAGGCTATGACCTCTGGTCCTAGACTCTCCCATGAGTGGAAACATCCTCTCCCATCCACTCTATCCAAGCCTTTCACTAATTGATACATTTCAATGAGGTCCCCCCTGCCTCATTCTTCTAAACTCTAGCTCGTCATAGGTCCCGGTGAGCCGCAGACATTCCACAACAGCAGGCCTGGCTTTCCCGCCTCGTAACCGGAAGAGGGATGCCACCGATCCCGGCCCTTACTCACCCCATAGCAGCCGGAGAGGAGGGGAACTGGAGAGGAGGGTGGGCGGAGTCGGCGATGGAGACACTGGACGGGGGAAACATAGAGAGTAGGTGCAGGAGTAGGCCATTCGGCCCTTCGAGCCAGCACCTCCATTCAATGTGATCATGGCTGATCATCCAAAATCAGAACCCCATTCCTGCCTTCTCCCCATATCCCTTGATTCCGTTATCCTTAAGAGCTCTATCTAACTCTCTCTTTAAAACATCCAGTGAATTGGCCTCTGCTGCCTTCTGTGGCAGTGAATTCCACATATTCACAACTACAAGTGAAAAAAAGTTTTTCCTCAATAGACAATAGGTGCAGGAGTTGGCCATTTGGCCCATCTCAGTCCTAAATGGCCTACCCCTTATTCTTAAACTGTGTGACCCCTGGTTCTGGACCCCCAACATCGGGAACATTTTTCCTGCATCCAGCCTGTCCAATCCCTAAAGAGGGAAGGTCAGACGGTCTTACCTTCTGCGACCAACAAGGTCGGCTGCGGGAGGTGACCCCAGAACACGGAGGCTGAAGGTGGCCGGGCAAAGGAGACGGGCGTCGATTCACGGGCTGGCTCGCAGCGCCACCGTGCCGCCCTAAGATACACCACTCTCAGTCTGAGGAAGGGTCTCGACCGCCAATGTCACCCATTCCTTTTCTCCAGAGATGCTGCCTGTCCCGCTGAATTACTCCAGCAATTTATGCCCAAACCTGGATATGCAACTGCACCAGCATTAGGAAGCCATTTCCAGCAAATGGCACCATCTTTCATTTGAATATAAACTGCTCCAAATATGGACTGTTGGTAAACTGATGAGTCACATTAAGGGGTGTCCCATTTTTAATGTAGTTTGCAAACTTTTTCAGAGAGTCCTTGCTTTCTCCCTCCTTCCCCTCCCCCTTCCCAGATCTCCCACAAACCTAGTCTCTGCCTCTTCCTTTCTTTCCCCCCCACCCGACAAGAGTCTGAAAAAGGGCCTTGACCCGAAAAGTTGCATATTCCTGCTCTGCAAAGATGCTGCCTTACCCGCTGAGTTTCTCCACCATTTTTGTCTACCTTTGATTTTTTCTGCACCTGCAGCTCTTTCTTAAACACCAGATTCTTGGACAAGCTGTTATCAGACAATTGAATCATACTACCACAACCAGAGAGCAGTGGTTAGCACGCAACAAAAAAAGCTTTTCACCGTCTACATGTGACAATAAACTAAGCTGTGGAATCTGAGAATCTGGGGGGAGGGGGTGGCGGGGATGAACGGATGGAGGTGACGGCTCTGACAGGCTTGTTTGGCCTGCTCTAGCTGGGATTGTGAAATTGCACCAAAAGCTAACGATATACACTCTGTAGACTGCTTCTCAATGGTCGGCCCAAAGACAGGCAGGTTTGTAGGTTAATTGCCTTCTGTAAATTGTCCCTAAAAATCACGATTTCTCTAACTTCCAGTAACCCTGTGCACCCCCTCTCTCTCCATCCCTTCCCCATTCGAGACGCACCAGCTTCAAAGTCGTCTTGTTGAGTCTCATTGTCTGTAACTCATTTTCACCTAGCTCACAGCTACCAACGGCCAGTTTCCTTTATCATTGTTACTTTTTTGCATATCTTTCTATCATTTGTTGTATATCTCTCTACATCACCGTCTATATCTCTCGTTTCCCTTTCCCCTGACTGATGAAGGGTCTCGACCCGAAAAACGTCACCTATTCCTTTTCTCCAGATATGGAGAAGCCTGTCTGACCCGCTGAGTTACTCCAGCTTTTTGTGTCTATCTTAGTTTCAACTAGCATCTGCAGATCCATCCTCCACAGTGGGGTGCTTTATGGTTAAGCACCTTTCTATGCTTTAGGTGCTTAACCAGTGCTGTACTTGTGCACAGCAATAATCTTACCCTGTATACAAGAGAAAGTACCTCAATGTTCCTTGGAACACATTATAATAAAGAAACTATTGAACTATTTAAATTTACTGAAGATCTTCTGTGACAAGTTCTTTATTTCATAGTTTGGTTTTTTAGAGTTTTGTTTAATTTAATTGATTTAGTTTGGAGATACAGCGCGGAAACAGGCCCTTCGGCCCACCGGGTCCGAACCGACCAGCGATCCCCGCACACTGACACTATCTTACACACACTAGGGACAATTGTACACATACACCAAGCCAATTAACCCACAAACCTGGAGTGTGGGAGGAAACCGAAGATCTCGGGAGAAAAGCCCATGCAGGTCACGGGGAGAACGTACAACCTCCGTACTGACAGCCCCCGTAGTCGGGATCAAACCCAGGTCTCCAGCACTGCAAGCGCTGTGAGGCAGCAACTCTACCGCTGCGCCACTGTGATGGCCCTAGTTATAAATCAAATTTGTGTTCCAAGTTTCTTTTCAGAATATTTCTAGGAATTATCTCATCCGGATATTACCTGGATGAGATTATTATCTGAACCAGATGACACGTATCCATCCATAAATTAAAATGGATTGCAAAGGTAAAAAATCTCCACCTGAATGAGTCCACTCTGCCTCTATCTGCATGGAAGACAGATCTTGTCTGATGGTTTTTCCTGTTTCTTCTAGTCTGTAAATGCACAATAAGTGACCTTGAGGAAACGCGTGCGGCAATTTTACATGCAAACCTTATCCTCTCACGTGACGCAATCTAGCTCAGAACAGATGTTAAACTGTTGCTGCAGAACATTCCATCTGCTGAAAAAGAAAGATATTGAACAGTCCTGCGAGCTATTGCTTAGTTGTGTGGTTTGAGTATTTGCAGGAGAGATTTGTGCGAGATATAAATGCAGATAAATTATTTATACATCAAACAATACAGTCACCAAATTACACACACATTCCACACGGGCAGAGGCAGAGTTGCTGCCTCACAACACCAGTAGACCCGGGTTCCATCCTCACTACGGGTGCTTGTCTGTACGGAGTTTGTACGTTCTCCCCGTGACCACGTGGGTTTCTCAGAGATCTTGGCTTTCCTCCCTACATTCCAAAGACGTACAAGTTTGTGGGCTAATTGGCTTGGTATAAGTGTAAGTTGTCCCTAGTGTTTGTAGGATTGTGTTAATGTGCGGGGATCGCTGGTCGGTGCAGACTCGGTGGGCCGAAGGGTCTGTTTCCGCGATGTATCGCTAAACTAAACTACATTTTCCTTGAACATCGTCCCCTTTGATCTTTCGTTTTCACACCTTACCCTTCTATCTCGACGTATCCCTCTCGCTTGGCTCTCAGACTGAAGAAGGGCCTCGACCCAAAAGGTCACCCATTCCTTCTCTCCAGCAATGCTACCTGTTCATCCCGCTGAGTTACTCCAGCATTTGTGTCTATCTTCACCAAATTACGCATCCTATCAGAATTCACAAGTGCTTTATGAAAGCAATAGTTGGTTGAACGTAGTAATAGGTGGACAGAGGCAATGGGGGGGGGGGTTGACTGGAAGATATAAATGCAGATAAATTATTTATACATCAAACAATACAGTCACCAAATTACACACACATTCCACACGGGCAGAGGCAGAGTTGCTGCCTCACAACACCAGTAGACCCGGGTTCCATCCTCACTACGGGTGCTTGTCTGTACGGAGTTTGTACGTTCTCCCCGTGACCACGTGGGTTTTCTCAGAGATCTTGGCTTTCCTCCCTACATTCCAAAGACGTACAAGTTTGTGGGCTAATTGGCTTGGTATAAGTGTAAGTTGTCCCTAGTGTTTGTAGGATTGTGTTAATGTGCGGGGATCGCTGGTCGGTGCAGACTCGGTGGGCCGAAGGGTCTGTTTCCGCGATGTATCGCTAAACTAAACTACATTTTCCTTGAACATCGTCCCCTTTGATCTTTCATTTTCACACCTTACCCTTCTATCTCGACGTATCCCTCTCGCTTGGCTCTCAGACTGAAGAAGGGCCTCGACCCAAAAGGTCACCCATTCCTTCTCTCCAGCAATGCTACCTGTTCATCCCGCTGAGTTACTCCAGCATTTGTGTCTATCTTCACCAAATTACGCATCCTATCAGAATTCACAAGTGCTTTATGAAAGCAATAGTTGGTTTAACGTAGTAATAGGTGGACAGAGGCAATGGGGGGGGGGGGGGGTGACTGGAAGATAGTTGGAACAAAGGCCAGAGATAAGAATAACAGGTGTGCGACAGGTATGAGGAGTTGCATATTGTGAAGCACGAGAGAGGAAAGTTGCGGGGGTTGGGGAGGAGAGAAATAGGTGTGAGTCCAGGTAGGCGGCAGTAGAAAGGGGGAGGGAAGAGAGCCGGGGGGTGGGGGAGGTGGAAAAAAGGGGAGGGGGGGGGCATAGCTGGAGGTTACCTAATATTGGAGAATTCAACGTTCATACTGTTGGGTTGGCAGCTACCCATGCAGAATATAAGGAGTTTTTCCTCCAGCATGCGTGTGGCCTCACTTGAACAATGGTAGAATCACTGACCTTTCCATTGGTGGACATTGACTTTCGTGGCCTGCAGGGTGTGGGGGGGGGGGAGATGCTGAGCCATCTCATGCTCGTTCCCCATGGCCGAACGCAAGTCCCACTTGTTCCACGAACACCGGAGGGACCGGGGAGGATGGAGCCGGTAGCGAAGCACGGGACGGGCTAGCTCGATCGGAGAGGCGACCAGGGTCTGGCCTACCCCGCCCTCAAGGCTGGCTGCAGATGGGGCTCCAGGTGTTCAAAGGTGGATGGGAGTGAGATGGGGGAAGAAATAATACTTTGTCATATTTCTTCATTCTTGGCAAAGATCTTTGTGCAGGCGCTTTTGATCAATGTTAGCTATTCTGCAATTCCGCGTGAACAGTGGGAAGTGAGCTGCGAGGTTAAAAAGCGGGATGTTGAAACATAGGCCTGCAGATGCTGGTCCATGCACAGAAGGTCACAAAGTGCCGGAGTGAGGCTAACAGGTCAGGCAGCATCTCTGGAGAACATGGATAGGTGATGTTTCAGGTTGGGAAGCTACTTGAGGTAGCTGGGGGTGGCGGGAAGAAAGAAGAAAACTGGAAAAGGGGAGGGGAAGGACAAAGCGTGGCAAGTTAATAGGTGGACGTAGGCGAGGAGAGGTACAGACAGACAGATGGTTGGAACACGTCCAAGGAAGATGACGACTGGAGGCCTGACTGCAGCCTGGGGCTTGCCTGGATCGGGCACTGCTCATAGGAACCAGAGCATGGGCTGAGCTTTGAAAATAGTGCCAAAACATGGCGTCTCTTGAATGCGGGGCTCAGTGGACTATTTCTGTACACTTTGCTAATCGGGGATGTGCTCAGGTGAGGCAATACTTCACTGGACTGTATGTAAGTAAAGAATGTCACTGTGCTTTTGCACATGTGACAATGAAAGCACCGTTGGATCAAATTAATCTATTCCATTATGTAGGAAGGAACTGCAGATGCTGGTTTTAAACCGAAGATAGACACAAAAAGCTGGAGAAACCAGCGGGACAGGCAGCATCTCTGGAGAGAAGTAATGGGTGATGCTTCGGGTTGAGACGTCACCCGGTCTGAAGAATGTCACCCTTCTCCTTCACTCCTGTCCTGTTGAGTAACTCCCGCGTTTCATGTCTATCTTTGGATCTATTCCATCACCATCTTTAACATGGAAAACCTGGCATGTTGGCATTCATAACAAGAGGAGTGGAGTATAGGAGCAAAGAGGTAATTCTGCAGTTGTACAGGGCCCCAGTGAGACCACACCTGGAGTATTGTGTGCAGTTTTGGTCCCCTAATTTGAGGAAGGACATTCTTGCTATTGAGGGAGTGCAGTGTAGGTTTACAAGGTTAATTCCCAGGATGGCAGGACTGTCATATGTTGAGAGAATCGAGCGGCTGGGCTTGTACACTCTGGAATCTTATTGACACATATAAGATTATTCAAGGTTTGGACACTCTTGAGGCAGGAAACTTGTTCCCGATGGTGGGGGGAGTCCAGAACCAGGGGCCACAGTTTAAGAATAAGGGGTAAGCCATTTACAATGTAGATGAGGAAAAACTTTTTCAAACAGAGAGTTGTGAATCTGTGGAATTCTCTGGCTCAAAGGGCAGTGGAGGCCGGTTCTCTGGATACGTTCAAGAGAGCTAAATAGGGCTCTTAAAAATAGCGGAGTCAGGGGATATGGGGAGAAGGCAGAAACGGGGTACTGATTGGGGATGATCAGCCATGATCACATTGAATGGTGGTGCTGGCTCGAAGGGCCGAATGGCCTACTCTTGCACCTATTGTCGATTGTCTATTTATGATTAATTGTAGTAAAGCACAATTATATAGAATCACAAAATGCTGGAGTAATTCAGTGGGTCAGGCAACACCCCTGGGAAAAGGAACAGGTGATGTTTTGGGTCGAAACCCTTCTTCAGACTGAGAGTCTGGGGAGAGGATAGGTGAAGTTTCGACCCCAAACATCACCTATTCCTTTTCCCCAGAGATGCTGCCTGACCCGCTGAGTTGCTCCAGCGTTTTGTGCCTATATCTAGCTTTTCCTGCATTGTTCGCTTAAGTGCTCTGATTCCATTCAAAAGCAGGAGGTTGCAAATGAAGAAAGCAAAGGTCTGGTAATCGACAGCACACTGCTGTAACATATGCTGTGTTTCAGCAAGGAACCCCACTAGGAATACACGGCTGGCTAATTCATCTTGTTTCTTCAACAAGCAAATGACAGGGTTGTCTAGTCCAGGAAGAAAGGCAAGTTTTACGCACTGAGGTTGGAACAATATTTTCTTTCCAAAGACTTGCAGCTGTTTCGCAGCTTCTCATGCATACACACTCCAACTTTGCACACGCAGAAGCTGTGGGCCATCACCTGGAGCGTTGGACATGCACGTTTTCACAAATAAAATCACGGCAAGCACGGCCCAGCAGACTGGTGGTCAGCGGTGGGACAGCCCATTAAAATGCTCCAGAAATGTCAACACGTGCCGATCTGTTTAAGGCAATGAGGATAGACACAAAAAGCTGGAGTAAAAAGCGGCAGGGTGGCACGGCAGTAGAGTTGCTGCCTTGCAGTGAATGCAGTGCCAGAGACCCGGGTTCGATCCCGACTACGGGTGCTTGTCTGTACGGAGTTTGTACATTCTCCCCGTGACCTGCGTGGGTTTTCTCCGAGATCTTCGGTTTCCTCCCACACTCCAAAGACGTACAGGTTTGTAGGTTAATAGGCTTGGTAAATGTAAAATAACTTGTCCCAAGTGGGTGTAGAATAGTGTTAATATGCGGGGATCGCTGGTCGGTGCGGACCTGGTGGGCCAAAGGGCCTGTTTCCGCACTGTATCTCTACCCTAAACTAAACTCAGCGGGACAGGCAGCATCTCTGGAGAGAAGGAATGGGCGATGTTTTGGGTCGAGACCCTTCTTCAGATGCATTGAGGGATGGGCAACAAATGCTGAATGTCCACAGCTTTCAAAATGAACCAATACCAGAGACCCAGGTTCGATCCCGACTGTGGGTGTTGTCCGTACGGAGTTTGTATGCTCTCCCTGTGACCGGGTGCTCCAGCTTCCTCCCACACTCCAAAGACGTATAAGTTTGTGGGTTAAATGGTTTCTGTAAAGTGTGTTGGATAGAACTAGTGTCTGGGTGATTGCTGGACAGTATGGACCTAGTGGGCCAAATGGCCTGCTTCCATGCTGCATCTCTAAACTAAACTAAATTGCAATTGGGCCAATTACCTCCCTGTCAGGCTTTTCCCAATTTGCAGCAAAATGCTGTTCGGTGTTGTGGACTGTACTGTGAACTGATAGTGAAAAATAACATAAATGATCATACTCAATTCTGTGTCCCATCTGGATCACTTATCGTGTATCTGCATGCTGTGGATGACTCGATTGTAATGATGTAATTGCCTTTCCGCTGTCTGGTCAGCACGCAACAAAAGCTTTTCACTGTGCACGTGACACTGAACTAAAACTGAAACTGCACTGATCACTTGCGTGCAATTTTGATTGAAGAATAAATAAAACATCTCGACCCCAGGGACTCCACTTGCTGTTGACTGCCTTTGAAAAAAAAAGTCCTAGAAAAATGATTGCTAATCAAAGCAACCTGACGTAACACAGAGGAAGTCAGAAGTGGTCGGCAGTGGTCAATTATCTCAGTTAGCATAAGAGGGCAGGCATTTCTCGGGTGAATGAGCTATTTCTCTCTCCATCAGATGAGGTTAGTGATCTTCCTGGACGTTGCAGGGGTGTCCTAGAAACATAGAAATTAGGTGCAGGAGTAGGCCATTCGGCCCCTCGAGCGTGCACCGCCATTCAATACCATCATAGCTGATCATCCAAAATCAGTACCCCGTTCCTGCTTTTTCCTCATATCCATTTATAGCCCTAAGAGCTAAATCTACCTCTCTCTTGAATACATCCAGTGAATTGGCCTCCACTGCCTTCCGTGGCAGAGAATTCCACAGATTCCACAAGTCTCTGGGTGAAAAGGTTTTTCCTCATCTCAGCCCTAAATGGCCTCCCCCTTATTCATTAACTATGACCCCTGGTTCTGGAGTCCCCCAACATGGGGAACATTTTTCCTGCATCTAGCCTGTCCAATCCCTTTGAGAACTTTATATCTATATAATTAAAACTAAAATCTTGACCACTTCCTGTTTGCACTGCATATTGATTTTAGATAAAACGCTATGAATGGCTGTGATTTTTGGCCATCTTACTCAGAGTCCCCCTCCGCTGCGCAGGACAAGAGGATTTTTCCCATCGATGAAAAATAAAAGACTTATTAATGTTTAAAAAATATTCAGATTCTCTCTCCTGTCAATCATGCCATGAAGGCCACGCCCCATCCGGTGGGAGGGGGAAGGGACTATAAAACCTGGAAGTGTGGACTGCCTCAGTCTCTGCAAGATGGGGGAGCAAGAGGTCATAAATCTCAGTCTGAGACGTGAATAACACTGAACACATGTCTACTAAACTGTGAGTGGTTTTACTGACCAGTGAGTGCCCTTAATGTAGTTTGAAAATGGAGTTTGAAAATGCAAAAGTGGTTTGGTTTGAAAGTGTAAAAGTGGTGTTGGTTTGAAAATGCAAAAACGGTGTTGCCTTTGCCTTATTGAAAAGTGGTGTTGCCTTCTCCTTATTGAAAAGTGGTGTTGCCTATGCCTTATTGAAAAGTGGTATTGCCTATGCCTTATTGAAAAGTGGTGTTGCCTATGCCTTATTGAAAAGTGGTGTTGCCTTCACCTTATTGAAAAGTGGTGTTGCCTTCTATATAATTAAAAGTCTAATCTTGAACACTTCGTGTTTGAGCTGCATGTTGATTTTAGAAAAAACGCTACCATGACAGCTGTGATTTTTGGCCATCTTACTAAGAGTTCCCCTCCGCTCATCAGGAGCCGACGATTTTTCCCATAGATGAAAAATAAGAGTTGTTAGTGTTTTAAAAATGGTGAGATTCTCTCTCCTGTCAATCACGCCATGAAGGCCACGCCCCTTCTGGTGAGAGGGGGGGAGTATAAAACCCGGAAGTGTGGGCGTAGCTCGATCTCTGCAAGATGGGGGAGGGAGAGGTCACGACTGTCTTTGGTGGCCTTGCACCCTGCTTGAAACGGTATGAAACTGCACTTGAATTTGGTGGCCTTGCACCCTGCATGAAATGATATGAAACTGCACTTGAATTTGGTGGCCTTGCACCTTGCTTGAAACAGTATGAAACTGCACTTGACTTGGGTGGCCTTGCACCCTGCATGAAACGGTATGAAACTGCACTTGAATTTGGTGGCCTTGCTTCCTGCTTGAAATGGAATTTCAAGGAATAGCCGTGAGTTAACTGCCAGCCCACCAGCCGTGAGTGAGTCAACTGCCAGCACACCAGGCTTAAGTGACTGAGCCGCCAGCCCAATAATCTATTCGGCCCACAATGTCCATACTAGCTCTCTGGAAACCTGTCCATTCAGCCCACAACACTAATACTAGCTCTCCAGAACCACCCCCCCCCCCTCCCCCCCACTGGCCACCAATATTGGAATTGGCGGAGAGGTGGAATATTGCATTGGGGGACCAGCCCTCCCCTGTGAACATGGGACCCAACGGGTCCCACTTAGTCTAGTGTTTCTACAAGAATGGAGGGCACCATTTGTTCTGAATGTGGATAAGAAGGATTGGACTGCAGGACTGAAAACATGAGAGATTTAAAAATCTAGTAAATTGCTTTGATTTGCCATTCTTATCCTTACAAAGCTATGGAACTTATACATCTTTGGAGTATGGGAGGAAATTACCTGAAGGTCTAAAAATAAAGTTATTACAAGCGGGCAATGGAACAGCTGCACTTTCTGTAACCTAGCGGACTGAATTGAAGAATGAGAGAGGAGAAAGATAGTTTATTTTGATAAGTTTCAGAACAGTTTCCTTTATAAAGCTTATATGAATCTCTGTGGAAGCTCCGCCTTTTCATCGTTCTTGTAGTAAAATGTTAGAATGTTCAATCAATGTGGCATCATTTTACTTTACATATTGCAGTCACTTGGCTGAAGGAAACCAGAAGGGCAGCACTGTGGCATTGTGGTAGAGTTACTGCATTGTTGTGCCAGAGACCCGGGTTCAATCCTGAATACGGGTGCTTGTCTGTACGGAGTTTGTAGGTTCTCCCCGTGACCTGCGAGGGTTTTCTTCCCATACTCCAAAGACGGACAGGCCAAGTCAATGGATATTTTTAAAGCAAAGATGGATAGATTCTTGATTAGTACGCGTGTTAGGGGCTACGGGGACAAGGCAGGAGAACGGGGTTAGGAGGGAGAGACAGATCAGCCATGTTTGAATGGCAGAGTAGATTTGACAGGCCAAATGGCCTAATTCTTCTCCTATCATGTATGACTTTATGAGGAGTTGGCGGCTTTTGCTGGAGGCCAACTTTTGAGAGCTTGGACATCATGGAGCTTTAACATCTTGGAGCCCGCGATCCCTTTGCCAGGGATCAACCTCGGAGCATCCAACCGTGGATGCTTACGGGCTTAACATCACAGAGCACGCGGTCTCTAGTCAGAGACCGACTTCGGGAACTCCAAGCTGCATGATCTACGATCGCCCCGATGCGGGAACTACAACCGCTCCAACGCGGGAGCTTCGATCGCCCCTACGTGGGTGCTTCAACTGCCGGCCGTGGGAGCTTCAATCGCCCCAACAGATGGATCGACTCCTCCGACCGCGGGAGGATAAAGAGGAAGAAGATTGGACTTTTTATGCCTTCCATCACAGTGAAGAATGTGGGGAATCCGCTGTGGTGGGTGTTTATGTTAAATTTTATGTAAATGTGTGTCTTGTTGCTTTTTTTTCCCTCCGTATGGTAATTTGCATATCACTGGACCTTAATTGGTGCATATGACAATAAAAGACCTTTGAAACCTTAAATATTTCAGCTCCACACTTGTTGCCTGACCTGCAGAGTAGTTCCAGCAGATAGACACAAAATGCTGGAGTAACTCAGCGGGACAGGTAGCATCTCTGGAGAGAAGGAATGGGTGACGTTTTGGGTCAAGACACTCCTTCAGACTGAAGTTCCAGCATCACTAGTGTCCATAGAAAGGTGCAGCACACAAACAGGACCTTCAGGCCACAACGTCTGTGCCGAGACCAACTCTTATCTGCATGCACATAATCTATATCCGTCCATTCCCTGCATATCCATAAGCCTATCCAAAAGTCCCCTAAACGGCACTATCATATCTGCCCCAACTATCATCCCCAACAGTGCGTTTCAGACACTCACAATCCCCTGTGAAAATAACTTGTCCTGCACATCTCCTTTCAACTTTGTCTCTCTCACCTTAAACCAATGCTCTCTGATATTTGATTTTTCCATCCTGGGAAAAAGTTTTCTGACTGTCTACCCGATCTGTGCCTTTTTATAAATTTATATATTTCCATCAGGTCTCCCGCAACGTCTGGCATTTCAGAGAAAGCAATTTAAGCCTGTCCAAACTTTCCCTGTGGCATCATTCCGGTAAACATCCTCTGCGCCCTTTCCAAAGCCTCCACATCCTTCCTGTAATGTGGTGACCAAAACCCAATGCCATACTCCAAATGCGGCCTAACCAAACCCCAATAAAACTGCATCATGACTTCATCACTCTAATGCTCAATGCTGAAACCTATGAAACTAGGCATACAATATTTAATTTAGTTTAGTTTAGAGATACAGCGCGGAAACGGGTCCTTTGGCCCACCGAGTCCGCGCAGACCAGCGATCCCCGCACGCTAACAACATCCCACGCACACACACTAGCAGGCACGTGCCGTGAGTAATTACTCAGGATAGGCAGTCAATCGGCTTTAAAAAAAGATTAAACCACACATGCGCAGATTGTTCTCCGTAAAAATGAAAAATTAAAATAAAAACAGTAACAATTCAATTTGCCCAAGGCTTCCTTGTCTCCTTTATTCTCAATTACTGAATGGGTGGGGGGGGTGTGATGGTAGGTGGAGAGATGGTGGGAAAAACGAGAGTACAGGGAATAGTTGAATCAGTTGTCATCTAATAGAATGACAACACTTGTTCAAGGGACCAATTGGGGGGAGAGTTCCTTTCACAGCGTGTGGAAAGTCTGTGCCAGGGGTAAAGTTGTGGGGAGGGCACGAGTGTTGAGATGGAGGGGGTCTGGGATACTGCCAGTAACTCACTCACTCACCGCTACCGCAGCTCTCCGGGCTCGAAGCCACCGCACTGTATCCGGGGATAGAAGCAGCTCGGGGAGCTGCTAGCTGTCGCCGGGACCCTACAGCAGAACTGGCCGCCACTTCAGCGTCTTCTGCCGGCACGCTCACCTTTGGCAGTGCTCGCCGTCGGAACACCTGTCACCTGACACTCGCTGACTTCGCTCATGTCAGCGGCTTCCTGCAAATCCTTAAATTCCCACAGCCGAGTAACCTCAATAGTGCTGTCAGAATTTAAGGACATGAGTGAGGCCAGCGAGCAGCAGGAGAGATGTTTTTAGACGGAGAGCTGCCAGAGGTGACCGGGGACCGGCAGAAGGAGGTAAGGTGGCGGCTGGTTCCGCTGTCCGGCCCGGAGGCCGCTCAGCCACCCGAGCTACTTCTCTCCCCCCCGCCCCCCCCCGCCCCCCCCCGGCCTCAATGCGGTGGCATTGCACGCCTCCGTGCAAGGAGCGTCGCAAGTGGAATTATCCCAATCCCCTCCTTCATAACATTCGTGCCCTCCCCACGACTTTACCCCAGGCCAGACTCCCCAAACACTTGGCAAGGAGCTCTCCCCCCCACCCCCACACCCCGGGAAATACGGTATTTAAAAACATCACCAAGAAATGTACTTACCACATCTTTGGTACACGAGCTCCATTCTTCTCTCGCTGTTTCCTAACATACACTTAAAATAATGACAAACCATATTTGAAAACCCCGCCAAGAAACTTGCGCTGCGCATGCGCAGTAGACTGATGCGCATGCGCAGAACAGCAAAGGCAGAATTTCTGCTGCCTTCAGCCCCGCTTGAAACTGACGACTTCAGGCAGCGCTGACGGCACGTGGGCTGCACAGACCTTCCCGTGTTACAAGCGATGCGGATGAAAGGCACGGAGAATCATGCCTACCTAAGAGATCAGTCTCTTCGATAGGCATAATTCTCCCATGCCTTCACTATTTATATTTAGTTATTACCATTTTATAATTTTAGTCAGGGTAGGCAGTGCCTACCTTGCCTACCCTGATGGCACGTGCCTGCACACTAGGGACAATTTACCATTATACCAAGCCAATTAGCCTACAAACCTGTACGTCTTTGGGGTGTGGGAGGAAACTGGAGTTCCTGTAGGAATCCCATGCAGGCCACGGGGAGAACGTACAAACTCTGTATAGACAGGCACCTGTGGTCAGGATCGAGTCCGGTCCTCTGGCGCTGTAAGGCAGCAACTCCACCACTGCGCCACCGTGGTGCCCTCACAGTGCCTTTTGGATACCTTTTTGATCACTTTATTTACCTGTGTTACCACTTTCATGGAGTTATGGACTTGGACTTCAAGATCCCTCCACACGTCAATGCTGGTATGTACTTTTCTCCCTTACATTTGACCTCCAAGTTCAACACGGTGGCGGTCACGGTGGCGCGGCGATAGAGTTACTGTCTTACAGCGAATGCAGCGCCAGAGACCCGAGTTCGATCCCGACTACGGGTGCTGTCTGTACGGAGTTTGTACGTTCTCCCCATGACCTGCGTGGGATTTCTCCGAGATCTTCGGTTTCCTCCCACACTCCAAAGACGTACAGTTTTCTAGGTTAATTGGATTGGTAAATGTAAAAATTGTCCTGAGTGTGTGTAGTGTAGTGTTAATGTGCGGGGATCGCAGGTCGGCACAGACCCAGTGGGCTGAAGGGCCAGTTTCCGCGCTGTATCTCTAAGCGAAACTAAACTAACACCTTCAGAGCTGCTCAGATTAAACTCCATCTGCCAGCGTATTCCCTTTCACTTACTATTTACACTTCCAAATGAGTTTCAGCGGCTTCATTGGAGAGTTGCAACATTCTAGGGTTATGACTAGCGCAATATAAAATGCAAGATTTTCTTGAGCAGCCCCGTATCAATGGAAAGTTTATCTTCCCTTTTTTGTTGCTGATTTTCCTGCTACATCATTAACACTTTGGCAATGAGATGAACAGACATTTTTGACTTGCGCACCCATTACACTAATGGTGACTCAGAAAGAGCCAAAAGCATATGTTCTCCGAGGCTCGTATCATACACGGATGCTTTCATTTGCAACCTTCGGTCTGAAGCAATTTTCAAGAGAACATGCAGTACCCATAATAGAGCAATTCAAAGATGTTTCCTGCTATGAAGCCTGCATTGTGTCCAACAGCCTCGGGGCCTGAAATACTGTTGGGAGATTTTCTGGCTCCTCGTCTAAAGGAAGAAACACGGTGTACCTGCGACTTGATAAGTAATTCCCGAAAGGACTTTCAATTTTTAATGGAGGAAGAGCTGCATAGGTTAGAGGAAAGGGAAGGGAGACGGTGCCTTACAAACACGTCGCCAACCTCTCCAAAGGACTGCACAGATCGAATGAAGGATTTGGTGAGAAGAGAGGGTTCTGCCTGCGGCAATAGTGAAGCTGTTCCAGCTCCTATCTGATGGCATACTGTTCAGATCATCTGCTTCAGCTGGTCGGCACTGTGTTGGGAAAGACCAACAGCAGCCAGATTTTTAATGCCACCAATAGTGGAGTTTAGTTTAGTTTAGAGGGACCGCACAGAAACGGGCCTTTCGGCCCGCGCCGACCAGCGATCGCCGCACATTAACACTATCCTACACACACTCGGGACAATTTTTCCATTTACCAAGCCAATTTACCTACATTTGCCAATGTACGTCTTTGGAGTGCGGGAGGAAACCAAAGATCTCGGAGAAAAGCCCTGCGTTCACGGGGAGAACGTACAAACTCCATGCAGACAGCACCCGTACTCGGGATTGAACCCGGACCTCCGGCTCTGCAAGCGCTGGAAGGCAGCAACGTTACCTCTGCGCCACTGTGCTGCCCTATGATGCACCACTCTCTGTCTGAAGAACGGTCTCGACCCGGAACGTCATCCATTCCATCTATCCAGAGATGCTGCCTGTCCCGCTGAGTTACTCCAGCATTTTGTGCAGAACCTAGATTTGCACCTGTACCAGCATTTGGAAGGTTACCTCAGCCATGTCCACCAAATGGCACCTCCTTTCAATCCAATAAAAACTGCTCTAAATACGGACTGTTGTAAGCTGATGAATCACATTAAGGGGTGTCCCATGTTTAATGAAGTCTGCAAACTTTTGTGTGGAATTATAAAACTCCCTCTTCTCCCCTCTCCCATTAGGCAAAAGGTATAGAACTGTAAAAAAAATGCACACTACCAGATTCGGAGACAGTTTCTTAGCAGCTGTTATCAGGCAACTTATTCATCCAACCACAACCAGAGAGCAGTGCTGAACTACTATCTACCTCTTTGGCGACCCTCGGGATACCCTTGATCAGACTTTGCCGGCTTTACCTTGCACTAAAAGTTATTCCCTTATCATGTGTCTATACACTGTAAATGGATCGTTTGTATTGTCTTTCTGCTGACTGGTTAGCACGCAACAAAAAAGCTTTTCACTGTACCTCGGTAAACGTGACAATAAACTAAGCTGAATGAATGTACAGATCTATGATTCCTTAATTGGATTGCAATCTGAGAGATATCTCTAGAGATATTATTCAAACAAGATCTGTTTCCATGTACTATGGCAGCTGGATATAGTTCAGAGATAGATTCGAGATGCAGCATGGAAACCGTCCCTTCGTCCCATCGAATCATCGATCACTCCGTCACATCAGTTCCATGTTATCCCGCTTTCCCATCCACTCCCGACACATTCGGTGCAATTCACAGAGGCTGATCAACCTACAAACTCGCACGTCTTTATGATGTGGTCGGAAAAGTGAGCACCCGGAGGAAACCCACACGCTCGCAGGGAGAACGTGCAACCTCCACACAGACAGCACCCGAGCTCAAGATCAAACCCGGGCCTCTGGCGCTGTGAGGGTGTGCCTCTCTACCTGCTTCAATGCTATTTCGTCCCCTCTTCTTGCAACATTTACACTGTCTAAGGAAAATCCCCACTTGGAAACCTACAGGGGTAGCTGAATGGTATGAGAAATGATGAAGACCTTCAATATGGGCAGAACAAAATACTTACTCAAAGTGCACATAAAGTTAAATGCTTATCTGACGGTGCAGTGAAATACACCAAACTATGTTTTAAGATTTCAACCATTGATCCAAGTTACCCGTGTTTTATAGTGGCTTTTTTAAACTGGTAGATCTAACAGCCTACAAGATAAGGAATGGAATTATGCAGCAATAATTTTCTTAGGGCTTCTCCTTATCTCTCACCATAGCCTCAGCATTAACATCAGATTCACTGCAGTGTTTTATCTTGTAGACAACTACCCGGCCCACATCTTGCAACGTTGGTTAACTTAAGGAGGTACTAAATGCTCAATCACTTGGTGGGAAATCAAATATTTTAACACAACACAGAAGGCCAAAACTATTTAAATTTCAGCACCACGCAGTGTTTTTCTGTTCAAATTGTTTATCTCTGATTTGAGAGCATTCTTTCTTAGCAGATTTGCTTCTTATTCTAGAAAGAGGTCGCAGGGGCATAGATTCTAACATCCTTAATACAAATTGAACCTATTATAAAGCAGGGCTCTGACTTAACTTTTTTTCGCTGTTGCCAGCCGGGCAAGCTAGGCAGCTTTTTAGGTTTCCAAATGACAGTTTAGATGGTCATTTAAGACGGCTTGCATGACGCGTGCAATAATGTGCTCAGACAAAGTGCGTAGTTACCAGTCGGAACTTTGCTCACATATTATATCACAATGACATGCAGAAAAATTATAATACAGTATCTACATTATCTCAACTCTTTTTACACATTGCAATGAATGCAATTTCTATTATTTCTTTCCATTTCCAAGCAAAAATGAGGTTAGATTATTCAGCGTATGATCAACCTCGGTGAGACCAAGCGCAGGCTTGGCGATCGCTTCGCCCAACACCTCCGCTCAGTTTGCAATAACCAACCTGATCTCCCGGTGGCTCAGCACTCCAACTCCCCCTCCCATTCCGAATCCGACCTTTCTGTCCTGGGCCTCTTCCATGGCCAGAGTGAGGCCCACCGCAAATTGGAGGAGCAGCACCTCATATTTTGCTTGGGTAGTTTAAACCCCAGCGGTATGAACATTAGCTTCTCCAATTTCAGGTAGTCCTTGCTTTCTCCCTCCTTCCCCTCCCATTCCAGCTCTCCCACAGCCTACTGTCTCTGCCTCTTCCTTTCTTTTTCCCGCCCTCCCCCCCGACATCAGTCTGAAGAAGGGTCTCGACCCGAAACGTCGCCTATTCCTTTGCTCCATAGATGCTGCCTCACCCACTGATTTTCTCCAGCTTTTTTGTCTACCAACGGGATCCCACCACTGGCCACATCTTCCCATCTCCTCCCGTCGGCGTTCCGCAGAGACCGCTCTCTCAATAACTCCCTGGTCAATTCGTCCCTTCCCACCCATACCATCCCCTCTCCTGACACTCTCCCTTGCAACCACAGGAAATGCTACACTTGTCGCTTTACCTCCCCCCTCGACACCATTCAAGGCCCCAAGCAGTCTTTCCCGGTGCGGCAGAGGTTCACCTGCTCCAACCTCATCTATTGCATCCTCTGCTCTAGGTGTCAGCTGCTCTACATCGGTGAGACCAAGCGTGGGCTTGGCGATCGCTTCGCCCAACACCTCCACTCGGTTCGCAATAACCAACCTGATCTCCCAGTGGCTCAGCACTTCCCCTCCCATTCCGAATCCAATGTTTCTGTCCTGGGCCTCCTCCATGGCCAGAGTGAGGCCCACCATAAATTGGAGGAGCAGCCTCACATTTCGCTTGGGCAGTTTACACCCCAGCGGCATGATCATTGACTTCTCCAATTTCAGGTAGTCCCTGCTTTCTCCTCCCCTTCCCAGCTCTCCCTCAGCCCACTGTCTCCGTCTCTTCCCACCCTCTCATCAGTCTGAAGAAGGGTCTCGACTGGAAACGTTGCTTATTTCCTTCGCTCCATAGATGCTGCCTCGCCCGCTGAGTTTCTCCAGACAAGTTAACCTACAAAGCCAATGGGTCTTTGGGATGTGGGGGGAAAGCCACACGCTTGCAGGGAGAATGTGCAAATTCAACACAGACAGTGCCCGAGGACAGGATTGAACACAGATGTCTGGCGTGTGAGGCAGCAAGTCCACCAGCTGTGCCACTATATTTTGTTTTCCATCACACAAAAAATTATACGTTGATAACTTTGGTTACTAAAAAAAAAGAAAGTATCCATTTTCAGTCTTAAATCTCAAAGTGACGCTATGTCCCCCTTTACAGCTACTGCATGTTTTAATTCAATTCAAGACTATGGGGCAGTACATTGGCCATAAAGTTGCTGTCTAAAAGTGCCAAAGACCCGGAATTGATCCTGAATATGGGTGGTGTCTGTATGGAGTTTGCTCCTTTTCCCTTTGATCCCCCCCCTTGGTCTCCTCCATTGCCAGAGTGAGGCTACACACAAGCTGTAGAGCAGCACCTATTTCACTCGGGTTTCTTACAACCTAACTGCACACTGAATTCTACAATTGTAAGTAACACCCACCACACCCACTATGCATCCCCACAAGCCCATGCTCACCCACTTCCATCAGTATCCAACCCCTCTTTCCCTTCCTCCCTATCCCATTCAACCTATATCACTCCCTCTGGCTTTACATTTCACGCCTCCCCTTATCGGACACCCTTCGGTCTCCTTTTCATCTCCAGTCTTCGTTACTTACTCCACCCATCTGCCATTCCAAAGATTCACCACCCTCTGACTAAAGAAGTTCCTTCTCATCTCCTTTCTAAAGGAACATCCTTTTATTCTGAGACTGTGACCTCTGATCCTAGACTCTCCCACTAGTGGAAACATCCTCTCTACATCCACTCTATCCAGGCCTTGCACTATTCTGTATGTTTCAATGAGACCCCCCCCCCCTTATTCTTCTAAACTCCAGTGAGTACAGGTCCAGTGCCATCAAACGCCCATCATATGTTAATCCAATCACTTCTGGAATCATTCTGATAAACCTCCTCTGGACCCTCTCCAACGCTAGCACACCCCAAACTGCTCAGGATACACAAAATGTTTTACTACACTTTAAACAACTAAAAAGACACTCCGAATACCAAGGAAGTTAAAGGGCCTGTCCCACTTGGGAGTCATTTGCGCATCATTTATGTGACAGGCCGGTAGTGACTGACGCGCGAAAGTCGCCTAGCAGTACGACAGTCTCGCTCCCAGTGAAAATCAAAGATACTATGGACAAAATTTTTCAAAACTACACGCGTTTCAAACCCGTGTGGTCACGTGGTGCGGCGCTCAAATGACGTGCAAATGTCGCGCCGACGTCGTACGGGCGCCGCATGGTTACGGACGTTGACGCACGGTGACGCATAATAAGTTAGCATAGGCAATGTTCGTGCATTACCATGCGTCACCACGCACTATACGTACGCCATCAGCATGGCAGCGTATGCCATTAGTACGCCAGCGTGCGCAAGGGATACGTTACGCAGGTGGTGCGCGAGGATTTTCAGCCTCACAAAATCCTGGGGTTTTCAGCCTCACAAAACCCAGGATGTTACTGCATACGCTGCCACGCCTCACCACACGCTATGCGCGCGTCACGACATGCCAACCAATTTTTAGGATGTTGCGTAAATGACGCCCAAATGACGCCCAAGTGGGACAGGCCCATAATATTACTCGAGTAATGTGGACACAAGAGTCAGGGTGGCTGCGTTTATGAATGAGCTGTGCAGGAAGGAACTCCAGATGATGCTTTAAACCGTACATAGACACAACATACTGGAATAACAGCAGGACAGGCAGCAAGGGTCTCGACCCGAAAGGTCACCCATTCCTTCTCTCCAGAGATGCTGCTTGTTCCGCTGAGTTACTGCAGCATTTTGTGTCTATTTACAAATGAGGTCATGGATTTCCCCTTGGAATCAGTGAGGGTGGCAGGGGCAGGCTGCTTACCATTGATATTCAGTCCCCAACCAGGAGTAAATAACTGGTGCAGCAGTCCAAAAGAAAGATACTGTAAGACACATCAGTGCAAGTGAGTTCAATGGATGATCTAGTGAAACTGCAGAAAGGATAGTGGTTCTTAATTATTTGAAAAACCTACCAAAGCTCGCCCATAGAAATTGTTCCCACGACCAGCACATGCACAAGTATACCTGCAAAATAATAATACAGCCTTTAATAGATTCTGGTCGAGACCCTTCTTCAGACTGATGTGAGGGTGGGGGGCTGGGGGGGGGGGGTGCGGTAAGAAGAAAGGAAGAGGTGGAGACAGTGGGCTGAGGGAGAGCTGAGAAGGGGAGGAGAAAGTAGGGGCTACCTCAAATTGGAGAAGTCAATGTTCATACCGTTGGGATGCAAACTGCCCCATGATATGTATTGATAATCATTCGAGATTATCATTACATAATGCTTGAGATGTATCTCAATTCCATCAATCTTCATTAATTCCCTGACCTTCAAAACTCAGTCAATAATAATACCAACAATGTTCTTTCAACTTCAATGTTGTAATTTTGCAACACAGTGAAGTCCAACTGCAAGGGTTATTGTTGTTCTGTGCATAATGTGATGAGATGTCTCAAATCATTAGTGGACGTAAAGACAGGCAAAATTGGACCATGGAACACAGGGGGAGATATCAGACATTTGCTGTTTTTTCAAACTTTCAGAGATACAGCGTGGGAACAGGCCCTTTGGCCCACCGGGTTCATGCCGACCAGCGATCACTATCCTACACACCAGGGACAATTTACAATGCTAACCAAGCCAATTCATCGGCAAACCTGCACGTCTTTAGAGTGTGGGAGGAAAACGGAGCATCCGGGGAAATCCCACGCGGTCACAGGGAGAACGTACAAACTCCTCACAGACAGCACCCGTGTTGAGGCATGTTTTGAGATTCATGTTAAAGAGCAGAGCGATTTAGGGAGAGAATTCCAAAGCTTAAGTCCAGTTAGTTGCAATCATGGATGCCAATGATTGAAAACCACAAGACCTTAGAAGAGAAATGCAGTAGATTTGGGTATTTCATTTTTCAAGGCATGGAGGATGCCATTCCAAAGTTAAGAGATATTCATTGGCTATTCCAATCTCCCAATGAGGCATGCGTCAAACTGACTGACACCCGTGCTGAGATTCAGTTTGAAATTTTATAGAGTCATAGAATGATAGAGTGTGGAAACAGGCCCTTCGACCCAACTTGCCCACACCAGCCAACATGTCCCAGCTACATTTGTCCCACCTGCCTGCGCTTGGTCCATATCCCTCAAACTTGTCCTATCCATGTACCTGTCTAACTGTTTCTTAAACGTCGGGATAGTCCCAGCCTCAACTACCTCCTCTGGCAGCTTGTTCCATACACCCACCACCCTTTGTGTGAAAAAGTTACCCCTCAGATTCCTATTAAATCTTTTCCCCTTCACATTGTACCTCTGGTCCTCGATTCCCCTATGAGCAAGAGATTCTGTGCATCTGAAAGTTTTAGTTTAGCTCAGTGATGCGGTAGACTGGCACAGTCCTGCACACTGGGGACACACTCCTCACTTTATTTGTTCAGCATGATTTTGCAATTCTGTTTGTTCTGTTCGGGCCATGCTCCATTTCAGCTGGCACAGCTCTTTTATGTTGCACTGTATTCCCATTCTTCCATGTAGCGCGACGACTCATTGCCGCATCAGTCTTCCTCCCATGCATTCAGTTCCCGGATTCCTTTTTCTTGTGCCTTTGTTAATACATTGAATTATTTCAGCGGAATTCCTGCTTTTCAGACAATCTCAGCTTCTGATGTGCCTCTTCCTCCTCTTTTCCTGATGTGGAAGATGAATGGCAGCGCAGTGGCGCAGCGGTAGAGTTGCTGCGTCACATCGCCTGGGACCGAGGGTTCGATCCTGACTACAGGTGTTGTCTGCACGGAGTTTGCACGTTTCCCCTGTGACTGCATGGCTTTTCTCCGGGTGCTCTGGCTTTCTGCCACACTCCAAAGACGTGCAGGTTTGTACATTATTTGGCTTCTATAAATTACCCCAGATGTGTCGGATGCAAAACTGGGATAACTTGGGGGTAGTGTGAACGGGTGATAAGTTGGCACGGACTTGGCGGCTTGAAGGGCCTATTTCCACATTGCTTCTCTAAACTAAACTAACTTAAATTACTCTAAACAAATAAAGTGAGGAGTTGAAGGGATTGAGTTAGCATAATCGAACAATTAACTTGGAAGCATATGGTGCAACATAATATAACCTCAGAAATTAAATGGTTTAGAACCGGGTGGCGGATGGGCAAAAATACGAAATAGGTAGATCTCTCCTAATCTCTCTTTTCTTTACTTTCTCCTTCTATTTCAATCTTTTCAGCTTCTCATCTCTGCCCTTTATTTCTTTTGCTATCTGTTTCTACTCGCTTGTCTATCTATTCCGACACTCTTTATTTATTTTTTCTTCCACTGTTCTTTTATTATTAAATCAAAAATACGAAGTTGTACAAGAATGGAAATATGTATGTGTGTATTAGGTACTCAAGTGCCACACTATTGTGCTTACTTCTAACAAAATTAAACAAAAACAACAAAAAAAAACTTGGAAGAGGCACAGCGGTAGAGTTGCTGCCAGAGACCCGGGTTGGATCCTGATTGCGGCTGCTGTCTGTATGGACAGGGCTCGAAATTAGCGGTTGCCCGGGTGCCATTGGCCACCCAAAGTGCCGCCGGGCAACCTAAACGTGACTCATTTTGCCTGGCTTGGCACGCAAATACTGGTTTATACCGATAGACACAAAAAACTGGAGTAACTCCGCGGGTCAGGCAGCATCTCTGGAGAATAGGAACGTGATGTTTTGTATCGGCGGCGGCGGCTGTATTCCTCTAGTATCTTTGATTGTGGGGCAAAGATACGAGGAGCATGGTGACGAAGGGTTGGAGCGAATGAAGGGCCTCGAACAGTGGTAACAGCAGCGGCCGGGACAGCGGCTCCACTGTCTCCACCTCCCGCATCCTGCCCGGTGGAAGGAAGCCTCCCTCTCCCTCCCTCCTCGCAGCCTCGGCGTGCGAGATGGGTTGATTTAAAAGTGCCGCTGGCGGATTTGCAGGCAGCGGCCGCTATCGCCCTGATAACGAACGCTGCTGCCACTCTGCCAAACACACTTTCAAATCAACCCCCTCTCGCACGCCGAGTCCGGGAGGAGAGGGAGGGAGGGAGAGGGAGGGAGGGAGAGGGAGAGGGAGGCGGAGGCCTCCTTCCACCGTCTGAAGCAGCTGCACCAAGGATCCTATAGCTATAGGATCTTTGAGCTGCACCGCTCGGCCTTGCAGCTACCTGTTGGCTGGCAGAGGAGGGGAGGCGGTAGCGAGGAGCTCCCAACCACCTCCCCCTTTGGCGGCGGCACTTTGGCGTTGGACAGGGACGGCCAAGGCAGCGGGCAATGTTGGCCGAGGAGCGCTGACCTTCCTTCCTCCCCACCTCCTCTGCCCATTCCCTCCCCACCTCCTCTGCTTCCTCCCCCTCTCTCTCTCTCTCGTACGCCCCCCTCCACCCCTCTTATCCTGGGACCCCTCCTCTCCATCCCGCACTGATCCCCATTCCCTCCTCTATTCAGTCATCACTGACATCCCATGTGCTCCCCTCCCCATCTACCCCTCCCAATCTATTCATCACCCTACCCACCTCGCATTTATTTTCCTGCCAACCCCCATCCATCCGACACTGATCCCCCAATTCATCCTGTACTGACCCCCCTTCCCATCCATCCTTCTCCCCCCATTACTACTGCACTGAACCACCCAGTCATCCTATACTGACCCACCCTCCATTTACCCTGCAAAAATCTACCCATCCATCCTGTAGTGATCTCCCCATTCATCTTTTACTGATCCCCCATTCATCCTGTACTGATCCCCCATTCATCCAATACTGATCCCCTCATTCATCCTGTAGTGATCTCCCACTCATCCTGCACAGACCCTCCAATCCACACTGTCCTAACCCCCCCACCCATTCACCCTGTACTGATCCCCCCCATTCATCCTGTGCTGATCCCCCCCCATTCAAGAAGAACGGGGGGAACAGTCAGAAGAAGGGTCTCGACCCAAAATATTGCCTATTTCCTTAGTTCCATAGATGCTGCCTCACCCGCTGAATTTCTCCAGCATTTTTGTCTACCCCCATTCATCCTGTACTGAACCCCCCCATCCATCCCGTACTGATCCCCCCCATTCAACACCACTGACATCCCCCGTGCTCTCCCCTCATAATTTTACATACTCCAACCAACACGTACTAATTCACCTGCCTCAATCCATCCATCCATCCCGCACCGACTGCCTTAACACCCACCCTTCCTTCGCTCCATAGATGCTGCTCCACCCGCTGAGTTTCTCCAGCACTTGTCTACCTTCGATTTTCCAGCATCTGCTGTTCCTTCTTGAACATAATATGTGAATGCTTCATTGAGCATAATTCTGACTGGTAACTACGCATTTCGTCCGAGCACATTATCGCACGCATCATGCAAACCATCTTAAATGACCACCTAAACTGTCACTTGGCAACCTAAAAAGCTGTCAAGGTTGCCCGGCTGGCAACTGGGAAAAAAAGTTAAGCGAGAACCCTGATGGAGTTTGCACTTTCTCCCTGTTACCACGTGGGTCTTCTCCGGGTGCTCAGGTTTCCTCCCACACTCCAAAGGCGTGCACGTTTGTAGGTTAATTGACCTCTGTAAATAGTCTCTGGAGTGCAGGATAGACCTACTGTGAATGGGTGATCGATGGTCGGAGCGGACTCGGTGGGCCGAAGGGGCTGTTTCCATGCTTTATCTCTGAGGTTTAAAGTCTAAATGGGGCTGTCCCACTGCGGCGACCTAATTGGAGAGTTTAGGAGAGTTTGAAAAAGTCTCATGTTGAAGACCTCTGTCGACTATGTTGAAGACTAGCTTCGGTAAAATTGGACACCGAATAGTGGAGAGTGAAGACGACCTCCTTCGATCTTCCTTCGGCTATGTTGAAGACTATCTACGACTACCCTCGATTACCTACGGCTAACATGCCGACCTACTACAACCTACCTCGACTAAACCTATGAGTAAAAATATATAGATTTTTTCATGGCGACCTTTTTTTACTTGCAGGCATTTTTCAGCATGTTGAAAAATACACCGCGACCTTGGTGAGTACAAGGACTACACTCGAGCATGAAGGAGAGTTACAAAGACCTTCTAGGACCTCGTGTCGACCATGCTGCGAGTATGTGTCAAGGGCGAACTCTTCTGAACTCGCGGATTAAGTCACCGCCGTGAGACAGACTCCACGAATACAGCCAATTTCAATGTTAGCAAAATATGTAAGTACAGAAGATAAGAGTCTTTATTAACGAGTGCTGGATGCTCAATCCTCTTCATCCTAAGGTCACACCATCTCACAAGATCAACTCCAACCAATTCAACCCAAATGTAGCAATAGCCAAACACACCGTATACAGGACCATCTCTGGGTCCTGACAATATCCTCACTGCAGTGTTACAAAAGTAGCTGCGATTCCAGCCACGCTGCTCCCGAACAGATAAAGCATTGACATCAGATAGACACAAAAAACTGGATTAACTCAGCGGGTCACACAGCATCTCTGGGGAAAAGGAGTTGGTCGAGACCCTTCTTCAGTCTGAGAGTCAGGGGACACTTGATATAGAGAGATGTAGAACAAAAATAAATGAAAGATCTACAAAAAAGTAACGATGATTAGGGAAGCACGCCATTGTTAGCTGTGAGCTAGGTGAAAACGAGTTACAGACAATGAGACTCATCAAGACGACTTTGAAGCTGGTACGACTTGGATAGGAGAGAGAGGGGAGAGAGAGGGGGTGCAAGGGGTACTTGAAGTTAGAGAAATCAATGTTCATACCGTGGGGTTGTAAGCGATACCATTTACATGGCACTAGTAGAGACATCTAGGGTGTGATAGCCAAAGAAACAAGTAAAATCCAATCTGGCTAATTGCTGCAACAAAACACAAAGAGCTGGAGGAAGTCAGTAGTACAGGCAGCATCAGTCTGAAGAAGGCTTCAGACCTGAAACGTCACCTATTCCCTTTCTCCGGAGATGCTGCCGGACCAGCTGGGTTACTCCAACATTTTGTGCATATCGAGGGAATAGGCAGATGACTTTTCGGGGATGGGATCCTTACATGATCTATACATTCCCTCTTCAGATGCTGCCTGACCTGCTGAGTGTGTCCAGCACTTGGTGTTCTGCTCAAGATTCCAGCATCAGCAGTTCCTTGAGTCTCTGTGCAACTGTTAACTCAGGTGTTTATTAGCAAAGATTTGGGATGGATGCCGAATAGCAGGAGATAAAACATGCTATATTTGACACAATTGACTCGTAGCAAGGAAACAGGCTTTTCAGCCCAACCATGCTGACCAAGATACACCGTCTATTCTAGTCCCATCTGCTCACATTTGACTCATCCATATCCCTCTAAACCTTTTCTATCCATGTATCTGTCCAAATGTCATTCAAATGTTAAAGTGCCTGCCACAATTATCTCCTGTGGAGAAACTGGAAGTGAAGGGGGAAAAAAAGGACAAATTCGAGCCGGCAACAGATGTCATCATGCAAGGAGGTTCCCTGATAGGCCGATTGTTGGTTGGAGATAGACGTGAGCCCAGGAGGGATTTATAGTTGCAAACTGTGGAATGAATGGTTAACGGACTATTAGTGGAGGTAGGGGTGGAAGGGGAGGGGGTAAGGACATTTTTGTGGAAGTTACCTGAAATTGGAGAGTTCAAAGTTCAGACCGCTGGGTTGCAAGCTGCACAAGCAAAATATGAGGTTATTGCAGTTGGGAAGCAAAGTGCTAAACTGCTGTACCCCGTACAGTAAGGTGCAGAAGACTTCTTTGTCAATGGCATTTGAATAAGTGAAGCATTAAAGGGGACTTAATAAGATTTAAGATAAATGAAGAGCTGAAGATGGGTCTTGACCCGAAACGTCACCCATTCCTTCTCTCCAGAGGTGCTACCTGTCCCGCTGAGATACTCCAGCATTTTGAGTCTATGTTTAAGTTACATGGAATTGGTGGGAATCCTCTACTGACTGAAGACAAGCGTGACACTGATGAGGATAATTGTTGGTAGGACATACGGCAACGTTCACCTGCTTCCCAGTGACTTTTCCTCCATCATTAGGTCAGACGTTGGGGAGCTACCTGACAATCAACGAGCGTTCAATTAAATGTGTAACTATCTGGTAATGAAGCAATAATCACGCCTCATAAATGTCAGCTGATAATTATTTCCAATCAGAAAGGGCCTAATTACCTCCTCTTGACATTCAATGGGAATATATCCAGTGAATCTGAATCTTCAACAATCTGGGAGTCGTCCTTGCCAGGAATTTAAACCAACCAGATGCATAAAAGGAATAGAGACACAAAAAGCTGGGGTAACTCAGCGGGTCAGAAAGCATCTCTGAAGAAAAGGAATAGGTGATGTTTCGGGTCGAGCCCCTTCTTCTGCTTTTTGTGTTTATCTTCGGTTTAAACCAGCATCTGCAGTTCCTTCCTACACAGATGCATAAAAGGAATGAAGACAAGAGCAGAACAACAGCTAGATATTTATTTTAGTTTAGAAACAGGGTGTGGAATCAGGCCCTTTGGCCCACCGAGTCCGCACCAACCAGCGATTAATACTACGCACACTATGGACAATTTAACATTAATACTAGGCCAATTAACCAGTGCAGCTTTGTGGGAGGAAACTGAAGATCTCAGAGAAACCCACGCGGTCACGGGGAGAACGTGCAAACTCCGTACAGACAGCGCCCAGTCGGGATCGAACTCGGGTCTCCGGCACTGCAAGCACTGATGGGCAGCAACTCTACCGCAATGTAACAGAATACTCTCTGTCTGCCTGCATAAACCCAGCTTGCTTTTACTGTGGTGAAGAAGCTGAACAACATCCAGGACAAAGCATCCATCTGTACTGCGAGAGAGTCTATTAGACACATTCATTTTCGGTAGCACCTGCACACACCATGGATGAAGTGTGTTAAGGGTCTGTCCCACTTGGCGATTTGTTCGGTGACTGTCAGCGTCATTGACTGACGTATCATGTCACCGTAAAAGGCGCGGCGTGACTACGTATTGACGCGCGGTGTTTCCTCTAGTGTCGCCAACATTTTTTTTTGTCGCCGCTGGATTTTGAAACGTTCAAAATCTTTCTGCGATCCTTATACGTCAGTCAATGACGCCGGCAGTCGCTGAAAAAATCGCCAAGTGGGACAGGCCCGTTTAACATCTTCAAACCCTGATGTAGAAGGCCTATTCTAAAGGGGGCGGCACGGCGGCGCAGCAGTGGAGTTGCTGCCTTACAGCGCCAGAGACCCGGGTTCCATCCCGACTGCAGGTGTTTGTCTGTGCGGAGTTTGTACGTTCTCCCCGTGACCTGCGTGGGTTCTCTCCGAGATCTTTGCTCTCCTCCTACCCTCCAAAGACATACAGGTTTGTAGGTTAATTGGCTTGGTATAAATGTAAATTGTCCCTAGTGTGTGTAGGGTAATGTTGGTGTACGGGTATCGCTGGTCGGCGCGGACTAGGTGGGCCGAAGGGCCTGTTTCGGTGCTGTATCTCTGAACTGAACCAAAACTGCCTGATAAAAGACAGGAGGAGCTTGGGAATACCAACACATTCTCCAACACACAATGTCCTGAATTGGAAGTATATTATCATTAAAATCCCAGCAGATTCTATCTACAAGCACTCTCACAGTACTTTCAACTGAAGCTATAGAGGTTCATCAAAATGGCAATTATGGTTGAACAATAAATACTGACCTTGCAGCAACATCCACATCTCATGGATGCTTTGCAGAAGTAATAATAATCAAAAGATAAGAAGGAAAGAGATAAAGCAAATCACAGAATGAATTCAGTCTGAGATTATATAAATATACCTGCAGTGAACATCACTGCAGGAAATAATATATCTGATATAAATGAAACAGGAGAGATGAAATGAAAAGCATTTTAAATTCTCTGAAGATCAACGTACAAAAGCTTGTTAGGCAATGCATGGAATCCATTTACCATTGTAGCTTCAACAAGTCATTGTTTCTTTTGTTTTGCTGATCAGCGCTAAACCGATTACCTGCTGGTGACAGCTGTGCAGTAACTGAGGTTGTTAGCGCAGTTAGTTGGGTCGTACTTTTGTGATATGTGCAGGAAGGAATGGCAGATGCTGGTCTAAACTGGAGATAGACACAAAACGCTGGAGTAACTCAGTGGGTCAGGCAGCATCTCTAGAGAGAAGGAATAGGTGACGTTTCGGGTCAAGTCTGAATAAGGGTCTCGACCCGAAACACCACCTATTCCTTTTCTCCAGAGATGCTGTCTGCCCGCTGAGTTACTCCAGCTTTTTGTATATATGTGATATATGATTCGATATGTGTATATGTGTGTTTGCTTTTGCGTATGTGTGTGTGTATATATATATATATAATATTTTTTTTATATCTATATGCATGCATACTGACTTTTTTTTCTCATTTATTATATTGTTTACAGAGTACAATGTTTACATATTCTGTTGTGCTGCTGCAAGTAAGAATTTCATTGTTTTATCTGGGGCATATAATAAAACGCTCTTGACCCCTGACCTAGTACTTTCAGCGCGAGGTAATTAAGGTTGCTGCAGTTTTTTTCTGTCATTAATGTGGAAGACAGTACCAAGTCCAATTCTGTAAAATATTAAGAGCAGGATTTGAGAAGCAGGGCAATTTAGTTTAGCCAAGGTAGAGGTGCTATTCTGGTGCAGGTCCACCACCGGTATTCCGCCACGCTTGGTTCCAGACCTTTGCTGGATTATCCATGCTGTCAGATCAACAGAGGTCATGACTTCGAACCCGGGTCTCTGGTGCTGTGAGGCAGCAACTCAACCGCTGTGCCACAAGAATGGGAACAGAATAGAAATAAGGATAAAGTGGAAATTCAAAAATCTTTAGCACCTTTTAAATAGTGAGATAGATGGGCCCGATGAACATCAAAGGGGGTAAGAAATATATAATGAAATATTTAATTGTGTTTATTAAGGACAGGGAGGCTACGAAAATAACAGTAGGAGAATGGTAGGAGACAATGAATGAAGTGAAAATTGATAGAGTCTGCTGCAAAGGCTGGCAAAGTGGAGAGTGCTGATAAACCAGATAAGGGCCGACCTAATTGGCGAGTTTAGAAGAGTTTGCCCTCGACTCATACTCGCAGCATGGTCGACACGAGGTCCTAGGAGGTCTTTGTAACTCTCCTTTATGCTCAAGAGTAGTCCCTGCGTACTCAAGGCCTCAGCTATGTCGCGGCGTTTTTTTCAACATTAAAAAGTAAAAAAAGGTCGCCATGGAAAAATATGATTTTTTTTTACTCTGAGGTTTAGTCGAAGTAGGTCATAGTAGGTTGACATGTTATCCGTAGGTAATCGAGGGGAGTCGAAGGTAATCAAAGGTAGACGTAGATAGTCTTCAACATAGTCGAAGGAGGTTGAAGAAGATCGAAGGAGGTGGTCTTCACTCTCCACTATTCGGTGTCCAATTTTCCCGAAGCTAGTCTTCAACATAGTCGAATTAGGTCGAAGGAGGTCTTCAACATGACACTTTTTCAAACTCTCCTAAAATCTTCTAAACTCACCAATTAGGTCGCCGCAGTGGGACAGGCCCTATAGTCTGAGTGGTTTACTTTGCACGTTGCTGAGGGAAGTCAAGGTCCGGATTGTAGTAGGGTTTGCCATGATCTTCCAATCTTCCCCCAGAAATACGGCAGAATTGGAAAGGAGTGGCAGGGTAGCGCAGCAGTAGCATTGCTGCCTAACAATGCCAGAGACCTGAATTCAATCCTGGCCGCGGCCGACTGTCTGTACGGAGTTTGTACGTTCTCCCTGTGATCTGCATGGGTTTTCTCCAAGTACTTCGGTTTCTACCCACACTCCAAAGAAGTCCAGGTCTGTAGGTTAATTGGCCTGTTTCCGTGCTGTATCTCTCAACTCTAAACTAAACTCTAAAGTGTATATGACACCCCGTGTTCAAGCTACGTGCCAGGACTAACTTGTAAGTAAGTAAACATCATCAGTTTAACAAACAGTGATGGGTGAGATTTTATAAATAGTAATCAGGAAAATAAACGGAGGGTCCAAGCTAAGGTTAGCCAGCAATAATTTGTACCAGGAGAATTTTTTTGATGAAATAACAGAGATTGATCAAAGGGTCTGAAGAAGGGTCTCGACCCGAAACGTCATCCATTCCTTCTCTCCAGAGGTGCTGCCTGTCCCACTGAGTTACTCCAGGAGAATTTTTTTGATGAAATAACAGATTGGTCAAAGGGTCTGAAGAAGGGTCTCGACCCGAAACGTCATCCATTCCTTCTCTCCAGTGGTGCTGCCTGTCACACTGAGTTACTCCAGCTTTTTGTGTCATACAATGGATGTGGTTTGTAGACCCTAAGAAAGCATTTCACAAAGTAAAACACAAAAGACCACTTAGCAAAATGAAAGCTTGTGGAGCAGGAGCATCAGCATCAATTTGGATTAATAATGTCTTGAAACATGATGTAGCACGACACAAGAAATTATTGTTTTTCATACCGGCATAGTGGTGTTCCCCAGAGAGAGAGCCAAAACCATAGATTTGGCATGTAGAAACAGATTTTAGATTTTGGAATATAGTTAGTTTTTAATTAATTGCCAATCATATTAAGCTTATAAATGAAACGGCTATCAATCAACTGCGATGTCACAACTACAATAGACCAACAGAATGGATTTTAACATAGATTTTGGAAAACAAGATGGGAAATAGCACAATGCTAAAGAGTACGCATGGCACAGCAGTGTCCACATGAGGCTGGATGCATTTTAAGGTCCAAATGAGAAAGTAGCTCACAAAGCAGCTCACAAGAGTAGCTCACAAAGCTCACAAAGATATTGGATGGCCTACAGAAACAGTTAGAGTTAATAGTTTTTTTTAAATAATTTTTTTATTAGAAATACATAATATTGTCTGTTATAGTCATACATTATTAATATTATTTATATTAACAATTGTATAGTAATTGTACTTCTATATATTTTTTTAATTTTTATAAAGATAGAAAGTAATAGAGAGGGGGAAGAAATTTTTTAAAAAGAGTTAATAGTTAAACAGAAAATTGGAAACTTTACACTAAACCCTGGTTAGGTCACATTGGATCCAGTTCTGGGGTCCATTTTTCAAAAGGGTCCTTAAAAGGGTGACAGAGGGTAGAATCGCACCAAATGATTCTCGTGACCAGAGGTTTATTTGCAAATTTAGGTGGGAGAAACTGGGGTTGTTTTGAAAACAAGGAAATTTGACAGAGGTGATTATGAGAGTTTAGGTTGACACATTGACACATTGATGATGTGGGTAACACGTCTGATCATGAACCAGGTGTGATTCAAACATCCGTTGCTGTGCGTCTGCTGTTTGCACATTCCCTATGTGTTTCCCCCAAGAGCTCCAGTTACCTCCTACCTGATCTGCCGGGTGCTAAACACTTTAACTCCCCCTCCCATTCCCACACCGACCTTTCTGTCCTGAGCCTCCTCCATTCTCAGAGTGAGGCCCAACGCAAATTGGAGGAACAGCACCTCATATCTCGCTTGGACAGCTCACACCACAGGGTTATTAATATTGACCACTCTAACTTCAAGTAACCCTTGCTTTCCCTCTCTCTCAATCCCTCCCCTTTCCCAGTTCTCCGACCAGTCTGACTGTCCCCGATTACATTTTATCTGTTTGCTTTGTTGTCACCTTCTCCTAGCTAACAATAATCTATTCTACATTTTGATTCACTTTCATCTTTTTTGCTGTCCCATTTTCACACCTTACCCATCCTTATCTCTGTGCCTCCCTCTCACCTGACTCTGTGTGAAGAAGGGTCTCGACGCAAAACGTCACCTTTTCCTTCTAACCAGAGATGCTGCCTGTCCCGCTGAGTTACTCCAACATATTGTGTATATCTTTGGTGTAAACCAGCAACTGCAGTTCCTTCCTACACAAGCAATGCTAGCTGTCAGGTTAATTGGCCACTGCAAGTTACCCCCGGTCAAAGTGACTGGTGGGAGAATTGGAGTGGTGTTAATTAGCATGTGAGAGAGAACAGATGGCAGAGAAATAAGTAGAATGAGGTGATTGTGTGGCTCTAAGATGGGCCAAAGGCCCTCTTTTGATGTTGGTAAGAAATACAAAATGGATGAAGCAGACAGATAGAAATTGTTCCCACTAGCTGAAGGCAGGAGGGTAAGGGACACAATTTTAAGTCTTTGAGCAAGTGATATATGAGAGGATGTGAGGAAAGATATTTTTCTGCTGTACGTGGCTATGATCTGGCATTCAGTGCCTGCAAGGGTGGAGTTGGTTAATTATTTCACAAGGAAGCTGGATGGACAGTCAAGGACAATAAACTACCAGCAGTGAGAGGAGGGGGTGGGGGAGTGGAACTGACTGGCTTGCTCTACAGAAGCCAGCCATCGTTGTGATAATGGTTACACCACTGTACATCAGATAAGAAAACCTTCATCGCATCCATGCAGTTGCGCAGTCAACATTAGGAAAGTAGATCAAAGACGGCATCAAGCTGAAAGAAAGTCCCGGCACAAATGAAGAGAATGTGCCAACTCCACACAGAAATCCAGCACGCTATGCAACCTCTAAATAACAGTAAAGCACAAAAAAAAAGCACTCTGCAATTGTAGTCATAAACTACCCCCAACACAGAGTTTACGCACCTAGCCATGAAATTCAGCAGCACCAGCAAAATATGGAACGAGCTGCTAGAGGAGGTAGTTGAGGCAGGAACTCTTGCAATTTTTAAGTAACAATTAGACAGGTACATGGATAGTACAGGTTTAGAGGGATATGGGCCAAATGCAGGCAGGTGGGACTAGTGTAGCTGGGAAATGTTGACCGGTGTGGGCAAGTGGGCTGAAGGGCTTGATTCAACACTATATGGCTATGACAGTATGGCACACTATGACTCTATTTCTCTCGGCAAGTCTGCCAACAAGCCTTCCAAGCTGGAACGCGTGCTGAGAAGATTTACGAGGATGTTCACAGGACTAGAGGGTCTGAGCTACAGGGAGAGGTTGAGTAGGCTGGGTCTCTATTCCTTGGAGCACAGGAGGATGAGAGGTGATCTTATAGAGGTGTATAAAATCTCAAGAGGAATAGATCGGGTGGACGGACAGAGTCTCTCGCCCAGAGTAGGGGAATCGAGGACCAGAGGACATAGGTTTAAAGTGAAGGGGAAAAGATTTAATAGGAATCTGAGGGTTACCTTTTTCACATAAAGGGTGGTAGGTGTATGGAACAAGCTGCCAGAGGAGGTAGTTGAGGCTGGGACTATCCCAACATTTAAGAAACATTAAGTGGGTGCATGGATTGGACAGGTTTGGAGAGATATGGACCAAATGCAGGCAGGTGGGACTAGTATAGCTGGGACTTGTTGGCCGGTGTGCACGTTGGGCCGAGGGGCCTGTTTCCACGCAGTATCACTATGACTCTACAGGCTGTACACGAGTTGGGCGTTCGTAACTGGAACAGGACCTGTACAAAGTCTGTAAAAAGTGTGTGATGGGATGCTCTCCACCAACCTGCATGGTTGTAACTCTGAAAATACTGGAAATAATGGAAACAATCGCCTTAGTTTCACCTCTTCCTCCTCAGTCAACATACACTACCACCTCTGATAGAAGGGTCTCGACCTAAAACGTCACCCATACCGTCGATCCAGAGATGCTGCCTGTCCCGCTGAGTTACTCCAGCATGTTGTGTCTATCTTTGGTGTAAACCTGCATCTGCAGTTCCTTCCTATACACCACCGCCTGCCTCATGTACGGTGTCTTCAGTATGTTGTATCAACAGAATGCACAGCTGGTAAGCACCGAAGCCATCCAGATAGCGCAGCGTAAATCTGAAGGGAAACTAAAAAGGACCAGGGCAGCAGATGTGTGAGAAGTTCACCATCCCTTGATAGTTCCCCTCCAATTAATAAGCCGTCCCAACCTCGAAAGATGTTGCCTATCATTCATCATTGCTGGGTCCAAATCTCGGAACTCCTTCACCATCTGCACTGTGGGAGTATCTGCACCAGAAATGCTGCTGCCTTTGACTAATGCAGCTCACAACCACCTTCTCAAGAGCATTTCAGGATATGCTAGCTTTGCTATGCCTGTCAACATTCCATAAGCAAATTGTTTTTCAAAGAAAAATAACAAGAATAGCTGCACATCAATCAGAATTTCTAAATAATGAGTTTCAGGAGATAGCAGGGGTGGCACGGTGGAGCAGCGGTAGAGTTGCTGCCTTACAGCGCCAGAAACCCAGCTGCGATCCAGACTACGACTGCTGCCTGTATGGAGTTTGTGCGTTTTCCCCGTGACCTGTGTGGGTTTTCTCCAAGATCTTCGGTTTCCTCCCACACTCCAAAGACATACAGATTTGTAGGACAAATGTAAAATTGTCCCTAGTGTGTGTGTGTAGGATATGTTACTGTGCGGGAATCGCTGGTCAATGCGGACTCGATGGGCCAGTTTCGCGCTGTATCTCTAAAGTAAACAAAACTAAGCAAGGAGTTTTGTCAGTGAGGCTGAATACAAATGCTGAAGCACGGCCGTAAAGAACTCCATTGCGGCAATATTTGGGGATGTATCGCTCTCATGACTGGTTCATCAGGAACCAGTTCGAGTCATAGAGTCGTATAGCATAGAACTAGGCCCTTCGGGCCAACTTGCCCATGCCAACCAAGATGTCCCATCTACCTAGTCCCACTGACACGAGTTTGGCCCTTATCCCTCCAAACTTTTTCTATCCATGTAACTTCTCCAAATGTCCTTTGAACATTGTTGCAGTTCCTGCCACTTCCAATGTACAGCGCACCGCGGTTTTAACAATGGAGCTTTCCACTGTAGATTGTCACAGTGTCACTCCGAAATTCACACTTGTGGATCCGACCTATGCCTGCCTTCTTGTTGGATAAGCGGAATAATCCTTATTCCAAGCTTATTTAGGATCATGCCCCCAAATCTTTCACCAATGACAGTGACAGAGACCCAGGTTCGATCCCGACCAAGGGTGCCCTCTGTAAGGAGTTGGTACGCTCTCCCCGTGACCTGCATGGGTTTTCTCCGGTTTTCTCCCACTTCAAAGAGTGTGGGGGTCCTTGTTCATCAGTCAATGAAAGTAAGCATGCAGGTAGAGCAGGCAGTGAAGAAAGTGAATGGCATGTTGGCCTTTATAACAAGAGGAGTTGAGTACAAGAGCAAAGAGGTCCTTCTGCAGTTGTACAGGTCCCTAGTGCGACCACACCTGGAGTATTGTGTGCAGTTTTGGCCTCCAAATTTGAGGAAGGACATTCTTGCTATTGAGGGAGTGCATCGTAGGTTCACAATGTTAATTCCCGGGATGGCGGGACTGTCATATGCTGAGAGAATGGAGTGGCTGGGCTTGTGCACTCTGGAATTTAGAAGGATCTTATTGAAACATATAAGATTATTAAGAGTTTGGACTCGCTAGAGGCAGGAAACATGTTCCCGATGTTGGGGGAGTCCAGAACCAGGAGCCACTGTTTAAGAATAAGCGGTAAGCCATTTCGAAAGGAGATGAGGAGACACTTTTGCGCACAGAGTTGTGAGTCTGTGGAATTCTCTGCCTCAGAGAGCAGTGGAGGCCAGTTCTCTGGATACTTTCAACAGAGAGCTAGATAGGGCTCTTAAGGATAGTGGAGTCAGGGGATATGAGGAGAAGGCAGGAACGGGGTACTGATTGTGGATGATCAGCCATGATCACATTGATAATGGCGGTGCTGGCTCGAAGGCCAAGTGGCCTACTTCTGCACCTATTGTCTATTGTACAGGTATGTAGGCTAATTGACTCTGGTAAAATTGTAATTTGTCCCTCGTGTGTGTGGGCTGGGATCGCTGGACAGTGTGGACTCAGTGGGCCGAACGGCCTGCTTCCGCGCTGTATCTCTAAACTAAGCTAAAATACAGGTGGATGGCATCACCTCCAATACCTTGTGGCCACTGTACGTTTATGTGTATCATGTCCACGGACGACCATAAAGTGAACAAGCCTCTGTATTAATGAGCAATGGGGGAAATTCCATGGTATAGCAAACAAAAGCATTGTTCCACATGATGAGATTTCCAGGCCCACAGCTTCAGCAGATGGTAAGTAAAATTAGATACTAGTTCCCTGTCCACCCAAAAATAACTATAGTCACCTAAAGAGAATTAGATTGGTTGGCATCCAAGAAAATGATACATTGTTCACCATTAGAAAAAGGGCAACCTATATTTGCACAATGTCTTTCATAACTTCAGGACATCTCAAAGAACCCTTGAGCATATTCTGAAACATTGGCACCATTGCCAGGGCCAACATAGATGGCTCAATTGTTCACCAAACACCAACTGCTCTGCCTATCAGATATTGCTTCAATGAACAGTCCAAAGTCATCGAAAGGAATAACAAACAGCAGGACAAATTACAGGATGCATTGGGTTAAAAAAAGTTCCAGTGCTCAATCATAAGTTAATAAGTCATAGGAGCATAATTAGGCCATTCGGCCCATCAAGCATAGTCCACCATTCAATCATGGCTGATCGCTCTCTCCCTCCCAACATATAACATATATAATAATTACAGCACGGAAACAGGCCCTCTCGGCCCTCCCAGTCCGTGCCGAACATTTATTTTCCCCTAGTCCCATCTACCTGCACTCAGACCATACCCCTCCATTCCCTTCCCGTCCATATACCTATCCACTTTACTTTTAAATGTTAAAATCGATCCTGCCTTCACCACTTCTGCTGGAAGATCATTCCACACAGCCACCACTCTCTGAGTAAAGAAGTTCCTCCTCATGTTACCCCTAAACTTCTGTCCCTTAATTCTCATGTCATGCCGTCTTGTTTGAATCTTCCCTACCCTCAATGGGAAAAGCTTATCCACGTCAAATCTGTCTATCCCTTTCATCATTTTAAAGACCTCAATCAAGTCCCCCCTTAACCTCCTGTGCTCCCAAGAATAAAGACCTCACTCCCATGACCCCTGATGCCGGTATTAATCATGAATCTATCTATCGCTGCCTTTAAAATATCAATTGATGGCCTCCACCGCCTTCTGTGGCAAAGAATTCCACAGATTCACCACCCTCTGATGAAAGAAATTCCTCCTCATTTCCTTCCTAAAGGAATGCCCTTTAATTCTGAAGCTATGCCTCCGATCCTGGACTCTACCTCGAGTGGAAATATCCTCTCCACATCCACTCTATCCAGGCCTTTAACTATTCGGTAAATTTCAATGAGATCCCCCCCCCCTCCCCCCCACCCCCTCATTCCTCTAAACTCCAGCGTGTAGAGGCCCGGTGCCGTCACGTTCTCCGTTGTCAAAAGATTGGCAAGCTGCAGTAAAAATCAAACGCATTAACCCAATGCAAAAGCTTTATTGTCATCTGGCAACTAGTCCTCAGGCTTCAGCCTCTAATGAAAACATCAGCTGAGATGACATTAGGCATTCTCTGTTTGTTAATCAGCATTGGTACTTTAGGGGCACAAGTCATAAGGTTTTGGGCTTTCCAATGTCAGTCATCTTCTTGGCATTATCACTTAATGAGCTCCCAGCAGTACAGAAGCTGCAGACTGTGACAAAGCAACAGGCTGCCAGTTGCCACTTCACAGAACACTCCTCAGTATATTACAATGATGCCTGCGGCCTAGTATAAAGATGTGTTTAACTTCAGGGCCTCAATCTCCAGATTTGTTCAGAAGTCTTTTGCAAAGGTTAAGAAATTCTCAAATATACATAACATAAGGACTCCCCTCCCCCCCCCCCCCCACCCCACCCCCTTCGGCTGTGTCACTGCACTGACTACTTGCTGAGAAATTCTTTAAACTGACGTGTAGACAAATATAATTGAAACTTCTCTTCCCTTTACCTCTCCTGAAAGGCAGAAGTGCGAAACAGCGAATAAGATTTTAAAATTAAGATTATTACAGAGACTGGGATAATCAAAAATCAAAAATGCTGTATTTGCTGGAAATCTGGAAACAAAAAATAAAGTGGAGGCCAAATCATTGGATATATTTAAGGCAGAGATAGATAGATTCTTGTTTAGTACTGGTGTCAGGGGTTATGGGGAGAAGGCAGGAGAATGGGGTTAGGACGGAGAGATGGATCAGCCATGATTGAATGGTGGAGTGGAAATGAAGGACTGAATGGTCTAATTCGGCTCCCATCATTTACAAACTTATGAAATAAAAACATTTTGGAAGTCCTCAGCATGTCAAGCAGCATCTCCTTTTAAAACACAAAGCATTGGAGTAACTCAGCAGGTCAAGCAGCATCTGCGGAGGGTATGTAGGTAAATACGCTTGGTGTAAATGTAAAAACTGTTGCTATTGTGTAGGATAGTGTTAATATGCTGGGATCGCTGGTCAACGCGGACCCGGTGGGCCGAAGGGCCTGTTTCCGTGCTGTATCTCTAAACTAATTAACCTATAAACCTGTACGTCTTTGGAATGTGGGAGGAAAATGAAGATCTTGGAGAAAATCCACGCAGGTCACGGGGAGAAGGTACGAATCCCGTACAGACAGCGCCCATAGTCAGGATCGAACCCAGGTCCCTGGCGCTGTAAGGCAGCAACTCTACCGCTGCACCACCGTTTTAGTCACGATTCCAGCATTCGCAGTTTCTTGTGTCAGCGTCTCCTTTCATTTGTTCTGATAAACGGTTATTGTGTGGAGCATTAACTATATCTCTCTCTCCAAAGGTGCTGTTAGACCCACTGAGTATTTTCAGCATTTTTAGGTTTCAATTTTTCCACTCACAACAAATACGAAAGGTGTTGTTGGGTGAAAATGACAGGAAAAAATCGAAAACGCAATCTCAAAGGTACACAAACAGTGTTTTACTCTTTTAAGGCGCATCACGATTGCGCAGTTGGTAAAGCTGCTGCACTCCAGCGCTAGAGACCTGCGTTCGATTCTGACCTCGGATGCTCTCTGTGTGGATTTTGCATGTTCACCCTGTGACCATGTGGGTTTCCTCCAGGTGCTTCGGTTTCCTTCCACAACCCAAAGAAACCCAATGTCGGTTTGTAGGTTAATTAGCCTCTGCTCTCAATGTGTAGGATGTTAATGCAAAAGTGGGATAGTTTAGAGCTAGCGTGAACAGTTGATCGATGGCCAACATGGACTAAGTGGGCCGAAGGGCCTGTTTCCGTGTTGTATCTTTCATTCAATTTAATTTAAAATGAAGGGGGATCACTACGTGCAATAAGAAATGATGCCATAGGTAGTTTACGAGGAAAGGGGTAATTTAAAACCAAATTAAAAAATAGTTTTGCAAAGAGTAGATCACAGTTAATGAATCTGAATGAGTTTAACAGTTGAAGTTGAGAAAAGGGAATTTTCAACGTCTATGAACTTTGTTTATATCTACCACCAGAAGGCATCTATTTTAAGTGCTTCTTAAAGTTAACACCCTGAGCTAAAGTTAAAGCTCCTAAAATTGAAAGATGTGACTGATGGTATCCTGCAGGATCATGATTGTGCAATGAAGTTATAAACATCTTAAATGATGGGCAAAGGAAATCACATAGCCCAGCCTGCTGATAATATAAAGATAGGTAGCACTGTGCAGACAAGAGCATTAAGTTATAAAGAGACTATAAAAAAAGTTAAAAAGCAAAAACTTTATAAAAATAAATTTACAGCTTAAGCAAGTGGTGCATTCTAGCAAATGGATTTCAACGTTGGCAAAATGAGATTATCATCTTAGACCTAAAAAGATGGCGCTAGAGAGCGGCGACATTTTGCGGGCTCTTTCCAGACAAGGACCTACTATAATTTGATAAAATCGCTCCACTCGTTTAAATCTCTTTTCTCCCTGTAAGTATGGCACCATTTCTAAATGTTCTGCAAAGCTGAGAACTGTATTTTGCACTTTGTGCATTCATCTTTGCTCTACCCATTGTATTAGACTCGTTTGTATTTGTGTACAGCATTATCTGATCTGATCGGATAAAATGCAAAACAAAGCTTTTCCATGTACCTCGGTACACGTGACAATGGTACTTCTTCGGTTAAAAAAATGGAAGCTGCGAAGACTTGGACTCCTCAATGGAGCTCAAGCTCATATGAATCAGACAGATATTGAAAAGATTCAATTTTGCAGGAATGAACAGAAGACACATAGAACACAGGCAGAGATAAAACACGTATCATGATATTTAAGATGGCACTGTGGCGCAGTTGATAGAGTTGCTGCCTCACAAAGCCAGAGACTTGTGCTCAATCCTGCCCTCGGATGCTGTCTGCATGGAGTTTGCACGTTTTCCCTGTGAACACATGGGGTTTCCTCCGGGTGATCCGGTTTCCTCCCATACTCCAAAGTTGTAAATAGGCACTTTACAAACTCTAAAAGTGTTCAACACATTTTAATGATAGCACAAGGTATTACATACATCCTCAAATACTGGCTACATTCTTCTAGTGAACCGTATCCAGGAAGGGGAGGGCGTTATGATTGATGTTAACTAGGCGGGGTTAATGGTACTGAGGTAACTATGTTATTGGTTGCATGCAAAACCATCTACATCCTTCCCCTTGGAAAATTTAAAAGAAACAGACCGTTGTCACTACAACAGAATTAAACAGAATCGCCATAACGAACAGGTGGCTTGCTGATCCGGCCCGAGCGCGTACGGATGCCTCCCCCTTCCCCCGGAGGAGCAGAAAAAACAGGGGGACCCGAGACAGCAGGGGAACCAGGGAAGGGCGGTGGGGTTGGAGGAACAGGAGAGGGAGAACCACGACCGCCAACAGGCGACCCGCGCAGAGGGGAACCGGGCGCTCGATATGGGGACCGAGGCATGCAGGGAACGCTGGCTGGGACAGGAGCCGGCTGCTGGTATGAGAGCGGCGGGGCATAGGGGCCCGGGGCCTGCGGCTTCGGCTCATTAACCGCAAGCAGGTGTTGTCGGCTTCTACGGTAGATTGTTCCCTCATAGTCGACCAGATACGAACGAGGTGAGTCGGCCACCCCAACCACAGTAGCCAGACGGGAGTGACCACTGGCGGTTTGCAATCGAACAACCTGTCCAGGCAACAGAGGATCGAGTGGTCTGCACGACCGATCGTGGGAACGCCGCTGGCTGTCATGTTTCTCTTGAATGCGCCTCTGCACAGAGGCAGGCTCCAGCACCCGAGGTTTCAGCTGGCGCTGGGCAATCGGTATGGTAGATCTGGTTGTTCTGGACATCAGACGCTGAGCAGGGGACCCCATGGCCGGATCTCTGGAAACATTCCTGAGGTTCAGGAGATCCAAATACAAATCAGAGTTAGACAGTCTCGCTTGTTCCATCAGAAGCTTGGCGCTGCGGACGGCCCGTTCAGCAAGGCCGTTGCTCTGTGGGTACTCCGGGCTGCTGGTGAAATGCACAAAATTCCATTTGTCAGCAAAACTTTTGAACTCACGGCTGGTAAACTGCCTGCCATTGTCAGTCTGCAGCCTGACAGGGGACCCAAACGTGGAGAAGTGTTTCCGCAGCTTCCGGATCACCATCTCCGACGTGAGGGATGTCAGCAAATCCACCTCGAACCAGTTTGAGTACGAGTCGACCAGGACAAGGTAGTGGTTACCACGCCACTCGAAGATGTCGGCAGCCAGCGAGGACCAGGCCAAGGCAGGAGCGGGCTGTTGCAGCAGGGGCTGTCGCTGCTGATGTGGAGCAAGACTGTTGCACGTGGAGCAGGCAGAAACACGGTCTCGAATATATTTGGCCATTCCAGGCCAGTAGAATTGGCACTGAGCGTGGGCGAGTGTTGCATCGACCCCGGGGTGTCCGCTGTGGGCTGCGCAGTAGTAAGAATCGAACAGGGAGGACGGGACCACCACTTTATGTCCCTTAACGATAACGCCATTCTGGAGCACCAGTTCGTCACGGACCAGGAAGAAGGGCTGTGTTTCAGGCGGTGCAGCGGAGCGCTTTGTTGGCCACCCTGATTTAATCACAGACGCAAGCCGTTGCAAAACTGGATCGGCAGCGGTGTGCTCGGCCAAAAGCTGCAGCTGCTTGGTGGGAATAAAATTGACGCCCAGTACGAGCAAGTCCTCTGTTTCGTAGGGGTGGCGAGCACAGGAGGCCCGCGGGGCGCGCGATAACGTGTCCGCGATGTGCATCTCGGTGCCTTTCTTGTAGACGATGTCGAAATCAAAGCGCTGGAGCTGCAGCATCATACGCTGCAGCCTGGCAGGGGCAGCATGAATCGGCTTGTTCAGGATTGTCACCAGTGGCTGGTGGTCGGTTTCGACTGTAAATCTGCTGCCAAACAGGAAGTCTCTGAACTTGGAGCAGGCAAACACCACCGCAAGTAGCTCCTTCTCGATCTGAGCGTACCGCTGCTCGGTGTCCGTCATGGTGCGGGAGGCATAGGAGACAGGATGTAACGATCCATCGACAGATTGGAGGCATGCCGCGCCCAGGCCGAACTTAGAAGCGTCACATGTGACGGTGATGGGGCGACTCGCATCAAAAAATCGCAACGTCGGAGTGTTAATCAGTTTCGACTTGAGACAGTCAAACGCCTGCTGGTGCTGTGGGAGCCAGACCCAGGCGATATCCTTTTTTGTCAGCTGCCGCAGGGGAGCACTCAGCTCACTGAGATTTGGTACAAACTTCCCAAGGTAGTTCACCATGCCCAAGAAACGTTGTAGACCTGGCACGTCGGTGGGGGCTGCCATCTCAGAGATGGCCGCTGCCTTCAAAGGGTCGGGTTTTAGTCCGTTAGAGGTGAAAACGTGTCCAACATACGTGACTTCTGAGACACGAAACCGGCACTTCTTTGGGTTCAGCTTCAGGTTGGCCTTTCGCGCCCGATCCAGGACGCGGCGGAGGTTCTGGTCATGTTCGGCAATGTCCTTCCCATAGACTAAGATGTCATCCACGATGATGGCACATGGCAGGCCCGAGAATATCTGCTCCATCGTTCGCTGGAACACCTCACTAGCGGAATTGATGCCGAATGGCATTCGCAGGAATTTGAATCTGCCGAATGGTGTGGCGAAGGTTGTCAGGTCGGAAGATGCTTTGTCCAACGGGATCTGCCAGAACGAGTTCTTAGCGTCTAGGACCGAAAAGACGGTGGCTTGCCCGACCTGAGCTGCCACGTCCTCAACGGACCGCATGGGGTAGTGTGGTCGCCTGATGGCAAGGTTTAAGTCCTTGGGGTTGATACACACACGTATTTCATTCTTGTCTTTCTTTATCATGGCAACCATGGTGGAGACCCAATCGGTGGGCTCGCTGACCGCTTCTAGCACCCCCTTGTCGACCATGTTGTTAAGCATCGCCTCGACCCTGTCTTTCATGGCGTGGGACACCCTGTGAGGTGTGCGGACCACGGGTTGTACATTTGGGTCAATGGAAATATGGTATGTCAGTGGTAACTTTCCCAGGTCATCGTTGAACAGGTCCTGGTATTCTGCAATCGGGTTAAATGACAGTTGCACTTTGTGGACCGTGTGGTCGAAGGACACCAGGCCAAGATCTTGGCACGCACGGTTTCCCAGCAGGGTAACACAGTCAGAGTTCAAAACATAAAAAATCAAGTTTCTCGTGGCCTTCTGTAGCCTGCAAGTTAAAGTGGCCCTCCCCACAGGCCTGAGAATTTCTCCACCATAGGCATGCAGTGTAGCATTGTCAGCGACCAAGGCCTCATTAGTCCTTATCTTGTTGAAAAGATTTATTGACAAAACATTGACCTTTGCCCCAGTATCTAACTTCGCAAGGAAGGTTACATTGTTGACAGTCACAGACACGGAGGGATCAAGACGTTGGCCAGGTGCCTGGAGGAGGGTAAACACATTCGAATCCTCGGGAGAATTAATTGGATCTGCATCATAGAATTCAGCAACATCGGGCTGTGGGTTGGAACAGCTATCAGATTGTTTAAGCATGTTTAGACTGGGTCTGGAAATCTGTACCTGTCTCCCACGAGAACGGAATGAGCGGCAGGCAGAAGCGAAATGATTCAGTTTGTTACAAAAATTACAAACTTTGCCATAGGCAGGGCACGTCGACCGTCTGTGGTGCATGTAGTTACAGTTAGGGCACCTTTTTGGGGGCACATCAGCAGGACCAGGGTTGGCACGCGGCAGAAAAGCATTGTTTCCCCTCTGAGGCAGGGCTCTACTAAATCCAGCCTGGTGAACAGACTTATCTCCCAAGTCCCGGTGATCATCTGGCAATACAACGACCTCAGACAATCTGCAGGCATGCATGGCTTTTGCTAACGTTAGATCTGGATCCCTAAGAAGCTCACATCGCAGCTTCTGGTCACGCATGCCAGTTACTAAAATGTCTCTAGTGAGCTGGTCTGTCATGTCACCGAAACGGCACCGCTGGGCGAGATAACGCAAATCGGCAATAAAACATTCAACAGGTTCCTCCGGCAGCTGTCTCCTTGTAAAGAACCGTGCCCTCTCTAGAATGCGGTTCGAGGGCAGGTCACAAATCTCCCTGAACTTACGTAGCAGGCAAGCAGGGTCACTGGCAGATTCTGCAGGGGTAACCACCACGTTGTTGTCGTCCAGGACCGCTGGAGCATAGACGAAAGTTCTGGCTCTCTTCATGGCATCAGGTCCGACAAGGTTGAGTAGGAGGGAGGCTTTGAGGGAGTCAGGATCATTGCGGTGAGCGACGTTGACAAAGTGGGTGAAATCAATTTCAAACGTAGCCCAGCGCTCAGAAATATCAGCATCAAAGACAAGCTGCGCGGGCTTTCTGCACGAGGATGCCATGGTCAGAGAGATAAAACACAAAAGGCACAAATCAAATAAAAGAAATAAAACCCGATGGACAGGTAGGCGCAAGTATCTTCCAGCTCCGACACCATGTAAATAGGCAATTTACAAACTCTAAAAGTGTTCAACACATTTTAATGATAGCACAAGGTATTACATACATCCTCAAATACTGGCTACATTCTTCTAGTGAACCGTATCCAGGAAGGGGAAGGCGTTATGATTGATGTTAACTAGGCGGGGTTGATGGTACTGAGGTAACTATGTTATTGGTTGCATGCAAAACCATCTACAAGAGTCGTGCGGGTTTGTAGGTTAATTGGCCTCTGTATATCGCCCCCAAATGTGAGGAGAATGGAAAAGAAAAGTGGGATAATATAGAACTAATGCGAATGGGTGATCGATGGTCGGCGTGGATTTGATGGGCCAGATTGGGTTAAGGTAGCCTAACCCATATTCCCATTAGGATATCCTAACCTATATAAAACATATAACACATGATGTCAAAGCATGAAACATTATGGCTAACATCACATTTTCAGCACAGGATGGAATTTAGAAACAAAGAACTGCAGGTGCTGGTTAATACACAAAAGGACACAAAGTGCAGGAGTAACTCAGCTGGTCAGACAACATCTCTGGAAAACGAGATTCAGCAAGAGATTCAGCATTCAGACTAAGGATTTCCATCGTTTAAGAGTATTTACCTACTTGGTATTCACTGAACAAGCTGGGGATAAAAATGTTAGAGCTTGTCTATTGAAGATGCTAAACCTTCATGACACTTCTCTGCCACTGAATATTGACATTTGAATGTTTGGCACCACTCTTTTCACATTGCATTTGCTAGAAGTTTTAAATATATTATTTTAAGTTACTATTCATTCATTTTTTATCTTTACCCTAATCTCTTGGTTCTTTCTGTCTTTTGGTTTGCTATTTTTGCACGGTGCTGCAATGCATTAAAGGACAAGAACTTCCTTCATTAGCCACTGTAGTCTAAATTGAAAGACTACGTTAAACACCTGGTCATCGTTGAACCAATGAACAAAAAAGAACCCAAAATGCTGGAGTAACACAGCTGGTCTGGCAGCATCTCATGTTCATAAGTGATCGGAGCAGTATTAGGCCATTCAGCCCATCAAGTCAACCCTATTCAATCACGGCTAATCTGTCTCTCCCTCCTAATCCCATTCTCCTGCCTTCTCCCCCTAACCCCCTGACGCCCGTACTAATCAAGAATCTATCTATCTCTGCCTTAAAAATATCCATTGACTTGGCCTCAGCAGCCTTTTGTGGCAATGAATTCCACAGATTCACCACCCTGGAAAACATGGATAGGTGACATTTTGGGTCGGGATCATTGCATTCACCTGCCCATGTTGTGCAGAGATGCTGCATGACCTGCTGAGATACTCAAGCACTTTTTAAAAACTAAATTAGCATCTGCAGTTCCTTGCCTCTCTTGGGCCAATGAACGTTGTGTTCGAGAGCCTGGCACTGGATGATTCTGCAGTCAGATGTCCAAGACAGTGTGTCTGTCGGCCAGACCAAACACACTCAAAGCTCTTCCCTTCATGGACTGCATCATTGCAGAGCTGCGTCTGTATCCGGATCCGGATCCAGTATGCGGATCTGTATCCGGGTTTCTCTGTGGTATTTGGGTCATGTAATGGGGTAAAGTCATGAATGGCTGCTGCGATTTACACAGCAAATCATGAGGAATTGGGGGGTGTTAGGCGAGGGGTTTGGACTTTGGATCAATGGGCATTCAGTGTGGGAAATATAGAGATACAGCGCGGAAACAGACCCTCCAGCCCCCCCATCCCCGAGTTCGCACCAACCAGCATCCCCCACATGCTAACACTATCCTATGCACACTAGACAATAGACAGTAAATGCAGGAGGGACAATTTACACTTATACCAAGCCAATTAACCTACAAACCTTTACGCCTTTGGAGCGTGGGAGGAAACCAAAGATCTCGGAGAAAACCCACGCGGAGAACGTACAAACTCTGTTACAGACAGCAGCCGTAGTCAGGATCGAACCCGGGTCTCTGCCGCTTCAAGCACTGTAAGGCAGCAACTCTACCGCTGCACCACCGCGCCACCCCCTCTGCTGCGCCGCCCCTTTATATTGAGGGTGGTTGGCTCACTAGTTCTATGCTGGTTGGTTGCATGACAGTGTTGGGGAAGATTGAGGGGCAGGTCATTTTGGAGAAATAGAGATCTGAAAGATGGTACTGGGAGTTGGGTTAATGTTTCTTAGAGTAGAGCAATTGGTCATTAAATTAGTGGAGTGATTTGGAAACGGATCAATGGGAATCTGGCTGATGAAATCATTATGAAATTGGATTAAGGTTATAATCGGGAAAGGTATATAATGGTGATGTGGTCATGACGACAAGAGGTTGGGAATGTCTTGATGTTGCTTCTCAAAGAAAATGTGCTTGATATTAAGCTCCATTGCTGGACACCGAAGATAGACACAAAATGCTGGAGTAACTCAGCAGGACTGGCAGCATCTCTGAGATGAGAATCTCTGCCTGTCCCACTGAGTTACTCCAGCAGTTTGTGTCTATCTTCGGTGTAAACCAGCATCTGGAGTTCCTTCCTATCCATTGCTGGATACCACGAGTTAGTATCTGCACAGGAGGTCCTTCATTTCCCACTTGATATACACAGACATAGAAGAAGGAGCATCTACATCTATTGGAAGGATAAAGGGTACAACATTCAATGCAAGATAAAGTTTGATTAAAGATCTCCAATGAGGTAGTTGGGAGGTCAGAACTGCACTCTAGCTGATGAGAGGACCGTTCAGTTGCCTGATAATGGCTAGGAAGAAACTGTCCCTGAATCTGGAGATGTGTGTTTTCAAACTTCTGTACCTGCTACCCGATGGAAGAGAGGTGAAGAGGGAGAGACCGGGATCAGACTGGTCTTTGTAGAGAAATAAGAGAAGATAAAACTATTTTGAGTCTGAAGTAGGGTCTCAACCCGAAAGGTCACCAAATACCTTTCTCCAGAAATGCTGCCTGACCCGCTGAGTTACTCCAGCTTTTTGTGTCTATCTTCGGTATAATCCAGCATCTGCAGTTCCTTCCTACACATAAAACTATTGTGTTCAATTAGAAGATATTACAGAGTGAAAGCAAGATTTAAACATCTCCACAAAATGTTGGGGCTTGCGATTTTTGCTGCCTGGTTAAGAGATTGCAACCGAGAGCATATGTAAATACAGTCACATCACTAAATGAAAATGTGTCAGAATTTAGGCAGTTATAAATAGAAATGAAAAGAGTGGATGATTTTTTAATTATAGTGCAGCAACATTTAGTGAGGTGAAGCATTGAGGTACATTAAACAATGTCACCTCACTTGTGTCAAGTGTGTCAACAGATTTTCTGAATAAAAGCCTTATTTTAATGGTAGCTTTTATTACTTTCCAAGAACGATATTGTCACTGTTTAAATCTTGCTTTCATTCTGTAATATCTTCTAATTGAACACAATAGTTTTATCTTTCACCCAGAGAGTTGTGAATCTGTGGAATTCTCTGCCACAGAAGGCAGTGGAGGCCAATTCACTGGACGTTTTTCAAGAAAGAGTTAGATAGAGCTCTTAGGGCTAACAGGATCAAGGGATATGGGGAAATATCAGGAACGGAGTACTGATTTTAGATGATCAGCCATGATCATATTTAATTCAAAGGGCCGAATGGCCTACTCCTGGACCTGTTTTCTATGTTCTATGGTTCCATGTGTAGGAAGCAACTGCGGATGCCGGTTTAAACCGGAGATAGACACAAAAAGCTGGAGTAACTCAGCGGGTCAGGCAGCATCTCTGGAGAAAAGGAATAGGTGATCTTTCGGGTCGAGAATCTTCTTCAGGCACAAAATAATGTTATCTTCACTAACTTCTCTTCAAAGACCAGTCCCACCCTGGTCACTTCCTCTTCTCCCCTCTCCCATCAGGCAAAAGGTACAGAAGTTTGAAAGCACACACCTCCAGATTCAGGGACAGTTTCTTCCCAGCTGTTATCAGGCAATGGAACGCTCCTCTCATCAGCTAGAGTGCAGTTCTCACCTCCCGACTACCTCATTGACAATCTTTGAACTAAACCTAATCGGACATTATCTTGCATTAAATATTGTACCCTTTCTCCTTTATCCGTGCACTGTGCACCGCTTGATTGTAAACATATAGGCTTTTTGACAGGATAGCACTCATACAAAAGCTTTTCACGTGACAATAATTAACTAAAACAACTTTCCTTTTCATATTTGTAAGAACATCACTTTATTCATGAGCTGCATGATTGATACATAATTTTATTTTTACCTAAGCTATGCTGTTAGTGAAGTGGCATGCACGGAAGTTTCAATTGTGACTACCTTAATGTCTTGCTTTTTCCCCCACTTACAACAAAATTGTCATGACTTATGATTTCAAGTTTACCTCCAAATTGTAAATCCATATTCCAATAATTAGGATTATTTGGATTCTGTGGTAAAGGGGCTACTCGTGAAGAATTCTCAGCAATATGGTAATACCCTGTGAATACAATTGTCGTTCAACCAAATGAACCATTCAATATAATCGTCACATTTTTTCAGTATCTTCAGTATAGTGTTCTTAGTCCAGAATAAAGTTTAATTAAAATCAAAATGTAATCTTATTCATTAAGCTTATTACATGCTTTTGTGTTTAAAAATGATTTTCGTAGGAAGGAATAAGGGAGTACGTGCCCGTGGTTCAGCAGATCGATTCCCGGCGTGCAACGGTTGTTGCAAGAGGAGAGATTGTGCAAGTTGAATTCAGTGGAATTTAAACAACTTTGAGATTGTGAGGCACCGTATCTTACTCCAATAGTAATGTTGAAACACATGAACAGGCACGGTGGCGCAGCGGTAGAGTTGCTGCCTTACAGCACCAGAGACCCGGGTTCAATCCTGACTACGGGTGCTGTCTGTATGGAGTGTGTACGTTCTCCCCGTGACCCGCTTGGGTTTTATCCGCCGACTTTGGTTGCATCCCACACTCCAAAGACGTGCAGGTTTGTCGGTTAATTGGGTTGATATAAAATGTAAAATTGTCCCTGTGTTAATGTCTTGGAATTTCTTAGAAAAAAAGGGAGGTCATTCAAGACTGAGCGGAGAAAAAACTTTTTTACCCAGATAGTTGTGAATTTATGGAATTCCCTGCCACAGAGGGTAGTGGAGGCCAAATCACTGGATGGATTTAAGAGAGAGTTGGATAGAGCTCTAGGGGCTAGTGGAGTCAAGGAATATGGGGAGAAGGCAGGCACGGGTTATTGATAGCGGACGATCAGCCATGATCACAATGAATGGTGGTGCTGGCTCAAAGGGCCAAATGGCCTCCTCCTGCACCCATTTTATATGTTTCTATGTTTCTAATGTACTAGGATCAATGGTCGGCGCGGACTCGGTGGGCCGAAGGGCCTGTTTCAGCGCTGCATCTCTAAACTAAACTCTTTTACAACTTGTGAATGAATAAATGAATGAAACTGTTCTACTGGCCTGTTCAGGCGTGAATGTGGAATCCGCTATTCTGGAACTGATGTAAGACTGGGAAGTCACCAACACTTTCAGCATGCCTCAGGTTTGTCCCACCCACTCCGCATATCTGCTTCACTACTAATTTTCACCACTTCTGCTGCTGTAGCACTCACGATGAGAGTTTAAGGGAGATGTTCTTACAGAGGATTATAATATAACTAGACTAAGTGGGACCCTTTGGGTCCCAGCATCACACGGGAGGGCTGGTTACCCAACGCAATATTTCACCTCTCCACCAATTCCAATATTGGTGGCCAGTGGGGGGGGGGGGGGGGGGCTTTCTGGAATGCTAGTATGGATGGTGTGGGCTGAAGGGACTGGTTTCCAGAGAGCTAGTATGCACTTTGTGGGCCGAATGAATTCTTGGGCTGGCGGCACAGTCACTCTCGCCTGTTGTGCTGGCAGCTCACTCACTCATGGCTGGTGGGCTGGCAGTTAACTCACAGCTAATCCTTGAAATTCCAACTCAAGTAAAGTGCAAGGACACCAAATTCAAGTGCAGTTTCATTCCATTTCAAGCAGGGTGCAAGGCCACTAAAGACAGCGAGTCGTGACCGCTCTCTCCTCCATCTTGCAGAGACTGAGCCACGCCCACACTACTGGGTTTTATAGTCCATCCCCCCCTCCCACCAGAAGGGGCTTCATGGCATGATTGACAGGAGCAAGAATCTCAACATTTTTATAACTCTAATAACTCTTTTATTTTTCATTGATGGGAAGAATCCTCGGCACCTGATGTGCGGAGGAGAACTCGGAGTAAGATGGCCAAAAATCACAGCCGTACATGGTAGCATTTTTTTTAATCAATATAAAGCGCAAACAGGAAGAGGTCAAGATTAGACTTTTAATTATATAGAAGGTAAGGCAACTTTAATTAGGCAAGGCAACTTTAATTAAACAACACAGCTTTAACATTTCCAAACCAAAGGCAACACAGCTTTAGCATTTCCAAACTATATTTTCAAACCACATTAAGGGCACTGACAGGTCAGTAAAACCACTCACCATTTAGTAGACATGTGTCCAGTGTTATTCACAGCTCAGACTGAGAGGCGTGGCCCTCTCGCTCCCCCATCTTGCAGAGACTGACTGAGGCACTAAACACTTCCGGGTTTTATAGTCCCTCTGGAAGGGGCGTGGCTTTCAGGAGAGAGAATCTCAACATTTTTTAAACACTAATTACTCATTATTTTTCAGCGATGGGAAAAATCCTCTTGTAGTAGTAAGAGGCCAAAAATCACAGCCATAAGTGGCAGCGCAGTAAGATGGCCAAAAATCACAGCCGTAAGTGGCAGCATTTTTTCTAAAATCAATATACAGAACAACAGGAAGTGGTCAAGATCAGACTTTTGGTAATATGGACAAGGAACATACACAAGGAAGCTTATTGTTTAAAACCAGCACCTGCGGTTCCTTCCTATACATTCCACCTGCTCCACTGCAAAATCTCCTCAAAGAATGCATACCTTAAAAGTTCTCCTCCTGTCTGCAATATCCTCTCTCGCTGCTCCCCAACTCATGCATTTGTTCGATGTCTCTCTACATTGCTCCTTTCCCTTTCCCCTGACTCTCAGTCCGCAGAAGGGTCTTGACCCGAAACGTCACCGGTTCCCTTTTTTCCAGAGATGCTGCCTGACCCGCTGACTTACTCCAGCCTTTTGTGTCACTGCTTCAGGTGTGTGCAAAGGGCAACTCAGGTCACACTAACAAACGATCAATGGACGACTGCAGGAATTCATCTGTACACAGGGAGTGTATGGGTACAAAGGAACTGCAGATGCTGCTGGTTTAAACCATTAAAAGCTGGAGTAACACAGGCAGCATCTCTGGAGAACGCAATTGTTAAGGTTTTGCGATGAAAATTCTCCAGCATCATTTTGCAAAACAGCTGGACTTTTGGAGAAGGTAGTGGGATCCAGAGATGGAATATATAGAATATAGTTAATTTAAGTTGACCGAATGCCTTTCCCCCCCATTTGTTTAATTGCCCTGATTTTTTAATTTCTCCCCAGAAGAGGTATCCCAGCTTCTCTCTTCTCCGCAGACTATTAATGGATTCAATGTTCAGGTCCGTTTGCCTTCCGAATAGTACAGAATCCATCATGTTGAGACAGAAGAGCAAAACATTATTTACACTAGGCTAAATGGGAGAGAGGCATGAAAGCACAGCAGGGAAGAACGAGGGGGCAGGTGCTGTGGGGAAAGTGCTTATTAGATGTCTTATATCTAAAACCATTTAATATCCATGAATTATGCGATTGTCAAGGGGAACAATGCAGGCACACGGAATGCCGATCGATCCTACCAAAACCAATTACATGGATGGCCAATTAATCTGTGGGAGAAAGGGGGGGAGCTTGATTAGGATAACTGCATGTTTTTCAGTGAAATGTCAGAATAAAGATCAAAACACTGCACGCAAATAGGCCACTGCCAGAATTAAACTGTAGCGAGAATTCAAGCCTTTTCTAATGCTTCCTCCAAAGATCATTTTTGAGCACAGCGTTCGATTCTCTACTTCTAGCTTTCTCACATCTCACAGATGTATCTTGGCTGTTTTCATCAACTCCTCCCTCTGGAGCAAGATTCTGAATCCACTCTCTGAAAAGGGAAATTAGGCAGCTGCTGTAGGAAGGAACTGCAGATGCTGGCTTACACCAAAGATAAGACACAAAATGCTGGAGTAACTCAGCAGGTCAGGCAGCATCTCCGGAGAACAGCAATATGTGACGTTTCGGGTCGAGACCCTTCTTCACACAGGAGAGCGGGAAACTAGCCCCGATGCTTCTTATTTGATGTTTTTTAGCAACAGTCTCATTTCAGTCGTCCTGATTCAGTGCAAATATATTGCCTTGTGTTGGAGTTATACCACTCCCACGAACGTGCAGTTAAGCAACGACTGCAGGGAGCCCACCAATTGGAAAAAGCCCGCAAGCAGGAAAAATTGTCCGCAAGGACCAAAGCTAGTAGTTCCTCGTATTAAGTATAGGAAGGAGAAGGGTCTCGACCCAGAAACGTCACCCATTCCTTCTCTCCAGGGATGCTGCCTGTCCCGCTGAGTTACCCCAGCTTTTTGTGTCTATCTTCAGTTCCTAGTATTAAACCTGGTGTCCAGGTGTTTAATCAGGATGATGACGTTGAGAACCATCAACACAATGAAAATCAGACTGGAATTGGAATTGGCTGGAGGGCAATTGAGGTCCACAAGTTGCAGTTTAGGTGGATATGTAATCAGGAACGGAGGTCAGGGATCAGCTGGAGAAGCAATCAGGTGTCACTGATTGCCATGGGGATGGATAAGCATGGAAATAATTTTGCACAGGTCACATCACCGTGCACATAGACACAAAATGCTGGAGTAACTCAGCAGGGGAAGGCAGCATTACTGGAGAGAAGGAATGGGTGACGTTTCTGGGCCGAGACCCTTCTTCAGAGACATGCTTCAGAGATTAATGTAAGAAAATGCCCCAAGCCATTAGGCTTTGATAAAAATTCAATCACATCACATTCACAAATGTTGTTCTAAAAGTTCTCTGACTGTGTCCCCTTGGAAATTCCATCTAAAGTTCTCTGTTAAATCGCTATTAAGCCCTAAGAAGGTGCATCAAACCCTTCCTGATAGGGATAAACTCATGGTTCTGGTATCGTCTTTGTCAAATATTTTACACCCAGTCCAGTATCATTTTACACTAGGGCAATTGTAAAGCCATATGTACTCAAGAGCGCTTGACTCAAATTAAGCATTATTTCTAGATTTCCTCTCCTGAAATTAATTGTAATGTTTGGCTTGCTACTGATATTATTTTATGACTTGGTCAGATATACAGCGCAGAAACAGGCCCTTCGGCCCACCGAGCCCATGGCAACCTGCGATCCCCGCACACATTAACACTATCCTATACACACTGGGACCAACCTCCACACCTGTACGTCTTTGGAGTGTGGGAGGAAACCAAGATCTCTGAGAAAACCCTCTGCTATGCATTAATACTCTAAAATTCCTAACCTCATCTATCTTATACCACTCCTTATATTCGTTCACAACATTTATTGCTTCACACATTGAAATTTTAATTACTTTGACAGTTATGGATGCATTCTGCAAGAGTGCCGCTGGGCCACCGTTGCATTTTAGTGGCATTAGCGATGCCAGTTTTTGCCCGTACTTCAAATCATCTGTCACCAAGACCCATCAGCAAACTGGGGCCTCCTTATTTTATCTTATGGTGGTTTCCTCAGCTTTTTAAGAGTTAAACCGGAGTGGCATGGTGACGCAGGGATAGAGTTTCTGCCTTACAGTGCCGGAGACCCGGGTTCGATCCTGACTGCAGGTGCTTCTCTGTACGTTCTCCCTGTGACCTCCAACACTCCAAAGGCGTACAGGTTTGTAGGTAATTGGGTTGGTATGAATGTAAATTGTCCCTAGTGTGTGTGTGTGTGTGTGTGTGTGTAGGATAGTGTTACAGTGCGGGGATCGCTAATCGGCACGGACTCGGTGGGCTGAAGGGCCTGTTTCCTCGCTGTATCTCTAAAACTAAAAGCTCAAGCTACACGATAAAGCAGGTGTTCTACACATTAGGATTTCTCCACTGCAGCCAAAGGTGCAACTGCAACAGACAAACCCATCAGCAAACTCGGCCATGCTCATTTGTTATAGTGGTTTCCTCGTTTTTTTATTTATTTAAGAATTAAAAGTCATGCTGCATGATGGAGCAGGTGTCTGCACATTACAGTCCCTCCATTTGGTTTAGTTTAGAGATACAGCTTGGAAACAGGCCCTTCGGCCCACCGAGACCGCGCCGACCAGCGATCCCTGCACAATAACACTATTCTACACACACACACACTAGGGACAATTTACACTTATACCAAGCCAATTAACCTACAAACCTGTACGTTTTTGGATTGTGGTATGAAATCGAAGATCTCGGAGAAAACCCACGCGATCATGGGGAAAACGTACAAACTCCGTACAGACAGCACCTGTAGTTGGGATCGAACCCGGCAAGGCAGCAACTCTACCGTTGCGCCACCGTGCCGCTATTTCTGTAACTGCAGCAATGAGCAGGGAGATTGTGAAGGGCGGATGGAGCAGGGATAAAAGAATCAGTGCACAGATCCCCATGTGTGTTCAGTATCAGTCTCCGTTCTGCGTAGAGTCAAATGCTTTTTAATTTCTCCTCTCTCCCAATGGGCAAAGGGCATAGAAGTGTGAAAACGCACACCTCCAGATTCAGGATTCCCAGCTGTTATCAGGCAACTGAATCGTCAAACCACAACCAGATAGCAGTGTTGAACCACTATCTACCTCATTGGTGACCATCGACTATCCTTGATCAGACTTTGCTGGCTTTACCTTGCACTAAATGTTATTCCCTTATCATGTATCTATACACTGTAAATGGCTCAATTGTAATCATGTATTGTATTTCTGCTGACTGGTTCGCATGCAACAAAAGCTTTTCACTGTACCTCGGTACATGTGACAATAAACTAAACTGAGCTGAACTTAATTTTGCCTCTGTGTAGAAAGGAACTGCAGATGTTGGTTTAAACCGAAGATAGACACAAAAAGCTGGAGTAACTCTGCAGGACAGGCAGCATCTCTGGAGAGAAGGAATGGGTGACGTTTTAGGTCGAGACCCTTTTTCACATTTTTACATTTTTTAATTTTGCCTCTGTTTTGGAAGATACCATGTGCATTAATTTTTTTCTTATTGGATCATTTAAATTTTGGTTGGCAAATAAATTAATCTGTGTAAATATTTTCTTTACGGATAAGATGTGGCCTTAACTTCCAAGTTAAATGTTATGGTGTTCAGCAATAGAACACAAAAATATATTTTGTTTTAACTTGATCAGAGTTAAATAATTATTTTATACAACCTAAAGAAGTAAATGTTTCGGTCAAATCTGAATATTCAACATATCCACTTTAATTCTATTATGACAGATCTGAGATCTTATACTTGGTAATACATCTCCCGCACACTTACAGGGTAGTAAAAAACCATAAACTTTGATTGTAGGGATGGGTATTGAGTCACTGTTATAGAGTCAGAGTCACACAGCGTGGAACTGGCCCTCCGCCTCAACTTGCCCACACCGACCAACATGCCCCATCAACACTAGATGACCTGCCTGCATTTGGTTCATACATAGAAACATAGAAACATAGAAAATAGGTGCAGGAGTAGGCCATTCGGCCCTTCGAGCCTGCACCGCCATTCAATGTGATCATGGCTGATCATCCAACTTAGTATCCCGTACCTGCCTTCTCTCCATACCCCGATCCCTTTAGCCACAAGTGCCACATTTAACGCCCTCTTAAATATAGCCAATGAACTGGCCTCAACTACCTTCTGTGGCAGAGAATTCCAGAGACTCACCACTCTCTGTGTAAAGAATGTTTTCCTCATTTCGGTCCTGAAGGAATTCCCCCTTATCCTTAGACTGTGACCCCTTGTTCTGGACTCCCCCAACATCAGGAACAATCTTCCAGCATCTAGCTTGTCCAACCCCTTAAGAATTTTGTAAGTTTCTATAAGATCCCCCCTCAATCTTCTAAATTCCAGCGAATACAAGCCGAGTCTATCCAATCTTTCCTCATATGAAAGTCCTGACATCCCAGGAATCAGTCTGGTGAATCTTCTCTGTACCCTCTCTATGGCAAGGATGTCTTTCCTCAGATTTGGAGACCAAAACTGTACGCAATACTCCAGGTGTGGCCTCACCAAAACCCTGTACAACTGCAGTAGAACCTCCCTGCTCCTATACTCAAATCCTTTCGCTATGAATGCTAACATACCATTTGCTTTCTTCACTGCCTGCTGCGCCTGCTGCGCCTGCATGCCTACTTTCAATGACTGGTGTACTCCTCTAGACCCGTCCTATCCATGCACCAACCAAAACTTAAATGAAACATTGTGATAGTACCGGCCTCCTCCAGCAGATCATTGCAGACAACCAACGCCCTTTGTCTGAAAAAGTTACTTCTTCGGTTCCTAGTAAAGGGCCTGTCCCAGTTTCACGGCCTAATTCCTTAATAAAGCTTAAACAAATCGCTGTAAAGCTCTACCTTTTTCATCGCTCTTGTATTAAAAAAAGCTGAAAGGTTCTGTTAAAGTGGCGAAAAGTTTACCAAAAGTAGAACGCCCATCCATTCCCCCCCACAGATGCTGCCTGACCCGCTGAGTTCCTCCAGCATTTTATGTTTTGCTGAAGATTCCAGCATCCAAAGACGTACAGGTATGTCGGTAAATGTTAACATTCTCCTTAGTGTGTGTAGGATAGTGTTAATACGCGGGGATCGCTGGTCGGCGCGGACATGGTGAACCGAAGGGCCTGGTTCCGCGCTATATCTCTAAACTAAACTAAACTCAAAATCTGAAGTTTCAAGCGTCTCTCTTGTAATTTACTGGGTTTTTCTGCAAACACATGTTCTCAGACTCTATTTTTGTTATACCTTGTTTCACAGGATTTAATACTAGATGATATAATGACCTACATTCCACATTCACCCGGTGCAATTCCAGGTAATGTAATCTACATGAGAATTTCTAAGTCTGGCCGTGAGATCTGCGTGCATCACAACAGGCAATTTTGAATTTTGAAGTCTGAAGAAGGGTCTCGACCCGAAACACCACCTATTTCCTTCACTCCATTGATGCTGCCTCACCCGCTGAGTTTCTCCAGCATTTGTCTACCTTCGATTTTTCCAGCATCTGCAATTCTTTATTAAACATTGAATTTTAAATTGGTATTTTGGGAAATGGTTGCCGTGTTAATCTCAATGAAGATGTTTTCTTTCCTCGGGTTAACATTACTTTTGGTTTCCGATCGCTTAATTAAATTTAGATCCTTAAGCTAGAATTTGTGTGCGTCTTAAAAGTTAAAAAAAAAAAATAGATCACCGAAGAAGAACGAATAAAGTGGCAACTTTTACTTGACAGATTGAAATGGTATCAATGTGGATAAGCCTGCAGAGAAGTTAACCTTTTCCAGTGGAAGCTCTTGCTTTGCAGAGGTTGTGGATCGGGTAGATGCACAGGTGTGTAGGAAAGAATTATATTGAAGGTAGACACAAAATGCCGGAGTAACTCAGCGGGACAGGCAGCATCTCTGGAGAGAAGGAATTGGTGACATTTTGGGTCGATACCCTTCTTCAGAGTCTCTTGCCCAGAGTATATGAATCGAGGACTATGGTGAAGGGGAAAAAGATTTAATAGGAATCTGATGGGTAGCTTTTTCACACAAAGGTTGGTGGGTGCATGCAACAAGCGTTCAGAGGAGGTAGTTGAGGCAGGGACTATCCCAACATTTAAGAAACAGTTAGACAGGTACATGGATTGGTTTGGAGAGGTATGGACCAAACGCAGGCAGGTGGGCACGGCAACGCAGCTGTGGAGTTGCTGCCTTACAGCGCCAGAGAACCAGGTTTGATCCTGACTGAGAGTGCTGTCTGCACAGAGTTGGTACTTGGCAAGGGAAAGCGCCTGGGGAGGGATGAGCGCACCAGGGTGTCTCGGAGAGCACGCTCTCTGCGGACAGCTAAAAGAGGTAGGAATGGTGATGGAATCGTGCTGAGCAGCAGAAAATGCAGCAGAATGACGTGTTTCAGGCTGGTGGGATGAAAGGGGAGGAACTGTAGACGTCCACCCTATTCTGTCCGGCAGGGAAAAGGGCTTTGGGGTGAGAGCAGAAGTGCAGGAAGCAGAGGAGACATGGGTGAGCGCTACGTTCACAACTGGAGGGGGGGGGGAATACCACATTTCCTGAACAAAGAGTTTTGAGTTAGATAGAGCTCTTGAAGGTAGCGGAGTCAGGGGATATGGGTAGAACGGGGGTACTGATTGTGGATGATCAGCCATGATCACATTAAATGGCGGTGCTGGCTCGAAGGGCCGAATGGCCTACTCCTGCACCCATTGTCTATTGTCTCAGAGGACATCCCTGATGTCCTTGAGTGGACACTCTCATCTTCTCAGCAGATGGGGAAATTACAAGAAAGGCAGGGATGTAATAGGATGTGGAAGTGCAAGTAATAGGATGTGGAAGTACAAGTTAGTACATAGTATTGATTAGTGTGGGTGTTAGGGGTTTTGGGGAGAAGGCAGGAGGATGAGGTTAGGAGGGAGAGATAGATCAGCCATGATTGAATGACAGAATAAACTTGATGGGCCGAATAGTTTAATTCTATTCCTATTCCCTATGACCTTATGAAGGAAGTGCAGCCTAGATAGGTGTTGGAGGTCGAGGGTTTGCAATGGATGTCTGTGGGCAGTATCTCTCGTGAGATGAAGACTGAGAGAACAAGAAAGGAATGAGAGAGGCTTGGCTTCAGAAATAAGTGTATTTCAGAAATAAGTGTGGATAAATGTGAGGTTATCCACTTTGGTGGCAAAAATAGGAAAGCAGACTATTATCTAAATGGTGTCCGATTAGGAAAAGGGGAGATGCAGCGCGACCTGGGTGTCATGGTATACCAATCATTGAAAGTAGGCATGCAGGTGCAGCAGGCAATGAATAAAGCGAATGGTATGTTAGCTTTCATAGCAAAGGGATTTGAGTATAGGAGCAGGGAGGATCTACTTCAGTTGTATAGGGTCTTGGTGAGACCACACCTGGAGTATTGCGTACAGTTCTGGTCTCCAAATCTGAGGAAGGACATTATTGCCATAGAGGGAGTGCAGAGAAGGTTCACCAGACTGATTCCTGGGATGTCAGGACTGTCTTATGAACAAAGACTGCATAGACTCGGTTTATACTCTCTAGAATTTAGGAGATTGAGAGGGGATCTTATAGAAACGTACAAAATTCTTAAGGGGTTGGACAGGCTAGATGCAGGAAGATTGTTCTCGATGTTGGGGAGGTCCAGGGCAAGGGGTCACGGCTTAAGGATAAGGGGGAAATCCTTTAGGACCGAGATGAGAAGGACTTTTTTCACACAGAGTGGTGGGTCTCTGGAACTCTCTGCCACAGAGGGTAGTTGAGGCCAGTTCATTGGCTATATTTAAGAGGGAGTTAGATGTGGCCCTTGTGGCTAAGGGGATCAGAGGGTATGGAGAGAAGGCAGGTACGGGATACTGAGTTGGATGATCAGCCATGATCATATTGAATGGCGGTGCAGGCTCGAAGGGCCGAATGGCCTACTTCTGCACCTAATTTCTATGTTTCTATGTTTCTATTTGAAGGCAAGGTGAAGCTGATGATATGGCAAGTTCTGCACAGGTGCAAGAGGCAGCTCCAATGCACTCATTCATATAATGGAGAAAGAGTTGGGCAAGATGGCCAGAAGCTACGAATTCTATGATGACAGAGCCAAAGTACTGTTGAACATAGCCGACAAAAAGACAGGCAGTGGACTGCATGCCAGTGCTCATGGCTGCATCTTTGATTTGAAGAAAGTGAGGAATCAAAAGAAATGTTGTTCAGTTTAGTTTAGTTTAGAAATGCAGCGCGGAAACAGGCCCTACAGCCCACCGAGTCGGCGCTGACCAGCGATCCCTGCACACCAACAATATCCTACACCGAGGGACAATTTGCAATTTTTAACCGAAGAAAATGAACCAACAAACCTGTACTTCCTTGGGAGTGTGGGAAGAGACCGGAGCACCTGGAGAAAATCCACACGGTCACGGGGAGAATGTGCAAACTCCGTACAGACATCACCCGTGGTCAGGGTGCAAATATGGGTCTCTGGCGCTGTGAGGCAGCAGCTTTGCTGCTGCGCCACTGTGCTGCCCCCCTCACTTGAGAGTGAGAACAATTCTGCCAGACGGGGAAGAGCGCATTTGATGGGGAACTGGTCCATTGTCTGCTCAGATCACTGGCTGTGGAGGGAAGATTGCAAGAAGCTACGAATTCTATGATGACAGAGCCTTGTATTTGGTAGTGGGATTAGGATCGGGGGGTAGGGTAAGAGGAGGCATTCTTGGGGTTTCTTCTCACTATTATTCTTTGTTTGTGTGTGCGTATGTGTTCATGTGCATTGCTTTTTTCGGTATGACTGTATGGCAAAAACAAATTCCTCGGATGTTGCAAAACATACTTGGCTAATGTTATTACGATTATGATTATGATCTATATATATTTGTGTGTTTGTACGCGTGTACATACACACACACTGAACACTTCTCTCTCTCATTATTAAATTGTGTACAGTGTACTATGTTTATGAGTCTGAAGAAGGGTATCGACCCGAAACGTTGCCTATTTCCTTCGCTCCAGAGATGCTGCCTCACCCGCTGAGCTTCTCCAGCATATTTGTCTACCTTCCATTTTCCAGCCTCTGCAGTTCCTTCTTAAACAATACTATGTTTATATATTCTGTTGTGCTGCTGCAAGTAAGAATTTCATTGTTCTATCAGGGACAGACGACAATAAAACACTTCTTGACATTGCAAAGATGTGCAGGTTGTTAAGTTAATCAGTCATTGTAAAGGCAGTGCTGTGGTGAGAGGATCTGGCGTGGAGAGGGGAGTTAATAGGAATGTGGGCGGATTGATAACAAACATGGGTATAGTGTAGGATTAGATTAATTGGTGCTCGATTGTCTACATGGATTTGGATGATTCAAGGGCTTGTTTTAGTCCTCTATTGCTCTTCGACTCTAAAAGAGTGCATGTGCACGCCAGATTGGTGCAGATTAATGTAATTGAAGATGGCATTGGATGAATGGGCAGATGATGTGGGAAGTAGTTGAAGGGTTTGTGCACTGGAGAGTTCTACCCTTGTGGATTCAGTGCATCTGCTGTAATATGCGCTTCTGATACAGCGCGGCAGGGCACATAACAATGATAATAAAACTTTTATTAAATGTGGTACAGAGGAGAATCCTCTCAGAAGACAAGTGGAACTAATAAAACAGAGATGAAACTGCCTTTTATACTGACTCCTCCATCACAACATGCCTTGATTGAGAACAGTTTGGATCAATCTGTATAAACAGTCGGGAATCATCCAAAGACCATCATATATAAAGTGAATGTGGAAAACAAGGGCCAATTATGATGATTTATTCACTTCATCTGATTAGATATTTGGAACCCCTTGCTAAAAATGAGAGAAGTGAGTGATACAACAGTATAAAGTTGCCACTACTAAGGCTTAGCAAAATAACATTTATGCAATGTATGAGTCATGGCCAACAAATTCAGGGGAATCTCGATCATATCGATGGGGAAAATCTTCCTTCCAGTTTATACTTCCAAATGTAGCTCTGATATTATCATGCACGGTAGATAGGTTATTAAAGAAATAGCTCGTGAAGTATAATCTATTCTCAGAATATTTACCTCTGTTAGACTTTGGTAATACAGTGTAGAAACAGGCCCTTCAGCCCACTACAAAGATGTACAGGTTTGTAGGTTAATGCTTGACTAATCTTCTGGAATTTTTTGAGGATGTAACTAGGAAAATGTACAAGGACAGGCAGTGGATGTAGTGTACCTGGACTTTCAGAAGGCATTTGATAGGGTCCCACATAGGAGATTAGTGGGCAAAATGAGAGCACATGGTATTGGCGGTAGGGCACTGACATGGATAGAAAATTGGTTGGCAGACAGGAAACAAAGAGTAGGGATTAATGGGTCCCTTTCAGAATGACAGGCAGTGACTAGTGGGGTACCGCAAGGCTCGGTGCTGGGACACAGCTATTTACATCAGCTATATACATTAATGATTTTAATGAAGGGATTAAAAGTGACATTAGCAAATTTGCAGATGACACAAAGCTGGGTGTCAGTGTGAACTCTGAGGATGCAGGGTGACTTGGACAGATTGGGTGAATGGGCAGATGCATGGCAGATGCAGTTGAATGTGGGTAAATGTGAGATTCAATTTGGTGGCAAAATCAGGAAGGCAGATTATTATTTGAATGGTGTCAAGTTAGGAAAAGAGGAAGTACAACGAGATCTGGTGGTCCCTGTTCATCAGTCACTGAAAGTAAGCATGCAGGTACAGCAGACCGTGAAGAAAGCAAATGGCATGTTGGCCTTCATAACAAGAGGGGTTGAGTGTAAGAGCCAAGAGGTCCTTCTGCAGTTGGAGTATTGTATGCAGTTTTGGTCTCCAAATTTGGGCTTGTGTACTCTGCAATTCAGAAGGAAGAGAAGGATTCTTATTGAAACATAATATTAATCAGGGATTGGACACGCTAGAGTCAGGAAAGGTTCCCGATGTTGGGGGAGTCCAGAACCAGGGGCCATAGTTTAAGAATAAGGGGTAGGCCATTTAGAACGGAGATGAGGAAAAACGTTTTCACCCAGAGAGTTGTGAATCTGTGGAATTATCTGCCTCAGAAGGCAGTGGAGGCCAATTCTCTGGATGCTTTCAAGAGCGAATTGGATAGATAGCGGAGTTAGGGGATATGGGGAGAAGGCAGGAACGGGGTGCTAATTGTGGATGATCAGCCATGATCATATTGAATGGCGGTGCTGGCTCGAAAGGACAAACTATTGTCTATTAATTGTAGGTCAACTCCTCCCCCATCGGTCGTGCGGTAGATTGACCTTTAACTCCACCTTCCAGTCCCACACTGACCTTTCTGTCCTGGGCCTCCACCATTGTCAGAGTGAGGCACAGCGCAAATTGGAGGAATAGCACCTCATTTTTCGCTTGGGTAGCTTACACCCCCGCGGTATGAACATTGACTCCTCTAACTTCAAATAGCCCTTGCTTTCCATCTCTCTCCATCCCTTCCCCTTTCCCAGTTCTCCCACCAGTCTTAGGACTACATTCTACCTCTGTCCCACCCACACCCCTGACATCAGTTTGAATAAGGGTCTCGACCCGAAACGTCACCCATTCTTTTTCTCCAGAGTTGCTGCCTGTCCCGCTGAGTTACTCCAGCATTTTGTGTCTACCTTTGATTTATCGCACTTCAGGTAGCCCCGGCATTCCCTCTCTCTCAATCCCTCCCCCACCAAGTCGCACTAACCTCTCATTGTCACCCTACAAACAGCTAACAATGGCTTGTTTCCTTTATTTTGTTTTGCATAGCTTTCATCCATTGTTCTTTATCTCTCCCCATCACAGTCTATATCTCTCGTTTCCCTTATTCCTAACCAGTCTGAAGAAGGGTCTCAAGCTGGAACATCACCCACTCCTTCTCTCCAGAGATGCTGCCTGTCCCGCTGAGTTCCTCCAGCTTTATGTGCCATATCTTTGGTTTAAACCAGCATCTGCAGTTCCTTCATACACATTGCAACAGTCTGTTGTGTTACTCCACCGCCCATACCATTAAATTATTTCCAGTTCTGCTGCTTCCTCACCTGAATGAATACCATATTCCTTCCAGGGTTTATCACCCTTCAGTTACTTGACTTTGCATTCCTTCAGATGTGTGTAAATAAGATGTGTGACCACAACCTTCAAGCACAGAATAAAAATAGCTGTTGCAAAAAAGAAAAACTTCAAATGCAAAGCTTCACTTGTCAGAAAGGATTAAGTGCAAAGGTTCCAGTGGCACAGAAGTCTGAAACCAATCATTTACGATCAAAAAAACATTAGTGGAGGAAAATGGAAAGAAATTAAAATGAACAACCAGGCTTTGATTGGCATATCATTCTGCTGATAAGATCTCCACCAAGTCGCATTTATCAGTGGTTGATAACCCCGTCATCCTGGAATATTTTCTGTCAAATTATTTCAAGAGTTTATAGACAAACTTTGCAATGAATTTCAAGGGCAATTGTTTTAGCGTTTAATTGTCCAGTAAAATATTTTACAAAGACGTTTTATTGGTATGTTTGATTAACACCGATGTAGTTAAAATTGAGTTTATTGCTACTGCTGCAGAGTCCAAATATTTAAAGGCTGCAACTGTCATTTTTGAAACTGATTCAGGAATTTACAAAACATAGAAACATAGAAAATAGGTGCAGGAGTAGGCCATTCGGCCCTTCGAGCCAGCATCACCATTCAATACGATCATGGCCAATCATCCAAAAACAGTACCCCGTTCCTGCTTCCCCCCCCCCCCCCCCACCCACATATTCCTTGATTACTTTAGCCCTAGGACCTAAATCCAATATCTCTCCTATCTGTGATAAATGGCAATGCCTAGAAGCTAACTTAACGCGTACCTTTGTAAACTGCATAAAAATTAAAAAAATTTGGATGGATATTTTCTAAATTATCTCTGAAGTTGTTGACATTCAATAGGATCCTGATCCAAAACTAATAATATTAGGAATACCAGAACAAAGTATAAAACTCACAATAAATCAAAGACATTTTCTTGATTATAGTATAATAATTGGGAAAAAATTAATACGAACATTTTGGAAAAACCCAACAACCCCCACAATTAAAATGTGGATTATGGAAATGCCTGAGACCTTACATTTGGAAAAAATGAGACTTGTCTTAATTGACAAATCAGAACTATTTGCTCGAATATGGTCTCCATTTATTGATTGTCTAAAGGGGTAAATTGGTTCAACACGGAAGCTGGACTGAAACTTGAGTCCAGGACTGGATGAATAATTACACCATATCATCTACGGACCTCTCTCCAAAACCATGTAATTGTTAATTTCCTTTGTTTTTACCCTTCCCTCTCTATTAGTTTATAATTTTTTTTCTCTCTCATTTCGTTCTTTCTCTGCAGCTCGATCTTTCAATAAAATGTATTTTAAAAAAATAGAAGCTTGGTATGTATGTAATTGGTGAACAAATTGTGTTTTACTATTATATGTATATGCTTCTAATAACAAATTAAAATCCAACTCTCTCTTGCAAACATCCAGTGAAAAGCAATCAGTGGGTCTAGCAGCATCTGTGGTGGGAAATTGACAGATGATGTTTTGAGTTACGCCCCTTCCCCTCCAGTCTTTTGGGTCTCGAAGTATTTACAGCTAATTCATTAGCCTTTGACTCTTGACTTAATTAAGCCAAATAGTCATCTCACATTGTAGAAGCAAGGAGCCGCAGATGCTAGTTAATGCACAAAAGGCCACAAAGTGCTGGAGTAACTCAGCAGGCCAGGCAGCAACTCTGGAGAATGTGGACATGCGCCGTTTCAGGTCGAGACCCCTCTTCAGACTGTGAAGGATCTTGACCCGAAAAGTCATCTGTCCACGTTCTCCAGAGACGCTGCCTGACCTGTTGAGTCACTCCAGCACTTTGTGCAATCTGACTTCCACTGCAGTCCGCCTGATATTCTACAAACATTTGATGATCCCACGACAAGGGACAGGGTAAATAATGGGAAAGGTCATTTGATAGTCGCAAACAGTACACGCACGCACACACGTGTCGTATACACACACACACGCAGTACACACAGACAGACATGCACATACACAAACAACCTTGCAGGTCGAAACTATGCCAACATGCTTCACCAAGAATCAGTCAGACATGCAAATGGTGTCGGGCCACTTTAATAGTGACCAAAATGTAGTCAACCAACATCAACTACACTGCCCAGGAGCTTGAGGAAATGAGCTGCAATGGACACAATGTGGACCACTGTCTCGGCCTGTGGTTAATAACATTCCTGTCATTTACCTTGCCGCTTACGGTGAAAGAACAAAAATTGCTCACGTGACATGTCATCACTCACAGGCCTGAATCTTGCAGACTGGTTTGGAACCATAACTTTTCAACTACTGGAACTGAAGGAGATCTGGGATCACTGTGTGATCCTAAATCCAGGCAGACCTTGCCGTTGTGCTGTCCACAGTAAGCCAGGATCAGAAGTCTGGCCCAGTATTCTCCAATTCTGTATAGGGCGGTACTGTGGCGCAGCGGTAGAGTTTCTGCCTTATACCCGTCAGAGACCCGGGTTCGATCCTGTCTGCGGGTGCTGTCTGTACGGTGTTTGTACGTTCTTCCCGTGACCTGCGTGGGTTTTCTCCGGATCCTACATTCCAAAGACGTGTAGGTTAATTGGCTTATGTAAATTGTCCCTAGTGTGTACAATAGAACTAGTAGAGCAAAACTGGTAGAGAAATAGAACAATAGAGCTTTATTGTAGAGGGAGTTAGATGTGGCCCTTGTGGCTAAGGGGATCAGAGGGTATGGAGAGAAGGCAGGTACGGGATACCGAGTTGGATGATCAGCCATGATCATATTGAATGGCGGTGCAGGCTCGAAGGGCCGAATGGCCTGCTCCTGCACCTAGTTTCTATGTTTCTATGTAAGTAGGAAGCCAGGAATTGCAGTTGCTGGTTTAAACCGCAGACACGAAATGCTGGAGTAACTCAGCGGGACAGGCAGCAGCTCTGGAAAGAAGGAATGCGGAGATGCTGTTTGTCCCACTGAGTTACTCTAGCATTTTGTGTCTATCTTCAGATGGAACTAGTATACGGGTGATCGATCGCAGGTCGGCGTGTGCCAAAGGGCCTGTTTCCACACTATATCTCTAAACTAAACTTGGTTAAGAATCTGAAACCTTATTGATTTCAATTGAATTTCTAGACCTCCGAGATAAGAGGCAAAGGGGAAGGAGTTAAGTATCAATGATCCTGTCCTATTTTAATGTTTTTTTAAAAATTATTTCTACTGTTAAGTCGTTGGAATCAGCTTCATTTTTAATTGGGCATGAGAATATTTAATAGTTTCTAAAATGCCTTTGCAGTTCAAAGATGTTTAATGATTCTTAAACGCAAGAAGAGTTTGGCAGAGGTTTGTGGCCCATCCCTAGCGCTTTGGCAGCTATCTAGCCTAGCCGAGGTCAGTCTGGGGATAGGGGCTCTGCCTTATACCATCCTGGGCCAGTTACATTAAAGATTATGCACTCAAGGAAACAAGAGGGACTCTGAGTAACTAACCCTCCTCATCCTTTCCCTTCCTTCCTACTCTCATTTCCCATCCCCGAGTCGCACGGGCATGCAGTGGCCATAACGCAGCGGTCGAGTTGCTGCCTTACAATGACAGAGACCCGGGTTCAATCCTGACTACGGGTGCTGTCTGTATGGAATTTGCACCTTCTCCCCGTGACCTGCGTGGGTTTTCTCCGGGAGCTCCGGTTTCCTCCCACACTCCAAAGACGTACAGGTTTGTTGGCTAATTGGCTTGGTAGAATTGTAAATGGTCGCTAGTATGTGTGTAGGATAGCGTTAGTGCACAGATCGCTGGTCGGCACGGACTCAGTGGGCCACAGACACAGTGGGTCTGTTTCCATGCTGTATCTCTGAACTAAACTGAGTCCCACATTTCCCTTTTATTCTCCATCCTGCATCCCCCCCCCCCCCCCCCCCCCCCCACACACACACACACACACACACACTTTCCCTTTCCACCTATATCCCTCCCTCTGGCTTTACATTTAATTTCTCTTCTATCCTTATCAGTCATCCCTTTCACTCCTTCATCAACTAGGCCACCCATCTACCAATCAAACCTTCCTCACCTGTACCTCCCCATCACTTGCCAGGCTTTGTCCCAGCCCCGCCTCTCTATTCCAACCATCTTCACCCCCCCCACTCCAATCAGCCTGAGGAAGGGTCCCGACCCGAATCATCGCCTGTCCATTCTCTCCACAGATACTGCCCGACGTCTCAACACTGTTCCTCAACAAAATGTTTCCATATATCTCAAGACTCCAACAGGTAGTCATGTCAACCCTCCTCATCCATCCGGGTGAGTGAGTATATGCAGGGATTGCGGGAACAAAGATTCTGGGCTTTGGATCAGTTCCAGCACAATTCAATCCATTGCAAATAGCTGCCCATAAATTACATTCTGGGTGATGTACAGATGTGGCTAAAACTGCCTATTGTAATAGTGAATATTTAATTAATCTTTCTTCCAGCAGACAATATAACACATAAAGACCAAGTGACAACTGAGAGATGGCTGACCTACATAGCAGTAATTGAAAAGCAAATGACTGCTGCTGCTGGAAATCTGCATCCCACCAGCCTCCATTCAGCAAATTAACCTCCCTAATATCTCCCAGCTTCAATTCCACCAACAGACGCAGCATCCCTTCCTTTCTAGTTTTTGGAGAGCGGCACTGTGGTAGAGTTAGACACAAAATGCTGGAGTAACTCAACGGGACAGGCAGCATCTCTGGAGAGAAGGAATGGATGACATTGCAGGTCAAGACTCACCCGAAACCTCACCCATTCCTTCTCTCCAGAGATGCTGCCTGTCCCGCTGAGTTGCTCCAGCATTTTGTGTATCTTCGATTTAAACCAGCATCGGCAGTTCTTTCCTTCACAGTGGTAGAGTTGCTGCCTTTCAGTGCAAGAGACGAATGATCAATCCGGACTACGGCTGCAGTCCGCACGGAGTTTGTACGTTCTCCCCCTGACCACGTGGGTTTTCCCCGAGTGCTCTGTTTTCCTCCCACACTCCAAAAACGTACAGGTTGGTAGGTTAATTGGCTTTGGTCAGTTGTGAAATTGTCCACAGTGCCAAACCGTGACCCACTTCATGGGTATTCTTCTCTAGATTTCTGTGGAATAAACCTGTTGTCATCAGTCCTTCCAATATTACAAAGCATGCGGTTCCCGTCACACGTTTCTTCTCAAATGCTTTAAGCGCCTGTCCTACAAGCATGCAACTCTATGCGATGAGCGCGACCTAACGTGGTCGCTTGAGCCGTGCGGCGTCGCGGGGCCGGTCCCACTTCAATCGCCGGAGCCGTGCGGAATTGTGCGGAGTTCGTCCCGACATCGGGCGGGGCTCCGAAAAACTGACTATGTTCAAAAATTCCGCGCGGCAACGGCTTGTCGGCTCGCAGTCGCCTCGACGCATTACACACCGCCCCGACATCATGCATCCGTGAACCTATCTGTAGGTGCCTCCGTGACCCTCTATGTGTGTGGCTCCGTGGCCCTGTGTTTGGGTGTGCCTGTGTGCCCCTCTCTGTCCTGGCGAACTTACCTTAGACTTTGCTCCAAGTTCGCCTCACTTTGCACCGCGTTGCGCCACTCACCCGACCTCCACGCAGCCCCTGCTGCCGGTTTGGTCACGCTTGCCGCATGCAGGCGCATGCTGGTGGGAACGGCCCTGTACAGGGGATCACCCGACCTCCGAGCGGCCCCCGCTTCTAGTTTGATCGCGTTCATCGCATAGAGTTGAATGCTTGTAGGACAGGCCCTTTATTCTGCTATCAACCTGGAATGTGCTGGTGTGGGTCCCAATGAAGAGTAGATGGTAAGAAGACGGGAGATGAAAGACAAAGTGGTAGACTGTGGAACAGGTAGCCATGTACCAACCTCAGAATTCTAATTTGTAAGAAAAGGTTGTTCACAGAGCATATCAACAGATTAAGAAGGGTCTTGACTCGAAACATCACCCATTCCTTCTCTCCAGAGAGGTTGCCTGTCCCGCTGAGTTACTCCAGCTCTTTGTGTCTATCTTTGGTTGAAACCAGCATCTGCAGTTCCTTCATAAACAGATTACACACCATGTCCAAAACCACACAACAGATTAAGTTCACAACCTACTCCCGTTCCTCTTGAAGGAAGAATCTTAATGACACTGAAGGATGTGTAATACACATTAAGTAATATATATTTTATTATATTGTATAGGTATGCAAGATATTTTGGAACTTTTATATGGTAAAAGTTCTGATCAACGTATCTGTGAGAAGTCAGCATTCTTGTCACTTGGGTTCAGTTTGCAGAGGCTTTGGCTAGCAGAATGTCGTGAGGTACCTTTCCGCAAAGCAGAGAGATCTGAAATAGTTGTCAGTGGACTTCATAGACCTTACTGAATACATCTTTCCTTCACATCTGAGGTGTTCACAAAAAGTGGTGGATACCTGTAGGAAGGAACTGCAGATGCTGGTTTAAACTGAAGATAGACACAAAATGCTGGCGTAACTCAGCGGGACAGGCAGAATCTCTGGAGAGAAGGAATGGGTGACGTTTCGGGTTGAGACCCTTCCGCAGACTCGTGCATACCTATATGTTTTTGTCCTTCCACGTGCAATGACGACATGATAATCTGGCATACCATAACAGAGAACATTAATTTATATGACTTGTTCAGACCCACCTAAAGACAAGAGCTATGAGACCAAGGCCAGCTGGAAGCATGGTGAGAGGGATATGCAGCACAGAAAGAGGCCCTTTGGCCCAACTCATCTATGTCAGACAGGATGCCTTCCTGAGCTACTTCAGTATGACTGCATTTGGCCCATATCCTTTTCAATCTCAGACACAAGGAGCTACAGATGCTGATTTACATAAGAAGATACTGCTGGAGTAACAGTGCTGGGTCAGCCAGCATCCCTGGAAAACAAGGATTGATGATATTTTGGGTCAAGGTTTCAAGGTCTGTTTATAGTCACATGCACCAATTAAGATACAGTGAAACTCGATTACCATACAGCCATACTAAAAAAAGCAACAAGCCACACAACTACATAAAAGTTAACATAAACATCCACCACAGCGGATTCCCCACGTTCCTCACTGTGATGGAAGGCAATAAAGTCTGCTTGAAACGTGCAGAATAGTGAAAGGCTTGGATAGAGTAGAAACATCCTCTCCACATCCACTCGATCCAAGCCTTTCACTTTTCTGTACATTTCAAGTAGTTCCTCCCCTCGTTCTTCTAAACTCCAGCGAATACAGGCTCAGCGCCGTCAAGCGCTCATCATGTGCCAGCCCACTCATTCCTTTCTCCCTCTATAGCCTCCTAGCCTGGTCATATTTGGACACCGCAAACCAACACTAGTGTTAAAACAAGCCCCAGCCTGTGCTATCAACACTGGATATTTCCAACTACTTCCCAAACTCATAACCTCTCGTACTATAAAGAACAAGGAACATTACCATAGCTGGGTTCCCCTCCACACTGCACAATGTCTTGACCTGAAAATATATTGCCAGTCCTTTAGCAATCTTGGGTCCAAATCCCAGAACATTAAGAGGTCCAAGGTAAGAGTGCTGGATGGATTATTATCATGCTGAATGTTGTGAGTTAATTCGTAACCAATAATGACACAGAATCAGGAATGCTCTTGGCAGGTCAACCAAGGTTGGCTGGTCGCGATGGGAATTTGTGACAGAGTGGACCAAGAAGAGATTCCTCAACGGTGAAACAGATGGAGGATGGTGGCTGGACTCCCAAACTGTTGCAGAGTCCCCAGTTCTGTCTCAGTCAAGGACTGAGAGGAACTACTTGAAACATACAGAATAGTGAAAGGCTTGGATAGAGTGGATGTGGAGAGGATGATTCCACTAGTGGGAGAGCCTAGGACTAGAGGTCATAGCCTCAGAATTAAAAGATGTTCTTTTAGAAAGGAAATGAGGAGAAATTTCTTTAATCAGATGGTGGTGAATCTGTGGAATTATTTGCCACAGAAGGTTGTTGCGGAAAAGTCAGTGGATATTTTTGAGGCAAGGATGGATAGATTCTTGATTAGTACGGGGACCAGGGGTTCTGGGGAGAAGGCCGGAGAATGTGGTTGAGAGGGAAAGATAGATCAGCCATGATAGAATGGCCGAGTAGACGATAGGCGACGGATAGCTCTGTATTCCCGTGGATTTTGAAGCAACAGCAACAAAGAGAAGCAGGAGAAAGCACTGATTGTCTCTAGCCCGAGTGGGAGGAGAGTTCTCAGTGAGTCAGAGGGGGAAAACAGTGGAAAACTGAAGAATTTGGTTTGTAAATTAGGCAATTTAACAGTCAATATAAGCAAGGCAGCTCTTGGGGAGCGGCAGTGAGGGAGCGGCCTTGTGCGAGACCGAGGCAAAAGAAGGAGATGTCAAGCAAGCTGATGCAGTATGATGCTTGCAGTATGTGGGAGGTCAACGACACTGCTGGTGCTTCTGGCCACTACAAATGTGAGAAGTGCATCCAGGTACAGCTGCTGAAGGACCGTGTTGGGGAACTGGAGAAACAAGTGGATGACCTCAGGTTCACCCGAGAAATCGAGTCGTTCCTCGACAAGTCCTACAGTAAGATTGTTACACCCAAGGCACTAGAAGAGAGAAGGTGGGTGACGGTGAGAAGGAAAACATGGAATGCAAAGGTCCCCGGGTGTTGTACCTCTTGTGAACAGGTTCACCCACGTGGAAGCTGCCGGGACAGAAGACGGTATCGCACTGAGTGGCGGACTGGCTTGCAAAACAAAAAGGGCTGTTGAGCCAAAACCAAAGAGGCCAAAGTCGGGCAACGCCATTGTAGTTGGAGACTCCATTGTGAGAGGTACGGACATGGGTTTCTGCGGCAACAGACGGGATTCGAGGATGGTGTGTTGCCTTCCTGGTGCCAGGATCCAGGATGTCACGGACAGAGTGCAGACAATCCTCAAGGGCGAAGGTGAACAGCCAGAAGTGGTCGTGCATGTTGGCACAAATGATGTTGGAAAGAAGGGGGTGAATATTCTGCAGCGGGACTTTAGAGAGCTCGGAAAAATGCTGAAAAGCAGGACTTCCAGGGTTGTTATCTCCGGTTTACTTCCAGTTCCTCGTGCTGGCGAGAGCAGGAACAAGGAGATATGGGACCTGAATGTGTGGCTGAGGAACTGGTGCAGGGGGCAGGGATTTAGATTCTTAGATCACTGGGATCTGTTTTGGAGTAAGGGGGAACTGTACAAAAGGGACGGATTGCATCTTAACAGGTGGCATTCTGGCCGGCAGGTTTGCCACTGCTACATGGATGGTTTTAAACTGAATAAGGGGGGGTGGGGTGTCAAATGGGATAGTCGAGGACGGAGTTAAAGGGAAAGAGAGTAAAGGGATGGTTAATTACCCCAGAATTAACGGGAAAGAAAGCTCACAAAGGGATAGGAGAGTATGGCCAAGTGTAATAGGGATCGATGTGAAAGGGGCCACTTGTCAACATAATTGTATAAGGAGTAAGAGTGTTGTAAAAACAAGCCTGAAGGCTTTGTGTCTCAATGCGAGGAGCATTCGTAATAAGGTGGATGAGTTGAAGGTGCAGATAGCGATTAATGACTATGCTATAGTTGGGATCACGGAGACATGGCTCCAGGGTGACCAAGGCTGGGAGCTGAACATCCAGGGATATTCAATATTCAGGAGGGATAGACGAAAAGGAAAAGGAGGTGGGGTAGCGTTGCTGGTGAGAGAGGAGATTATTACAATAGAAAGGAAGGACATTAGCGTGGAGGATGTGGAATCGATATGGGTAGAGCTGCGAAACTCTAAGGGGCAGAAAACGCTAGTGGGAGTTGTGTACAGGCCACCTAACAGTAATATTGGAGTTGGGGATGGCATCAAACAGGAAATTAGAAATGCGTGCAACAAGGATAACACGGTTATAATGGGTGACTTCAATCTGCATGTAGATTGGGTGAATCAAATTGGCAGGGGTGCTGAGGAAGAGGATTTATTGGAATGTATGCGGGATAGTTTTCTCAACCAACATGTGGAGGAACCAACGAGAGAGCAGGCTATTCTAGACTGGGTATTGAGTAATGAGGAAGGGTTAGTTAGCAGTCTTGTTGTGTGTGGCCCCTTGGGCATGAGTGACCATAATATGGTTGACTTCTTCATTAGGATGGAGAGTGACAAAGTTAAGTCAGAAACAAGGGTTTTGAACTTGAACAAAGGTAACTTTGAAGGTATGGGATGTGAATTGGCCAAGATAGACTGGCAGGTGATTCTTAAAGGGTTGACAGTGGATGTGCAATGGAAGGTATTTAAAGACTGCATGGATGAAGTACAAAAAGTGTTCATACTAGTTTGGCAAAAGAATAAATCAGAGAAGGTGGTGCATCCATGGATAACAAGGGAAATCAGGGATAGTATAAAAACAAAAGATGAGGCATACAAATTTGCCAGAAAAAGCAGCCTACCGGAGGAATGGGAGAAATTCAAAATCCAGCAGAGGAGGACAAAGGGCTTAATTAGGAAAGGGAAAATAGATTATGAAAGGAAACTGGCAGAGAACATAAAAACTGACTACAAAAGTTTTTATAGATATGTGAAGAGAAAGAGACTAGTTAAAACAAATGTTGGTCCCTTGCAGTCAGAAACAGGTGAATTGATCATGGGGAACAAGGACATGGCAGACCAATTGAATAACTACTTTGGTTCTGTCTTCACTAAGGAAGACATAAATAATCTGCCGGAAATAGCAGTGGAACGGGGGTCAAATAAGATGGAGGAACTGAGTGAAATCCAGGTTAGCCAGGAGGTGGTGTTGGGTAAATTGAATGGATTGAAGGCCGATAAATCCCCAGGGCCAGATAGTCTGCATCCCAGAGTACTCAAGGAGGTAGCCACAGAAATAGTGGATGCATTAGTGATAATTTTTCAAAATTCCTTATATTCTGGAGTACTTCCTGAGGATTGGAGGGTAGCTAATGTAATCCCACTTTTTAAAAAAGGAGGGAGAGAGAAAGCGGGGAATTACAGACCAGTTAGTCTAACATCGGTAGTGGGGAAACTGCTAGAGTCAGTTATTAAAGATGGGATAGCAGCGCATTTGGAAAGTGGTGAAATCATTGGACAAAGTCAGCATGGATTTACGAAAGGTAAATCATGTCTGACAAATCTGATAGAATTTTTCGAGGATGTAACTAGTAGAGTGGATAAGGGAGAACCAGCGGATGTGTTATATCTAGACTTTCAGAAGGCTTTCGACAAGGTCCCGCATAAGAGATTAGCATACAAACTTAAAGCACACGGTATTGGGGGTTCAGTATTGATGTGGATAGAGAACTGGCTAGCAGACAGGAGGCAAAGGGTAGGAGTAAACGGGTCCTTTTCAGAATGGCAGGCAGTGACTAGTGGGGTACCGCAAGGTTCAGTGCTGGGACCCCAGCTATTTACAATATATATTAATGATTTGGACGAGGGAATTCAATGCAACATCTCCAAATTTGCAGATGACACCAAGCTGGGGGGTATAGTTAGGTGTGAGGAGGATGTTTGGAGGCTGCAGGGTGATTTGGATAGGCTGAGTGAATGGGCAGATGCATGGCAGATGCAGTATAATGTGGATAAATGTGAGGTTATCCATTTTGGTGGCAAAAACATGAGGGTAGACTATTATCTGAATGGTGGCAGATTAGGAAAAGGGGAGATGCAACGAGACCTGGGTGTCATGGTACACCAGTCATTGAAAGTAGGCATGCCGGTGCAGCAGGCAGTGAAGAAAGCAAATGGTATGTTAGCATTCATAGCGAAAGGATTTGAGTATAGGAGCAGGGAGGTTCTACTGCAGTTGTCCAGGGTTTTGGTGAGGCCACACCTGGAGTATTGCGTACAGTTTTGGTCTCCAAATCTGAGGAAAGACATTCTTGCCATAGAGGGGGTACAGAGAAGATTCACCAGACTGATTCCTGGGATGTCAGGACTTTCATATGAGGAAGGACTGGATAGACTCGGCTTGTACTCGCTAGAATTTAGAAGATAGAGGGGGGATCTTATAGAAACTCACAAAATTCTTAAGGGGTTGGACAAGCTAGATGCAGGAAGATTGTTCCCGATGTTGGGGGAGTCCAGAACAAGGGGTCACAGTCTAAGGATAAGGGGGAATTCCTTTAGGACCGAGATGAGGAAAACATTCTTTACACAGAGAGTGGTGAGTCTCTGGAATTCTCTGCCACAGAAGGTAGTTGAGGCCAGTTCATTGGCTATATTTAAGAGGGCGTTAGATGTGGCACTTGTGGCTAAAGGGATCAGGGGGTATGGAGAGAAGGCAGGTACGGGATACTGAGTTGGATGATCAGCCATGATCACATTGAATGGCGGTGCAGGCTCGAAGGGCCGAATGGCCTACTTTGCACCTATTTTTCTATGTTTCTATAACTGCTTCTATAACTTATGCAGTTATGAACATCAAAGATGATGATGATGAAAAAAAAGGGCCCCTAGATATCAGCGAGTCCAAATTTCTATTGGTCTGAGTTAGCAACAAAATGTCTTATTTTTTACATTGATGACTGGCCGGTATCCTCATAAAGTCTCATGTAGCTTCACTGAACCTTGCCCCTCAGTACTGTAGAGTAATGGTAAAAGAGATTATCGTAAATTGAACACATTGCAGTAGCTCCCAGGAAAAATAAGCTTTCACTTGCACTGATGATCACTGACAATCTGGGCATTAAGGCAAAATAATTTCCAGGAGAAATTATAGTATTAATCAAGGAATGGAACATGGCCATGAGGGTATAATTTGAAATTTAGTTTAGTTCAGAGATACATCATGGAAACATGCCCTTTGGCCCACCTAGGCCACACCAACCATCAATTACCTCTTTACACAAGTTCTACGCTGTCGCGCTTTCTTGTCTGATTTGCGGTCACCCTTGGTTCCAGAGCCTTTCTGGATTATTCGTTTTGCCGGACCAACGGAGGTCGTGGCCTTGCGGAGCCGAGATACAGGACCATAAAGTTGACCGTGGATGTCGTCCATGGGAATGGATCTGCCAGCTCCATCCTGGCCAGAATGCCAGAGAACTCAACTCGACGATCGGCCACGGGAGCCGGCTATGGGATCGGGTCTGCCGGCTCCAGCTGGGCTGGAGTTTTGCAGGGGGCAAGTTTGACCCACTGATTGGCGCGGAAGTTCCACTGAGGAGGCCTTACCTGGCCTAGACGCCACATTTTCGGGGGGAATTCCAGGAGGCTATTTAGTCCGCATTGGAAAGGACAAATCCACCAGTTGCCAGAAAATCGCTGGTGGACCTGTAATGGGCTTTTGAACATAAAGGAGCTATTTAAAAAGTTGAAAAATAGTGCACTTTGAGCATGTTAAATGCATACAATTTACCTTGCTTTGAAATGATTCCATTTCAGACATGGTTATAAATGCTTAATTGAATCTAATGATGATCTCACTGTGACCTCGACATTCACCCATTTTAAGGACAGACTGTCTTCATCTGCTGGAAATTATTACAATATTGCAGTATGACTCCTTCAATAACACCCTGATAGAAATCAGTCTATTCATAAAGGCTGCACATCACAATTTAGTATCAATGGTGAATATGACAAAAATATATTCATCAGCTACTTAGGCATCCATTAGATTAAGCCTGACATAACCATAAATTGTCACAATCTTCATAATTATTACCAGAATGTTAATCTTTCATCTCCTTGGCTTCTCCTCGCCTGACCCGCATCACCATTCTCTTATGCATTACATACACACAATTTTGAATTCTTCTTCTTTCGTGTCCTTATGCTAGATTGTGGCTCGCCAATGCTGTACACATCGTTGTGCTTTTGGAGTGTTAACTGCGAGGTCTGCAGTAGTACATGGATTATCCACCAATGGACATTGCAGTGGGTGTTGCATTGACTGGGTCTGTGTGCCACAGTCACAGGTTGTTGTATCCTCAATGTAGCCCCATTTGTGGGGTCACAGTAGAAGCATTCACGCTGCGACCACGGTCAATTTCCATGTGTGCTCCATGTAACTCGCTAATTCTACGACCACCTTAGTGCTATTAGCTCTCTCACACCTTAACTTTGAATTGATAAGGTGGACAACTGGTTGAGTAATTATATTTCATTTCGGAGTCACGTGAGTGACTTCGTGAAGACCCCGCCAGCACGCATGCGCGACATATTGTCGCTCGCATTTGCAGTCGACGGCTGGAGGTGGAGCGCGGCTCACCACCAGCCCTTCATAAGGACCGCTCAGGTAAGTATTAGGCAACCTTGAGCTGGTTGTCCCTGTTATAAAACTTTTTTCGTTCACAGGGATCATGGATAGGAGGAGTATGGGTCGCAGGACTTCGGAGAGGAGTCGACGACCACTTTTCCCGGAGCTGCTTTCTTCATCGGCAACACCCGCTAGTCGGGCCAGAAAAAGGCGCGAAAGTCGGGCAGCCCTGTGATTACAGGACCCGACCCACCGACACAGCTGTGTACAGGCGGCGAGGCCGCAGAACAGCAAAGTGCCTGAGCAGGTAGACCCTGACTCTATTTCTTTATCTCCCACCGGAAGGGAGACTCTGGCTGAGATGAGCAAACAGGTTACCCGTGCTGCTGCACGGTCCTTCTCCCCGGCTACTCGAGGAAGAGCCAGGGGTAGAGCTGCTCAACAGTCAAGCCCTACCAGGGCTGGTTATTCACCAAAAACCGCAAGACTGCGGGCAGGTGAATCCTCGAGACACGAGTCTACTGGCATACCTGGGAGGGCAGGTGTTGACTCACCACCTAGCAAGACCAGCAGAAGTCGGGCAGGTGGAGTCTCATCACGGTCACCGCACCTCCCCATTAGTGGCAGGACGTGACCGTACGTTGCCTTTGTCCGGGAGAAGGACAGGCGGCAAGCCCGCGCGAACGTCGGGTCACCACGCTGCAGCGGCAGGTGCCGACTATACACCGCATATGGCCTTTGAGGCTAGCGGACCATTCTCGTCGGATAGACGGCAAACGAGCAGCAGGTCTGCGTGGGAGTCGCATAGCCACGCAGCAGCGGCAGGTAGCGACCTCATGTCACGGCGCCGGGATTCTTACCTCGACGAGGTATGGGCCAGTGATAGGAGCCTCAGGAGTTCCTTTGGGCCTGAGGGCTCCGACCTTCCATCCGCATATGGGGAAGGTCGCATGGAACGAATGGAAAGAATGATGGAACGCATCCTGCAGAAAAATCTACAGCAGGACGTTCCCAGTTCCAGGGGGTTATTGAATATATCCCCATCATCAATGGGAAGCTCAAGGCAGCCAGGGGAAGAGGAGGATATTCTGGTTCGCGAACCTGTGGCACCTGAAATTCCTCAGGAGGAGCTCTTGGACATGGCATCCAAGTTTGCATTACCCAAATCTTCGGGTCAACCCCTCAAACCCAAGCTGGCTGCCACCATTGATTTCCTGACCAATCACCAGTTACAGGACCAGGTCCTTGCTGATGCCATGAGCCGGTACAAGGCGCCGAACAATTGCAACTCGTTAAATGTGCCTATAGTGAACACGCCTATTTGGGGGAATATAAGCCCGGGCATTAGAGCACAAGAAATTAAATTACAAAGGATTCTGAAGTTGCTCACATCGGTGATCACTGCATTTGCAAGGTCAGTGGAAGGCATGGATTTAAGTACTGAGCAATAAAGATGCTCTTGCATTGTTATGCAATACCCAGTATGAAATAAATGCGTTTCGCAAAGCCACTATTAAGCCCACAATAAACCCTAAATTTGCAGGGTTATGTAGGGCATCACCAATGCCACCACCAAGACAACTATTCGGAGAAGACCTACCGAAGCAGGTCAAAGATTTAGATGACCATGCAAAAACAGTGGGACTCATGAGGTCACACCCTTCGAGTAGGCAAACGGCTAGGAGGTTACCATACTCCAGACCGCCGGGTAAACCCGAGAAATCAGCAAGGACTTACATGCCGGCACCACCGCAATTCCAGCCATACCAACTGCCGTAGCCTTTTTTAGGGCAAGGCCCGCAGCGGCCGGCATGGAAGATGCGGCACCCGCAAAACCCAGCACCTCCACGTCCCACCAAACATGTCAGGGACCACCAGTAACCATGGAGGTAAGGCAGTCTGGATTTCATGCAGTTGCATGTTTAACCTCACATGTCGGCGGGAGATTACGGATCTTTAAGGAGGCATGGGATACCATCACTTCAGATGTGTTTATATTACAATGTATTCAAGGTTATGAAATTGAGTTCATAAATGAACAACTCCCCCCCGTCTCAGCACATGCCGGATCGCAAATTTGCACTTTCCAATAAGAAGTAGCGGAAGGCTATGCTGAAATCTTGAGATTACAAGAAAAAGGGGTGATAGAAAGAACGATCCATGAACCAGTTGAGTTCGTATCCAACATCTTCACAAAAACTAAGAAATATGGTGGATGTCGGGTCATCATTGATCTAACCCATTTGAATACTTTTGTAAAATATACCCATTTTAAAATGGACACGTTTGAAACAGCCAAATCTTTGATTTCTAAGGGCTGCTTCATGGCATGCATTGATTTAAAAGATGCATACTATTCAGTATCCATTCGGAAACATCACAGGAAGTTCTTGAAGTTTATTTGGATGGATCAATTTTGGCAATATAGAGCATTGCCCAATGGGCTTACCTCAGCTCCTAGATTGTTTACCAAATTACTAAAGCCAGTGTTAGCAACACTGAGAAAGCAAAACCATACGGTTATGGCATATTTGGATGATATCCTAATCATAGGAGATACTTTGGAATCAACAAAATTGGCAGTCACAGCCACTGTTTCATTGTTTCAAAAAATGGGATTTATTATCCATCCAGATAAATCAAAGTTCTGTCCTTCACAGGTTATGGACGATCTGGGATTCACAGTTGATTCCAATCGAATGATTACCACCATTCCAATTAACAAAGTTGGGGACATCATTGAAGCATGTAATAATCTGGTCTGCGCCAGTACACCAACAATCAGACATGCTGCTAAGGTAATTGGGAAAATGGTGGCTGCTTTTCCAGCTGCCCAATTTGGACTTTTATTTTATCAAAATTTGCAAAGATCCAAGATTTCAGCATTGAAATTGAATGCTGGACATTTTGATAGACCTATGCAGCTGCCAGTCAAGGCAAAAATTGAGTTACAATGGTGGATTGACAATATCCGTAACTCATTCAAACCCATCATTGTGCCTCGTCCATCGGTGTATTTACAAACTGACGCAAGTTCCCATGGCTGGGGAGCTACTGATAACAACTCTAGTTGTGGTGGCAGATGGGACTCACTAGAATCTACCCTTTTGTTATCACGAGGGATAAATTATTTGGAGATGCTTGGGGCATTTTACAGATTTAGAGCTTATTGTTCAAACTTTACCGACACTCATGTCCGTCTCCAAATAGACAATACCACTGTGGTGGCATATTTAAATCATATGGGCGGTACCAGGTCAATTTTGTGCGATGAATTGGCTAACACAATTTGGCTCTGGTGCATACAACGGAATATTTGGATATCAGCTACCTATCTTCCAGGTAAGCTCAACACAGTGGTGGACACCAGGTCACGTATATTCAATGACAACATTGAATGGATGTTAAATCCCCAAATATTCACCAAAATCACAGCCAAATTTGGTAAACCGGATATTGACCTTTTCGTGTCATGGTTAAACCATCAGGTACCAACATATGTATCATGGGAACCAGATCCTGGGGGCAATGTCGATGGACGCTTTCTCGCTGGACTGGGGGAAATGGTTTTTCTATGCATTTCCTCCATTTTGCCTCATCAGTCGGGTATTGCGGAAAATCCAATCAGATTCTGCAAAAGGCATTCTTATCATACCCGACTGGCCTACACAATCATGGCATCCGGTGGTCCTTGGGATGATCAGTGAACCATGGGCTCTCTTGGAGAATTGCCCTCAGTTGGTGACAAACCCTGTTACAGGGGAATACCATCCCTGCCACAGTCACCTGAAACTATTGGCTTGCAGGTTTTGAACAGACCCCTGCTGCAGTATGGTCTCACATCAAGGACCATGGATACCATCGGAGCATCATGCAGGGAGTCCACAAGACGGCAATACCTCACCCAAATAAGAAAATGGGAAGCCTACTGTGGCCGCATGAACATTGTCTATGACTCCGTTACCATACCACATGTGCTGGAATTCCTTGCGGGGTTGTACCATGATGAACACCTCAGCTACAGTGCCATTAATAGTGCCAGGAGTGCGCTATCATCCTAGCTTACCATCGAGGTAGGATCGCACAAACTAGTGTCCAAATTGATGCGGGGCACATTCAATTCAAATCCACCCCAACCTCGTTACAATGTTACCTGGGACATTGGGGTAGTTTTAACCCTACTCAGGACATGGTCACCCATGGCTGGACTCTCTTTGGACAAACTGACCTTGAAATTGGTGATGTTATTGGCAATTACGTCAGCACAACGGGTACAGATGCTACAAAAAATCAATATTGATAGAATGGTCTCTACCCCAGAAAATGTAACATTTTACATTGATGAGTTACTAAAGCAGCACAGACCTGGGTTTACAGGGCTGCAGCTGGTGTTTCCGGCATACCCGCTGATGTGAGGCTATGTTTAGCCACCCATATTCGTCATTATATTAAAGTGACGCGGACCCTAAGGGGAATGGAGAAGTATCTGCTGATTAGCCATAAAAAACCACATCATAGAGTGTCGGTACAGACAATCTCCAGATGGCTCAGGATCGTGTTGGATGCAGCAGGTATTGACACTAATATCTTTAAATCCCATTCCACCAGGGCTGCATCTACGTCGGTGGCAAGGGTCATGGAGGTGCCCATGGACCATATTCTTGCCACAGCGGGATGGGCTAGTGAAGCCACCTTTCAGCGGTTCTATAACAAACCTGTTGCCGCTCCTGTTATGTTCGCGGAGGCTGTGCTGAATGCGGGTCAAGAACATACAACTATTCCCCAGTGAGGGGTTTTTCTTTGTTTATAATTAATAAACATTATTATTTTTCAGTACATCCAGTCTGAAATATGTTTATACTCCTATCCATCGATATTGTGGCGTGTGTGAGAGCATGGGCGTGATCCAGGGCATGAAATCACAGAGCTTTGAAATCTTCACGAAGTCACTGACGTAGCTCCGAAATGAAATAGTAAGATTAAACGAGAACTTACCAGTTTGAAGTTTGATCTTTATTTTATGAGGAGTTGCGATGAGGGATTTCGTGCCCTCCGCTCCCAACCCTCTATCATAAGGTCATCTGGTAAATAGAGTCTCTTCAATCTTACTATAACAAGTCATTTCTTTGATGTTGGTTCTGTGATTCCACACCGCTGCTTTGAAGAATGTCGCGCATGCGTGCTGGCGGGGTCTTCACGAAATCCCTCATCGCAACTCCTCATAAAATAAAGATCAAACTTCAAACTGGTAAGTTCTCGTTTAATCTTACTATTCTATATTACACTGGATGATGTAAAATACTTTTTGGACCCTGCTCTCCTCTGCCAAAACTCCCCCCAAATTAATGGATCAATTGAAAAGCAGATTTAGTGCCTTCTTTCCTAACTTCTCTCCAATGTTTGTTCCAACCTCATCTCCAACAACTAGCGGGAGAAATTCACGGACATTTCATCTTATCTCGCACTAAATATTGTTCGCTATCATCTCTACACGATATACGGCTCGATTGTAATCACGTAGTCTTTCTGCTGGTTATTTTTGCATGCAAGAAAAAGCTTTTCAATGTACCTCGGTAGATGAAACAATAAACAAAACTAAGTTTTGCCACTGAAGCTGGCACATCAGCCTCATCTACCTCCTTTTCCTAGGTTCACGAGGTTAATCCCCGGGACAGCGGGACTGTCATATGAGGAAAGATTGGAAAGACTGGGCTTGTATTCACTGGAATTTAGAAGAATGAGAGGGAATCTAATAGAAACATATACAATTATAAAAGGACTGGACAAGTAAGATGCAGGGAAAATGTTCCCAATGTTGGGGGAGTGCAGAACCAGGGGCCACAGTCTAAGAATAATTGGAGGCCATTTAAAACTGAGATGTGAAAACACATTTTCACCCAGAGAGTTGTGAATTTGTGGAATTCCCTGCCACAGAGGGCAGTGGAGGCTAATTCATTGGATGAATTTAAAAGAGAGTTCGATAGAGCGGAATCAAGGAGTATGGGGAAAAGGCAGGCATAGGCTACTGATTCTGGATGATCAGCCATGATCACAATGAATAGCATTGAAGGGCCAAATGGCCTCCTCCTGCACCTGTTTTCGATGTTTCTATCAAACTTTCCCTCTGCGCTGCCTTCCAATCTTCCTTTAGTTTTGATTTCTCCCATCATCTCACAAAGTTCACTTATCATACTTCTGCTCTCTTTACCACAAAACTGCTGACCACCCCATTTCCTTTTCTAGCTCTCATGCCACCTATCAGTAATGCTTTTCTCATAAGGTCATAAGTGATAGGAGCAGATATGCCATTCAGCCCATCAATTCTACCCCACCATTCTACTCCATCATGGATGATCTCTATCTCTCCCTCCTAATCCCATTCTCCTGTCTTCTCCCCATAACCCCTGACACCCATACTAATCAAGAATCTATCTATCTCTGCCATAAAAATGTCCACTGACATGGCCTCCACAGCCTTCTGTGGCAAAGAATTCACCATCCTCTGACTAAAGAAATCTCCTTCTTAAAGGAACGTCCTTTAATTCTGATGTTATGACCTCAAAGCAATGTCAACGACTCTTCCACTAATGGAAACATCCTCTCCACATCCACTCTATACAAGCCTTTCACTATTCTCTCTACTTAAGTTGTTTTTTTAATGGTACAGTGGTACTTTATTTTTCACACAAAATTCATTTTTGTACACAGTTCAGTACAAGTATCTCTATACAGGAGCACTTAGATATAGCTTAGTTAAGTTCTCCATCTCCTTCACATCTGCCTTGATCACTCATCTCATTGACCCTTCCAACCATGCACGCTCTCTTCCCCAAAGTCCTTGAATGTAATCTTGTCGACAAAATCCAAGCTCAAACTGCCCTCAAACCAGGGTCCAAATCACTAAAATCAGAATTCCTTTCCTGCCACAGACCACAAAAGGCTCTAATCACAGTTATCCTTTGTGACTCTACGAGAGTGATCAATCTTCATTCTCCCTGATCTAACTGCACCATTTGACATGGATGAACACACAACTCCGCTCAAAGGCTTTCTCATTATCACCCTGCTGCATTGGAACACACCCATGTGGTTCTATCCCTCTGTTCAGCTATTCTTGGAGAATTACCCGATTCTGCAGAAGTACCTCTCGTCTTCCTCAAGGATCTCAGGTGGGTCATCTATTTCCCATCAAGCTGCTGCTTTTCAGACACATCAGCAGATGTGGGCATCAGCAGTGCATGTTTGAATGAAAATGGGAAACACTTACTCACCAACATCTTCCTTGACCTTCCACTCTCTCCATATTTAGTTTAGTTTAGAGATAGAGTGGGGAAACAGGCCCTTCAGCCCAGCGAGTCCGCGTCGACCAGCGATCCCCGCACACTAACACTATCCTTCACACAGTAGGGACAATTTACACTTATACGAAGCCAATTAACCTACAAACCTGCACGCCTTTGGAGTGTGGGAGGAGACCGAAGATCTCGGAGAAAACCCACGCGGTCACGGAGAGAACGTGCAAATTCCGTCTAGATAGCACCCGTAGCCGGGTTCGAACCCAGGTCTCCGGTGCAGCAAGCGCTGTAAGGCAGCAACTCTACCGCTGCGCCACGGTGGCACCCTCTTGTCAGACTACTTTGGTTTAAAGATTGTTTAGCTTAGTTTAGAGATACCACACGGAAAGAGATCCTTCGGCCCACCGAGTCCGCGCCGACCAACAATCACTGTACACTTAGACTATCCAACGCACACTGGGGACAATTTACAATTTTTACCTAAGCCAATTAACCTACCAACCTGTACATTTTTGGAGTGTTGGAGGGAACCGGAGCACCCAGAGAAAATCCACACGATCACATGGAGAACGTACAAACTCCACACAGACAATCACCCATAGTCAGGAGCGAATCTGGGTCACTGGCGCTGTAAGGCAGCAACTCGACCACTGTGCTGCCCTAATGCCCTAACTACTTGGTCAACATTCCTTGACCTTCCACCCTCTCCATATTGTCAGACTACTTGTTCAACAGTTCCTACTGGATGAACATTTAGTGTCTCCAACCAACCATCCGAAAGACCAATAACAGTGAACTATTAATTCTCCTTCCCATTAATGAGGAAATATTAAATAATAGAACCGCTCGGATAGTGACTTTTATATAAGCTAGGTAATTTGCAAAAGAAAAGCTTAAGGTTTTCAGAAATATGCATCCTAATGAAATAAAGTACAATAAAACATACACAGGGAACGATGAATCAAAACATTGAGGCCTGAATCTGAACCTGCATAGCTTAGTTTATTGCTTTGAGGCAATTATTACACTGGAGGAAATTGTATTTGGTATGGTTGTGTTGGAGAATGGATAGCTAAATAGGGGCCTCTTCTTAGGCCAGAGGTCAACTGCTCTTTCTCTATGGCACATTCTTGAGTTGTGAGGTTTGCGCTGAGTTTGAGATCGAATTAAATGCTGAGAGATAATAGACCCTGTAGTTAGCCTTGGCTATGTTACATTATAATGAGATTGAGATAAGGGGTAGGATGTATATGAAGGGGAGTAGTTGCTTGGAGAGGAAGATAATTAGATTGATGGATATGTTATAGAAAGTCGAAGACGCAGATGTGACTCTGTTGTAATGGTTTGAAGTTGTATCCTGGCACCAAACACTTATTAAGTTGACAGATTTACGACCCATGTATGCTTGGTTGGGAGATGTGTATGGGTTTTGAACTTAGAAACTGTAATACAGCAAACTTGTATAATTAATGTTTTAAAGACATAGGTAATAGTATTTCAAAATGTGTACCATCGTAGTGAAACAATTTATGAAATGTATTGTCTTAAGTAGGACTGTAAACATTAGACTTTGTTTAGGTTAATAGAAATATCTTTCTTCGTGGTATGCAAAGTGTGTATGATTTGTGTGAACCTTGTATTACATATGTTTCTTAGATTTTGAGGAATGGTCTTTGATAATTGGGCCTACTGGGGTTTCGCTGTGTTGAAATAAAATCCGTAAAGTTATACCACAGGCAAACAGAGGTTATAATGAGACCAGGGAAGGGGGATCATGTGACTGATGTTGTAAATCACCAGAAGGACTCAGATGATTGGTTATCAGCTTGTCATACCCTCTGTATTTGAAATGTCTAATACCTATATAAATGCCACGAGTTCCATCAAAGTTATTCCTCTCTGGACCCGCCCCAGAGCATCAGCTCTGTGTTGGAAGGTTCAGAGACTAGTCTCAGCTGAATAAAGAATCGATTTCAACAGCTACAAGTGTTTGAGTAAAGTTGACTTTGGATTGACAAAATAACTCAGTTTAACATTCCTACACAGAGCTTTCTGTCCTTGGTCTCCTCCATTGTCAGAGTGAGGCTAAACACAAATTGGAGGAACAGCGTCTCATATTTCGCTTGGGCAGATTACAGCCCAGTGGTATGAAGATTGATTCCTCTCACTTCAGGTAGCCCCGGCATTCCATCTCTCTCTATCCCTCCCCCACCCAAGGCGCACCAGCTTCTCGTTTCTACTCACAAACAGCTAACAATGGTCTGTTTCCTTTATTATCGGTGTTCATTGTTCATTATCTCTCTACCGTCTCTACCGATATTATCTATCGTCTATATCTCGTTTCCCTTCTCTCTAACTAGTCTGAAGAAGGGTCTTGACCCGAAACGTCACCCATTCCTTCTCTCCAGAAATGCTGCCTGTCCCGCTGAGTTACTCCAGCTCTTTGTGGCTATCTTCAGTTTAAACCAGCATCTGCAGTTCCTTCCTACGTATCCGATTAATTCCTTGTCCACCAGCTCTTTCGTTCTCACTGAATCAGGAAATATGGGGTCAGCACAGATAAGTGCATGGAGGTAAACAGGTCAAATGGCCTACTCATGCTTCTCAGTGTTAATGACTAAGACTACCTATTTTCACCTTTGTAGCATTGTTCGGCAGCCTCTACATCATTCATCAAGCCACACACAAGGAACTACAGATGCTGGTTGCTATTCGGAAGGACACATATGAAAATATTTGTGGGAGTAAACACACACGCACTGCTTCTGAAGATTCAAGGTTAATCGCATGCCATGGACATCAGAGCGTTGTGCAGCATGACCATTTTCCAAATGGGGAGAAGGCAGCAGGATGGGGTTGAGAGGGAAAGATAGATCAGCCGCGATGGGCCAAATGGGCTAATTCTGCTCCTATGTCTTATAAACGGATCTAGAACTGGGCAAGATGAACCAGAAGGGATATTATCGGTAGCAAGACAATGCATAACACACCTGCCACATTTTTCACTCCACCGCTATTATCATACTAGGAACCAAACTTTATTTAATGTAGTGTAAGAAGGCATACAAGGCCCAGCAACAGGTGCACTTAAAAATAATGAGATAGACAGGCAAGCTTCAACATGGGACTTTGTGCAAACTAACCTGCAGAAACAGCACACAACAGATCAAGCTAAGAATTGTCACAAGCAATGGACTACATCGAGTTGCTGCAGGCATGTCACATACAGCTGTGAATGGTGGTGAATCATTATCAACTAACTGGAGGCAGCACCATAAACAAGCCCGTCCACACTGTTGGCAGAGTTGAGGCGTTCACAAACATCGCCAGCCAGAAGCGGAGAGTGGAAAACATTCCACGACTATCTCCAGTGGTCCCCACCCCCCCGGAGGCTCGTTGACAGCCAATTCCATTCATCCTACGATAAGTCAAGAAAGAGCAAAACTCGGCTAAAAGTGCCAGCCCAGAATCATCCAAGTTGCAGCACTGAAAATTTGTGCTTCGGGGTTAGCCACGCCCACACCCACCTTCTTCCACAACCACTAGTTTCACACAACGTGTGAAAGTGTGAACAGTGATAGACTTGGATAGAGTGGATGTGGGGAGGATGTGTCCACTACTGCGAGAGTCCAGGACTAGAGGTCACAGCCTCAAAATTAAAGGACGCTCTTTTAGAAAGGAGATGAGGAGGAATTTCTTTAGTCAAAGGGTGGTGAATCTGTGGAATTCTTTGCCACGGATGGGTGTGAAGGCCGCCAATAGATATTTTTAAGGCAGAGATAGATAGATTCTTGATTAGTACAGGTGTCTGAGGATATGGGGAGAAGGCAGGATAATGGGGTTAGGAGGGATTAATATCCATCAGTTCAATCTCATCGAAGATACAGAGCATGCTGACAATATTTATTCAACAAAAGTCTGCTCATCAATATTCGGTGTGGCATTTGCCTCCAACATTCACGCGCAATGCTAGTTTGATGTCAATACAAACGAGGGAGCTCTATCGGAGAGGGGAGCGACTGTCCTGAACATTAAGGCAGAATTATGTCAAATTCAGCATCAACAACTTCTTAAAAACCCAGTCAGTTTAGTTTAGAGATTCGTCGTGGAAACAGGCCCTGTGCCCCACAGAGTCCGCACCGACCAGCGATCCCCGCACATTAGCACTATCCAACACACACACGCCGGGAAAAATTTACAGTTATACCAAGCCAAGTAACTTACAAACCTGTACATTTATGGCGTGGGAGGAAGCCGAAGTTATCTGAGAAAACCCATGTAGGTCACGGGGAGAACATACAAACTCCGTACAGATAAGCACCCGTCGTCAGAATCGAACCCCGGTCTCTGGCGCTGTAAGGCGGCAACTCTAAGGCTGCGCCACCGTGCCATAAGTGAAAATCAGGAAGGAAGCTCTGCAGGGGCAGGTATCACACCCGTCACAAAAGAAAACAGCAGTGGCTATTGGAGACACACGAAACAGCAGATGTTGAAATCCTGAGCAAAAAACTAAATTGCTGATCAGGCAGCATCTGTGGAAGGAATGGACAGATGAAGTTTCAGGACAGTGCCGTTCATCAGGTCAGAAAGGGCACTGTCCTGAAACATCATCTGTCCATTCCCTCCTGAAATGCTGCCCGACCTGCTGAGTTCCTCCAGCAATTTTGAGTTTAGCTATGGTTATTGATAGACAATCATCTCAGGCGGAGGTCGTCATTGCTGAATCTCCACAGGGCAGTGCCCCGAGCCCAACTAATCAATAGGCGTTTCATCACTGACGTTCCCTTAATTACAAATGGAAATATTTTGTAATAGTAGTCCGCGGGAGAAGAAAGAGGAAGAAGATTGGACTTAATTGCCTTCCATCACAGCGAGGAATGTGGGGAATCCACTGTGGTGGATGTTTATGTTAACTTTATGGTGTTGTGTGGCTTGTTGGTTTTTGTTTAGCATGGCTGTATGGTAGATCGAATTTCACTGTACCTTAATTGGTACATGTGACAATAAACTGACCTTGAAACCTTAAAGTATTAGTATTGGTTTATTTTTGTCCATACTGAGAAACAATGAAAAACTGATTTGCCTACTATCCAGGCAAATCATAGCATTTCGAGAAGAAAAGGATAAAATAAACAGTGCAGATTAATTATAGTGTAGTCTTGACCCGAAAAACATCACCCATTCCTTCTCTCCAGAGATGCTGCCTGTCCCGCTGAGTTACTCCAGCTTTTTGTGTCTATCTGCAGATATTAGTGTTACAGCTACAGAGAAAATATAGTTTAAAAACGTTCAAAGGCCATAACGGGGTAGATTGTGAGATAACAAAGACATCCTCAGCAAATGAAAGGTCCATTCAAGGACCCAACAACAGCAGGGAAGAAGCTGTTCATGAATCTGCGGGTACACACTTTCAAGCTTCTGTGTCTTCTGTCTTAAAGCCCTGTCCCACTGTACGAGTTCATTCAAGAGTGCTCCCCGATTCGAACTAGGAGATTTACGGTAATGGCTGCTCGAAAGTACTCGGGGCCCTTGTGGACATTTTTCAGCAAGTTGAAAAATCTTCACGAGTCTTGCCGAGCTTACCTGCTGTTAGCGAGTCTTCCCAAGTACCTGCCGTTAGCGTTACGAGAGAGACGTCCCCGAGCTCCGACGTACCCGCTACGTTCATTCTACGTGCTTACCACGAGTTTGATTTTTTTTTTAAACTCGGGAGAGCACTTGAATGAACTCGTACAGTGGGACAGGGCCATTACAGGAGAAAGAGAGAATGACCAGAAAAAGACATAAAGTGCTGGAGTAACTCAATGGGACAACCGGCATCTCTGAAAAACACGGACAGATAACGTTTTGCATACAGACCCTTCTTCTGACACTTTCAGATGGAACACCCATCTTATCCAGAGAGTGCCTAATTTGTGTACAGCCCACGATTATGTTGGCTCTTTTCACAAGGTAGCATTAAGTGCAGAAAGAGGTGTTTGTGTGCGTAGTGTGATTCACCTGATGTATTAGGCGTCGTTCGCAACTGTGCAAATTCTTGCAGTCTTGAGCAGAGCAGTTGGCATACTGGGGTGTGATGCATCTGGGTAGAATGCTTTCTCTGATGCATCTGGAGGAATTAGTAAGCCATGTTGGAGACAAGCCAGATTTCTTTAGACTTCTGTGAAAGCAGAGCATCAGTGTGTGTTCCTGGCTGCACCGTCAGTGTCGAGTCTGGGGTATTCTGTTCCACTCACAGCTTTTTAACATTGCACAAAAACATAAAATTCTATAGATTATTTCAGCTTAGAGATACAGCCCTTTGGCCCGCCGAGTCTGCACCCACCAGCGATCCCCGCATTTTTACACACACTCAGGACAATTCTACACATTCACCAAGCCATATTAATCATCATCCTGCCTGGCCCTCACTCCAAACCTGTGGCGAGGCTGCTCAACCTCTGAAATGATCAGAAGCTTTCAGTGCATGCTGAGTGTCAAAGGAGTTGCACTCTGACATTGAGCTGGCTGCATGGTTGAGTGTTTTCCTGCTACAAAGCCAGGTGCTTCAGGGAGTGGCACAATCGTCTGGATGCAAACAACATTGAATGCATTTCAAATGCAGAAAAGAGCCACGGGATAGGTAACTGTTTATATTTTTGCATTACCTTAGATTAGTTTAGTTTTAGTTTAGAGAAACAGCACGGAAACATGCCCTACGGGCCAGCGATCCCTGCATATTAACACTATCCTTCACACACTATGGACAATTTTTACATTTACCAAGCCAATTTACCTACATACCTGTACGTCTTTGGAGTGTGGGGGGAAACTGAAGATCTCAAAGAGCTACAGTTGTACAAATAATTGGGAAATATCAGTGGGAGATTTCAGCTTCCTTAATATTAACTGGGTCTCCCATAATGTAAAGGGCTTGAGCAAGATGGAATTTGTTAAGTGTCCAAAAAAGCTACTGGCCGGTGATGTCAGTGGCAGGAAAGTTATTTGAGGGGTTTCTAAGGAACATGATATCTTAGGATTTGGTTAGTGACAGTCAGCAAGGCTTGGTGTGAGGCAAATCATATCTCACAAAGCTGATACAATTTTTTGAGGATGTCACCAAGAGGATTATAGAGGGCATTGCAGTAGACATTGCCTATCCGGACTTTAGCCAGGGCGGGACAATGGCGCAGCGATAGAGTTGCTTCCTTACAGCGCCAGAGACCCAGGTTCAATCCGGATCAGGGCTGCCGTGTGTACAGAGTTTGTACCAAAGATCCTATACCGGTTACTATAAAATCAACTCAAACACAGCTTATGAGCCATTAAAAAGAAATGATTTAAAAAAGAAAATTACCAGAGTCACACTTTATTCTTTAACAACTATTAACAGAATTATAAACTAACAGAATTATGAATCTAGCCCTATATCACACACAAACTGTCCCCCCCGCAACGTTGATTACACTGCGAGTCTGGTCGGGTCGGGTAGGTTCCGGTTACTGAAATGGATGAAAAAAATGCCCATGTTCCTCTCCGTTGCGTCAGCCCATTGCATTTCGCAGGAGTGGCCTATCTTGCTCCGCTATAGGTTCTTTGGTTTGTACGTTCTCCTTGTGAGCGCGTGGGTTTTCCCCAGGTGCTCCGGTATCCTCCCACACTCCAAAGGCGTTTTTTGTAGGATGATTAGCTTTAGTAATAATTGCAAATTGCCCCCAGTGTGGAGGATAGTGTTAGTGTGCAGGGATCGCTGATTAGCATGGATGCAGTGGGTCAAAGGTATTGTTTCCGCACTGCACCTCCAAACTAGACTACACTAACCTAAAGGCTTTTAATAAGGTCCCTCAAGGTAGGCTGGTCCGGAAGGTTTGAACACATGGAATCCAATGGCTTGGAGGAAAGAGTCAAGGAGGAATTGTGAAGGGTTGTTTTTCTGTTGGGTTGATGGCCTGTGACCAGTGGTGTTGCCGTAGAGGTCGGTATTGGGTCCGCTGTTGGTTGTGATGTACATTAACGGCCTCTGCCCAACTTGCCTTCATTTGGAAAGATATCAAGTACGAATGTTAGGCATCTTGATCCAGGCATACAAGTTGTTTTTGCGACCACACTTGGAGTACTGAGTACTGAGTGCCATTCTGGTGACCCAGCTATAGGACAAATATCATTAACTTTGAAAGGGTACAGAAAGATTCACCAAGATGTTACCTGGACTTGTAGGCTTGAGTTATAAGGGGAGCCTGGATAGGCTGCGACATTTTTCCTTTGCAACACAGGAGGCTGAGGGATGACCTTATTGAAATACCGCATATAAAGTAATGAGGGGCATGGATAAAGTAAATGCGCACAGTATTTTTCCCCAGGGTAGAGGATTCTAAAACTAGAGGGCATAGGCTAAAGGTGAAAAGGAAAAGATTTATGAGAGATCTCAGGGCAAACTTTTTCCACTGGGGCAGTAGACTAGACTGTAAGTGGAATGAGATGCCAGAGGAAGTTAATAGATACATTAGTTACTATTTGCAAAAGGTATTTGAAGAAATGAATGGAAATGGAGGATTCGGAAGTATGTTGGCGAAATGGGACCAGCCCAAGATGCCAGCTTAGACTCTGGACAAGTTGTGCAAAAGGACCAGTTTCAAAGCTGTCTAGCTCTATGATTCTAATGTAGTTTACAGAGGACCATAAATTAATTAACAAGGTACCGCAGACGAAATGTGCAGGAAAGAACAGCAAATACTGGGTTAAACCAAAGATAGGTTGATATCAGAAAGACACACAATGCCGGAGTAACTCAGCAGGTCAAGTAGCATTCCAAAACATGGATAGGCGACATTTTGGGTTGGAAGGGTTCCGACCCAAAATGTCACCTATCCCATGTTCACCAGGGATGCTGCCTGACCCGCCGAGTTACTCCGGCATTTTGTGCCTTTCATGGGTTTAATAAAGCCTGGTTGTCCCAGGAGTACGAAATAAGTCATTTTTTCAGATCAGTGAGGTTGAGAGCTGCACTGCACATGCATTCTGCATGAATGTGGGCTCGATTGAAGTGAACTTTATGTCAGGATAAGAGTGCTGGAAAGAATGAAAATGAGGAGATGGATATCCCGTGGGTCCGGAGAAACATGCACAATGCTGATCGCTTCCTGATGAAGCAGAGTTTCACTTTATCTCGCCGATTAATGCAAAACATTGTTATTATTTTAAGTAAAAATAAACACTTAAAGCTTCATTTACTTTTTCTTTTTAAATATTAAAGGGAGGTGCTGTGGAGCCAGATAGGATAAGTCATGCAGACCTTCGACTCAATATTTATGAAATAACTGGGACCCAGTGAGCCGTCTGGGGAACATTGAGTGGGCAGATGTGCCTGTACATGATCTCAAACAAGCTCCGTGCTTCTCAAATTGTTGCGTGCCAGGCGAGGAAAGTTGAGCATATAGACGTCCCAGACTAACGCACGTGTTAAGTCCCAACAAACCCTTAAATAAGTCGGATGTTACGCAAGCCAGAAACAGAAGTGCTACTGTGCACATGTAAATAAATTATATCTGCGGTATCGATCATGGGAGGGGGGGGTCTTGGACATGAAGACCTTGGGGTGGGGGGGGAGCTCTGATCTGGAGACCTAGGGGGTGGGGAGCTCCGATATGGAGACCGGAGGGGGGAGAGGGCCGACACATGGACCACATGTGCCTCAGTGGGCTTAAAGAATTCCTTAGGTAAATGCAAGTTCATGCAAGTCACAAACTACACGATTCTGGGAGTCCCTGATACACTGAATCCTCGCAACAGTTAGCAAACTATTTCAATTGTGATATAATTCCCCCCACCTGCCCAATTTCACTTCATAACCAATTTCACCCAGATGTACTCTATATATTTTTTTTAAATTAATGTACAACATTGAAAGATATGGAATTGAAATCAATCTTTGGCGAAAGCACAAAATGAGTTAAATTGAATCAGCAACCTGCTTCATGTCCTGTCTGATTACGATTTCCTCTAATACTAATGGAAAGCAAGAAGGAAAAACAAAATCAGGGAAGGAATAAAATAGACTTTCTATTCACTATTACCCAATTTTGTGCTAATGGCAAAGGAGCAATTTCAATCTCATTGGAACATTCTATTCTTTAATGCGTAATGTATCATGAATATTCATTCAGCTTCCTTTGCAATAGTTCTCTTGCTAATAACTCCATACAACGCAGATCATCATATAATTAAGAATGACAAAATGCTCAAGGGTGCCCCTCCTGCTGCCTTCATAGCTCAAAGGCTGAGCAGGTGCGATTGGCCAAATATCATTTAATATGCTCTACCGTACACGACAAACATGCCATTTAACCTGCTGACGTGAAGAAAGATATTCTGAAGAGGCAGATCTCTAATCTTTCAATCTCAATAGATTTTATTTCTCGAAGTGTCATTTCCATGGTTTCAGCAGCTTGTTATCCGTCAGGTTACATACTGCGCCAGTGTCACCGGCATTTCTAAAACCCAATCTTCTGCGAAAGTATGTACTTATCAGACTGCTTTTCAAGAGGTACAATTAGGCAACCCATTAGCTTTTCTCAGCATAGGCACAAGAGCAAGAAATCGCTACAAGAGCAAGACATAAGGCTAAACGATCCTGCTCTGCTATTTGAGACGATGTGGCTTAATTGACAAGCCTCAGATTCTCTTTCCTGCCTCCCCCCCCCCCCCCCCCGCATAGACCAAAATTCTACCTAACCAAGTAATGAATATCTTCAATGATTAAGCCCCACAGCTCTCTACAAGTTCATAACTTCTAGGAGCAGAATTAGGCCGATCGGCCCGTTAAGTGTACTCCATCATTCAACCATGGCTGATCTATCTTTTCCTCTCAACCGCATTCTCCTGACACCCTTACTAATAAAGAATCCGTCAATCTCCACCTTAAAAAATATCCATTGACTTGGCCTCCATAGCCATCTGTGGCAATGAATTCCACAGATTCACCGCCCTTGACTAAAGAAATTCCTCCTCATCTTGTTTCCAAAGGTAAGTCCTTTTTTCCCCTGAGGCTATGGCCTCTGGTCCCAGACTCTCCCACCAGTGGAAGCATCCTCTCCACATTCACTCTTTCCAGGCTTTTCGCTATTCGATAAAGAAGTTCCAAACTCATATTAACCAACTGAAAAACCCACATATTCACCACCCTCTGGTAGAAATGGTAGTGAATTTACAAAATAATCTTATCCACTCAAGAGAAGAAATTCTTCCTCATTTCAGTCTTAAATGGGTGATCCATTGGTTTACATCCATATTAACTCTTGCTCAGCGAATTAAACAAGTAAATCAGTTTCTTTTTAATCCCCCCCCCCCCCCTAATTTTCTTTAATCCCATTCCTCCAAACCCAGACCCAACCAAACTACATCTGCACCAGTCACACGTTTGCAATGCATCAACAAGACACAAAATGCTGGAGTAACAGCGGATTAGGCAGTATCTCTGGAGAAAATGGAAGGATAAGCGACGATTCGGGTCAGGACCATTCTTCAGACCCATTATCAATGCATCATTTGATGGTGGCATCCATCAATCCATCACCAACGTAAAAGGTCCAGTAACATCATAAGCACAGTAAAGGAAGCACCTTAAGAGTATGTGATTATTCATTTTCAATATGCAAACATATAACATGTTAATAATATGCACTCTATAATTCATGCCTTTGTGGGTGGCATGACAGTGCAGCGGTAGAGTTGTGGCCTAACAGTGCCAGAGACCTGGGTTAGATCCTGACTATGGGTGTTGTCTGTACGAAGTTTGTACGTTCTTCCCATGACCTGCGTGGGTTTTCTCTGCGATCTTCAGTTTCCTCCCACACTCTAAAGATGTACAGGTTTGTAGGATAATTGGCTTGGTATAAATGTAAATTATCCCTAGTGTCGGTTAGTGTTAGGGTGCAGGGATCGCTAGTCGGTGTTTCGAAGAGCCTGTTTCCGCGGAGTGTCCCTCAACTAAACTATGCAGATACGAAAGTGGCAATTAAGAGACTTTTGGATAGGCACATGGATATGGAGGGAATGGAAGGATATGGATTGTGTGCCGGTAGATAAGAAATAGTCTTGGCACTCACCTAGCGAATAGCCCGCTTCCTTTATCATCGTTACTTTTTTTGCATATCTTTCATTCATTTGTCCTATATCTCTCTACATCACCGTCTATATCTCTCGTTGCCCTTTCCCCTGATCTCAGTCTGAAGAAGGGTCTCGACTCAAAACATCACCCATTTTTTTCTTTCCAGATATGCTGCCAATCCCGCTGAGTTACTCCAGCATTTGGTGTCTATCTTCGATATGAACCAGTATCTAGAACAGAATAGTGAAAGGCTTGGATAGAGTGGATGTGGAGAGAATGTTCCCACTAGTGGGAGAGTCTAGCACTAGAAGTCATAGCCTCAGAATTAAAGGACGTTCTTTTAGGAAGGGGATGAGGAGGAATGTCTTTAGCCAGAGGGTGGTGAATCTGTGGAATTCTTTGCCACTGACACGTGGAAGCCACGTCAGTCGATATATTAAAGGCAGCGATAGATAGATTCTTGATTAGCGCGGGGTTCAACCATGATTGAATGGTGGAGTAGACTTGATGGGTCGAATGGCCTAATTCTGCTCCTATCACATGTGATCTGCAGTTCCTTTGGAAACATTTAGTTTTGGCACAGACACTGTAGGGCCAAAGGACCTCTTCTTGTGCTGTGCTGTTCTATGTAATTTTGTGGTGGAATACAAGAGCTGAGGTTGAAAACTGACAATGTATCGTTTGTTCGTGTACAACCGTGGCGTGATCAACCAGTTAAGACTATTTTATTATTGTGCATCTTCAGTCCTACATACGAGACCAGGATGGGACAGTTAATTTCCTTCCCGAGAGGACATTAATGAACCTGTTAAGTCCTTACATCAGTCCGACAGCTTCAAGGTCACTTTATCTGATACCAGCACTTCCTTTATTAAACTGCATTCACAGTTTCAAGCTGCCCGAGAGGGATTTAAACTCACACCCTCTGGAGCGTCAGTCAAGCTTTCAGAGTTAATTGTACACAAATATTATGCACACAAATGCTAACGTGCAAAGAAATATAATGCAATTTCATTAAAAAGCAACACTCCAATTTAAAAAATAATAATTTAGTCCCCAGTCCCTATGATTTAGGCCCAGTTCTATATCTCTTGGTAACTTAAAATATGAGGTTTAATTTTAGTTTAGAGATACAGCGTGGAAACAGGCCCTTTGGCCCATCGAGTCCACGCCAACTAGCAACCCCCGTATGCCAGCACAACCCTGCACACTAGGGACAATTTACCGAGGCCAATTAACCTACAAACCTACAGGTCTGAGGAAGGGTCTCGATCCGAAACGTCACCCATTCCTTCTCCCCAGAGATGCTACCTGTCCTGCTGAGTTACTCCAGCATTTTGTGTCTATCGTTGGTTTAAACCAGCACCTGCAGTCCCTTCATGCAGAGCCTATAAACCTGTATGGGAGGAAACAGGAGCATCAGGAGAAAATGAACATGGTCACGGGAAGCATGTACAAACTCCATTTAGTCAGCACCTATAGTCAGGATCTAACCCCAGTGTCTGGCGCTGTCAGACAGCAACTCTACAACTCTACCCCTATACCGCCACAGAGGTGGCACAGTCCTATCCAACACACTTCTCCTAATGCTAGAGAAAGTATCTCCATCCTCTGGAAGGAAGACTATTCAAAATGGCTCAAAATGTGCTCTCATTGTTGCAAGCTGAGAATGTTCGTAACCAAAGCACACGTCAAAGCAGCACGGGATTTCTGTGCCATCCATTTCTGCAACATCCAGTCAAACATGTATGAATCAGACATGTTTTCTCTCTTCCACCTCTGTTAAGGGTTGGAGAGCTTCACAATTTCAAACCATCGGTTCCTCTAAATTATAATTAACTGATCCAGATCTACTGCATTGAATGAGTTGTTCCAGGCAACAGAGCTGCTGAGCAATATTATACACAAAGAGATTTCTATGAAATGTTATAGATTTAATTTATTCCTAGGGTTGAAGCAACAATCCCTTTTCCAATAACCCTTGCTGCAATCTTCAAAATATTAGCAAAAGAAATGTCAAAACGAATTGCATTTAAAGCAACAGGGGTGTTCGGTTCAAGAAATCACCCCCCCCCCAAAAGGCAGTGGGATTACAATATGGAGGCAACCCATGCGTGGTAAACCCATAGGTAAGCCAGGGTGGGACTATTCCTTGGAGCACAGGATGATGAGGGGTGATCTAATAGAGGTGTATAAAATCATGTGAGGAATAGATCGGGTAGATGCACAGAGTCCCTTGCCCAGAGTAGGAGAATCGATGACCAGAGGACATACAGTAGGTTTAAGGTGAAGGGGAAAAGCTTTTATAGGAAACTGAGGGGTAACCTTTTCGCACAAAAGGTAGTTGAGGCTGGGACTATCCAAACATTCAAGAAACAGTTAGACAGGTACATGGATAGTAGACAAAAGTGCTGGAGAATCTCAGCACGTGCGGCAGCATCTATGGAGCGAAGGATGGGACAGATTATGGATAGGACAGGATAGGATAGGTTTGGAGTGATATGGGCCAAATGCAGGCAGGTGGACCTAGTGTAGCTGGGACATATTGGCCGTTGTGGACTAGTTGGGCCAAAGGGCCTGTTTCCATACTGTACGACACTGTGACTATACGTGCCACTTCAGAGCTCCGAGTAAAAGCAAAACCAGCTGTGCGGATTCTGTAGAGAATTTGGAAAGCCAAACAGCTAACTCCATTTGGTCTCATTATTTCCCTGCCAATTCAATTTTAATAAACTGCTTGATCTTTCATTCAACGATATTCTTTTTTGTGTCCACTTTTTCATATTTCCAATCTGAGGTAAACAATGTTTAGATACATCAGCAAAGTTTACTAGTGGAAGAGCTGCTTCCAAAATCATGCATCGTCCAGAAATCTGTGGGTCATTAGTAAAACTACATATAAACTGTCAGACAGGCCCAGATACCATCCGGTCATTAATTCCACCCAAATGTATGTCTGAGAATGGTCCTGACACAAAACGTCGTCTGCGCATTTCTTGCACTGATGATATCCGACAGCACTTTTTTTTTGCTCATTCATTCCACCCATCTATTCCAACATTGTCCCTCTCTTATTAACTTTTCCCACATTGCAACCTCCTTGCCTTGTCCTCATGAATAATCCTCTTATGTGATAAACACTGCTTCAAATACTCCAGAGAACTGTAATTCCCCACATTCAAGAATCTCCGCGTACAGATAGACATTGTCAGATATATATGCACCAACATTTATCGTTGACGCTGAAGGAGTGTTCCGACCCGAAAGGTCACCTGTTCCTTTTCTCCAGAGATGCTGCCTGGCCCGCTGAGTTACTCCAACATTCTGTATCTATCTTCGGGGTAAACCAGCAACTGCAGTTCTGTCCTACACAGGAATCCTATCAAACCCTGGCATTTATAGAGCTGCTTCCCTCTCCTTTGCAGAGTTGAGTGACCCAGCTACACAACTTTCCCCAATAGCTCAATCTTCTCAATTGGAACAAAATTAAATGGAATCTATATCCCAAGTCATTTGGCCAATACATCAACACAGTTTGCAAGACTAAGCAACATCGTAAAGCTGGGACATCATTTCCTAATGAAATCCCACCCATCAATAAACTAGATTGACTATTTCCATGTTCAATTCACATTAGTGCACCTAACATTCTCCCCCACATCAGTCAGGCACCAAGTGACCTGGGCACAAGCCAATAATTGGCTCACTGTGCATAACAAACATTACCACAGTGATCCAGAATGACGGTGATAAAATAACACAACAGTTCAGCAAGGATATGTTACACGGACAATGCATACATTTGTAGATCAGAATTCCAGATCAAAAATGGCATTTAAACCAATTAAAGTAGAAAAACTCCATCACCAACCACTGTGACAATTCACCCCACGGGTCACATAACCACCTCATTTGGGGAGAATCCTGAAGAGAGGCTCCCATTGTTAAAGATTGAATTTTAACGGCAATTTACTGAGTTGCAGATAATAATCAATCTCAAAGATTGTCAGCCAAGACTGAGCAAAACAGAAACATTTGACATTTACTAGCTGTTCATATAGTATTTAATGGAAGTACAAAGCAGCATTTTTTTTACGTGGCTGAAAGATTTAGAGACCAAGTTAATCCTGTCTTAAATTCCTATTTTACCAGAGTCATAGAGTCATACAGCCTTTCGGCCCAACTTGCTCACACCGGCCAACATATCCCAGCTACACTAGTCCCACCTGCCTGTGCTTGGTCCCTATCACAGTAAACCTGTCCTATGCACGTACCTGTCCAACTGTTTCTTAAACATTGGTATAGGCCCAGCCTCAACTACCTCCTCTGGCAGCTTGTTCCATTCACCCACCACCCTTTCAGTGAAAAGGTTACCCCTCAGATTCCTATTAAATCTTTTCCCCTCCACCTTAAACCTATGTCCTCGATTCACCTACTCTGGGTAAGGGATTCTGTACATCTACCCGATTTACTCCCCTCATGATGTTATACACCTCTATAAGATCACCCCTCATCCACCTGCGCTCCAAGGAATAGAGTCCCAGCATACGCAACCTCTCCCTATAGGTCAGACCATCTAGCCCTGGCAACATCCTCGTTAATCTTCTCTGTACCCTTTCCACTTTGTTTTAAGGGCCTGTCCCACTTGGCCTTCATTCACGCGCCATTTACGCGACCTGCTAGCGTGTCGGTAGCGCGGGATAGGTGCATGGAGTGGTGTGGAGGAGTGCGGAGTGGCGTGGAGGAGTGTGGACTTCGTCCTGCACTAAATCTTCACGCGCCACCGGCCTGTCGAGTAACTGGCAGCCAAAGTGGGACAGGCCCAAGACCCTGGCGCGGCGTAACGTCTCACCTTCAACAGCAGCAGCAGCAGGCAAACGATCGCCGAGCTCGGCCTGGGGCTCACGGCCATTGCGGATCCGGATCCGCCTCCACTTCTAACTCCTAGAGCGGGCGAAGACGATTGGAGATAGACACAAAATGCTGGAGTAACTCAGCGGGACCGGCGGCATCTCTGGAGAGAAGCAATGGTTGACGTTTCGGGTCGAGATCCTTCTTCAGTATGATGAAGAGTTTCGACCCGAAACATCATCCATTCCTTCTCTCCAGAGATGCTGCCGGTCCCGCTGAGCTACTCCAGCATTTTGTGTCTATCTTCAAATGACATCAAGTGGTCCAGATGGCTGTGCGGATGAATGATGACTCGCGCGTCAGTCACTACCGGCCTGTCGCGTAAATGACGGCCAAGTGGGACAGGCCCTTTAGTTTACAGATACTGCACGGAAATAGGCCCTTTGATATTGTATCAAATAAATGAGTTTAATATCTCAGCTAAAATATGGAAGAAGAATGTTAGGCCAATGTGCTAAAATTTTCACATAGAAACATAGAAATTAGGTGCAGGAGTAGGCCATTCGGCCCTTCGAGCTTGCACCGCCATTCAATATGATCATGGCTGATCATCCAACTTAGTATCCCGTACCTGCCTTCTCTCCATACCCTCTGATCCCCTTAGCCACAAGGGCCACATCTAACTCCCTCTTAAATATAGCCAATGAACTGGCCTCAACTACCCTCTGTGGCAGAGAATTCCAGAGACTCACCACTCTCTGTGTGAAAAAAGTATTTCGCATCTCGGTCCTAAAGGATTTCACACAAGATTTTCCTGCATCGTAATTTCAAGTTCTGGAGCCTCAACACAGTAGACAAAATGTAATGCCCAGGAAATTCCATTGTTAACATCTATGAAGAGCAATTTAAGCTGCTCGGTCAGTTTGCCAATATAGTTCCAGATTTTCCAACTGCTTGATGTACATATTCACAGAAGCTGTTGATCCAACCCACAGCAAATGAGTTGCACAAACTTCATCCCACCCTACCTGGCGGCACAGTGGCGCAGCGGAAGAGTTGCTGCCTTACAGCGCCGTGGACCCGGGTTCCATACTGGTCAAGGGTGCTGGTTGCACTGAGTTTGGACGTTTTACCCGTGACCTGCGTGGGCTTTCTCCGGGTGCTCTGGTTTCCTCCCACGCTCCAAAGACGTACAGGTTTATAGGTTCATTGGCTTGGTGTAATTGTAAATTGTCCCTATTGCTGGTTGGCGTGGCTCGGTGGACCAAAGGGCCTGTTTCAGCGCTGTGTCTCTAAACTAAACCCTAGTCCCACTGGAAACATGGTTTGCCCATAGTTGTGTGCCATCGAAATTGGATGTTAAGAGAATAACATTGGCAGAAATATCAGAGGACCATCAACAGCAGCATTATCGTTGCAATGTACTAACGCCAGCTGAGAATTAAATATATTTTGAAGAAAGGATCAATTAAATGTCACTAATCCTGCAAATAATGAGCCAAATGTACTGGAGTAAACAGATTTCAGAATGTTTTTGAACACTAAATGATACCGCACAATAACAGGTCTTTTGGCCCACAATGTCTGTGACAAATACCATGCCAAGACTTCACTTATCTACATGTACATAATCCATGCCCCCCCCCATACCCAGCATATCCACCCATATACCTATCCAAAAGTATTTGATATGGCATTAACTCATCTGTATCAACCACCATCATATTAAATTTTTACTAAATGGCCTTCCATGCATTGGGAAACATTTGTTATCCAACATTACGTTCACCAGTGTTTTTCTTTTTCCACTTTAGTTTTTATTGCTTTTATGTATACACAAATAAAACACAAATATATCAACGAAACATACAACAATGCAGTGAAACGTACAACAGTGTAGCGGGGAGTTCCGTTTATAATTAATGATGCAGTATACAGAACTATTTTCATATTAAAACATTTTCCAATAACTTACATTATTGTCAATATAATTATACAGTGTTGATTTCTATACCTAATCCATTTTTCACGTTTTCTATTAAACTCGTCTTCTTTCACTCTTGGAGAATATGTCATTTTCTCCATGACAAATATTTCCTGTACCACCACCATATTAAATATTTACTAAATGGCCCTCCATGCATTGGGAAACATTTGTTATCCAACATTACGTTCACCAGTGTTTTTCATTATTCTTGGTTTCATTTGCATTCAATATGAAGAACCTCTCGTGTATTTGCTCCAAGTTGTTTTGGACTTCCTTTTGCTGAGTGTGCATGGTAGTCCTAAAATCAGCTGTGAACAGTTGACCACAGACCATCAATAAAGCTCATAAGTGATAGGAGGAGAATTAGGCCATTCTGCCCCTCAAGTCCACTCTGCCATTCAATCATGGCGGATCTATCTCACCCTATTAACCCCATTCTCCTGCCTTCTCCCCATAGCCTGTACTAATCAAGAATCTATCTATCTCTGCCTTAATAATATCCATTGAGCATCCTTCAGATCAATGGGACACCACAACTGAATACAAAGAGGTCCCAGTGGACCTTTTAAGTGTTCACAATCTCTGCATTGCTAGTTCAACATTGCTCCCAACCGCACTTCAGAGGCCAAAATCCTTCATTCCCCAAGTCCTTCATTTACTGATGGCAAGTGTTTCAAGTATGTCATCATGGGTTGTTAGTGATTGAAAAACTCAACCTAAACCTCTATTGATCATGTTAAGATAATCTGTGCATGTTAATAAATTATCTGAACCATTCATCAAAAGGTTGTGGCCTTTGGCAGACTTCCACTTGCATATGTTATTTTAAAGACAAGTCCCTGTCAATTCCATCTTCTGGAAGCATCATTATATGTAATATATCCTGCTAAAGACTTGATTGAGTGTACATTAATAATTGACCCAACCTTGGCCAATCTGAACCTAATTACTGTCCACGGACTAATAATTGGATTTTGATACCAACCGATCCAAATGTGAGTGAGAAGCTGAAAGGAGGAGCAGCAGATGAGACTTGCAAGGCAGCTGCGAGTGTCCTGGAGTGACTTTTTCAAATGGTGTATAAAAGATTCAAGAGAGTTTATTCTTATGTGTCCCAGATGGGACAATGAAATTCTTGTTTTGCTTCAGCAAACAGAATATAGGCATTAATACAGAACAGATCAGTGTGTCCATATACCATTGTATAAATATATACACACATGAATAAATAAAACAGATTAAGTGCAAATAAACAGATAATGGGCTATTAATGTTCAGAGTTTTGTTTGAATTCAATAGCCTGATGGCTGTGGGGAAGAGGCTGTTTCTGAACCTGGACGTTGCAGTCTTCAGGCTCCTGATGTCTCCTCGGGGAGATGAGTGTGTGGCCAGGATGGTGTGGGTCCTAGATGATGCTGCCAGCCTTTTTGAGGCAGCGACTGCGATAGATCCCCTCGATGGTGGGGAGGTCAGAGCCGATGATGGACTGGGCAGTGTTCACTACTTTTTGTTGTCTTCTCCGTTCCTGGGCGCTCAAGTTGCCGAACTAAGCCACGATGCAACCGGTCAGCATGCTCTCTATTGTGCAGCCGTAGACGTTAGAGAGAGTCCTCCTTGACATACCGACTCTCAGTAATCATCTCAGGAAGTAGAGGCACTGATGTGCTTTCTTTATGATTGCATCATTGTTCTCGGACCAGGAGAGATCTTCAGAGATGTGCACGCCCAGGAATTTGAAGCTCTTGACCCTTTCCACCATCGACCGATTGATATAAATGTGACTGTGGGTCCCCATCCTACCTCTTCCAAAGTCCACAATCAAAAGGAAGGCAAACACATCGTGGAGGGGCCTATTGGCAGCAGCCATTTTAGTGTGTTGTGTTCAGTCTGTGAATAAGGTGAGGTGCTGGGTTAGAGGATAAGTGTTGAGGCTTGTGAAGCTTCGGTGAGGAGGCTGAGCAGAGGGTGATGGCAAGATAAGGTAATATATTTTATCTTGTGACTCCTTTTTAATCTTAGTGCAGTAGGGATGGAATTGTGGCACAGGTATGCTACACTTGCCCAACTCCTCAGGTGTAGACTTGGAGGAGTTGGGCAAGGTCCTCAATTAATATTTCTCCTCTATGTTTACCGTAGAGGAAAACAAAGATTAGGGAACTTAGGAAAGTTAATGGCAAACCCATGAGGACACTTATGGTGCTGCTGAATGTCCCAAGATGCATGAAGTAGCTAAATCTCTCAGGCCTGATCAGATGTATCCAAGGACGTGGTGGGAAGCTAGAGAACAAATTGCAGGAGTCCTGGCTGAGATAATGCATCATCATTCGCCACAGGAGAGGTGCTGGAAGACTGGAGGGTGGCTGATGTTGGGCCTCCATTTATGGGCTGCAAACAAAAACCTGTGAACAATCGACGTGTAAGCCTAACATCCGTGATAGATAAGTTCATAAAGAAGATTGTGAAGGACAAGATATACATGCAATTGGATAAACAAAGGTTGATTTGGAACTGTCAGCATAGTTTTGTTTGTGGGGATCATGTCTCACAAATCTGAGGGTTTTTTTGAAGAGTAAATGGAGTAGGTTGATGAGGTGAGGGCATAGACACAGTCTATGTGGACTTAACCAAGGCTTTTGTAATGATTCAGCATGGTTGGCTGCTCTGAAAGATTAGATTGCTATCTAATGGGATCCAGCGAGAGCTAGTTACTGGATAGAGAATTGGCTTCACGGTAGGATGCAGAGGGTGGTGAAAGGGTGTGTTTTTCAGACTGGAGGCCTGTGACTGGTGGTGTGCCACAAGGATCGATGTTGGACCAATTGCTGTTAGTCATTATATTGACGATTTGAAGGAGAATATGCATTCCATTGTTAGCCACTTAGCAGATGGCACTAAAATAGATGGTAGTGTAGGCAGTTTGAAGGTGCTTTAGGGGAGTCATACAGAACAGAAAGAGACCCTTCCACCCAACTTGGCAATGCCAACCAAGATGCCCCATCTGCACTAGACCTGCTCCATCATTCATCATCCATCTAAAAGCAAGATAAATATGCAGGATATTTTCATCGCTTTCATATGTTCCCTTATGTCTCTCCCCCTCCCTGCCCACTTACAGCCCTCAATAAAATTTCAATCAAGTGATCTAAACAGCACATTACGTATCCGGGTCCTATGACCTATCCACCCCTCCCTCACCTCCCCTACAAGTTTACGCCAGCTTGCTTCCTCGACCAGTTCTGATGAAGGACGTTTGACCTGAAATATTACTGTTTCATTTCCAACAGTGGCTGCCTGACCAGCCATTTTTTGTTTTTACTTCTTTAATTAAACCTTGCAGGAGGGATTTCAATGTCAAACACCAAGCGTGCCCCTGGAAACAACATCATAAATTAATCTGGCTAAGTCATTAAGGCTTCAGATACTATTCCGCTTGACAGTGTAAGCGTAAACATCTATATGAAGCAAAACTATTTGCTCTCATTCTCACCAATCCATCATCACAGAGGCATGCAAAATGACAAGTTCTAATGAAATGATCAACAGACATCCCTTGTGAAAACTTCATCTCACCTTGTTCTGTATCAATGCCGACAGTGGTTCGCTCGTTCATGTGACGCATCGCTTCCTCTGAATAAGAAAATTCTCGGCTCATCCACATCCAGAAATAATGTGGCATTTTATCAAAGTTCAGAGGGAATATAACATTTTTGAAGATGCTTTGGAGTCATAGTCTTACAGAACATAAACAGGCCCTTCAGCCCAATTTGCCATGCCAACCAAGATGCCCCACCCACACTATTCCCACCTGTCCCATATCCCTCTAAACCTTTCCAATCCATGTACCTGTCCAAACGCTTTTTAAGTGTTGTTATCGTGCATGCCTCAACTCTCTGCTCTGGCAGCTCGTTCCATTTACCCACCACCCACTGGTGAAAAAGTTGTCCCTCAATTTCCAATTAAATATGTTCCCTCTCACCTATGTCCGCTGGTTCTTGATTTCCTCTGCTCTGGGTAAAAGACTGTGCATTTACCCAATCTATTCGCCTCATTATCTTATACAGCTTCTGCGCTCCAAGGAATAAAGTCCTAGCCTGCCCAACCTCTCAATATAGCTCAGGCCCTCAAGTCCTGGCAACATCCTCTTAAATCTTCTCCGCAGGATTTCCAGCTTAAAGCTTTTGGTTACATTTATAAACCTAATGCAGTCAGGTGGTAAAATGAGTGTAAAAGGACAAAAATGTTGGCATGCAAGTCGTGGGCCAAAACACCTGTACCTGCTGTGCGCACCTGACTGCAAATGCAATTTCATAATCCGTTCGTAACTGTGCCTTCAGGTGGAGGCGCATGATCCTGTGGTACTTTCATGGCAAGCAACACTGAAGTTACCCTTGGGGCAGCACAGTGGCACAACAGTAGAGTTGCTGCCCGACAGCGCCAGAGACACGGAATGTTCGATCCTGACTACGGTTGCCGTCTGTATGGAGTTTGTAAGTTCTCCCAGTGAAGTGTGGGTTTTCTCCGGGTGCCCCGGTTCTCTCAGACACTCCAAAGACATGCAGGTTAGTAGGTCACACAAAAAGCTGGAGAAACTCAGAAGTTTCTCCAGCTTTTTGTGTAACCCTCAATTCTCCAGCATCTGCAGTTCCTTCTTTAACAGGTTAGTAGGTCAATTGGCTTTGGAAAAATTGTAAATTGTTCCTAGAGCACAGAGTAGTACTTGTGTATATTATCGCTCATCGGCATAGACTCGGTGGACCGAAGGCCCTGCCTCCGCGCTGTATCTCCAAAGTCTAAAAGTGTCCCAGTTTATCCTTCACTTAGCGTCATTAAAGCATAATAATATATGATTACTTTCACATTGTGTTTGCAAGAAACTTCACAATAGTGGCTACCACATTATCATGACATATTTAATGGTGCTTTATAGCCTCCTGAAAGAGGCTTAAAAGCTGTAATATAAATGCATACGTTTCTTTTCACACCAAAGCTTCTCCATTATGCTGTATGAAGCTACCAGTGTGTTAAATGGGATAAATTCAATCAATCAAACAAACATTATTGTCATTTAGAAATACATCGATATATGCAATTCCAAACGAAAGTCCGTTGCATTTGGCTCCCCGTGCAACACGATAATAAACAGAAGGATAATACAAATTACATCGTTATAATAATTCATACAAATTATAGCTGATCGAGTGAACCCTGGACACAACACACTATAGTTAATCAGCAACAGAGTAATGATGTTGCACCACCATCTGAATTCTCTCAGGCCAGCACATGGCTCAGTCTATTGCTCCTATTAAGTCAGAGATGGTGTAATGAAGGATGTTGGAAACATGCTAGAAGCAACAGCGGGCATATCCCAAACTAACAATACCAACCACGTTAATGTACAATTTTTTTTCTTTTTCTTTTCACTGTCTGTAGAATACATCATTGTATGTATAATTTATGTTTTGGGTGTTGTCTTAGTACATGCCTGTGATGGTGCTGCAAGCAAGATTTTCATTGGACCTGCATCGCACAATGCCTGTGCGTACAACAATAAACTTAATTTTATAAACAAATATGCAAAAGGGATGGCTAAGAGAATGTACATTCTCAACTCATCTGTGGTTATTTTTTTTAAATGTGAGTCTTAAAACGACATCATGATCCCAATGACCAACAAGCTTTGCTCTATCGCACAGCAGGCCGTGGAGACCGTCGTTAGGTATTTTTAAAGCAGAGATTGATAGGTTCTTGATTGGAAAGGTTACAGGGAGAAGGCAGGGGAGCAGGGTTGAGATGGAAAAATAGATCAGCCAAGATCAAATGATGGAGCAGTCAATAAGCAAATTGGCCTCATTCTGCCTGCATGTATTACGATCTTATGATCCCAAAGTGTCAATGATCCAGAACCTCCTGACAGCTATCCAGCATTCATAAACTGCCCTTGTCTGGCCCCTCAACTTCACACCAGCCAACATCCAACATTCCACGATTTATTTTCATGGAGTTGCCAACCAACATTTAGAAGATCATTTGGTTACTATTAACATGGAACCCCATCACACCATCCATCATGTCTCTTTCAGCTCTCAAGAGCTTTCCATTCCTCAAGTTATTTGTCCCCAACCTAATCGCGCATCATCAGCAACTGATTCTTCTGCCACCCAACTTGCACTACAGGTCGTCATTGACTGAGGCCAATAAACCTACCAGTACTTCTTTGGGAATGTGGGAGAAAATTGGAGCACCTGGAAGGAACCCATGCCATCAAAAGAAGGACATGCAAACGTAGAGCCAGCAAGATTAGAATTGAATCGAAGACTACCATGCTATCTACAATACTATTGTGCATCCTTTAAGTTTCGATTTTGTTTTTTAATTTTGATGAATATTAATCTTTTTAGTTAGCCTCATGTTTTCTTTTTAGTTTGTTTTTCTGGAATGCCGGAGGTTGAGAGGAGACCTGACAGATAGATAGGGTAGACGGGTAGATAGGGTAGACAGACAGATCCTTTCTCCCAGGGTTGAAATGTCAAAGACTAGAGGAGAGAGGGGAAATGTTTGAAGGGGATGTGCAGGGCAGGTTTTTAAATATACAGAGGATGATGGGTTAGTGGATCGCACTGCCGGTGGTGGCAATGTAGGCAGATACAAAAGTAGTGTTAAAGAGGCTTTTAGATGGGCATGTGGAAATACTGGGATTGGAGGGGTATTGATCACGGCAGAGGTGATTAGTTTACCTTGGCACCATGCCCAGCACAGACACTGTGCTGTACTTTTCTATGTTTTTGAACACAGTCTCCTAACATCTCCGATCAAAGACATTTTGGATCTCGGTGTACGATGTCTTGGCTCATGTCACCTGCAACGTAGTTGTCCCTAACGGCCACTGCACTGCCGGCCCACTGTGCCTACAACAGATTGGGAATTACGTGGCTGGGAAAAAAATACAAGTGCAGTCAAAAGGATTGCACAGGTGGTGATAGAGAATTCAAATTCAGTGCAAGCTGGCTCAAGATTTATGGCTTATTTCCACACTTCCGTAATAATCGCCTGAAGGCGTGAACAAACTTCAGAAGGTAGATACAAAATGGTGGATTAACTCAGCGGGACAGGCAGCATCTCTGGAGAGAAGAAATGGGTGACGTTTCACATCGAGACCCTTCTTCAGACTGAGCTTTCAGGTTGAGACCCTTCTTCAGACTGAGCAGAAGGGTCTTGACCCAAAACGTCACCAATTCCTTCTCTCCATAGATGCCCGCTGCCTGTCCCACTGAGCTACTCCAGCATTTTGTATTTACCTTCGATTTAAACCAGCATCTGCAGTTCTTTCCTTAACAAACTTCAGAATATTTACTTAGCCCTGACGGGCCTTCCCTTTCCTGAAAATAAAACAAATTGAATTACCTATCTGAATCAATGCTAGCAGATTTCAATGCCAACATTTTGTCAGAGGATTACGTTAGGAGAGACACAAAGTGCTGGAGTAACTCAGCAGGTCAGGCAGCATCTCTGGAGAACATGGATAGGTGACGATTTGGGTCAGGACCCTTCTTCAGGCTTTTGATGGAATTTAATTTAACTTACCGCAGGTGATTGCAGAAACTGATCAGCCACCGTGTACAAACCTCTCCCATTTTTATATTTGTATTAATTTAAATAGAAATGTTAAATTGTTAGATATAAGAGGTTGGTCAATCATCACTGCTCATTTCACATTGATATCCTAGAGAAGTCAAGAACATATGAACTTATAACAACAGCACGGTAGCACAGCAGTAGAGTTGCTGCCTTACAGCGATAGAGACCCGGGTTCGATCCTGACTACTGGTCTATATGGTTTGTACATTCTCCCTGTGACCGTATGGGTTTTCCCCGGGTCCTCCAGTTTCCTTCCACACTCCAAAGACGTGTAGATTTGTAGGTTAACTGGACTTTGGTAAAACATTTAAATTGTCCCTAGTGTGTGTAGGATAGTGCTAATGTACGGGGATCACTGATCGACATAAACAGAGTGGTCCGAAGGGCTTGTTTATGCACTGTATCTCTAAACTGTAGAGCTGAAGAAATGATAACAGAATCCCAATCCCCTTCTGAATTAAATGGTATCCTCAGCTAACTTCCTTAAGAGTTCTACGAGTGTTGAGAAAAATAATGCTCCTTCGCACTACCATTTGGCATGGAGGTGGACCATCTGAACCCTGTTTACAATACCCTCACCCCAGATATTTCCCAAGGACACAAGCGAACGCCACGCGCTGTAATGGCCCTGTCCCACGGTACGAGTTCATTCCAAGAGTTCTTCCGTGTTTGCCCTGATTCAAACTCGGAGATTTACAGTAAATCGGCGGTACTCAGGGCTCTCATGGATATTTTTCAACATGTTGAAAAATCTTCACAAGTCTTCCCGTGCTTACCTGCCGTTAGCGAGTCCTCCCGAGTACATGCCGTTAGCGTTACGAGCCACTAAGAGACGTCCCCGAGCTCCGACGTACCCGCTACGTTAATTCTGCGTGCTTACCACGAGTTTGATTTTTTTTAAACTCGGGAGAGCTCTTGAAATGAAGAGGATGGTACTAATTGTATCCAGGAAATGTTTGTTCAATTTTTAAGAACTGAATTCCACGATCCCTCAATCCCTGTCCCCTGAGCCCCAGCTGCAACCGTTTCTCTCCTTGCCCTCCCCATCCACCTCCTTTCCTTCCTCGGGCTACATAATTCGCAGCTCTTCAATCCTTTTGTCTCACACCTGTCTTTTCATCTCTGCCCTTTGTCTACCCATCAGAAACCCTCCTCACCTGGATAGACCCATTACCTACCAGGCATTATCCCACCCCTCCTCTCTTCCAGCTTTCTTTCTCTCCTACCCCCTCTCCCCCCCCCCCCCCCCCCCCACCCCCACCCACATCTTTAGGGCGGCACGGTAGCGCAGCAGCAGAGTAGCTGCCTTTCAGCGTCGGAGACCCTGGTTCGATCCCGACCACAGGTGCTATCTGTACGGAGTTTGTACGTTCTCCACGTGACAGCGTGGGCTTTATCTTCCGTTTCCTCCCACACTCCAAAGACGTACACGTTTGTGGTTAATTGGCTTGGTAAAATTGTAAATTGTCCCTAGTGTGTGTACGATAGTGTTAGTGTGCGGGGATCGCTGGTCGGCACGGACTCGGTGGGTCGAAGGGGCTGTTTCCGCGCTGTATCTCTAAACTAAACTTTACAATCAGGCCAAAGAAGAGACCCGACCTGAAACGTCACCGATCCATGTTTTCCAGGGTCGCTGCCTGACCCACTGACCAGGAGGTTAAACCAGGTCGAATTCACAGGCCGGGGAGCCGCAGTATCCCGGCCCCCCACACACGGTGCGCCAGTGACGGGCCCGGAAGCACGCCACATGGCCGCAGCTCATCATGAAATCTGCTGGAAGCAGTCATGACTACGGGTGCTTGTCTGATCGGAGTTTGTTCATTCTCCCCGTGACCTGCTTTGGTTTCCTCACAGACTCAAAAGACAAACAGGTTTGTAGGTTAATTGGCTTGGTAAAATTGTAAATTGTCCCTGGTTTGTGTAGGATAGTCTTAGTGTGCGAGGATCGCTGGTGGGCTAAAGGGTCTGTTTCCGTGCTATATCTCCATCTCTAAGCTAAACAAAAGATCCTCTTGTGGAACAAAACGCAGAGTCAACACGTTCGGCCACCTTCTTGCAATTTCCAAGTTGCTCCTGCAATTTCCAAGTTCCTTTTCTTGCCTTTTTGTCCACCTACTTTGTTTTGATAACAAACTTGCCAGGTGTTTTCTTGAGAGAGCTAAATCTGTGTATTTGCTGGAGATATGGAAATCATCATGTGTCTCAGAAGCATTTCCAATTAAAAAATTTCTAATTTATATCTATCATCAAAACAGAGGATAATGAGGTTTCAGACAAGCTGGAAATTATGTTGAACCTCCAAAGGGCAAGTACTTTCAAGATCAAAATTTATTTCTTCCCTTTCAGATCTTGTTTAATAAATGCAAATCCGCAGTATTTTCTCTGATGTGAAAATATATGGACAAGAGGTACTTCAACATACCACAGAAATTGAGGTCTCTAGTGCATTTAAAAAAAAATGCGAGTCACTGGGTTTGCGTTTGCCACTTTGTCGTTCATCGAATAGAACACTGCTTTTCCTGTGCTTACCCACAAGAATTGCCCACTTGAAGTGCGACCTTCAACCTGCCTTTCGCACTTGCTGCAAAACAAGGAGCAAAAATCTGCAGCAACTTGGCAAAGAGGATGAATTAGAGGATTCCCAGTGGAGCAATGATTGTTTTGTCCAAAACCTCTGCCAAACTAATTTTCTGAGCTCTTCTTTTATCACAAGCGCCACTCACTAAAAGGCATGCAATTTGGTGCAAAATGCTGAGATTACTGGCCCCTGCTAGAATCTTGGAACGTGCTAGGACGTTAAGCCATTTATGGCCAATCATGGACCTTAAATGTTGCGTGAGGTACTTACCAACATTCAAGAGTGCCATGAACCCTCAATATATTTTTCCTCACCTCCATGGCTGCCTCTTGTACTTTTATTGCCATCTAGTGCGTTTTAAAGAGCCGGCTCACTTCCATATGGTCAACATGACTTTGACAACATTACCAAAGTTGCAAGCACTGCAGGAAGCTGCTATTACTGATTGTATGCCTCGCTGTCACCTTCCCCCTCAGATAACAATGTACCATTCTACATTTTGAGCCCCATATCTGAGGAAGGATGTGCTGGCTCTGGAGAGGGTCCAGAGGACGTTTACAAGAGTGAACAACATCTGCAGTGAATGTAAAATAATCTAAACTCAGTCATTATTTACAAGAATGAATCCAGGAATGAATGTGTTAGCATATGATGAGCGTTTGACAGCACTAGGCCTGTACTCGCTGGAGTTTAGAAGAACGAGGGGGGGGGACCTCATAGAAACTTACCGAATAGTGAAAGGTTTGGATAGAATGGTTGTGGAGAGGATGTTTCCACTAGTGGGAGAGTTTAGGACTAGAGGTCATAGCCTCAGAATTAAAGGACGTTCCTTTAGGAAGGAGATGTGGGAGGAATTTCTTTAGTCAGAGGGTGGTGAATCTGTGGAATCCATTGCCACAGACGGCTGTGGAGGCCGTCAATGGATATTTTTGTATGTTCTGCACTGTCTGAAGAAAGGTCGTGACCCAAAACGTCACATATTCCTTCTCTCCAGAGATGCTGCCTGCCTCGCTGAGTTACTCCAGCGAGGCATTTTGTTTCCATCTTCGGTGTAAACCAGCATCTGCAGTTCCTTCCTATACAAGTACAAGTAAATGTGCTCAGGAAGCAGAATCAAGCCATGCCTTACTTTTTTTTTTTAACAACAGCTGCAGTGAATGTAGAAGAATCTAAACTCGGTCATTATTGAACACAAAGCAGAAAAAAGGCTTTTTTTAAGTTCCTAACTAAGGGACGGCAGAGTTGTTGGTTATCTGTGATCGCCACTTTGAAGTGTGTATGTTGTAGGTACTTGTATTTCAAACAGGATGTTGAACATCTAAGCAGATTATTTTTGGTATGATCTTTCTCAGTAGGATTTTAGAACAGTTTGAAGTCGAATGACCAACCGCTCATCTATAAATCAAAAGCAAGGAATTGAAAGTCAATAGAATATTCAAGGTACAAATTGCCAGTAATATAATTTAAAACTTCTGAATCAGTTGTTGAGAGTCAGAGTGGTACAGCATGGAAACAGGCCCTTCGGACCAACTCATTCATGCCAGCCATGTTTTATAACTCTGCGTGACGCATTTTCGTGCATTTATCTCATAAATCTCTCTGCACCTTTTCTATCCATGTACATACCTGAACATCCATCACATATTGGCATTGGATCTGCATCTACAGCTTCCTCTGGCAACTTGTTCCAAACACATACGACCTTGTGTGTGAAGATATTTCTCCTCAGGCCTCAAATATTTACCCTCTCACCTTAAACCAATGTCCTCTAGTTCCGGACCCCTCTATTCTGTGACCATGTAATAGGAAATATATTGTCAAGCTTGGAAGGGGTTCAGAGGAGTTTTACAAGGATGTTGCCAAGACTAGAGGGTCTGAGCTATAGGGAGAGGTTGAGTAGGCTGGGTCTCTATTCCTTGGAGCACAGGAGAATGAGGAGTGGTCTCATAGAAATGTATGAAATCATGAGGGGAATAAATCGGGTAGATGCACAGAATCTCCTTCCCAAAGTAGGGAAATCAAGGACCAGAAGACATAGGTTCATGGGGGAAAGATTGAGTAGGAATCTGAGGGGTACATTTTTCACACAAAGGGTGGTGGGTGTATGGAACAAGCTGCCAGAGGAGGTAGTTGAGGTTCGGACTGTCCCAATGTTTAAGAAACAGTTAGACAGGTACATGGATAGGACGAGTTTGGAGGGATATGGACCAAATGCAGGCAGGTTGGACGAGTGCCGCTGGGACATGTTGGCTGGTGTGGGCAACTTGGGCTGAAGGGCCTGTTACCACACTATATCACACTACAAGTCTATTCATCTTATCTATACCTCTCACAATACCCCTATAAAGGTCAACCCTCCGCTTTCTATGCTCCAAGGAAAATAAGTCCCAGCCTGTCCAGCCATTCCTTACAACTTAAAACCCTTGAGTCTTGATAACATCCTTATCAATCTTTCTGCACCCTTTCCAGCTTAATGACGTATTCTCTACAGTATCCTTCCTAGGCATCAGAATTGCACACAAAACCTCAGATTTTGCCTCACCAACATCAACCTATCCGAGAAAAAACATTAACATGCTCACAAATCCTGTTTATAGAGACAGAGTCCTCCACTAAAATGACAACAATGTCTATTTCTATAATGCATTGACCATCCCAAATCATCTCAGGGTTAGCTCAAAAATCAGAAAAGCATATTGAGGCACAGAACGTCATGTTAGAGATGCTAAACAAAAGACAGGCCAACTAGGTGGTTTTAAGTTAAACCTAAGATAGGGAGTGCACAATATGGTAGGACTGAAGGAGGACATTTTCAGAACAGGAGCTGTAAAGAGAGAAAGGGAAGCGAGATATATAAGAGCAGGGAGCTTGGGAATGGGAAGTTAGAAGTTTATGAGGAATTGTAAGATTGGTCATATACAGAGATCTGAACATTAGGTGGATAGGTATATGGACGGGAAGGGAATGGAGGGGTATGGTAATGGAGTGCAGGTAAATGGGACTAGGGGAAAATAAATGTTCGGCATGGACTGGAAGGGCCGAGAGGGCCTGTTTCCGTGCTATAATTGTTATATGGTTGTTATATGGTTAGGATTAGCACATTAAACTTAAATTAAACTAGTAATGTGCCTGAAAATAGACACAAAATGCTGGAGTAACTCAGCGGGACAGGCAGCATCTCTGGATAGAAGGAATGGGTGACGTTTCGGGTCGAGGCGCTTCTTCAGACTGAGCCTTCGGGTCGAGTCCCTTCTTCAGACTGAGCCCAGACAGAGAAGGGTCTCGACCAAAAAAGTCACCCATTCCTTCCATCCAGAGATGCTGCCAGTCCCGCTGAGTTACTCCAGCATTTTCTTTCCCTCTTCGGTGTAAACCAGCATCTGCAGTTCCTTCCTACACATTTAGTATTGTACCTGGGCAGCTCAGTTTTAGTTCGAAAAGATAAAACCAAGACCAATCACCTGATCACTCAACAAAATAAAAAAAGATCGATTTAGCAATTTGTTTCGGAACATTCTGTGCTGGAGCTGCGATGTAATAAAATACATAAAGGACTCACTTATCCTTTTCTCCCCAGGAATCCATTAGTTACTGGGGCAAAGCCAACATTTTTATGCCCTATTTTAATGGTTCCAGAAGGTGATGCCGAGATCAATTCTTAAACAACTGCAATCCCTCTGATGAAGGAACTCCCTCAATGCTGGGGAGAGAGTTACTGAGTTTAGGGCCAACAATAATAAAGGAATGGCATGTGTATGAAGGAACTGCAGATGCTGGTTTAAACCAAAGATAGACACAAAATGCTGTAGTAACTCAGCAGAACAGGCAGCATCTCTGGAGGGAAGGAATGGGTGATGTTTTGCATCAATACACTTCTTCAGACTAATAAAGGAATGGTAATTATTTCCAAGTTGGGATGGTGTGCAACTTCAAGTGGAGCATATCAAGGATTCTGTTCCCATGGATCTGGTGTCCTTCATAAGATCATAGATCATAAGTGATAGTAGAATTAGGCCATTCGGCCCATTAAGCCTCCTCCGCCATACAATCATGGCCGACCTCTCTCTCCCTCCTAACCCCATTCTCCTGCCTCCTCCCCATAACCTCTGATACCCGTGTTAATCAAGAATCGATCTATCTCTGCCTTAAATATATCCACTGACTTTGCCTCTGCCTCCACAGCCTTCCGTGGAAATGAAATTCCACAGATTCACCACCCTTGTCCTTCTTGAAGTGGCAAGAACCACCTGGGGTCTTACCTTCCACGCCCCAAGGTCGGCTGTAGGAGACGATTGAAGATGGCAGGGCAAGGAAAGGGACGACGGTTCACAGGTCGACCAGATGGAGGCGACGGCTGCAACAGACCTTTATGGCCAACTGCAGCCATAGTGGTGCCGAAATCTAGTGACTCTTGGTGTCAGAGGTTACGGGGAGAAGGCAGGAGAATGGGGTTAGGAGGGAGAGATAGATCAGGCATGATTGAATGGCGGAGTGGGCTTGATGGGCCAGATGGCCTAATTCTACTCCTATTCCTTATGGCTCTTACATAGAGATTCAGCGGGCTGATTCTATTCATAATGCACTTAAGCGGGGTTTGTACTCGTGCAGAGCAATAATCTTACTGATCTGTATGGAAAAAATAATTCACTGTACCTTGGTGCACGGGATGATAAATAACCATTGAACCATTGTCCTGTTTGGTGAGAGCTGCCTCTGAACTGACTCGTACCTGCCAAGGGGTTTTGCTGGAGCTGAACTGAAGTCCCCTGGATTGTCTGTATTTCCAAATGGATGTTGCCTTCTCACACAGGTCACTGGGAATACAGCTGACAGATCACTGGTCAACTGGGCATCAATGATTCCCAAAATCGGAAATAAGTGTCACTGTAATTTACAAGACCGTGGTTACAAGCTACTTCTGTGTCAAATGACAGGATCGGCACAGCGGTAGAGTTGCTGCCTTGCAGTGCCGGAGACCCGGGTTTGTTCCTGACTGAGGGTGCTTGTCTGTATGGAGTTCGTACGTTCTCCCCATGGCCTGCGTGAGTTTTTTCTCCAGGATCTCCGGTATCCTAGCACACTCCAAAGACGTACAGGCTTGTAAGTTAATTGGCTTGATGTAATTGTAAATTGTCCCTATCGTGTGTGGGACAGTGTTAATGTGCAGAGATCGCTGATCAGTGTGGGCTCGGTGGGCCGAAGGGCCAGTTTCCACGCTGTATCTCCAAACTAAATAATATAAATTTGACCACCTACTTATAACATTGAACCAGGTTAGATTAAATAATTGGATTGATGTTACAGTAAAAAATATAATGAATTGCTTCCATCATTATGGAACACTTGAATGAAAACTAAGTGCTCATACATTTGCAATTGCTTATTGTTCATTCATATATTTTACATTAACAAATGCAGCGTTAGTGCCAAATTCCATCATTACTAAAAAGAGAAGAATTCACGAGTTGGGTATCGAATTTTTGTAGCAAATACAAGAGCGATGTTCTCCCTCCATCCATGCATCCAGCACTCTGGAATTTAGAAGAATGAGAGGGGATCTTATTCAAACATAGGATTAAGGGTTTGGACACACTAGAGGCAGGAAACATGTTCCCAATGTTGGGGGAGCCCAGAACCAGGGGCCATAGTTTAAGAATAAGGAGTAAGCCATTTAGAACGGAGATGAAGAAAAACATTTCACCCAGAGAGCTGTGAATCTGTGGAATTCTCTGCCTCATAAGGCAGTGGAGGCCAATTCTCTGGATGCTTTCAAGAGAGGGTTAGATAGAGCTCCTCAAGATAGCGGAGTCAGGGGATATGGTGAGAAGGCAGGAACAGGGCACTGAATGTGGATGATCAGCCATGATCACAGTGAATGGCGGTGCTGGCTCGAATGGCCGAATGGCCTACTCCTGCACCTATTTTCCATAACATCAAAGAGACATTGAGCATGCATATTCATGTAGTACAATACAACTATGTAATGAGATCATGTTCAGAAACCACAAAAAAATGAAAATATAATTATTTATAAATGGTCAAATTTAGAAGCCCAAATAAATGTTGGGATTCATGTACACAGATAATCAACATGCAGCAGTTGGGTACCATAATATCTGAAGAGCTAACAGAACAGGGCTCGAAATTAATGGTTGCTCGGGTGCCAATGGCGGCCTAAAGTCCCGCCGGGCAACCTAAAAGCTATGCCATTTTGCCCAGTTTGGCAAGCACCCGGGACACCTATCGTTCAACTCAGAGCGTCTCTCTCTCTTTCTCTCTGCCCGCCATCCGTATCTGTGTCCGGTCCGCCGGTTTTCCGCTCTCTGTTCGCTCCTCATCCGCCGGCACGGCCGCCTTGCACATGCGCACTGCCACGGCCTGCACATCCTCCCCATGCACATGCGCACAACCACGGCCAGCACATGATCGGCCGCACTGCCACGGCAACTGGTCGGTGCCGGGCACTTTCTCCCTTTGCATTGTGGGAAATCTGGCCGCCATTGCTGTCCGGTCGCCACCTCACCGCGACCGCTGAAAACCAACGCAGAATCACTCCCTGGAGCTGGAATAACTCCCTGGAGTAACTCTTGCTTCTTGGTCCTCCAAAAATATTCCAAATGGATTTTAAACTAGAGTGGACCCTCCTCCACCAAACTCCAACTTTACTGTGTATATATATCGTCAATGGTATATAGCCACACTTAACTTTGATCTCCTGTTCTGTATTTTGTTTACATATTCTGTTGTGTTGCAGTAAGCAAGAATTCCATTGTCATATCTGGGACACGTGACAATAAAACTCTCTTGATTTGGACTTAAGCAAAAAAGGGTTCTTGGGGAAAAAAGAGCTACCTTAAATTTAGTTGCGTCTGGTTGGGTAACTATGGTAGGGTGAAGACTATCCATGCTTTAATTGTGCGGGAGAACTCCATGGAGCAGCCAGCATCTCTGGATAGAAGAAATTGGGTGACATTTCTGGTAGAGACCCTTCTTAGATTTCCTCTGGTTTTAATGTTTTTAGTTTAATTTAAAGATACAGCGTGGAAACAGGCCCTTCACGCGACCACCGATCACCTGTACACTAGTTCTATCCCACACATTAGCGACGTAAGTCAAGAGTGTTTTATTCTCTCATGTCCCAGTTAGAACGATGAAATCCTTACTTGCAGCAGCACAACAGAATATGTAAACATAGTACTCTTTAAACAATGTTATAAACAAGAAAACAAAACAGTGTATATTTATATATGAATATATCTCAGTGTGTGTGTGTGTGTGTGCGCGCGCATGTGTGCATACCCACACACGCAATTTCCCTCCTGGGATTAATAAAGTTCTATCGTATAGTATGGTGTGTGTAGGAAGGAACTGCAGATGCTGGTTTAAACTGAAGATAGACACAAAGTGCTGGAGTAACTCAACAGGTCAGACAAAAGGAAAATATTACGTTTTGGGTTGAGTCTGAAAAAGGTTCCTGAACACCTTTGGAATGTAGAAGGAAACAAATCGACCAATCCGATAAAAGGGAAAAGGAGCAAACTCCATACAGACAGCACCCACATTCAGGATCAATTCCGGGTCTCTGGCACTTTTAGGCAGCAACTTTATGGCCAATGTACTGCCCCATAGTCTTGAACTGAATTCAAACATACAGTAGCTGTAAAGGGGGACATTGCATGACTTAGAGTTTTAAGACTGGAAATGGACAGTTTCTTTTTTTAAGTAACTAAAAGTTATCAACGTATAATTTTTTGTGTGTTGGAAAACAAAATATAGCGGCACAGCTGGTAGACTTGCTGCCTCACATGCCAGAGATCTGTGTTTGATTCTGTCCTCGGGCACTGTCTGTGTTGAATTTGCATATTCTCCCTGCAAGCGTGTGGCTTTCCCCCCACATCCCAAAGACGCATTGGCTTTGTAGCTTAACTTGTCTGTAAAATTTCCCCTGATGTGTAGGGAGTGGGTGAGCAAAGTGGGATAACAGAAATGACATATATTACACACAAAAACTGGAGTAACCCAGCATCTCTGGAGAAAAGGAATAGGTAACGTTTCGGGTCGAGACCCCTCTTTTGACTGAAGAAGGATCTCGACCTGGAACGTCACCTATTCCTTTCCTCCAGAGATGCTGTCTGACCAGCTGAGTTAATCCAGCTTTTTGTGTCTATCTAGCATCTATAGTTCCTTCCTATGCATGCCACATATTACACTTGTTTATAGCGGACAATCGGCAATAACGGACACTATTCCCGCCACTATGGTCTGTTTTAATGAGGGTTTACTGCCTTGCAACATGTAACTTCAGATCTACAAAGCTCTAGTTTGACCACATCGCTACTATCTACTGTCCTAGAATAAAAACACAGGAATTGTTTTCAATGATTGATGGACAAGGGAGAATAGTTTTTTTCCTTCTGGTATCAGGAATACAAATTTAAACAGGCTTTCACCCAAGAAGTCACGAAGGAGCTGTGAAGTGTGGAATTATAACAGAAAATCCAGGCTAAATTAATAATATTAAAACCAAGATGGACATAATTTGGGCCAAAGGTATTGAGAAAAATGGACCATTTGCTGATGGCTGGTGTTTTCCCCGATAATGTGAATGGTATCTGGACAACTAACCCAATTCTATTACATCCAGAATACGCACCAGTCTGAAGAAGGGTCCTAATCCTAAATATCGCCTATCCATGCTCAGTCGGAAGAAAACGTTGCCCATCTATGTCCTCCAACATCGCTGCCTGTCCCGCTGAGTTGCTCCAGCACTTTGTGTTCTAAGCAAGATTACACAAGTGCTAAACTACTATCTTCCACATTGGTGACCCTCGGAATATCCTTGATCGGGATTTGCTGGCTTTACCTTGCACTAAACCTTATTCGCTTGTCGTGTATCTATACACTGTAAATGGCTCGATTGCAATCATGTATTGTCTTTCTGCTGACTGGATAGCAGGCAACAAAAGCTCTTCAATGTACCTCGGTACTCGTGACAATAAAGTAAACAGAACAGATAATCTAATGAACTAAACTGATTCCAGTACCTGCAGTTCCTTGGGTTGATGACACACAGCGTATTCAATTTTCACTAGAGTTCTAGGTTCGTCAGGATAACATTGCTCAATTATTCACCAGCCATAACTTCCAATGCAGGCAACTTCATTTGCGCGTCATGACGCATGGTGTGCATTGCGCGCGCATGGCCCTTGGTGAGGCGTGGTGGCGTAGGCAGTGATGGGCGGTCATGCACGGTGCCCCAGGATTTTGGGATTCATAAAATCTTTGCGCGCCACCTGCGTGATGCGCAAATGACGCCCAAGTGGGACAGGCCCTTAACACCATTCTAAACTAGGGGAAACAGGCCGTCTGGCCCACCGTCTGTGTGGACCGTGATCCCCGTACACTCACATTATCCTACACACTAAGGATAATTTACAGTTTTTACCAATAAAAACCATGTACATCTTTGAAGTGTGGAAGGAAACCGGACCACCTAGAGAAAACCCACACAGACACAGGAAGAACATGCAAACCTATAGACAGCACCCATAGTCAGGATCAACCTGGGTCTCTGGCACTGTAAGGCACCAACTTGATTGCCGAATGAAAAAGATTGCATACCCTCAAGAAGTTGGAAATTATTTTGTAACCAATATGGAGTCGCTGTTATTGGGTGAGCAAACATTACTAATTTTCACACTTCAGTATGGGAGAATTTTCTGCTGAAGATAGACACAAAATGCTGGAGTAACTCAGCTGGGACAGGTAGCAACTCTGGGTAGAAGGAATGGGTGCCGTTTCAGGTCTCTATTCCTTTTGAAGAACCAGAAGACATGGGTTTAAATTGAGGGGGGAAAGATTTAATAGGAACCCGAGGGGTAAATGTTTCACACAAACGGTGGAGGATGTATGGAACGAGCCGTTGGCAGAGGTAGTTGAGGCAGGTACTTTCGCAAGGATTAAACAACATTTAGACAGGTACATGGATAGGACAGGTTTCAAGGGATAAGGGCCTAATGCAGGCAGGCGGGACTAGTGTAGATGGAACATGTTGGGCCGAAGGGCCAGTTTCCACTGTATGACACTATTTGTCCTGAAGTCTGAATTACTTGCCACTTAATGAGGTAAACAGTGCTTCAGTCCAGAGCCTGATGTGACTTTGCAGGACACCTTGCTACAGCACCAGTCAGGCTGCACTTCATGATTTAAGGCTTAGAGCGGGCCATTAACCCACAGTACTCTAATGCACTGTTACGGTTGAGCTGAACTGATGCCGACACAACAGAAATGGTAAAATTCACTCAAATTACAAATCACTGCAGCCTTTGCACCACCAATTGCAACCAGTAAGAATGTAAGGGATTTGTGGTGTAATTAACAATCTAAAGGGCCTGTCCCACTTGGCGATATTTTCGGCAACTCTAGGCATCATTGGTTGACGTATCAGGTCACCGAAAAAGGCGCGGCTTAACGACGTATTAACGCGCGGTGTCTCAAGTGTCGCAACATTATTTTTGTTGCCGCTGGATTTTGAAATGTTCAAAATCGTTTGGCGACCCTGATATGTCAGTCGATGTCCAGCAATCGCCACGTGGGACAGTCCCTTTAAGTTTCATTTGTCTTCCACGAGCAAAAATGGGAAACTTCATACTTTGTTGTCCAGCAAGTGAGAGGGTAGGACAACGTTCATGATGATCAAATTATTTGCAGAATATGCACAGAATTAGTTTGATTGGTTTTTTAGTTTTGTTTAGTTTAATTTTGTTTAGAGATACAGCGCGGAAACAGGCCCTTCGGCCCATCGGGTCCACACCAACCAGCGATACCCGCACATTAACACTATCCTGCACACACTTGGGATAATGTTTACATTTATACCAGGCCAATTAACCGACAAACCTGTACGTCTTGGGAGCGTGGGAGGAAACCGAAGATCTCGGAGAAAAGCCACGCGGGGTCACGGGGAGAACGTACAAACCGTAGTGAGGATCGAACCCGGTTCTCTGGCGCTGTAAGGCAGCAATTCTACCGCAGTGGCACCGAGCCACCCCTTTTGCCGTTTTTCCTCAGTCAATATTCGGCTCACTGAGATGAGAAATGTGCCTGTTAAAGGAAGGTAGCTCATTTCGTCTTTGGTACAAAAATTGCCAACATCAATCAGTTCCAAAATAATTCACAGTCAGAGTGAGTGAAATTAGATTTGGATGGTAGTTTAAAATCGCAATAGAAAATCATGCAAGTCAATTTTTTTTTAAAGCAGATGGGGGTATAAAACAAACAACCATTTCACTAAGACTCATTTTAATGCCATCAGCCAACACTAATTTCACCTCCGTATTCTCCACTTTGTTTCAGACTCATCGTAGAATGGTTCTTCATATATCGGAAACAACATTATCTTGCGGTCTCTCTGGGTGAAAATATCATGTTTCAAAAAGGACAGGGGAATGTCATTGTCAAAATGATCACACGGGAAAATTAAAAACCCAGATAGAATGCCATTTCTTATTCATCCGAACCAGATGTCAAATGATCTAAAGCCCAAGTCCATTGCACAATCTGGTCTCCTCTCATTACAGCGACCAGCATAGAATTACTGGGCCCCGTCAAAGAACTGAGGCCAAGAGTTAATGTTTTATTGTCATATGTCCCGAAGCAGAACAATTAAATTCCTACCTGCAGATTTGTAAACATTATTATTATTATTAGTATTAAATCATTGAAAACATTAACGACACAGTGGTGCTGGTTTCCGACAGGCAAACATAGTACTCTGTAAACACCATAATAAACGACGTACAAGTCTTTTACCCGGAGTAAGGGAATCAAGAACCAGAGGACATAGGTTTTAAGGGTGAGGGAAAGATTTAATTGGAACCCGAGCAGCATTTAAAAAAAAACACAAAGGGTGGTGGGTGTATGGAACTAGCTACAGAGGAGGTAGTTGAGACAGGTACTATCACAACATTTGAAAAACATTTGGACAAGTACGTGCGTAGGAAGGAACTGCAGATGCTGGTTTAAATTGAAGAAAGACACAAAATCTATCTTGTGTATATATAAAACATATCTATACATTTCATTATCTATGCGCCTCCCACTCTCGACCCGAATCGTTACCCATTCCTTCTCTTCAGAGATGCTGCCTGTCCTGCTGAGTTACTCCAGCATTTTGTGTCTATCTTGGACATGGATAGATTTCAAACCTAGAGGAAATGGGCCAAACGCAGGCAGGTGGAGTCTAGTGTACATGGGGCAAGTTGGGCCGAAGGGCCTGTTTCCATGCTGTGTGGCTATCTGGACTTTTGTTTAAAAATCCCCATCCAAGTCTCCATGGTATTCCTGGCTGCCAAGTTACTTTAATCGGTTACATTTTGCTGGAGCCAGGAATCCCAGCAGGAGCCATTGTTCTACAAGAGGCTTCCACTGATCTGAAGCAGAGACTGAAATATGGAATCACAGAGGACGGCCTGAGGACAAATATCTTGTAATAACACTGTCATTAATTTCTCCAAGTGTCACCAAAATAATTATATTTTGCAGGTACATTTCAGTTCCTAAAAAAGACAGGTACTGCTATCATATCTGAGTGTGGTCTCTCTCCAAAATCCTGGAAAGGCCACTTCATCACGTCTGCTGTTCTCCAGCCAAGTGTAAATAGATAAATGTGCCTGTCCTCACGCAGAGGGCATTGCAACCAAATAAAACGAAGAACTTTGATAACTGCCAAGCCCCAAAATAAACTGGAAGCAAATGAAATAGTAAGATTGAACGAGAACTTACCAAGTTTGAAGGTTGATCTTTATTTCATGAGGAGTTGCGGTGAGGGATTTCGTGAAGAGCCCGCCGGCACGCATGCGCGACATTCTTCAAAGCAGCGGTGTGGAATCACAGAAACAACAACAGAAATGACTTGGCATAGTAAGATTTAAAGAGACTCTGATTACCAGCTGAAGATGATCGAGGGTTGGGAGCGGAGGGCACGAAATCCCTCACCGCAACTCCTCATGAAATAAAGATCAACCTTCAAACTTGGTAAGTTCTCGTTCAATCTTACTATTTCATTTCGGAGTCACGTGAGTGACTTCGTGAAGACTTCAAAGCTTCTGTGATTACACGCCCTGGACAACGTCCATGCGGACACACCACTAGCAAGGATGGATTGGAGTAAACAAGTTGATGAAACGAGGTTATACTGAAACACAAAGAAGATTTATTAATAATACAACAAATAACGCCCTTTTAATCAGGGACATCCCCACGTTCACACCCGGCGTTCAGCACGGCCTCTGCAAACTGAAGGGGAGCAGCAACAGGCTTATTATAGAAACGCTGGAACACAGCTTCATTCGCCCATCCTGCTGTGGCGAGGATATGGTCCATGGGTACCTCCATGACCCTCGCCGCCGACGTAGATGCAGCCCTGGTGGAGTGGGATTTAAACACATTAGTGTCAATACCTGCCTTAGCCAGGACGATCCGGAGCCACCTGGAGATCGTCTGGACTGTCACTCGATGGTGAGGTCGTTTGTGAGTGACAAGCAGGTACAACTCCATTCCTCTGATGCTCCTCGTCACCTTGATGTAGTAACGGATGTGAGTGGCTAAACATAGCCGAGCATCTGCAGGGTATGCCGGGAACTTCAGCTGCAGCCCTGTGCACCCAGGTCTATGCTGCTTAAGTAGCTCATCGATGAAAAAGACTACTTCTCCAGGGGTCGACGTCATCCTGTCAATACGTAGTTTGTGGAGCGTCTGAACCCGCTGTGCTGAAGTCAGCGCTAGTAACATCACCAATTTCATAGTGAGTTGGTCCAGCTGTAACCCTTCCATGGGTGACCACGACCTGAGCAGGGTAAGCACATCCCTGACATCCCAGGTGATGTTGTAGCGTGGTGTAGGCGGATTGAGATTAAATATTCCCCGCATAAGCCTGGACACTAGCCTGTTTGATCCAACCTCGATGTTGAGGTAGAATGATAGCGCACTCCTGGCGCTGTTGATGGCACTATAACTCAAGTGCTCATCATGGTGCAACCCCGCGAGGAATTCCAGGACGTCGGCTATGGAGACATCGTCATAGGTGATGTGAGAGCGACTGCAGTAGGCTTCCCACTTGGTGATGTGGGAGAGATATCTCCGCCTGGTTGACTCTCGACAGGATGCTCCAATGGTGTTCATGGTCCGGGTGGTAAGGCCATACTGCATCCATGGCCTGGTCAGAACCTGCAAGCCAGTAATTTTAAATAGGCATGGCAGGGGTGTAACTCCCCTGAGACAGGGTGAGAAACCACATGCGGGCAACCCTCTAGAGGGACCCAAGGTTGACTAATCATGTCAGAGACCACCGGATACCAAGGCTGTGTAGGCCAGTCGGGTATGACAAGAATGCCTCTGGCAGAATCCATCCTGATTTTTTGTAATACCCGACTGATGAGGCAAAACGGGGGGAATGCATAGAAAAACCACTTCCCCCAGTCTAGCGAGAATGCATCAATCGCTAATGCCCCAGGGTCTGGTTCCCATGAAACATATGTCGGTACCTGATGGTTCAACCGGGACGCAAAAAGGTCGATATCCGGTTGGCCAAATTTGGCTGTAATTTGGGCAAATATTTGAGGATGCAGCATCCACTCAATACTATCATTGAATTTGCGTGACCTGGTGTCTGCCACAGTATTAAGCCTACCTGGCAAATAGGTGGCTGAAATCCAAATATCTCGATTAATACACCAGCACCAAATAGTATTAGCCAATTTGTCACAAGAGACTGACCTGGTACCGCCCATATGGTTTAAATATGCCACCGCTGTGGTGTTGTCTATTTGGAGACGGACATGAGTGCCACTAAGATGAGCACAATATGCCCGCAGTCCGTGAAATGCGGCAAGCAGCTCCAAATAGTTAATCCCTTGTACTAGCAACATGCTAGCTTCAAGGGGATCCCACCTGCCTCCACAACTAGAAGAGCTGTCCGCAGCTCCCCAGCCTAGAGAGCTTGCGTCAGTTTGCAAATATACCACCGGATTGGGCACAACAATGGGTTTGAATGCCCTGCCAATATTGGACACCCACCATTGGAGCTCAACCTTAGCATCAGAAGGCAGCTCCATAGGTCTGTCAAAATGACCAGCGTTCTTTTTTAACGCAATAATTTTGGCCCTTTGCAGGTTTTGATAATGTAAAGGCCCAAACCGGGCTGCCGGAAATAAAGCTATGATTTTCCCAATTATCTTAGCTGTATGCCGAATAGATGGTATACTGGCGGATGCGAGATCCTGACATGCAAGGGAGACATCCTCCACCTTGTGAAATGGAATGGTGGCCCTCATTTGAATAGAGTCCACCGTGAAACCCAAATAATCCATAACCTGGGATGGGTGAAACTTCGATTTTTCTGGATGAACTATAAACCCTAGTTGCTGAAATATAGTAACAGTTGCTAAAACAGCGCTTTCAGCTGCTTCCAGAGTATTGCCAATAATCAGAATATCATCCAAATAAGCCATGACAATATGATGTTCTATGCGTAATTTGGCCATAATAGGTTTAAGTAATTTAGTAAAGAGCCTAGGGGCAGTAGTAAGCCCATTTGGTAAGGCTCGATATTGCCAGAGCTGATCCATCCAGACAAATTTCAAAAATTTCCGGTGATGTTTCCGGATGGACACTGAATAGTATGCATCTTTTAAATCAATACATGCCATAAAGCAACCATGCGAAATCAGTGATTTGGCTGTCTCAAAAGTGTCCATTTTGAAATGTGTATATGTTACAAAGGTATTCAACTGGGTCAAATCAATAATCACCCGACAACCTCCATCCTTTTTTGGTCTAGTAAATATATTGGAGACGAATTCAATGGGCTCGTGAATAGTTTTCTCTATCACGCCTTTTTGTTCCAAACGAAAAATTTCAGCCGTGCCTGCTGCCTGCTCAATAGCAGACAGCGTAAACTTCCGTTTAGGCATATGCTGGGATGGAGGAATTTTGCCGTCAATAAATTCAATAGAATGACCCCGAACATTTTGTAACACAAATTTATCCGAAGTAACTGATACCCAAGCTTTAGCAAAGAACCGGAGTCGCCCTCCCACATGTGAAATTAAAGGGGCAGGGGAAAGAAACCCAGACCGCCTTACCTCCATGGTCACCGGCGGTCCCTGACATGCTTGGGTGGCCGAGGAGGTGCTGGGTTGGGCTGACGATAAGATGGCTTCATCTTCCACTGGGGTCGCTGTGTGCCTGACCCTAAAAAAGACCGCTGCTGCTGGCCCTGTTGGTAGTAGTGCTGAGTAGTAGCATATGGTCTTGATGCTGATGCGACCGGACCTCGCGGTCGAGCAGGGGGAGCTTTTGGCACCATCGGTCTGGGGGCGATCTGAGATCGCATAAGTCCCACCGTTTTGGCTACCTCGTCCAGCTCCTTGACCCTCTTCGGAAGGTCTTCCCCGAAGAGTTGTCGGGGCGGTGGGGGCGGCGGTGGCTTACACAACCCTGCAAATTTTGGGTTGATAGACGGACGGATGCTGTTCTTCCGGAAATCGTTGATTTCATGTTGGGTGGCACATAATAGTGCTAACGCATCCTCCTGATCCAATGACAGGTCCGTTCCATCGACCGACCGCGCAAAGGCGGTAATACCGGCCGTGAGGAGTTTGAGGATCCGCTGGAGTTTAACCTCCTGATGGCGGACAGCCACGCCGATGTTGCCCCATATGGGCGTATTGACCAGTGGCACGTTGAGGGCATTACAGTTGGACGGGGCCTTGTGGCGCTGAGTGGCCTGTGAGAGTACTTCCTCCTGCAACCGATGATTTGTGAGAAAGTCCACTGTTGCTGCCAGCTTTGGCTGGAGCGGAAGTCCAGTTGTAATTGGTGCAGCAAATTTGGCTGCCACGTCCAGTAACTCAGCTGTCGGTGGCTCCGACGGTGTTGGGGTGGGGTCAAACCCTTCTTCCCCTTGTGGCTCGCTGATGAGAGAAACCGGCGAGGCGGCCCTGTGCCGGACGATATCCGTGGGTGCGTACTGCTGTTGATTATGGAGTACCAGCTCCAGCAGCCGCTCGATGCGGTCAATACGCCCCCCATCCTGAACACTCGGATGGTCGGAGTCCTCCGGCTCAGAAAACATGCCGGGCCTCCTATCATCGGCCCGCACCTCAGAGAAGTGATCTCGGTGCCGGAATGGATCGCTTTCGGCCGCCGCAGCGAAACCGTGCGAGTCCCGTGCGGGCAGGGTGTCCAACCGCCTCTTCTTGGCAGGAGTAGAAGCCGTTGCCACAAAGGGCCCTGACGGCTTGGGGTCGACTCCAGCAGAAGCATGGAGCGACGCCCGCACAGGCTTGCCGGCTGTCCGCATTTCGGACGGTGCCGACGCATGGTCTCGTCCTCCCATCCATGGGGGACTCGGCGACCGAGGCGGGACCGTACCCAAGCCCCCCGTCCCGGCGGCGGGGGTTGGGAGTTGGGTAGCAGACCTTAACGACCCAGGTCCCGCCGTTGCACCAGACCGCTCCATGGCGGCTGGTGGAGCCTTGGCCCGGACCGGGTTAGGCTTACGGGCGCCTCTGCTGCCTTTTAATGAAGGGCTAGCGGAGGGGGGTCGGGCCGCAGCACGAAACCCCTTCCCCGTTGTCGCCAAAGGCGAACTTGTGGCAGGGTCCACCCTTTCAGGAGGCACCCCGACGTCCTCCTCCACGCACTCCTCCTCGGAGCTGTGGCGACTCAGCGGGTCCCGACCTGCAGCAGCAGACGGCAATGACTTCCCCGCCTTCTTCCCGGCCCCAGGTGGAAACGATGAGGGCGCCGGGCCACGACTTCTTCGTCCAGACATTCTGAACACTCCAATCCGCACCCTTGCTGAAAGACAAAACCGACAGCAAGGGCCAACCAACTTAAGGTTAGTTTAACTTACCTAAGCGGCTCCTTTTGAAGGGCTGGCGAGGAGCGCGCCCCACCGCCAGCTGTCGGCAGCAATGCGTTGCGACGATATGTCACGCATGCGTGCCGGCGGGCTCTTCACGAAGTCACTCACGTGACTCCGAAATGAAATCAAGGGTCATCATGGACCATTATTGAATCATCCAGAGGAATCAAGGCTACAGGTTTAACCATCTCTTCAGATTTACCCTCCACGCTTACCCATAGGGCAGCACGGTGGCGCAGCGGCAGAGTTGCCACCCGGGTTCGATCCAGACTCCGGGTGCTGTCTGTACGGAGTTTGCATGTTCTCCCCGTGGGTTTTCGCCAAGATGTTCAGTTACTCCAAAGACCTACAGGTTTGTAAGTTAATTGCTTTGTATAAATGTAAATTGTCCCGTGTGTGTAGGATAGTGTTAAGGTGCGGAGATCACTGGTTGGTGCGTACTCAGTGGGCCGAAGGGCTAGTTTCTGCGTCATATTATTTTCAGGTGGATGTACAAAATTGAGTTCTTGAAAGATTCGAGGATAAGACCGTTTGATTTTCTTCCACCTCTCTGTATCTCAACTTAACTTGGAGCTGATGGGTTCAGATTAACCCTTTGCTCCAGGTTAGTTAATTCCTTAGGTAGACAAAAGTGCTGGAGAAACTCAGCGGGTGTGGCAGCATCTATAGAGCGAAGGAAATAGGCAATGTTTGACTGAAGAAGGATTTCGGCCTGAAACGTTGCCTATTTCCTTCGCTCCATAGATGCTGCCGCACCCGCTGAGTTTCTCCAGCACTTTTGTCTACCCTCGATTTTCCAGCATCTGCAGTTCATTCTTAAACATTCCTTAACCAGTTTCTTTTGGATCACCCTGACAAATCAAAAGAACCAATGGTGGATATTCTCCAACATATTTCAAATGCAGAGAATACCAATACTCAAGTAAAGGTAACCATGCCTTTTAACTTTTGGCAACTTTCTAAACTCATGTCATTCATAATTAAAATTCTCAATGCCAGCACAAAGCATCTCCAGAAACACATTGTAAATGATCTGACTCTTATTCCTTCATTTATAGATTTTCCTGATAATTTATTGTTATTCATTGCATTCAAATTTCCTTGTACCAATTTCTCATGGTAGCTTTTCTGTGGTGTTCAATCATTACCTGCTGATTTATTGTTGTATGCATATTACATTTCTTTCTCTCTTCAAAGATCCCTGCCATCAATACTCCACGCATGTCTTGGCATAACCAAGCAGATCTTCAGTTCCTCCACCATCTTGTGTTTATAGCTTCAACGGCATTGCTCAAAGTAACTCCGTTTTTAGAGTTGTACAGGTAGACAGCCAGAATTACAATACAACCATAATAAGAAAATTACACCACTATTTTAGATTTAGTTTAGTTTAGATATACAGCGCAGAAACAGGCCCGTTGGCCCAACGAGTCCACACCGACCGGCGATCCTCGCACACTAACTACCCTACACACACGAGGGACAATTTTTTAAACCATTTATACTGAGCCAAACAACCTACAAACCTATACGTCTTTGGAGTGCGGAAGGAAAACAAAGTTCTCAGAGAAAACCCACGCAGGCCACAGGGAGAACGTGCAAACTCCATACCAATAGCACCCGTAGTCAGGATCGAACACGGGTCTCTGGCGACGTAAGGCAGCAAATCTACCGCTGTGCCACTGCACAATAGTTCAAAAAAAGTTTGGAAAATAACTGGGGAAGAGATTCCCAAATGGCTTGGGTTTATTTTTTTCATTCTGAAAACAAACAATATCCAAATATTGATCAATGTGAGCATGATATTCACCAATGGTCAACTGATACCACTTTAATATTAATAAATGTTTGGATGTGCTCCCAGGTTAGCTTCTTCTGTGTAATTATTGACCTCCTCAGTTAGACTGAAATAATTGTAATGCATAGCTCCTTTCCTACCATTATCTGATATCTACTTTGAAGCAGTGCAGCGTAGGTTCACGAGGTTAATCCCCGTGATGGCGGAACTGTCATACGAGGAAAGATTGGAAAGACTGGGCTTGTATTGACTGGAATTTAGAAGGAGGAGTGAGTATCTTATAGAAACATATAAAACTATAAAAGGACTGGACAAGCTACATGCAGGAACAATGTTCCTAATGTTCGGTTGAAAGGAAATAGTAAAAATTGGAAAGAGCCATGGTTTTCAAGGGAAATTGGACACTTGGTTCAAAAAAAGAGATATATCTACAATAATTATAGGAGGCATGGAGTAAATGAGGTGCGAGAGGAGTATAATGAGTGTGAAAAGAATCCTAAGAAAGAAATTAGAAAAGCTAAAAGAAGATGAGGTTGCTTTGGCAAGAACGATGAAAGTAAATCCAAAGGGTTTCAACAGCTATATTAATAGCAAAAGGATAACGAGGGATAAAATTGGACCATTAGAGAGCCAGAATGGACAGCTATCTGCAGAGCTAAAGAGATGGGAGAGATAATGAATAATTTCTTTTCTTCGGTATTCACCAAGGAGAAGGATATTGAACTCTGTGAGGTAAGGGGAAAAAGTAGAGTAGCTATGGAAACTATGAGATTCAAAGAGGAGGAAGTACTGACACTTTTGAAAAATATAAAAGTGGATAAGTCTCCAGGTCCTGACAGGATATTCCCTAGGACATTGAGAGAAGTTAGTGTAGAAATAGCAGGGGCTATGACAGAAATATTTCAAATGTCATTAGAAATGGGAATAGTGCCGGAGGATTGGCGCACTGCGCATGTTGTTCCATTGTTTAAAAAGGGTTCAAAGAATAAACCTAGCAATTATAGACCTGTTAGTTTGACGTCAGTGGGCAAATTAATGGAAAGGATACTTAGAGATAATATATAACCATTTGGATAAACAGGGTCTGATCAAGAACAGTCAACATGGATTTGTGCCTGGAAGGTCATGTTTGACAAACCTTCTTGAATTTTTTTGAAGAGGTTACTAGGGAAATTGATGAGGGTAAATCAGTGGATGTTGTGTATATGGATTTCAGTAAGGCCTTTGACAAGGTTCCCCATGGAAGGTTGGCTAAGAAGGTTCAATCTTTGGGTGTTAATGGCGGAGTAGCAAGATGGATTCAACAGTGGCTGAATGGGAGATGCCAGAGAGTAATGGTGGATGGCTGTTTGTCAGGTTGGAAGCCGGTGACCAGTGGGGTGCATCAGGGATCTGTGTTGGGTCGACTGTTGTTTGTCATGTACATCAATGATCTGGATGATGGGGTGGAAAATTAGATAAGTATGCAGATGATACTAAGATAGGTGGTGTTGTAGATAATGAAGTCGATTTTACTTCGGAGTCACGTGAGTGACTACGTGAAGAAGCCGCGCCTGGCGCTTGATCGGCATTACGTCGATGCTGTTGGTAGGGAAAGAGCTGCAGAGCGCAGCTCCACCAGCGGTAAGGAACAGGCCCGCAGGTAAGTAAATTATTTTCACTTCCAGGGCATTTCAAACTCCGTAAGGCTGGTGGGTAAAGACCAGGAGGAGTTTAAAAATAAAAACTGAGAAAGCTCCTAAAAAATCGCGGGTAAAACGTGCGTCCCAGGGAGAAGAAAAACAGTCGGGACAGCAAATTATTGCCAAGCCGGTTCCGATACCGGTGGCTGTTGAAATACCCGTTAGTGAGCCATTGGTTGCTCCACAAGCAGAAGCCACGGAGGAAAATCCAGTGCCTAAAAAATGTAAAAGAAAATCTGAGAGGCCCGTGGTTTCTGATGAATCTGATAATGAAAGTCCTCCAGATAGAAAAGACTTATTGGCTTAGAATGGATCAAATGGAAAATGATCCAGACAAAAATCAACCAAGGGTCTAAAAAACCCAGAATATTCCCAGGCAGCCCCTGAGGGGGTTCCATATCATGAATATGCTGCCAGTTTGAATGGGAATTTGAAACTCCAGAGCCCGGGATTGGGCTGGAGGAAGTCTCCTTTGAGCAAAGTCTCAGGAGTACCAGGGCTGCATGTGACTGATCCTGAAGGTGGTGATTTCGGTCATAAGTACCCACCACAATACAAAAATATTGCTCCAGGTGTGTCTGATGTGGCACAAAGTTTTTTATACCTGGAGGAGGCAGTGAGGCCATGGAAGGAAACCTGGTGGCCACCATAAATTATTTGGTCTCTCACCAGCTTCAAGAAGCTGTTATGGAAGATACAGCAGAATTATTATACCTCACTGAAGGTACTTGCGGTAAATCCGGCTATTTGGGGCCAATGTCATCAATGATGCGGGCGCAGGAAATATGATTTCGGTTGGGATCACTGCTTTTGGAAGGCAAGTGGAAGATTGTGGAATGACCAAAGTTCAGAAGGATATGTTGGCATTGTTCTGCAACTCAATTTTTGAGATTAATTGTATGAGGAAGATTGCCATTCGGCCTATTTTACATCCAAGATTTGCAGGTTTGTGCAGATCAAGCAATGTTCAAGCTCCTGGTTATTTGTTCAGAGAAAATCTATTTAAATAAATAAAGAGATTGATAAAGAGGCAAAGACTATTGACCTCATGAAACCCTTCGTCTGGCCAAAGAAGGGCCGGTCAAACGAGAAGGGGATTTTGATTTGGAGCTGGAACAAGCCGAGGCAGGAGTATGGTAAGGAAATATTACCAACCAGCACAGCCGAATGTTCACCCATATGTTGGGAGAAGGAGACCACCACGTCCGTTTGGAGAGGTACAAAAACTTTATCCTATTACAGAAGAATCTTTGGATGAACCTCAGATTGATGGTAGTCTACAAATGTTTTATGATAAATGGGACTGTATAACATCTGACCGTGTTATATTAGATACTGTCTTAGGATCTACCATTGATTTTGTAGAAGGTATTGATCCACCAGGACAGAATAAGCCTAATCGTATTTGGTGTTTTCTGTATTTGAAAAAAAAAAATTCAAATTGATAAAGAAGTTAAGAATTGGTGTAAAAAAGGAGTTATCGAGAAATCAAGTGAGGATGCACAACAATTTGTATCAAATGTTTTCCCCAGACCAAAGAAAGATGGGGGTTGTAGAATCATTTGAGACCTCAAACATTTTAAATACATTTGTCCAGTATAAACATTTTAAAATGGATACGTTCAACACTGCAATGCAGCTGGTATCAACAGATTGTTACATGGCTACAATAGATTTGAAGGATGCATATTATTCAGTACCAATTCATCATCACTTTCGCAGGTATTGAAATTTAATTGGATGGGACAGCTGTGGTAATACAAAGCATTACCTAATGGATTAAGCTCAGCTCCTAGGTTGTTCACTAATTGTTGAAACCAGCACATGCACTGCTAAGGGCACAAAAACACATCGTTATGGCTTATCTATGACATTTTAATTGTCAATGCTAATTAGGAGTCAGCTGAAAAATCAGTCTCGGCGACTACAAGCCTGTTTGAAAGACTAGGTTTCCTGATTCATCCAACAAAATCTAAGTTACAACCATCCCAAACTATTGAATATTTGGGGTTTGTGATTAATTCAGTTACCATGTTAGTAACTTTACCAATAGACAAGATTGTTGATATTACAAATGTATGTCGGTGCCTTATTGACAAACCTTATCCCTCCATCCGAGAAGTTGCTAAGGTTATTGGTAAGTTAGTAGCAGCATTCCCTGCAGTAGAATTTGGTCCACTGCATTACCAAAATCTCAATAGGGCAAAAACACAAGTGCTTATGCAGCGAGCAGGCCATTTTGATAGGCCTATGCAATTGCCAAAGGAAGCTTTATTAGAATTGCATTGGTGGATTGAGAATGTTCCACAAGCTGTTAAAAACATTTTGGTTCAGCAGCCAGCAGTGATTTTGCAAACTGATGCAAGTTCTCTCGGATGGGGTGCTACGGATAATGATACCAGCTGTGGGGGCAGATGGACTGTCCAAGAGGATTTATTTCTCCAAACATATGGTATAAATTATTTGGAGTTACTGGGAGCATTTTATGGATTAAAAGCTTATTGTTCTACTATGAAGGATTTGCATGTCCAATTACAAGTAGACAATACCACAGCTGTGGCATATATCAATCACATGGGTGGAGTAAGATTATTATCATGTGATCATCTGGTTAACCAGATGTGGCATTGGTGTATTGGTAAGAATATTCGGGTTTCAGCTATTTATCTCCCAGGGAGAGACAATATTGTGGCAGACAAAAGATCACGAAAATTTAAAGACAGTACAGAATGGATGTTAAATCCACAAATTTTCAAAAATATTGTCAGTCGGTTGGAGTACCGGACATTGATCTGTTTGCATCTAGATTAAATCACCAACTGCCCAAATACGTGTCTTGGGAACACGATCCAGGGGCAGTAGCAGTGAATGCTTTCTCGCTACACTGGGGGGATATGTTCTTTTATGCCTTTCCCCCATTCTGTCTGATTGGGCAATGTCTCAAGAAATAGCGCAAGACGCTGCCAAGGGCATTTTGGTGGGGCCAAATTTGCCTACACCGTCATGGTTCCCGTTGATGCTTAAAATGATTATTGAACCACATATGACGATTACTAGTTGTAATGATTGTTGATACAACCAGTAACAAAAGAAATTCATCCATTGCATGATCATATGAATTTGTTAATCTGCAGGTTCTGACCAGACCATTGCAAGAGCTTGGACTGTCGGATAGGACCATGGATGTTATAGCTGCAGCTTGGAGAAATAGCACTAAAAAACAATATATGTCGCATATAAAGAAATGGGAAGTCTTCTGTAGACAGTCAAAGATATCTTATCATACTGCGAACATATCAACTGTACTGGAGTTCCTTGCTGTGTTGCATTTTGATGAGCACGTAAATTATAGTGCCATTAATAGTGCTCGTAGTGCTTTGTCGTCCTATTTAGGACAAATTTCTGATCGAGATTCAATTGGGTCTCACCCATTAATATCCCAGTTCATGTTTTTTTTTAAAAATCCTCCCAAGCCCAGATATACAGAAATTTGGGATGTTAGCATTGTTCTCACTTTGCTTAGGCAATGGACTCCAATTACTTCAATGTCTTTGCAAAGGTTAGCATTCAAGGTAGTAATGTAATGGCATTAGGGTCAGCTCAGAGTACAAACTTTGCAATTGTTACGGTTAGATTGCATGCATGTGGTTTCAGATAACATTGTGTTTTATGTTTATGATTTGATCAAACAAAGCAGACCAGGAAAAACTGGAACCAAGGTAATGTTTAAAGCATATCCTGTCGATGAAACATTGTGTGTAGTTAAGCATTTAACTAAATATATTGAAGTAACCAAAAATCTCCAAGGTGCTGAGACAGCGCTACTGATAACGCACAAAAAACCACGTATAAAAGTTGCAGTTCAAACCATTTCCAGATGTTAGAACAGGTTTTGGATTTAGCAAGAGTGGACACTGATGTGTTTAAGTTTCACTCCACTAGGGCTGCAGCTGCGTCCGCGGCGAAGGTACAGGACGTACCACTCGATCAAATTTTAGAGGCCGCAGGGTGGTGTAAAGAAGAAACTTTTTCAAAGTTCTATGATAAACCTGTTGTCACGGTGCCAGGATTTGGACACGCAGTGTTGGGTTCGCTTTAAATCCTTGCTTTGTTTTATATTATCGATTTATATTATTGATTTATGTTATCATTTGATATCATTATCACTTTTGTTGTAAAACTTTTCCCCTGGGATAGAGGGGTTATTATTAAAAAAATGTTCTTTTTATGATTAATAGAATAATGATTAATGATTCAATGATTAATACATGAATTGAAACAATGTTTTAAAAAATATATTATTTACTCACTACTGTATTGACTAAACAGAGTGTCGTATGGAATGAATCTACGACATAAAAAACACAGCGCGTTAAAATCTTCACGTAGTCACTCACATGACTGAAGTAAAATAGTAAGATTAAATGAGAACTTACCTGTTCGAAGTTTGATCTTTATTTTATGAGGAGTTACGATGAGGGATTATGTGCCCTCCGCTCCCAACCCTCATAATATAAATGATCATCTGGTAGTTCTAGTCTATGTTGAGCCTCACTATCTTACTCCGGCCATTGGTTCTGTGTTTTTCATGCTGCTGCTTTGAAGTATGCTGATCAAGCACCAGGCGGGGCCTCTTCACGTAATCCCTCATCGTAACTCCTCATAAAATAAACTTCGAACAGGTAAGTTCTCGTTTAATCTTACTATTTTTAAAGTCTACAGAGAGATTTGGGCCATTTGGAAGAGTGGGCTGGAAGATGGCAGATGGAGTTTAATGCTGATAAGTGTGAGGTGCTACAACTTGGCAGGACAAATCAAAATAGGACGTACATGGTAAATGGTAGGGAATTGAGGAATGCTGTGGAACAGAAGGATCTAGGAATAACTGTGCATAGCTCCCTGAAGGTGGAATCGCATGTAGATAGGGTGGTAAAGAACGTTTTTGGTGTGCTGGCCTTTATAAATCAGAACATTGAATATAGGAGTAGGGAAGTAATGTTAAAATTGTACAAGGCATTGGTGAGACCAATTCTGGAGTATGGTGTACAATTTTGGTCGCCTAATTATAGGAAGGATGTCAACAAAATAGAGAGAGTACAGAGGAGATTTACTAGAATGTTGCCTGGGTTCCAGCAACTAAGTTACAGAGAAAGGTTGAACAAGTTAGGTCTTTATTGTTTGGAGCGCAGAAGGTTAAGGGGGGCTTGATTGAGGTCTTTAAAATGATGAAAGGGATTGACAGAGTTGACGTGGATAAGCTTTTCCCATTGAGGGTAGGGAAGATTCAAACAAGAGGGCATGACATGAGAATTAAGGGACAGAAGTTTAGAGGTAACATGAGGGGGAACTTCTTGACTCAGAGAGCGGTGGCTGTGTGGAATGAGCTTCCAGCAGAAGTGGTGGAGGCAGGATCGATTTTAACATTTAAAAGTAAAGTGGATAGGTATATGGACGGGAAGGGAATGGAGGGGTATGGTCTGAGTGCAGGTAGATGGGACTAGGGGAAAATAAATGTTCGGCACGGACTGTAAGGGCCGAGAGGGCCTGTTTCCGTGCTGTAATTGTTATATGGTTACATGGTTATGTTGGGGGAGTCCAGAACCAGGGGGCACAGTCTAAGAATAAAGGACATACAAAACTGAGATGAGAAAAAAAAAACTTGTTAATTTGTGGAATTCTCTGCCACAGAAAGCAGTCGAGGCCAATTCACTGGATGAATTTAAAAGAGTCAAGAGAGTTTTATTGCCATGTGTCCCAGATAGGACAATGACATTCTTGCTTACTGCAGCACAACTGAATATGTAAACATAATACAGAACAGGAGATAAAAGTTCAGTGTGTCTATATACCTTAGACCATATATGTATACAATAAATAAACAGATAAAGTTTGTGTGGTTATAGATTGTGTGGTTATGTGGCAATAGACTGTTATTGTTCAGAGCTTGTTTGATGTCGTATTTAGTAGCGTGATGGCTGTGGGGAAGAAGCTGTTCTTGAACCTGGATGTTTCAGATTTCAAGATCCTGTGCCTTATTCCCGAAAGCATCGGAGAGATGAGTGTGTGGCCAGGATGGTGTATTTGGTGATGCTGGATGCCTTTTTGAGGCAGCGACTGTGATAGATCCCTTCGATGGTGGGGAGGTCAGTTCCGATGATGGACTGGGCAGTGGACACAACTTTCTGCATTCTTTTCCGCTCATGGACATTCAAGTTGCCGAACCAAGCTACGATGCGGCCAGTCAGAATGCTCTCTACTGTGCACCTGTAGAAGTTCGAGAGAGTCCACGTTGATATACCGACTCTCCGTAATCTTCTCAGGAAGTAGAGACGCTGATGTGCCTTGTTTATAACAGCATCAGTGTGCTGGGACCAGGAAGGATCTTCAGAAATACACACGCCCGGGAATTTGAAGCTATTGACCCTTTCCACCATAAGAGAGTTAGATAGAGCTCTCGGGGCTAGCGGAACTAAGGGATAGGAGGAAAAGGCCGACAAGGGTTACTGATGGTGGATGATCAGCCATGATCGCAATGAATGGTGGTGCTGACTCGAAGGGCCAAATAGCCTCCCCCTGCACCTATTTTCTATGTTTCTCTGTAGAAACAAGGATCTTGGTTTGCAACAAAAAAAACACACAAAGTGCTGGGGTAACTCAGCAGGTCAGGCAGCATCTCTGGGTCCCAAGCTGAAACATCACCTTACCGTGTTCTCCAGAGATGCTGCCTCACCTGCTGAGTTACTCCAGCACTTTGTGTCTTTTCTTTCTTCCCTGTCTCTTCTGCTCTGACAAAAGGTTACAGGTAAAATACAGCCCTTTGTTTTCACATTGCAATCGCTGGTATCCTCATTTTGTTTTTAATTCCCACTTCCACCACTTTCCACTACATTCAAGGTACAAAACTCTAATTCAATTATTTTGGAGTTGCAGGGCGGTTGTGTAGGAGATGGAAAGGGTAAAAGGATGTCCTCAAAAGAGCAAGGCAATGATAAGAATCGGTGAATAAATCTAGTTGAGTCAAGATGTCCAACACGGGTGGCATTGTCAGCGAATTGAAAGATGGCATTGGAGCTCTGTTTTGCTTATGCACTCATGGGCAAAGATCCTATAGCGTAGCAAGATAGACCACTCCTGCTAAATGCAATGGCCTGACGTGTAGTACGCAACGGAACGGAACGTGGGCCTTTTTTTCATCCATTTCAGTAACCCGACCTGCAGTGTAATCAACGTTGCGGGGGAACAGTTTGTGTTAATAAATTATAATTCTGAAAATGAGGAGAAGATTTTTACCAAAGAACTTTTACTTTTACGAGGATGTATCCGCACCTGCATCTTTGCTCCGCTATGGGATCTTTGGTGCGGAGACGGAAGCCGGTTACGGAAATGGGGCCGAAAAGTACCCATGAATCTGCCCATGACCGTACTACTTATTTTTAGTCGAGTGATCTATCTTGCTTGCTATAGGATCTTTGGTCATGGGTGGAGAGAGTGTATAAAACTAAGCACACGGCTCTGAGGAGGAAGAGGAAGTGATGTCATACTGCATAATGATTGTGGTTTACAGATGTGGAAGCAGAGGGTCCAATTACATAGGGAATGAGCAGAGATCCAGTTTTCAAGAGTTTAACAATAAACTTGGAGGGGACGATGGTATTGAACGGCAAACTGTAATCCCTGAACAACAAATAGCCTGATGTACACATTCGTTTGTCCAAATGGTTTCCTGCAAAGTGGAGAGCCAGCGAGATCGCATCTCCTGTTGATGCATGGCGGCAGTAGGCAAATTGGAGTGGTTTCAGGTCGTTACTGAGGCAGGACTTGATATGCATCATAACCAACTTCTCAATCCACTTCATCAGTATGGCCGGTAGAGCCACCAGTCAGTAGTTGCTGCAATGTCATCTTGCAATGTCCCACGAATTAGTAGGTTAACCTATGATGAGCATTTGTCGGCACTGGGCCCGTACTCACTGGAGTTTAGAATTAGGGGGGACATCATTGAAACATACAGAATAGCGAAAGAGAGTGGATGTGGAGAGATTGATTCCACTAGTAGATGGGTCTAGGACTAGAGGTTATAGCTTCAGAATTAATGAACGTTCTTTTAGAAAGGAGATGAGGAGAAATTCCTTTAGTCAGAGGGTGGAGAATTTGAAGAATTCTTTGCCACAGAAGGCTGTGGAGGCCGTCAGTGTCTATTTTTTTAAGGCAGAGGTAGAAAGATTTCTGATTAGTCCAGGTGTCAGAGGTTATGGGGAGAAGGCAGGAGAATGAGGTTGGGAGGGAGAGATAGATCAGCCCTGACTGAATGGCGGAGTAGACTTGATGGGGCAGATGGCCTAATTCTACTCCTATAACTTGTGAACTTGTGGTAATATGTAAGATTTAATGACACATAAGTATCACTAAGCTTCATGGTTGTCTGTTGGTCGTCTCTCAACCTCTGCCCTCTCTCTCTCAACCTCAAGGAGGAAGCCTCAGAAACACTGGGAAAGCAGACAGGAAACGGTGGCACAAAAGGACAAACCAACGGAGTATAGAAGTTGGGAGGATGAAGGGGTGATCTTATGGAGGTGTATAAAATCATGAGAGGAATATATCGGGTAGATGCAAAGTCTTTTTTACCCCCCAGAGTAGGTGAATCGAGGACCAAAGGACATAGGCTGAAGGTTAAGGAGAAAAGATTTAATAGGAATCTGAGGGGTAACTTTTTCATACAAAGGATGGTGGATGTATGGAACAAGCTGCCAGAGAATATAGTTAAACCAGGGACTATCCCAATATTTAAGGAACGGTTAGACAGGTATATGGATCCAATTCTATACGGCCAATGTAGTCTGTCTTCATCTTCTCCATCATGGTCTGGTTTGGCTCAGCCACCAAGCACGACATCCGGAGGCTGCAGCGAATCGTCCGATCAGCTGAGAAGGTTATTGGCTCAACCTTCCCTCCATTGATGAATTGTACACTGCAAGGGCCAGGAAGCGAGCGGGCAAGATCAGCTCTGATCCCTCTCACCCTGGCCACAAACTCTTTGAATTGCTTCCCTCTGGAAGGCGACTCTGGATTGTCAAAGCTGCCACAGCCAGACATAAAAACAGCTTTTTTTCCCCATGAGTAGTAGCTCTACTCAATAACCAAAAATCTGTAGCCTCCTTTTGCTCTGGTATTTTACTTAATTCATACGTTTAATCAATAATGTTTTATTATTGTTTAATGTTTTATGTATCATTCCAAACTGTCTCTATGTCATGTCGTCACTTGCGGGCGAAGCATCAAGGCAAATTCCTTGTATGTGAATACTTGGCAAATAAACTTATTCTTTCATTCATGCATTCATGGATAGGACCGGTTTGGAGGAATATGGGCCAAACGGGGACAGGTGGGAGAAGTGTAGCGGGGACAACCAGTCACCCAAGGCCGACAGAGGTTCCAGGTCCGACGGAGGTTCACCTGCACCTCCTCCAACCTCATCTATTGCATCCGCTGCTCTAGACGTCAACTGATCTATATCAGTGAAACCAAGCGGAGGCTTGGCGATCGTTTCGCCGAACACCTCTGCTCGGTCCGCAATAACCAACCTGATCTCCTGGTGGTTCAGCACTTCAACTCCCCCTCCCATTCCGTATCCAACCTTTCTGTCCTGGGCCTCCTCCACGGCCAGAGTGAGCAACACCGCAAATTGGAGGAACAGCACCTCATATTCCGCTTGGGAAGTCTGCATCCTCTTGGCATGAATATCGAATTCTCTCAATTCTGTTAACCCTTGCTGTCTCCTCCCCTTCCTACCCCTCCCTCAGCCCTCGGGCTCCTCCTTCTCCTTTTTCCTTTCTTCCCCCCAACTCCATCAGTCTGAAGAAGGGTTTCGGCCCGAAACGTTGCCTATCTCCTTCGCTCCATAGATGCTGCTGCACCCGCTGAGTGTCTCCAGCATTTTGTGTAGCGGGGACAAGTTGGGCCGAAGGGCCTGCTTCCACACTGTAACTCTAACTTCGATCACCTTGACATTCTGTTCATGCTTCTAAGATCATAAACATCCTGTCAGCACCTAGCGGGTTAAATAATACCACGACTACCAGCTGCAAGACTCAGCTTATTTCACAGGTCAGTCATTAGGAGACATAGCCAATTATCCTTGAAAATGTGTTCCTGAACTGCTGCAGAGTTTATGGTGTGATTACCCCTTTGGTGCAGAAATGTACGAGGTTGTATGAAATTGGTCCACTGGCAAAGAGGTCCAAGTTCATTTCAATTTAATTTGGAAACAAATCACCACCTGTGGTTGCACAGAAAATACACAACTCACTTCAGCTCTTATTCTTTAATATTGATATCCTTCGCTAGAAAAGGTTTATTCACGCATTTATATTAATTTGGCTGGCTGGGGAACACAAAATAAAATGTGGTTTATATGTTAATGGTTAAGATGCTTCAGTTGCTTATCTCACAAGGGCTAATTGTTAGCAGCCTTCCAGGAACCAGTAACCACTTCACATATATTATTGTGTTGGGAAGTCTGTTACTGGCTTTTTTGGCAGGTGCTGGTTGACAGACTTTCCCTTCCAGCTGTGAAACCAGGGTAATAAAAAGAAAGCGAGACACAGAACGTCAGCCAAGATGTTTAGCAGAATGCTGCGAGAACTTCTGCCAGGTGCATAAAGCTGTAGGGTATTAGTTATGAGTTATTTTGTTTTAAATCAAGCAAAGTTGGCTTACTGAGGTGGGGAAACATAGTCTGCTCATAAATTTGCACTGCATTTTTTTTTTGTGCAAAATAGTTGTGCTTTTATTTTTGCATCAATGCTCTCACTATTTCAAAGCAAAGATCTTATTGGCTGTAAATGCCCTAAATAAAATAAAGCACGATTTATATTTGACCTAATCTCGCGATCTATGTCATTAAACTGCTTGTCGATATATTGGGAACACAAATACTCGTCTCAGATTATTATCAAAGTGATTATCATTGTTTTACCATATACTAATGCTAACATATCAGCATCCACTTAGTAGTATGGCCATCTCCTTGCACATAAAAGGCATGTGATCTCATCATGGGAGTGACTGACAGGGTTAATTCAAAGATGGTAAATACCCCAAATGTTTCGTACCCTATCAATGCTCGATGTCAGCACGTTAGAAATCTAGCATTTGACGATAGTTCAAATCAGTTATTCTGCAGTTTTCTCCGGATGCTCCAGTGTCCTCCCAAACTCCAAAGACGTACAATGAGTGTATGTGCGTGATAGTGCGAGTGCATTGTGATCGCTGGTTGGCACGGACTCAGTGGACCAAAGGCAGGTGACCCCCCCCCCCCCCCCGCATATTATTATGGAAAATTATAAAAATCTACATCCCGATTTTCCATAACCCAAAATCAAATTTCTTATAGAATCCCATTTTATGACTGGTGATGTTTTTTCTCTCAAGTAATGAGAACTGCAACTCTTAGTTCACGGCAGGAGAACGACTTAAGAGATTGCTTTGTCGGCTTCCAAAACAAATCTTTTAAGTGGTCAGCAGCTAGGACAATTGCTTATCATCTTTCAGGTTTCAGTTTGAAAGAAGTCATACACTTAAATGCATATCAAATATTAGTAACATTACTCATAACATATAGTAGTCATTTGGGTTTAAAACTTGGTTGGCACCGTTTCAAACGTATTGAGGAAAAATAATATTAAGAATTAAACAAAAAACCTGTTAAGACAGCAAAATGAACCTTCTGAGCTTAAAATTAACATTCGATGAGTGTTGAGAAGTGCAAAATGAAAATAATTTAGTCAAACCTGGTTTATTTTATGAAGGTAGACACAAAATGCTGGAGTAACTCCTCCAGACAGGCAGCATCTCTGGCGAGAAGGAATGGGCGACGTTACTCCAGCATTTTGTGTCTACCTTTGATTTAAACCAGCATCTGCAGTTCTTTCCTAAACTACTTGTTTATTTTACATTGCTTATTGACCCCCTCCCTCCCTCCACATTCCACAAGAGCAAATTTTATTTTTATCTCAGATTTTTGTGTAGTGGATTGTGAATTCTGCAAGTTCAAATTTCTGTAACACAAGTGGCCTTATGGTGATGATCACCTGCATGGAGTTTCAGGATGACGACCCCATAACATTGAAAGATTGGAAATATGTCTGCACCAAGATATTGCCTGACTTGGGAGTTGATAATCTGGTTTTAGTGCTTCCATGGGGCCATCACCCTTTTTCTTCTGGATAGCAAGGGCATAAATTTGGAGGAAGTTGACAAAGACGACTTGAGTAGCTGCCATACATTTTGTAAACGACATATATACGAGTCAATGTGCCAGTGGTGGATGAAATAGAATTTGAGAGTGGCCCGTCAGAAACAATCGAGAATGTTGACTTTTATTGAGCATCACAAATACTGTTAAAACTATACCTCATCCAAGCAGGTGGAGAATAATAAAATGCAAACTGCCTCTGCTTGTAAATGATGGAAAAACGTAGTTATTTTTTTTAAATAAAGAGATACAGCACAGAAACAGACCAAGTCAGCACCGAACAGTGATCCCGGCACATTAAAACTACCCTACACACAGTTAAGGACAATTTTCACATGTATACCAAGCCAATTAATCTAAAAATCTGTAAGTCTTGAGTGTGGGAGGAAACTGAAGATCTCAGAGAAAACCTATGCAGGTCACGGGGGGAACGTACAAATTCTGTACAGACAAGCACCCGTAATCAGGATCGAACCCGGGTCTCTGGCGCTGTAAGACAGTAGTTCTACAGCTGCACCACCGTGCCGTCCCCAGGTGCTTTCGAGCAGTCGTACAGAACAGGAACAAGGAGTCTGGAGATTAATCCAGTTAAGTTTCAGCTCAGTGGTGTTACTGACAATGACAATCAGCATTGGCAATGCAACTGACCACGCACGCACACAAAATGGTCTTGTCTGGCAGTTGAGACGCAAATATTACTTGTTAATTGTGACCCCTTCCCCCATGCTGTCCAGATTCTGCTGTGTACTAGTATGGACTGCTGCAATTGTTTAATCATTTTCTGAGTGTTCAGTCTAGGAAATTTGCCTGGCACAGCAACCACTGACACAGCTCCAAAGATGTACAAGTTTGCAGGTTAATTGGCTGGGTATAAATGTAACATTGTCTCTAGTGTGTGATGGGTAATCTTAAAAGGTGGGGATCGCTGGTCGGTACAGACCCAGTGGGCCAAAGGGCTGATTCCGTGCTGCATCTCTAAAAGTAACAAAACTAAAAAAAATGTTTCTATTGCCAAGTGTGGCTTGATGGTGCCACCACAGATTGTGCTCCCAAGTTCCAGAAGGGATATCAAACACGCTGGATCTATGGCAATAAGCAATAGGAAATCATTTCACCGATCTACCCATTGCAGATGCAATCTGTTCATAATAACACTGCAAGCTCCAACCTCGATCAATCATAGCAGAAACATATTCTATCTTGAATCCCCAGCATACTCCTGGCAAACATCCAAACTACTGAAAACAACTGGATGTACATAAAGCTAAACCCACCTATCTTAGGGAACCGAGAGAGTACTGTGTACGAAAGAACTGCAGAGACAAAATGTGTAGGAAACCCGAAACGTCACCCATTCCTTCTCTCCAGAGATGCTGCCTGTCCCGCTGAGTTACTCCAGCATTTTGTGTCGTACAACTGTTCACAATGGTTTACAGAGAAATGACTTGCCCAACTTCACCTGCCTGTGCCATACAACCAAGGGGCTTCTCACTCCACTGGATGGACATATGTTAGCTCTAGGAGCAGAATTAGGCCATTCAGCCCATCAAGTCTACTCCTCCATTCCGTCGTGGCTGATCTATCTTTTCCTCTTATCCCAATTTTCCTGCTTTCTCCCCATAACCCCCGACACCTTGACTAATCAAGAACATGTCAATTTCCACCTTAAAAATACCCAGTGACTCGGCCTCCACAGCCATCTGTGACAATGAATTCCACAGATTCACCGCCCTCTGACTAAAGAAATTCCTCCTCATTTCCTTTCTACAGGTACGTAGTCCTCAGGCAAGAGGGGTCTGGTTCTTCATCAACTGCTCGTGATGCTCAGAATGGCGGTCCTGGAGAGCTCCTGGAATATCTGTGAAGTGCCACCCCTTCTCCCTGCCCCAGAAATTCACCAGCTATCCTGATAACAATTCATCGGTGATGTTAAGCTCTACAGCACAGGATGAACTATAAACCGCTGCGAATAACCTTGACATAAACCTTGTTAATGTGGGGACTTCAACCAAGCCAAACTGAAAAATGTCCCATGAGGAACACAATGGCGCAAGAGTAGAGCTGTTGCCTCACAGCAATAGACACCTGGATTCGAACCCAACTACGGGTGGAGTCTGTGTGGAGGTTCTCCATCCTCCCTGTGACCACGGGGATTTTCTCCGGTTTCCTCCCTCACTCCAAAGACGTACAGGTTTGTAGATTAATTGGCTTTGGTTAATAAAAATGTAAAACATTGTAAATTGTTCCTAACTTGCGGGATAGTGCTAGAGTACAGGATGATCGTTGGTTGGAAGATGCAAAGGATTCATCAGTTCCAGAAGAGTTTCCTCACCATTGTTATCAGACTACTAAACGCTCCTCATAAGCCAAGAGTGTAGTCCCAATCTTTCTCATTGCATCCCTTGCACTTTTTTGAAATCTGCACATTGTTCTGTAACAGTAACATCGTGATACACTCTAGTATTTAGCTCTTTACACTACCGGTTGTATTTCCATATGGCTTGACTGTATGATTTGACTGGATAGCACGCCAAATATTTTCACCATATGTTAGTAACAGTAATAAATCAAAATCAACCTTGGCATGGGGAATCTCCTCGACTGTACGTCACCATTGTGCCTAAGGGGACAGATGTGGAGGGTCCAATACTGAAGCCCAAAAGCATCAACATAGACTTTGGTCAAACGGTCGATGGACACAAAAACCTGGAGTAGCTCAGCGGCTCAGGCATCTTCTCTGGAGAAAAGGAATAGGTGACGTTTCAGGTCGAGACCTTCCTTCAAAAAGTGCTGGACGGGTGATCCCCAGTTGACGAATGCCCGACCTGCATGCAGGCGGTACACATCATTGAGTACTTGAGAGATCAGCGAGATGGTTGTTGGCTGCTGCAAGGCTGCAGACAACTGTTCGTGATACTAGCTGGATCTTTGCCACATCAAACCCAGGAAGAATACATTCCGATTAACACGTTTAATATCCACTTTGCAAATCCTATCTCAAATCTCTCCGTCTGAGCCAAAGCAGTGCCCTTTTTTAAAACCGTCAATAGCATTTAAAACCTTGTCTGCAGTGAAATCTCTTCAAAGAACGTCATTATTAACCCGAGATTGGCTTGGGCTGAATCTGATGTCAGCTTTGATACTTGAATGGTAAAACGAGGTGTAAAATGCTTCTCTAAGCTACCTATCCCTATGGGACAACTCCCTCTGCAGGCATCTTCTGCTGTGTGGGAACTCTGTTTGCAAACGCAATTCTGACTTGCAAACTGTTTGTGTTGCGAGCAGTTCCCAGGAACGATCTCTTCATGACCTGGGGAGGATCTGTATTCTACCACAATTTGTAATTTCACACTGCAGCATATAATCATTCTAATAACACCATTATGTATTATGAACACTGCCCAGTCCATCACCGGCTCCAACCTACTCACCATTGAAGGGATATACCGGAATCGCTGTCTGAGAAAAGCAGCCAACATCATCAGAGACCCACAACACCCTGGCCACACATTCATTTCAATCCTGTCATCTGGAAGAAGGTACAGAAGCCTGAAAACTGTAACATCCAGGTTCAGGAACAGCCTCTCCCCTACAGCTATTAAACACTACAACCTCAAATATGCTCGGAACTACATAGACGATTATTATTATTGCACTATTATAGTTTTGTGTGTACCAGTGTGTGTGTGTGTGCGCATGTATGCGTGCGTGTGCATGCGTGCATGAGTGCATATATGCATATAAACACACTAAACTTTTTTGTTCTCTCATTTATTATATTGTTTACAGTGTACTATGTTTACATATTCTGTTGTACTGTTGCAAGTAAGAATTTCATTGTTCAATCTGGGACACTTGACAATACAACAAGTTGGGATACTAACCTTTGTTCAATTAGGACCTTCATCAAGCCAATTCAAAATTGGAACATCAATTAGCACAGCTTCAACACACAGCAAATCCGTGCTTGGGTATCACAGTGGCAAATTATGGACGGTCCCGAGTTATGTCATAGCAAATGCACCACAAAGTTCTGCAGTTCTAGAAACAGAACAGAATAGCAGAAACAGAGCCTTCGGCCCAACTTGTCCACACTATCAACATGTCCCAGCTGCACCTGCCTGCGGTCCATATCCCTCTGAACTTGTCCAATCCATGTACCTGTTAATATGTTTCTTAAACATTGTGATAGTACCTTCTCAACTACCTCCTTTGGCAGCTCGTTCCATACACTTATCACTCTTTGTAGGAAAAAGCTTCCTCTTAGGTTCCTATTAAATCTCCCCCGCCCCCCTTAAACCTATGTCCTCTGGTTGTTGATTCCCCTACTCTGGGGAAGAAACTCTATGCGCCAAATTGTCAGAGGCAGCTGCCTCAGGAACATCCATTTTATCATTTTTTTCTTTTTTGCATCTCTTTCATTCATTTGTTCTATATATATCTCTATAGCACCATCTATGTCTGTAATTTCCCTCTTTCCCCCCCCCCCCCCCCCCCCCCCCCAACTCTCAGTCTGAAGAAGGGTCTCAACCCAAAATGTCATCTACTCCTTTTCTCCAAAAGATGCCGAGTGACCCGCTCAGTTACTCCAGCTTTTTGTTCTCCATTCTTAACTCTGCTGAATCGGAGCATGTGAATGCAAAGGCATCGAAGAAGCATTTGAAATCTTTTCAGCCTGAATGACTAATGGATAATTCAATTTTTCATCTGCAGAAGGCAATTTTTAAAGTATATGCAATTCAGCTGAGTGCAGCAAATAACGTGGGCTCCAACTGCATCCTACACAATTGACTGCACCTCTAGCTTAGTGTTCCAGTACAGCCACAACACCCAGACATGGAGAATTATCCAGATGAACCTCTGCACACCAATCCAATTAACATCCATCAATTTATTCTTAATTATCAGAAAGTGACCTGCTTATTGATGCACCACTAATAACTGCAATAGACAAAGTGGCTACAAGAAAGTATCTGCCTCTTGAATAAATAACAGTTTGGCATGGTTGCCAATCAATTCTAGCAAAGGCTTATTACACGAGACAACTAAATTACAGCGTCATTTACAATGCTAAATTGTTTGCGTTTTCAGAGAATTTGCAATGATACAAAAAAACAAAAGTTGAAAATTTAGTGTTCTGGAAAACTTTGTATTTAAGACATCATTGCAGTTAAGTGACTTTCAATAAACAGACATTACTGTATTACTGCACAGACATTGCTACAATCCGACTTGAAGCCCTGTCCCACTGCACGAGTTAATTCAAAGAGTTCTCCCGAGTTTGCCCCGATTCGAACTCGGAGATTTACGGTAATGGCCGCTTGCAGGTACTCGGGGCTCTCGTGGACATTTTTCAACATGTTGAAAAATCTTCCCGAGTCTTCCCGAGCTTACCGCGCTTCCCGAGTACCTGCTGTTAGCATTACGAGCTGCTAAGACGTCCCCGAGCTCCGATGTACCCGCTACATCCATTCTTCGTGCTTACCACGGGTTTGATTTTTTTTTTAAACACAGGAGAGCACTTGAATGAACTCGTACAGTGGGACAGGGCTTTAACATTCTTCGAGGTGTATAACAGTTTGGGGCTTTGATGTTCTCCCTAACCTTACATTTAATTTGCACTAGACTAAGTGACCAGTGGAGTTGGGGGGGGGGGGCGCTTTCTGGAGCGCTAGTATGGGTGTTGTGGGCTGAAGGGACTGGTTTCCAAAGGCTAGTATGGACATTGTGGGCCAAATGGATTCTTGGGCTGGCAGCTCAGTCACTCAAGCCTGGTGTGCTGGCAACTCACTCATGGCTGGTGGGCTGGCAGTTGAGTCACCTCAATTCCTTGAAATTCCATTTCAAGCAGGGTGCAAGGACACCAAATTCAAATGCAGTTTCATACCATTTCAAGCAGGGCGTATGGCCACCAAATTCAAATGCAGTTACATACCATTTCAAGCAGGGTGCAAGGCCACCAAATTCAAATGCAGTTTCATACCATTTCAAGCAGGGTGCAAGGCCACCAAATTCAAATGCAGTTTCATACCATTTCAAGCAGGGTAAAACCACCATAAAAACCACACTCACAGTTCAGTAGAAATTCAGTGTGTTCAGTTGATTCACAGCTCAGACTGAGAGTCGTGACATCTCCCTCCCCATCTTGCAGAGACTGAGCCACGTCCACACTTCCGGGTTTTATAGTCCCTCCCCCCTCCCACCAGAAGGGGTGTGGCCTTCATGGCATGATTGACAGGAGAGAGAATCTCAACATTATTTAAACATTAATAAGTCTTTTATTTTTCATCAATGGGAAAAATCCTCTGGCCCCAACAGCTGGAGGGGGACTCTGAGTAAGGTGGCCAAAAATCACATCCGTAAGTGGGCGCATTTTGTTCTAAAATCAATACACTGCGCAAACAGGAAGTGGTCAAGATTTGTGTTTTAATTATATAGATAACTACACTAAGTGGGACCTGTTGGGTCCCATGTTCACACGGGAGGGCCTTTTTCCACGCTGTATCTCTAAACTAAAACTAAACCTGCCCAGCTTGGTTAAATATAGATGTGTTTATTTGCATGAAATGGTTCTGACCATGATTATTCCATCCCAAAATAAAGCACTTTAAAAGATCAGAGGGAAAACAAAGTTGATGATTCAGAAACTAATCCTGTGGTTGCAGAGGAAACATCACAACTGAAAATGAAGTGAATCAATACATTTTTCCCCACTGGCGATGAATAATGTTATCGTTTGATCGAATTGTTTTGGGCAAAAAAAATGGCATTATTAAAAATGTAACATTTGTTGTAACCTTTATTTTTTATCAGCTAATTGGAACATCTCTGCCAAGGGTCAGACAGCTACTCATTTGATGCACATTGCAATCGGAATTTCCCCAAACCAATTCCACGAGGCTGCCGTTGTGTGCTGCTTAATACAAGATCCTCAATTAAAGGTCTTCTCTTTGTATTTACTCCAAGAAGTGTATGCAACTGCTCCTCTTCAGGGAATTCACATCAATTTATGGTCCAAAAAAAAAAGCACACGCCGGTAGGTTTAAAACTAAAATCATCATGAGAACACTCTGCAGATCAGACAGCTGTTGAGGTTAGTGTCATGAAGCTGTTGTTCTTTCCCCCCCCCCTCTCGTCACTGATAGTGTCCAAACCTGCTTAAATTTGCTAACAATCTTTTATTTAAAAATTCCAGCAGACATATTTGTTTTGAGTCGATCTTCCTTATTCTTGCACCCGAGTACTTTTTTTTTGTTCTCCACAATTATTTCTCTCAATAAGACTTTATATGCATTTGGAGAGCACTCCTAAATCTTCTGAGTTTGAGCTTGTCACAATCTTTAGGGCTGAAAATGATAACCAATCTTTTCAAAATCATATGCGTAACTGAAGAGAATACAAGAAATCCCAAGAGAATCGAACAACCCAAGTGGGACAAGCTGTTTTAAAATGGAAAGATTATAAATGAAGACCGATATTCTCACAGAAAAACACATCATATGTGATAAAAAGGAACTGCAGATACTGGTTTATACCAAATATTCACAAAATGCTGGTGTCACTCAGCAGGTCGGGCAGCATCTCAGGAGAAAATGGATGTGACATTTCAAGTCGGGACTCTTCTTCACACTGCCAGTGCCGGAAGGCAACTTGGAACACACTTGCTCACTAATAAAAAGAGTTGGAAAAGGGTGAGCAGAAATTAAAAAAAAATCTAAGCAGCCACAGTATTGCTTCACACACGACTCAACATATCAGATCGTTTTTAGACTGGGTCCCAACCTGAAATGTCACCACCATTTTTCTCCAGAGATGCTGCCTGACCCGCTGAGTTACTCCAGCACTTTGTGTCTATCGAATGCATTTGAGAAGCTGATGAGAAAAATAACTAGGAAAAGTTTGCAAACTGCAGTGAAACAATCCTTTCTCATCTCATGCCAACAAAACTCTTTTTCTCATAATATGTACCAGTGACTCAGCTGAAATCAGTGCTGAAGGATATGTCTGTCTGTCGTAGCTCTCTGTAGTCACCTATAGGCAAGCCCACACTGCCTCTTTACCTTGGCCAAAGAGCCTAGAAATGATTGATACACACTAATTTTACAAATAATACATGTGAAATATTTAACTGTCCAAAGATCTAATTTTAGTTTTAGAGATACAGCACGAAAACAGGCCCGTCGGCCCACCAAGTCCGCACCGACCAACGATCCCTGCACCCCAACACTACGCTACACACACTAGGAACAATTTTACATTCATACCAAGCCAATTAACCTATGGAGCACGGGAAGAAACCGAAGATTTTGGAGAAAACCCGCACGGTCACGGGGAGAACGTATAAACTCCGTACAGACACGCGCCCGTAGTCAAGGTTGAACCTGGGGGTGTGTGTGTGTGTGTGTGGTTGCATATATATACACACATATATATATATATATATATATATATATATATATATATATATATATATATATATATACACACACACACACACACACACATATACACACACACATATGTATATATTACACACACTAATATTTTTTTGTTTGTTTAAATCAACTGTGGAATAAAATGTTACTTATAAATCAGCTCAAAAAAGCTTTTCTGCATTCCTTGCTCAGTATTGCAATGTTATTTACCCTGCCGGTTGATAAGGACAGGATCAAGTTTGTGTCTGTGGCTTTCTGTGCCCAAATACCTTTTTAATAATCACTGCTCACTATCGTGCAAGACATATTGTCAGAGAAGTGAGGCACCAGAGCCAGAAACCAGATCACATGTTGCCTTACAGCAAATGCATCGCCGGAGACCCAGGTTCGATCCTGACTACAGTGCTGTCTGTATGGATTTTGTACTATCTCCCCATGATCTCCGTGGGTTTTTTTCCCCGAGATCATCGGTTTCCTCCCACACTCCAAAGACGTGCAGGTTTGTTGGCTAATTGGCTTAGTAAATGTAAAGATTGTCCCTAGTGGGCGTAGGGTAGAGTTAATTTGCGGGGATCGCTGGTCGGCACGGACCCGGCGAAGGGCCTGTTTCTGCGCTGTATCTCTAAACCTCCAAGGTGAGCAGAAAGGGGGTTAAAATATTCTATTCTGGTTTATTAGCTCCATAAAAAAAAGTACACAGCTGCAATAAATATTCCTTTTTGCTATCTATTATTTTAAACAAATATATAAAATTATTACTGCATCATAGGTGGTGGTTCATCAGGTGATGGCCTGGGAAAGAAAGACACAAAATGCTGGAGTAACACAGTGAGACATGCAGCATCTCTGGAAGGAATGGGTGGCATTTCTGCCTGCCCTGCTGAGTTATTCCAGCATTTCTTTTCTATCTTCAGTTTAAACCACAAAGGACTGGGAAATCTGGGCACGGGCAAAGCTATGTAGAGAAGAAGTGTAGATGATGGCTTAAACCAAAGACAGACGCAAAAAACTGGAGTAGCTCAACAAGTCAGGCAGAGAGGTATCGGTGACGTTTCGTCAAGACCCTTCTTTGGACTGTGTTTCAGAAAACAGGGGAATGAGAGATATAGACGATGGAATTATTTGCCACAGAAGGATGTGGAGGCCAAGTAAGTGGATATATTTAAGGCAGAGGTACATAGATCCTTGATTAGTAAGGGTGTCAGAGGTTATGGGGAGAAGACAGGAGAACGGGGTAAGGAGGGAGATAGATCAGCAATGATTGAATGGCGGAGTAGGCACGATGGGCCGAATGGCTTAATTCTACTCCTATCACCGTAACCTTACTCAGGAGAAATGAATGGAAGATATGCAAAAAGCAAGGATCATCAAGGAAATGCGTGGCACATATCCCAATATTGGGTGTTCCACATTTCTTGATTATCATTGCTTTTTGCATATTTTCCATTCATTTCTCCCAAGTACTGTCTATATCTCTGGTTCCCACTTTCCCCTGACCCTCAGTCTGAAAAAGGGTCTCGACCGGAAAAGTCACCTATTCCTTTTCTCCAGAGATGCTGCTTGACCCGCTGAGCGACTCCAGTTTTTTTTTGTGTTTGTCATGAGTCGAGCCGTAGCTATCCATTGAACCGAGTCAGAAAGTAAATTGTCAGAGACTTCCAGAGGAACAAAAATGTTTTTAAGTTGTAATAAACAGCCACAGTAATAAACAGCCAAACACAGCATTCCCCATATGTAGAAGCATTTTTCAGATTTATGAATAGAACTCCACATTTAAAATGAGAGAAATCCATGAAAATATCTGGTCATTTGGTCTCATCACTGGCATCTTCAAAACTTAGGATATTCTTTGATTTTGAATTTAAACCCAGATAAGCCAGGGCAATAAACTAATTCAAAATATATTTTTTTCCCATTTATAATCCTCAAAGCGCCACCTGGAGAAAAAAAAGTCATTAACTTTCTTGTAGCGATGCATTCCTTATTATGAGCTTTTTCCAATAGAAATGCCTTTAAAATGGTCAATTAATGGGCAGTCTTTAATAACTTCAGTCCACAACCATTAAAATAACACATTGTCACAGGTAATTATTCAATAATTATATTACTTACACGAATTGTAAGATCAAATCTTATCAATGAATCTAGCCACACTTTTTTTTTACACAAAGTAAAGGGAAATCATGAAAGTTAAACAATATGCCTTGGGGGAAAAGTATAATGTTTAAATATTTAGCAAGGTGGTGATTTTATTTCAATGAGTTAGCTGAGAAAGAAAGCGTCTCCTTTTAATATATTCAGACTAAGGGTTACATGGGCCAGGATTGCCCAGCCAATTATAGAACTTCTAAAGTTACACTGAAAAGGTAAAAGAAAGTACAAAATAAATATGATTGACAGCAAAGGACAAACCAGATAGAGTTTAAACCAGGAATAAATCATGAGCATAAATAACATGGCCCGTCTGTTCCAAGGCAAGGCAATGCCAATGATTACAGAGCAGCATTCAACTTTAATCTGATATATTTTTTAAAATGAAACAAACGATTTTTGACAATGCTAAATGAAGGGCAGATAATGACTATTGATTATGGTTTGTCAACAGAACTAATTATGAAAAGACATATTTAATGTAATCCCCCAATAATGTAATTCTGACATAAAATGCTATTGTTCAAGTCAGATGGGAATATGCAATTAATTGAAAGATACAGCATGGAAACAGGTCCTTCGGCCATCAATCACCTGTTCACATTAGTTCTGTGTTATTCCACCTTTGTGTCAACTCGCTACACACAACAGGGCAATTACGGAGGCCAATTATTCTACAGGCCTGCATGTCTTTGGGACAAGGGAGGTCTTTGGGACTATTAGCACCTGGAGATAACCCATGCAGTCACAGGGAGAACGTGCAAACTCCACGCAGACAGCACCCGTGGTCAGGATCAAACCTGGTCTCTGGCACTGCGAGGCAACAGCTCTGACAGCTGCACCACTGTGCCACCATCTCTTGACTGCAGAGTAATCTGGACCAATTCCACCGTTCTATGTTGAACCCATGTTGCACTCAGGGGCAGCACGTTGGCACAGCGGCAGAGTTGCTGCCGTACAGCACCGGAGACCCGTGTTCGATCCCGACTACGGATGCTGTCTTTACAGAGCTTGTACCTTCTCCCTGTGACCGTGTGGGTTTTCCCTGGGTGTTCCGGTTTCCTCCCACATTCCAAAGAAGTACAGGTTTGTAGGTTGATTGGCTTTGGTAAAATTGTCATTTGTCCCTAATATGTGTAGGATAGTGCTGGTGTGCATGATGATCGCTGGTCGGCGCAGACTCGGTGGGCCGAAGGGCCTTTTTCCGCACTGCATCTCTAAACCAATACTAAACCATTTTTCAATCTAAATACAAATGAATGAACAACATGCTAACATGCCATTTCATCATGCTCCAGAAAGAGAAACATCGGGACTGCAGTTACATCATCTTACCTGCGATTGTGCTAAAATAGTTTGAATGGAGGAAGACTGAAGCAATTACAAAAAATATTATACCGACTCTTTCACATTGAAAACAATAATGAAAATCAAATGCCACACAAATGTAAAGTTTTGAAACATTATTACTATGCTTTAAAATGAGACAAATTAATACAAGCAACAGCCAACAATGCAAGCATCACACGTTGTGATATATTTCCTACGCGTTTTAACCCAGATTCAGAAAGCATATTGCAACCCTTCACCAGTGTTAGATCTCTTTATAGAACAGTCCTAGTTTAGATCAATCATTTCATTTTCCTATTTGATATAGAGCTTTGAGGGAGGACACACATAAAACCAATGTAGTTGATGCAATTCACTAAAACGCTGCAAACTAATAACTTGGAGTTATTAGAAAATTGCAAAAGGCAGTGAAAGATAGCACATTTAGCAAAATACAGTTCCATTACTTTCCTTATTTGTCTCAAAAAGATGTAATGGCCTAATTGTGTTTGCTCTCAGCAATTCTAAAACCACTTTTACTGGAAGCAAAGTTAGTTCACTAGTCTGAAGTCGGGTCCCGACCCGAATCTGCCCACATTTTCTTTACCAAAAGTAAAGGGAAATCATGAAAGTTAAACAGAATGCCTTGGGGGAAAGTGCAATGTTTAACTAGTTAGCAAGGTGGTGATTTTATCTCAATGAGTTAGCTGGAAGACAGAAAGATGAGAAAGAAAGCATATCCATGACTAAGACGCTACACAGACTGCACCCCAAGTCAGATTACGTTGGCCAAGATTCCTCAGCCAAGACCTAAACATCGCCTAGTGATTCCCTACCTGGGGCTGCCTGGCCCACTGAGTTACTCCACCACTTTGTGTTTGGCTCAAGATTCCAGCATCTGCAGTTCCATGCGCCTCCCAGATAGGTCACATTATTTTCCATGCTGATCAATTGGAAAAAGCCCTTACAATTACTATCAGCTTTCCTGTTAATCATAAAGCAACATGAAAGGTATGGCGACTTGTGCATTCTGTGAAAGGGTTTGATTTATGAGGTGTAGAGCGCTATAGAGAGAGCTTGAGTAAGCCAAGACTCTATTCCTTGGAGTGCAGGAGGATGAGGGGTAATCTTATAGAGGTATATAAGATCATGAGAGGAATAGTAGATGCACAGAATGTCAGGTGAATCGATGACCAGAGGACATGGGTTCAAGGTGAAGTGGAAAAGATATGATAGGAATTTAAGGGGTAACATTTTGGTATTGGGAGTATGGAACAAGCTGCCAGAGGAGGTAGCTGAGGCAGGGACTATCCCAACATTTAAGAAGCAGTTAGACAGGTACATGGATAGGACAGGTTTGGAGGATCAAATGTGGCCAGGTGGGACTAGTTTAGCTGGGACTTGTTGGCCGGTGTGGGCAAGTTGGGCCAAAGAGCCTGTTTCCACTGTGTGATTCATCAACTGAACATCATAGATCTTGTACTTTGCGTGAAGTCATGTGGCACACCATCTATGTACTGAAAACGTACAGGTACATTAATTTGCTTGTTTTTTTTTGTTAGCTTCCATTACATTACAACTATTGATTCCAAGAAAATGCAGAGTTTGATAAATTTCCTGTGATGGCCGCAAAAACAAAAACCACAAAATCTATTTGGAGGCATTCTACCAGTTCAGAGTTTTCTTCCTTTAATAAATGGGTATTGTTGACTATTCATACCCACAACAATGAGCAGGTAAGTCATCCCCAACAGTACAGCAAAATGAGAGAAAATGAATTAGAAGCCTACTTTGCACATGGCCTAATTTTGTTTTCCCATTGAATTTTGAACTATCAAACTGTAAAACAATTTTCGTGCATTTACCTTTGTTTGATTGCCTCTCTTCAAATTTGATCTACAATCAGATTTCACAGTCACTTCCACTACTGCAAATGGCCAAAGGATTGTTGAAAACTCGTGCTAATTATTTAAGTAAACCGATCTTCTAAAATCTGGCGTAGACAAAAATGCTGGAGAAACTCAGCGGGTAAGGCAGCATCTATGGAGCGAAGGAAATAGGCGACGTTTCGGGTCGAGACCCTTCTTCAGACTAAAATCTGGAATCTAGCAGTCAGACAAATCTGCAATGGACCTCTTAGGCACAATTTATCAGCCACATCCAGTAGAAATACAAAAACATACAGGCTTTTAGTTTTGCCCAATCTCCTGTGAAAGTCATTAACTAATATCACTGACAGTCATGCCCAAATTGTAAATGTATAATTGTATGAAGATACAAGTTCATAAGTTATAAGAGCAGAATGAGGCCATTTATACCATCAAGTCTACTCCACCATTCAATTATGTCTGGTCTATCTTTCCCTCTCAACCCCATTCTCCTGCCTTCGCCCCATAACCCGATACCCATTCTAAGAATCTGTCAATCTCCACCTTAAAAATATCCATTGACTTGGCGTGCACAGCCACCTGTAGCAATGAATTCCACAGATTCAACACCGTCTGACTAAAGAAATTTCTTCTCATCTCCTTTCTGAAGGTACATCCTTTTATTCTAATGCTATGGCCTCTGGTCCCAGACTCTTCCATTATTGGAAATATTTTCTCCACATCCAATTTTCAGCATTGAGATTCCAGCATCTGCAGTTCCCATTGAGATACTCCAGCACTGGTGTTTTTTGCTCAAGATTCCAGCATCTGCAGTTCCTTGTTCTTCCATTTACTGCTTCACTGCAAAGTCTTGTCAAAGACTTCCTATTTTGAAGACGTTCTCCTCCTCTCTCCAACAGGTGTTCCGCGAGACCTTCTCCCCAACTATAATTCATGCTCTCATTCCTCCCCCAACCCACACTATGATCAATCTGAAAAAGCATCCTGAACAGAAACGTCACTTATGTACCTCCACAGATGCTGTCTGACCCTCTGAGTTTAGTTTAGTCTTGTTTAGGGATACAGTGCAGAAACAGGCCCTTCGGCCCACCGAGTTCGTGCCGACCAATGATCCCTGCACATGGAAACTATCCTGCCCACACTAGGAACAATTTACAATTTTTGCCAAGCCAATTAGTCGACAATCTTTGGAATGTGGGAGGAAACTGGAGCACCCAGAGAAAACCCACGCAGGTCACAGAGAGAACGTATAAACTCCGTACAGACAGTAGCCGAGGTCAGGATTGAACCCGGGTCTCTGGCGCTGCAAGGCAGCAACTCTACCGTTGCGCCACCATGAATCCCCTAGTTACTCCAAAACTCTGTTTTGCGCAAGATTCCAGCACCTGCAGTTAGTTCCAAGTGTCTCTATTTTTTGCCATTATCTAGTTTTAATTTTAATTTGGACATTGCAAATTACTAGAGAACAAACGGCGAGTATCACGACCAAAGTGATTGATTCAGTTGGCTGTTCTTATCATTCATAGGTAGATGATGATGAAAAATAAATTTACGTGCCATCCAAGTAACAGCAGGAAATGTGCTCGAGGTGGAATAATTTTGGATGTCATCCAACCAACTACATGAGTTCTGGGCACATTTATAAGTTAGTTACCATTAAACTGAAGGGTTGAATTAATCAATCACGACCACAGGAAATGTTTCTAAAAAAGTGCAGTCTACGCGAGTAGCACATCATACCCATCGCATGTGTCTGTAGATAAATAGGAATTAACTGCAGTGATAAATAAAATTAAGATTCTCCCACCTACTACAATTTATGTACATTTCTCATAAGATACATCTCACGAGAGCTCCTGCATTTTTGGAGAGGGTTCGTTTTTTTAAGTGCATGTCCATTAACACTTTGCAGCCCGCAAGATAAATGAAAACTTAACCCAACACACAAAGGAGTGAAAGGGTGTGGAAACAGGCCCTTCGGCCCAACTTGCCCACATCGGCCAACATGTCCCAGCTACACGAGTCCCACCTGCCTGCGTTTGGTCCATATCCCTCTAAAACTGGCCTATCCAATGTACCCATCTAATTGATTCTTAAACATTAGGATAGTCCCTGCCGCAACTACCTCCTCCTACCTCTGCCCTTTGTGTGAAAAAGTTACCCCTCAGATTCCTATTTCCCCCCCCTCACCTTAAACCTATGTCACCTGGTCCTCGATTCCCCTACTCTGGATGAGGGACTCTGTGCATCTACCCAATCTATTCCTCTCATGATTTTATACAATCGATAAAAACTTCCTCGAAGGCAATGTTTGCAATTTGTAATTGTTTATGCATTTGGTTTGTTAACTGCGCATGCAGTTATTAACTGTGCATAAATTACCTATTTATCTGTATATGTGTAGATATATTGATATATACACATTGAACTTTTTATTTCTTGTTCATTATATTGTTCAGTGTACTATGTTTACATATTCTGTTGTGTTGCTGCAAGTAAGAATTTTGTTGGAGCAGACAAAATACATAGGAAGGAACTGCTGATGCTGGTTTACATTGTCCACACAAAATGCTGGAATAACTGAGCAGGCAGGCAGCATCTTCAGACAGTCAGGGGAGAGGGAGACACAAGAGATAAGGAAGGGTGAGGTGTGAAAACAAGACATCAAAAGAGATGCAAGTAGCAGACAAAATATGTAGGAAAGAAATGTTGATGCTGGTTTACACCAAAGATAACCACAAAATGCTGGAGTAACTCAGCGGGACAAGGCAGCATTATTGGAGAGAAGGAATGGCTGACCATTCTTTGGAGAGAAGGGATAGGTGACCCTGAGATGGCAGGACTGTCATATGCGGAATGTGAAAAGACTAGGCTTGTATTCACTGGAGTTCAGAAGGATGAGGGGGTATCTTATAAAAACATAAAATTATAAAAGGACTGGACAAGCTAGATGCAGAAAAACGTTCCCAATGTTGGGCGCGTCCAGAACCAGGGGCCACAGTCTTAGAATAAAGGGGAGGTCATTTAAGACTGAGGTGAGAAAACACTTTTTTACCCAGAGAGTTGTGAATTTATGGAATTCCCAGCCACAGAGGGCAGTGGAGGCGAAATCACTGGATGGATTTAAGAGCGAGTTGGATAGAGCTCTAGGGGCTGGTGGAGTCAAGGGATATGGGGAGAAGGCAGGCACGGGTTATTGATAGCAGACGATCAGCCATGATCACAATGAATGGCAGTGCTGGCTCGAAGGGCCGAATGGCCTCCTCCTGCACCTATTTTCTATGTTTCTATGTGGCCCATTTCTTCTCTCCAGAGATTCTGCATGTCCTGCAAAGATAACAAACTAAAATAACTGGAAATGGACAATGGGAAGAATAATAGACAATGGGGACCCAGATTGGGTGGGGGGTTGGGGGTGGGGGACTGTTGTGGAGAGGGCGCGGGGGGGGGGGGGGGGGGGGGGGAAGAAGAGACACAAAGGTGGAGCCAGTGAACTTTGTAACTCTACCGGGGGTATACAAGCAAATAGTTTCACTGCGACTTGTCACATGTGACAATAGAGTATTATTCCATTCCACTCCAAATGTGCAAATCCTGGTGACACATGACAATAAGACACTCTTGAACCGTGCTGGATTGCAGAACTACCTACCGCATGTGTGTGTGTGTGTGTGTGTCAGGTGCAATGCTGGGGCTCTCGGCCGATGGTTTGTCGGGGCTTCGCTGGAGGGGGAGGGAGGGGGAGGGGGGGGGGGGTGCAGCGCCCCAGGTGAGCGCTCGCTCTGGGCAGGTGTCTCCCCCGCCAGGTGCGCCACGCAGCAGAGCCGGCCCACCTGCTGCACCACCGCCGCCACCACCTCATCCTTGGAGCAAACCCCTCCCTCCCTATTTACAAACAGCGCCAGCTTTAACCAAGATGCGGTCCCTATTAAGTTGCAAAAAAATAACGCCACGCGCTCTATTCTTATTTGAAGATTAAATTCGGTTTGCACGCCATTTACCTCAGACGCGAGCAGATGTTGACTTACTAGCTCCCGAGTGGCGGAATCAAGCACGCCGCATCATTAATTACCAGCACATGTACCTGGCGAATTATAATTTCCAAGTGCATTACACGATTAGCGTTTGTGATTAGCAAATTAAATGCAACCAGGCGTGTTCGCTGCACCGCTTCATTCGGTGGCTTCCCCCTTGTTCCTCCCACCCATCAGAGGGGCACCGGGTCTCTGTGCACCCCCGCCGTTTTGCCGCCTACTTTTGCCTCCTTTAACCAAGTCCCAATCAACCCGCCGGCGCCCACCCTGGACGCCGAAGCCCGGGCATCGCCGCTCCACCAACTCCACTCCACTACACATACACTGACTAAGCAAATACCATGGGGACCACAACATTAAAAAGAAAAGTTCTGTGCACCTTATCAGGCTCCTCCAAGCACACAACCTCACCTTGCACGGGATGCAAAATGCCAATTTCTGAAACTTAATGGCCGAAATTGAAGAACCCACACAATTAGGGCGAAAGCACTTGGGTTGGACCCCCAAGCTGCATCTCTCCCACACACGACCACCTAAATCAACACCAATTATACATCGAAACAAGTACCTTGACATTCGCCTTGTTTCTTTAAAAAAAAACACACAAAAAACCCCAAAAAATAATATTGGGAAAATAAATGTAGTTTCACGTTAGATTCCAACTAATTGTTGCCTTGCATCCGAGCTCCAGTTGATTGGAAGTTGACTGCGCCGGCCGGTCGCTTACCTTGAAAGCGGGATCCCCACGAGCAGCAAAATTCTTTATCTTCCACGAAAACACTTTCCTTTTCCAGGTGAAATGCAGCGAAGGAAAAGTGGAGACGAGGAGGGGGGAAATGTTTCACCCGGATTCGCTCTTCATTCAACCTGCTTGATGCCAGCGTGCAAAGGAAGGAGCGCTGGCCGAGATGTGACGCCGGGGGTACTTGTCCACTGCGATTTACTTTTTTTTCCCTCCCTCTTGTTAAATACAACAACCCCTCACCGAAGAAGGCAGGGGAGGGAGAGGGGGATTTTTCACCAAAAAAAAAGTTTGCAATAGAGAGACGTTTATGCAACCAGAAGGCGTACACTCCCAATTCTGTATCTGCCTCTGCGACCGCTTTTCACGTCTTACATCTCGGAGAAGCGGGGGAATAAGCTTAGTGACTGAGGATGTGTTCGCAGGAGGTATGTTAGCATTCCCGACAGGTGACCGGCACAGAGTCTGATGCAACAGCGTCTTGTTAATAAGAGCCCTTGCAAAAAATAAAGAGAATAAAACAACACGCCGATAAACACAGCCTCTGCCGTTCAACACGGGAGCGCTGCAGCTCGGAGCAGCGGTGGAAGCCCGAACGCTCGGGATGCGCTGCCTGCAAGACTTGCATCGATAACGGGGGACCCGTTCACAGCCTCAGCCGACGTGCCGCAATTCCAGCCATCAAGTCTTGTGAAATTGCGCCACGCTCTGCTCAGCAGTTGCCGTTCACTCTCGAATGTCGGCGATTTTTGCAAAACCCAGTTTTGGTGTGCAAGAGGCGTTTGGCCAGCGCGACGGGTAAAATGACGCACGCCGAAAGCACGGGCGTTTCAAGATGTTAATAAAATGCACAGAATATTCATCATCCATTCACCGGTGTATTCCCCGAAGATGCAGTTTTCGAGCAGCGGGATGTCTTGCAGATCGGCAAAAAGGTGCAGCTGATGCAGTTTAACTTATTTTTGTTATTACAGTGGTCTCAGTGCGGTATTAATTCACCACCTCTAACGTTACAAAATGCGTTGCAATCTTACTCCAGAAATTTAAATCGGCAGCTGCCTGGGTATCTCTTTTTAGAAAGAGATTCCTGTAACTTTAGCAGCGATCACTGCCTTCTTTCGTTTCTCTGTGAGCTTGCGTGGTGAAACCCTGAATTAAACCTCAGCTTAAGCAGTTGCAGTTGTAAACATTGCATGCGGGTTTCTCAGGGTGATTGCTTACTCTGGTGGAAACCACAATTAATTTGGAATTGTATTTTATATCAAAAATAACTTTACTTAGAATAAAATGTATATACAAACCAAAAACTTAAAACAAAAAATATGCAAAAAAACTCCATACTTTTTCAGTGCCTGTGCACTCAGTCGTGTCTTAATCAATGTGTTGTTAGCATCTGGCTTTACGCAAACCCCCCTTGCCACATGTAGCCCTTTGGGGTGATATCCCAGCTCCACTGGACTCTGTCCGTCAATGTCCAGCAGCAGAAGGACCCTAGACCAGGGGTGGGGAACCATCTAGGCTATTAAGTACGGCCTTTTGCATGAATCCAAATTTTGCAGAACAAATCCTTTGATTTTTATTAATATGTTTTTGTTCGTCTTTTATTCTTTTTATTTCATATCTGAAAATGAAGTATTTAAAATACCAAAGAGTAAAAGAAGATTCAACAAAATAATCCTCCCTGACTGCCGGCCACAATTACAAACATTCGTAATAATGTACATTTTGAAGTATACCTAATTGAAGCTTCTTGGATGCGGCCTTAATAGATTACAGCTAACTTAACATGGCATTTCAACGTGAAAAGGTTCCCCACTACTGCCCTAGACTGTGATCCTCCACACAGCCTTGGTGTTCGCTGCACCAGGCTTCAGTATCTCCCTCAATAAATACTCCTGCAGTCTGGAATAGATTAGTTGGCAATACTTCCTCACGGACATCTTAGACACTGTGCTGGAAGTTTCGGGCAGACCAAAGAGCGTTTTTGAAGCTCTCCCAATGGCCAAACACCTTTCACCCGAGTGCGCTGGTTTTTGGACTGTTTTTCTTTACAATGGGACAGTATTTGTGTTGCGTTTCTCCCAGACAAGATGCAGTTTTTTTAAAACAGAAACGTGTGCCAACAATTAGTATATTAAACTGGCAGTCTTATCAGTGTTTTTTAACACACTGGAAATGGAAACTCAATATTAACTGATCAAAGCAGTAGCAAGATAGGATAGGGAGGCTGTTAGAATCAATTTGGATTAGCTGAAATGTGGGCTGGATTCTGCAATAACAGAGCAAAACAGTTGGAAGGCAGAGAGATGAATAGGAAGAAACCACAGATGCTGGTTTAAACTGAAGATAGACTCAAAAATGCTGGAGTCAAGTCACTTTTATTTCTATAGCACATTTAAAAAACAACTCTCGTTGACCAAAGTGCTTTACATTGGTGGAGGTACTAACATTATTCAACATTGGTTCATAGATTAAGTAAATACATAAATACATACATATAGCCCTCACTCAGAGGACGTCAAGAAAGGCTTGAGAGTGAAGATGAGTTTTAAGTCTCGACTTAAAGGAGTCGATGGAGGGGGCAGTTCTGATGGGAAGAGGGATGCTGTTCCACAGTCTAGGAGCTGCGACCGCAAAGGCGCGGTCGCCCCTGAGCTTATGCCTAGACCGCGGGATGGTCAGTAACCCCAAGTTGGCCGATCTGAGGGACCTGGAGGCGGTGTGGTGGGTAAGTAGATTTTTGATGTAGGTGGCGGCAAGCCCGTTAAGGGCTTTGTAAGCATAAAGATATATCTTGAAGTTGATTCGGAACCGCACAGGGAGCCAGTGGAGAGAGGCCAGAATCGGGGTGATGTGGTCCCTTTTTCGGGTGCCCATCAGGAGTCTCGCTGCGGCGTTTTGGACCAGTTGCAGGCGGGACAGGGAAGAGTGGCTGATGCCAGTGTAAAGGGAGTTGCAGTAATCGGGGCGGGAGGAGATAAATGTGTGGATGATCTTTTCGAGGTCGTCAAACTGGAGGAATTGTTTTATTTTAGCTATTGTTCGAAGCTGGAAGAAGCTAGCTTTTACAACGGCATTGACTTGTTTGTCAAACTTCAATGCTGAGTCAAATATCACGGCAAGGCTTTTGACGTGAGGTTTGAGTAATGGGGTTAAGGCTTCCAAGGCTGCCTGCTATCGTTTTGATTTAGTCCGAGGGGCTGAGAAGGATGACCTCAGACTTAATCTCGTTTGGTATGAGGACGTTCTGGGCCATGCAACATTTTATATCCTCGAGGCAGTGGATAAAGTTAAGTAGATTTGATCGGTTGTTGGGCGTCTGGGGGAGATAGAGTTGTGTATTGTCTGCATAGCAATGGAAGGAAATGCCGTGCCTTTGAATGACTTGGCCTAAGGGGAGCATATACTCTGTGGGTCAGACAGCATCTCTGGTGGAATAGGTAACATTTTGGGTCGAGACTCTTCAAACAGAGAGTCAGGGGAAAGGGAAATGAGAGATGTAGAACAACTGAATCACAATCACAATAATACTTTATTAGCCAAGTATGTTCTGCAACATATGAGGAATTTCATTTGCCAAGTCAGACAACAAATAAAAGCAACGGAACACACAAAATACATTTTAAATAAACATCCATAACAGTGACTCCTCCACATTCCTCACTGTGATGGAAGGCAAAAAAAAGTTCAAATCTCTTCCCTTAGCTCTTCCGCGGTCGGGGGCCTCGAGCCATCCGTTGACGGGACGATCTTGACTCCCGTACCCGGCAGCGTTTGGGCCTTCCACATCCAGGCGATCAGCTCCTACATCGGGAGGATGTCAGCTCCCCCACGCCGGACGATCGGACCCTGCGTCGGTGCTAGTCGAGCCTCTGCATCATTGGAGATTCCTGACTAGCCTCTCCCGAGACTGCGAACTCTTGTTGTAAAGTCCGCAAGCCACGGTTGGAGCGAACCCAGGCAAGGGATTGGCTCCGGTGTAAGTCCATGCTTCGCGGTGGGGCTCAAGTCAGTCTGAGGAGGCCTCCAGCTCCATCGATGGTTGGCCACAGAGCGACCGGAAAATGCGATCCGAAAATTAATCGCATCTCCGGCAAGGTAAGAAACTGAAAAACAAGTTTCCCACAAACCTCTCCCCCTCCCCCTCCCCCTCCCCCTCCCCCTCCCCCCACATAAAACAAACCAGAGAACATTTACGCAGACTTTCAACACACACTAAAAATAAAAAAAAGACAAAAAAACACACTGACTGTTGACGGGGCTGCCAATTGTGCGGCGCCCCTGGTGAGTGAAAGATGCAAAAAAGCAATGATGATAAAGGAAACAGGCTATTGTTAGCTGTGGGCTAGTTGAAAATGAGTTACAGACAATGAGACTCAACAAGCCAAATTTGAAACTAGTACAACGACTTGGGTGGGGGAGGGATGGAGAGAGAGAGAGAGAGAGAGAGGGGATGCAAGGGTTACTTGAAGTAAGAGAGAGTTTCTTCTTGCAACTAATCAGATTGATTAAAAGGTGGCAGTGATGCTTATGTTAGAAGAATCAAATTTTAAATTCTCATCCTGTTGATTGCACAGAAATGTACAGATAATTTTAAGATGAGCCGAGAGATTCCGAGAGGCTTTTGTTCAGCTTTTTTTTTCATATAGGAATATATTTAATTCTTAGTCTATGACCATCAGGTGTGAAAGTTTAGTTTAGTTTAGAGATACAGCATGGGAAACAGACCCTTCGACCCACCGAGTCCGCATCAACCAGCAATCCCAGCACATTAGCACTATCCTACACACACCAGGGACAATTTTACATTTACCTCAAGCCAACAAACCTGTAAGTCTTTGAAGTGTGGGAGAAAACCCATGCAGGACACAGGGAGAACGTACAAACTCTGTACAGACAGCACCCGTAGTCAGGATCGAACCGGGCTCTGGCACTGTAAGGCTACTGGTAGCTCTACCACTGCGCCACCATGCCGTTTCTGCAAGATTTACGAGAATTATCCCAGGAATATGTGGGTAAGCATATGATGAGCATTTGAGAGCACTGGGCCTCTGCTCGCTGGAGTTTAGGATGAGGGGGGCACCTGAATTAAACTTATTGAATAGTGAAAGGCTTGGATAGAGTGGATGTGGAGAGAATGTTTCCACTTGTGGGAAAGTCTAGGACCAGAGGTCATGGGCTCAGAATTAAAGGATGTACCTTTAGGAAGGAAATGAGGAGCAATTTCTTTGGTCAGAGGATGGTAAATCTGGAATTCAGTGCCACAGAAGGCTGTGGAGGCCAAGTCAATTAATATTTTTAAGGCGGAGATAAAAAGATTCTTGATTAGTACAGGGTGTCAGTGGAGATGGCAGGAGAATGGGGTTAGAAAGGAGAGATAGATTAGCCATACTTGAATGGCGGAGAACACGATGGTCCGAGTGGCCTCATTCTGCTCCGATCACTTATGAACGAGGCAGGGCCTCCGCTCGCTTATGAGAAGGGTCTCAAACCCGCTGAGTGACTCCAGCTTTTTGTGTCTACAAACAATGAAAACATATTGGTTGAAATTTTCTTTAGGGCAATGACTCAGTGAAAGGAATACCCACCCGTTATTTAACCTGTCCTGATTTTAACTCCAATGGCAATTACTTGAGATTTATAGTGGGTGATCTGGCGTCTCATTTTATCACACAGACAGTAAATGTGAACAGCAACCCGATGCAATTGACTTTTCAGAATGCATTTCTCAGAAGTTGATAAGCAGTGTGGGACTTCTGGAGGAATCAAATCTGCTTGGTAGAGTATCAAAGTCTTTCCTAGCAAAACAAAAATCTATCCACGCCATTTGGGCCCCCGCTGCAAGAATTAAAGTCCACTGAAGTTTTATTTAGCCTCAGGATATCTGAAGCCAGCGCTATCAATCGCCTCTGATCGAACCGTAGATGCTGGAAAATTTGCTTGGAATGTAAGGCAATTTGCCATCTGTCATCTGAGTCCCAACGACTGTGACTGTAACCCTATATAATTTATGACATAAAGAGACTTGCATTGATGGAACACCTTTTCAGCTTGTCCCAAAGCACTTTACAATCAAGGACTACTTCCGAAACATAGTCATTATTGAAAGGTATGAAATGTAGAGTCAAATTATACGTTTACCAGTTGACAAATATCATTTTGTTCAACATGATCTGAACTTTAGACTCTAAACGGAGCATTGACTCATGTACCTTGAAAAATGTAGTACAGGTTAACCTACTTTGTTCCAGTTTCATGCAGATGTATCTTCATCGTATGAACATGCTCTCGGATTATTAAATTATCACCATATATATATCTTAAAATATGTTTAATGTGAAGGGGGAAAGATTTTACGGGTGTCTGGGGTTATGGGGGGGAAGGCAGGAGAATGGGGTTAAGAGGGAGAGATAGTTCAGCCAGGATTGAGTGGTGGAGAGAACGATGGGCCGAATGGACTGTTTCTGCTCCTATCACTTATGAACACATTGGATTCCGAGGGGTAATTTTTTAATGCAAAGGGAGGTGGATGTATGGTTCGAGCTGCTAGAGGAGGCAGTTGAGGCAGGGACTATCGCAACATTTAAGAAACAACTAGACTAAGTGGGACCTGTTGGGTCCCAGTCACACGGGAGGCCTGTACCCCCAAAAGGGGTGGAGGAGGTGGTGTGGGAGGGAAGAGGAGGTGTGGGAGGAGGGGTGGTGTGGAGGGGGTGGTGTGGAGGGGGTGAGGGGGTGGTGTGGGTGGTGTGGGGGGTGTTGGTGGTGTTGGGGGGATGTAGGGGAGTGGGGTGGTGTTGGTAGGTGGGCTGGTGTTGGGGAATGGGGTGGTGTGGGGCGGAGGGAAGGGGAGGGGTAAAGGGGGAGTGTGGGTCGGAGGGGGAGGTGGGAAGGGGGTATGGGTGTGTTGGGGGCTTGAGGGGGTGTGTGTGGGGGAGGGGGAACTCTACCCAGCGGCCACGGCACCACACAGCACCTCCCGGCTCCACTCAGCGGGATCCCCGACTCCAATCAGTGGCTTCCCAATAGACAGCGGGTGCCGGAAGGGGCATCACTGCCCCTGCAAATGACAGGAGAGAAGATTTTTCAACCTTAATAACTTTTGTATTATTCCACTGATCAGAACAAACCTTGGTGCACTTACAACAGAGGAGAACGGTGAGTAAGGTGGCGAAAAAAATTCCTGGCGATATATGGTAATGTTTTTGCGCAAATTAAAAAACAACACAATCTGGAAGACAAGATGAGAGTTTTAGTAATAGTACTAGATCAAGTGCAGACCCGTTGGGTCTGTTCCCCCATTGTGTGGTTGCGAGGAGGGGGGAGCAGCATGCGGCATCACACACACTAACTACCCCACCCCCCTCCCGTACACAAGCTAACTACCCCCTTGATATTATATTAATATTATTAATTTGCTCCTTTTACCCCATAATGGCCCTATCCACTGACGCATAGCCCCCACCTTCTCAATAGGGAGGGGGGGGGGTAGAGAGTAAGGGCAGAAAGAGAAAGGGCAGAGACAGAGAGACAGGGGGAGAGGGGAGGAGAGGGAGGGTGGGAAGGGAGGGGGAGAGGTGGAGGGAAGAGAGGGGGAGTGGTGGGGGGAAGGGAGGGGGAGAGGTGGGGGGAAGGGAGGGTGAGAGGTGGGGAGGAGGGGGAGAGGGTGAGAGGGGTGTATGGATGGGAGGAGCAAAGAGGTGAGGGGGAGAGAGGAAGGGGGAGTAGAAGGGGGGTGGAGAAGGTGGGGGGAGAGGGTGAGAGGGAGGGTTGTTACTGAACTGAACTCACTGTGGAATGAATCCATTAGCGGAGCCCCTGGTTAAACTTGGGAGCCGCTCATGGTTAAGTCTGTGAAAGCGGCCACATCAGAGACCGCTTCAGACCCCGACTACGGGGGGGGTGGGGAGGGTGGAGTGGGCGGTTGGGCGTGATGCCGAGTGAGCCTGCGGGCCGCCAGCGAGGACGGCGAAAAGCAGCGGGGGGAGCAGCCGACGTTTGGGTTCCGCCAGCATGACAGAGCTGGGCCGGGGGGGAGCGTGAAGTGGAGGAGAGCCGGGCAGCAGCAGATGGTCGCGCGATGAGAAGGTGGTCAGCAGGAGGCGAAAAAATTAGTGAGTGGGGGAGGGGGGAAGGGTTTTATTAAAAATATGCACAGAAAAATGACTAAATTTAATTTGGAGTGGATCAGCGAATGTAAAAGTAAAATCGCTAGCAAAATGGTAAAAATCTCGGCGTTTTTGCGTCTGGTTTGCGCGGAGTAATGAATCAAATGCAAAACGCCATACACACACACAGAGTTTTAAAGATAGATAGATAGATAGATAGATAGATAGATAGATAGATAGATAGATAGATAGATAGATAGATAGATAGATAGATAGATAGATAGATAGATAGATAGATAGATAAATTAATTATACAGGTGCATGAAGAGGACAGGTCTAGAGTGATATGGCCCAAGCACAAGCAAGTGGGATGAGTGTAGATGGGATATGTTTGTCGGTGTGGCCAGGTTGGGAGGAAGGGCCTGTTTCCCCACTGTTTGACCCAAAAACTGCTAGAGGCCGTGGCTAAAATAAATAAAATCCCATCCTATTGATGCAATGGGCACAGATAGTCAACAGATCAGATAAAAGCTCTGCCACATCCAGTCAGAAATACCGTTGGGCAATCAAACAGCTAACAGGCGGAGGAGGAGGAACTCTGAGTACGTTACCAACTTTAACAACAGGAGGGCCCAGCATAAAACATAATGCTGAAACAACAAGAACAATGCATTCAGCTGGAAGGATCCAATGGATAATCCATCTCATTTTCCACCCGCATCAGAACAGAGGCCAATCTTCAGCCAGTCCATTCACACCGCGCGGCATCAAGACATTACTCAGAAGCCGAGAAGATCACTGCAAGAGTTCCGCAAAGCCCAATTCTCTTCAACAACATCATCAATAACCTTCCTCCCATCATGAAGTCAGGAGTGTGTGTACTTTTTGACGATTGCCTAATGTTCTGTTTCATTGAAAATGACGCAGGCCATCCCTGCCTTCAGAAAGATCAAAATAACATTTAGACATGAGCTGTTTAAGAAAGAATTGAAGATGCTGGAAAAATCGAAGGTAGATAAAAATGCTGGAGAAACTCAGCGGGTGCGGCAGGATCTATGGAGCGAAGGAAAGGGAAACTCAGTGGAGCTCCATAGATGCTGCCTCGCCCTCTGAGTTTCTCCAGCATTTTTATCTACTTTAGAGATGAGCTGGTAAGCAGCCGGCAATATTTGCGGCACTGATGTAATGACCAGGTGACATCATCAATCACTCATCATCGCTGAAAACGTCAGCGACACAGTGGTGCTGGTTTCCAATGGGAACGGGAACGGTGACGGACGCACCACACATCTCTGTCCTCCAGTTCCTGCGGACTTCTGCCGCTGGAAGTATAGGATGTTGGTGTGTGAGCTTTATCATCATTCCTTACAATGCCATGTACGACAGTGATCGCAACTTTGACTGAAGTGTGGATGGCCGTTAGAAGCTCATCCGCCCTTTGACAGGTCTTGTTTTTGGTCCTGCTGGGGGTCCACAGCCCCCCCTCCTCACCTGGCAAACCAGGTGGGGGAGATGGTTTAGTCGCCGACTATCCAACCATGGAGCAGGTAGCAATCCCCTGCCACAAGAGAATCTAACTAGATACCCTGATATTCTACGGCATTTCTATTGCCGAGACCGCTCACCATCCAAATACTATGGTAGACCATGACAAAAAAAAACTCACTGTTAGTACGTAATGGTAGATACTAGTAACTGTGAATACAAGTAATTGTGGATGCAAGTAATTATGGATACAGGTAACTGCAGATGCTAGAATCTTGCGTAGAATACAAAATGCTGGAGTAACTCAGTGGGTTGTGCAGCAACTCTGGAATGGACTATTCATTTGAACACTGAGTATAAGAGTAGGTCACGGGCTGTGTATCCTGCAGTATGTGACTACCTTCCTGATACCTCTTAACAATGTCACCATCTACAATGTACAAAATGGGAGAGTGATAAAAAGTTCTCCCCTTGCCTGAAACAAAAAGCTCGGCAACATCCAGGATGAAGCAGCCTTTTATTTGTAGCCATGCATCACCCTAAATACGTTTCATACTCGCCACCACGAGACACTGCGTTGTGTACAATTACCTTGCTCTGCATATATCCATCTCAGTTACTGTCACAGCATCCCTCTGTAAGTTCTCCCTGGGTTTTCTCCGGGTGCTCCGGTTCCCTCCCACACTTAAAAAATGTACGCGTTTGTAGGTCAGTTGGCTTCAGGAAACATTGTAAATTGACCCCCAACTGCACAGGGTAGAGCTGTTCGGCGTGGACTCGGTGGCCGAAGGGCCTATTTCTGCACTGCATCCCCAAAGTCTAAAGTAAATTCAATGCAGAGCTTCCCTCAGGATGAACACAGCAGTGCATACATTGAACACGTCAGACATAATAACAATGGAACTGAGAAACCACTTGAAAAGCAAGATAATTACCTTCCCAGATGAAACAGAACTGAGGGAGGTACTGTGCACTCTCAGGATGCAGCCAAATCTTGGAAAGAATCCTCAACAGGGCTTCTATCTTGAGTTATTGATGGCAAATCAAGTTGAATAAGATGAATCACCTTGTGCCTACCTCCTCATTCTCTTAAAGTGTCTGTACCTCCACTATTTATCATGTCCTCTCCTCCCCCCAGACCATTCAGTATCTCAATATATAAATAAACCAACCCGTTCTCTGTGTTTATTAGATGTGTGTTGAACGTACAGCTCGGGGCAAAAAACTATTTGATTCACTGCACCAGTGGAAAGAAAGTATTTGAAAGACCAGGCCAAACATACAGTCGCCTTTGCACTTTCCAATAGGCATGATTTATTTTATTCTCAAGTATATATACATATATATTTAATTCTCCTTTCAAAGTAAAGAGCCTGTCCCACTTTCACAACCTAATTCATGACCTTTTTTACTCGTGGACATTTTTCATCAGGCTAGAAAAAAACCCCGACCAATTTGACGCCACAAGTACCTACGACTAGCATCACGACCTACATACGACCTACCTACGACCTCGTGACGACCATGTTGCGAGTATAAGTCAAGGGCAAACTCGGCAGAGGTCGTGAATTGGGTCGTGAAAGTGGGACAGGCCCTTAACTATTCAATCTCCCTCTGTTACCGATCAGACAGACCATTCCATCTTCCGAGGTGGGTTCATGGTAAACTACAAACTCGGTGATTTTATGTTTTGCATCTTTAGTGGCTCAGCGCCCCCGGTGAGCATGGCGCGGCCGTGGTGGACCGGGCCCAGCCAGCCGCCGGCGCGGTGCCGACCATGACCGGGGCTTGGCCGCCGGCAGAGCGAGGAGAGACGTCGGCGAGAGCTGTGGGCCGCCGGAGAGCCGTCTACCGCGTGAGTCCCGGTGGAGGACACACTGCCGAGGACAAAGAAGGGACCCGGCATGGCGGGGGGGACGCCGAGAACAAAGAGGGTCCCGGCGTGGGGAGGGAACGTTGAGATCGAGAGGGATCAGCCGTGGAGGGGGAGGGGGGGGGTGGGGGGGTGGGGGGCACCAAGAACAAAGAGGACCCGGCATGGGGAGGGGCCGCTGAGAATAAGGAGGGACTGTGGAGGTGGGGAGAGGGAAAGAGAAGGAAGTGGGACTACATTGAATACTTTTGTAACTTTGTCTGCTCCCTTTACTCTTGTACTGTACGCAAGCAAAGAACCTCACTGCACCAAGTACACGTGACAATAAAGTATCAGTCAATCACTAATTCAAGCCTGGCTTTCTAAAGAGCTATTTGGAATTTTTCTTCAGCTGCAGCAGGTCTCAAAAATACAGGCGGATAGGGGCTTGGGGAGAAAGCTTCAACATTTGCCATCCTCATCTTGAGACTAATTACAAATTATTTGTTGATTAATTAGAAGAAGTGTTAATATGCCTGTGAGTTGCACATTTTTAATGGGTTGTGGTTAGACTGGAAAACTCTGCTTGTGAATTGTGTGTCATTTTCTACCCCCGGTATCATTTGTGTGCCATTTGGACCTTAGATATAAAAACAGAAGCTGCCTGAAATACCCACAGGGCCCAGGCACTTGTGGTGGTATAGAAAGGCAAAGTCCTGTACTTCAGGCCAATGAACTTTCTTAAGTTCTCATTTGCTGAGTATCTCCAGCACTTTCCGTTTTTATTTCCAACTTTTTTTTCCTTTTGGGTACCTTTTTTTCACTCGATTCGACAAGAAAACAGCATTATTGATGGGCATAATAAGAAGCCCAGCATTGTGATTCCAATTAAGACCTCCGAAGCAAGGATATGTAACAGTAAACATTTCAAACAAAAACTATGAATTTAAATTGGAAATTAAGCAAAGAAAAAAAAATAATAATTTAATCATGTTCCCAAATGACAGCCTCTTCTTTATAGAGTAAATATCTCTGTTTACTCGATAAATGAAGCTGCCCCTCCACTTTCCTCAGTATCACCAAGTTCCCATCTTAAGGTTCCTGCATCAAAGCATTGAAATAGAATTAACTGTTCATCATTTGTAATAAACGACCAATCAAGGGCTAGTTTATGAGATGTAGGAGCAGAAATAGGCCATTCGGCTCATTGAGTCTGCTCTGCCATTTGATCTATCTTTCCCTCTCATCCCAATTCTCCTGCTTTCTCCCCATATGTAAGTTCAGCAAGTAGTAAGTAGTAAATGAAAAAGAATGATAGGTTTATCTTCCAGCTGAAACCATCTTTAATAAAAAAGCATCTTTAATAAAAAGGAAGCACGGTGGCGCAGTGGTAGAATTACTGCCTTGCAGCGCCAGAGACCTGGGTTCGATCCTGTCTGGACAGAGTTTGTACGTTCTCTCTGTGACCGGTTGGGTATTTCTGGGTGCACTAGTTTGCTCCCACACTCCACAGATGGACAGGTTTGTAAGTTAATTGGCTTCTGTAAATTGTAAATTGTCCCAAGTGTGTAGGATAGTGCTAGTGTATGGAGTGATCTCACTGGTTGGAGCGGACTCAATGGGCCAAATGGCCTATTTCTACACTGCATCTCTCAGGTGTAAACTCCAAACTCTAAATAAACTTCTAAATGAAGAGGGGCATTCCAATCAAATGGCCAAATGTCAAGTATTAAGGCACTTTGAAGAACATACATGGTATGTTGAAGTTATGTTCAGTTATAGAGACTCTTATATACATCATCATGTTTAATCAGGCATCTATCTATCCAAATTGCTTTTTATTTGTATGACTGACATGGCAAAATGAAATTCTTCATATGTTGCAAAACATACTTGGCGAATAAAGTATTATTGTATTGTATAGTGTTGTCTTTTCCACCATCCATAGTTTTTTGCCTACTGCTACTGAACCAGCCTTGTGCTTGAAATTCGAGATGTATTTCATGACGTGAATTTAAATGTAGTTGCGATGATGAGGCTCAATTTCATGTTCTGTTTCAGTGGCACATCAACTCAACTTGTGAGCGGCACGGTGGCGCAGTGGTAGAGTTGCCGCCTTACAGCACCAGAGACCCGGGTTCAATCCTGACTATGGGTGCTGTCTGTATGGAGTTTGTAGGTTCAACCTCATGACCTGTGTGGGTGTTTTCCTCCCACATTCCAAAGAAGTACAAAATTGTAGGTTAATTGGCTTCAGTAAACATGGTACATTGTCCCTAATGTGTAGGGTAGTGCTAGAGTATGGGATGATCGATTGTTGGCGCGGATTCGGTGGGCCGATGGGCCTGTGCCTCAAGACTAACCTAAAATAAAACTAAACTCAGATACTATTTCTTACCATAACGTACAATATTAGAATGCAAAGTACAATTTCCATGGAAACAAATTACTTTTATGACGAGGCACTCGAAAATAATTTACTTCCAACAGTTCAGTCCTTGAAAGCCACTTGACCACAATAAATCAGTTCTGAAGCATTTTGTTTGCAACTAGCAAGAGACCCTTTAACTTCTGTGAAAGGGTAAGACAATGGCTTAATGCCAGGGAGTGGGAGGTGGCGCAAGCGTACAAAGTTGTTTGATGTCTTCTTCAAGACGTTGGTGGGCATGGGGGTGGCAAAGCAGAGCGTCACCTACATATCAGTGGGAAGCATTTTGGAGACTAAAAGAAGTGAGTACATCCCATGACGTGAGTTGTTCAGATCTCAGCTTGTGCTTGCAATATCCCATTACTTTTCCTCCACATACTCTTCAGTGTTTTCAACCCTGGCGTAACGCAATAATTTGCAGAGGGCGGCACGGCGGCGCAGCGGCAGAGTTGTTGCGTTACAGTGCTTGTAGCACTGGAGACCCGGGTTCAATCCCGACTACGGGTGCTTGTCTGTACGGAGTTTGTACGTTCGTGCATGTTAAAATTGTACAAGGCATCGGTGAGACCAATTCTGGAGTATGGTGTACAATTTTGGTTGCCTAATTATAGGAAGGATGTCAACAAAATAGAGAGAGTACAGAGGAGATTTACTAGAATGTTGCCTGGGTTCCAGCAACTAAGTTACAGAGAAAGGTTGAACAAGTTAGATCTTTATTCTTTGGAGCGCAGAAGGTTAAGGGGGGACTTGATTGAGGTCTTTAAAATGATGAAAGGGATAGACAGAGTTGACGTGGATAAACTTTTCCCATTGAGGGTAGGGAAGATTCAAACAAGAGGGCATGACATGAGAATTAAGGGACAGAAGTTTAGGGGTAACATGAGGGGGAACTTCTTTACTCAGAGAGTGGTGGCTTTGTGGAATGATGTTCCTGCAGAAGTGGTGGAGGCAGGATCGATTTTAACATTTAAAAGTAAAGTGGATAGGTATATGGACGGGAAGGGAATGGAGGGGTATGGTGTGAGTGCAGGTAGATGGGACTAGGGGAAAATAAATGTTCGGCACGGACTGGAAGGGCGAGAGGGCCTGTTTCCGTGCTGTATTTGGTATATGGTTATATGGTTCTCCCCGTGATCTGTGTGAGTTTTCTCCGTGATCCTCTCACACTCCAAAGATGTACAGGTTTGTAGTTTAATTGGCTTGGTATAAATGTAAATTGACCCTAGTGTGTGTTGGATAGTGTTAGTGTGCGTGGATCGCTGGTCGGTGCGGTCTCCGTGGGCCAAAAAGGCCGTTTCCGCACTATATCTCTAAACTAAACTAAATTAAACTAGACTAGCACCTCTTTTTTGGGACACCAGATGAACTACATCAAAGGATAACTTAAACTCAAAGTATCTGAAGAGCCTCACCAGGTTTACTTGACGAGGTTCCTGGTGGTTAATAGACTTTGCTTGAATAACCAGTTCCTGGCTCTCACCGCTTGGAGTCAACACCAGATTATTATCTAAATGGTGTCAAGTTGAGAAAAGGGGAAATACAATGGAATCTAGGGGTCCTTGTTCATCGGTCTATTAAAGTAAGCATGCAGGCACAGCAGGCAGTGAAGAAAGCGAATGGCATGTCGGCCTTCATAACAAGAGGAGTTGAGTATAGGAGCAAAGAAGTCCTTCTACAGTTGTATAGGGCCCTAGTGAGACCACACCTGGAGTATTGTGTGCAGTTTTGGTCCCCTAGTTTGAGGAAGGACATTCTTGCTATTGAGGGAGTGCAGCATAGGTTTACAAGGTTAATTCCTGCGATGGTGGGACTGCCAAATGCTGAGAGAATGGAGCGACTGGGCTTGTATACTCTGGAGTTTAGAAGGAAATGAGGCAGGTCAGGTGATGGAGGTATGCGTTGGTGAGCACTTCGGGACCAGTGATCACAATACCATTAGTTTCAATATAATTATGGAGAGAGTCAGAACTGGACCTAGGGTTGAGATTTTTGATTGGAGAAAGGCTAACTTTGAGGGAATGCGTAATGATTTAAAGGGAGTGAATTGGGACATTTTGTTTTATGGGAAGGATGTAGAAGGGAAATGGAGGACATTTAAAGGGGAAATTGTAAAAGTACAGAATCTTTATGTCCCTGTTCGTTTGAAAGGAAATGGTAAAAATCGGAAAGAGCCATGGTTTTCAAGGGAAATTGAACACGGTTCGAAAAAAGAGAGATATCTACAATATTTATAGGAGGCATGGAGTAAATGAGGTGCTAGATGAGTATAAATAATGTAAAAAGAATCTTAAGAAAGAAATAAGAAAAGCTAAAAGAAGATATGAGGTTGCTTTGGCAAGAAAGGTGAAAGTAAATCCAAAGGGTTTCTACAGCTATATTAATAGCAAAAGGATAACGAGGGATAAAATTGGACCATTAGAGAGTCAGAATGGACAGCTATCTGCAGAGCCAAAAGAGATGGGGGAGATATTGAACAATTTCTTTTCTTCGGTATTCACCAAGGAGAAGGATATTGAACTCTGTGAGGTAAGGGAAAAAAGTAGAGTAGCTATGGAAACTACGAGATTCAAAGAGGAGGAAGTACTGACACTTTTGAAAAATATAAAAGTGGATAAGTCTCCAGGTCCTGACAGGATATTCCCTAGGACATTGAGGGAAGTTAGTGTAGAAATAGCAGGGGCTATGACAGAAATATTTCAAATGTCATTAGAAACGGGAATAGTGCCGGAGGATTGGCATACTGCGCATGTTGTTCCATTGTTTAAAAGGGTTCAAAGAATAAACCTAGCAATTATAGACCTGCTAGTTTCACGTCAGTGGTGGGCAAATTAATGGAAAGGATACTTAGAGATAATATATATAAGCATCTGGATAAACAGGGTCTGATCAAGAACAGTCAACATGGATTTGTACCTAGAAGGTCATGTTTGACAAACCTTCTTGAATTTTTTGAAGAGGTTACTAGGGAAATTGATGAGGGTAAAGCAGTGGATGTTGTGTATATGGATTTCAGTAAGGCCTTTAACAAGGTTCCCCATGGAAGGTTGGTTAAGAAGGTTCAATCTATGGGTGTTAATGGCGGAGTAGCAAGATGGATTCAACAGTGGCTGTTTCCTTGAGAGTAATGGTGGATGGCTGTTTGTCAGGTTGGAAGCCGGTGACCAGTGGGGTGCCTCAGGGATCTGTGTTGGGTCCACTGTTGTTTGTCATGTACATCAATGATCTAGATGATGGGGTGGAAAATTGGATAAGTAAGTATGCAGATGATACTAAGATAGGGGGTGCTGTGGATAATTAAGTGGATTTTCAAAGTCTACAGAGAGATTTGGGCCAATTGGAAGAGTGGGCTGAAAGATGGCAGATAAAGTTTAATGCTGATAAGTGTGAGGTGCTACATCTTGGCAGGACAAATCAAAATAGGACGTACATGGTAAATGGTAGGGAATTGAGGAATGCTGTGGAATAGAGGGACCTAGGAATAACTGTGCATAGTTCCCTGAAGGTGGAATCGCATGTAGATAGGGTGGTAAAGAAAGCTTTTGGTGTGCTGGCCTTTATAAATCAGAACATTGAATATAGGAGTAGGAAGTAATGTTAAAATTGTACAAGGCATTGGTAAGAGCAGTTCTGGAGTATGGTGTACAAATATGGTCGCCTAATTATAGGAAGGATGTCAACAAAATAGAGAGAGTACAGAGGAGATTTACTAGAATGTTGCCTGGGTTCCAGCAACTAAGTTACAGAGAAAGGTTGAACAAGTTAGGTCTTTATTCTTTGGCGCGCAGAAGGATAAGGGGGGACTTGATTGAGGTCTTTAAAATGATGAATGGGTTAGACAGAGTTGACGTGGATAAACTTTTCCCATTGAGGGTAGGAAAGTTTCAAACAAGAGGGCATGACATGAGAATTAAGGGACAGAAGTTTAGGGGTAACATGAGGGGGAACTTCTTTACTCAGAGAGTGGTGGCTTTGTGGAATGATGTTCCTGCAGAAGTGGTGGAGGCAGGATCGATTTTAACATTTAAAAGTAAAGTGGATAGGTATATGGACGGGAAGGGAATGGAGGGGTATGGTCTGAGTGCAGGTAGAATGGGACTAGGGGAAAATAAATGGTCGGCACGGACTGGAAGGGCCGAGAAGGCCTGTCTCTGTGCTGTAATTGTTATATGGTTAAAAAGCATGGGTGATGTTTCGGATCAGGGCCCTTCTTCAGGTCTGGTATTTTCTCATCTCCAGCTCTTCAACTCTTCCCCCCCCCCCCCCCCACCCCCCCCCGTAGCCCCTACTTTCACTCTGAGGAAGGGCCCTCGACCGAAACATCACCCATTCTTGTTCTCCAGAGATGCTGCCTGACCCACTGAGTTACTCCAGCACTTTGGTCTATCATCACAGCCGCAGGCATGACACAGATGATCATAAAGATCTATCACTAACTGAGCGCCACATTTATATTTATATTCAGATTTATAAAAGAAAGTAAATAGATGGCACAGTGGCGCAGCGGTAGAGTTGCTGCCCCACGGAGCCAGAGAGTTGCACGTCTTTGGAGTGTGGGAGGAAACCAGAGTACAGGGAGAAAACCCATGTAGGTCACGGGGAGAAGGTACAAACTCTGCACAGACAGCACCCTTAGTCAGGATCGAACCCGGGTCGCTGGTGCTGTAAGGCAGTAGCTCTACCGCTGCACCACTGTGCCACCCCAAGAAAAAATAGTTTTGCCCAAATTCCACCATCTGCAGTTCGTCGTGTTCTCTTGAGAGATCTGATTTGTCTGAATCATCCATATTCATCCATAAAATTAATTCTTAAACAACATAACTTGGTGAAATGACACATACCTTCCCTCCTCCAGCTGCTGATTGCATGATTGCATGCTAGCCATTTGTACATACTGTACAAGCTCAGAATGTGCATGTGAAGTAAAAAATATCCCTCAACAGTAGCGATGATTCCATACTGTGACCCACATTGGATGATGAAGCAACAAAGAAAATAAAATCACTTTCATGGTTATCTGTCTATCTGTCTATCTGTCTATCTGTCTATCTGTCTCCCGTTCTACCTGTCTCTGTCTGTCTCTGTCTGTCTCTGTCTGTCTCTGTCTGTCTCTGTCTGTCTCTGTCTGTCTCTGTCTGTCTGTCTGTCTGTCTGTCTGTCTGTCTCTGTCTGTCTGTCTCTGTCTGTCTGTGTCTGGCTGTCTGAGTCTGCCTGTCTGTCTGTCTGTCTGTCTGGGTTTCTGCAGAGATCAGCTAAAGTCATACAATATAATTAAAATTTGGGTTATGTGGTGGTGTTGGACAGTGCAGATGTACATAATATACGATTGCATTATGTTGTTGTCCTAACAATGTCAACATACTGGGCCGTCTAAAGATAGTTTATTATCAACGGAGGCAGAGACTTGCATGTGTGTAATACAAAGAGGCTTGGATTTTTCGGCATTCAGCTCAAAAGTCTTTCAGGTTTCTTCACACCCATACTGAACTGAAACCTTCATCTGTACACGGCACGTGTGTTTGCAGTCAAGGCAACTAACAAGTATAATTAAAACCGAGATTTGCATCATCTTGGGACTCACACATGCAAATTATCAAAGTCTTGCCCAATTGGAATTCATCTTCTCTTTCACTAAATTCCATTTATTCACTCTCATCTTTATAACTTTAAAAAAAAAAATCAGCCTTATAACTGATTATTTTTATATAGCCTTATATTAAGATGCTTCTAGATCTATGCCTCTAAATTATTTGGAGTAACTCATCGGGACAGGCAGAATCTCTGGAGAGAAGGAATGGGTGATGTTTCAGGTCGAGGCCCTTCTTCAGACAAATAGACAGACGTCACCCATTCCTTCCCCCCAGAGATGCTGCCTGCCCCACTGAGTTACTCCAGCTTTTTGTGTCCATCTTCAGTTTAAACCAGCACCTGCAGTTCCTTCCGACCTATAAATTATTTCACTGCCAAGCTTCCAACACCATTATTTTTCAATTAAGTGCCAGGTGCATGAAGAATGACTTAAGTGCAACACATTCATGATAACCTTTGATATTAATGTGGCAGAGCTCTATTATAATTAGATGGAAAAAGTTTGCTGCAAGAGGTAATGTTGCACAAAATTCCCAGCAAATTATGGCAGGGAGTAAGTAATGGCGTTCATTTCACGTGTAATATTTTGGAACTTTCGCCAGTAATAACAGCATAGATGGTAGTTGCAATTTCATGATGGAGTGTTTTCATCAAACATAGGCACTTGGACATTACAAATACAAATTCATCAGAAAAAAGAGCTTTTTTGAAGAAAAAAAAATCTCGTTTTTTCGATTAGTTCAACAAGAAATAGTGCCAGGCTAATGTTTTCAGAGGGTAGTAAAATGTTTGGTTTAAGGTGTACAAAAATGCTGGAGAAACTCAGCGGGGCGAGGCAGCATCTGTGGCGAGAAGGTATAGCATATGTGGAGTTCCCAAAACGTCGGCTATTCCTTCTCTCCATAGACTCGAAACGTTGCCTATTCCTTCTCTCCATAGATGCTGCCTCGTCCGCTGAGTTTCTCCAGCATTTTTGTCTTCCTTTGATTTTTCCAGCATCTGCAGTCCTTTCATAAATGTTTGGTTTAGTTCAGTTTTGAGGTACAGCGTGGTGACTGACCCTTCTGCCCACCTGGTCCGCACCGACCAGCGATCCCTGCGCACTAACACTATGCAACACCCACTCGGGACAATTTACATTTATACCAAGCCAATTAACTTACAAACCTGTACGTCTTTGGAGTGTGGAGGAAAACCGAAGATCTCGGAGAAAATCCACGCGGGTCATGGAGAGAACGTGCAAACCCCGTACAGACAGCACCCGTAGTCAGGATGGAACCCGGGGCTTTGGCGCTATAAGGCAGTAGCTCTACCGCTGCGCCACCATGCCGCCATGTTAAATCACCGTGAAGGTTCAAACATAAAGTGGTTAATAAAAGATAGGTACTGTATGCACTAACCGGATTTTTAATTGAGCTTAAAACATAGTAACATGAGTTCTACGCTTCTCAATTGTTGGTAGAGTGGTATTTATTTTTTACCACATTTCACAATTAATTAAAGCTTATTAAATTGATGCGACATTTCATATTACATATGCTTATTATATTGGTATCAAATTCCTCTGTCTGTTGCATTAACTGAAGATTATCCAGATTAAATGCAATGATTTATTGATGTGTTGAAGTTGCAGACAAAAGAAATTAATGAAGCTCCATAAAATATTCAGGTAATAGTACACATTTTATTTTTCAGCCTTAAATGGAATTTGTACCAATTGTGAAAGGAAGCCGGAGGCAAATAATAGTAATAATAATAAGGGCGGCACAATGTTACAACGGTAGATTTGCTGCCTTACAGCGCCAGAGACACTTGCTTGCTTCTAACTACGGGTTCTTGTCTGTACGGTGTTTTCACATTCTCTTCATGACCTGTATGGGTTTTCTCCGGGTGCTCTGGTTTCCTTGCACATTCCAAAGATGTGCAGGTTTGGCGGTTAATGGGCTTTGGTAAAATTGTGACTTGTTCCTTGTGTGCGTAGGATAGTGTTAATGTGCGGGGATCACTGTTTGGGTGCGGACTCAGTGGGCCGAAGGTCCTGCTTCCATGCTGTATCTTTAAACTAACCTGAACTAAACAAATAATAATAATAATAATAATCTATCTATATACTTTTAAAACTCTGTGTGTGTGTGTGTGTGTGTGTGTGTGTGTGTGTGTGTGTGTGTGTGTGTGTGTGTGTGTGTGTGTGTGTGTGTGTTTGTGGGTGTGTGTATGTCACATTCCATTTTTTTTCAGATAAGATTTTTTGGCCTTTGGTTCCGTGGTACGCCAAAACCAGACGCGAAAACTCCGCAATTTTTTCCATTTCACTAGCGATTTTGCTTTTACATTCACGGATCCACTCCTCATAACATTTAGACATTTTTATGGATCCACTCACTCATTTTAAATTCTCAACTGGACCTCACGAGCTGCTGACGTCACAATCCCACATGCCGACCAATCCCAAGCCGCTTTTCTCTCTTCATTTGGCAGCCTGGCTCCTCCCCCCCCCCCCCCCCCCCCACTATACTCGCCGCGCCTCCTGCAGCTAGAATCGCTCGCCCGTTCCAAACCCCCCCCCCCCCCCCACCCCCCTCCCATTCTCAAAATGCTCTGACGATCAGGAGCAGAGATAAGGCCTAGGTTCCAGAACAAGGGGTCACAGTCTAAGGATAAGGGGGAATTCCTTTAGGACCGAAATGAGGAAAACATTCTTTACACAGAGAGTGGTGAGTCTCTGGAATTCTCTGCCACAGAAGGTAGTTGAGGCCAGTTCATTGGCTATATTTAAGAGGGCGTTAGATGTGGCACTTGTGGCTAAAGGGATCAGGGGGTATGGAGAGAAGGCAGGTACGGGATACTGAGTTGGATGATCAGCCATGATCACATTGAATGGCGGTGCAGGCTCGAAGGGCCGAATGGCCTACTCCTGCACCTATTTTCTATGTTTCTATGTTCCGCTGAACTCACAGCTGGCGCAGCTGGCGAAGCCCGCCTGCTCGCCCCTCCCATCCCCTGCGCGCTCCAGAGAGTCACAAGCAGGATCTTTGGTCACAAGCCCACAGCTCCACTCTCACGCCGACCATCCACCCCCCCCCCCCCCCTTTCTCAAAATGCTCTGCAGATCGGGAGGCGACGGGCTGGCGGGGTAAAGGCCTGATCCTAGGGAGGTGAAGAGGGGGAGTGGGGGGGTTAAGGGAGTAGGGAGGGAGTGGGGGAGGTGAGGAGGGAGAGTGTGGGAATAGGAGAGGAGTGGGGGTGATAGGGAGTGGGGAATAGATGGACTCTCTCACCCTTCCTACCCCACCCTCCCCCTCACCCACCCTCCCCCTCCTCCTCCCCTCCACCCCCTCTCCCTCTGACTCTTGCCCTTCTGTCTCTCACCCTTTCTCTTTGTCTCTCCCCGCTCTCTCTCTGCTCCCACTCTCTACCCCCCTCTCTCTCTCCCCCCTCTCGCTCTCTCTCCCCGCTCTCTCTCTTCCCTCGCTCTCCCCCCTCTCTCTACCTCCCCCTCTCTCTCTCCCCCCCTCTCTCTCTCCCTCCCCCTCTCTCTCTCCCTCCCCCTCTCTCTCTCCCTCCCCCTCTCTCCCTCTCCCTCCCTCTCTCTCTCCCTCACCCCCCCTCTCTCTCCCCCCTCTCGCTCTCCCCTTCCTATCCCATGCCCTCCCCTAAATCCCCTTCCCCCTCCCCTCCACCCCTCCCCTCCCCTACCCCCTTCCCCCACCTCTCCCCCTTCCTTACCCCCACCTCTCCCCTCCCTTCCCCCCACCTCTCCCCCTCCCTTCTCACCCCATCTCCCCCTTCCCTTCCCCCCCTCTCAGCCCCCCTCTCTCTCCTCCCATCTCTCTCTCCCCTCCTCCCCCCACCCTCCTTCTCTTCCTCCTCTCCTCCACCCTCCCCTGTCTCTTTCCCTTCTGTCTCGCTCACTGTCTCTCCCCGTTCTCTCTCTGCCCTCACTCTCCACCCCTCTCTCCCTCTCTAGACCCGCCTGCGAGTTGGGATCTATGCATCAGTGGCTAGGGCGGTTATGGGGTCTGCACTTGGCCTAGTAAACTATAAACATGTATGAAATGGAACTTTGAAGTGGGAGCAGGAGAAGGCCATTCATTCAGCTCAAGGTTTGACATGCAATTTGACTGACTTTTACTCCAGTTTCACGCTTACAATGGTTACAATGGCACTTTATTTGTCACACGTACCTAGGTACAGTGAAACTCATTGTTGTATACAAGTATCATTATACATAAGCACTTAGATACATCTCAGTTAAGTATTTCATATACAGTACAAGTGCTTAGCAGTAGTACACTGAGACAGAATAAAGAGTTGCCAGCTTTGGAGCCATTTTCAAGTCCCAGTTGTTGTAAGTGCAAGATTCTTGACCTGACCGTGAAAGCCTGTTGTCCTGGCAGCGTTGCGGGATCGGTCTGACCATCGCCGCTGCTCCACCGCTGTAGGCTGTGATTAGTCCACGCGCTTGTCATCTTGGAGCGGCGCCCGGTCCGGCCGAGTCCCAGGCTGTTGTGTTGTATTCGCTCATTCCTTTAACTCTATCAATCGCTGCAGTGCATATACTCAACAATTACACCTCCGCAGCCTCAATAAATAGAGAATTACAAGGCATCATATCCACTGGGTACAGAAACATCTTCCAAGCTCACGGCTTAACGGTAGGTCCAATAATTTGAGATGATGATCTCTGTTTCCTGGCATCCCAGAGAAGGAAAATATCCCTGTGCCTTCCCAGTAAAATCTTGTGATTTTCAATTACTCCTCTCTCATTCTTCTAAATTCGAGAGTAAACTGCGTAAACCTTCCTCATGGGACAAATGCCTTATCCAAGGGCAACGGCAGATCAAACATAAAGAGGTCTTATGCAAAATCTTTTACTCGAGTCTATCCACCAAATTTATGAACCATTTATGAACCCATCCTACCAACAACTAGAGAGCAGTCCTGAGCTACTATCTACCTCATTGGAGATACTCGGACCATCTTTGATCGGACTTTACTGGACGTTATCTTCCACTAAACGTCATTCAAGTTATTACCTTTATCATGTATTTGTACATTGTGGATGGCTCGATTGTAGTCACGCATTGTCTTTCCGCTGAATGGTTAGCACGCAACAAAGGACGGCACAGTGGCACAGTCGTAGTTGATGCCTTAAGTGCCTGTCCTACCAGCATCCGACTCCATGCGATGAGCGCGATCAAACTAGAAGCGGGGGCCGCGCGGAGGTCAGGTGATCCCCTGTACAGGGCCGTTCCCACCAGCATGCGCCTGCATGTGGCAAGCGTGACCAAACCGGCAGCGAGGGCCGCGCGGAGGTCAGGTGAGAGGCGCAACGCGGCGCAAAGTGAGGCGAACTTGGAGCAAAATCTTAAAGGTAAGTTCGCCAGGACAGAGAGGGGCACACAGAGAGGGGCACAGAGGCACACACACAGAGGGCCACGGAGCCACACACAGAGAGGGTCATGGAGGCACCTACAGAGAGGGTCACGGAGGCACGACGTCGAGGCGGTGTGTAATGCGTCGAGGCAACTGCGAGCCGACAAGCCAATGCCGCGCGGAAATTTTGAACATGGTCAGTTTTTCAGAGCCCCGCACGATGTCGGGACGAACTCCGCACAATTCCGCACGGCTCCGCATGTGGGCGATCGAAGTGGGACCGGCCTCGCGACGCCGGACGGCTCAAGCGACCACGTTAGGTCGCGCTCTTCGCATAGAGTTGCATGCTGGTGAGACAGGCCCTTTACAGTGCCAGAGACCGGGGTTCCATCCTGACTACGGGTGCTGTCTGTACATTCTCCATGTGACCGTGTGGGTTTTCCTCCGCAATCTCCGGTTTCCTCCCACACTCCAAAGATGTACAGGTATGTAGGCTCAGTATAATTTTAAATTATCCCTGGTGTTTGTAGGATAGTGTAAGTGTGCGGGGCTCGCTGGTCGGAGCGGACTTGGTGGGTTGAAGGGCTTGTTTCCACGCTGAATCTCTAAACTAAGCTAAACCCAAACTCAACTTTGCCTAGAATGTGAATAGCACCAGTAAAACAACAGAGTGGCTTGTATGTTACTCATAGAAAACTTAAGGTACATGAGAGAACTCAGAGTTACTTCAGCCAGAGCGGGTGAGGGCGACAGATTTCTACTTGAAAGACGTCAGAGGAACAAAGTAGTTTTTAATGACAATCTGGTAGTTTCATGTCAGAGCTTCTAATTATAATTACACAGTTATTCAATTACCTTAAATGACAGACTTGGCCGTTGTAGAGACGTTTAGGTCTATTGTGTGGACAGGCATGTTGTAACCTCCGCTCACATACTGGTAGAGCTGCTGCCACTCAGCGCCACAGACTTGGACTCAATCCTGACCTTGGCCGCTGTTTGTGTGGAGTTTGCACGTCCCTCCTGTGACAGAGTGGGTTTCCCCTGGTTTCTCCAGTTTGCTCCCACACACCAAAGCGGTGTGGGTTTGTGGGCTAATTGGCCACTAAAAATTCACCCCGTGTGTGTTGGGAGTGGATGTGAAAGTGAGTTAACATAGAACTAGATCGATGGTCAGCATTACCTTGGTGGGCCATGGTGCATCTCTAAATTGAACTGAAAATGAGTAATATAGACAATTGACTGATTTGTCAATGACTACAGGTCATTGGCCTCATCCTAAAAGAAGCATTCACCCTCCACAATGATAAAGTAACATCGACCATCCTTTAAATGTGTAATGTCATGAGAATTCAATTAAAAACTCATGAAAGCAAGAGAACTATCAACACGAAAGTTACGAAAGGTAAATCATGTCTGACGAATCTTCTGGAATTTTTCGAGGATGTAACTAGTAGCGTGAATAAGGGAGAACCAGTGGATGTGGTGTATCTGGACTTCCAGAAGGCATTCGACAAGGTCCCACATAAGAGATTAGTATACAAACTTAAAGCATACGGCATTGGGGGTTCAGTATTGATGTGAATAGAGAACTGGCTGGCAAACAGGAAGCAAAGAGTAGGAGTAAACAGGTCGTTTTCACAATGGCAGGCAGCGACTAGTTGGGTACCGCAAGGCTCAGTGCTGGGACCCCAGCTATTTACAATATATTTTAATGATCTGGATGAGGGAATTGAAGGCAACATCTCCAAGTTTGCGGATGATACTAAGCTGGGGGACAGTGTTAGCTGTGAGGAGGATGCTAGGAGACTGCAGGATGACTTGGATAGGCTGGGTGAGTGGGCAAATGTTTGGCAGATGCAGTATAATGTGGATAAATGTGAGGTTATCCACTTTGGTGGCAAAAACAGGAAAGCAGACTATTATCTAAATGGTGGCCGATTAGGAAAAGGGAGATGCAGCGTGACCTGGGTGTCATGGTACACCAGTCATTGAAAGTAGGCATGCAGGTGCACCAGGCAGTGAAGAAAGTGAATGGTATGTTAGCTTTCATAGCAAAAGGATTTGAATATAGGAGCAGGGAGGTTCTACTTCAGTTGTACAGGGTCTTGGTGAGACCACACCTGGAGTATTGCGTTTTGGTCTCCAAATCTGAGGAAGGACATTATTGCCATAGAGGGAGTGCAGAGAAGGTTCACCAGACTGATTCCTGGGATGTCAGGACTGTCTTATGAAGAAAGACTGGATAGACTCGGTTTATACTCTCTAGAATTTAGGAGATTGAGAGGGGATCTTATAGAAACTGACAAAATTCTTAAGGGGTTGGACAGGCTAGATGCAGGAAGATTGTTCCTGATGTTGGGGAAGTCCAGGACAAGGGGTCACAGCTTAAGGATAAGGGGGAAATCCTTTAAGACTGAGATGAGAAATACTTTTTCACACAGAGAGTGGTGAGTCTCTGGAACTCTCTGCCACAGAGGGTAGTTGAGGCCAGTTCATTGGCTATATTTAAGAGGGAGGTAGATGTGGCCCTTGTAGCTAAGGGGATCAGAGGGTATGGAGAGAAGGCAGGTACGGGATACTGTGTTGGATGATCAGCCATGATCATATTGAATGGCGGTGCAGGCTCGAAGGGCCGAATGGCCTACTCCTGCACCTAATTTCAATGTTCTATGTTTCTATGTAACACAAATTAATTAGGAGAGAGAAATAGATAAGGACAAAGGACATTTATTGTCACGTGTAGTGAGATTTGAGTTGCCATTTGCAGCACACCAATAAAAATAAAACACAACATCAAAATAATTTAACATTGAACATAAAAACATCCCCTCACAATGGTTCCCGCTGTGAAGGAAGGCAGCAAAGTTCAGTCCTCTTCTTGTCATTCTGAGTCATTCATAACTGTCACTGTATGTCATGTTCTTACGTGGGCGGAGCACCAAGGCAAATTCCTTGTATGTGAATACTTGGCCAATAAACGTACTTACTTTACTTCTTGTTCACCCATGGTCGGGCCTATTGAGGCCTCCGCTGTCGCCGGTGTTACAGGCCCTCTCGCCGGATGATTGAGCTCTGGCGTCGGGAGAACACTCTCAGCGGCTTGGAGTGTCTGGATAAGGTCCACCAAGAATGGAATTAAGCAAGAATCCTTTTACAATAAGCAGATGTGTTTCTTTTAAATTGCTGAGCAGAGCGATAGGAAGGAAGGCAAATACAAAAGCCTTCTAGTCAGGATTGCACTGCATAAGTTCATGTTCATAAGTTCTAAAATCCGAATTAAAACATTTGGCCCAATAAGTCTACTCTCCCATTCATTCATGGTTGATCTATCTTTCCCTCTCATCCTCATTCTCTTGCCTTCTCCCCATAACCCTTGACACCCTTACTAATCAAGAATTTGGCAATCTCCACCTTAAAAATATCCATTGACTTGGCCTCCACAGCTGTCTGTGGCAATGAGTTCCACAGATTCACCACCCTTTGTATTTGAAGGAATGCAGTCTGAAGAAGGGTTGGATCGAGAACCAGAAGACATAAGTGTAAAGTGAAGGGGAAAAGATTAAATAGGGGTAACATTTTCACACCAAGGGTGGTGTAACTTTCCCTTCCGTAATATTGCACGTTACATTGAGATACAGTGTAGGTATTTTCAACTCCTGCCCAACAGGAACCACACAGACTGGAAGTGGCAAATCGATGATGAGTTATGTGGATGTTGATCAAAGAAACCATCTCCTGGGATAGGAGATGACAGTCAGTGCAAAGATGTCCTGGAACAGCTTTCCAATGTTTATTAAACATGGACCTCCTTGGTAATTCACAGTTAATTCATCATTGATTTTCACATGGGTGGAAGTAGGGGAATAGCTTGTAAAGACATTTTGCACACATGGCTCTCTGTAGGCGCTCTTCAATGCACATCATATACTGTAACCCTACGCTGACCCCATCTCCCACCCCCTCCTCTTTTAGTAGGGTGCACCATTTCTCTCTTTCCCTTGTACGCCAAGGAATGGCTACTAAAGAACATACACCTGGATCTTGGTGAAGATGTGAAGCCAGTACCAGCCCTGAACCTGATGTACTGCTCCCTTTAGGGTGTCCGAAATATGAAAAGGTGTAGAATCACCGAACGCTAATCAATGCCAATGATTCCGTGGAAATCAATCGATACCTTTAGGGCAGCACAATGGCGCAGTGGTGGAGTTGCTGCCTTAAGGCGCCAGAGACCTGGGCTCAATCATGACTAAGTGTGCTGGCTGTACCGAGTTTGTACGTTCTCCCTGTGACTGCACGGTTTTTCTCCGCTTTCTTCCCCCACTCCAAAGACGTACAGGTTTGTAGGTGAATTTGCTCCTGTAAATTGTAAATTGTCCGTAGTGTGTAGGATAATGATAGTGTATTGGTCAGTGTAGACTCGGTGGGCAGAAGAGCCTGTCTCCGCACTGTATCTCGAAAAGTCTAAAAAAAAGTGGCATGCAACAAAAGATAGACACAAAATGCCGGAATAACTGTTTGTCAGGAAGCATCTCTGGAGAAGAGGAATAGGTGAGGTTTATGATTGAAACACTTCTTTAGATGGAGAGTCATGCAACAAAACAGTTTTTTCCCTGATGTTTACTATTTTGCCTTCCATGTGTCCAACACATGACAAATAAGACAAAGGAGCAAGATTAGACCATTCAGCCCATTTAGTCTGCTCCGACATTCGATCATGGCAGATGTATTTTTCTCTCTTTACACCATTCTCCCGCCTTCTCCCCATAACCTTTGACACCCTTTCGGTGGGTCGAAGGGCCTGTTTCCGCGCAGTATCTCTAAAACTACTAGGGCGGCCACGGTGGCACAGCGGTAAAGTTGCTGTCACAGCGCAGGGGACCCGAGTTCGATCACGACTACAGGTGCTGTTTGTACGGAGTTCGTATGTTCTTCCCGTGACCGCGTGCGTTTTCTTGGAGATCTTCGGTTTCCTCCCACACTTCAAAGACGTACAGGCATGTAGGTTAATTGGCTAAGTGTATGTGTAAAATTGTCCCTAGTGTGTGTGTAGGATAGTGTTGATGTGCGGGGATCGCTGGTCGGTGCGGACTCGGTCGACCGAAGGGCCTATATCTCTAAAAACAAACTCTCCAATCAAGGAAATGCATGGCATCAACTGTATTATTAAGACCAACATTGGCTGTGCTATCAAATTAATATTGTCCTAAGTATTGTCCCAATATCCTAGACTGCCTACCTCTGAAGGGCCTATCTCACTTAGACGTCATTTGCACGTCATGCAGGTGGTGGGCGAAGATTTTGTACATCCCAAAATCCTGGGGTGCTGCGCTTGACTGCGTGTCACTGTCTACGTCACCACGCACCACGTGCGCTCCATGCGCTCCAATGCGCGCCACGACACGCGCGCGTGCGTCGCGACGCGTAAATGATGTCGCGTAAATGACGCGCAAATGACGCCCAAGTGGGACAGGCCCTTGAGAATATGAATCCCTCAGGCTTCAGACTCTTTTCCAATCAGCCAGACCGTTCAACTCATTTTACAGATGCCCGCTCACATTGTATGGAAAATGGGATTTAAAACATTACTCAAAGCACCCAACGAATGGGCTCAGCAAAAGGGAAATTCTGTAGCAAACAAACCGTAAAAATAAATTTTCACCGATCTAATTCTGACAAGCCCTGTTCCCCATAGATCCTCCATGCATGAGTCCACTTCTTTCAAGGGGTAGCTTCAATTTTAAAGTTAAATATCACCGAAGCGCTGGAAGTAGCAAATCAATAATGAGTTATGAGTTTACGTGAAAGTTGATCAAGGGAACCTTCTCCTGGGATAAGAGGTGACAAGAAGAATAGATTGCTTTTGAGTGCTTCATATTTTTCAGAGATGATAGGGAAAGGGTGTTCCGGTGAAAGCAGAATATAGCAGGAAACACTCAGCACATCAGGCAGCATCTGTGGAAAGAAAAATATTTAGTGTTTCAGGCAAATGGCCTAACATCAGGGAACTTGCCATAGTGTTCTTCAGTTTAGAGATCTACAAATGGTCATTGTAGGAGTACTCTGGGATATCTTTCAATGAAGAATGAGTTAAAAAATTAAAAAACATTTCAACAGGAGCTCCATAAATTCCGCAGCTATAAAGCGCCAGAGACCCGGGTTCGATCCTGACTACGGGTGTTATCTGTACCGAGTTTTACGCTCTCCCTGTGGCCTCGTGGGCTTTCTCCGGGTGCTCCGGATTTCTCCCACACTCCAAAGACGTACAATTTGCTTCTGTACATTGTAAATTTACTAGTGTGCAGGATGGAAATGGTTTTCTGGGGATATGGGCCAAACCATAATGTTCGAGAGTGACAGAGGAGGTAGGCCCTGCAGCAGCCTGAGGCCTACCTGGACCAGGAGCCACTCCAGTACATCGAGCGCGTGGACCAGACTTTGGCACCAAAACATGGCGACTCATACATGTGTGCAAAAATAATTTCACCGTGCAGTGTACATGTTACAATAAAGTACCTTTCAACGATTGAACCTTTACGAACGAGATGAGGGAAAACGTTTTCACCCAGAGAGTTGTGAATCCTTGGCATTCTCTGCCACAGAAGGCAGTGGAGGCCAATTCACTGCATATTTTCAAGAGAGAGTTAGATTTTGCTCTTAGGGCTAACGGAATCAAGGGATATGGGGAGAAAGCAGGAAAGGCGTACTGATTTTGGATGATCAGCCATGATCATATTGAATGGCGGTGCTGGGTCGAACGGCTGAATGGCCTACTCCTGCACCTATTGTCTATGCGTTGAACCATTGAAACATGGACTGGTGGGACTAGCACAGATAGGGACCATGGTCAGCATGGATCAGTTGGACCGAACTGTCTATTTCTGTGTCTGTATCTCTCTCCCTTGACATTATATTGTATTATATTCTTATGCTCCTGTTCCCTCAAAGTTCATTTGCCCTCTCAACCATGATCATAACACGTGCAGGATGAAATCCACTTTCACACATTCATGGCAATAAATAATTCTGCGAGAGTCGCTTGTATGGATGCAGTCCAAACCAGAATTGAATCTTGGCATTACCTTCCAGCATGGTGAAGTAACCAAAGAAGTGTAGCCAAGGGTTTAAACTGATGAATGTGGAGGGTTCCAGTGACAGGAAGTTTAAGGAATCAAAGTGTGCAGGGAAGCAATGGAACAGGATAATGAAGAGGAGAAAAATATACAGTAAGCAAAAAATATGCAGCGGAAAGTGGTTTAAGTTTAGTTTAACTATTTTTTAGCTCCGATGTACAGCGTGGAATCAGGTCTTCCAGCCCACCGAGTCCGCACCGACCAGTGACCACCACACATCAACACTATCCTACATGCACTAGGAACAATTTATACTTGTACCAAGCCAATTAACCTGTACCTCTGTGGAGTGTGGGATGAAACTGAAGATCTCGGAGGAAACCCATGCGGTCACGAGGAGAACGTAGAAACTCTGAACAGACAGCACCCTTAGTCGGGTTCGAACCCTGGTCTCTGGCGCTGCAAGCGTTGTAAGGCAGCAACTCTACCGCTGTGCTACCGTGAATAAGTAAATGAAAGTTGCAAGAAGTCACAGCTTAAAGCTCTTTATTTGATTGCACAAATAATTCGTAAATGAGCACAGTCACAAATACATTTGATCTAATACCTTACTAGATTGATAGATACAGCATGGAAACTGGCCCTTCGACCTACCAAGTCCACGCTGTCCATCCATCACACGTTCACAAAACTAGTTTTATGTTATCCCACTTTTGCATCCATGAAGTGAAAGGCCTGGATAGAGTGGATGTGGAGAGGATGTTTCCACTAGTGGGAGAGTCTGGGACCAGAGGCCACAGCCTCAGAATAAAAGGACGTACCTTTAGGAAAGAGATGAGGAGAAATATTTTTAATCAGTCAATGCCAAGTCAATGGATATTTTTAAGGAAGAGGTTGATAGATTCTTCACTAGTTATGGAGTTAGGGGTTATGGGGAGAAGACAAGAGAATGGGGTTGAGAGGGAAAGATAGATCAGCCATGATTAAATGGTGGAGTAGACTTGATGGGCCGAATGGCCTAATTCTGCTCCTATCACTTACGAATTTATGAAACTATGGGCCAATTAACTTGGTGTCTGATGTTAGTAGGATGCTGAAGACCATAATTTAGCTTTGTCATTTTGAAAAATGGTAATGTATTCAAATGAAATGAACATGGTTTTATTAAAAGAAAATTATGTCTGACAAATTAGCCAGAGTCCTTTGAAGATATATAATATGCAGTGTCAATGGGGGGCAACTTGTAGAATAGTTAAATGCATTTCTAGAAGGTGTATAACATGATGCCACATAAAATGCATAAGATGAGAGTACATAGTATTTAGGGAAGGCATGTTAGCATGGATTAACCATTGGGCACCATATAGAGGACAGACAGTAAGAACGAAAGGCTAACTCGGGGAGAATGGAAGGATGTAACTCAAATCATTTCTTGGCCAGTTCTTGAGGAGGAAGCGGAATGTAAGGTATCCAAATATAGATACAAAATGCTGGAGTAAGTGGAGGGAGATGTTGAACAGGCTAGGACTTTAATCCTTGGAGCACAGGAGGATGAGGGGTGATCTTTTAAAGGTGTACAAAATCATGAGAGGAATAGATCGGGTAGACGCACATAATCCCTAGCCCAGACTAGATGAATCGAGGACCAGAGGACATTGGTCTAAGGTGAGGGGGGGGGGGGGGGGGAGATTTAATAGGAGCCTGAGAGGTAGCTTTTTCACACAAAGGGTGGTGAGTGTATGGAACGAGCTGCTGGAGGGGGTAGTTGAGTCAAGTACTGTTGCAACATTTAAGAAACATTTAGACAGGTACATGCATAGAACAGGTTTAGAGGGAGATGGGCCAATCGCAGGCAGGAAGGATGTGTAGATGGGACGGTGTGTGGGCAGGTTAGCCGGTGTGGGCAGGTTAGCCGGTGTGGGCAAGTTAGCTGGTGTGGGCAGGATAGCCAGTGTGGGCAAGTTAGCTGGTGTGGGCAGGTTGGCCGGTGTGGGCAGGTTGGCCAGTGTGGGCAGGTTGGCCGGTGTGGGCAAGTTAGCCGGTGTCGGCAGGTTGGCCAGTGTGGGCACGTTGGCCAGTGTGGGCAAGTTAGCTGGTGTAGGCAGGTTGTCCTGTGTGGGCAAGTTGGCCTGTGTGGGCAAGTTAGCCGGTGTGGGCAAGTTGGCCAGTGTGGGCAAGTTTGGCCGAAGGGCGTGTTCTGGAAGGGATCTTTTGATTAGGCAACTGGATATAAATAGATTGAGTGAGGTAAAAAAACTGACAAATGGAGTTTATTGTGGTAAGGGTGAGGGTATGTGCTTTAGTTGACGAACAAAAGACAGATTGTTACCTAAATTTGTTTAATTTAGATTAGGGGTGAGAGATTGCAACCTTCACGTGGTCCGCCTTGTTTCAACTAATGCCTGTACTTCTTTGACGAGAAATTGAAAATGAGTGAAGTGCAATGTGGCACAGTGGCACAGCTGGTAGAGCTGCTGTCTCACCTCACCAGAGAATCATGTTCAATCCTGATCCCGGGTGCTGTCTGTGTGGCGTTTGCGTGTACTCCCGAGTGACCACGTGGGTATTCTCTGAGTGTTCCGGGTTCCTCTCACATCCCAAGACGTGGGTTTGCAGGTTGATCGGACTCTAAATCTCCCCTGGTGCGTAGGGAGTGGATGTGAAAGTGGGAAAACATTGAACTCATGTGAATGGGTGGTCAGTGGTCGGATGTGGACTCAATGGGCTGAAGGGCCATTGAGTCCATGCTATATTTCTAAACTAAACTACAGAGAGATCTATAAGGTGTCAGAGGTTATGGGGAGAAGGCAGGAGAATATGGTTAAGAGGAAGAGATAGATCAGCCATGATTGAATGGCGGAGTAGACTTGATGGGCCGAATGGCCTAATTCTGCTCCTATCACATGATCTTATGATCTTGTGATCATTCTTTGTGCATGAATCGCAACATGTTACCAGGCAGGTGTAGCAGGAACGCAAATGTCTTCGGTCTTCAAGAAAGAGTTAGATTTAGCTCTTAGCGCTAACGGAATCAAGGAATATGGGGGAAAGCAGAAATGGGGTACTGATTTTGGATGATCAACCATTGAATAGCGGTGCTGGCTCGAAGGGCTGAATGGCCTACTCCTGCACCTATTTTTTTATGTTTCTTTAATGCTTGGGAGTTTGCTGGCGTTTAAGGAATGGAGAAGTATTGCTCCTGTTTGTTGTACAGGGTGACGAGGCTGCATCTGTGGTACTGCGCACAGTTTGGTTCCTTACTTAAGAAAGGATGTATGAGTATTGGAGACAGTCTAAAAGATTCATCAGGCTAACCCCTGGGATGAGAGGAATTGAGGCTGAGAAGGCCGAATCTGCACTCGGTGGAGTTTAGAAGAATGAGTTTATTAGTGTAGTTCTGTGGGGAAACCCTGGGGAGAATGCGCGTAAGGATGAATGAGAATCACATTTCTATTTGGGTAAAGTGATAATATTCTGACTACATTGGTGATCAATTTTCATAAATTCCAAGAAATGCTAAAATACTGCAAAAAATATTTTCCAGCAACTAGTCTAAATGTGAATCTGGGACGAGACTTTAAGAATGCCTGGAACTTGAGCTATTGAAGGGCACCAGCCTTGCACATATAGTCTGCCACCAAAACCAGATATATTAATTGCAGTCAATAGAATACATTTCAGAAGATAGACACAAAAAGCTGGAGTAACTCAGTCGGGCAGCATCTCAGGAGGAAAGGAATAGGTTGCTTTTCTGGTCTAGACCTTTCTTCAGACTGAGAGGCAGGGGAAAGGGAAACAAGAGATTTTAACCAGAATGATACAGAGTGCTATACAGTAGAACAGATTAATGTGTAGTGTCGGAGAGTAGGAGGAATCACAGAGGGGGTGCAGCGAGAGAGGGTGCTGGAGGACTCTCCTTGCAGAGAGGAGGGGAACTTCTTCAAAGTAGGCAATACCTTGAGGAGGTTTCAGAGGCAGAGTTCAAGGTACTGATACTGTTATGCAGTGAATTTGGTGCAATTGACCAAGCACCAAGTTGTAACACAAAAAGCTGGAGAAACTCAGCGGGTGCAGCAGCATCTAAGGAGCGAAGGAGATAAGTGACGTTTCAGGTATCGACCCGAAACGTCTCCTATCTCCTTCGCTCCTTAGATGCTGCTGCACCCGCTGAGTTTCTCCAGCTTTTTGTGTAACCCTCGATTCTCCAGCATCTGCAGTTCCTTCTTTAATTCTTTAACACCAAGTTGTAACGTTATCTTAGCAGATGCTGAGAAATTGGGCTCAGTATTGCCATGTTATTGTTTGCTATATTACTTGTTTAATTGTAAACTAAAGTGTAAGAGAACATTTGGTAATTTACAGTGAGTTGCCAGAATCTGCATTTTCCATCCTGGTTCATTGGGCATTTGATGCTGTAAACCATGGAGTACATGGGATGTGAACAACTGTTGTTTATTCTCATAATTTCCATTAGAATATGGAACACAGAACATTTTAGTGTGTAAGAGGGGACTTCAGATGCTGGTTTATACCGAAGATAGACACAAAAATCTGGAGTAACTCAGCGGAACAGGCAGTATCTCTGGGGAGAAGCAATGGTGACGTTTCGGGTCGAGACCCTTCTTCAGATGTCTTGACCCAAAACGTCACCCATTCCTTCTCTTCAGTGATGCTGCCCGTCCCGCCAAGTTAGTCCAGCTTTCTGTGTCGATCTGCAAAACAGTTCAGCACCGGAACAGGCCCTTTGGCCACAAAGTCCATGCCATACGTAATGCCAATTTAAACTAATCTCCTCTGGTTTAGGGTTAAATTAGTTTGGAAATACAGTGTGGAAACAGGCCCTTCGGCCAACCGAGTCTGCGCCGACCAACTATCCCCATACACCAGCAATATCCTACACACTAGGGACAAATGACAATTAACCTGCAAACATTTATGTCCTTGTAGTGTGGGAGTAAACCGGAGCATTGGGATAAAAACCCAAGCGGTCACGGGGAGAACGCAGAAACTCCGTATAGACAGCACCCATAGACAGGATCAAGCCTGCGTCTCTGGAGCTGTAAGGTAGCAACTCTACAGCCGCACCACCGTGCTGCCCGGTTTAGATTTGTTGTTGGCACGTGTACCGAGGTACAACGAAAAGCTTTGCTTTGCATTCTATCCAGTCTGATTAGTTAATACTATACATAAGTACAGTCAAATCAAACACGTACCAATGGTAGAGTAAAGGAGTGCAGAATATAGTTATCAATATTACAGCTCATCAATGCCATTGACAAAGTCTAATGTCTGCAATCAGCATTGTAGAGCATCAATTCCACAGACAAAGTTCAATATCCGCAATGGCGTAGAAGTCTTTACTTGATCTATATCCCTCCATTCCCGGCATATCCATGTTCAGCCGAGATTTTAGAGACAATGGGGCTGGCACTGGCCTTTAGTTTAGTTTAGAGATACAGTGCGAATTCGACGGACATTGAAGAGAGGTCATTGTGGTGTTATACTCACTTGACATCTGGAATCACACTTCCACACATTTTCAGACCCAAAGCTTTGCAAAGTTAAAATATTAACTATTGTTTTGAAGATGTAAACAAATCTCGAAAATCTCCCTCTTGGGCGCAGAGTAAATATTTGTTTCATTATAACTTGAGGAAATTCTCATGTAGTTTTAACAAATCTATAAACAAAATAGATTTGGCTTTCCTCCCTTCCCTTTACAATTGCAATATCAAAATATTATCTTTCTTGTATCCCTCCCAATGTTTTAACAGCTATAAAGCAATCAGTTCTGGTCATTAATGTAAATTATTTAAGCCCAAACTCCACACAGTATTTATAATTTATCCATTACAGTGCCAGTGTCGACACTGTCCTTATTTTGTTTAGTTTAGTTTAGTTTAGTTTAGTTCAGTGATACAGCGCTGGAACAGACCTTTTGGCCCACCGGGTCCGCGCCGACCAGCGATCCCCACACATTAACACTATCCTACACCCACTGGGGCTAATTTTTACAATTATCAACCCAATAAACCTACGAACCTGTACATCTTTGGAGTGTGGGGGGGGGGGGAACCAAAGATCTTGGAGAAGACCCACACAGGTCACGGGGAGAACATATAAACTCCATACAGACAGCACCCGTATTCGGGATCGAACCTGGAGTATTGTGTGCAGTCTTGGTCCCCTAATTTGAGGAAGGACATTCTTGCTATTAATGGATTGCAGCGTAGGTTTACAAGGTCAATCCCTGTCACATGCTGAGAGAATGGAGTGGCTGGGCTTGTATGCTCTGGAGTTTAGTAGGGTGAGAGGGGATCTTATTGAAACATATAAGATTATTAAAGGTTTGTAAAGGCTAGAGGCAGGAAACATGTTCCCGAGATCAGTTCTCTGGATACTTTCAAGAGAGAGCTAGATAGGGCTCTTAAAGATAGCAGTGTCACGGGATATGGGGAGAAGGCAGGAACAGGGTACTGATTAGGGATGATCAGCCATGATCATATTGAAGGGCGGTGCTGGCTCGAAGGGCCGAATGGCCTACTCCTGCACCTATTGTCTATTGTCTATTGTCTCATTCGCTGCAAGCTCTGTTAGGCGGAAATTCTACCGCTGCGCCATCATGACCACCATATACCAAACACAACATGTTTGAACACAAAAGAAAGTTCTTAGAATCCCAACTTATATGTTGCCGGAGACAATAAGAACTGCAGATGCTGGAAGCTTGAGTACTGGAGGAACTGAGTGGGTCTGGCAGCATCTGTGAAGGGAATGGACAGGTGACGTTTTGGATCAGGTCCCTTCTTCAGATCGGTTGTTGTTTTTAGTTTAGTTTTTAGTTTGTTTTAGCGATACAGCGTGGAAGCGGGGCCTTTGGCCCACCGCGCCAACCCGCGATCCCCGCACGTTAACACTATCCTGTACACACTAGGGGCAATTTACATTGATGCAAAACCAATTAACCTGCAAACCCGTACGTGTTTGGAGTTGGGAGGTCGCCGAAGATCTCGGTGGAAACCCATGCAGGTCACGTGGAGAACGTACAAAGTAAGACTGCATCGCTGTTGCTTTGTTTAGATGTGGGAGGTAGAAAGCTCAACCCCTCAAACCTACTGCTCCATTGAATAAGATCATAACTATTCTGATTGAAATCTCAATTTGGCATTCCTTGCTACCTGTGGTCCACTTCCCCTTTGACTTATCAAGTATTTATCTAACTCTGTCTTAATAGCATCCTTTGAGGGAAAGAATTCCAAAGACCCTCGAACACTGAAAGAAAACAAAAGCATGTGATCTCTGCCTTGAACAAGAACATCTTTATCTGGGTCTCGACCTGAAACGTTGCCTATCTCCTTCGCTCCTTAGATGCTGCTGCACCCACTGAGTTTCTCCAGCCTTTTGTGTACCCTCGATTCTCCAGCATCTGCAGTTCCTTCTTTAACAGATCTTTATCTTTAAATAGTTCTGCGTTCTGCCACAAGAAAAAAACATTGTCTTCACACCGACTTGCTCAAAACTCCTCAGGATTGTATTTATAACAATTTGCAGCCATAATGCAGGTCCCATTTTGAAGTTGAAGGATGTTTCCACTCATGGGAGAGTCTAGGACTAGAGGCCATAGCCTCATAATTACTGGACATTCCTTATTGAAGGAGTTGAGAAGGAATTTCTTTAGTCAGAGGATGGTGAATCTGTGGAGGCCAAGTCAATGAATATTTTTAAAGCAGATAGATACAGTAGATTCTTGATTAGTACGGGTGTCAGGGGTTATGGGGAGAAGGCAGACGAATGGGGTTAGGAGGGAGAGACAGATCAGCCATGATTGAATGGTGGAGTAGACTAGATGGGCCGGATGGTCTAATTCTGCCCATTCACCCATTCCTTCTATCCAGAGATGCTGCCAGTCCCGCTGAGTTACTCCACCATTTTGTGCCCATATTCGGTGTAAACCAGCATCTGCAGTTCCTTCCTACACATTGAAGTAATGTGAACAGGTTGTTGTGATGTGACTAGTGTGTTGCTTGGTGTGGACTAGATGGGCCAAAGGGCCTGTTTCCAAGCTGTATCTTTCAATCAAACAATCGCAGATGCTGGTATCTTGTGTAAAATGCTGATAGTTTCAAGAAAGATCCCGACCTGAAACGTCAACTGTCCATTCTCTCCACAGATGCTGCCTGACTCACTGACTTCCTCCAGCACTTTGTGTTTAACTCTATATATCACACTTTTGACTTACACTATGGAAAGATTAATTTGCTAAGATGTCTAAGTGAGCAAGATAATGATACTCTCGAATACAATATACAAGCATTACCTTGGATGGTGGCCAAAATCATTAGAGTCGAGAAAATATATCTGCAGCAGAATCAAATATGTCCTGAAGAAGACAACCTGTAATGAAGCCAAAATTAATTCACCTAATTGGTAGTTTTGACGAAAGCAGAATCATTCTTGGGAACTGACCAAGACTATCTTACATATTGCATGGATCTGACAGACAGTAGACAAAAAAAGAATCTCAAGAAAATTAAATTGGTTACAGTCCTTATCAAATGCACGGCAGGTTGGCGCAGGGATAAAGTAGCTGCCATACAGCGCCAGAGACCCAGGTTCGATCCTGACTGCGGGTGCTCTCTATGCACAGTTGGTACGTTCTTCCTGTGACCATGTGGGTTTTCTCCCGGTGCTCCAGTTTCCTCCCACAAGCCACAAACGCACTGGTTTGGAGGTTAATTGGCTTGGTGACAGTTTAAATTGTCCCTAATGTGTGTAGGATAGTGTTGGCGTGCGGGGATCGCTGGTCGGCGCGGACTAGGTGGCCTGAAGGACCTGATTCCGCGCTGTATCTCTAAACTAAACTAAACTAAACTAAAAGTCCAAAAAACAATGGGAGATCTTTTAGGGTTCGCTGTTTCAAATTGCCAGAACGCAAAACATAGAATAATAAATATACCACACCTGTTAACCAAGCACCAAAGGGACATTATTGTTCAACGGCGTCAAGGCTGATGTGGGAAAATTGTGCTTACATTTGTGGGACATTGGCATCAGTGTCGGGGAAAGGGGGAAACTGTTCTGACGGGATGGACTCTACCTGAACCATGCTGCAACCAAGGTCCTAGCGAACCACATGGACAGGGCTTTAAACTAAATGGTGAGGGTGTGTATTCTACGGATTCAAAATGTATGGGTAATGTTAAAGGGAAGGAAAGTGCAGTTCATTCTCCCTGTCTTATGGGTTTCCTCTGGGTAGTCCGGCTTCCTCTCACGTTCCAAAGATGTACAGGTTTGTCGGTCAATTGGCTTCGGTAAAATTGTAAATTGCCCCTAGTGTGTAGGATAATGCTGGTGTACAAGGTGATTGCAGGTTGGTGTGGACTTGGTGGGCTGAAGGGCCTGTTTCCACTCTGTATATCTACAGTAAAGTCCATAGTCAGAATTATGTCATTCAGCCCATTAAGTCTACACCGCCATTCAATCACGGCTGATCTATCTCTTCCTCTCAACCCCATTCTCCTGCCTTCACCCCGCAGCCTACGGTGCCATTACCAATCAGGAACCTTTCAATCTCCTCTGTAAACATAGCCATTGACCTGGCTTCCACAGTGGCAATGAATTCCACAGATTCACCATCCTCTGGCTGAAGAAATTCCTCCCGATCTGCTTTCTTAAGGTACGTGGAGTTGGTGGAGGAAGCTACGGGAGGCCCTTCTGCAGGTGAGTGAGAGAGGGGATTGACCACTGCCTTTGGTGGTGGCTCAGATTGGCAGTGAAAGGAACCGATGGTATGGTGCTGGGCCATTCTAACTCCCCCCACCCCTTCGTCGATACAGCGCTGCCAAGACACCAAGCCTAAAAGTGAGAATATCAGAAATCACAGATCTCCCTCGGCCAAGATTGGATGTTGCAAAGGCTTGGAAGATGCAGCGGCGTGTCAGAAGGTGGCGACTCTCTGCCTGCTGTTGCAGGAGAGTATCTTGCCCGAAGCCGGCTGCCTGCCCCTTTTCTGGGGTTACATCCGAGCCCGGGTGAGAATAGACAATAGGTGCAGGAGTAGGCCATTCAGCACCGCCATTCAATGTGATCATGGCTGATCAACCCCAATCAGTACCCCGTTCCTGCCTTCTCCCCATATCCCCCGATTCCACTATTTTTAAGAGCCCTATCTCGCTCTCTCTTGAAAGCATCCAGAGAACCTGCCTCCACCGCCCTCGGAGGCAGAGAATTTCACCGACTCACCACTCCCTGTGAGAAAAAGTGTTTCCTCGTCTCCGTTCTAAATGCCTTACTCCTATTTCATAAACTATGGCCCCTGGTTCTGGTCTCCCCCCACATCGGGAACATGTTTCCTGCCTCTAGCGTGTCCAAGCCCTTAACAATCTTATATGTTTCAATGAGATCACCTCTCATCCTTCTGAACTCCAGAGTGTACAAGCCCAACTGCTCCATTCTCTCAGCATATGACAGTCCCGCCATCCCGGGAATCATCCTTGTAAACCCACGCTGCGTTCCCTCAATAGCAAGAATATTCTTCCTCAAATTAGGTAGTTCTAGAGAGGGTCCACATGCAGTCTACGGGCACCCTGGGCGATTTATGGGAACGTTGAGCACCGCGGTGGGTGTGACAAGGATTGTAACATAGTTGTGTAAGAAGGAACCGCAGATGCTGGTTTAAACCGAAGATAGACAACAAAAGCTGGAGTAATTCAGCGGGATAGGCAGCATCTCTGGAGAGAAGGAATGGGTGACATTTCAGGTCGAGACGTCAAGTCTAAAGAAGTGTCTTGACCCGAAATGTCACCCATTCCTTCTCTCCAGAGATGCTGCCTGCCCCGCTGAGTTACTCCAGTTTTTTGTGTCTATCTGTTGTAACATGGTTGTTTAATACTCAGTTTATTTGGTATATAAGAATATTTGTTCTACTTTGTACTAAGGTGGTGGGTTTGTTGGTATTGTTTTGTATTGCAGATATTACTCTTGTAATAATTGATTGCATTTATTTTTGGTTAAAAACAAGAAGAGTACTTGTAGATCAGTATCACTCATCTTATGAATCATGCTTTTGTAATTACGCCCACTAGCCTGGCTCCATTAGAATTAGAGAGATGTGCAAGTGTGAAGTCATATTTTGACCTTTATATTGGTTTAAGGCCTCAGTTATTTACAACAGCCCAAACACAACATGGTGTCAGAAGTGGGTTCAATGCCTGATCCACTACAGGCACTGTGGCACGGGTCTGCCTTGACAATAAACGTTGAGCGGGTGAGCCCAAGATGGGGGTCACAGGAGATGTTGCGTAAGTTGAGCAGATCCAGGAATACATGGGATTTAGCTCTGTAAGAACGTTCCATGAGCCGTTTAGCACTTTTGACAGTCCGTTCAGCCAGACCATTAGATTGGGGATATTCAGGGCTGCTGGTGATGTGGTGAAAATTCCAGTGTCTAGCGAACTCCTTGAATTGTTGGCTGGTGAATTGACTGCCGTTGTCAGGTACTACCTCACCAACAAAAGTATGACTCACACCATGAGTGTCACTGATCTACTGTACTTGTACTCAAGTATAGTACGATTTGACTGGATAGCATGCAGAGCTACCTTTAATTCAGTTTAGTTTAGTTTAGTTTATTATTGGTGGGCTGAAGGGCTTTATATCTAAAGTAAAGTCCATAGTCAGAATTACGCGAACTGAGGTACAGTGAAATTATGCGTACTGAGGTCACATGTACCGAGGTACATAGGAAAAACATTTTGTTGTGTCCTATCCAGTCAGTGAAAAGACTAATACATGATTCCAATCAAGTAGGTATGTTACAAAACTTACCTTGAGCAGCGCTGCAGTTCTGCCGCTCCCCGTGTGCGTGACTTTGGCGCCTTTCAGAGGGGGGCGGGCTTAAAGTGCCGTTTTTCTGCAGACTGGGAAAATAGATCCATGTCGGGCGATTTCATTGCCGAAGAAAAATCGCTCCGACATTTCATTCATGAAGGTATTTTTAAATTACGCTAGATTATTTATTAACTAGAGTAATTAAAAAATCACCTTCAAAAGCCGTGAGCGCCGACAATGGGAAGGATTTTGCGTAGGGGAGAAAAAAAGGTACACAGTTTATTTTTATATTAAAAGTTGGTTTTTATGGAGGCTTTAATCATATTTTCATGTTGCGAAATTGGGTCCAAAAAAATGTATGAACCAACAGTATTTTTCCTCCCGACTTCACCGCAAACCGCAAAGTTCCAATCCACCGCATTCCACTAAAACCCACTCGCTAGTTGATTTAAATGGCCATTAATTTACAGGCATTAAACACTAAATTCCTTCCATTTGGCCCAGAAATTCATGAAAATGAGATTTAAAAATTATGTTATATTGTGGATTATTGTGTGAATGTTATTTGGACACTTAGGCAATTAAAAAAAAAGTTTATATTTTCTTAAGAAATGGATAGATGTTTAGATCTACTCATTGAATTTTGTAATTAGGTACAATTAGATAACTAACTAATTATATGCTTTAATTTCAGGTCATCCAAGTAAGATTGTTTCATATTTGTTTCAGAATGCTTCAATCTAGAATAACTGAAAATTTCATTGAGTTCTCTTAATTTTTAAGAAAGTTGTGGGCTTTTGACTGTTCTAGATCACAGCTTTTGAGTTGTCAATTGAAAGGCAATGGGGAACAAGATGCTAATTTCCGAGTATGAAAATGGTCATAACTTTCTTAATACTGAAGATATGAAAGTGAATTAGGTGTCAAATTAAACTTCTTTTTATGCTTTATCTGATGGGATAAATTGCAGACTTGATTTTTAAAATCTCAAAATTTTGTAACATTGCTAAATCAAGCTGTCCACAGTGTACAGATACAAGTCAAAGGGAATAACATTTTGTGCAAGATAAGGTCCAGAAAGTCCAATTGAAGATATTCCGAGGATCTCCATTGAGGTGGACTCAAAATAACTCGGTGTGACAGGCAGCATCTCTGTATAGAAGAAATGGGTGACATTTTGGGTCGAGACCATTCTTCAGACTGAGATTTAGGGGAGAGGGAGACATAGAGATATGGAAGGATATGAAAATGAGACATCAAAGGGGACGAAGGTCAAGGAAAATGTAGAATAGATTATTGTTAGCAAGGGGAAGGTGAGAACGAAGCATACAAAGATAAAATTTAATCAGGACAGAGAGACTGGTCAGAGAACTGGGATGGGGAGGGATGGAGAGAGAGGGAAAGCAAAGGACACTTGAAGTTAGAGAAGCTCTTGCAGCCACGTCTCCGTAATTTCCATAACATCATACTTTCCAATTTCTAACTGAGCCTCTAGCTCATCCACTTTATTTCTTTTACTTCGCGCATTCATATATAATGTGTCCTTTGTGGTTTAATTGTGGCCTTTTAAGGGAAAGGCTTTAGTTTGCAAATGTGGCTTCAATAAAACTTGAACATACTTCATTTTTAAATAATGATGTGTATTCCCCACAATAAAGTCGCAGGCTTTGTGAATAGTTAAAAATAATCTAAATCAAGATGGCTAGTGGATTTGCCAATGAACAGTTCAGTAAGAAAATATGCGCACTGATCTGATTGATGGCATCAATTGATTCGGTAATCATACTCTTGCCAAAATATGAGTACATGAGGTAAAATTATATCATAATTGTTCATCCCACTGTCGGCTGGCAAAGTGCCACAGCTATAGGAGAAAATAGACACAAAATGCTGGAGTAAATCAGCGGGTCAGGTACCATATTTAATTTATACTTCAGGGATACAGCGCAGAGACAGGCCCTTCGGCCCACCATGTCCATGCCGACCAGCAATTACCCCGTACACTAGCACTCTCCCAAACACACTAGGGACAATTTACAATTGTTTTACCAAATCCAATTAACCTACAAGCCTGTATATCTTTGGAGTGTGGGAGGAAACCGGACATCCCAGAGAAAACCCAGGCAGATCACAGGGAGGATGTACAAACTCCATGCAGACAGCACCCGTAGTCAGGATCGAACTCGAGTCTCCGCCACTGTAAGGCAGCAGCTCTACCGCTGTGCCACCGTGCCGTCCATATTAACAGTCTATTGCTGTGCTATAGACTGTGACTCAGAAAGAATGCCATCAAACAGAGAATAGTACAGCACAGGAATGGGCCCTTCGGCCCACTTTGTTTGTGCTGAATGTGATGGCAAGTTAAACTGATCTCATCTGCCCATAGGTGATCCATATCCCGGTATTCCCTGCACTTCCATGTGCCTATCTAAAAGTCTCTTAAGGGCCTGTCCCACCAACATGCGACTCCAGGCGATGAGCGCGACCTAACGTGGTCGCTTGAGCCGTCCGGTGTCGCGGGGCCGGTCCCACTTAGTTCGCCGGAGCCGTATGGAGTTGTGCGGAATTCGTCCCGACATTGCGCGGGGCTCCGAAAAACTGACCTTGTTCAAAATTTCCGCGCAGCAAGGGCCTGTCGGCCCGCAGCCGCCGCGACGCATTTACACACCGCCTCGACGTTGTGCCGCCGTGACCCTCTCGATATGTGCCTCCGTGGCCCTCTCTCTGTGTGTGCCTCCGTGCCCCTCTCTGTGTGTGCCTCCATGGCCCTCTCTCTGTGTGCCTCCATGGCCCTCTCTCTGTGTGCCTCCGTGCCCCTCTCTGTGTGCCTCCGTGTCTCTCTATCTGTGCCCCTCTCTGTCCTTGCGAACTTACCGTGGACATCGCTCCAACTTCGCGCCACGTCGCGCCACTCACCCGACCTCCGCGTGGCCCCCGCTGCCGGCTTGGTCGCGCTTGCCGCATGCAGGCGCATGCTGGTGGGACGGGCCCTGTACGGGGATCACCCAACCTCCGCGCGGCCCCCGCTGCCGGTTTGGTCGCGCTCACCGCATGAAATCGCATGCTGGTGGGACAGGCCCTTTAAACTCCATTATCGTTATTGTAATTTATTCGGCGGAGGAGTGAACCCTGACTTTGTTTAGTTTAGTTTTGTTTAGAGATACAGCACGGAAACAGTCCCTTTGGGCCCATCGGGTCCGCACCGACCAGCGATCTTCGCACATTAACACTATTCTGCACGCACTAGTGACAATTTTACTCTTACACCAAGCCAATCAACCTACAAACATGTATTTCTTTGGAGGGCTGGAGGACACTGAATGTCTCAGAGAAAAGCCACTCAGGTCATGGGATGAACGTACAAACTCCGTGCAGACAAGCACATGTAATCAGGATCAAACGCGGGTCTCTGGTGCTGTAAGGCGGCAACTCTACCGCTGCGCCAACATGCCACCCCCGTGATCAATAAAAGCAAATTAATCGCAGCAGAAAATAAATATTATGAGATATCTCCCATTAGTTGAAATATCTCATCACTTAAACCTTAACTAAAACAGAAGATTCAATAAAATGCAGCCATGCCATTTCATTAGGTTTTGGACAGAGGACCCCATCTTAACAGCTGAAACCATGTGCCATATTGTTGATTAATTTGCAATAAATAGCAATTGGCTGTATCAAAATAAAATCAAACGGATGGTATTCATTAAGAATACTCATTAAAACATTAAGTGATATTATGTGAAATCATACGGGGCAGTCAAGAGCAATTATTCCTTCCCGCACTTGTTACTGTAAAAGCGGAAGTAATCATTCATTTGATTAATTACTTGGTCATCATTTGCAAGTAATTATTCATTGGTTCAACCAAAGGTCATTCATACATTCAAAATTGAATTGGTTAGACTATTTTAGTGTAATGAAATGTTAATGGGAGTTACATTATGGCTGGACAGGAGTAGGTGATATAGTATTAAAGAAGGAACTGCAGATGCTGGAGAATCGAGGGTTACACAAAAAGCTGGAGAAACTCAGCGGGTGCAGCAGCATCTAAGGAGTGAAGGAGATAGGCGACGTTTCGGGTCGAGACCCTTCTTCAGACTGGTCAGGGATCAGGGAAACGAGAGATATAAACAGTGATATGGAGAGATAAAGCAAGAACAATGAGTGAAAGATATGCAAAAAAGTATTGGTGATAAGGAAAGCAGGCCATTGTAAGCTGTTTCTGGTGTGAAAATGAGAAGCTAGTGCGACTTGGGGGGGGGGGGGGGGGAGATGGAGAAGGAATGTCAGGGCCCGAGGGCTGAGGGAGAGGTGGGGGGGTGGGGGGAAAGGAGCAGTCTGGGTTAACAGAATTGAGAAAATTCAATGTTTAAGCCCAGAGGATGCAGACTCCCCAAGCGGAATATGAGATGTTGTTCCTCAAACTTGCGGTGTTGTTCACTCTGGCCATGGAGGAGGCCCAGGACCGAGAGGTCGGATACGGAGTGGGAGGGGGAGTTGAAGTGCTGAGCCACCGGGAGGTCGGGTTGGTTATTGCGGACCGAGCGGAGGTGTTCGGCGAAACGATCGCCTAGCCTCCGCTTGGTCTCACCGATGTAGATTAGCTGGCATCTGGAGCAGCGGATGCAGTAGATGAGGTTGGAGGAGGTGCAGGTGAACCTCTGTCGGACTTGGAATGACTGCTTGGGTCCCTGAAAGGAGTGGATGGGGAGGTGAAGGGACAAGTGTAGCATCTCTTGCGGTTGCAAGGGAAAGTGCCCGGGGAAGGGGTGGAGCGGGAGGGAAGGGAAGAATTGACGAGGGAGTTGCGGAGGGAGCGGTCTTTGCGGAAGGCAGATAGGGGGGGAGATGGGAAGATGTGGCGAGTGGAGGGGTCACGTTGGAGGTGACGAAACTGGCGGAGGACTATCTGTTGTATGCGCTGGCTGGTGGGGTGAAAGGTGAGGACCGGGGGGACTCGGCCCTTGTTGTGAGTGGGGGAATGGGGAGAGAGGGCAGTGTTGCGGGGTATGGAGGAGACCCTGGTGGAAGCCTCATCTATAGTGGGGGAGGGGAAACCCCGTTCTCTGAAGAACGAGGACATTTGCGATGACAAATGTCATAGGTGATATAGTATATGTGGAAGGTAAATCACACTGCTGCAAGCTCCAAGATACAGTGTACAACACAGGAAACAGGCCCATCAGCCCATCATATTCATGCCAAGCCCTCCACTAGTCCCATTTGCTAGCATTAGGTCCTTATCTGATTGCCTAAATGTCTCTTGGAAATAACAATTGTGTCTAAATGCTCCAGCTGCTTTGGCAGGTGTGGGCAGCTAGGTGGCGCAGCGGTAGATTTGTTACCTTGCAGCGCCAGGGACCCAGGTTCAATCCTGACCCCGGGAGATGTCTGTACGGAGTTTGTACATTCTCCCCGTGACCTAAGTGGGGTTTTTTCTGGGAGCTCGCTGGTCGGTATGGACCCGGTAGGCCGAAGGGCCTGTTTCAGTGCTATACATCTAAACTAAACTAAAACGAAGCTTTGACGCTCCTTGCCTAATTTAATTTTGCCCAGGCCTGGGGTTGGATGAATTCTCAGTGCCAGGACTCCTAAGGACCGGCCACATGAACCTTCCTCCTCCTCTTCCTCACCGTCACCCCCTCCTCACTATCCCCCCTCCTCACCATCACCCCTCCCTACAGCCACCTTGTGAGCTTGCAACCTCTGTTTTGTGACTTTAGAAGGCCACATTCAGAATCAGTACGAAGAAGGGTCCAGACCTAAAACATCACCTACTGTATCCATGTTCTCCAGAGATGCTGTCTGTCCCGGTGAGTTATTCCAGCTCTTTGTGGCGTTTTGTGTAAACCAGCATCTGCAGTCTGAAGAAAGGTCTTGACCTGAAACGTCACCCATTCCTTCTCTCTAGAGAAGCTGCCTGTCCCGGTGAGTTAGTCCATCAGTTTGTGTCTATCTGCAGTTCCCTATATCAACATATATAAACTGATGACAAACCTCAACTACTTTCATATCCGTGAACAGTGGGCGGAACGGCAGTGGTGGGTGGGCTGAGGATTATTTATTTAAATAAAGCCATTTGCACTTACCGTAAAACTATTTTACACTTAGCTGGACTTAAATCTGAGATCAAATTAGTCATTTCTCCTCACCCCAAATATTTTATGATTAAAAGAATAGGGACTTTGATGTCAAAATTATTTTTTCTCACCTTTATCTTAAAATCACAGTCACAAACAGATATCTTTTTTTGTAAGTTAAACTAATTTCTGTGTAAAATGCCTTATTGGAGTTTTGAGATAGAGCACGGAAACAGGCCATTCGGCCCATTGAGTCCACGCTGACCACTGATCACCCGTTTACATTATTTCTATGTTATCGCACTTTTTCGAACACCATGTCCAATGAATTAATGACCTAGATTTTGAGCTCCAAATCCAAACTGACTCTTTAAAGCTGTTGTGACATTAGGTGTAGTCCCAGAGGTAGCGTCATTTTGATCAAAGCTCCACCTGCCTGTTCAGATAAATACTATGGATCTCAAGGTACTATCTGAAGCAGGACGAGAAGTCTCCCAAATCTCCCAACCAAAATCTGTCACTCGGCTCAATAGACAATAGACAATAGACAATAGGTGCAGGAGTAGGCCATTTGGCCCTTCAAGCCAGCACCGCCATTCAATGTGATCATGGCTGATCATGTCCAATCAGTACCCCGTTCCTGCCTTCACCCCATATCCCCTGACTCCGCTCTTTTTAAGAGCCCTATCTAGCTCTCTCTTGAAAGTATCCAGAGAACCTGCCTCCACCTGAGGCAGAGAATTCCACAGACTCATCACTCTCTGTGAGATAAAGTGTTTCCTCGTCTCTGTTCTAAATGAGTTACTCCTTATTCTTAAACTGTGGCCCCTGGTTCTGGACTCCCCCAACATCGGGAACATGTTTCCTGCCTCTAGCGTGTCCAAGCCCTTAACAATCTTATATGTTTCAATGAGATGCCCTCTCATCCTTCTAAACTCCAGAGTGTACAAGCCCAGCTGCTCCATTCTCTCAGCATATGACAGTTCCGCCATCCCGGGAACTAACCTTGTAAACCTACGCTGCTCTCCCTCAATAGCAAGAATGTCCTTCTTCAAATTAGGGGACCTAAACTGAACACAATACTCCAGGTGTGGTCTCACTAGGGCTCTGTACAACTGCAGAAGGACCTCTTTGTTCCTATATTCAATTCCTCTTGTTATAAACGCCAACATGCTATTCGCTTTCTTCTGCCCGCTGTCTGCCCGCTCTATTGGACACTTCTGCCCGCTGTACCTGCATGCTTACTTTCATAGACTGATGTACAAGGACCCCCAGATCCCGTTGTACTTCCCCTTTTCCCAACTTGACGCCATTTAGATAGTAATCTGCCTTCCTGTTTTTGCTACCAAAGTGGCTCCTTTGGATAATCTGGTCACTTATTGCTATTGCTAAACAAATAATTGGCTGCAAATTGCCTGGAATCGGCTGGTTGCATTGCAAATACCTCTCAATGCAAGGTTTTTCCTTTATTTCTACATTTTTTTAAAACTGAATTTCATTTTCTTTCATTCCAGCACAAAGAACTGCATATTCTAGTTCACACCAAAGATGGATACTGAGGTATCTTGCTGCTTGGGCCGTCAACATGACATGGATAATCCCTTCCGCCAAACACAGTATGGCTAGGATGCGTCCTTAAACAACACTCCGTCTCCGTCCATCCATCCATCCATTGTTGGAAAGACGCAACGTGCTGGAGTAACTCAGGATGGGTGATGTTTCGGGTCGGGATCCTTCTTCAGGCGAGGAAGCGTTTGTTGAGGGCGTGGATCTGGCGTAGAATTAAGTAAACTCGGGGTCAATTGCAGGTCTGGGTGAGTGAGTCCCGGAGCTGCGGGAGAGACAGAGCGAGGGTCTGCTGGTGTCGCACGCATCACAGCCAGTGTGGAACGCAGGGCGCGGAAGGAAAACTCCCGTGAGAAGCAGTCTGTAAAAAGATGCCGACCCAAAACGTCACCCATCCTTTTTCTCCGGAGATGCTGGCTGATCCTCTGAGTTACTCCAGCACTTTCATTTTTATTCAGATTTATACTCTTTTGGGGATTTTCCTTTCCTTTTCTTGCCCTGGTCCTCTGCTTTATTTTATTGTGCAGCCTCCGGATGTCGTGCTTGGTGGCTGAGCCAAACTAGACCATGATGGAGAAGGTGAGGACAGAATCTATGATGGCAGCATAAAACTGGACAATCGTTGCCTGTGGCAAGGATAGTCCGAGCGTCCCCATTGAGGAAGATAGTAGTTCAGCACAGCTCTCTGGTTGTGGTAGGAATTCAATTGTCTGATAACAGCTGAGAAGAAGCTTTCACTGAGGCTGGAGGTGTGCGTTTTCACTCTTCTATACCTTTGGTCTGATGGGAGAGGGGAGACGAGGGAGTGTGTTGGTTGTTTTATTTATAAACCTGTCTCCAGGTATTGTAGAGAAGGAAGCATTGACACCAGTTATTAACTTGGAAGCATTTTAGGAAATGAGCTGTGTGGAGAGGGTACGGCAGTGGGGATGGTGAGGGGGAAAAACATACAAAGATGTCGGGAACCCAAAATTAAAATCAGCACATTTGTCAGTGACATTTTACAATTGCCTGTCCCAGCATTTTAATTCACAAATATATGAATAAATAAATAAATGGTTGAGCAAGAACAGTTTGTTTCACCCAGCGAGTTGTGAATCTGCGGTTATCATCCAGAGAGTTGTGAATCTGTGCAATTCTCTGCCACAGAAGGCAGTAGGGGCCATTTCACTGGATGTTTTCAAGAGAGAGTTAGATTTAGCTCTTGGGGCTAACGGAATCAAGGGATATGGGGAGAAAGCAGGAACGGCGTACAGGTTTTGGATGATCAGCCATGATCATATTGAATGGCGGTGCAGGCTCGAAGAGCCGAATAGCCTACTCCTGCACCTATTTTCTATGCTCCTATGGGTCAGCTATGGAGAGTTTGCATCAGAAGTTACATACTGTTCCAAGTTCCACACTGTACTCCAGGGCAGCTGCTGGAAAGAATAAGTGAGGAGCGGCAGAGTGTGTATACTAAGGAACCAGCCTTCAAACTAACTGGATGTTGCTAGCGCGAGAGAATAAAAAACACAAAGTGATGGAGAAACTCAGTGGGTCGGGCATGGTCTCTGGAGGATATGGATAGATGATGTCTTGGGTCAAGTGACTCAGTTCAGAATGACTAGAGTAGAGATTGGAGACATTTGCCCGAAGAATGGATGTGACAGGAGACCCCAACCACGCACTTTTCAACTTGCCCATTGCCACAGAAGGCAGCAGAGGCCAAGTCAATGCAGGCTGCCAATGCAAGTCAATGCCGTCTGAAGAAGGGTGTTGACCCAAAACATCACCCATTCCTTTTATCTTGAGATGCTGCCTGACCCGCTGAGTTACTCCAGCATTTTGTGCTATAAAAGTCAATGGATATTTTAAAAACGGAGAGGAATAGGTTCTTGATTGGTATGGGTATTGGGGGGTTATGGGGAAAAGGCAGGAGAATGAGGTTGAGAGGGAAAGGTAGATGAGCCATGATTGAATAGCGGAGTAGACCTGCTTGGCCGAATGACCTAATTCTGCCCCTATAACTTATGAACTTATGAACTTGGCTAACTCTGTGGGTTATCAAAAGCGTCAACCAAGTGAGTCAATGCATGCATTGGTCATGGTCCGAAAATATTTGGATGCCAATGTGTCCACCATCTCACTTAGGTGATATGTCTTAACCTTGATTTAGAGATACGGCATACAAACAGGCGCACCAAGTCCATGCCAACCATCCATCAACTGTTCACACTAGTTCTATGTTGCCCCACTTTCACATCCACTGCAGTTCCTTGTGTCTGCATAATAATGGAGAATTTGCCTTGTTCAGCACTCCATGTTGCCATCCTGAAGATGAGACACATCCCTGCTGACAAGAAGGTACATCGGAACTTCATGCCAAGCTGACTGGTACAGTCCCTGTATAAAACAGCCTTATATGGTTCAGTTCTGTAACGTGGCTAATTACACGCTGGTTTAGAGCTCTTGAGTAGATCACACACTGGTAAACCTTCGTAAAGCAGCATCCTGCACATTGCATTGATCAGGAATAAGTAGATGCATGAAGAAAAGGAGCATCGTATTACTGTGCATTGATCTATGGTAAGTTGGCTTGTGGAGCAGAGAGCATCTTACACACTGCATTGATTGATAGCAAGTAGGCCTGTGGAGTGCAAAACGCTATGCGATCCATTGATCAGCCGTAAACGTACCTGTGCAACACCTTATCAACAATAAATGGACCTGGAGACCAGGGATATGGTTTATGCACTTCATTGTTCACTGTTTATATGTGTAGTGTGCAAGGTTTTACTTAACACCGGCAGTGGACAGTCAGCACATGCCAGTCTGGTGTTATATCGATTTGCTATAGACGAGGGTATAAAAGTGAATGTGTTAGATGGGGCTCAGGACTTTGAAACATAGAAACATGGAAAATAGGTTAGGCCATTTGGCCCTTCGAGCCAGCACCTTAATGGAGAAGGTGAGGACAAACCAGACACCGGTACTAATCAAATTAGTCAGAGGGTGGTGAATCTGTGGAATTCATTGCTGTGGAGGCCAAGTCAATGGATATTTTTAAGGCAGAGATAGATAGGTTTGTGATTAGTGCGGGTGTCAGGGGTTATGGGGAGAAGGCAGGAGAATGGGTTTTGGAGGGAGAGATAGATCAACCATGATTGAATGGTAGAGTAGACTTGATGGGCTGCATGGCCTAATTTAGCGACTAATTAACTCATTAACATATGAGCAGAGCCGTGGAAAGGAAGTATGGAAGGAAGACAACATTGTGCATTGAACAAAGTTTTCGATAAGAAGCACAAATATTGGATATCCCCCCCCCCCCCCCCCCCGGGATATTTCAGAGAGAATGCAACTTAAAGATGTTTCAATTGATCTCACTGAGATGGGCTCTCTCCCTATCAACAAGATTGATAAAGAAGGAAAATGGGCCTTATCTGGAATCCCTGCGTCATGTACAAATGTTGCCCTTTGGAGAAATATAAATATATCACTCGAAAGACAGGGACCTGTATCAAGCAGCCAACATATTTCATCTACGTTTCAGCTTTTTCGAGGATGTGCATGCCCCAGGCCTCTGAGAATAACAAATCCATCTCCATCAGATATTGTGAGTATCGTTATGAGTGAGTCACTGGACATGGATATGGATTAGAAGTTGACTAATGTAGGGCACTTACTGAAATCAGGATGACAAATCAAGAGGCTCTGACTAAGTGGAAAAGAGAGCAGGAGTAAGAAGTTCTTCACAGGAGAACACAAGAGTTAGGTGTAGAAGCAAGGAACCGCAGATGCTGGGTTAACACACAAAAGGACACACAAAGTGCAGGAGCAACTCAGAAGGTCAGGCAGCATCTCTGCTCATATTCTAAATATATTTGATCATATTCTAAATATATTTCATCCTTTGTGACTTCCAAGTTTCAATTTTGTTCCTCGATTTATGTTTTTATCAAAAAGTTGATCAACATACAATTTGCTGGCGCTGTGTCAACTGCGAGGAAATAAATGTTAGCCTAATGGGCCTGTCCCACTTAGGCGATTTTTCAGCAGACTACCGGCGACTGTCATGTTGCCGGCAGTCGCCTTAAAAAACGGGAACTGGAATGGCGACTGTCAGAGCGGAACGCACACACACAAACAAACTGTAAAGGCAGGGGCCAGGGCAAGCGGGGGAGTGCTGTATGAAAAATTCCCAGGGTGCAAAGCCAAGATGATACACACACACACACACCGCGACGAACAGGAAGGTTGGAGCTGTAATTAAGACAGCTAAAGCACAGTGTACGGTGAGTCCTTTAAAAGAGGGGGAGAAGGGGAAAGAAGGAGGGAGAAGGAGTAGAGACAACTTTTAAGAAGCCAGAGATACACGGCTGTGAAGTTCAACCGACATTTAACATTTAACATTTAACCGGTTCCTTGGTTCTGGAAACTACTGCTAACCTTTTTTTCCCCCTTATGTGCCAATGAAATTCACCGGTCAGCACCGGCTACAACCTACGAGAACCTCCGAGAACCTTCGGCCTCCTGGCAACCCACCAGGACCACCTTGCGACCCATTCTAGACGCCGCCAATTTTTCAACATGTTGAAAATTTCTCGGCGACCATAATGAGGCCGCGACTAGTTCCTAAAATGTGGGAACTCCTCACGACCATGAAGGCGACTCCCCGGCAACCACCCGTGAACGTGTGGCGACCATTTGGCGACTGCAAAGTCTCCTGCAGTTGCCTAAAAAGTTGCCTAAGTGGGACAGACCCATTAGAAACTCAGTGGGACAGGCACCATCTCTGGAGTGAAGGAATGGGTGACATTTCGTGTCGAGGCTGAAGAAGGGCCTCGACCTGAAACATCACCCATTCTTTCCCTTCGGAGATGCTGCCTGTCCCAGTGAGTTATTCCAGCTTTTTGTGTCTATTTTCGGTTTTTTAAACAAGCATCTGCAGTTCCTTCCTACACATAAATGTTGGCCTTCGTGACTTTGATGCTATTTTGAATCTTGATTGGCTGGCTTTGCATGAACGATGCACTGTGAATTATCTACTTATGTGAGCGGTATTCAGTCCTTACAACACTTACAAAAGCTGAATCACATGTCCTCTTTGTCTTGTTACAAATAGTGAAAGGACTATCAATTCCAAGAGCTTCTCTTATGCCCTCTCTTATTCATTCAGTGATAAATGCCAGAATTATCTTTGTTACTCAACACTTGAATGTCCCCTAGTACACTATAATGTTTTGAGAGATAATTCCGAAAACTGCATGCAGTATACCAGTCTTACTTTACTAATTATCCAGATAAGGAAGAAAATTACTTTCCTTGGAGTCACAGTCAATCGCAATAATGTTTCCAGTTTAATTTAGTTAAGTTTAGAGAGATACAGCGCGGAACCAGGCTCTTCGGCCCATCGAATCCGCCCCGACCAGCGAACCCTGCACATCAACGCTGCCCGACACACACCAGGGACAATTTTACATTTACACCAAACCAATTAACCTGCAAACCTGGACGGCTTTGGTGTGTGGGAAGAGACCGAAGATCTCGGAGAAAACCCACGCAGGTCACAGGGAGGACGTACAAACTCCGTACGGACAAGCAACCCGTAGTCAGGATCGAATCTGGGTCTCTGGCGCTGCGCCACTGTGCCGCTAACAGCCATAACGTAGGACAAATTTAGGACAGATAATTAAATGAAAATAGTAGAACTGACTCGATGGGATAATAAAAGTGCACTGTGATGGAAGTATATCAAGTGAAGGGGCAAGAAGGTTGAAAATTAACAGCTTACTCTTCCAAGGTGACTGGAAGCACCTCGTTCTGAACTGAAGATAGACACATATTGCTGGAGTAACTCAGCAGGTCAAACAACATCCCTGGAGAAAGTGGATGGGTGACGTTTCAGGTCAGGACCTTCTTTGATCGCTCGATGTATTGAAAGATACAGCATGGAAACAGGCTGCCCATTCCTTCTCATCTCGGTTCTAAAGGATTTCCCCCTTATCCTTAAGCTATGACCCCTTGTCCTGGACCTCCCCAACATCGGGAACAATCTTCCTGCAATGAAGTAGATAGTAGATAGTTACCAATGAAGTAGATAGTAGTTCAGGACTGCTCATGAATTCTATGTTATCCCACTTTCCCATCCACTCTCCGCACACCAGGGGCAACTTCTCACTCTGAACTAGGTTTAGTCAACTTTCATAACTGGCTAAAGGATTGGATCCTACCAAAATTGATGAGGAGGAATTGGGGTTCAGCCTGCCTAGCATTAGAACTTCAGCGGTCCTTGCAGTTTTAGTTAACATTAGGAAGAGTTTTGTTGACATACACTTTCAGATGAGTGGGGGAGAAGGTGAAAGGGAGCTGAGATAGTGGGAATCAGAGAGAGCGGGGAGATAGTTAGGGGAAGGGAGTTTGAGGGAGTGGAAAATGAAGGAGGGAGTGGATCAGCGAATGGAGGAGTTGTGATGAAGGGTGATGAGGTCAAGGATATGGACAAGATGTAGAAACAAAGAACTGCAGTTGCTGCTTAATACACAAATGTACACAAAGTGTTCGAGTAACTCAGCAGGTCAGGCAGCATCTCCGGAGAATATGGATATGTGATGTTTCAGGGCTGTCTGAAGAAGGGTCACAATCCAAAACGTCACCTATCCATGGTCTCCAGAGATACTGTCTGACCCGCTGAGCTACTCCAGCATACTGTGGCTTTTTGGGTATGGACAAGGTCTTTCTTCCATTGCTTTGTGTATGGTGTGTGTGTGTGTGTGTGTGTGTGTGATCAAAGTGCATGTGTGTGGCTTCCAAGATGCCAGGCCCATCACTTATTTACCTGCACGTATCCCTTATCCCTCCATTCCCTGTCTATCCTTATGACTATCGTAAAGTCTTATACAAGGCACTAATATATCTGCTTCAAACACCACCCCCAGCAACGCGTACAAGGCACTCACCTCCCTTTGCGTAAAAACACTTGCCCTTCATTTCTCCTTTATAATTTCCCCTCTTACCTTAATGTATCTTAACTTTGCTATGTTCTGTTAGCTTCCTGATTGAAAATTTGGTGTAATTAAGCAATTAGAATTTAGCCTGGAAACTCATCAACAAACATCCACAAGAAAATTTGAGGCAATAAGATAACTTGAGTCAGTACTCGCTTTGGCCAGTCAGGAGAATGGTAAGATTCATTGGAGCAGATGCGCACAACATCTCAGTTTAAAGGATTAAGATTTTTCAGTTGGTTAATTTGAGTTTGGATCGTTTTTATCGAATAGTGAAAGGCCTGCATAGAGTGAATGCAGGAAGGATGTTTCCACTAGTGGGAGAGTCTAGGACCAGAGGCCAAAGGACGTACCTTTAGAAAGGAGATGAGGAGGAATTTATCTCGTCAGAGGGTGGTGAATCTGTGGAATTCATTGCAGCAGACGGCTGTGGAGGCCAAATCGATGGATATTTTTGAGGCGGAGATGAACAAATTTGTGATTAGTACAAGCGTCAGGGGTTATGGGGAGAAGGCAGGAGAATGGGGTTGAGAGGGAAAGATAGATCAGCCATGATTGAATGACGGCGTAGATTTGGTGAGCGTGAATGTTCTAATCCTGCTCCTATAACTTATGAACTGATGAACTTTATCCAGAAAGCACTTGTAATGTCGCTTTCATTATAGGTAAGATAACTGAATTCCAATCAACAAACATCCCTGAAAACAAGAGACAAATAATTTTCCAATTTACACATATACCAACAAACCTGTAGGTCTTTGGAGTGTGGGAGGAAACCGAAGGAAAACCCACACAGGTCACAGGGAGAACGTACAAATTCCGTACAGACAGCACCCGTAGTCGGGATCAAACCCGGGTGTCTGCCGCTGCAAGTGCCGTAAGGCAGCAACTCTACCGCAGCGCCACCGTGCCGCCTGAGTAGCATCCAGAATTACTGGGTAATTTGATAATTACCTTAATTGGTAATAATAATTGGGATAATTTGACTGGGTAGCGTGCAGAATAAGCAATTCACAGTATCTGTGTGGACGTGACAAGCAACAGGGAAACTCAGAGGGTCAGAAACTGTGAAGAGAAATAGCCATTTAGCCTTTGGAACCTGATGAAGAAGAGTCCCATCCTGAATTGTCATCTGTCCATTTCCCTCCAGGAACGCTGCCTGCCCCACCAAGTTCCTCTAGCAGGTTGTTTTCCGTTTAAGATTCCAGCTTCGGCAGTCTCTTGTGTCTCTTAGGTCTTTATATGCAAGGATTTAGACTTTAATTGAAATTGCCCACACATATTACATATTCCTGCTGGCGTGAGGTGGCAGAATGCACAAGTGACAATGTGATTTAAACAAAAGACCCTCAGCTCACATACAGATTGGAAAACGCAAATGAGTTGCTGTTTAGGGAGCCGATAAGTCTCTGCTGTGTTTACAGCTATGTTTCCAAAATGACATGTGAAATGGCCAAATTAGATTCAGTGACAAGTAATGTGCCAAATTTTAGTTAACAGCGCCTGAATGTTTGTAAAATTGCAATCAAAGTAGTATGCTCGTATTTGAAAAGTTGGAACATAAAACAGCCACATAAAGCGCCAGAGATCCAGGTTTGATCCTGACCTCGGGTGCTGACAATGGCTCAATGGTACTTTATTGTCACCTACACCGAGACACAATGACAGCTTACAACCGCACACCTCCAGATTCAGGGACAGTTTCTTGCCAGCTGTTATCAGGCAACTGAATCATCCTACCACAACCAGAGAGCAGTGCTGAACTACTATCGTGCTCATTGGTTCTTGGTTCTTGGTTTCCTGGTCTTGGTTTCTTGGTTTCCTGGTTTCCGGGATGGGACTCTTCTTCATCAGGTTCCAAAGGCTAAATGGCTATTTCTCTTCACAGTTTCTGACCCTCTGAGTTTCCCTGTTGCTTGTCACGTCCACACAGATACTGTGAATTGCTTATTCTGCACGCTACCCTTCAAGTTCAAAGTTATTAAAAATGGACTGTCCAAATTTGACGTAAAGGCCCTTTGTCCTGGTGACAGCACTGGGTTGGTGTTGCAGGGGTCCTCCACTACTACCCCGCGGCACTGTGCCATTGCAGGCCATGCCCGATCCATGCGTTTCACCTCGTTGGCCAGCGACTGATCTAATCGAGCCCCAGGCTCCCGCGGGCCCTCCCAGTAGCCTAAGCTGCCGTCCCCCCGAACCGAACATATCGACACACCAATGCGCCGTCCCTCGCCTCTTGTGGACACAGCTCGGCCTCCCGCAGCCAACCTTGGAATTTCAAGAGTGCGTGCAAAGGTGCGGGAGGTAAGACCCCAGCCCGCTTACTGTTCCTCCCTCCTCCTCCACTATCGCCACCTTGAACCACATGGGTTTCCTCTGGGTGCTCCGGCTTCCTCCCTCACCGAAAGATGTGAAGCTTTGTAGATTAATTGGCCTCTGTAAATTGCCCCCTGGTGTGAACTGGTGTGAACAGGGGATCGCTGGTCGGCGTCCGCGTCCGCGTCGGTTGCCCGAGGGGCCTGTTTTCCTGCTGTATCTCTAAACTAAACTAAACTAAACTAAACTAAACTAAACTAAACTAAACTAAACTAAAAACTAAACTAAACTAAACAACTAAACTATACTAAACTAAACTATACTCAATTAAACTAAACTAAACAACTATGTAATCTAAACTAAACTCAATTAAACTAAACTAAACTAAACTCAATTAAACTCAACTCAACTCAACTAAACAACTGAACTAAACTAAATTAAACTAAACAAATCTAATCTAAACTAATCTTAATTGTTCTTTCCGCTGACTGGTTAGCATGCAACAGAAGCTTTTCACTGTACCTCGGTACACGTGACAAGTAAACTAAACTAATACTGGATAAGTGGAAAGGAACTGCAGATGCTGTTATACACCAAAGATAGACACAAAGTGTTGGAGTTTAGGGCCTGTCCCACTTACGTGACGTTTACAGGCGACGGCTGGCACCATTGATAGGTCGCCAAAATTTTCGAAAACATGCTGAAAATTCAGCGGTGACCAGAAAGACGCTACGAGACTTTGGAGAGCCTGTATGGTCATGCGAGGTCTCCTATGTTCGTGAGAGGTCTCCAAAGCATCGTAGCTTCTTTCTGGTTGCCGCTGAATTTCGGCGACCTATCATGGGTGCCGGCAGTCGCCTGTAAAAGTCGCGTAAGTGGGACAGGGCCTTAACTCAACATGTCAGGCAGCGTCTCTGGAGAAAAAGGATGGGTGACGTTTCAGGTCAGAACCCTTCTTCTAGGCCTTCGAAGGGTCCCAACCTGAAACGTCACCCATTTATTTCTCCAGAGATGCTGCCTGACCCGTTGAGTTACACGAGCACTTTGGAGTACTCCAGGGCGGCCACGGAGGCGCAGTAGTAGAGTTGCTGCCTTACAGCGCTTGCAACACTGAAGACCCGGGTTCGATCCCGACTACGGGTGCTGTCTGTACGGAGTTTGTACGTTCTCCCCTTGACCGCGTGGGTTTTCGCCGAGATCTTCAGTTTCCTCCCGCACTCGAAAGACGTATGGCTATGTTGGTTAATTGGCTTGGCATATGTGTAAATTGTCCCTTGTGTGTGTAGGATAGTGTTAATATGGGGGGATCGCTGGTCGGTGCGGACTCGATGGGCCGAAGGGCCTGTTTCCGTGCTGTATCTCTAAACTAAAACAAAAAACTATCTAAACTAAGTTGGATATGACTGACTTCTACGTGTTCAGTCCACAAAGTTTACAAGCAAATCTGTTGAAGGGAAAACCAAAGCAGAGCTGTGAGAGGTGTATAAAGAAAATTTGAATGAGTGAGCACCGATTATACTCCTAAGGGGACAAGAGCTCTCCTCTCCTTCTTGAAGCTTGTTGCTATTTTCCGCATTATTTTCTGCACTTACAAGCCTTGTGTTTTCTGCAAGTTCAAAAATGTGACCTTTTCTACGCAATGCTGTTTGAAACGTCAAGTCCATAAATTACAAGTTCTGCTTTTAAACACGGAATCTTGGCTTCTGTCGGCACAAATCAGGGAATTGAAATGAAAGTGTTTTTGCTCCATGGTCTGGCCCTGCCCCAATTGATATTCAAGGGGGTCAGAAGATCAATCTGGTGTAAGGTGGAGAATAAATATTTCCTTCTCGCCATGCTAGTCATAATCTTTGGGGATGCTACCCTCTTCACAACTACTTAATACCATGACATTCCACAACACTCACTAACCTGTCCCTGTCTGGGCCATTCGGCAACTCATGACTGCATGTTTATTTGTTTGTTTTCGTGCTTCTAGTCCAAGTACTTCTCAAGAAAACACTGGGGGGGGCTCATAGTCATACAGGCGTGGAAACAGGCCCTTCGGCCCAAGTTGCCCACATCGGCCAACATGTCGCATCTACACGAGTGCTACCTGCCTGCGTTTGGCCCATATTCCTCCAAACCTGTCCTATCCATGTACTTGTCTCAACTTCCTCCTCCAGCAGCTTGTTCCATACACTCACTGTGTTACCCCCATTAAACAATGCTCATATTAAGCATTTCTCCCTTCACCTTTAACCTATGACCTCTGGACCTCGATTCCCCTACTCTGGGCAAGAGACTGTGTGTCTATCCGATCTATTCCACTCGTGATTTAATACACCTCATCCTCCTGAGATTGCCCCTCATCCTCCTGCACTCCAAGGAATAGAGTCCCAGCCTGTTCAACCTCTTCCTATAGCTCAGATCCTTGAGTCCTGGCAACATCCTTGTAAATCTTCTCTGTACCCCTTCCAACTTGAAAACATCTTTCCTAAGTTTTGGTGCCCAGAACAGAACACAAAACTCTAAATACAGTCTCACAAGCGTCTTATATAACTGCAACATGACCTCCCAACCTCTATACTTGATACTCTGACTGATGTGCCAAAAGCCTTTTTGACCATCCAGCAGCCTGTGACATCACCTTCAAGGAACTATGCTCCTACACTCCTAGATCCCTCTGCTCTACAACACTTCCCAGACTCATGCCACTGGGGCCTGGAGAGTCTTTTGCTAGGACGTGCGTTAAAAATGTACGTTAATCGCACGGTGTGTGTATGTCTGGTGAAGTTCCATAGTTCTGTTCCCATTTCTCCATGTTTAATTTAGCTTAGTTTAGAGATGCAGTGCGGAAACAGGCCCTCCGGTCCATCAAGTCCGCACAAACCAGCAATACACACTCATTAACACTAACTTACACATACTAGGGACCACTTTACATTTATACCCAACTAATTAACCTACACGCCTGTACGTCTTTCGAGTATGGGTCTAAACCAAAGATCTCGGAGAAACACCACACAGGTCACGGGGAGACGTAAAACTTTGTACAGACAAGCACCCATGGTCAGGATCGAACCCAGGTCTTTGGCGTCGTAAGGCAGAAGCTCTACCACTTCGCCAACGTGCTGCCCCCAAATTCGATTGAATAGCATGCAAAACAAACCTTTCACTGTATCTCAGTGTCACGAGACAATAATAAACCCAAACCTAAAGCTGAACCTTTGATTCAAGTCTGTAAGCTATTCAGAATGGTTTGATATGCTCACTCTTCTTAGATAAGATCTTTCAATAGACAATAGACAATAGGTGCAGGAGTAAGCTATTTGGCCCTTCGAACCAGCACCGTCATTCAATGTGATCATGGCTGATCATTCACAATCAGTACCCCGTTCCTGCCTACTCCCCATATCCCGTGACTCTTTAAGAGCCCTATCTAGCTCTCTCTTAAAAGTATCCAGAGAACCGGCCTCCACCACCCTCTGAGGCAGAGAATTCCACAGACTCACCACTCTCTGTGTGAAAAAATGTTTCCTCATCTCCGTTCTAAATGACTTACCCCTTATTCTTAAACTGTGGCCCCTGCTTCTGGACTCCCCCATCATCGGAAACATGTTTCCTGCCTCTAGCGTGTCCAAACCCTAATAATGTTTCAATAAGATTCCCTCTCATCCTGAGGATGGAGGATAGCTAATGTTATCCCACTTTTCAAGAAAGGAGCGAGAGAGAAAACATGGAATTACAGACCAGTTAGTCTGACTTGAGTGGTGGGAAAGATGCTGGAGTCAATTATTAAAGAGGTAATAATGGAGCATTTGGATAGCAGTAAAAAGGATTAGTCCAAGTCAACATGGATTTATGAAAAGGAAATCATGCTTGATTAATCTTCTGGACTTTTTTGAGGATGTGACAAGTAAAATGGATGAAGGGGCGCCAGTGGATGTAGTGTATCTAGACTTTCATAAATCCTTTGATAAGGTCATGCACGGGAGACTGGTGACTCAAATTAGAGCACATGGTTTTGGGGGTAGGGTGTTGACATGGATAGAAAATTGGTTGGCAGACAGGAAGCAAACAGTAAGAGTGAACAGGTCCTTTTCTGAATGGCAGGCAGTGGCGAGTGGAGTGCCACAAGGCTCGGTGTTGTGGCCACAACAGTTTACCATATATATAAATGATTTGAAAGAGGGAATTAGGAGCAACACTAGCAAGTTTGTGGATGACACAAAGTTGGGTGGCAGTGTGAACTGTGAAGAGGATGTTAGGAGGTTGCAGGGGGACCTGGACAGGTTGAGTGAGTGGGCAGATGCAGGGCAGATGCAGTATAATATGGATACATGTGAGGTTATCCACTTTGGCGGCAAAAACAAGGGGGCAGATTATTATCTCAATGGGGTTAGGTTAGGTAAGGGGGAGGTACAGCGAGACCTGGGTGTCCTTGTACAGCAGTCATTGAAAGTTGGCGTGCAGGTACAGCAGGCAGTGAAGAAAACTAATGGAATGTTGGCCTTCATAAAAAGAGAATTTCAGTACAGGAGTAAAGAGGTTCTTCTGCCGTTGTATAGGGCTCTGGTGCGACCACATCTGGAGTATTGTGTACAGTTTTGGTCTCCTAATTTGAGGAAGGACATCCTTGTGAGTGAGGCAATGCAGCGTAGGTTCACAAGATTGAACCCGGGGATGGCGGGACTGTCATATGAGGAAAGATTGAAAAGGCTAGGCTTGTATTCACTGGAGTTTAGAAGGATGAGGGGGAATCTTATAGAAACATATAAAATTATAGAAGGACTGGACAAGCGAGATGCAGGAAAAATGTTCCCAATGTTGGGTGAGTCCAGAACCAGGAGCCACAGTCTTAGAATAAAGGGGAGGTCATTTAAGACTGAACTGAGAAAAAACTTTTTTACCCAGAGAGTTGTGAATTTATGGAATTCCCTGCCACAGAGGGCAGTGGAGGCCAAATCACTGGATGGATTTAAGAGAGAGTTGGATAGAGCTCTAGGGGCTAATGGAGTCAAGGGATATGGGGAGAAGGCAAGCACGGGTTATTGATAGGGAACGATCAGTCATGATCACAATGAATGGCGATGCTGGCTCGAAGGGCCGAATGGCCTTCTCCTGCACTTATTTTCTATGTTTCTATGTTTCTATTTTTCTAAATTCCATAGTATACAAGCCCAGCCGCTCCATTCTCTCAGCATATGACAGTCCCACCATCCCGGGAATTAATCTTGCGAACCTACGCTGCACTCTTTCAATAGCAAGAATGTCCTTCCTCAAATTTGGAGACCAAAACTGCACACAATACTCCCGGTGTGGTCTCACTAGGGCCCTGTACAACTGCAGAAGGACCTCTTCGCTCTTCAGAAAGGGAGAAGCAATTGCATTAAGGGCCTGTCCCACTGCGCGGACCTAATTTGCGAGTGTAGAACAGTTTAGGAGAGTATGAAAAAGTGTCATGGTCGTGTTGTTTCGCCCAAGTAGAACACCTCCTTCGACCATCCTCGACTATGTGGAGAACCTCCTACGAATATGTTGAAGACCTCCTTCGATCTCCTTCGACCTCCTTCGACTATGTTGAAAACTAGCTTCGGGAAAATTGGACACCGAATAGTGGAGAGTGAAGACAACCACCTTCGACTACCTTCGACTACCCTCGCTTACCTTAGATTGCCTTCGATTACCTACAAATAACTTGCCAACCTACTATGACCTACTTCGACTAAACCTACGAGTAAAAAAAATATAGATTTTTTTCCATGGCAACCTTTTTTTACTAGCGGATAAATTTCAGAATGCTAAAAAAAACGCCTCGACCTAACTGAGGCCTCTAGTACTACTCTCGAGCATGAAGGAGAGTTACGAAGACCTCCTAGGACCTTGTGTCGACCATGCTGCGAGAATGAGTCGAGGGCAAACTCTTCTAAACTCGCCAATTAGGTCCCCGCTGTGGGACAGCCCGTTTATGGTGCTTCTGCTGCTTTCATTTTTAATCATTTGGTAATGTGTTTTCTGAATGTTGAGAAACTACCTGCAAATATTTAAAATCTGGTTTCCAATGTAAGCCCTAGCTAAAGCTGAATTAATTGGATGTAATTTCTTGTTCTGTAATTCTGCACCTCTTGGCTTCAATGCAGTCAGATGTTAAATCACTTCATTATTTCCAAGATAATGAATCTTTTTACATCAATGATCATTCAAAATTACTTCTGGCACACAAAAAAAACACCTAACAAATGATAGACACAAAATGCTGGAGTAACTCAGTGGGACAGGTAGCATCTCTGGAGAGATGGAATGGGTGACGTCTCTTCTGATGAAGGGGCTCGACCCGAAACGTCACCCATTCCTTCTCTCCAGAGATGCTGCCTGTCCCGCTGAGTTACTCCAGTATTTTGTGTCTACCTTCGGTCTAAACCAGCATCTACAGTTCCTTCAATAGATAATGGACATTAGGTGCAGGAGTAGGTCATTTGGCCCTTCGAGCCAGCATCACCATTCACTGTGATCATGGCTGATCATCCACAATCAGTACCCCGTTCCTACCTTCTCCCCATATCCTACACCGACACCTATACCTAACAAATTATAATGGGTTAGAAATGGTACTGCTGCGGATAGGACATATTCACAGGGAAATCACAACTTTTTAGCAAAACTTTTTGAAAAGGTTTCCCCTCAGTTCCTAATAAATCTTTCCCATCCCACCTTAAACTGATGCTTTCTGGTTCTTCATTCCCCTACTCTGGATAAAGCACCTCGATAAGATCACCCTTCAGTCTCCTGCACTCTGTGGAATAAAGTCCTCGCCTGCCCAATCTCTCCTTATATAACTCAGACCCTCAAGTCCTGACAACATCCTTGTAAATCTTTTCCGCACTGTTTCCTAGTATATTGACACTCGTCCTATTGCAGGGATGACGAAAACTGAACACAAAACTCCAAATGTGGCCTCAGTAACGGCCTGTCCAACTGCAACATACCCACCCAGCTTCTATGTTTAATATGTAGGAAGGAACTGCAGATGCTCTGTATTCCTCTGTAATAGAGAGAGTACAGAGGAGATTTACTAGAATGGTGCCTGGGTTCCAGCAACTAAGTTACAGAGAAAGGTTGAACAAGTTAGGTCTTTATTCTTTGGAGCGCAGAAGGTTAAGGGGGGACTTGATTGAGGTCTTTAAAATGATGAAAGGGATAGACAGAGTTGACGTGGATAAGCTTTTCCCATTGAGGGTAGGAAAGATTCAAACAAGAGGGCATGACATGAGAATTAAGGGACAGAAGTTTAGGGGTAACATGAGGGGGAACTTCTTTACTCAGAGAGTGGTGGCTGTGTGGAATGATCTTCCTGCAGAAGTGGTGGAGGCAGGATTGATTTTAACATTTAAAAGTAAAGTGGATAGGTATATGGACGGGAAGGGAATGGAGGGGTATGGTCTGAGTGCAGGTAGATGGGACTAGGGGAAAATAAATGGTCGGCACGGACTGGAAGGGCCGAGAAGGCCTGTTTCCGTGCTGTAATTGTTATATGGTTATATGGTTATATGCTAGATTAAACCGTAGATAGACACAGAAAGCTGGAGTAACTAAGTCTGAAGAAGGGTCTCGACGTGAAACGTCACCTATTCCCTTTCTCCAGAGATGCTGCCTGCCCCGCTGAGTCACTCCAGCTTTTTGTGTCTATCTTCTAAACTTAATACCCTGACTGCTGAAGGCCATTGTATCGATAGGCTTCTTGAACACTTAATGGGGTACAGGTGAATCAGATAGTACCCTATCTTATGGAAAGACCGTTCAGAAGCTTGGCCACAGAGGGGAAGAAGTTGCTCCTGAGTCTGGCGGTGTTGCACTTTTGTGATTCTGTACCGGCTGCCGAAAGGGAGTAGGGAGAAGATGGAATGATTAGCTTTTGATTATGATGGTTGCTTTTCCAAGGAGGTATAGATGGAGATAATAGAGAGAGGTCTGTGCTGTGTGAGGGACTGAGTTATATCACGGAGACCAGAATCTTTATATCTTAATAACCTCGCCCCCACCTCCTCTTTCTTTCTCGTACTCTCCACTCCCATACGGGGGGTGGGGGGGGGGGGGGGGGGGTGGGGGAGGGAGGAGGATGTGGCAGTCAAGCGGAGAGCGGTCAAAGTGACGGCCGACAGGAAGAAGTGGCAGTGGGGTGAGAGGGTAGGGAGCCCCATGGTGACCGAGCGCATCCAGGCGGCCTGCAGGAGGCGCTGTCCCCAGGGTCTACATTGTGAGCCACTTCAACCAGACTGTGTCAACCGGTGAAGAAGTGCTCGCTGGTCCAGACCAGCGCCATCGGCGCCTAATTTTAAGGTGAGACTTTCGCGGATGAATTACGATAATCGGTAGGTTTGAAAATAATTTATTCATAATACTCATTCACCGATAACACTAGTCACAAAACACAACCGACCACAATGGTGGTCCTGGAACGACTGGCGGGCAAAGCCCAGAAACCGCGCGAAAACGTGACCCCTCCCAGAGTCACGTGCGTGCAGCTTCCGACCGCAGGGTTCAATGCTGATGGGCACCAGTAGGTGCTGCTACAAGACGACACAAAGTGCAGGAGAAACTCGGCAGCAGGAATCGGTCTGAGGAAGGGTCTCAACCCTCACCCTCACATGTCCATGTCCACGGAGTTTAGTTTAGTTTAGAGATACAGCACGGATACAGACCCTTCAGCCCACCGAGTCTGCGCCAACCAATGATCAACGCACATTAACGCAAGCCTACACACACTAGGGACAGTTTACACTTACACCAAGTATACAAACCCAAGCCAATGAACCAACCAAACTGCACGTCCTTGGAGTGTGGGAGGAAACACAAGATCTCGGAGAAAACCCACAGGGAGAACGTACAAACATACAGACAGCACCCACAGTCGGGATTGAACCGGGGTCTCCAACGCTGTAAGCGCTGTAAGGCAGCAACTGTACCGCTGCGCCACCCTGCCACCCTTAACTAAAGAGCTAAGAGTTTCCTGAAGAGTTATTCCAGCACTTGTGTCCTTTTGTGTATTGACCATCATCTGCAGTTCTTTGTTTCAATCACATACAATGGTATTATCTTACTTGGTCATAGCGGACAACCCGCATTCAGGGAGACAAAAGTGCTGGAGAAACTAAGTGGGTGCAGCAACATCTATGGAGCGAAGGAAATAGGCAACGTTTCGGGCCAAAACCCTTCTTCAGATCGCATTTAGGGACACCATTGCACCTCCCTGTGGCCTGTTATAAAGAGGATTTTAATGTATTATAATAAAGTAACAGATTAAGAGTCTGCAACGGCTGCAATCTTGAGCAAACCACAAAGTGCGGAGCGCGAAGCAGGGCTCCCTGTGTACCTTGTGAGCGAGGGATGGCGTTGGAAGCCGGGGAACGTGTCGGCCCGGGAGACTGTGCGGGCCAGAGCCTGTCCACTATAAACGAGAATCCGTCATAAAGGGGTCTGTTAAACGGAAGCTTTACTGCATCAACTAATTTGTTAGCTAATAGCGTTATCAACTAATTTGTTAACTAATAGCATTATCAACTAATTTGTTAACTAATAGCGTTCTCAACTAATTTGTTAAGATTGGTGTGTGGCAACATTTCAACGAACCATAGTTTCAATGCCGCGTGGGAAAAAGAACGAGGTACATAACAAGGATGTGTGAAACTGCTTGTGATAAGACGGGGAGTACACCCCATGGGGTATAGCACGGTGGCGCGGCGGTAGGGTTGCTACCTTACAGTGCTTGCAGCACCAGAGAGCCGGGTTCGATCCCAACTATGGGTGCTGTTTGCCCGGAGTTAGTACGTTCTCCCCGTGACCTGTGGGGGCTTTCTCCGGGTGCTCCAGCTTCCTGCAAAACTCCAAAGATGTACAGGTTTGTAGTTAATCGGCTTCAGCAAAAATTGTGAATTGTCCCCCCCGTGTGTAGAATAATGCTGGTGCATGGGGATCACTGGTCGGCGTGGAATCGGTGGGCTGAAGGGCCTCCCTCCAACTTATAAATACGTAAAATCTCAAGTCTAAAGTAAACACGTCTCAGAATGAGAATCACACAGGCTACAATCTTTTTTTGACCAAATATTGGCGTATTTTCTTCCCATTTGCATTGAGATTGAAAGTTTATGAACCGGGTCAAATATAAGATTCTGTGTGGTTAATTATTTTTGCTGCTTGAGTCAATACATGGCTTTAGAATTCAACAAAGTGGCAATGCCTGGATAAATCCTTTCGTGCAACAATACATGCACAGAATATTCCCCCAGTTCTTTCATTCAACAAGCCACGCTTGTAATTTTCTACCATTATTAATGCTGCGAATTGAAATAACTCTTCAATGTTTGCACAGTTTCAGTCGATGAAACATCTTGTGGGTTTCTGTGGGACTTCATATTAATAAGCATGTAAAATATCTTAGAAGCAACTCGCATCAACTGATCAGTGTTCTTCTACTCTCCTCATAAAACATTGTGCCTGGACATTTAAGGGCCTATCTCACAGGCGATTTTTTTTTTTACTACTGGCGATTAGGCTGTCGCCACATGGTCGCCAGGGTGTCGCCTGTATGGTCGTGAGAAGTCTCCTCAGTCGCCAAAAGAGTTGTAGCGTTGTTTCTGGTCGTCGCTGGATTTTGAAATGTTCAAAAATGTTCGACGATAGTCGGCGACAGTTGGCTTGACGCCAACGAGCGTAGCTTGACTTCTCCTGATGTAGGTGCTGTCGTAGTTGTCGCCAGGATGACGTTGGTTGTCGCCGGTGCTGACTTCGGTAAATTCCATTGGCGACTACCTACATCAACCTACGTCAACCAGCGACAGGTACCGGCGACTGAATTGTCTTAAGTTGTCTTCAGTTGTCGCCGACAGGGTCGTAGCATGTCGTAGCTTGTTGTGGGTGGACGTAGGTTGTTGTAGGTGTGGTCGTAGATGGACGTCCTAATGGGTCGCCGGTTGTCGGTAGCTTGCCGTAGCTTGACGTTGACTAGGTGGCAGGTTGTTGTAGTTTATCGCAGACATTATCGTTGGGGGGGGGTCCAGTCACCGGTTTTTCGGCGACCTGCTACGACTATGACAGTCGCCAAAAAAATCGCCCAAGTGGGACAGGCCCTTTAGAATTTTGTTCTCTACTTCCAAGAAACTATTTGCAATCCAAGGAAGTCTCAATGGCTCAACGCTGCTTTATTTGTCACATACGTAACTGCACAGTGAAATTCTTTGAATATCCTGAATATTCACACATGCGAAGGTTGTTCGACTGCTATCGTTTAAACCGATGGCGTGGCGGTAGAGTTATTGCCTTACAGCGCATACAGCGCCAGAGTCCCGGGTTCGATCCTGGCTATGGGTGCTTGTCTATAGAGAATTTGTACGTTCTCCCCATGACCCATGATCCGAGAACTTTGGTTTCCTCCCACAAAGTCGCACAGGTTTGTTGGTTAATTGGCCTGGAAAAATGTAAAAATTGTCTCCAGAGTGGGATGGTGTTAATGTGCAGGGATCGCTGGTCGGTGCGGACTCGATGGGCCGAAGGGCCTGTGCCTGCGCTGTATCCCTAAACTAAACTAAACAAAGCACTTCCATTTGAATTCCCTCAAGATCAAAACACGATAAGCATTGATTGTCAGTTCATGTGGTCGAGATGCACTTCTCATCACTCCAGTACTAACACCTAAAACAGCGCAGGTCGGGACAATTTCCCCCAAACCACATGGTACAAACTATATGATTGTTCTGTAATTCATAGTAAGGGCCACCATGTTTTGGCGTCATTTCCAAAGTGCAAAGTCCAGTCCGCCAGTGCACTCCATCTACTGGAGCAGTTCTAGACAACTCAGAGAGTGGTGGCTGTGTGGAATGAGCTTCCAGCAGAAGTGGTGGAGGCAGGATCGATTTTAACATTTAAAAGTAAAGTGGATTGGTATATGGATGGGAAGGGAATGGAGGGGTATGGTCTGAGTGCAGGTAGATGGGACTAGGGGAAAATAAATGGTCGGCACGGACTGGAAGGGCCGCGAGGGCCTGTTTCCGTGCTGTAATTGTTATATGTTATATGTTATATGTTCTATATATCTCGTCTGCGTTTAACGTGCAGTTTTTTTTACCCCCTTTCCACTTTTGATGCTGGTGAACTTATAACAGTTTGCATTGTTCAGTTCTCCTGTGTTTATTTTTTCTAGTTTTCAACATATCTCTGCCTTTCTGGTCACTGACTACCATTGCTTTTTCTTACTGCCATTGCCTGAGCATGGGGTTACTGGCACATAGTGCAGCAATGGTCAGCAAAGCTCCAATGGCCTAGCGATTTTCTCCATTCCAGTTGTGGAGTTCTCATATTCAGCATTCAGGCTGTTAATCACTGATGCATGAACGCTTCTTCGAAACAATTTCTTCAGTAGTGTCTTATTTTTCTCCAGGCACAACACACGTCTTAACTTTGCTCGTTACCAGTTGTGACTTACTGAGACACGGTGGCGCAGCAGTAGAGTTGCTGCTTTACAGTGCCAGAGACCAGGGTTCGATCCTGACTACGGGTGCTGTTTGTACGGCTTTTTATTTGTTCTCCCCGTTATCTACGTGGTTTTTCTCCAGGAGCTCCGGTTTCCTCCCACACTCCAAAGACGTGCAGGTTTGTCGGTGAATGGGCTTGGTAAAATTGTAAAATTGTCCCTAGTGCGTGCAGGATAGTGTTAGTGTGCGGGGCTCGCTGGTCGGCACGGACTTGGTGGGCTGAAGGGCCTGTTTCCTCACAGTATCTAATTGCACTAAAAGAAAACTAAGCAAGGAATTGTAGATGCGGGTTTACCAATTAAGATACAAAGTGGTGGAGTAATGCCCCTGTCCCACTTAGGAAACCTGAACGGAAACCTCTGGGGACTTTGAGCCCTACCAAAGGTTTCCGTGCGGTTCCCGGAGGTTTTCGTCAGTCTCCCTAATGGTCGAAAGTGGTTTCTGCTTCTTCACCTTTTTTTCACCCAGTTTTATTCCACCAGGCAACCATCTTCAACTAGCATCGCAACCGACTTCGACTAAAAAATTACCGATTTTTTAAACGGCAACCTATTTTTAGTCGCGGCCGGTTTTGAATTTTTTGAAATAATCGCCAAAACATAGAAGAAGCGGAAACCACATTCGACCATTAGGGATAGTGACAAAAACCTCCGGGAACTGCACGGAAACCTTGGGTGGGGCGCAAAGTCTCCAGAGGTTTTCGTTCAGGTTTCCTAAGTGGAACAGGGGCATAACTCAGCAGGCAGCATCCTGGAGAACATGGACAGGCAACATTTCAGGTCAGGACTCTTACTCCATCTGAAAAAGGGTCTTGACCCGAAACGTCACCAATGCATGTTCTCCAGAGTTGCTGCCTGACCTGCTGAATTACTCCAGCATTTTGCATCTCTTTTGTGATGTATTGGCAGCGCTTGTACAGGTGTTGATTACTGCAATGAATAAACATCAGAAGGCCCCCAGGAGATACGGACCATATGCTTTCTCCTCACTGTCGACAGAACAACGAACTGCCACTTCTGCTTAATTCACATGTACAACCATGTAATTTAATCTTACGCACACGCATTAATTATTTCCGTATCTACACACACATACACCAGACAATATAATTGAAAGGCGCACTATCAAACTTTGCATTAATACATAAGGTCATAAGATCATGAGGAATAGGAGGAGAATTAGGCCATTCGGCCCATCAAGTCTACTATGCCATTCAATCATGGATGATCTATCTCTCCCTCCCAACCCCATTCTCCTGCCTTCTCCCCATAACGTCTGACAATCGTACTAATCAAGAATCTATCTATCTCTGCCTTAAAAATATCCATTGACTTGGCCTCCACAGCCTTCTGTGGCAAAGAATTCCACAGATTCACAACCTTCTGACTAAAGATACAGTGCGTTTAATGTCATAAAATGTCACAAGAATCCACACAGGAGCATATTCAGACAAGATGGCAGTGTTACTTAAAGGAGGTTTTGGGGCAGTAAAATTTTCTTTGGAAAAAAAGTAGGATTTAAGCTAATACTGCCTAATCCAAGCATAATTCAGATAAAACTCCTCTGCACCCTCCCCAATCTTTCACCACTTCCTTCCTGTAATGGGGCGACCAGAACTGTACACAATACTCCAAATGTTAATATTCACAAATACTCAAGTCCTATTAAGCCGCGTCATGACTTATGAATTCTTATACTTGATACATCAACATATGAAGGCAAGCATACCATATGCCTTCTTTACCGCACTCTCTATTGTGTTGCCACTTTGAGGGAGTTATGGACTTGGACCCCAAGATCCCTCTGTACATCCCCATGTACATCAATGCTGTTTGAAGTTCACGCCGTTAATTGTATATTTCACCCTTACATACAACCTCCCAAGTGGAACAAATCACACTTGCTCAGATTAAAATGTTATTTCTCAGCCCGTCTCTGTAGCTGATCTACTGTATATCCTGCCATATGCTTGACAGCTTTCATACAAATGACCCGAAACATCCCCTGTTCCTTTTCTCCAGAGATGCTGCTCGACCCGCTGAGTTACTCCAGCTTTTTGTGTCGCCTTCCTCACAGTCTGCAACCCCAGTAATCTTGGTGTCATCTGTAAACTTACTAACCAATCTGTCTATGTTTACATTCAAATAATTTACAGTGGCTTGCAAAAGGTTTCATACCCCTTGAACTTTCCCACATTTTGTCATGTTACAACCACAAACGTAAATGTATTTTATTGGGATTATATGTGATAGACCAACACATAGTGGTGCATAATTGTGAAAGATCTTCGGTTTCCTCCCACACTCTAAAGACGTCCAGGTTTATGGGTTAAATGGCTTGGTATCAATTTAAAATTGTCCCTATTGTGTGTCAGGTAATGTGTTAATGTGTGGGGATAACTGGTCTGCTCGGACTCGGTGGGCCAAAGGGCCGGTTTTCGCTCTGGATCTCTAAAGTAAACTAAACTAAATTATCCTCCATGTCCTCTCCTTGGTGAAAGCAGATGCATGGTACTCGTTTAGTTCTAACGCCTACATCCCTTGACTTCAAGCACAAATTTCCTCCTTCATTGTTGAGTGGTCCTACTTTCTCCCTAGTTATCCTCTTGCTTTTAATATAGGTATAAAAAGATTTGTGATTTTTTTTAATTGACTGGTCCTTCTAGCCCTTCTAATTGCCCATGGGATTTTCTCCGGCTGCTCCGGTTTCCTTCCACATTCCAAAGACGTACTGGTTGGCAGGCTAATTAGCTTCTGTAAGGATAGTGCAGGATAGTGTAGGGTGGTGAATCTGTGGAATTATTTGCCACAGAAGGCCGTGGAGGCTAAGTCAGTGGATATATTTAAGGCAGAGATAGATAGATTCTTGATTTGTAGGGATGTCAGAGGTTATGGTGAGAAGGCAGGAGAAATGGGGTTAGGAGGGAGAGATAGATCAGCCATGATTGAATGGAGGAGTAGACTTGATAGAAACACAGAAACATAGAAAATAGGTGCAGGAGTAGGCCATTCGGCCCTTCAAGCCTGCACCGCTGATCATGGCTGATCATCCAACTCAGTATCTCATACCTGCCTTCTCTCCATACCCCCCTGATCCCCTTAGCCACAAGGGCCACATCTAACTCCCTCTTAAATATAGCCAATGAACTGGCTTCAACTACCTTCTGTGGCAGAGAATTCCAGAGTTTCTTGATGGGCCGAATGGCCTAATTCTTCTCCTATCACTTATGATCTTATGATAGTGCTAGCATACAGGGTGATCAGTGGTCGGTGTGGACTCAATGGGGTGAAGAGCCTGTGTCCACGCTATATCTTTAAAGTCTAAAGCAATGCATAATGCTGGCAGTAATTCTGAGAATGATACAGAATGCAGGCTCTGTAAAGCCTTTGCCAGTTCCCTAGGCACCATCTCCATAACTGTAATTAATCTGTTCGCTGTTCAATTGCTGAAATATGGAAAGTATTTGAACAGAGGTGCCCTGATCCATGCAGTAATAATTGTGCTGAGAGGCATTTTGTTTGCTACTTGTACAGCAGAGCTGAGACACGGTCCGTCCAAGCTGCATCATGACTGCCTTCATAAATGATGTTCCCCACCATTTTCAACCCACTGTGCAAAGTTGCTGAGTAAGAAGGTACTGCAGATGCTGATTTACACCGAATATTGACACAATATGCTGAGTCATTCAGCGGGTCAGGCAGCGTCTCTGGAGAAAATTAATTGACGTTTCAGGTCGTGACCCTTCATGACTTCAGACTCTCAGTGGAGGCCAAGTCAGTGGATATTTTTAAGACAGAGATAGATGGATTCTTGATTAGTACGGGTGTCAGAGGTTATGGGGAGAAGGCAGGAGAATGATGGAGAGATAGATCAGTCTTGACTGAATGGCGGAGAGGACTCCACTCTCAGTCTGAAGAAGGATCTCAACCCGAAACGTCACCTATTCATATTCTCCTGGGATGCTGCCTGACATGTTGTGATGCTCCAGCATTTGTATCTATCTGTGCAAAGTTGATGTTGGGTTTCTCCATGAGCCTTGACTTTCGACTTCCGACTTTCGACTTTCGACTTTAGAGATCCAGCGTGAAAACAGGTCCTGCAGCCCACTGAGTCCACGCCGGCCAGCGGTCACCCCGTACACTAACACCAGCCAACTTACTCGGGACAATTTACAATTTACAATTTACGGAAGTCGATTAACCTACAAACCTGTACGTCTTTGGAGCGTGGGAGGAAACCAATGCACCCGGAGAAAACACACGCAATCACATGGCAAACATGCGAACTCCACACAGAGAGCATACAAGGTCAGGATCGAACCAGAACCAGGAGTCATGATTTAAGAATAAGGGGTAGGCCATTTAGGACTGAGATGAGGAAAAATGTTTTCACCCAGAGAGTTGTGAATCTGTGGAATTCTCTGCCACAGAAGGCAGTGGAGGCCAATTCACTGGATGCTTTCAAGAGAGAGTTAGATTTAGCTCTTGGGGTTAATGGAATCAAGGGATATGGGGAGAAAGCAGGAACGGGGTACTGATTTTGGATGGTCAGCCATGATCATATTGCTGGCTTGAAGGACTGAACGCCCTCCTCCTGTACCTATTTTCTATGTGTCTATGAACTGGGGCATCCATCGCTGTGAGGCAGCAGCTCTACCAGCTACGCCACTGCTGCCGCTCTTTGCCACATGGTGAGGATTCGGTGGGAACGCGCTATCACAGGTACAACAGCTTTTCACTGTACCTCGGTACACGTGACAATAAACTAAACTGAACTCAACCGAACTGAACAGCTCCCTGCCTGTTGGCTGCCACTGCTTGTTCTACAAAGGAGTGGGGAGACCACCCTGCCAGCATCAGGGAGATACAGATGTCTGCTGTCGGCATGTGCAGTCATAGAAAAAAAAAGTGCAGGAGTAGGCCCTTCGAGCCAGCACCGCCATTCAATACGATCATGGCTGATCATCCAAAATCAGTACCACATTCCTGCTTTTTTTCCCCATATCCCTTGATTCCTTTTAGCCCTAAATCTAACCCTCTCTGTCAGCAGCTGTGGGCGAAACATTGAAACGTTCGGCACCATTTCTGATTAATACTGGTTTTTGCTGTGTGAGCAGTGAGCTTGCCTTGGATTGATCTGTGCCTGAGGCACATACATAGAACACAGACCAGAGAAGAGAGCAGCACTGGATCAGACCTTACGAAGTACAAACTGCGTGCAGACAGCACCCGTGGTCAGGAACGAACCCCGGTCTCTGACACTGTGGGGCAGCAACTGTACTGCTGCGCCACTGTGCCGCACAATGGAAGGAACCGGAAAATGTATCACACCCCGACTCACCTACAAATCTCTGGGAACCAAGTCTTTGGAGAGACCGCAAGGTGGGGGTTACAACTTCTGAAGACCTCTGTAATTTAAGAGGGTACACAAAGAGCTGGAGAAACTCAGCGGGTACAGCAGCATCTAAGGAGCGAAGGAGATAGGCGACGTTTCGGGTTGAGACCCTTCTTCAGACTGGTCATGGATCAAGAAGGGTCTCGACCCGAAACGTCGCCTATCTCCTTCGCTCCTTAGATGCTGCTGTACCCGCTGAGTTTCTCCAGCTTTTTGTGTAACCCTCGATTCTCCAGCATCTGCAGTTCCTTCTTTAACACTCTATTATTTAAGATTTGCTGGCCTTGGATTGCCGGTAACCCATTTCCAGATTCTCAATCACTTGAAGCACTCACCATCATTTATAATGGATCACCTATACATAGATACATAGATACATAAACAATAGGTGCAGGAGTAGGACATTCAGCCCTTCGAGCCAGCACCGCCATCCAAAGTGATCATGGCTGATCATCTACAATCAGTACCCCGTTCTTTCTCCCCATATCCCTTGATTCCGCTAGCCCTGACAGCTCTATCTAACTCTTTTGAATGCATCCTGTGAATCTGCCTCCACTGTTTTCTGAGGCAGAGATTTCCACAAATTCACAACGCTCTGGGTTGGCATGTGCAGTCATAGAAAAGCTTTCAATCAGAACTTAACTTTAAACCTAAGTGTGTTAGAAGGAACTGCAGATGTTGGTTTACACCGAAGATAGACACAAAATGCTGGAGTAACTCAGCGGGACAAGGCAACATCTCTGGAGAGAAGGAATGGGTGAGGTTTCGGGTCGAGATCCTTCTTCCGACTGAGAGTCGGGGAGAGGGAGACACAGAGATATGGAAGGGTAAGGTGTGAAAACACGGTTCAAAGGGGACGATGGTCAAGGGAAATGTTGAACGGTTCATTGTTCGCTGAGGGGAAGGTGACAAGTAAAATACAATCAGGAGGACAGTGAAACTAGTTGGAGAACTAGGGTGGGGAGGGAGAGAGAGGGAAAGCAAGGGTTACTGCTTGAGAAGTCAATATTCATGCTGCTGGGTTGTACGCTGCCCAAGCAAAATCTAAGGTGCTGTTTAATCTTGTTTAATGCCTTGTTTAACTGATCTCCTTCAAGGCATTGGAAAATGCAGTGGTATGACACAACGATCGAGCGTTGAAAGTTTAAAAAAATAACTTGAGGTATGACAGAGAAAAATGGCTTATTTCTTGCCATAAAGAAGAGAAATATTTTCCAAAATGCTGTGATAGTGTTAGGTACGGGAGAGCCTCACATCCAATTCTATCCAGCATATTAATCAGGAGAAAGAAGCAGTAAATCACACCTTGCATTGTTGGAATATACCTCATGGTAATAAGTCCAGTCAACAGGTTGTTAAAATTGCCTTAGTATCCCACCTAAGCAACAAGACTTCAGACTGCGGCAGTCAGCACTGCCAGCCAATATTAAATTCACAGTGTATGAAGGAATTGTAGATGCTTGGAAGATAGACAGAAAATGCTGGAGTAACTCAGCGTGGCACGCAGCATCTCTGGAGAGAAGGAATGGGTCACGTTTCGATTCGAGACCCTTCTTCAGACTGAGAGTCGGGAGAGGGAGGCACAGAGATATTAAAGTGTAAGATGTGGTGCAGACTCCTACATATCGGACTCAGAAGAAGGGTCTCGACCTGAAACGTCACCCATTCTGCCTGTCCCGCTGAGTTACTCCAGCTTTTTTGCGCCTACGAAAAGGTGGCGATTCGGGTCGAGACCCTCTTTCAGAGCGAGTGTCAGGGGAGAGGGAGACATAGAGATATGGAAGGATAAGATGTGAAAGTGAGAGATCAAAGGGGACGATGCTCAAGGACAATGTAGAATGGACCATTGTTAGCCGAGGGGAAGGTGACAACGAGGCCTACAAGCAGTCAAATTCAAAAAGAGGACAGTGAAACTAGTCGGGGAAATGGGATGGCGGGGAATGGAGAGAGAGGGAAAGCAAGGGTTACTTGAAGTTGGAGAAGTTAATATTCAAACTGTTCGGTTGTGAGCTGCCCAAGCGAAATATGAGACTTGCTCAAGTCTCACACCTATTGCAAACCTCATTCCCCAGCTGGAGAGATGAAGAAGGGTCTCGACCCGAAACGTCGCCTATCTCCTTCGCTCCTTAGATGCTGCTGCACCCGCTGAGTTTCTCCAGCTTTTTGTGTAACCCGAGATTCACTGATACTCCATTGTCACATGTACTGAGGCACAGTGAAATTCTTTGTTTTGCATACAAGCCGGTGGTTATAGATAATTATTAGAGATGTCTATAGATAAGCACAATCACAGGTAAGTACAAAAGTGCAACGATTGGAATGTAAGAATAGTAGGCTTCACCCAGGCAGGACAGGAAGAGTGTTCCTGGCACCAACCCATACCCTTCAGGTTTCAAAGTCTTAAGAGTACAGTCTTATTTTGACTTTGAAGGCCCCTTTGAAGGCTAAGGGGATCAGAGGGTATGGAGAGAAGGCAGGTACGGGATACTGAGTTGGATGATCAGCCATGATCATATTGAATGGCGGTGCAGGCTCGAAGGGCCGAATGGCCTACTCCTGCACCTAATTTCTATGTTTCTATGTATGTCCTGGCGGCAGCACTGAGTCGGTGATGCAGGGGTCGGCCTGGCCTGGCAAGGTTGTCAACGTCCTCCACCACTTCTTTAGTCAGAGAGGTGGTGAATCTGTCGAATTCTTTGCTACAGAAGACTGTTGGGGCCAAGCCAGTGGCTATTTTTAAGGCAGAGGTAGATAGATAGATTCTTGATTAGGGCGGGTGTCAGAGGTTATGGGGAAAAGGCAGGAGAATGGGGGAGAGATAGATCAGCCATGATTGAATGGCAGAGTAGAGTTGATGGGCCGAATGGCCTAATTCGACTCCTATCACTTTCCACAACCTGCATGATGAAACAAATACGGAACGGTTAATGCTCATCCCAGATGTTGCCGCGAACTGGGCGAAAAGGGCAGCGGTAGAGTTGCTGCCTTACAGCGTCAGTGACCCGGATTCGATCCCAACTATGGGTGCTGCCTGTGTGGAGTTTGTAAGTTCTCCCCCCCCCCCCCCCCGTGACCTGCATAGTTTTTCTCCGGGATCTCCGGTCTCCTCCCACACTCCAAAGATCTGCAGGTTTGCAGGTTAATTGGCTTGGTGGAAGTGTAAATTGTCCCTAGTCTTCGACTTTCGTGTCCATCTTCCTTGTTTCAAATGTTGACATCGCAATCATCGTCCGGCCTGAAAAGGACGCAAGCTTCCGGCGACAATCAGTGGGAGCCACCACTTGTTGCAATAGATGATGGTGGTAGCAGAATTAGCTCCGGATACTTCCAGTTTCCAGCCCCGCGACCTGGACCTGGATGATATGGGGCCACTGTTCCTCGTGTGTGTAGGATAGTAGTAATGTGTGGGGATCGCTGGTCGGCTCGGACTCGGTGGGCCGAAGGGCCTGTTTCCGCACTGTATCCGCTAATCAGACCTACAAGCTCGTTGGACGGTAATCAAGTTTGAGACAAACGACCCGGGCAATATCTTTACACTAAAATGTTGGTAATGGTTGGCTATAATGAGGTTCGCGTGTATGCTTATACTGCAAGTTGTTTCAGAACAACTCTGGCAGTGGCACTCGTATTCCCAAGTGAACAATCATTTTAGGATTTAATTAAAGAGGAGTTTAATGCAACCAGTCAGCCAAGCAGTCGGCTTTGTACTGTATGAGGTTCAATTACAGTTCCCCGACACTGCTCCCTCTGACATGTTGGTGTTGGCTAGTCCGATCTGAGTTCTCAATTCCCATGGGCGGTGAGATTCTGAAATATGGGAAAAAACAGTCTGTTTTTGCGTCTGTTTGCAATGATGAACCAGTTGAGCCACCCACGACTGACCCTGAAAAGGTCTTTTGAGCTGTCTGCTGTGACAGTCTGAGCGAGAACTTGCTCGATACATACAAGGTGGTTAGTTTTAGTTTAGTATAACGATACAGCACGGAAACAGGACCTTCGGCCCACCGAGTCCGTGCCGACCAGCGATCCCCTCACATTAACACTATCCCACACACACTAAAGACAGTCTTTACATTTTTTTATACCAAGCCAATTAACCTACAGACCTGTACGTCTTTGGAGTGTGAGAGGAAACCGAAAACCCACGCAGGTCACGGGGACAATGTACAAACCCCGTACAGACAGCATGTGTAAGGCAGCAACTCAACTGCTGCTGCCACCACGCTACCCGTTTATGTCCGTATGTAGAACTTTATGTCTTACTAGACCAAGGGGGACCCATTGGGTTCTGTCCCCTCAACGGGGGGGGGAGAAGGGGAGGGGGCGCCTTTGGCGTCACACACACACACACACACACACACACACACACACACACACACACACACACACACACACACACAAACCATCTTCCACACACACACACACACACACACACACACACACACACACACACACACACACACACACAAACCATCTTCCACACACACACACACACACACACACACACACACACACACACACACACACACACACACACACACACAACCATCTTCCACACACACACACACTAACCACCCCCCTTGATATTATATTATTATTATTAATTCGCTCCTTTTACCCCATTCCCCGCTCTATCCACTCACGCATAGCCCCCAACTGTGCAGGCGCGGCGAGGGGGGGAGGGTGCAGAGGGAGGGAGAGGGGGAAGAGCGGGAGAGGGAGGGGGGTAGAGATTGAGGGGTGGGGCACGGCGTCACAGGGCAGGGCTGGTTCCTGAACGCAATACTCCACCACTCACCCACAGGTGCCAATATTCACTACTCCTTGAGAGGGGGGGGGGGCAGAGAGGAAGGGGGGCAGGGAGGGAGGGCGGAGGCAGAGTGGGAGGGAGGGGGGGGGCAGAGAGGAAGGGGGGCAGGGAGGGAGGGCGGAGGCAGAGAGGGAGGGAGGGAGGGGGGGCAGAGAGGAAGGGGGGCAGGGAGGGAGGGCGGAGGCAGAGAGGGAGGGAGGGAGGGGCAGAGAGGGAGGGCCCCCTCGCCTCCCCCCTGCTTCTCCTACTCCCCCCTCTACTCTCCCCCCTCCTCCCCCCTTTCCTCCCCCTCTCCTCCCTCTCTCCCCAGAAGATGCAGGGAAATATAATTCACATGGTTAAAAAGATGAGCACAAGGGCAGCACGGTGGCGCATCAGTAGAGTTGTTACCTTGCAGCGGTTGCAGCAGCGGAGGCCCATGTTCAGTCCCAACTACGGGTGCTGTCTGTACGGAGTTTGTACGTTCTCCCCGTGACCTGCGTGGGTTTTCTCTGAGATCTTCGGTTTCATCCCACACTCCAAAGACGTACAGGTTTGTAGGTTAATTGGCCTGGTATAAATGTAAAAATTGTCCCTACTGTGCGTAGGATATCGTTAATGTGCGAGGATCGCTGGGCGGCGCGGACTCGGTGGGCCGAAGGGCCTGATCCCGCGCTGTATCTCTAAACTAAACTAAAACTAACGTAGGTTACACAAAAAGCTGGAGAAACTCAGCGGGTGCAGCAGCATCTAAGGAGCGAAGGAGATAGGCGACGTTTCGGGCCGAGACCCTTCTTCAGACTGGTCAGGGATCAGGAAACGAGAGATATAGACAGTGATGTGGAGAGATAAAGAACAATGAATGAAAGATATGCAAAAAAGTATTGATGATAAAGGAAACAGGCCATTGTAAGCTGTTTGTAGTGTGAAAATGAGAAGCTAGTGCGACTTGGGTGGGGGGGGGGGGGGAGATTGAGAAGGAATGCCAGGGCCCGAGGGCTGAGGGAGAGGTGGGAAGGGGAGGAGGCAGCCTGGGTTAACAGAATTGAGAAAATTCAATGTCCAAGCCCAGAGGATGCAGACTCCCCAAGCGGAATATGAGGTGCTGTTCCTCCAACTTGAGGTGTTGCTCACTCTGGCCGTGGAGGGATGGAGAGAGAGGGAAAGGACCGGGACCGAGAGGTCGGATACGGAATGGGAGGGGGAGTTGAAGTGCTGAGCCACCGGGAGGTCGGGTTGGTTATTGCGGACCGAGCGGAGGTGTTCGGCGAAACGATCGCCCAGCCTCCACTTGGTCTCACCGATGTAGATCAGCTGGCATCTGGAGCAATGGATGCAGTAGATGAGGTTGGAGGAGGTGCAGGTGAACCTCTGTCGGACTTGGAAGGACTGCTTGGGTCCCTGAAAGGAGTGGATGGGGGAGGTGAAGGGACAAGTGTAGCATCTCTTGCGGTTACAGAATGAAAGATATGCAAAGAAGGGTCTCGACCCGAAATGTCGCCTATCTCCTTCGCACCTTAGATGCTGCTGCACCCGCTGAGTTTCTCCAGCTAATTGTTTAACCCTCGATTCTCCAGCATCTGCAGTTCCTTCTTTAACACTAAAACTAACGTAGATTTATTTAACTTAGAATGTGATTGAAGAATGCAAGATTCGAATGAAAACTTAATCATGTTCAAATAATCTGGAGATTAGAAGAAACTGACGCATCCCAGCACAGACTAGCAGAAATGCAAAACAAACTCTCACAAAAAGCAGTTAATGCAATGTCAATCAGGTGCTTTAAACATGCTGCAGAAACCAAGAGCTGTGGGAAGGGAAATCAAATTAAAAGAGAGTTAGAAATGGAATCCTAGTATCATCTGTCGTAAAAGGCTGCTGAAAGGTAAATGCTGATTCTGTACAGTGCTTGGGCAGAATGCTTTACTGATGCCTGTGTATGAAGGAACTGCAGATGCTGGTTTAAACCAAAGATAGACACAAAAAGCTTCAGTAACTCAACGGGATAGGCAGCATCTCTGGAAAGAAGGAATGGGTGACGTTTCGGGTCGAGACCCTTGTTCAGTACTGATGCCTGGCAGATCTTCTGACCATTCTTTGAAATATTTGGAGATCCAGACAAATTCGGCGCTATACAAAGGTAGACAAAAAAATGCTGGGGAAACTCAGCGGGTGAGGGAGCATTTATGGAGTAAAGGAATTGGCGACGTTTCGGGTTGAGACCCTTCTTCAGACTGATGTCGGGGGGGGGGGGGGCGGGAAAAAGAAAGGAAGTAGGCAGAGATAGTAGGACGTGGGATAACTGGGAAGGAGGGGGGGGAGGAGGTAGAAAGCAAGGGCGATCTAAAATTAGAGAAGTCAATGTTCATACCGCTGGGGTGTAAACTGCCCAAGCGAAATATGAGGTGCTGTTCCGCCAATTGGCGCTGGGCCTCACTCTGGCAATGGAGGAGGCCCAGGACAGAAAGCTCAGAGTGGGAATGAGAGGGGGAGTTGAAGTGCTGAGCAACCGGGCGATCAGGTTTGTTAAGACAGGCTGAGCGGGGGTGCGCAGCGAAGCGATCGCCGAGCCTGTGCTTGGTCTCACCTGGAACAGCGGATGCAGCAGATGAGGTTGGTGGAGATGCAGGTGGTATTTGGCGGTATTCTCTCCTTTCAGTTCACCTTCCTGAATGCTAACTTAGTTTTTAGTTTGGAGGTCAGTATGAAGAAAAGTATTGACCAGAAATGTCACCTACTCCTTTTCGCCAGAGATGCTGCCTGACCCTCTGAGTTACTCCAGCATTTTGTGTCTATCTTCAGCGTACAGAGGGGAGGAGAAGGAGTGGCCGCGGTGCGACTCGTCCTTGATTATGCTGCTGGCCTTGCCGAGGCGGCATGAAGTATAAATGCAGTCAATGTAAGGGAGGTTGGTTTGTGTGATGGTCTGGGCTGCATCCACAAATCTCTGCAATTTCTTGCGGTCTTCGATGGAGCTGTCCCCAAACCAAGCTGTGATGCATCCCGATAAAATGCTTTCTACGGCGCATTTGTAGAAGTTGTTGTGGACATGCCGAACTTCCTGAGCCTTCGAAGCAAGTAGAGCCTTAAATGTTAAATGAGTTAAAATAGTAAGATTAAACAAGAACTTACCAGTTTGAAGTTTGATCTTTATTTTATGAGGAGTTGCGATGAGGGATTTCGTGAAGAACCCGCCAGGCACGCATGCGCGACATTTCTTCAAAGCAGCGGTGTGGAATCACAGAACCAACAACAGAGAAATGACTTGTTATAGTAAGATTGAAGAGACTCTATATACCAGTTGATCTTATGGTAGAGGGTTGGGAGCGGAGGGCACGAAATCCCTCATCGGAACTCCTCATAAAATAAAGATCAAACTTCAAACTGGTAAGTTCTCGTTTAATCTTACTATTTCATTTCGGAGTCACGTGAGTGACTTCGTGAAGACTTCAAAGCTCTGTGATTACACGCCCTGGACCACGTCCATGCTCACACACTGCCGTAATACTGATGGAGGAAGTATGTTAACGTATTTCAGACTTGAACAAGCTGAAAAATAATAACATTATAGTTAGTACAACAATAAACCCCTGAACTCGGGGACAAACGTTTAGGGACAGCACTTAACGTGCGTAACGTTGCGGGAAAAAACGCCACAGGTTTGTTATGAAACCACTGAAATGTAGTTTCATTGGCCCAGCCCGCTATCGTGAGGACATGCTCCATGAACACCTCCATGGTCCTCGTTCCTGATGTGGATGCGGCCTTGGTAGAATGACATTTCATATGTTTAGTGTCTTACCTGCTGCATCGAATACCACCTTAAGCCATCTGGAGATAGTCTGCACCGTTACCCTGTGACGTGGGTTTCCAAGGCTGACAACAGATCCGCCTCCATATTCCTGATGGCCATTTCCAGACCTGTAGTCGCAGGTCTGTATAGTTTAAGTAACTCTTTCATAAAGAAGTTACTTTTTTATGGGTTGATCATTCTATCCAGGTTTAATTCCTGTAGAGTCTGGACCCGTTGTGCTGTATTCAGTGCTATTGCCATCACCACTTTTAAAGGTGAGTAAGTCCAGTGGTACCTCCGTCATAAGCGACCACCTCCTGAGTAGGGTCAACACCACCCTAATCTCTCAGATATTATATCGTGGTCGGAAAGGGATGGATAGAACATATCCCTCGTAGTTTGGATACCAGCTGGTGAGATCCCACTCCAATGTTGAGCTAGGATGACAGTGCACTATAGGCACTGTAAGCAGCACTGTAACTGAAGGCTCATCATAATGAAGACCAGTGAGCATGCCAGCACATTGGAGATCGTAGCAGATATGTAGGTCGTCTTGGTCCGACTACAAAAAACCTCTCATATCCTGTGTAGGTGAGGTAGTGCTTCCCAGTGGACCTTCTCTGCACGATCTATATGACGTCCATGGTCCTGTATGTTCCAGACCTGGGTACGTTTTCTGCAACACCTGTCCGATGAGGCAGAATGGGGAAAGCATCGAAATCCATTTCCCCCAATGTAGCGAGAACTCGTCCATCGCCACACTTGGAGACCACATTCTGCAGTTTCTCCTGGGTTTCCTCAGGTACTACAGGTTCCTCCAGAACTGGAGGACATCTGGTCCAGCTGCAGAGATTGTGCTCTAGGATACGCTCCATCATGCGGTCCATCCGAGCCATGCGACCACTGCCACATATGCGGACAATAAGTCGACTTCCTCAGGTTCTGGAGAATCTCTGAGGCTTCTGTCATTGCCCCACACCTCGTCGAGGTGATGACAAGGGTGCAAGACAGGATGTCGCTGCCTGCCGCTCCTGCGTGGCTAAGCGACTCCCGCGCGGACCTGCCGCTTACTCCGCCGTCTTCCGGACGGAGGCGGCCCGCTGGTCTAAAAAGACATGATAGCGGTGATGAGTCGGTCCCGGCCGCTGAAGCATGGTACCCCGACGTCCGCGCGGGCTTGCCGCCTATCCTCCAAAGGCGACGTTCGGTCACGTCCTCCACTACAAGGGGGTGTGGTGACCGAGATGAGACTACACCGACCTGCAACCAGGCAGTCTCCCTCGGTGCTGAGTCTGTGTCCTCCCTTGGGACAAAGCGTCGTTCGGTCACGTCCTGCCGCTAAAGGGGGTGCGTGACCGAGATGAGACTACACCGACCTGCAACCAGGCAGGCTCCCTCGGTGCTGAGTCGGTGTCCTCCTTTGGGACAAAGCGTCGTTCGGTCACGTCCTGCCCCTAAAGGGGGTGCGGTGACCGAGATGAGACTACTCCGACCTGCAACCAGGTAGGCTCCCTCGGTGCTGAGTCTGTGCCGGCCGCACATGTGGTCCTCCAGACCCAGGCCTCAATCCTTCACCGGTCCACGATCTGGTGGCCTGCTCCAGTGGAAGTCAACCCCGGCTCTATGGCGGGTTTACCGACTGCTGTGCGATACTTCCCCTGGTCCTCTCTCTGGTGACCTGCATATTTGGGGAGAGAGAACGTGCCAAGAATATAACACGTTACGCACCTTTGCTCCACTGTCGCTATGGTTAAGTGACAGAGGTAGGGAGTCAGGGTCTTACCTACCCTGCTCCTGTGCGGTTACCACTTATGGCACCATGATCAGTCGTGGTGGAGAATCGGGTCCTGACTGCGCAGGGCTCCCCTGATTTCCGCGTTTTTATCCCGACCCGCAGAGCGGGTGCTGCCGACGTAGCGGGCAGCTCCAGGAATGGTGGGCGTTGACTCACATCTGGAGGCGCCGGTATGTAGGTCCTTGCTGGCCTTCCGGTTTGACCCCGTGGCCTGGAATATGGAATTTTCCTGGCCGTTTGTCTGGTCAAGGTGTGCGACCTCATAATACCCACTGTCTTGGCATGGTCGTCTAAATCATTGACCTGCTTCAGAAGGTGTTCCCTGAATAATTGTCTGGGTGGTGGTGTTGGAGATGCTCTGCATAGCCCCGCAAATTTGGGATTTAGCTTGAGCTTGATGGCACTTTATTCGAAATGCATTATTTCGTATAGCGTGTTACATAATAATTCAAGAGCATCCTCCTGTACGGTGTTTCAAGTCCATCCCGTCCACCGACCTCGCAAAAGCGGTAATCCCGGATGTGAGCAGTTTTAGGATTTTCTGTAATTTTTACTTCCTGTGCTCTTATGCCCGGGCTTATATTGCTCCAAATAGGCATGTTTACAATAGGTACATTGAGTGAGTTCCAATTACTCGGTGCCTTGTATCCATTCATGGCCTCCGCAAGGACCTGATCCTGTATGGTGGTTGGTGAGGAAATCAATGGTAGCGGCCAGTTTAGTTTTGAGAGGTTGTCCCGATGATTCGGGTAACGCAAACTTGGCTGCCACGTCCAAAAGTTCTTCCTGAGGAACCTCAGGTGCCACTGGTTCGTGTACCAAGATATCCTCTTCTCCTGGCTGCCTCATGCTACCAATTGACGATGGGGATATATCCAAAAGTCCCCGGAACTGGACATTTCCTGCCGTTGATTTTGCTGCAGGATCCGTTCCATCATCCTCTCCATCCGTTCAATGCGCCCTTCATGGTGCGTAAATGGGAGGTCAGAGCCCTCATGCCCGAAGGAACTCCTGAGGCTCCTATAATCGGCCCGTACCTCATCGAGGTAATCTCGGTGCCATGACGAAAAGTCGCTGCCAGCCGCCTCAGCGAAGCTGTACGACTCCCGCGCGGATCTGCTCATTCGCCTCCTTGGATGAGCTAGGCCCGACTGCCTCAAAGGGCATATGCGGTGTGAAGTCGGCACCTGACGCCTGCGGCGTGGTGACCCGACATCCGCGCGGGCTTGCCACCTGTCCTACTCCTGGACTCAGGCGGCGTACGGTCCCGTCCTGCCGTTTTTGGGGGATGCAGTGACCGTGGCGAGACTCCACCTGTATGACTCCACCTGGTCCAACTAGGTGGTGAGTCTACACTGGCCCTCCCTGGTCTGCCAGTGGACTCGGGTCTCGGTAAACCACCAGTCCGCAATCTAGCGGTCTCTGGTGAAATTCCTGCCCTAAAAGGGCTTTGTTATTGAGCTCTATCCCTGGCTCTTTCACGAGGGCTCGGGGAGAAGGGTCGTGCAACAGCATGTGAAACCCGTTTGCTCATATTCTTTATTTCAGCCAACGATTCTCTCCCTGTTGGAGATAGTGAAAAATGGAGTCAGGGTCTACCTGCTCCGGCGCCGTACCGACTTCCTGCTCTGCGGGTACCCCGCTTGTACACAGCTGTGTCGGTGGGTCGGGTCCTGTAATCACAGGGCTCCCCGACTTTTGCGCCTTTTTCCCGGCCCGTCTAGCGGGTGCTGTCGTTGTAGAGAGCTCCGGGAATAATGGCCGACGACTCCTTTCGGAAGTCCTGCGGCCTGTACTCCTCATTATCCATGTCCCTGTTGGAGAAAACACAATTCAAAACAGAAGGGACAACCAGCTCAAGGTTGCCTGTACTTACCTGAGTGGCCCTTATGAAGGGCTGGTGGTGAGCTGTCGTTCTGCCATTGCTGCGCAATGGTGAGCGTTGAGCCCGGACCCCACAGGGTCAACGAGCTGCCCCATTGTAAAAATAAGTTGGGCTTAGAACAACATGATAATGGCTGCAACTCCATTACCTCTTAATTACAGTACTGGGATAATACAGGCTGTAGAGTTGAGTTGGGGCTAACCCCTTACTCTGAGTAAATGCCGACAGCCCACAGTATCGTGTGGGCTGCGGTGTAAGTCGGGCTGCATTTCTGCCATTGCTGACCGCGAATGGCGAGCCTGCAAGCCCCTAGTTCAATATACATGCCGACAGCCCGCAGCATCCTTGCGGGCTGCGGTGTAAAATTGGGCTGTGCTCTGCCGTTGCTTGCTGCATACGGCGAGTCTGCAAGCCCATATTACAATATAAATGCCGACAGCCCGCAGTATCCTTGCGGGCTGCGGTGTAAAATCGGGCTGTGCTCTGCCGTTGCTTATTGCACACGGCGAGTCTGCAAGCCCATACTTACTTATAAATGCCGCCAGCCCGCGGTCTGCGGGCTGCGGCGTAGAGTCGGCTGCCTCTGCCGTCCTCCGCCGGCGAGTGTGAACCCGGACCCTCAACGGGTCAACGGGCTCTTCCCGACTCCATGCGTTAGAGCCGCCGCTGACTGCCCGCATTCCGCGGTCCGCAGTCGGTGTTGAAGCGGCCTGGAGCACTCTGGAAACAGAGTCTCTGTAAAGAAAAAACGGACGGCGGGTTCGTTTTCCACTTACCTGCAGGTCCCAGCAGTGGAGGAGCAACGCTCCTCCCTGCCCGTCGCTCGCACGCGCGTCGACGATATGTCGCGCATGCGTGCCTGGCGGGTTCTTCACGAAGTCACTCACGTGACTCCGAAATGAAATTAACCGATACATCTGTAAAACATGTCACCAAAAGAACATTGTCACTTTGAACAACAGATTGCACAATCACTAATACGTTCATAAGTTCCAGGAACAGAATTAGGCCGCTCGGCCCATCAAGTCTACCTCACCATTCCATCATGGCTGATCTATCTTTCCTTCTCAACCCAATTCTCCAGCCTTCTCCCCATAACCCACACCCTTCCGAATCAAGAATATGTCCAATCTCTGTCTTAAAAAATATCCATTTACTTTGCCTCCACAGCCTTCGGTGGCAACAAATTCTGCAGATTCACAACCCTCTGACTAATAGAATTCCTCCTCATCTCCTTTCTAAAGAAACTTATTTTTAATCTGAGGCTTTGGCCTCAGGTCCCAGTTTGTATTAATAATAAGGAATCACACTGAAGCTTGGGTACCGTTCTTCCTTTGATCACATGCCATGAATAAAACATACTAAAGTGGAAGATAGACACAAAAAGCTGGAGTAACTCAGTGGGACAGGCAGCATCTCTGAAGAGAAGGAATGGGTGACGTTTCGGGTCGAGATTCGTCTTCCGATGGGAGTCAGGTGAAAGGGTCTAGAGATGTCTAGTCTTGACCAATCTCTATACCCCCTCTCTCCTGATGTCACTCACTCCTTCTCTCCAGAGATGCTGCCTGTCCCACTGAGTTACTCCAGCTTTTTGTGTCTATATTTGGTTTAAACCAGCATCTGCAGTTCCTTCCTACGTACTAAAGTGGAATATCAGACACATATACCCAGTAATAAACACTCAAGTTTCTTCTAATGCTTTTTAATAGTAAGATTAAATGAGAACTTACCAGTTTGAAGTTTGATCTTTATTTTATGAGGAGTTACGATGAGGGATTACGTGAAGACCCCGCCAGCACGCATGCGCGACATTTCTTCAAAGCAGTGGTGTGAAATCACAGATGGCAACGTAGACTAATATAGTAAGATAGAAGAGAGAACTTTCATACCAGTTGATCTTTATAATAGAGGGCTGGGAGCGGAGGGCACGTAATCCCTCATCGTAACTCCTCATAAAATAAAGATCAAACTTCAAACTGGTAAGTTCTCATTTAATCTTACTATTTTACTTCTGAGTCACGTGAGTGACTACGTGAAGATTTCAAAGCTCTGTGATTTCATGCCCTGGAAAACTCCATGCTCACACACCGCTGTGTTGGGATAAGAGGATGAACGTAATTCAGACAAACACTGGCTGAAAAATAAAAATAGGTATTTATTCATACCAAACACAAAAAATATATATCCCATAAAGGGTAAATTATTTGGCAGAGCTCAAAATTCTCCCTGCATAAGAGTCAGTGGAGGCCACGGGTTTATTATAAAAGCGATGAAATGTCCTCTCATTACTCCAACCCGCTGTGGCCAGGATGTGGTCCAATGGTACCTCCATCATCCTAGCCGCCGACGTGGATGCCGCCCTGGTGGAGTGAGATTTAAATATATTAGTGTCTATCCCCGCCGCATCCAGAACCACCCTTATCCATCTAGAAATAGTTTGCACCGTGACTTTGTGGTGAGGCTTTTTGTGGCTAATGAGCAAAGCTTTCTAAGTGCCCCTGAGATTTTTTGTGACTGAGATGTATCGTGATAATAAAGTGACAATACAAAGTCGAGTATCTGCCGGGTAGGCTAGAAACTCTAAAGTATGTCCAGACGTTCCGGGTCGATCTTGTTTTATCAGCCCCTGCAAATAAAAGGTGATTTTGTCATTGGATATAGACATGGTTTCCAGATTTAATTTGTGCAGGGACTGGACCCGTTGTGCCATGACGAGTGCCATGATCATTACCACCTTGTAGGTAAGCTTATCCAGGGTAAGTCCTGAGTTAGGTGTCCATCCTCGCAGCATTGTTAATACTATGCTGATATCCCATGTGTGGTTGTATCTGGGCCTGGGGGGATTGGAATTGAATATTCCTCTCATTAGTTTTGATACTAATGGATGTGATCCAATGCCCAATTGGTCACTCCCCTTGCCCAGGTAGGTTGAATGGGCACTCCTGGCACAGTTAATGGCACTATAGCTCAGTCCTTTGTCATGGTGAAGGGTTGCCAAGAATTCCAGAACTTCTGTAATGGTAGCTGATTCGTAGGTAGTGTTGGTTGCAGAGCAGAATTTTTCCCACTTCCTGATGTAGGTCAGGTACTGCTTACGGGTGGACTCCCTGCACGATGCTGAGATGGTATCTATGGTTCTGCTGGTGAGTCCGTACCCCAAAAGTGGCCTTTTCAGAACCTGCAAATCAATAGGTCCATGCGGTCATGACATGGATGGTGTTCTCCTGTGACAGGATGTATAAGCAGGTTAGGTTGTTTATTGACCTTAATACAAGGTTCTGTGGCCATCTTCTGTACCATTGGGAACCATGGTTGGGTAGGCCAGTCGGGCACAACCAAAATACCCGATGCGGAGTCTTGTCTGATTTTTTGCAAGACCCGACTGATGAGGCAGAAGGGGGGAAAAGCATAACAGAACAAATCCCCCCAATGTAGCGTGAAAGCGTCCATTGCTACTGCCCCTGGGTCTGGTTCCCAAGCAACATATGTTGGTAGTTGGTGATTTAATCTGGATGCAAAGAGGTCGATATCTGGTGTCCCATAACGTTCTACAATATCTGTGAACACTTTTCGATCCAACATCCATTCTCTGTTGTCGTTAAATTTTCGTGACCTGGTGTCTGCCACTGTATTTAGTTTACCTGGGAGGTAAGTGGCTGAAATCCAAATTTCTCTTTGCAGACACCAGTGCCAGATATTGTTAGCCAATTCATCACACGATATCGACTTTATTCCACCCATGTGGTTAATGTAAGCCACCACCGTGGTATTGTGAATTTGTAATCTTACGTGTATTTTGTGCATATTTGAGCAGTATGCCCTAAGCATCATACTAAGCCATGAAATGCTCCCAGCATTTCTGAATGGTTAATCCCCAGTGTATTGAATTGGGTTAGTTCTAGTGCATTCCATCTACCTCCACAACTAGTGGTGGTATTAGTTGCTCCCCAACCTAGGGCACTGGCATCAGTTTGTAAGATGATCGGGGGATTGACAATAATGATGGGTTTTGAACACTTTTGAGCATTCTCCATCCACCAATTTAATTCGTTTTTTGCCTTTTCTGGCAATTTCATAGGTCTGTCGAAATGGCCTGCATGTCTTTTAAGAGCTATAATTTTAGCTCTTTGTAAGTTTTGATAATGTAATGGTCCGAATTGTGCTGCGGTAAAAGCAGCCACTATCTTCCCAATTACCCTGGCCACCTGCCGAATGGATGGATCTCTGATGCCAGCAAGGCTCCTGCAAGCCTCTATCAAGTCCACCGCTTTATTTGGTGGTAAAGTGATAGACATTTGCATCGAGTTAATGGTAAACCCCAAGTAATCCATGGTGATTGAGGGTTCCAGTTTTGATTTATCTGGATGTATGATGAATCCCAGCTTTTGAAAAAGATGTTTTGTGGCTAAAACTGCCAATGTAGCCACTTCCAAATTCTCCCCAACAATGAGGATATCATCAAGATAGGCCATTACAATGTGATTCTGTTTTCTTAGGTAGGCCAAAGCTGGTTTCAATATTTTAGTAAACAGTCTGGGTGCTGATGATAACCCATTGGGCAAGGCTTTGTATTGCCATAATTGTTCCATCCAGATAAATTTTAGGTATTTCCTATGATCCTTGTGAATTGGTACTGAATAGTATGCATCTTTGAGGTCAATGCATGCCATGTAGTACCCATAGGCTATTAGCTGCCTAGCTGTGTCAAAGGTATCCATTTTGAAATGAACATACTGAACTGTATTTAGTTCGGTCAGATCAATAATTATGCGGCATCCTCCATCGCTTTTATTTTTGGTAAATATATTGGATACGAACTCCTGAGGCTCTCTGGTGGTTTTCTCAATAACTCCTTTTTAAATTAGCCTCAACAGTTCAGCATGCCCTGCCGTTCTTTCTTTTTGTGAAAGTATAAACTTCCGGCTAGGTGAATGCTGGACTGGAGTAGGGAGTTTGTAAACAAATTCAATCTTGTAGCCCTGAATACTTCTGAGTATGTAAGGATCAGAGGTAAGTGTGCGCCAAACTTCATAACACAAGTGCAACCGGCCCCCCACATTTTGTGAATTTAGGCAAGGAATGTTCCGGGGAAGCCAGACCCACCTACCTCCATGGTTATTGTCGGTGTTGTGGTCTCTGTCCTTGTTTCTTCTGTTGAGTTGGCACGGTGTAGGGGTGGCGCATTTTCCAAGAAGGCCGGGCTGGGCCATGGCCTAAAAAAGACCGCTGTGCAGGTGGACCGGCCTTCGAGCTTTCACCACCGGCAGATCTGTGATAATATCGCTGTCCGGTGGGTGTGTAGGGGTGCTGCTGTTGTGGGTAATGAGGTTTAAATGAACCGGGTACCTTGATGAGGCCTATGGCCTTGGCCTCCTCGTCCAGGTCTTTCACCTGTTTGGGAAGGTTGTCCCCAAACAGTAGATTCGGTGGTTGAACATTGCCTGGTTTGCACAACCCTGCAAATTTGGGGTTGAGTGCCGGTTTTATGATGCTCCTCCTGAAGTTGTTAATCTCATATTGTGTGTTGCACAATAGAGCCAGGGCATCTTGTAATTCCTCCGATAACTCAATCCCCACTGCAGTTCTGGCCACTGCCGTAATCCCGGCGGTCAATAGCTTCAGGATCTTCTGCAGTTTGACCTCTTGCCCTCTTATCATGGGGCTCATGTTCCCCCAAATGGGGTTGTTCACCGTAGGAACATTTAGGGAGTTGCAATTCTCCGGAGCTAAATATTTTTCGGCTGTAGTGTGAATAGCCTGCTCCTGGAGCTGGTTTGTAGCCATGTAATTAATGCTGGCTGCCAGCTTGGGATGGATAGGCAGGCCTTTCTGTGAAGGCACTGCATGTTTGTTGACCATCTCCAGCAACTCTTCCTGCACCCCAGACACTGTAGGTTCTTCAGCCAACTCCCCCTCTTCGGGGTCAGCCCAGTTCTGACCCCCAATGCTCCCCTGTGTAGAGGGTGAGACATTAGGCAGTCCGTGATAGGAGCCTGCCGTGGGCCTGCAAAGAGGCCCACCGTGACTCTGCCCCTGCAAAAGCAGGTCATGCTGGAGCATTAGCTCCATCATCCGCTCCATGCGGGAAAGACGACCTCCGTCGTGTTCAACGAACGGGGTGTCCTCGGGTCCGGACTCAGCTGAGTCAGCGGCCCCGGCCGACTTTCTGGTGGAATTGCCGCCTGGCCGCGGTGTACCAGACGCCCTTATGGGCGAAAAGTCGGGAGCTGCAGGTTGTACCTGTGGCTCGGGAGAAACAGCCCGCTGGCTGCTCTCCATGGCGGCAGCTCTTGCCGCTGCTCGTTTCGATTTTCTTCCTTCCATTCTTTTCGTCGTCGCTCACCCTCCGGTGAGACTTACCTTGCGTAAGTTTTTTAAACTTACGCTGGCGGAGCCCCGCTCCTCCCGACTGCCGCTTCCGCATGCGTACGACGATATGTCGCGCATGCGTGCTGGCGGGGTCTTCACGTAGTCACTCACGTGACTCCGAAGTAAAATCACTTCATTATCATGGCTGATGGCATTGCAACTTCTTTGTCTCTTCATCGTCTTCCAATTGTTTTGTTACTTCCCTTATCTGCTGGCAAAAAATAGCTTCCCCCATTTGCTCGCTTTTCTGAAAGCTGTTTTAATCTGCCGTGTGCAGATTTCGCAGACGACAAAGACATTGAGGTGGAGAGACAAGAATGTGCAGATGCGAGAATCTTGACAAAACACAAGGAGTTTCTAGTGGAGTTCAGTGGGTCAGGCAGAATCCATGAAAGGAATGAACACATGACGTTTCAAAATGTCATCTGTCCATTCCCTCCACAGATGCTGCCTGACCTGCAAAGACTTTGGGGTTAGACACAAAATGCTGGAGTAACGCAATGGGACAAGCCGCATCTCTGGAGAGAAAGAATGAGTGATGTTTTGGGTCGAGATCCTTCTTCTCTCCAGAGATGCTACCTGTCCAGCTGAGTTACTCCAGCATTTTGTGTCTATCTTCAGTGTGAACCAGCATCTACAGTTCCTTCCTACACAAGACACCAGGGTGTTAGGGTAAAACCCCTGTCTCACGGTGCGAGTTGGCCCACGAGTGACCCTGAGTTTTCACTCGTGGTGATCACGTACACCCAACGTAGCGGGAACGTCGGAACGCGCGCGATCAACTTGTCCCCTCGTGGCGCTAACGGCAGGTACCCGTGAAACTTGTGAACTCGTGAAAAAAGTCAAACATGTTTGACTTTTTCCACGAGTCAAATTTAGTGTTCAAGTTTAAAATTGAAACATTTAGACTCGTTGTAAGAACGTATGGCCCGTGCGTTTAACTTAATGATTCATGCGTCTACCTTGGGAATACCGTTGGGGTGTGGGTGTGGAGGGGACCCGATGTGAATGTTACCACTATAGGATGGCGAGGTTGGGTTCTGAGCTGCAGTGAGAGAGAGCAGAGAGAGAGAGAGAGAGAGAGAGAGGGAGAGAGAGTGCGTGTGCGCGTCAGCAGCAAAGTCATATACAACGGGCTTGTATACAACGGGCTTGTACGCGGTGGCAAGAGAAGTTTCCTTTGTACTTGTCCGGGGCTTCAGAGAGATGGGAGAGAATTAAGCTTCCCTTGCACTCCTAGCCCAAGAGCCTTGTCACCCCCGGCAGATTAATGACGCCCACCCCCCCCCCCCCCCCCCCCCAACCATCTCAACTCACGCCTGGGCACCAAGGCAGCTCAGGAGGTGAACCCTGAGCTCCGTCTCCCAACAATCTGACGTGAAAGAACAGTTATGAAAGCATACCTTCATTCATGGTTGGCTCAAGAGTAACAGGAGAGGAACTTGCTAACTCGGGAGAGGAACTTGAAACATCGCATAAATGACATACCCGTGGGAACTCGGTTAAACACTTGATCATAAACGTGAAATCTCGTACACAACCACGAGTCTGTTTTGTTTCTTTCACTTGGGGTCACTCGTGGGTGGACTCGCACCGTGAGACAGGCCCTTAAGGTGGTCTTACATATATTTCCTGTTTTTGCTACCAGTAGCTATTTACTCACTTTAGATCATTCAAAGGCATTGCATAGCAATCAAATAAAACTCTGATAATCTATCATTTCATTTTTCATAAATCTAAATGGTTCAGCATTTGAATCACCTGGGACCTGATCCCATATTCCTTTGAAATGATGCTGAGCTTTTCTTCCGTCGTGGACGCCTCCTTTGCCTATTTCTTTGGCAAAGAATCCTCTCCGCCCACAGATGGCCTTTTCTCCACCTCCAACACTCCTCTTCATCTTGGACGCCCCCTTCCGCCTTTCACCCCCTCCCAATCGCTGCTTATCCTACTGCCGACGTGAGATCTAGTGTCTTGACGTCTCCACTGCCCTCACCCATGCCAACCTCACCCCCTCCGAACGCACTGCACTTTACTCACTCCACACTAATCCCAGGCCTGAACAATGGGCCTTCATGGTATAATCAAGAACCCTGCGCATACAACAATTGGGACTTGAAAATGGCGTCAAACTGGCAACTGTGTACTGACCAGTGTACTGCCTCTATACACTTGTACTGTATCTGTAGATGCTTTTTTAATATGTATCTGAGTGCTTATGTATCGTGACACTTGTACTGAACTGTATCCAATAAATGAATTGCACTGTACCTCGGTACATGTGACAAATAAGCTACCAATACCATCCTCGTCCCCAAAAATGGTTATAATGGCATTTCATTTGTTACATAGAGTCATACAACATGGAAGCAGGCCCTTCAGCCAAACTTGTACACACTGGCCAACATGTCCCATCTACACTAGTCCCACCTGCCGGCGTTTGGCCCATATCCCTCTAACCCCGTGAAGAGCAGAGCTACAGGAAGCCGAGAAGTCCCAGGTGAGGGGTTCCAACCACAACTGTGGGGGAAACATGCTGTCTGAAGAAAGAGGGCATCTTGGATGTCCAAGAGTGGAAATCCTTGTCTGGAGAGGACAGACTTTAGATTTTAGGGATATAGCATGGAAACAGGCCCTTCAACCCACCCTGTCCATGCTGTCCAGCGATCATCCCGTACACAAGCACTATCCTGCACACTAGGGACAATTTATTATTTACAGAAGCCAATTAACCTACAAACCTGTACGTCTTTGGGAGGAGGAGACCGGAGCAGCTGGAGAAAACCCACGCAGGTCACGGGGAGAACGTACAAACTCCGTACAGACAGCACCCGCAGTCAGGATCAGGATCTAACCCGGATCTCTGGCGCTGTAAGGCACCAACTCTACCGCTGCACCACCGTGCCACCCTAACATGTGGTGAAGACGGACAAACTACAAAGAAGGGTCTTAACCTGAACCTATTCCTTTTCTCTGGAGATGCTGCCTGACCCGCTGAGTTACTCTTGCTTTTTGTGTATTTCTACAAGTCCTTACTAGAGACAGTGCGTCTAGTTCTACCACCCCTGGAACCTCCAACACTACAATCTCAAATAAGCTCTGAACTACATACACTATTATTGTTATTATTGTACTATTATTGTTTGTTTTGTGTGTGTACATATATGTGCGTATATATATACACATGAAAATATACATGAAAATATATATGTATATATATATATATATATATATTTATTTTTGGATGTTCCATTAGGAAAGAGATGAGAAGAAGTTTCTTTAGTCAGAGGGTGGTGAACCTGTGGAATTATCTGCCACAGAAAGCTGCAGAGGCCAAGTCAGTGGATATTTTTAAGACAGAGATCGATATATTCTTGATTAGTACGGGTGTCTGATTTTATGGGGAGAAGGCAGGAGAATGGGGTTAGGAGTGAGAGATAGATCATCCATGATTGAATGGCGGAGTAGATTTCATATGTCGAATGGCCTAATTCAACTGTCATTCCTTATGACCTTATATGATCTATATATATGTGCATTTGTGAGTATCACAGACCTTTTTTTTCTATGTTTACATATTCTGTTGTGCTGCTGCAAGTAAGAATTTCATTGCTCTATCTGGGACAGATGACAATAAAACACTCTCGACTCTCCCGACTCTCGCGACTCTTCTTTCTTCTACACATCAAAGTTGTCGCAAACTTGATCATAAAATTCCCGGTACGCCAGTTGCCCGAAAGATTGCAAAATTGTGAATCTCAGCAATTGGAAAGGAATGTCAGGAATCTAACATCCAGATGCATGTGTATCCGTGTCAGCTCGTTAATGAAAAGGATGCAAATTATGCTCACATGATTTCTCAAAACCCCCTCATAGATTGATTCAACATTGCAACTTCAACATCATTTAATTTACCAACTCCTCGCTGGCCTTTAAAATGAGTCTTTAGTGTCTGAAGGAGCTACTTATTAATTAATCATTCAGAGCTCAGAATCAAATGTTGCCCAGTATGTAAATATATATTCAGTGGTAGAAAAATTGTTGCTTCGTAAATCAAATGAAAAACAGCTGTCAACAGTTAAATGCTTTGTGAATTTACAAAGCAGCAGGTTGGCGACGCAGCTGATAGAGTGCAATATTCTTTTTTTTTGCAAATAACTGCTTCGGATCATTATCACATTAAGCTGCCTTGATTATATATGTCTGACTGCCAACCGGCACGATGAAACAATCAGAACAACCTCATACCCATGGAGTGCTTGACGTTGGTCAGAAATGAAAAACAAAATCTGCATGTCACATGTGGAAGAGTTGCGGCCTTACAGCGTCATAGAGTCATAGAGTCACAGAGTGATACAGAGTGGAAAAAGGACCTTCGGCCCAACTCGCCCACACTGACCAACAATGTCCCAGCTACACTAGTCCCGCCTGCCTGTGCTTGGTCCATATCCCTCCAAACCTGTCCTATCCATGTATCTACCGAACTGCTTCTTAAAGAATGGGATAGTCCCCGCCTCAACTACCTTCTCTGGCAGCTTGTTCCATACACCCACCACCCTTTGTGTGAAAAAATCACCCTTCGGATTGCTATTCAATCTTATCCCCTTCACCTTGAACCTATGTCCTCTGGTCCTCGATTTCCCTACTCTGGGCAAGAGACTCTGAGCATTTAACCATATAACCATATAACAATTACAGCACAGAAACAAGCCCTCTCGGCCCTTCCAGTCCTTGCCGACCATTTATTTTCCTCTAGTCCCAACTACCTGCACTCAGACCATACCCCTCCATTCCCTTCCCGTCCATATACCTACCCACTTTACTTTTAAATGTTAAAATCGATCCTGCCTCCACCACTTCTGCTGGAAGCTCATTCCACACAGCCACCACTCTCTGAGTAAAGATGTTCCCCCTCATGTTACCCCTAAACTTCTGTCCCTTAATTCTCATGTCATGCCCTCCTGTTTGAATCTTCCCTACCCTCAATGGGAAAAGCTTATCCACGTCAACTCTGTCTATCCCTTTCATCATTTTAAAGACCTCAATCAAGTCCCCCCTCAACCTTCTGCGCTCCAAAGAATAAAGACCTAACTTGTTCACTTGTTCACTAACTTCTACCCGATCTATTCCTCTCCTAAATTTGTACACCTCTATAAGATCACCCCTCATCCTCCTGCGCTCCAAGGAATAGAGACCCAGTCTACTCAACCTCTCCCTATAGCTCACACCCTCTAGTCCTGGCAACATTGTCATAAATCTTTTCTGAACCCTTTCAAGCTTGACAATATCTTTCCTACAACATGGTATAACAGAGACCCGGGTACAATCCTGACTACGGATGCTGTCTGTCTGGAATTTGTACATTTATCCTGTTACCACGTGAGTTTTATCCGTCTGCCCCGGTTTCCTCCCACACTCCAAAGACGTGAAGATTTGTAGGTTAATTGGCTTCTGTAAATTGTCACCAGTGAATAGAATAGTGTGCAGGTGATTGCTGGCCGGCGTGGACACAGTGTGTTGACGCTGTGGGAGGACGTGGGAGGAAACCGGAGCACCAGAGGAAACGCACAAGGTCACAGGGGTGAAGTGCAAACTCCACGCAGACAGCACCCGAGATCCAGATAGGACCTGGGTCTCTGGTGCTGTGAGGCAGCAGCTGTACCACTGTGCCACTGTGTTCCGCTGTGGTTTGTTGGGTATCATTGGAATAGTGCAGGAAACAAAAGGAAGAGCGGTCAGAATGGGAGTGAGACAGTGAATGAAAGTGAAATACAAGGACCTAGATTTAGTGGTCTGGATCAAACTCGGGTCTCTGGCGCTGTTATGCAGCAACACTACCACTGTGCCACCATGCCATCCTATTAAATCTCTCTTCATAAGCAAAACCCTCTACTCCAGGAAACCTCCTGGTAGATCTCTCCTTTGCTCTCCCTTCCTGTAGTGTGCCGACCACAACATGACAAAATACTCTAAAGCAATGATTACCTTGACAGAAGAAAGATGCAAAATGCTGGAGTAACTCAGCGGGTCAGGCAGCATTCCTGGAGAGAAGGAATGGGTGCCGTTGCAGGTTGAGAACCTTCTTCCTACACTTTACCTTGACAGCTTAGATTTGCACCCTTTTACACATATACTCATTTTCTTGCCACGTGTCTTCCACTTAAAACACACTTGTCTTCTTACTTTGCCCGTGAATAAAGGCTCATTGATCAGAAACATTGACTCTGTTTCTGTCTAAGGATGGGTTTGGACTCAAAATATCTCCTATCCATTCCTTCCACAGATGCTGCCTGACCCACTGAGTTACTCCAGCACTTCATGTTTTACTCAGGATTCCTTGTGAAGCCTTCATCAACCTCGTTTGGCTTAGTTTAGTTTAGTTTAGGGACACAGCGCGGAAACAGGCCTTTCGGCCCATCGAGTCCGTGCCGACCAGTTAACACTACCCCACACACACTAGGGACAATTTTACATTTATACCAAGCCAATTAACCTACAAACCTGTATGTCTTTGGAGCATGGGAGGAAACTGGAGATCTCGGAGGAAACTCATGCAGGTCACGGGAAGACCGTACAAATTCCGTACAGACAGCACCCGTAGTCGGGATTGAACCCGGGTCTCTGGAGCTGTAAAGGGCGTGTCCTACCAGCATGCAACTCTATGCGATGAACGCGATCAAACTCCAAGCGGAGGCCGCGTGGAGGTCGGGTGATTCCCTGTACAGGGCCGTTCCCACCAGCATGCGCCTGCATGCAGCAAGTGCGACCAAACCGGCAGCAGGGGCCACGCGGATGTCGGGTGAGTAGCGCAACGCAGCGCAAAGTGAGGCGAACTTGGAGCGAAGTCTAAAGTAAGTTCGCCAGGACAGAGAGGGGCACACAGAGAGGGGCACAGAGGCACACACACACAGAGGGCCATGGAGCCACACACAGAGAGGGTCACGGAGGCACCTACAGATAGGTTCACGGAGGCACGATGTCGGGGCGGTGCGTAATGCGTCGAGACAACTGCGAGCCGACAAGCTGTTGCCGCGCGGAATTATTGAACATAGTCAGTTTTTCGGAGCCCCGCGCGATGTCGGGACGAACTCCGCACAATTCCGCACGGCTCCGGCGATCGAAGTGGGACCGGCCCCGCGACGCCGGATGGCTCAAGCGACCACGTTAGGTCACGCTAATCGCAAAGAGTTGCATGCTTGTAGGACAGGCCCTTAAGGCAGTAGTTCTACCGCTGCGCCATCATGCCGCCCCCAAGTAGGTATAAGTAAAATAAGCACTCTGTTACACTATATTGGAAAATAATTATAAGATATTTATGAAGCAGTTTTACTACATAGAATAAAAAATTGCATATAGTATTTTTACACCAGAGAAGCATTTGGTATGATCATGTGTTTTCACAGCACGAGATGAGAAGCTAACAAAAAACTGATCAGCTTTACATGTCTAAAGTAACTTGCCTCAAATTGTGAATCTCCTGATCTTGAGCGAGCGCTGAAAATGCGGATTGTCGGCATGAAAGTATCTTTGAGAGATACCTTGAAAGGGAAATCTAAAAGGTGGCTGAGTTAGCAAGATTGTTTTTGCTTTCCAAAATGAGAACAATTGATGAAAGAGCACAATATATTGCTTTGTCGTGCAAGAAGACAGAATTTCTCACTCACAGTGTGGTGACAGATGGCAATTGGGAGTATCTGCAAGATGAGCAGGACTTAAAAGAATGCTTCTTTTGCGATGGCAACTGTTTGTGCAAAGCAGTATGTCTTGCTTAAGGACAACGTTACTCAGTGAACAACATGCATCAGAATTCAAAGCATGTTTTAAGCACTGAAGCTATTGCAGAGTTCAAGAACTACTGATAGGGTGAAAACTGGCCCTTCGGCCCAACTTTCCGGCCAATATCTCCCATGTACACTAGTCGCACCTTCCAAATCAAGAATCTATCTATCTTTGCTTTAAAAATATCAATTGACTTGGTCTCCACAGCCTTCTGAGGCAAAGAATTCCACAGATTCACCACTCTCTGACTAAAGAAATTCCTCCTCATCTCCCTTAGGGAACTTCCTTTAATTCTGAGGCTTTGACCTCTGGTCCTAGACTCTCCCATCAGTGGAAACATCCTTTCCACATCCACTCTATCTATGCCTTTCAATATTCTGTTTGTTTCAATGAGGTCCCACCTAAACCTTCTAAACTCCAGCGAGTGCTGTCAAACGCCCATCATATGCTAATTGTCAAGGCATTGTTTCTTGTGCTAGCATCATTGGCACCAGTGGTGCTTCGATGGCAGCCTCGCCTACAGTCTGTCTGTCCTTTTTGTCTTTTGGTGGTTCTTTTTTAGTGTGCATAAAAAGTATGTGTTTATGTTCTGTGGTTCGTTTTATGTGGTGGGTGGGCAGGGAGGCTGGGGGAAACATTTTTCCAATCTCTTACCTTGCCGGAGATGCGATTGTTTTCCGGATTGTATCTCCGGTCGCTCTGCGGCGTAACATTGTGGAGCTGGAAGCTTTGCTCGGAACTGACTTTGAGCCCCACCGCGGGGCGTGGACTTACCATCAGAGCCGATTCCTTGCCTGGGATCAACGCTCCAACCGTGGCCTGCGGACTTTAACGTCAAGGAGCTCGCAGTCTCGGGTTGAAGCCGAGTCGGGAGGCTACAAAGTCGCTGAAGGTTTGTCTAGCCCCGAACCCGGGGTAGATCGCCCCGTGTAGGGGAGCTGAGATTCCCCCCCGATGCAGGAGCTTGATCGCCCCAATGAGGAAGGCTCGCCGCCGGCTACGGGAGTAAGATCATCCCATCAACGGAAGGTTAGAGGCCCCCGACCGCTGGAGGGCAAAGAAAAGAAGAGATTGAACCTTTTTCGTTCCATCACAGTGAGGAATGTGGAGGAGTAACTATGGTGGATGTTCATGTTAGAATGTATTTTGTGTGTTCTGTTGCTTTTTACTGGTATGAATGTGTGGCAAATAAAATTCCTCGTATGTTGCAAAACATACTTGGCTAATAGTATCACAATGATTATGATTATGATTATAATAAATAATTGTTACAGTGCACGTCTACATTCAAAACGAACATAGAAGAAAAGTTTCAAATATCCTCCTGATCAAATATTACTGACTGTGTGGATGTCCTCTCCACATCCACTCGATCTAAGCCTTTCACTATTCGGTAAGTTCTTGGCCAATCGATCGAGATCCTGCTGCAATATTTCATAACCATCCTCACTATCTGCAAAACTACCCACTTTTGTGTCATCTGCAAACTTGCTAATCTTGCCACGTATATTCACATCCAAATAATTGATATAGATGACAACCAGTGGTGGGCCAACTCCGAACCCTGACGCACATCACTAGTCATGTTGTTACTCAGTGAACAACATGCATCAGAATTCCATGTATTAAGCACGTAATGATTTAAAAGGAGTGAATTGGGACATTTTGTTTTATGGGAAGGATGTAGATGAGAAATGGAGGACATTTAAAGGGGAAATTGTAAGAGTACAGAATCTTTATGTCCCTGTTCGGTTGAAAGGAAATAGTAAAAATCGGAAAGAGCCATGGTTTTCAAGGGAAATTGGACACGGTTCGAAAAAAGAGAGATATTTACCATAATTATAGGAGGCATGGAGTAAATGAGGTGCTAGATGAGTATAAAGAATGTAAAAAGAATCTTAAGAAAGAAATAAGAAAAGCTAAATGAAGATATGAGGTTGCTTCGGCAAGAAAGGTGAAAGTAAATCCAAAGGGTTTCTACAGCTATATTAATAGCAAAAGGATAACGAGGGATAAAATTGGACCATTAGAGAGCCAGAATGGACAGCTATCTGCAGAGCCAAAAGAGATGGGGGAGATATTAAACAATTGTTTTTCTTTGGTATTCACCAAGGAGAAGGATATTGAGCTCTTAAGTGAGTTAAGGGAAAAAAGTAGAATAGCTATGGAAACTATGAGATTCAAAGAAGAGGAAGTACTGACACTTTTGAAAAATATAAAAGTGGATAAGTCTCCAGTTCCTGACAGGATATTCCCTAGGACATTGAGGGAAGTTAGTGTAGAATAGCAGGGGCTATGACAGAAATATTTCAAATGCCATTAGAAACGGGTGATTGGCGTACTGCGCATATTGTTCCATTGTTTAAAAAGGGTTCAAAGAATAAACCTAGCAATTATAGACCTGTTAGTTTGACGTCAGTGGTGGGCAAATTAATGGAAAGGATACTCAGAGATAATATATATAAGCAGCTGGATAAACAGGGCAGATCAAGAACAGTCAACATGGATTTGTGCCTGGAAGGTCATGTTTGACAAACCTTCTTAAATTTTTTGAAGAGGTTACTAGGGAAAATGATAAGGGTAAAGCAGTGGATGTTGTCTATATGGATTTCAGTAAGGCCTTTGACAAGGTTCCCCAGGGAAGGTTGCTTTAGAAGGTTCAATCTTTGGGTGTTAATGGCTTAGTAGCAAGATGGATTCAACAGTGGCTGAATGGGAGATGCCAGGGAGTAATGGTGGATGGCTGTTTGTCAGGTTGGAAGCCGGTGACCAGTGGGGTGCCTCAGGGATCTGTGTTGGGTCCACTGTTGTTTGTCATGTACATCAATGATCTATATGATGGGGTGGAAAATTGGATAAGTAAGTATGCAGATGATACTAAGATAGGTGGTGCTGTGGATAATGAAGTCCACAGAGAGATTTGGGCCATTTGGAAGAGTGAGCTGAAAGATGGCAGATGGAGTTTAATGCTGATAAGTGTGAGGTGCTACATCTTGGCAGGACAAATCAAAATAGGACGTACATGGTAAATGGTAGGGAATTGAGGAATGCTGCGGAACAGAGGGATCTAGGAATAACTGTGCATAGTTCCCTGAAGGTGGAATCGCATGTAGATAGAGTGGTAAAGAAAGCTTTTGGTGTGCTGACGTTTATAAATCCGAGCATTGAATATAGGAGTAGGGAAGTAATGTTAAAATTGTACAAGGCATTGGTGAGATCAATTCTGGAGTATGGTGTACAATTTTGGTCACCTAATTATAGGAAGGATGTCAACAAAATAGAGAGAATACAGAGGAGATTTACTAGAATGTTTCCTGGGTTCCAGCAACTAACTTACAGAGAAAGGTTGAACAAGTTAGGTCTTTATTCTTTGGAGCGCAGAAGGTTAAGGGGGCACTTGATTGAGGTCTTTAAAATGATGAAAGGGATAGACAGAGTTGACGTGGATAAGCTTTTCCCATTGAGGGTAGGGAAGATTCAAACAAGAGGGCATGACATGAGAATTAAGGGACAGAAGTTTAGGAGTTTACATGGGGCGACTTCTTTACTCAGAGAGTGGTGGCTGTGTGGAATGATCTTCCAGCAGAAGTGGTGAAGGCAGGATCGATTTTAACATTTAAAGGTAAAGTGGATAGGTATATGGATGGGAAGGGAATGGAGGGGTATGGTCTGAGTGCAGGTAGATGGGACTAGGGGAAAATAAATGGTCAGCACGGACTGGAAGGGCCGAGAAGGCCTGTTTCCGTGCTGTAATTGTTATATGGTTATATGGTTACACTAGTCCCACCTGCCTGCGTTTGGCCCATATCCCTCAAATCCTGTCATATCCATGCACTTGTCTAAATGTTTATTAAATATTACAATTGTACCTGCCTCAGCTACCTCATCCAGGCAGCTTGTTCCATACACCCATCCTCTTTGGTGAAAAAGTCACACCTCATGTTTCTATTAAATCACCCCCGCCCTCACCTTAAGCCTAAAGAGCCTCTCCCACCAGCATGCGCCTGCTTGCGGCACGCGACCAAACCGGCAGCGAGGGCCGCGCGGAGATCGGGTGAGTGGCGCAGCGAGGGCCGCGCGGAGATCGGGTGAGTGGCGCAACGCGGCGTAAAGTGAGGCGAACTTGGAGTGAAGTCTTAAAGGTACGTTCGCTAGGGCAGAGAGGGGCACACAGAGAGGGGCACAGAGGCACACACGCAGAGGGCCACGGAGCCACATACAGAGAGGATCACGGAGGCACGACGTCAAGGCGGTGTGTAATGCGTCGAGGCAACTGCGAGCCGACAAGCCGTTGCCGCGCAGAATTTTTGAACATAGTCAGTTTTTCGGAGTCCCGTGCGATGTCGGGACGAACTCCGCACAATTCCGCACGGCTCCGGCGATCGAAGTGGGACCGGCCCTGCGACGCTGGACGGCTCAAGCGACCACGTTAGGTCGCGCTCATCGCATAGAGTTGCATGCTGGTGGGACAGGCCCTTAAGTCTTCTGGTTATTGATTCCCCTACTCTGGGTAAGAGGCTCTGATAGAGCATTCATTCAAATGTAGAAAGGAATATTTGTGGCAAAAAGCAAAGTGCCGGAGTAACTCAACGGGTAAAAGGCAATCATTGACAAGGTCAGCAGTTATTGCTCATCTATAACTAACTGTGCCTCTGAGAAAGTGGAGATGCCTTCTTAAACTGCTGGAGAACATTTGGTGAAAGTACTCCTGCAGTTTAGTTTCGTTTAGTTTAGTTTAATTTAGTTTAGTTTAGTTTAGTTAGGTTAGGATTTGGGAAGTTAAACCAGGGCAGAACATGCAAAGTGAATGATTGGGCCCTGGGTATTGGGCCGGAGGGCCTGTTCTTTGCAGTATAACCCTATGACGCAATTCAGGACAAAACAGAATGTAATAAAAAGGAACCGCAGATGGTGGTTTATACCAAAGATGGATTTTCGCGAGGATTTTCCCCGGGTGCTCCGGTTTCCTCTCAGACTCCAAGGATGTACGAGTTTGTTGGTTAATTGGCTTCGGTAAAAATTGTAAGTTGACGCTGGTGTGCCGGTTAGTGTTAGCGTACTGGGATCGCTGGTTGGCACGGACTCGGTGGGCCGAAGGGCCTGTTTCCTCGCTGTATCTCTAAACTAAACTAAACTAAACTAAACTAAACTAAACTGCAGGAGTACCTTCATCAGTCGGTCTCTAGCAGGTTAAGAAGGCACCTCTACTTTCTCAGAGGCGTTTAGAGATGAGTGATAACTGCTGGCCTCGTCAATGAAAGCCAGATCCTGAAAATGAGTAGAAGGTGCTGCACTAACCCATGCAATGGTTTCAATGACCTGCAGCATATGCAATGCACCTCCCTTTTAAGAAGAGAAAGCAGGATTGAAACACTGTTGGCTCGCTTGAACTGGTGCTAACCACTCATTACATTGGGCCTAATGATGATTTGCAAAGGCAATCAATGACAATCCCACTTAGCCCTTTGCACATATGATCTAGATGATGGTAACTAATAAGGCATGAGCTATGAATCTGCCCACTAAAAGTTCTAACTACTTTACAGTCATCTCTTTATAAAGAAACGTCCTTGTAAATTTTAACATCTGGTGTCAAGGGCTATGGGGAGTAGACAGGAAAATGGGATTAGGATGAAAAGAGATCCGCCATGATTGAATGGCGGAGTAGACTCGATGGGCCGAATGGCCTAATTCTACCCCTACAACTTGTGAACTGCCTTAATCAATAATATCAGAGTGTAGTCTTCTAGTTCAGAATAAAGGTCGAATCAGTTCAAATCAGGGCAGCATGGTGGCTTAGCGGTAGAGCAGCTGCCTCACAGCGCCAAAAACCCAGGTTCGATCCTGACTACGGGCGCTGTCTGTATCTGAGTTTGCACATTCTACCCGCGACCTATGTGGGTTTTCTCTGAGATGTTCGGTTTCCTCCCACACTCCAAAGACATATTGGCTTGCTATAATTGTAAATTATCCCCAGTGTGTGTAGGGGAGTGTTAATGTACTGGTCACTGGTCGGTGCAGACTCGCTAGGCCGAAGGGCCTGTTTCCGCGCTGTATTTCCTATGTTGCCCTCTCGATGAACTTGTTCTGAGATTGAACCACATCCCCTCTGATTCCAAGAGTCAAGACGGTTTTATTGTCGTATGTACTGAGAATGGAACAATGTTAATATTCTTTAAATTCTCCTAGAATTGCTACACTTGTCGCTTTACCTCCCCCCTTGACTCCATTCAAGGACCCAAGCAGTCTTTCCAGGTGCGACAGAGGTTCACCTGCACCTCCTCCAAACTCATCTATTGCATCAGCTGCTCAAGGTGTCAGCTGCTCTACATTGGCGAGACCAAGCATAGGCCTGCCGATCGCTTCACCGAACACCTCCGCTCAGTTCACAATAACCAACCTGATCTCCCGGTGGCTCAGCACTTCAACTCACCCTCCAATTCAGGCAGTCATTGAGGTGCAGTGTTGAGATGTGTGACAGCCGCAGGGAAGAAGCTGTTACTGAACCTGCTGGTACGGCAGCGGAGGGACCTGTAGCGTCTCCCGGATGGGAGGAAGGTAAACAATCTATGGTTGGGGTGTGAGCTGTCGCTGGTGATGCTGTGCGCCCTGCGCAGGCATCGTTTACTATGGACAGACTCATGGAGGGGAGTGAGGAGCCTGTGATGCATTGGGCGATCTTCACCACCATCTGCAGAGCCTTCCGGTCGGCGACAGAGCAGTTACCATACCATACTGTGATGCAGTTGGTAAGGATGCTCTGGATGGTGCAGCGGTAGACGTTCACCAGAATCTGGGGAGACAGATGGACCTTCTTAAGTCTCCTCTGGAACAAGAGACGCTGGTGAGCCTTCTTCCTCTACGTTCACCCATGGTCGGGGCCTTTGAACCCTCCGCAGTCGCCGCTACAGACGGCCCGATCTACTGGCCCTCTCGCCGGGATGGTGGGAGCTCCGGCGTCGGAAAGGATCGGAACACACTCGCGGCTTGGAGTTTCCGAATCGGCCGCTTCCTACCGGAGACCGCGGCTTCCACAGGCGGAGCTGGACAGAGCTCCAACACTGGCGACCCCCGGCAAGGGATCCCAGTCTCCGCGATGTTAAAGTCAGCGCCGCCCACGGCTAGAAACTCCGCAAAGCACAGCTCCACGATGTTAAAGTCAGCAGGTCCAACACCCCGGAGCTCCAGCCTTTTGTATACCCTCGATTCTCCAGCATCTGCAGTTCCTTCTTTAAAACAATAGCGGGTATTGGAGCCGGCATTTGCCATTATCTCCAAACCCGATCTAAATAGCAGTAATTGCGGGAGCCGGCTTTAGAGCAGCTGTTATCTCCAAACCCGATCTATAAGCGGTAACCGCGTTCCCCACGCGTTCCACTCCATTACCGCAGTTTAACAATATATATTAGCAACTCTAGCTGGCTCTGCGAGCCAGACTTACAGAGTTTAAAAAACACTCGCAGGAAAGGCTTAATATTGACTTACCTGTGGGTTACTACTTACCTGCTGGTGGAGCTGCGCTCTCCAGCTGGCCGGTGCGACATGCGTCGACGTAATGACGCGCATGCGCCTGGCGGGGCTTCTTCACGTAGTCACTCACGTGACTCCGAAGTAACATTACACCAGGGACTGGGTACACACCTGTTTACGTAAGAGTGCATTTACGTATGTTGCGTTTTGCATAAGATCTGCACATGAAAAATGAAAGCAGAAAATAAAGAGGTGGCACGGTGGCGCAGCGGTAGAGTTGCTGCCTTACAGCGCCAGAGACCCGGGTTCAATCCTGACTACAGGTGCTGTCTGTACGAAGTTTGTACGTTCTCCCCATGACCCGCATAGGTTTTCTCCGAGATCTTTGGTTTCCTCCCACATTCCAAAGACGTACAGGTCTGTAGGTTAATTGGCTTGGTATATATGTCAAATTGTCCCTAGTGTCTGTTGGGTAGTGTTAATGTGTTGGGATCGCTGGTCGGTGCGGACCCGGTGGGCCAAAGGGCCTGTTTCTGCACTGAATCTCTAAATTAAACTATAGCTATGGTTGATTAAGGATGAAATTATTTCAGTGGTGAGAGGACATTCAAACGTTCACGGTTCTCTAAATGAGACTAATTTTTAAAATTTTCTTGGAGAGTTTTCAAAAATCATATCATATATATTCAATAATCGTGCAGATTAATAACACTTGCAAATTAATACTTTACCAAATTATGAACCAAGGATCAAGTCGACAAGTGCAATGGAAGAAATGCAGCATTGCATTGATTAGAAACATCCCTTTCAGGCTCCACAGCTGTGCTGCAGTACTTTTTGATCCTTGGGTAAATGATGCATTTTGTTTTGCTGCTCCTTAGCAGGTTAATGAGATCATTTTGAAAAGCCAATTCCAGACCAGCCACTACACCTCTCGAAAACCGCCTTGTGTTATAAATAATATTGCTCAAGCTACTGCCATCGCTCAAAGTGAAAACTCAGCATTCCCATTTCACTTTGGAGCATTTGGGTTGTTTTTTAAAGCTACAGTTTTAATTGCCTCCAGGGAGTGTTGTTGTTATCTTGGTATATTTGTCATCTTCCTGGAGAAAATGTACTTCTACTCCCTGGTGCTGGTGTGTATGTATGAGAAATCATGGGAAATCATGGGATAGCAGTATTGTCGGTGTGGCACGGTGGCGCAGCGGTAGCGTTGCTGCCTCACAGCGCCGGAGACCCAGGTTCGATCCTGACTACAGGTTTTGTCTGCATGGAGTTTGGATGTTCTCCCTGTGACCACGTGGGTTTTCTCCGGGTGCTCCAGTTTTCTCCGACACTTCAAAGACAAGTTCACAAGTTATAGGAGTCGAATTAGGCCATTCGGCCCATCGAGTCTATCTGCCATTCAATCATGGCTGATCTCTGACTCCTAATCCCATTTTCCTGCCTTCACCCCATAACCCTTGATACCTGTTCTAATCAAGAATTTGTCTATCTCTGCCTAAGATAAATTATATAGACAATAGACAATAGGTGCAGGAGTAGGCCATTCGGCCCTTCAAGCCAGCACCGCCATTCAATGTGATCATGGCTGATCATCGCCAAACAGTACCCTGCTCCTGCCTTTTTCCGATATCCCATGACTCCGCTATCTTTAAGAGCCCAGCCTAGCTCTCTCTTGAAAGTATCCAGAGAACCGGCCTCTACCGCCCTCTGAGGCAAAGAATTCCACAGACTCACAACTCTCAGTGTGAAAAAGCATGTCCTCATCTCTGTTCTAAATGGCTTACCCCTTATTCACTGACTACAGGTGCTGTTTGTACGGAGTTTGCACCTTCTCCCTGTGACCAAGCGGGTTTTCTCCAGGTGCTCCGTTTTCCTCCCACACTCCAAAGCTGCACAGGTTAGTAGGTTAATTGGCTTCTGTAAAATTTTCCCTAGTGTGTATGGGTTGAACATTGGTCGGTGTGGACCCGATGGGCTGAACAGCTTGCTTCCACGATGTATCTCTAGACTAAACTAAACTACATTAAAGGAGATAGCTTAAAGGTTGTGGTCCATGTTGGAACTAAGGAGGAAAACAGTTAAAGAAAACAGTCATAGAGCCATGGAAGCAGGCCCTTCGGCCCAATTCGTCCATGCTGCACCATCTGCGCTGGGCCCATTTGCCCATATTGCCTCTAAACCTTACCTATCCATGTACTTGTCCAAATGCCTTTTACATAATCATAGTATCTGCCTCAACTACCTCCTTGGGCAGCTCATTCCTTATACCCACCCCCTTCAGTGTGGAAAAAGTCGCCCCTCAGATTCATTTTTCATCTTTCCATTCTCACCTTAAATCTATGCCCCTCTGATTCCCGCTGCACTAGGTAAAATAAGATAGGTTGAAAATCAGGTAGCCAGCATTGAATTGACCTCAGTGCCAATCTCAAGAGAGAGTTGAAACTGGAGGACAGAGACTGGTTGCAGGGGAAAAGGTTTCAATGACTTGGAAAATTCTGTGGCAGTAAGACTGGTTCACAATGTATTTGTAAGCTCCATTAAAGAACAAAACTTTAAAACACATCACAGGGATCAGGTGAGACAATCAATGCTCTAGTTTATTTATGAGCATCAAATCGGTGTTGGCTCTGATTCATTCTGTATCTTTTCATACCTCTAATTTCGCTCTCTCCTGACTCTCAGTCTGAAGAAGGTTCCCGACCCGAAAAGTCACCTATTCCTTTTCTCCAGAGATGCTGCCTGACCCGCTGAGTTACTCCAGCATTTTGTGTCTATCTTCGGTGTAAACCAGCGTCTGCAGTTCCTTCCTGACAATAAAACGCTCTTGACTCTCGGCGCCGCAAAACCGACTGAAATCTTCGCCTGGATTTTGAGGTGGGATGAAAATACAACTGCTGATCTCATCAACCCAGATAGCAAACAACAACAAGAATACAATTCACAAAAATGGAAAGCAAGATTATAGTTTTATGTGCTATAAAAATCCTTTCTGAAATCTATGAGTCGATAGCCAAGAGTGTATATTTTGTCTGCTCCACTGTGAAATCTCCTCAAGGTGGTCTACTTTGAAGAATTTCTACTCCTCTCTCAGACGGAAGTTCTGCAACACCCTCTCTCGCTGTTCTTTTCTTCCTCACCATCTAGTGCCAACCCCTTCTCCCGTCTCCACTGGTCCCCCTCCTCTTGGACTCCCGTGGATGGTCTTTTTCTCCTCTTTAGACCTTTTAATTTCCAAACAGTCTGCGTGACATTCCATCGGCCCTGGCTCTGATCTGTTCTGCACCTTTTCATACCTCTAGTTTCCCTCTCCCCGACTCTCAGTCTGAAGAAGGGTCTCGAGCGGAAACGTCACCCACTCCTTTTCTGCAGAGATGCTGCCTGACCCGCAGAGTTCCTCCAGCAACAGACAATAGACAATAGACAATAAGTGCAGGAATAGGCCATTCAGATGTTCGAGCCAGCACCGCCATTCAATGTGATAATGGCTGATCATCCACAATCAGTACCCTATTCCTGCCTTCTCCCCATATCCCCTGACTCCGCTATCTTTAAGAGCCCTATTTAGCTCTCTCTTGAAAGTATCCAGAGAACTGGCCTCCACCGCCCTCTGAGGCAGAGAATTCCACAGCATTTTGTGTCAAAATACAACATCCCTTTGCCACAGTAATACTATACTGTCCCCCGAACAAAGATTCACGTGATCTTTCACACAAAGTTTATTTCTCTTTGTTGTTTATTTACACTATTAACCGTAATAGATTTCACACATTCACTGTGCAGTAATTCCAGTATTCCTTAGTCTTAGAATGCCAAGTCAGTGGATATATTTAAGGCAGTGATAAATAGATTCTTGATTAGTACGGGTGTCAGAGGTTATAGGGATAAGGCAGGAGAATGGGGTTAGGAGCGAGAGATAGATCAGCCATGATTGAATGGCGGAGTAGGCTTGATAGGCCGAATGGCCTAATATCGCTCCTATCACTTGTGACCTCATGAGCTTTTGACCTCATTCTCCCCTTCCCCTTCTATGATTTTATTATTTTACGATTTTTATTCTTCTACAGTTACATCTGACAGAATAGCCAACTAATCATTGGTGAGTTTTGTTTAGAAACAGGGGCACATAATTAGGAAAGGCAATTGGATTAGATCATGGAGCATAGAGCAGTAAAGAGCGGGAACAGGCCCTTCGATCCTCTAGGTCGGTGCCAAACAAGACGCCAAGTTAAACTAATCTTCTATGCCTGCGCACGATCCATATCCCTCCATTCCCCGCATTTTTATGTGACTATCTAAAGGCCTGGTAAATGCCACTATCATAGAAACATAGAACATAGAAATTAGGTGCAGGAGTAGGCCATTCGGCCCTTTGAGCCTGCACCACCATTCAATATGATCATGGCTGATCATCCAACTCAGTATCCCGTACCTGCCTTCTCTCCATACCCTCTGATCCCCTTAGCCTTCAAAGGGGCCTTCAAAGTCAAAATAAGACTGTACTCTTAAGACTTTGAAACCTGAAGGGTATGGGCTGGTGCCAGGAACACTCTTCCTGTCCTGCCTGGGTGAAGCCTACTATTCTTACATTCCAATCGTTGCACTTTTGTACTTACCTGTGATTGTGCTTATCTATAGACATCTCTAATAATTATCTATAACCACCGGCTTGTATGCAAAACAAAGAATTTCACTGTGCCTCAGTACATGTGACAATGGAGTATCAGTGAAACTCTCCAGCTGGGGGAATGAGGTTTGCAATAGGTGTTAGACTAGAGCAAGTCTCATATTTCACTTGGGCAGCTCACAACCGAACAGTTTGAATATTGACTTCTCCAACTTCAAGTAACCCTTGCTTTCCCTCTCTCTCCATCCCCCCGCCATCCCATTTCCCCGACTAGTTTCACTGTCCTCTTTTAAATTTAACTGCTTGTAAGCCTCGTTGTCACCTTCCTCTCGGCTAAACCTGTCCTATCCATGTACCTGTCTAACTGTTTCTTAAATGATGGGATAGTCCCTGCCTCAACTACCTCCTAGAAACATAGAAGCATAGAAACATAGAAAAATAGGTGCAGGAGTAGGCCATTCGGCCCTTCGAGCCTGCACCGCCATTCAATATGATCATGGCTGATCATCCAACTCAGTATCCCATACCTGCCTTCTCTCCATACCCCCTGATCCCTTTAGCCACAAGAACCACATCCAACTCCCTCTTAAATATAGCCAATGAACTGGCCTCAACTACCCTCTGTGGCAGAGAGTTCCAGAGACCCACCACTCTCTGTGTGAAAAATGTCCTTCCCATCTCGGTCCTAAAGGATTTCCCCCTTATCCTTAAGCTGTGACCCCTTGTCCTGGACCTCCCCAACATCGGGAACAATCTTCCTGCATCTAGCCTGTCCAACCCCTTAAGAATTTTGTAAGTTTCTATAAGATCCCCTCTCAATCTCCTAAATTCTAGAGAGTATAAACCGAGTCTATGCAGTCTTTGTTCATAAGACAGTCCTGACATCCCAGGAATCAGTCTGGTGAACCTTCCCTGCACTCCCTCTATGGCAATAATGTCCTTCCTCAGATTTGGAGACCAGAACTGTACGCAATACTCCAGGTGTGGTCTCACCAAGACCCTATACAACTGAAGTAGAACCTCCCTGCTCCTATACTCAAATCCTTTTGCTATGAAAGCTAAATCTATCGTATCTGCCTCCACCACTACCTTTGGCATTCGCTCCTGGCACCCACCCCTCCTTGTCCTGCACATCTGCTTTAAATTTTGCCCCTCTCACTTTAAAACAATGCCCTGTCCAAGCTCTACCGCTGCACCGCAGTGACGCCCCGACAACTCTGCTTCCTTTCCCACAATTTCTCACACACTAGCACCAGGGAGGCTATGCCCTCGATGATATCTCCACTCATATGGAGAAAACAGTTCTGACTGTTTACCCTACATGAATGAATGAATAGTTTATTTTGGTCATACATTAAAAATAACAAAAAGAACAAAACTTTACAATCTGTGTGAATATGAACCAACACTGTATCCATTTCACACAACATTCTCATAATCAATGACCAAAAAAGGACTAGGCTGAAGCCACAAAGCTTATTTTTGCCTATATCTATGCCTCTACTGCCTATCTGTACATCTATGCCTCTCATAATTTTATATACTGCCATCAAATTTCCCCTCAGCCTCCGAAGCTCCAGGGAAATCCTTCCAAGTTTGTCCAACCTCTCCTTACAGCTAAAGACAGGCACAAAATGCTGGAGTAACTCAGCCGGACAGGCAGCATCTCTGGAGAGAAGGAATGGTTGATGTTTCGGGTCGATAGAAGGGTCTCGACCTGAAACCTCGCCCATTTCTTCTCTCCAGAGGTGCTGCCTGTCCCGCTGAGTTTCTCCAGCATTTGTGCCCATCTTTGGTTTAAGCCAGCGTCGGCAGTTCTCTCCCTATAGTTAAAACCTTCTAATCCAGTCTGCATTTTGTTATCTGTTCTCTACACACTGGTAATGAGTGGACCAATATTGCACACAATACTCCAAATATGGCCTAACCAAAGTGCCTTAAAGCTGCTACATCACTTCCTGATTCTTAAGGGCCTGTCCTACCAGCATCCGACTCCATGCGATGAGCGCGATCAAACTAGAAGCGGGGGCCGCGCGGAGGTCGGGTGATCCCCTGTACAGGGCCGTTCCCACCAGCATGCGCCTGCATGCGGCAAGCGCGACGAAACCGGCAGCGAGGGCCACGTGGAGATCGGGTGAGTGGCGCAACGTGGCGCAAATTGAGGCAAACTTGGAGCGAAGTCTTAAAGGTAAGTTCGCCAGGACAGAGAGGGATACACAGAGAGGGGCACAGAGGCACACACACAGAGGGCCACGGAGCCACACACATAGAGGGTCACGGAGGCACCTACAGAGAGGGTCACGGAGGCACGACGTCGAGACGGTGTGTAATGCGTCGAGGCGACTGCGAGCCGACAAGCTGTTGCCGCGCGGAATTTTTGAACATACTCAAGCGACCACGTTAGGTCGCGCTCATCGCATAGAGTTGCATGCTTGTAGGACAGGCCCTTTATACTCAATGCCCCAAAAGCACATCATATGGGTTCTTTACCACTCTATCTACTTATGTTGTCACTTTCAGGGAGCTGTCAGCTTGGACCTCAAGATTCGTCTGTGCACTAATGTGGTACGGATAGGAAGGAACAGCATTTTTAGGTGTTTGCTTTAACTATATGATTTCAACTTACATTAGACCGCCCAATGTGCATCACCTTGTTCATCATCGAATGAAATCAGCTCAGTTTGGATTGCAAGTGTGAAAAATGCATGGTTAATAATGTGTTGACATAAATAACCACACGGTAACAACTTGCAATGACAGTAATTGAAACCTGGCTCACAGAAAGGGATGATTAAGGATACTCGATACTCCTGGAGACAAGACATTGAGGAAACAAGGGCAGAAGAAACAGGAGAACGTGCAGGCATTTTGAATAAGGGGAATATTAATCCGAGGGAAAGGAAGAAACGTACTTAGCTGTTCAAAAATAGAATTCATTGTTCGGAATTTAATAATTTAGAGTATAGAGATGCAGCATGGAAACAGGCCATTCGGCCCGCCGAGTCCGTGTTGACCAGCGACCACCCCGTACACTAATACTATACTACACGCTAGGGACAATTTAAAATTTTGCAACCGTAAACCTATGTCCTATGGTTTGCGTTTCCCAAACTCTGGGTAAAAGACTCTATGCATTTACCCGATGTACTGATGTAGGATATGATTTGACTGCATATCACTTATTACCTCATGACCTAATGAGAATTAGTCAGTTTGAAGCCCCGGATAGTAGCTGCAAACGAGTTCTGGAACACTTGCTTCAACTTTTGCAACGAACAAGGAATACAAAATTATCTAATATCTGATATACATTTATGTTTCTCCCGAATGTAATCTCTCGCAGCTAAAAAAATTTAAATTAAAAATGAAGGACTTCAATTTCTCTTGACTTCCCCTAATATAACAATTTCCTTATCTGACGTTGGCTATTGTTTGAACTTCAGCTATTCACTGGGCGAATTTCTTTGGAGCTTCTCCTGCTATTTTGGTTTCCAACCATATAATTTGCACAAAAGTATTATTTCTATCAAACATCCTCCAAGGTTGAACTTTACACAAGCCAACGCCAGGGACTGAATCCAAACGCCTCCTCCTAATACATTTTAAGAGTAGTTTTTAAAACATGCAAGCATTCTGAATTCAGCAGAGGTATTAGCCATTTGGCCCATCATGTCTGTGGCTGGACACAAAATGCTGGAGTAGCTCAACGGGTGAGGCAGCATCTCTGGTGAGAAGGAATGGACGACGTGTGGGTGATCAGTGGTCGGCGAGAACTCGTTGGGCCGAAGGGCCTGTTTCCACACTGCATCTCTGAACTCTAAACTCAATGGGCAAAGTCAAACCATTGAACTGAAGAGACAATTATTACAGATCGTTTAGTGGCAAACTAATTTCTCTGAGATGGTTATTGTTAGATTGGTTTTAAATGATTTAGTAATGCAAGAATGGATTGAGATGATTTGGATAATCCAAGTAGTTTGAAGATTTCTTGCGCTTAAATTTGCACTCTCATCTTTTTTCTCTGTTGCAAAACAGCACTATGCAGTGAGAGATAAAGTTTGCATTTACTATGTTCCAAACCGTGCTTGTAGCATAGAAACAGCATAGTTTAGCTGCTCATGGATGCCCTACCTTCCCATCGTTCCTTCCTGCGTAGCTAAACAGCGTGCAAGTAGGATAAACCCTGGAAAATGTGGAATCTGTGTTATTGGCAGATGAGGGATGAACAAAGAACTCATCAAACTGTGGAGCATCTTGGACAATACAGCTCATCGCCTCCACGACACACTGGCCAACCTGAGGAGCATCTTCATCAACAGACTGGTTCCACCAAGATGCAGCACAGAACGCCACAGGAGACCCTTCTTCCTTGTGGCTATCAAACTGTACTCCTCCCCCTTCTGTCATGGGGGTAGACCTTTACACCCCCCCGCCCCCATCCCCACCCCCCTCCCTCAACTCCCCAAACTTTACTCAAACCCAATCCTGGACTTTCCACTCGACACTTTAATTTAATGTTTCGTGTGTCTTGTTGCGTTTTATGACTGTTTCCCCCTTGGGATAAGAAACGTTCTATGGTATCATATCGTATCGTGCCGTATACGTGGCGACTCTTTGCGTACCTTGTGTGCGGTACGCAAAACAAAGAATTTCACTGTGACATGTCACCTGTGATAATACACTCTAAATCGATCAATCAAGTTGTGTCTTAACAAATGGCAGAGGACTGGGATACATTTCATCAACGAGTGAGATGAAACTGGCGAACGTCACAGAGGGTTGAAAGAGACTGCTCAGTGTTGGGAACTGCATTGTAATTTTTGAACCTCAACTAGACATTTAACAGAACTGTAGGAAAGCCACGTAAAAACAATTACGTTTATTCAATACATTGGAGTCGATGCTTCAAATAAAAAGACGAGTGTGAATCATATGTGGACTAATAACCCTTAGCTGTGACTGTAATCCCTCAGAAATTTGCTAACATTGGCACCTTCTAGTTGTGCATAAGCTGTGAAAATTACGGGGGAGAAATTTGTCATTGACTGCCATTTCTTGGTGTGAGCGCCTGCATCAGCCACTGGATGTCATCGACTCTGAAGTGAATTGAACAGAATGTACCACTTAATTAATTTAGTAATTGATCTAAACAGCGAAAACAGTCAAAGTGTGGAGAAAAGTGGAGCAGAGATGTACAATGGTGGGAAGGCAGGGCATCCATGAGCAGCAGCAGTGTTTATATCTGATGGGAATCTTCACATGCAAACTACATGGATAACCATGAAGAGATGAGCATGAGGCGAGATGAGCATGAGCATGGGAAAATAGTATGCAGTTATTGGGCGGCACAGTGGTGTACACGGTCACAGGGTGAACGTACAAACTCCGTGCAGACAGCACTCATAGTCAGGAACGAACCTGGGGTCTCTGGCGCTGTAAGGCAGTAGCTCTACTGTTGTGTCACCATGCCGCCCAAACAGTGGAACAAGTCAAGATCAAATCTGGCAATGTGTGAGTCTTTTGCCCTACAGATCTTGCAGTTAAAACATCCATTTTTCTAAAGCAAACGAAGCGAGGCACAGTGACACAGCTGGTAGAGCTACTACCTCAAAGCGCCAGGGATCTCAGTTTGATTCTGACCTTGGGTGCTGTCTGTGTGGAGTTTGCATGTTCTCCCTGTGAGCTTTGTGCGGATGCTCTGGATTCCGCCCACATCCAAAGATGTGCAGGCGTCGGTTAATTGGCCTCTGTAAATTGCCCCTAATGTGAAGTGAGCGGACGAAAAAGTGGAATAAGCTAGAACTAGTGTGAATGGTCAATGGGCATTGTGGCTCGGTGGGAACTAAGGCCTGTTTCCATTTTGAATCTCAAACTAAACTAAACCACTAAACTGAAGTTGACTGAATAGGTACTAAACTAAAGATAGATACAAAAAGCTGGAGTAAATCTTTTTGAAAGGAGGTGAGGATGAACTTCTGTAGTCAGAGGGTAGTTAATCTGTGGAACTCATTGCTGCAGAGGGCTGTGGAGGCCAAGTCGGTGGATATTTCTAAGGCAGAGATAGGCAAATTCTTGATTTGAACGGGCGTCAAGGGTTGAGGCAGGAAAATGGGATTAGGAGGCAGAGATCAGCCATGATTGAATGGCGGAATAGACTCGATGGGCCGAATGGCTTAATTCTACTCCAATAACTTGTGATCTCGTGAGTTATGAACTGTCTGCCATTGGTTACACTATGAGCTTTTAGGTTTTTTTTGTGGTATTATTGGCGTTATTAATTTATTGATATTTGGTTTATAATATGTTATCTCTGCGTTGTGTTTACAGGCCTGTTACGTTAGTTAGTTTAGTTATTGTCTAGTTTATTGTCACGTATACTGAGGTACAGTAAAAAGCTTTTGTTGCGTGCTATCCAGTCAGCAGAAAGACTGTACATGATTTATTATTTATTTATTTTAAAAAAAATTCAAATTTTTTTATTGGGGGTAAATACATCAGTGTACATCACATATATATTGTTACAATAATTGTACCCCATAATTTTATGGCTTTTAAAGAAAAAGAATAGAAAGAAAGAGTGAAGTAGGTGAAAAGAGTTGTTAAAGTGGAAGAGCATGCCAAAGGGGAGAAGAAACCCTTGGTCAAAGAGTTAGAGAAAGGGGGTTAAAAGATAGACCCTAGAGAAGAAAAAGAAAAAAGAAAAAGACAAAGAGAGAAAAAAGAAGGAAAAAAAAGCCAGTTACTATATTATATATATCACGCAAAAGGAATCCACACAATACATGATTTCAATCGATCCATTCACAGTGGAATAGTGGGAGTGGGAACAGAACTCGGGAAAGGGCTTTGGGTTATCTGATAATGTAAGTGAAACATAGAAACATAGAAACATAGAAAGTAGGTGCAGGAGTAGGCCATCCAGAGTCAGTACCCAGTTCCTGCTTTCTCCCGATATCCCTTGATTCCGTTAGCCCTGAGAGCTATATCTAACTCTCTCTTGAAAACATCCAGTGAATTGGCCTCTACTGCCTGCTGTGGCAGAGAATTCCCCAGATTCACAACTCTCTGGGTGAAAAGGTTCTTCCTCATCTCAGTCCTAAATAGCCTACTTGTTCTTAAACTGTGACCCCTGGTTCTGGACTCCCCCAACATGGGGAACATTTTTCCTGCAACGGCCCTGTCCAATCCCGTAAGGATGTTATATGTTTCTATAAGATATCCTCTCATCCTTCTAAATTTCAGTGAGTATAAGCCCACTCATTAAATGTTCATATTGAAGATAGACAACACAAAAAGCTGGAGTAACTCAGCAGGTTAGTCAGCATCCCTGGAGAAAAGGAATAGGTGACGTTTCAGGTCGAGACCCTTTCCTCAAACTCGAAACGTCACCTATTCCTTTTCTCCAGAGATGCAGTAACTCCGCTGAGTTATTCCAGCTTTTTATGTTGTCTATCTTCGGTTTAAACCAGCATCTGCAGTTCCTTCCTACACATTCAACGTTCATGTTATTGGGCTCCACATGGAATATGAGGTGCTGTTCTTCTAGTTCGTGTTTGGTCTCACCATGGCAGTGAAGAAAGTTGAAAATACTCAGTGGATTTTGGAAGGGGGAGGGGTCTTCAAATTACATCTTGAAGAGGTGAATGAGATCATGAGGGGAATACATCAGGTAGATGCACCAAGTCTTTTACACAGAGTTGTCCCATTTGCACCACTTTTTCGATGACTACCGGCACCCGTCTTAGGTTGTTGCAGTTTGCCGAAAATTTTCAACATGTTGAAAATTCAGCGGCGACCAGAAAGACGCTATGACTCTTTGGGCGACTGAGGAGACTACTCACGACCATACAGGCGACACCCTGGTGGCATGTCGCGAGGTGAAGCTTGTATGGTCATGTGTAGTCGCTCAAAGAGTCGTACCCTGTTCTGGTCGCTGCTGTATTTTCAACATGTTGAAAATTATCGGCGACCTGCAATGACCTACGATGGGTGCCGGCAGTCGCCGAAAAAGTTGCGTAAGTGGGACGGGCCCATGAGGGGCTACATTTTCAGACAGGGATGGTGGGTATATACTGTATGGAACGAGCTGTTGGAGGAGTTAGTTGAGGTAGCTACTATAACACCATTTAAAGGACATTTGGACAGGTACATGGATAGTAAAGAGTTGGAGGGGTATGGGGAAAACGAGATCAAGTGAGATCAGTGTAAATGGGGCATCTTGGTCGGCGTGGGCAAGTGGGGCTGAAGGGCCTGTTTCCATGCTGATCAACTCTACGATTCTATAACATGCAAGCAGAAGCTAAGATGGCCGATCCGGGCAATGTTCAGGTATCTGCAAAATGGCCGCCTCGCCTACGCTTGGTCATGTCAATGTAGAGGAAACCACAGAAGGAGCGCCACATGTAATAAACGAGTTTGGTGGTTCACGTGGATTCTGAACTGAATTTTGGCGAAGTGTCTCAGATCTACAAGTATTAAATCTCACTCTCTTTCCACAGATGCTGCCTGACAGCGTTAAGTTTAGTTTAGTATAGAGATGCAGCGTAGAAACAGGCCCTTCGGCTCACTGAGTATGTGCCGACCAGCGATCCCCGTACACTAGCACTATCCTGTACACGGGGGACAATTTCCAATTTTTACCAAAGCCGATTAACCTACAAACCTGTACGTCTTGGGAGCGTGGTAGGAAACCGGAACACCCGGGAAAAACCCACTCGGTCATGGGGTGAACGTACAAACTCTGTACAGACATCACCCTTAGTCAGGATCGAACCCAGGTTTCTGGCGGTGCAAGGCAGCAATTCTACTGAAATGCCACCCTGACGCATTAAAGTATCTCCAGCAATTTCAGTTTTCATTTCAGATTTCACTCCAAAGACATACAAGTTTGTAGGTTAATTGGCTTGGTATAAGTGTAAATTGTCCCCAGTGTGTAGGGTCGTGTTAATGTATGGCGATCGCTGGTCGGTGCGGACTCGGTGGGCCGAAGAGCCTATTTCCGTGCTGTATCTCTAAACTAAAAAATATTTAATAGAAACATAGAAATGGTGGAGTAGGCCATTGGGCCCTACTAGCCAGCACCGCCATTCAATATGATCACGGCTGATCATCCAAAATCAGAACCACGTTCTTGCTTTTTCCCCACATATCCCTTGATTCCATTAGCCCTAAGAGCTAAATCTTACTCTCTCTTGAAAACGTCCAGTGAATTGGCCTCCACTGCCTTCTGTGGCAGAGAATTTACAACTTTCTGGGTGAAAAAGTTTTACCACATCTCAGTCCTAAATGGCCTACCCCTTATTCTTAAACCGTGACTGAATATTCCATTTTTGACGCCCATCCAAAATTTGTGATACGTTTTTTTCCATATCCCTTTAAGGATTTCTCCTCCCCATTACACTTGGAATCTGATTGCCAGCCTATTTACGTCTCATTGCGATTCTTTAATAAAGTTGAAACCTATACTGTTTAATGGCATAACCGTGTGGTTGCAAGATAATCTATTATTCAGAGCAATTTATTTCTCACACCACATGCAATCTGCAATATAAACTACTGCTGACTAGCAGATGTTGTTCCTAGTGGGTCGTACAATGCACCATTTTATAAAAACAAACACTACATCATAAAACAGGGCATGTATTATTCAGCTTCTAAAGTGCCGCTTTCTTCACTTATTTTTCATTCTAAATGCCACATGTTTAAGTGCATGATTTAAGAATTAATGTTTGTTTGTGGGAAAACTGTTTTTTCCAATTGGCAGTTGTTTGTAAATTCCCAACTCCAGGTCCGAATCATAAATCATGCAACAGTTTTTGCTTAGTTTGGCGATACAGAGTGGGAACAGGCCCTTCGGCCCACGGCATCCATGCTAACCATTGATTTGCCAATGCCAAACATTCATTATTAGTTTTCATTATTGGTGTGATTCCACCAAGATGCAGGACAGAACGCCACAGGAGATCCTTCTTCCCTATCAAATTGTACAACTTCTCCCCCTTCTGTTATGGGGTAGACTGAGAGACTGACTCTCCTCCCCTCCCCTCACCAATATGTGCACATCCCCAATCCTTTCCACTCGTCACTTTAATTTCATGTTTCATGTATTTTGTGTTTTTATGACCGTTGGCAGATCAATTTCCCTCCTGGAGTAAATAAAGTTATTTCGTATCGTATCGTATATTAATTCTATATATATGTGTGTGTATATATATACAGTATATATGTAGGTATGTTACAAAACTTACCTTTAGCGGTGCTGCAGTTCTGCCGCTGGCCGTGTGCGCGACTTTGGCGCCTTTAAGGGGGGACGGGGTTAAAATGCGGTTTCCCCTTGCCATCCGGAGCTTTCTGTTGTCGGAGTGCGATCTATTTCTGGAGATGCGTTCCGACTGCCGGTAAGTCCGTTTTTTAAAATAAATAGCCCGACTACTTCATCACTGCAGTAAAATAAAAATTAGCGCTTAATGCCGTGAACGCCGACAACGGGGACCGATTTTACGTAGGGGACAGGTAAGTGAAAGCTGTTTATTTTTACATATATACTTGCTTTTTTAGGGAACTTTAACCAATATTTCATGTTGCGAAACAGTGATTTAGTCCCCATACGAACCAGCAGAATTTTTCCTGCCGATATTGGGTTTAAATTCACCGCAGCCGCAACGTTCCGATACAGCGTGTTCCAGAAAATCCCACTCGCAAGTTGTTTAAAATGCCCATTAATTTACGGGCATTAAACACAAAATTCCTTCAATTTGGCCTATAAATTAATGACAATTAGATTTAAAAATCATGTTATATTGTGAATTATTGTGTGACTGTTAATTGGACACTTAGGCTTTACATTTTTTAAATTTTTTTTCTTAAGAAATGGATAGATGTTTAGATCTAGTAATTGAATTTTGTAATTAGCTACAATTAGATAACTAACTAATTATATGCTTTAATTTCAGGTCATCCAAGTAAGATTGTTTCATATTTGTTTCAGAATACTTCAATCTATAATAACTGAATATTTCTTTCAGTTCTCTTAATTTTTAAGGAAGTTATGGGCTTTTGACTGTCCTTGATTACAACTTTTGTGTTAAGTCATAGAAAAGCAATAGGAAGCAAGTTGCTAATTTCCGAGTATGAAAATGGCCCTAACTTTTTTAATACTGAAGATATGAAAGTGAATTAGGTGTCAAATTAAACTTATTTTTATGCTTTATCTGATGGGATAAATTGCAGACTTGATTTTTAAAATCTCAAAATTTTGTAACATTGCTAATATATGTATGCATGTATTTGTGTGTGTATGTATATACTGTATGCACACACTGATTTTTTTTCTTGTTTATTATATTGTTTATAGTGTATAATTTATTATATTGGTTATAGTATTGTTTATGCTGACATATTCTGTTGTGTTGCTACAAGTGAGAATTTCATTGTTCCATCTGGGACATATGACAATAAAACACTTTGACTATCTTGACTCCAATTTCTCATCCACTCTCCAGACATTAGGGGCAATTTAGAGAGGCCAATTAGCCTACAAACCCGCATGTCTGTGGGATGTGGGAGGAAACCCATGTGGTTACAGGTGCATCGTGCAAACTCCACACAGACAGCACCCGAGGTTAGGAGCAACCCGGATCTCTGACAGTTCTGCCAGCTGCACCCCTGTGCCAGCCTTCATTTAGACAGAGTCTTTGGAATTCTTTGCTGCAGAAGGCTGTGGACGCCAATGGACATTTTTAAGGCAGAGATGGATTAATTCTTGATTAGTACAGGTGTATGGGGAGAAGGCAGGAGAATGGGGTTAGGAGGGAGAGATAGATCAGCCATGGCAGAGTAGACTTGATGGGCCGAATGACGTAATTCTACTCCTATTCCTCATGACCTTACATGCTCTTGAAAAATTGATGTTTTGAATGCATGGCAAAAGACTCAAAATGTGTTAGATTTGATCTTGACCTGTGCTACTGCCTGCAAAATGTATCCACAGTATGGTACCATCTTTAGCAGATTTCTTTTGCACTAGTACTGGCTTTAATAATTAATTGAATTTCTGTTTATATATTATCTGTGTAATGTGTTTTACAGGCCTGTTATGCTGCTGGGTTAGAAATTCACTGTTCCATTATTGGTGCATAGGAGAACTAACCACTCTTGACTCTTGAAGACTCAAAATTTATTGAGTTGACCACTTCTTGCACGGTGAGGTATCCCTCATGATGTTATTGTATAACATAATTGTATATTCTCATTTGCTGATCTATTAATTTGCTCGCTGAATTTTCAGGCCACTTCAACATTGTAGATGGTTTATGCATGCAACCAATAATATAGCTACCTCAGTACCAATAAACCCGCCTTAGTTAGCATCAATCATAACGCTTTCCCCTCCCTGGGTATAGTTCAGTAACAGAATGTAACCAGTGCTTGCTGATGTGTGTTATACCCTGTGCCATTATTAAAGGATGCTATACACTTCAAGAGTGTGTGGATCGCTTATTTACAAACATGTTTATCCGTGAGTTTTGAATCTCATTTTCAACTTCTAGCATCAAAACTAAACGCCATGATTTGATCGCTGTTTCCCCCACTGTTCTTATATTCTAATTTTCAAAGTTTTCAAAGGTCCAAAGGTCAGTTTATTGTCACATGTACCAATTAAGTAGCAATGTTACAAAATTCTGAGATTTTAAAAATCAAGTCTGCAATTTATCCCATCAGATAAAGCATAAAAAGAAGTTTAATTTGACACCTAATTCACTTTCATATCTTCAGTATTAAAAACGTTATGGCCATTTTCATACTCGGAAATTAGCATCTTGTTCCCCATTGCCTTTACATTGACTTAACTCAAAAGCTGTGATCTAGAACAATCAAAAGCCCATAACTTTCTTAAAAATTAAGAGAACTGAATGAAATTTTCAGTTATTATAGATTGAAGCATTCTGAAACAAATATGAAACAATCTTACTTGGATGACCTGAAATTAAAGCATATAATTAGTTCGTTATCTAATTGTAGCTAATTACAAAATTCAATGAGTAGATCTAAACATCTATCCATTTCTTAAGAAAATATAAACTTTTTTTAAATTGTCTAAGTGTCCAAATAACATTCACACAATAATCCACAATATAACATAATTTTTAAATCTAATTTTCATGAATTTCTGGGCCAAATGGAAGGAATTTAGTGTTTTATGCCTGTAAATTAATGGCCATTTAAATCAACTTGCGAGTGGGTTTTAGTGGAATGCGGTGGATTAGAACATTGCGGTTAGCGGTGAAGTCGGGAGGAAAAATACTGTTTGTTCATACATTTTTTTGGACCCCATTTCGCAACATAAAAATATTATTAAAGCCTCCCTAAAAACCAACTTTTAATATAAAAATAAACTATTTACCTTTTTTTCTCCCCGACGCAAAATCCTTCCGGTTGTCGGCGCTCACGGCTTTTGAAGGTGATTTTTAAATTACTCTAGTTAATAAATAATTTAGAGTAATTTAAAAATACCTTCATTCATGAAATGTCGGAGCGATTTTTCTTCCGCAACAAAATCGCCTGACATGGATCGATTTTTCCTGCCTGTGGAAAAACGGCACTTTAAGCCCGGCCCCTCTGAAAGGCGCCAAAGTCACGCACACGGGGAGCGGCAGAACTGCAGCGCTGCTCAAGGTAAGTTTTGTAACATACCTAAATTAAGGTACAGTGAAACTCGATTACCATACAGCCATACTAAAAAAAAAGACACACAACTACATAAAGGTTAACATAAACATCCACCACAGCGGATTCCCCACATTCCTCACTGTGATGGAAGGCAATAAAGTTTAATCTTCTTCCCTCTTCATTCTCCCTCGGTCGGGACAGGCGAATCATCCGCAGTCGGGGTGATCGAAGCTCCTGCGATCGGGGAGGTCGAAGCTCCTGCAGTTGGAGCTCCCGAAGTCGGTCTCTAACCAAGGGACCACGAGCTCCACGATGTTAAAGTCCGCAGGCTCCCACATTTGGAGCACCCAAAGTCGATCCCCAGCAGGAGGCCGCCAACTCCTCGATGTTAGGCTCGATGTTACCTTATCTCTGTTCAGGTAAATGATGAGAAAAAGGATCCGCCCCACCCCCCACATAAAACAAGCTAAAGATACACTAAAACATACATTTAACATATACTATAAAACAACAAAGAAGGAAAAGGATGAGACAGACTGTTGGCGCAGCAGCCACTGCGGTGCCACCCGGTTTTGGTTATTTGACTGATTTAATTTCCCTGGAGGAGAGAACTGATTCATGAAGCCACATGCGCATTGAAAAAGAGCTTTCCTCACCTTAAACTGGTTTAAGTCAGATTAGCTGGTTTGATCGTGCAACTGCTAGCCAAATGATTACTTATAGGGCAAATGCACCCTTTCCTCCTGATTAAGTATAACATATGCCTTGTTGTTACCTTCCTCTCAGCTAACAATGAACCATTCTACATTTCCTTCCCACCAGCCGCTTAGATCTGTCGTTTTCTCACCTTACCCCTCTGTATCTCTAGAATCCCTCTCCCCTGACTCTCTGAAGAAGGGTCTCAAGCCAGAACGTCACCCATTCCTTCTCTCCAGAGATGCTGCCTGTCCCGATTACATAAATTATTCCTTAATGCAAAATAGTTGAACCAAAATTTGTTCCACGCATTTTAAAATCACTTTGTATTATAGTTTATGAAATATGCATAATTTTCAGTTTACTTGGCCTTCCTGTATGGATGTTATTGTTTTTATGTGACTTCAGGTTGCTGCACAGCACCATAACAATAGGTGATACGTAAAGGAGAAAGGATTATCTATATTTGTTTTGCAGCTACCATAACTACTTATAACTAGAATCATGTGATTCATAAATTATGCGGACTCTGAATCAATCTGCAATTTCTGCTCAGTATTGATGTTGGTGCTTTGGAAAGAAGACTTTGAATGATCAATTGGTCAATTGACAGCACATTTGTGCAAATTATCTAAAAGCACATATAAAAATTCGACCAGAAAACAAAAGATGAATTATTAAAATCTATAATGCAAAACTATGGTTCAGTTAGCTAAAAAATAAAACCATTGAACGTAATTACCTAAAATAAAATAGGCGGAGGAGTCAACAGCACTTTTGGACGAGGCTGCATTCGAAGAAGCAAGCGTGAAAATGGGACATCAGGGATTGATTAGCCATTATTGGAAACAGGGTACATAATAAGATATTATTTATCCCTCAGGCCATCGAGTAGTAATCTCCAAATGGGATGTCAAGGTTTAATATTTTACATCAAAAAAGCATAGTTTGCAATTCAATGAGGTGTTGTCAGTGGTTTATAGTAATATTTAATTGTTCCTGGAGGCAGAAACGCGAAGGTAGATGCCCTGTTTGTGGCAGTAAAATGTTCAATTACTCATGAATTGCATGGAGATGACTTGTAGACCAGTGGCACTGAAGCAAGAGCTAAAATATGCGGCATATTATAGTGGAAGTTCGTCGCAATATACAGTCACGGTTCCACAGTGAAGAGGTTACAAACATGAAGCTGCATTTTTGACTTGCTAGAGCTATTGAGTCTTCTTCTTCTTTAAATTTCTCAGTGTCATTAAAGTACGACTGAGAAACTCCAGAACTCTTTGCAGGCCTGGACACAAGGAACTGCAGATGGTGGTTTACAAAAACAGGCACAAAGCGCGTAGAGGAACTCAGCGGGTCATGCAGCATCTCTGGAGAACGTGGATAGGTGATGCTTCGGGTCGGGACCCTTCTTCAGGCCGGTGATGTAACTCAGCGGGCCAGGCAGCATCTCTCGGGTTAGAATAACACAATGGGCTAGCCAGCATCTCAGGAGATTGAGGAAGGATCCCAAGCTGACATGTCACCTATCCATGTTCTCCAGAGCTGCTGCCTGACCCGTTGAGTTACTCCAGCGCTTAATATCTTTCTCTGTGGGCCTATGTCAGAAATGTTTGTTTCTTATTGCTACTCCATGTCCACATCTTTCTCCACTATACAATACAACAATATACAAGTGTTTAATTCAAATAAGGCTCCAAGTTGCAATATGGAATTCAAAATATAACACAAATTAATAATACAGCGATACACCTCTGACTCACTAATTATACCCCTCCCGTTTTTTAAAGCACCATGGACTGCCAGAAACATACGATGAGTGCTTGTTGGCACTGGGCTGGTACTCGGTGGAGTTTAGACAAATGAAGGGGAACTCATTGAAATGTACCAAATAGTGATAGGTTTGGATAGCATGGATGTGGAGAGGATGTTCCCACTAGTGGGAGAGTCTTGGACTAGAGGTCACAGCCTCAGAATTAAATTACTTTCTTTTAGGAAGGAGATGAGGAGATATTTCTTTAGTCAGATGGTGGCAAATTCTGTGGAATTTGTTGCCACAGAAGGCTGTGGAGGCACTGTGGATATATTTAAGACAGAGATAGATGGATTCTGTGGCAATGAATTGTGCTGTGCACATGAATACCAAAATGTCTCTACTCCTTGCAAGTTCCAGAGAAAATATTCTGATATGTCGTTCTCAGTTCCAAATCCTTCCCATATTTCCTTGTGTTGCACAATAAATGTTATTTGCCATGGTTTTGTCCACCTATTTTGCGTCGGACCTTTTTAATGTTTCTTCTCCCATTCAAACAACACAAATAGAATTATGTTGGAGTATAATTTGTGCTTGTTTCCAAGTAGTACAGGCAAAGGCCCCTTGTCTCTGTTCCTCCATTAGCTTAATTAGGAAACAGATGGCAGCATCACAAAGGCTTGCCAACAAGAACTATTTTGGGATCTTAGAAATAGGAAAGGAGTCTACAAAATCTGGTTGGTAAGTCATACCGTGCAGGTTTGCGTTTTCTTAACCCAGGATAGTTTTACATGAGTGACTAACACATCACACCTTGCAGTGAGTGTGCTGCTTCAAAAAGCGTGGTGCTCCTGATAAACTAAAACAGAAAACTATTTTTTTTCCTTCTAGTTCATACATCATTTGGAGTAGAATTAGGCCGTCTGTGGCAATGAATTCCACAATCACCACCTTCTGACTAAAGAAATTCCTCCTCATCTCCCTTCTATTCATACAAAATGTTTTGGAGATTATCTGATGTGCAAATATTATCCACGTTGAAAGGAAAATGTATTGCTGTTGCAGAATCATAGTCCTGGAGCTGTACTGCGCGGAACAGGCCCTTCAGCCCAATTGATCCATGTCAACTGAGTTACCGAACCGAGCTAGTCCCACCTGCCTGCGCCTGGCATATATCCCTTTAAACATTTCCCATCCGTGTATTTGACAAATGACTTTTAAATATCGGACTTGTACCCATCTCTACCACTTCCCCTGGCAGTTGTTTTACTGTAGTTTAGTTCAGGTTATTATTCTCACTTGTACTGAGGTACAGTGAAAAGCTTTTGTTTGCGTGCTATCCAGTCAGAGAAAAGACTGTACATGATTACAGTCAAGCCATCCAGAGTGCACAGCTAAAGGAAAAAGGGCACCACATTTAATGCAAGATAAAGTCCGATAAGTTCAGGTGTCAGAGGTTATGGGGAGAAGGCAGAAGAATGAGATTAGGAGTGAGAGATAGATCAGACATGAATGAATGGTGTGGACTTGATGGGGCGAATGGCCTAATTCTACTCCCATCACTTATGAGCTGATGACCTTATGAATGGGATTAGGAGGAAGAGATAGATCAGCCATGATTGAATGGCAGAGTATACATAATGGGCTGAATGGCCTAATTCTACTATCCCTTATGACCTGATGATCTTTTCAAGTCCGATTAAAAGTTCTAAGGACTCCAATGAGGAAGATGGGAGATCATGAGTGCATCCTAGCTGGTGAGTCTGGAACATTCAGTTGCCTATTAACAGCCGGGAAGAAACTGTCCCTGAATCTGATGATGTGCGTTTTCACCTTTCTATACCTCTTCCCTGATGGGAGAGGGGAGAAGAGGGATTGACCAAGGTGAGACTGGTCTTTGATTATGCTGGTGGCCTTGTCGAGTCAGCGTGAAGTGTCGATTGAGTCGATGGAGGGGAGGTTGGATTTGTGTGATGGACTGGACTATGTTCACAGTTTTCCGTAATTTCTTGCAATCTTGGATGGAGCTGTTCCATCCAATATTGTTTCATGTGTGCGCCAACGTCTGATGAGAAAATTGGTCCCTGGTGATTAAAATAACTCGTTCAAAAAGATCACAACATATTAAATGCTAAGTCAAAAGATTGATTATGTGACAGAAAGCTTATCCATTCAAAGCAATCACCCCATCAAAAATATTTATATCTTTGTAATAGTTTTCAGTAAGAAACAATTAATGATTATGGGGTGAAGGCAGGAGAATGAGGTTGAGAGGGGGATATAGATTAACCATGATTGAATGGCGGAGTAGATGCGATGGGCCAAATGGCCTAGTTCTGCTGCTGTGTCTTATGGAGTGCAGGCTCTTTCATCCAGTAAAACAAATCTGAATGTTCTCGCTTCTGTGTTAAATCATCTCTTTGTTAAGGGCCTGTCGCACTTACGCAACTTTTCAGTGGACTGTCTGTAACCTTCAAGCTTGGGGGCACTCGCCTGAAAAACTGCGAGCTGGAACGACTCTCAGCGCGGAACACACACACACATGCACACACGCACGCACGCACGCACACACACGCGCACGCACACACACTCACGCACGCACGGGAAGCGCTGTCTGAAATTCACACGTTGCAAAGCCAAGGTGATACACGCAATGAACAGGAAGGTTAAAGACGGCTAGCACAGTCATTTAAAAGAGGGGGGGGTGGGCGACGGGTGAAGGGGGAGAAGGGGGAGAAGGGGGAAAAGGGGGAAGAAGGGGGGAAAAGGCGGGAGAAGGGGGGAGAAGGTGGGGGGGGGGGGAGAAGGAGTGGCGATACATTTTAAGAAGCCAGACAACTTTTAATAAGCCAGAGATACGCGGCTGTGGTTTAGCAGCCATTTTTTATTACCGGTCGGTTTTCCTTGGATCTGAAAATTCGTGCTTACCTTGAGCCAATTCACATGCCAGGTCAGCAAAAGAGATTTCCTACAGCTACCTCGACCTCCTACAACAACATGGCGACCCCACCACTACAGCACTACGAGTTCAAAGTTCTTCGAATTTCTCCATGGCGACCAATTTATGCTCGCGGAAAATATTTCAACATGTTGCAAAATTTTGCGTGACCATTCTGAGGCCGCAAATAGTTACCACATTGCGGGAACTCCTCTCTACCATGAAGGAGATTCCCCAGAGACCACCTACGAACATGTGGCGAACATGTGGCGACCATGTGGCGAGCTTTTGGCTAGCGCAGTCTCCTGAACTCGCAAATAAGGTCGCCTAAGTAGGACAGGCCCTTTACTCCAAAATGGCGATGGGTATATGGAACAAGCTGCCAGAGGAGGTGATTAGGAAGGATATGGGCCAAACAGCGATAAGTGGGACGAGCTTTGATAGGCCATGTTGGTCGACGTGGATGAGTTGCATTGAGGGGCCTATTCCTGTGCTGTATAACTCTATGACGCTAGGACTAGAGGGAGAAGTTGAGTAGGCTGGGTCTCTATTCCATGGAGTGCAGGAGGATAAGGGGTGATCTTATAAAGGTGTACAAAATCCTGAGTGGAATAGATCGGCTAGATGCCTGAGTCTCTTGCCCAGAGTAGGGGAATCGAGGACCAGAGGACATAGGCTCTAGGTGAAGGGGAAAAGATTTAATAGCAATCTGAGGGGTAACCTTTTCACACAAAGGGTGGTGGATGTATGGAACAAGCTGCCGGAGGAAATAGTTGAGGCTGAGACTATCGCAACATTTAAGAAACAGTTAGACAGGTGCCTGGATAGGACAGGTTTTGAGGGATAGGGACCAAGGAGGGACTAGTGCAGCTGGGACATGTTGGCCGGTGTGGGCAAGTTGGGCCGAAGGGTCTGTTTCCACACTGCAACACTATGACTCTGTGACTCCGTCTCCCTACTGAAGCAGCTTCTTGGCATCTGGTCTCCTGCTGTGTGCGGGTTTGTAATAAATGCCACCTCTCCTCTCCAGAAGGCCAGCCACTTGCTGGAGTCTGCTCATCCATGCGGGAATTATTTGTTTTCTACTTGTCATCTCTCTTTCATTACCAGAGTGCCATGGGATTATCACCCGTGGGAAGGATGTAATCTCACACTAGGATACAAGACGTGCGACTGGAATCGGGGAGTTTTATATTGTTTTAACTTGCAATAATATTGGACATTTGCCCCGTGGCTGTTTTATTTGCAGAAGCAATTGTCCTTTCCAAAAACCACCAGAAACAGAAGAAATAAATATTTTGCACTATCCATCACGTTCGGGGTCATTTTAATATATAGAAACTTTATTTGTAAATTTGAAAATTGCTTTACCTTTGCAATGTGTGCATTTCTGCTTCCAAGTCTTTTGGACTGAGCAAATAATAAGCTGGAGGGCTGTGAATCAGTGATCAGGCAAGGCATAGATTTCTGTGGACTTTTTCCAGATATGTGCTACTTGAATCTTAAGTGCCAGTTCCAAAGGATTGCCGGCAAGTGGCAAAAAAAAAAATCCAGAACCTGACTTTGGTTTCATTTTAATCAAGATGTGGAAATATTGATCCATACATCTTCTTTTCAAAGGTACAGGTGACGTTTTGGGTCGAGGAAGGAAGGCACTGAGGGAAGGTCTTGACTCGAAACGTCACCTATTCCTTTTCTCCAGAGATGCTGCCTGACCCGCTGAGTTACTCCAGCTTTTTGTGTCTATCTTCGGATTAAACCAGCGTCTGCAGTTCCGTCCGACCCATCTTCTTTTGAACTTTGCTCCGACTGCAGCCAGCATGGCAGACTGCAGGGCTTGTTATTAGAAATATATATAATAGACCATTTGTTATGGTATGATACGATAGAACCTTATTTATCCCAGGAGGGAAATTGATCTGCCAATAGTCATAAAAAAACACAAAATACATGAAATATGAAATTAAAGTGACGAGTGGAAAGGCTTGGAGGATGTGCAACGATCGGGGGGGGGGGGGGGGGGGGAGGTGGGGGGGGGGTGCTCTAGCCCACCACAGAAGGGGGTGGAATTGTAAAGTTTGATATTCACAGGGAAGAAGGATTTCCTGCGGCCCTCTGTCCTGCATCAGGGTATCATTTAACCCTCACCTGAAGCTCTTGCTGAAGATGACATTATGGTGGCCGCCATCCTTGAAAATATCAGTTTCTGTACACGTGGTTCCTCAAACATGGGAGGATGGTGTCTTTGGAGGTCCCTGGGAAGATTCCCGGATAAAGCCCACCTCTCCCTACTCCTTCAGCCCTTGGCAAAGAACATCTCCCATCAGAATCTCTCTTCTTTTGAAATTGGGTCGATTCTATTTGCTATTACTAAATTAAGCAAAAAAACCTATAAAGAAAACCCTCTAATAGACAGTGGGATACACATTTGGCAACAAATAAAGAAAACATTAAAATTGGATTATTTACCACTATCTCTTCCTATTGTAAACAATGCTGCATTTAAACCCTCATCGATGGATAAAGGTTTTTTACAATGGAAAGATTATGGAATTACAAAGATGGGAGATCTCTATAGGAAAAATTCATTTCAGGAATTACAGCAAATTTATGGGCTTCAATCAAAGGATTACTTTAGATATCTACAAATCAGAGCCTATGCTAAATCAAATACACAGGACTATAGAATTAGAAAGATAGAAATGTTTGATGATTGTTTGAATAAACATCCAAACACAGAAAAATTGATACACTATATTTATAATATCCTATTAGATAACGATGCACCTCTGACAGAAATATATAGGCTATCATGGGAAAATGAACTAGGCCAACCAATAAGGCAAGATATATGGGATGAAAGCTTACAACATATACATCAATGTTCGTTAAATGCTAGACATTCTTTAATACAATTTAAAGTATTACACAGATTGCATTATTCTAAAACTAAATTGAATAGAATTTTTCCAAGTGTTTCCCCTATTTGTGATAAATGTCAACATTTAGAGGCTAACCTAATGCACACATTCGTAAGTTGTATAAAAATTAATAATTTTTGGATGGAAATTTTTAAGATAATCTCGGATGTCGTCAATAAATGGTCGGCATGGACTGGAAGGGCCGAGAAGGCCCGTTTCCGTGCTGTAATTGTTATATGGTTATATGGTTAATACCAAATTGGTCCCTGATTCAAAATTAATAATACTAGGAATAATAGAACAAAATCAATTCATTACTTCGAATCAAAGAACCTTATTGATTATAGTATAATAATTGGGAAAAAATTAATCTTAAAATTTTGGAAAGGTCCTATAAACCCCACAATTAAAATGTGGATTACGGAAATGTCGGAGACTCTATATTTGGAAAGATTAAGATTTGTCTTAATGGACAAACAATAACTATTTAAAATGATATGGTCTCCATTCATTGAATATTTGAAGGGGCAAACTCGTTCGGCACGAGAACTCGACTGAAACCTGAATCAAAGAATAGATGGAGAATTACATTTCATAAAACGCGGACATATCTGCAACATAATCTACTGAACACTCCATTCTTTCTCAACTTTTCCTCCTTTTTTTTGTTTACTCTTTCTCTATTAATTTCTATCTTTATAAAAATTGGAAAAAATATATAGAAGTACAATTACTATGCAATTGTGAATATAAATAATATTGATTATGTATGTCTACAATGAACAAATTGCTTTTTATTATGTAGTTACTTCTAATTAAAAAAAATTAACAAAAAAAAAAAAAAATCTCTCTTCCTGCTCCCAGACACAGTCATGTCGACTTTGTTGGCATCCTATGTGTGGTGACTCTGTGTGCCATTGTAGCAATAACATTATTCAATCATTCATCCATTCACATACATCGTGGAAACAGGCCCTTCGGCCCAGCTTGCTCACATGTCCCGACATGTCCCATCTACACTCGTCCTACACTTGCCTGCATTTGGCCCACATCCCTCTCAACCTGTCCTTTCCATATACCTGCCTAAACATTTCTTAAACATGCTGGTAACTTTGCCAGACCACAGCTAGACGTTCCTTCTTCTTGGGAGCAAAGATGAACCTCAAATTCACCAAAATTCTCAGCCACGGATATTTGAACTCAGTAATATGTGTGTGTGTGTGTGTGTGTGTGTGTGTGTGTGTGTGTGTGTGTGTGTGTGTGTGTGTGTGTGTGTGTGTGTGTGTGTGTGTGTGTGTGTGTGTGTGTGTGTGTGTGTGTGTGTGTGTGTGTGTGTGTGTGTGTGTGCCACACACATTGTGAGCGCTGTGTTGGCATAGACAAGTTTGTCAGGCAAACACAAAGCCAGCTTTATACAATTAACAATCTACCAGCTACACTATTCTGTATCTGTACACTGGGGACGGCTTGATTTATAATCATGTAGACACAATAGACACAATATATTCTGAAGTAACTCAGCGAGTCAGCCAGCATCTTGGGAGAAAAGGTATAGGTGACGTTTCGGGTCGAGACCCTTCTTCCGACCTTCTTCAGACATCCGAAGAAAAGCCTCGTCCCCTAATCCCTTTCCTCCTGAGATGCTGCCTGACCCGCTGAGTTACTCCAGCATTTTGTGTCTGTCTTCAGAGTAAACCAACATCTGGAGTTCCTTCCTATGCTAAAGTAGACCAAACCTCGCCAATGGTGTAGGCGTTGATGTCAAAGCAATTAAAGTGCCCCAAAGCTTGGAAAAGACATGGCTTTTGGTTGCCCCTTTGCAGGAAGGCTGTGGAGGCTGTGGAGGCTTTGGAGAGAGTGCAGGAGGAGTTTACCAGAATACTTCTTGGAATAGAGGATAATAGCTATAAAGAGAAAATGGACAAACTCTGATTATTTTACATTGAACGTTGGTCGGTGAGGGGAGAACTAGTACATATATAAGATTAGGAAAGACATAGAAAGGACTTTTTCCCCAAGATGGAAGGTCTAATATTAGAGGGCATAGGTTTAAGGTGAGGGGCGGTAAGGTTTAAACGATATGTGAAGTGTAAGTTTTTTATAGTGAGAGTGGTGGGCACCTGGAATGTGTTGCCAGGTGGTGGAGACAGATATGATGGGAGCGTTTAGGAGATTTTTAGATAGGATATGCATGGAATGGAGAGATATAGATCATGTCAGGCAGAGGAGATCAGTTTAACTTGGCATCATGTTCGGCATGGACATTGTGTGCTGAAGGGCCTGCTTCAGTGCTGTGCTAAATGGTGTTCCATGTTCTGACCTCCCTTGTGCAGTGGCAGGTTGGCAAACAAACAGGTCAGAGAGCCGCCTGGGGAGAGCTGACCATGCGTTTGGACGGTCAATGGGATCGAAGGGATTTACAATTAATTTGGGATTGATTTGGCTGGCACAGTGGCAAGGCAAGGCAAGGCAAGGCAAGGCAAGGCAAATTTATTTATATAGCACCATTCGTACAAGCTGCAATTCATAGTGCTTTACAAAAGAAACAAAAGAATAACACAGTTTAAAAATATTGCAGAACCACAATACAACACAGGACAACAAAATAGCCAATAATCAAAAATTACATAATAAGCAATAAGACAATTGCATGTATAGTAAAACAAAATCACTAAAACATTAAAACGATTTTAAAAGCACATAAAAGGGTTAAGATTAGAAGGTTAAGATTACCTGCATGTTGGGTTATGGAAAAGCTACAGTAAACAACAGTGTTTTTAGGCCTGATTTAAATGAGGTTACAGTCTGTGCACACCTCGGGTGTTCAGGGAGCTTGTTCCACAGGTGTGGAGCATAAAAACTGAACGCTGCGGTAGAGTTGCTGCCTTACAGCGCCATAGACTCAGGAACGATCCCGACTATAAAGTCCATAGGTTCCTGAAGTGTTATTGGAGGAGGACCTGGAGAAGTCGGGAGCTGGGACTGGGTCAGCAGGAGGGTGAACCGGGGGTAATGCTGGTCCCTGACAGCGCCAGAGACCCAGGTTCGATCCTGACTACGGGTGCTGTCTGTACGGAGTTTGTACGTTCTCCCCGTGACTGTGTGGGCTTTTCCCCGGGTGCTCCGGTTTCCTCCAACACTCCAAAGACATGCACGTTTGTAGGTTAACTGGCTTCTGTAAACTGTGCACATGGATCATAGATCGGTTCGAACCAATTTCAGAGCCGTGTGCTTGTTTGTAGTTATCTTTACCATAGCAATTGTTTAGACTGGATTCTGGCATCATGAGTTGCCCTCCGTTAGAAACATAGAAAATAGGTGCAGGAGCAGGCCATTCGGCCCTTCGAGCCAGCACCACCATTCAATATGATCATGGCTGATCTTTCAAAATCAGTACCCTGTTCCTGCTTTCTCCCCATATCACTTGATTCCGATAGGCCTGAGAGCTATATCTAACTCTCTTTTGAATCCATCCAGTGAATTAGCCTCCGCTGCCATCGGAGGCAGAGAATTCCACAGATTCACAACACTCTGGGTGAAAACGTTTTTCCTTGTCTCCGTTCTAAATGGCTTATCCCTTATTCTTAAACTGTGGCCCCTGGTTCTGGACTCCCACAACATCAGGAACATGTTTCCTGCCTCTAGTGTGTCCAATCCCTTAACAATCTAATATGCTTGAACAAGATATCCTCTCATCCTTAAATGAGACAAGCCCAGCCGCTCCATTCTATCAACATATGACAGTCCCGCAATCCTGGTAATTAACCTCGTGAACCTACGCTGCACTCCCTCAACAGCAAGAATGTCCTTCCTCAGTGTGGGAATTTGGATGTTTGGATTGCTGGGTTTAAGGTCACAATGTATTGGGGGGAGTTTGTGGGGGGGTGCAGCTGATGTGCGAGTCCAATTGTGGGAATTAACTGGGGTCGCTCAGAATCACCGCTGCTCCTCCGCCCCAGGATTGAAGCATTCAACAGATGGATCCGTACATTTTTACTTCTTTTAATCCTTGCTGGTGTGGAAATTAAAAGCCAATTTCAAAGGGAAAGCAGCGACTTGTTGTTGCAACCTTCTCACCAAAGCTGCCCAGCTGAGAGAGATTGGTCTACCATCTGAAGAAAGGTGTCGACCCGAAGCGTCGCCCATTCCTTCTCTCCAGAGTTGCTGCCTGTCCTGCTGAGTTTCTCCAGCTTCTTGTGTCTGTCTTCGGTCCACCGTCCCTGGGGCCTGAGTGATACCGCCTCCAAGCTCTTTGAACTCTGGTGTGGAAACACTCATGTCGCCGCATACGAGGACCGAACAGCACTCAGGAAGGGAGAGAAGCCTTCGCCACCTGTCTGCTCGTGTTTGGGTCGAGCGCCGACACTCCTGTCAGTGAGCGCTCACTGTCTTCTACCTGTGAAACAAGTCGTGCCCTTTCCTGCATTTCAAACGTCTCCCGGCAGCTGGGAGACGTGACAGGCATCTCGCTGAAACAGACCAGGGTCTGTATCCCTCTCCTCACAGACCTGAAACGGTGCACGGAGGCGCAGTGGTTGAGTGGCTGCCCCACAGCGCCAGAGACCCAGGTTTGATCCTGAGTACGGCCGCTGTCTGTACGGAGTTTGTACGTCCTCTCCGTAAACCCGTGTGGGTTTTCTCCGAAAGCTCCGATTTCCTCCCACTCTCCAAAGACGTGCGGGCTTGTAGGTTAATTGGTTTGATAAAAAATTGTAAATTGTAGCCAGTGTGTGTAGGATAGTGCTAGAGTACGGGGTGATCGCTGGTCGGCACGTACCTGGTGGGCCGAAGGGCCTGTCTCCCCGCTGTATCTCCAAACTAAACCAAACTAAATTTCACTTCCCCCTCTGAGCAGGAAGCAATGCAGTACACATTTTATTTATAGTAGCATTCCCACCCAACACACAGACCTATTGACAGAAAGCCAGAGGTCGACGACAAGAGATCACCATCAGGAAAGATCATGGACAGGGTTAAGATCACAATCGTATTAATAAGTGCTAGGAGTCGAATTAGGCCATTCGGCCCATCAAGTCTACTCCGCCATTCAATCATGGCCGATTGATCCCTCCCTCCTAATCCTGTTCTCCTGCCTTCTCCCCATACCTTCTGACACCCGTACTAATCAAGAATCTATCTATGGTATACAAAAGTGCTGGAGAAACTCAGCAGGTGAGACAGCATCTGTGGAGCGAAGGAAATAGGCAACGTTTTTCGGGCCGAAACCCTTCTTCAGACGTTGCCTATTTCCTTCGCTCCATAGATGCTGCCTCACCCGCTGAGTTTCTCCAGCACATTTGTCTACCTTCGATTTTCCAGCATCTGCAGTTCCTTCTTGAACAATAATCTATCTATCTCTGCCTTATTCTACCAGATCATCTACTAGTCTATGTCCTACCCCAGCTATATGTTGGCAACCTCTCCTCTTCCCTCTCGGTACAGATGCAGGGTATTGACCAGAATATCGACATACACCCTTTGCCTCCACAGATGCTGCTTGGCCTGCTGTGTTCTTCCAGCAATCTGTTTTTTGGTACCAGATTCCAACATCTGCAGTTCCCATTTAGTTTGTTTTTGATTAGTTTAGTTTAGTTTAGTTTAGTTTAGATATGCAGTGCGACAACAGGCCCTTCGGTCCAACGGGTCCACGCTGACCAGCGCCAACCCAACACTAGTTCTATCCTACACACTAGGAATGTGATCATTTGTGATCTCTAAAACTAAAACTAAATACTGCTTCAAAACATATAGTGCTGGAGGAACTCAACGGGTGGAGCAGCATCTAGGCAGTGAATGGGCATGATGTTTCGGGTCGGATACTTCTTCTGGCGGACTGGAATAGGAGTGGGGGGGGGAGGGGGAAAGCTGGAAAAGAGAGGTGAGGTCGGGACATAACTTGGCAAATGAGAGGTGGATTTTGGTGAGGGAGGGATTGGGGCTGATTGTCAGATGGGTGAAGATAAAGATAAAAGTTGGAGGCGGGAAGGAAACAAAATGGTGTCCGATAAGAACAGGAGGAGAAATGTGAAGGTCGGAGGGAGGGAGGGTGTTTGTACGTTCTCCACGTCACCACGCGGGTTTTCTCCGTGAACTTCGGTTTCCTCCAAAGACGTACAAATTTGTAGATTAATTGGCTTGGTATAAATATAAAATTGTCCCTAATGTGTGTGGGGTAACATTAATGTGCAGGGATCGCTGGTCGGCGTGGATGCAATGGTCCGAAGGGCCTGTTTCCACGCTGTATAGAAACATAGAAACATAGAAAAATAGGTGCAGGAGTAGGCTAATCAACCCTTCGAGCCAGCACCGCCATTCAATATGATCATGGGTGGTCATCTAAAATCAGTATCCCGTTCCTGCTTTTTCCCCCATATCCCATGATTCCTTTAGCCCTGAGAGCTAAATCTAACTCTAAACTAAACGAAACATATGTAGGTCACAGCCACTGTTCCATGGCAATAGATATTAAAATGAACTGTAAAGCCTGCTTTGAAGCAGCAAAACTTTGTAAAATTCAACATCACAGAGTCGTAGGAAATCATTTGTGGAAATGAGAGGGGATACAAACGAATGTGCAAGTTGTCAAATGCATTGCCGTTCTCTGAGTTGGAAAGAGCTGCGAGCATTTCAAATGCAACCAGAGACACAGCGGGGGAACTGATAAAACAGATGCAAATGTACACAAGGATAGATCACACAGTCCTTGAGCTGAAAGAGGATCCAAGATAGATTTCTTGCACTGTATTAATTAAGATGATCTGTCTTTCACCTATAGATTTAACTTCTCCGCATCGTTACCAAGATGAGGACGCAGACACAGCTCCAAGCCAACCCGTGTCACGTCAGATGTGGATTTCAAGGTGGGACTTGACTTGACATTTTTCAGGCTAATGGTTTTATTGACTGCCAAGGTACCTCGTCGAACTTTCATCTGAAATGCGATAACCAGGACTTTCGAGGTCAAAAAACAATCAATGCAATGCTCTAAACAACAACTGGAATTAACATGCTGCAGAGCCTCCGATTACAATGTTCTTGCATCCCCTTGATGCATGTTTAGGCGAAGTAGGGTCTCGAACCGAGACCTCACCCATTCCTTCTCTCCGGAGATGTTGCCTGTCCCTCCAGCTGAGTTACTCCAGCTGTTTGCGTCTACCTCAAATGATAACCTTATCGGTCTTGATCCATCACAGATCATTTTAAAAGTAACCATGCAGGTACAGCAGGCAGTGAAGAAAGCAACTGGCATGTTGGCCTTCATAACAAGAGGAGTTGAGTGTAGGAGCAAAGAGGTCCTTCTGCAGTTGTATAGGGCCCTTGTGGGACCACACCTGGAGTATTGTGTGCAGTTTTGGTCGCCTAAATTGAGGAAGGACATTATTGCTATTGAGGGAGTGCAGCGTAGGTTTACAAGGTTAATTCCCGGAATGGCGGGACTGTCATCTGCTGAGAGAATGGAGCGGCTGGGCTTGTATACTCTGGAATTTAGAAGGATGAGAGCGGATCTTATTGAAACATATAAGATTATTAAGGGTTTGGACACGCTAGAGGCAGGAAACATGTTCCCGATGTTGGGGGTCCAGAACCAGAGGCCACAGTTTAAGAATAAGGGGTAAGACATTTAGAACGGAGATGAGGAGACAATTTTTCACACAGAGAGTTGTGAGCTTGTGGAATTCTCAGAGGGCAGTGGAGGCCGGTTCTCTGGACACTTTCAAGGGAGATCCAGATAGGGCTCTTAAAGAAAACGGAGTCAGGGGGTATGGGAAGAAGGCAGGAATGGGGTACTGATTGGGGATGATCAGCCATGATCACATTGAATGGCGGTGCTGGCTTGAAGGGCCGAAGGGCCTACTCCTGCACATATTGTCTATTGTCTATTGTCTTGATAGCTGTCAATAATGTTGCCCTCACCACTTTCCTCCAATGCATCTGGACATGACCATCAAGCAGATTCTCAGTGGCCTCATGCACTTAGTTGTACAGCACGGAAATAGGCCCTTCGGCCCACGGGCTCCACGCCCCTCCATCCACAACCATCCATCACCCGTTCACACTAGTTCCACGCTATCCCACTTTCATGTCCACTCCCTACGTACCCATGGCAATGCACAGAGGCTGATTAACCCTACAAACCCGATGATGAACACAAAGTGCTGGAGTTACTTAACGGGTCAGGCAGCATCTGTGGAGAAAAAGAATGGGTGATGTATCAACTCGGGACCCTTCTTTAGACGGCCCCGACCATCACCCGTCCTTTTTCTCCATAGATGCTGCCTGACCCGTTGAGTCACTCCAGCACTTTGTGTCCACCTTCAATGTAAACCAGCATCTGCAGTTTCTTTCGACATACCCTGCAAACCCGCACATCTTTGGGACATGGGAGGAAACTGGAGCACCCGGAGGATTTCCCATGTGATCACGGGGAGAACGTGCAAACTCCACATGGACAGCACCCAAGGTGATGCTCTCTGTAAACATCAGCTCATCCAAAACCTCTGCTATGATCTAACCTGCAATCTCCCATTCACCCCATTCTTAGTGGAAGGCACCCCCTCCTGGTTAATCAATATTTCAATATTTAATTTGACAATGGATTTATTCACAATCTCTGTGATCTGCTCAAGCCCTTTAAACCACCAAGATGTCTGTACTCTGCCAATTCTGGGCTCTTGAGAATCCCCTGATTTAATCCTTGCACCTTGCTTTCCATCAGCTAACAAAATTCTAAGGGACGGTACGGTGGGGCAGAGTAGTTGCCTCACAGCTCCAGAGACCCGGGTTCGATCCCGACCATGGGTGCTTTCTGTACGGAGTATGTACGTTCTCCCCGTGACCCGCGTGGATTTTTACCGAGTGCTCCAGTTTTCTCCCACACTCCAAAGACGTGCAGGTTTGTAGGATAATTGGCTTTCTATTAATGTAAAATCCTGAGAGTGTGTGTGGGATAGTGTTAGTGTGCGGGGATCGCTGGTTGGCACAGACTCGGTCGGCGGAAGGGCCTGTGTGGAAGTTTGTTTCTTAAAAAGCAGATGGCAACAAACGTTGAAGGTAGACCATGGCAATCTTTAATTGATTCGTCAGACGGGAGTGGCGATCTACAATGAGCACAAATGTTGCTCAGTGCTTCTCGTGTTCCCACTCACAGAACAAAAGCGAGTTAGCACAATTATACATTTTTCTTATCAATAAAACACTCCTACCTAGTCTGAATATGGCATGACTGAAAGATTCTGTAGCCTTTCAGAATATAAAGGAAGCAGGGTCCAAATCAAGCTCATCCAATGACAAGTTATTAATTATCTCCGGAGTGTCAGCTATTTTTTTTCAATCTTGGCTTCTTTATGGCCTTGAAGAAGCACATGTTATTACTGCAGGCTGCCATCTTAATGTCTTTATTCAAAAGACAACCTGACCTCCATATTGTGTTCCATATAATTTACACTGTCATTCAGACTTGGCACCGAGCCATTCTTTTGTTCTGCTAGACCATGCTTTTGTAGAAGAACGACTCAATTTTAGATTTGACTTTTAGCTCTTTCATTCCCTCCTTTTTATCAAACGTGATAACATTCACAGTCCTCGGTAGGTCCACACAATGGTCACAAGGATTAGAGCAATGATTAGCTGAATGATAGAGCTATAATGTATCACAGTACCCCAAAGTCCATCAAACCAAAGGTATGGCAACCCATTCTCACTCTCTTCATTGACAACCATCCTGATGAAACTTGTTTAGGTCAATGAATCAGGTGCCACTTCTCCAAACTATTCAATTGAACCCATCTTCTGTCTAGAAAACATGCTAAGTCTCCTCAGTAAAAAAAAAACGACTTTATATATAAAAAATCTTCAAAATACAGAAGAAGTGCCACCACAGGGAGGTGAAGTCTTAAATTATTAAACACAATATTAAATATAGATCACAGACTCACAAAGATAGGCTACAATGAAGAAGGCATTTGCTGTGTTACAACGGGAGCTAAAGGCAAATTCGACCACTGCACTCCTTGCAGACAAGAGGAACAATCTGAAACAAATGTGTCTTGCAAAAAAAATGTGGTCAGCTTTAGTGACAGTAATCAAATGTAGGAAGTGAGGAAAAAAGCAATGGACACTTATCTCAAGATGCCATCAAGGTAAAGTTTTTATCCTTTTTTCTCTTTGAATCCAGTACAAACCTTGGAGACAGAAAATGGATTCAGTTGTTCTTGTAAAATGTTATTTAGTTTGTCACGTGTACCGAGATACAGTGAAAAGCTGTTGTTGCGTTCAAAATGTAGGACATCAGGAAGAGGTTAACTGTCCATGGCAACTATAGAACATAGAACACCTCCGCTCGGTCTGCCTAAACCTACCTGATCCCCCGGTTGCTCAACACTTTAACACCCCCTCCCATTCCTACACTGACCTTTCTGTCCTGGGCCTCCTCCGTTGTCAGTGAGGCCCAGCGCATATTAGAGGAACAGCACCTCATATTTTGCTTCGGTAGTTTACACCCCAGCAGTATGAATATTGACTTCTCTAACCTCAAGTAGTCCTGGATTTACCTCTCTCTCCATCCCTTCCCCCTTCCCAGTTCTCCCACCCTACAGTCCTACTGTTTGCGACAACATTCTATCCCTCTCCCTCCCACTTCCCTGACATCAGTCTGAAGAAGGGTCTCAACCCGAAACGTCGCCCATTCCTTCTCACCAGAGATGCTGCCTGTCCCGCTGAGTTACTCCAGCATTTTGTGTCTACCTTCGATTTAAACCAGCATCTGCTTTTTGTCCTTACACATGGAGAGCTAGAGTCCGTTTCCCACAGTAGGTGTGTCCAAAACTAGTGGACATGGGTTTAAGGTGAGAAGGAGGAGATTTAAAGGGGATCGGAGAATACATTTTTCACACAAAGAGCAATCCAATACTCAAGAGTTAAGATTGCTGAATTGCCGTATGTATCCCAACAATGGTCCAATGAACTTGCCTCTTGCAGCAGTAATACAGGCCTGTTACATAATAAACATAATACGGAATCAAGGGATATGAGAAAAAAGCAGGAACATGGTACCGATTCTGGATGATCAGCCATGATCATATTGAATGGTGGTGCTGGTTTGAGCACCTAATTTCTATGTTTCTGTTTCTACAAAGATACCATGTAATAAATATAATTCCATAACACACAGTCTCTTGCCCAGAGTGGGGAAAATTGAGAACCAGAGGGCATAGATTTAAGGTGAAGAGCGGAAGATTTTATTGGAATCTGATGGGTAACTTTGTATTTGTACTTGACCAGCATATGCTGATCAGCATAGGCATGGTGGGCCGAAGGGCTGGTTTCTATGCTTATACATGCCTCTACATTGAAGGAACTCTATTAAACTCCTGTGGGAAGTAGATTTTTTCACATTCACCATCTTTGAATAAAATACTGGAGGCAATTCCACAGTTATAAATCTTTTTCCTCAAACACGGAAAATCTTAACAAAACAAATTATGTTTTTTTTCCTTGCGGCCTAAAAAACAACTGATGTCCAGCAAATAATTATCAGCTTGCCAGTCTCTCAGCGTACAAAGTCTGCCTAAAATTGTACAAATATAGCAAGATTTGTATTACTTTTGATATCAACAGAAGTCTGCGTTTGATTTGAATTTATTGCCTTACTTTTGAAAGTTGTCTTCAGGGTTTGTGGAATTGCATGCAAGTCTGGCCTGCACATAAAGGCTGCTCTCCACTCTGGTAATGTCAGGCCAGAGGGCTCCTTGCATCACACACTGATTAGAAAGAACCGATGCAGACTCTTTCTCGCCTCCACCTTATGCTGAGGCAAAAGACGAGTCGCACCCTGGCCACTCCCTCTCCTCCCCTCTCCAATCGGCCATAAGAAGTGTGAAAACGCACACCTCCAGATTCAGGGACGGTTTCTTCCCAGCTGTTATCAGGCAACTGAATCATCCTACCACAACCAGAGGGCAGTGCGGAACTACCATCTACCTCATTGGTTACCCTTAAGGCCCACATTTCTTTAATTCTAGGTGAGATGGTCAATTGCTTAATAGATCAATTGGTCTATGGCAGGGGTGGTGAACCTGCGGCCTTCTAGGCCATTAAGAGCGGCCTTTTGAATGAATCCAAATTTTGTAGAACTAATCTTTCTATTATTATTAATATATTTTTGTTCATCTTTTATTATTTTTATTTTAATCTTGAAATGAACATATTTAAAATACCAAAGAGTAAAAGAAGATTCAACGAAATAATCCTCCCCGACTGACGGCCACAATTAAAACATTAGTAAGTCATGAGGGCTATTTTAACAAAATAATGTACATTTTGAAGTATATCTAATTGAAGTTTCTTGGATGCGGCCTTATTAGATTTCAGCTAACTTAATGCGGCCTTCCACCATGAAAAGGTTCCCTACCCCTGGTCTATGGCATGCAATGTGCCAAGCTTGGCAACAAGTAGGCTTTCAAGAAAGAGGCAGAATGGGAGAGAAGTGGATGGGTTTGACAGAATCCACTTTGGGAGATGATTCATAAGGCATCGGAGCAGAATTAGGCCATTCGGCCCATCCAGTCTGCTCTACCTTTCCATCTGGTCTATTTTTCCCTCTCAACCATATTCTTCTGCCTACACCCCATGACTTTGCTCCCTCCCTGGAAATACTTTGATTTATTGGGAGAATCCCATCATGTATCCATTTAAGTCAAATTGTGCTTGAATTTGCCTGAAAAGCACGGGGCTCCCTGACTTAGGTTACCATTAAAGTGCCCTATGATTGCACCAAAATGACAAAAAATGCACTTGATGGCATGACGTCCCTGCCTCCATTATGTGATGTATCTCAATTGACCGGCACTTCACATTGAAAACATTAAGCCTGAACTCAGGGCTGGTGGAGCAGGGATTCGAATCTAAACATCACCCGTTCCTTCTCTCCGGAGACGCTGCCTGGCCCGCTGAGTTACTCCAGCATTTTGTATCTATCGACTGGCTAATAACCTCCTTTGTTTATAACAGGGTTTCCACAGGATGGGAAGAGTTAAAATCAGTCTTTGTGATAATGACTTTATAATTGACCTATTCAGAACTGTGGCAGTTGAATCATTGCCTGTGAAACAGCTTACCAGTTCAGAGATCAGAGAAATTTGTGAATAAAGGGAAGCTGTTTGACCATTGAGGCTAATTGACCTGGAGAAGTATCTACCGTGATCCTATTCCATGGCTCTTTATCGCCACGGGTACATTGCAAAGCTATAATTAAACCCTACACTACTAATGGTATTATTAGCCATGCAAAAAATTATAAATAGAATGGTTCAAATCTTCCTGTTAAATTTCCAGTAAAGCAAATTGCACACAATAATATCTGTGGGTGAATCATGCTGCAAGTTTCAGATGGCAGCACTACCACAGTACGATGTGCAAACTTGGAACTTGGCTTTCAGAATTTGTAGCTCAGTCAGAACCTACTCATGTGCAGCATTTAATTGTCAGTTTCACAGTTAAGATGCAGTGACTGGCATAATTCCTGACCTGCAGTGTGTCGTCGAACTCAACTTGCCAAAGTGGGCAAGAATTCTTACCCTAAGATAGACACAAAATGCTGGAGTAACTCAGCGGGACAGACAGCATCTCTGGAGAGGAAGAATGGGCGACGTTTCGGGCCGAGACCCCTTCCTCTGAGTGTGTATCAGGGTCTCGACCCGAAATGTCACCCATCCCTTCTTTCCATTCATAGACACACACACAATCACACACACACACATACGCACACATGTACACATGCACACACGTACACACACACACACGTGCACACGGATGCACACACATAATCACACACACACACACACGTACACATACACGTACACACATAATCACACGTGCACATACATACACACACACATACATACACACATGCACACATATATATGCACACACATAATCACATACACACACACGCATAATCACACACACATAATCACACACATAATCGCACACGCACGTACATACACATGCGTTCATGCACACATAAACGTACATGCACACGCACACACACACACAATCACATACACACACACGCACATAATCAATCACACACATACACGCACACACACACACACGTAAATGCACATACACACACAAAATTACATACACGTACATACACACACACACACACACACACACACACACACACACACACACACACACACACACACACACACACACACACACGCACAACCACACTCATACACACATGCACATGTACACCATGCACTGATAGACACACTACAATTACTATGTTGCCGGCCCTGATTTTTTCTGGCCTTTTCCAACCTTCAGATCCCTCCCCTCTACTTTCAGCCTGAAGAAGGGTTCGGATATGAAACGTCACCCCTTGAGAGTTGCTGCCTGACCCCCTGAGTTACTCCAGACCTTTGTGTCTATCTTCACCATAAAACACCCTCTGCAGTTCCTTTCTACATAGTAACTGCCCTCAAACAATCACTCAGACAACATTGCAACATGCCTCCAGGACAACGAAACTGTTGCACAAGTTGTCAATGCAAGGAAATTTACAGACAAAGGTTTCATGTTTATGACGAGAGAGGAAAGAATTAAAGGGGACTGAGAAGCACTATTTGACACTGTGGGTATATGGAATGACTTGCCAGAGAAAATAGTAGCGGCAGGTACAATTAAAATGTTTAAAAGATATTCGGACAGCTCATGGATAGGAAAGGTTCAGAGCAATGTGGGCTAAATTCAGGCAAATTAGGACTAGCTCAGGAAGGCCCCATGGTTGGCATGGACCAATTGGGCTGAAGGCCCTGTTTCAGAGCCATGTGTAAAGAAGGGTCAAGACCCAAAATGTCGCCTGTCCATTCCCTCCACAGACGCTGACTGACACGCTGAGTTCCTCCAGCACTTTGTGTTTTGCTCAAGGTGCCAGCACCTGGAATTCCTGAGTCTCTTCTAAATCTATGACTCGAATATTAATGTGGCATGCACTTTTAAAAACTAATTTGAGAACTTGTAACAGCTCAGCCATGTAATGTTCATGTTTAAGGTGCTGGTCAGGCCGCATTTGGAGTGTTGCGAGCAATATTAGGCCCCTTATCTGAGGAAGGATGTGCTGGCTCTGGTGAGGCTCCAGAGGAGGTTTATGAGAATGATCCCAGGAATGAGTGGGATAAATTATGATGAGCGTTTGATGGCGCTGGACCTGTACCCGCTGGAGTTTAGAAGGATGAGCAGGACCTCATTGAAATAATGAAAGTCCTGGATGTGAAGATGACATTTCCACTAGTAGGAGAGTCTCGGACCAGAGGTCATAGCCTCATGAATTAAAGGATGTTCCTTTAAGAAGTAGATGAGGAGGAATTTCTTTAGTGAGAGGTGGTTAATCTGTGGAATTCATTGCCGGCAGAAGGCTGTGGAGGCCAGGTCAGTGAATATTTTTAAAGCAGGGATAGGCATATTAGTACAGGTGTCAGGGGTTATGGGGAGAAGGGAGGAGAAAGGGGTTATGAGGGAGAGATGGATCAGCCATGATTGAATGGCAGAGTAGACTTGATGGGCCAAATGGCCTAATTGAATTTATGAACTAATGAACTAAGTAACCATGGCTATGAGAACCATCTCACTATGTGCTTAAGCCAGTGATATCAGTATCGAGGAGATGTAGCAATGGGAAACCTCATATTTAAAGGACAAGGACAAGGACAAAGGACAAAGGACATTTATTGTCACATACACCAATTGGTGTAGTGAAATTTGACTTGCCAATGCAGTAAATATGAATAAAGATAGATGATAGTTATAGTCAAGCTATAGTTAGCTTTCATACTCTGCATTAAATGACTCAAAAGGTTGTTTTAACACCTTTAAAAGTAACAATGCAGATAGACACAAAAATCTGGAGTAACTCAGTAGGCCAGGCAGCATCTCTGGAGAAAAGGTTTGGTGACGTTTCGGGTCGAGACCCCTCTTCAGACTGATAGTCAGGGGAAAGGGGAACAGAGATAAAGATGGTACTTGGGACAAATGAATGGAAGATGTGCGGAAAGCGACGATAATCAAGGAAATCTAGAGCCCACAAAGGTCCATTGTTGGCTGCGGGGAGAGGTGATAACGAGCTGCACAGACAGTGGAACACAACGGGACGACAGTAAAACTAGTGCGCCGACTGGGATGGGGGAGGGAGGGAAATAGAGAGGGGATGCAAGGGGTTACTTGAAGTTAGGAAATTCAAGATTCAAGATCATACCACTGGGTCGTAAGCTGCCCAAGCGAAATATGCAGCTTGAAGCCTTTTGTTTTCTAGTTAGTGTTTGCATCAGCAGTCCATAGTAGAAAAACAAAAGCTCTTTGGCTTTTATTTTATAGCAAAGTAATTACAATGAAATAACCTTTGAGGTAAACTAAACATACACTCTGCTAACTTCTTATAATAATGATTCACCACAACCATGCTTATGGCAAAATAACATTGTTACTGTTATTTGCTGCTGCTGCTGGTGGTGAGGCTTATATGATATAGTAAAATAATTGAGCTCTCTTTATGATTCATTCATCTATCATTGTACCGCACAGTTGATGTTTAAAGATTCAGTTGGAGTAATATTGTCAATTGATTTTCACAAGCATTTACTGACAGGTGTGAGTCTATATTAACATTTAAATGAATGGAGTATGTAATATTATTCATGAGAATCCTTTAAAAACCTGCGGCTTATACTTTGAGTCTTACTGCAAATGAAAAACCTTTTTTTAATGGCAATTATTGTCTCTTCATCAATGCGTGCTATGCTGTATGATTTTTCTGCAATAATTTTAAATATATATATTAATAGCTGTTGTATGCTGTTTGATAAATATTAATGGCAACCATTTGTTTCATTGATCCATATATCACTTGGGAAACCTTTCACATAAGAGATGACATAGTGAGCATTACCCCCTAAAACCAAGTTAATTTCCCCTGAAACCATATCAGCTGTGGGAAATTGATGCCAAATTTGTTCAGGAAGTAAAATGTAATAGTTTAGTTTGGTTTAGTTTAGCGATACAGCGTGGCAACAGGCTCTTTGGCCCACCGGGTCCGCACCGACCAGCGATCCCCGCTCCCTTAAGGGCCTGAGGTAAATCCACGAGGTAATTCAAGAGCTCTCCCGAGTTTTCCCCTGATTCGAACTCGGAGAATGTCCGTAGCGGGTCCGTGGGAGTTCGTGGAAGTCTCGTAGCGGCTCGTACGAGTAAAAAGTAACAATTTTGTTCATCATTTTTTTACTCGTGGACATTTTTCACAATGTTGAAAAAATGTCACGACTTTACCGGATGTCCCGCGTACCTTCAGTTACTCGTACGAGCCGCTACGAGACAGCCACGAACTCCTACGGACCCGCTACGCACATTCTCCGAGTTCGAATCAGGGGAAAACTCAGGAGAATTCCTGAATTACCTCGTACAGTGGGACAGGCCCTTAACGCTACCCTACGCACACCAGGGACAATTTATTTTACACTTATGCCAAGCCAATTAACCTACAAGCCTGTACGTCTTTGGAGTGTGGGAGGGAAGCGAAGATCTTGGAGTAAAACCCACGCAGGCCACGGGGAGAACGTACAAATCTCCCCGCACAGACAAGCACTCGCAGTCAGAATCGAAGCCGGTGGCTTTCTGGCTCAGTAAGGCAGACCACTACACCACTGTGCCGCCCAATAGTTGAAAGCTTTTGTTTTGCGATTGCAAGGCTGTTACAAGTGAGGGTTTTACAGAGCTTGGAAATTTCTCCTTTGAATCTTGTCGTAGATTTTGAGGACTTAAATCTAAATGTAGGGAATATGGTGAAGAAGTCTGGAGATGATTCGGTGTGTGGGTTGAATGCGAGGAACACAGCTGGCAGGTCAATGGGAAGAAAAGAAGTGCATGGAATTTATTCCAGATTTCTCAATACATTTACGTTGCTTCGCCCAGTTTAGTTTAATCTATTGTTACGTGGACTGAGGTGCAGTGAAAAGCGTTTTGTTGCCTGCAAACCAGTCAGCGGAAAGATTATACCCGATTCCAATCAAGCCGTCCACAGTGTACGGATACAGGGGAAAGGGACCAATGTTTAGTGCAAGATAAAGTCCAGTGAAGTCCGATTAAAGATGGTCTGAGGGTCTCCAATGAGGCAGATGATAGGTCAGGACCGCTCTCTAGTTGGTGATAGGATGGTTCAGTTGCCTGATAACAGCTGGGCAGAAGCTGTCCTTGAATCTGGTGGTGTGCGTTTTCACACTTCTGTACCTCTTGCCTGATGGGAGAGGGGTGAAGAGGGAGTGCCCAGGGTGAGACTGGTCCTTGATAATGCCAGTGGCCTTGCCGATACACTGTGAAGTGTTAAGAGCTCTTGTTAAGAGCTTTTTGTTGGAGTCCGGGCTACACAGTGGCGTAGCAGTAGATTTGCTGCCTTAGAGAGCTTACAGCGCCGGAGACCAGGGTTCGATCCCGACTACAGGTGCTTGTCTGTATGGAGTTTGTACGTTCTCCCCGTGACCTGCGTGGGTCTTTGGTTTCCACCCAGACTTTAAACCCGTACAGGTTTGTAGGTTAATTGGCTTGGTATAAATGTAATTGTCCCTAGTGTGTGTAGGATAGTGTTAGTGTGCGGGGATCGCTGGTCGGTGCGGACTCAGTGGGGCCGAAGGGCCTGTATCTGCTCTGTATCTCTAAACTAAACTAAGCTAAATCCCCTTGCTGGGAGAACTGTTTTGACTCTGCTCCAAATGGGCAGACGGAGCAATTACAATGCGCAGCGGGAAGAAATTACATGATCTCAGTTTAGGCAGAGCTTAGATAGTAAAGCAGCAAAACTGAGCTCAGTCCCATCTGCCTTTGACGGCTGCTGATGTTGCTTGGATTTCTCGCACAATTTGTGCATATTTCTCACACATGTGTAGTTTGGCACCGATTGCTGGAGTAACTCAGCGGGACGGGCATCATCTCTGGATAGAAGGAACGAGTGATGTTTCGGGACGAGATCCTTCTGCGGACAGATATTTTGGCTGGCTTTTTTTTCAGGCACATTGGTCAGGATTGAAGCGTGTACGTCAATCTAAGTGCACAAAATGGACAGACTGTGATGTCCATTCCTCCAGTCGATCAGCGCTCATTGACCCAGTGAACACAGAGATCCTCAACGTTTAGCAGCAGGCCAAAGCGACCAACTTCACCATTCCAATAAATAATGGCTGGAAGGAATCAGAGGGTCAGGCAGCATCCGTGGAGAAAAAGTCATGATGAGTTCTATCGGACTTTGGTCAGTTCAGTTCAGTTTATTGTCACTTGTACAGTGAAAAGTTTTTGTTGTGTGCTATCCAGTCTGCGGAAAGACAATACCTGATCACAATCGAGCCATTTACAGCGTATACATACATGATAAGAGGATAACGTTTAGTGCGACGTAAATCCAGTCAAGTCCGATCAAAGAGGGTTCAAGGGTCACCAATGAGGTAGATAGTAGTTCAGCATTTGGAGTATTGGGTGCAGTTCTGGTCATTCCATTATGTTGGTGTAATAAGCAAAAGAGTCAAGAAGTCTTTATAAGACTTGAGTTAGGCAGAAATTTGAAGTATTGGGTACAGTTCTGGTTGCCCCATTGGAAAAGAAATGTGGAGGCTATGGAGAGGCTGCAGAGGAGGCTTACCAGAATACAGCCTGGATTAGATGGCACGGTGGCGCAGCGGCAGAGTTACTGCCTCACAGCGCTTGCAGCACCAGAGACCGGGTTCGATCCCAACTATGGGTGCTGTCTGTACGGAGTTTGCACGTTCTCCACGTGACTACATGGGCTTTCTTTGAGATCTTCAGTTTCCTCCCTCACCCCAAAGACGTACAGGTTTGTAAGTTAATTGGTTTGGTATAATGTAAAAATATTCCTAGCATGTGCAAGGATCACTGGTCGATGCGGACTCAGTGGGCCGAAGGGCCTGTTTCCGCACTGTATCTCTAAACTAAACTGGAATGTTTCAGCTACATGGAGGTTGAATGGACATGGATTGTTCCCTTTGGAAAGTTGGAGGTTTGAGGGGAAAGAATTGCTGGAAGCAAATAAGAGGCATAAATAGGGTAGAAATTCCAAACCTTTTTCCTCAGGGTGGAAATGTCCAACACTAGAGAGCATAGCTGTTAATGGAGATATGCAGGATAAGTATTTATACGGAGAGAGGTGGGTGCCAGGAACACATTACCAGGGGAAAAGGTGGAGACAAATATAATAGTGATGTTTAAAAGGCCTTTAGCTAGGCATATACTGTAGAAGTGCAGGGAATAGAGGGATACGGATCATGTACATGCAGATGAGATCAGTTTAACTTGGCATCATATTTGGCATGATGTTCATAATCTTAATCATAATCATACTTTATCAGCCAAGTATGTTTTGCAACATACGAGGAATTTTATTTGCCATAGAGTCATACCAATAAAAAGCAACAGAACACACAAAATACATCCGAACATGAACATCCACCACAGTGACTCCTCCACGTTCCTCACTGTGATGTGATGTGATGGGAAAAAAGTTAAATCTCTTCCTTCTTGGCCTTCCAGCGGTTGGGGGCCTCTAACCTTCCGTTGACGGGATGATCTTACACCTGTAGCCGGCGGCAGGCTTTCTCGTCGAGGCGATCAAGCTCCTGTATCGGGGGGGGGAATCTCAGCTCCATCGCGCCGGGTGATCTACCCCGGGTCGGGGCTAGTCGAATGTCGTGCGGCTTTTAGAGCTTCCAGACGTCGATCTCAACCAGAAACTGCGAGCTCTCGATGTTAAAGACCGCAGGCCTCGGTTGGAGCTTCGATCCCGTGCAAGGAATCGGCTCTGATGGTAAGTTCCTGCCGCGCGGTGGGGCTCAAAGTCAGTCCCGAGCAAGGCCTCCAGCTCCACGATGTTAGGCCGCAGAGCGACCGGAGATACGATCCGGAAAACAATTGCATCTCCGGCAAGGTAAGAGATTGAAAAAAACATTTGCCCGACCCCCCCCCCCCCCCGCCCACCCTCCACATAAAACAAACCAGAGATCATTAAGACATACTTTTTAAGCAAATTAAAAAATAGCCAAAATAAGACAAAAAAGGACAGACCGAGGACTGTAGCGAGGTTGCCATCGAAGCACCACCTGGTAGAAAAGACTGAGATGAGGAAAAACCCTTTGGCGACCGATATGAGGAAAAACATTTTCACCCAGAGAGTTCTGAATCTGTGGAATTCTCTGCCACAGAAGGTATATATATACACACCAAACATACACACACCAAAAACAATGTCTATATATTTATATGTGTGTATGGGAGAAAACCGAAGATCTCAGACTGAAGAAGGGTCTCGACCTGAAACGTCGCCTATCTCCTTTGCTCCTTAGATGCTGCTGCACCCGCTGAGTTTCTCCAGCTTTTTGTGTAAACCTCGATTCTCCAGCATCTGCAGTTCCTTCTTTAACAATTAACCTATAAACCTAGACGTCTTTAGAGTGTGGGAGGAAACCAAAGATCTCAGCGAAAACCCACGCAGGTCACGGGTAGAATGCACAAACTCCGTACAGGCAGCACCCGCAGTCAGGATCGAACCCGGGTCTCTGGCATTGTCAGCCAGGAACATCTAAATATTTTGATCATAAGATAGGAGCAGAATAAGTCCATTTGACCAATTAAGTCTACCCCACCATTCAATCATGGCTGATCTTTCTCTCCTAACCCCATTCTCCTGCCTTCTCCGCAAAACCTCTGACATTCATCTTAATCAAAAATCAATCCATTTCTGCCTTAAATATATCCACTAACTTTGCTTCTCAGCCTCCACAGATTCACCACCCTCTAAAGCAATTTTGTCCTCATCTCCTTCCTAAAAGAACGCCCTCTACCCAAGCCTCTCACTAATCTGTATGTTTCAATGAGCCCCCACCCCCCCCCTCCCCGCCCACTCATTCTTCTGAACTCTAGTGAGTACAGGCCCAGTGCCGTCAAACACTCATCATATGTTAACCTACTCCGTCACTAAATAGTATTTAGACACTAAAAAGAAGAGCTGTCCCACTTACGCGACTTATTCGGCGACTGCCGGCACCGCCCATAAGTCATTACAAGTCGCCGAACATTTTCAACGTGGTGAAAATCCAGCGGCGACCAGAACAAGGTACGACCCTTTGGGCGACTATTCACGACCATACAGGCTTCACCCTGCAAGATGTCGCCTGTATGGTCATGAGTAGTCTCCTTGTCACCCAAAGAGTCTTTCTGGTTGCCGCTGAATTTTCAACATGTTGAAACCTATGACGGGTGCCGACAGTCGCCGAAAAAGTCAAGTAAGTGGGACAGGCCCTAGAAGCTAGTGCACACAAGACACAGGCGCATTGACTTAGGCAACAAATCGCATATTTCTACTACCGACGCCCCAAATTCTGGCAAGAGAATGTGCATGATTTAATCATCAACTCATTAATGGTTCGCAATTCACATCAAATCCTTGCCCGGAGACATGAACAAATGTATTAGAATTTAATCTTCTGAGATTGATGCATTTGCCTTTTTATTTGTTGCCTTTTTATTAACTTTTATTGTTTATCGCTGAATAAAATGACTAAATGAGATATGAGTTGTAAGTTGGGTTTTAATAGCCACAAAAGAAAATTTACTCCAGGTGTAATATTTACATGATAAATCGGGTTGAATTTGCTTTCCCAGAGTTAAGGCGATCAATTGAACGATCTGCGGAATTGGACAAGATGCTTGGGAATGTACGTTTGAAATGATTTGATTAAATCACCGATGGGGCTCCTTGACATACAGTAGTTATTACAGTTAAAGTAATTCTTTGGGAGATTCTTTATATAGTACCAGCCTGAAGAATTTTTGTTTGAAATGTCAAGTTGAGGTGCTCTGTTGCTGGAGTGCTATGTAGGAGGTGTTCGGTAACCAAAGCAACGGAAGCTTTGTAAAGAACAGGGCAGAAATGTAATAGACACACTGCCCCTGATTACAAATAGATGTGCAATCGGAGTAAAGTGATCATCAGATTTTAAAATGCATTACTGGTTGTTGTGGTATTGTATGAATCTGTGCATATCTAGTGGATGGAGTTACTAATGTACATGCTGCCACACTCCAGACACCATAGCTGACAGCTGGATGTAAACAGGAACTAAATGGCAGGTGGTTGACAAAGAGTGTATGTGTGACTGCAGATATTATTGGTCTTGCCATAACAGTGAAATTAAAAAAACAAAACAGATATAAGCAATTTAAGACATCGTCAAATTGGAGGCTAAAAATCCGTCAATGTGCACATGTCTTGTATGTATTTGAATTGTAGATGAAGTCACAGAGTTACTCTCACGGAAACAGGGCCTTCGTCTCAACTTGTCCAAGCCCACCAAGATGCCCCATCTCAGCTCGTCCCATTTGCCAGCGTTTGGTCCAAACTCCTCTCAACCTTTCCTATCCATGTACCGGTACAAAAATGTTTGTTTACTGCCCTTATACTACCTGCCTCAACTGCTTCCTCTGGTAGCTCATTCCATATACCCAGCACCATCTTTAGCCGGAGGGTGGTGAATCTGTGGAATTATTTGCCACAGAAGGCTGTGGAGGCCAAGTCAGCAGATAATTTTAAGGCAGTGATTGATAGATTCTTGATTAGTACGGGTGTCAGAGGTTTTAGTGGGCGGGCGCGACTCACATTGCAGCGGCCCCTACAGCCTGTCTGTCTTTTTTTTATTTTTTGTCTAGTTAAATGTAGTTGTTCGTGTTTTTTTTTGTATTGTTTGTAACTGTGTATATGTGGGGGGTGGGGGGGGGGGAAGAGGGGGAAACTTTTAAATCTCTTCCCTGCACGGGAGACCCGACTTCTTCCCTGTCGGGTCTCCGTTGTCGTTGGGGCCTAGCACCGTGGAGCGGCCTCCGACCGGGACGACCTGGGTGCTCCATTCACGGAGCTGCGGACTCACCGTCATGGGGCTGGCTGGCCTCGGAGCGTGGGGAGCGGTGGTGGCTCACCGCTGCGGCCCGACTCTGGAGCTTTAGCTCCAGCTGCAGACCGGTGGACTATCGGGGGCTCGCGGGTCCGGGTGAGAGACCGCTCTCCGGAGCTCCCGCAACACAACATCTCCAGCTCGTGTCGCGGGGTTGGAGCGACCTGGAGCGGGGCCGTACATCGCCCGGCGCGGCTTTAATGGCCGCGGGACATTCCAGCGCCCGCCGGGGGCTCCAACTGTGACCTTTGGGCCTAGAGCGGGGCCGTACATCGCCCGGCGCTCCTCAAAGGCCGTGGGACTTAACACCGCCCGCCTGCAGCTTCGACCTCGGGAGAGAGATGGTGCGGGGGAGAGAGAAGACTTTGCCTTCCATCACAGTGAGGATGCGATTCACTGTGATGGATGTTTGTGTGGATTGAATTGTCTGTGTATTTTTTTTTATGATTTATGTATGGCATGTAGAAACGGAGTTTCGTTCGAGCCTCTCTGAGGTTCGAATGACAAATAATAAAATTAAATCAAATCAAAATCAAATCAAATCAAATCAAAAGGTTACGGGGAGGAGACAGGAGAATGGGGTTAGGAGATAGATCAGCCATGATTGAATGGCGGAGTAGACTTGGTGGGCCCAAATAGCCTAATTCTGCTCCTATTCCTTATGACTTTATGAAAACGTTGCCCCTCTGGTTCCTATTAAATCTTCCCCCTCTCACCATAAACCTATGCCCTCTAGTAGCTAGATAGGGCTTGAAGATAGCGGAGTCAGACGATATGGGGAGAAGGCAGGAACTGGGTACTGATTGTGGATGATCAGCCATGATCACATTGAATGGCGGTGCTGGCTTGAAGGGCCGAATGGCCTACTCCTGCATCTATTGTCCATTGTCCTCTTCAGTATGATAAATCTAAACATAAATCTAAACCTAAGATGCTTTCCCTCTCTCTCTGTCCCTCCCCTACTCTAGTTCTCTGACGAGTTTCACTGTCCTTCTGATTAATTTACTGATTGTCTGCCTCCTTGGCACCTTCCCCTCAGCTAACAATGAACCATTCTACATTCCCTTATGAATGTCTGCATTGGTATTTCTCGTTTCCCCTTGTCCCTAACCAGTCTGAAGAAGGGTCTCGACCTGAAACGTCACCCATTCCTTCCCTCCAGAGATGCTGTCGTTCCCGATGAGTTACTCCAGCTTTTTGTGTCTACCTTCTGCTTGCACACCTGTCGTTTTCACACCTTAAGGGCCTATCCTAAAAGCATGCAACTCTATGCGATGAGCGCGACCTAACATGGCCGCTTGAGCTGTCCGGCGTCGCGGGGCCAGTCCCACTTCGATCGCCGGAGCCGTGCGGAATTGTGCGGAGTTCGTCCCGACATCCCGCGGGGCTCCGAAAAACTGACTATGTTCAAAAATTCCGCACGGCAACGGCTTGTCGGCTCGCAGTCGCCTCGACGCATTACACACCGCCCCGACATCGTGCCTCCGTGAACCTATCTGTAGGTGCCTCCGTGACCCTCTATGTGTGTGGTTCCGTGGCCTCTGTGTGTGTGCTTCTGTGCCCCTCTCTGTGTGCCCCTCTCTGTGTGCCCCTCTCTGTCCTGGCGAACTTACCTTAGACTTCGCTCCAAGTTCGCCTCACTTTGCGCCGCGTTCCGCCACTCACCCGACCTCCGTGCGGCCCCTGCTGCCGGTTTGGTTGCGCTTGCCGCATGCAGGCGCATGCTGGTGGGAACAGCCCTGTACAGGGGATCACCCGACCTCCACGCGGCCCCCGCTTCTAGTTTGATCGCGTTCATCGCATAGAGTTGCATGCTTGTAGGACAAGCCCTTTACCCCTCCATGTCTAGACCCCCTCTCCCCTCGACCCAAATCGTCACCCATTCCTTCTCTGTCCCTCTCAGTTACTCCAGCATGTCGTGTCCACCTTGATTTCATTTCGGAGTCACGTGAGTGACTTCGTGAAGAGCCCGCCGGCACGCATGCGCGACATATCGTCGCATCGCATTGCTGTCGACGGCTGGTCGGGAGCGCGGCTCCTGACCAGCCCTTCAGAGGGCCGACTCAGGTAAGGCTAAGCCCCCTAGAGTTGGTGTTTCCTGTTGGGGGGGGGGAGCAGTGTGTTCTCTCCCTACAGGAACGTGGATTTGGAGTCGCCGCCACTTATCCCGGAGCCTTTCTCAGCGGCTCACCTGCGAGTCGGGCCGGGAAACAGGCGTGGTAGTCGGGGAGCCCTGTTGGCACAGGGCCCGACCCGCCGATACACCGGAGCTCCAGTGTGAGTTGGTGTTTTGTTGTGGCGGGTGTATATTATGTTCTCTCCCTGCAGGTACGTGGGGAAATAGACGTGGATGTCGGGGAGCCCTGTTGTTACCGGGCCCGACCTGCCGCTATGCAGGAGCTCCAGTGCCGATTCAAGGAGCAGGTGCTCCAGTGTTGATTTGAGGAGCAGGAGCTCCAGTGCTGGTCCAGGAGCAGGAGCTCCAGTGCTGGATTAAGGAGCAGGAGCTCCAGTGCTGATTCGAGGAGCAGGAGCTCCAGTGCTGATTCAAGGAGCAGGAGATCCAGTGCTGGTTCCAGGAGCAGGAGCTCCAGTGCTGATTCAAGGAGCAGGAGCTCCTGTGCTGATTCGAGGAGCAGCAGCTCCAATGCTGATTCCAGGAGCCGAGAACGGGGTGCCTCTCGAAAGGGGGGACCCTGCCACAAGTTCGCCATTGGCGACCACGGGGAAGGGGTCGTGCTGCGGCCCGACCCCCCTCCGCTAGCCCTTCGTTGAAGGGCAGGGGAGGAGCCCGTAAGCCTAAACCCGGTTCGGGCCAAGGCTCCACCAGCCGCCATGGTGCGGTCTGGTGCAACGGCGGGACCTGGGTCTGTGAGATCTGCTATCCAACTCCCAAACCCCGCCGCAGGGACGGGGGGCTTGGGTACGGTCCCGCCTCGGTCGCCGAGTCCCCTGTCGATGGGGGGGACGAGACCGTGCGTCGGCAAGGTCCACGATGTGGACAGCCGGCAAGCCCGCGCGGGCGTCGCTCCATGCTTCTGCTGGAGTCGACCCCAAGCCGTCAGGGCCCTTTGTGGCAACGGCTTCCGCTCCCGTTAAACGGAGACGGTTGAACACCTTTCCCGCGCGGGAATCGCGCGGTTCGCTGCGGCGGCCGATAGCGACAACTTCCGGCACCGAGATCACTTCTCAGAGGTGCGGGCCGATGAAAGGAGCCCCGGCAATCTTTCTGAGCCGGAGGTCTCCGACCACCCCAGTGTTCAGGGTGAAGGGCGTATGGCCGCATGACGCGGCTACTGGAGAGGAGCCATCCAGCTCCAGTAGGCACAGGGAGGTTAACCGCCGTCAGCAGAAGTTGAGAACCGTCAGCAGACACTAAGCCCAGCGAACTGCTCCTCCCTTCAACGAGCCCATACGCCACGGTCGCCGAGTCCCCCATGCATGGGAGGACGAGACTATGCGTCGGCTAGGTCCATGATATGGGCAGCCGGCAAGCCCGCGCGGGCGTCGGATCTCCATGCTAAGTCAGGTGCCGACTTCCCATCGCATTTGCCCTCCGAGGCAGCGAGACCAAGCTCCGCCGAGGAGGCGTTTGAGAGTACCTCCCGCGCGGGAATCGCTCAGCTTCGCTGCAGCGGCTACCGGCGACAACTTTCCGGCACCAGGGTCACCTCGATGAGGTGTGGGCCGATGGACGAAGCCCCAGCAGTTCAGCAGAACATGAGGACTTCGGCCGCCCGAGTTTTAGCTCAAGGGGCGTATTGGCCAGGATGGAGCGGATATTGGAGCCCCTCCTGCAGCAGAATCAACAAAATTCGGGGAAGACTTCTCCAAGAGGGAAGGATATTCGGGGTCCTCCATCCCAGCATATGCCTCAACGGAAGTTTACGCTGTCTGCCGTTGAGCAGGCAGCAGGCACGGCTGAAAATTTTCGTCGGAACAAAAGGCGTGATAGAGAAAACTATTCACGAGCCCATTGAATTCGTCTCCCATATTTTTACTAGGCCAAAAAAGGATGGAGGTTGTCGGGTGATTATTGACTTGACCAGTTGAATACCTTTTGTAACATATACACATTTTAAAATGGACACCTTTTGAGACAGCCAAATCACTGCTTTCGCATGGTTGCTTTATGGCATGTATTGATTTGAAAGATGCATGCTATTCAGTGTCCATCCGGAAACATCACCGGAAATTTTTGAAATTTGTCTGGATGGATCAGCTCTGGCAATATCGGGCCTTACCAAATGGGCTTACTACCGCCCTAGGCTTTACTAAATTACTCAAACCTATTATGGCCAAATTACGTATACAACATCATATTGTAATGGCTTATTTAGATGATATTCTGCTTATTGGCAACACTCTGGAAGCGCTGTTTCAGCAACTGTTACTATATTTCAGCAGCTGGGGTTTATAGTCCATCCAGAAAAATCGAAGTTTCACCCATCCCAGGTTATGGATTATTTGGGTTTCACGGTGGACTCTATTCTAATGAGGGCCAACATTCCATTTCACAAGGTGGAGGATGTTTCCCTTGCATGTCAGGATCTCGCATCCGCCAGTATACCATCTATTCGGCCTACAGCTAAGATGATTGGGAAAATCGTAGCTTTATTTCCGGCAGCCCGGTTTGGACCTTTGCATTATCAAAATCTGCGAAGGGCCACGATTGCTGCGTTAAAGAAAAAAAAAAAAAAAAAAAAAAAAAAAAAAAAAAAAGAACGCTGGTCATTTTGACAGACCTATGGGGCTGCCTTCCGATGCTAAGGTTGAGCTACAATGGTGGGTGTCCAATATTGGCAAGGCATTCAAACCCATTGTTGTGCCCAATCCGGTGGTATATTTGCAAAACTGACGCAAGCTTGGGGAGCTGCGGACAGCTCTTCTAGTTGTGGAGGCAGGTGGGATCCCCTTGAAGCTAGCATCTTGCTAATACAAGGGATTAACTATTTGAAGCTGCTTGCAGCATTTCACCGACTGCGGGCATATTGTGCTAATCTTAGTGGTACTCATGTCCGTCTCCAAATAGACAACACTACAGCGGTGGCATATTTAAACCATATGGGCGGTACCAGGTCAGTCTCTTGTGACAAATTGGCTAATACTATTTGGTGCTGGTGTATTGATCGAGATATTTGGATTTCAGCTACCTATTTGCCAGGTAGGCTTAATACTGTGGCAGACACCAGGTCACGCAAATTCAATGATAGTTTGAGTGGATGCTGCATCCTCCAATATTTGCCCAAATTACAGCCAAATTTGGCCAACCGGATATCGACCTTTTTGCGTCCCGGTTGAACCATCAGGTACCGACATATGTTTCATGGGAACCAGACCCTGGGGCATTAGCGATTGATGCATTCTCGCTAGACTGGGGGAAGTGGTTTTTCTATGCATTCCCCCCGCTTTGCCTCATCAGTCGGGTATTACAAAAAATCAGGATGGATTCTGCCAGAGGCATTCTTGTCATACCCGACTGGCCCACACAGCCTTGGTATCCGGTGGTCTCTGACATGATTAGTCAACCTTGGGTCCCTCTAGAGGGTTGCCCACATTTGGTTTTCTCACCCTGTCTCAGGGGAGTTACACCCCTGCCATGCCTATCTAAAATTACTGGCTTGCAGGTTCTGACCAGGCCATGGATGCAGTATGGCCTTACCACCCGGACCATGAACACCATTGGAGCATCATGTCAAGAGTCAACCAGGCGGAGATATCTCTCCCACATCACCAAGTGTGAAGCCTACTGCAGTCGCTCTCACATCACCTGTGATGATGTCTCCATAGCCGACGTCCTGGAATTCCTCGCGGGGTTGCACCATGATGAGCACTTGAGTTATACTGCCATCAACAGCGCCAGGAGTGCGCTATCATTCTACCTCAACATCGAGGTAGGATCGAACAGGCTAGTGTCCAGGCTTATGCGGGAAATATTCAATCTGAATCCGCCTACACCACGCTACAACATCACCTGGGATGTCAGGGATATACTTACCCTGCTCAGGTCGTGGTCACCCATGGAAGGGTTACAGCTGGACCAACCCACTATGAAATTGGTGATGTTACTAGCGCTGACTTCAGCACAGCGGGTTCAGACGCTCCACAAACTACGTATTGACAGGATGACGTCGACCCCGGGAGAAGTAGTCCTTTTTATCGATGAGCTACTTAAGCAGCATAGACATGGGTGCACAGGGCTGCAGCTGAAGTTCCCGGCATACCCTGCAGATGCTCGGCTATGTTTAGCCACTCACATCCGTTACTACATCAAGGTGACGAGGAGCATCAGAGGAATGGAGTTGTACCTGCTTGTCACTCACAAAAGACCTCACCATCGAGTGACAGTCCAGACGATATCCAGGTGGCTCCGGATCGTCCTGAATAAGGCAGGTATTGACACTAATGTGTTTACATCCCACTCCACCAGGGCTGCATCTACGTCGGCGGCGAGAGTCATGGAGGTACCCATGGACCATATCCTCGCCACAGCAGGATGGGCGAATGAAGCTGTGTTCCAGCGATTCTATAATAAGCCTGTTGCTGCTCCCCTTCAGTTCGCAGAGGCCGTGCTGAACGCCGGGTGTGAACGTGGGGATGTCCCTGATTAAAAGGGTGTTATTTGTTGTGTTATTAACAAATCTTCTTTTTGTTTCAGTATAACCTCGTTTCGTCAACTTGTTTACTCCAATCCATCCTTGCTAGTGGTGTGTCCGCATGGACGTTGTCCAGGGCGTGTAATCACAGAAGCTTTGAAGTCTTCACGAAGTCACTCACGTGACTCCGAAATGAAATAGTAAGATTGAACGAGAACTTACCAAGTTTGAAGGTTGATCTTTATTTCATGAGGAGTTGCGGTGAGGGATTTCGTGCCCTCTGCTCCCAACCCTCGATCATCTTCAGCTGGTAATCAGAGTCTCTTTAAATCTTACTATGCCAAGTCATTTCTGTTGTTGTTTCTGTGATTCCACACCGCTGCTTTGAAGAATGTCGCGCATGCGTGCCGGCGGGCTCTTCACGAAATCCCTCACCGCAACTCCTCATGAAATAAAGATCAACCTTCAAACTTGGTAAGTTCTCGTTCAATCTTACTATTCTCCTATGCTGGGGACAAGACTAAATGTGTGGTCTTTGTACATAAACTATGAGTAGATCCCAGGATGCATGAAAATGTGCCACAGTGCTGAGAACTATATTTGACACTCTATATCTTTCCCTTTGCTTTGTATATTGTACTTGAGTTTGAACTTATTGTATCTAGGCATAGCGATGTGTTTGGCTAGGATACAAAACAAAACGTTTCACCGTACTTCAGTATAATAAACATAAACCTAAATCTAAACCTATTTTGGAGGCCTACAAATTTGCTGCAGATTCAGTTATAACAATTAGAACCGTTGTTTTAAGGGTGGCACGGTGGCACAGCTACTGTCTCATGGTGCCACAGACCCAGGTTCCATTCTGTCCTCGTGTGATGTCTGTGTGGAGTTTGCATGCTGCCCCTGTGACTGTGGGGATTTCCTCTGGGTACTCCCAGTTTCCTCCCACATCCCAAAGACGTGCGGGTTTATGGGTTAATTGGCCGCTGTATAATTGCCTCTAGTGTGTAGAGAGTGGATGAAAAAGTGGGGCAACATGGAACTAGCACGAGCGGGTGATCGGTGGTCTGTGTGGCGCCGGTGGGTCGAATGGCCTGTTTCCAAGATTTATTTATAAAATAGGGGTGGCACGGTGGCGCAGCAGTGGAGTTGCTGTCCTACAGCACTTGCAGCGACAGAGACCCGGGTTCGATCCCAACTACGGGTGCTGTCTGTATGGAGTTTGTACGTTCTCCCTTTGACCACGTGAGTTTTCTCCGAGATCTTTAGTTTCCTCCCACACTCCAAAGACGTACAGGTTTGTAGGTTAATAGACTTGGTATAATTGTAAATTGTTCCCTATTGTGTGTAGGATAGTGTTAGGGGATCGCCAGACGGTGCGGACTGAGTGGGCCGAAGGGCCTGTTTCCGTGCTGTATCTCTAAACTAAACTCTCTTCAGTAAGATTGCCGTAAATATTGGGTAATTGTAGAGATGGGCCCTATAACGAAACAACCCAGCACATTCACGAACCACATATACTAGAAAGCCATCATTTACTGTGTGTGCTTTGTTTTTTTACAGATTTGCAAGCCTCATATATGATCTTGAAAACCAAGTTTTTTACTTGTGTAGGAAGGAACTGCAGATGCTGGTTTAAACGGAAGATAGACACAAAAAGACACACATTAACTCAATGGGTCAGAGCATATCTCTAAGGAAAAGAAATAGGCGACTTTTCGGGTCGAGACCCTTCTTCAGTCTGGGCAAAGGGAAACGGGAGATATAGACTGTGATGTAGAGAGATGGACAATAGAACAATAGACAATAGGTGCAGGAGTGGGCCATTCTGCCCTTCATGCCAGCACCGCCATTCAATGTGATCATGGCTGATCATCCCCAATCAGTACTCTATTTCTGCCTTCTCCCCATATCCCCTGACTCCGCTATCTTCAAGAACCCTATCTAGCTCTCTCTTGATTGTATCCTGAAAACCAGCCTCCATCGCCATCTGAGGCAGAGAATTCCGCAGACTTACAACCCTCTGTGTGAAAAAGTGTTTCCTCATCTCTGTTGTAAATGGCTTACCCCTTATTCTTAAACTGTGGCCCCTGGTTCTGGACTCCCCTGACATCGGGAACATGTTTCCTGCCTCTAGCTTGTCCGAACCCTTAATATGTTTCAATAAGATCCCCTTTGTTCTGTAAGATACAGAAGAAATGAATTAAAGATATGCAAAAAAGTCCCAACCCGAAATGTCACCAAATCTTTTTCTCCAGAGATGCTGTCTGATCCGATGAGTTACTCCCGCCTTTTGTGTTTCTCTTCAAGGTTTGTTGCATTCACGACCTTTGCTGTAAAACGCTTCTGTGAAAGTGCCTTATTTAGGGAATGGATGTGGCTTTCAGGTTAATAAAAAACACTGTACATCTCACTAGAATGGGGGTAAAAAAAAATCCTCTCTGGTCAAAGCGAAGAATAAAAGTTATTTTATGAAGCAAATGCTATTGATCTGAAGTGGATTTACTACAGGGGAGAAGGAAGCAGATTCAATAATAATTTTCAAAAGAAAGTGTGAAGTATTCAATAAATTCTTGAAAAGGAATAATTTCCCAGACCATGGGGAAGGGATGCAAGAGAGCGACTAATTAGGTAACTCTTTCTCAAAGAGTCTTCAGTGCTGATTTTACGATGTGAGGCACTACATCAAATGTATGTCGTGGAGTCATGGAGTTATACAGCATTGAAACAGGCCCTTCGGCCCCACTCGTCCGTGCCGATCAAGAAGCTCCATCTATGCTTGTCCCACTTGCCTGCATTTGGCCCATATCCCTCTCCACTTTTCCTATCCATGTCCCTGCCCAAGTGTCTTTTTAATGTTGTTATTGTACCTGTCACAGGTGCCTCCTCTGGCAATAGACACAAAATGCTGGAGTAAGTCAGCGGGACAGGCAGCATCTCTGGAGAGAAGGAGTGGGTGACGTTTCAGTACCCGAAACGTCACCTGCTGCCTGTCCTGTTGAGTTCCTCCAAAATGTTGTGTCTATCTTTGGTTTAAACCAGCATTTGCAGTTCCTTCCAACATACCTCCTTTGGCAGCTCGTTCCACTCACCCTCCCAGTTAATTTCAAGTCAAGTCAAGTCAAGTCAATTTTATTTCTATAGTACATTTAAAAACAACTCTCGGTGACCAAAGTGCTTTACATCAGTGCAGGTACTAATGTGCTACATACAGTGATCTAACAATACATACATAAATACACAGATAGAGCGCTCTCTCAAGAAACGCTTGTGAGTAGATGAGTTCTGATGAGAAGAGGGATACTGTTCCACAGTCTAGGTGCTGCAAGCATCTATTTGGTGGTACAAGGCTTGCCACTGTGAGCTTGGCTGACTGTAAAACTCTGCAGAGATGCTGCCTGTCCCGCTGAGCTACTCCAGCATTTCGCGTCTGTCCATAGATGTCTGCAGCAGCTTGTCAGACGAATGACAGATGAAGAATAGAGAGAATTGACAACCTTGACCTTTGATGGAAGGCTGCCCATAGATTTGAAGCATGTGATTCGGGGCCAAACCTGCCTCCTGCCATCACTGTGGCTCCAGGTTCACAGAAACTGATTCTGCATTGGAAAAGTAATTTTAGCAGCTAGAACGGACATTGTTTCTGGCTCACTATTAGACTTTTGTAACTTCTGTGTATCTCCCTTCAATTAAATTGTTGAGATCAGAGGCTGAGGATATATCCTGGATTTGTGGGTTTTACCAAATCTTTCTGGGGTTTTTTGTGTGTTTTTGTTCATGTGTATATATATATATGTATATATTTATATATATTTATATATGTATATATATCTTATATATGTATATATATATAACTTTTTAATATATATATAAAGATCTATATACAGTAAAAGTTTATCTGTGAGTATGTGTATAAAAACACAGAACTTTTTTTTTGTCCTCTCGTTTATTATATTGTTCACAGTGTACTATGTTTACATATTCTGTTGTGCTGCTGCATTTCATTGTTCTATCTGGGACACATGACAATAAAACACTCTTGACTCTTTGATTGGATTTTACTGGCTTTACATTGCACTAAACGCTATTCCTTCAGCCTGCATCTGTACACTGTAAATAGCTCGATTATAATCATGTATTGTCTTTCCGCTGACCGGTTAGCACGCAAAAAAAGCTTTTCATTGTACCTTGGTATTCATAACAACGAACTAAACTGAAATATCTACAGGGAGAGGTTGGACACACTTGGATTGCTGTGTCTGGAATGCAAGACGCTGAGGAGAGCCCTGATGGAAGAATATAACATTATGAGAGGCATAGATATGGTCGACAGTCAGAATCTTTTTCCCAGGATGGAAACCTCAAATACTAGCGAGCACAGCTTTAAGGTGAGCGGGTCAAAGGTTAAAAGAGATGCATGAGGCAGCATTTATACGCTGAAGGTGGTGGTGAAGGTCGGATAGGCACATGGATATGCAGGGAATGGAGGGAAATGGGTTATGTGCGGCTAGATAAGTGATGGTCTTGGCATTGTGTTTGTTAGGCATTGTAGGCTTAAAGGTGTGTTCTTGTGCTATACTGGATTGCATATAAAGCAAAGCATTTCACAGTATCCAGATACATGTGAGAATAGATCGATATATAGATATTATATATCACAGTGTCATGGTACAGTCCCTGGTAGGGTGCAGACATTCAAGAAGGTGTCTCGCCACCACCTTCTCATGTGGAATGAGAAATGAGGTGCCAGCACGCCAAGTATGGCCACATCCTGCAGCTTTCCCAATAGCACTAATTAAATGATGACACCTCTGACTCTTGACTGATGTGGTCTCCAAAGTGCAATTGTGTGGGTGAGGTCAGATCATCACTGATAAAATGCTCATTGATAACACTTTTCCCCCTCAGAAGGCAGTGGTTGAGTTGCTGCCTCAGAGCGCCAGAGACCCGGGTTCGATCCGCTGTCTGTACGCAGTTTGTACGTTCTCCCCGTGACCTTCGTGGGCTTTCTCAGGCATTTCTGGTTTCCTCCCACGCTCTAAAGACGTACAGGTTTGTAGGTTAATTGGCTTGGTAAAATTGTAAATTGTCCCTAGTGTGTTTCGGAGTGTAAGTGTGCGGGGATTGCTGATCAGTGCAGACTTGGTGGGCGGAACGGCCTGTTTCCGCGCTGTATCTCTAAACTTAACTAAAAAAAAACCTGACAGTCGGCATTCAGTGAATAACGAAAGCCTGACAATATTTATCTACACCCTCTCATCTCCAGCCAGTGTAACCTCCACCAACTTGAGTGTTAACTGCAAAGACACTTGGACTATTGAAAAGGTGGCTCTTTATTGACTGTTTGCTAATTGGACCTGATTTTGTTACAAGTGCACAATCTAGGCTAAGACCCCTGCATTTTTGTCCCTCTGACTCTATTCAGAGTTTGGCACTTGCCAATAGGATAGACCTGTAGATCAAGTTGTCTTTGCAATATGATGGTGTTTGAGCTCACCGCATAATATAATATCAGTTCAAGCTGACATGGAATAATTCAGAAGCTAATGAAATCCGTGCCCATGCTGCCTCTTTGAAAGAGCTGTCTAATTAGTTCTCCTTCACCTTTTTTATCCAAAGCCCTACAAATCTTGGCCCACCTAAGGATTTATCCATCTATTTCTAGAGGCTACAATTGAATTTGCTTTCAACAATTGACTGAGAGAGGAGAAGCCACCTACGTAAGATGTTAAACACAGTGATACCCACATGAAAATTGCAGAGCAGAAAAAAAACAATGATATATACTTTGGAGGATGAAGATGATGCTGATATACCATTAATTCAGCAGTTTCCAATATCATATGAGTGGAAGCATGAACATATAAAGTGTTCGTTTGAAAGAAGAGTTGCCGTTGAAAGAATGTAGTGCATTTCATCACATCAGCATGTTCAAAGAAATGTAGAGCCAGTTAAAGGGGCAGTCAGGTTTTTTTTTAAATATATTTTTATTAGAAGCAAACACATATTATGGTAAAACATTTCATATGTATCAATCATACATTATTAATATTATCAATTGTGGATTCATTCTGCTTCTAAATTCTTTTTTATAGATAGAAAGTAAGAAAGAAAGAGAAAAAAACCACAAATGTCAAGACAAAAAAAAAGAAAAAAGAGTGGAATGATTTACTAATAATACATCATTGGATCAAAGATTATAAAGTATAATTTTTCATCTAAACCTGAGTTCAAATTTCAGTTAGGTTCCCATGCCGAACTATTCTACCCCTTCAAATAATCGATGGATGAAGACCATATTCTAACAAAAATTTCTTGTTTGTCCATTAAGACAAATCTGATTCTTTCCAGGTGTAGGGTCTCCGACATTTCCGTAATCCACATTTTAATTGTGGGGGTTATAGGGCCTTTCCAAAATTTTAATATTAATTTCTTCCCAGTTATTATACTGTAGTCTAGAAAGTTTATTTGGCTTGTTATGAGTGTTAGACTTTGTTCATATATTCCAAGTATTATCAGTTTTGAGTCGGGGTCCAATTAAGTATTAACAACTTCAGAAATTATTCTAAAAATATCAATCCAGAAATGTTTGATTTTTATACAATTTGCAAAAGTATGCGTTACGTTAGCCTCTAGATGCTGACATTTATCGCAGATAGGCGAGATATGTTGGAACATTCTATTTAGTTTTACTTTAGAGTAGTGTAATCTGTGTAATACTTTAAATTGTATTAAAGCATGTCTGGCCAGTCGGAGTTTTGAACGAGTGAAATGCAGAAGTCTCCTTCGACAAGACCTAATGAGCTGAAATGAGCTAAAGGACTTGTTAGATAGATACAAAATGCTGGAGTAACTCAGCGGGTCCGACAGCATCACTGGAGAAAAGGAATAGGTGACGTTTCTGGTCAAGAGAGAGAGAGAGAAAGAGAGTATTTTATTGTCATATGTCCCAGTTAGAAAAATGAAATTCTTACTTGCGGCAGCACAACAGAATATGTAAACATAGCATGATATGACAAACGAGAGAGAAAAAAGAAAAGTTCAGTGTGTATATATGCACATACTCACAACATACACACATACACATACACACATACTCAAAAACCAAACATAACAGTGCTTCTTCAGACCGAAGGTCCGGGGAAAGGGAAACAGAGATCTCGACGGTGATGTAGAGAGATGTAGAACAAATGAGTGAAAGATATGCATAAAAGTAACAATGATAGCGAGTCTGTGTTAGAACGTGGTGTTAGAGTTTCGCTTTTCTCCCACACTCCAAAGGCATATAGGTTTGTAGGTTGTTTAAGAAGGAACTGCAGATGCTGGAAAATGGAAGGTAGACAAAAGTGCTGGAGAAACTCAGCGGGTGAGTTGCCTATTTCTAACTCAAACGTTGCCTATTTCCTTCGCTCCATAGATGCTGCCTCACCCGCTGACTTTCTACAGCAGGGTTACACAAAAAGCTGGAGAAACTCAGCGGGTGCAGCAGCATCTAAGGAGCGAAGGAGATAGGCGACGTTTCGGGTCGAGACCCTTCTTCAGACTGAAGGGTCTGAAGAAGGGTCTCGACCCGAAACGTCGCCCATCTCCTTCGCTCCTTAGATGCTGCTGCACCCGCTGAGTTTCTCCAGCTTTTTGTGTAACCCTCGATTCTCCAGCATCTCCAGTTCCTTCTTTAAGACTTTCTACAGCACTTTTGTCTACCTTAGGTTTGTAAGTTAATTGGCTTGGTATATGTGCAACTTGTCCCTAGTGTGTATAGGATAGTGTTATTGTGTGGGGAGTGCTGGTCGGCGCGGACTCGGTGGGCCGAATGGCCTGTTTGCGCGCTCTATCTCTAAAACTAACCTAAAATATACATTATAAAAGATGAACAGCACAACCCAAGCAGTAATAAAGTCATATTCCTGTTCAAAACACACAGTTTGTTTAAGCAGGTGTTAGGCACTGGAGGAAAGTCATTACTGAGCTCAGGGGTCACCTCATGATACCAAAGTCCACATCTGTGAAGTTTGCTGATAGTGAAGAGTATATTCCCTCTCCTTGGGGTAAACCATTGCTTACCCAAGACTCGAGAATGCAAAGATAGATCATTGAGACAGGAACATCCAAATGTGTACATGATTTCTCAAGGTAAACCAGTTTAAACCGTGCATCTACCAGTCTAAACATTTCCCCGAGTTGAAACGTGATCACAGCCAGGACACCTTGGGTCTGGCATTAGTTTGATTGGTCGACTAAAAGATTCAGCATGGAAATATGTCCTTTGGCCCACCAGGACGGCACAGTGGTGCAGCGGTAGAGTTGCTGCCTTGCATCGCCAGATATCCGGGTTCGATCCTGACGACGGGTGCTTGTCTGTACGGAGTTTGCACCTTCTCCCCGTGACCTGTGTAGCTTTTCTCTGGGATCTCCGGTTTCCTCCCACACTCCAAGGACGTACAGGTTTGTAAGTTAATTGGTTTGGTATAATTGCGAAATGTGTGTAGATTAGTATTAATGTGCAGGAATCACTGGTCGGTGCCGACTCGGCGGGCCGAAGGGCCCTTTTTCTGTGTCGTATCTCTAAACTAAACTAAAGTCAACGTTGACCATTGATCACCCGTTCACAATAGTCCTATGTGATGTCTTTGGGATGTGGGAGGTCATCAGAGCACCTGGAGGAAGCTCAGGTGGCTACTGGGAGACTATGTGCAAACTCCACATAGACAGCACCCACCCGTGGTCAGGATTGAACCGGGTCTCTGCCGGTGTGTGCCAATGCGTTGCCCCTGTCCCTCCCTCTGTGGATAGTCCTGGAACAATGGTCATGATGCTCGATTACGTCTATCCCACATTCTCTGTAAGAAATGCGGAGTCTGGTTTACAGAAAAAAAAGACACAAAGTGCTGGAGTAGCTCGGCGGGCCAGGTTGCATCTCAGGAGAACACGGATAGGTGACGTTTGTGAGTAGCCCATGAAGTGCAACCACAGATGTTGCAGATTTATTGTAACACTCTTGCTCCTTAGGGCTGAACACCCACAGGCATACTCCAGACAATCCTCAATGTTCTTTGACTGGATAGCAGTTCTTCGACTAGGCAGCTTTTCACTGTACCTCAGTATTGGTGACATTAATAATAAACTAAACTCATTGCCACAGACGGCTGTGGAGGCCAAGTCAATGGATGTTTTTTTAAGGTGGAGATTGACATACTAAGGAATAGATCTAACTGTTCCTTTAGTTTATGTTTCACTCACAAGAAGAAGAAGAGACATACTTTTGATTAGTCAGGGTGTCAGGGGTTATGGGGCGAAGGCAGGAGAATAGGGTTGAGAGGGAGAGATAGATCAGTCATGATTGAATGTCGGAGTAGACTCGATGGGCCGAATGGCCTAATTCTGCTCCTGGAACTTATGATTTTATGACACGAAACTCACACCCCTGAATGACAGAAAGCTTTTAGCAGCTTTCAACAGTGAATTAAGTTGGTTAGATGAGAAGTATATGTTAAATTTAGATTCAGACTGAGTGTGATTTCCGACCTGTTGTTCAATGATCCAGGAAATTATCGGACGGCTCTAAATAATTGGATGCATCCAGAAATAATTTTCCTCCAGTATTCAGTCACTGACATTGTAATCATGACTTTAATTTCCTGTCTTATTCCATTGTGACACTGCCTGTTATTTCCGAACTCAAAGCTGTCATTACCAGCTTTCACTACTTTAAAGCCAGGTCACAAACTATCAGCTTATCGTTAATTATGTGTTAAAATTAAAAACCTGCGTAATGGCCAGCTTCAGTGTGCAGCGGGTAGTGCTGGTGCCTCGCAGCAGTGAAATTTCATTGCTTTCTGTGCATGCTTTGCACTTCCTCCGCTGACATGGATCAAATCAGCTAATAGTGATTGATCCACAGGTTTCTCCTGAGTGCCCCGGGTGTCCCTCCACATCCCAAAGACATGGGGTGGCATTGGTGGCGAAGCAGTAGAATTGCTGCCTTGAAGCGCCAAGGACCCGGGTTCAATCCTGACTGCAGGTGCTATCTGCACGTAGTTTGTACATTCTCCCCGTGGCCCTGTACGGGGGGTCAGGGCCTGCCGGGATGGCTGGTTGGCGCGGACTCAGTGGGCCGAAGGGCCTGTTTCCGTGCTGTATCTCTAAACTAAACTAAAAAACGGAGTTAAATGTCTATGATCATGTATTTACCAGCTCATTCTGTGCAAAGTAAACAACCTGGAATATTTAGCAACACACAATCAGAAAAATAAAAAATGATCCACGAAGCAACCACATAATCAATATATGATCACAGAAATATTGGAAAGATACCAGAATAATATTTGCAGAAAAAATAATTTTGAGAGGACATGCTCTCCCCCAAAAGGAAGTAGTTCCTCCTTAAGAAGTTTTGATAACTCTTTCGAGTTAACCCTTAGCTCATCGAGTCGGACAGCATGGTGGCGCATGCTGCCTTCCAGCGCCAAGGACCCGGGTTCAATCCTGACTCCAGGTGCTGTCTGCATGGAGTTTGTACATTCTCCCCGTGACCGTGTCGGTTTTCTCCGAGATCCTTGGTTTCCTCCCACACTCCAAAGATGTACAGGTATGTAGGTAAATTGGCTTGGTAAATGTAAAAATTGTCCCTAATGTGTGCAGGATGGTGTTAATATGTGGGGCTCGCTGGTCAGCGCGGACCTGGTGGGCCGAAGGGCCTGTTTCCACGCTGTATCTCTAAACTAAACTCCAATTTCCAACAGTAGGAACAGAAATGGAAGTTACGTGAATAGGAACGTTATTCGATGAGGATCTGATGCTAGAAAATTATCAAGTTTCTTGATGGGTAATGTGATTTAGTTCAAGTCCAATTGAATTTTGCAAGATTAGCTCATCAAATGAATACCAATCTACCTGATTACTGGGCTAATGCAGAGTCCCGTCCAGTTTGCAAAAAGCCATTCATATTTTGTAGCCATCAGGAATATGCTGATACTTGTTGGATCCAAAGACCGAAGCCAATCTTCTGTTACATTTTTCAATCTGCAGTTATTTGCAATTTCCTGCATTCACAGATCAATCCGAACTTTTGGAACAAATCAATAAGTCTCGACCTTCCATTGAATTCTAACCACAGACTTTGGATGGATACAAAGGCTTTCTTATTGGCAGTTATATCTGTGTGCAGGTGCACCCTTTTTCATCCTCTAAACTATCTAAATCTGCTGGGACCTGCACTTTTAATGTAATGTGCTCTGGTTTTCCATCAGAGAAAATTTTGGATTGATTTCAATTGAATTTCAGGATTTTCTGCATTCTCAGGGGACTCTGTGATAGCAACCGGCCATATAAAAAGTTTATCTTATTCATTCATGGGTTATTCGCTTCACTGGATTGCATTTATTGCCTTTCCTTAATTACCGCCGGACCTGATGGGCTCCCAGGTCATTCCAGAATCTGCTTGCATTACTGTGGGCCACGAGGAGAGCAGTTCAGATAAGGATAGCAGATTTCCTTCACGCAAGGGTATGGACATTTATGTTTCATGATCACTGCTGCCAACACTTGTATTTTATTCCAGGTGTATAAAATCATGAGCAGAATAGATCGGGTAGATGCACTTGCCCAGAGTAGGTGAATTGAGTACCAGAGGGCATAGGTTTAAGGTGAAGGGGAAACAATTTAATGTGAATCTGAGGGGTAACTTTTTCACACAAAGGGTGCTGGGTGTATGGAAAGAACTGCCAGAGGGTTAAGGGGTTGGACAAGCTAGATGCAGGAAGATTGTTCCCGATGTTGGGGGAGTCCAGAACAAGGGGTCACAGTCTAAGGATAAGGGGGAATTCCTTTAGGACCGAGATGAGGAAAACATTCTCTACCCAGAGAGTGGTGAGTCTCTGGAATTCTCTACCACAGAAGGTCGTTGAGGCCAGTTCATTGGCTATATTCAAGAGGGAGTTGGATGTGGTTCTTGTGGCTAAAGGGATCAGGGGGTATGGAGAGAAGGCAGGTATGGGATACTGAGTTGGATGATCAGCCATGATCATATTGAATGGCAGTGCAGGCTCGAAGGGCCGAATGGCCTACTCCTGCACCTATTTTTCTATGTTTCTATGCTTCTATGTTTCTAGGAGGTAGTTGAGGCAGGGACTATCCCATCATTTAAGAAACAGTTAGACAGGTACATGGATAGGACAGGTTTAGAAACATAGAAACATAGAAATATAGAAATTAGGTGCAGGAGTAGGCCATTTGGCCCTTCGAGCCTGCACCGCCATTCAATATGATCATGGCTGATCATCCAACTCAGTATCCCGTACCTGCCTTCTCTCCATACCCTCTGATCGCCTTAGCCACAAGGGCCACATCTAACTCCCTCTTAAATATAGCAATGGGATTGGAGGGATATGGGCTGAATGTGGGCAGGTGGGACTAATGTAGCTGGGACATGTTGGCCGGTCTGGGCAAATTGGGCCGAAAAGCCTGTTTCCACCCAAGACTCTATGTATATTTAATTATAAATATCAAAGATTTAGATGAGAAATATCAATGATTTGGATGAGAACACACAAGATAGCAAGTTTGCAGGTGACACAAAAGTGAGTGGTATTGTAGATATTGTGCAATGTAGATAGTGAAGATGGTTGTCAAAAATTGCCACAGGGTCTTGATCATTTGGGCAGGTGGGCTGAGGAGTGGTTGATGGAATTAATATATGTGAGGTGTTGCTAATTGGGAGCACTAACATGGGCAGGACATGCACTGTGAATGGTGGAGTTCTATGAAATGTTGTAGAGCAGAGGGACCTAGGAGTACAGGTACATAGTTCCTTGAAAGTGCCATCACAGGTAGATAAGGTGGTGAAAAAAGCTTTTGGCACATTGGCCGCCATCAATCAGAGTATTGAGTGTAGAGTATTGAGTATGAGTCTGCTTGAAGTGCTATCAGTGCATCGTTTGCAGGGAGTGCTATATTTATTTATCTGCCGAACGTTAAATACATTTGTCTGATGGCTTATGAGCTGTTGACGTGTCCTTCCTCCGCTTACAGATGTTGAGGAGATCTCAAAATACAGCAATGATCGTGCATGCATCTTTCATAAGCTGGAACTGATCCAAAGCTCCGCCTGTATCCAAACCGGCGACACTGATTTTCCAATCAATCCCGTGCTCTCTGACCTACATTGGCTCTCGTCTCCGAAGGTCGCCACCTTGTCCTGGTGGGAAAAGCTTGTGTGTGGAAGATCCTGAGAGCTAAACTATGTGATCCTATGCTTCTGGCGAGGCCTCTCATGGCGGGAATGTTGAAGGTGAGGTCCCCGACAAAGCGCCGGCCAAGAAGAACAGGCGGCACGATGGCGCGGCAGTAGAGTTGCTGCCTTACAACGCTTACAGCTGATGCTCACAGAGTTAAAGTCTGTGGCTCCGTCATCGGCTTCTTCAGCCATCTCAAGACCCACAAAAAGTACCCACGAAGAGAACAATCATACTTGACTCTGAGTGATGGCCAATGATGATGATGACATGACAGATGACATCTGCATGTCCTGCTGAGTTACTCCAGTGTCTTGTGTCTATCTTGCTCTGGTATCTGCTATCTTCCCCTGCAATAGAGAGGAAAGTAACTCCGTATATATGTGCCATGGTTATGTTGTCATTGCATGTGATTAATGGGGTTGTAATGTGTAGGGCAGTGTGTGAGGTGATGCTGCCATTGTGGAAAGATGGGATTCAATGGGGCATACATTGCTCCTGGCTGTTCATATGGCCCATTAAACCTCTTGTCATGTCGCAACGCTTGAATCCTGGCACTGGAGACAATTGCTTCCTCTTCCAAGTGCCGTCTTCCCCGTGGGCTTCTTCTAAGAAAAGAACCCATGACTCGCTCTCTGTATATGTAAGGCCTTTGGAGCTGTGTCTGAAGCCTCGGACACATGTTTTGTTTAGTTTAGTTTAGTTTAGAGATACAGCGCAGAAACTGGCCCTTTCGGCCCATCGATTCCGCGTCGACCAGCGATCCCCGCACATTAACGCTACCCTCAACACACTGGGGGGGGGGGGGTGGGAGATTGCAACCTTCACGTGGTCGACCCTGTTTCAACAAATGCAATCAACCTGGCGTGCACAAACAAAAGATCAAACAGAACAAGTTGTCTTACAACTTTAGGCTGTGCACGCCATACGTAAGAAGAAGAAGAACACACTGGGGACAATTTTACATTGTCAATTAACCTACAAACCTGTACGTCTTTGGAGTGTGGGAGGAAACCGAAGATCTTGGCGAAAACCCCACGCAGGTCACTGGGAGAATGTACAAACTCCGTACAGACAAGCACCCGTAGTCAGGATCGAACACGGGTCTCTGGTGCTGTAAGGCCGCAACTCTCCCGTTGCACCACTGTGCCGCTCCTGTTCATCTCTGTGAACAGCCATAAGTTCCAGCAGGCACCCAGAGTCTCAGGGATGCCTTCCACCTTCTTGCTCAGGCATAAACACCTTCCCTTTAACGGGCCAGGGCAAGGCTTCAATCAGTGCCATGTCGCTTCATGCGGTGCTGGTCAGTCACAGGAGTGGCTTCATGCATGAGCCCTGAGGGCAGCAACAGCTTGGGTGTGTTGGCTGTTCATCACGTCATGCAGAGATGCTTGCAGCAACCCGTTCTATCAATAGCTTCTTTCACTGGATATCCTATCTATCTTCTCTACGTCCTGTTAAAATTGCTCAAAAGTGTTATGTTGTGCTAGAGAATTGACTGGTGGATTGATTTATGGATGGATGGAAGGAAGAAAGAAAGGGAGAGAGAGGAGGAGAGAAAGAGAGCGGGAGAGCGAAAGAGAGAGAGAGAGAGAGAGAGAGAAGGGAAGAAAGAAAGAGAGGAAGAGAAGAAAGAGAGAAAGGAAGGAAGGAAGGAAGGAAGGAAGGAAGGAAGGAAGGAAGGAAGGAAGGAAGGAAGGAAGGAAGGAAGGAAGGAAGGAAGGAAGGAAGGCAGGGAAAGAGGGAGAGAAAGAGAGAGGAAAGAGAGAGGAAAGGGTATAATAGAGTACTAGACCAGTCTAGATCCATCAGCTGGAAAGGGATATCACAACATGTTTCTTTGAACATTGAACATGTTAACTTATCTAACTTCAAATAGCCCTTGCTTTCCCTCTCTCTCCATCCCTCCCCTTTCCCAGTTCTCTGACAAATCTTAGTCTCCGGCTATATTTTATCTTTGTTTGCTTTGGTGTTCCTGTCTCTATTGATCTATCCTACATGTTCCTTGATTTCCATTTCCTTAGTCCTGTTTTCACACCTTACACCTCCACATCTATCTACCTCCCTCTCCCCTGACATCATTCTGAAGAAGAGTCTCAACCCAAAACGTCGCCCATTCCTTCTCTCCAGAGATGGTGCCCGTCCCGCTGAGTTGCTCCAGCATTTTGTGTCTATCTTCAGTTTGAACCAGCATCTGCAGTTCCTTCCTACACAACATCATTCCTGCCGTACAGTTCAATGAATTAATGCAGCTGACCAGCTACCTCTCTGGGTTTGCTAGTCTAGAAGGAATTGCAAGTCTCCTAATGACAGGAAACCAGAACTCTTAACTCCAAAAGCTATCCGTCAATGTGTCTTCTTTCTGCTGTTTTACATTTTGGCATTTACTGATGGATCTTTGGGATGCCTTCAGCCAACAGGGAACAAAGATGATTTCTCATTAGTCATACCATCACTGTCACGTAATACTTCCCTTTCCAGTTGCTGACTGTATTTGACTGTGAGCAGTAAAACCTTAATGTAAAAGACTACGTTATATAAATCATTAATTATTGTTCTTTAAAAGAGAACCAGTCTGACTTATCAGGAAGAGCCAATACATCATTAGATTCCATTTTGGCGCAAAAAAAAATATTTTATTCAGTTACCCAGGTTATATTCTATTCTTAATGGCATAAATTCTTCATGATTCACAGCCCAGACTAATACGCTGCTTTGTGTGGAATTTGGTGAATTTATATATTTGTTACAATGCTAATGGATTGACTGAGCTTGTATTCACTGGAATTTAGAAGGATGAGAGGGGATCTTAAAGAAACAGATAAAATTCTTTAAGGGATTAAGACGCGCGAGATGCAGGAAAAATGGTCCCCACTTTGAGGGAGTCCTGAACCAGGGGTTATAGGTTAACAATAAGGGGTAGGTCATTTAGGACTGAGATGAGAAAAAGCTTTTTCACCTAGAGAGTTGTGAATCTGTGGAATTCACTGCCACAAAAGGCAGTGGAGGCCAATTCACTGGATGTTTTCAAGAGAGAGTTAGATTTAGCTCGTAGGGCTAACGGAATCAAGGGATATAGGGAAGAAGCTGGAGCACCTGAAGAAACGGGGTACTGATTTTGGACGATCATCCATATTGAATGGCGGTGCTGGCTCGAAGGGCAAAATGGCCTACTCCTGCACCTATTTTCTATGCTCCTTGAAGAGAGTTGACTTACAGAAACTAGGAGCTGGAGAGGCAAACAAGGAACCGAGCTTGCTTTCCAAGTGCTGAAAATTAAGCAATTATGGTGACCTTCACAACATCACAGATTTATTAAATTGTTGTCAATCTTCCTGAAGTACTGAGCAACAATGCTGATGCGATACGACGCTGATTTGCTGGAGTTTTAAATATCCTGCGCAAATTTTTCATGTTTCCTAGTTTCTAACCAGTCATCAGATTATTTTTTTTTACCCAATTAAATGGACTAGATTCAACTATTTGCTCTACTGATCAATTTGAATGAGTTAGTTTAAATGTATGCACAAACACCACAATCCATCGCAGTTTAGCCACTTTAGATTAAATGGAGCATTTCATACCTTGATATTCTATCTGGCTATTAATAACCTGAAGACCTATTCCTGGTTTTGATGTACTGTGGCATGACCATTGTTTGAAAAAGGTACGCATAGTGTAACATGATTGCACTTGACAAATTACATTTCCAAGTTTATGAGAATATCATTATAAGATTCCATCTATGAGTGAACAACAATATTGGCCTTAAAAATCAGTTTTCTGCTCTTTATAGCAGGAATGGGCTGCATACAACTGCAGACGAACTTGGTTCTGCTGCTTAAATGTAAACCTCTCTCTTCCATTTCATGTCTCCAGCCCAGCTTTTCTATTTGGGGGTTGTGCCAGACACTGTTTCTGGCCTGGCTTTAATCTTGTGGTGGTGCAAGGCAAGATCGCAAGAGCCTTGAGATTCTTGCGATGAATCTCAAGAAATGGTCAAAGAAATGCTGGGGAAAAAAAAACTCAGCGAGTCAGGCAGCACCTGAGGGAGGAGAAACAATTAACATTTTAAGTCCAGGACTTTTTTATCTGAATTTGGAAAGACAGGTTAGTTTTTTGTAGCAGGGAAAGTGTGTGTGGGGAGGGGGGGGGGGGGGGGGGGGGGGTGGGGGGAGGGAGGATGTGCAGCACATAAACAAAATCTCAATCCATAGGGTTAATGGAACCAGGAACAAATGAGATTACAAAAAGTGGTGGACACCGCCCGACATCTATCACTGACATCCCCACCATGGAACAGATCTATAGGAGTCACAGTCTGAATAACACAGTCAGCATTATCAAGCACCCACACCACCCTGGCCGCGCCCTCTTTTCACTCCTACCTCCCGGAAGAAGGTATAAGAATCTGAAAACCGTGAACTCCAGGTGCAAGAACAGCTTCTTTCCAACAACCATCAGGCTCTTGAACACAACACAATAAGGAGATTTCTCCTTTCTCCTCGAATTTCTCCTCGAAATTCCTTTAGTCAGAGGGCGGTGAATCTGTGGAATTCATTACTGCAGAAGGCTGTGGAGGCCAAGTCAGTGGATAATTTTAAGGCAGAGAAAGATAGATTCTTGATTAGTACGGGTGTCAGAGGTTATGGGGAGAAGGCAGGAGAACAGGGTGAGGAGGGAGAGATAGATCAGCCATGATTGAATGGTGGAGTAGACTTGATGAGTCGAATGGCCTAATTCTACTCCTATTCCTTATGACCTTATGGACTAAACTATGAACTATAAATGAGGAATTGGGTCTGCACAATGGCGCAGCGGTAGAGTTGCTGCCTTGTAGTACTAGAGACCGGGGTTCAATCCAGACTACAGGTGCTGCCTGGGCGGAGATTGTACCTTCTCCCTGTGATCTGCGTGGGTTTTCTTCAGGTGTTCCAGTTTCCTCTCACACTCCGAAGACGTACAGGTTTGTAGATTAATTGGCTTCAGTAAAATTATAAAGCATCTGCAGTTGCTTCCTACACAAGCAGGCAATGCCATACAAACAGAATAAGAAAACCTGAGTCAACGTGATGAGAGTGAGAAGTGGCCAGTTCGTTAGTTTATTTTCATTGCAGAGATACAGCTTGGAAACAGGCCCACCCAGGGCCGGCCTTAGGAGGTGCGGGGCCCAATTAGGAGCTATCGGTCCAATTGGCTTAAGGCCGGCCCTGGACCCACCAAGTCCACATCAACCATTGATCATTCCTACACTGGTTCTATGTTATTGCACTTTTGCATCCTACACACTACGAGCAATTTACTGAAGCCAATTAACATAGAAACATAGAAAAATAGGTGCAGGAGTAGGCCATTCGGCCCTTCGAGCCTGCACCGCCATTCAATGTGATCATGGCTGATCATCCAACTCAGTATCCCGTACCTGCCTTCTCTCCATACCCCCGATCCCTTTAGCCACAAGTGCCACATCTAACGCCCTCTTAAATATAGCCAATGAACTGGCCTCAACTGCCCTCTGTGGCAGAGAATTCCAGAGACTCACCACTATCTGTATAAAGAATGTTTTCCTCATCTCGGTTCTAAAGGAATTCCCCCCTTATCCTTAGACTGTGACCCCTTGTTCTGGACTCCCCCAACATCGGGAACAATCTTCCAGCATCTAGCTTGTCCAACCCCTTAAGAATTTTGTAAGTTTCTATAAGATCCTCCCTCAATCTTCTAAATTCCAGCGAGTACAAGCCGAGTCTATCCAGTCTTTCCTCATATGAAAGTCCTGACATCCCAGGAATCAGTCTGGTGAATCTTCTCTGTACCCCCTCTATGGCAAGAATGTCTTTCTCAGATTTGGAGACCAAAACTGTACACCTGCAATTAACCTGCAAACCTGTATGCCTCTGGAATGTGGGGGGAAACCGGAGCTTCAGGAGAAATCCCAGGTGGTCACAGCATGCACGTGCAAACTCTGTACAGGCAGCACCCGGTGGTCAACATCTAACCCGGTTCTACTGCTCTGCGAGGCAGCAGCTCTCCCACTGTCCTACTGTGCCGCCTGACACAGACAAAAAGGAAGAGTGAGCTACCTACAGGTAGAATATTCAATAATAAATCTGGAGGATCCCAATGTGCCCAGAAGGAAGAAGCCCTGTTCCTCAAGCTTGCGTCGGGTCACGTTGTAACAGTGCATGTGGTCCACAGACAGAGAAAGAGTACGATGCAAAGGGCTCACGGCCACACAGGGGGACTCCAAAGTGTTTACCCACTCCGTGCCTGGTTTGTGCACTGCAGAAGTAAGGCACGTTGTGTCACATCCCTCCCCCACCCAAGTTGCACCAGCTTCTCATTTTCACCCAACAAACAGCTAACGCTGGCCTGTTTCCTTTATCAACCAGCATGGTGGCCCCAGCGGTAGAGTTGCTGCCGTACAGTGTTTTCAACGCCGGAGACTCGGGTTCGATCCCGACTAATGGTGCTGTCAGTACGCAGTTTGTACATTCTCCCCAGCGAATGGGTTTTCTCCGAGATCTTTGGTTTCCTCCCACACTTCAAAGACGTACAGGTATGTAGGTAAATTGGCTTGGTAAATATAAAAATTGTCCCTGGTGTGAGTAGGCTTGCTTAATATACAGGGATTGAAGGTCGATAGCGGACCTGGTGGGCCGAAGGGCCTGTTTCCGCACTGTATCTCGCTGTATCTCTAAACTAAACTAAACTAAACGTGACGAGTATCCTTAGCAACAGACTGGTTCCACCAAGGTACAGTACAGAACGCCACAGGAGATCCTTCTTCCCTCTGGCTATCAAACTTTACAACTCCTCTCATTTCTATCATGGACTGCACCCACCCCACCCCCCCCCCCCCCCCCCCCCCCCCCCCCCCCAAATATTTGCACGTTCCCAATCCTTTCCACTCGGCACTTTAATTTCATGGGTCATGTAACTTGTGTTTTATGACTGTTGGCAGATCAATTTCCAGATTGGAGAGGCTAGGACTTTAAAATGGAGTAAAAGCTTCAGGCTGCTGGGAGATTTGGTCAATTTGAAATTGCTCTATGCAGAGCTGGGACAGTTGCGGAGCGATGCCAGTTTGTCTAGAGCCCAGTTACAAGCTGCAGGAAAAGAATAAGAACATCTGCAGACCCTGTCAATTAGGTGCAAAATGCATATAATGGATTGGATGACTGCAAACCAGACATACACCTTGTAAGTAATTGTAAATGATGTTGCAGAGTTCTACTTTGCCGAGTGTTGATTGGATGAGGTTTAGTCTGGGTTTCTTGTAGATTAGGGTAAATGTTGCTTTGTTTGCTTCCCTGAGAAGCCCCGTTTGAATACAATGTATTAACTGCTGTATTATTGGGTTAGGGAAATGTCTGTTCTCTATAGGGTTAATCGATATCTGTAATTGGATTGTAAAGAGACCACCCCCATGTGGTTCAGCCCCTCGAGGTCCCAGGACCTATAAAGGTCCGCTGCCACGAGGTTCCCCGTCGATCTTCTGGGAGAGCGCTTAGGACTGCGTGACCTTCTGGAGTGTCTCTGTTTGAGCAAGGCCTAGAGGGCATGAACAGGCAGATACGAGGATCGAACCCTCGGTGGTTAGGTACAGTAGTGGGAACTGTGTTTTGTTAAAATAATGTTTAGTTGATCAAGTGCTTGATTCAGTGGTTTTTGACTGAAACTAGACTGGGGGGAAGCTTAGAATGAGCAATTTACAGTATCGTATCTTATCATCGTTACTTTTTTGCATATTTTCTTTCATTGTTCTTTAACTCTCTACATCACTGTCTATATCTCTCATTTCCCTTTCCCCTGACTAGTCTGAAGAAGGATCTCGACCCGAAACATCACCCATTCCTTCTCTCCAGCGATGCAGTCTGAGTTACTGCAACATTTTGTGTCTATCTTGCAAATCTCAAATGCGGGTTGGAAGAAGTGCAAATGTATCACAGCTTCACCTGGAAAGCCCCAGGATGGTGGAAAGGAGAGAGGTGAGACGTAAGGTGTTGCATCTCCCAAAGTGATATGGAGAAGTGCCATGAACCAGGGTTAGCTTAAAAATGAACCTGCTTTTCTCTCTTTCCCAGTTCTCACCAAGTTCCCACAACCGAAACATTAACTCTTTCTCCTTCCACAGATACCGAATGACCTGCTGAGAGTTTCCAGCAATTTTTGCTTTTGTTTCAGATATCCTGCATCCACAGTTTTATTTATAATCAATGTTGACGTCTTCTGTTAGTCTGCTGTGTAAAGGCACCTGCCATCTCTCATTCGCAATGTGTACTGGATTTACCAGGTTTGCTATTTAACCGCGGTTCAACTCACCATACTTGGGTCAATTCCTCATTATTTCCATTCAGTACATTTGTTACGTACTGTAGTTTAGTTTGGTTTAATTTAGTTTAGTTTAGTTTAGAGATACAGCACTGAAGCAAGCCCTTTGGCCCAACGACTCTGCGCCGACCAGCGATCCCCGCACATGAACACTATCCTACACACTAGGGACAATTCATTATACAAAGCCAATTAACCTACAAACGTGTATGTCTTTGGAGTGTGGAAGGAAACTGAGCACCCGGAGAAAACCCACGCAGGTCACGGGAGTAACGCGCAAAATTAAGAATAAGGTGTAGGCCATTTAGAACGGAGATGAGGAAAAACTTTTTCACGCAGAGAGTTGTGAATCTGAGGAATTCTCTGCCTCAGAAGGCAGTATAGGCCAATTCACTGGATGCTTTCAAGAGAGAGTTAGATAGAGCTCTTAAAGATAGCGGAGTCAAGGGGTATGGGGAGAAGGCAGGAACGGGGTACTGATTGTGGATGATCAGCCATGATAATGAATGGCGGTGTTTGCTCGAAGGGCCGAATGGCCTACTCCTGCACCTATTGTCTATTGTCTATTATCAAACTTTGTACAGACAGCAACCATGGTCAGGATCGAACCCGGGTCTCTGGCACTGCAAGGCAGCAACTCTAGCGCTGTGCCACCATGCCGCCCCTGACACGCCGCTGAATCATTCTTTCTGACTGTGAAAGCACCCTGCCGATCCTGGTAATGCAGTCAATGGTACATTGGAGGTTATAAAGCTGGTTGATTAATAAGGGCGTCATAGGTTACAGAGCTATGGCAGAAGAATGGGGTTGAGAGGGAAAAATAAATCAGCCACGATTGAATGGCAAAGTGGACTCGATGGGCCAAATGGCCAAATTTTATTTCTATGTCTTATGGTCTTGATAAGAAACTCAGGCTGCGTCCATTTAATCATTAATAGTTATTCAGGGATAGACTTGTCCTGGTTTTACATAGGTTGTGTAAAGTCTGTGTTAGCTTAATGTTTAGTAGATATTTCTGATATTTAAGCCTCTGGCCTCTGAAAATGATAAATTAGGGATCATTCTGGTTTCTCACAGATGACAAGGATTGACTTAGCTTTCATCAGAGACAGGCTTGTGCTTTTTTCTTGATGAATTGAAAGATGCAGCATGGAAAAATGTATTGGCCCACCAAGTCTATGCCAATGATTGATCTCCAATTCTTTGAAGCAGTAGAGTTGCTGCCTTACAGCGCCAGAGACCCTGGTTCGATCCTGACTATGGGTGCTGTCTGTACAGAGTTTGTATGTTCTCCCTGTAAATGCGTGGATTTTCTCTGCATGCTCTGGTTTCCTCCCACACTCCGAAGACGTACAGGTTTGTAGGGTAATTGGCCTGGTATAAAGTAAATTGCTCTTAATAATTCTTTATTGCACTACTTTGAATGCACTGTAATCTTGCATTATCTGCTATTTTACATTAGTTGTATCTTTACAGTTGTATTTACTGCATGAATGGTTAATCTGTGAGCTCCATGTGAACAAGGAATTTCAATGCAACCAGGTGTACACCACAATGAATTAGTCTGAATCTGAATCTGAACGAAAAGCATCTATTGTGGGAACAGAATGGGGCAGAGTAGTGAGCTAAAAACGTTCATAAAAGAATGACAAGTTTTGATAGAATGGATGCAAGGAGAAATGCAGGGTGGTACAGTGGTGCAATGGTAGAGTTGCTGCCTTAAGAGCCTGTCCCACCAGCATGCAGCTATGTGATGAGCGCGACCTAACGTGGTCGCTTGTGCCGTCCGGCATCGCGGGGCCGGTCCCACATCGATCGCCGGAGCCGTGTGGAATTGTGCGGAGTTCGTCCCAACATCACGCGGGGCTCCGAAAAACTGACCATGTTCAAACATTCCGCGTGGCAACGGCTTGTCGGCTCACAGTCGCCTCGACGCATTACACACAGCCTCGACGTCGTGCCTCCGTGACCCTCTCTGTAGGTGCCTCCGTGACCCTCTCTGTGTGTGACACCGTGGCCCTCTCTGTGTGTGCCTCTGTGCCCCTCTCTGTGTGCCCCTCTCTGTCCTGGCGAACTTACCTTTAAGACTTCGCTCTAAATTCGCCTCACTTTGCGCCGCGTTGCGCCACTCACCCGACCTCCGCGCGGCCCTCGCTGCCGGTTTGGTCGCACTTGCCGCATGCAGGCGCATGCTGTTGGGAATGGCCCTGTACAGGGGATCACCCGACCTCCGCTCGACCCCCGCTTCAAGTTTGATCACGCTCATCGCTTGGAGTCGGATGCTGGTAGGACAGGCCCTTTACTGTACTGTACTGGGTCCCAGAGACCCAGGGTCGATCGTGGCCACGGGTGCTTGTCTGTGCGAAGTTTGTACGGAGTTTCTCCCCGTGGCCTGCGTGGGTTTTCTCCGAGATCTTCGGTTTCCCCCCCACACTCCAAAGACATGCAGGTTTGTAGGTAGATTTGGCCTGGTATAAATGTAAAAACAAAATGGCCCTAGTGTGTGTAGGGTAGTGTTAATGTATGGGGTGATCGCTGGTCGGTGCGTACTCGGTGGGCCGATGGTCTCATTTCCACGCTGTATCTCTAAACTAAACTCAACTAAATTAAATGTTCCACTTGTGGAAAAGAATTGGAAGGCATTGTTATAAGGCATTGACCACTGATATCTAACAGGGTATTCAGAAGAAAGCTATTTTCCCATGGACTATTGGAGATTATGAGGTGAAGGCAGGAGAATGGAGATAGGAAGGAGTGATAGATCAGCCATGATTGAATGGCGGAGTAAATTTGATGAGCCGAATGGCCTAATTCTCCTCCTATCTCTTATGATCTGTTGATAATTAGTTGACATGGGAAGCATTAATTGGGGGCACAGATACATTCAAAGGGAGGCTGGACAAACATAAAGGAGACAGAGGAATAGAGGGCCACTTTGATAGATTCAGATTGGAAAGGACATGGGGAGTTTGATTGTGGCATTAAAGCTGGCATGGACTTCTCAGGCCGAATTGCCTGTTTACGTGTCTGGAGAAGAGTCAAGAGTGTTTAGTTATTGTATGAAACCCTTACTTGCTGCAGCTTCACTGTCTTACTTGCTTATAAATGCAATAATACAAGTAATTTAGCGATCAAAAACATAATAAATTAATAACCATAATACTATGTAACCACAACAGTGTGAACACCAAAGCCTGCAGTGCAACCAAAGACACGATAGACAATAATGCAACCAAATGCACTGTCAGACACACACGCACACTTGCACGCACACACTCATATTCTTAGCCCCCCTTCGGTCATGGCTGATCATGGGTGTCTCCAGGCTTGGAGGACGCCAGTGCGTGACTTTGTTTAACGTGGGAAGACTGGTGCACAGACAGCCACCACATGGTCCGTGACAGATCTGGGTCAGGATCCAGTGGCATGGAGTCCAAGACGACCGCAGACCCGTATCTGCTGCAGCCTTCATCCGCCTTCCCAGCCGTTGTGACGCTTCACTAAGGTCAGCCAACATCTTCCGCCTGTTCCACCATTGAGGTCTTGGTTGGATTGCTCTTTGTCAGAGTCCCCCCCCTCGACCTTACTGCCATGGGTGGCCCTACCAGGAGCAAAGCTCCAGACGGCATCGTTCTCAGGATCTCAGGACCACACAAGCTTTTCCACCACGACAAGGTGACAATCCACGGAGAACACACACACACACACACACACACACACACACACACACACACACACGTGCACATAAATAAATAGACAGTGTCTTTGGTGTGTACATGCACACACACCATGTATATTTTGAGGAAAAATAGCACACTGTTTCATTGCTTTTGTGGATTGGCAATGTTTTAATTTAGCTTAGTTTAGAGTTAAGAGATACAACCTGGAAGCAGGCCCTTCGGCACACCAAGTCCGCACCTACCTACTATCACCCGTACAATAGTTCTATCCTACGCACTCGAGAGAATTAACCTACAAATTGGATGTCTTTGGAATGTAGGAGAAAACCGGAGCACCTGGAAAAAACCCATGTGGTCTATGGGAGAACATACAAACTCCATACAGACAGCACCTGTAGTAATGATCAAACCCGAGTCTCTGTTTTTTTAAGGCAGCAATTCGACCGCTGCGCCACTGTGCCACCCAAGCTTTAACTATTTTTTCAAGAGTTCGTTAGTAGAGTCAGGTAGTAAAGAAAGGAAGCTCAATGCTAGCATTTATTTCAAGAAGGCTTGTATACAAAACCAGGGATGTAATGCTGAGGCTCTATGAGGCGCTGGTAAAATCACATTTGGAATTAGGAGGGAGAGATAGACCAGAGATAGATTGAATGGCAGAGTAGACTTGATGGGCTAAATGGCTAATTCTATTCCTATTACTTATGACCTTATGACCATTCACTGGCAAAAAATTCTCACCATCAGTCTAGACTTGGGGAAGAATCTTTAGGTATCCCTGCAAATCTAAAGCACTCTGCCTGCGGATAATCAGGAGGTAATATGACAAGATTCCCCACCCACATCGCAAAACAAAGGTTGTTAAGCTTATCATGTGGTAAATATAGATTCAATCCACATTATCGAACCATTGGAGGAAAAGCAGACTATTTTTTATTCCAACAAATTTATTCCTCTTTGCTGATCACTCTTTGTATTCAGAATGGCTTCCTGATATCAGACCAAGTTTTATTTTACTTGAGTAAGGTTCGGGCCTGTCCCACTGCGGGATCTAATTGGTGAGCTTTGAAGAGTTTGTCCTAGGAGGTCTTTGTAACTCTCCTTCATGCTCGAGAGCAGTCCACGCATACTCGAGGACTCAGTTAAGGTTGCGGCGTTTTTTTTAGCATGCTGAAAAATGCTGCGTAAAAAAAGGTTGCCATGGAAAAAAATCTATATTTTTTTACTCGTAGGTTAAGTCGAAGTAGGTCGTAGTAGGTTGGCATGTTGTTCGTGGGTAATCCAGGGTAGTCGAAGGTAATCGAAAATAGTCAAAGCTGGTCGTAGATAGTCTTCAACATAGTCGAAGGAGATCGAAGGAGGTCGTCTTCACTCTCCTCTATTCGGTGTCCAATTTTTCCAAAGCTAGTCGAAGCTAGTCTTCAACATGGTCGGAGGAGATCTAAGGAGGTCTACTACATAGTCGAAGGAGATCTTGAACATATTCGTAGGAGGTTCTCTACATTGGCGAGGATGGTAGAAGGAGGTGTTCTACTTCGCGACACGACCATGACACTTTCACATACACTCCTAAAGTCTTCTACACTCGCAAATTAGGTCCGCGCAGTGGGACAGGCCCTTACAAATGCCATTTACCTGCTCTTTATTTGAGATTGAGGTAATTTTCTTTTCAACCAACAGCCACGTTCATATATTTGCAAGGAAATTGAATCGTATAACTTTTTCTCAGTGGTGTGAAATTGAAAATGGATTTTTCTTTCTGGAGCAAAACACAACTATAAATATTATCAAGTTGTTTCATGTAACTCCCAAATTTAATTGGGCACCTCTGTGCATGAGTCAGCCCACTGCAGCATTGCAGGGGAATTTGGACCTTGTGGTCATGGAATGGAATGGAAACAAGTCCTTCGGCTCAACTTGCCCACACCGCCCAACATGTCCCAGCTACACTAGTCCCACCTGCCTGCGCTTGGTCCATATTCCTCCAAACCTGTCCTATCCATGAACCTGTCTAACTATTTCTTAAACATTGGGATAGTCCCAGCCTTAACTACCTCCTCTGGTAGCTTGTTCCATACACCCACCACCCTTTGTGTGAAAAAGTTACCCCTCAGATTCCCATTATACCTTTTCCCTGTCAAGGGTGCAACCATCATACGGTATTCCAGGGACAAGCTATTCTTTCCAGGATACTCTCCAATTCAGATTTCTTTATTGTCATGTGTACTGGGGTACAGTGAAAAGCTTTTGTTGTGTGCTCTCCAGTCAGCTGAAAGACAATACCTGATTACACTCGAGCCATTTACAGTGCACAGATAAATGGGAAGGGCATAATGTTTCGAAACATAGAAACATAGAAAATAGGTGCAGGAGTAGGCTATTCAGCCCTTCGAGCCAGCCATTCAATATGATCCATTCACTATGATCATGGCTGATCATCCAAAATAAGTACCCCGTTCCTGCTTTTACCCCATATCCCTTCATTCCGTTAAGAGCCCGAAGAGCCATATCTAACTCTTTATTGAGCCCTTAGAGCCATATCTAACTCTCTATTGAAAAGATCCAGTAAATTGGCCTCCACTGACTTTTGTGGCAGAGAATTCCACAGATTCATAGCTCCCTGAGTGAAAACGTTTCTCCTCAACTCAGTCCTAAATGGCCTACCCCTTATTCTTAAACTGTGACCCCTGGTTCTGGACTCCCCCAACATCGGGAACATTTTTCCTGCATCTAGCCTGTCCAATCCCTAAATAATTTAATATGTTTTTATAAGATATCCTCTCATCCTTCTAAATTCCATTGAACACAAGCCCAGTCTTTCATCATATCATCATATGTCATAATTTAGTGCAAGGTAAAGGCAGCAAAGTCCAGGACTTTCGGGAGTTCTGGAGCATAAAGAAATATTCTTCTTGCAATTGTTGCAGCCAATATTTGGCCTTACAGCGCCAGAGTCCTAGGTTTGATCCTCACTACGGGTGCTTGTCTGAATGGAGCTTTGCGTTCTCCCTATGACCTGCGATAAGATTTCTCCGAGATCTTCGGTTTCCTCCCACACTCCAAAGATGTACAGGTTTGTAGGTAGATTTGGCCTGGTATAAATGTAAAAACAAAATGGCTCTAGTGTGTGTAGGGTAGTGTTAATGTATGGGGTGATCGCTGGTCGGTGCATAGACTCGATGGGCCGATGGTCCCGTTTCCACGCTGTATCTCTAAGCTAAACTCGACTAAATTAAATGTTCCACTTGTGGAAAAGAAGTGGAAAGCATTGTTATAAGGCATTGACCACTGATATCTAACAGGGTATTCAGAAGAAAGCTATTTTCCCATGGAGTATCGGAGATTATGAGGTGAAGGCAGGAGAATGGAGTTAGGAAGGAGAGATAGATCAGCCATGATTGAATGGCGGAGTAAATTTGATGAGCCGAATGGCCTAATTCTCCTCCTATCCCTTATGATCTTTTGATGATTAGTTGACATGGGAAGCATTAATTGGGGGCACAGATACATTCAAAGGGAGGCTGGACAAACATAAAGGAGACAGAGGAATAGAGGGCCACTTTGATAGATCCAGATTGGAAAGGACATGGGGAGTTTGATTGTGGCATTAAAGCTGGCATGGACTCCTCCGGCCGAATTGCCTGTTTACGTGTCTGGAGAAGAGTCAAGAGTGTTTAGTTATTGTATGAAACCCTTACTTGCTGCAGCTTCACTGTCTTACTTGCTTATAAATGCAATAATACAAGTAATTTAGCAATCAAAAACATAATAAATTAATAACCATAATACTATGTAACCACAACAGTGTGAACACCAAAGCCTGCAGTGCAACCAAAGACACTATAGAAGATAATGCAACCAAATGCACTGTCAGACACACACGCACACTTGCACGCACACACTCATATTCTTAGCCCCCCTTCGGTCATGGCTGAACCTGGGTGTGTCCAAGGTTGGAGGATACCAGTGCATGACTTTGTTTTCCTTCCACACTACAAAGATGTACAGGTCTATAGGTCAATTGGCTCGTGTAGGGTAGTGATAATGTGCGGGGATCGCTAGTCGGTGCTGACTCGTCGGGCCAAAGGGCCTGTTTCCACGCTGTATGTCTGATCTAAACTCAACTAAACTAAAAAACTAGTCCTGGTAATTTCCCCAATACTTCAACTTTCCCAACTTTAATTGCTTCGACTTCCTCATGCTCATTACATCCTTGGTTCGCCTTGCTTCCAGTATGTTCTTTATGTCTCCAACTGTGAAGACGGATGCAAAATGCTTGCATTGCATCTCTGCCATTTCCTGACTCATTAGAATTCCTTCTGTCTCCTGTTCCCAGACTTATAGCAACTCTCACTAATCAGTTCACTTTTACAAACTTGCAAAAGCTCTTACTCTGTGTGTTTTTATATTTCTTGCTAGTTTACTGTAATTTTCAATTTCTCTCATTTTGGCTGATTTTAGAGAAAAAAAAACCCTCACACTTAAGCCTGCTAATCCCACTGGCAAGATTATAAGGATTTTGTTTTTGATCCAATTCTATGGTTAGATCATGGAGGAGCAGCATTCCCTGCTCTCCTATTTACTTCCAAGTCATGGACAACCTACAGGGGGCCTCAAATAGCTGGAGAAACATGGTCAGTGCTCCCCCACAAAATGTTCCAAATTGACCATTGAGTTAGTGGAACCATCGGAAAGGTCAGCCCAGTGATAGCTCAACATCTGACATCAAGTCTCTGATGGCAATCCAGAAACCTTGGTGCCATGTTGCCAAGCTCCCAGAACATGTTTAACCCTCAAAGGTTCAATGGTTCAATTATTGTCACATGCACAGAGTGCTAATGCAATGAAATACTTATCATAAGTGATAGGAGCAGAATTAGGCCATTCAGCCCATCGAGTCTTCTCCATCATCCAATCATGGCTGATTTATTATTCCCTCCTAACCCCATTCTCCTGCCTTCTCCCCATAACCCCTGACACTCGTACTAATCAAGAATCTATCTATCTCTGCCTTAAATATGTCCCTTCTCCGTGGATTGTCACCTTGTCGTGGTGGAGAAGCTTGTGTGGTCCTGAGATCCTGAGAGCGATGCCGTCTGGAGTTATGCTCCTGGTAGGGCCACCCATGGGGGTAAGGTCGAGGGGGAGGTCCCTGCAGACAAAGAGCAATCCAACCGAGACCTCAACGGTGGAACAGGCGGAGGACGATGGCTGACCTTAGTGGAGCGTCACAACGGCTGGGAAGGCGGATGAAGGCTGCAGCAGAAAAGGGTCTCCGGTCGTCTTGGACTCCATGCCACTGGATCCCGACCCAGATCTGTCAAGGACCGTGTGGTGGCTGTCTGTGCACCAGTCTCCCCACGTTAAACAAAGTCGCGCACAGGCGTCCTCCATATAGGGGGACAGTCATACTCGTTTCGAGTGACTGCCGATGATGGTGATATATCCACTGACGTGGCCTCCTCAGCCGTCTGTGGCAAAGAGTTCCACAGATTCACCACCCTCTGACTAAAGAAATTCTTCCTCATCTCCTTCATAAAAGAACCTTCTTTAACCCTGAGGCTGTGACCTCTGGTCCTAGACTCTCCCACTCGTGGAAACATCCTCTCCACATCCGCTCTATCCAAGCCTTTCACTATTCTGCATGTTTCAATGAGGTCCCCACTATGTCCCAGCATTTTGTATCGATCTTTGAAGTAAGTCACCCTCGATTGTAATGCACTGCCTAAGCAGAAGAATTATCCATACTTTCACTGGTTAACTGTGGCAGTATTGCTTAGTCAACAGATGTTTTATTCTCCAAATGACGGTTTAGTCATTGAAAATTCTGGATTGTCCTTTTAAATGTTTGGTATAGCCAACTTACATCATATCTTTTAATTTTCCAATCTGCTTAACCAACTTTCCCTTTTTATCTCTGTAATTGGTTTGTTTCAATGTAAGACCCTGAGATACAACTACCTCACTACAACACATAATGAGTTGTATCCTGCTGGCTCGATGTGCTAACATTACTCTGCCCACATTTGCACTGATTTGGGTTGGATGTTCAGTTTAGTTTAGAGATACAGCATGGAAACAGGCCATTCGGCCCACCGTGCAATGCCAACCGATGATCACCCTCGAACACTGGGTCTATCCCACACCATGTGCGGACGTGGCGTCGAAAGACGAGAAGCTGAAGCGAAGAAGTGGAAGGCAAAGTGGAACGGAAACCACGGCGAAAAGCCAACTCACCGAACGGACGCAACGCAGAAAAGCCAAATGACAGACATTGAGCATCCCCGGGACAACCCTACTCTCCCTCCAGGGTCAGCACTGTCTGGCCACAACCGCCCTCCGCCTCGTCTCTCCCATGTGGCCGCACTGTGACTGGCTGTGGTGCTGGCAGCGCAAACACACACACACCCGGGGCCGTGGCTCCGGGCAGCAGACACACAGGGACGAAAACCCGGCAACATCCGCGTCAACGTCCGTTTGGTTAGTTGTCTTTTCGGCATCGTACGCTTTCGGTTATTTGGCTTTTCGACGTCGTTTCCGTTCGGTTATTTGGCTTCCACTTCTTCGCTTTGGCTTCTCGTCCTTCGACGCCACATCCGGGTACCATCCCACACACTAGGGGCAATTTATAGAAGACAATTTACCTACAAACCTCCACGCCTTTCGAGTGTTGGAGGAAGCCGGAGCACCCGGAGAAAACCCACGCAGTCACCGGGTGAACATGCAAAGTCCGTACAGAAAGCACTTGAGCTCAGGATTAAACCGGGGTCTCTGACACTGTAAGGCAGCAACTCTACCACTGTTCCACCAGGCTGCCAGGGGAGAGCTGACTCTTTAGCTCGTCACTACCCACTGTCCAGTCTGTCCAGTGATGTGGCCTCAATGGCAGAGCAGTCTCAGGCAGCAGAGTGAAAATGTTGTCCCCATCCTCCCACCCCTCCCACGCCTCAGGAAAACAGGACTTCCGTTAGTCAGTGGAGGTCAGTCTGTGGACTTCATTGACACAGATGGCTGTGGTGGCCAAGTCAATGGATATTTTTAAGGCAGTGATCGATAGATTCTTGATCAGTACGGATGTCATAGAGTCATAGAGTGATACAGTGTGGAGACAGGCCCTTCGGCCCAACATGCCCACACTGGCCACAGGTCCCAGCTACACTAGTCCCATATCCCCCCCAAACTTATCCTATCCATGTACCTGTTCAACTGTTTCTTAAACGTTGGGATAGTCCCAGCCTCAACTACTTCCTCTAGCAGCTTGTTCCATACACCCACCACCCTTTGTGTGAAAAAGTTACCCCTCAGATTCCTATTAAATCTTTTCCCCTTCACCTTAAACCTATGTCCTCTGGTCCTCAATTCCCCATACTCTGGACAAGAAACTCTACGCATCTACCTGATCTATTACTCACATGATCTTATACAACTATAGGAGGGAGAGATAGACCAGCCATGATTGAATGGAGGAGTAGACTTGATGGGCCAAATGGTCTAATTCAGCTCCGATCACATGACATTATGACCTTATGACCCGACAGCATTTGACAGCTAGCAAAGCTCGGACCAGATCATTGCTGGCTGTGATTGCAATCATTGACTTCAATCATTTTTTAAATTCAGAAACATTTTTGTAACATTAAAACTGAAGCAGCTTGTTGAAATTTTGAAAGCTTTTGAAATAAGAAGCATAATGGAAACATGTGCATATCAAAAACATCGAGCGAAAGCAAAATATTTCAAAAGAAGCAAATTACTCAGATCTTTGTCTCCTAAATCTTTACCCTAGAGCTTTGTAGTGATGTAGTTGAATTTGAAGGGGTTGCAAATCCAGGCCAAATCCCCCTAAGTAACCTTAAGTGAATCCAAGTAAGACAGGGTTAGACTCCACCACTAGACTCCACGTTTAGCCCAGTAGCAGAAGGAACTGACTGATTCAGTCTTGTAATTTTTTCAGTATGTATTCTGAGGCAATTATTAGCTTTACATGATGATCCGGACTCAGCTTTGCCAGCTGTCAAATGCCGTCCGGAATTTTATAATGTAAATGTTTCTTGAGAAGCAGGGAACGGGGGCAATGGGGGGGGTGGGGCTAGTTGGGACAAAATTTTCACTCTGCTGCCTGAGACTGATCTGGCATTGCGGCCACGACACTAGGCAGTGGGTAGTGAAGTGCTAAAGACTCAGCCTCCTTGGGCAGCCCAGTGACGCAGCGGTAGAGTTGCGGCCTTACAGCGCCACAGGCACTGGTTCGATCCCGACCTCCAGTGCTGTCTGTACAGAGTGTGTATGTTCTCCCTGCGACCGTGTGTGTTTTCACAGGGTGATCCGGTAAGTATTCAGTAAGTATTAGGCACATGTGGGAGTGCAGGGCTCACTTCAGTTTCCACAACTGAATGTCTGAACTGACGGCATTGCCAAAGGTCAATGTGATCCAGTAACTCTACTGTGTTACGATCAAACTTCTGCAGAGGATCCTTTTATCAACCTTATGTGTTACAATAGACAATAGACAATAGACAATAGGTGCAGGAGTAGGCCATGCGGCCCTTCGGCCCTTCGAGCCAGCACTGCCATTCAATGTGATTATGGCTGATCATCTCTAATCAGTACCCCATTCCTGCCGTCTCCCCATTCCCTCTCTGCTATCTAGCTCTCTCTTGATTCGTATCCAGAGAACTGGCCTCCACCATTCTCTGAGGCAGAGAATTCCACAGACTCACGGCGCTCTGTGTGAAAAAGTGTTTCCTCGTCTCCGTTCTAAATGGCTTACTCCTTATTCTTAAACTGTGGCTCCTGGTTCTGAACTCCCCCAACATCGGGAACATGTTTCCTGCCTCTAGCGTGTCTAAACCCTTAATAATCTTATATGTATCAATAAGATTCCCTTTCATCCTTCTAAACTCCAGAGTGTACAAGCCCAGCCGCTCCATTCTTTTTGATCAACCTCACGCAGAGGGTCCTTTTATCAACCTTATGCAGAGGATCTAGATTACTAATTTACTTCCTTTCGACTTTAGATATACAGCACGGAAACAGGCCCTTTGGCCCAACAAGCGTACATACGTTCTTTCCTACACACTAGGGCCAATTTACAATTTTACTACAGCCAATTAATCTACAAAAGTGAACGTCTTTGGAATGTGGTAGGAAACCGGAGCACCAGGAGAAAACCCACACGGTCACGGGGAGAACGTACAATGCATGCTCTCTACTCTGCACCTGTAGAAGTTCAAGAGAGTGCTCTTTTACAAACCGACTCTCTGTAATCTTCTCAGGAAGTAGAGGCACTGATGTGCTTTCTTTATAATTGCATCCCTACAGACAGCACCCGTAGTTGGGATTGAACCCGGGTCCTTGGCGCTGTAAGGCAACAGCTCTACTGCTGCGCCACCGTGCTGCCCCAATTCCACAACATGGAATTTTTTAAAAGTCTCTGTTCCCAATGTTGAGATGTTATCAAAAACTAACATAAATTGATTTTGTGAACTTCTCCAAGCTCATGCTGTTGATTTTGTTCACAGCCTATACGGCTAAAATATCTAAAGGATATCGACCCAAAACATCGCCTATCCATTCCTTCTACAGATGTGGCCTGACACACTGAGTTTCTCCAGCACTTTGTATTTTAGATATAACATATATATGATTGTTCCGTTCTCCTTGTTATACAGTATGACCTTCTATTAACAAATTATCTGTTCACTGTGGAGGATGAAACATAAACTGCACCTAATCATGTTATCTGCCAGGTATTTTCTAATTCCATTTATAATGATCGCAATCTTTCTACATAAGATTATTTTTCACTGCACCTTTTATCACCTCCTTTATTGTCTGGTGTAGTCTATTACTCTTTCGTGTTAGTCTGGCATCTGGAAAAATAAAATGAAGCATGCGTTATTCCATATCAAATATAGTCATAGAGTAATACAGCATGGAAACAGGTCCTTTGGCCTAAGGGTTACACAAAAAGCTGGAGAAACTCAGCGGGTGCAGCAGCATCTAAGGAGCGAAGGAGATAGGCGACGTTTCGGGTCGAGACCCTTCTTCAGACTGGTCAGGGATCAGGGAAACGAGAGATATAAACAGTGATGTGGAGAGATAAGGAACAATGAGTGAAAGATATGCAAAAAAGTATTGGTGATGAAGGAAGCAGGCCTGGCCTAACTTGCCCACGCCGGCCAACATGTCACACCAGTTCCACCAGCCTGCGTTTTGCCCATATCCCTCTAAACCTGTCCTATCCATACACCTGTCTAACTGTTTCTTAAACGTTGCGATAGTACTCAACTACTTCTTCCAGCAGCTCATTTCATGTACCTACCACCCTTTGTGTTAAATAAATGACCCCTCAGGTTCCTTTTCAATATTTCCCCAATCACCTTAAACCTATTTACTCTGGTTCTTCATTCCCCCACTCTGGCAGGAGACTGTGCGTTTTCCTGATCTATTTCTCTCATACATCTCAGTAATGGCTAACAGGTCTAACTGTTCCGGGTCAACACAGTAACGCCACGGTAAAGTTGCAGCCTTAAGGGCCTGTCCCACGTGGGCATCATTTGTGTGTCATTTACACAACATAATTTACGCGTCACGATGCACGCCGCGCGCGTCGTGACCCGCACATGATGTGCACATGGCGTGCATTACACGAGCATGGTGTGTATTACGCGCGAATGACGCCCATGTGGGACAGGCCCTTTACAGCGCCAGTCAGTCCAACCATCTGTAAGTAGCTCTGTTCAGTTCAAGAGAGTCCAGTCAAGAGAGTTCATTGTGATGTGTCCCAGATAGGACAATTAAATTCTTGCTTGCTGCAGCACCACAGAATATCGTAAGCATGAATACAGCACAGTTCAGTGTGTCTATATCACATAGACCATATATATACACATAAATAGATAAGGTGCAATAGGCTGTTATAGTTCAGTGTTTGTTTGATGGCGAGTTTAATAGTCTGATGGCTGTGGGGAAGAAGCTGTTCATGAACCTGGATGTTGCAGATTTCAGGCTCCTGTACCTTCTACCTGATGGCAGCGGAGAGATGAGTGTGTGGCCAGGATGGTGTGGGTCCTTGATGATGCTCTCAGCCTTTTTGAGGCAGTGACTGCAATAGATCCCTTCGATGGTGGGGAGGTCAGAGCCGAGGATGGACTGGGCAATGATCACAGCTTTCTGCTTTCTTTTCCACTCCTGGACGCTCAAGTTGCCGAACCAAGCCACGATGCAACCACTCAGCATGCTCTCTACTCTGCACCTATAGAAGTTCGAGAGAGTGCTCTTTGACATACCGACTCTCTATAATCTTCTCAGGAAGTAGAGGCACTGATATGCTTTCTTTATAATTGCATCAGTGTGCTGGGACCAGGAAAGACCTTCGGAAATATGCACGCCCAGGAATTTGTAGTTCTTGACCCTTTCCACCATCGACCCGTTGATATAAACGGGATTGTGGGTCCCTATCCTACCCTTTCCGAAGTCCACAATCAGATCCTTGGTTTTGCTGGTGTTGAGAGCCAGGTTGTTGTGCTGGCACCATTTGGTCAATCGGTCGATCTCACTTCTTTACTCTGACTCTCCACCATCAGTGATTCGTTCCCACAACAGTGGTATCATCGGAAACTTGATGATGGAGTTTGCACTACGTCCAGCCTCGCAGTCATGAGTTTAGTTTATTGTCACATGTACCGAGGTACAGTGAAAAGCCTTTTGTAGCATGCTACCCAGTCAAGGGAAAGACAATACATGATTACAATCGAGCCATTTATAGCCAGAGACCCGGGTTCGATCTTGACCACGGGTGCTGTCCGTATGGAATTTGTAAGTTCTCCACGTGACCACGTGGGTTTTCTCCGGGTGCTCCGGTTTCCTCCCACAATGCATAGGCTTTGGTAAGAATTGTAAATCGTCCCCAGTGCGTAGGATTGTGTTAGCATACAAGGTAATTGCTGGCAGGACAGGCTTGGTGGGCCGTACGGCCTGTTTTGTACGCCGTATCTCTAAACTAATTTAAACTAAACTGTCTTTAAATTTTGTCAATTCCCAACAGAATCAACTTGAATTTACTCTTCTCTCTGCTCAACTAATTTCTTTCCGAACTTCTAGTTCACCTTTTCAAATTTATAGTTCGGCCTTTCTGAATTTTCCGTCATTCTCATTAATTTAAGCTTTGGTAATTCGATTTGCCTGGAAATGGGGATCAACTTTGGTTAAGTGGAGTCTGTAACCTGGTGCTGATGCTAATGCCCTTTGATTTAAGCCCTTGTCACCCATGCACTACTTCAGCTATGCCCTTAACCCTCTCATCTCCTTTATGACCACCGAGATGGACTGCCCACCGAGTCCACTCCGACCAGCGATCCCTGCACATTAACACTACCCTACATACACTAGGGACAATTTTACATTTACACCAAGCCAATTAACCTACAAACCTGTACGTCTTTGGAGTGTGGGAGGAAGCCGGAGCACCCGGAGAAAACCCACGCAGGTCATGGGGGAATGTAAAACCTCTGTACAGACTGCACCCAGAGTCAGTATCGAACCCTGGTCTCTGGCACTGTAAGGCAGTAGCTATACCGCTACACCACCATGCCGAGTTGGAATTGTTTGCATCCAACCAAATGTAGATCTTATTCTAAAAGTGATTCTGACCATAGGTGTTCTATCAGTACTGAACAGGGAGGTTCAGCTTAGGTTACGTGTCTTACACTGGAACTCACAGCCTGTCAGGAGAAGTGTACAACCATTAAACAACAACTGACATGAATTTATGGACTAGAATATTCCTTGATTGTACTTTTCTTTTCTGTTCTGCAGTGCGAGGACGTTTAATCAACCACAATAAATTATTTGATTAAACCCGAGCCTATTGGCCAGGCTTGGGAACTCTTGGCTGCGATATCATTTTCCTTGTGTGAAAGATTTCTGCTACAACAAAAGGCGGCACGGTGGCGCAGCGGTAGAGTTGCTGCCTTACAACACCAGCGACCCGGGTCCGAACCCAACTGCGGGTGCTGTCAGTATAGAGTTTGTACGTTCTCCCCGTGTCTACGTGGGTTTGCTCCGGGTGCTCCGGTTTCTTCCCAAAGACACACAGGTTTATAAGTTAATTGGCTTTGGTACTTTGTAAAAGATTTGTCCCTAGTGTGTAGGACTGTGTTGGTGTGCGGGATGATTGCTGGACATCATGGACACGGTGGGCCGAAGGGCCTGTTTGCCCGCTGTATCTCTGAAGTCTAAAGTAAACAATGGTCTAATATTGTGGTGGGAGGCTCAGGGGTGACACCTGCTTTTGAATTTAAAAATGTCTTTTAATGTCGAGGCTAATTTATATTGCAAGTTGCTCAAAGTACGGGATGGAAATTGCAGGCCTCTGTTTATGCACCATTTGGGTCCAAGGTGGAAAGGTATGGGTTAGTAGATTAATTTGGCTTTGGTATAAATTGTCCCCAGTGTGTAGTGTGTAGGATAGTGCTGGTGTAGAGGGATTCACTGGTCGGCTTGGGCACTGTGGGCTGAAAGGCCTGTTTCCGCGCTGTATCTCTAAACTAAGCTAAACTAAGCTAAAAATGTAGATAGGCACAAAAAGCTGGAGTAACTCAGCGGGTCAGGAGAGAATCTCTGGAGAGAAGGAATGGGTGACGTTTCAGGCGCGACCGTTCTTCAGACAGAAAGTCGCGGAAAAGGGAAACAAGAGGTGTAGACAATGATGTAGAGAGATGTAGAACAATGAATGAAAGATATGCAAAAAGTAACGATGACAAAGGAAACAGGCCACTGTCAGCTGTTTGGTGGGTGAGAACGAGATGCTGGTGCGACTTGGGTGGAGGAGGGATGGAGAGAGAGAGAACGCGGAGGTCATGGCATTGTTTACATCCACCATAAGGCAGCGGTAGATCCTGGCTACGGGTGCTTGTCTGCAGGGAGTGTGTATGTTCTCCTTGTGACCCGAGTGGGTTTACACCGGGATCTCCGGTTTCCTCCCACGCTCTAAAGACATCCAGGTTTGTAGGTTAATTGGCTTCTGGAAAAAAATTGTAAATTGTTCCTACCGTGAGTTTAGTTTAGGTTTGTTTATTGTCACATGTACTGAGATACAGTGAAAAGCTCTTGTGTTAGGGTAGTGTTAATGTTCGGGGGTTGCCGGTTGGCGTAGACCCGGTGGGCTGTAGGGCCTGTTTCTGAGCTGTATCTCTAAACTAAACAAAACTAAACTAAAATCATCATTTTTTTAGTTTAGATTAGTTTAGCAATACAGTGTGCAAACAGACCCTTCGGCCCACTGCGTCCGCGCCGGCCAACACATTAACACTACTGGGGCCAATTTTACATTTAAGCCAATTAACCTACAAATCTGCATGTCATTGGAGTGTGGGAGAACACTATGTAGAGGGAGAGCTACTGCTTTACAGCACCAGAGACGTGTGCTGTCTGTACGGAGGTTCAGCCTGGGTCATGCGTTTCAATCTGGAACTCGCAGCCTGTCAGGAGAAGTGAACAATCAATAACCAACAATAAACCGACATGAACTCACCGTCTAGAATATTCGATGATTGTACTTTTTTTTCTGTTCTGCGGTGCGAGGACGTTTAATCAACCACAATAAATTCTTTGATTATACCCGAGCCTATTGGCCAGGCTTGGGAACTCTTTCCCACGGAATCCCGGGTGAAATATTTCACTATTATTTTGACAGAATGGTTTGGCCGCAATGTTTGCTCCAGCCCACAGTTGAAAATGCTGTGGAGTTTTTTTTTTAGCATAAATAACAGTGAGACGCTCAGCTTCACTATTAATTTGACAGCAAATTTTGGGCCATAATGTTTGTTGGGGAAATATTGTGCGCTGTACAAATAGCCCTGAAGGCCCTATCTAATTAGGCATAGTTAAACTGTTGCAGTTGGAAATGTATTATAATGAAATATACATTAGTGTACTGCTTTCAAAAGACGTGTGTACTGCGCTGATTGCAAATTTTATTTTCACAGGTTTAACATATAATTACAGTGGTTCGCTGAGAGAAAATCAGTGTAAATTATAGAAAGCATAGAATGTTAAATCGGTGAAATTCATTGCCCTGCCCAAGTGAGGTTCCTATTTCTTGTTCGACTGTAATCTCACACCGGCAACCAAATGAATATACCAAATCGAAATGATGGCTGGAGTTCTCGGTGTGATTCAATGTTATATTGTTTGATGTTGCTCTATTTGCTTTAGGTGAGGATTAATCTTTTCCAAGAATGAGTCACAATTGCATATTAATTATTTCTGGAACATTAGAGGTTTCGATAATATGAAGAAATAATTAACTGTGGGTATTGAACTGAAGATAGCAAACCTCACTGGCCTCTCAAATGTAATAATGTAAAAATTGGTACTGTGTTTCAGGTTATCTTGTTTAGACATTTTCTCTCACCTAAGTAGCTGCTTTGTATAGTGAAGAAAGGCTTGCCCTGTCAAAAATATCTTTCTCATTTACATTTAGTTTAGTTTAGAGATACAGCGCGGAAACAGACCCTTTGGCCCACTCTGTCCACACTGACCAGCGATCCCCGCACATTAACACTATCCTACGCACACTGGGGGAAATTTACACTTCCACCAAACCAATTTGCTACACACCTGTAGGTGAGTGTGGCAGGAATCCGAAAATCTCGGAGAAAACCCACGCGGTCTCGGGGAGAACATACAAACTCCGTACAGACAGCACCCATAGTCGGGATCGAACCCGGGTATCCGGCGCTGCAAGCGCTGTAAGGAAGCAACTCTACCGCTGCACCACCATGCTTGAAGCTGACAACACATTAATGCGCCTTCAAGGCCTTAAACATCCGAGTGGCCCACCTTGACATACACATCCTTGTACTGTGTTCCAAAGTACACCACACAAGTCATTCGCACAGCAAATAACTACAACTGCACCATGGCGTAAATATTCCTTGCAGTTCTGTTGCGAGGCAAATTTAACTTTTACACTACTCTGCGTGGTATCTCTAAACTAAACTAAACTAAACTAAAATATTTAAGCTTTAAGCAACACATTCTGTAATACATAACTTCAAAACGTCTGGACAAACATGACTGATTCCGCAGGCCTTTCCCGCCCGAAAACCCAGCACATGCGCACACTCTGGAAAAGCCCCGCACATGCGCCCACTTCAAGTTCTCTCCGGGGGTAACCCTGGACTGACAGAGTGTTTTGTTAATGGCATTGAGAAAATGACAATTGTGGGCATGCTACATTCCAGAATCTAATTTGCTCCCGCCCATGGCAGTGTCTCAACATCCTATTTAACAACCATATAACCATATAACAATTACAGCACAGAAACAGGCCTTCTCGGCCCTTCAGTCCGTGCCGACCATTTATTTTCCCCTAGTCCCATCTACCTGCACTCAGACCATACCCCTCCATTCCCTTCCCGTCCATATGCCTATCCACTTTACTTTTAAATGTTAAAATCGATCCTGCCTCCACCACTTCTGCAGGAAGATCATTCCACACAGCCACCACTCTCTGAGTAAAGAAGTTCCCCCTCATGTTACCCCTAAACTTCTGTCCCTTAATTCTCATGTCATGCCCTCTTGTTTGAATCTTCCCTACCCTCAATGGGAAAAGCTTATCCACGTCAACTCTGTCTATCCCTTTCATCATTTTAAAGACCTCAATCAAGTCCCCCCTTAACCTTCTGCGCTCCAAAGAATAAAGATCTAACTTGTTCAACCTTTCTCTGTAACTTAGTTGCTGGAAGCCAGGCAACATTCTAGTAAATCTCCTCTGTACTCTCTCTATTTTGTTGACATCCTTCCTATAATTAGGCAACCAAAATTGTACACCATACTCCAGAATTGGTCTTACCAATGCCTTGTACAATTTTAACATTACTTCCCTACTCCTATATTCAATGCTCTGATTTATAAAGGCCAGCACACCAAAAGCTTTCTTTACCATCCTATCTACATGCGATTCCACCTTCAGGGAACTATGCACAGTTATTCCTAGATCCCTCTGTTCCACAGCATTCCTCAATTCCCTATTTGAGTGATCACTCGGTGAGTCTGGCGCGTCAAATTATTTTATCCCACCTCCCCACCTGGCCAAACAAAACGTGACCTGCAAGACCTCTATTCACAAGACCTCGGGAGATCCGTGCAATCTTGACTTGTCCACAATCTTTGCGTAAATTGTTCTGCGCTTAAGCTGGGGGAGGGTACAGAGAACATCCAGGAGGATGTTGCCAGGGCTCCAGGGTCTGGGCTATAGGGAGCGGCTTGGGACTCTTATTCCTTGGAGCGCAGGAGGACGAGGGGTGATCTTATAGAGGTGTATAAAATCATCAGAGGAACAGATCGCGTAGATGCACAGAGTCTCTTGCCCAGAGTAGGGGAATCGAGGAGCAGTGGACATAGGTTTAAGGAGCAGGGGAAAAGATGTAATAGGAATCTGCGGGGTAACTTTTTCATACAAATGGTGGTGGGCGAATGTAAGGAGCTGCTAGGAGAGGTAGATGAGGCAGGGATGCTCGATGCTATGCTCTCAATCCTGTGCTTTCTATAATTTACTCTGAGTTTCTCTCAGCAAACCACTGTAATTAAATGTTAACGTTTAAGAAGCAGTTAGGGACATGGATAGGACAGGTTGGGAGGGATATGGGCCAAACACAGGCAGATGGGACTAGTGTTGGTGGGACTTGTTGGCCGCAACCTCGGCTGCTGTCTGTGTGGAGTTTTCCCTGTGACCGTGTAGGTTTCCTCCAGGTGCTCGGGTTTCCTCCTACTTCCCAAAGACCTGCGGGATTTTGGTCTAATTCGCCTCTGTGACTTGACCCCGGGAGTGTGTAAGTTGATAAGAAAGTGGGTCTGGTATGAACGGGTGATCGATGGTCGGCGTGGACTCGATTTGGCCAAAGGGCCTGTTTTCTACTCTATCTCAAAACTAAAGTAAACTAACCCAGAAATGGTGGCGCTGATACAGAATGACGTGAGTGCAGATGGATTACTTAACCCCAAACCCAAATCCAGCCACCAAACCCCAGCTTTGATCTGGACAGGAGTATTGTACCAACAACTTTAATTTCCCCAATGCCATTAATGTCACACAGTGGCTTCCAGGGTCATTGCCGGGCACTGCTGCGAATGTGCACAACAAAGTGCACTTGCAGAGTTACTTGATAAGAGGGGGAAGTGACACCTTGTTAATTACATAGAACAACACAGCACAGGAACAGGCCGTCTGGTCCACAATGTCCTTGCCCGAGCATGATGTCAAGTTAATCTAATTTCCTCTGCCTGCAGGTGATCCATATCCCCCCATTCCCTGCAGATCCCTGTGAAACTGCAGCCGATCTGTCCGGGATACGTGTAAACAGGAGGTGGTGAATGAGAACAGAGGGGAGAGAAAGAAACAAAAATGCCGAAGCGGCAGCTGTATAGGGCAGATATTGGAAATCTGAAATAAAAGTGCATGCTGGAGATAGCTAAGTTAGACACGAATTGCTGGAGTATCTCAACGGGTCAGGCAGCATCTGTGGAAAAAAGGAATAGGTGACGTTTTGGGCCGAGACCCTTCTTCAATAAGAAAAAGGGGCAACACAGTGGTACAGCACCACACCAGAAACCCTGGTTTGATCCTGACCATGTCTAGTATGTAGGATGCGTAAGTGAAAAACATAGAACTAGTGTACAGCACTCGATGGGCTGAAGGTCCTGCCTCCTTGCTGTCCGTTATAGACAGGACATCCCGTATATTGGGCTAAATTGGTATGTCCCATACGGGACCGCCCTTGTCCTGTAATTGACTGCTACGACTCGGGTCGAAGGGGACTGTCGGGTTGGAGCGGCGCATCCGGCCACGCCTCACCCGTCCCGACGTAGTGCAGCCCGTGGAGTGCAGCAGCAGCAGCATCTCACCCGTGGCTCCGACTGTCGGCAGCCCGGCCAGCTGTCCGACCTTCGGACCTTCGCTTACTGCCGACACCACCACCCCTCCTTCTCATGGGCGACCATCGGTTCATGAGTCGGATGGGGTGTCGGATGAAAAGCCCGGTGCCCGGGCCAACGCTCCTCAGCTGGCCCACCGGCTGGGCTTTGTGTGCAGTCCAGCACCCGGCCCAACTCATCATTCACCCAGCCACGGCCGAGTCGGTAAACGAATTGCCGTCGGGAATTTGTCCCTTATTTTGACCTTTTGTCCCTTATTTGGGAGTGTGAAAGTTGGCAACTATATAAACTAAACTAAAATAACTAAAAATAAAGGAATAACCTGTAACAGCGTGGTGTCCAAGGATGTTCAGGCAATACAATGATTTAGGTGGACAATGTTTTCATTTAAAAGATGCGGAGAGATGTTGGAAGGAAGAGTTGCATTAAATTACAATGAAAACACAAAGTACGTGTTATAACACCAGGATAAGAGCTCAATCAAGAAAAGCAAGCCCAAAGTCAGAGTACCATCTAAACTGAAGAAGGGTTCGACCCAAAACGTCACCCATTCCTTCTCTCGAGAGTTGCTGCCTGTCCCGTTAAGTTACTCCAGCTTTTTGTGTCTATCTTCGGTTTAAACCAGCATCTGCAGTTCCTTCCTACACATACTATCTAAACTGATTCTGCAAACTTATGCAGAGGACAATAACTAACTCCAGATGCAATAATCAGCTACCCACATGTAAACAAGGACATTTAAAAAACTGGCAAGGCGTTCCAGGCACCCGCCCACTTTCTTTGTAAAAACCTTCCCCCGTACATAGAACCATAGAGTGAAACAGTGTGGGACCAGGCCTTTCGGTTAGCACGCAACCTGCCCACACCAGCCCCATCTACACTAGTCCTATCTGCCTGCGAATGGCCCATAATCCCTCTCAAGCTGTCGTATCCATGAACCTGTCTAACTGTTTCTTAAACATTGCTATAGTACCTGCCTCGACTACCCCCTCTGGCAGTTTGTTCCATAAACCCACCACCCAACGTGTGAAAAAGGTTACCCCTCAGGACCTCAGGTTCGTATTCAATCTTTCCCCCCTCACCTTAAACCTATGTCCTCTGGTTCTTGGTTTCCCTAATCTGGGCAAGAGACTCTGTGCATTTAGTCAATCTATTCCTCTCATGATTTTGTACACCTCTATGCGATTACTCCTCATCCTCCTTTGCTTCAAGGAATAGAGTCCTAGCCTGCTCAACCCCTCTCCACAGTTCAGGACTCCACGACCTATCTTCGTTAAAATTTGCCCCTCTCACCTTAAAGCATTGCTCTCTGGTCTTCATTTCTACCCTTGGAAAAAGATTATGACTATACCTACCTATATCATTATAAGATCATAAGAGATAGGAGCACAATTAGGCCATTCGATCCATCAAGTCTACTCAGCCATTTAATCATGGCTGATCTGTCTCTCCCTCCTAACCCCATTCTCCTGCCTTCTCCCCATAACCTCTGACACCTGTACTAATCAAGAATCTATCTATCTCTTCCTTAAATATATCCACTGACTTGGCCTCCACAGCCTTCATATCGGATGGGCTGTAGGTTGGCAGAAGGACCATCAAGCAAATGGCGTAGACGCACGTGGAACTGACCAAAGGTTCGGCGTGACTGATGGCAGGTGTACCAGCGTTCGAGTGGCTGGAGTTCCAGCAGCCAGAATGAGACAGTGAGGATTCCTTAAGGCAAGCAGATGAACAAGCCTTTTTGTCCCTCCATCATCCAAGTTCTCCTACTAGTTTCACTGTCCTCCTGATTAATTTTACTGTTTGTACGCCTCGTTGTCACCTTCCCTTCCTCCAACAATGAACCATTCTACATTTCATTGATCATTGTCTGTTTTCATCTGACCTTTACACACCTTAAATCCCTGTTTACCCTTCCATATCTCTAGTTTCCCTCTCCTGTGATGTTCAGTCTGAAGAATGGGCTTGACGCGATATGTCACCCATTCCTTCTCTCTAGAGATGCTGCCTGTCCTGCTGAGTTACTCCAGCATTTTGTGTCCATCTTCAGAAGTATATGGCATGCATTCCAAACAAAGCCATGGTGTAACACACTTCAAGACTGAGCAAAGAAGGAGAGGACAGGTTAAGAGGGATACGGACCAAATGCAGGCAGGTGGGACTGGTGTAGATGGGGCATGTTGGTCGGTGTGGGCAAGTTGGGTCTAAGGGCCTGTTTTCACATGGTATCACTCTATGACTCTAAGGGACCAGAGTGGTCGGGGCAGCAAAGCTGAGTAGGGAAAATTCAAGCTATTGATAACAATGGGTGTAGGAAGGAACTGCAGCTTCCAGTTTATACCGAAGATAGACACAAAAAACCTGGAGTAACTCAGCGGGTCAGACAGAACCAATGGAGAAAAGGAACAGGTGACGTTTTGAGTCAAGTCTGGGTCTGAAGATCAGTCGGGACCAGAAACGTTACCTATTAGTTTTCTCCAGAGACGCTGCCTGACCCACTGGGTAACCATAGGTAATGGGGCTTTTGATTTGTTTGAATCCCAAAAATTGATATTGAATCCCAAAAATTATTGCAAAGCTTTTGTCTGATGCAGCAAATAAAATGGAAGTAACATTTACCTGCAGCACCATCTAGAGAAATATAACTGGATGACTGTAGGTGATTGAAATGTAATTAGACATGTTAATATGGGTTAAAAGCACTGTGTCAATGCCATTCCTATGAAGGCAGCCAGTGCGGCAACCTTAGAATGTAGGATAGGCAGCATCTCTGGAGAGAATGAATGGGTGACGTTTCGGGTTGAGACCCTTCTTCAGTGAGTCTGAAGAAGGGTCTTGACCCGAAACGTCACCCATTTCTTCTCTCCAGAGATGCTGCCTGTCCCGCTGAGTTACTCCAGCATTTTGTGTCTACCTTCGATTTAAACCAACATCTGCAGTTCTTTCCTACACATTAGAATGTAGGAATTCAGTCTGACAAAGAAGAAATGGTATAAGGCTTGGGTCTATCGCTTAAGATACACATCGTTGACACAAGTTCGCACTGAGCTCCACAACTTTAACGAACTACCGAGATTGATTTTTCCACCCATCCCCTCGGTTAAAGATCTGTCAGTGGGCCATTTGACAGCTTTCCGCATGGGAGGCTGCTCTGGAAGGTTAAATCCCATGGGATTCAAGGGGAGATAGATGAATGGATAGAAAATTGGCCTCTTGCAAGGAAGCAGATGGTGATGGTGGAAGGGTGCTTCTTCAACAGGAGGCCTGTGACTGGTGGTGTGCCTCAGGGTTCTGTACTGGGGCCTATGCTGTTGGTCATCTATATCAATAATCTGGACGAGAACACACATGGCGTGGTTTACAGATGACACAAAAGTGGGTGGTATGGCTGATAGTGAAGATGGTTGCCAAAAATTGCAGCTGGACCTGGATCGTTCGGACAGGTGGGCTGAGGAATGGTTGATGGAATTTAACGCGGAGAAATGTGAGGTGCTGCATTTTGGGAGCACTAACATGGGCAGAACCTACACGGTGAATGGTAGAGCTCCGAGGAGTGTTGTCGAGCAGAGGGATCCAGGAGGATAAAGAGGTGGAAAATTCAATTTTCAAACCATTGGGTTGTAAGCTACCCTAGTGAAATGTTCCTCCTGTTTACAACATCATCCTATTGATGTAACCTGCAGGAATGAGAATTTGCTGACCAGACAATGATGGACCAAAATTATTTTTTTCACCATAATCTACAGTATAGGCAACCTCTGTGCCAAGCTTTCCGACAAGACTGACTATGCTGCGATTTTCCATAATGTAAATTCGATTTTCCATTGAATTCCGTGCCATGAGATGAGTTTCCACGGGATGTTTTCCTGTCAACAGTGATGATCAGTACTGAAGCTGCAGGTTCCTGACGGGTCCTACTTAAGTGATTGCCTTGTCAGTTTCCAGAAAAAACTTGTTAAATGGCCAGCAACTACATTTGAAGCCACAAGCCACTGCAGATGCTGCAATCTAGTTTAGTGTTTTATTTTGGAGAAACAGTGTGGAAACAGGCTCTGCGGCCCACCGACCGCACCGACCAACAATCCCCGCACATTAACACTATCCCACACACGCAAGGGCCAATTTACATTTTTACCAAGCCAATTAACCTACAAACCTGTACATCTTTGGAGTATGGGAGGGAACCAAAGATTTCGGAGTAAACCCACAGTCACGGGGAGACGTACAAACTCCGTATAGACAGCACCCATAGTCGGGATTGACCCCGGGCTCTGGCACTGTAAGCGCTGTAAGGCAGCAACTCTACCGCTGCACCACTGCGCAATCTGGAGCAAAACCAAAAGATAAATTAAAGGGTGGAAGGTAGACAAAAATGTTGGAGAAACTCAGCGGGTGAGGCAGCATCTATGGAGGGAAGGAATAGGTGACGTTTCTGGACCAGACCCTTCTTCAGACCGATGTGGAAGTTGATGGTGATAATTAGAGACAGACAAGGAGAGAGACGGTGGTTGCAGTTGTATAAGACATAGGCGAGGCCGCATTTAGAGTTTTGTGTTCAGTTCTGGGCACCATGTTATAGGAAAGATGTTGTCAAGCTGGAAAGGGTACATAGAAGATTTACAAGGATGTTGCCAGGACTCGAGGCTCTGAGCTATAGGGAGAGGTCGAGTAGGCTGGGACTCTATCCCCTGGAGCGCAGGTGGATGAGGGGTGAGATTATAGAGGTGTATAAAATCATGAGAGGAATAGATCAGGTAGATGCACAGCGTCTCTTGCCCAGAGTAGGTGCATCAAGGACTAGAGGACATTAGGTTTAAGGTGAAGTGGAAAAGATTTAATAGGAATCCGAGGGGTAACCTTTTTCACACAAAGGGTGGTTGGTGTATGGAACAAGCTGCCAGAGGAGGTAGTTGAGGTTGGGACTATCCCAACGTTTTTAAGAAGCAACTGGGCAGGTACATGGATAGGACAGGTTGGGAGGGATGTGGGCACAGTGGGACTAGTGTAGCTGGGACATGTTGGCCGGTGTGGGCAAGTTGGGTTGAAGGGCCTGTTTCCACACTATATCACTCGATGACTCTATGACTCTAAAGGGCAGATGGAGTCAAGTGGAGGGAAGTGAGGTTGAAGATTAGTGTCTTCCTCCAGCGTCTCCACATATCACCTTCCTGCCTTCAGCTTGCATGGGGACATAAACATTTGAATGTACATCAAATACAGGTAAGACAGTTTAACGATACAACTCACAACAAACAAGCATCAGTAACATTGTAAACTCTTGAAACCAAATCTTCTGGGCATGAACATGAACCTGCAGGCTGGAAATATAATCCAACAGATTATCTTGCATGAGTGAATAAACGTGAAATGACAAACTAAATACAGGCATCTTTGAGCATGTAGGAAGGTTCTGACCCCAAACGTCACCTGTTCCTTTTCACCAGAGATGCTGCCTGACCCGCTGAGTTACTCCAGCTTTTTGTGTCTATCTACAGGAGACATTTGTTGTTTCTTCTGTATCTTGTGCTTATTTTTTTACATTTTGTTTTGACAAAATTCTGTAAGAGCAAATGTTATTCTGGGTATCAGATTTCTGGGTGGTGATTTATGAATTATTTTAGCATGAATTTTCATAAGTGAGGTTGTCAGTACATGTAGGTTATACTTATCTTTCAAAGGTTCCTTCGGGAACCTTTTAATCACCTACCTTTGAAGTTGACATACATTTTTCATTTGGGGATTATTTCAATTACGATTTATAAGGTATTACCAGTAGCCAAGGAGTAATGTTACGCAGAACAAGCAGTATAGCTACGTGTACTCTGCTGAACTATAATATTCATCTCAATTATTGTTTCGTTTAGTTTATTGTCTCGTGTACCGAGGTACTGTGAAAAGCATTTGTTGTGTGCTGAGCAGGAAGACAATACATGACTGCAATCGAGCCATCCACATGGTACCGAAACTTGATAAAGGGAATAATGTTTAGTGCAAGATAAAGTGCTGTAAAGTCCGATTAAAGGTAGCCTGAGGGTCTCCAAGGAGGTAGATAGTAGCTCAGGACCGCTCTCTAGTATGTTGATAGGATGGTTCAGTTGCCTGATGGTTCAGCTGCTGGGAAGAAACTGCCCCTGAATCTGGAGGTGTGCGTTTTCACAATTCTGTACCTCTTGCCTGATGGGAGAGGGGAGAAGAAGGAGTAACTGGGGTGAAACTTGTCCTTGATTATGCTGATGGCCTTGCCGAGGCAGCGTGAGGTGTAAATTGATGTGCCAGTGTAATGTATAGTAAATCACATTAATTTAGGAAAATATTTTAAATGACACCAGAGCTCTCCAAAGTTAGATTGAATAAATGAAATAATGAATAATTTTCTTTTGCTCATGGCAAGAGTGGACGTGAAGAAGATGTTTCCACTAGTGTGGGAGTCTAGGACCAGGTGGCGTGGTCGCAGAATAAAAGGATGCACCTTGAGAATGGAGATGAAGAGGGATTTCTTTAGTCAGAGGTTGGTGAATCGGTGGAATTCATTTGGTAATAGAGGCAAAGTCGTTGGGTAATTTTAAAGTGGAGATTGATAGGGTCTTGATTAGTGCGGGCGTCAAAGGTTATGGGGAGAAGACCTGTAGAAAGGGGTTGAGAAGGAAAAATAGATCAGCCATGTTCGAATGGTGAAGCAGACGCAATGGGCTGAATGGCCAAAATATGCTCCTATGTCTTACGCTCTAATGGAAACATGCCCCGATAAGTGGGCTGTATATAATAAAAGTCATCCACAACCATTTGATTTGAATTCTTCCAGAGGTTGAGATACCAGCTCACTCAATGCAATACTCAGGGATCTAAAACCCTGATGGTCTCACGGTGCGAGTTGTCCCACGAGGTACCCCGAGTTTTCACTCGCGGTAATCCCGTACAACTAACGTAGCGGGGACGTCGTAACTCACGTGAGGAACTTAGCGACTCGTGGCGCTAACGTCAGGTACCCGTGAAACTTGTCAACTCGTGAAAAAAATCAAACATGTTTGATATTTTCCACGAGTCAAATTTACTGTCCAAGTTTAGAATTGAAACATTTAAACTCATTGTAATATCGTAGTGGCCCGTGCGTTAACTTTAGTGATTTGTGCGTCTGCCGTGGGAACTCTTTAATAGACACAAAATGCTGGAGTAACTCAGCGGACCAGGCAGCATCTCTTGAGAGAAGGAATGGAGTCGAGACCCTTCTTCAGACTTACCCGAAACGTCTCCCATTCCTTCTCTCCAGAGATGCTGCCTGTCCCACTGAGTTACTCCAGCATTTTGTGTCTATCTCAGCAGGGCACAGTCCCCTGGTTAACACCACACTCCAGACCTATCTAACCCCTTATTTGTGAAAGTTCCACACATATTTATCGATATTTTTTCCGGCAGTGTGCCCAGGCTACGGACACCACACTGAGACCAAACTAAAATAATCCCAGTACTTATTGGTGTGTATGGTTTGACCAAGGACACGTGCAATTTGGCCGAGGCACTTCACTGTCCGTGTGTAGGAAGGAACTGCAGACGCTGGTTTACACCAACGATAGACACAAACATGCTGGAGTAACTCAGCGGGACAGGCATCGGCTCTGGAGAGAAGGAATGGGTGATGTTTCGGGTTGGGACCCTTCTTCAGACTCCCCGCTCATTCTTCCCTCGTCGATGTGAACTTGTGGGGGTGCGAGGAATCGGGCGTCGTTGGGTAAGGGGAAGAGAGGTTTTACTGCTGAATTATGCACAACAGAAGCATGAAGTGGGGGTAAGGTCCTTTTAAACTATCCCGTCCCCCCCCCCCCCCCCCCCATTTTGGGAGAGAAAGGGGAGAGAGTTGTGCAAACAAACCACGGGAGACTGCATCTTTGGAGGGAAATCATAAAATGTATACGGATGTTTCGTGCCGGGACCCTAAAGGTTGACTACCCGTTTCACAGATGCTGCCTGGCTGTTGGCTTCTTCCTGCAGTTTGCTTTTGTCCCAGACTCCAGCATCTGCAATCTCCTTGGCCTCCAAAGGGAAAAGTTGCTCGTGAAGCGAAGGTCGATATTGACCCATGCTTACTGTGAAATCAACCTGCACCTTAAACAGCTTCAAACTCTTTTTCCGTGGTTGGTGCTCGGTTTGTGCTTCAGATTAAGTCATAACTTCCTCAATTGTATGAACAAAATGATCATTCCCTCAACCTGCTCTTTCATCTCGACCAGTTCACTCTTCACCTCTTCTGACCTCCAGCCGAGTCCAGACCCACTCCTCTACCCCTTCCTCTCATTCCTTCTCCTCAACTGCCAATGCCGTTCCCAGCCCCCCTCTCACTCCTCCCCACCCATAGTCCTTGCCTTCTCCCAATTCCACCGTCCCTCCTCCCCCCCAACCTGTCCTCGCCTGAACTGCTGAAGATAACCGAGTGCTTTAAATGCAAATCCCGGACTGCAGCAACAACACACGCCCTGAACGGGAGAGGAACTTGGTAACTCAAGAGCAAACGGGAGGGGAACTTGGTAACTCTGGAGATGAACTCGGAACATCGCAGAAAGTACAAGTAAACGGCAAACTCATCATACCCGTGGGAACTCGCCTCAAACACTTGAACATTAACTTGGAATATCGTACACAACCACGAGTCTGTCACTCTGGGTCACTCGTGGGTCAACTCGCACCGTGAGACAGGGCCTTAATCATTTCTTTTTAGTTGGATGATTTGTATCCCATTCATTAAAGGGCAGATATTAGCATCTCGATGTCTATGGGTGGGAGATCTTTGAGCACAGCAACCCACAGCGACATTGCTGCCTTTGGATTTGAAGCTATGCAGTATTTCTCCAAATCCGTCTGATGAATAAAGTGCCATTTGCCTAACATTTCATAATGTGCAAAACTCTTGCCAATTAATGAGAGAATAAATGTTGACTTAGCTTCTAAACTTCAAACATTTGTCAATTAGTGGAACATAAATGTAACGCAGCTCCACAAATTTTGGATCACTTTCTACTTATTTCTACTCATAAAGTGGATATTAATTACCTTTGCTAACAGATCATTCACTTCAGTTAGCTGTTCTACCAGAATTCATCAAACGTTTTGAATACAAAGTGATGCAAATAGTCACTTGTAATTCTCATTGCGCTCTGCGAAATAAGACATTGTAGAACTGCCATTAAATATTTAAAGAATGGCAAATTAAGGGGCTTGATTTAAAAAAAGATGAGATAGTTTTTAATAAGCAGAAGTGAATCCTCAAACACGAATCCAGATACATCTCATTAAGTGTACTTAAAACATTAAAATGGTAATTAATTTTCCATTGTTAAATTTAAAATAAACAGGAATTAAGGGCAACTCCTCAGTTCACAGGGAACTGTGCACTGTACAACTAATGAGTCAATTAAATTAGAATACAGTAAATCTGAAGGAGACTGTTTTCATGAAGAAAACCATAGCTACCCTAGTTTAGTCCTGTTTAGAGATGCAGCACGGAAACAGGCCCTTCGGCCCACTGAGTCCGCACTGTCCAGCGATCCCCGCACACAAAGGCTATCCTATACACTATAGGGACAATTTACAAATTTACCAAGCCAATTAACCTACAAACCTGTACGTCTTTGGAGTGTGGGAGGGAACCGAAGATCTCGGAGAAAACCCACGCAACGTACAAACTCCGTACAGACGGCAACCGTAGTCAGGATCGAACCCGGGTCTCTGGCGCCGAGAGGCACCGCAGCGCCTCTGCGCCACCGTGCCGCTATTCTCAATCTTCTCCCAAACAGGATAAGCAGGATGATTCTGGCAAAAATGCAGGGAGTCTAGCTACTGTTGTTCCTTTGTTTAAGAAGAGAAGTTGAGACAATCCAATAAATTATTGTCCGGCGAGCCTCATGTCAGTGGTAGGAAAACTAGAGGAGTCTTTGGGATAGGATTTACTTGCATTTGAAAGAGAATAGTATGATTAGGGACAGTCAGCACGGCTTTGTCTACGGTAGGTCATGTCCTATTATGCATATTGAATGTTTAACTTCAAGTAACCCCTGCATTCCCTCTCTCCATCCCTTCCCCACCCAAGTCGCACCAGGTTCCCGTTCTCACCTAGCTCACAGCTAACAATGGCCCGTTTCCTTTATCATCGTTACCTTTTTGCACATCTTTCATTCATTTGTTCTATATCTCTCTACTTCACCGTCTATATCTCTTGTTTCCCTTTTACCTGACTAGTCTGAAGAGGGGCTTCGACCCAAAACATCACCCATGCCTTCTCTCCAGAGATGATGCCCGGCCTGCTGAGATACTCCGTCATTTTGGGTCTATCTTCGGTTTAATCCAGCATCTGCAGTTCCTTCCTACTCATCTCCTATTAACTTGAATGGGATTTTTGAGGAGGTGACAAAATATGATGTAACATTTTCTTCTTGCAGAGAGTAAGAAATCCCTGCAGTTTTCTGCCACATGGAATTGTGAAGGCTGGGTAATTAGACGTACTTAAAACAGTGGTAGGAGCCACTTAAGGAAGTCTCCAGGTGAACATTTGAATCGATTAAGTTTAGTTTAGTTTAGTTTGGAGAACAGCGCGGAAACAGGCCCTTTGGCCCACCAAGCCCACGGCATGCAACGATTCCCGCACATTAACACAAGCCTACGCACACGAGGGACAATTTACACTTATACCATGTATACAAACCCAAGCTAATTAACCTACAAACCTATACGTCTTCGGAGTGTGGGAGGAAACCGAAGATCTCAGAGAAAACCCATGCGGTCACGGGGAGAACGTACTATCTCTATACAGACAGCACCCGTAGTCGGGTTCGAACCCGGGTCTCTGGTGCTGCAAGGGCTGTATCGCAGCAACTCCACCACTGCGCCACCATGCCGCCTCTATTAGGCACATAAGGGTACTGGCCAAGTGCTGGGAGATGGGATTAATGTGGGTGGGTGCCAATGGGTTGGCATTGACATGGTGGATGGAATGGCTTGTTTCCATGCTGTATGTCCCCATGAGTCAATGAGATATATCACTAGTTATGGGCGGCATGGTGGCGCAGTGAAAACGTTGCTGCCCTACAGCGCCAGAGACCCAGTCATGGGTTTTCCCCGGGATCTCCGGTTTCCTCCCACACTGCAAAGACTTATAGCTTTGTAAGTTAATTGGCTTGGTATAATTGTAAATTATCCCTAGGATATGTAGGATAGTGCAAGTGTGCGGGGATCACTGGTCGGCACGGGCTCAGTGGGCCGAAGGGTCTGTTTCCACACTGTATCTCTAAACTAAACTGAACTAAATTGAAAGGTCAGGGGATTGAAGGTTGTGAGGATCTGGTGCAGAGGAGGCTGTTGATGCTTGGGGTCATCGTTGTCGTGGCGATCCCTCGAGGTCAGGGATGATATACTACGTTCCGTTGTTTTTATTAGTCCAATCCTGGCTTTGAAAGTTCTTTGGCATTCAGGACAGGTAATTCCAGATGGTAGATCGGGCTTTGGTTGTTGCTGCCTCTCTTTCCGCTTTCTTCTCTTTTAATCTAATTCTGAGCATCTCTTGGCTTCGAAGGTCGCTGTTCCTTCTTGGAGGATGGTTTGCCAGAGTTTCCTGTCCTTGGCATTGGTTTTCCCAATTGTCGATGTGGATTGCACATTTCTTCATGCTGGCTTTTAAGGCGTCTTTGAATCTCTTCTTTTGTCCGCCTCTTTTACGTTTGCCTTCTTTAAGCTGGGAGTAGAAGGTTTGCTTTGGTCGACGCTCGGCTTCCAACGGAACAACATGACAAACAAAGGGTTACACAAAAAGCTGGAGAAACTCAGCGGGTGCAGCAGCATCTAAGGAGCGAAGGAGATAGGCGACGTTTCGGGTCGAGACCCAACAAAGGGTCTGTTTCCACACTGTAACTCTAAACTAAACTGAACTAAATTGAAATGTCAGGGGATTGAACACTGTGAGGATCTGGCACAGAGGAGGTTGTTGATGCTTGGGGTAGCTCAGCCAGATTCATAGATCCGGGATTGAACCCGGGTCTCTGGCGCTGTAAGTCAGCAACTTGCTGCTATTTTCTTGTGTTTTATGCATATTTCATGAGGTTAATGTCTAATAGTTTGGCACAGGATTCTGATACAACTTCTGTCGTAACAGGTAATATTGGCCTTCCCAGTCTGCACTGTGCCTCAGCAGCATTGGGGAGAGCTTTGAGATCCTTAAATAATTTCCAGATCAGGCTGTGGCATGATTATAGCTTAGTTTTAAGTTGATTGGTCAACTCAGGTAGCATAGCAGCATTTAAAATGGACACACAGTGAGGCATACAGGCCAAATGCAAGCAAATGGGACTAACTTAGATGGTTGGCACAGACTAGTTAGTCCAAAGGCCTGTTTATGATTTTAGTTTAGTTTAGTTTATTCGAGTTACAGCGTGGAAACATGCCCTGTGGCCCACCGGGTCCGCACCGACCAGCGATCCCCGTGCACTAACACGCACACTAGAGACAATTTACAATCTTAACAAAGCCAATTAACCTCTACAAATCTGCATGTCTTTGGAGTGTGGAAGGAAACTGGAGCACCTGGTGAAAATCCAGGCAGGTCACAGGGAGAACGTACAACCTCCGTAGGTCAGGATCGAACCAGGGTCTCTGGCGCTGAAAGGCAGCAACTCTACCGCTGCGCCACCGTGCCGCCCTACATGCTGGACGGCGATATGACGGAATTCTCTGCCACAGAAGGCAGTGGAGGCCAATTCACTGGATGTTTTCACGAGAGAGTTTAGATTTAGCTCTAAGGGCTAACGGAATCAAGCGATATGGAGAGAAAGCAGGAACGGGGTACTGATTTTGGATGATCAGCCGTGGTCATATTGAATGGCGGTGCTGGCTCGAAGGGCCAAATGGTGTACCCCTGCACCTATTTTCTATGTTTCTATGTTTCTATTCTATGACATGATGGCTTCTATTCTATGACATCAAGGACCCCTCACACCCTAACCATGGACTGTTTGCCCTCCTACCATCAGGGAGGCGGTACAGGAGCCTCAGGTCCCGCACTAGTAGGATGAGGAACAGCTTCTACAATAACACCATCACACTGCTGAACTCGGAGTCCCGCCGATAGATTTCTCCAGTCTCTCCGTCCACATTGTCTGCATTCTGTATTTCGTTTTCCACATTGCTATCACTACGAACTGATGCTAATCTGCATTTCGTTGTACCTATACTTGTATTTGTGCAATGACATTAAAGTTGAATTGAATTGAATTGAATTGAAATGAATTGAATTGAGGCGACTGGTCAGGATTAGCTGTGATTTTCGCAAAGCTGGGCTGAGTTTGAGCATTTCTTCGAGTTTAGGTTAGAGAAAAGGTGTTCACCATAGATTGTTTTGGGTGTCTCTGCTGCACTCCCCATTGCTGCATGTAATTGTAGTGAGGATTTCAAGGAGCAGTATGCAATATACAGGATTCCATGCAGTGCCAAGCAGCTTGCTCGCCATAGACATTTCAGACTTGTGTTTCTGTTCAGATGTTTAGAGATGATGGCTGGGAAGTGGTGGCACAGTGACACAGCACAGCAGTGGAGTTCATGGAGTTTGCACATTCTCCCTGTGACCACGTGGGGTTTTCTCCGGGTGCTCCGGTTTCCTCCCACACTTCAAAGACTTACAGGTTTGTAGGTTAATTTGCCTTGGTAAAAATGGTAAAATTGGGCCTTAGTGAGTAGAATAGGGTTAGTGTACGGGGTGATTGCTGGTCGGCGCGGACTAGGTGTGCCAAAGGGCCTGTATCTGCGGTGTATCTCTAAAGTTAAATTTCTATGGTAAAGTTGACATTTCAGCAGCTTTCCAGGATTGTTCCCTTGATTGTGGGGTGGAAATCAGGATCCATTTACTTTCCACGGAAGGTGATCTCAAGGTAAGTTATCGAGATGGAAAGCAATGACCATTGGTTTTGAAGGGTTCTCCCATTTACCAGGCATTGAAGCTTTCAAGCAGCAGATATTTTGCTGCTCTTTGATATGCATCATTTCATCAGCATAAGGGATAGTTTCACCAAGGTATAATGGTGATCTGTTTCTAAGAGTCATCCGTTCAGACTTTGCTGACCACTAACGGCGGCACAGTGGTGCAGCGGTAGAGTTACTGCCCAACAGCGCCGGAGACCGGGGTTTGATCCTGATGGAATTTGCACGCTCTTCCCGTGACCTGGGTGGGTTTTCTCCAGGTGCTCCGGTTTCCTCCCACACTCTAAAGACCTACAGGTTTGTAGGTTAATTATCTTCTGTAAACTGTCCCTACTGTGTAGGATCGAACTAGTGTACGAATGGGGTGGGAGGTTGCAACCTTCACATGGTCCGCCCTGTTTCGACGATTGCAATCAACCCGGAGTAGCCAGCGTGCGACTCGTCCTTGATTCACAAGGTGGTGGTCTGATAATAGGCAACTCAATTCAGCATGTTCCTGTCCAAAATCTCCACTATCAATAGATAGCAAACTGATGCATCAACTTCAAATGCATTCTATCTATCTACCTCATTGGTGACCCTTGGTCCATCCTTGATTGGACTTTGCTGGCTTCATCTTGCACTCAACATTATTCCCTTATCATGGTAATATACACTGTAAATGCATTGATTGTAATCATGTATTGTCTTTCTGCTGACTGGATAGCACGCACCAAAAAGCTTTTCACTGTACCTCGGTACACCCTGCAATAAACTAAACTGATCTGTGGTGTGCACTGCGGTCTTTAGCATAGCGAGACACTTACAACCATGTTTCCCTTGATATTCTTTGAACGGAGAATAAATCTTGTCTGCGCCTGTGATTTGTCTGATCTTTGATCATGCAAGACTGACACTAATCTCCTCCATCAGACATGGAGCAGGGTAGGCTTATGGGCTCAGATCGTTGGCAAGGTTGCAGTTGAATCCTTTCTGGCAATCCCGTTGAGCTAATTTAGTTTGGTTTAGAGATACAGCGCGGAAACAGGCCCTTCGGCCCACTGAGTCTACGCGACCAACGATCGCCACACATTAGCACAACCCTACACACACTAGGGGCAATTTTACATTCAACACTGAACCAATTAACCTACAAACCTGTACGTCTTTGGAGTGTTGGCGGAAATCGAAGATCTCGGAAAAAACGCGCGGGGGTCACGGGGAGAACGTACAAACTCCGTACTGACAGGCACCCGTGGTCATGACTGAACCCGGGTCTTGGGCGCGGCAAGGCAGTAGCTCTACCGCAACACCACCGCGCTGCCCTGTTGCAAGACGGTGCCTGGTTATTACATGGAAGGTGAACAGCGTCATGCTCCTGACTGCCCATCAATTAAGCAAACAGGCTAAAGAAGGGTCGCGACCCGAAATGTCACCTATCCACGTTCTCCAGGGATGTTGCCTGACCTGCTGAGTTATTCCAGCACTTTGCGTCTTTTTCTTTGTAAACCTACCGGATGCAACTACTCTAACTTTGGAATACCGTGAGCAAATTTGGGCCTCATATCTGTGGACGAATGTGTTGGCTCCGGAGAGGGTCCAGAGGAGGTTTGCGAGCATGATTCCAGAAATGAGTGGGTTAACATATGATGAGCGTTTGGCGGCACTGGACCTGTACTCGCTCGAGTTTCGAAGGCTGAGGGGGGACTTCATTGAAAGGTACAGAATAATGAAAGACATAGATGGAGTGGATGTTTCCACTGGTGGGAGAGTCTAGGACCAGAGGTCATAGCCTCAGAATTCTATTCAGGGCGCTCTTTTAGAATGGAGGTGAAGAGGAACTTCTTTAGTCAGAGGGTAATTAATCTGTGGAACTCATTGCTAAAGAGGGCTGTGGAGGCCAAGTCAGTGGATATTTTGTATGGCAGGTATAGACAAATTCTTGATTAGCCCGAGTGTCAAGGGTTATGGGAAGAAGACAAGAAAATCGGATAAGAAGGGAGAGATGCAACCATGATTGAATGGCAGGGTAGACTCGATGGGCCGAATGGCCTAATTCTACTCCTATAACTTGTGAACCTGTGATCTTGTGAAATCCCCCCCTCTCTTGGAGCAGGATTCCCTCTTGGCATGTGACCTGTGCAAGGCAACACCAAAAGGAAAGTAAAATGAGCTGACCCCATAAAAACTCTTGTGAACTCAGTGCAGTCACAAATCCAGCCTTTGTGGATTTCAAAATCACCCTCCATGTAAATCAGTGGAATCGAATGACTCCTGAAGATGCTTGCAAGTGGATAATGGATTACCTGTGTGGTTTTCAATCCAATTCTTCATGTCGAGACTGAGACAATTATTTGAACTTGAGCATGGAATACCTCGAGAGTCTCTGGATAATAATTTCTGAGCTTAATAAAAGTGAACATGAACCGTATAACAGCTCTTTCCCCAAAGTGACCTCTTATTGTTGGTGCATTACATGTTCTTGTTTTAAAACCAAAATCTGATGTTTGAAAACTTGATTAACTTGAGTTCATATTCTGGAGTTTAGAGCATTAGCAAGAACGAACTTTTGTAGGATTTTGGGGCTTTCCAAATTCCTCCAAGATTTTCATCACTCATAATTCATTGGATCATTTACTCATTCCAATCACTGTACACTCTCTTCCACATTTTGATTGATGACTGCAGAAATTACTCTGAGGCACAATCCTTAAAAATGAACTTAGGAAAATTAGGTCAGCTACAAAACCATTTAAAATTTAAATGAAAATCAGGAGATTTGCTGTCAAAGATTACATATTTTTAGTTTAGATGACATTTCAGGGGTTTAGTGCAGATAGGTTTGAGGCATTACTCAACTTATCATAAGAATGAATGAAATTATCAAGCGGCAGGCTGAAAATAATATTAGTTGGCAATCAATTGCTATCAGAAGTTAAATAACAATTCTGTTAAAACTGTCCCAGCGAATTTGGAAAGATAAATCAGTTCAAGCAACAGTTTGCAAGGCCAATTTTTTCCAATAGTCATTTGCTTTTGAAATATCTCAGATTAAACACAGAGAAATTGGATTTTGATTGAAGTCCTGTTATTGTGAGCTTTTGTGGTGCTCTGCTAGTACTTTGATAGTTTTAACCTTGCACCCACTTTGTGCTAGTTGATGGAACAAATAGTGAAGTGGTTACACAGCTGAAACTCTGGAATCAACATGGCAAGGCAATTATTATTGCAAGGTTTCGGGAACAGAACAGCAGATAACCAACTTGCATTTGAAGGAGACTTGAAAAGAATAACACTTCTGTGCTTCTTGCCACTCTAGTGTTACTGGAATTAGTTTAGTTTAGTTTATTCTCATGTGCACCAAAGTACAGTGAAAAGCTTTTGTTGCGTGCTATCCAGTCAGCAGAAAGACAATACTGTACATGATTACAATTGAGCCATTTACTGTGTACCGATACATGATATGGGAATAACGTTTCATGCAAGGTCCAGCCAGCAAAATCCGATTAGATATAGTGCAAGGGTCTCCGATGTGGTAGATAGTAGTTCAGCACTGCTCTCTGGTTGTGGTAGGATAATTCAGTTGCCTGATTACATCTGGAAAGAAACTGTCCCTGAATCTGGAGGTGTGTGTTTTCACCTTTCTATACCTGATGGGAGCCTGTAAGGAAATTTGTTGGAAGTAAATTCCTCAAAAATACCCTGTAGTTGTAGAGATTAAAGTACAATCATTCCTCCATAACAAAGGTTCAAGTTATAAATTTCTTGCCGAGACGCCATTAACTCTTTGGGGCATCCATGTTTGATTTGCAAAGCCATTTTTCACTGCAATGAACAGCAAATCACCTTCCATGCTGTAATGAGTCCAGTTGGACACACATCAAGATACAACGCATGTTTATTAAAGTCCACTTACAGCAGGACATTACAGTAACTAGCAGCTGTTCAGACTGGCTACTACAATTGGTTAGTAGGAAATAACCAGTCAACATATTTCCTTGTAGAAACAAAAGAAAGCATAGATACGTGGGAACATGATGGCTAAACAATATTGGAGCCGGAACGTTAATAACGCATATGGAGAAGTATAGATAGTTACACAAAATCACCGTATATAATGGTCCCCAATTGGAGGCGTGGGTTCATATCCCACTTCTGACACCATGTAATGAGTTGAGTCGGACGGACACACATCAAGATACAACACATATTTATTAAATTCCACTTACAGCATCGGTCTGCAGGACATTACAGTAACTAGCAGCTACTCAGACTGGCTTATGTAAGCAAACTTGGTAATATGAATCGCATATTAGGCGGAGCAACTACTAACAAGCACTACAATTGGTTAGTAGAAAATCACCTATCTACAATGCATAAGAATGCACTGTACCAAAATACTTACAATGCATTTGGCACAGCCTTTTTGATTTCTGAAAATGTTACTTGCGGAAACGCCCGTTTCGTGAATTGTGGAATGGATGTAGGGCTGTTGTGTTGTAAGCCACGCTGTTCTTCACAAGGTGGTTGGTAGGGATGCATGACATTTACTGTGAAACCTCTGAAAGAAGTTTGCAAGACTTGGTAAGAGTCAGAGACACAAATGCTGCATTATTTAACTCGAACCCTATGCACTAGGGACAATTTACAATCTTTACCAAGGCTAATTAACCTACAAATTTGTACCTCATTAGAATGTTGGGGGAAACCCATGCAGGTCATGGGGAGAACGTACAAACTCTGTACAGACAATTCTTTGGAGCGCAGAAGGTTAAGGGGGGACTTGATTGAGGTCTTTAAAATGATGAAAGGGATAGATAGAGTTGACGTGGATAAGCTTTTCCCTTTGAGGGTAGGAAAGATTCAAACAAGACGGCATGACATGAGAATTAAGGGACAGAAGTTTAGGGGTAACATGAGGGGGAACTTCTTTACTCAGAGAGTGGTGGCTGTGTGGAATGAGCTTCCTGCTGAAGTGGTGGAGGCAGGATCGGTTTTAACATTTAAAAGTAAAGTGGATAGGTATATGGACGGGAAAGGAATGGAGGGGTATGGTCTGAGTGCAGGTAGATGGGACTAGGGGAAAATCAATGGTCGGCACGGACTGGAAGGGCCGAGAAGGCCTGTTTCTGTGCTGTAATTGTTATATGATTTATATGGTTATAATTAGATTCCATGAATTTTCCAGTTATTTTACAGTGAGACAACGTTGTAAATATCCAAAAGATCATTTCAGCTCAAATGATTTCCATTGATTCTAGGCCAGCAGCAGAGACAGTCAAAGCTGACTGGGTCTGCGACAGCAAATTTAGGATTACACCATTTAACAACATATGTGGAAAAATTACCAGCTTGCTGTCAATTTCACTGAAATGGAAACTCTGCGTCATACAACTCAAACTCTACGTCAATAACTTATCTATTAGTTTAGTTTAGCTTTCTTTAATTTAGTTTTATTTAGTTTTGAGATACAGTGTGGAAACAATCTCTCTTTGGCCCACCGAGTCTGCAACGACCAGCGATCCCCGCACATTAACACTATCCTACACACTCTAAGGACAATTTACACATACACCAAGCCAATTAACCTATATACCTGTGCATCTTTGGAGTGCGGGTGGAAACCGAAGATCTTGGAGAAAGCCCACGCAGGTCACGGGAAGAACGTATAACCTCCGTACAGACAGCACCCGTAGTCAGGATCGAACCCGAGTCTCTGCCAATAGCCTTCTCAGCTCTTCAGAAGGGTCTCGACCCGAAACGTCGCCTATCTCCTTCGCTCCTTAGATGCTGCTGCACCCGCTGAGTTTCTCCAGCTTTTTGTGTAACCCAACATATTCCTGATGTTGGGGGAGTCCAGAACCAGAACCTAGCCACAGTCTAAGAATAAGGAGTAAGCCATTTAGAACGGAGACGAGGAAACACTTTTTCTCACAGAGAGTGGTGAGTCTTTGGAATTCTCTGCCTCAGAGGGCGGTGGAAATAGGTTCTCTGGATGATATGGGGTGAAGGCAGGAACGGGGTACTGATTGGGGATGATCAGCCATGATCACATTGAATGGCGGTGCTGGCTCGAAGGGCTGAATGGCCTACTCCTGCACCTATTGTCTAATGTCTATTGTCTATTGTCTTCCTCCCCATCTTAGCAACAAAGTCCATCTTCTCCTCACGAGTTGTTGAACAAGGATGAAGAAAGGGAATGGTCCAAGGAGCAACAGAATGTTTATGTTGCATGTAAGAAAAGCTTGATGTATTACTTGTTCACTAGGATACTAATGTCAGGTTGAAGTTAGCCTGCGATGCATCTAGTTGTGGGGTAGGAGCTGTGATTTCACATCGTAATGGAACATGGACAAGAAAAACCTATAGCATTTGCATCACGCACACTTACCAAGAGTGAGCGTAATGATGTGCAAATCGAGAAAGAAGCCCTTGGTATCATCTTTGGGATCAATACATTTCATCAGTATCTATACATCAGTATAAAGGGGTGGAACGATGGCGTAGCAGCAGAGCTACTGCCTCACAGCAGTAGAGACTTAACTATGATCCTGACTACAGGGGCTGTCTGCACGGAGTTTGCACGTTATCTCCGGTTCCCCCCACACTCCAAAGACGTATAGTTTTGTAGATTAATTGGCTTGATATAAATGTAAAATTGTTTCTAGTGTGGGTAGTATAGTGTTAATATGCGGGGATCGATGGTCGGTGTGGACTTGGTGGGCCGAAGGGCCTGATTACGTGCTGTATCTCTAAGGTATAGAAGTGTGATACGCACACCTCCAGATTCAGGGACAATTTTTTCTCAGCTGTTATCAGGCAACTGAATCATCCTCCCACACCCAGAGAGCAGTGCTGAACTATTATCTACCTCTTTGGTGACCATCGGACTATCCTAGACTATCTCTGCTGGCTTTACATTGCACTAAACGTTATTCCCTTATCATGTATCTGTACACTGTAAATGGCTCGATTGTAATAATGGATTATCTTTCTGCTGACTGGACAGCACGCAACAAAAAAGCTTCTTACTGTACCTCTGTACACGTGACTAAACTAACCTGAAATTACAAAAACTAAACAAGCATTGCTAACAGCAGTGAGATCCGCACACATCATTCTGCAGGCTGGCAGGGCAATAGGAACTCTGAACCCACCGCTGCAATCCATACCTCTCATCCGCATGGATAATAAAGTGTGCGGAATGATTTATTTTCTCTGCGGAATAGTCGGAATATTTCCTGAATCTGCAAAATTCTGCCGGGTTATTGGTCGGCAATGTGTTGGTCAAATCAAATCGGGTGAAACATAAATGACAGCAGCTGGGGAGGAAAAAAGAATCATGAACGATGACAAACACCTGAACTGAAACTAAAATGGACTTACTCTGAGGACAAATAGAAGTTGTTGGTGCATAAAGTCCTAATTACACACATTGGTGATTCATATCTTAGGCACTGACGAAATATGCCAATTAGAAACCAGAAATAACAAAGGTGTCATTCTATTGTTCATCTGTGAGGATGGGAACACTTAGTTGTGTGAATCATCATGGTATGTGGAGAAACAACCAGCTGATATTTCTGTTCGGTATGTGTCACCTTCATGGATATTAAACAGATGAGTATGTTTTAAATCGTGAATTATTCATTGGGCCGTACATATTTTTCTTCAGCTGACTGAGAGATAAAACAAGAACATTATGTTTCCCTTTCCTTGGGCTCAATTCAAGACGGGCTCCTTGGGAATTCAAACATCTTCACTTCTAATGTTTCGTCTCTAATCCTCGGAGTGCACCCGCCGATCTTACAGAGACCATCTCCTGCCCAATATAACTGGAATACATTTCACGGACTTCATTAAGGAGGCTCAAATGTTAGAGAGAACAGGAAGAGGGAAGCTACTGATGTCAGGATTGAGAGCCGTGCGGGTGATATTGAAATGCAATTATCAGAGGTAATGGGCTAGATCCTGTTGGCAACATTACAGCAGGTCTACAATGCTCACTGTTATTTATTGCACGCTCTGGCCAGCACATTAAATAACGGTACATTGTACATGGATAGGCCAAGTTTGGAGAGATATGGACCAAACGCAGGCAGGTGGGACTAGTGTAGCTGGGATATGTTGGACAGTGTGGGCAAGTTGGGCCGAAGGGCCTGTTTCCTGATTGTGGACTTTGGAAGGGGTAGGATGGCGACCCACAGTCCCGTTTATATCAATGGATTGATGGTGGGGAGGGTCAAGAGCTTCAAATTCCTGGGCTAGCATATCTCTGAAGATCTCTCCTGGTCGAAGAACACTGATGCAATTATAAAGAAAGCACATCAGCGCCTCTACTTCCTGAGAAGATTACGCTGCCACCATGGGCTGCCACCATTGTCTATTTATCCTTTTATCCTTTTTATCCATTTTATCCATGTTTATCCTTCTGTTAATTATCGTGTTGCACAGGGAGCCAAATGCAACGGAATTTCGTTTGGAACTGCATATATCGATGTATTTCTAAATGACAATAAAGTTTGTTTGACTTTGACTTCCACACTGTATCACACTGTATCACTGACTTAACAAAGCAGATTAAGAGGCACACATTTGTTCACAAGTTCACAAGTTATAGGAGTAAAATTAGGCCATTCGGCCCATCAAGTCCACTCTGCCATTCAATCATGGCTCATCTCTGTCTCCTAATCCCATTTTCCTGCCTTCTCCCCATGTCCGTATTGGTGGAAATGTGTCAGCCTCAATAACAATCAGCGCGGGAGCACCTCAAGGCTGCGTGGTCAGCCCCCTGCTGTACTCACTCTATACTCATGACTGCGTAGCCGGTCATATTGCGAACTCCATCATCAAGTTCGCTGATGACACCACTGTTGTGGGACGTATCATTGACGGAGATGAGTCAGAGTATAGGAGTGAGATCGACTGTTTGACCAAATGGTGCCAGCACAATAACCTGGCTCTCAACACCAGCAAAATCAAGGAACTGATTGTGGACTTTTGAAGGGGTAGGATGGGGACCCACTGTCCCATTTATATCAACGGATCGATGGTGGAGGGGTGTCAAGAGCTTCAAATTCCTGGGCTAGCATATCTCTGAAGATCTCTCCTGGTCGAAGAACACTGATGCAATTATAAAGAAAGCACATCAGTGCCTCTACTTCCTGAGAAGATTACGGGGAGTCGGTTTGTCAAGGACAACTCGCTCGAACTTCTACAGGTGCTCAGTAGAGAGAATGCTGACCGGTTGCATCGTGGTTTGGTTCGGCAACTTGAGCATCCAGGAGCGGAAAAGATTACAAAAAGTAGTAAACACTGCCCAGTCCATCATCAGCTCTACCATCGAGGGGATCTATCGGAGACGCTGCCTTAAAAATGCTGACAGCATCATCAAGGACCCACACCATCCTGGCCACACATTCATCTCCCCGCTGCCTTCAGGTAGAAGGTACAGGAGCCTGAAATCTGCAACATCCAGGTTCAGGAATAGCTAGTTCCCCACAGCCATCAGGCTATTAAACTCAACTCAAACAAAACTCTGAACGTTAATTTCCCATTGCACTTTATCTGCTTATTTTTGTGTGTATATATATGGACTCACTGATCTGTTCTGTATTTATGCCTACTATATTCTATTGTGCTGAAGCAAAGCAAGAATTTAATTGTCCTATCTGGGACACATGACAATAAACTCTCTTGAATCTTGAATCTTAAATTTTGAATCCCTTGACACCCGTTCTAGTCAAGAATTTGCCTATATCTGGCTTAAAAATATCCACTGACTTGGCCTCCACAGCCCTCTGGGGCGATGAGTTCCACAGATTAGCTACCCTCTGACAAAAGACGTTCCTCCTCACTTCCTTTCTCAAAGAGCGCCCATTAATTCTAAGGCTGTGACCTCTGGTCCTAGACTCCCCCACCAGTGGAAACATCCTTTCCACATCCACTCTATCTATATCTTTCATTATTCTGTAAGTTTCAACGTCAAGACAAGTCAAGTCAAGAGAGTTTATTGTCATGCGTCCCAGATAGGACAATGACATTCTTGCATTTGCTGCAGCACAACAGGATATTGTAGTTATAAATACAGATCAGATCAGTGTGTCCATATACCATAGAATATATATATTTACACACATCAGTAAACAGATGAAGTGCAATAGGTTGTTATAGTTCATAGGGGGTTACACAAAAAGCTGGAGAAACTCAGCGGGTGCAGCAGCATCTAAGGAGCGAAGGAGATAGGCGACGTTTCGGGTCGAGACCTTTCTTCAGATTGGTCAGGGTTCAGGGAAACGAGAGATATAGGCAGTGATGTGGAGAGATAAAGAACAATGAATGAAAGATATGCAAAAAAGTATTGATGATAAAGGAAACAGGCCATTGTAAGCTGTTTGTGGTGTGAAAATGAGAAGCTAGTGCGACTGGGGTGGGGGGGGGGGGGGGTGGTGGGAGATGGAGAAGGAATGTCAGGGCCCGAGGGCTGAGGGAGAGGTGGGGAGGGGAGGGGGCAGTCTGGGTTAACAGAATTGAGAACATTTAATGTTTAAGCCCAGAGGATGCAGACTCCCCAAGCGGAATATGAGGTGCTGTTCCTCCAACTTGCGGTGTTGTTCACTCTGGCTGTGGAGGAGGCCCAGGACCGAGAGGTCGGATACGGAATGGGAGGGGAAGTTGAAGTGCTGAGCCACCGGGAGGTCGGGTTGGTTATTGCGGACTGAGCGAAGGTGTTCGGTGAAACGATCGCCCAGCCTCCGCTTGGTCTCACCGATGTAGATCAGCTGGCATCTGGAGCAACGGATGCAGTAGATGAGGTTGGAGGAGGTGCAGGTGAACCTCTGTCGGACTTGGAATGACTGCTTGGGTCCCTGAAAGGAGTGGATGGGGGAGGTGAAGGGACAAGTGTAGCATCTCTTGCGGTTGCAAGGGAAAGTGCCCGGGGAAGGAGTGGAGCGGGAGGGAAGGGAAGAATTGACAAGGGAGTTTCGGAGGGAGCGGTCTTTGCGTAAGGCAGACAGGGGGGGAGATGGGAAGATGTGGCGAGTGGAGGGGTCACGTTGGAGGTGGCGAAACTGGCGGAGGACTATCTGTTGTATGTGCTGGCTGGTGGGGTGAAAGGTGAGGACCAGGAGGACTCGGCCCTTGTTGTGAGTGGGGGAATGGGGAGAGAGGGCAGTGTTACGGGGTATGGAGGAGACCCTGGTGCGAGCCTCATCTATAGTGGGGGAGGGGAAACCCCGTTCTCTGAAGAACGAGGACATTTGTGATGACCTGGTGTGGAACACCTCATCCTGGGAGCAGATGCGGCGTAGACGGAGGAATTGGGAATAGGGGATGGAGTCCTTACAGGAAGCAGGGTGGGAGGAAGAGTAGTCCAGGTAGCTGTGGGAGTCAGTTGGTTTGTAGTGGATGTCAGTCAGGAGTGTATCACCTGCAATAGAGATGGTGAGGTCAAGGAATGGTCGGGAAATGTCGGAAATGGTCCAAGTGTATTTGAGTGCCGGATGGAAGTTGGTGGTGAAATGGATGAAGTCAGTTCATAGTTTGTTTGAAGTTGTATTTAATAGTCTGATGGCTGTGGGGAAGAAGCTGTTCCTGAATCTGGATGTTGCAGATTTCAGGCTCCTGTACCTTCTACCCGATGGCAGTGGAGAGATGAGTGTGTGGCCAGGATGGTGTGGGTCCTTGATGATGCTGCCAGCCTTTTTGAGGCAGCGACTGCGATAGATCCCCTCGATTGTAGGGAGGTCATAACCTCCTCAACCTTCTAAACTCTAGTGAGTAAAGGCTGTTTTAAAGTGAATACGCCGCCAAGTATTAACATTTTAAAGTTTAACTTTGAAGAAGTGGTGATGTGCTGTATTCTCACAAAAATAAGCACTGCTGAATAGTATATTTGAATACTAAATGTGATATAATCAGATCATTATTCTTGTCAAGGAGCTAACTGATATGCATAATTCATCTGAAAATATTCACACAAGCTTAGAACTCACAAAGTTCCTCCTCACCTCCTTTCTAAAAGAGCGCCTTTTAATTCTGAGGATTTGAACTCTGGTGCTCGGCTCTCCCACCAATGGAAACATCTTTTCCACATCCACTCTATCTATTTGCTCCATGATTATAGAATCATGGGAGGAATGGATCGGGTCATGCCCAAAGTAGGGTGGCAAGGTGACGTAGCGGTCGAGCTACTGCCTGACAGTACCAGAGTTCCGGGTTCGAACCTGACCATGTATAAATGTAAATTGTCCCTAGTGTGTGTAGGATAGTGTTCATGTGCGGGGATCACTGGTCGGTGCGGACTCGTCGGGTCGAAGGGCCTGTTTCCGCGCTGTATCTTTAAACTAAACTAAACTAAACTAAACTAAAAGTAGGTGAATTGAGGATTAGAAGGCATAAGTTTAAGGTGAAGGGGAAAAGACTTCATAGGAATCTGCGGGGTAACTTTTACACCCAAAGGGTGGTGGGTGTGTGGAACGAGCTGCCAAAGGAGGTAGTTGAGGCATGGACTCTCCCAACTTTCAAGAAACAGTTAGACAGGTCCATGGATAGGACAGGTTTGGAGAGATATGGGCCAAACGCAGGCAGGTGGGAAGAGTGTAGCTGAGACCTGTTGGCCGATGTGGGCAATTTGGGCATTCACGCTGTATCACTCTATGATTTACTGGCCTATTTACACTGCCACCCCATCCAAGTTTACATCATTTAAATCAACGATTGTCTCTGTTTATAGAAATGCATGAATGTGCTTCTTAATTACCCAGTGAACTTGCTTTTGCAACCCAATTCCCATAATTAAGTGTAAGTGTCTTCCTAACACTGTGATAATAACTAAAGCAATGCCACTCGAGCGTGCAGGCCCAGAGTTGAAACAATTTTAAATGTTCAATGTCATATCTCCGCATATTTGTTGTTACTGCTTTCAATAAGTGATTTCATACTTTTTCTTTCTGCCTCTTGCTTACTTCTACCATTAATTTTTAGTATAGTTTAGAGATACAGCACGGAAACAAGGCCGTTCGGCCCACCACGTCCGTGCCGACCACACTAACACAACTCTACATGCACTGGGGACAATTTACAACAATCCCGAGCCAATTAACCTACAAAGCTGTACGTCTTGGGAGTGTGGGTGGAAACCAGAGATCCCGGTGAAAACCCGGTGAGAACTTCAAAGTAGCGGCGTGAAATCACAGAAACCAACAATAGAAATGACTTCGCATAGTAAGATTGAAGTGACTAAGATTACCAGATGAAGGTGATTGAGGGTTGGGCGAGGAGGGCACGAAATCCCTCACTTCGACTCCTCATAAAATAAAGATCAACCTTCGAACTGGTAAGTTCTCATTCAATCTTACTATTTCATTTCGGAGTCACGTGAGTGACTTCGTGAAGACTTCAAAGCTTCTGTGATTACACGCCCTGGACCACGTCCATGCTGACACACCACTACCAGGGATGGATGGGAGGAACAAACTTGCTCAATAGTTCATACTGCAAAACAAGAGCAGATTTATTAATAACAAATCAAAAACCCCTCATGCGGGGACATCTCCACGTTCTTGACCTGCATTCAGCACGGCTTCTGCGAACTGTAGAGGAGCAGCAACAGGCTTGTTATAAAAACGCTGGAACACAGCTTCACTAGCCCATCCTGCTGTGGCGAGAATTTGGTCCATAGGCACCTCCATAATCCTCGCCGCTGACGTCGATGCAGCCCTGGTGGAATGAGACTTGAACACATTAGTGTCGATACCTGACTTACCCAAGATGACTCGAAGCCACCTGGATATCGTCTGGACTGTCACTCGATGATGAGGTCTCTTATGAGTGACCAGCAGGTATCTCTCCATTCCTCTGATGCGTGCCGTCACCTTGACATAGTGGCGGATATGTGAGGCTAAACATAGCCTAGCATCTGCGGGGTATGCCGGGAACTTCAGCTGCAGCCCTGTGCACCCAGGTCTATGCTGCTTTAGTAGCTCGTCAATGAAAAAGACTACTTCTGTAGGGGTAGAAGTCATTCTGTCGACACAAAGTTTGTGTAGTGTCTGTACCCTCTGAGCTGAAGTCAGCGCTAGTAACATCACCAGCTTCATGGTGAGTTTGTCCAGTTGGAGCCCTTCCATGGGAGACCACGTCCTGAGCAGGTTTAATACGTCCCTGACATCCCAGGTGATATTATAGCGTGGTGTAGGCGGATTCATATTGAATATACCCCGCATGAGTCTGGACACTAGCCTGTTGGATCCTACCTCAATATTGAGGTAGAATGAGAGCGCACTTCTGGCGCTGTTGATGGCACTGTAACTTAAGTGTTCATCATGGTGCAACCCCGCAAGGAATTCCAGGACGTCGGTTATTGTCACGTCATCGTACGTGATGCGAGAGCGGCTGCAGTAGGCTTCCCACTTCTTAATATGCGAGCGGTATCTTCGCCTTGTTGACTCTCGACACGACGCCCCGATGGTATCCATGGTCCGAGCTGAGAGGCCGTATTGGACTAACGGCCTGTTCAGAACCTGCAAGCCAACAAATTTAAATAGCCATGGCAGGGATGTGGCTCCCCTGAGACAGGGTGAGTAACCAATTGTGGGCAACCCTTCAAAAGGACCCAAGGTTCGTTGAGCATGTCAAAGACCACCGGATACCAAGGCTGTGTGGGCCAGTCGGGTATAATAAGGATGCCCTTGGCAGCATCTGCCTGAATCTTACGCAATACCCGACTGATGAGGCAAAACGGGGGGAAGGCATAGAAAAACCAATTCCCCCAGTCCAGCGAGAATGCATCTAGCGCTATTGCCCCAGGATCTGGTTCCCATGAAACGTAGGTTGGTACCTGATGGTTCAACCGTGACACAAAAAGGTCAATGTCCGGTTTACAAAATTTGGCTGTGACTTTAGCAAAAATCTCAGGATGCAACATCCATTCAATATTGTCATTAAATGTGCGTGACCTGGTGTCCGCCACAGTATTAAGCTCACCTGGCAAATAGGTAGCTGAAATCCAAATGTCTCTTTGAACACACCAGAGCCAAATTGAGTTAGCCAATTTGTCACACGAAACTGACCTGGTACCACCCATATGGTTTAAGTATGCCACTGCTGTGGTGTTGTCTATTTGGAGACGGACATGTGCTCCAACAAGCTTGGAACAATACGCACGAAGTCCGTGGAATGCTGCCAGCAACTCCAAATAGTTAATCCCTTGAGTCAACAACATCGTTGACTCAAGGGTGTCCCATCTGCCCCCACAACTAGAGCAATTATCCGTAGCTCCCCAGCCATTGGAGCTTGCATCAGTCTGCAAATATACCACCGGATTAGCCTCCCTGATAGGCTTGAATGAGCTGCTAATGTGGCACACCCACCATTGCAACTCATTTATCGCTTCGGACGGCAGCTGCATTGATCGATCATAATGACCAGCGTCCTGTTTTAACGCAGCAATTTTAGCTCTTTGCAAACTCTGATAATGCAAAGGTCCATATCGCGCTGCCGGAAACAAAGCTACAAGCTTACCAATTACTGTAGCTGTATGCCGAATCGATGGTATATTGGTGCAGATTAAACCTTGACACACCTGGGTAACCTCCTCAATCTTGTTAATTGGTATGGTAACCCTCATGCTCATAGAGTTCACCGTGAACCCTAGGTAATTAATCACCTGGGCAGGGCAGAACTTTGATTTCTCTGGATGGACAATAAACCCTAATTGTTGAAATATATTGACAGCAGCTGCAACTCCCTGTTCAGCCAATTCCAGGGTGTGGCCCACAATTAAGATATCATCTAAATAGGCCATAACTATATGATGTCGCTGTCTCAAATAAGCCATAATTGGTTTCACTAATTTAGTGAACAATCTCGGGGCTGTGGTGAGCCCATTAGGCAAAGCCTTGTACTGCCAGAGTTGCCCCATCCAGATGAATTTCAAAAACCTCCTGTCGTATTTCTGGATGGATACTGAATAGTATGCGTCTTTCAAATCGATGCATGCCATAAAGCAACCATGAGAAATCAATGATTTGGCTGTTTCAAACGTATCCATTTTAAAATGAGTATATGTTACAAAAGTATTCAAACGGGTTAGATCAATAATGACACGACAACCTCCATCCTTCTTAGGTCTGGTGAATATATTCGAAACAAATTCAACTGGCTCATGCACCGCTTTCTCAATCACTCCCTTCTGTTCAAGCCTTAAAATTTCCTTGCAGCCTGCTGCCTGTTCTGCAGCAGATAATTTAAACGTTCGACCGGGCATGTGCTGGGATGGAGGAATGTCGCCATTAATAAACTCAATTTTATGCCCCTGAATATTCTGCAAAACATACTCGTCACCAGTAAAATTACTCCATGCACCCAAAAACAACCGAAGGCGACCACCAACATGTGAAGTTAAACAAAGAGAAAAGAGAGAACCAGACCCCCTCACCTCCGTGGTTACCGGCGGTCCTTGACACGTGTGGGTGGACGTGGAGGTGCTGGGTTGGCTTGAGGGCGCGGCGTCTTCGTTTTCCACCAGGGTCTCTGCCGACCCTGTCCTAAAAAAGACCCCTGGTGCTGGGTCTGATGTTGCTGTCGTTGTGGAGCTTGAGGGTGGGTCCTCGTCGAGGTACTAGCAGACCCTCGTGAGCGAATGTATGGAGCTTTTGAGCCTGACGGTGTGGGGGCACTCTGAGAGCGCATGATCCCCACCGTATTGGCTTGTTCGTCAAGCTCTTTGACTCTCTTCGACAGGTCCTCCCCAAAGAGTTGACGGGGCGGCGGCGGCGGCGGTGGTTTGCACAATCCTGCAAACTTCGGGTTGAGCGCTGGGCGGATGCTGTTTTTGCGAAACCCGTTGATTTCGTGCTGGGTCGCGCACAGGAGGGCCAGAGCATCTTCCTGGTCCAAATTCAGTTCGTCCCCGTCCACCGACCGTGCAAAGGCGGTAATACCGGCCGTGAGGAGCTTCAGGATCCGCTGCAATTTTACCTCTTGTTGACGGATAGCCGCACTGATGTTGCCCCATATCGGCGTATTGACCACAGGCACGTTGAGGGAGTTGCAATTGGATGGAGCCTTGTGACGGCTCATTGCCTGAATGAGGACTTCTTCCTGTAGTTGCTGGTTGTTAAGAAAGTCCACAGTGGCTGCCAGCTTTACGTTTAAAGGAAGTCCAGATGAATGTGGGGCCGCAAATTTGGTCGCCACATCCAGAAGATCCTCCGCTGGCACCTCCAACGGAGGTGGTATGGAATCCACCAAAACCTCCTCCTCCTGCTGCTCCAGGCTGATGGTAGAGGCTGGTGACGATGCCCTGTGCCTGTTGCTGCCCTGCTGTAGTTGACGTTGAAGCAGGAGCTCCAGCAGCCGCTCCATACGGTCAATACGCCCTTCACCCTGAACACTCAGGTGGTCGGAGTCCTCCGGCTCTGAAAAGAAAACCGGGCTCCTATCTTCGGCCCGCACCTCATCGAGGCCCAGCCGGTGCCGGTAGTTGTGGCTAACAGCCGCCGAGGCGAAACTGCGCGATTCCCGCGCGGGCGTGTTCAACCGCCTCCGTTTAGCGGGAGCTGAAGCCGCTGCCACTAAGGGCACTTGCGGCGTGGTGTCGGCCCCAGCCGAAGCATGGCTGCCTGAAGCCCGCGCAGGCTTGCCGGCTGCCCACATCGTGGACTTTGCCGACGCATGGTCTCGCCCACCCATCCATGGGGGGCTCGGCGACCGTGACGAGACCCGACTCAACCGACCCGTCCCGGCGTCGAGAGTCGGGGTGTGCCGGCTGGACCTCACAGCCGCCCCGGGTCTCGCCCTGGAACCTGACCGCTCCTCCGTGTCAGGCAATGCCTTAGCCCTGGCAGGGTTAGGCTTCTGGGCTCCTGCCCTTCCCCTACTCGGAGGGCTGGGTGGACCGGGCCGTGCAGCCGCACGCACACAGCTCGAGGTCGCCAGCGAGCCCGCTGACGACCTGACTGCCATGGCAGGGTCCCCCTGCTCTGGCGGCACACCAAACTCCTCCTCGTCGAACTCCTCCGAGCTGTGGTGTGCTGGCGGATCTGGACCTGTAATCACAGGGCTTACCCACATCTCCGCCTGAGTCCCGGCCTGCGTTGCAGGTACTGCCGATGGTAAAGGCCCCGGAACTGTTGACCGGCGAACTCGTCCTGACGCCCTCCGGCCCTTGGAACTCCCATGCATGTCCTTGCTGCAAGACATAACCAACAACAAGGACCACCAACTAAAGGTAGGATACTTACCTCCGTGGCCCCTATGAAGGGCTGGCGAGGAGCGCGCTCCACCGCCAGCCGTCGCAGCAACGCGATACGACGATATGTCGAGCATGCGCGCCGGCGGGCTCTTCACGAAGTCACTCACGTGACTCCGAAATGAAATTCCAGAGACTCACGACTCTGTGTAAAGAATGTTTTCCTCCTCTCGCCCTAAAGGAATTCCCCCTTATCCTTAGACTGTGACCCCTTGTTCTGGACTCCCCCAACATCGGGAACAATCTTCCTGCATCTAGCTTGTCCAACCCCTTAAGAATTTTGTAAGTTTCTATAAGATCCCCCCTCAATCTTCTAAATTCCAGTGATGTGGGGGGACGGGAAGAAGAAAGGAAGCGGCTGAGATAATGGGCTGTGGGAGTGCTGGGAAGGGGAGGGGAAAGAGGGAGAAAACAAGGACTACCTGAAATTGGAAACGTCAGTGTTCATACCATTGGGTCTTCCTGTCTTCCTCCCCCCCCTCCCCCCCTCCCCCCCCCCCCCCCCCCCCACATGCCCCCACATCAGTCTGAAGAAGAGTCTCGACAAGAATCATCATCTATTCCTTCGCTCCACAGATTCTGCCTTACACGCTGAGTTTCTCCAGCATTTTTTCTACCTTCAGCATGGAAACAGGCCCTTTGGCCTAAAATGCCCATGCCGACCAATATGCCCCATCTACTCTGGTCCCACCTGCTCACGTTTGGCCCATATCTATCTATCCATTTACTATCCATGTACCTGTTCAATTGGTGTCCTAACATCAGGAAAGACTATTCCAAACGTCCTTTAAAATTGAAGATAGACACAAAAAAGTTGGAGTAACTCCTTTGGCCTGACAGCATCTCTGGAAAAAAGGAATAGGTGACTTTCGGGTCGAGACTCTTCTTCAGACTGAGAGTCGGGGGAGGGAGGGACACAGATATAGACGGTGATATAGAACAAATAAATGAAAGATATGCAAAAATGTGATGATGATAAAGAACTGGCCATTGTAAGCTGTGGGCTAGATCAAAACGACTTACAGAGAATGAAACTCACCGGGACGGCATTGTAACTAGTACAACGATTAGGGTGGGGGAGGGACAGAGAGAGAGAGGATGCAAAGGTTACTTGAAGTTCGATAAATTAATATTCATCCTGCTGGTTTATAAACTGCCCATTCTAATAATCTTTTTGATTACATGAATGGAATAAACTGCATTTAATTTTTGTATAACACCCAAATGGAATTGAATGATAAGGCTTATCACCAATAGGGCACCAATACTACTAATGACAAAAACCTATCCAATCCCAATATAAGGATCTAAAGGTTCAATGAAACTGTGGACCACTGTGAAAGGAGCAAGATTTAAAACAGAACATGAGGGACAACTTTTTCACTCAGAGGTTGTCTACTGTAAGTAAAATAATCCCTTTTAGGACCAGTTTTGAGTTTATGTCTACACTGGGGAGATCACGGCCGACGTGATACTTCTCTAGAGTGAGGTTGTTGAAAATGGTTGGGTATATGGAATGAGCTACCAGAGGAGGTAGTTGAGACAAGTACTGAAACAGCATTTAAAAGACTAGTACATAGATAGGAAAGATTTAGGGGGATATTGTAAATGGGGCTATCTTTAATGGAGTATTCTGGTCGGCATGGATGAGTTGGGCCGAAGGGCCTGTTTCCATGCAGTATGGAACAATGAAAGGCGTGGATAGAGTGGGTGTGGAGAGGATGTTTCCACTAGTGGGAGAGTCTCAGACCAGAGGTCATAGCCTCAGGATTAAATTATGTTCCTGTAAGAAGGAGATGAGGAGGAATTTCTTTAGTCAGATGGTGGTGAACCTGTGGAATTAATTGTTACAGAAGACTGTGGAGGCCAAGTCAATTAATATTTTTAAGGCAGAGATAGATATATTCTTGATTATTACGGGTGTCGAGGGTTATGGGGAGATGGCAGGTGATGGGGTTAAGAGGGAAAGATAGATCAGCCAAGATTGAATGACGGAGTAGACCTGATGGGCCAAATGGCCTAATTCTGCTCCTATCACATGAATTTATGAACTAATGACTCTGGTGTTGTCTGTGGGGAGTTTGCACCTGCTCCTCGTGACTGTGTGCTGCCTTTCCCCAAGGTGCACCGGTTTTCTCTCTCACCTTATTATCTTACTTGGCGAGGATAAATTACCTCTTATAACCATATAACATATAACAATTGCTATAACAATTACAGCACGGAAACAGGCCTTCTCGGCCCTTCCAGTCCATGCAGACCATTTATTTTCCCCTAGTCCCATCTACCTACACTCAGACCATACCCCTCAATTCCCTTCCCGTCCATATACCTATCCACTTTACTTTTAAATGTTACAATCGATCCTGCCTCCACCACTTCTGCTGGAAGATCATTCCACACAGCCACCACTCTCTGAGTAAAGACGTTCCCCCTTATGTTACCTCTAAACTTCTGTCCCTTAATTCTCATGTGATGCCCTCTTGTTTGAATCTTCCCTACCCTCAATGGGAAAAGCTTATCCACGTCAACTCTGTCTATCCCTTTTATCATTTTAAAGACCTCAATCAAGTCCCCCCTTAACCTTCTGCGCTCCAAAGAATAAAGACCCAACTTGTTCAACCTTTCTCTATAACTTAATTGCTGGAACCCAGGCAACATTCTAGTAAATCTCCTCTGTACTCTCTCTGTCCTCTTAGTGTAGGAAAGTGCAGGAAAGAGGCAGGAATTGATGGGGACATGTGAGAGAGGGTAGGTTGCAGTGATGTAGGCAGATAAGGGGAAGCGGGATGGGAATTATTCATTTCTCTTCAAGGAGCCAAGGGGATGAATCGATACAAAGATGCAGCGTGGAAACAGGCTCTTTGGCTCATCGAGTCCACACTGATCATCAATTACATGGCATGTACAGATACAGATAGATACAGATACAGATACATTTTATTTGTCACATGTGCCAATTGGCACAGTGAAATTAAGTCACCATACAGCCATACAGGAAAAAAATAAAGAACATAACACAGAGTAGATAGAAATTCAACATAAAACATCCCCTCACGGCAGTATCAAACTTTCCCACCATGAGGGAAGGCACCAAAGTCAGTCTCTTCCCGATGTTCCCCAATGTTCACCCATGGTCAGGGCACGTGTGGCGCAGCAGTAGAGCTTCTGCCTTACAGAGCCAGAGACATGGGTTCAATCCTGACTACGTGCTTGTCTGTACGGAGTTTGTACGTTGTCCCCGCGACCTGCGTGGGTTTTCTCCAAGATTTTCGGTTTCTTCCCACACTCCAAAGACGTTCAGGTTTGTAGGTTAATTGACTTGGTATGAATGTAAAATTGTCCTTAGCGTGTGTAGGATAGTGCTAATGTGCGGGGATCGCTGGTCGGTGTGGACTCGGTGGGCCGAAGGGCCTGTTTCCCCACTGTATCTCTAAACAAAAATGAATCCTACCCTGATCAAATCGGACTTTATTCTCTGTGGATTATTATCAATACCCCCTCGATTCCACCACTCATGTACACACAAGAGGCAAGTGACAGTCACCAATTAACTTACCAACCTTCATGTCTTTGGGATATGGACTGAAATGAAGCATCTGGAGGAAACCCATGTTACAGGGACAACTGGAGTTGTGCAAACTCCACATAGTCAGCACCCGAGGTCAGGATTGAATCTTGGTCTCTGGCGCTGTGAGGCAGCGGCTCTACCTGCTGCACCACCATGTTACCACAGTAGCTTCGTTCTGCATAGTTGTAAACATCAAATAAGAACGTATGTACTGCAATGACTCAGTCTGCACCTAATCTTACAGAGAACAAATTACTGTTTTGTTGCAAAAGTCCTTTTAATCGATATATTCAGTAATGTATTTTCAAAAACAATCTCTACTTTTATTCATGGCTGCAGCCATAAAAGGTACCGGTTTAAACTTGAGTTTCTCAATTTATTCCCTCTGTAGTAAACAATTTTTCTCCAGTGTAAACCCTATAGAAACTTCTTTCCTTGAACTCTTCACATAGTAAACTTTGAAATTTAGGCGGTACAAATCCCACAAGGAAATTCAGCCTGATTTCCCTTTCTGAAGTTTGAACTGTCTTGAATAAAGCTATCAGAATAATCTTGTAACATAATTTATACTGCCTCGTTCTTTCCCAGTCTGGCATGCCTGATAGATTTAAATGCACGAGCAATGTCAAACCAAATTAATAAGTCACGTACAAAATATCGATCAACTGAAAAAATTAATAGGTCTATAAAATGTTTATTATAACATTTGAACAGGACTTTCCAGAAAATGTGATGAAATATTTCAAGAAACAATTTTCTTTCAGATGTATATCAATTCATGCCGTTATCCTTTAAAAAGCACCGTTAAAATTTTAAGTCAGTATTGATATTCTAAATAACAAAAATATACTAAATATGAAACATGACTGATATGGCTTAATTAATCCTTTATATGAATTACCAAGACACATAGTTGACTCTTGGGATAAAAAATAAACTGAATACACCTGTGTCGGAAGGAACTGCAGATGCTGGTTTGCACCGAAGATTGACACGGAATGCTGGAGTAACTCAGCGAGACAGGCAGCATGTCTTGAGAGAAGGAAAGGGTGACGTCTTCAGTCCAAGGAAGGGTCTCGATTCAAAACGTCACCCATTCCTTCTTTCCATAGATGCTGCCTGTCCCGCTGAGTTACTCCAGCATTTTGTGTCTATCTTCATTGAGTACAATTGTTAGAATTCCAAGATAATAATGCCAAATTCAAGGTCAGCAAGGATTCCAGGAATGAGTGGGTTAACACATGATGAGCGTTTGACAGCACTGGGCCTCTACCCACTGGAGTTCAGCTCTTAGGGCTAACGGAATCAAGGGATATGGGAAGAAAGCAGGAATGGGGTACTGATTTTGGATGATCAGCCATGATCATATTAAAAGGCGGTGCTGGCTCGATGGTCCGAATGGCACATATTTTCTATGTTTCTATGTTTCCACTGTTAATAGTTGACAGCATATTCATTGCTTTGAAAGGAACTGTACTCACTGGAGTTTAGAAGGTTGAGGGGGGACCTCATTGAATTTTACAGAATAATGAAAGGCATAGATAGAGTGGATGTGAAAAGGATGTTTACAATCCATTAAAGGGCGCTCTTTTTAATTTTGTTGTACATGGTTCATGTTACAATGACAATAAAGAAACTATTACTATTTTAGAAAGGAGGCGAGGAGGAACGTATTTAGTCAGAAGGTAGTTAATCTGTGGCGCTCATTGCCACAGATGTCTGTGGAAGCCAAGTCAGTGTATATTTTTTAGGCAGCAAAAGACAATTTCTTGATTAGAACGGGTGTCAAGGGTTATGGGGAGAAGGCAGGAAAATGGGATTAGGAGGCAGAGATCAGCCATGATTGAACGGTGGAATGGACTCGATGGGCCGAGTGGCCTAATTCTACTCTTATAACGTGAGGAGAGGACATCGGTTGCTGGTCGACCGAGGAAGGGGATGGCTAGACGCCCACTGTAGCCTGGGTCTTGCCTGAATCTAGCACCAGCTAACGACTGGACCCTGGACTGGACTGGGCAGATGGCGCTATGGGGCTCGGTTTACTATTTCTGTCCAATTGCTAATCGGGAGTGGTATAGTGATACTCTGCGGGGCTGCTCTTAAGAACAGAATTTCACTGTGCATTTGCACTTCACATATGTGACAATAACTCACCATTGATCCATTGAACCATTGAACCATTGAACCATTGAACAGATTCAGGGATGTTCTCAAAGTTTGCAGAACGGAAGTGTAACACACACTCCCATGAAAGTTCAAAATGGAGAAAGGGTATTCCTAGATGATATTGAAAACTTTGAGGCCATGCATTGGAAGCATAAGATGACCCACAAATGTGGCAAATGGATCACGCCATTTTGAAGGTAATCAAAAATGCTGGAGAAACTCAGCGGGTGAGGCAGCATCTATGGAGCGAAGGGAAAGGTGACATTTCGGGTCAAGACCCTTCTTCAATTTTGAACGTTATTCCCTTATCCTGTACATATACACTGCGAAATGCTCCATTCTAATCATGTAATGTTTTCCACCCACTGGTCAGCACGCAACAAAAGCTTTTCACTGCACCTCGGTACACATGACAATAAACTAAACTGAACTGAACTGAATTTTTAAAATAAAAATGTGTACAATATGTGGTTTATTGTGTGCCACGTTTATGAAAAATCAATGAGAAAGACCTGTGACATATCTGTATTAGAGGCTGTATCTTTTTCAGTGTTATTATATTCTGTACAGACGGATTACAGCAATACTGCAGAACCTACACATTGATTTGATTAAGGACCATGGTCAAGGTCACCTGGCTGATTACAGATGTAGCAAAGATTATCTTTTGTTTGATTATTGAATTTTGTGATGCAGATAGAGTGTGAAAACCACAGAATGGACTTGATCACCAATTCATCATCATAGGGGGTGTTCCAGCCCCTGAAAGTTCAATCATTCATTTAGGAGGGACGCGATAAATAGAATCTGATTCTACATCTATTCCAAGAGCTTTATTTTCTAAGTAGGCACAAGAAGAATTAACAGGGAGACAAAACAAATCACACAAGACACAGTTATACATTGACATTTAGATTCATTTAAGATAGATACAAAATGCTGGAGCAACTTAGTTACTGTAACAGACAGCTTCTCTGGAGAGAAAGAATAGGTGACGTTGCCTATTCCTTTTCTCCAGAGATGCTGCCTGTCCCGCAAAGTCTCACCTGCATTTTGTGTCTATCTTCGGTGTAAACCAGCATCTGCAGTTCCTCTGCCCTTCCTACACATTTTGTGTTCATTTTCAGACTCTGTGCAATGGTAGCAAAGCCAATTGTCCACAAGGAGATGGTGTCAGATTCTTCACTGTGTGCTTAGGACAGATTGAAAGATGAGTCTGAGGGTGGGTGGTGGGTGGGTGGTGGGTGGGTGGAACAAGCTGCCAGAGGAGGTAGTGGAGGCTGGGACTATCCCAACATTTAAGAAACAGTTAGATAGGTACATGGATAGGACAGGTTTGTATATGGAGCAAACGCAGGCAGGTGGGACTAGTGTAGCTGGTTCAAGGTGAGGGGGAAACAATTTAATTGGAATCTGCGGGGTATCTTTTTCATGCAAAGGGTAGTAGGTGTATGGAACAAGCTGCCAGAAGAGGTAGTTGAGGCAGGGACTATATCAATGTTTTTTTTTTAATTTAAAATTAATTTTATTAGAAGTAATTACAGGAATTTGCAACCTATCTCAATGTTTAAGAAACAGTTAGACAGGTACATTAATAGGACAAGTTTGGAGGGATATGGACCAAGCGCAGGCAGATGAGACTAGTGTAGCTGGCACAAGTTGACTGGTGTGGGCAAGTTGGGCCGAAGCACCTGTTTCCACACTGTATCACTCTATGACTCTATGACTATGCAGCATGGAAACAGGTCCTTTGTCCATGTCGACCATTGATCATCCCTTTACTCTGGTGCTATGTTATCCCACTTTCGCATCCACTCGCTACACACTAAGGGCAATTAACAGAGGCCAATTAACCTACAAACCTGCATGTCTTTGGGATGTGGGAGGAAACTGGAGCACCCGGACGAATCCCACGTGATCACCGGGAGAATGTGCAAACTCCACACGCACGGCACCCATGGTCAGGATCGAACCGGGGTCTCTGCCGCGGTGAGGCAGCAGCTCTATCCGCTGCGCCACTGCGCCGTCCTATGACCTTTTGGTGAAAATCCGTTGTAGGGGAAGGAATTCCAAGACGTAGATCTAGAAACAATGTAGGAATGACAATATATTTCTAAGTCATAGTGGCAACATTCTTAATCATATCAGTCCTAATTTAGCATGCAACTCGATTTAGAAGACCAACAAAGGCCTTGGGTACAATTTCCTCTGGCTGCTAATGTCTGGCTCCTAGGTTGATACCGGTGGCCAGATTGTCTTTGTAGTATCAAGCTGTATCTTTACATTCACACATTCCTTGGAAGATTTACTTGGAGGAGTCTAGTTACATTACATGGTGTGACACTACCAGTTACATTACATTGCATCACACGACTAGATACATTGTATTACATTAGTTACATTACATTGTATTACATTACTAGTTACATTACATTGCATTCCCAGTTCAAATCAAAATCTAATGGGCCTGTCCCACTTTTTTCGGCGACTGCCAGCGACTGTCACAGTTGTAGCAGGTCACCCAAAAAGCGGTGAATGGATCCCCCCACGACGATGTCTACGACAACCTACCACCTAGTTGACGGCAAGCAACAGCAAACTACCGACAACCGGAAACCCAATCGTCGCGACTAAGGACGTCCACCTACGACCTCACCTACGACCACACAGGCGACAACCTTGCGACAACTGAAGTCAACCTGCGTTCACCCGCGACAAGCTACGACAAGCAATGACCCTGTCGGCGACAACTGAAGACAACTGAAGACAATTCCGTCATCAGTACCTGTCGCCGGTTGACGGAGGGTGACGTAGGTTGCCAATGGGTGCCAATGGAATTCACCCAAGTCATCACCTGGCGACAACCAACGTCACCTGGCGTCGTCCTGACGACAACCTACGACAATCTACAACAGCACCCGCAATAGGAGAAGACAGGCAACGTCAAGCCCACTGTCACCAAAAGGTTACGGACATTTCAAAATCCAGCGGCGACAAGAAAAAGGTGACGACACTTGAAGGGACAACTCACGACAATACAGGCGTCACCCCGTGACCATGTGGTGACAAAAAATCGCCTAAGTGGGACAGGACCTTAAGGGCAGCAAAGTGGCAGCTGGTGGACCTGTTGCCTCACAGCGCCAGAGGCACTGGGTTCGATCCTGACCTCAGCGTCTCTCTGTGTGGAGTTTGCACATTATTCCTATGACTTCGCAAGTTTCCTCCGGGTATTCTGCCACATCCTCCCACATCCCAAAAAAGTGTGGGTTTGTAGGTTAATTTGCCTCTATGAATCTGCCCCTTGTGTTTTTGGAATGGATGCGAAAGTGAGATAACATAGAACCAGTGTGAGCGATCACTGTGGACTCAATGGGCCGAAGGGTCTGATTCCCTGCTGTATCTTTCATTCAAACAATCAATCAAAGTTAAGATGGTCAGTTCACTTTAGTTTATTGTCACGTATACTGAGGTAGAGTGAAAAGCTTTTTGTTGCGTGCTAACCAGTCAGCAGAAAGACAATACATGATTACAATCGATCCATTTACAGTGTATGGATACATGATCAGCCATGTATAAGTAAAAACTTATAAGGAATAAGTAGAAACAAGGAACTGCAGAGAGACACAAAATCCTTGAAGAAGGGTCTCGACCCATAACGTCACCCATTCCATCTCTCCAGAGATTCCGCCTGTTCCGCTGAGTTACTCTAGCATTTTGTGTCGATCTTCGATTTATCTTCTATCTTTTGTGTCTATCTTCTATCTTCGTTCCCTTCCTACACAAGGAACTGCAGATGCTGGTTAATGTACAAAAGGGCACAAAATGCTGCTGTAACTCAGTAGCTCGGATAGCATCTCTGGAGAACATGGTTAGGTGACATTTTGGGTCAGATGTAAGAATAGTTGACCCAATATGAAACCAATCAAAGTTAAGAAAAAGAGTTCTCCGCTTTGGGCAAAGGTACCTGAACAAAGAAATGGAACGCAAGAAAGCGGCGCGGTGGCGCAGCGGTAGAGTTGCTTCCTTACAAAACCCAGAGACGCAGGTTCAATCCTGACTATGTGTGCTGTCTGTACGGAGTTTGTACGTTCTCCCCATGACCGCATGCTCCAGGTGCTCCGGTTTCCTCCCTCACTCAAAAAACGTACAGGTTTGTAGGTTAATTGGCTTGGTATAAATGTAAATTGTTCCTAGTGTGTAGGATAGTGCTAGTGTACGGGGCGATCGCTGGTTGGCGCAGACTCGGCGGGTCGAAAGGCCTGTTTCCACGCTGTGTCTCTAAACTAAACTATCCAAAGGCAGTGGAAAAGCTCAATCAGAGTTCACGCAGAGCACTTTGACCTCCTTCAATGTTCCAGTAAAGCTCAGTGTAAACCCGAGGAAGCCAACTTAGCACATTAGTCATCTGGACTCAACATTTTCAGACAATCAGATTTTCCAAGCTTGAATCTCACATTTTGAACATTCAATAATTTTTCTTTTTCCCCTCCTGCTGTTTTGGATTAAATTCACCACCTCCCCTCTACACCTCCTCCACACCTATCTTTAGTGCCCTCCTTGTAACACCCGCCACACGTCTCTCTCATTCTCTCTCAGTCTCCATCCTGTCACAGAGCTTTCTCTTCTGTTCTCTCCCTCCCAACCCCCTGGACCCTTCCATCTTCTCCATCGCAATTTAGGAGATTGAGAGGGGATCTTATAGAAACTTACAAGATTCTTAAGGGGTTGGACAGGCTAGATGCAGGAAGATTGTTCCCGATGTTGGGGAGGTCCAGGACAAGGGGTCACAGCTTAAGGATAAGGGGGAAATCCTTTAGGACCGAGATGAGACGGAATTTTTTCACACAGAGAGTGGTGGGTCTCTGGAACTCTCTGCCACAGAGGGTAGTTGAGGCCAGTTCATTGGCTATATTTAAGAGGGAGTTAGATGTGGCCCTTGTGGCTAAGGGGATCAGAGGGTACGGAGAGAAGGCAGGTACGGGATACTGAGTTGGATGATCAGCCATGATCATATTGAATGGCGGTGCAGGCTCGAAGGGCCGAATGGCCTACTCCTGCACCTAATTTCTATGTTTCTATGTTTCTATGCAATGGGGCAGCACGGTGGCGCAGCGATCCAGATCCAACCCGGTCTCTGGCCCAGTGAGGCAGCAACTCTACCGCTGCACCACCATGGCTAATGGCCTGAGGTGTGCACAGACTGTAAACTCATTTAAATCAGGCCTAAAAACACTGTGGTTTACTGTAGCTTTTCCATAACCCAACATACAGGTAATCTTAACCTTCTAATCTTAACCCTTTTATGTGCTTTTAAAATTGTTGTATTGTTTTAGTTACTTTGTTTTACTATTCATGCATTTGTCGTATTGCTTGTTTTGTAACTTTTGATTATTGGCTATTGTGTTGCCCTGTGTTGTTTGGTTGTTAACCATATAACCATATAACCATATAACCATATAACAATTACAGCACGGAAACAGGCCCTCTCGGCCCTTCCAGTCCGTGCCGACCATTTATTTTCCCCTAGTCCCATCTACCTGCACTCAGACCATACCCCTCCATTCCCTTCCCGTCCATATACCTATCCACTTTACTTTTAAATGTTAAAATCGATCCTGCCTCCACCACTTCTGCAGGAAGATCATTCCACACAGCCACCACTCTCTGAGTAAAGAAGTTCCCCCTCATGTTACCCCTAAACTTCTGTCCCTTAATTCTCATGTCATGCCCTCTTGTTTGAATCTTCCCTACCCTCAATGGGAAAAGCTTATCCACATCAACTCTGTCTATCCCTTTCATCATTTTAAAGACCTCAATCAAGTCCCCCCTTAACCTTCTGCGCTCCAAAGAATCAAGACCTAACTTGTTCAACCTTTCTCTGTAACTTAGTTACTGGAACCCAGGCAACATTCTAGTAAATCTCCTCTATACTCTCTCTATTTTGTTGACATCCTTCTTATAATTAGGCGACCAAAATTGTACACCATTGTTCTGCTGTCTTTTTACTATGTTATTCTTTTGTGGGGTTTTTTCCTGGAAAGCACTATGAATTGCTGCTTGTACGAATGGTGCTAGATAAATAAATTTGCCTTGCCTTGCCTAATAATGAGAGAAACTATACCGCTGCGCCACTCTGCCAACCCAAAACCATGTGCTATATTTATGTGCTATATGGATCATTTGAAGACAGATGCAATTAGTTTGTCTATTTAATATTAGTTTATATAGATTATGTTTGGCATATCTTGTGTTGCACGTTTCTATCTTCTGTCTTCTATTATTTCAAGCCCTGCTCAAGATGCAGGTTGGGAAATATTTTCCAAGATGGAGGCTCCATTATTCTGGCTAATAATGAGAGAAACATATGTAAGGTATATCAAATCCGGACAGAAGTATGTAAAATAACGAGAGACATAAGTAGAGTAGACAATCAGATCTTTTTACGATACGATACAATATGATACGATATAACTTTATATATCCCAGGAGATAAATTTTCGCAGAATTTAAATAATAAAAATAAAAAGGCATAATTTTACCTACTTGTGGCCCCCTAGAATCCATCCAGATTATTGATGTTGTCGGAATGGAACAGCGTAGTCAAGATGGGCAACACCGGAAGAGAGGTAACAAGGACCAAGATGAAGTGCTGGAAAATATGAATGAGTTCAGAGTTAGAGTCATAGAGTCATCGAGTCATACAGTGTGGAGTCGTAACAGATTCTTCGGCCCAACTTGCCCACACCGACCAACATATTTCATCTACATTAGTCCCATTTGCCTGCGTTGGGCCAATATCCTTCTAAACCTGTCCTATCCACGTGCCTGTTTAATTGCTTCTTAAATTGCGATAGTCCCTGCCTTGACTACCTCGCCTGGCAACTTGTTCCATACACTGGGGCCGCGTCTCGATAGTTTGCCTCAGCTCACAATTTTGCCTAGAAAGTTTGCCTCAGCTGTGTGGTTGGGTGGTAGAGCTACTGCCTCACAGCACCAGAGACCCGGGTTTGATCCTGACTACGGGTGCTTGTCTGTACGGTGTTTGTACGGTCTCCCCGTGTCCTACGTGGGTTTTTCCAGGTTATTTGGTTTCCTCCCACACTCCAAAGACATACAGGTTTGTAGGTTAAGTGGCTTGGTATAAATCTGGAATAGTTGCTAGTGTTAATGGACAATGTAGGACAGTGTTAATGTGTGGGGAGCGCAGGTCGGCATGGTCTCAGTGGACCGAAGGGCCTTTTTTTGCATTGTATCTCTAAACTAAACTAAACTAAACACCCACCACCATTTGTGTGAAAAAGTTACCCCTCAGATTCCTATAAAATCTTTCCCCCTTCACCTTAAACCTATGGCCTCTGGTTCTCTGAGTTCTCTGGCTCCCTCTGAGCTGCGGTGCTCCAGCGGCGACCTGGCTTCGGGGATGCGGTGCTCCAGTGGCGTTCCGGCAGCGACCTGGTTTTCGGGGCTGCGGTGCTCCAGCAGCGACCTGGCTTTCCGGAGCTGCGGTGCTCCAGCGGCGACCTGGCTTTCGGGAGCTGCGGTGCTCCAGCGGCGACCTGGCTTTCGGGAGCTGCGGTGCTCCAGCGGCGACCTGGCTTCGGGGCTGCGGTGCTCCAGCGACGTTCCAGCGGCGACCCGGTTTCGGAGCTGCGGTACTCCAGCGGCGGCCTGGCTTTCGGGAGCTGCGGTGCTCCAGCGGCGGCCTGGCTTTCGGGAGCTGCGGTGCTCCAGCGGCGGCCTGGCTTTCGGGAGCTGCGGTGCTCCAGCGGCGACCTGGCTTCAGGGCTGCGGTGCTCCAGCGACGTTCCAGCGGCGACCTGGCTTCTGGGGCTGCGGTGCTCCAGCGACATTCCAGCGGCGACCTGGCTTCGGGGATGCGGTGCTCCAGCAACGTTCCAGCGGCGGGCCCTGTGGCGGTGTTCCGGCGACAGCGGTGGCGGTGGCCCCTGTTTAGGAGGCTCGGCCGCGGGCTTGGTGGACGGCAGCATCGGAGGCCTGGATCTCCACAGCGCAGAGGGAGAATAAGGAGGGAAGAAGACAGAGACTCTAAGATATTTGCCTTCCACCACAGTGAGGAGGTGTTTGGTGAACTCACTGTGGTGGATGTTAATTTTGTGTTTATTGTGTGGTTTTGTTATTTTTGTATATGTATGACTGCAGGCACGAAGTTTCGTTCAGACCGAAAGGTCTGAATGACAATAAAGGCTATTCATTCATTCATTCATTCATTCTCGATTCCTCTACTCTGGGCAAGAGAATCTGTGTGTCAACCCGATCTATTCCTCTTATAATTTTATAACTGTAAGATCAACGTCAATGAAGATATCAACAGTTCTCACCTCACAACCACTGCACCACCTCTTGGCACTACAGTTGCACACAATGCAGCTACCAACACTAGCAGGAAAGTTGATACATTTGAGCAACCACACTATGGATCTCTTTCCTGGTTTTTAATGCATCTGTACCATCTGCTGTCACTATTTGAGTTGAAGTTGGAAATCAAGGAGCATAGAATTTCACACCATTGTGTGTCAGAGAATAAAGGAGTCTTTTACGCCACTTTCTGTGAATAGAACTATGATTTTGGTACAATAAGTGGTATGCATTGATGCAATATGTGTCACCACTCAGGAGCAAGAAGAGCACAAAGCCTATTCAGCTCTCATGTTGATGCACAATGCAAAACGCCACAATGGACAAACAAGGGGCATGGTCAAATCAGGCAAGTTTGTAGATTTCTACAAATACACTCCACTTCCTATTTGAAAAATGTCCCAAATTTTAGTCGCTCCTGGGGGCCTCCATCTTGGAAAATATTTCCCAACCTCCATCTTGAGCAGGGCTTGAAATAATAGAAGACAGAACATGGAAACGTACAACTCAGGATAAGCCCACAATTACTATGCCAAACGTAATCTATATAAACTAATATTAAATAGACAAACTAATCGCATCCGTCTGCAAATGATCCATATAGCACATAAATATAGCACATGGTTTTGGGATGGCACAGTGGCGCAGGGGTACAGTTGCTGCCTTACAGCGCCAGGGACCCGGGTTTGATCTGTCGGCGTGAAGTTTGAAAGTCCTTCCTGTGACAGCGTTGGTTTTCTCCGGGTGCTCCGGCTTCCTCCCACGCTCCAAAGACACGCAGGTTTTTAGGCTAATTGGCTTTGGTAAAATTATGTGGTGTGGGATAGTGTGTAGGGAAGGGTAGTGCTAGTTCTGGAGCTGGTCAGCGCAGAGACGGTGGGCCGAAGGGCCTGTTTCCATGCTGTACCTCTAGAGTCAAAAGTTCAAAGGTCCAAAAGCCGCAACAAAAGCTGAAAAAAAGCCCGCAGATGGTTCATAAACTGCTCTTACAATGATATATTACAATGACTCATAACAAATTGTATGATCCTTTCCTGCCTTGTGGCTTCTTTATCTCTGAGCGAAGCTTCACATCGTGCGCCATCTGAAACACTGTGACTCAATGTCGCTTCTATTTATCTGGGGATTATTTACATCGCATTCCTGCAGCAGTTACAACATGGGGTAGGTACATCATTCCCTGCAGCTTATATTGCACTTTGATTATTCCTACATCACTATTCCTTAAAATACCCTGCTATTTTCGAGCAGCAAACCTGGCTGTAAACCACTTTCACATTCTGCTTTGACCTCATTTTGCACAGACTATAATAGAAGACTATTTCATGTTTTCTTTTAGTTTTAATTTCAGAGTTACAGGCCCATTGGCCCACCGAGGCCGCACAGACCAGCGATCCCCGCACAGTAATCACCCCTGTCCCACTTAGGAAACCTGAACGGAAACCTCTGGGGACTTTGCGCTCCCCACCCAAGGTTTCCGTGCTGTTTCCGGAGGTTTTTGTCAGTCTCCCTAATGGTCAAAAGTGGTTTCCGTTTTAAAAATCGGTAATCTTTAAGTCAAAGCCATTTGCGATGCTAGTTAAAGGTGGTTGTCGGAGGACAAAAACCTCCGGGAACCGCACGGAAACCTTGGGTGGGGCGCAAAGTCTCCAGAGGTTTCCGTTCAGGTTTCGCAAGTGGGACAGGGGCATAAGACAATTTCTTACATTTATACCAAGCCAATTAACCTACAAACCTGTACGTCTGTGGAGTGTGGGAGGAAACCGAAAACTGAAAGCCAACGCGGTCACAGGAAGGACTGGCAAACTCAATCAAACCCGGGTCTATTGCAAGTCAGGATCAAACCAGGGTCCATGGCGCTGTAAGGCAACAACTCTACTGCTGTACCACCATTAGGTTACCTACACCAGGTTGTATACTATTTTTACATTCTGTGAGACTGCTTTGGCAGTCACATTGGCGTAGCAATAAAGTTGCTGCCTTACAGCGAATGCAGCGCTGGAGACCCGGGTTTGATCCCGATTATGGGTGCTGTCTCAACAGAGTTCGTACGTTCTCCCCGTGATCTTTGGCTTCCTCCCACATTCCAAAGACGTGCAAGTTTGTAGATTAATTGGATTGGTAAATGTAAAAACAATTGTCCCTGGTGGGTGTAGAATAGTATTAATGCGCGAAGATCGCTTTTCGGCGCGGACACGGTGGGCCGAAGGGCCTGTTTCCGTGCTGTATCTCTAAATTAAACTAAAAATCGAAACCTTGTTTTGTATAGAGTATAATAGGAGTTGGTTTTATGTTATTTCTATCTGGTATAATGCATAGAGTAATACAGGAAATAGGCTCTTTACGCACTGACTCCCCACTGACTATCAAGCACCCACTTATATTAATGTGACACTAATACAATTTTAGTTCCCCCTCATTCCCATCAACAACACCATAGATTATGCCACCCACCTACGCAGCAGCAGCAATTTACAGTGGCCAATTAATCTACCGACCTTCATACCTTTGAGAGAATGTATGAATTTCACCCTGACACCCGGCACGGTAGTGCAGCGGTAGAGTTTGGTGAAGTCTTCCTTATCCTGCCTGCCCCTTTGCAATTAGTCAGCTCACCAGTGCTCTCTTTCTTCTTAATGATGTTCCAAACAGTTGATTTTGGTAAGCCTAAAGGTTTGGCTGATGTCTCTAACAGTTTTATTCTTGTTTCTCAGTCTCATAATGACTTCTTTAACTTTCATTGGCACAACTTTGGTTCTCATGTTGATAAACAGCAATAAAAGTTTCCAAAAGGTGATGGAAAGACTGGAGGAAATACTAAGTGCTGAGAACTCTCTTATACCTGTATTAAGGAGGCATTTAAACACACCTGAGCAATTACAAACACCTGTGAAACCTGTGATGTTTTGGGTCGAGACCCTTCTTCAGCCTTTCAGTTCTCGACCCGAAATGTCACCCATTCCTTCTCTCCAGAGTCACTCCAGCTTTTTGTGTCTATCTTCCCGCTGAGTCATTCCAGCTTTTTGTGTCTATCTTCTGTTTAAACCAGCATCTGCAGTTCCTTCCTACACAGTATCAACAGGGACAATGGTGGGCATGGATGTGATGGGTCGAAGCACCTGCTTCTGTTCTGCACGCTTCTATGATGCTACTTGTGAGCTTCAGTTTTATATTGGTCTACCCCAATGGGTTTATAATCCGTAACTAGAGAGTAACGCAGTGTGAGAATAACGCAGCCATTGCATGGAACCTGATCCAAAATGTCTCTCCATTCCCTCCACAAATGCTGAGTTACTCCAGCACTCCGTGTTTTGCTTATAGTCCATAAATGTATTTCTCGAGTGAATCGTTATCCCAAGGCTTTATAAATTATTTTTAACTGTTTGTTTTCAAGGTGTGGCTCGTCTCTGTAATAAATGTACTTGGCACCTCCTGCCTGCAATCTTTGGCAGATGAAATGAAGACCTCCACAAACTGATCTCTCTTCCCCTGCCTTTTGTTCATGCCAGGCATGTTTCCCGCATCCACTTCTCGGCTTTAAATATCATGATGAGTTTTTTAATTATTTTTAGACCTGACTCTGCTATTTTACTGCTTATATTGTGTAAAAGAATGAGCTTTTGACTTTGACCCACAGCCCCGTGGGATAAGGCAGGTTAATTTATGCCTTGCAGCTTGCAATTTTCTTTTCGGATTGTCAAAAAATTTTTTTTGCAATTGAGATTTCAGCATTCTCACTCCATGGTGTCAATTTTTTTAAATTCAGATAAATGCTTTTAAAGTGGGCTGTTGGCTTTAATTCAGATTAGCGGGGGTATAGCTCAATGGTAGAGCATTTGACCACAGATCAAGAGGTCCCTGGTTCAAATCCAGGCACCACTTTGCCCAGCTTTCGGGGTGGCGCAGCGGTAGAGTTGCTGCCTGAGACTCGGGTGCTTTTATGGAGTTTGTACGCTCTCCCCGAGATTTTCGGGATGTTTAAATTTGGTTTAAATGCACATTGTTCGATTCCATTGTGTAGGATAGTTCGGGGACCTGTTAGAGAAGGGTCTGTTTCCACGCTGTATCTCGCTGGGGGCCATGATCACATTGAATGGCGGTGCTGGCTTGAAGGGCTGAATGGCCTACTCCTGCACCTATTGTCTATTATCTATCTCTAAACAGAGCTCACGAATTTTACTGATTTATTAAGGCATAACTGTTTATTAAGAGGCTCCAGTTATGCGCAAAACAGTTTATTAAGAGACCATGGTTATTTTGACAACGCCATTACATGAAGGTATTTAATGCACATTTTGCCACGACCAGTCCCTCATATTTCAATATAATTGGTAGTGTTATCTAAGAGTTTAACATCGCCATCCCAACGCGCTTTGTTTTCAAGCATTCTCAATTCGTTATTTATTTGGAGTGAAGTTTAAAATCCATTTTACACTTTGTGGAATGAAACGCCAGATTATCTTACAAAATTGCTTTCCTGAAGACCGATTGGCAAATGACTGGGTCTGTTTTCTTGACGAACAAGGCACATTATGGGAGAATGACAATGTAAAATGTGGCAGCATTGCCTTGTAATGCTACTTCTCTGTTTATAGACTATCAAAACTCTAACGTTTTCCATCAAGGTTAGTATCTTCAGGAATCTTTGCTGGCCGTGCAAAGAGTTGATGATGGAGTAGTGGCACGGTGACGCTGCATTAGCGATGCTGCCTTACAGTACCAGAGACCCAGGTTCGATCCTGACTACGGGTGCTGTCTGTACGTTCTCCCCATGACTGCTTGGGTTTACCCATTTTCTCCGTACAGACAGCATCCATGGTCAGGATCGAACCCGGATCTCTGGCGCTGTAAGGTAGCAACACTGCCGCTGCGCCACCGTGCCACTACTCCATCATGGGATCTCAGAGATGGTCACACTATTAAAGGTTCAGGGGCTTACTTCTGTGTGAAAGTCCAAGAGCATCTTGGTTTGCTTGCAACCAGCAGCCACTGTCGATTAAACTTGGCTTGCAAATATTGGCCGACCTGAATAAGGAATGAGGAAAGAGAGAGTGGTACATCATGTATGTAAGTACCAACTGCACCAAATGTTCAGAAGAATCATGAGATCAGGTATCCAAAAGTCAGAGCTTTACCTGAGCAGAAACATAGGAACATAGAAAATAGTAGCAAGAGTAGGCCATTCGGCCCTTCGGGCCAGCACCGCCATTCAATATGATCATGTCGGACCATCCAGAATCAGTACCCCGTTCCTGCTTTTAGCCCCAAGAGCTATATCTAACTCTCTCTTGAAAACATCCAGTGAGTTGTCCTCCACTGCCAACAGGAATCCCACAGATTCACAACTCTCTCTCTCTCCTCATCTCAGTCCTAATTGGCCTACCCCTTTTTCTTAGTTATGCTTGTTCCAACGAAATTGCTCAGACACCTGTGATGATGTTTCTGAGAAAAAATGTTTCTGTTTCTTCATGACAGGAATTATTAATCCGAACGTTTGCTTCTTACCTGTTCCGCCCTCACGCCTCTCAGATGCAGTTTTATAAGTTCATAAATTCTATAAGAAGAACTAGGCCATTTGGCCCAACCAGTCTATTCCACCATTCAAACATGGCTGATGTATCTTTCCCTCTCAACCCCATTCTCCTGCCTTCTCCCCATCACCCCTGACACCCTTTCTAATCACGAATATGTCAATTTCCGCTTAAAAATATCCATTGACTTGGCCTCCACAGCTGTCTGTGGCAATGCATTCCACAGATTCACCACCCTCTGACTAGAGAAATTCCTCCTCACCTTCTTTCTCATCTCGTTTCTTGTCAAATGGCTCGTTTATCTTCTACCTTTCAAAAACATCACAGGTGCAGGTAGGCATTGCCGTCATAGAGTCTTACAGCATGGAAACTGGCCCTTCGGCCCAACTTGCCCACTCTGTTCAACATGCCCCATCTACACTGGAGAAGGGTCTCGACCCGAAAGGTCACCTATTCCTTTTCTCCAGAGATGCTGCCTGACCGGCTGAGTTACTCCAGCATTTTGTGTCTGTTCCATCTACACTAGTAGTTTGTGCCACAAGTCTATTAGTACCACTAATAGTATTTGTATCGCCTGCCTGCATTTGGCCCATATCAGAATCAGAATAAATTTATTAGCCAAGTATGCATACATATACCCCTCTAAACCTGACCTATCCACGTACCTGTCTACATGTTTCTTGACTTACTTACTACTCCCAGACTCTATATTTTTGGATCATCCTCATACAAAATAAATTGATTACCGATGGCATGAAGGAAAAAAACAACTCTGTTTGAATTCAGACATAGGAGCCCAAAATAGAACAACTGTGATTTAGGATGTTTGTTAAAAAGGCTGACTCACACGTTTGGTGAGATTTTGACCCAAATCGAAATGGTCAGTGTCTTATACCAGACGTGATGACATTTTACATGTCACGCCAATCCATAATCAGTGCATCAATGTAGCTCCTGTTGAAATTTACGGTGAACCTTTAGCATTTTAATTACTTGCCGGTAAGTGTTCTGAACAGAACGCCTGATCTCACTCATGAAGCAAACAATAACTCACATTATCTGGCCAGCCCAGCTATGGGACATGAATCAAGTTCCACTCCTGCTTTCTCTATTCAGCCACAACAAAATATGAGCAGATTTAAATTGAAAACTCAAATTTGCTATTTGCATTGATTCATTCCTATGTGAGTAGTGCAAAGTTAACCACTAACTGGGACGGTAATTGCAATAGAGTTTTTTTTTTCACTTCGCCACTCCAAATTAAAGAGGACATTTTAATGGAAGTGCCTTTTCTCCTTGTTCTTGTCGTTTTCTGCTGATAGAAGCATGGTGCAAAGTGTAATCATGTAGCGGTACTTTGGCGTGTCCACATACGTGTCGGATGCCCCTGCGGCAGGGACGGCGGGTATAGCCGCCCCACTGCATTTTCGGCAGATTCGGCAAATCTTAGGTCAGTGGGGGTCAGCCCGGTAGTCCTGCCGGGAAAGGGATGCATCATAAGGTCTTGAGTGATAGGCCCATCAAGTCTACTCCGCCATTCAATCATGGCTGAGCTTTCTCTTCCTTCTAACCCCAATCTTCTGCCTTCTCCCCATAACCCCTTGGCACACGTACTAATCATGAATCTATCAATCTCTCCCTTAACAATATCCACTGACTATCAGATCCGTAGGTCCTGCTGGCGGTCGCCGATCCCACCCTCTTCAGGACTATCGAAGGCAACTCTTTAACCGGCGCCCGGGCTACCCATGCAAAAGTTGTGGACACAAGCCAACCTCCCTTCCATTGATTCCATTTACGCCTTGGCAAGGCCAGCAGCATAATCAAGGATGAGTCGCACCCTGGCTACTCCCTCTTAGAGGGTATAGAAGTGTGAAAACGCTCACCTCCAGGTTCAGGGACAGTTTCTTCCCAGCTGTTATCAGGCAACTGAGCCATCCTACCACAACCAGAGAGCGGTCCTGAACTATTGTCTACCTCATTGGTGACCATCGAACGATCCGTGACCGGACTTTGCTGGTGTCACCTTGCTCTAAAAGTTACTCCCTTATCATGTACACTGTGAATGGCTCGATTGTAATCATGTATTGTCTTTCTGGTTGTTTAGCACGCAACAAAAGCTTTTCGTTACATCTTGGTACATGTGACAATAAACTAAACTGAAACTGAGAAGTGCAAGTTTTGCTGCAAAATTAATTTACATTTAATAATTGTTTTAGTTCAGTTTCTAGCAGTCCATGGTGCTTTAGAGACATGGCAGGGGTAACATAGAGGTGTATTGCTGCATCATTATATTACGTGGGGTGGAAGATTGCAACTTTCACGTGGTCCACCCTGTTTCCACTAATGCAATCAACTCGACGTGCACAAACAATAGATTAAATAGAACAAGTTGTCCTACAACTTAGGCTGTGCACGCCACCCGAAAGAAGATTATATTACGTGACCTCTTTTTAAAAAAAAAATTTTATTAGAAGAAAATACATAATAAAAAACATTTTGTTTGTAGTAGTCATACATTATTAATATTGTTTATATTATCAATTGTATAATAATTGTACTTCTATATATTTTAATTTTTTTTATTTTTATATAGATAGAAAATAATAGAGAGAAAATAAACCAAAAAAAATTAAAAGAGAATGGAATAATCAGCTAATTATACATCATTGGAGATATGTCCGTGGATTATAAATTGTAATTTTTCATCTAATCCTTGATTCGGGTTTCAGTCAGGTTCTTGTTCCGAACTGGTTTGCCCCTTCAAATAGTCAATGAATGGAGACCATTTTCTAGTAAATAGTTCTTGTTTGTCCATTAAGACAAATCTTAATCTTTCCAAATGTAGGGTCTCCGAACGTGACCTCTGTTGGTCTGGCAAAACGGATAATACGGTAGGACTCAGGAACTAAAGTAATTGTAACAACACTTAACAGACTCTCAGATAGGTACATGGATAGGAGCGGTTCAGACAGACATGGAGCAAAGGCTGACAAATGGGATTAGTTTAGATGGGTGGTCGGCATGGAGGAGTTGGGCTGAAGAGCCTGTTTCCGAGTTATGTGACTCTGTGACTATAACAGCCTGTGCGGGAGGAAGAGTGGCGAGGAGAACTGGTGAGGTGGTCTGACAAGTGAGAGGTGCAAGAGGAAATGGAGAAAGAACAGAACTACCAGCAGACATCATAACTTTGCCCCTTTCACATTATAAAGCTATACTCCCTGGTCTTTCATTTTCATAAATTCATGTGATAGGAACCGAATCAGGCCCTTGGGATCCATCAAGTCTACACCGCCATTTAATCATGGTTGACCTATCTTTCACTCTTAACCCCATTTCTCCTGCCTTCCCCCCATAACCCTGACACCCTTACTAATCAAGAATCTGTCCATCTCTGCCTAAAAAATCCATTAACGGCCTCCACAGTCTTCAGTGGCAAATAATTCCACAGATTCACCACCCTCTGACTAAAGAAATTCCTCCACATCTCCTTCCTAAAGGAACGTCCTTTAATTCTGTGGTTATGACCTCTGGTCCTACACTCTCCCACTAGTGGAAACATCCTCTCCACATCCAATCTATCCAGGCCTTACACCACTCGGTAAGTTAAAAATTAGGTTCCCCCCCCATCATCAAAACTCCAGCGAGTTCAGGCCCAGTGTCATGAAACATTCATCACACGGTAACCGACTAATTCCTGGGATCATTCTTGTAAACCTCCTCCTGACCCTCTCCAGAGCCGGCCCAGAATCGCTCACAATACTTGGTTCTTGACCACACAATCCTTCCACCTCCAGACTCCGACCTATGTCCGACCCCGTTATTAGCCTGATCCCTTCCTCGGCCTGAACCCTTCCTCTGCCCATCTCCCATCTCCCAAGATGCTCCCATCTTGGCCCGAGTACTTTTGAGGCTCCAAACCGACCTAGTGCTCGGCACGACTTGGCCTTAGGGCTCCAATTGGGAACCAATGAAAACAACAACATAACGTTCCTCAACGCAAATCCTCTAGCTCTCTCAGCATGGCGATCCTTATCAACATAGGATGTGACTAGCAGCTCTGGTATTCTGGTCCATCTTGGCTTGACCTCGAGACACTGATCTTGGCCTGACCCCATCCTTGTTCTGACCTCCTCCTCGACCCGTCTGAAACCCCGCGGCTCCGTCCTCAGCCTGACTTGGTTCGAGGCTACCACCTGGCCGAGTTCTTTGCCCCAACTCTACCTCAGGGCTCCAACTGGACCCCAATTAAGCAATGGCAAAAATAAACCTCCCCAATGCAAATCCAGTGGGGCATTGTGAACCTCAACAACGTAGCATTTGACTAGAGGCCCGGGCATTCTGCCCTACAGTCCTCCTGCCCCAGCTGAACCACTCCCTGACCTTGAGGGGTTTGGTACAAACTCTCTGAATCTCCCGATGAGTAGCAGCCGGCTTTAACAACGACAACCTCTGCACTACATTTGTTTTCCCCTGATCAGCTCCGCTCAGCTGGTCCAAATATCGGCCGTGATCTTGAACCATTTGGACTGCTGCATAACATCAATAGTGGTTGGTCAGCATTGTAGCCTTATCTGTGACTGATGCATACAACCTATTGATTAAATCAGAGTGCAATGAGGCGAGACACACTAACACTTCAAGCAAAGAAGCTTACACTCGTTCAGCAATGATAAATACCCCATTGAGTGCAAAGTTGAGGCCATTTTAAGCTTTTACAATAATTGATCACTTCATGCAACATTTTGGGAACAAACTGATGAAGTATCAATGGTGGAATCAGTCCTTTTCACCCAGCTTGGAACAATTGGATCCAAACAATTCAATAAACCATTATTTTTCTCAAAGGCCTCTATTCATGTCACAAAGTTCATAAGTGATAGGAGCAGAATGAGGCCACTTGGCCCATCATGTCTACTCTGCTATTCAATCATGGCTCATCTATCTCTTCCTCCTAACCCCATTTTCCTGCCTTCTCCCCATAATCACTGACACCCGTACTAATCAACAATCCGAGCCACCGGGGGGGGCACATGATGGCTGCCTCTGCTGACAGTCTGCCTGTTTTTCCATCTTGTTTTTAATTTCTAGTATTTCTATGTGGGGGGAGGTTAGGTAGGGTAAGGTGTTTCCCAGTCACTTCCACTTCACTATTCTCCGAGTCGCAACTTCGCCCCCCCCCCCCCCCCCCCCGTGGCCTACCAACTGGATTGGCGCGGCCTTTCCTACCAGAGACTGACCAGAGCTTCAGCGGCGGTGCAGCACTGGATTCATCGTGGTGCGGGCGATGCCTTACCTAGGGATCGCCGTTTGAAGCTCTGGAGTGTTAGGCCTGCTGCTTCAACATCGTGGAGCTGCGGTTTGCAGAACTCCCAGCCGCGGGATGGTGCTGACTTCAGCATTGTGGAATCCTGGGATCCCTTTGCCGAGGGCCGCCATTGTGAATCTCCGCCCAGCTCGGCCTGTGGACTTCGGGAGCTGTGGTCTCCGGTAAGAAGTGGCCGATTCGGAACTCCAAGCCGCTGAGTGTGTTCTTCCGTTGCAACGTCGAAGTTCCATCATCCCGGCGAGAGGGCCTGAACAACGGGCCGCCCGTAGCGGTGACTGCGCGGGGGCTCGGGAGGCCCCGACCACGGGTGAACAACAAAGAGGTGGATGACTGAACTTTGGTGCCTTCCCTCACAGTGGGAAACTTTGATTCTGCTGTGTGGGGATGCTTATGTTAAGGTCCATCGTGTGTTGTGTTTTTTTCTATTCGTATGGCTGTATGGTGACCACAAATTTCACTGTACCAATTGGTGCATATGACAATAAATGTCTCTTGAATCTATCACTTATTTTTTTACATTTATTGAACGATTTATGTTTGGTTATAATATTATCTTACGAGTAACATTGAGTAATATTTGAGGAAGGACATTCTTGCTATTAAGGGAGTGCAGCGTTGGTTTACAAGGTTAATTCCCGGGATGGCGGGACTGTCATATGCTGAGAGAATGGAGCAGCTGGGCTTGTACACTCTGGAGTTTAGAAGGATGAGAGGATATCTCATTGAAACATATAAGATTGTTAAGGGCTTGGACACGCTAGAGGCAGGAAACATGTTCCCGATGTTGGGGGAGTCCAGAACCAGGGGCCACAGTTTAAGAATAATGTCTGAAGAAGGGTCTCAACCCGAAACGTCGCCTATCTCCTTCACTCCTTAGATGCTGCTGCACCCGCTGAGTTTCTCCAGCTTTTTGTGTACCCTTAAGAATAAGGAGTAAGCCATTTAGAATGGAGAGAGTTGTGAGTCTGTGGAATTCTCTGCCTCAGAGGACGTGGAGGCAGGTTCTCTTAATGCTTTCAAGAGAGAGCTAGATAGGGCTAGATATGGGGAGAAGGCAGGAACGGGGTACTGATCAGCCATGATCACATTGAATGGTGGTGCTGGCTCGAAGGGCCAAATGGCCTACTCCTGCACCTATTGTCTATTGTCTATTGAGTACTGTGTTTACAAACGTATAATGCTGCCTCCTGCAAATACGAGTTTCAATGTTCTATTTCAGGACATATGACAGACAAACACTCTCTTGACTCTTTAGACTTTAGACTTTAGAGATACAACAAGACTTTAGAGAAACAGGCCCTTCGGCCCACTGAGTCTGCGCCGACCAGCGATCACTCCATACACTAGCGATCACTCCATACACTTGAACAATTTACAATTTACCGAAGCCAATTAACCTACAAACTTGAGAACCAAGAGAAAACCCACATGGTCATAGGGACAACGTACAAACTCTGGACAGACAGCATCAGGATCAAGCCCAGGCCTCTGGCGCTGTAAGTCAGCAACTCTACCTCTGTGGCACCATGCAGCCTTATTTGGTTTGATTGGATAGCACATAAACAAAAGCTTTTCACTGTACCTGTATCAGTTACAATGATAAAAGTGAACCTGAACCTAAACGTAAATTCTGTACATTGACTGTCAAATCCAAACAAGGTGAGACTGTGGTCTCCAAGGATGCTATGTCCTATTGTGTCAGATTCAGGTTGTGCTCTTACCCCACCTGTATGCACTGCCAGTCTGCACCTAATGCAAAGCACGAATTTCTTCAAAAAGGGTGGCAAGGTGGCGTAGTGGTAGAGCTACTGCGTTACAGCGCCAGAGACCCGGTTCTACGGGTGCTTTTCTGAACGGAGTTTGTACGTACTCCCCGTGACCTGCGTGGGTTTTCTCCGGGAAGCTCTGGTTTCCTCCCTCATTCCAAAGATGTTACAGGTTTGCAGGTTAAATGGCCTGGTATAAATTGTCCCAAAATTGCCGATTGCTGGTCGATGCAGACATGGTGGGCCGATGAGCCTGTTTCCGCGCTGTATCTCTAAACCTAAAACAAACAAAAACTAACTTTGTATCAGCGGAGAAACTACACCTGCAGATTAATTTGATACTTATGTGATGATAATGGCACTGCAGTACAGAGATTGTTTTCATTCTGAATTCAATGACCATATTAAAAATGCAAATGGCATTTTATAGCCGCGGCTGGATTTTACAGAGAGTTACCGAGAAGCCATTAATATTTGCAGCCCTCTGCAATTACTGAGCAATTTTCACACATCATTATTGTTGCATTTGCAGAAACAGGGTAATGTGTGCACTGGAACATCATGTAAAATTTATGCTATTTGATTTTCGACAGAAGAAAAATTGAAAACAAACGTTATGCTGGACCTTCATCATTGAGCATAATAGAGGAAAACTACTGGAATTAATTTTCTTCAGTGGAATATCACTGTTAAGGTAAGGTCCATATATTGAGATGCGCTCTCCTCACATTGCTGGCATATTGCAATGCCCCCCTCAAGTGGGGTGGATATATATGTGACATATATATATATATATATATATATGGGTCTGTGTATGTATATACACACACACTGAACTTTTTTTTCTTCTATATTATATTGTATACAGTGTACTATGTTTACATATTCTGTTGTGCTGCTGCAAGTAAGAATTTAACTGTTCCAACTGGAACATACAACAATAAGTTCAGTTTCAGTTAGTTTGGTTTAGTTTATTGTCGCATGTACCGAGGTGCAGTGAAAAGCTTTTGTTGCGTGCTATCCAGTCAGCAGAAACACTATACATGCAGTATACGAAAACGCTCTTGACTTGATTTAATCAATCGGCCAATCAAGTAAACTCGAACTTACATGAACTATTCTGTTCAAGAAGGAACTGCAAATGCTGGAAAATCGAAGGTGGACAAAAGTGCTGGAGAAACTCAGTGGGTGCGGCAGCATCTATTCTGTACTCAGTCCCTGGTGCAAATACTGTAAGGCAGTTTGTACTTTTCACAACACTGAACGATCACTAAAGTTTACATCGGAAACAGGCCAGTAATGGCAGCGGTTCTTACCCAGAAGGCCGCGCCCCGCAGAAAGTGCCCCAACGGTGAGACGGAACTCAAGCAAGCCATGGCGGGTGCGCTTACCCAGAGTGCCGTGCGCTGCAGAAAGTGCCCCCAAAGGTGAGAGTTGGTGATTCCAACTTACGTAAAATCTGACTTATGTAAAGGCTCAGAGAATGTAACCCTTGCATAAGTCGAGGAGTGCCTGTACATAGCGGGATATTGATCAGCTGCAGAAGTGGGCGGAGAGATAGTTAAAGATGGACTTCTATCAAAGGAAAATAGTTCTCGTGTTGCCATAAGCTCCATACAGGATGGTTTCCAATGCAGAAACAGGCCATTCAGCCATTCCGCCACCGAGTACAGGCCCGCCAGCGATCACCGCCTACACTAGCATTATCATACACACTAGGAATGATTTACAATTTGTACCGAGGCCAATCAACCTACAAACTTGTAGGTAAACAAAAGTGCTGGAGAAACTCAGTGTATGCGGCAGCATCTATGGAGCGAAGGAAATTCCCTTCGCTCCATATATGCTGCCGCAGCCGCTGAGTTTCTCCTGCACTTTTGTCTACCTTCGATTTTCCAGCATCTGCAGTTCCTTTTTGAACATTTTATCTGCAAACGTCTACAGCATTAGAGTATCGGAGGAAATGGGATGTGGGAGAAAACCGGAGCACTCGGAGAAAGCCCACGCGGTCACGGGGAGAACGTACAAACTCCATACAGACAGCACCCGTAGTCAGGATTGAACCCGGATCTCTGGCGCTGTAAGGCGGTAACTCTAGCACTGCATCACCGTGCCGCCCTGTGTAATCACCTTTAAAGCCCTAGATGAACAAAATGTTCACTCTCATTTAATTTAGTTTAGTTTAGTTTAGTTTACTTTCGAGATACAGTGCGTAAGCAGGCCCTTCGGCTCACAGGGTCTGTGCCGACCAGCGATTCCCGCACATTAACACTAACCCACACCCACTAGGGCCAATTTTTTTTTTACATTTACCAAGCCAATTAACCTACAAACCTGTACATCTTTGGAGTGTGGGAGGAAACCGAAGATCTCGGAGCAACCCACGGGGAAAGCGTACAAACTCCATGCAGACAACACCCATAGTCGGGATCGAACCCGGATTTCCGGCGCTGCATTCTCTGTACGGCAGCAACTCTACCGCTGCGCCACCGTGACCATCCAATATTCACGTATCAGTTCAAAATTCCAGAAAAGAAAGGGTGATATTTCAATGTCCTCAGATCTGATCTCATATTGAAATAATCCCAGGCAGTTATTGAGCTTGCGCCCTACAGTTGATGGGCTTATCATCGCCCTTCATGCCTCGGTGTGCAATTTATTCTAACAGAGAACTTGGAGCATCCCCAGATCACCTCACGCTGGCTGCCAATTTCACTTCTGAAATTGACCCTAGCAACATCTCTATTGACAGACATCCTTTGCTGGGAGACGAGCAGGAAAGAGGAGGAAAGATGGAGATACAGCCCATTTACAAAGAAGCACCCTTATCGTAAGAAGCGAGGGTTACAGATCCAAGAATACCCAAGATTCCCATCATTCACCAAAGTCAGACACAAAACCCTGGAGTAAGTCAGTGGATCAGGCAGCATCTCTGGAGAAAAGGAATAGGTGACGCTTCTGACCGAAGAAGGGTTCCGACCCAAAACATCACCTATTCCTTTTCTCTAGAGATGCTGCCTGTCCCGATGAGTTACTCCAGAATTTCGCATCTATCTTCAGTATAAACCAGCATCTGCAGTTCCTTCCTACACATCCATTATTGTGCAGCTTAATCTATTGCAAGACCTTCTTGAATCACAGAGCTGCTTATTACCTGAACACAGGATTTAGTTTTCTGGTGTGTAGCATTGGTCAGTGAATTTATCACGAGACAAGAGTATTTTATTGTCATATGTCCCAGATAGAACAATGAAATTCTTAATCAATTCTCCCATTATGGTTCAACCACAAATATGTTCACCCCGGTTCGACTGTAATCGTTGTAAAATTGAAACTGTCCTTCGCCAGAGTCAGATTCCTTCCTAATAACCTATAAGCGACTGAGTAATGGGTAATGGACCACTCCGAGAATCGCGGACTGTAATCAGGAACAGCTGACTGATGGAAGGACCATCACTGACATCATTTAATCAGGTTCTCTGTCCTCGATTCCAGCAGAGGACCATTAATGTCATTTCTTACAGATTCTCTCCTATGAGTCCGTGGCTTTTTTTTTCATACTGGCGAATCGGTTAAAAACAAAATTGCCAATATCTCAAACCTCCCAACCCTTTGGTTGTTTCAGAAGTGCACGGGAAAATTCATGTATTTTCTGCCACACTTTGACTGCTGTGCAATGAAAAGGAGGTATAAAAACTATAATAGATCCCCCGAGGTATATCGATTGGCAATCTGCAATCTTGAATGTGATCAGTCTATCCCGGTCAGGTTTTGATTCAATATGTTACTCCGAGTTTGTTTGGATGAATGGTTCAGTCAAGAGTCAAGCCAGGAGTGTCATGAGCATTTAATTGTCACATGTGCCGACGATGGGAGCAATGACATTTTCCTATTTGTTCTCGGTGAGACCGAGCCAGACTCGGCAATCGTTTCGCTGAAAATCTGCGCTCAGTCCGCCGGGGCCTAAGCGATCTCCCGGTTGCCAAACATTTTAAGTCCCTTTCCCATTCCCACATTGACCTATCTGTCCTGGGCCTCCTCCACTGTCAGAGCGAGGCCAAACGCAAATAGGAGGAACAGCATCTCATATATCACTTGGGCAGCTTACAACCCAGCGGTATGAATATGAATTTCTCCGACTTCAAGTAGCCCTTGCTTTCCCGCTCTCTCCGTCCCTCCCCCACCCTAGTTCTCCGACTAGTTTCACAGTCCTCCTGATTAATTTTATTCGCTACATGCCTCGTTGTCACCTTCCCCTCAGCCAACAATGAACCATTCTACATTTCCTTGATCATTGGTCTGCTTTGATCTGTTGTTGGCACCTTATATTCTCTTTGTAGAAATCCATTACTCCAGTTTCCCTCTCCCCAATTCTCAGTCTGAAGAAGGGTCTTGACCAGAAATGTCACTCACTCCAGAGATGCTGCCTGACTTGTTGAGTTACTCCAGAATTTTGTGTCTATTTTTGGCGTAAACCAGCATCTGCAGTTCCTTCCTACACAATAAAATTCTTATTTACTGCAGTTTAAAGTGTGGACAACAAGCCCTCAAATCGAGGTGGTTGATGGAGTCCATTCACTGAAAGATAATATGAGGCATTTCAGTTTATAAGACAATCTGCTTCCATTAATAAGTATAATTGCGCACTTATATTGATGAAAGAGATTTCCTAATGAAAGATGCAAAATGTTGGAATGACTCAACGGGTCAGGCAGCATCCCTGGAGAACATGGAGAGGTGACATTCCAGGTTGGGACCTTTCTTCAGACTCACTGAGTTACTACATTTTGCATCTTTCCTTGGTAAACCAGCATCTGCAGTTCCTTGCTTCTACTTTCCATCTCATGCCTTTCCCTTGTCTTCCCTTGTTACTTCATTCCCTTTAGTAAGTGAGTACTAAATGGTCTTCTGGCACTCTTTCAGGCAGTGCAGTTCAAATCATATATAAAGAACAATTCTCCTTATTTCTCAGAGTGGGTGACATCTCAGAGTGGGGACCCAATTCCTGGAAATCATGCGACCCACCTGTCGCCACCAGGTCGGGACCCCTGAAGAAGACCCCTGTTTTGTTTCAATGCACTGACAACTATCATGAACTTTCTGAACCTTCTGAATTTTGTAGTCGGCAGGGCAGTACTCTGCATATCGCCAACTTGGACAATTTTACTTTTTTTTTATCAAGCCAATTAACCTACAAACCTGTACGTCTTTGGAGTGGGGGAGCAAACCGAAGATCTCGGAGAAAACCCACGCAGGTCACGGGGAGAAGATACAAACTCCATACAGACAGCACCCGTAGTCGAGATCGAACCCGGATCTCTGGCGCTGCATTGTGCTGTAAGGCAGCAACTCTACCGCTTTGCCACCGTGACTGCCTTAATTATGCATCTGTGATTGGGCTAAAGGGGTTGCCTCCCGCTGTACTTTCCCGCCGCTGTAGATCTGTATAAATAGGGGATCGGTTCGTTGGGGCGTGCCGTTGTCTTTCTTTCTGTTCTGTTTGCGCGAGGCTGCTGCGGGCTCGAGCGAGTGGATCTGACATCGACCCCGCGGTGAATAAAGAGTTTGGACTACAGTATTCGAATCAGTGTTTTACTGACCCAGACTGGGGAGGGTAAAAGAACAGGAATCAACATTGCCCTAAATGTATCTATGTATCTATCATGTATCTATACATTGTAAATGGCTCAGTCATAATCATGTATTGCCTTTCCCCTGACTGGTTAGTACTCAACAAAAGCTTTTCGCTGTACCTCGGTACAAATTACAATAAACTGAAATCTGAACAGCTGTCCCAAATCTCTTGCCTTTGGAAGCAGTTTCTCTCATTTATTCTGGTGAAAATCCTCAATATTTGGAACAACGTGTTAAAATTCCCTGCCGCGTAGGACGAACATCCACACTTCTCACTTCTCGGATCTGCCCGCTCGCCTCCCGGGATGGCGGGACTGTCATATGCTGAGAGAATGGAATGGCTGGGGTTTACTCTGGAGTTTAGAAGGATGAGAGGGGATCTTATTGAAACATATAAGATTATTAAGGGTTTGGACACGATAGAGGCAGGACACTTGTTCCCGATGTTGGGGGAGTCCAGAACCAGGGACCTCAGTTTAAGAATAAGGGGTAAGCTATGTAGAACGGAAATGAGGAAACACTTTTTCTCACAGAGAATTGTGAGTCTGTGGAATTCTCTGCCTCAGAGGGCGGTCGAGGCTGGTTCTCTGGATACTTTCAAGAGAGAGCTAGATAGGGCTCTTAAAGGTAGCGGAGTCAGGAGATATGGGGAGAAGGCAGGAACGGGGATGATCAGCCATGATCACATTGAATGGCAATGCTGGCTCGAAGGGCCGAATCGCCTACTCCTGCACCTATTGTCTATTGTCTATCTGTTGCCCCCTGTTTTTGCATGACCACCTTACTGATTCCAATGCACAAATTTGATGCTTAATCTAATTTAATCTTCCAATCGACTGTAATGTATATTCCTGGTTCTGCAGCAAAACGGAGGCTTCATTTACTGTATTATAAAGTCTATTTCACTGCATTAACAAGCAGAAATAAAACTTGAGAACGTTAATAGTAAGATTGAACGAGAACTTACCAGTTCGAAGGTTGATCGTTATTTCATGAGGAGTCACGGTGAGGGATTTCGTGAAGAGCCCGCCGGCGCGCATGCTCGACATTCTTCAAAGTAGCGGTGTGGAATCACAGAAACCAACAACAGAAATGACTTAGCATAGTAAGATGAAAGAGACTCAAATTACCAGGTGAAGGCGATTGAGGGTTGGGCGTGGAGGGCACGAAATCCCTCACCGCAACTCCTCATGAAATAACGATCAACCTTTGAACTGGTAAGTTCTCGTTCAATCTTACTATTTCATTTCGGAGTCACGTGAGTGACTTCATGAAGACTTCAAAGCTTCTGTGATTACACGCCCTGGACCACGTCCATGCTGACACACCACTAGCAGGGATGGATGGGAGGAGCAAACTTGCTCAAATAGTTCATACTGCAAAACAAGAGCATATTTATTAACAACAAATCAAAAACCCCTCATGCGGGGACACCTCCACGTTCTCGACCTGCATTCAGCACGGCTTCCGCGAACTGTAGAGGAGCAGCAACAGGCTTGTTATAAAGTCGCTGAAACACAGCTCATTAGCCCATCCTGCTGTGGCGAGAATATGGTCCATGGGCACCTCCATGACCCTCGCCGCCGACGTCGATGCAGCCCTGGTGGAATGAGACTTGAACACATTAGTGTCGATACCTGACTTACCCAAGACGACCCGGAGCCACCTGGATATCGTCTGGACTGTCACTCGATGATGAGGTCTTTTATGAGTGACAAGCAGGTATCTCTCCATTCCTCTGATGCCTGCCGTCACCTTGACGTAGTGACGGATATGGGAGGCTAAACACAGACTAGCATCTGCGGGGTATGCCGGGAACTTCAGCTGCAGCCCTGTGCACCCAGGTCTATGCTGCTTTAGTAGCTCATCAACGAAGAAGACTACTTCTGTAGGGGTAGACATCATTCTGTCGACACGTAGTTTATGGAGTGTCTGTACCCTCTGTGCTGAAGTCAGCGCTAGCAACATCACCAGCTTCATGGTGAGTTTGTCCAGCTGGAGCCCTTCCATGGGGGACCACGTCCTGAGCAGGGTTAAAACGTCCCTGACATCCCAGGTGATATTGTAGCGTGGTGTAGGCGGATTCATATTGAATATACCCCGCATGAGCCTGGACACTAGCCTGTTGGATCCCACCTCAATCTTGAGGTAGAATGACAGCGCGCTCCTGGCGCTGTTGATGGCACTGTAACTTAAGTGTTCATCATGGTGCAACCCCGCGAGGAATTCCAGGACGTCGGTTATAGTCACGGCATCGTACGTGATGCGAGAGCGGCTGCAGAAGGCTTCCCACTTCTTGATATGTGAGCGGTATCTTCGCCTTGTTGACTCTCGACACGACGCCGCAATGGTATCCATGGTCCGAGTTGAGAGGCCGTATTGGGCCAACGTCCTGTTCAAAACCTGCAAGCCAACAAATGCAAATAGCCATGGCAGGGATGTGGCTCCCCTGAGACAGGGTGAGTAACTAATTCTGGGCAACCCTTCAAAAGGACCCAAGGCTCACTGAGCATGTCAAAGACCACCGGATACCACGGCTGTGTAGGCCAGTCGGGTATAATAAGGATGCCCTTAGCCGCATCCATCTGAATCTTTCGTAATACCCGACTGATGAGGCAAAACGGGGGGAATGCATAGAAAACCAATTCCCCCAGTCCAGCGAGAATGCATCTAGCGCCATAGCCCCAGGATCTGGTTCCCACGAAACGTAGGTTGGTACCTGATGGTTCAACCGGGACGCAAAAAGGTCAATATCCGGTTTCCCAAATTTGGCTGTGATTTTGGCAAAAATTTCAGGATGCAACATCCATTCAATATTGTCATTGAACTTGCGTGACCTGATGTCCACCACAGTATTAAGCTCACCTGGCAAATAGGTAGCTGAAATCCAAATGTCTCTCTGAACACACCAGAGCCAAATTGAGTTAGCCAATTTATCACACGAAACTGACCTGGTACCGCCCATATGGTTTAAATATGCCACCGCTGTGGTGTTGTCTATTTGGAGACGGACATGTGCTCCAACAAGCTTGGAACAATACGCACGAAGTAGCTCCAAATAGTTGATCCCTTGTGACAACAACATAGTAGCCTCAAGGGTATCCCATCTGCCCCCGCAACTAGAGGAATGATCCGTAGCTCCCCAGCCATAAGAGCTCGCATCAGTTTGCAAGTATACCACCGGATTAGCCTCAATGATAGGCTTAAACAAGTTACTAATGTGGCGCACCCACCATCGTAAGTCATCCGTCGCTTCAGGCGGCAGCTGCATTGGTCGATCATAATGACCAGTGTGCTGTCTTAACGCAGCGATCTTGGCCCTTTGCAAATTCTGATAATGCAAAGGCCCATATCGGGCTGCCGGAAACAATGCTACAAGTTTGCCAATTACTGTAGCTGTATGACGAATCGATGGTATACCAGTGGTGATTAAACCTTGACACACCTGGGTGACCTCCTCAACCTTATTAGGTGGTATGGTGACCCTCATGCGAATAGAGTCCACCTTAAACCCCAGATAATCAATTACCTGGGAGGGGCAGAACTTTGATTTGGCTGGATGGACAATGTATCCCAGCTGCTGAAATAAATTGACTGCAGCTGCAACACCCTGTTGAGCCAATTCCAGGGTGTGGCCCACAATTAAGATATCATCTAAATAGGCCATTACTATATGATGTTGTTGTCGTAAATAAGCCATAATTGGCTTCACCAATTTAGTGAATAATCGAGGGGCTGTGGTAAGCCCATTGGGCAAAGCCCTATATTGCCAGAGTTGACCCATCCAGATAAATTTCAGAAGCCTCCTATAATATTTTCGAATGGATACAGTATAGTACGCATCTTGTAAATCAATGCATGCCATAAAGCAACCATGTGAAATCAATGATTTGGCTGTTTCAAAAGTGTCCATTTTGAAATGAGTATATGTTACAAAAGTATTTAAACTAGTCAGATCAATAATGACCCGACAGCCTCCATCCTTCTTAGGTCGAGTGAATATATTGGAAACAAATTCCACGGGCTCATGAACCGTTTTCTCTATCACTCCCTTCTGCTCTAGCCTCAAAATTTCCTTATAGCCTGCTGGCTGTTCTGCAGCAGACAATTTAAATGTACGACCAGGCCTGTGCTGGGATGGAGGAATGTCCCCATTAAGAAACTCAATGCTGTGACCCTGAACATTTCGTAACACATACTCATCACCAGTAATATCACCCCATGCACCCAAAAAGAACCGAAGGCGCCCACCAACATGTGAGGTTAAACAAAGAGAAAAAAGAGAACCAGACCGCCTCACCTCCGCGGTTACCGGCGGTCCTTGACACGTGTGGGTGGACGTGGAGGTGCTGGGTTGGCTTGAGGGCGCGTCCTCATCTTCCACCAGGGTTTCTGCCGACCTTGTCCTAAAAAAGCCCCCTGGTGCTGGGGCGGTTGGTAACGGGGTGGAGCTGGAGGGTAGGTCCTCGTAGAGGTGCTGGCAGACCCTCGTGGTCGAACAAGCGGAGCTTTCGAGCTCGACGGCGTGGGGGCACCGTGAAGGCGCATGAGTCCCACCGTTTTGGCTTGTTCGTCAAGCTCTTTGACCCTCTAGAGAGTTCCTCGCCAAAGAGCTATCGGGGCGGCGGCGGCGGCGGTGGTTTGCACAATCCTGCAATCATGTTGAGTTGCGCACAATAGAGCCAGAGCATCCTCCTGGTCCAAATTTAAGTCATCCCCATCAACCGACCGCACAAAGGCGGTAATACCGGCCGTGAGGAGCTTCAGGATCCGCTGAATATTCAGCCCTGTTGACGGATAGCCGCACTGATGTTGCCCCATATCGGCGTATTGACCACAGGCACGTTGAGGGAGTTGCAGTTGGATGGAGCCTTGTGACGGCTCATGGCCTGAATGAGAACCTCCTCCTGGAGCTGATGGTTGTTGAGGAAGTCCACTGTGGCTGCCAATTTCGAGAAGGCCCTCCGCTGGTAAATCTGACGGAGGTGGGATGGGATCGACCCAAACCGCCTCTTCCTGCTGCTCCAGGCTGATGGTGGAAGTTGGCGAAACAGCCCTGTGCCTGTCGCTGCTGGACGCTTGCTGCTGTTGACCGTGAAGCAGGAGCTCCAGCAGCCGCTCCATCCGGTCAATACGCCCTTCACCCTGAACACTCAGGTGGTCGGAGTCCTCCGGCTCTGAAAAATGGCCGGGGCCCCTATCATCGGCCCGCACCTCATCAATGCCCACCCGGTGCCGGTAGTCGTCGCTAGCAGCCGCCGAAGCGAAACTGCGCGATTCCTGCGCGGGCGTGTTCAACCGCCTCCATTTAGCGGGAGCGGATGCCGCTGCCACTAAGGACACTTGCGGCGTGATGTTGGCACCAGCCGCAGCCTGGATACCCGAAGCCCGCGCAGGCTTGCCGGCAGCCCACGTCGTGGACCTCGCCGACGCATGGTCTCGCCCACCCATCCATGGGGGGCTCGGCGACCGCGACGAGACCCGACTCAACCGACCCGTCCCGGCGTCGAGAGTTGGGGGGCGTGGACTGGACCTCACAGCCGCCCCGGGTCCCGCCCTGGAACCTGACCGCTCCTCGGCAGCAGGTAAAGCCTTAGCCCCAACAGGGTTAGACTTCCGGGCTCCTGCCCTTCCCCTCCGCGGAGGGCTGGGTGAAAAGGGCCGTGCAGCCGCACACACCCTTCTGCTCGAGGCCGCCAGCAAGCCTGCTGACGACCTGACTGCCATGGCAGGGTCCTCCTGCTCTGGCGGCACACCACACTCCTCCTCGTCGAACTTCTCCGAGCTGTGGTGTGCTGGCGGATCCGGACCTGTAAAACACAGGGCTCACCGACATTTCCGCCCCTGTCCCGGCCTGCGCTGCAGGTACCGCCGATATCACTGGCTCCGGGACTGTAGACCGGCGACCTCGTCCAGACGTTCTCCGGCCTTTAACGCTCCCATCCATGTCCTTGCTGTGAAAACAAAACACAACAAGAACCACCAACTTAAGGTAGGATACTTACCTTAGTGGGTCCCTGATGAAGGGCTGGCGAGGAGCAACGCGTTACGACGATATGTCGAGCATGCGCGCCGGCGGGCTCTTCACAAAGTCAGTCACGTGACTCCGAAATGAAATTAGGATCAGCTCACTAACATTAAAATTGTCAGGCAATTTCTTTGGGAAATGCCAGCTAATGCAGCAAAGGTGGCATCATGCAGCAAGCCCAAGCACTTTTTTACTTTCATGGTAATTAATCTGAAGATTGTCTTTTGTGTTCTTTATTGATAATATCAGCAGCATACTCACACACAATTTTTCCTATGATCAGTTTGCTGTGCCTGATGCAACAAAGTAGCAAAAGAACAAGAGGGCGGATGGCCGAGCAGAGCACAGGGTCTTGGTAAATGCAGGGTGCAGAAGGCTGGAGCGTAAAACTCTCTATTGATTGTTTAGTTTTGAAATGCAACACGGAAACCGGCCCTTCGGCCCACCGGGTCTGCTCCGGCCAGCGATCCCCATACACTAACACTATCCTACACACTAGGGACAATTTACAATTTTACCAAAGCCAATTAACCTTGGAAGCCTGTTCGTCTTTGGGGTGTGGGAAGAAACCGGAGCAACCGGAGAAAACCCACGCATGGGGAGAACGTACAAACAAACTCAGTACAGACGGCACCCGTAGTCAAGATTGAACCATTGGCTCTGGCGGGAAAAGGCAGTGGGAGGCAAGCGGAGGAACCAGAGAAAACCCACGGAGTCACGGTGAGAACGTACAAACTGCGTACAGACAACACCGTAGTCAGGATCGAACCCGGGTCTCTGGCGCTATAAAGGGCTTGTCTCACTTTCACGACTTAATTCAAAACCTCTGCCAAGTTTAAAGGACCTAAAAAAACCCTCAAGTTCGTGTTAATCTATGAACTCCTACGACCTTCCACGACTAAGTTCACAAAGTCTTACAAACTCCTATGAGTATGTCTACGGATTCCCACGACTATTTCGATGCCCTCCTTACGAGTAAAAAGTTGCAATTTCTTTCATCCCGACCATTTTTTAACTCGTGGACATTTTTTATCGGGCTGGAAAAAACGTCCCAATTTACCTGATGCCATGAGTACCAACGGCTGGCATAACGAGCCGCTACGATATATCTACGAACTCCTACAACCTCCTAAGGACTCGTTATGAACATTCTGCGAGTTTGAATCAAGGGGAAAACACGGGAGAATTCGTGAATTACCTCGTGAAAGTGGGACAGGCCCTTAAGGCAGCAACTCTACCACTGCGCCACTGTGCTGACCTGTAGTTGTAAAAGTGAAGGGCTTTTATTGAATTGTCTATAATTAAAGGGGGCACATCTCTTGGAAGTGGTGTGCAGAAAATTAAGTTTGGGGACAGCAGTGACAATAATATATTTAAGGTAGACAAAAAAGTGGGAGAAACTCAACGGGTGAGGCAGCATTTAAGGAGCGAAGGAATAGGCGACGTTTTGGGTCGAGACCCTTCTTCAGTTTTTTTGTCTCCCTTCGTTTTTTCCAGCATGTGCAGTTCTTTCTTAAACAGAATATATTTAATATATTGAAAAGGATCTCAGATTTAGGAGTATACATTCCCAATGGATGAAAGGAATGAAGATAGACACAAAAAGCTGCAGTAACTCAATGGGTCAGGCAGCATCTCCGGAGAAAAGGAATAGGTGACGTTTTGGGTCAAAACCCTTCATCAGACTGAGAGTCAAGGGAGAGGGAACCAAGAGATATGAAAAGATAAATAGAACAAATTAATGAAAGATGTGCAAAAAGACAGATCAAAGCCAGCAACGATGATCAAGGAAGGGTGGAACCAACAATGGTCCAATGTTGGCTGTGAACATGATTATGAACGAACTCAGCAGGCCGACAGTGAAACTAGCACGACAACTAGGGTGGGGGAGGGGATGCAAGGGTTACTTGATGTAAGAAAAAACAATATTATACCACTGGGGTGTAAGCTGCCCAAGCAAAATGTGAGGCACTGATCCTCCAATTCGTGTTTGGCCTCACCCTGACAGTGGAGGAGGCCCAGGACAGTGTTGGAATGGGAAGGGGAGGGGGAGTTAAAGTGTTTGGTAACCGGGAGATCACTTAGGTCAAGGCGGGCAGAGCGAAGGTGTTGAGTGAAATGATCACTGAAAGTGCGCTTGGTCTCGCCGATAGATAGGAGTCCACACCTGGAACAGTGGATGCAGTCGATGAGGTTGGAGCAAAGGAATAAACTGTTATCTCCTTCTTACATTGTCGCCAGTGTGCGTCGTGATTCAGGCGCTGAAACATGTCAGAAAGCAGCCTACAAATGACTCTCTGTCTCATCTCCAGCATTAACGACCCGTTTCACTTTAACATCTGCCAATTAGCGCACATGCTGGTTTTCCAGTCCACGCCGGGTTATTGCATTGTCAAAGGCAAGGTCTCAGAAGCACACCCTTCGGAGCAAGCCTTACAGTGACTTAGCTATTACTGTTGGCAAAATACCTTGTTCACAAATGCTAATAATCCCATGGCTTTTTTTCCACGAGCAGTAGCTCTACTCAACAGCCAGAAGTCTGTAGCCTCTTTTTACTCTAGTACTTTAATTTCACATGTTTAAATTATAATGTTTTATTTTTAACTTGTCTGCTGGATTTCACGTTTTTATCCATTTGCGAGCAAGGTACCAAGGCAAATCCCTCGTATGTCCACATACTCGGCAAATAATTTGTTTCAAACTTATTTATTATTATTTTATTATTATACCAGTGATCACCCTGTACACTAGCACTATCCCACACCCTCGGTACAATTTACAATTTTACTGAAGCCTATTAAACCTACAAAGATGTACGTCTTTTGCATGTTCATAGCAAAAGGATTTGAGTATAGGAGCAGGGAGGTTCTACTTCAGTTGTACAGGGTCTTGGTGAGACCACACCTGGAGTATTGCGTACAGTTCTGGTCTCCAAATCTGAGGAAGGACATTATTGCCATAGAGGGAGTACAGAGAAGGTTCACCAGACTGATTCGTGGGATGTCAGGACTGTCTTATGAAGAAAGACTGGATAGACTCGGTTTATACTCTCTAGAATTTAGGAGATTGAGAGGGGATCTTATAGAAACTTACAAAATTCTTAAGGGGTTGGACAGGCTAGATGCAGGAAGATTGTTCCCGATGTTGGGGAGGTCCAGGACAAGGGGTCACAGCTTAAGGATAAGGGGGAACTCCTTTAGGACTGAGATGAGAAGGACTTTTTACACACAGAGAGTGGTGGGTCTCTGGAACTCTCTGCCACAGAGGGTAGTTGAGGCCAGTTCATTGGCTATATTTAAGAGGGAGTTAGATGTGGCCCTTGTGGCTAAGGGGATCAGAGGGTATGGAGAGAAGGCAGGTACGGGATACTGAGTTGGATGATCAGCCATGATCGTAATGAATGGCGGTGCAGGCTCGAAGGGTAAAATGGCCTACTCCTGCACCTAATTTCTATGATTCTATGAAACCGAAGCACATGAAGAGAAAATAAAAACTCCGTACAAACAGCACTCACGTTCAGGTTCGAACACAGATCTCTGGCGCTGTTAAGGCAGCAACTCTACCGCTGCGCCACCGTGCCACCCAAATTACACTGGCTGGATTGCCCTGTGAGTGTTAAATCCCCCCTCTTGCAGCCAGTGTGCTGAAATGAGGAAATATTGGGCGTCGAAACGTTGATTTGATCACAGGCGAGAAAGGAAAACAACCAAAGCACTTTCTAGTTTTATTTTCCGTCCCAATTTTTTTCTTCCCAGTGTGCGGGGAATTGGCTCCTGTTCAGTAGCTCAGCAGTAACGCTGAGACTGAGAAGGCAGGAGAAGATTGAAACTGGATTCCATCAGTCTGTGGTGTAGCACAAAATGCTGTGTCAAAGTGACCCAGAGGCTTAGTTATGAATAGGGGTTTTGTGAACTGGCAGAAGTATACTGGCTTAATGGTTCCGTTTTCTTTTGACCTCAATCATAACCCTGTGCTAACATGCCTGTATCCTTTTATCTCGCCGAGACTGCTATTACATTTTACTGCTCCTAATTCCCCCTCGCCTCAAGAAACAAGCAGAAATAAAATGCTCAGCAACCGAAAGAGCCTTCGTATTTCTATAACCTCTAAAGATGATTTTCACCTTCAAACTACACTAATAACAGGATCCGCTTCCAAGCTTCAGCTTCCAAGAATAGACAAATGGGTCTGGTTTTCTACCAAGGAGAGTGAGCTTCAGTTTACCTGCAGATAGACGTGTTGCTTCATAAATCATCTCAGCGGAGACAGGTCAACCTACAAAGGCTTCACCTGAGGATGGATAGATAATACCACACTTCACCCAAGGACAATAGCTTCTGTGAGCTTATTTACTCTGAGCAAATGCATGAGCTGTAACTCATGTGCCACTTCTGTCCATCTGGTCAAAATAAAGTATAAACTCCACTGCACTACTGGTTGCAATCCTGCCAGGAAAATCTCTCGGACCAGGCTGAAAAGTCTGGATTTATACGGGCAGCATTGTGGCTCAGCGGTAGAGCTGCTGCCTTACAGTGCCAGAGACCCGGATTCGATCCTGACTATAGGTGCTGTCTGTACAGGAGTTTGTACGTTCTCCCTGCGACCGCGTGGGTTTTCTCCGGGTGCTCCGGTTTTCTCCTACATTCCAAAGACGTGCAGGTTTGTAGGCTAATTGGCTTCGGTAAGATTATAAATTGTCGCTAATGTGTAGGATAGTGTTGCTGTACAGGTTCATCGCTGGTTGGCGCGGACCAAGTGGGCCGAAGGGCCTGATTCCATGCTGTATCTCTAAACTAAACTAAACTAAAACTTCAAGCATAGTTCTGAAGGAGAGATAATGTATCATTGGTAATGTTGAAATGTTAATGCAAGACCTGAATAATTTCACTTTCAGGATTATCTCAAACAATGGGACATGGTTACAAGTTGGTTACAAGATAAGGGGACGGGCTTTTAAAGCTAAGACATTTCTTCTTTAGACGTTAGACATTACTTTGGAGATATAGTTCGAAACAGGCCCTTCGGACCAGTGAGTCTGTGCCGACCAATGATTGAGCACAATCCTACAAACTAGGGACAATTTACAAATTTTTACCAAAACCAATTAAGTGCGGGAGGAAACCGGAGCACCCGGGATAACTCACCCACGTGCAAACTCCGTACAGACAGCACCCATAGTCTCTGGCACAGTAAGGCAGCAACTCTACCGCTGCGCCACCATGCTGCCCCAAACTCTCTCACGGAGAAGTGAACCTCTGTAATTCTCTGCCCAGAAGGTAGCGATCATTGGAAGTATTTAAAGGGGAGGTAGATAAGTATCTGAAAGATCATGGTATTGATGACTGGGGATCTGGCACAGAAGAGGAGTTGAGACCAGTATATATCAGCCATGATCATATTGAAAGGCAAGGCCAGCTAGAGGAGCTGACAGGCCTACTCCTGCTCCTATTATCTTGAATTCTTTTGGGTGCATATAATGCTATTTAATGAACATGAGGGTATTCTCACTGCTATAAGGACTATTATTTATACCTCAAATAACAACGGCATTAATAAATAATCTATTCACTATTGTATTGCTGTTAGGCATTATTCTGTACGTTATCGTTTTTGTTTGAGAGACACAGCGTGAAAACAGGCTCTTGGACACACCGAGTCCATGCCGACTAGCGATCACCAGTTCTATCTTAAACCCCAGGGACAGTTTACAGAGACCACTTAACTTGCAAACCTGCACGTCATTGGAACGTGGGAGGAATCTGGAGCACCCGGAGAAAAGCCACGCAGGTCACCGGGAGAACGTACAAACTCCATGCAGGCAGCACCCGTAGTCGGAATCAAACCCAGGTCTCTGCCGCTATAAGGGAGCAACTGTACCGCTGCGCCAACGTGCCGCCCTAAATGTTGGTTTCCAAATAGTCCCGCTTTACAACAGAGTCTGCACATTAACTGTCCAGAAACCATACAAAGGGATGACCAAAGAAACTTGAGAGGGAAGTTGGTTAGTTTACACAAAGTTACCTGAACAACTCGAATCTCTTTATTAAAGAAAGGATATTAAGGTCCAAAAAGATAACAATGTACTAGAACAGTGAGATTACATCTGTTGAGAAAGAATGTTCGGAATGGATCTTTATTTCTCCAGAAATAAGTGACACTTGATCTGATAGAGATCGTTAAGATTATGGAAGTGTTTAATGACAATGAAAAAGAGAGAATGTTTCCATGGGAGAGAGGCAAGAACCTCCAATCATAAATATAATTGTCAGTGAATCCAAAAGGGAATTCATTAAAAAAATTACATTTATTTACATTGCCCCGACACGGGGGCTTCGACCACCGGCTGCGGATGGTTTGACTGCGTGTTTAAAGAAGGGTCTCGACCCAAAACGTCGCCTATCTCCTTCGCTCCTTAGATGCTGCTGCACCCGCTGAGTTTCTCCAGCTTTTTGTGTAACCGATGGTTTGACTGCCCCGACTGCGGGAGAAAAAAGAGGAAGGAGATTGGACTTTATTGTCCTCCATCACAGTGAGGAGCATTGGGAATCCGCTGTGGTGGATGTTTGTGTTAACTTTTATGTAGTCGTGTGTCTCGTTTTTTTTTATTTAGTATGGCTGTAAGGTAATTTGAATTTCACTGTACCTTAATTGGTACATGTGACAATAAACTGACCTTGAAATCTTGAAAACTTGACACCATTCAGCGGTTGATCCAAGATCAAATTCCATAAACCTGCCTTGTTCACTGTAGACTTTAGAGATACAGTGACGGTTACACAAAATGCTGGAGAAACTCAGCGGGTGCAGCAGCATCTAAGGAGCGAAGGAGATAGGCGACAAGACTCTTCTTCAGACCCACAGTGACAATCAGTTACTCATACAATACAAGAATACTTAATTAGCCAAGTATGTTTTGCAACATACGAGGAATTTCATTTGCCAAGTCAGTCATACAAATAAAAGCAACAGAACGCACAAAATATATTTTAACATAAACATCCACCACAGTGACCACTCCACATTCCCCACTGTGATGGAAGATGAAAATAAAGTTCAATCTCGACCCTTCTTTGTTCTCCCGCAGTCGGGGCCTCGCGCCTTCCGTTGATGGGCCGATCTTGACAGGCCGGCAGCGGGCCCTCTGTATCGGGGCGATCAGCTCCTGCACCGGGGGGGGGGGAATCTCAGCTCCCCCGCGCTGGTAATCAGACCACTGGTCGGGGTGGTCGAACGTCATGCGGCTTCCGGAGCTCCCGACTCGGTCTCTCCCGAGACTGCGAGCCCTTGATGGTAAAAACCACAGGCGATCCCATCCCAGTTGGAGCGATCCCAGGCAAGGGATCAGCCCTGATGGTAGGTCCACGACCCCGGGTCTCAAAGTCAGTCCCGAGCAAGCCTCCGGTTCCATGATGTTAGGCCGCAGAGCGACCGGAGAGATGACCCGAAAACCAATCGCTTATCCGGCAAGGTAGGAGACTGAAAAAAAAAAGTTTCCCTCGACCCCCTCCCCCTCCTCCACATAAAACAAACCAGAGAACATTTACACAGACTTTTAAAACAACCGTACGTTCAACGAGTATTTTTCTGCCTACATTCCCATGGCAAAGAATATACAACTAGCCTGCATCGCAAGGGCAATATTCAGTGGCCAACTGACACATCAACAGCAGCATTTTTGGGACGCGACAGGAATAGAGAACCAGTCCGAGCCACTGCGGTGACACGGTGGCATGGTAACACGGTGGCGCAGCGGTAGAGTTGCTTCCTTGCAACGCCAGAGACCCAGGTTAGATCCTATCTATGGGCGCTGCCTGTACTGAGTTTGTACATTCTCCCTGTGTCTGCTAGTCTTTTCTCCAGTTTCCTCCCACACTCCAAAGACATACAGGTGTGTTGGTTAATAGACTTTGGTAAAAATTGTAAAATTGTCCCTAGTGTGTAGGTCAGTGTTAGTGTGCGGGGCGATCACTGGTTGGCGCGGACCTGTTTCTTTAAAGTCTAAAGTCTAAAGAAACCGGAGCACCTGGAACTGCGGTCACAGGGGGAACGTGCAAACTCTTCCCATGTCAAGATTGGACTTGGGTTTTCTGACACTGTGCGGAAACAACTCGCACAACTGCGCCACTGTACCTCCCTGCTACAAAATTCTCAATTAACCTCAAAGTCTACTTGCCATGGATGGAAGAGAATTCAAAATATCTACCAGCTGCTGCATGTTTCATAGCTACATGCCCGTGGGTGGGACAGAACACTCAACACGCATGCGATGCGTGCACCTGCAACGGCACCAAACCATCTGGTGGGTACAAAAAGATGGAGTAACTCAGCAGGACAGGCAGCATCTGTGGAGAGAAGGAATTGGTGCTGTTTTGGGTCGAGCCCCTCTTCAGGCTGGTTAGTGATAAGGGAAACGAGAGATATAGATGATGGGAAGGAGAATTAAAGACTTTAAAGGCCAAACACTTTAATTCTCCTTCCCATTCCTACACAGACTTTTCTGTCATCGGAGGAAGAGCATCTCATATTTCACTTGGGCAGCTTACAGTCTGAATATTGATTTCTCTAACTTCAGGTAGCCCCGGCATTCACTTTCACTCTATTCCTCCCCAACCCAAGTCACACCAGCTTTTTGTTTGCACCCAACAAACAGCTGACAATGGCCTGTTTCCTTTATCATCGTTACTTTTTTTTGCATATCACTTATTCATTGTTCTTTATCTCTCTGCATCATCGTTTATATCTCTCGTTTCCCTTATCCCTAACCATTCTGAAGAAGAGTCTCGGCCCGAAACATTATCCATTCCTTTTCTCTAGAGATGCTGCCTGTCCTGATGAGTAACGGGGCTGTCCCACTGTACGAGGTAATTCAAGAGTTCTCCCGAGTTTCCCCTGATTTGAACTCGGAGAGTTACGGTAATAGCCGCTCGTAGGTACTCGGGGCTCTCGTGGACATTTTTCAACATGTTGAAAAATCTTCATGACATTACCGCCTTTCCCGAGTACCTGCCGTTAGCGTTACGAGCCGCTAAGAGACGTCCCGAGCTCAGATGTACCCGCTACGTACATTCTATGTACTTATCACGAGTTTGATTTTTTTTTTTAAACTCGGGAGAGCTCTTGAATTACCTCGTACAGTGGGACAGGCCATTTACAATGAAAGAATGACATATGATTAAAGAATGGGACGACTGGGTTACCTCAGCTTTTTGTGTCTATCTTCGGTTTAAACCAGCATCTGCAGTTCCTTCCTACACATATCTTGTAGGTACGTAGGCTCAACTTTAATTTTCTCCAACATCATGATACAATGACTATGGTGTGCATGCATGCACCGTGGGGACTCACCAATGTTGCTTTAATAACAACATCTCCAGCAAATACCATTGACAAGGTCAAGACCAGTACTATTTGGGGCAACACCGTAACTTCAAACCACACACCTTCCACATTTAGATACGTGCAATTCTGTTGCATCTGTTTCAATCCTGATATGGATCGAGTGACACTGAGCCGTGACACGGTGGTGCAGCGGTGGAGTTATTGCCTTACAACGCCCAAGACCCGGGTTATAATCCTGACTACGGGTGCTGTCTGTACGGTTTTTTGTACGTTCTCCCCATGACCATGTAAGCTTTCCACTCACACTCCAAAGACGTAAAGGTTTGTAGGTTAATTGGCTTCTGCAAATTGTAAATTATCCCTAGTGTGTAGGATAGTGTTAGCGTACAGGGCGATTGCTAGTCAGCACAGATTCAGTGGACTGAAGGACCTGTTTCCATGCTGTATCTCTCGAGTCTAAAGATATTGTTACAGGAACGCCACAACCACAAGAATCCAGTATAATGTCCATAGGACAGCTGGATATCAGTCACTTCCTTGTCAGCAGATAGAATATCAAGAGTGTTTAATTGTTGAATTGAATTGTATACTTTATTGCCACATGTGACAAGCCACAGTGAAAAGCTTTGCTTATATATATCTCCTTCGCTCCTTAGATGCTGCTGCACCCACTGAGTTTCTCCAGCTTTTTGTGTAACCCTTTGCTTGCAAACGCAAGGTATACAAACAATCGCCCATAATGGGCGCTTACAAAGAACCCCCACACCAGGTCCCCCATTGTTCTACCCCCCCCCCCCCTCCCCCCCCTTCACAGCGATCCCCCCATGCCGGGTCCCCATTGCTCTTACCCCTCCCCTCATGGTGGTCTCCCCCACTCCGGGTCCTCCATGATCCATAGTTCTTCCCCCTCGCTCACAGCAGAGGGATGTGCCACAAGTCCTGGCAATGGAATACCAAAATTCTTATTTGCCGCAGAAGCTTGAGGTGCTCCTGTGTTGATGGTCATTGAGGAGCGATTGTTATTGTTAATACACAATGATTGTGGTCAGCCAATGAGGAAGCTGAGGATCCAATCGCCTAGGGATGTGCAGAGACCCAGTATCCTGAATTTGATGGATGCAGGAAGGAACTACCGATGCTGGTTTAAACCGAAGATAGGCACAAAATGCTGGAGTAACTCAGCAGCATCTCCGGAGAGAAGGAATGGGTGACATTTCGGGTTGAGATTTCATCAGACTAGTCAGGGGAAAGGGAGAGTCCCCTATCTCTAGTCTGAAGAAGGCTCGACCCGAAATGTCACCTATTCCTTCTCTCTAGAGATGTTGTCCGACCCGCTTAGTTACTCCAGCTTTTTGTGTCTATCCCTGAATTTGATGATAGGTTTGGAGTTGAAGATGGTGTTGAACACTGAGCAGTAGTCCAAGTTGTCCAGTGAAGAGGAAGGAGCCTTTTGGTGAAAGCTTCAGATTTCTGGCACTTTATCCCTGCACCACTAACTATAATGTTCAGAACTTACACCCTGTTTAGTTTAGTTTAGTTTAGTGATACGGCGCGGAAATAGGCCCTTCGGCCCACCGAGTCTATGCCAACCAGCATTCCCCACACATTAACATTACCCTACACACACTAGGGACAAATTACCATGTATAGAAACCTAAGCCAATTAACCTACAAACCTGTGTGTCTTTGGAGTGTGGGAGGAAACCGAAGATCTTGGGGAAAACTCACGTGGTCACGGGGAAGAACGTACAAATTCCGTACAGACAGCGGCCGTAGTCGGGATCGAACCTGGGCCGCTGGCGCTGCATGCGCTGTAAGGCCGCAACTCTACCGCTGCGTCACCGTGCCACCCCACACCAGTTCATTAAATACATCCTTCAAAATTGAGGCAAAATTAATAAATTCAACCAAGTGACTGCAGACGCTGGAATCCCTAATAAATTCAAAAAATCTAATTATCTTGACGAGTGCAAGAATCAGAAGTGGAAGTGAAACACGGGAACTCGGTGTAATTATTCTGCTCTTAGGTGGTAGTGGGGAAATCAATTAATTTGCTTCCATTAGACCAGAAATTAGTCGTTGATTTTATTGGGAGAATGCTAAACATCCTCTTATGAAATTCTTCAGTCCATTATGGTAATAGGAGCAGTTAAAAAAGCTGAAGTGAGAATGCAATCCTCTGTCAATAAATGCTTCAGCTACAAATAGCAACAAATTGCTTTCAGAATATTTCTGGCTCCCGCACTCAGGTAAAAAATAAAAGAGAGATTTGATCTCCCGATACAGGTAGGTTAGAGAAGATTAATTATCTCTCTCATCTTTGGGTAATGCAAAGGTCATCTCTCAAATGAAACAGGAAACAATCACATTCTAACCAATGGCAAAGGCTTTAAGGAGAAGAATAAGGCCTTTTGTAAATACGGGGAGGCAGGAAGGTGCAGAGGTCGAGTTGCTGCCTTGCAGCGCCAGTGCCCCGGGTTTCATCCTGACTACGGGTGCTTGTATGTATGGAGTTTTTTACGTTCTCCCCCGTGACCTACGTGGGATTTTTCCGGGTGCTCCCACGTTCCAAAGACGTGCAGGTTTGTAGGTTAATTGGCTTGGTTAAAATTGTAAATTTTCCCTAGTGTGGGTATGATATTGTTAGTGTGCAAGGGTTTGGTGATCGGCACGGACTCGGTGGGTCACAGGGCCTGTTTCCACAATGTATCTCTAAACCAAACTAAACTAGACAAACAAAGCAAATTTCACAAGGTACTATCGCTCATAATTTACAGAAACAATCGGCTATTCAGTCCAATTAGACAATGTTTTAACTCCTCAATGCATCCTCCCAGCCATCCTCACCTCATGCTTTTGCACGATCTTCTGTTTATTGGAGGTAGAAGATCACAGCACAGGAACCGGCCCATCGGCTCACAATCTCTACATTGAACGTGATGCCGTTAAACTGAACTCCTCTGCCCGCACATGATCCATATCCTTCCATTCCGTACATATCTATGTAAATACCCAAAAGTCTCTTAAATCCCATGGTCGTATCTGCCTCCACACCGACCCCAGCAATGTGTTCCAAGCACCCTCCACTCTATGTGTAAAAAAACTTGCTCCACACATCTCCCTTAAACCTAGCCCTTTTCGCCTTAAAGCTGAGCCGATTATTAGCTGTGCCGATTTTGACATTTCCACCCTGGGAAAAAGGTTCTGACTGTCTACCTTATCTATGCTCTCATAGTTTTATAAACTTCTCTCAGGTCTCCACTCAGCTTCCCCTAGCCTCACCCATCACGATCATTCCTTGTGGCCATGAACTTAGCTTTCAAAATCTCACAATTAAAAAAAAAGTCCTTTCCTCTGTTGGCTATCTTATGATGGGGAATTAAAGTGTTTGGCAACACCATCACCAGTTCTCTGAAGATAGAAACAAAATGCTGGAGTAACTCAGCGGGACAGGCAGTATATCTGGAGAGAAGGAATGGATAGCATTTCAGGTTGAGACCCTTCTTCAGACCAGTCAGAGAATGGGAAACGAGAGATATAGGCAGTGGTGTAGAGAGGTATAGACCAAAAGAATGAAAGGTATGTAAATAAGTAAGATGATAAAGGAAACAGGCCATTGTTATCTGTTAGCTAAGTGAGAAGGAGAACCTGATACAACTTGGGTGGGGGAGGGATGGATAGACACGGAGTGCAGGGGTTACCAGAACTTAGAGAAATCAATTATTCATACTACAGGGTTGTAAGCTGACCAGGCGAAATATGAGATGCTGTTCCTCCAATTTGCGTTTAACCTCACTCTGACAATGGAGGAGGCCTAGGACAGAAAGATCAGTGTGGGAATGGGATGGGGAATTAAAGTGTTTGGCAACTGGAAGATCAGGTAAGTCCAGGCGGACTGAGCGAAGGTGTTCGGCGAAACGATCGTCCAGTCTACGTTTGGTCTCGCCGGTGTATAAGAGTCCATATCTTGCACAATGGATGCAGTAGATGAGGTTGGAGGAGGTGCAAGTGAACCTGAAAGGAGGGAGGAGGTATATCAGTTCCTCCCACAAGAAGCACCATAATCTGTCAAAGGAAAATTGGAAAAATAAATAGCATAGGTATGAATTGAAAATTGGATATTGTACAGGTAATTTACAAAAGCAATTATATTAGATATTGGTTCAAGAATGTTCATTGATTGGGACGTCATGCATTCATCTTTAAATATAACTCAGAAATTAATTATGTTTGCCCTCTTTTCTGATGATGAAATAGTGTGCATTTAATGAGACCTATTTATTTAAATCAGTGGGAGATACAACAGAGCTGCTAGCTTTATTGTAGCTGATGGCAATAAGTGATGAGTGAACTGCCATCTGTACAAATGTCCACTTCAGTTTGATCCTTGGCAACAAAACCCGAACAAACCACCTCAGCTAGAACCAACCTGTTAACATTATTGCTTCATATACAGGTACAGTTGAAATTTATCAGGGAAACTTTAGTTAGGGCGGTACGGTAGTGTTGCTGCATTACAACGCCAGACACCTGGGTTCGATCCTGACTATGGGGGCTGTCTGAATGGAGTTTGTACATTGTCCACGTGACATGCGTGGGTTTTCCCTGGTTTCCACCCACACGCCAATGATGTCCAGGTTTGTAGGTTAAATGGCTTGGTATAATTGTAAATCGTCCCGAGTGTGTGGAGGATAGCGTTAGTGTGCGGGCATCGCTAGTCTGCGCAGACTAGGTGGTCCGAAGGGCCTGCTTCCATGCTGTATCTCTACTCAAAACTAAACTAAACCTTTGGAAACAATTACAAATAATGTGTGGACACAAAGTGCTGGAGTAAGTCAGAAGGCCAGCAGCATCTGTGGAGCGCATGGATAGGTGATGCTTTGGTTCGAAAGCCTTCTTCAGACCTCTCATCTCTCTGATGGACTTCTGCAAGGCCCTCTCTCACTTCAGTGATTTCTGCTGTTTTAACCAGCACCTGCAGTTCCTTGTTTCTGAAAATCACCAGGTTAATTCCCGGGATGGCGGGACTGACATATGATGAAAGAATGGATCGACTGGGCTCATATTCGCTGGAGCTTAGAAGGATGATTCTTATGGAAACATATAAAATTCTTAAGGGATTGGACAGGCTAGATGCAGGAAAAATGTTCCCGATGTTGGGGGAGTCCAGAACCAGGGGTCACAGTTTAAGAATAAGGCGTAGGCCATTTAGGACTGAGATGAGGAAGAACTTTTTCACCCAGAGAGTTGCGAATCTGTGGAATTCTCTGCCACGGAAGACAGTGGAGGCCAATTCTCTGGATGTATTCAAGAGAGTGTTAGATACAGCTCTTGGGGCTTGCGGAATCAAGGGATATGAGGAGAAAGCAGGAACAGGGTACTGAATTTGGATGATCAGCCATGATCATATTAAAAGGCAGTGCTAGCTTGAAGGGCCGAATGGCCTACTCCTGCACCTTTTTTTTAATGTTTTCTAAAATGTGTATTATATATATCACACATTAAACCTGTGGTGGTGCACAATTAATACATTTTGTCATGAAAATATTGAATATCATGTTTTTCTTATTGGCTTACATGAGCAATTTAACTTCATTGATTTTCTGAAACAAAGATCACATGGAAACTTTCTTTTCAAGAAAGACTGAAATTTGCCCCATTAACTTCCTCCACTTTATTACTTCAACATGGTTCAACTGATATTTTAGATTTCTGTTCCATGTGAATGCATATAAAAACTTACCTTTCTATAGAACCCAATTTGGCTGCAGTGTCCTATCACAGGGGTGGGAGATTGCAGCCTTCTCGTGGTCCACCCTGTTTCGACAAATGCAACCAACCTGGCGTGCGCAATCAGAAGCTCAAACAGAACAATTGTCTTACAACTTTAGGCAGTGCACGCCATACGCAAGAAGTCCTATCACAGTGTCATCAACAAGACTGAATAACTTGTTGTAATTATGATTATGTGTTATAATTATGATTATTATTATTATTAATACATTGCATTATTATGGAACAGTCCTGACCCAAAAAATGTTCAGGTACCCCAGGGATGCCATCTGATCCGAAGTAAGACACAAAATGCTGGAGTAACTCAGCGGGGCAGGCAGCATCTCTGGACAGAAGGAATTGGTGACATTTCAGGTCGAGGCCCTTTTACAGAGTCCGTTTTCAGATCGAGACCCTTCTTCGGACTCCTATTCCTACACACGCTATCTGACCCGCTGCGTTACTCCAGCACTTTGCGTTCGTGTGTGGGGATCGGTGGTCGGCGCAGACTCGGTGGGCCGAGGGGCCTGTTGCCGTGCTGTATCCTTAAACTAAATTGGTCCTAGGGAGATCGAAGCAACAAGGTGGAGTAACTCAGCGGGACAAGCAACATCTCTGAGAGAAGAAATTAGTGATGTTTCAGGTCGAGACCCTTCACCCCTTCTCTAGGAATGGAGGGTCATTCCACCTGCTCCTCTGTGAAACGCACAGAGAGGCTCTCTCCTCAGCCAAGCGTGGAAGGCCGCTCTTTTCCACTTTCAATTTTATATTATAAATCACAAGGAATATAGCTGATGATACCCAACCAAAATAATGTCATCTTCAGTCTTTTTGTATAAATTTTAGACAGATGATATGACAAGTGATATCTCCATGGGGTCCATTCCCTTCCATTTTGAAGCATGAATTCAGCGTTCACAATGCCAATGCCAGCCACCGCACATCTCAACTTCAAGTGAACTTCACCCGATTTTAACCCTTACTGTTTCTTCCCAGCTGTTATCCGTTTCAGGCAACTGAACCATCTCATCACCAACTAGAGAACAGTCCTGAGCTACCATCTATTGTCTTTCCGCTGACTGGGTAGCAGGCAAACAAAAGCATTTCACTGAGCCAACATTTCTGACAATTCTCAGCTTTCTGCACAGTAATGGAGTGAGCAAAGGAACGTCCTTGCCACAAACTAAATGTAAAGCCTTCCTGTATCTGATGACCGACCATATGCCAGTCATATCTTTAGTCAGAGGGTGGTGAATCTGTGGAATTATTTGTCCACTGAAGGCTGTGGTGGCCAAGTTAGTGGATACCTTTAAGGCAGAGATTGATAGATTCTTGATTAGTACGGTGTCAGGGGTTATGGGGAGAAGGCAGGAGAATGGGGTTAGGAGGCCTTGATCGAATGACGGAGTAGATTTGATGGGCCAAATAGCCTAATTCTGCCCCTATAACCTACGACCTTATGATATCGACAATGCCCAATGCCAGTGCACGTTGACCTAATATGCCCTTCCAGTGGATAAGAATTTCTCAGCCCAGACCAATTTTCATTGCCATGTTTTTCAAAATAATCATTTCAGTTTTCCTGAATTGTGATTAATGCTCCAGTGAGCGTAGATTTTACTGTAATCTCCCACCTGACATACTTTAGAGGTGTATAGAACTCTAATGATACAGCGTAGAAACAGGCCCTTCCTGCTGATCAACTATCATTCCGTACGCGAGCACTATCCAACACGCTAGGGGCAATTTACAATTTTGCCAAAGCCAATTAACCTACAAACCTGTACGTCTTTGGAAAGTGGGAGAAAACCGGGGCACCCGGAGAAAACCCACAGTCACAGGGACATGGTACAAACTCCGTACAAACAGCACCCGTAGTCAGGATCAAACCCAGTTCCCTTTGGCTGTGAGGCAGCAACTCCACTGCTGTGCCACCACAATGCCAATTGACGCCCACAACAATAGAGTCAGAACAGTACATGCTCATTCTAAATGAAAGCCTTATAGTTAATTAAAAAAATGGAGTTTCTTTATTCTTGGCTGAGTTTAAATTGCAGAGGGCCAAGTGGAGGCAAAAAGTTTCAGGTCAAGACCCTGGCTCGGGAAACATCTGACTTGCATCTTTTGCCTCCACAGATGCTACCTGACCTGCTGAGTTCTTCCAGTGCTCTGTTTTTGGTTTTAGATTCCAGCATCTGCAGTCTCTTTTGACTTCTGTCATAATCTCTTTCCCTTCAAAATTAGTCTTAGAGTGATAAAGTGTGGAAACAGGCCCTTCAGCCCATCTTGCCCACACCAGGCACCAAGTCCCAACTAAAGAAGTCCCACCTGCCAGCATTTGGTCCATATCCCTCCGAACCTGTCCTATCCATGTACCTGTCCACTGTTTCTTAAATGTTGGGATAGTCCCGGCCTCAACTACCTCCTCTGGCAGCTTGTCCCTTACATCCCCCATCCTTTGTGTGAAAAAGTTACCCCACAGATTCCTATTAAATCTTTTCCCCTTCACCTTAAACCTATGTCCTCTGGTCCTTGATTCACCTACTCTGGGCAAGAGACTGTGCATCTACCCGATCTACTCTTCTCATGATCTCAAGAGCACCTCTCTTCTTCCTGCGCTCCAAGGAATAGAATCCCAGCCTGCTCAACCTCTCTCTATAGCTCTGACCCCCTACTCCTGGCAACATCCTCGTAAATTGCCCCGTTGTAGCCGGTGCCTCTGCTATGGAGTGCTTTCAGGTCGAGCTAATTTCCTTGTGTTTATTGGCTCCAGCTGTTGCCCACTGACAATTAAAGTTGGGCCTGTCCACTTACATGATTTTTTAGGCGACTGCTAGTGACTACACCTTTTTTTTAATGTAGAAGACTGCACCTTTTTTTTTATGTTTTCTAAAATGTGTATTATATATATCACACATTAAACCTGTGGTGGTGCACAATTAATACATTTTGTCATGAAAATATTGAATATCATGTTTTTCTTATTGGCTTACATGAGCAATTTAACTTCATTGATTTTCTGAAACAAAGATCACATGGAAACTTTCTTTTCAAGAAAGACTGAAATTTGCCCCATTAACTTCCTCCACTTTATTACTTCAACATGGTTCAACTGATATTTTAGATTTCTGTTCCATGTGAATGCATATAAAAACTTACCTTTCTATAGAACCCAATTTGGCTGCAGTGTCCTATCACAGGGGTGGGAGATTGCAGCCTTCTCGTGGTCCACCCTGTTTCGACAAATGCAACCAACCTGGCGTGCGCAATCAGAAGCTCAAACAGAACAATTGTCTTACAACTTTAGGCAGTGCACGCCATACGCAAGAAGTCCTATCACAGTGTCATCAACAAGACTGAATAACTTGTTGTAATTATGATTATGTGTTATAATTATGATTATTATTATTATTAATACATTGCATTATTATGGAACAGTCCTGACCCAAAAAATGTTCAGGTACCCCAGGGATGCCATCTGACCCGAAGTTAGACACAAAATGCTGGAGTAACTCAGCGGGGCAGGCAGCATCTCTGGACAGAAGGAATTGGTGACATTTCAGGTCGAGGCCCTTTTACAGAGTCCGTTTTCAGATCGAGACCCTTCTTCGGACTCCTATTCCTACACACGCTATCTGACCCGCTGCGTTACTCCAGCACTTTGCGTTCGTGTGTGGGGATCGGTGGTCGGCGCAGACTCGGTGGGCCGAGGGGCCTGTTGCCGTGCTGTATCCTTAAACTAAATTGGTCCTAGGGAGATCGAAGCAACAAGGTGGAGTAACTCAGCGGGACAAGCAACATCTCTGGAGAGAAGAAATTAGTGATGTTTCAGGTCGAGACCCTTCACCCCTTCTCTAGGAATGGAGGGTCATTCCACCTGCTCCTCTGTGAAACGCAGAGAGGCTCTCTCCTCAGCCAAGCGTGGAAGGCCGCTCTTTTCCACTTTCAATTTTATATTATAAATCACAAGGAATATAGCTGATGATACCCAACCAAAATAATGTCATCTTCAGTCTTTTTGTATAAATTTTAGACAGATGATATGACAAGTGATATCTCCATGGGGTCCATTCCCTTCCATTTTGAAGCATGAATTCAGCGTTCACAATGCCAATGCCAGCCACCGCACATCTCAACTTCAAGTGAACTTCACCCGATTTTAACCCTTACTGTTTCTTCCCAGCTGTTATCCGTTTCAGGCAACTGAACCATCTCATCACCAACTAGAGAACAGTCCTGAGCTACCATCTATTGTCTTTCCGCTGACTGGGTAGCAATTAAAGTTGGGCCTGTCCACTTACATGATTTTGTTAGGCGACTGCTAGTGACTAGGACAATGGAATTCACCGAAGTCAGCACCGGTGACAACCTACGACAGCACCTACGGCAACCAACGTTAACCTGGCGACAACCTACGACAGCGCCTATGACAACCTACGACAACCTATGACAGCCCAAATTGTCGCCGCTGTCGCTGAAAATGTTTCTACGTGTTGAAAACCTTTCGGCGAGTTGCCTGTAGTCACCTAAACAAATTGCCCAAGTGGGACAGGCCCATAAGTTTCCATAACATTTTAGTCTTTACCTCATAATCTGCAATGTTGATGTTAAAGGAAAAGTTGTTGTGTGTCCATAGAAATATGACTCTTCTTTGACCATTTGCTATCTATTCAATCTTCTTGTTTAATGGTATTCAGGGGAAAGGCTGTGAATGAAAGAGAAGCAAACATGGTGTACATGATTTGTTCATATAAGAATGCATTTATGGGCCTGTCCCACTTGGCAATTTTTCCGGCGACTGCCGGCATAATTGACTGATGTATCAGGTCGCCGAAAAATTTACGGCGTGAGGCAACGTGACGCGGCGTGATGACGTTTGACGCGCTGTATTTTTTCAAGTGTCACAACATTTTTTTTGTCGCCGCTGGATTAAAAACTTTTTTAAAAAAATATCTTTATTTATTAGCGGTACTGTAAGTTACATCAGTGTACATCCCTTGTATTGTATTACAGTCATTGTACCCCTTCATTTTTAATTTCTATTTTAAGGCTTTAGAAAAGAGAGAATAGAGTGAAAAATAGCAGCATAGAAAGTAGAAAAGTGAAAAAGAAATGTGAAAGTGCCAAAGCGTGACAGAGGGAAGGGAAACCCTTGAAGAGATAGAAACGGGAATTAAAAGATAGACCCTGGAGAGGAAAGAAAAAGAAAGAGGGAAAAATAGAGAAAGAAAAAAGAAAAGCCAGTTACTTTATTATAAACATCTCGCAAAAGGAATCTACCAACTCGACAATTTTTCTTCCCCCTTTACCAAGACCCGACACAGGTACTTTTTTGAGGTATTCTTGCACCTTATCCTTGTAATAGATTTATAAATGCAGACCACGTCTTATAGAAAGAGTCTGATTTTCCTGCTAGACGGATTCTCATATCTTCCAAGTGTAGTGTTTCGAACATAGATGAAATCCACATATTGACTGTGGGTACTGGAGAATTTTTCCAGATTATGGAAACTCCTCTGTTATTTTAAGTTATTTTAAGATTAACTTTTTTCCAGTTATTAAGCCATATTCAAATAGAGTCTTTTGAAACATGTTTAAATCAGGGCAGTCTTCTGATATCCCAAAGATTAAAAAATCTGCTTCTGGGGTCAGTTTTATTTTAAATATATTTGTGAAAATTTCAAAAAAATCAGTCCAAAATGTTTGAATTTTTGTACAAAAGACAAATGAGTGTGCTCTATTAGCTTCTTGACATTGACATTTATTACATATAGGAGAGATGTTGGGAAAAAGTTTACTTAATTTAGTTTTTGAATAGTATAATCTGTGTAAGATTTTAAATTATATTAAGGTGTGTCTTACAATAATTCAGCATTTGTGCACGTTTAATAAATATTCTTCCCACCTTTCTTTGGGAATTTTTATACTTAATTATTTTTCCCAGTCTCTCCTGGTACCATCTGTTGTTGGTATTTCTGCATTTAGAATACTATTATATATATATATGATATTAGATTTACTGATTCCGCCTTTGTATTCATTACTTCTTCCAGTAAGTCTGGATGCATATTGTGATAATCTTGTGCGCATTTTTTTCAAATAGTCACAGATTTGGAAATATTTAAAATACTGATTGTTGGATTTTGAAATGTTCAAAATCTTTTGCTGACATGATATGACGCCGGCAGTTGCCAAAAAAAATTGGCAAGTGGGACAGGCCCTTTACTCACCTTATCCTGATTGTTTTGCACCTATACCTAACTATACCCAAGTCTGCCGCATTCATCCAAATATGTAAAGGCATTAAAGTAAGTCACCAAAGATAGACAGAAAAAGGTGGAGTAACCTATGCTATGAGAATGCAGGATGACTTGGACAGGTTGGGTGAGTGGGCAGATAGATGGCAGATGCAGTTTAATGTGGATAAATGTGAAGTTATCCACTTTGGTAGCAAAAGCAGGAAGGCAGATTACTATCTAAATGGTGTCAAGTTGGGAAAAGGGGACGTACAACGGGATCTGTGGGTCCTTGTTCATCAGCCAATGAAAGTAAGCATGCAGGTACAACAGGCAGTGAAGAAAGCAAATGTATGTTGGCCTTCGTAACAGAGGAGTTGAGTATAGGAGCAAAGAGGTCCTTCTGCAGTTGTATAGGCCCCTAGTGAGACCACACCTGGAATATTGTGTGCAGTTTTGGTACCCTAATTTGAGGAAGGACATTCTTGCTATTAAAGGAGTGCAGCATAGGTTTACAAGGTTAATTCCCGGGATGGCGGGCCTGTCATATGCTGAGAGAATGGAGTGGCTGGGCTTGTATACTATGGACTTTAGAAGGATGAGAGGGAATCTTATTGAAACATATAAGATTTATTAAGGGTTTGGACACACTAGATGCAGGAAATGTGTTCGCGATGTTGGGGGAGTCCACAACCAGGGACCACAGCTTAAGAATTAGGGGTAAGCCATTTAGAACAGAGATGAGGAGACACTTTTTCTCACAAAGAGTTCTGAATCTGTGGAATTCTCTGCCTCAGAAGGCGGTGGAGGCCGGTTCTCTGGATACTTTCAAGAGAGAGTTAGATAGCGGAGTCAGGGGATATAGGGAGAAGGCAGGATCGGGGGACTGATTGGGGATGATCAGCCATGATCACATTGAATGCCGGTGCTGGCTCAAAGGGCCAAATGGCCGACTCCTGCACCTATTGTCTATTGTCTATTGTCATTCTGTGGGACAGGCAGTATCTCTGGGGGAAAGGAATAGGTGACGTTTGAATCAAAACCCTTCTTTGGACTCGGTTCATAAGTTATCGTTAAACATGAGCTAAAAAATACGGAGTTAACAAATGCAAATAGATTAATGATTTTTTTTTTTACTCACTGTTAATGGACCTTTATAATTCACAACAGTCAATGTTACTTGTGTTCCAATCACTTTTGTCATCAAGTGTTTTTCTTTCCAACGATGAATTTGCCCTGGGGAGCCGAGGGAACTAAAATCCATCTGTCTCTCTGTTTTATCAATAATTTCTGGTCCCACGTGGACTCCTGGTTGTGTATTAAAGGGAACCTCTCATCCAAATATTTTGAGGATTAATTTTATATTGCACTGTATTGTTTAGATTTAAATGTACAGCCAATTTATCGACCAACATCACGAGAAGGATTGAGGGGGCACCTCAATGAAACTCACCGAATAGTGAAAGACTTGAATCGAATGGACGTTGAGAAGATGTTTCCATTAGTGAGAAAGTCTAGGACCAGAGGTCATAGTCCCAGCATTAAAGGACGTTCCTTAAGGAAGGAGATGAGGAGGAATTTCTTTAGTCAGAGGGTGGTGAATCTGTGGAATTCTTTGCCACAGAACGCTGTGGAGGCCAAGGATATTTTTAAGGCAAAGATAGGTAGATTCTGAATTAGTATGGGTGTCAGGGGTTATGGGGGGAAGGCAGGAGAATGGAGTTAGGAGGGAGAGATAGATGAGCCATGATTGAATGGCGTAGACTTGATGGGCTGAATGGCCTAATTCTGCTACTATCCCTTATGAACTTATGACCTGAGATTGTGGGCATATTCAGATCCATTATTCTTTGTCTCTGACAAAGACACACAAAGGGCTGGAGTGCCTCAAGAAACCTCTGTGAACAGATTGGACAAGCAACGTAATGTGTCGGCCATCAGTCCAAAGAAGGATCCCGACCCGAAATGTCACCTGTCCATTCCATCCAGAAATGCTGCCTGACCCACTGAGTTTCTGCAGCATCTTGAGTTTGGCTCAAAACCATTAGTAGCTCGATTGGATGAGCCACTGAGCCACTCAATGTTGCAGGCATGAGCTCCAAAGAAACAGATCGAAGATACATCAACAAACAGCATTTGGCTAAAGGGCCAGTCCCACTTAGGCAACTCTTTAGGTGACTGCCTGGGAATAGTTTTAATGGAATTCACCTACGGCACCTGGCGACAACTTACAACTGCACCCGACAACCGACAACAACCTATGACAACACCTACGTCGACCTACGCCAACCTACAACAGCAAAAATTGTCGCCACTGTCGCCGAAAACATGTTTTCAACATGTTGAAAATTTTGCGGTGGTCGCCTGTAGTCGACCAAAAAAATCGCCTAAGTGGGTGTGGTAGGAAAAAATGAATGTCCATTTCCCTCTTGACGGACCCACTGAGTTCCTCCAGCTTTTTGTTCTTGCTCCAGATTCTAGCAAGGGAATATTCATGTTTTTAGTTTTAGTTTTTGCCGACACAGCGCTGGAACAATCCCTTCGGCCCACCGAGTCCACGGCCGACCAGCGATCCCCGTACTCTATCACTATCCTACACGCTAGTGACAATTTACAATATTTACCCAAGCCCATTAACCTACAAACCTGTACATCTTTGGACTGTGGGAGGAAACCGGAGCACCCGGAGAAAACCCACGCGGTCATGGGGAGAACGTACAAACTCAGTACAGACGGCACTCGTAGTCAAGATCGAACCCTTGGCTCTGGCGCTGTAAGATAGCAGCTTTACCGCTGCGCCACCGTGCCGCCCGTTACGATGTAATGCAGGTAGGGATTTATTTTCCATTCCGGCCGGTTTCAACTTTGAGTTTTACAATCCTCGGTGGAAGGCTTGTGAAAAAATTAAAATATTACAAATAATAATTGGTTCAGGTAACAGTAAGTTGAGGTTATCAAGGTCAGGAATGAAATTAGAGCCAAGACCAACGGAATATTATTTACCAACATTTAAAAATGTTATAACATTTAAAAGATGCACAGTCTTTTACCCAGAGTATGGGAGTAGGTTTAAGGTGAGAGGGGAAAGATTTAATAGAAACCCGAGGGGCAACTTTTACACACAGAGGGACGAGCTGCCAGAGGAGGGAGTTGAGGCAGGTACTATAACAATATTTTAAATAAATTTGGACAGGTAAATGAATAGGAAAGGTTCAGAGGGATGTGGGCCAAATGCAGGGCAGGTGGGACTAGTGCAGATGGGGCATCTTGACCAGCTTGGGCAAGCTGGGCTGAAGGGCCTGTTTCTGTGCTGAATGACTCTATAATTAATAATTTACTGTGACAAAATAAGAAATTATGAGCAAGTTAGAACAGGACAAGAAAGAGGTTCATTGATCTGAATGGGGTTATCTGATTCTTAACAATTCTTAAATAAATTGACAATAAGGACCAAGCTTCATTAAAAAATTAATGCCTTATGCACTAGGCACTAGGCATTAATAATGAGCGACATATCTTCATACCTTTAGATAAGACCGAGACTGGCTCAAAGTTGTATATGGGTCACTGAGCCGGAGAGCACGGTTTTGAACTTGACTTCACGTTTCTCCACAAGCAAAAACCAGATCTCAATGCCAAAGGTATGGATTGGTGTACAATAGGAAATCTGAGTGGATGGAGCTCCATACTCATTCCTAACCCACTGCATAAACTCACTCTGAAGCTCACGAAACCCTCCCCCCCTCCCCCCTCGGAGAAGTCCGCCACATGAGAGCCCTTTACCAGTTGACATAAACATGGCTTTAATAAGAATGTGCATGTCATGCTCTATCAAACCATCGCTCAGTCTCCAAATCCTTCTTCTGAGCTGTGAAGCTGGGAATTGCAGATGCTGTAGAAGCTAGGAATTGCAGATGCTGGTTTGCACAAAAATGCACAAAGTAATGAAGTAACCTCCCTTCCATTGATTCCATTTACACCTCACGCTGCCTCGGCAAGGCCACCAGCATAATCAAGGACGTCGAACCCTGGCCACTCCCTCTTCTCCCCGCCCCCATCGGGCAAAAGGTGTGAAGACGCACACCTCCAGATTCAGGGACAGTTTCTTCCCAGATGTTATCAGGCAACTGAGCCATCCTACCAAGTCCAACGACTAGAGAGCGGTCCTGAACTGCTGTCTAACTTACTGGAGAACCTCGGACTATCTTTGATCTGACTTTACTGGATTTATCTTGCACTAAACCTTATTCGAGTTATTCCCTTTATCATGTATCTGCACACTGTGGACGGCTCGATTGTAATCACGTATTGTCTTTCCGCTGACTGGTCAGCGCGCAACAAAAGCTTTTCACTGTACCTCGGTGACAATAAACTAATGACCAAGTGTAGAAGACTAACTCTGCAGGTCAGGCAGCATCTCTGGAGAACATGGATCATTGATGTCTCGGGTCGGGCACCCTACTTGCACGTCAGAGGCATTGAGTGCAAATATAAAAACAGTAGCCACAACAACAACTGAAGTGGGCAGATAAGTATAGCTAGGAAATCAATTAGCTGATTTTACAAAGAAAACCTGACAATTTATATCCCATTTGACCATTTAGACGATGTGTGTGGAAATGAAGTCTTGTTGCATGGTGTGCTGCATGACAAAAAATATTGATCAGAATTGTCCCCTTTTTCTGATGAGCAATGCTATTTCTGGAGACAAAATGGTGCCATTCTCACCTTTAATATACATCTGTGACACATGGCTGGATGTATATTAGCGTTTACAAGCTCACAAGTTATAGCCGTAAAATTAGGCCATTCAGCCCATCAAGTCTACTCAGCCATTCAATCGTGGCTGATTTCAGCCTTCTAATCCCATTTTCCTGCCTTCTCCCCTTAACCCTTGACACCCGTTCTAATCAAGAATTTGTCTATCTCTGCCTTAAAAATATCCACTGACTTGGCCTCCACAGCCAGGGTTGCCAACTGTCCCGTATTAGCTGGGACATCCCGCATACAGTGCTAAATTAGTTTGAACCGTACGGGACCGCCCTTGTCCCGTATTTGACTGCTACTACTCGGGTCGAGGGGACTGTCGGGTTGGAGCGCCACGTCCGGCCCCGCCTCACCCGTCCCGACGTAGTGCAGCCCATGGAGTGCAGCAGCAGTGTCTCGCCCATGGCCCCGTCGGTTCAGCAGCCCGTCCAGCTGTCCGACCTTCGGACCTTCGCTTACCACCGACACCACCACCCCTCCTTCTCACGGCCGATCATCGATTCATGAGTTGGATGGAGTGCCGGACTTTGAGCACGACATCACATGGGCCAAAACTCCTCAGCTGGCCTGCCAGTTGGGCTTTGTGTGCAGTCCAGCACCCGGGCCAACACATCATTCACCCAGCCAAGGCCTGAGTTGGTCAACGAATTGCTGTTGGGAATTTGCCCCTTATTTTGACTTTTTGTCCGGTATTTGGGAGTGAGCAAGTTGGCAACCCTATCCACAGCCCGCTGTGGCAATGAGTTTCTCAGATTAACTACATTCTGACAAAGAAATTCCTCCTCACCTCCTTTCTAAAAGAGCGTCCTGGTCCTAGACTCTTCCACCAGTGGAAACATCCATTCCACATTCACTCCATCTATGCATGTCATTATTATGTAAGTTTCAACGAGGTCCCCCCTCAAGCTTCTAAACTCCAGCGAGTACAGGTCCTTTCACAGCAGTGAATATGCCGTCAAGTATTAACATTTTAAACATAGAAACATAGAAATTTATGTGCAGGAGTAGGCTATTCGGCCCTTCGAGCCAGCACCGCCTTTATTTATGATCATGGCTGATCATCCAAAATCAGTACCCCATTCCTGCTTTCTCCCCATTTCCCTTGATTCTGTTAGCCCCTAGAGCTAGATCTAACTCTCTCTTGAATATATCCAGTGAATTGGCCTCCACTGCCTTCTGTGGCAGAGAATTCCACAGATTCACAACTGTCTGGGTGAAAATGTTTTAGTCCGAAATGGCCTACCCCTTATTCTTACACTGTGACCCCTGGTTCTGGACTCCCCCAACATGGGAAACATTTTTCCTGCATCTAGCCTGACCAATCCCTTAAGAATTTTATATGTTTCTATAAGATCCCCTCTCATCCTTCTAAATTCCAGTGGATAAAAGCCAAGTTTAACTTTGAAGAGGTGGCGGTTTGCTGTATTGTCACAAAAATAAGCACTGCTGAAGAGAATATTTGAATACTAAATGTGATATAATCAGATCATGATTCTTGTCAAGGAGCTATCTGATTTGCTTAATTGCTCTGAAAATATTCACACAAGCTTAGAACTCACAAAGTACTCTTTTCTGTTAAAACTGCTGACAGACATAATGCGATTGATGCATTTTTAAAACCATTCAATGGTGTCAATTTTTAATGATTTTGTTTTTATGAGTGTTGAGTATGTGACCGTTATTTTTAAATAAGAGGCAATGACTAAGGTGTATAAAATCCCGAGAGGAATAGATCAGGTAGACACACAGAGTAGATGAATCGAGGACCAGCAATCATAGGTTTAAGGTGAAGGGGAAAATATTGAATAGGAATCTGAGGAGTAACGTTTTTCACACAAATGGTGGTGGATGTATAGATCAAGCTGCCAAAGGAGGTAGTTGAGGCTGGGACTATCCCAACATTTAAGAAACACGTGACCCCACCACTCGCCACATCTTCCCATCTCCCCCCCTGTCTTCCTTCTGCAAAGACCACTCCCTCCGCAACTCCCTTGTCAATTCTACCCTTCCCTCCCGCTCCACCCCTTCCCCGGGCACTTTCCCTTGCAACCGCAAGAGATGCTACACTTGTCCCTTTACCTCCCCCTCCAATCCTTTCAGGGACCCAAGCAGTCCTTCCAGGTCTGACAGAGGTTCACCTGCACCTCCTCCAACCTCATCTACTGCATCCGCTGCTCTAGATGCCAGCTGATCTATATCGGTGAGACCAAGCGGAGGCTTGGCGATCGTTTCGCAAACACCTCCGCTCGGTCCGCAATAACCAACCCGACCTCCCGGTGGCTCAGCACTTCAACTCCCCCTCTCATTCCATATCCGACCTCTCTGTCCTGGGCCTCCTCCACGGCCAAAGTGAGCAACAGCGCAAATTGGAGGAACAGCACCTCATATTCCGCTTGGGGAGTCTGCATCCTCTGGGCTTGAACATTGAATTTTCTCAATTCTGTTAATCCTTGCTGTCTTCTCCCCTTCCCACTTCCCCCCCCAGCCCTCGGGCTCCTCCTCTTCCTTTTTCCTATCTTCTCCCCCCCCCCCCCCCCCCCCCCCACCTCCCATCAGTCTGAAGAAGGGTTTCGGCCCGAAACGTTGCCCATCTCCTTCGCTCCTTAGATGCTGCTGCATTCGCTGAGTTTCTGCAGCCTTTTGTGTACCCTCGATTTTCCAGCATCTGCAGTTCCTTCTTTAACACTTTAAGAAACAGTTAGACTAGTACATGGATAGGACAGGTTTGGGAGGATATGGACCAAATGCAGGCAGGTGAGACTAGTGTACATGGGACATGTTGGCCAGTGTGGGCAAGTTGGGCCAAAGGGCCTGTTTCCACACTGTATCACTCTATGACTATGACTAAAAAGGGTATACTCATACAAAGCAATGAATATGCCATCAAGTATTAACATAGAACATAAAACATAGAACAGTCCAGCACAAGAACAGGCCTTTCGGCCCCCAAGGTCTGTGTTGAACATTATGCCAAGGCCATCTCTTATTGATTCTTGCAGAATCCATATTCCCCCTACAAATGCATAAACCTATCCAAAAGTGTCTATCCTGAATGTTGCTATTAATCACGCTTTATTCCTAAAATTGAATCTCATTCAGTTACTGCAAATAGTTACTGCCAGGATTCTGGAAATACACAACTAAGCTGTACTTTTTTTGTATATGGATGAAATATCTTCATTGTGCTCCCACTCACCCTCCAATGATGGAACTCCTGCTAAGTGCGTTATGTTAAGAGGCTCCCTTCAAATTATTTTGCTGAGGGTGGCACAGTGGCGCAGTGGGTAGAGTTGCTGCCTCACAGCACCAGAGACCCGGGTTTGATCCTGACGACAGGTGCTGTCGGTATGGAGTTTGCACGTTCTCCCTGTGACCCGGTGGATTTTCCCCGGGTGCTCCGGTTTCCTCCCACGCTCCAAACACGTGCAGGTTTGTAGATTAATTGACTTCTGTAAAGTCCCCCTAGAGTGGACTTCAAATTGGGAAGGATAGGAAAAAATACATTGGTTCCGCAGTACTCTGCTCTTCACTGCATCATATCACCATCTTCAATCTAACTCTGGATAGCATGGAACATTAGAGTCACAGTCATAGAGTGATACAGTGTGGAAACAGCCCCTCGGACCAACTTACCCACACCGACCACCAAGTCCCAGCTACACTAGTCCCACTTGCCTGCGTTTGGTCCATATCCCTCCAAACCATTCCTATCCATGTACCTATCTAACTGTTTCTTAAATTTTGGGATAGTCCCAGCCTCAACTACCTCCTCTGGCAGCTTGTTCCATACACCCACCACCCTTTGTGTGGAGAAAGTTACCCCTCAGATTCCTACTAAATCTTTTCCCCTTCACCTTAAACCCAGAAAATAAGTACATTTTTCATAAATGCATTCACTGCGATATTACAAACATCACAGGGCTGTAATGAGTCTGCTGCACTTGGACATTTTTTATGAGAATAACTCTCATTTCAGTTTCTAAATTTATATTCACAGTTTTGCTAGAGATGACACTTAACCTGCCACTCTTGCAGACAATGGAGCTAATGAATCAGGGGCTGCGTGGTATTGTACCTTCCTTTGCCATCAACTCCGCATTTAAACGCATAGTTTCCCTCTTTCATGCAAAGTGCCTTATAAGAGAGTCCTGTGTTCAAAAATAACTTGAAACATGTTGCTTCCTAATTCTAAACACCCCACTGTGAAATACCAATGTAGGAATCTTTAATATAATATAAAGGAACTGCAGATGCTGGTTTATACCAAAGATAGACACAAAATGCATGAGTAACTCAGCGGGTCGGGCAGCATCGCTGGAGAAAATGGGTAGGTGGTGTTACGGGGTCGGGACCCGCCAACCTTTGTGTGAAAAAGTTATCCCTCGCGTTCCTATTAAATCTTCTCGCCCTCACCATATTTCTATGTCCTGTGCTTCTCGATTCTCCTAATCTGACCAAGAGATTCTGTGCGTCTACCGAATCTATTCCTCTCATGATTTTGCACACCTCTATAAGATTGCCTGTCATCCTCCTGCGCTCCTAGGAATAGAGTATGCACAACCACCCACAATAGCTCGGGCCTTAGAGTCCTGGCAACATCCTTACAAATCTTCTCTGTACCCTTTCCAGCTTGACAATATCGCTCCTATAACATGGTGCCCAGAACTGAACACAATACTCTAATTGCGGCCTCACCAACGTCTTATACAGCTGCGACATGACCTCTCAGTGCCTATATGCAACACTGACTGATGAAGGTCAGTGCCAAAAGCCTTTTTGACCACTCCATCTACCTCCGATGCCACTTTCAACGGACCATGTGGCTGCAATCCTAGATCCCTCTGCTCTACGACATTCACCAGCGCGCTACAATTCATTGTGTAGGTCCAGCCCAAAACTCGTGTTTTACTTATTGAATCCTGATCCCATCTATTGCGTGGAAGTCATGCACTGAAGATCATCATTGCTTTCCAAGCTCTGCCACTAACTAGCAATTACGTCAAGCAAAAAGAAAAATACTTCAAGGATCTTCTCCAAGTCTCTTTGAGAAAAATATAACATCCTTCCGGAGAAAGCCGTGGCCTCCCGGCCAACCACCCACCCTGTAACCATTGCTGGTCAACACTGGCCTCGTTAGCCATGGGAAAACCAACCAAAGAGGAGTTAAAGCAAGTCAGTCTCATTCCGAAGACCTGCTGAAGAATAAGTGCTTTATTCTTCAAAGAGCCAGTGAAGAACATGATCTTCTTGGACTCCCTCACTCGACCAGCTGTGTGAATGCCCAAGACTCAGTAAGGATTAAATGGTCGCACATTAACAGTTCCCTTCCACCAGCAAGACTTGGTTTGAGCACATTCACACAGCAGGATCTGATAGACAATTGATGGGCCCGTCCCTGTGCTGCATCTTTCAATCAATCAATCAATCAATTTGTTTCCACTGGTGGGAGAGTCTAGGACCAGAGGTCATCGCCTCAGAATTAAAGGATGTTCTTTTAGGAAGGAGATGAGGATGAATTTCTTTAGTCAGAGGGTGGTGAATTGGTGGAACTCATTGCCACAATAGGCTGTGGAGGCCAAGTCAGTGGTTATTTCTAAGGCAGAGATAGATAGATTCTTGATTAGTACGGACGTTAGAGGCTATGGGGAGAAGGCAGGAGAATGGGGTTATAGATCGAGAGGGAGAGACAGATCAGCCATAATTCAATGGTGGAGTAGACTTGATGGGCCGAATGACCTAATCCTGCCCCTATCACATGATCATACGATCTTATGAATTAATCAATCAGTCAATCAACCAATCAATTGCAAGTTTATGACTGAGAAATAAATATTAGGGAGGACATCAGTAGAATTCTTCCTTTTAAAATCTGCACCTTGCATTTTTTTTACATCCATCAAGTGGGCAGACATTTTAGTTTCATGCTTCATCTGACAGATGGCACATCTAACAAAATGGTGCTCCATCAACCGTACCGCATAGAGTCATAGAATCATACAGGACAGAGTCAGACCCTAGGACCTAACTTGTCCATGCCGATCAAGATGTCACATCTAAGCCAGTCTCATTTGCCCACATTTGCTCCATTATCTCCCGAAACCCTTCCTTTGCATGTACCTGTCTGGGTCTTTTAAATATTGGTAGAGTGTCTGCCTCAACTACCTCCTCTGGCAGCTCGTTGCATATACCCAACACCCTCAGTGTGAACCAGCACGCACTGTGTGACAGCTACACCATCTGTGTGAACCCGCACCAGCCTTATTGAGAAGCCAATGTGTGGGAAGGAACTGCAGAAGAAGAAGGGTCTCGACCCTAAACGTCACTCATTCCTTCTCTCCTGAGATGCTGCCTGTCCCGCTGAGTTACACCAGCTTTTTGTGTCTATCTTCTTATTTAGATCCTAGATGGTCTTTGAAACATCGAACAGAAAGTGATCTTAAAAAAATCCTTTGCAAAGGTCTTTTTCAGACAATAAGATATTGACTTTGAATTTGTTGTAAAGGCCACGAGAATTTCAAGAGAGACATGGTAGCGAGGGTACTCAGAAATGTCAGTGGATATTTTTATGGCAGAGGTAGACAAATTCTTGATTAGAACGGGTATCAAGGATTATGGGGAGAAGGCAGGAAATTGGGATTAGGAAGCAGCGATCAGCCAATGATTGAATGGCGGAGTAGACTCGATGGACAAAATGGCCTAATTCTACTCCGAAAGTATAACTTGTGAAATTGTGAAAACCAACTGACAATGTATCCTGACCAGCACACCCAAAGAATGTTCTAGGCTTTTATGGTTAATGATACCAGGCAGTATTTCAAGTGACTTCATGGGATTGCTTAAATTTTGACCACAAGTAGTATTTTCCTGAGGGCATCCAGATATCAAACTCAGCAACTGTAAAGTTTCACATATCCTCGACAGAGAATCCTATCTTTTTGCCTGCAGCAGTTTTGATTTATAAATCCCCCAGGCTCCTGAAATGGCAGCCATGCCTACCCCATCCATACTAGATATCCACAATCACCTTGTTTCACAAAATCTTAAAATGTTTTTTCTATGAGAGGAATAGATTAAAATTGCAACTGAATATACAAGATAGCCACATCGTGCACGACAGCCAAAGATGTATGTGTTACTTTCGTAGATTAGACCCCGCATGTTTTGGTAATAAACCAAAGGAAGATAATACAGATCTTAGGTTCAAAACGAGACTGCGACTCCACTAATTTATTTCTTGTCATTGCTAGATGTGATTTATTGGTGCAGATGAAAACAATTGTCCCTATAGCCCTTACAGATGGAGGCCGAAGAGCAAAACAGTGCAATTTATCTACAACATCTTTACATCCTCAAACAGTCCATAATCTTCGCTATGCAAGAGAATGTCTATTACTGGATTTAGATTCCAATCGCAGCCTCTAAGCTTTACATCTTTTTTTTTGGTCCTTCATGCATATTGGCTAAAAACACTTGCTTTCTGCCTGTGGTTTGGTGCTTGTGAATTCCAGCGTATGTTCACATGAGATAGACACAAAATGCTGGAGTAACTCAGTGGGACAGGCAGCATCTCTGGTGAGAAGGAATGGGTGACGTTTCGGGTCGAGACCCTTACTCAGGGTCTGAGTTACTCCAGCATGTTGTGTCTATCTTTGGTTTCAACCCGCATCTGCAGTTCCTTCTTACACAATATGTTTACATGATCTTCATCTTACGTGATCTGCGTTTTGCACGATCTGCATTTTGCACAATCTACATTTTGCACATTGCTTTGTTTACCTGCATGTACACTGCAGGTTACACAAAAAGCTGGAGAAACTCAGCGGATGCAGCAGCATCTAAGGAGCGAAGGAGATAGGCGACGTTTCGGGTCGAGACCCTTCTTCAGACTGGTCAGGGGTCAGGGAAACGAGAGATATAGACAGTGATGCGGAGAGATAAAGAACAATGCATGAAAGATATGCAAAAAAGTATTGATGATAAAGGAAACAGGCCATTGTAAGCTGTTTGTAGTGTGAAAATGAGAAGCTAGTGCGACTTGGGTGGGGGTGGGGGAGAGATAGAGAGAGAAGGAATGCCAGGGCCCCGAGGGCTGAGGGAGAGGTGGGGAGGGGGAGGAGGCAGCCTGGGTTAACAGAATTGAGAAAATTCAATGTTTAAGCCCAGAGGATGCAGACTCCCCAAGCGGAATATGAGGTGCTGTTCCTCCAACTTGCGGTGTTGCTCACTCTGGCCCTGGAGGAGGCCCAGGACCGAGAGGTCGGATACGGAATGGGAGGGGGAGTTGAAGTGCTGAGCCACCAGGAGGTCGGGTTGGTTATTGCGGACCGAGCAGAGGTGTTCGGCGAAACGATCGCCCAGCCTCCACTTGGTCTCACCGATGTAGATCAGCTGGCATCTGGAGCAACGGATGCAGTAGATGAGGTTGGAGGAGGTGCAGGTGAACCTCTGTCGGACTTGGAAGGACTGCTTGGGTCCCTGAAAGGATTGGAGGGGGAGGTGAAGGGACAAGTGTAGCATCTCTTGCGGTTGCAAGGGAAAGTGCCCGGGGAAGGGGTGGAGCGGGAGGGAAGGGAAGAATTGACAAGGGAGTTGCGGTAACCTGTATACTGCAGGTTGTTGACTGGTTGCATCACGGCCTGCCTAGTTTGGCAAATCGAACGCACAGGAATTAAGGAGTTTACAAAAGGTGGCGGGCACAGCCCCGGTCTATCACAGTACTGACCTCCCCACCATAGAAGGGATCTATAGGAGGCACTGCCTCATAAAGGCAGCCAGTGTCATCAAGGACCCAAAACACACTGGCTACGCTATCATTTTACGCTTGCCATCGGGAAGAAGGTAGAGGTGTCTGAAAACTAGTGTCTGGGTACTGGAGCAGCTTCTTCCCTACACAGGCTATTATCCAAATAAGATCCAAAGTGTGGCACAGTGGCGCAGCAGTAGAATTGCTGCCTTACAGCGAATGCTGCGGCAGAGACCCGGTCTCAATCCCGACTACAGGTGCTGTCTGTATGGAGTTTGTAGGTTCTCCCCGTGATCGCGTGGGTTTTCTCCGAGATCTTTGGTTTCTTCCCACACTCCAAAGATGTACAAGTTGGTAGGTTAATTGGATTGGCATCAGCGTGTAAAAAAAAATTGTCCCTTGTGTGTATAGGATAGCGTTAATGTACGGGGATTGCTGGTCAGTGTGGACTCGGTGAGGCGAAGGGCTTGTGTCTCTAAAACTAAGACAAAAACCGCATAGATTTGGAGACGTTGGATTTTGTCTTTGTTCTGAAAGTTTGGACTGTAAATTAAATACTGAAAAAACATGACCTCCAGATTAAAGCATAGCTTTCCCAACAACATTCATGTTCTTGATCAAAACAAACCCCAACTGAACTATCAACTATGAACTGTCGTGGTTGCACTAAGCACTTTGGGATTTTTTTCACAAATATTTGTGATCTTAAGCTTTTTTGGTTTATTCTTTTATTTATGAGTACTGTGTTTAAGACCGTTTATGCTGCTGCAAGAAATAATTTAATTGTGTACTGCAGATGCTGATTTAAACGGTGGATAGACACAAAAAGCTGGAGTAACTCGGCGGGACAGACAGCATCTCTCGATAGAAGGAATGGGTGCCGTTTCGGGTCTGAAGAAGGGCCTCGTACCAAAATGTCATCCATCCCTTCTCTCCAGATATGCTGCCTGTCCCGCTGAGTTACTCCAGCTTTTTGTGTCCATCTTTGGGGAAGGAATGGATAGGACTAAGGGAGTATCTAGGATAGGGCGAGACCAAGATTTCCCAGAGCTCCCGAAATGAATGGGGACGATTCCTCAACAGATTAGGATGGCACAATGGCACAACTGGTAGAGTTGCTGCTTCACAGTGCCAGAGACCCAGGTTCGATCCTGACCTCGGGTGCTGTCATTGTGGGGTTTACACATTCTTCCTGCGGTCACGTGGGTTTTCTTCAGATGCTCCAGTTCCCTCCCACATCCCAAACACCTGGAGGTTTGGAGGTTATTTGGCCTGTGTAAATTGCCCATGAGTGCGTAGGGTGTGGACGCAAAAGTAGAATAACATAGAACTGGCGTGAATAGGTGATCAACAGTCGGCGTGGACTCTGTGGGCCAAATGTGCTATTTCATGCTGTATCTCCAAACTAAACTAAGAAAAAATTAACAAAGGCGGCTAGAGACAAAATAAAACAAACAAGAGGACGTGTTTAGGCGGCACAGTGGCGCAGAAGTAGAGTTGCTGCCTTACAGCGCCAGTGACCCGTGTTGGATTCTGACCGCAGGTGCTGTCTGTACGGAGCTTGTATGTTCACCCCGTGACCTGCATTTATTTTCTCCAAGGTCTTTGGTTTCCTCTCACACTCTAAAGACGTACGGGTTTGTAAGCTAATTGGCTCGGTATAAATGTAAAATTGTTCTTAGTGTGTGTGCGTGTGGGATAGTGTTAGTGTGTCGGCAGGGACACACGTAGGGGTGAAGGGCCTGTTTCCACTCTGTATCTCTAAACTAAACGAATCACTCGCTCAATGGTGTGTTAATCCATCGAGTGCTAATCGAACCATGCAGTGACATTGGGCTCGAGCAGTGAACTGCTGACCACAGCTTCAGAAATGACGGCAGCTTCAAAGGTGAAGGATGAAATTTCACTAGAAACTCCAGCCTATTTATCAATTAAAGCAGCAGACAATAAAAGTAATGGTCTTGCTTTGGGCCCTGATGCAAGGCCGCTTTGCGCTGAGATTGCCAGAGCCTTCATCATTTTTCACTCAAGTTAAAAGATTTAAAGATTTTGGCCCGGATATTGCTGGTAAATGCTGAGTGTTCTGAACGGAAGCAAGTGTGAGTAGTCAAACGCAGAAGTCCTGATCTTACTGCTATTCTTGCTATTAAGGCAGTGCAGCGTAGGTTCACCAGGTTAATTCCCAGGATGGCAGGACTGACATTGTGATGAAAGAATGGATCAACTGGGTTTATATTCACTGGAATTTAGAAGGATGAGAGGGGATCTTATCGAAACAGATTACATTCTTTAGGGAATGTGCAGGAAAAATGTTCCCGATGTTGCGGGAGTCCTGAACCAGGGGTCACAGTTTAAGAATAAGGGGTCAGCCATTTAGGATTGAGATGAGGATAAACTTTTTCACCCAGAGAGTTGTGAATCTGTGGAATTCTCTGTCACAGAAAGCAGTGGAGGCCAAAGCACTGGATGTTTTCAAGAGAGAGTTAGATATAGCTCTTAGGGCTAACGTAATCAAGGGATATGGAGACAAAGCAGGAACGGGGTACTGATTTTGGATAATCAGCCATGTGAGTGAGCCACTCAGTGAAATCCAGGTTAGCCGGGAAGTGGTGTTGGGTAAATTGAATGGATTAAAGGCCCGATAAATCCCCAGGGCCAGATAGGCAGCATCCCAGAGTACTTAAGGAAGTAGCCCCAGAAATAGTGGATGAATTAGTGATAATTTTTCAAAACTCTTTAGATTCTGGAGTAGTTCCTGAAGATTGGAGGGTAGCTAATGTAACCCCACTTTTTAAAAAGGGAGGGAGAGAGAAAACGGGGAATTACAGACCAGTTAGTCTAACATCGGTAGTGGGGAAAATGCTAGAGTCAGTTATTAAAGATGGGATAGCAGCACATTTGAAGTGTAACTAGTAGAGTGGATAAGGGAGAACCTGTGGATGTGTTTTATCTGGACTTTCAGAAGGCTTTCGACAAGGACCCACATAAGAGATTAGCATTCAAACTTAAAGCACACGGTATTGGGGGTTCAGTGTTGATGTGGATAGAGAACTGGCTGGCAGATAGGAAGCAAAGAGTAGGAGTAAACGGGTCATTTTCCGAATGACAGGCAGTGACTAGTGGGGTACCGCAAGGCTCAGTGCTGGGACCCCAGCTATTTACAATATATATTAATGATATGGATGAGGGAATTGAATGCAACATCTCCAAGTTTGAGGATGACACTAAGCTGGGGGGCAGTGTTAGCTGTGAGGAGGATGCTAGGAGGCTGCAAGGTGACTTGGATAGGTTGCGTGAGTGGGCAAATGCATGGCAGATGCAGTATAATGTGGATAAATGTGAGGTTATCCACTTTGGCGGCAAAAACAGGAGGGTAGACTATTATCTGAACTGTGGCCGATTAGGAAAAGGGGAGATGCAACGAGACCTGGGTGTCATGGTACACCAGTCATTGAAAGTAGGCATGCAGGTGCAGCAGGCTGTGAAGAAAGTGAATGGTATGTTAGCATTCATAGCAAAAGGATTTGAGTACAAGAGCAGGGAGGTTCTACTGCAGTTGTACAGGGTCTTGGTGAGGCCACACCTGGAGTATTGCGTACAGTTTTGGTCTCCTAATCTGAGGAAGGACATTCTTGCCATAGAGGGAGTACAGAAAAGGTTCACCAGACTGACTCCTGGGATGGCAGGACTTCCATATGAAGAAAGACTGGATAGACTTGGCTTGTACTCGCTGGAATTTAGGAGATTGAGGGGGGATCTTATAGAGACTTAAGGCTGGATAGGCTAGATGCAGGAAGATTGTTCCCGATGTTGGGGAACTCCAGAACAAGGGGTCACAGTTCAAGGATAAGGGGGAGGTCTTTTAGGACAGAGATGAGAAGATCATTTTTCACACAGAGAGTGGTGTGTCTGTGGAATTCTCTGCCACAGAAGGTAGTTGAGGCCAGTTCACTGGCTATACTTAAGAGGGAGTTAGATGTGGCCCTTGTGGCTAAAGGGATCAGGGGGTATGGAGAGAAGGCAGGTACAGGATACTGAATTGGATGATCAGCCATGATCACATTGAATGGCGGTGCAGGCTCGATGGTCCGAATGGCCTACCCCTGCACCTATTTCCTATGATTCTATGATCATATTGAATGGCGGTGCTGACTCGAAGGGCGGAATGGCCTACTCCTGCATCCATTTTCTACGTTTCTATGTTTGTACTGATGGGCTCAGAATGCTGGGTCCGCCGGTTCGCTCCACTGACGTACGCTGAACGAATCTGGGGAAAGTACTCCGACCGGCTTGAACTCCCTCACACCAGCCACCAAGCTACCAGACCCCTGGCCATGGAAAATCCATTTGATTTCATGGGGGCAATCGTGTGAAGTGTAGAGATGATGGAAAACTTCAAATTCCTCGGCTTAAGAAGTTTGGCATGTGTCCTGACCAACTCTCATCAACGTCTACAGAAGCTCCATAGAAAGCATTTTATCAGGAGGCATCACAGCCTGGTTTGGGAACAGCTCCATCCAGGGCCGTAAGAAATTGCAGCAAATTGTGGACACAGCCCAGGGCATCTCACAAACCAACCTACCGTCTAATGATTCCATTCATACCTCACGCTGCCTCGGCAAGGACAGCAGCATAATCAAGGACGAGTCGCACCCTGGCCACTCCCACTTCACCCCTCTCCCATCCAGGCAAAAGATAGAGAAGGGTGAAGACGCACACCACCAGATTCAGGGACAGTTTCTTCCCAGCTGTCATCAGGCAACTAAATCATTCTACCACAACCAGAGAGCAGTGCTGACCTACTACTATATCTACCTCGTTGATATCCCATGGACTATCCTTGCTGGCTCTACCTTGCACCAAACATTACACTGTAAATGGATTGATTGTATTGTCTTTCTGCTGACTGGTTAAAGCCCTGTCCCACGGTACGAGTTCATTCCAAGAGCTCTCCCGAGTTTAAAAAAAAATCAAACTTGTGGTAAGCATGGAGAATGAACGTAGCGGGTACATCAGAGCTCGGGGACGTCCCTTAGCGCTATCGGCAGGTATTCGGGAAGACGCGCTAACGGCAGGTAAGTACGGGAAGATTCGTGAAGATTTTTCAACATGATGAAAAATGTCCACGAGAGCCCCGAGTACCGACGAGTGGCCATTACCGTAAATCTCCGAGTTCTAATCCGGGCAAACTCGGGAGAACACTTGGAATGAGCATGCAACAAAAAGTTTTTCATTGTTCCTCAGTACACGTGACAATAAACTAAACTGAACTGGAATATAAAAGCCGTGTTCCTGTATTTCTAAGGTTTCCAACGAATTATAAGCACTTTAAGGTAGAGCCATACAGCATGGAAACAGCCCCTTCAGCCCAAGCCGAACGAGGTGTCCCATCCAAGCTAATTCTGATGAATGGTCTACAGCTGAAGAATAAACTCTGTTTCTCTTTCTACAGATGCTGCCTGACCTGCCAAGTGTTTCCTGCATTTCCTGGGTTTATTTCAGATTTCAAGCGTCTGCAATTGTTTGACTTTCAATTTGAATATTTTTTAAATACTTCATAGACATTTATGAATGTTTCTGGCTATGATCTAGTTAGGGAGGAGTTCCCTCCGCCATGTGTACCATGTAATCCCGTGCACCATGTGATCCCGTGCTCCATGGTCGGATAGTCGTCGACTAAACCGTCTCCCCCACCTGGTTTGCCAGGTGAGGAGGGGGCTGTAGACCCCCAGCAAGATCAAAAATAAGACCTGCCAAAGGGCGGATGAGCTCCTAGTGAGCCAACAGCCATCCACACTTCAGTAGAAGTTACGATCACTGTCGTACATAGCATTGTAAGGAGTGCCCATCGGAAACCAGCACCACTGCGTAGCAAATGTTTTCAACGATTAAATAATAATAATAATCTAGCTATTTAAATTTTCATCCTGTTTCTCAAGAGTTTCCCTTAAAGTTTTTAAAAATTTTTTTAAATATAAGGTGTTGGATGATGTTGAAGGCCAGGAACATTTGACAGGTTTGAAAAGCCAAATCAGCCAGGGGTGGCTTAGCCAGCTGTCTAAGCCAATTTTTGCTTTTCTTAATGAAAGGGATTGTTCTGACCCCCACAACCCAGTCACTGCTTACCACCACCCCCCCTCTCCACCCAACATCATTCACATTGTATCAATGAATGGCACCAGGAATTAACGGGTCTCCAAGTTCTGGCCAGCATGGTGGAGCAGCAGTAGAGTTGCTGCCTTACAGTGCCAGAGACCTGGGTTCGATCCTGACTACAGGTGCTGTCTGCACGGAGTTTGTACATTCGCCCTGTGACCCGCGTGGGTTTTCTCCAGGTGCCCCGGTTTCCTCCCACATTCCAGAGACGTGTAAGTTTGTAGGTTAATTGGCTTTGGTAAAGTTTTTTGTAAAATTGTCTCTTGTGTGTGTAGGATGGCGCTAGTGTACGGGGATCGCTGGTCGGCGCGGACTCAGTGGGCCGAAGGGCCTGTTTCCATGCAGTAACACTAAACTAAACTGAACTAAAAGTCACAAGATCCTGTTGAGGTAAACATTCGAGGTAAGTGTGGGTAGAACACAGAGTATTGGAGTAGCTCAGCAGGTCAGGCAGCATTCTGGAGGACATGGATTGGCAATGTTTCGGTTCGAGACTCCTTTTGAGGTAAATACAGTATGTACTTTGTCAAAGGTAACCAGCTAATACTCGCCCCTAATTACAAATTCTGGTCCATGACACCATCCTGTGGGTGATATTTATCAAATGTGGCATTTACCCAAGTTAATATTCCAGTGGAGGCCAGAAATCCCAAGGTATTTTGGAAATTGAGTCCAAAGGTCTCAGAGCCATAACTAACTCTGCTGCCAAAAACAAACTTAATCGCTCTCTCGGAGAATTGTCGGTAAATGGGATTACTTTTGATGGTCGGCATGGATAGGGTTGGTTGAAGGGTCTTGTTTCTGTGGACCCCATAAATCTATGACCTCTCTGGATGTGCATTTTATTCGGGAAAAGTTTATCAGAAACTCCATAACATTCATTTCTTTCTGCACACTCATTCTCAAACCATTCACAAACTGGCTGAGTCATCAAAGTCACAACAGTGCCACTGGAATAGCCCTCAGTCAGCATGTTGTAAACAATTAATGCCAACTTTATAATGCAATAATAATAATTGTCAAGAAATTACTTGTCCTGAAAAGGATGAAGACCATCCTTCCCATAAACTATGCACTGCAGTGCAGCTGGTAGAGCTGCTGCCTCACAGCGCCAGAGACCCAGGTTTGATCCTAACCTTGGGTGCTGTCTGGATGTAGTTTGCCCATTCCCGCTGCGTAGGCGTGGGTTTCCTCTAGGTGCTCCGGTTTCCTCCCATATCCCAAAGACATGCGGGTTTGTTGATTCATAAGGTCATTAGTCATAGGAGCAGAACTAGGTCTTGTGGCCCATCAATTAATTGGGCTCTGTAAATGTTCCCTCATGTAGAGAGTATAGATGAGAAAGTGCAATAACATGGCACTATAAAAATTATAATAAATGAAAAAAAAAGTTCCGTGCATATATATTATTGTACAATGTACAAATGTACCTCAAAATGGGTTCCAACCAGAAACGCTACCAATCGATGGCCTCCAGAGGTGTTGCCTTACCTGCTGAGCTACTCTGGCACTTTGTTTTCTATGCATTATATATATATATATGTATATATATATATATATATATATATATATATATAATATATGTATGTATATATATATATGCATATGTATATATTTTATGTGTATATATATATATATATATATATATATATATATATATATATATATATACACATAAAATTAAACAAACACACAATAACAGTGGAAAAAAACCAAACCAATGCCCCAGAATCTGTAGTTCAGAGCTTATTTGGAGGTTGTAGTGTTTAATAGCCTGATGGCTGTAGGGAGGAACTGTTCCTGGACGTTGCAGTTTTCATAGAAATTAGGTGCAGGAGTAGGCCATTCGGCCCTTTGAGCCTGCACCAGCATTCAATATGATCATGGCTGATCATTACAAAGTTTTCGGGGTCCTATTGCTTCAACCCGATGCCAGAGGTGAAATGAGTGTGTGGCCAGGGTGCCGTGGGTCTCTGATGATGCTGGCTGCTTTTTTGAGGCAGCAACTCCCGTAGATCCCGTTGATGGGTGGGCAGGTCAATACCTGTGATAGACTGGGTGAGAGGGGCATTCAAGATACTTTGGGCTAGGCATATGGATATGCAGGGAATGGAGGGACGTGGATTATGTGCAGGCAAATACGATTTGGTCTTGGCATCAGATTCGGCATAGGCATTGTGGGCTGAACATGTTCTAAGGAGTGCATATGACAGTAATGGGTGGCAGAATTATCCTCAGTGAGGTGAGACGGCATGGCATAGTGGCACAGCAGTTGAGTTGCTCCCTTACAGCGATTACAAAGTTGACAGCGCCAGAGACCCGGGTTTGATCCTGGGTATGGTTACTTGTCTGCACGGAGTTTGTACGTTCTCCCCGTGGCTTGCGTGGGTTTTCTCCGAGAACTTCAGTTTCCTTCCACACTCCAAAGACGTACAGGTTTACAGGTTAATTGGCTTGGCATAAATGTAAAACTCGTCCCTAGTGTCGGATAGTGTTCATGTGCAGGGATCGCTGGTCGGCGCGGACTTGGTGGGTCGAAGGGTCTGTTTTCACGCTGCATCTCTAAACTAAACAAAAATGCACCTCTTGGTGCAAAACGTTCTTAGGGAAGGAAGTTGCCCTGGAAGCATCTACAACATCCTGTTGAGGGGTTGCAGACCAAAGATGTTGGAAATTTATTTTTGCCCACAAATACTACCTGACCTGCTGATATCCAACATTTTCAGATTTCCAGCATCTGCAGTTTTGTTTTGCTTTGCATTTATAAAGTTGTGCCCCCCCCCCCCTCCCCCCCGTGAATGCCTTTACCTTTGGGAAATGTGTGAGGCAGCCAAGTTCTAGGTGGTGCGTCTCAGCTGAAGCAGCTTGTGGGGATCCTGAGCCAAGGTTTCTGAGGATGTAACCCTGAGTTTGACTTTGAGAGCAGTGCTTACTGCGCAAACCTCAAGTAGTAAACAAAGCCTCTCTTGGCAAACGGATGAACATGGAGAACTTCTGTACTTGCGGGACTTCTTTTAACATTCCTGGCCATAGTCAGAGAGTCATACAGCATGGAAACAGGCCCTTCGGCCAAACTTACTAACAACGACCAACATGTCCTAGCTACACTAGTCCCACCTGCCCGTATATGGCCCAAACCTGTCCTGTCCATGTACTTGTGTAACTGTTTCTTGAACGTTGGGATAGTCCCTGCCTCTACTACCTCCTCTGGTTGGTCATTCTATACACCCACCACCCATATGTTACCCCTCGGATTCTTTTTAAATCTTTTCCCTTTCACCTTAAACCTGTGGGCTTCATGCTGCCTCAGCAAGGCCAGGAGCATAATCAAGTGATTATGTGATCAAGTGACATAATCAAGGAACAACCTGATCCTGAATGTCGAGAAAACAAAGGAGGTTATCGTCGACTTCAGGAAAACCCGGCACAGTCCCACACCACTTCACATCAATGACAGCGATGTGGAGGTGGTCAGTAGCACAAAGTTCCTGGGGGTGCAGATCACTAACAGTCTGAGCTGGTCGACTAACATCTCATCAACTGTTAAGAGAGCGCAGCAGCGGTTGCACTTTCTGCGCCGGATGAGAAGAGCTCATCTCCCCAATCCCATCCTCACTACTTTCTACAGGGGCACCATAGAGAGTATTCTGACCAGCTGTATCTCTGTCTGGTTTGGGGACTGTAGAGCCTCCGACTGGAAGTCTGTGCAGAGAGTGGTGAGGACAGCGGAAAAAATCATCGGGACCTACCTCCCCTCAATCGGGGATATTGCGACCAAACGCTGTGTGTCTAAGGCCAACAGTATCATAAAGGACCCCACGCCTCTCCATCACGGACTGTTCACTCTGCTGCCCTAGGGATAAAGATACCGCAGCATAAGGAGCAGAACATCAAGGTTCCGCAACAGCTTCTTCCCACAAGCCATCAGACTCCTGAATGCCATGTAAATGGGCTGCCACTATTGTCTATTTACCCTTTTCATACATACCTATCCTTCGGTTAATTTATTGTGTTGCACAGGGAGCCAAATGCAACGTAATTTCGTTTGGAACTGCATATATCAATGTATTTCTAAATGACAATAAAGTTTGTTTGACTTGAAGGACCAGTCTCACCCCGTCACCCCCTCTTCTCCCCTCTCCAATCAGGCAAAAGATACAGAAGTGTGAAAACGCACACCTCCAGATCAGGGACAGTTTCTTCCCAGCTGTTATCGGGCGACTGAACAATCCTCTCACCAACTAGAGATCAGTCCTGATCCAGCTACCTCATTGGAGAGCTTTGAACCATCTTCAATCAGACTTTAATCGACTTTCAACATACAGTATACCCTTTATCCTGTAACTGTACCCTGTGGACGGCTTGATTGTAATTATGTAATCATGTAATCATTGTGGGCAGCCATGGTGCACAGTGGTGGAGTTGCTGCCTTACAGCGCTTGCAGTGCCTTAGACCCAAGGTTTGATCCTGACTGCGGGTGCTGTCTGGATGGAGTTTCTACGTTCTCCCCGAGACCGCGTGGGTTTTGTCCGAGATCGTCGGTTTCCTCCGAGATCGTCGGTTTCCTCCCACACTCCAAAGAAGTGCAGGTTAGTAGGTCAATTGGCGTGGTTTCTATGTAAAATTATTCATAGTGTGTGTAGGATAGTGTTAATGTGAGGGGATCGCTGGTCAGTGCGGACTCGATGGGCCGAAGGGCCTGTTTTCGCGCCGTACTCTAAACAAAAATAACTAAAGAGCTTTTCATTGTACCTCAGTACACATGACAATAATAAACTAAACTAAACTTGTGCATTCTCTGCATGTGACTACAGAATTAATGCATTTGAACCTTTTAGTGATATTTAGATTAAGCCTTTTGTTTTATTTAAAGCTGGGTTTTTTTTCCCAGTGAGGGCAAAGCAGTGATTGAGGGCATCCAGAAGTGCAGGTACAGCCACCAGAAAACCTAGTCTAGAGTGTTATATTGTCATATATCCCAAAACGGAACAATGAAATTCCTATTGGCAGTAGTACAACAAACATGTAAATATTGTACTCTGTAAAATTCATAATGAAAAAAAAGTTAAGTGTATAGATAAAATAAAACAAACAGACAAATACATAGTCAGTAATAGTGCAAAGTCAAAAATAATAAGGCCAAGTCTATATAATTTGGAGACTATTTGGAGACTGTAGTGTTTAATAGCCTGATGGCTGTAGGGAAGAGTCTGCTACTGAACCTGGACGTTACAGTTTTCAGGCTCCTGCACCTCCTTACCAATGGCAGGAGTGAGATGAGAGCTTGGCCAGGGTGATGTGGGTCTCAGATCATGCTGGCTGCCTTTTTTGGGACAGCAACTCCTGGAGATCCCTTTGATGGTGGGGAGGTCAGTGCACGTGATGGACCGGGCAGTGGTCACCACGTTTTGCAGTCTTCTTCGTTCCTGGGTGTTCGAGTTGCCGATCCAGGCCGTGATGCAACCAGTCAATATGCTCTCCACTGCACAGCTGAAGAAGTTCAAGGGAGTATTTGTTGACATAGAGAATCTCCTCAATCTTCTAATGAAGTAGACCGCCATACTCAAGAACAATTGATATAGTTATGATCTAACGTGGTTGAAAATCGCACCAGAAATAAAGTCTAGGCATTGCTCTATTACTGAAATCAACTGGCTGAAGAAAACCACTGAAGGCACAAAGTGCTAGAGTAGCTCAGACAGTCACACTCAGTTACTCCAGCACCTCCTGTCTTCTTTTGTAAACAGGCACCTACAGCTCTGTACGGGGTGGAGGATTGCAACCTTCACGTGGCCCGCCCTGTTTCGACGAATGCAATCGACCCAGCGTGCACAATCAAATAACATCAAAAAGAACAAGCTGTCCTACAACTTTAGGCTGTGCACGCCATACGCAAGAAGAAGAAGAAGAAGAATAAGATTGAACGAGAACTTACCAGTTCGGAGGTTGATCTTTATTTTATGAGGAGTCGAAGTGAGGGATTTTGTGAAGAGCCCGCCGGCGCGCATGCTCGACATACTTCAAAGTAGCGGCGTGGAATCACAGAAACCAACAATAGAAATGACTTCGCATAGTAAGATTGAAGTGACTAAGATTACCAGATGAAGGTGATTGAGGGTTGGGCGAGGAGGGCACGAAATCCCTCACTTCGACTCCTCATAAAATAAAGATCAACCTTCGAACTGGTAAGTTCTCGTTCAATCTTATTATTTCATTTCGGAGTCACGTGAGTGACTTCGTGAAGACTTCAAAGCTTCTGTGATTACACGCCCTGGACCACGTCCATGCTGACACACCACTACCAGGGATAGATGGGAGGAACAAACTTGCTCAATAGTTCATACTGCAAAACAAGAGCATATTTATTAATAACAAATCAAAACCCTTCATGCGGGGACATCCCACGTTCTTGACCTACATTCAGCACGGCTTCTGCGAACTGTAGAGGAGCAGCAACAGGCTTGTTATAAAAACGCTGGAACACAGCTTCATTAGCCAATCCTGCTGTGGCGAGAATTTGGTCCATGGGCACCTCCATGACCCTCGCCGCTGATGTCGATGCAGCCCTGGTGGAATGAGACTTGAACACATTAGTGTCGATACCTGACTTACCCAAGACGACTCAAAGCCACCTGGATATCGTCTGGACTGTCACTCGATGATGAGGTCTCTTATGAGTGACAAGCAGGTATCTCTCCATTCCTCTGATGCGTGCCATCACCTTGACATAGTGGCGGATATGTGAAGCTAAACATAGCCTAGCATCTGCGGGGTATGCCGGGAACTTCAGCTGCAGCCCTGTGCACCCAGGTCTATGCTGCTTTAGTAGCTCGTCAATGAAAAAGACTACTTGTGTAGGGGTAGACGTCATTCTGTCGACACAAAGTTTGTGTAGTGTCTGTACCCTCCGAGCTGAAGTCAGCGCTAGTAACATCACCAGCTTCATGGTGAGTTGGTCCAGTTGGAGCCCTTCCATGGGAGACCACATCCTGAGCAGGGTTAATACGTCCCTGACATCCCAGGTGATATTATAGCGTGGTGTAGGCGGATTCATATTGAATATACCCCGCATGAGTCTGGACACTAGCCTGTTGGATCCTACCCCAATATTGAGGTAGAATGATAGCGCACTTCTGGCGCTGTTGATGGCACTGTACCTTAAGTGTTCATCATGGTGCAACCCCGCGAGGAATTCCAGGACGTCGGTTATTGTCACGTCATCGTACGTGATGCGAGAGCGGCTGCAGTAGGCTTCCCACTTCTTAATATGCGAGCGGTATCTTCGCCTTGTGGACTCTCGACACGACGCCCCGATGGTATCCATGGTCCGAGCCGAGAGGCCGTATTGGACTAACGGCCTGTTCAGAACCTGCAAGCCAACAGATTTAAATAGCCGTGGCAGGGATGTGGCTCCCCTGAGACAGGGTGAGTAACCAATTGTGGGCAACCCTTCAAAAGGACCCAAGGTTCGTTGAGCATGTCAAAGACCACCGGATACCAAGGCTGCGTGGGCCAGTCGGGTATAATAAGGGTGCCCTTGGCAGCATCTGCCTGAATCTTTCGCAATACCCGACTGATGAGGCAAAACGGGGGGAAGGCATAGAAAAACCAAAAATGCATCTAGCGCTATTGCCCCAGGATCTGGTTCCCATGAAACATAGGTTGGTACCTGATGGTTCAACCGTGACGCAAAAAGGTCAATGTCCGGTTTACCAAATTTGGCTGTGACTTTAGAAAAAGTCTCAGGATGCAACATCCATTCAATATTGTCATTAAATTTGCGTGACCTGGTGTCCGCCACAGTATTAAGCTCACCTGGCAAATAGGTAGCTGAAATCCAAATGTCTCTTTGAACACACCAGAGCCAAATTGAGTTAGCCAATTTGTCACACGAAACTGACCTGGTACCACCCATATGGTTTAAGTATGCCACTGCTGTGGTGTTGTCTATTTGGAGACGGACATGTGCTCCAACAAGCTTGGAACAATACGCACGAAGTCCGTGGAATGCTGCCAGCAACTCCAAATAGTTAATCCCTTGAGTCAACAACATCGTCGATTCAAGGGTGTCCCATCTGCCCCCACAACTAGAGCAATTATCCGTGGCTCCCCAGCCATTGGAGCTTGCATCAGTCTGCAAATATACCACCGGATTAGCCTCCCTGATAGGCTTGAATGAGCTGCTAATGTGACACACCCACCATTGCAACTCATTTATCACTTCGGGCGGCAGCTGCATGGACCGATCATAATGACCAGCGTTCTGTTTTAACGCAGCAATTTTAGCTCTTTGCAAATTCTGATAATGCAAAGGTCCATATCGCGCTGCCGAAAACAAAGCTACAAGCTTCCCAATTATTGTAGCTGAATGCCGAATCGATGGTATATTGGTGCGGATTAAATCTAGACACACCTGGGTAACCTCCTCAATCTTGTTAATTGGAATGGTAACCCTCATGCTCATAGAGTTCACCATGAACCCTAGGTAATTAATCACCTGGGCAGGGCAGAACTTTGATTTCTCTGGATGGACAATAAATCCTAATTGTTGAAATATATTGAGAGCAGCTGCAACACCCTGTTCAGCCAATACCAGGGTGTGGCCCACAATTAAGATATCATCTAAGTAGGCCATAACTATATGGTGTCGTTGTCTCAAATAAGCCATAATTGGTTTCACTAATTTAGTGAACAATCTAGGGGCTGTGGTGAGCCCATTAGGCAAAGCCTTGTACTGCCAGAGTTGCCCCATCCAGATGAATTTCAAAAACCTTCTGTCGTATTTCTGGATGGATACTGAATAATATGCGTCTTTCAAATCGATGCATGCCATAAAGCAACCATGAGAAATCAATGATTTGGCTGTTTCAAACGTATCCATTTTAAAATGAGTATATGTTACAAAAGTGTTCAAACGGGTTAGATCAATAATGACACGACAACCTCCATCCTTCTTAGGTCTGGTGAATATATTCGAAACAAATTAAACTGGCTCATGCACCGCTCTCTCAATCACTCCCTTCTGCTCAAGACTTAAAAGTTCCTTGTAGCCTGCTGCCTGTTCTGCAGCAGATAATTTAAACATTCGAGCGGGCATGTGCTGGGATGGAGGAATGTCGCCATTAATAAACTCAATTTTATGCCCCTGAATATTCTGCAACACATACTCGTCACCAGTAAAATTACCCCATGCACCCAAAAACAACCGAAGGCGACCACCAACATGTGAAGTTAAACAAAGAGAAAAGAGAGAACCAGACCCCCTCACCTCCATGGTTACCGGCGGCCCTTGACACGCGTGGGTGGACGTGGAGGTGCTGGGTTGGCTTGAGGGCGCGGCGTCTTCGTTTTCCACCAGGGTCTCTGCCGACCCTGTCCTAAAAAAGACCCCTGGTGCTGGGTCTGATGTTGCTGTCGTTGTGGAGCTTGAGGGTGGGTCCTCGTCGAGGTACTAGCAGACCCTCGTGAACGAATGTATGGAGACTTTGAGCCTGACGGTGCGGGGGCACTCTGAGAGCGCATGATCCCCACCGTTTTGGCTTGTTCGTCAAGCTCTTTGACTCTCTTCGAGAGGTCCTCCCCAAAGAGCTGACGGGGCGGGGGCGGCGGCGGTGGTTTGCACAAACCTGCAAACTTCGGATTGAGCGCTGGGCGGATGCTGGTTTTGCGAAACCCGTTGATTTCGTGCTGGGTCGCGCACAGGAGGGCCAGAGCATCTTCCTGGTCGAAATTCAGTTCGTCCCCGTCCACCGACCGCGCAAAGGCGGTAATACCGGCCGTGAGGAGCTTCAGGATCCGCTGCAATTTTACCTCTTGTTGACGGATAGCCGCACTGATGTTGCCCCATATCGGCGTATTGACCACAGGCACGTTGAGGGAGTTGCAATTGGATGGAGCCTTGTGACGGCTCATTGCCTGAATGAGGACTTCTTCCTGTAGTTGCTGGTTGTTAAGAAAGTCCACAGTGGCTGCCAGCTTTTCGTTTAAAGGAAGTCCAGATGAATGTGGGGCCGCAAATTTGGTCGCCACATCCAGAAGATCCTCCGCTGGCACCTCCAACGGAGATGGTATGGGATCCACCAAAACCTCCTCCTCCTGCTGCTCCAGGCTGATGGTAGAGGCTGGTGACGACGCCCTGTGCCTGTTGCTGCCCTGCTGTTGTTGACTTTGAAGCAGGAGCTCCAGCAGCCGCTCCATACGGTCAATACGCCCTTCACCCTGAACACTCAGGTGGTCGGAGTCCTCCGGCTCTGAAAAGAAAACCGGGCTTCTATCATCGGCCCGCACCTCATCGAGGCCCTGCCGGTGCCGGTAGTTGTCGCTAACAGCCGCCGAGGCAAAACTGCGCGATTCCCGCGCGGGCGTGTTCAACCGCCTCCGTTTAGCGGGAGCTGAAGCCTCTGCCACTAAGGGCACTTGCGGCGTGGTGTCGGCACCAGCCGAAGCATGGATGCCTGAAGCCCGCGCAGGCTTGCCGGCTGCCCACATCGTGGACCTTGCCGACGCATGGTCTCGCCCACCCATCCATGGGGGGCTCGGCGACCGTGACGAGACCCGACTCAACCGACCCGTCCCGGCGTCGAGAGTCGGGGTGTGCCGGCTGGACCTCACAGCCGCCCCGGGTCTCGCCCTGGAACCTGACCGCTCCTCCGTGTCAGGCAATGCCTTAGCCCTGGCAGGGTTAGGCTTCTGGGCTGCTGCCCTTCCCCTACTCGGAGGGCGGAGTGGAACAGGCCGTGCAGCCGCACGCACCCTGCTCGAGGTCGCCAGCGAGCCCGCTGACGACCTGACTGCCATGGCAGTGTCCCCCTGCTCTGGCGGCACACCACACTCCTCCTCGTCGAACTCCTCCGAGCTGTGGTGTGCTGGCGGATCTGGACCTGTAACCACAGGGCTTACCCACATCTCCGCCTGAGTCCCGGCCTGCGTTGCAGGTACTGCCGATGGTAAAGGCCCCGGAACTGTTGACCGGCGAACTCGTCCTGACGTCCTCCGGCCCTTGGAACTCCCATCCATGTCCTTGCTGCAAGACACAACCAACAACAAGGACCACCAACTAAAGGTAGAGTACTCACCTCCGTGGCCCCTTATGAAGGGCTGGCGAGGAGCGCGCTCCACCGCCAGCCGTCGCAGCAACGCGGTACAACGATATGTCGAGCATGCGCGCCGGCGGGCTCTTCACGAAGTCACTCACGTGACTCCGAAATGAAATCTCTGTTCCTTTTCATACCACTACTTCCCCCCCTCCCGAAAGTCAGTCTGAAGAAGGGTCTCGACCCAAAACGCCACCTTTTCCTGCCCTCCAGAGATGCTGCCTGACCCGCTGAGTTACTCCAGCGCTTTGTGTTTATCTTCTGTGTAAACAAGCATCAGTTCCTTGTTTCTGGAGTTCACAGATTTTTGCACCAAAAAATAATTCCATACCTCAATAATAGTGTTATCCATTGAGAAATGTGTGCAAAGTTCATTAAATCATGGTCACGTGGTTTTCATCTGTTTAACAGTGGTGTGCTGGACCTGAGTGTGTTGTAAGGAAAGGTGTTAGCAGACAGGAAGGCAAGAGCTGTACAAGTCATAAAGAAGGAACTGCAAATGCTGGAGTATCGAGGGTACACAAGAGGCTGGAGAAACTCAGTGGGTGCAGCAGCATCTAAGGAGCGAAGGAGATAGGCGGCGTTTCGGGTCGAGACCCTTCTTCAGATGAAGGGTCTCGACCCGAAACGTCGCCTATCTCCTTCGCTCCTTAGATGCTGCTGCACCCGCTGAGTTTCTCCAGCCTTTTGTGTAACCCCAGCTGTACAAGTCAGTTCAGTTCTTCTCAGTTCTTCACCCAGGTACAGTGAAAAGTTTTTGTTGCGTGCTAACATGTCAGCGGAAAGACAATACATGATTACAATTGATCCATTTACAGTATTTAGCTACGCGAGAAGGGAATTACGTTTTAGTGCAAGGTAAATCCAATAAAGTCTAATCAAAGATAGTCCGAGTGTTTAAGAAGGAACTGCAGATGCTGGAAAATTGAAGGTACACGAAAATACTGGAGAAACTCAGCGGGTGCAGCAGCATCAAAGGAGCAAAGGAGATAGGCAACGTTTGGGGAAGAAGTGTTTCGGCCCGAAACGTTGCCTATCTCCTTCGCTCCATAGATGCTGCTGCACCCGCTGAGTTTCTCCAGCATTTTTGTGTACCTAAAGATAGTCCGAGGGTCACCAAGCCTGCTCTCTGGTTGGGGAAGTCGGATTCAGTTCCTGATAACAGCTGGGAAGAAACTTTCCCTGAATCCTGGAGGTGTGCGTTTTCACACTTCTATACCTTTTGCCCGATGGGAGAGAGGGAATCTTAAGCTGTGAGGCCAGGTTCTTCCTGTTGACACCAGGCAACGCTGTAGGGAGCATTGCTTCTAAAGGGAAATTTCACTGCCAACCCTCTATCTGTGCCATCAGTTATTAGCCCTGGAGCCATCCTTCCTGTGGATACCCTGGTCCGTCAGACTCTCCAAAATTCTTTCATTGCCCTCTGGAAGAACTGGTCCAGCCATCTGGAAGTAAATCGGAGCTCTGATCAGTTCAGTTTTGTTTATTATCACGTTCACAAGTTCACAAGTTATAGGAGTAGAATTAGGCCATTCGGACTAGCAAATCCAATCCGCCATGATCTCTGCCTCCTAGTCCCATTTTTCTGCCTTCTGCCCATAACCCCTGACACCCGTTCTAATCAGGAATCTGTCCATCTCAGCCTTATAAACATCCACTGACTTGGCCTCCACAGCCCTCTGTGGCTATGAGTTCCGCAGATTAACTGCCCTCTGACTAACGAAGTTCCTCCTCACCTCCTTTCTAAAAGAGCGCCCTTTAATTCTGAGGCTTTGACCTCTGGTCCTCGACTCTCCCACCAGTGGAATCAACCTTTCCACATCCACTCTATGCCTTTCATTATTCTGTAAGTGTCAACGCGGTCCCCCACTCAACCTTCTAAACTCCAGCGAGTAGAGGCCCAGTGCTGAGGTACAGTGAAAAGCTTTTGTTGCGTGCTAAATAGTCAGCGGAAAGACAATACACGATTACAATCGAGCCACTTGCAGTGCACAGATAGAAATGTTGCTGTAGGAGCAGAGATTTAAGAGCGTGGAGCGATTGTAAAGTGTGATTGTAGATCTTTTTCCGTGGCTAGCACGCAAATTGTCAACCGGGTGGGTGGGACGCCTTCTTGGAAGTAGTGAATGGAAAAGCAGTGGTGTGTGTCATAGAGTCACGGGGCGAGAAATTGTCCATTGCTGTTTTCTTATAAGAATGCAAATAGCGTTCTGCATCTCACTAAAACATGAAGTGCTGGAGTAACTCAGCGGGTCAGTCAGCATCTGCGGAGGAAATGGATATGTTTCAGGTCGGGACTGCTCTTCAAACATTGTAGGAAGGGATACATCTGGCTTTGCATTTCACTCTTTGAGCTATAGTGTCTTTAGTTTACTTTAATTTAGTCTATTGTCACATGTACTGAGGTACAGTAAAAAGCTTTATCATGGAGTCATAGAGTCATACAGCGTGGAAACAGACCCTTCAGCCCAACTAGCCCATGCCAATCAATATGCCCCATCTATACAAGTCCCACCTGCCTGCTTTTGCCCATATCCCTCTAAACCTGTACTATCCACGTACCTATCTAAATGCTTCTTCAACGTTGTGATAGTACCTGCCTCAACTACTTCCTCTGGCGAATCTTTCAATACACCCACTACCCTTTGTGTAAAAAGATACCCCTCAAGATCCTATAAAGTATTTCCCCCCCTCATCTTAAACCTATGTCCTCTGGTTTTCGGTTACCCAACGCAGTCTGAAGATGAAACCTCACCCAGCCATTCCCTCCACAGATGCTGCCTGACCTGTTGAGTTACTCCTGCACTTTGTGTTCTGCTCAAGATTTCAGCATCTTCGGTTCCTTGTGCTTTCGTCTCACTAACACTTTTTTAAAAAGCTCTGGGTTGTAAGCTGCACAAACGAAATATGAGGTGCTGTTCCTACAATTTGCATGTGGCCTCACTCTGACAGTGGAGGAGGCCCAGGACAGAAAGGTCAGTATGGGAATGGGAGGGGGAGTTAAAGTGTTTGGCAACCGGGATGCTCCAGGGATTCTGCCTGACCCGTTGAGTTACTCCAGCACTTTGTGTCGTTTTCTTTGCTTATTAGCTGTGCTAGTTTCAGAAACAGTGGGTAGTTTGAGAAAATTTTTGGTTTAGTTCAGAAATACAGAATGGAAACAGGCCCTTCAGTCCACCAAGCCGACCATCGATCACCTGGTCACACTAATTCTAAGTTACGCTACTTTCTCAACCACTCCCTACGCATTATGGGGCCTTTTCACAGATGTCAGTTAACCTCCAATCCAGAATGTCTTTGGGATGTGGGAGGAAACTGGAGGAAACCCAAGCAATCACAGGGAGAATGTGCAAACTCCACACATGTAGCACCTATGTTCAGGATCGAACCTGGATCTCTACCGCTGTGAGGCAGCTGCTGTACCAGCTGCGCCACTGTGCCGCCCTCCAGTTGAAAGGTCTATTTGGATTCCGACTTTGAAACTCCAGAGTGTGGCTGCCACTTTGAACTTGTAAGCAACTGCGTTGTGTTTAGACGAGGTCTTAAACTGATGTTCAAGTCAATTGGTGAAGTGCAACTTGCAAAGAGTCCAAATGGAAAGAGACAAAATTGCAGCACAAACTTTAGCAAGCCGATATTTTTGTCGAGCATATCAGCTGAGTAAGCAGAGTTTATGTTATTCACAATTTGGTTCTCTGTCAAAGTGGGACTTATTCATCTGTAGCCAATAAACATAGACACCCAGTTATGTACTGCAATCTTTAGCCAAATCAGGCAGCTGAAGATAATTTATTGGGCAAGCCATCTGCTCAAGGAGATTTACAAACTGATACAGCTTATAATGTTACTTCTGCTTTCCTTCCAAATGCGATAAGATCAGAGGAATAGATTGGGTTGATGCACAGAGTTGCTTGCCCAGAGTAGGGGAATCGAGGAACAAAGGACATAGGTTCAAGGTGAAGGGGAAAAGATTTAATCGGTATCCGAGGGGTAACTTTTACACACAAAGGGTGGTGGGTGTATGGAACAAGCTGCCAGAGGAAGTAGTTGAGGCTGGGACTATCCTATCGTTGAAGAAACATTTGGACAGGTACATGGATAGGACACGTTTGGAGGCTTATGACCAAGCTTAGGCAAGTGGGACTAGTGTAGCTGAGACATGTTGGCCGGTGTGGGCAAGTTGGGCCAAAGGGCCTGTTTCCACACTGTATCACTCTATGACTCTATGATATGGATAGGACAGTTTTGGAAGGATACGGGCCAAGCACGGGCAGGTGGGACTAGTGTAGCTGGGACATGTTGGCCGGTGTGAGCGAGTTGGGCCGAAGGGCCCGTTTCCACACTGTATCACTCTATGACTAACCTATGGAATTCAATATTTCACAGTAATTCAGAAATCCAGTACTGTAATTTAAGGGATAAATTGGAATAAAACAGAAATGCCCAAAAATTCAATTAAATGTGAACAGGATACTGAATTTCAGAGGCAAAGGATGACTTGCTGTAACAGCTACAATAGAGTGTTTTATGCAGCTGACTAGGAATGCATTTCTAAACATGTTCTTATAGATCTTCTATTAGGTGATTGGTGAGGATGTGTGTTTCCCATGGCATGCCCCAATATGCTATTAACAAGAAAGCACTGAGCAAATAGCAGAGGCTCTTTCCACTATTTTTTATCTCTCTTTAACATGTTAATTTTTCAAAGGAGTTAGGTAATAGTCAATAAAACACTTTCATCCAGGGAGTTTAGAATGTAGACATTTCCCCTTCCTCGGTTGACAAGCATTTTAACTCCCCTTCCCATTCCCATACTGACCTCCCTGGCTGAGGCCTCCTCCACTGTTAGAGTGGGGCTGAAAACAAATTGGAGGAACGGTACCTCATATTTTGCTTGGGTAGCTTACAACCCCGTGGTATGAATATTGATATCTCTAATTTAAAGTAACCCTTGCATTCCCTCCCCCACCTTAGTTATCCGGCTGTTTTCACGGTCATCCTGCCAGTTAGTGAAACCAGCTTCACTAGTTCATCCGAGGAAGGGACTCGACCCGAAACGTCACCCAATCCTTCTCTCCGGAGATGCTGCCTGTCCCACTGAGTTACTCCAGCATTTTGTGTCTATCTTCACTAGTTTGTATCCCTAGGTTATCACCTCTTCCACAGCCAACAATGGACCATTGTGGGTTCCACCTTTCCTTGGTCATCAGTTCTGGCTCTCTTTTGTTCTGTACCTTTCCATACCTCTAGTCTCCCCCTCCCCTGGCTCTCAGTCTGAAGAAGGGTCTGGACCGGAAACATCTCCTATTCCTTTTCTCCGGAGATGCTGCCTGACCCGCTGGGTTACTCCAGTATTTTGTGTCTGTTTTCGAACCAAATACAAAAAATCATTTGACATTAGTTGGGTGCATAATTTCCCGGTGGGAAATGTGAAAGACACAAGTGTTAGGCGCTTCCCCTCGCTCCCCGGTGAATGCTATGTACTTAACTTTCTGTTTGTCTCCTGAGTGCAGGCCCCGTGGCTGGGAGTCAGGAATCAAGGGGTTAAGAGCTTCTGTACCCGATTGGCCAAGCTATGTCAGGTGACCGGTGACTCATCCGTAGCTTAAATAGCAGAAGCTCCCAGAAGTCTCTCTCTTCGTCGCTGATCCCTGACAAGTGAAGAGGCTGCCGGTCTGAGCTGCAGGAGGCCTGGCCGCATGGCACAGCACTTCGTATATTGTCGCCTATATTTGTAAATTAATGTTGCATTGGGGATGGATAAGGGATGCCCTGAGGGTTTTCGGGTATTTTGTTGCAGGGTTATGTCTATTTAGGCAGGATTAGAGTCTCCAGTCCGACGGTCCATTGCGAGGCTGGCTGGAGCACTGTTATATTTATTTGTTAGCCGATTCTGGTCCCTGACCATGTTGTTTAAATCAGGTTCGGATTTTGTCTTCGTTTAACAAAATTAAAGACTGTTTTTTTTCTTAAACTTGACCCTGGTTTTTGATTTGTTACGCGACTCTGAGGAAACTGCCTTCGGGAGTCGTAACAATAAGTGAAAAGTGCTTTAAGGTGAAAAGTCTAAAGGAGAAGTGTAGCAAGGTTTTTACATAGAGAGTGGTGAGTACCCAGAACGCACTGCCAGGGCAGTGGTGGGGCAGATATGATAGTGGCATTTAGGAAGCTTTTAGACAGGCACATGGTTATACAGGGGATGGAGGGATATGGAGCATGTGCAGGCAGACGAGGTTAGTTTAACCTGGCACCATGTTCAACACGAACATTGTGAGTTGAAGGGCCTGTTGCTGTGTTGTACTAGTCTCATAGAGTCATGGAGTCATAGAGTGATACATTGTGGAAACAGGTCCCTCGGCCCAACCTGCCCACATCGGCCAACATGTGCCAGCTACACTAGTCCCATCTGCCTGCATTTTGTCCATATCACTCCAAACCTGTCCTATCCATGTGTAGATGCAGTTTAAACCGAAGATGCACAAAAAAGCTGGAATAACCCAGCGGGACAGGCAACATTTCTGGAATGAAGGAATGGGTGAGACCCTTCTTCAGAATGAAGAACTAACCAAAGCTCTTCAAACTACCCGAAACGTCACCCATTCCTTCTCTCCAGAGATGTTGCCCGTCCCGCTGATTTACTCTAACTTTTTGTATCTATCTTCTGTCCTATCCATGTACCTGTCTAACTGTTTCTTAAATGTTGGGATGGTCCCAGCCTCAACTACCTCCTCTGGCAGCTTGTTCCATACACCCACCACCCTTTATATGAAAATGTTACCCCTCAGATTCCTATTAAAGGGCCTGTCCCACTTTCCCGAGTTACTCACAAATTCCCCCGAGTTTTCCCCTTGATTCAAACTCGGAGAATGTCCGTAGCGAGTTTGTAGGGGTCCGTAGCGAGACCGTAGGAGTCCGTAGGAGTCTGTAGCGAGTCCGTAGGAGGCCATAGGAGTCCGTAGATATTTTGCAGCGGCTCGTAATGCCAACCGTAGGTACTCGGGGCATCAGGTAAGTCGGGACTTTTCCCAGTCACATATGTCCTCTGGTCCTCGATTCATCTACTCTGGGCAAGAGACTCTGCCCGATCTCATGATTTTATACACCTCAATAAGATCACCCCTCATCCTCCTGCGCTACAAGGAATAGAGTCCCAGCCTACTCAACCTCTGCCTAAAGCTCAGACCCTCTAGCCCTGGCAACATCCTTGTAAATCCTCTTTGCACCATTTCCAGCTCAACAACATCTTTCCTACAACACCATGCCCAGAACTGAACACAATACACTGAATGCGGGCTCACCAGTGTCTTATACAACTTATGCAACATGACCTCCCAACTTCTATACTCAATACTCTGACTGATTTTGAAATTTATAATTCAATCGTATTACTAAATATTTGAATACATCAAGAGTATTAATCAAAGATTTATAAAAGGCAATTTGTACCTGCCAGATTTAGTAGGGGTGTTTCTCAAATGTGAAATGTTGACAGAGAACAAATTAATTTGTAGAAGTTGGTGTACATTTCTTGCAGGAAGCACGTTATAAGATTCAGGTGTATACTGAAAGTGGAATGTGGTTGATGGAATCCAAGATCATACTTATATAAATAGACAGGACAAACTGTATCTTTGAAACAGGCAGCACACACTTCCGGTTTTTAAATATATCTGTGATTCAGGCTTCTTTAAAGAAAAATGTAACTTCAAGATGTGGTGCTTCACAAAAAGGAATTAGGCATGAAACAAAGTGCTGGAAGACCTCAGCGGGTCAGACAGCATCTGTGGAGGAAAATGGTCAGAGGACAGGTGAGGAAGGGTAGTTGCCAGAAGGGCGAAACATTGAAACATAGAAAATAGGCGCAGGAGTAGACCCTTTGAGCCAACACCTTCATTCGATATGTTCGTGGCTGATCATCCAGAATCAGTAACCCGTTCCTGCTTTCTCCCAATATCCCTCGATTCCATTAGCCCTAAGAGCTATATCCAACTCTCTCTTGAATATATCCTGTGAATTGGTGGTGATTGTGACAAAGGTTTTGATACTTTATTGTCGCGTGTACTTCAATTCAATGCAACATCTCCAAATTTGCAGATGATACCAAGCTGGGGAGTATAGTTAGGTGTGAGGAGGATGCTTGGAGGCTGCAGGGTGATTTGGATAGGCTGAGTGAATGGGCAGATGCATGGCAGATGCAGTATAATGTGGATAAATGTGAGGTTATCCACTTTGGTGGCAAAAACATGAGGGTAGACTATTATCTGAATGGTGGCAGATTAGGAAAGGGGGAGATGCAATGAGACCTGGGTGTCATGGTACACCAGTCATTGAAAGTAGGCATGCAGGTGCAGCAGGCAGTGAAGAAAGCAAATGGTATGTTAGCATTCATAGCGAAAGGATTTGAGTATAGGAGCAGGGAGGTTCTACTGCAGCTGTACAGGGTTTTGGTGAGGCCACACCTGGAGTATTGTGTACAGTTTTGGTCTCCAAATCTGAGGAAAGACATCCTTGCCATAGAGGGGGTACAGAGAAGATTCACCAGACTGATTCCTGGGATGTCAGGACTTTCATATGAGGAAAGATTGGATAGACTCGGCTTGTACTCGCTGGAATTTAGAAGATTGAGGGGGGATCTTATAGAAACTTACAAAATTCTTAAGGGGTTGGACAAGCTAGATGCTGGAAGATTGTTCCCGATGTTGGGGGAGTCCAGAACAAGGGGTCACAGTCTAAGGATAAGGGGGAATTCCTTTAGGACCGAAATGAGGAAAACATTCTTTACACAGAGAGTCGTGAGTCTCTGGAATTCTCTGCCACAGAAGGTAGTTGAGGCCAGTTCATTGGCTATATTTAAGAGGGCGTTAGATGTGGCACTTGTGGCTAAAGGGATCAGGGGGTATGGAGAGAAGGCAGGTACGGGATACTGAGTTGGATGATCAGCCATGATCACATTGAATGGCGGTGCAGGCTCGAAGGGCCGAATGGCCTACTCCTGCACCTATTTTCTATGTTTCTATGTTACTTGGTGCAATGAGATTCTTCGTCTGCATACAGTGCACACAGCACCCAAAGTCAGGATCGAACCCTCGTGTCTGGGGCTATGAGGCAGCATAACTTCACAAACTGCGCCACTGTGCCGCTCCACTGTCATAAGCCCATTAGTGATAGGAGTAGAATAAGGCCATTCGGCCCATCAAGTCTACTCCGCTATTCAATCATGGCTGATTTATCTCTCCCTCCTAACTCAATTATCCTGCTTTCTCCCCATAACCTCTGACACCGGTGCTAATCAAGAATCTATCTGTCTCTGCCTTAAAAATATATCCACTGACTTGGCCTCTACAGCCTTCTATGGCAAAGAATTCCACAGATTCACCACCCTCTGGCTAAAGAAAAATGTCCTCCTCTCCTTCCTAAAAGAATGTCCTTTAATTCTGAGGCTGTGACCTCTAGTCCTGGATTCTCCCACTAGTGGAATCGTCCTCTCCACATCCACTCAATCCAAGCCTTTCACTATTCTGTATGTTTCAATGAGGTCCCCCCTCATTTTTCTAAACTCCAACGAGTACAGGCCCTGTGCCGACAAACGCTCATCATCGGTTAACCTACTCATTCCTGGGATCATTCCTGTAAACCTCGCTCTGGACCCTCTCCAGAGCCAGCACATCCTTCCTCAGATGTAGTGCCCAAAATTGCACGCAATATTCCAAATGCAGCCTGACCAGCATTACATTGCTGTTTTTGTACATGGTCTCTCTTGAAATAAATGCTAGCATTGAGTTTGCTTTCTTTGACAAGCAGTATGCACTGTGACATCCAAGTATGCATTAATGTCTTATCCTAGTGCTCATCACATGTTGGATGGCTGTTAGCTTTGTAAACATCTATGAACTACAGGCTGAAGCTGCCGATGAGCCGTGGAAAGATCGCCATGGTGACAGAAATAATGTGTGAGCATGGACCTCTACCATCCTGATAATATTCTGTATATTTCTGATCAGGATCCGGCACGGTGGCGCAGCGGGTTGAGTTGCTGCCTCACAGCGCCGGAGACTCGGGTTCGATTCTGACTACAGGTGCTTCCTCTACGAAGTTTGTCCGTTTTCCCCGTGATCTGCCTGGGTTTTTTCTCCAGGTGCTCCCGCACTCCAAAGACGTACAGGTTTGTAGGGTAATTGGCTTCTGTTAAATAGTATATTGTCCCTGGTGTGTGTAGGATACCATTAGTGTGCATGGATCGCTGGTCGGCGTGGACTCAGTGGGCCGAAGGGCCTGTTTCCTTGCTGTATCTCAAAACTAAACTAAATGATACAATCTCGTCCAGATAAATATGCATGTTTAGCTTAGTTTAATTTATAGTCACTTGTATCGACCGAGGTACGGTGAAAGCTTTTTGTTGCAAGCTATCTAGTCTGTGGGAAGACAACACATGCTTACAATCGAGCTGTCCACTGTGTATAGATGCAGGGTAAAGGGAATAATGTTTTGTGCAAGATAAAGTCCAATTCTAGTGAATAATGTTTTGTGCAAGATAAAGTCCAATTCTCCAATGAGGTAGCTCAGGACCGCTCTCTAGTTGGTGATAGGAAAATAAAAACAGCTTTTAATAACACCAATGGTTCAAGTTGAATAATGGGTTGGACAGGCTAGATGCAGGAAGATTGTTTCCCCATGTTGGGGAAGTCCAGAACAAGGGGTCACAGTTTAAGGATAAGGGGGAAGTCTTTTACGACCGAGATGAGAAAATCATTTTTCACACAGAGAGTGGTGAATCTGTGGAATTCTCTGCCACAGAAGGTAGTTGAGGCCAGTTCATTGGCTATATTTAAGAGGGAGTTAGATGTGGCCCTTGTGGCTAAAGGGATCAGGGGATGTGGAGAGAAGGCAGGTACAGGATACTGCGTTGGATGATCAGCCGTGATCATATTGAATGGCAGTGCTGGCTCGAAGGGGCTGAATGGCCTACTCCTGCACCTATTTTCTATGTTTCTATGTTTCTATTACTGACATTATTCATTCAGCAGCCAGTTTAGTTTAGTGTATTATTGTCATGTGCACTGAGGTACAGTGAAAAGCTGTTTGTTGTGTGCTATCCAGTCAGCGAAAAGAATATCCATGATTACAATCAAGCCGTCCACAGTGTACAGATGCAGGGTAAAGAGTATAAAGGTTACTGTAGGATAAAGTCCAGTAGAGTCCAATTAAAGATGACTTGGAGGTGCAGTGAGATGGATGGGAGCTCAGAACTGCTCTCTAGTTGTTGAAAGGATGGGTCAGTCGCCTGATAACAGCCAGGAAGAAACTGTCCCTGAAACTGGAGGTGTGCGTTTTCACACTTCTGTACCTCTTGCCTGATGTGATAGAGGAGAAGAGGGGGTGACCGGGGTGAGACTGCTCTTTGATTATGTCGAGGCATTGTGGTGCAGATGGAGTCAATGAAAGGGAGGTTGGTTTGTGTGATGGTCTGGGATGCGTCCACATGTAAATCCAGCACTGGCCACACTATGAATTATGTAGGTCATGACCTCAAACAAAGTTGCAATGTTACTGGCATGAGTGTTTTAATCACCTTCATTTTATTCAATCCTTTGCTTCCTGTATAAATATTTGATGGTCTCATGGCAGGGCTGAGTGTTTTGTTACTGGAAGCAAGGTGAAAGAAGGCTTCGCGAGGTTGGAGCCAGGGGAATAAGCGGGGATGGGGAATGGTAGCAACCGCATCAATTAATATTAGTTTAGTTTAAAGATACAGCGCGGAACTAGGCCCTTCGGCCCATCGAGACCGCGCCGACCAGCAATCCACGTACACTAGCACTATCCCACACACTGGGGACTATTTGCAATCTTTGAAAGCCAATTAACCCACAAACCTGTAGGTCTTTGGAATGTGGGAGGAAACCAGAGCACCTGGGGAAAACCCACACAGGTCACAATAGATAATAGACAATAGACAATAGGTGCAGGATTAGGCCATTCGGCCCTTCGAGCCAGCACCGCCATTCAATGTGATCATGGCTGATCATCCCCAATCAGTACCCCGCTCCTGCCTTCTCCCCATATCCCCTGACTCCGTTATTTTTAAGAGCCCTATCTAGCTCTCTCTTGAAAGCATCCAGAGAACCTGCCTCTACCGCCCTCTGAGGCAGAGAATTCCACAGACTCGCCACTCTCTGTGAGAAAAAGTGTTTCCTCGTCTCCGTTCTAAATGGCTTACTCCTTATTCTTAAACTGTGGCCCCTGGTTCTGTGCTCCCCCAACATCCCCGAACAGGTCACGAGGAGAACACACAAACTCTATACACACAGCACCTGTAGTCGGGATCGAACCCAGGTCTATAACGCTGTAAGGCCGCAACTCTACCGCTGCGCCACTGTGCCACCCATTATAATGCAATATCCCTTAGAAAAAGCACGAAGATCTTCACATCTGGAGAATCAGCAACCCTCCGTAAGTAGCTCCATTTACAGCTGTGCAACATCTGTCAATAAAGATGCAGGGCTTCTTGTTGAGACCATGTTAGTGTAACAATTCAGTTCTGTCTGCTTTATCTCTCAGCAGTGGATACACGTCTGGCAGAGCTGGGCACTGGTGAGTTCCCCGAGATCTAAACACAGAGGAAAGGTGGCTTATTGTGGGCAGAGGAAGCAAAGCTTGCCCTGGAAAAAATTGAAAGCACTGATATGATATGAAATGACACCCAGGCAGATGAAGAAAGGGCAAGGATTAGCATTAATTAGTAGTGACAGATAACAAAACAAAATGTCACACTGACTCCATGGGCCATATGGTCTACTCTTGTGCCTTCTACTATTGGCCATAGTACAGTATATACAAACCGGAGCACCAGAAAAACTCATGGGGTCACAGGTAGAATGTACAAACTCTGTAGAGACATCACCCATAATCAGGATTGAACCCAGGTCTCTGGCGCTGTGAGGCTGCAACTCTGAATGCGTATGTGTGTGTGAATTGGAGTGCATGTGTTTGCAAATGTGTATATATATGCATGTTAATGTGAATGTGTATGCCTGGGTGTGAATGTGTATGTGCGTGTGAATGTTTATATATATGTGCGTGCATGTGAATGTATCTATGTGGGTGAATATGTGTGTGTGAATGTATATGTCATAAGGTCATAAGGAATAGAAGTAGAATTGGGCCATTTAGTCCATCAAATCTACTCCGCCATTCAATCATGGCTGATCTATCTCTCCCTCCTAACCCCACTCTCCTGCCTTCTCCCCATAACCTCTGATACCTGTACTAATCAAGAATCCATCTATCTCTGCCTTAAAAAATATCCACTGACGGCCACAACAGCCTTCTGTGGCAAAGGGTTCCACAGATTCACCACCCGCTGACTAAATTTCTCCCCACCTCCTTCCCAAAAGAACATCCTTTAATCTGAGTGTTTATATGTGTGTGCATAAATGTCTGTGCATGTGTGTGCATGTGGTGTGCCCTCAAACACGTGTGTGTGGTTGTGGTGTGTGTGGGTGTGTGTGTGTGTGGGGCGTGCTCGCGCACGTGTGTGTGGAGTGCTCGCGCACATTGTGTGTGTGTGTGTGGGGCGTGCTCGCGCACATTGTGTGTGTGGAGTGCTCGCGCACATTGTGTGTGTGTGTGTGGCGTGCTCGCGCATGTGTGTGTGGAGTGCTCGCGCACATTGTGTGCGTGTGTGTGGTTGTGGTGTGTGTGTGAGCACGTGTGTGTGTGGTTGTGGTGTGTGCGTGCGTGTATGCGTGTGTTTTTTTTTGTGCGGTTATGATGTGCGTGTGGAGTGCTCGCGCACATGTGTGTGTGTGCGTGCGGTGTGCTTGTGCATGCGTGTGTGCACATGCACATGTGTGACGGAGCAGTAGGCTCAACGGCCTGCAGGTCACTGACGGGTCTAAAGCCGGTATCTTGCAATGCTGCTAGATTCGCAAATGCCATCTCCCACTTTCAGACGAGACAAATCACCTCCTGCCAGACACCCAAATGAAGAAACAAGAGTCAAGAGTCAAGAGTATTTTATTGCCATATATCCCAAACAGAACAATTCTTACTTGCAGCAGCTCAACAGAGAATGAAAACATAGTACTCGATAAACAATATAATACTGTTTTATTTATGTATGTGTGTATATACTGTAGGTAGGTAGGGATACACAAACACATATATATAAAAGGTAGACACAAAATGCTGGAGTAACTCAGCGGGACAGGCAATATCTTTGCAAGGAAGGAATGGGTGACGTTTCGGATCGAGATGTCTGAAGAAGAGTCTCGACCCGAAATGTCACCCATTCCTTCTCTCCAGAGGTGTTGCCTGTCCCGCTGAGTTACTCCAGCATTTTGTGTCTACTTTAGGTGCATAGGTGTATGGAACATGCTGCCAGAGGAGGTACATTAGTTGAGGCAGAGGCTATCCCAACATTTAAGAAACAGTTAGATAGGTACATAGATTGTACAAGTTAGGAGGGATATGGACCAAACACAGTCAGGTGGAACTAGGGTAGCTGGGACATGTTGTCCGGTGTGGGCAAGTTTGGGCCACAGGGCCTGGTACCACACTGTGTGTGTGTGTGTGTGTGTGTGTGTGTGTGTGTGTGTGTGTGTGTGTGTGTGTGTGTGTGTGTGTGTGTGTGTGTGTGTGTGTGTGTGTGTGTGTGTGTGTGTGTGTGTGTGTGTGTGTGTGTGTGTGTGTGTGTGTGTGTGTACAGTTCATGTGTGTATATATATATAAGTATGTGTGTGCGTGTGTGTGTTTATATGTGTGTCATCGGTGCAAGCACCTTCCTCCAAACATCGATCTAAATGGTAAGTACTGCTCCCTCCTTCTCAGTAAATTGTTGAAGCTCTCTCTCCCATCCCTCACCTCCATGCCACTAAGCCATGTGTTGCAACTGCCTGGTTGCTGTGGGAGATGTACCTTTAAAGGCGGACGTCAACCTTCGCTCATTGCTGCACAACGAAATGTCAGCAACAGCATTGAATTCATTCTTGTCCATTCACAACCCCGGCACGTTACTTATTAGTTTCCCTGTGAGTGCAAACCCATCCAATGTTGTAGCATGGTTGCTTTTGATCTGTTACAATTTCTTACGAAGGACTCAATTTAGATCTTGCAAAAAATATATATTTTGGCACACCAAAGCGTTCAATCCAATTTCACGGCAAGAATGAGACATAAACCAGATTTTTCTACGGCAGGTGGGTTACAGCTCTTTAATTTAAATGTAATCAATTATTGCAATAATATATACAATACAAGACAATACCAAACGTACCCACCACTAGAATACAAAATCAACCAATTGAATGGCGGTGGCCTGCACCGCCATTCAATATGATCATGGCTGATCATCCAACTCAGTATCCCGTACCTGCTTTCTCTCCATACCCTCTGATACCCTTAGCCACAAGGGCCACATCTAACTCCCTCTTAAATATAGCCAATGAACTGGCCTCAACTACCCTCTGTGGCAGAGAGTTCCAGAGACCCACCACTCTCTGTGTGAAAAAAGTCCTTCTCATTTCGATCATAAAGGATTTCCCCCTTATCCTTAAGCTGTGACCCCTTGTCCTGGACCTCCCCAACATCGGGAACAAGCTTCCTCCATCTAGCCTGTCCAACCCCTTAAGAATTTTCTAAGTTTCTATAAGATCCCCTCTCAATCTCCTAAATTCTAGAGAGTATAAACCGAGTCTATCCAGTCTTTCTTCATAAGACAGTCCTGACATCCCAGGTATCAATCTGGTGAACCTTCTCAGCACCTTCTCTAATGTCCTTCCTCAGATTTGGAGACCAGAACTGTATGCAATACTCCAGGTGTGGCCTCACCAAGACCCTATACAACTGAAGTGGAACCTCCCTGCTCCTATACTCAAATAAAAACCCACGCAGGTCACGGGGAAAACATACACACTCTGCACTGACAGCACCTGTAGTCAGGATCGAACCCGGGTCTCTGCCACTGCAACCGGTGTAAGCCAGTAACTCTACCGCTGCGTGGTAAATGTTACACTCTGAAACAACTATATTATAATCCTTGTCAAGGATGCATTCCACCCTCTGCGGTGCCCAGCGGTCCCAGAAATCCCCCAGGGTGCCCGTGGACAGTGCGTAATCCCTCTCTCGTACCACCCGGGCGCGGACGTAACCCCGGAAAAGGGGCAGGCAGCTGGAACTGGCAAGATACTCTCCTGTCACAGCACACAGAGAGTTACCACCCTCTAACACGCTGCTGCAACTTACAAGTCTCAGCGGCATCTAATCTTGGGCGGTGGCTCAACTGTGACCGGAGATTGTCGTCGGTGCCACGGAGGGGTCAGGAGTGGAACCGGTGGCGGTCGATGAGGAGGTCGGTGCGCCAATCGATGAGGGGGTCTGTGCCATGGAGGGCTGTGGAGGCAAAGTCAGTTGGATATTTTTAAGGCCGAGATAGACATTTTCTTGATTAGGATAGGTATCAAGGGTTATGGGGAGAAGGTAGGAGAATTTGGATTAGAAACATAGAAACATAGAAATTAGGTGCAGGAGTAGGCCATTCGGCCCTTCAAGCCTGCACCGCCATTCAATATGATAATGGCTGATCTTAGGAGGCAGAGATCAGCCACGATTGAATGGCAGAGTGGACTCGATGGGCCGAATGGCCTAACTCTACTCCTATAACTTGTGAACTTGTGACGGGGGGGGGGGGGGGGGCGGTCGTTAAAGAGGGCGGTCGTCAAGGGGGTGGGTCGTCGAGGGTGCTGGTCGTCAATGGGGGAGCAGTTGTCACTGGGGGGGGTGGTCGTCAAGGGGGTGGGTCGTCGAGGGTGATGGGCGTCAAGGGGGGAGCAGTTGTCACTGGGGGGGGTGGTCGTCAAGGGGGGGTGGTCGTCGAGGATGATGGTCGTCAAGGAGGGAGCGGTTGTCACTGGGGAAGAGAGAGTCAACATATAGAAATGAGAGGTTGAGGTTGAGACAGAGGCAGGCAGGTATTATTGAGCAAGATTTTCATTGTACCGGTACCTCTTTGTACTAGTGGCAGCACAGTGACGCAGTTGATAGAGCTGCTATTTCATACGCCAGAGACCCGGATTCTATCCTGACCTAGGCCGCTGTCTGTGTGGAGTTTGCATAGTCTCCCTGTGACCATGTGGGTTTCCTTCGGGTGTCATAGGGCAACAATAATATCATGCCAAACGAAATGGAAACGAGAGATATCGACGGTCCCACAGCCAACTATGGATCATTGTGGGCTCCATATTTCCTTGGCCATCGTTACTTTTTGCATATCTTTCATTCATTTGATCTATATCTCTTTATATCACCGTCTATATCTTTTGTATCTCTTTCCCCTGACTCTCAGTCTGAAGAAGGGTCTCAACCCAAAACATCGCCTACTCCATTTCTCCAGAGATGCAGCCTGACTCGCTGATTTCATTCATTCATCATCGTTGAAAACATTAGCGACGCAGAGGTGCTGCTTTCCAACGGGAACGGTGACGGACGCACCACACATCTCTGTCCTCTGGACTTTTGCCTCCGGAAGTGTAGGATTTTGGTGTGTGTGCTTTATCATCATTCCTTACAATGTTTGACAGTGATCGCAACTTCTACTGAAGCGTGGATGGCCGTTGGCTCGATAGAAGCTCATCCGCCCTTTGACAGGTCTTGTTTTTGCAGCATTCCTTGAAAGAGTGCATCTTTTTTTCTTGGATGGGATCTGATATATCTTTCTTTGACACTAATGGAAGCTTCATTGATAACACTGCTTGCGTCCCTATGTAAGGCCAAAAAAATGAAAAGATTTTTATAATCTATCGTTTTCCATCTGTCTTCAATTCATCTTTGGAGGTTATTTAAAACCGTCTAAAACACAGAAGTACTGCGAGCGAATAACCTTTCCGTGCAGCAGGAGAAATCTTGGTTTTGCAAATGTAACAGTTGTGGGGAATGTGAATCTGAAGAGAGTGTGTTGACTGCATGGATTAGCGACTTATCCGAGGTCGGGATGGAACCCAGGTCTCTGGCGCTGTGAGGTAGCAGCTCTTCCAGCTGCGCCATTGTGCCGCAGGTGGGCCGATAATTGCGCAATGTTAATTTTTCTCAGCACCACCTCCATTAGTGCCGCAATTTGTGCAGGCATGCAGCTAGCCCTGTTTGAAGTTTGAAAACGCATGCCTCCAGATTCACGGACTATTTTTTCCCAGCTGTTACCAGGCAACAGAAGCATCTTCTCATCAGCTAGAGTGCAGTCCAGACCTCCCATCTACAACAAATTTGAACTGTTTTTAATCGGACTTTATCAGACGTCAGTGTTATATCTTGAACTAAATGATGTACCCGTTATCCTTTAAGGCCACAATAGAGTCAGTGGATATTTTTAAGGCAGAGGTAGATAGATTCTTAATTAGTAGGGGTGTCAAAGGTTATGGGCAGAAGGCAGGAGAATGGGGTTTGGAGGGAGAGATAGATCAGCCGTGATTGAATGGTGGAGTAGACTTGATGTATAATCTTCTCTTTGGTGCCCCCCTTGCCAATTACGCCATCACTAATTATTGACCAGAAAGTCAATAAGTGAAACCCAAATGAAACATTTCAAGCAGTTCAGGGGCTGAATAAAACTCACTTCCTGAAATTTCTGAGCTTTTCTATTAAGGCACAAAGACAGGAGTGTGATGGAATATTTTCCACTTGACTGCTTGTGCAGCTTCAACAATGCTCAAGAAGATTAACACAGCCCAGGACAAAGGAATCCACTTGGTTTCTACTCTGCCCACAACGCCTACAACATGCTCTTCAGCAACTCCTCGAGACTCATCTGTCCGCATCCCCCAAACCTCTGCCGCTTAGTCTCTAAAACCTCTATCACTTACCATTCGGTGGCACAGTGTAAGGTAGAGTTGCTGCCTTACAGCATCAGAAGCCCAGGTTCGGTCCTGACGACGGGTGCTGTGTGCATGGAGTTTGTACGTTCTCCCCGTGACCATGTGGGTTTTCTCCAGGTGCTCAGGTTTCCTCCCACATTCCAAGGACCTACAGGTTTGTAGGTTAATTGGCTTCTGTAAGTTATAAATTGTCCCTGGTGTGTAGGAAAGTGCTAGTGCAAGGCGTGAACTCCAGTCGGCACGGACTCAGTGTGCCCTTGGGCCAGTTTCCACGCAGTATCTCAAAAGTTTAAAGTAAAGACCAAAGTCTAGTTGAGGCAGGCACTATAGAAATGTTTAAATGACATTTAGACATGGATAGGAAAGGTTTAGAGGGATATAGGCTAAACATAGACAGGTGGGACTAGCGTAGATGAGGCACCTTACTCGGCATGGACAACTTGCGCTGAAGAGCCTTTTTCTGTGCTGTCAGACAGATTCTTTGCCAAATGCGGGCAGGTGGGACTAGTCACTCGCCACATCTTCCCATCTCCCCCCCGTCTGCCTTCCGCAAAGACCGCTCCCTCCGCAACTCCCTTGTCAATTCTTCCCTTCCCTCCCGCTCCACCCCTTCCCCGGGCACTTTCCCTTGCAACCGCAAGAGATGCTACACTTGTTCCTTCACCTCCCCCATCCACTCCTTTCAGGGACCCAAGCAGTCCTTCCAAGTCTGACAGAGGTTCACCTGCACCTCCTCCAACCTCATCTACTGCATCCGTTGCTCCAGATGCCAGCTGATCTATATCGGTGAGACCAAGCGGAGGCTTGGCGATCGTTTCGCCAAACACCTCCGCTCGGTCTGCAATAACCAACACGACCTCCCGGTGGCTCAGCACTTCAACTCCCCCTCCCATTCCGTATCCGACCTCTCGGTCCTGGGCCTCCTCCACGGCCAGAGTGAGCAACACCGCAAGTTGGAGGAACAGCACCTCATATTCCGCTTGGGGAGTCTGTATCCTCTGGGCTTAAACATTGAATTTTCTCAATTCTGTTAACCCTTGCTGTCTCCTCCCCTTCCCACCTCTCCCTCAGCCCTCGGGCCCTGGCATTCCTTCTCTCTCTATCTCTCCCCCACCCAAGTCGCACTAGCTTCTCATTTTCACACTACAAACAGCTTACAATGGCCCGTTTCCTTTATCATCGATACTTTTTTGCATATCTTTCATTCATTGTTCTTTATCTCTCCACATCACCGTCTATATCTCTCGTTTCCCTGATCCCTGACCAGTCTGAAGAAGGGTCTCGACCCGAAACATCACCTATCTCCTTCGCTCCTTAGATGCTGCTGCACCCACTGAGTTTCTCCAGCTTTTTGTGTAACCCCCTGTAGATGGGACATCTTGGTCGGCATGAGCAAGTTGGGCTGAAGGGCCTGTTTCCATGCTGTACAACTCTATGCCATGGTGGGGATGCAGGTATATGGCAATGTTAACTCGTCTGTGTTGCCTCCATGTTTTACAACACACTGACTGGAGACGTTTTTGTCATTCCATCATTATAATCACTCAGTATAAAACACTTCAAATCCCAACCATTGAAGTATTTTCATCACCCAGAATCAAGATCCACCACTGCCATTATAAAGGCACTGGAATGGTGACTAAGTAAAAGTACAAAGTAAATACTGACTTTACCGCCAATGCCTACATCCCACTCATGAGTAATAAAACATATTTGTCACACTCAAGAAGCAGAAATTTCTCCTGCGTGAATTTATGTCTGCTATTTCCTTCATCAGCCTTTCGATTATTATTTAATGTCTTCCACACATTTCATTAATCTTTTAACTGCCATATTTCTCCACTTCCTATCCATTTTTCGGTGGTTTGTCATAATGATGTGACTAATCCTTTCTTATCTTTCTATTTCGATCGGTATTGATTTTGTTTCTATTAGTTTAGCTTCGAGATGCAGCACGTAACCAGGCCCTTTGGCCCACCTGGTCCGCACCGACCGGCGATCCCCACACACTAACGCAGTCCTACACACATTATGGACATACACCAAGCCAATAGACCTATATACCTGTACATCTGTGGAGTGTGGGAGGAAACCGGAGATCACGGAGAAAACTCATGCAGGTCACTGGGCGAACGTACAGACAACACCTGTAGTCTGGATCGAACCCGGGCCTTTGTTGCTGTAAGGCAGCAACTCTACCACTGCACATTCGTGCTGTGCCGCCCTATCATAATTATATCCTTTTTGACACTGCTATCTTGCTATCAGATGCTTTTACACATGCACAGTAATGTTTCTACTGCCTGCTCTATGTACAGACTAAAAATGTTTGCTTATCTTACAACCAGATGCATTCTCAGGGAAGAACCAAATAAAATCATCCTTAACTGAGTATGCTTCTGGGAATGTCATTATCTGATTTTATTTTTTAGATTATATTTCGAAGATGCTTTAGTCCATGATTTGTTAAGTACATCTGACTGATTATCCATCAAAAAGTGTGCGGCAGATGAGCGGTGTTTTCTGTAATCTATACGAATTAGGTTTGTGTAAATCTTACCATTGCTAGCCATTTGTATTCCTAAAGGCCGGAGACTGCAGTTTTCAATGCAAAGAGTGATTTCAGATAGAATTTCAAATGACATATTTCATGATTCAGTGCAATTCTCTCTCTGGGTACTCTTTCTGTTAAAATTATCAAATATCAATGATAGTCAACTTATTTTTCATTAAACTATGAAACACATCAGGGATAATTCCACTTTACCGTTTCGATCTGCTTCACACAAAGTGTTGCTTCAGGCTATTGCAAGATGGAAAGGCCTCAGAACAATAACAGCAGGTCATAGATTTAAGGTAATTGACAGAAGAACCAAAGGTGAGATGAAAGAAAGGATTTACACAGCAAGTTTTATTTGACCTGTAATGCAATTCCTCAGAGCATTCTGGATTCAGATTTATTAGTAACTTCCAGGGAAGAATTCGATAAGTATTTAAAAGTGGGGGGAAAAAATGCTGAAATAAGGGAAAGATTCAAACAAGTGTGCACAATTTTAAATTTCTTTTGTAAACTTGATGTTATAAAATGTGCTTTTATCTGTGCTATGATTTATATACTCAGACTGCTTTCACTAAGTTTTACAGGTCTTTATTTATTCTGTAACTACTTTATCACCTAGTTCTAGAATGAAGATAGACACAAAATGGTGGAGTACCTCAGCGGGACAGGTCGCATCTCTGGAGAGGAGGAATGGGTGACGTTTTGGGTCGAGACCCTTCTTCAGACTGAGTCACATCGTGAATGGCTCGATTGTAATCACGTATTGTCTTTCCGCTGGGTAATTGGCACGCAACAAAAGCTTTTCACTGTACCTCAGTACACGTGACAATAAGCTACACTAAACTAGACTAAACTAGAGGTACAAATCAATGGTTTGAAGTACAATGTTTATTTAACTTTATTAACTGAGGCACTAAATAGCATCAAGTATATTCAGCATCTCTCTGCTCAATGAAATTCTCCTCAGAAGTGTGAAAACCCACGCCACCAGATTCGGGGACAGTTTCTTTCCAGCTGTTACCAGGCAACTGAATCATCCTACCACAACCAGAGGGCAGTGCTGAACTACTATCTACCTCATCTGTGACCCTCGGACTATCCTTGATCAGACTTTGCTGGCTTTACCTTGCACTGAACGTTATTCCCTTATCATGTATCTATACACTGTAAATGGATCGATTGTAATCATGTATTGCCTTTCTGCTGACTGGTTAGCGCGCAACAAAAGCTTTTCACTGTACCTCGGTCCACGTGACAATAAACTAAACTGAGAACAGTTACAGGTGGCCCTCACTATTACGGCCATACGTCAATGGAAATTTATCCTTATTAACTTCACTAATTGTCACAAAAAAAAATCTGATTGCAAATAAAAGTCATTTTTTATAAACTTTATGTGAAAGAAAATTTAATAAATGAACACTTTTGTTTCAGCTCACGTTTCTCGATGTGTACACAGATGACTAAATCACGATTTTTAAAGTAAAAGTTTAGTTTCGAGATGCAGGACGGAAACAGGCCCTTCGGCCCACTGTGTCCGCGCTGACCAGTGATCCCCGCATATTAACACTAGCCCGACACACATTGGAGTTAATTTTTAACATTTATACCAAGCCAATTAACCTAAAAACCTGCCCATCTTTGGAGCATGAGAGGAAACCGAAGATGTCAGAGAAAACCCACGCAGGTCACGGGGAGAACGTACAAATTTCGTACAGACAAGCACCCGTAGTCAGAATCGAACCCGGGCCTCTGGCGCTGTAAGGCAGCAACTCTACCGCTGCGCCACATTGCCGCCTATTGGAATGTTTGAATACACCCTGCTCCACCACCCCCCCCCCCCACCTTCCCCCACCCTCCCACTCACACAGGGACCGACTGTATTCAAGTGTTTGAATTTGCACATTGTCGAAGATTTATTTCCTCACCAAAATGGGCTGTCTGAGAAAATTCCAAATGAAAGACTGTGGTTTGTTTCCTGTGATATGTATTAGCTAAGTAGTCTTTGCTTTTAGATTTTAGATTTCAAAGATACAGCACAGAAACAGGCCCTTCCACTTACCGAATCCAGTGATCACCCCATGCACTCACACTATCCTACACACTAGGGACAAATCTACAATTGTTTTACCTAAGCCAAGCAACCTGAAAACATGTACTTCTTTGGAATGTGGGAGGAAACCGGAACACTCAGAGAAACACAATGTGGTCAGAGGGTGATCGTGCAAACTCCGTACAGACAGCACCCATAGTCAGGATCAAAGCCAGGTCTCTGGCGCTGTGAGGCTGTAACTCTACCACTCTGCCACCGTGCTGCCCGCACAGTTAAAGTCAAGTAATTTTGTTTAACCTAGGTTTCTTCGAAAATATACAGTCAAAAATCCAATTGAGGTGTAAGAGGCAGACTTTAATATTTATGTTTGTATGTTCAGCTAGATGAATGGTATCAAATAACCCTTACATGCAACAATTAGTCAGTTACTTTCCAAAACAAACTACTCCTCAGCTATGATCAATATTGAGGCTACAGAAACAGTCAAAATGTTCCTTATTGTGTTTCTATCATCCCCTCTTTAAATCTAAGTTAAATTCCAGTTCCGACACAGTGGCGCAGCTGGTAGAGCCGCTGCCTCACAGCGCCGGAGACCCAGGTTCAATCCTGACCTCGGGTGTTGTTTGCGCAGAGTTTGCATGTTCTCCCTGTGACTGCGTGGGTTTCCTCCGGGTGCTCCGGGTTCCTCCCTCATCCCAAAGGCTTGCGGGCTTGTAGGTTAATTGGCCTCTGTAAATTGCCCCTAGAGTGTAGGGAGTGGATGCAAAAGCGAGATAACATAGAGCTGGTGTCAATGGATAATCGATGGTCGGCGTGGACTGTGGTTGACTGAATCTTTCAGTCAATCAAATGAAACGAGGGAAGTATTGAGATTCCTTAACTGACTCATTGTAGATAAATGAACCAAGGAATATATTTTTGATCTCAAAAACAAAACAGCAAAACAACGCAATCAATCCAAGATTTAATGTCGGTGTATGAAATGAAAGTTGATACTGTTCCATCAACCATTCATTAGCATTAACTAGTTTAGCTTAGTTTAGAGATACAGCGCGGAAACAGGCCGTTCGGCCCACCGTGTCCACACCAACCAGCGATCCCCGCACGTTAACACTATCCTACACTAGGGACAATTTACATTTTAAACCTTGGAGTGTGGGCGGAAACCGAAAATCTCTGAAAACACCCACGCAGGTCACGAGGAGAACGTACGGATTACGTACAGACAAGCGGCAGTAGTCAGGATCCAACCCAGGTCTCTGGCGCTGTAAGGCAGTAGCTCCACCACTACACCACTGTGCCACCCTATTAACGAGAGAAGACTATTGCTAAAAACATAGCACAAAGCAAACATGGGATGAATCAGTGTAAGAAAGAACTGCAGATGCTGGTTTAAATTGAAGGTAGACACAACATGCTGGAGTAACTCTGCAGGTAACTCTCTCTATCCCCTTCCCCTTCCCAGTTCTCCCACTATCCATTCTATCTTTGTCCCGCCCCCTCCCCTGACTTCAGTCTGCAGAAGGGTCTGGACCCGAAACATCGCCCATTCCTTCTCTCCAGAGATGCTGCCTGTCCCGCTGAGTTACTCCAGCATTTTGTATCTACCATGGCATGAAACAGAATGGCATTGGGACTGTAAGCCACAGCTTTTACTTTTAAGTATTACATTAATATTTGGCATGACCCCATTTCGAATGATGTGTCACTTTTTGATCTGCTGCTTTCAAAAGAAACATTGATGCATAAGAGAGAATTCAATAACTTATAACAAGATTTAGTCAAGCAACATTTGGCAGTAAGTGATAAAAAAAAAAGACTTGAAAGAGGATTAAGAGGACTTTTATCCAAGTCTTTAAGGGTAGATGTTTGACTGACTGGAGAGTTTCATTTGCGATTGTCAAACTAAATAGCTGATTTTGGCCAGATTCAAGCAATGCTGGAGATTTCAAGACAAGATTCCATATTTATAGTGGCTAAAAATTATACCGATCCGCAGTAATTGAACTGGTTAAGAAGACAACAGAAGACTTCAGAGATCTTGTGGACCATTGTTTTATAGTTGAGTTTAGAGATACAGCGTGTAAACAGGCCATTCGGCCCACCGAATCCACACTAACCAGTGATCACCCCATGCACTAGCACTATGCTACCCTGTAGGGACAAATTATAAATAGTGAGAATACTGATGTGCCTTCTCGACCCCCCATTCGCTGTGATGGTATTTCAGCCTCAGTCGCAGAGGCCGGCGTCAGAAAATCCTTCAGAGGGGTGAACCCTCGAAAAGCGCCTGGACCTGATGGCATACCTGGTCATGTTCTAAAAACCTGTGCGGACCAACTGGCTGGAGTTTTAACGGACATTTTCGACCTCTCACTTCTGAGGTCTGAGGTTCCTACCTGGGCATCAATAATACCGGTGTCCAAGAAGAGCAAGGCTATTTTCTTTACTCGTGGACATTTTTCAACATGTTGAAAAAACGTCCCGACTTACCTGATGCCCCGAGTTCCTATGGCTGGCATTACGAGCCGCTATGAAACATTTACGGATTCCTACGGACTCGCTACGGACATTCCCCGACATTCCCCGAGTTCGAATCAAGGGGAAAACTCGGGAGAATTTGTGAGTAACTCGGGAAAGTGGGACAGGGTTTACTCCAGCATCTCTGGAAAAAAGGAATAGGGTGAAATTTCGGGTCCAAACCCTTCTTCAGACTGAGAGTCAGGGGGGGGAGGGAAACTAGAGGTATGAATTCAATTCAATTCAATTCAATTCAAGTTTAATGTCATTGCACAAATACAAGTATAGGTACAACGAAATGCAGTTTAGCGTCGTTCTTAGTGATAGCGATATAGAAAAATAAATACAGAGTGCAGTGGTAGCAATATGGAAAATAAATAAATACAGGGTACAGACAAATCTATCAGCTGGGCTCCGAGTTCAGCAGTCGGATGGTGTAGTTGAAGAAGCTGTTCTTCGTCCTACTGGTGCGGGACCTGAGGCTCCTGTACCGCCTCCCTGATGGGAGGAGGGCAAACAGTCCATGGTTAGGGTGTGAGGGGTCCTTGATGATCTTCCCGGCCCGCTTCAGGCACCGTTTTCGGTGGAGGGCATCCAAGGCAGGGAGCGGGGCACCGATGATGTACTGGGCGGTTTTCACCACCCGTTGTAGTGCCTTCCTGTCTGCCACGGTGCAACTGCTGTACCATACCGTAAAGCAGGTGGTCAGGATGCTTTCGATGGTGCAGCGGTAGAAGTTCGTCAGGATCTGGGCACACAGGTGGGCTTTTTTGAGCCTCCTCAGAAAGTAAAGGCGCTGCTGTGCCTTTTTGATTAGCTTTGAGGTGTTGAGGGACCAGGACAGATCCTCCGAGATGTGTACCCCGAGGAATTTGTAGTTGGAGACCCGCTCCACCTCAGTCCCGTTTATATGGATGGGGGTGTGTCTGCCCCCTCTGTTCTTCCGAAAGTCAACAATTATTTCCTTCGTCTTCTGGGAGTTGAGGACGAGGTTATTGTTGGCACACCAGGTAGTCAGGTGCTGGACCTCCTCCCTGTAGGCTGATTCGTCATTATCACTGATCAGTCCTACCACCGTGGTGTCATCGGCAAATTTTATGATGGCGTTGGAGCCATACTTGGGGATGCAGTCATGCGTGAAGAGGGAGTAGAGGAGAGGGCTGAGCACACAGCCCTGTGGCACGCCGGTGTTCAGTGTTATAGTGGAGGAGGTGAGGTTGTTGACCCTAACAGACTGTGGTCTGTTCAGAAAAGGTTCAGAACAAATCAGAGCTGGCACCGATAGCCAAGGAAAGGTGGAGCCCACAATGGTCCATTGTTGGCTGTGGAAGTGGTGATGAGGAAGTGGGGTGCAACCTTTTACACTGCATTTGCCTCGTGTTATCCTGCACTTCTGCTCAAGTGACCCCGAGAGAGATTGGCCGGCTCCTTTGCAAGACGTGACTTCAAGACACTGCAGGAATTATTTCCTCCTGTTTTCTGAGCTACTTTCAACTGGCGCTGCCTCATCAATAAAACATTGGTGCTGAATTGATGTACGGGCTTGTGGGAATCAGGTTTCGGAGATGGGTAGTGATGCTTTGATTCCTCCCCTGCATATTTTAAAAATCCAAAAACACACATTCCAGAATTAAGAAGTGTTTACTGACTACATGAATTAGCTAGTGCCATCATTTTGTGAGCTTCTTAGGCCAGTGCTGATAGCAGTGTTAGCTAGTCTGCATTTATTGCACTGCAATTCTGCTTGGGTCTATCCGTGCCAACTGCCAACCTACATTCAGTTTCAGTAATACCAGCCACAACATCTTTTCTTTTATTGTCCATGGTTTCAGAACAATAAAGGCAAACAATACGGATCCTGAATTTAAATTTGGACAGCTTATGCCAGGGAGAATTCACTGAAGCCGCGCTTAACTCTTCAGTGGAGTGAAGTGCGTGAGAGAGAGTCAGAAACATGTTTATATCTCTCCTGATTATAATCGTCATGAGAGGTGGTGTAAATTGAAACTGCAAGTGGTGAAAAATGCACTGCCAACTCACTATCTCTCCCTCCTAACCCCATTCTCCTACCTTCTCCCCATAACCTCTGCCACCTGTACTAATCAAGAATCTGTATAAGAATACAATACAATACAAATGTATTCGTCACACGCACCAACTACGGTGCAGTGAGATGAATTTGCCAGCATCGACACCATTGAAAAAAGAACACACAATATACACAATGGAATTTAACACAAACATCCACCACGGCATTCTTCACTGTGGTGGAAGGCAATAAAGTTCCACCGTGGTGGGAAGGAACTGCAGACGTTGGTTTAAATCGAAGACAGACACAAAAAGCTGGAGTAACTCAACGGGTCAGGCAGCATCTCTGAAGAGAAGGAATGGCCGACGCTTCGGGTCGAGACCCTACTCCAGTTTGAGTTACTCCAGCTTTTTGTGTCTAATCAAGGATCTATCTATCTCTGGCTTAAGAATATCCACTGAGCTGACCTCCACAGCCTTCTGTATTAGATTGAATTGTGGAATGAACTAACCAATTCAGGAAAAGATCTTCAGCCTGAGTGGAGAATGAGAGTATTTAAACGAGATAACAACTCGCGTTTTTATATCTTCAGGGAAATCTTGTGCAACAACATGTGACAGGCAGCTACTTACAGGGGGCTAAGAAACCAAACCGCTTCTTAAAAGAGGGAAGATAGGTAAGGAGGCAGACAGACTTAAAGAAGGAATCCAAGAATTTTGGACCTTGTAGAAACAAGGAACTGCAGATGCTGGTTTACCAAGGAAAGACACAAAGTGCTGCAGTTCCCCAGCGGGGCGCGCAGCATCTCTGGAGAACATGGATAGACAATGTTTTGGGTCGGGACCCTTCTTCAAAGTCATTAGGATCTTGGGCTTGTTATAATCATATCTGTGTTTGATGATTCCTTCTACTCAACCAGTTATCATCAATGCCACTCTAATTAATCTTCATGAAAGTGAAAATTTAAGGAGTTGCATTTGCAAGATGCTCTTTAGGCTGCCCCAAACTTGTTGTAGGTATGTTACAATACCTACCTTTAGCAGCGCTGCAGTTCTGCCACTCCCCGTGTGCGCGACTTTGGCGCCTTTCAGAGGGGGGCGGGTTTAAAATGCCGATTTTTTCTAGGCAGTCCAAGTCGATCCATGTCGGGCGATTTCGTCGCTAAAGAGAAATCGCTCCGGCATTTCATTCATAAAGGTATTTTTAAACTACGCTAGATTATTTATTAACTAGAGTAGTTTAAAAATCTGAACGGTGACAGCGGAACGGACCTAAGGTAGGCAATAAAAGAAGCTACACAATTTATTTTTACATAAAAACTTGGTTTTTAGGAAGGCTTTAATCACATTTTCATGTTGTGAGAAGGGGACAAAGAAAAACGGCTGCGTTTTTCATACTGACTTCACCGTAAACCGCAACGTTCTAATCCACCGCATCCCACTAAAACCCACTCGCTAGATGATTTAAATGGCCATTAATTTACAGGCATTAAACACTAAATTCCTTCCATTTGGCCTATAAGTTGATGAAAATTAGATTTAAAAATTATGTTATATTGTGGATTATTGTGTGAATGTTATTTGGACACTTAGGCAATTTAAAAAAAGTTTATCTTTTCTTAAGAAATGGATAGATGTTTAGATCTACTCATTGAATTTTGTAATTAGCTACAATTAGGTAACTAACTAATTATATGCTTTAATATCAGGTCATCCGAGTAAGATTGTTTCATATTTGTTTCAGAATGCTTCAATCTATAATAACTGAAAATTTCATTGAGTTCTCTTAATTTTTAAGAAAGTTATGGGCTTTTGACTGTTCTAGGTCACAGCTTTTGAGTTAAGTCAATTGAAAGGCAATGGAAAACAAGATGCTAATTTCCGAGTACGAAAATGGTCATAACTTTCTTAATACTGAAGATATGAAAGTGAATTATGTGTCAAATTAAACTTCTTTTTATGCTTTATCTGATGGGATAAATTACAGACTTTATTTTTAAAATCTCAAAATTTTGTAACATTGCTACTTGTTGTCTTCCAGAACAGTGGGTTGCCTGTCAAGGAATATTTAGCTTAGTTTAGTTTAGATTAGATTAAAGATACAGTGCAGAAACAGGCCCTTCAGCCCACCGAGTCCATTCCGACCAGCGATCCACAAATGTTGCTGTTTACTCCATTCCAGACTGCTGGAGTACATGCTTAAGGACGTACAGCCACCGCCAAGTCTCTGTGGGGGAGGACCACAGTCTAGAGTCTCTTGACTGCTGGACATTGAGGGACAATGGAGATGGCCCTCAAACAAGGGAAGGGATATCATCCCAGGAGGCGGCCACAGATAGGGGCATTTTCTTGAAACAAAAAGATGGAAAGTGCTGGAGTAACTCAACAGGTAAGGCAGCATCTCGGGAAAACATGGAAACGTGATGTTTTGAATTGGGATTCTTGTACAGGCTGATTGTGATCGGGGAGGGAATGAAGATGGAAGAAGGGAGAGGGAGGACAAAGCCTGGCCGACCTGTTGGATCTGGTTGCTAACTATTTTAACTCCACTTCTCATACCCATACTGACTTTTCTGTCTTGGGCCTCCTCTATTGCCAGAGTGAGGGCAAATGCAAACTGGCGGAACAGCCCTGTTTTCCGCATGGGTAGCTTACCACCTAATGGTATGAACATTGAGTTTTCCAATATTTTGGTAACTAACTTACAAACATACCCCCTCTCATCTTCCTTCCCTGCCCACCTTCTTTCTTGCTGTGCCCGCCTGAACTCACACTCATTTCTCCCTTTACGCCTCCCCTTCCATCTATATTCCACTGGCTTCACAGTTCACACTTGTTCTATATTCATCTCACACCTTTTGTCCTTTCATCTCTGGCGTTTGTCAAACCATCTGCCTATCCAATCCCCTCTCACCTGTATCCACCTATCACTCACCAGGCTTTGTCCTGCCCCTCCTCTCATCCAGCTTTCTCCTCTCCGTCCCACCATAGTCTGAAGAAGGGTTACTAACCCGAAACGTCACCTCTCCGTGTTTTTCAGAGATGCTGCGTGACCCGTTGAGTTATTCCAGCACTTATAGTCTTTCTCGTAAACCAGCTTTGCTTCGTGGATCTGTGTTTTCTTGAAAGATAGATGCGAACACTACGGGGCATGACAGCATTGAATGCAAAGACATTGAAAACGTATGTCTGTATGGACTTTGTATGTTCTTCCCGTGACCTGCGTGGGTTTTCGCTGGGGATCTCTGGTTTCTTCCCACACTCCAAAGACGTACAGATTTGCAGGTTAATTAGCTTGGTATGATTGTAAATTGTCTCTAGTGTGTGTAGGATAGCGCTGTGGGGATTACTGGTCGGCGGGGACTTGGTGGGCCGAAGGGCCTGTTTCTGCGCTGTATCTCTAAACGACACTAAAGTAGCCAGGGATAGTGAGCAGAGTCTTTAAGGGCCTGTCCCACTTGCCGATTTTTTCGGCGACTGCCAGCATCATATCAGTGTCGCCAAAAGATTTTGAACATTTCAAAATCCAGCTGCAACAAAAAAATAATGTTGCGACACTTGAAAAAACACCGCACGTCAATACATCTTCACGCTACAAATTTTTCGGTGACCTGGTATCTCGGCAGTCGCTGAAAAAATCGCCAAGTGGGACAGGCCCTTTAGAGCTTGCAGTCTGACAGTCTGATCACTTCCTGGCATAAGATCGGAAGTAGAGGTGGTGGTGAGTTCAGAACAAATCTTGCAGCCCATGTAGAACACCATGAGAAGGTCACGTTTGCATGACCTGTTTCTATCTACACAGCATAATTTCCATCATGCACAGTGGTGTGTAAAGACTTGCTTTGCTGCACCATTGATTTTGCAGAACGAAGTCATCTTGGGCACTGCACTCACTCACATAATTGACGTGCTGTGAATTGACGTGCTCGTCAGGCATGTTGTAAGCCAGGCGCATGTGATGGCCACAATATTAAAAGCTGAAACTCTGTTCCAACTATGAGCAAAGTGATCGTCACATTGACACTCGTGTATCGGGAAGTCAACTTTGATAGTAAGATTAAACAAGAACTTACCAGTTTGAAGTTTGATCTTTATTTTATGAGGAGTTGCGATGAGGGATTTCGTGAAGACCCCGCCAGGCACGCATGCGCGACATTCTTCAAAGCAGCGGTGTGGAATCACAGATCACAAACCGAAGATAGTAAGATTAAAACTTGACCATACCAGTTGAATATTTAATAGAGGGTTGGGAGCGGAGGGCACGAAATCCCTCATCGCAACTCCTCATAAAATAAAGATCAAACTTCAAACTGGTAAGTTCTTGTTTAATCTTACTATTTTACTTCGGAGTCACGTGAGTGACTTCGTGAAGATTTCAAAGCTCTGTGATTACATGCCCTGGACCACGCCCATGCTCACACACTGCCGTAATTCTGATGGAGGAAGTATGTTAACGTATTTCAGACTTGAACAAGCTGAAAAATAATAACATTTGTTAATACAACAATAACCCCCTGAACTCGGGGACAAACGTTTAGAGAACAGCACTTAAAACTGAATCCGCCAACGTTGCGGGAGCGGTTATAAATCAGTTATAAACCCGCTGAAGTGTAGATTCACTGGCCCAGCTCGCTATTGCGAGGCCAAAATCCATGAACACCGCCATAGTCCTTGCCACTGATGTGGATGCAGCCCTGATAGAATGACATTTAAAATATTAGTGTCTTACCTGCTGCACCGAATACCACCTCGTGTCATCTGGAGATAGTCTGCACAATCACCCTGTGACGTGGGTTTCCATGGCTGAAACAGACCCGTCTCCATACATCTGATGCCCATTTGCAGACGTGTAGTCCCAGGTCTGTGTAGTGTAAGTAATTCTTCTATAAAGAAGTTACCTTATTATGGTCCGGTCATTCTATCCAGGTTTAATTCCTGTAAAGTCAGGACCTGTTGAGCTGTGTTCAGTGCCATTACCATAACCACTTTGAAGGTGAGCAAGACCATCTGCATCATGGGCGACCAGCTCCTGAGGAAGGTCAACACTACCTCATCACAGTCCAATCTAGCGATAGGACGACAATGCACTCCTGGCACTGTAACTGAGGGACACATCCTAATGATGACCCATGAGTATACCAGCAGCTTGGAGAGTATAGCAGATATGTAGATGGTCTAGGTCCGACTACAGAAACCTCCCATATCCTTATGTAGGCGAGGTACTGCTTCCTACTGGACTGTCTCTGCACGATGCTGTTTGACATCCATCGTCCTTTATGTTGCAGAGCCTGGTTGCGTATCCTGCAGCACCTGTCTGATGAAGCAGAATGGAGAAAGCATAGAAACCCCGCATTTCTCCCCAATGTAGTGAAAACGCGTCCATCGCCACTGCCCCAGGATCTAGTTCTCAAGACATATGTTGGTATCCAATGGCTGAACCTGGACGCAAAGAGGTCGAAATCTGGTATTCCATATTAGGCTATAATTTTAGCAGATATTTGGAGGTTCAATCTACTTGATGTCGTTATTAATACTTGTGACCTGGTGTCCGCCACTATATTGAGCTGATCCAGAAGGTACATAGCTGAACCCAATTCTTTCAATCCACCAGAGCCAAATTAATGTTTCCAATTCATCCCAAGATATTAACTTGACACCACCCATAAGGTTTAATATGCCAACTCAGTGGTATTATTTTGGAAGACGAACATACGTATGCTGCAGATTAGTGCATTAATGCGCAGCCCGTGACATGCTCCAAGCATATCTAACAGTTTATACCTAGTGATTGAAGAAAGTAGAATCATGCAATCCCATTTGCTGCCCCAACTGGAATGGTGTCAGTAGTTCCCCAGCCCTTGGTGCTTGCGTCGGTTTGTAACGCGACTACTAGGTTTGATGTAATGATGGGATTTAACAATCACAATCATTGCTAATCCACCATTGTACCTCAATTATGCTGTGATTGGCAGTTGCATAAGCTCGTAATTGTCCAGCATTCGCTATACCTGCCGAGATTTTGCTTATTCACCCAAGCTTTGATAGCGTAACGACCCAATTATGTGGCTGGAATGTAGCTCCAATTTACCCATAGCTTAGCAGCATGTCGAAAGTCAGTTCCCTGGCGCAAGCAAGGCTGTTACATGCATCTATTATGTCTATAGCTCTGTTCCCTGGATAGTGACAAACAGAGCCCCAGAATGTATGTACCTCCCCCCTACTTGTGAGGTTATGCATGCAGCACTTCCAAGAGAACCAGGCCCCCTTACCTCCATGGTTACCGGCGGGCCTGACGTTCTGGTTTCTAGTATTCCGTCTTTGCTGGGTGCTGCTCAATCGCCTCGGTAAATCCTTGTTCCTGCAGCTGGTGTGTGGTGAGGTAGTCTATGCTGGCTCTGCCCTAACAAGGCTTCTGCTGTTGGGGAGCTGGTGCAAATGTGTTCTTGATGGCCTCGTCATTGACCTGCTTGGGCAGGTCCTCCCCAAACAGCTGTCTTGGTGGTGTGGTGGAGGTAGGACCCAACCCAGCGAATGCAGGGTTAATGTCGGGCCGGATGGAGCTCTGACTAAAACAGTTTCCCGAAGTGGGCTACACAGGAGGGCTAGAGCATCCTGCTGCTCTGCGGATGCACCTGCCCCATCGAGGGTCCTAACGAGCACCGTGATGCCCGACGCCAATAGCTTCAGAATTTCCTGCCTCTTCATCTCTTGTGCCCTCGCATTGGAACTAATGTTCCCTCAGATGGCTGAGTCGACCCTCGGGACGTTCCGGGGAACACAATTTCCAGGATCCTTGTACTTCTCCATGGTTTCTGAAAGCACCTGGTCTTGGAACTGGTGTGTCGTCAAGAAATTAATACTTACTGCCAATGTAGAGTGCAGCGGTACCCCTGAATACAGGTTTCAGATTTTTGACACTACCTCCAATTCCTTCTTCTGGACCGAGAGCAGTGGGCTCTTCTGCATTGAAGGTGGCGGTCATGATCCGACTCCCAGACCGCTGAGACTCCTACTCCTGCTCTTGCCGATCCAGGTCCTGCTGATATAGTTGCTCCACCATTAGCTCCATCCTAGCCATGCGACCGCTGCCGCTACACACGGACAACAGGTCGACTTCCCCAGGCCCTGATGAGTCGCTGGGGCTTCTGCCAGTAGGTCACACCTCAACGAAGTGGCTGACAGGTACTCATCAGCACCCGCTCCTGCGGGGCTGAACGACTTCCGCACGGACAACCCGCTAGCCCGGCATCCCTCGGACCTTAGCGGCCTCTCTACCTGACGAGCAGGCAGAGGAAAGGAGTCGGAACCGGTCCCCAATACCGGCTCCGTGGTCCGTGCAGGCACACCGTCACCCTCACCCCCAGGGGTCTGTGACGGCGCTTGGCTGGCTTTACCCGCAGCAACGGGATTGCCCAACCGTATTCTGCTGCCACCGGTCTGCGCTCCGGCAGCCTGTTCCGGTGCAGTACTGGTACCTCCTGCTCCTGCAGGGTGTACGACTCCTGCACGGACATACCGCTAGTCCGCCGTCGTTCGGACCTAAGCGGCACCTCTGCCTGGTGGGAAGGCAGAGGCAAGGATCGGTACCGGTCCCCAATACCGGCTCCGCTGTCCGTGCAGGCTTGCCGTCACCCTTAACCACACGGGTCCATGAGGGCGCATAGCCGGCTTTACCCGTAACAACGGGGTTGCCCAGCCGTAAACTGCTGCCACCGGTCTGCGCTCCGGCAGCCTGTTCCAGTGGACACCGGTACCTCCTGCTCCTGCAGGGCTCCCCAACTTCCAGCAGGTCCATCACCGGCTCGCAGTCTAGCAGGTTACCCCCGGCGGTATGTCGATGCCTCCCGCTGCAGCGGGGCATGACCTGTGCGCAGCTCTCCCCCATCTCTGAGACCTGCATAGTAGGAGAGACAAAACGAGCCACCGAGCGGGTCACACGTTTACGCACCTTTGCCCCACAGTCACTATGCTTAGGTGAGAGTGGTAGGGAGTCCAGGTCTTGCCTACCCTGGTCCCACGCGGTGCTCCACCATTTTGCGGCCCCATGGTCAGCCGTGGTGGAGAGACGGGTCCTGGCTGCGCAGGGCTCCCCGACCTCCGCATTCTTCTAGAATGGTGGCCGCTGATTCCCATCTGAAGTCGCACGGCCTTTGGAGACCTGCTTCGCTGTCTTCATTCTGGTCTCCATCCATCTGTAAGCAAACTCTAATACAGACGCTTAGCTATTCAAGGTTAGTATCTTACCTGAGGTTTTTTTTTTTTTTTTTTTATTTATTTTCTTTAAAGTATGGTGACCAGCCTCTCATGCTTAAATAACTTTTATATGCTGGCAGTCTGAACCTCTTGAAGACAATGCATACCCTGGAGCAGCAGGGCACTTGAATGTAGACAGGCCACAGAATCCCTGCAGCTGCAGTGTGGAGTCAGGCTGCCTTTGCTTGCAAGCCTGCTGCTTCCTGAATGCCAGCAACCCGCAGAAACCCCTGCGGGCTGCGGTGTAGAGTCGGGCTGCCGTCCATGGCAAGCACTGCAAGCCCTACTCCACATGCACACCGCCAGCCCGCAGTATCACCCCCGCGGGCTGTGGTGTAGAGTCGGGGCTGCCGCTCTGCCGTTAACTTCTGACGGCGAGCCTGCAAGCCCCACTCCTACATGCACACCGCCAGCCTGCGGTGTCCCCCGCGGCTGCAGTGTAGAGTCGGGGCTGCCGCTCTGCCGTTTCTAACTTTGAACGGCGAGCCTGCAAGCCCCACTCCTACATGTACACCGCCAGCCCGCGGTGTTCCCCACGGGCTGTGGTGTAGAGTCGGGGCTGCCGCTCTGCCGTCGCGAACTTGAGACGGCGAGCCGGCAAGCCCCATTCCATTTCGTGCCGCCAGCCCGCGGTGTCCCCTGCGGACTGTGATGTGGAGTCGGGCTGCCTCTGCCGTCCTCCGCCGGCGAGTGTGTGAGCCCGGACCCTCCTGGGTCAACGGGCTTCCCGACTCCAACTATCGGAGCCGCCGCTGACTGCCGCAGCAGCCAGATCCGACGCGGCCGCGAGACCCTGCGACAGGGCCACCTAGAAGAAAAAGACCGCAGGTTAGTGTTTTACTTACCTGCAGGTCCCAGCAGTAGAGGAGCAACGCTCCTCCCTGCCTGTCGCTCGCATGCGGTCGACGATATGTCGCGCATGCGTGCCTGGCGGGGTCTTCACGAAGTCACTCACGTGACTCCGAAGTAAAATGACAATCTTACCCAGAAGTGGTAAAGTTGCAGTATTATTGGAAGGAAATGCCCTGGCAATTTCTTGCTGAATTTTGAGTAGCTTGACAGTGTGCATCGGTTGCATTTAGTATAGTTTAGAGACACAGCATGGAAACAAGCCCTTTGGCCCACCGAGTCCACACACTAACACGACCCTACACACACTAGGGACAATTTTACATTTATACATTTATATCAGCCAATTAACCTACAAACCTGTACGTCTTTGGAGTGTTGGAGGAAACCACTGAAAACCTTGGAGAAAACCCACGCAGGTCACGGGGAGAATGTACAAACTCCGTGCAAATAAGCACCCGTAGTCAGATCAAACCCGGGTCTCTGGCGCCGTAAAGGGGCTGCCCACTGCGGCGACCTAATCTGCGAGTTCAGAAGAGTGTCTTCGACCTTCAAGCTCGAGGGCACTCGCCTGAAAAACCTCGAGCTGGATCGGCCGTCAGCGATGAAACCGCGAGTTGGATCGACCGACTGCATACACACACACACACACATCGCAAAGGCGGGAGCCAGGGAAAGCGGGGGAGCGCTGTCTGAAATTCACACACGCGATGAAGGGTAAAAGATGGCTGCACAGTGTATGGTAAGTCCTTTAGAGAGCGAGGGGGGGGGGGGGGAGAGAAGAGGAGAGAGGGGGAGAGAAGGGGAGAGAAGGGAAGAGAAGGGGAGAGTAGGGGAGAGAAGGGGAGAGAAGGGGAGAGAAGGGGAGAGAAGGGGAGAGGGAGAGAGAAGGAGAGAAGGAGAGAAGGAGAGAAGGAGAGAAGGAGAGAAGGAGAGGAGAGAAGAATTATTTGCCAGAGAAGGCTGCGGAGGCAAATTCAGTGGATATATTTAAGAGATGGATAGATTAGTATGGGTGTCAGAGGTTATGGGGAGAAGGCAGGAGAATGGGGTTAGGAGGGAGAGATAGATCAGCCATGTTTGAATGGTGGAATAGACTTGATGGGCCCAATGGCCTAATTCTACTACTATCACTTATGATCTTATTATGACCCGAGGATTGTGCGGATGAGCCCTGGAGGCCCAAAAAACAGTAGTTTTGTTTAATGTCGCTTGAACCTAGGTACAGCGAAAAGTGGGTCAGGCAGCATCTCTGGAAAAAAGGAATAGGTGACGTTTCGGTTCGAGATCCTTCTTCAGACTGAGAGTCAGGGGAAAGGGAAACTGGAGGTATAAGGAGGTAAAGACCAAATCAGAGCCGGAACCAATGACTCAGGAAAGGTGGCTGGTGAAGAGGTCCATTGCTGGCTGGTGAAGAGGTGATAATAAAGGGAAACGAACAGTGAAACTAACAAGACGAGTAGGATGGGAGAGGGACGGAGAGAGAGTGAATGCAGTGAAAGGCTAACCGTTTGTTGCGTGCTAACCAGTCCACGGAAAGACAATACGTGATTACAACCGAGCCATCCACAGTGAACAGACACATGATAAAGGGAATAATGTGAATAACGTTCAATGCAAGATAAAGTCTGATCAAAGATAGTCCAAGGGTCTTCAATGAGATAGGTAGCAGCTCAGGACTGCTCTCTAGTTGTTGGTAGCATGGCTCATCTGCCTGGTAACAGCTGTGAAGATATTGTCCCTGAATCTGGAGGTGTGTGTTTTTACACTTCTGTACCTCTTGCCTGATGGAAGAGGGGAGAAGATTGACCTGGGGGGGAAGACTCTTCCTTGATTTCCTTAACCATCATTACTTTTTTGCACATCTTTCATTCATTTCTTGTATATCCCTCCACATCCACCATCTATATCTCCTAGCCTGAAGAAGGGTCTGGACCCGAAACATCACCAATCCCTTCTCTCCAGTGATGCTGCCTGTCCCGTTTAGTTACTCCAGCTCTTCGTGCCTATCTTGATTTTCTCCGACCTGTGCTGCTCGACCCACTGAGTTTGTTTTTCTTTTAAAGACCGTGACGATAGGTCCTCTCGAAGGACTGCTCCAATCCCTGTCACTGGCAAACGGGAAACACCAGGACTGGAGTAAAACTGAACCACGGGATCTTCCAGCACGGTGGCGCAGCGGTAGAGTTGCTGCCTTGCAGCGCCAGAGACCCGGGTTCGATCCTGACTACGGGTGCTGTCCGTACAGAGTTTGTACGCTCCCCCTGTGACCTGCGTGGGTTTTCTCCGGGTGCTCCGGTTTCTTCCCACACTCCAAAGACGAACGGGATTGTAGGTTAATGGGTTTCAGTAAAAATTGTAAATTGTCCCTAGTGTGTGCAGGAGAGTGTCAGTGTGCGGGAATCGCTGGTCGGCGCGGACCCGGTGGGCCGAAGGGCCTGTTTCCGTGCTGTATCTCTAAAACTAAACCTTACGTTAATATGAATGTGTGAGAGAAAATAAGTTGCATAGTTACAGGGGACGAAGGAGAGGAGGACTTGGACTGATGGGATTGTTCACTTGAAAACCATCACAGATCTGATGGGCGAAAGGGTCTCCTTCGGTATCGTTATAAGTATAAGAACAGTAAATACTCAGATCACGTGATGCCAATGTCACTCAGAGTTAAAACAAATTCAATCACAGGTTTTTGGGGGGAAAAGTTGACGCTTCAAATAAAATCATTATTAAAGGTACAGAAGGGACGCAGAGATATTGTTGGAATGGCTGCGAGTTATTTCAAAATTTATAATTTTGTTTAGTTTAGCTTTGAGATACAGTGCGGAAACAGGCCCTTCGGCCCACCGGGTCTGCACCGACCAGCGATCCCCGCATCTTAACACTACCCTACATGCACTTGGAACAATTTGCATTTATATCTAGCCAATCAAGCCAATTAACCTACAAACCTGTACGTCTTTGGAGTGTGGGAGGAAACCGAAGATCTCGGAGAAAATCCACACTGGACACGGTGAGAACGTACAAACTCCGTACAGACAGCACCCGCAGTCAGGATCGAACCCGCGACTCTGGCACCTAAAGCGCTGCAAGGCAGCAACTCTAGCACGCCGCCCCTTTCTGAATTTTCTGATTTTGTTCCTTCATTTGTTTCGTTTTGAAATTTGATTTGCTGAAAATAAATTGTTCATTTCGGTACTCTTTCCCGTGATTCCTGGCAATCTGGTGGCCGGCTTATCCCATTCTCACTGTAAATAGCAGAGATTGTGTGTCGCACAACATGAAACCCACAATATTGAAAATATGCTTCACACTGCCATTTGTGAGAACAAGCTGTAGTATTTAAGATCAGCTTGCAGTGAAACACAAGCCTCCACAGTCCAAACTCAAGCTTCAATAAATAAATGTTCCACAACCCTGTCAACTGTTAACAAAAGTAAAATGATAAAGTACCAAATAGTGATCTGTAATACTGAAAAAATAACATTTCCGATCTCTGCGTTCCCTGGCAAAAACTTCAAATGCATTGCAAGGAGAGGTGTTGTGCTACAAAGCTGTAACGCATAAATTATTTAGCAGAAGACTGAGTACAATTTGGATATCTTTCCAGTGTACAAGTTATTAGTTTCTTATATGGGAGGAATAGATCAGCTAGATGCACAGAGTCTCTCGCCCAGAGTAGGGGAATCGAGAACCAGAGGACAGAGGTTTAAGGTGAAGGGGGAAGGATTTAATAGGGATCTGAGGAGTAACCTTTTCACACTAAGGGTGGTAGGTGTATGGAAAGAAGAGGTAGTTGAGGGATCATTGCTGCATTTAAGAAAAAATTAGGCAGGTACATGGATAGAATAGGTTTGGAGTGATATAGGCCAAACACAGGCAGGTGGGATTAGTGTAGCTGGGTGGTTACTAGGCAGACTAATCACACAGGCAGGTGGGATTAGTGTAGCTGGGTGGTTAATGTTGGCTAGTGTGGGCAAGTTGGGCCGAAGGGCCTGTTTCTATGCTATATGACTCTATGACTCTATGAAAAGGTTCCCCATGTCTCATTGAAAGAAAACTGTACTGTCTATTGAAAAATGTATGATAAGATATGGCATAATCAAGTTCCTCCCTTACTAAATGATCAATGCTCTACTTATTAAGTAGTAAATTCTTTTTATTCCTGAATTGCCTGAATATCACAAACCCAGATTTCACCAGCGTGTCTGCACTCTAAAATATTTTTTTAAATCCTCACAGAGATTTAAGAACTAAGCAGTTGTAACATAGCTGAAATATATTTACAAAATAAATGCATTTTTCACAACCCTATTTTATTGAACGCTAGAATCAGATCTATATTCATATAACAGGCTTTCAAAAAATCATCATTGTTACTTATGTCTGCTGTTGCTGCGTGCATTGTATCCCTGAGAAAATGAGATTCCACTGCCATCATTGATATCCCCCCACATCAATATATGACACAGAAACAACATGGAAACATAGAAAAATAGGTGCAGGAGCAGGCCATTCGGCCCCTTGAGCCACATCCACCATTCAAAATCATCATGGCTGATCATCCTAAATCAGTACCCCGTTCCCGCTTTCTCCCCATACCCCTCGATTCCGTTAACCCTAAGAGCTGTATCTTAAGGGCCTGCCCCACTTGGGCGGCAATTGCACGTCATTTACGCGACAGAATTTACGCGTCACGAAGCACGTGTCATGATGCGCACGTGATGCACACATGGTGTGTGGTGACGTAGGCAGTGACGTGCAGTCGCGCACGGCGCCCCAGGATTTTGGGATGTACAAATCTTTGCGCCCCATCTGCGTGGCGCACAAATGACGCCCAAGTGGGACAGGCCCTTAACTCTCTCTTGAAAACATCCAGTGAATTTGCCTCCACTCCTTTCTGTGGCAGAGAATTCCGCAGATTCACAACTCTCTCTCGGTGAAAAGGTTTTTCCTCATCTCAGTCCTAAATGGCCGACCCCTTATACTTACACTGTGACCCCTGGTTCTGGACTACCCCAACATGGGGAACATTTTTCCTGCATCTACCCTGTCCAATCCCTTAAGAATTTTATATATTTCTATAAATCTGCTCTCATCCTTCTAAATTCCAGTGAATAAATGCCCCTCAAAGTGCATTCGTTAAGCAGTATTGGGCATTCCATGATTTACACGACATGATTTAGGAGCAATTACAAAAGAGAAAATAGGGACACAGTTAACGTTGCCAGAGGTTAAAGAGAATCATTTTCCACTTGTTGTATTGGGAAATTATCTACTCTGTTATTCCCCTTTACTGCTCATCAGAATTAATGGATAGAATATAATGCACTGCAAAAATGCTATTTCCACTGACACATTCCAGATCACCTCAAACCAAGCAACCTTTCTTTAATTCCCTTTTAGACTTTAGAATTTTTAGTTACAATGTGGAAACCGAGCCCGCGCCGACCAGCGATCACCCCGTATACAAGACCTATCCTACACATCAGGGACAATTTACAATTTATTTAACCAAAGCCAATTAAACTACAAACCTGTGTGTCTTTTGGAGTCTGGGTAGAAACCGGAACACACTGTCACGGGGAGAACGTACAAACTCCATACGGTCAGCACCCATAGTCAGGATCAAACCTGGGTCTCTGGCACTGTAAGGCAGCAACACTGCCGCTGCGCCTTATTTTTTCTGCAGTCATAGAGTGATGGAAACAGGCCCTTCAGCCCAACTTGCCCACACCGGCCAACATGTCCCAGCTACACTAGTCCCACCTGCCTGCGCTTGGTCCATATCCCTCCACACTTATCCTATCCATGTACCTGTCTAACTGTTCCTTAAACGTTGGGACAGTCCCAGCCAGAACTGAACACAATATTCTAAATGCGGTCTCACCAACATCATATACAACTGCGACATGACCTCCCAACTTCTATGCTTCTATACAGATTGAAAGAAATTCTGGAAAAAAATCTGAATTGAGCTTTGTAATATTTTCCTTCATCTAAAATGTGATGATAAAAATTAAAGCTTGGTCCTAGCTGAGTATTATATAAACAGGAAAAGTTAACAACTACAAATAAGTGTTTTGCTGATGTGTCAAATGTATTGTGCATAAGCTTGAGTTCCCAACCTTTCGCGATTGCCTGGGTAAAAGCCCTGTCCCACGGTACGAGTTCATTCAAGAGCACTCCCGAGTAAGCGTGGGAAACGCGGTAAGCTCGGGAAGGCTCGCGAAGATTTTTCAACATGTTTGAAAAATGTCCACGAGAGCCCCGAGTGCCTAAGAGCGGCCATTACCGTAATTCTCCGAGTTCGAATCAGGGCAAACCCGGGAGAACTGTTGAATGAAATCGTACAGTGGGACAGGGCTTTAACTCCAGAAATTAATTATGAATTTCCAAGAATCGACTATATCCAAATCATTTGGACATTGAAGACAATTGCATTGAATAGTGTCCTATATATTAGTTCTGAATAATGGAAATAATGGAAAATGTCTTAAATCATATTCATAAATCATCTACCAAGATAATGAAGAAAATGCTCACTGTTCAGTCAGAGGGGGAAGGGAGGATATTGTGAGGTTCACCTCGTGCGGTAACCACTGGAATGGGAGAAAGAGCAGTGGGCCACAGTCCCAGGTTTGATCCTGACTACGGGTGCTGTCCGTACGGAGTTTGTACATTCTCCCCATGACCTGCGTGGGTTTTCCTCGGGTACTCCAGTTTCCTCCCACACTCCAAAAACGTACAGGTTTGTAGGTTAATCTGCTTCGGTATAAATTGTAATTTGTCCGTAGTGTGTAGGATAGTGCTAGTGTACATGGATCGCTGGTCGGCACAGACCGAGCGGGCCGAAGGGCCTGCACTGTATCTCTTTAAAAAAATAAAGAAATATTGGAGTAAAAGTGAGAGAAATAGGGCTGCACAGTTGCGCAGCTGGTAGAGCTGTTGCCCCACAGCGCCTGAGACTCAAGTTCGATCCTGACATCGGGAGCTGTCTGTATGGAGTTTGAACGATCATCCAGTGATGATGTGAATTTTCTCCAGGTTCTCTGGTTTCCTGCCACATCCTATAGACGCGCAGGTTTTCCTCTGGAAAATTGTCCCTAATGTGAATGAGAAAGTGGGGATAACATCAAACTAGTGCGAACAGGTGATCGATGGTTGAAGTGGACTCGGTTGGCCAAAGGGCCAGTTTCACTGCCTTATCTGTAAACTAAAAGACCAAAAGATGTGATTTTAAGCTTGATTAATAATATTTTATAGAAATAGTTAAACTTGAAGGAAAGAGATTCCATAATAATGATAATTAATACCCTGAGGCTTTAAAGCTAATCAGGAGCAATTCACATTCAGTGAACGGAGAGATTTGGAATTGACAACATTGGGACTTTATTTGAGTTTAGTTTAGAAATGTAGATGAATGTAGAGCAGAAACAGGCCCTTCGGCCCACTATGACCACGCCAACCAGTGATCCCCGTACATTAGCATTATTCTACGCACTAGCGACAATATACAATTCTTAACAAAGCCAATTAACCTACAATTCCTGTACATCTTTGGAATGTGGGAGGGAACCGGAGATCCCAGAGAAAACCCATGTGTTCACGGGAAGAACGTACACACACTCCGTACAGACAGCACCGGTAGTCAGGATCAAACCCGGGATCTCTGGCGCCTTAAGGCAGCAACTCTACCGCTGCGCCACCGTGCTGCTTATTGATCGCAGCAGGTGCCAAAGACTCTAAAGTTGTTGACATGACATCCTGGGTTTGATCTATCCACATCTAGTGCAAGATGTCAACAAGGGAATTGATGCTAAGGTTAGGAGCAGACATCAAGCTGTATTACAGAGTGAATGCCTGTCAACCCCCTCAATGAGGTGAAGTTGCCGACCAGCATTCAGTGAAGGAGCAGCCCAGCACGAAGCTGACAGGAGTGCCCTATAAACATGTAGTGACTATGTAAACATGGAGTGCTATGTAGTAACTGCTTCCATCCTCTCACTAAAATAGCACCAACCTTCCATGACATGTTAAATTCATATCATAGTTTAGTTTAGTTTACTTTAGTTTAGAATTAGTTTAGACATACCGCGCGGAAACAGGCCCTTCGGCCCACCGAGTCCGCGCCGACCGGCGATCCCCGCACATTAACACCATCCTACACACACTAGGGACAATTTACAATTACACCAAGCCAATTAACCTACAAACCTGTACGTCTTTGGAGTGTGGGAGGAAAGCAGAGATCCCGGGGAAAACCTACGCAGGTCACGGGGATAACGTACAAACTCTGTACAGACAACCACCCATAGCCTTGATCGAACCCGGGTCCCGGAGCATGTAAGGCATCAGCTCTACCGCTGTGCCACCGTGTCGCTATATCCACCACAGGAAAAATGTAAAACTCTATGCGTTTCAACAATGACAGAAATATCCAAACTATTTATGTCCTTTTTTCATACTGCTTTAAAGCTCCTTGTAATTGTTTCACCAATTTCTATGTAGATGCAAGGTTGTTGTTGGTGCCTTGTGCATGGAGTCATGGAGCATGGAAGAAAGGCCCTTCAGCCCAACTCATCCATGCCGACCAAAATACTCCATCTAACCTAGATAGAGTCATAGAAACATAGAAACATAGAAATTAGGTGCAGGAGTAGGCCATTCGGCCCTTTGAGCCTGCACCGCCATTCGATATGATCATGGCTGATCATCCAACTCAGTATCCCGTACCTGCCTTCTCTCCATACCCTCTGATCCCCTTAGCCACAAGGGCCACATCTAACTCCCTCTTAAATATAGCCAATGAACTGGCCTCAACTACCCTCTGTGGCAGAGAGTTCCAGAGACCCACCACTCTCTGTGTGAAAAAAATCCTTCTCATAGAACATAGAGCGTAGAACGTAGTCATAGAACAGTCATAGAACGTAGTCATAGAACAGTCAAAGAGCAGTGAAACAGGTCATATGGCCCAACTTGCCCATGTCGACCTAAATGCCTCATCTAAGCTAGATAGAGTCACAGAACATTAAATCACAATGAAAGAGTATGGAAACAGGCTATTTTGGCCCAACGTGTCCATGCCGACCAGAATGACGCATCTAAGCTAGTTAGAGTCAGAGAACAAGAAATCACAGAGTTAAAGAGCATGGAAACTGGCCATTTGGTCCAACTTGCCCATGCCGACCAAAATTCCCCATCTAAACCAGATAGAATCATAGAGCACGAACACAGTCAAAGAGCATAAACAAAGGCCCTTTGGCCCATGTAGTGTAAGGGTTAAACAGACAATTTCAGCTAAAATTGAGTAATCGGCTAAATTAGCACAACTGTATTCCAAACCCTACGAAAACAAGATTTGAACGCACTGTCTCCCCGAGATGACCTTGTACCTGTGCACAATGTCTGAGACAGACTAACTCTCCCCACACCATTGCATGGGAAGGTGTAAACGTGGTTGAGCAAAACACAACAGCAATGGATGGGTAGTCCCCCTGCGCCCCTTGCCGCTAGTAGCGCAGAAATATTAGGCTCGGGGAGGGGGCAGTGGCACCGTCTGCTCTGATAAGATTGCCTTAAAGGATGAGGTCACAAGGGATAGGAGTAGAATTAGGCCATTCGGCCCATCAAGTCTACTTCGCCATTCAATCATGGCTGATCAATCTCTTCCTCCTAACCCCATTCTCCTGACTTCGCCCCACAACTTCCGACACCTGTACGAACCAAGAATCGATCTATCTCTGCTTTAAATATATCCTTTGACTTTGATTCCGCAACCTTCTGTGACAAAGAATTCCACAGATTCACCATTCTCTGACTAAAGAAATTCCTCCTCATCTCCTTCCTAGAAGAACATACTTTAATTCTGAGGCTGTGACCTCTGGTCCTAGGCTCTCACAGTCGTGGAAACATCCTCTCCACACCCACTCTATCCAAGCCTCTCACTATTCTGTATGTTTCAACGAGGTCCCAATCTCATTTCAGTTTGACAAAAAGCTGGAGTTTCAGTGAGGTCCCCATGAGGTCATAATCTGTAGATCTACATGTGTAAGCATGCCTGCTGCTGGGTTTAGTCAAAAATGTAAATATGGTCTCCATTCACTGACTATATGAAGGTGTAGCTGAGCTCAGTGTTGTAACTCAATAAATACCCGGTGATAGGATTAGATGAAAAGATCTATTCTGAGATTTGTATACACGTCTCTATAGATATTGTTATGTGAAATTGTTCCATTCATTGTTAAGATGTATACTTTAATTATTTTTTTAAGTATAATAATTGTTTGCTTGTATTATTTTTTATTTTTATTATTTTTATTGTTTTTTTTTTATTTTTTTTTATTTTTTTTAATTTTTTTTAAATTTTTAATTTTTTTTAATTTTGTTTTATACAATCATAATCAATATTATTTAATCACACTCCTCATTGATTAAACACCTATTCCTTCACCTCTTTACTTTCTTTACTTTCCAAAAATAAAATAAAAAATAGAAGCTTATATAAATCATTCCGTAATATTTGTATAACTTTTGAAACAAGTTAAATGTGTATTTGAAAAACTGTTATATCATTGGCAATATGTATTGCTTCTAATAAAACTATTAAACAAAAATGTATTTGACCTATTGAGCAAAGTATTGATAACCCCGGTCGGGTGCCCTTTCGTGTCGCGAACGGTGGCAGGTGATCAAGAACAGGAATACCCTGCGGTGTGCTCCGCTGCTTCCACGCCGACCAAGATGCCACATCCAAGCTCGGTTAAGTCATAGACCACGGGTATCATGGAGCGATCGACCACGGAAATTATGGTATCAGGTTTCTTACATTTAAAAAACAGCCATGGAATCTTCTAAAAACAAGATTCTGCTGCTTGTACCAGTGCAGGGGCCACACTGTGGCGAAGAGAATACACGATCCTGTTAACTGAAATTGTCAGATAGACACAAAAAACTGGAGTAACTCAGCGGGACAGGCAGCATCTCTGGAGAGAAGGAATGGGCGACGTTTTGGATCGGGACCCTGCTTCAGACTGGTTAGGAATAAGGGAAACGAGTGACATAGATGGTGTTGTCTTGAGATAAAGAGCAATGAATTAAAGATATGCAAAAAAGTAACGATATAAAAGAAACAGGCCATTGTTAGCTGTTTGTTGGGTGAAAACGAGAAGCTAGTGTGACCTGGGTGGGGGAAGCGATAAAGAGAGAGGGAATGCCGGGGTTATTTGATGTTAGAGAAATTAAAATTCATACCACTGGGTTTTAAGCTGCCCTAGCTTCTTAAGGGGTTTCATAAGGGGTTGGACAAGATAGATGCAGGAAGATTGTTTCCAATGTTAGGGGAGTCCAGAACAAGGGGTCACAGTCTAAGGATAAGGGGGAATTCCTTTAGGACCGAGATGAGGAAAACATTCTTTACACAGAGAGTGGTGAGTCTCTGGAATTCTCTGCCACAGAAGGTCGTTGAGGCCAGTTCATTGGCTATATTCAAGAGGGAGTTGGATGTGGCTCTTGTGGCTAAAGGGATCAGGGGGTATGGAGAGAAGGCAGGTACGGGATACTGAGTTGGATGATCAGCCATGATCATATTGAATGGCGGTGCAGGCTCGAAGGGCCGAATGACTTACTCCTGCACCTATTTTTCTCTGTTTCTATGTTTCTAATCGAAATATGAGATGCTGTTCCTCCAATTTGCGTTTAGCCTCACCCTGACAATGGAGGAGACCTTGGACAGAAAGGTCTGTGTGGGAATAAGAAGGGGAATTAAAGTGTCCGGCAATCGGGAGATCAGATAGTTTCAGGCGGACTGAGCGAAGGTGTTCAGCAAAAGATCGCCCAGTCTACGTTTGGTCTCGCCGATGTAGGAAACCTGAAGGGAAACCTCTGGAGACCTTGCGCCCCACCCAAGGTTTCCGTGAGGTTCCCGGAGGTTCCGGTCACTCTCCCTAATGGTGGAAAGTGGTTTCCGCGTAGTTTCCATGTTCCTGCGATTATTATTTTTTTTTTAAATGGCCTCGACTAAAAATAGGTTGCCGTTTGGTCGAAGCCAGTGGAGTGGGGTTGCTATTTACTTACAAGCAGTCAAAGGCAATCTCCTTTGCTGACCGGCCATTTTGATTGGCTCATTGGAGTTTTCAGCAAAGATCCTGTCCGATCTTTGGTTTTCAGGACCTAGAAGATCCGCCGGAAGGAAATATGCCCGCTAACTTTATTAAACCTCTTTAAACTGTCTCCACTCCTTCTCTCCCCCCCCATTCTCTCCCCTTCTCCCCCCTTCTCTCCCCTTCTCTCCCCCCTTCTCTCTCACCTTCTCTCTCCCCTTCTCTTTCCCTTCTCTCTCCCTTTCTCTGTCCTTCTCTCCCCTTCTCTCCCTCCCGCCTGCGCTCCCTAAAGGACTTACCGTGCTCTGTGGCAGCCGTTTACCTTCCTCTTCATCGCGCTCCTCCACTGTCCCTGGCCCCCACCTTTGCGATGTGTTTGTGTGTGCGGTCGGTAGCAAAGATCCTATAGGATCTTTGATCAGTAGATGCAGCTCAAGCTTTGGTCAAGGCTTTCCAGGTAAGTGACCAACACCTCTGGTGACTCATGGAGAGTGACCGGAACCTCCGGGAACTGCACGGAAACCTTGGGTGGGGCGCAAAGTCTCCAGAGGTTTCCGTTCAGGTTTCCTAAGTGGGACAGGGGCATAAGTGGGACAGGGGCATAAGAGTCCACATCTTGAACAACGGATACAATAGATGAGGTTGGAGGTGGTGCAAGTGAATCCCTGCCTCTGACGTTGGCCGCTGTGGTAGTGCAGCAAGCAGACCCAGAGGGAGGGTGTCAAAGACTCAGGCGAGAGTGGCAGGAGGATGAAGCAGATTACCAGGGGATACGTCCCTGCTCAGCATCCCACAGATTCAGCTCCCAGCGTAACTTGGAAATTCGTCACCATTTCCTCAAGATGACCAGAACTAATTCAAAAGATCACTCTGGTCCTTTGGAACTTTTCCTATAAGACACCTTGCTTTGAAAATTTGTTCACCTGTGTTTTACGTTTCTCCCAGGACTTATATGTTCATAAGTTCTAGGAGCAGAATGAGTTCATTCAGCCCATCAAGTCTACTCTGCCATTCAATCACTGCTGATATACAGCATATTTCCCTCTCAACCCCATGTTCCTGCCTTCTCCCAATAACCCCTAACACCCTTAAGGGCCTGTCCCACTTATGCGATTTTATCGGCGACTTGCTGGCACCCATCATAGTCGCAGCAGTTCGCCGAAAAATTTCAAAATGTTGAAAATCCAGCGGCGAGCAGAAAAAGGTTTGACTCTTTGGGCGACTACTCATGACCAAACAGGCATCACCCCACGTGAATAAGGGGTAGGCCATTTAGGACGTAGATGAGGAAAAACTTTTTCACCCAGAGAGCTGTGAATCTGTGGAATTCTCGGCCATAGAAGGCAGTGGAGGCCAATTCACTGGATGTTTTCGAGAGAGGGTTAGATTTAGCTCTTGGGGCTAACGGAATCAAGAGATATGGGGAGAAAGCAGGAATGGGGTACTGATTTTGGATGATCAGTCATAATCATATTGAATGGCGGAGTTGGCTGGAAGGGCCGAATGCCCTAGTCCTGCACATATTTTCTATGTCTCTATGTGTTTATCATTTACTGCAATGGGGATTTACCATCCTCACCATCCACAGTGTTGCACTGTGCTTACCATATGCCCTACAGTCAGGCAAATCTTCACCAGAAAAAGTTTTCATTTTGATGAGTGCTTTCTGTCAATAGTATCGGAGCATGAATTGACTCATTAGTGTGATGATCTGTGGTAGAATCATGTGCAAAGGTTGTGAATCACCAGTGCAACGTCAGTGCAATGGTTGTTAATCATCAACTTTACCCTGAAGCCAAGTTTACTTTCTGACAAAGATAGACACAAAATGCCGGAGTAACTCAGAGGGTCGGGCAGCATCTCTGGAGAGAATTGGAATAGGTGATGTTTCGGGTCGAGACCCTTCCTCCAAATGAAAGTCGAGGAAGAGGGAGACAAGAGATGGAAAAGGTACAAAGAGCAAATGAACAGAAGGTATGAAAGGAACAGAGGTATGAAAGGAAGTGGCAGCAACGATGATCAAGGAAAGGTGGAGCCCATAATGGAGCATTGGTGTCTGTGGAAAAGATGATAACGAGTGGATACCACCGGTGAGACTAAGCAGGACGGCAGTGAAACCCGAAGCATGACTAGGGTGGGGGAGGGACGGAGAGAGAGGGAATACAAGGGGTTACTTGAGATTAGATAGATCAATATACATGCCACTAGTTTGCTGCCCAAGCAAAATATAAGGTGGGACTGCACTGTTGCAGGACATATGTTAATAAAACAACATCACCTATTCCTTTTCTCAGAGATGCTGCTTAGCCCACTGAGTTACCCGAGCATAGACCACAAAATGCTGGAGTAACTCAACGGGTCAGGCAGCATCTCTGGAGAGAATGAATGGGTGATGTTCTGGTCAACCAACATCCTGCACTGTTTATTTTCTGCCAATTTTGATTGTGGCAGAGGCAGTGTCAGAAGACTCAGCCTCAGAAGTCTGATGAAGAGTCCCGACCCGAAACATCACCCGTCCTTTTTCTCCAGAGATGCTCGCTGACCCGCTGAGTTTCTCCAGCACTTTGTGTCGGTCCACAGTCACAGTTCCCTGTGGTGTAAAGGAACTGTCAAACTTATAAAGTATTTCTGTAGAAACAAGGAACTGCAGATGTTGGTTTACCAAGGATAGACACAAAATGCTGGAGTAACTCAGCGGATCAGGAGAACATGGATAGGTGAGGTTTCGGACCCTTTCGTCAAAGGTATTTCTCCCTGGTGCCATTTTGAAATGCAGTTGACATTTCTTTTGTCACTTGACTCAGCCTTGAGTCTACAGGATGTCAAAATGTGATCCATAATTGATATCAGAAACATCTGACTAGTCATAATTGGCGAAAAATAAATCATAGATAGAGTCATGAAGTTGTACGGCACAGACTCAGACTCAGCCTCTTCAGCGACCCTTGTCTATCCTGACCAACTATACATGTTTGTAGGTTAATTGGCCTCTCGATGTTGCCCCCTAGTGGATAGAGAGTGGATGCAAAAGTTGGACAACATAGAATTAATAAGAATGGGTGATCAATGCGTTGGCATGGACTCAATGGGTTCGAAGGGCCCGTTTCCATGCTGTATTTCTAAACTAAACTAAACCACACTTGGTGTACTGGGCTTGTGCAGTTTGCCTGTATTTGGCCCATGGCCCTGGAAACCTCTTCCTATCCACAGCAATTGATCAAATTGGTCTTATCAATGCACTTCATGGTTCTGGATTATGCTGTATATCTCCGATTATGGACCGCAGTCACTGATGTGGACATTTTTGCATGGGATCTCCATAATTGCAACATTTGAAAATTTGAACGCCCAGGTTTTTCCTGCTCGACAGTTCTGACTGAATTTCTTCAATTGCCAGATCATACACAGATCATATGATGTAAGACTGATCTAAAGCGGCACTAAAATCGAAATGCAAGGACAAACGCTTCAATGAAACCCCAGGCAACTCAGAAGAAATTTCTTTATTCACACATCGATGAGAATGTGGCATTTGCCCTGACAGTGAGCGATTAAAGGAAAGCGTTTTAATGTGGATATGGGAGGCTGGACAAGTCTACGGTTAGAAAAGGAATTAATTTAGCGGTAGAAACAAGAAACTGCATATGCTGGTTTACAAAAAAGAGGACAAAAAGTGCTGGAGTAACTCAGTGGGTCAGGCAGCATCTGTGGAGAATATGGAAAGGTGACGTTTCAGGTTGCGACCCTTCATCAGATTGATTGTAGGAGGGGGGAGAAGAAAGATGGGAGAGAGAAGGGGAAGTGTGGAGGTAGGAACTGCAGATGCTGGTTTAAACCGAAGATAGATACAAAAAGCTGGAGTAACTCAGCGGGACAGGCAGCATCTATGGAGAAAAGGAATAGGTGACGTTCAGGGTTGAGACCTTTCTTCAGACTGTAGTACATAACAGGTGAACACAAGTGAAGGGGCATGGAGGGGTGGGATGGGGGAGTTGGTGTGCAGATGGTTGGAAAAAGGCCGGAGATTAAAGCAGAAGGAGTGAAACAGAAGGATTGAAAAGTTACGGATTGTGAAGCCAGAGGGGGGAATGCGGGTGGTTTGGGAGGGGGAGAGGAAAAATAGGTGCAAGTCCAGGCGCGGCACAGGGGAGCGGGTGGGGGGTGGAAGAAAGGGGAGGCATAGAGGAGAGAGGGTAGGAGGAGTTGGTAGAGGTTACTTAAAATTGGAAAAACTCAATGTTCATACCAAAGATAGATACAAATAGCTGGAGTAACTCAACGGGTCAGACAGCATCTGTGGAGTAAAATAATAGGTGATGTTTCGGTTCTTAGACTGATGTCAGGGGAGTGGGCGGAACAGAGATGAAATGCAGTCGGAGAATATAGGAACCGAAGCTGGAATCCAAGAGGTAGAAGCTGGAGGCGCAGGCAAGTACCGAACAAACAAACGTGGCTGTGGTAACCGGCCTGGGTTAAGACGTGGTCATAGAGTCGGAGGGAAGGAGGAATCACAGAGTGGGAGCAGTGAGAGAGAATGTTGCTGAACTCTTGTCGGAGAGAGGAGAACTTCTTCAAAGCAGGCATACCTTGAGGAGATTTCGCAGTAGAGCAGACAAACTGTATAATGCGCCTGTCCCACACGACGATTTTTTTTACTGCCGGCGACTGTCATAGTTGTAGCAGGTTGCCGAAAATCCGGCGACCACCTACGTCATCCTGGCGACAACCTACGACAGCACCTACGTCAGGAGAAGTCAAGCTACTGTCGGCTAAAATTTGTCAACATGTTGAAAATTTAACGGCGACCAGAAAGACGCTACGACTTCTTGCGCGACTGAGGAGACGACTCCCGATGACCACCGGCGAACATGTGGTGACAAACTAGTCGCCTGTAGTTGCATTAAAAAAAATGCCTAAGTGGGACAGGCCCATAAGTAGTTGATAACGTTGGTTTAGATGAGGAATGAGACTCAATTGGATTATAAACCAGCGAGGATTAGTTGGCTCAAAGGGCCAGCTTCTGTCAGGGTGATTATTCAAGTATCCCCTTTTCTCACCTTACACCCACAATTCCAATTTCAGTTATTTCCAACAGAATTGCATGAAAGCAATCTTCCAAGGCAGGCACAAAATCATTAAAGTTGTAATTACTCATACAAGTAAGAATTTCATTGTTCCCTTGCAGGTCAAATGACAATAAAACACTTTTGATTCTCGTGACCCTTGAACTGTGACATCTTTCATTTTGCACAACGCAAGGCGGGCTAGTAAGGCCGCCACATCCTTCCATCCCAAATTTTATCTGGAACCTCGTTCTTTTATACTCACATGTTACATTATTTTGGATTCTAATGATATTCCGTTCAGTTCAGTTTAGTTTATTGTCGCATGTACCGAGGTACCGTGAAAAGCTTTTGTTGTGTGCTAACCAGTCAGCGGATAGATTAGTACGGGTGTCAGAGGTTATCATGAGAAGGCCGGAGATTGGGGTTAGGAGGGAGAGATAGATCTGCCATGATTGAATGGCGGAGTAGACTTGATGGGCCGAATGACCTAATTCTACTCCTATCACTTATGAACGTATAAGAGATGATTTGTAATACTTTGTTAAAGGTATAAGTGCATTGGTTTGATATATAACCTCACAGTACTCAGGTTTAACATGCTTTTCCTGGACTCTCACAGAGCCAATCAGACAGTTCATAAGTTCATAAGTCATTGGAGCAGAATTAGGCCATTCGGATCATCGAGTCAACTCTGCCATTCAATCATGATCTAACTTGCCCTCCCAACTCGATTCTCCTTCCTTCTCCCCCGTTACCTTTCACACCCCAGATAGACACAAAATGCTGGAGTAACTCGGTGAGTCAGGCAACATCTCTGGGGAAAAAGAAATAGGTGATGTTTCAGGTCGACACCTTTCTTCAGACAGAGAGCCAGAGGATAGGGAAACTAGAGGTATAAAAAAAGGTAGAGAACTAATCAGAGCCGGCACCTATGGCCCAGGAAAGGTGGAGCCCACAAAGGTCCATTGTTGACCCTTAATAACCAATAAGCTGTCAATCCCTGCTTTAAAACCCAGTAACCACCTTCACAGCCATCTGTGGCAATGAATTCCACCGATTCACCACCCTCTGGCTAAAGAAATTCCTCCTCAACACCTTTCTAAAGGTATGCCCTTTTATTCTGAGTCTTGGTCCTCTTCTCCGTCGAGAAGAAAAATCCTTTCCACATCCACTCTATCCAGGCCTCTCACACGTTTCCCATATTCACCATTGGCAGGATGTGTAGTGGTCTCGACATTAGTCAATGCTATTCACTCGTCACCATGGCTTGCTGTCTCTCATTGACACTGCGGTGGCCTTTCATAAATGAGATCCCATGGACAAATGTTACTGTTACAAACTCATCTAACACATGGTAAACAAAGGGTCACCAATGTCCATCAGCAATCCTAAAATAAATTATCATCCCCATTGCCAATTACTGATTTGTCTTAACAAATGCATTGAAACATAATAGGTCTTTGGAGGTCAAAGGTGGCAGCAGGCAATAGATGGGGATAGTTCAGTGATCTTTAGTAACTTTGCCAGTACCAAAATGTGGCGACACCTGTGCACTGTCTTGGTGAGGTCGACCACATGATTTTACCGGGTTGCAGGCACAACAAAGCATCTCGCTGTACCTTGGTACATGCGACAACAAAGTAATCATTCCAGAAAATCAGTCTCCTTTCTGCACCCCAATATGCTTATTTCACAAGTTCACAAGTTCACAAGTTATAGGGGCCCATCGAGTCTAATCCGCCATTCAATCATGGCTGATCTCTACCTCCTAATCCCATTTTCCTGCCTTCTCCCCATAACCCTTGACACCCAATCTAATCAAGAACTTGTCTATCTTTGCCGTAATAATATCCATTGACGTGGCCTCCACAGCCTTCTGTGGCAATGAGTTCCACAGATTAACTACCTTTTGACTAAAGAGGTTCCTCCTCACCTCCTTTCTAAAAGAACGCCCTTTAATTTCATTTCGGAGTCACGTGAGTGACTTCGTGAAGAGCCCGCCGGCGCGCATGCTCGACATATCGTCGTACCGCGTTGCTGCGACGGCTGGCGGTGGAGCGCGCTCCTCGCCAGCCCTTCACAAGGGGCCACGGAGGTAAGTATCCTACCTTTAGTTGGTGGTCCTTGTTGTTGGTTTTGTCTTGCAGCAAGGACATGGATGGGAGTTCCAAGGGCCGGAGGACGTCAGGACGAGTTCGCCGGTCAACAGTTCCGGGGCCTTTACCATCGGCAGTACCTGCAACGCAGGCCGGGACTCAGGCGGAGATGTGGGTAAGCCCTGTGTTTACAGGTCCAGATCCGCCAGCACACCACAGCTCGGAGGAGTTCGACGAGGAGGAGTGTGGTGTGCCGCCAGAGCAGGAGGACCCTGCCATGGCAGTCAGGTCGTCAGCGGGCTCGCTGGCGACCTCGAGCAGGGTGCGTGCGGCTGCACGGCCCGTTCCACTCAGCCCTCCGAGTAGGGGAAGGGCAGGAGGTATGGAGCGGCTGCTGGAGCTCCTGCTTCAAAGTCAACAACAGCAGGGCAGCAACAGGCACAGGGCGTCGTCACCAGCCTCTACCATCAGCCTGGAGCAGCAGGAGGAGGAGGTTTTGGTGGATCCCATACCATCTCCGTTGGAGGTGCCAGCGGAGGATCTTCTGGATGTGGCGACCAAATTTGCGGCCCCACATTCATCTGGACTTCCTTTAAACGCAAAGCTGGCAGCCACTGTGGACTTTCTTAACAACCAGCAACTACAGGAAGAAGTCCTCATTCAGGCAATGAGCCGTCACAAGGCTCCATCCAATTGCAACTCCCTCAACGTGCCTGTGGTCAATACGCCGATATGGGGCAACATCAGTGCGGCTATCCGTCAACAAGAGGTAAAATTGCAGCGGATCCTGAAGCTCCTCACGGCCGGTATTACCGCCTTTGCGCGGTCGGTGGACGGGGACGAACTGAATTTGGACCAGGAAGATGCTCTGGCCCTCCTGTGCGCGACCCAGCACGAAATCAACGGGTTTCGCAAAACCAGCATCCGCCCAGCGCTCAATCCGAAGTTTGCAGGATTGTGCAAACCACCGCCGCCGCCCCCGCCCCGTCAGCTCTTTGGGGAGGACCTCTCGAAGAGAGTCAAAGAGCTTGACGAACAAGCCAAAACGGTGGGGATCATGCGCTCTCAGAGTGCCCCCGCACCGTCAGGCTCAAAGTCTCCATACATTCGATCACGAGGGTCTGCTAGTACCTCGACGAGGACCCACCCTCAAGCTCCACAACGACAGCAACATCAGACCCAGCACCAGGGGTCTTTTTTAGGACAGGGTCGGCAGAGACCCTGGTGGAAAACGAAGACGCCGCGCCCTCAAGCCAACCCAGCACCTCCACGTCCACCCACACGTGTCAAGGACCGCCGGTAACCATGGGGGTGAGGGGGTCTGGTTCTCTCTTTTCTCTTTGTTTAACTTCACATGTTGGTGGTCGCCTTCGGCTGTTTTTGGGTGCATGCGGTAATTTTACTGGTGATGAGTATGTGTTGCAGAATATTCAGGGGCATAAAATTGAGTTTATTAATGGCGACATTCCTCCATCCCAGCACATGCCCGCTCGAACGTTTAAATTATCTGCTGCAGAACAGGCAGCAGGCTACAAGGAACTTTTAAGTCTTGAGCAGAAGGGAGTGATTGAGAGAGCGGTGCATGAGCCAGTTGAATTTGTTTCGAATATATTCACCAGACCTAAGAAGGATGGAGGTTGTCGTGTCATTATTGATCTAACCCGTTTGAATACTTTTGTAACATATACTCATTTTAAAATGGATACGTTTGAAACAGCCAAATCATTCATTTCTCATGGTTGCTTTATGGCATGCATCGATTTGAAAGACGCATATTATTCAGTATCCATCCAGAAATACGACAGAAGGTTTTTGAAATTCATCTGGATGGGGCAACTCTGGCAGTACAAGGCTTTGCCTAATGGGCTCACCACAGCCCCTAGATTGTTCACTAAATTAGTGAAACCAATTATGGCTTATTTGAGACAACGACACCATATAGTTATGGCCTACTTAGATGATATCTTAATTGTGGGCCACACCCTGGAATTGGCTGAACAGGGTGTTGCAGCTGCTGTCAATATATTTCAACAATTAGGGTTTATTGTCCATCCAGAGAAATCAAAGTTCTGCCCTGCCCAGGTGATTAATTACCTAGGGTTCACGGTGAACTCTATGAGCATGAGGGATACCATTCCAATTAACAAGATTGAGGAGGTTACCCAGGTGTGTCAAGATTTAATCCGCACCAATGTACCGTCGTTTCGGCATTCAGCTACAATAATTGGGAAGCTTGTAGCTTTGTTTCCGGCAGCGCGATATGGACCTTTGCATTATCAGAATTTGCAAAGAGCTAAAATTGCTGCGTTAAAACAGAACGCTGGTCATTATGATCGGTCCATGCAGCTGCCGCCCGAAGCGATAAATGAGTTGCAATGGTGGGTGTGTCACATTAGCAGCTCATTCAAGCCTATCAGGGAGGCTAATCCGGTGGTATATTTGCAGACTGATGCAAGCTCCAATGGCTGGGGAGCCACGGATAATTGCTCTAGTTGTGGGGGCAGATGGGACACCCTTGAATCAACGATGTTGTTGACTCAAGGGATTAACTATTTGGAGTTGCTGGCAGCATTCCACGGACTTCGTGTGTATTGTTCCAAGCTTGTTGGAGCACATGTCCGTCTCCAAATAGACAACACCACAGCAGTGGCATACTTAAACCATATGGGTGGTACCAGGTCAGTTTCGTGTGACAAATTGGCTAACTCAATTTGGCTCTGGTGTGTTCAGAGAGACATTTGGATTTCAGCTACCTATTTGCCAGGTGAGCTTAATACTGTGGCGGACACCAGGTCAAGCAAATTTAATGACAATATTGAATGGATGTTGCGTCCTGAGATTTTTTCTAAAGTCACAGCCAAATTTGGTAAACTGGACATTGACCTTTTTGCGTCACGGTTGAACCATCAGGTACCAACCCACGTCTCATGGGAACCAGATCCTGGGGCAATAGCGCTAGATGCATTCTCGCTGGACTGGGGAATTGGGTTTTCTATGCCTTCCCCCCGTTTTGCCTCATCAGTCGGGTATTGCGAAAGATTCAGGCAGATGCTGCCAAGGGCATCCTTGTTATACCCGACTGGCCCACACAGCCTTGGTATCCGGTGGTCTTTGACATGCTCAACGAACCTTGGGTCCTTTTGAAGGGTTGCCCACAATTGGTTACTCACCCTGTCTCAGGGGAGCCACATCCCTGCCATGGCTATTTAAATTTGTTGGCTTGCAGGTTCTGAACAGGCCGTTAGTCCAATACGGCCTCTCGGCTCGGACCATGGATACCATCGGGGCGTCGTGTCGAGAGTCCACAAGGCGAAGATACCACTCGCATATTAAGCAGTGGGAAGCCTACTGCAGCCGCTCTCGCATCACGTACGATGACGTGACAATAACCGACGTCCTGGAATTCCTCGCGGGGTTGCACCATGAAGAACACTGAAGTTACAGTGCCATCAACAGCGCCAGAAGTGCGCTATCATTCTACCTCAATATTGGGGTAGGATCCAACAGGCTAGTGTCCAGACTCATGCGGGGTATATTCAATATGAATCCGCCTACACCACGCTATAATATCACCTGGGATGTCAGGGACGTATTAACCCTGCTCAGGACGTGGTCTCCCATGGAAGGGCTCCAACTGGACCAACTCACCATGAAGCTGGTGATGTTACTAGCGCTGACTTCAGCTCAGAGGGTACAGACACTGCACAAACTTCGTGTCGACAGAATGACTTCTACCCCTACAGAAGTAGTCTTTTTCATTGATGAGCTACTAAAGCAGCCTAGACCTGGGTGCACAGGGCTGCAGCTGAAGTTCCCGGCATACCCCGCAGATGCCAGGCTATGTTTAGCCTCACATATCCGCCACTATGTCAAGGTGACGGCACGCATCAGAGGAATGGAGAGATACCTGCTTGTCACTCATAAGAGACCTCATCATCGAGTGACAGTCCAGACGATATCCAGGTGGCTTCGAGTCGTCTTGGGTAAGTCAGGTATCGACACTAATGTGTTCAAGTCTCATTCCACCAGGGCTGCATCGACGTCAGCGGCGAGGGTCATGGAGGTGCCCATGGACCAAATTCTCGCCACAGCAGGATGGGCTAATGAAGCTGTGTTCCAGCGTTTTTATAACAAGCCTGTTGCTGCTCCTCTACAGTTCGCAGAAGCCGTGCTGAATGCAGGTCAAGAACGTGGAGATGTCCCCGCATGAGGGGTTTTTGATTTGTTATTAATAACTCTGCTCTTGTTTTGCAGTATGAACTATTGAGCAAGTTTGTTCCTCCCATCCATCCCTGGTAGTGGTGTGTCAGCATGGACGTGGTCCAGGGCGTGTAATCACAGAAGCTTTGAAGTCTTCACGAAGTCACTCACGTGACTCCGAAATGAAATAGTAAGATTGAACGAGAACTTACCAGTTCGAAGGTTGATCTTTATTTTATGAGGAGTCGAAGTGAGGGATTTCGTGCCCTCCTCGCCCAACCCTCAATCACCTTCATCTGGTAATCTTAGTCACTTCAATCTTACTATGCAAAGTCATTTCTTTTGTTGGTTTCTGTGATTCCACGCCGCTACTTTGAAGTATGTCGAGCATGCGCGCCGGCGGGCTCTTCACGAAATCCCTCACTTCGACTCCTCATAAAATAAAGATCAATCTTCGAACTGGTAAGTTCTCGTTCAATCTTACTATTCTGAGGCTATGACCTGTACCCTCTGACTAAAGAAGGTACATTCAACTGAAAACAAATAATGATCTATCTGTTCTCAAATCTTTCCCTGAGCAATATATTTACATTAAGAGCGAGAGTTAGAGAGAGCTCTTAAAGAGACTGGAGTCATGGGATATGGGGATAAGGCAGGAATGGGGTACTGATTGTGGATGATCCGCCATGATTATAGTGAATGGCGGTGCTGGCTCGAAGGGCTGAATAGCCTAATCCTGCACCTATTGTCTATTGTCTATTGACTTAATTACTTCAAAGATTTTTCCCACAAACAAGACTTCAAGCTGTATCTGCTCTTAGGTTATTTTAAAACAATTTAATATGACTTTATTTGCTTGAACATGCATTCTGCGCCCTGTTTAATTGATTCCTCTGTCTAGGCTTTCTATACTGTCCGCGAGAGTTATACTTTATTTAATCATCCCAGTCACTTACTTCATTGAAAATGCATTCCTTGTCAATAATGATCAGCGATGGGCTGAGAGTAATCCATCCTTCCTTCTCTTCGACACCTCACTCTTTTCCTGTTTGGTTTGGGAGATTAGAAGAGCTATGATTTAGCAATTTAATTATAAACCCTTTACACTCCAACATGTCCGATGTTGCACTTTCCTGATCCTCATCTTGCCCCTATTGCAAAATCATGCTCTCGGTAATTTAAACCCTCTATGCTGGAAATCCTTGCGTTCTTCTCTGCACTGCAACTCTTCTCTCCTTTGTCTGTTATGAAACACTTAAAAACCTACTTTTTTAATTTAAAAAATGTGACTAATCTTGCTGGAATATAACAACGAGTGCCATCGATTGATTGATTGATTGTTTGGTTGGTTGAAAGATACAGTGGAAACAGGCCCTTCGGCCCACCGAGACAATGCCGACCATCGATCACCCGTCCACACTGGTTCTATGTCATCTCACCTTCGCACCCACTCCCTACTCACTCGGAGGCAATTTGCACCTCTCCACTAATTATTCGCACAATTACTTTTAAATCTCTGCCCATAGATTTGTGAGCCCACTGCTAAGATAGATGGGGAGTTCCTAAGGGCCTGTCCCACTTGGCGATTGCCGGCGGCACATCAGTGTTGCCAAAAGATTTTGAACATTTCAAAATCCAGTGACGACAAAAGAAAAGGCGCGTCATACGCCATCACGCCGTGTCACGCCGCAAATTTTTCGGTGACCTGAGACGTCAGTCCATGATACCAGCAGTTGCCGAACAAATCGCCACGTGGTACAGGCCCTTTACTTTCTATATTTTTGGCCCCTCGACATTTTATATACCTTATCTCAATTAAACGCCCTCAGTTGCCCCATTCCAAAGAAAAGAACCCCAGTCGATCCAATCTTCCCCCATAGTTGGCCAGCCCTCAGAAGCTTTCTCTGCACCCTATCCTATGCACAGGTTTGCCCATACATGGCACGTGGTACTTAAGCTGGAGCCTGAGCAGTGTTGTACGCCGATCCGGTAATAATTCAAGGCACAAGGTGCTACACTAACTCAGTGGGTCGGGCAGCAACTCTGGCGAAAATGGATAGGGAACATTTCAGGCCAGGCCCGAAACATCACCCATTCCTTTCCTCCAGAGATGCCACCTGTCCCGCTGAGTTACTCCAGCATTTTGTGTCTTATCGCCGTTTAAACCAGTACCTGCAGCTCTTTCCTGCACCCTTCCTGGATAGATCCATGTTCTCCAGAGATGCTGCCTGACCCACTGAGTTTCTCTAGCACTTTGTGTCTTTTTTCCTAAACCAGCATCTGCAGTTCCTTGTTTCTACCAGAGCATTAATTCACTGTTTAAAAATAAGAGATCGTCCATTTATGACAGAGGAGAGACAATTTATTTCCCTCGGAGGTTTATGAGTCTTTTGGATGCTTATCTTTAAAGGACAGTGTAAGGGTAAACGTTGGATATTTTTAAGATAGAGGCAGAGAGACTTTTGTTAAACAAGAGGGAGAAAGGCAAACGACAGTAAGCTGAATGCACAACTGGAGGATGTTGCCAGGACTAGAGGGTCTGAGCTGTAGGGAGAGGTTGAGTAGGCTGGGGCTCGATTCCTTGGAGTGCAGGAGGATGAGGTGTGATCTTATAGAGGTGTATAAAATTATGAGACTAATAGATCGGGTAGATGCACAGTCTCTTGCCCAGAGTAAGGGATCATAGAATCATAGAAAATAGGTGCAGGAGTAGGCCATTCGGCCCTTCGAGCCTACACCGCCATTCAATATGATCATGGCTGATCATCCAAATCAGTATCCTGTACCTATGGACAGGATACTGGTCCAAATGAATCATACCTGGTCCAGAGAGCATAGGTTTAAGGTGAAGGGGGAAAGATTTAATAGGAATCTGAAGGTTAACTTTTTCACACAAAGGGTGGTGGGTGCATGGAATGTGCTGCCATTGAGCCATGTTGGCCGGTGTGGGCAAATTGGGCCGAAGGGCCTGTTTCCACGATGTATGACTCTATGACTCTCCATGACTCTAGACAGTAACTCAGCCAGTCAGGCAGCATCTGTTAAGTGAGTGGACAGATGACGATTCAGGAGATGGTCTCAACCCAAAACGTTGTGTGCCCGTTCCTTCCACAGATGCTGCCCGGCACGCTGAGTTACTCCAACGCTTTGTGTTTTGCTCATAAATGCACCAACGAGGAAACGGCAGAAAGAGGTCAACCACAAAGATGTTCGTAACTAATTGTTAACCCAACCAACACCTCACACTACTCACACCCAAGTGCCAGTCTCACTACTGGGTTTGCCAACTGGACTTGACACATGACTGGTTGATCTCCCATCATTATATGGCTGATCATTTCCCGAAACACATTCAGTCAAAAGAAAATAACTCTGATGAAAGGAGCACATTAATATTTCAACCACACTCACCAACAGTTTGTTGAAACGAGATGATGCTGGAACTTAATCTGATCTCCCATATGTAGGAAATGGCATCAAATGAATTTATTGAGGGAAAGATGAGTAAAGGGAGAATCTTTAATGAAAATTCTTTCACATCATTCAAAGTAAACCGAGCCTAAATGTTAAAAATCCAAGACTGCTGTTAACTTCTATCCCACTTGTCAACAACAGTCAGAGGATGTGCAATAAAAATAAATCAACAACTCAAACTCGTCGTAATGGCACAAGCATGGTCAACTTGACATCTCTTGCCGATATATGTATTTAAATGAATTTACTTTTATAAGAGAAACCCATAAATTTCACGCATACTTCAAAGCGAAACAGCCAAATGTGTTTTATTGGATGAGTGTATGAAAAAGCAACATTCATAAAAACAGGCTTAAAGGAAATACTGCTTGTGAAAGAGCGGCCATGTAAAAAAAATCACAATTGGTTGCGAAGTTGAAGATATCAATAAATTTAAAATCTCTCAACATGTGATTGCTGCTGGCAAAACTGGCAATTATTACTCATCACTAACTTACCCCGAGAATGTGGTAGCCATCCATCTTTTTACATCTCTTCATTTCTTTCCTTAAACTGAATATCTTGCTTGGAAGGCAGTTAATAGTCAACCACGGTAGATGAGATAAAGGACTCAAAGTGCCGGAGTAACTCAGCGGGGTAGGTCAAAATCTCAAGAGATCATGGATAGGTGGGAGGGGGGGCGAGAGGGGGGGGGAGAGGGGGGGGGGGGGTAGAGAGGAAAGCTGAAAGAGAGGAGAGGCTGGACAAAGCATGACAGGTAAAAGGTGGAAGATAGACACAAAATACTAGAGTAACTCAGTGGGTCAGGCAGCGTCTCTGGAGCAAAGGATTAGGTGGCGCTTTGGGTCAAGACCGTTCTTCAGTAGGTATGTTACAAAACTTACCTTGAGCAGCGCTGCAGTTCTGCCGCTCCCCGTGTGCGTGACTTTGGCGCCTTTCAGAGGGGGGCGGGCTTAAAGTGCCGTTTTTCTTCAGACTGGGCAAATCGATCCATGTCGGGCAATTTCGTTGCGGAAGAAAAATCGCTCCGACATTTCATTAATGAAGGTATTTTTAAATTACGCTAGATTATTTATTATCTAGAGTAATTTAAAAATCACCTTCAAAAGCCGTGAGTGCCGATAACGGGAAGGATTTTGCGTAGGGGAGAAAAAAAAGGGACACCGTTTATTTTTATATTAAAAGTTGGTTTTTATGGAGGCTTTAATAATATTTTCATGTTGCGAAATGGGGTCCAAAAAAAATGTATGAACCAGCTCTATTTTTCATACCGACTTCACAGCAAACCGCAACGTTCCAATCCACCGCATTCCACTAAAACCCACTCGCTAGTTGATTTAAATGGCCATTAATTTACAGGCATTAAACACTAAATCCCTTCCATTTGGCCCAAAAATTCATGAAAATTAGATTTAAAAATTATGTTATATTGTGGATTATTGTGTGAATGTTATTTGGACACTTAGACAATTAAAAAAAAGTTTATCTTTTCTTAAGAAATGGATAGATGTTTAGATCTACTCATTGAATTTTGTAATTAGCTACAATTAGATAACTAACTAATTATATGCTTTAATTTCAGGTCATCCAAGTAAGATTGTTTCATATTTGTTTCAGAATGCTTCAATCTATAATAACTGGAAATTTCATTGAGTTCTCTTAATTTTTAAGAAAGTTATGGGCTTTTAACGGTTCTAGATCACAGCTTTTGAGTTAAGTCAATTGAAAGGTAATGGGGAACAAGATGCTAATTTCCGAGTATGAAAATGGTCATACCTTTCTTAATACTGAAGATATGAAAGTGAATTAGGTGTCAAATTAAACTTCTTTTTATGCTTTATCTGATGGGATAAATTGCAGACTTGATTTTTAACATCTCAAAATTTTGTAACATTGGTATCTTCAGTGTGAGAGTCAGGGGAGAGGGAAACTAGAGGTATGAAAAGGGACAGAACAAATCAGAGTCGGCACCGATGACCCAGGAAAGGTTGAGCCCACAATGGTCCATTGTTGGTTCTGTAAGAGATGACAACAAATGGATACAAACAGTGAAACTAGCAGGACAACTAGGGTTGGGGAGGGAATGCAAGGGTTATTCAAAACCATATTCGTACCACTGGATTGTAAGCTGCCCAAGCGAAATATGAGGTGCTGTTCCTCCAATTGGTGTGTGGCCTCACTCTTCTTCTTCTTCTTCTTGCGTATGGCGTGTACAGCCTAAAGTTGTAGGACAACTTGTTCTATTTGATCTTACTTGATTGTGCACGCCAGGTTGATTGCATTTGTCGAAGCAGGGCGGACCACGTGAAGGTTGCAATCTCCCACCTCTGGCCTCACTCTGACAGTGGAGGAGGCCCAGGACAGTGAGGTCAGTATGGGAATGGGGAGTTAAAATGTCTCTGGAGAATATGGATACATGACCCTTCTTCAGGTTAGTTGTGGGAGGGGGGGGGGAAGAAAGATGGGAGAGAGGAGAGGCGGGACAAAGCATGGCAGGTAATAGGTGGACACAGGCAAGGGGGAATTTGCCAGACAGACGTTTGGAACAAAGTTTGGATATTAAAGCAAAAGGTGTGAGATAGATTGATTGAGGAGTTGGAAATTGAGTAAGCCAGCATCTCCAGTTCCTTGATCTACATTTTGTCAAGGTAAAGGTCATTGTTTCCTGAACTAACCATTAAAGGTTTTATAACTATCCACCTGCTTCATTATCTCTCTTTTCTTCTTCTTTATTTCCAAGCTTTTATTCAACGGAATTTAATTTTTCATTCTACTCTTGAGACTTGAACTCACAATTTCCTGAATTATTCGGCTAAGCTTCTGGACTAGTGTAGTACAGGTAGTCGTTCTTTCCCTAACAAATGCAAACAATGAGGTCTCGCTATATGAACATATTAAGAGCTTTCTAAAAAAAAGTCTGATCTTCAATCGCAGCACTGCAATCAGCTCGGAAGAATGATCTCAGAGATATTGCTCAAAATGCCACATCCTTCTGGCCCAGCCATTAGAGATTAATCGTCATTGTAGGAATGATGGATATACATTTACTTTAAGATCTTTTACACTTTTATTCACACAATTACTTATTTTATTCACACAATTAATTATTTAAGTGCAGTGTAGTGTGGTTGAGTTGAGTTGGTCTGTGGGGGCGCTGCAAGTCAGCTGCCCTGCCAGCAGTGTGTTTGTTATTTCGACTTTTGGGGGGGGGGGGGGGGGTTGGTATGTCTTGTGTGGGGGGGGGGGGAGGGGGGAACCTCTTTTGGTCACCTACTCGACAGAGAGGCGACTTTTTCCATGTTGCCTCCCTCATGGCCTAACAGCATGGATTGGAGCGGCCTTTCACGGAGTCAGGCCCAGAGCTTCAGCAGCGGGTCAGCGTGGACTTTTCCATCGTGGAGCGGGCGAACCCTTGCTGGGGGTCGCCAGCTCCGATTGCTGGCCTGGTGACTTTGACATCATGGGGCTGTGGTCTGCGGATATTCTAGCCACGGGCGTGGCATGGACTTACCATCCGGAGTCTGGGATCCCTTGCCGGGGATCGCCGGAGAACAGCTCCGACCGCCGGCCTGTGACCTATAACACCCTGAAGCCGCGGTCTCCAGTAGGAAAGTGCAGATTCGAGCGCTCCAAGCCGCGGAGTGTGTTTGATCATCCCGACGAGAGGGCCTGTACATCAAGCCATCCGTAGCGGCGACAACGGAGGGTTTATGGCCCCGACCACGGATGAACAAAGGAGGAGGACTGACTGAACTTTGTTGCTTTCCACCACAGTGAAGAATGCTGTGGTGGATGTTTGTGTCAAATTCTATTGTGTATTGTGTGTTCTTTTTTTAAAAAATATTTTTATAAGAAGCAGTGAACAAAAGTATAAACCACGGCAGATGACATAGTACATTTATTGTACAGCTTCCATTTTAATTTTAGCAAAGATGAAATAGAAAAAAAGAGGAAGAGCAAGAAAGAAAGAAAGTGGAAGAGAAAGTGAGTGTGTAAGAATAGAACCCCTAAACTACCAAATGAGTGTAGTCAAAGAGTGAGTAAGTAAAAACTTAAAGAAATAAAAAGACAAAAACGGAAAAAAGAAAGAAAAAAAAAAGTGTTGATATACCTGCTTTATTTCTCTCCCCACCCATCACCCAGTCCGTAAATTGGTTTAATTCCAAAGTTGTGTTGCACCATACTATCCTTGTAATAAATCAATGAAAGGAATCCATATCTTTGAAAATGCTCTGATTTTCCTGCTAAGACTAGTCTCATATCTTCAAGATGTAGCGTCTCAGACATGTTTGTAATCCGCATTTTATGAGTAGGGGCAGATGTATTTTCCAAAATTTAAGTATAAGTTTTTTCACCATTATCAGGCCATAATTAAGGAAATGTCTTTGAGATATTGATAGCTCAGGGCAGGCTTCTGCTGTTCCAAAAATAATCAGTTCCGTGTGGGGGTCCAGTTTTGTTTTTAATGTTTTTGAGAAGATTTCAAAGATTCCTTTCCAAAAGTTATGTAGTTTTATGCAAGAGGCAAAGGAGTGTGTTATAGTTGCTTCTTGGAGGAGACATTTGTCAAAAATAGCAGATACATTTGAAAAAAATTTATTCAGTTTAGTCTTTGAGTAGTAGAGTCTGTGCAGTATTTTGAATTGATTTTAAAATGTGTCTAACATTAAACAAACAATTATGTAAATATAAGAGATATTTTTCCCATCTGTCTTTGGACATTTTTAGGCCTAATTCCTCTTCCCATTCTCTTCTAATTGCGTCTGACGATGGAATTTCTATATTTAGAAGGGTATTATACAAGTATAATGTTAGATTGTTTGACTGAGTCTCTATTCATACCTTCGTCTAATATATCTGGCAGCAGAGTTTGATAATCATAGGTATATATTTTCAAATAATCTCGAATTTGAAGATATCTAAAATATTGATTACGTTTCAGACTGTATTTCGACTGTAATTTCTGAAATGACAGGAGATTTCCCATCTCGTACAGATCTCCAAGCTTTTTAATTCCTAGTCTTTCCCAATAAATAAATGTTTTATCTATAATAGATGGCTTAAACGACGGGTTATTAGCTATTGGTGAAAGAAGAGATAAATTTCTTAGTTGAAAAGTTGATTTTACTTGTCTCCAGATTCGTAAAATGCTGTGAATAATCGGATTTTTATCATATATTGCGTTCTTCAACTTTATTGGGGAGAGAAGAATCGCGCCTATATTAAAAGGCGAGCAATCCTCTCTCTCCATTGTTAACCAGTCTACCTGTTGGCCAGCGTTATCCAGCCAGTAAATTACATTTTTAATATTCGTTGCCCAGTAGTAGTATAAGAAATTGGAGAGCGCCAATCCGCCAATTTCTTTGGCATACATCAATGTGGTTTATGAATTCTATGTGATTTATAGTCCCAGATAAAGTTCGTAATCCAGGAATCAAGATTTTTTTTTAAATGTAGGTAGGTATATCGGTATTGATTGAAATAAATAGAGAGATTGTGGGAGGAAAACCATTTTTATGGCATTTATTCTGCCTATTAGGGACATCGGAAGTGTTTTCCAGAATTGAATAAGAGCGTTTAATTTAGTAACTAAAGGCGGGAAGTTTGCATTGAATAAAGAAGTATATTTTCTGGTTACTTGGACACCCAGATATTTAAATTTTTCTGAGGCGATTCTGAAAGGAAATTTTAAAAGTCCTGAACATCGGGCCATCCGTAGCGGCGACTACGGAGAGTTTATGGACCCGACCACGGATGAACAAAGGAGGAGGACTGACTGAAATTTGTTGCCTTCCGCCACAGTGAAGAATGCTGTGGTGGATGTTTGTGTTCAATTCTATTGTGTATTGTGTGTTCTTTTTAAGTGTATCGCTGCTGGCAAATTCATTTCACTGCACCTTCAACAAATAAAATTGACTTTGACTTTGATTTTGACTTTGAGTTGAGTTGAATTGAGTTTAGTGACACAGCAGGCTCCTGGTCTAGTTTTTAGTATGGTAGCATAGTGGTGTTAGGACATTACTTTTAAATTGTTTTGTTCATAAATATGCTGGTAATTAAATTTACATTAATGTCAGTGACATAGTATAATCAAAAACGGACACCAAGTGCTGGAGGAACTCAGCGGGTCGGGCAGCATCTCTGGAGAACATGGATAGGTGACATTTCAGGCCAAACTTGAAGGGTCCAAACTCGAAACATGATCTATCCATTTCCACCAGAGATGCTGTCTGCCCCACTGAGTTACTCCAGCCCTTTGTGACTTTTTTTGTAAGCCAGCATCTGCAGTTTCTTGTGTCCCCATGGTATAATCAATACTTGTATCCATGGTAAAGTAAAATGCAGGCCACGTGATGGTAGCACAGAGTTGCTCAGATACCACTGTACGAAGGTCTTGTAAAATCAAGGGTTTTTTTTTAAAACCAGCTTCTGCAGTTCCTTGTTTTTCATTCTTTTCCTAATAAATGCAAACAATGAGGACTCACTATATAAACATTTCGAGCTTTTAAAGAAAAATATCTGATCTTTAATCACAAAACTTTGCAGCACAGCAATCAGCTAGGAAGAATGATCTCAGAGATGTTACTCCAAAAGTCACACATACCCTTCTGACCCAGAGATTAGAGATCGATCTTCATTATAGTAATGATGGAAATACATTTACTTTAAGACTTTTTACAATGTTATGCCACACAATTGCTTTTTTTTAGTTTAGTGTAGTTTGTTTTATTTTATTTTTTTTTACTTTACTTTGGTTCTGTTAAAATCTAGATTTTTTCCTAAACCAGCTTGTTTCTACGTTCTTGCGCTAAATTTCTTTGAGCTGCAAATCGTTCTAAACTCTATCAGTACCTGTAACCAGACTGGTGGCCAGAGGTCTGGACTATCTTTCTGACAGCATGAGATACAGTACAAAAAAACATCTGGTTCATTAATGTCAAAGAAATCTACTGCCTTGTTTGATCTGGCCTGTATGTGACTCCAATCCACCACAATGTGGTTGACTCCTAGGTGCTCTCTGAAATGTCTGCTGAGAGGCAGTTAAGGATAGGTAATAGAGAGCTAGGATTTTGCCATTAGCGCCTTTTCATGCCTATTTGGTGATTTCACCAGGATAATGCCTTTTTCACAATCAAGTGCCTAAATCAGTCTTTTCTTGCCATTTTGCTAAAAGGTTGTGCTGTTTTCTCTAGTTATTCCATAATTACAATGACGTTTTCTATGTTAATATGTTAATAATAATGTTATTATTAACGTGTTAACATAGTATAACTTACAAGAAAACTTCCACCACCGGGGCGAAACTGGGGGCACCACCGTCGGACATTCATTCATTCATGCCGCTGCCCGCTGATTCAGCCTTCTCCAAGATCTATTCAAGAAAGAACTGCAGATGCTGGAAAAATCGAAGGGAGACAAAAGATGCTGGAGAAGCTCAGCGGGTGAGGCAGCATCTATGGAGAGAAGGAATAGGCGATGTTTCAGGTTGAGACCTTTCTTCAGACTGATGTTGGGAGGAGGGGTGGGGAGAAAAAGGAAGAGGCAGAGACAGTAGAGCTGGGAAGGGGGAGCGGAGGAGGGAGAAGGAGAGCTGGGAGGGGGAAGCAGGAGGAGGGAGAAGACAAGGGCTATTTAAAATTAGAGAAGTCAATGTTGATATGGCTGGGGTGTAGACCACCCAAGCGAAATACCCAAGCTGGTCTCCTCACTACATTTACTGCTGGCTACAGTCGCAAATCTGAGTTTTCGAGTGATCTGTGCAAGGCATTAATTGATGCTGGAGTTCCACAAATCTCTAGAGGTTTTTTAGAGGAACATATACCAAGTGAGTCATTGTTACGTAAAAATTATGTTGACAGCAACTTCAACATTATTGTGCAGAAAATTAGAGATGAAGTTGCATGCAACAAAATATGGATCTCAATAGACGAGACAACCAGTGTTGTGGGGAGATATGTTGCCAATGTAGTCATCGGTACACTGGAGGCAGGTCAACCATCAAAGGAGCATTTGTTGACATCAGAAGTATTGGAGAAGTCAAACAGCTCAACTATTGCTCAGTTGTTTACATCATCACTTGCTGTACTTTGGCCAGAAGGTATAAAACACGAGAATGTTCTTCTGTTTGTGACTTAAAGTTCTATTCCCCAAAATGTTGCATTTGACATGTTTAGCTCAAGGACTTCATGGAATTGCCAAGCACATACGTAGCTTGTTTCCAAATGTCAATCACTGAGTTTCCGATGCCAAAAGAATCTTCCTCAAAGCACCGTCACATGTGCAGTTGTTCAAGAAAATGGCACCCGGGATTCCGCTACCTCCTCAGCCCGTTTTGACTAGGTGGGGTACATGGCTCTCTGCTATACTCGACTATGTTGCAAATTTTAAAAAGATAAAATAAATCGTCAACTGTTTTGAAGAAGAAGAATCTGCTGCAGTCAGGATCGTCAGTGAAATCATGCAGAAAAAGTCCCTCCACTGCGATCTTGTGTTTATTGCTTCCAATTTTACAAACTTCCTGCAAGCCATCACTTCCCTTGAGAAACGTGGCGAAACATTAGTGAATAACTTGCAGGTTTTCAACAAAGTAACTGACGATATTCATAAAGTTCCTGGCGATGTAGGTAAAGACATACAGGAAAATGGGAGAGAGTGATTTTAGCTAACAAAGATCTTGAAGAAATACAAAACATAGCTAAAGTTCTCAAAGGTAGTTGTAATGCCCAAGATATAAACATGAATATAAAGTCGGTAGCTTGTTTCAGGTATGCACCAGTGACCTCAGCTGAGGTAGAAATACGTTTTTCACACTGAAGCATATTCTGTCTGATAGACGGCATAGTTTAACACCAGATGAAAAAAATGCTAGTAATTATGTGCAACCAGGCCATTTGGTCATTTAATATAGTATACCTTTATATTATCATTTTAAACCATATTTGGTGGTGGAAATAAATGCTTCACGCCTTTTTTTGAATATAAATGCCTTTTTCATGCCTTTTTTGTAATTTTATTATGCCTTTTTGCCTGCCTATTTCAATGTTTTTTAGTGCCTAAACATGCTGGCTCTAGTAATGAGCAATGGACCAGATGCCAATGCGGACATCATATAAATGAATGAAAAAGGCTCAATACATTAACAAGAGCGGAGCAGCACAGTGGCTTTCCTCTGGGGGCTTCAGTTTGTTCCCACATCTTGCGGCACAATGGTAGCTGTAAATTATCCCCTAGCGTAGGTCAATGGCGAAGGTAAACTAAAGAAGATTTAGGCTGAAACAAGAAACCATATAACCATATAACCATATAACAATTACAGCACGGAAACAGGCCATCTCGGCCCTTCAAGTCCGTGCCAAACAACTTTTTTCTCTTAGTCCCACCTGCCTGCACTCATACCATAACCCTCCATACCCTTCTCATCCATATGCCTATCCAATTTATTTTTAAATGCAGATGCTGCTTTACAAAAAAATAGACATAAAGTGCTGGAGCGACTCAGTGGGTCAGGTAGCATGACACAAAATGCTGGAGTAACTCAGCAGGACAGGCAGCATGTCCGGAGAGAAGGAATGGGTGACGTTCTCGGGGCGAGGCCCTTCTTGGCAGCATTCCTGGAGAACATGGATAGGTAATGTTTGGGGTCGGGACCCTTCTTCAGGCTGAAGAAAGAAGAGTGGGGCGGCACGGTGGAACTGCGGTGGAGCCCCGGGTTTGACCCTGACTACGGTTGCTGTAGTATGGAGTTTGTACGTTCTCCCCGTGATCTGCGTGGGGTTTACCCGAGTGCTCCAGCTTCCTCCCACAAAAACGTACAGGTTTGTAGGTTAATTAGCTTCAACAAAAATTATAAATTATCCTTCACGTGTAGGATAGTGCTAGTGTACAGGGATTGCCGTTCAGGGTGGATTCAGAGGCCGAAGAGCCTGTTTCCACACTGTATCTCTGAACTAAACTAAACTAAATTACGCTAAACTAAATTAAACTAAACCTTACTAAACCAAAATCAACTAAACTGAATTGAACTAAATTAAACTAAACTATTCTAAATTAAACTTAACTAAAACCCAAGTATTTCAGTGGCAAAGATCAGTACCTGCATACAAAAAATAATCTCTGCATAGAGATCCAGCATGGAAACGGGCCCTTCGGCCCACTCAGTCCATGGCAACCATCGGTCACCCATTCACACGAGTTCCCTGTTACCCTATTTTCTTATCCACTCCCCACATACTTGGGGCAATTTCCAGAGGCCAATTAACCTACAACCCTGGATATCTTGGGGATGTGGGAGGAAACCGGAGCACCTGGAGGAAACCCACGCAGTCACTGGGAGAACACGCAAACTCCACGCAGACAGCACCGAGGTCAGGATCGAACCTGGGTCTCTGGCGTTGTGAGGCAGCGGCTCTACCAGCTGAGTCAACGTGCTGGCCATTTCTCCTTCTCTGACGTCAGTTGATGTTTATGTTCAGGTTTAGGTTTATTATTGTCACATGAACCGGGGTACAGTGTAAAGCTAGTGTTGCATACTGTACCATCAAATTAGATAATACAATGCATAAATGGTGTAAAGGGTGCCAAGGGTTACAGGGAGAAGCCAGGAGAATGTGGTTGAGAGGGAAAGATAGATCAGCCATGATTGAATGGTGTTGTGGACGATGGGCCGAATGGCCTAATTCTGCTCCTAGAACTTATGAACTTATGAAAGACAATCTAGCCAAACTCAAGTACAATAGGTAGAGCAAAGAAAAATATATCAAATGCAGAATATAGTTCTCAGTATCATATCGCAACATTGAAACATCATTCTTCTGATAATAGATAATAGACAATAGACATCAGCAAAAATACAATTTAGCTGGCTAAATATTAAATACTCCCAAATTACAGACAAAAGGGAAAAGGCAGTATTTCAACTATTATTTCAAATATTGTACAAAGTGTGAAATCGAAATTGAGGCATGCTGATGAATTTAAAGTAGAAGCTATTTTATAATTAACATTTTAAATAATAACTTTATTTTAAAATTCATTTAAGTGTTGAATTATTTATCGAACAAAATGACAGTTCATGCATACAAAGTAAGGTTATGGGATGAGACTCATTTGCTAAGTAGTAAAGTTCACCATTGTAATCTTACTTACTGCAACAACGTGTAACATTTTTAAGGTATTTTATAGTAAGTATAATCTATAAATATATGTGGATCTCCACAGATTATTTTGATTATGAAGGAGAAAATCTAGGCAGTCAGGAGCCAAGATGTGTTTCATTGTCATATTTACCAAAAATGGAACAATTAAATTCTTAATTGCAGCAGCATAATGGGCCTGTCCCACTTGGGCATCTTTTTAGGTGAATGCAGGAGACTATGCGGTCACGACATGGTCGCCACACATTCGCGGGTGGTTGCCGGGGAGTCGTCTTCATGGCCGTGAGGAGTTCCCGCATTCTGGGAACTAGTTGCGGCCTCATTATAATCACCGCAAATTTTTCAACACGTTGAAAAATTAGTGGCGACCAGAATGAAGCCGCCATGGAGAGTAGCGAGAATTCTCGTGCCGTAGGTGGGTTGCCAAGAGATCCTAGTGGGTTGCTGGGAGGTGGTAGGTTCTCGTAGGTTGTAGCCGGTGCTGACCGGTGAATTTCATTGGCTCATTGGGGAAAAAAACGTAAGCAGTAGTTTTCTCAACCAAGGATAACCAACAGGTAATGTTAAATGTTCGCCGAGCTTCACAGCCGTGTATCTCTGGCTTCTTAAAAGTTGTCTCTCTCCTCCCTCCTTCACCCCCCCCACTTTTAAAGGATTTACTGTACACTGTGCTTTAGTGTGTGTGTGTGTGTGTGTGTGTGTGTGTGTCTGTCTGTCTGTCTGTCTGTCTGTCTGTCTGTCTGTCTGTCTGTCTGTCTGTCTGTCTGTCTGTCTGTCTGTGTGTTCCACTCTGACAGTCGGCGTTCCAGTCGCCGGTTTTTCAGGCAATGCCGGCAACTTGACAGTCGCCTGAAAAATTGCCCAAGTAGAACAGGCCAATTATAGGCCTGTAAACACAAGACACGTAGATACCATGTATAGGAAGGAACTGCAGATGCTGGTTTACACCAAAGATAGAGACAAAATGCTGGAGAAACTAAATGGGACAGGCAGCATCTCTGGAGAGAAGGAATTGGTGACTTTTCAGGACAAGACCCTTCTTCAGACTGGAGTCAGGGTAGAGAGAGTATAGAGATTGGTCAAGACTAGAGATATCCTAGTCCCCTGTCCAAGACTAGAGCCCCCTTTCCCAGACTCTGAAGAAGGTTCTCGACCCAAAACATCACCCATTCCTTCTCTCCAGAGATGCTGCCCGTCCCGCTGAGTTACTCCAGCATTTTGTGTCTACCTTCAAAATATCGCTACCAGGAACATTTCACCGTTGACAATTTGCGTGTGGCATTTCCAAAGTTGGTGTCATTATCTTCATGAATGACGGCGATGATTACGGGTGAACGTTACTTTCACTGGATGACCTTTTCACGCTGAATTTTTTGAGATGTTTACATACATCAGAGATGAATGCCAGAAAAATTATAGCAAACAATTTGAAGGCCTGGATAGAGTGGATGTGGAGAGGATGCTTCCACTAGTGGGAGAGTCTAGGAACAGAGGCTCTAGCATCAGAATAAAAGAACATACCTTTAGAAAAGGAAATGTGGAGGAATTTCTTCAGTCAGAGGGTGGTGAAGCTGTGAAATTCCTTGCCACGGACAGCCGTGGAGGCCAAGTCAATGGTTATTTTTAAGGCGGAGATTGGCAAGATTCTTGATTTGTTAGGGTGTCACGGGTTGTGGGGAGAAGGCAGGAGAAAGGGGTTGAGAAGAAAGATCAGCCACGATTGAATGACAGAGTAAATGTGACGGGTTGAAAGGACTAATTCTGCTCCTGCATCTTATGAACTTATAATAAGATGGGACTCAGAGACACGTTTCTGAGTGCTGTCCATATGGACAGGTGGAAAGGATGAGTTAAATATCCCACATATTTCTGTGTGCTCAAACTCTAGTCACTATACTTAGCAATGTTACAAAATTTTGAGATTTTAAAAATCAAGACTACAATTTATCCCATCAGATAAAGCATAAAAAGAAGTTTAATTTGACACCTAATTTACTTTCATATCTTCAGTATTAAGAAAGTTATGGCCATTTTCATACTCGGAAATGAGCATCTTGCTTCCCATTGCCTTTCAATTGACTTAACTCAAAAGCTGTGATCTGGAAAAGTTAAATGTCCATAACATTCTTAAAAATTAAGAGAACTCAATGAAATTTTCAGTTATTATAGATTGAAGCATTCTGAAACAAATATTAAACAATCTTACTTGGATTACCTGAAATTAAAGCATATAATTAGTTAGTTATCTAATTGTAGCTAATTACAAAATTCAATGAGTAGATCTAAACATCTATCCATTTCTTAAGAAAAGATAAACTTTTTTTAAATTGCCTAAGTGTCCAAATAACATTCACACAATAATCCACAATATAACATAATTTTTAAATCTCATATTCATGAATTTCTGGGCCAAATGGAAGGAATTTAGTGTTTTATGCTGTAAATTAATGGCCATTTAAATCAACTAGCGAGTGGGTTTTAGCGGAATGCGGTAGATTAGAACGTTGCGGTTAGCAGTGAAGTCGGGGGGAAAAATACTGGGGGTTCATACATTTTTTGGGGACCCCATTTCACAACATAAAAATATTATTAATGCCTCCCGAAAAACCAACTTTTAATATAAAAATAAACTATTTACCTTTTTTTCTTCCCTACGCAAAATGCTTCCGGTTGTCTGCGGTCACGGCTTTTGAAGGTGATTTTTAAATTACTCTAGTTAATAAATAATCTAGAGTAATTTAAAAGTACCACCATTCATTAAATGTCGGAGCGATTTTTCTTCAGCAACCAAATCGCCCGACATTCATCGACTATCCAGGCCTGTGGAAAAATGGCACTTTAAGCCCGCCCCCCTCTGCAAGGCGCGAAAGTCGCGCACACGGGGAGTGGCAGAAGTGCAGCGCCAGTAAAGGTAAGTTTTGTAACATACCTACTATACTTTAGAATGGTTGCATCGGAGATAAGGGGGAAAAAAAACACGGGGGTCAGGGGCCTCGGAGATAAGGGGGGAAAAAAACACGGGGGTCAGGGGTTAACCATATAACCATATAACCATATAACAATTACAGCACGGAAACAGGCCTTCTCGGACATTCCAGTCCGTGCCGACCATTCATTTTCCCCTAGTCCCATCTACCTGCACTCAGACCATACCCCTCCATTCCCTTCCCGTCCATATACCTATCCACTTTACTTTTAAATGTTAAAATCGATCCTGCCTCCACCACTTCTGCAGGAAGATCATTCCACACAGCCACCACTCTCTGAGTAAAGAAGTTCCCCCTCATGTTACCCCTAAACTTCTGTCCCTTAATTCTCATGTCATGCCCTCTTGTTTGAATCTTTCCTACCCTCAATGGGAAAAGCTTATCCACGTCAACTCTGTCTATCCCTTTCATCATTTTAAACACCTCAATCAAGTCCCCCCTTTACCTTCTGCGCTCCAAAGAATAAAGACCTAACTTGTTCAACCTTACTCTGTAACTTAGTTGCTGGAACCCATGCAACATTCTAGTAAATCTCCTCTGTACTCTCTCTATTTTGTTGGCATCCTTCCTATAATTAGGCGACCAAAATTGTACACCATATAATTAGGCGACCAAAATTGTACACCATTAAGAGGGGAAGGCAGGCGAATGGGGTTAGGAGGGAGAGATAGATCAGCCATGATTGAATGGGGAAGTAGACTTGATGGGCCGAATGGCCTAATTCTGCTCAAATTACACATGAACAGGACAAAAAAAAAAGAGATTTGTAGTAGTGTTTCTTGGATGTAAGATTTCTTGTTTGAAGAATCCGTGATGGAGAATTTGTGACCGTTCCCCTTGGAGGAGTCGAGAAGGTTGAGATAAAAGTGTACAAAATCTTGACAGGTTAAGAGAGAGCACCCAGAGAGAAGTTGTTCCCATTAGCAGAGAGGTCACGGACTGGATGGCACAAATTCAAAGTGATGGGTGAAGGATCCAGGCCTGACATGATGAAGACATTTGTTTTTACACAGTGATCTGAAATGCACTGCCTCCATGTGTGACAGATGCAGATTAAATTGTGGTTTTCAAAAAAGCATCGTACACATGTTTGAAGGTTTAAAGAAAACTCAGAGAGCCAAAGGATAAATGCACGGAATGGGACTAACTGGATTTCTCTACAAAGGACGGACTTGACAGACTAAGTGCCTCCCTTCTCGGTTGCTACGGCTCTAAGATTCTGAGAGAGATCACTTGTAAAAACGAGAACATGTGGAATTGGAGTTGCGAATATGGACTGGAGGGTGTGTAAGAGTTGAGAGGGAGCAACAAAGGATTCTCTGACTCCCGGAATGTGACAAGGAATAGGAATATTCTGAACCTCAGCATTGCACCATATATAAGTAAATTGGATGAAGCAACACTGTCGTATACATCTCTCTGCAGTTGACCTGACATTTGGACATTATTTAAGGAGCTGAGAGCAGCAAGTCACAATTCTTTGTTACTGTATTTAATTTAGTTTAGGTTAGTTTCGGGCCACTGATTCCGCACCGACCAGCGACTCCCGCACATCTTACGGGCCTGTCCCACCAGCATGCAACACTATGCGATGAACGCGATCAAACCGGCAGCGGGGGCCGCGCGGAGGTCGGGTGATCCCCTGTACAGGGCCGTTCCCGCCAGCATGCGCCTGCATGCGGCAAGCGCAACTAAACCGGCAGCAGGGGCCGCGCGGAGGTTGGGTGAGTGGCGCAACGCGGCGCAAAGCGAGGCGAACTTGGAGCAAGTCCAAGGTAAGTTCGCCAGGACTTAGAGGGGCACACAGAGAGGGGCACCGAGACACACACACATACAGGGCCACGGAGCCACACACATAGAGGGTCACGGAGGCACTTACAAATAGGTTCACAGAGGCACAATGTCCGGGCGGTGTGTAAATGTCGAGGCGACTGCGAGCCGACAAGCCGTTGCCACGCGGAATTTTTGGACATAGTCAGTATTTCGGAGCCCCGCGCGGTGTCGGGACGAACTCGGGACGAACTCCGCACAATTCCGCATGGCTCCGGCGATCGAAGTGGGACCTGGCCCACGATGCCGGACGGCTCAAGCGACCACGTTAGGTCGCGCTAATCGCATAGAGTTGCATGCTGGTGGGACAGGCCCTTTACACTTATACCAAGCCAATTAACCTACAAACCTGTGCATCTTTGGAGCATGGGAGGAAACCAAAGATCTCAGAGAAAACCCACGTAGGTCACAGGGAGAACATACAAACTGCGTACACACAGCACCCGTAGTCAGGATCGAACCCAAGTCTTTGGCACTGCAAGCGCTGTAAGGTAACAACTCTACCGCTACGCCACCCTGCCGCCCTAAAAAGACTCACCATCAACCAGACTCCAATGAGTTTGTAATTTAACAAAAACTAAACAAGGAATCAAGGAGGTGATCACGATCATGATGTACAAAGAGCCCAATACAATTAACCAATGTTGTATTGCCCACATGCTTCATTGAGATCCTATTGACTCTTAATTGAAGTAAATGGATATTGCCAGGTTTCTTGGAAAGAGACTTTAATTATATATATATAGAATTAAATTTATAACCAAAATAAAATAAACATGAAGTATATTTGGGCGTATTTTGCAATCAAGAAGCAATTCTCTCTTTTAATTATCTAATATGCTGCAGAGGCTTTCTCTGGTCTGCTAATGGTTCTTACATTACAAAGCTGACTGCACTTCAGATGTGCACTGTTTGAAAAGTCCTGAGGTCTTGTTAAATAAATACAAGCTTAACTTCTTTTTTTATTTGATTAGCCAATAGAACATAGACGAGTACAGGTCAGCAACAAGCCCTTTGGCCCACAACATCTGCGCCGAACATGACGTCAGGTTAAACTAAACTTAAACTAATCTAGGGTGGCACAATTGCACCTTCTGAAGAAGGGTCCCGACCATAAACGTCACCCATTCCTTCTCTCCAGAGATGCTGCCCATCCCGCTGAGTTACTCCCGAATTTTGTGTGTATCTTCGGCACAGTGGCAGAGTTGCTTTACAGCCCCAGAGACCCTGGTTCGATCCTGACCCCGGGTGCTGTCATAGAAACATAGAAACATAGAAATTAGGTGCAGGAGTAGGCCATTCGGCCCTTCGAGCCTGCACCACCATTCAATATGATCATGGCTGATCATCCAACTCAGTATCCCGTACCTGCCTTCTCTCCATACCCTCTGATCCCCTTAGCCACAAGGGCCACATCTAACTCCCTCTTAAATATAGCCAATGAACTGGCCTCAACTACCCTCTGTGGCAGAGAGTTCCAGAGACCCACCACTCTGTGTGTAAAAAAATTCCTTCTCATCTCGGTCCTAAAGGATTTCCCGCTTATCCTTAAGCTGTGACCCCTTGTCCTGGACCTCCCCAACATCGGGAACAATCTTCCTACATCTAGCCTGTCCAACCCCTTAAGAATCTTGTAAGTTTCTATAAGATCCCCTCTCAAGCTCCTAAATTCTAGAGAGTATAAACCGAGTTTATGCAGTCTTTGTTCATAAGACAGTCCTGACATCCCAGGAATAAGTCTGGTGAACCTTCGCTGCACTCCCTCTATGGCAATAATGTCCTTCCTCAGATTTGGAGACCAGAACTGTCTGTATGGAGTTTGTACGTTCTCCCTGTGACCACATGATTTTTCTCCGGATGCTCCAGTTTCCTCCCACAGGTTTGTAGGTTAATTGGCTGCGGTAAACATAGTCAATTGTCTCTGGTATGTTGGATAGTGCTTGTATACAGGGGTCATAGATTCAACGAGTCATACAATGTGGAAACAGGCCCTTCAGCCCAACTTGCCCATACCAACCGACATGTCCCATCTACATTAGGGGGAGATCGCTGGTCTGAACTGAAAGGCCTGTTTTATGCGCTGTAGTTTCTAACTTAAAGTCCTCTGCCTGTACGTAATCCATAGAACGGAGACGAGGAAACACTTTTTTCCTCACAGAGAGTTGTGAGTCTGTGGAATTCTCTGCCTCAGAGGGTGGTGGAGGCCGGTTCTCTGGATACTTTCAAGAGAGAGCTAGATAGGGCTCTTAAAGATAGTGGAGTCAGGGGATATGGGGAGAAGGGGAGATGGCAGGAACGGGGTACTGATTGGGGATGATCATCCATGATCACATTGAATGGCGGTGCTGGCTCGAAGGGCCGATTGGCCTACTCCTGCACCTATTTTCTATTGTCTATTATTTCATTCCATGCACATCCATGTACCTGTTCATAAGCCTTGTAAACACCGCTATTGTGTCAGTCTCTGCCACCACTCCTGGCAGCGTGTTCCAGGCACTCACCACTTGTTGCTATGAGCTCAGCTGTTACTAATATACAGATTTTTGCCATCATTTTTTGATGCGTGAAATCTATTTCCCAAATCCGAAGAAGCAAATGTTCTGATGCAGAGTCTTGACTCAAAGAGTTGACCACCCCTCTGTCTCCACAGGGCTATTGAGTTCTTCCTGCTGTTTTTTATTTTGTGTGACTATCATTTATTCTCTATCTCTGGCAGATGAACCACATTGGTGGTGAACACCTTCATATCTCTGTCAGCTTTTTCATATCCATTTATCAGGACAACGTCAAGTTTAGTCTAGTTTAACTTTGTTTGGTTTGGTTTAGTTTAGTTTAGTTTACAGATAAAGCACGGAAAAAGGCACTTTGGCCCACTGAGTCTGCATCAGCCAGCGATCCCCGCAAATGAACAGGAAAGAAACTGAAGATTGCGGAGAATACCCACGCAGGTCACAGGGAGAGCGTACAAACTCCATACAGACAAGTACCCATAGTCAGGATTAGACCCGGGTCTCTGGTGCTGTAAGGCAGTAGCTCTACTGCTAGGCCACCGTGCCGCCACTTAGAGTTAAATTTCAGCACAGGAATTACCTGCTAATCCTTCAGAGACGTGAGAGGTTGCAGACGCTGGAATCCTGAGCAATAATACTGCTGGAGGGGCAAGACTGAGGTGTACAGAGGTAGAGTTGCTGCATTTTACAGCACCAGAGTTCCAAGTTCTATCCTGACCATGGGTGCTGTCTGTCCAGTTTTGTACATTCTCCCTGTGACCACGTGGGTTTTCTCCGGGTGCTCCGGTTTCCTCCCACACTCCAAAGATGCGCAGGTTTGTAGGTTATTTGGCTTTGGTAAAAATTATAAATTGTCCCTAGCGTGTAGAATATTGCTAGTGCACGGAGTGATCGCTGGCCAGCACGCTCAGTGAGCCTGAAAGGCCTGTTTCTGAGCGCTGTAGCTCTAAAGTGTAAAGTCTGCAGTCCCTCGTGTCTCCATGTTACTGCTCCACTGTCAAATCTCCTCAAAGTATGACTACTTTCAAGAAGTCCTCCTGTGAGTCCGAAAAAGGGTCCCGGCCCGAAGCATCACCTGCCGATCCCCATCTCCGATGTTGCCTGACCCGCTGAGTTACTCCAGCTTTTTGTGTGTATCTAAAGGAAACAGTTTGTTCTTTTCCATGATTCCTCCATGATTCTTCTCTGCAGTGGAGCTGCATTGTTACATCTTGATTTCTACGCCAACCACTGGAAATGTCTTGCACTTTTCCAGGCAATTAATTTTTCCACTATCTCTTTGTGGGGAGTCTTTTAAACATCTATATTGAAATATGTAAAGCTGGAAACAATATCGTTACTTAATCATTTGTTAAGACAATGTTCCTTCCTTGTGATTTACCTTAGAGGTTACATCGTGGAAATGGGCCCTTCGGCCCACCGAGTCCACGCTGACCAACGATCACCCCTACACTAGTTCCACGTTATCCCAGTTTTGCATGCTACACACTAGGGCCAATTTACAGAAGACAATTAAGCTGCAAGACTGCACGTCTTTGGAATGTGGGAAGAAACCGGAACACCCAGAGAAAACCCACACGGTCACAGGGATAATGTACAAAACTCCGCACAGACAGCACCCAGAGTCAGGAGCGAACGCAGGCCTCTGGTGCTGTACGAAAGCAACTCTACCCCACTGTGCCGCCCTAAGATAATAGTATTTAAGATCACATTTGATCATATCGAGGTGTATAAAATCATAAGAGGAACAGATCGTGTGGACGAACAGTGTCTCTTGCCCGGAGTGGGGGAATCAAGAAACGGAAGACATAGGTTTAAGGTGAGGGGGAGAACGTTCTTTCCCAAGAATCCACAAAGTAACTTTTTCACACAAAGGGTGGTGGGTGTATGGAACGAGCTGCCAGAGGAGGTGGTTGAGGCAGGTACTATCGCAACGTTTAAGAAACATTTAGACAGGTACATGGATAGGACAAGTTTGGAGGGATTTGGGCCAAACGCAGGCAGGTGGGGCTAGTGTAGGTAGGACATGTTGGCCGGCGTGGGCAAGTTGGGCTGAAAGGTCTGTTTCCACACTGTAAGACTATGACTATGACTCTATGAACGTGTGATTAATATACTTTTCTTGAGGTGTAGCCATTGCATAGATCCTGTTGTGGATCAATAACAGAAAAAGCCACTCCAGAGATGTGAGCGCTAGATTTTGTCTAACATCAGCTGACAGCTGACAGCTGCACTGTCGGAGATGACTTCTGTCAGAGGAGATGTTAAACTGAGGCAACTTCTGTCATTGCAGAAGGACATACGAGAACAACTGAGTTTTCCTGCAGAAACAAGGAACTGCAGAGGCTGGTTTGTATCAAAGCTAAACATGCAGTGTTGGAGTTACTGTGCGGCACGGTGGCACAGCGGTAGAGCTACTGCCTTACAGCACCAGAGACCCGGGTACGATCCTGACTACGGCTGCTTGTCTGCAGGGAGTTCGTACATTCTCCCCATGACCCTGCGTGGGTTTTCGCCGAGATCTTCGGTTTCCTCCCACACTCCAAAGACGTACAAGTTTGTAGGTTAATTGGCTTGGTGTCAATGTAAAAATTGTCCCTAGTGTGTGAAGGGTAGTGTTAGTGTGCGGGGATCGCTGGCCGGTGCAGACTCGGTGGGCCGAGGGAACTGTTTCTGCGCTGTATCTCAAAACTAAACTAAACTAAAAACAATGAACTGCAGATGCTGGTTCATATCAAAGATAGACGCAAAGTGCTGGAGTAACTCAGCGGGTCATTCACCGTCTCTGGAAAACATCACCCAACCTTTTTCTCCAGGGTTTGCTGCCTGACTCCAGCACTTTGTGTCCAACAGAGTTTTGCTGGTCATTTGATCAATTATCCTCCCTCAACCAAAATAAATAATTTTCCACTTGTTTATGTAATTGTGGCCCTGCACCGTGCAAATTAGCAGCTGCATTTCCGATGTAACACTGACCACATTCAAAAAGCACTTAAGTGACTGCATTTTATCTGCGTTATTCCACAATAGGGAAAGTACACTCTCGGTACAATTCTCTCTTCAGGACACTGCCCAGTCCATCATGGGTTCTGACCTCCCCACCATCGAAGGGATTTACAGGAGTCGCTGCCTCAAAAAGGCAGCCAGCATCATCAGAGACCCACACCACCCTGGCCACGCACTCGTTTCACTCCTATCATCGGGAAGAAGATGTAGGAGCCAAAAATCAATAACGTCCAGATTCAGGAACAGCTTCTTACATAGAAAATAGGTGCAGGAGTAGGCCATTCGGCCCTTCGAGCCTGCACCGCCATTCAATATGATCATGGCTGATCATCCAACTCAGCATCCTGTACCTGCCTTCTCTCCATACCCCCTGATCCTTTTAGCCACAAAGGCCACATCTAACTCCCTCTTAAATATAGCCAATGAACTGGCCTCAACTACCTTCTGTGGCAGAGAATTCCAGAGACTCACCACTCTCTGTGCGAAAAATGTTTTCCTCATCTCGGTCCTAAAGGAATTCCTTTCCTTTGCTTTCTTCACTGCCTGCTGCACCTGCATGCCTACTTTCAATGATTGGTGTACCATGACACCCAGGTCTCATTGCATCTCCCCTTTTCCTAATTTGCCACCATTCAGATAATAGTCTACCCTCCTTTTTTTGCCACCAAAGTGGAGAACCTCACATTTATCCACAGTTCTTCCCAACAACCATCACGCTATTAAACGCTATAACCTCCAAATAACCTCTGAACTATATAGATCTTGGGGCAATGGTGATGTATTTTTGCACTATTATTGTTTGTTTGTTTTTATGTGTATGTATGTCTGCATGTATGTGTGCGTGTGTGCGTGTGCGTGTAATAATATATACATTATGCACACATTATATATATGACAACAGACAATAGACAAGAGGTGCAGGAGTAGGCCATTCGGCCCTTTGAGCCAGCACCGCCATTCAATGTGATCATGGCTGATCATCCCTGATCAGTACCCAGTTCCTGCCTTCTCCCCATATCCCATATAACCATATAACCATAAAACAATTACAGCACGGAAACAGGCCTTCTCGGCCCTTCCAGTCTGTGCCGACCATTTATTTTCCCCTAGTCCCATCTACCTGCACTCAGACCATACCCCTCCATTCCCTTCCCGTCCATATACCTACCCACTTTACTTTTAAATGTTAAAATCGATCCTGCCTCCACCACTTCTGCTGGAAGATCATTCCACACAGCCACCACTCTCTGAGTAAAGAAGTTCCCCCTCATGTTACAGCTAAACTTCTGTCTCTTAATTCTCAAGTCATGCCCTCTTGTTTGAATCTTCCCTACCCTCAATGGGAAAAGCTTATCCACGTCAACTCTGTCTATCCCTTTCATTATTTTAAAGACCTCAATCAAGTCCCCCCTTAACCTTCTGCGCTCCAAAGAATAAAGACCTAACTTGTTCAACCTTTCTCTGTAACTTAGTTGCTGGAACCCAGGCAACATTCTAGTAAATCTCCTCTATACTCTCTCTATTTTGTTGACATCCTTCCTATAAGTAGGCGACCAAAATTGTACACCATACTTCAGAATTGGTCTCACCAATGCCTTGTACAATTTTAACATTACTTCCCTACTCCTATATTCAATGCTCTGATTTATAAAGGCCAGCACACCAAAAGCTTTCTTCACCACCCTATCTACATGTGATTCCACCTTCAGGGAACTATGCACAGTTATTCCTAGATCCCTCTGTTCCTCAGCATTCCTCAATTCCCTACCATTTACCATGTACGTCCTATTTTGCTTTGTCCTGCCAAGATGTAGCACCTCACACTTATCAGCATTAAACTCCATCTGTCATCTTTCAGCCCACTCTTCCAAATGGCCCAAATCTCTCTGTAGACTTTGACCAAATGGCCCAAATCTCTCCACAGCACCACCTACCTTAGTATCATCTGCATACTTACTTATCCAATTTTCCACCCCATCATCTAGATCATTGAAGTACATGACAAACAACAGTGGACCCAACACAGATCCCCGAGGCACCCCACTGGTCACCAGTTTCCAACCTGACAAACAGCCATCCACCATTACTCTCTGGCATCTCCCATTCAGCCACTGTTGAATCCATCTTGCTACTCTGCCATTAACACCCAAAGATTGAACCTTCTTAACCAACCTTCCATGGGGAACCTCGTCAAAGGCCTTACTGAAATCCATATACACAACATCCACTGCTTTACCCTCATCAATTTCCCTGGTAACCGTTTCAAAAAATTCAAGAAGGTTTGTCAAACATGACCTTCCAGGCACAAATCCATGTTGACTGTTCTTGATCAGACCCTGTTTATCCAGATGCTTATATATATTATCTCTAAGTATCCTTTCCATTAATTTGCCCACCACTGACGTCAAACTAACAGGTCTATAATTGCTAGGTTTATTCTTTAAACCCTTTTTAAACAATGGAACAACATACGCAGTACGCCAATCCTCCAGCACTATTCCCGTTTCTAATGACATTTGAAATATTTCTGTCATAGCCCCTGCTATTTCTACACTAACTTCCCTCAATGTCCTAGGGAATATCCTGTCAGGACCTGGAGACTTATCCATTTTTATATTTTTCAAAAGTGTCAGTACTTCCTCCTCTTTGAATCTCATAGTTTCCATAGTCACTCTACTTTTTTCCCTTACCTCACAGAGTTCAATATCCTTCTCCTTGGTGAATACCGAAGAAAATAAATTGTTCAATATCTCCCCCATCTCTTTTGGCTCTGCAGATAGCTGTCCATTCTGGCCTTCTAATGGTCCAATTTTATCCTTCGTTATCCTTTTGCTATTAATATAGCTGTAGAAACCCTTTGGATTTACTTTCACCTTTCTTGCCAAAGCAACCTCATATCTTCTTTTAGCTTTTCTTATTTCTTTCTTAAGATTATTTTTACATTCTTTATAATCATCTAGCACCTCATTTACGCCATGCCTCCTATAATTATTGTAGATATCTCTCTTTTTTCGAACCAAGTGTCCAATTTCCCTTGAAAACCATGGCTCTTTCCGATTTTTACTATTTCCTTTCAACCGAACAGGGACATAAAGATTCTGTACTCTTACATTTTCCCCTTTAAATGTCCTCCATTTCTCTTCTACATCCTTCCCATAAAACAAAATGTCCCAATTCACTCCTTTTAAATCATTACGCATTCCCTCAAAGTTAGCCTTTCTCCAATCAAAAATCTCAACCCTAGGTCCAGTTCTGACTCTCTCCATAATTATATTGAAACTAATGGTATTGTGATCACTGGTCCCGAAGTGCTCACCAACGCATACCTCCGTCACCTGACCTTCCTCATTTCCTAACAGGAGGTCCAGCACTGCCCCTTCTCTGGTCGATACCTCTATGTATTGCTGCAAAAAACTATCCTGCACACATTTTACAAACTCCAAACCATCCAGCCCATTTACAGAATGTGTTTCCCAGTCTATTTTTGGAAAATTGAAATCTCCCACAATCACTACCTTGTGCTTACTACTAATATCTGCTATCTCCTTACATATTAGCTCTTCCAATTCTCGCTCCCCATTTGGCGGTCTATAATACACCCCTAAAAGTGTTTGCTACACCGTTCCCACTTCTCAGTTCCACCCAAATAGCTTCCCTAGATGAGCCCTCTAATCTATCCTGCCAAAGCACTGCTGTAATATCTTCTCTGACAAGCAATGCAACACCTCCACCTCTGGTCCCTCCAATTCTATCACACCTGAAGCAACGAAATCCTGGAATATTTAGTTTCCAATCACAACCCTCCCACAACCATGTTTCACTGATTGCCACAACATCATATTTCCAGGTGTCAGTCCAGGCTCTAAGTTCATCCACCTTTCTTACAATGCTCCTAGCATTCAAATATACACATTTTTGAAACCCACCATCCCTTATTCTCTGTTTATTATCTTTTTCATCTTTCTCGCCTACATTTTGGGTCAGAGTGCTTCCCTTCTCTGCCTCTTCCCCTCACCCTGTCCCCTAGCCCCCTCCACTCGAGTCCCTCCCCCCAGCCTTTCTAGTTTAAAGTCTCCTTTGCAAATCTCCCTGCTAGGATATTTGTTCCCCTCGGGTTCAAGTGCAACCCGTCCTCTTTTGGGGAAGATCATGCCTTCCCCAAAAGAGGTCCCAGTGATCAAGAAACTTGAATCCCTGCCCACTGCACCAGTCCCTCAGCCACGCATTTATCCTCCACCTCATTCCATTCCTACTCTCATTGTCACGTGGCACAGGCAGTAATCCTGAAATTGTTACTCTTTTGGTCCTTCTCCTTAACTTTCCCCCCAACTCCCTAAATTCTTCTTTCAGGACCTCTTCTCTTTTTCTGCCTATGTCATTGGTACCAATGTGTACCACAACATCAGGCTCCTCTCCCTCCCTTTTCAGAATCTTTTCGACACATTCCGACACATCCGAGACCCTGGCACCAGGGAGGCAAACTACCATCCGGGTCTCCCGACTGCGTCCACAGAATCGCCAATCTGAATCCCTAACTATGGAGTCCCCTATTACAATTGCCCTCCTCTTTTTGCTACCCTTCTGAGCATCAGGGCCGTTCTCTGTGCCGGAGGCCCGGCCGCTGTTGCTGCCCCCAGGTAGGCTGTCCGCTCCAATCGTACTCAAACATGAGTACCTATTTTCCAGGTGTACAGCCACTGGGGTACTCTCTGGTCCTTGCCTCTGCCCGTTGCTCTTCCTAACAGTGACCCACTTGTCTGCCTCCCGTGGTCTGGGAGTGACCACCTCCCTGTAACTCCTGTCTATGACCTCCTCATTCTCCCTGACCAGACGGAGGTCCTCGAGCTGTTGCTACAAGTTCCTAACACAGTCCTTTAGGAGCCCCATCTCGAAACTCCTGGCGCAGATGTGGACATCTAGAGGGCTATCAGCTTCCCTGACCTCCCACATCTGACATCCACAACAGTACACTGCCCTGGCCTACATACTCCCCCCCTTACACAGGATACAATATCAACACAATACAAAATACACTACAAACTGCTGAAATCTGATGGCCAATCAGCTGCTTACCCTAATCCACTTCCCACCAATCAGCTGCTTCCTCAAAAAATCTACTTCTTCGAATGGAACGTTATGGATTTTGGTAAACAAGCCCCGCGTTGGATTTTTATCCTTACCGGTCGGGTGTTGCTCCTCCCCCTCCTCCTCTTCCAAAGGCTCCTGTGGGCCTCTGAAAAAGCAAGCCCCGTGCTGGATTTTTAAGCTTACCGGTCGGGTGTTGATAGGGCTCTTAAAGATCCCATATCTTTAAGAGCCCTATCTAGGTCTCTCTTGAAACAGTCCAGAGAACCGGCCTCCACCGCCCTCTGATGCAGAGAATTCCACAGACATATGGCTTTAGAGGCCAAGACATTGGGTATTTTTAAGGCAGAGATTGACAGATTCTTGATTAGTAAGGGTGTCAGGGGTTATGGGAAGAAGGCAAGAGAAAGGATTTGAGAAGGAAAGATAGATCCGCCATGTTTGAATGGCGGAGCAGACTTGATGGCCCGCATTAGCCAATTTCTGCTCCTATGACATATGAACTTATAAATTGCACTGCCCTCATCAATTAACGCCACTACTTCTTCACAAAATCTAATCAAATTGGCTGGACAGATCTCTTCCTAACAAATTAGTAGTGCCTGGCTTTGTTTAATCCTTTCCTTTCCAAGTGTACATTAATCCTGTCCTTCAAATTTTTTTCCAATAACCTCCCAATTAGTGAATGGCAGTTAGTTCGCTCATGTGTCAGATGACGTATAGCTCGCTGTTGGCTTCCGTCGTCGTCCAACACGTTGACAGAATTAGTCGCCCGACGCGTCACAGAGTGCACAGTGTCGTCGTTTCCGGGGATCGCCACGAGAAGGCTTCAGTCATGATCCCCGATGGGCAGTGATGGCCTGCCTCTGGAGTCAAGAGTCACAGCGTGGTACAGTGTGAAACAGGCCCTTCGGCCCAACTTGCCCATGCCGGCCAACATGTCCCAGCTACATTTATCCCACCTGCCTGCATTTAGTCCGTATCCATCTAAACCTGTCCCATCCATGTCTACCTGTTTCCTAAATGTTGGGGTAGTCCCAGCCTCAACTACCTCTTCTGGCAGCTTGTTCCATACATCCGCCATCCTTTGTGTGAAAAAGTTACCGCTCAGATTTCTATTAAATCTTTTCCCCTTGCGTTCAAATAGGCTTATGGCTAATCTTCTAGTTGAGTGGCACTTCCAGCACCTTGGCTACATTTGTGGAACTCATTGCCACAGATGGCTGTGGCCAAGCCAATGAATATGTTAAAGGCAGAGATTAAAAGATTCATGATTATTAAGGGTGTTAGGGGTTATGGGGAGAAGGCAGGAGAATGGAGATGAGAAGGAAAGACAGATCAGCCATGATTGAATGGTGGAGTATACTTAATGGGCCGTATGGCCTTCTTCTGCTCCTAGAACTAATGAATTTATGAACTACATTTATCCACATTATATTCCATTTGCTACATTCCTTCCTACTCACTTGGATTGCTATTATCCCTTTAAGGTCTCTTAACAATCTCCTCCACATTCATTATCCCTCTTAGTTTTCCATCAATAGCAAGTTTTAAAATATGGCCTTTGATCTCCTCGGCCAAATTGCTGAGGTAATTCGTGAATAACACTGTTAAAGAAGGAACTGCAGATGCTGGAGAATCGAGGGTTACACAAAAAGCTGGAGAAACTCAGCGGGTGCAGCAGCATCTAAGGAGCGAAGGAGATAGGCGACGTTTCGGGTCGAGACGTCGCCTATCTCCTTCGCTCCTTAGATGCTGCTGCACCCGCTGAGTTTCTCCAGCTTTTTGTGTAACCCTCGTGAATAACACTGATCCTTGTGGTAGTCCACCACAATGCTGCCACGATGGTACAAGCCTGCTCAGTCCACCTAAACCTACCTGATCTCCCGGAAACATTTTAACTCCCCCTCCCATTCTCGCACTGACCTTTCTGTCCATTGTCAGAGTGAGGCCCAGCGCAAATTGGAGGAACAGCACCTCATAGTTGGCTTGGGTAGCTTTCACCCCAGTGGTATGAATATTGACTTCTCTAACTTCAAGTAACCCTTGCTTTCCCTCTCTCTCTATCCCCTCCCCCTTCCTAGTTCTGCGACCAGTCTGACAGTCTCCGATTACATTTTATCTCTGTTTGCTTTGTTGTTACCTACATTTTCCTTCAGCTCCATCCCCTTTGTCTAATTTTCACACCTAACACTACCTTATCTTTGTATCTCACTCTCCCCTGACTTCAGTCTGAAGAAGGGTCTTGACCCGAAACGTCACCCATTCCTTCTCTCCAGAGATGCTGCCTGGCCCACTGAGTTACTCCAGCATTTTGTGTCTATCTTAGACCAGCATTACATAGTGCCAGCCTTACAGCAGTAGCTGAAATCAAGATAGGACCTGGACTAGGACTCTGATGCCATGAGGCAGCATTTCCGCTGGCTCCACCATTATGCCATCGCACATGCACAGAGGATGTGCAGGTTTGCAGATAAGGCAGCATTTGGCAAAAGACAGAGACCATACCATCACACAACGATCATGCAAGCATCGTGATTAACCCCTTGAGATTTTGAAGCAAATACATTTCCAGGCTCACATAAGAATAAATGGTAGATAGACACGAAAAGCTGGAACAACTCAGCAGTTCAGGCAGCATCTCTGGAGAAAAGGAATAGGCAACATTTCTGGTCTAGACCCTTCTTCAGACTGGTTTCTTCTTCGGTTTAAACCAGCATCTGCAGTTCCTTCCTAAACATGAAGAATGCATGGTACTTTGTCAAACAAAACCTTGTGTGACTCAGTTGCACTGATATAAATGAGGTATCTGCTGGGGCAGACACACAGCTTGAAGGGTATGTCGGGAAACATTGATTCAGTATTGAATGATATTGCAGTTAATTTTCTTTGCGATTCTCAGGAAAATGGATTCTCAGACCCTGGGCCATTTTACATCCATCAATGGCACTTCAAGCTGTCTTCTGGAAACGGCAAGCTCGAATCTTGTGACCATCCATGCCGTGCTATGCTTTGGATCAATTGTCCTCGACCGCCCTGAAGCTGGCTTCATTTGTATTGTGGACACCTCAGTCAGAAGGCATTTATGGGTCAAATCTCAATGCAGGGATGGAACGTGTAGGAAGGAACTGCAGCTGCTGGTTTATACCAAGGATAGACACAAAAAGCTGGAGTAACTCAGCGGGACAGGAGAGAAGGAATGGGTGATGTCTCGGCTCAAGACCTTTCTTCGGACAGATGTCCTGCTTGGTCAAAATTGTCTTATGGTTGTAAATATACACTTCGCTAAAACATCACGTTTGTTCTCTTTCCTCTCAAAATGGCCGCTGTGCCTCATCAAGGATGCAGAGAAGCAGCTGGACTGACCCTGGGCTGGGAGTGATGCCGTTTGATCAGAAATTAATTAACTTCCAGGGTAGACAGACACAAAACGCTGGAGCAGATGCTGTTTTACAATGCAGAAAGACACAAAAATATTGGAGTAACTCAGCGGGACAGGCAGCATCTCTGGAGGGAAGGAATGGGCGACGTTTCGGTCGAGATCCTTCTTCAGACCGAGAGTCGGTGGAGAGGGAACCTGGAGATGTGGAAGGTTACACGGACAATGTAAGGTGTGTGAAAACGACAGATCAAAGCAGATGACGATCAAGGAAATGTAGAATGGTTCATTGTTGGCTGAGGGGAAGGTGACAAGGGGGCACACAAACTGTGAAGTTAATCAGGAGGACAGTGAGGGTCTCGACCTGAAACGTCACTGCTGTCTGACCAACTGCGCTACTCCAGCATTTTGTGTCTGTCTTCGGACAGTGAAGCTAGTTGGAGAACTAAGGTGGGAGAGGAACGGAGAGAGAGGGAAAGCAAGGGCTACTTGAAGTTAGAGAAATCAATATTCATACTTACAGACTGTTGTAGCTTACAGGGCGCTTGGAGCTGGGTGTGAATTCAATTTCTCTGACATCTGTTGAGAGATGTATGGAGATAAGTAACCAAATATTGCTGATAAGTTCACACTGTGATTATATGATCCATACCTGTGGATTGTAGTGCAGCCCATAGATTACATCTTGCATTAAGATGGAAAGATTGTACTGAGCGGATCTCTTTAAGGATATGACTGAGGAGACCGATTAGACTTAGATAGCACAATAGTCATCCTTGGGAAACCTTTGCAAACCATTACAAGGTGATGTGAAGGGGAGGAAATGTGTGGAGCCGTGCTGTGGAAAGCTAATGCCATGTGTGTCAAGAGTGGTTACTTGTCATATAATCATAGAGTAATAGTCATAGAGTGATACAGCATGGACACAGGTGTTTCTGCCCAACTTGCCCACAATGACCAACATGTGCCATCTACACTTGTCCCATCTGCCTGCATTTGGCCATATCCCTCTACACCTGTCCTGTCCATGTATCTGTCTAATTGTTTCTTGATCTTTGCAATAGTCCCTGCCTCAACTGTCTCCTCTGGCAGGGTTACACAAAAAGCTGGAGAAACTCAGCGGGTGCAGCAGCATCTAAGGAGCGAAGGAGATAGGCGACGTTTCGGGTCGAGACCCTTCTTTGGACTGGTCAGGGATCAGGGAAACGAGAGATATAGACAGTGATGTGGAGAGATAAAGAACAATGAATGAATGATATGCAAAAAAGTATTGAAGATTAAGGAAACAGGCCATTGTAAGCTGTTTGTAGTGTGAAAATGAGAAGCTAGTGCGACTTGGGTGGGGGGGGGGGGGAATGGAGAAGGAATGTTAGGGCCCGAGGGCTGAGGGAGAGGTGGGGAGGGGGAGGAGGTAGTCTGGGTTAACAGAATTGAGAAAATTCAATGTTTAAGCCCAGAGGATGCAGACTCCCCAAGCGGAATATGAGGTGCTGTTCCTCCAACTTGCGGTGTTGCTCACTCTGGCCATGGAGGAGGCCCAGGACCGAGAGGTCGGATACTTTGTCTCCTCTGGCAGTTTGTTCAATACCCCCACCACCCTTTGTGTGGAAAAATAGTAAGATTAAACGAGAACTTACCAGTTTGAAGTTTGATCTTGATTTTATGAGGAGTTACGTTGGTGATTACGTGAAGAAGGCTCGCCAGGCCGCATGCGCACCAAACTTAGAAGCAGCGGTATGAAATCACAAATAAACAACACTGAAGTGCATAGTAAAATCAGTGACTCGAGAACTACCATATGATCCTTTATGAGAGAGGGTTGGGTGTGGCGGGCACGTAATCACCAACGTAACTCCTCATAAAATCAAGATCAAACTTCAAACTGGTAAGTTCTCGTTTAATCTTACTATTTTTTTTCTGAGTCACGCGAGTGATTCCGTGAAGAGTTCAAAGCTTTGTGATTTCATGCCGCAGATTACAAATCTCGCATCCCACTGCATTAATTAACTCGAAAGATAAATAAATGCATTAGTAGTAACATTGGATTCAATGTAGAAATAGGGTTTATTTAACAATGTAAACAAACGACAGTACCCCTTAAATTTAGGTACTTCAAATGGCATAGGCAAACAGTCCTAGATTGACAAGATCTTTGTCAATTGTCTAGATCTTTTAACAACTCGATATCCGGGATGGACCCGAGAGCGTAGTTTCCTTATGTTGCAGCTGTAGTGTCTCTATAACTGAATTATTGTCAATACCATTTAAAATGAGCTGGAAATGTCAGTAATCTGTACCATATTAAATGTAACATTAACATTTAACAAAACACTTCTGATCCCCTCAATAGGAATGTACTGCTTTTTTGGGTGCTATCCCTGCACACTGCAGTGAGCACCTTCATGGCTTGATGTGACAACCTGAGGAAAAAGTCAATCCATTCAAAATGAGTAGGTCAATAATTGTTTTACTGTGCAAAATCCGGTTTCCTGAACCACAAGTTCTTTTTTGGCATAGCCGTATACCGTTGTGCTATAATGTCTGATGAAGCAGGCAACATGGACGCTTGGCCAGTCCGACAGTACGAACCCAAGCGAGGTCTTGCTGACTGTTTTAAGACCCGGCTAATGAGGCAAAAAATGAGGAAGACATAAAGACCATTCCTCCTATTGAAGCGAGAAAGTATTTCTCAGCACTGTTGTGCCACATATTTTTTGCAATGAGTGAAAAACATACATTAACATGATGAATATTCGAAGAAGTATTGAACCATGCTTTCATCATACTTCGAGATCCAACACTTATTCTGTGTTATTGTCGATCTGAACTGGATATACACCAGTGGCAAGGAGATAAATTACAGGATATTTTTCCTTTGATTATCATGTGACTAACATATGTCACCATCGTAGGGTAGCAACTTAAATATGAGCATGTAGAATATGTATATTCGCTCAAAACCCCTTACTTATGGGTGCATTTAGTGTATATATTTAGTTGATACCAACAACTGAAGAATTGGTAACTCATGCAATCTCCACTACCTTTGAGTAGGTGATGGTATTTGGAACTTCTCATCTTAGAGTTCTAAACATCAGTTCATAATAACTGAATTCAACTGACCACACTACTGTAGCGAGTTTCAAGTTCAATGAGTTATTGTCATGTTCAGCAATGCTGAATACTGTTACTTCATTATTGTGGTTAAAGTAGCCTCAGCTGACAATAGCACAAGGTTGTTAGCAATGATCTAATTGCTACATACACAATATCAGTTCCTTGATTTGCTCAGCTGCAACACAGCTGCTATATTGCCAATTACTGTTAATGAAAATAACTCAGTTTTGTAACAGATTGCTATAACCCCAATCTCTTGCCACAAGACGGAGACAAGGCTAATGGGGGAGGGGGGGGGGAGAGGGGGGGGGGGGGAGAGGGGGGGGGGGAGAGGGGGGGGGGAGAGGGGGGGGGGAGAGGGGGGGGGGGAGAGGGGGGGGGGGAGGGGGAGAAATGGGGTTTTAGTCTCTCCCTTCGGGGGGATGCGACTTTTCTTGTCGTGTCCCCCGACACCATCCCCGTCTGTGCTGAGGCCCTAATGGCGAAGCTGGCGGCCTTCCAGCTTCCAGCGGCGGCGGCACGGCTTCGGAGCTTCAGCGGCGACCTGGCTTCGGAGCCGCGGTGCTCCAGCAACGGCCTGGCTTCGGGGATGCGGTGCTCCAGTGGCGTTCCGGCGGCGACCTGGCTTTCGGGGCTGCGGTGCTCCAGCAGCGGCCTGGCTTTCGGGGCTGCAGTGCTCCAGCGGCGACCTGGCTTTCAGGCGGCGGTGCTCCAGCGATGTTCCCGGCGGCGACCTGGCTTTAGGGGCTGCCGTGCTCCAGCGACGTTCCTGTGGTGACCTGGCTTTCGGGGCTGTGGTGTTCCAGCGGTGACCTGGCTTCGGGGATGCGGTGTTCCAGCGATGTTCCGGCAGCGGGTCCTGTGGCGGTGTTCCGGCGTTCCAGCGTTCCGGCGACAGCGGTGGCGGCGGCCCGTTTTCGGTGGCTCGGCCGCGGGCCTGGATCTCCTCAGCGCAGAGGGAGAATAAGGAGGGAAGAAGACAGAGACTCTAAGACTTTTGCCTTCCACCACAGTGAGGAGGTGTTTGGTGAACTCACTGTGGTGGATGTTAATTTTGTGTTTATTGTGGGGTTTTGTTATTTTTATATATGTATGACTGCAAGCACGAAATTTCGTTCAGACCGAAAGGTCTGAATGACAATAAAGGCTATTCATTCATTCATCATTCATTCAATAGACCTACCTGAATAACCGATTCAGCGGCTGGCTCTCACATCCCCCTGTTGGCGTTGTTCATGTGCCGGCACATATGTGCTTGAGTATGTTCTATTGACATTTTTAGAGCCCGGAGTCGTCTTGACCTTTTGCTCTTTCCTCCTCAGAGAGGGTGATTCGTGGGCAACCCTAACAGGCGCTGCCGCAGGCCGCAGGATACAAATACTGATAGGAACCCATTGGCCTTAACCCAATAGAATATTCTACTGGGATGGAAACTTTATTATCAGGAAAGGTACCTCTGACATGTTCCCTTCATCCCTTTGGGTATGCCCCACAGCCATACCCTGAGACTCAGTGTCAGCAGGATACTGACCCATCATGGTCTCTGCCTCCGAGAGGGAGACCTTTGTAGCACTGTATGCAACACTTGCTGTATTTAGGACAGTCGTTTCAACGCACTATCCAGCCCCGGTGAGGAATTCATCCCCCGGCTCCATGGGCCTTGCTCTCTAGCCCTAGTGGAGAATCATCTCTTGACTCCGTGGGCGAGCAAATATGTGTGAATTTGAGCAACCCTGTCCTTGGCGTTGCTGGCGCCGCCTTTCATAAAGGCCGGCGCTTTTTGACATAAAACAGCCCTGCATCAGGCGCTGCTGGCACGGCTCTCCCGTAGGCCGGCACTTCACACATGAAGCAGCCCTGTCAGGCGCTGCTAGCACTGCTCTCCCGTAGGCCGGCACTTTCATATATGAAGTAGCTCTGTCAGGCGCTGCTGGCGCGGCCTGTCCCATAGGCCCGCGCTATTGCTGTGTAAGCTCACTAAATCAACATTTAGTGTACAGCTTTACCTGTGAAAGGTAAAAATAATTCATAGCAACCTGTGCTTAAACAATTATAACATTGTCAGAACATATAACAATAACTTTTTACTTTGCCTTTAGCTTTTACTTAAAGAAAAAACACTATAAAATACATACTTTTTATTATAAGGAGAAACCCTTTATAGCCCAACTCTCCCGAGTCCAAATAGGGCTGAATGAGTCCCAGTAATTTCTTGACTGGGGACCAATGTCTGTGGCTCCAGCGTTGCTTCCTTGCCGTTCCAACGGCATCCCACAGGCTGGGAGCCGCTGACCCCACTGTCAGCGACTCTGCTTAAATTTCTTGCCGTTTTTACGGCATTCCTGCAGGCTGGGGAGCCGCTAACTGCACTGTTAGCGGCTCCTTATCTCGCAACCCGATCAATTTTGCCGGTTTATCCACATTTGCGGTCGGACTGGAATTTCCCCACAGTCCATAACCGGCATCTTGTCGGGCTGCAAAACTGGCAGGAAAACCCACTGTAAAAAGAGGCTCCTGCCTAAAAACCCCTGGTAAGTAAAAAACCAAACTTACCTTTTAAGTTTAACTTACCACCGCCAGACTGGTGCTTGCGCCAATTCGGCTGACATACTGGTGCGCATGCGGCCTGGCGGGCCTTCTTCACGGAATCACTCACGTGACTCCGAAGTAAAATTACCCCACCGATTCCTATTATATCTTTCCCCCTTCACCTTAAACCTGCGTATGTCCTGTGGTTCTCGATTCCCCTACTCAGAGCAAGAGATTCTGTACGTATACCTAATCTGTTCCTCTCTTGATTTTATACACCTCTGTAAGATCACCCTTCAACCTCTTGCTCTTTAAGGAATAGAGTTGCAGCCTACTCAACCTCTCCCAATAGCTCAAACCCTTGAGTCCTGCCAACATCCTCGTAAATATTCTCTGTACCCTTTCCAACTTGACAATATCTTTCCTATAACATCATGCCCAGAACTGAACGCAATACTCTAAATGCAGCCGCACCAAAGTCTTATTTAAATGCAGCATGACCTCCCAACTTCTATACTCAATACTCCAGCTTTTTATGTCGATCTCCCTTTATATAATTGGCCCCTTTAAATTCAGACAAAGTGTTGCCATGCCAGGGTTGGAGATGTGTAATCAGAAAGTCGAAGTTAATTGATTCAATTGAGTTGAGATACAGATTTCAATCCAATCGGGCCACTGATGATGCCACCTCCTCCAATATAGCCCCAGATAGCTCTGCACAGAAGCTGCCTTCACATAAACACTGGGGCAACAGTGTCACACTCTTAGAATGGGAGCTAATTTGGATTCAGGACAAACAGTTTGTAAACACACAGCAACACAGCGTGTGCCATGTCAGCGTGTGAACTCTGGCATGTTTATAGCCAGCTCATCCATCACAATAGATCTCCACACTCGACCACAGGAGAAACCGCAACTCCAAACGGTAAACCAGTACAATTCACCCCTTCGATGTTACAACGGACAGTCCTGTTGGCGTCAAACACAGCAAACTAATGATTAGTTGCAGGAAGGAACTGCAGATGCTGGTTTAAACCGAAGATAGGCGCAACATTTCATTACCATGACGGTTTGGAGCCAGCCTTGAAAGCCTGAATTTGTCAGGTCCTGTAGACAGTTTAACTAACCAAGCACAGTTACAGGGTAACAGGGAGATGTGAAATTGAAATAATTGCACTGGACTTTGAATTAAATGTTATTGAATGTGGAAATCTCGACTGTGAAATCAATGTAACAATGATCCTGAACATCTGAGTGATAACATGGCTATTGTTCTTTCCTTTGAATTGTGTTTTAATTGTTGTTGGCCGACCCGTCGCTTAATATTTCAACAATGCACAACTCTTCCATTAGTTTGGACACAAAATGCTGAAGTGGCTCAGCGGGACAGGCAGCACCACTGGATTGAAGGAATGGGTGATGATTCAGGTCGAGACCCTTCTTCAGACTGAGGGCTACGGGAATGGGAACCGAGGGATATAGAAGGTACATGGGACAAATGAATGAAAGGAATGCAAAAAGCAAAGATGATAAAGGAAAATGCGCTCTCGTTTCCCTTTCCCCCAACTCTAAGTCCGAAGGTGGGTCTCGACCCGAAACGTCACCAATTCCTTTTCCCCAGAGATTGTGTCTGACCCGCAGAGTTACAACAGCTTTTTGTGCCTCTCCCCTCTTCTATGTTTCCTTCCTTTAAGACAGCACTGTGCCCTCATCTGTCTGAATGTTCCCTTGTGTGGTTTGCCTCGAGCTTTGTTTGAAAACATGTCTGTGAAGCACCTTGGGAGTTTGAACCACACTGAGAATGCCGTATAATTGCACGTCGTTTTTGATTAACACCAGTCTTAGTAGCACATTTATTTACGCACCTAATTAACCGCTACAACGGTTCAAGGCAGGCTCTTGGATTTTCAAAACAATTTAAAATCAAGGAAGAAATTGCAAATGAGGAAACAAAACATGACGTTGGCCCGTGTCATCATTGGAGAGCTTGATGCATAGAAACATAGAAACATGGAAAAATAGGTGCAGGAGTAGGCCATTCAGCCCTTCTAGCCAGCACCCCCATTCAATATGATCATGGCTGATCATCTAAAATCCTACTTTTTCCTCATGTCCCTTGATCCTTCAGCCGTAAGAGCTAAATCCAACTCTAAAACATCCAGTGAATTGGCCTCCACTGCCTTTTGTGGCAGAGAATTCCACTGCTCCATCAGTCACAATAGATTCCACTACGTCTATCTCCCCTTCCTAACCCCATTCTCCTGGGGGGGGGGGGGGGGGTGGTGTGTGTGTGTGTGTGTGTGTGTGTGTGTGTGTGTGTGTGTGTGTGTGTGTGTGTGTGTGTGTGTGTGTGTGTGTGTGTGTGTGTGTGTGTGTGTGTGTGTGTGTGTGTGTGTGTGTGTGTGTCTCGACCCAAAACGTTAACGCAGATGAAAGGGCTCATGCAACTATGGCGAGAGAAGGTGTGATCTCAAGAGGGATACAATGTAGTGAACAGTGGAACTAGTTAAATGACCAGTTAACCAGTGGAAGCAGGGGGTGAAATAACTGGTGGAAGCAGGGGGCAAGGGGAGAGGGAGAAGGGGAGTTAGACAGGAGTTACTTACAATTAGAGAATTCGATGTTCATACTGCTGGGTTGTAAGCTGCCCCAGTGAAATATGAGGACCTGTTCCTGCAATTTGCATGTGGCCTCACTCTGGCAATGGAGGAGGCCCAGGACAGAAAGGTCAGTGTGGGAATGGGAAGGGGAGTTGAAAAGGTCGTCAACCGATGAGATCCTGTAGGCCGAGGTTACACGTTCAGCGAAACAATCGCCGAGTCTACATTTGGTCTCACCGATGTACAGGAGCCCACAATGGTAACATTGGATGCAGTAGGTGAGGTTAGAGGAGGTACATGTGAACCTGTCCCTCACCTGTAAGTACTGTCAGGGTTCCTGGATGGAGCTGAGGAGGGAGGTATAAGGACAAAAAATATTTACACAAAATGCTGGAGAAACTCAACGGGACAGGCAGCATCTCTGGAGAGAAGAGAATGGGTGATGTTTTGGGTCGAGAAACCTTCTTTAGATTGAGAGTCAGGGGAGAGGGAGACAGAGAAAGACGGAGAGTGGGAGACAGAGAGATATAGAAGGGTAAGGTGTGAAAACACAGACGATGATGCCTGACATTAGTCTGTCAAAAAAACAAACAAACTTTATTGTAATTTAGAAATACATTGATATATGCAGTTCCAAACGAAATTACGTTGCATTTGGCTCCCTGTGCAACACAATAAATTAACCGAAGGATAGGCATGGATGAAAAGGATAAATAAACAATGGTGGCAGCCCATTACATGGCATTCAGGAGTCTGATGGCTCGTGGGAAGAAGCTGTTGCAGAACCTTGATGTTCTGCTCCTTATGCTGCGATATCTTTTTCCCGAGGGCAGCAGTGTGAACAGTCCGTGATGGAGATGTGTGGGGTCTTTTATAATACTGCTGGCCTTAGACACGCAGCGTTTGGTCGCAATATCCCCGATTGAGGGGAGAGAGGTCCCGATGATTTTTTCCGCTGTCCTCACCACTCTCTGCACAGACTTCCAGTCGGAGGCTCTACAGTCCCCAAACCAGACAGAGATACAGCTTGTCAGAATACTCTCTATGGTGCCCCTGTAGAAAGTAGTGAGGATGGGATGGGGGAGATGAGCTCTTCTCATCCGGCGCAGAAAGTGCAACCGCTGCTGCGCTCTCTTAACAGTTGATGAGATGTTATTCGACCAGGTCAGACTGTTAGTGATCTGCACCCCCAGGAACCTACTCTGAAGTAAGGTCTCGACTCGAAACGTCACCCCTTCCTCCTCTCCCGAGATGCTGCCTGCCCTGTTGAGTTACTCCAGCATTTTGTGTCTATCTTCAATGTTCAAACCGCTGGGGGGTGAATTGCCCAAGTGAAATATGGGGTGCTGTTCCTCGAATTTGCATTGGGCCTCACTCTGACAGTGGAGGAGGCCCAGGACAGAAAGGTCAGTGTTGTAAGGACAGGTGTGCTGTGAGCTGAACTGTTTAAGGGTACAAAAAAGGGGGGTGAACTCTTGTTTCTGGCCATCTCTCTGTTACCGTATATTCAGCAATAACACGTTGCATTTATAAACCTCAGCGAAATCCTCCAAGCTGTTACACAGGAACTGCTCTCCAAATGTTTTCATTTCTGTCGGCTATCTCTGCTGGCAACCTGTGTCAATGAAATTGATCTTTCACGACAGAGCTTTGCTACAATCCAGATGGAAATGTGCGACCTCTTGATGTTTTGTCGTCCAAATGGCCACGGCTTTGCATTTCAAAGGGGGCCCTGTCATTGAAGCTTATTGTTCTGGGCATCTAAAGGGCTCAATTTTATGTTGCAGCAAATATTAAAAGTAGCCTCACGGCCTCTCATCTAATTACATCTCTTTTCTCTCATCCTCAGCAGCAGATATAAATAACTCACTTATCAATCGGACCGATGCGAACTCAAGGAAAGGGAGAGCTCAAAGCATTCAGAGTACATATGTGTGTGTGTGTGTGTATCTAAATATATATATACACATACATATATATATATACACATACTGTATATATAACAGAAGAAGCATATATCTGAAGAAGGGTCTCGACCCAAAGCATTAATACAGATGAAGGGCTCATGCAACTATGGCTAAAGAAGGTATGATCTCAAGAGGGGGCCAAGGGGAGAGGGAGTAGGGGAGTTAGGCAGAATTTGCATAAAATTTGAGAATTTAATGTTCATACCGCTGGGTTGCAAGCTGCAGAGCTGCCAACATTGGGTGAGATTTGAGAGTGAGAAATTGCGAGGGAGTGTAGCGACTGAGGGGGGGGGGGGGCAGGTGTGGGAGGGGGGTAGAGAGCTTTTGCATATTTCAGCTTGATATTGTGCAATCTGGTGCATACTGTAGCAAGTCTTTTAACTTACACTTGAATGTAACATTTATGCTTCAAATTGGATTAGGTATGAATACGGTTAGGCTAAATTACATTCCTAATTACATTCCACAGTAGAGCCAGGCTCTGATCACAGGTTCAGCACATGAATAACTTTAGTATATTCTTGTATGGAAATCAGATTATAATTCATGCTGTTATGCATATATATAGATAAACAAAAACATAGAAACAAGGCAAGAGGAGTCAGACTTCCATCATTGTTTCGTGCCGCCCCATTAAATTATTTTTTCTGTAATATATTTATTATGGTGTCACATCAATAAAGATGAACACATGATTCTGATTTCTGCCCTTAGTTGGATAACACACACCTCCAGTCATTGTATTTTATGGCTGGTTTTCAACCTCTTCAGTCTGAAGGTCTCGACCCGAAACATCACCTATTCTTTCCCTCCAGAGATGCTGCCTGTCCTGCTGAGTTATTCCAGCTTTTAGTGTCTATCTTCAATTTAAACCACCATCTGCAGTTCCTTCCTACACTCTTTGTGAAGCAAAACAGGACCAATTCTCATAATATTATTCACCTCAACAAAGTCTTTTCTTCACCTCTGTTGCTGCAGAGAATACAATCCCAGTTCTTTCTTCAATATGTTCAAAAATCGCCCCGGATCCTCTCCAGAGCAATTGCACCATTTCTACAGTGTGTCATCGTCTTACAGCATGGAAACAGGCCCTTCATCCCAACTTGTCCATGTAGATCAAGATACCCCATCTAAACTAGTCCCATTTATCTGCACTTGGCCCATCTCCCTTCAAACCTTGTGTGTGCCAGTGTGTGTGCAAGGGTGTGTGTTAGATTGTGAGTCAGTGAAGCGGCGACAACACCCGGAGTGAGAGGAGACTTGGCGATGTCCGGGGAGCATTTCCCTCTCTCCCCCCCCTCCCCGGGAATGCGGGCCAGCCCAGGTGCTGTATGTCCATCTGGGGTCCGGGGGAGGTGAGAGTCAGTGACCCGGGGGTCCGGGGGAGGTGAGGGACAGTGATCTAGGGGCCAGGCATCGGAGTGGAGTCTTAGCCCGAGATTCATCCCCGCGGCTCCAGAGGCGGCACCGACGCCCCCAATCACCCGGTTCGCTCCTGGCTCCAGGCCGGGGTTAAAAGTCCATGTGATGTGGACAGAGTGGCCGCCGGAGGTGAGGGTGGGAGGTGTGAGCAGTGCCTCGAGGGGGTGGTCGGTGCAGGGACCACCGCCATGTCTCACCTATCACACCATCTGCACGGGAATGTGAATGCAGGTGAGGCAGCATCTATAGAGCGGTGGACAAAAATGCTGGAGAAATGCTTGAGTCTGAAGAAGGGTCAAACTCAGACATAGATGCTGCCTCACCCGCTGAGTTTCTCCAGCATTTTTGTCCACATTGCCATTTTAAATAGCGTACGATGGGCTAAGCCAATTAAATTGCTCGTTCTTTACGGGGAGCCCGCCGACAGAAAACTATTCTCAAAGATGAGTGTGGAGGAGTGTGACTTTATTTATTTATTTATATGCTTTTTTGTAAAAAAAAATTGCGCATGAGAACTTCTGTCATCAGCGTGAGAATTTCATCAAATGCGTGAGTCTCATGCTCAATGCGTGAGAGTTGGCATCCCTGAAGCTGCCCCAGTGAAATATGAGCTGCTGTTCCTGCAATTTGCATGTGGCCTCACTCTGGCAATGGAGGAGGCCCGGGACAGAAAGGTTAGTATAGGAATGGGGAGGGGAGTTGAAATGGTTGGCAACCGGGAGATCCTGTGGGCCGAGGTTACACGTTCAGCGAAACGATCGTCGAGTCTACATTTGGTCTCGCCGATGTACAGGAGCCCACAATTGTAACATTGGATGCAGTAGGTGAGGTCAGAGGAGATACATGTGAACCTCTCCCTCACCTGTGAATACTGTCAGGGTTCCTCGGTGGAGCCGAGGGGGAAGGTAAAAGGACAACAAAGAAAGACACAAAATGCTGGAGTAACTCAGCGGGACAGGCAGCATCTCTGGAGAGAAGAGAATGGGTGACGTTTCGGGTCGAGACCCTTCGTTAGATTGAGAGTCACGAGAGAGGGAGACAGAGAGCTATGGAAGGGTAATGTGTGAAAACACAGACGATGATAAAGGAAATGTAGAATGATTCATTGCTAGCTGAGGGGAAGGTGACAACGAGGGATATCATCAGCAATATCTAATCAAGAAATCATTGAAACTAGTTGGAGAACTGGGGTGGTGGAGGGATGGAGAGAGCGGGAAAGCAAGGGTTACTTGAAGTTGGAGAAATCAATATCGCTGAACACCTCCGCTCAGTCCGCCTAAACCTACCTGATCTCCCGGTTGCTCAACACTTTAACTCCCCCTCCCATTCCCACACTGACCTTTCTGTCCTGGGCCTCCTCCATTGTCAGAGTGAGGCCCAGCGCAAATTGGAGGAACAGCACCTCATATTTTGCTTGGGGCAGCTTACACCCCAGCAGTAAGAACATTGAAATCTCTAACTTCAAGTAGTCCTCGCTTTCCCTCTCACTCCATCCCCTCCCCCTTCCCAGTTCTCCGACCAGTCTGACTGTCCCCGGCTACATTTTCTCTCTGTACCGCCCACTTCCCTGACATTAGTCAGTTCCCTTTACCTACATGGTAAATGGTAGGGAATTGAGGAATGCTGTGGAACAGAGGGATCTAGGAATAACTGTGCATAGTTCCCTGAAGGTGGAATCGCATGTAGATAGGGTGGTAAAGAAAGCTTTTGGTGTGCTGGCTTTTATAAATCAGAGCATTGAACATAGGAGTAGGGAAGTAATGTTAAAATTGTACAAGGCATTGGTGAGACCAATTCTGGAGTATGGTGTACAATTTTGGTCGCCTAATTATAGGAAGGATGTCAACAAAATAGAGAGAGTACAGAGGAGATTTACTAGAATGTTGCCTGGGTTCCAGCAACTAAGTTACGGAGAAAGGTTGAACAAGTTAGGTCTTTATTCTTTGGTTGAGGGGGGACTTGATTGAGGTCTTTAAAATTATGAAAGGGATAGACAGAGTTGACGTGGATAAGCTTTTCCCATTGAGGGTAGGAAAGATTCAAACAAGAGGGCATGACATGAGAATTAAGGGACAGAATTTAGGGGTAACATGAGGGGGAACTTCTTTACTCAGAGAGTGGTGGCTGTGTGGAATGATCTTCCAGCAGAAGTGGTGGAGGCAGGATCGATTTTAACATTTAAAAGTAAATTGGATAGGTATATGGACTGGAAGGGAATGGAGGGGCATGGTCTGAGTGCATGTAGATGGGACTAGGGGGAAATAAATGGTTGGCACGGACTGGAAGGGCTGAGAAGGCCTGTTTCTGTGCTGTAATTGTTATATGGTTATTGTTATATGGTTATTAGCCTGAAGAAGGGACTCGACCCGAAAAGCCACCCATTCCTCCTCTCCAGAGGTGCTGCCTGTCCCTGTGAGTTACTCCAGCATTTTTGTGTCTATCTTCAATGTACAAACCGCTGGGTTGTAAGCCGCCCAAGTGAAATACAGGGGTGCTGTTCTCAGGGCCTCTGAGAGGAATTTTATCAGTGGGTACAAAGTATATTTTGGGCCCTCTTCCCTTCTCCATTTGTCATCCCGTTTTTATCCACTAAGGTTTATGCCATGAGCTGTATCCTGTAAGGCCAAAAGGGTATGGATGATGAGAGAGGGGTGGAATGGAGAGTTCTGTTGATTTTCTGCATTTGAGGCCTTATGCTCCTACACTCCCTCCATGATAAACATAAATAAATATAAATAAAATAAAAGGATCAGAGAGACGAAAGCACATTTGTTTTCAACATCTTTGTTTATGCTACAATACAGATAAGGAGAAAGAATTCACATTGAAACATCCTTTCATATTTCCATGCAGACCAGATAATAGACATTAGACAATAGGTGTAGGAGTAGGCCATTCGGCCCTTCGAGCCAGCACTGCCATTCAATGTGATTATCGCTGATCAACCCCGATCAGTACCCCGTTCCTGCCATCTCCCCACTTCCCCTGACTCCGCTAGGGCTTTTAAGAGCCCTATCTAGCTCTCTCTTGAAAGCATCCAGAGAACCTGCCTCCACCACCCTCTGAGGCAGAGAATTCCACAGACTCACCACTCTCTGTGAGAAAAAATGTTTCCTCGTCTCCGTTCTAAATGGCTTACCCCTTATTCTTAAACTGTGGCCCCTGGTTCTGGACTCCTCCAACATCGGGAACACGTTTCTTGCCTCTAATGTGTCCAAACCCTTAACAATCTTATATGTTTCAATGAGATACCCTCTCATCCTTCTAAACTCCAGAGTGTACAAGCCCAGCTGCTCCATTCTCTCAGCATATGACAGTCCTGCCATCCCGGGAATTAACCTTGTAAACCTACGCTGCATTCCCTCAATAGCAAGAATGTCCTTCCTCAAATTAGGGGACCAAAACTGCACACGATGCTCCAGCTGTGGTCTCACTAGGGCTCTGTACAACTGCAGAAGGACCTCTTTGCTCCTATATTCGATTCCTCTTGTTATAAAGGCCAACATGCCATTCGCTTTCTTCACTGCCTGCTGTACCTGCATGCTTACTTTCATAGACTGATGTACAAGGACCCCCAGATCCCGTTGTACTTCCCCTTTCCCCAACTTGACGCCATCTAGATAGTAATCTGCCTTCCTGTTTTTGCTACCAGGATCATCAGAAGACATAATTATTAGTAAAATGTAAAAACAGGTAGATAGGCTTAGTATTTAGTTTAAATAAAGAGCTTTCCTGGCCTTTTTTTGTGCAAAATTTTGAATTTTGCACAAAAAACAGCACGAATGTTTGTTGTCCTGGCAATGTTTAAATCATTACTTAGCCTGGCCACATCCACAAGATGTGCCTGAGACATTGTAGACTTTAAATAATTCTTAATCAGCTTGAGTTTGCTAAATGACCTCTCTGCAGAAGCTACTGTTCCTCCAATTTGCATTGGGCCTCACTCTGACAGTGGAGGAGGCCCAGGACAGACAGGTCAGTGCAGTAAGGACAGGTGCACTGTGAGCTGAACTGTTTAGTGGCACAATAAGGGGGGTGAACTCTTGTTTCTAGCCATCTCTCTGTTACAGTATATTCAGCAATAACACGTTGCATTTATAAACCTCAGCAAAACCCTCCAAGGTGTTACACAGGAACTGCTCTCCAAATGTTTTCATTTCTGTCGGCTATCTCTGCTGGCAACCTGTGTCAATGAAATTGATCTTTCATGGCAGAGCTTTGCTGCATTCCAGATGGAAATGTGCGACCTCTTGAAGTTTTGTCATCCAAAAGGCCACGGCTTTGCATTTCAAAGGGGGCTCTGTCATTGAAGCATATTGTTCCGGGCATCTAAAGGGCTCAATTTTATGTTGCAGCAAATATTAAAAGTAGCTTCACGGCCTCTCATCTAATTACATCTCTTTTCTCTCATCCTCAGCAGCAGATATAAATAACTCACTTATCAATCGGACCGATGTGAACTCAAGGAAAGGGAGAGCTCAAAGCATTTCTTCATCCTTTTAGTATGGGCGAAGATGAATCGCTGGACCTGTTTTCTCAGTTATTTGGTGGTCTCAGCCACCTTTGCAGATAGGTTTTCCCTCACGTGTTTGGAATACAACTCAGGCTAATGCCATATTTTGCAGTGAATATCGTGGGATTTAACCGTCAAATTCTCGACCTCCAGTTTCCATCTCCTCTTACCGCTGCGCCACTTTGCTCATCTGAAGAAGGGTCTTGGCCCGAAACGTGGTCTGAAGAAGGGACTCCACCCAAAACGTCACCTGATCCTTGTCTCCAGGGATGCTACCAGACCCGTTGAGTTACTCCTTGCATTTTGTGTCTATCGGCAAACCTACCATCTTAATTTCAGACATTTGCATCCCCACCAGCCATGAGAGGAAGAGATTGGGTAGACGCACAGAAGTTCCCTACTAGAGTCTCTTGCCCAGAGTAGGGGAATCAAGAACCAGAGGGCATAGGTTTGAGGTGAAGGGGGAAAGATTTAATAGAAATTTGAGGGGTTAATTTAAAATAAAAAGTGGTGAATGTAAGGGTCGAGCTGTCAGACAAGGTAGTAGAGGCAGGAACTATCGCTACATTTGAGAAACAATTAGACAGGCACATGGATAGGACAGGTTAGAAGGATATGGACCAAACGCAGGCAGGTGGGACAAGTGTGGATGGGACATGTTGGTTGGTGTGAGCAAGTTGAACAAAAGGGCCTGTTTCCACGATCTATGGCTCTATAACTCTATGACCAATCAATGTTAACATGATATACCTATCAAGTCATACAGCAAAGTGCAGAAAGAGGCTGCTCGGTCCTTCATACTCATGCTATCCCTTTGAAAGTGACCCTAATTAACCTCCATTCCTAGGTCTTCCACTGCAGCATTGCCAGTATTTTCAAAGTTAGTAGGGAACCTGCCTTCGTGTAGCACATTGCGGATCAGAATAACTATTTCCAAACAAGATACAAAGTGCTGGAGTAACTCAGCGGGTCAGGCAGCATCTCTGGAGAAAATGGATAGATGATGTTTCTGGTCAGGGCCCTTCTTCCGACTGATTGTGGGGTGGGGGGGGTGGGGGAGCCAAAAGAGAGATGGGCAAGACAAAGCCTGACTGGTAATGGGTGGATACAGGTGAGATGGGTTTTCTGATAGGCAGATGGTTGGATAATGGCCAGAGATGAAAAGGGGATTGGGCAATGAAAGAGGGAGTAGTGAGGGAAGAAGGGGTTGCCGTTTGTTACTTAAAATTGGAGAATTCAATGTTCACACCATTAGGATGTAAGCTACCCGAGCTGAATATGTGGCGCCGTTCCTCCAGCTTGCGTGTGGCCTCACTCTGTCAGCGGAGGCGGTCCAGGACAGAAAGGTCAGCGTGGGAAAAGGGAAGAGGAGTTAAAATGGACAGCGACCGGGAGATCCAGCAGGCCTTGGCGGACTGAGCGCATGTTCAAGAAAATGGACGCCGAGTCAAACTGGCGGAACAGCAGCTCATATTTTGCTTGAGAAGCTTCCAACCCAACGGAACGAACGTTGAAATCTCCAATTTTTGATAATGACTACCCCCACCCCCTCCTCATCCCTGTTCTTTTCATCCTCACCTCTCTCCTCTGTGCCCCACTTGGGCTTGCACCTATTAGCTCTCTCCTCCCGCCACCTACATTCCTTCCTCTAGCTTCACGTTCCACAACTCTTCAGTCCGTTTGTCTCACACCTTCTGTATTTTACTCTCTATCCTGCCTCCTCCTCTCTTCCAGCTTTCTTTCAACTCCCATCAACTTCCAAGGCCAGTCTGAAGAAGGGTCTCGACCCGAAACATCAGCCATTCCTATCCTCCAGAGATGCTGTCTGACCCACTGAGTTACTCCAGCATTTTGTGTCTATCTTAATATCATATAAACTGCAGCCATTCAAAAAACACCTACATGGTTATACAAAAAGGCTGCTGATACTGCCAGCAATCCACAAACTTCAAGGACGAATATTAACATCATAAATCTTTTAAATACCACAAAAGTATTCCTGATTTTGAAATATCACCTATCGTGACATCAGGAAATGGGCAGAGTGAGATACAATACTCAAAAGGATTGTGTGTATAACACTGCTACTTAAAAGTAGGGAGCTGTATTTATCTTTAAAAGCATGGGAGATCAAAGCAAATTGAATTTTAAGATCAAAATGATTGAGTCCCCAAGTAAAATACAGTGTGACATTCAAGGAAATTAATAATATAAACATTCTGGGGAGAGAGCTATTTATTGAAATGTGTATGTCATGCCGAGGTTGCAGTGAGGTAGACACAATTTGGGACAGAAGCCAGCAATCGGTTCTCTGCGGCACAGTGGCGCAGCTGGCAGAGCCACTGCCTCACAGCGCCAGAGTCCCGGGTTCAATCCTGACCTCTGGTGCTGCCTGTGTGAAATTTGTGTGAACCATCTCCCTGTGACCACGCTGGTCTCCTCCAGGATCCCCGGATTCCTCCCACATCCCAAAGCCGTGTGGGTTTCTAGGCTGCTTGCCCCTAGTGTGGAGGGAGTGGACAATGAACTGGAATAACACAGAACTAATTTGAAAACATAATCGATGGTCGGTGTGAACTCGGTGGGCCGATGCCGATGGGCCTGTTTCTATGCTGCATCTCATAAAATAAAATAATCTAAATATACCAAGCTTTAAAATGTTTCAAACCCTTGGCTCAACATTAATATTTTAATGAAGAAGGGTCTCAAGGTTGTTTAGTTTCGTGATACAACCATACAACCATATAACCATATAACAATTACAGCACGGAAACAGGCCTTCTTGGCCCTTCCAGTCCATGCCGACCATTTATTTTCCCCTAGTCCCATCTACCTGCACTCAGACCATACCCCTCCATTCCCTTCCCGTCCATATACCTATCCACTTTACTTTTAAATGTTAAAATCGATCCTGCCTCCACCACTTCTGCTGGAAGCCCATTCCACACAGCCACCACTCTCTGAGTAAAGAAGTTCCCCCTCATGTTACCCCTAAACTTCTGTCCCTTAATTCTCATGTCATTCCCTCTTGTTTGAATCTTCCCTACCCTCAATGGGAAAAGCTTGTCCACGTCAACTCTGTCTATCCCTTTCATCATTTTAAAGACCTCAATCAAGTCCCCCCTTACCCTTCTGCGCTCCAAAGAATAAAGACCTAACTTGTTCAACCTTTTTCTGTAACAGCACGGAAACAGACCCTTGGCCCACTGGGTCCATGCCGACCAGCGACCCCCACACACTAACACTATCCTACACACACTAGGGACAATTTATAATTATGCTAAGCCAATTAGCCTACAAACCTGCGCGTCTTTTGCATGTGGGGGGAAAGCGGGACACCTAAGAAAACCCAAACAGGTCACGGGGAGAACGTACAACCTCCGTACAGACAGCACCTGCAGTCAGGATCGAACCCGGGTCACTGGCGCTGTAAGGCAGCAACTCTACCGCTGCGACACTGTGCCACCTTTAGCATGGAGGCAGGCCCTTCAGCCCACCAAGTCCACGCTGACCACCGATCTCCCATTCACACTAGTTCTACTGTATGTTATCCCATATTCTCATCCACTCCCTGCACATTGGGCAGCAATTTACACAGGCCTATTAACTGGCATGTTTTGGGGGTGTCGGAGAAAATCGGAGCGCCTGGGAAAAACCCACATGGTCACGAGTAGAATGTGCAAATCACACACACACACACGCACGCACGCACGCACGCACGCACGCACGCACGCACGCACGCACGCACACACACACACACACACACACACATACACACACACACACACACACACACACACACACACACACACACACACACACACACACACACACACACACAGCAGCTGAGGTCTGGATGGAACCTGGTGCTGTGAGGCAGCAGCTCCACCAATTGCACCACTGTGCCTCCATTCTTCCAGCATTTTGAATAGGGTCTGAAGAATGGTTCCGGCCTGAAATGCCATCTGTCCATTCTCTCCACAGATGCTGCCTGATCCGCTGAATTCCTCCAGCACTTTGTGTTTTCCTCAAGATTCCGGCATCTGCAGTTCCTAGTGCCTTCCAGCATTTTCTGTTTTTGCTTCAAAGTTCACCGACATGTTTTCATGACGTCTGTGCATCACCTTCCCACAAGGCACAAATCCAGACCGCAGCAGAGGTTATGAAAGAGCCTCAGCGTTTATGAATGCTTAAATTAGAAGGATTCATTTACAAACTAATTATATAATTCCCAGGTGAGGAGTATAAATAGGTGTTGAATTTTAGGTTTTTCTATTATAGCTGAGAAAACACCCAGAAACCTACTTAAGTGTACCGATAAAAAATGTGTTCCCAATATATTTTACAATCCATTGACTCCAATGACACCTTGCGCTGCCTCGGCAAGGCCAGCAGCATAATCAAGGATGGGTCACACCCCGGCCACTCCCTCTTCTCCTCTCTCCCATCGGGCAAAATATATAGAAGTGTGAAAATGCACACCTCCAGATTCAGGGACAGTTTCTTCTCAGCTGTTATCAAGCAACTGAACCATCCTATCAACAACCAGAGAGTGGTCCTGAGCTCCAATCTATCTCACTGGACCTTCAAGCCATCTTTAATTTGGACTCTGCTGGACTTCATCTTACAGTAAATGTTATACCCCTTATCCTGCATCTGTACGCTGTTGATTGGAATCACGTACATTCTTTTCGCTGACCAGATAGCACACAACAAAAAGCTTCCCATCTTCCCAGCTGTTATCAGGCTAATGATGAAGATGTGAAGATGAAAAAGAAATTGGATGCATTCCAACAACGCTGCTTGAGGAGGATCCTGAAGACTAGCTGCAGAGACCACATCACAAACGAGGAGATCTACCGGGAAACTGCAACAAAGCCTCTCAGCCTGGACATAGAGTAGCAATGTTACAAAATTTTGAGATTTTAAAAATCAAGTCTGCAATTTATCCCATCAGATAAAGCATAAAAAGAAGTTTAATTTGACACCTAATTCACTTTCATATCTTCAGTATTAAGAAAGTTATGACCATTTTCATACTCGGAAATTAGCATCTTGTTCCCCATTGCCTTTCAATTGACTTAACTCAAAAGCTGTGATCTAGAACAGTTAAAAGCCCATAACTTTCTTAAAAATTAAGAGAATTCAATGAAATTTTCAGTTATTATAGATTGAAGCATTCTGAAACAAATATGAAACAATCTTACTTGGATGACCTGAAATTAAAGCATATAATTAGTTAGTTATCTAATTGTAGCTAATTACAAAATTCAATGAGTAGATCTAAACATCTATCCATTTCTTAAGAAAAGATAAACTTTTTTTAAATTGCCTAAGTGTCCAAACAACATTCACACAATAATCCACAATATAACATAATTTTTAAATCTCATTTTCATGAATTTCTGGGCCAAATGGATGGAATTTAGTTCCTCCCACATTGGCCATTTAAATCAACTAGCGAGTGGGCTTTAGTGGAATGCGGTGGATTGGAACGTTGTTTTGGTTTGTGGTGAAGTCAGTATGAAAAATACTGTTGGTTCATACATTTTTTTTGGACCCCATTTCGCAAAATGAAAATATGATTAAAGCCTCCATAAAAACCAACTTTTAATATAAAAATAAACTGTGTACCTTTTTTTCTCCCCTACGCAAAATCCTTCCCGTTGTCGGCGCTCACGGCTTTTGAAGGTGATTTTTAAATTACTCTAGATAATAAATAATCTAGCGTAATTTAAGAATACCTTCATTAATGAAATGTCGGAGCGATTTTTCTTCCGCAACGAAATCGCCCGACATGGATCGATTTGCCCAGTCTGTAGAAAAACGGCACTTTAAGCCCGCCCCCCTCTGAAAGGCGCCAAAGTCACGCACACGGGGAGCGGCAGAACTGCAGCGCTGCTCAAGGTAAGTTTTGTAACATACCTACATGGAGGCGAACATTCCAGAAGGATTTGGGAGCCTGGGACGCAAGACTAACGAGGGTGGATAACGTCACACATGACCGAACAGAATGAAGAAAGCTTGCAGCCCAATGCATTCAACAGCGTGGGAGGAACTAAGTCTAAATAAGTAAGTACCATCCTATCAACAACCAGGGAGCAGTCCTGAGCTACTATCTAATGAGTGTGTCGCATTGATGGTTATGCCAAGTTTATGGTCTTTCTCTCCTAACACTCTTTTCCTCAGTTGGGCAATCTCAGTAGACGTGACAATAATAAACCAATACTAAAGGACCATGATTTATGTTAAAGGTAATGGTAAATTTCATCATCAATATCTGACGTCATTGAGGGTTGGATTCAAAGATGTGGGAAGTGACCAACAACTTCAAGGTCCTATCTCGGGCCTTTATAGTCAGGGATCAGCATTGTGCAGCAAGACAGATCGGTCATGGGCACGCTAAAGTAAGGCTCTTTCTCTCGTCCACTTCAGGAAGTACCATTAGAAAGGAGACGAGGAGGAATTTCTTTGCTCAGAGGGTGGTGAATCTGTGGAGGCCAATTCAGAAGGACAGATTCGTGATTGGTAAGGGTGTCAGGGGTTATGGGGAGAAGGCAAGAGAATGGGGTTGAGAGGGAGAGATAGATCAGCCATGATTGAATGCTGGAGTAGATTTGAAGGTGCTCATGGCCTAAAGCTGTTCTGAGAACTTATGAACTTATCATAAAATCTTAAGCGAGAGGAGTAGATTTAGGCCATTCGGCCCATCAAGACGACTCTGCCATTCAATTATAGCTGATCTATCGCACCCTCCTAACCCCATTCTCCTGCCTTCTCCCCATAACCTCTGACACCTGTAATTATGTAAACCTGTAATCATGAGCCTATCTCTACCTTGAATATATCCACTGACAATGTCTCCACGGCCTTCTGTGGCAGGAATTCAACAGATTCACTGCCCTCTGACCAAAGAAATTCCCCCTCACCTCCTTCCAAAAAGAACGTCCTTTAATTCTGAGCCTGTGACAAGTCCAAGACTCTCCCACTAGTGGAAACATCCCTCTCCACATCCACTCTATCCAAGCCTTTCACTATTCTGTGCATTTTAATGAGGTCCCCTCTCATTCTTCTAAACTTCAGCGAGTACAGGCCCTGTGCCATCATATGGATGAACCGACGTTGACTCGGAGCTCGGCCTCCAAATGTCCACATGTCCACATGCCAACTGCGTGCTGCTGCTTGCCACTGGAAGTCGGGGCAACCATGGAACTGGTGTGGAGGTTATTACGGATGAGCAGTTTCCCATTTGTCCCTCAAGATTAGTTCCTTCCTAGTGAAAAGCTTATTGAAGGTGAGCTGTAGCATTACAGCAGGAAAGATTGGAGAAAGTGTAGGGGTGAGGCTGCCTCCTGGCTTGATGCCCGAATACAATGGACACACAAGAAGAATCCCGACCCGAAACGTCGTTGGCCCATTCCCTCCACGGATGCCGCCTGACCCGTTGAGGTCCTCCAGTGCTTTGCGTTTTACACTGAGATCAGTTCTGTTGTAGACCTGTTTGGTCACGGTTTGCAGGCTATCATATAATGGGCAAGAAATGGTGGGCAACCAAATTGAAAACGATGTTGCATGGTCTTCCTTGGCCGTTTGTGCAGGCCAGGAAATTCCATGTGCAATCCATGCCGAATGTCTCATTCAGTGGATGGGTTTTAGATCTCCTCTCATTTCCCGAAGATCTTCCTCTCTGAATTCCAATGGAATTCACATTGGAATTCAGAGAGGAAGCTCTTCGGGAAATGAGAGGAGGACTTTAACAATGTGGCAGTTAGCAGGAAGATTCCCTGCATGGTTACAATTATGGCAACTCCAAGTTCTCCTATTCCCCTCTTCCCAGGCAGCTGGTGAAGTTCCTCTCCATCCAATTTCAGTCATTCGGCAAGGATACTGTTTGTTTCGAAGGTAGGCACAAAATGCTGGAGTAACTAGGCGGGCAGGCAGCATCACTAGAGAGAAGGAATGGGTGGCGCTTCGGTTCGAGATCCGCCTGAAGAAGGGCCTTGACCCAAAACGTCACCCATTCCTTCTCCCCAGAGATGCAACCTGTCCCGCAGAGTTACTCCAGCATTGGGGTGGAAGATTGCAACCTTCACATGGTCCACCCTGTTTCGACGAATGCAATCAACCCGGCGTGCACATTCAAATAAGAGCAAATAGAACAAGTTGTCCTACAACTTTAGGCTGTGCACGCCATACGCAAGAAGAAGACGCCAGCATTTTGGGTCTACCTGTGATTTAAACCAGCATCTGCAGTTTCTTTCCTACACAAACTGTTTGTTTCTGCGGTCTTACTGTTTATTTTTCATTTGGCGCATAGCTTTTCAACATTTTGCCAGTCAGGGGTTGGCAGCAAAATCAGGACCAGATTGTGTGCAGTGGGGTGGATCAAGCTCACACATGTCGATCTATAGGGCCATCCTTCTGTGCTTGAAATACTGTAATTGAGCTGTTTGGGACGTAAACAGTTAATGGCAAGCATTGATGTACAGAGGGATCTTGGGGTTGTGAGTGGGCTGTAGAATCCGCACATCATGACTATCAGTAATTTACTGGACAACTTAGTTGTCTGAAGAAGGGTTTTGGCCCGAAACGTTGACTTATTTCCTTCGCTCCATAGATGCTGCTGCACCCGCTGAGTTTCTCCAGCACTTTAGTCTACCTTCGATTTTACAGCATCTTCCAGTTCCTTCTTAAAAACTCACTTTTTTTTCTTCTTTCATCTCCTTGTTTTCTTTCTTTCTTTACATGTTTCCTTCCTATCTCTTTTAGCTTTTAGGTTTAGTTCAGAGAGAGCGCAGAAACAGGCCCTTCGGCCCACCGAGCCTGTGCCGACCAGCGATCCCTGCACATTAACGCTATCCTAAACACACTAGGGACAATTTACAATTTTTTCCAAGTCAATTCACCAACAAACCTGTACGTCTTTGGAGTGTGGGAGGAAACCCACGCAGGTCACGGGGAGAATGTACAAACTCCGTACAGGATTGAACCCGGGTCACTTGCGCTGTAAGGCAGCAACTCTACCGCTGCATTACCATGCTGCCCTATTAGCTTAATTTTAGTTTAGTTTAGTTTAGGTCATAAGGTCATAAGGAATAGGATTAGAATTAGGCCATTCGGCCCATCAAGTATAATTCGCCATTCAATCATGGCTGATCTATTTCTGCCTCCTAACCCCATTCTCCTGCCTTCTCCCCATAACCTCTGACACTTGTTTAGTTTAGAGATACAGTTTAGAGAAACAAGCCCTTCTGGCCATTGAGCCCAAGCCGATCACTGATCACCAAACTAGTTCTATATTATCTCACTCTCTCATCCACTCCCTACACACTGGAGACAAATTACAGAGGCCAATTAACCTACAAACCCGCACGTCTTTGGGATATACGTGATGTGGGAAGAAATTCACGCAGTCACAGGGAGATCATGCAAACTCCACAGACCGCGCCCAGGGCCCGAATCTCTGGCGCTGCGCAGCAGTGGCTCTGCTTGCTTGACTTGGACTTGGACCCCAAAATCCCTCTGGACATCAATGCTTGCCATTAACTGTATACTTTCCCCTAATGTTTGACCTCCATAGGCTGCAAGATGTGTATTCATGAAAGGAGTAATGTAAATGTGTGTCCGATTTCTGATACTTCTGGCGGAGGGTGGAATACATCATAAGATCACAAGATCATAAGAGATAGAATCAGGCCATTTGGCCCATCAAGTCTCCTCTGTCATTCAATCATGGCTGATCTATCTCTCCCTAACCCCATTCTCCTGCCTTCTATATATATTTAATAAATATGAACTGTAAGAGAAAAAACAGTCACAACGTTTTACATGTACACGCATGAGTAACCTAGCTTTCTGATTAGTTTCACCTATATAGATATATTTTGATTTTTGTTCAGAAGTGTTGAATGCTTGATAGTGAGTTGACAGTCTGATTTGCATGATGCAGTTTTATACTTCCATCGCCGTCTCTCACACATAAATCGGTAATTTTGTTATTTTCTCAGATTGCAGTGGCCACCTTATTTATTTTTCTTCAACAAATACTTTGTACTTGCTATTTGCGAGGGTTGATAAGCTTCTCAATCTTCGTCAATAACAGTACAACCTGTTTGGTTCTCGCAGGTCTCATTACCGGAATAGGAGAAGATATTTAAAATGCCTTCATTCCCCATGAAGAGTCACGAGGTGAACCAACTGGAAAGCCTCCTCCTCTGCCCTATCCATGATTGCCCCAGTCTAATTTGAAGGTAACCTAATGAAATGTGGATCAGTATCAACATCAGCAAGAGATCTGATGAAATGTGTCCCCCTTTTCTTTAATAAATTGCCTGTAATTACCATTCTCTATATATAACCTCAACAGAACAGTCACAAAAAAACATGTATTCCGACGCCAGTGGGTAACACATTAATTAAATGGGTTTTTTTTCTCTCCTGTTGCTAAGGACCTAACAATTAGTATTGAAAATGATTGCAGTCAAACTGACCTCTCTTTCCTTTCTTGAAAACACTCCAGTATTTATCTCACAGCTTCCCATAGTGTTTGGGTTCATTATTTCTCCACTCAGGTTATTGTTACATCAGCTATCAAGTCATTCCGAATGTAATATTTAAGTCAGACTGCTTTAATTACCAGTTACGTGTGTATAATGTTAAAAATGAAACATCAAGTCTGTTTGCTGTTCCAACGAAAACTCTAATCGTTGCCTCAGAATAAAAGGACCTACCGTTAGAATGGAGATGAGGAGGAATTACTTCAGCCAGAGGGTGGTGACTCTGTGGAGTTCATTGGCGCAGATGGCAGTGGAGGCCAAGTTATTGGGTATTTTTATGGTGGAGCTTGGCAGATTCTTGATTCGTAAGGGTGTTAGGGGTTATGGGAAGAAGGCAGGAGAATGGGGTTAATAGGGAACGATAGATCAGCCATGATTGATTGGCAGAGTAGACTTGATGGGCCAAATGGCCTAATTCTGCTCCGATGACATGAACTTAAGGCCTTTCTCTCATACACTTCAGGACGTACCATTAGAATGGAGATGAGGAGGAATTACTTTAGCCCGAAGGTAGAATTTGTGGAATTCATTGACACAGATGGCGGCGGAGGCCAAGTCAATATTTTTTTTTAAGTGATTGACAGGTTTTTGAATATAAAAGGGTGTCAGGGGTTATGGGGAGAAGGCTTGGATAGAGTGGATGTGGTGAGGATGTTTCCACTAATGAAAGAGTCTGGGACATTCTTTTAAGAAGGAGATGAGGATAATTTGTTTTAGTGTGGGGGTGATGAATCTATGGAATTCTTTGCCACAGAAGGCTGTGGAGGTCGTCAATGGATAGTTGTAAGATAGGTTCTTGATTAGTACAGTTATCAAGGGTTATGGGGAGAAGGCGGGAGAATGGGGTTGGGAGGGAGAGAAAGATCAGCTATGATTGAATTGTGGAGTAGACTTGATGGGCCGAATGGCGTAATTCTACTCCTATCACATGATCCTATGAAGAGATTGACAGGTTCTTGGTTAGTAAGGGCGTCAGGGGTTCTGGGGAGAAGGCGGGACAATGGGGCTGAGAAGGTTTGCTTACAAGAAGCATGCAAGACGGAAGACATGTGAGTAAAAGGAACGTGGGCCACAGAGCCCTAGCGGGAAGGATATTGAGTAGCAGAGTTCCTGCGACCAGTCTGATGAAGGGTCCTGACTTGGAACATCACCCATTCATGCTCCTCAAGAGATGCTGCCTGACCCGCTGAGTTACTCCAGCACTTTGTGTCTTTTTTTTTGTAAACTTATAATTCCTTGTTTCTATATTGAGGAGCAAATTTGCTTTGAAAAATGCAGCGATGTGAAAAACTCATAAATTATCTCATTTCAACTATCAATTATAGACTAAAGTAGCAAAAGCACCAGGGTCAAAGAAGGGAAGGAGTTTCTGAAATGTTGTTAGGAGAACCACATTGAACAGTACCAGCATCTACTGGTGCGGCACGGTGGCGTAGCGGTAGAGCTACTGCCTTACAGCACCGGAGACCCAGGTTCGAGCCTGACCTCAGGTGCTGTATGAATGAAGTTTGCACGTTCTCCCCGTGACATGCGTGGGTTCTCTCCGGGATCTATGGCTTCCTCCCACACACCAAAGACGTACAGGCTTGTAGGTTAATTGGCTTGGTGTAAATGGTAAATTGTCCCTATAGTGTATAGGATAGTGTTAAAGAAGGAACTGCAGATGCTGGAAAATCGAGGGTGCACAAAATGCTGGAGAAACTCAGCGGGTGCAGCAGCATCTATGGAGCGAAGGAGATAGGCAACGTTTCGGGCAGAAACCCTTCTTCAGACAGATACAGCATGGAAACAGGTTCAGCCCATTGAGTTTGCGTCAATTGAACTAAACTAAAAATAGCACAATTCCTGCCTCATAAAGACGGTGACATTTCTAGACTTGGTTACGGAATGGGGAACAAGTCTAGATAAATGAAGCAAGTGTCAGTGGAGGAACCATCTAGGAAGCAGCAATGATAGTAGAATAAGGTGTAGAATGTGGATTGCTCCAAAGTTCAAAAATATATAGTTTATTTGATAAGGGACAATTTCAATTAAATAAGGCCCAAGAAAATTGGAATCGATGTTTGGCAGGCAATATTGTAATTGAATTGTCTGTAAGGTGGAAATGTTCCAGCTATATTCTGGGTCCATTCCAAAGAGGTTGGTAGGTTAAAGCCAAGAAGAAAACCAAAGTAAAATAGAGCAAAACAACATACTTTAAGACAGACAATCTGCTGATAAAATGTGTAATAAGATGCTGGTTTAAACCGAAGATGGACACAAAAAGATGGAGATGCTGGTTTAATCCAAAGTCTCGACCCAAAACGTCACCCATTCCTTCTCTCCAGAGATGCTGCCTGTCCCGCTGAGTTACTCCAGCTTTTTGTGTCTATCATCAGTTTGCTGACATGTGGAAATTAGGCTGAATACAGAAGGTTCAGAGAGAAAGTATAAACTGATAGGTGTAGAGACATATAGCACGGAAAAAGGCCCTTCGGCCCAACTTCTCCATGCTGACCAAGATGTCCCATTTCTGCCAGTCCCACCTCCCAGTGTTTGGCCTATCTCACTATAAACCTTTCCCATTCATTTACCTGTCCAAATGCCCTTTAAATGTTATTATAGTGCCTGCCTCAGTGACTCGCTCTGGCAGCTCATTCACATCCCCACCACCCTCTTTGTGAAAAAGTTGCACCTCAGCTTCCTATTGAATATGTTCCCTCTCACCTTTTTTTTTTTGAATATATTTTTATTAGAGGCCATACATATAACAAATAATATAGCATTTTTTTCCAAATATAGTTGATACATCTTTCCAAAATTATATAAATGTTAACAAAATATATATATTGGCCTCACTTTTTTTTATAGAGTGAAAAAAGTATAAAGAAAGAATAGTGAATAATTATAAGAGTATGATTATAGTTGATTAATATAAAGAAGAGAGAGAAGAAAAAAAATAAAAATAAATAAAAATAAAATAAAATAAACAAAAACAAAAAACAAAAAAATAAAAAATAAAAATAAAAATATTTGTGGAAAAGAAAACGGTATACAACTTGTCAATGAGTGGAACAATTTCTAATTATAATATATGGAGACAAGTATGTAAATCTGATCTTAAACATTTTTGTTTGATCTTTCCACCGGGTACTCATTGAGTTTCAATGCTGAGCCCAGCTACCCCTTCATATAATCAGTGAATGGAGACCATATTTGTTCAAAAATCTCAGGTTTATCCATTAGGATAAATCTAATTCTCTCCAATTGTAATGTCTCCAACATTTCTACTGTCCACATTTTAATTGTCGGGGATAATGGTCCCTTCCAAAATTGTAATATTAATTTTTTTCCAATTATTAAACAGTAATCCAGAAAATTTCTTTGATTTACTGTTAAAATTTGAGTTGAATCTAAAACCCCAAATATAATTAATTTTGAGTCAGGGCTTAATGTGATCTTTAAAACTGTGGAAATAATTTTAAAAATCTCAGTCCAATAACTTTTAAGTTTTGTACATATTACAAAACTATGATTTAAATCGGCTTCTATGTGCTGACATTTATCACATAATGGTGATATAGTAGGAAAAATTATATTTAATTTCTTTTTTGAGTAGTGTAATCTATGTATTACTTTGAATTGTATCAAGGTATGTCTGGCATTTAACGAACAGCGATGAATTCGTTGTAAGCTTTCTTCCCATAAATCTTCTGTTATAGGTAAACCAATTTCATTTTCCCATTTTTGTCGGAATAGTTCCGTTTTTGGCAATTCCCTGTCCAAAAAAATATTATATATATATGCTATTAATTTTTCTGTTGTTGGATGCTTGTTAAGTACTTCATCCAGTATACCTGGCTCTCTATTTCTGTAATTTAGCGTATTTAATTTGACATAATCTCTAATTTGTAAATATCTAAATAGATTATTTGCTTGCAGTCCATAAATCTCTTTCAACTCCTGGAATGAGAGGAATTTCCCATTCCTGTAAAGATGTTCTATCCTTATTATTCCTAAGTTTTTCCAATGTCTAAACCCCACATCCAATGTTGAAGGTTTGAACATAGGATTATTCATAATTGGTAAACAAAGTGGTATAGTTTCTAAATGTAAAGTCTTAATGATTTGTTTCCAGGTACGTATATTATTTAAAATTATAGGGTTTGCCTTATATATTTTTTTTTGTACCACCCCAGGGGCAAGGAGTATTGTGCTTATGTCGAAAGGGAAACAATCTTCCTTTTCTATTCTTAACCAAGCTGGGTCTTGTTCCATCTGTATCAACCAATAATTCAAGTTCTTAATCTGAACCGCCCAAAAATAATATAAAAAATTAGGTAAAGCTAATCCACCATTTATCTTAGATTTACATAAGTGTATTTTACTTATTCTATGATTTTTGTAATCCCAAATGAAGCTATTAACTATAGAATCAATTTTTTTTTTTTTTAATTTAGGAAGATATAACGGAATGGCTTGAAATAAATATAGTAATTGAGGCAGAAAAATCATTTTAATGGCATTTATTCTACCGATCATTGATATCGGTAATGTTTTCCAATATAAAATATTTGTTTTTAATTTATTTAATAATTGAGGAAAATTAGATTTAAATAAAGAATTATAAGATTTTGATACATTAATTCCAAGATATTTAATTTGATTATTAGCTATTTTAAATGGAAATTTTTGTAATTTATTCAATTTAATTCCTGTTATAGGCATAATTTCACTTTTGTTCCAGTTAATTCTATATCCTGAGAACTCACTAAATTCATTTATCACTTCAAGTACTTTAGGGATGCTAACCTCTGGTTTTGTTATATACAATAAAACATCATCTGCATATAAAGATATTTTATTAATTGTAGTTTTAGTATTATATCCATAAATTTCTGGTTCTACTCTAATCCTTTCGGCTAATAATTCTATAGTGAGTGCAAATAGTAACGGTGATAACGGGCAACCTTGTCTACAACCCCTAGAAAGATTGAATTTTGCTGATAACATTTGGTTTGTTAGGATTCTTGCTGTTGGGCCTGAATATAAAATTCTAACCCATTTGCAAAATCCTTCTCCCAGTTGAAATTTCTGCATTATCCTAAATAAATAAGGCCATTCAACCTGGTCAAACGCCTTCTCCGCATCCAGGGATATAACTGCTAGTTCAACATCTTTTCGAGTAGATAATATTAAACAGACGTCTTAAGTTATAAGTAGAATAACGTTTAGGAATAAAACCTGTTTGATCATGATGTATTAATCTATTGATCACTAAACTTAACCGTTGGGATAAAATTTTTGTTAATATTTTTTGATCTGTATTTAAAAGAGCTAGTGCTCTGTATGATCCTGGGTCTTCTGGATCTTTGTCTGCTTTAGGAATAAGTGTAATTGTGGATTCTTTTAAGGTTTCTGGAAGTTGTTCTTGTTCGTAGGCAACTTTGTACATAATTTGTAACCGTGGGACGATCAAATCATGAAACTTCTTATAAAATTCAACCCCCAAACCATCGGGTCCTGCAGCTTTACCATTCTTCAATGATCTAATTGATTCCTCAATATCTTTTGCTGATATTTCGGCATCTAATAATTCTCTACCTTCCCGATCTAATCCATTAATGTTACATTTCTGGAGAAATGTTTCTATTTTCTCGGGTTGATCCGTCACTTTTGATGTATATAGTTTTTGATAGTATTGTTGAAATCTATCATTAATATCTTTTGGTAAAGTTAATATATCTCCTTGTTCAGATTTGACCTTATGTATCATTTTCTCTTCTTCTGTTTTTCTTAGTTGCCGAGCCAACAATTTATGCGGTTTATCCCCAAATTCAAAATGTATTTGTTTGGTCTTTTGAAAAAGTTTAATAACGTACTTTGAATGTATCTCATTTAATTTGTATTTTAATGTTACAATTTTATTATGTATATCCCTAGATGGAGACATAGCATTTTCCATGTCCAACTGCCTTATTTCATTTTCCAATTTCTGTTGAATCTTTCTATTTTCCTTATTCAGATATGCCTGCGCTGAGATTGTAGCACCCCGTATAAAAGCTTTAAATGTGTCCCATAAGAGAGATGATGAAATTCCAGGTTTGTCATTGGTTTCAAAAAATAATTCAATCTGTTTAACCAGATAATCTGAGCACCTTTTATCGTTTAATGTATGAGGATTAAGTCTCCATTGCGAATATCCTTTAGTTATACCCTTTAAATTAATCTTAAATGTTAATGGAGCATGATCCGAAATAATAATATTATGATATTTTGAGTCATACGTAAATGGGACAAGTTTTGAATCTATTAGAAAATAATCTATCCTGGAGTATGTTCCAAATACCGGCGAGTAAAATGAGTATTCTCGGCCATTAGGATTTACATTTCTCCAAATATCTTTGACATTAGCTGATTTAATAAAAGAATTTATGAATTCGCTTGATCTAGAAATAACCTTCCTTTTGATTGAAGATCTGTCTAAATAATTATCCAAAGTGCAATTTAAGTCGCCCCCAATTATTAAATTGTTCTGTGTTACTGTAGGGATAGTATTAAATATTTTCTTAAAGAATAGTGGATTATCAAAATTTGGGCCATATATATTCATAAGTACGACCTTCTTCGAGTATAATTCACCCATGACTATTATATATCTACCTTCTGGGTCCTCTATTATTGAACTATGTTTAAATTGAATACCTTTACGAATAAGAATGGCAACTCCTCGAGATTTATGAGTGAATGATGAATGATACACCCTAGAAATCCAATTTGCCATTAACCTATATTGTGCCTCCTTTTTTAGATGAGTCTCTTGAAGATAGATTATGTCAGCTTGTATTCTATTTAATTGCGCCAAAACCTTACCTCTTTTGATTGGTTCATTAATACCTTTTACATTCCAACTACAGAAGGTGATTCCATCACCCCCCTTTTCTTGTTAGTGTCTTGCATTAGGATGTTATGGTGGATTATAATGAGGTAGATGTCTCAGCACATATATCCCAATTTCGCACCCTAGTTTATGATCAACTAATACTAATAACATTATTTGGCATACATATCCTCTCCAGTCTACGGTATAATTCCATTCAAAAGTAAAATAATATAATTCCACATATAATATATTAAAAAAGATAATATAAAAAAGAGAAAAGAAAAAGTTAGTAATATTATTGGAAAGGTGCAGGAAAAAAAGAGTGTCTAAAGCTACATAAAGTGGTGTTAGTGTAAGCCACACTAGCGTGGCTGTTAAACTACGGACTTCCGTTGGGGAAAAAAAAAGATGTTTGTATTTCCAGTTCCGTAAATGCCTTAAGGGCAATATATTTAGGGGCGGGGTATTACATTTCCATTCTTATTAATACTTTATTGATTTAATTTGCTGTTATCGTTTTAGGTTATTTAAGGAGGTATCGCATATTTATTAATAATGGTTAGTACTGAACTAATACTATTATATATTAGTTTATTATTAATAATCATTGTGCTCTTCAAGTCTAATAATTTTACAAGATCATCATTCTTCCTCCTTAATGCTGGTTGTGGATCGGCATCAGGTAAGTGTTGAGTATAATTCAAGTTCGTTATTCTTCCTCCTCTTCTTCATCATCGTCTTCTCTCTGTGTTCCCTCTGCTTCTTCTTCTTCTTCCTCATCCAACTCCTTCTCGATTTTACGTGCGAACTCCAGAGCTTCGGTATGTTTAGTGAAGTGGTGCTCTTTGTTGTCGTAGCTCACTCGTAGTGTGGCAGGATACATCAGGCCATATCTCACGCCCTTTATATTCCTGAGGATGTGCCTTGTTTCAGTAAAAAGGGCTCTTCTCCTGGCAACTTCCGCAGGATAATCTCTGAATATGCTGATCTTATCACCATCATAAAACAGATTCTGTTTGCGAATTATTATCTTCATCATATCTTCCAAAACATGATCGTAAACCACTTTCACAGTCAGTTGTCTTGGTGGCGAACCCGTCTTTGGACGTCGTCTCAGTGCTCTGTGCGCTCGGCCAAGTAGGGGTGCTTGATCCAGATTCAAGACATTCTTCAGAAGATTTGCAGCAAACTCTCTGGTGTCTTGAGCTCCCTCCTTGCCTTCACGCACACCCACGATACGCAAGTTCTTACGTCGTTGCCTTCCCTCCAAGTCAATACATTTCTCAGTTATTTTATTCAATAAACCTGTTAAACGCTTGTTCTCGGAGAGAAGTTTCTCATTCGCCTTAGCACTTGAATCCGCAATATTGGTCAGTTCCTTTATTGCATCGTGTTGTTGATCAAGTGTTCTCATAATAGGTTCCAACTTGCGATCAACTGAGAGTTCCAAACCACCAACTTTCTGATTAACTTCATGCATCTGTTGTTTTAGATCAGCATCTGCTTTTATCTTCCATTCATCCATCATAATTTTAACTGTAGTTACAACTTCATTTTTCAACTCCTCTTTAAATTGTTCTTTGAATAATTCGATGTCAGCTCTGAGCAGCTTAAATTCTTCCTTATATTCTTTTTTCATTTTTCTAAGCTCACCCATAATGGTAGTTTTCAGATCCTCCATTTCAGATTTCTTCCTTGGGATATCCTCCAGAGAGCCAGTCAAACTCGCGGTCGAGACTTCAACTGGGCCTACCTCTTTTTTCAGCACAGATTTTTTCTCTTTGGGAGGGGGAGTTCTTTTCATCGACATTACTGCTTTAAAAGTCGCTCGCCTGATAACGTCAGAGGTCTTATCTGCTGCCGGTGCCGTTCACAAAAACTCCTCTCTGATAAGTAGCTATAAATAACCCCGTTTTATCCTGTTTTTTAATACAATTTTTACGGAGCTGGACGGTGCTGGTTCCTCCTACTCCATAGCACCACCGGAAGTCTCATGTTCCCTCTCACCTTAATCCAATATTCTCCAGTTCATGATTCCCCTTCTCTGGGTAAAAGACTCCCAGACTTCACCCCATCTATTCCCCTCATGATTTTATTTGTACACTTCTATAAAATCACCCATCAGCCTCCTGCCCTCCAAGGAATAAAATCCTAGTCTGCCCACCCTCTCCCCATAGCTCAGGCCCTTCAGTCATGGCAACATCCTCATGGATCCCCTCTTTACAGCTGAATGACATCCTTCCCACTGCAGGGTGACCAAAACTAAACGGAATACTCCAAATGTGTAGGAAAGAACTACAGATGTCGGTTTACACCAAAGACAGACACAAAATGCTGGAGTAATTCAAAGTTGTTGTGTTGTTCATTAGCTTGATGGGTGTTGGGAAGAAGCTGTTCTTGAAGCTGGTCGCTACAGTTTTCAGACCCCTGTGGCAGGAGTGAAATGAGAGTGATGCCAAGTTGGTGTGGGTCTTGATGATGCTGACTGCATTTTGGAGGCAGCGCCTCCTATAGGACTCTTCCATGGTGGGGAGGTCAGTACCCATGGTGGACTGGGCAGTAATATTCCTTTCCTCAACCCACAAATGCACAGTCACTACAGTCCAAACCATCCAGCTGCACAGTTAGAAGATGGCAGGTCCTCCATCAGTTGGTAGATACAAAAAACTGGAGTAACTCAGCGGGGACAGGCAGCATCACTGGAGAGAAGGAATGGGTGACGTTTCGGGTCGAGACCCTTCTTCAGACTGAGAGTCTTGGGGAAAAGGGAATCGAGAGATATAGAAGATGATGTGGAGAGATAAAGAACAATGAATTAAATATATACAAAAAAGTAATGATGATAAAGGAACCAGCTGTGGTGATCAGGTAGGTCCTGGCGGAAGGTGTTCAGCGAATTGATCGCCGAGTGTGCGTTTGGTCGCTCCGATGTGTAAGAGTCCACATCTTGAACAATGGATACAGTAGATGAGGTTGAAGGAGGTGCAAATGAACCGTTGCCTCACCTGAAAGGACTGTCGGGGTCCCTATATTCCTATACATCAGGAGGACATATCTCGTGCGATTATCAGCAACACAGCAAAATTTCTCCCTTAGCTCATCTGTTATCATATCAAAGGCGAAATAGCCTCATGGGTTTAATGAGGATCTCGCAGCTTCAGGTCGTATGCTTGATAGAGTTGTTAATTAACAAGACTTTGTTCCCCAACCGACCTAAAGATAGCTTTTCATCACCAGCAAATTTTCACAAATCAGCAATGCTGTCGAGTCCATGGCAATGTATTCATTCTATGTTGACCAGCCTCACAACTTTGGGAAACTAATCCTCATGATAAATTGCCAGTTGGAAATTCCAATCACTTAATCTAGGGTTGCACCAGCTGAAACACAACCTTGCTCGTTCGACAATAACATCTTGTTCAGAGATATCCAGCAATGCAGCCCATCAAAGCAGTAGGAAATGTTGAGTCATGAGATAACATTCCTCACTTCAACTTGTACAAATGTAATTAAACCTTCCTCAAAGCTATCCACATTATCACAGGTGAAGTCTACAACAGGCACAAAGCAAAATAGTTTCTATCCTAATGTACATTGCATTCATAATTCTATTTAGGTGTGTTCCCATAAGAGGGGGAGGCGAAATGAGAGGAGGGAGGCGAGCTGGAGGAGAAACAGGGAGGGAAAGGGACGACAGAAGGGCAGGAGCAAAAGCTTGAAAGCTTAAGAACGTGTGAATAAAAGCTGTTAAGAAAATCCTTTCGCTCTCTCCTCTCCCATATTACTTAGCATATTCCAATACACAAACTGCTGGAGTAAGTCAGTGGATCAGGCACCATCTCTGGAATGGGTGACATTTCAGGTCGAGACTACCATCGACTCCACAGTCAAAAAGGCACAACAGAGGAGGTACTTCCTGTGGCAGCTGAGGAAGCACAATCTGCCACAGGCAATGATGGTCCAATTCTACATGGCCATCATAGAGTCTGTTCTCACCTTCTCACCTTCTCCATCATGGTCTGGTTTGGCTCAGCCACCAAGCACGACACCTGGAGGTTGCATCAAATCGTCCGATCAGCAGAGAAGATTACTGGCTGCAACCTTCCCTCCAGTGATGAACTGTACACTGCAAGGACCAGGAAGCGAGCGGGCAAGATCATCTCTGACCCCTCTCACCCTGGCCACAAACTCTTTGAATCACTTCCCTCTGGAAGGCGACTCCGGATTGTCAAAGCTGCCACAGCCAGACATAAAAACAGTTTTTATCCACGAGTAGTTGCTCTACTCAACAACCAAAAATCTGTAGCCTCCCGTTGATCTGGGATTTTGTTGGTTCACATGCTTGATCAATGGTGTTTTATCATTAATGTCTTATTATTATTATTGTTTAGTGTTTTCTGAGTCATTCGTAACTGTCACTGTATGTCATGTTGTTACTTGTGGGTGGAGCAACAAGGCAAATTCCTTGTATGTGAATACTTGGCCAATAAGCTTACTTACTTACTTATTCTACCCTATTACTTAGCATATTGCAATACACAAAATGCTGAAGTAAGTCAGCAGATCAGGCATCATCTCTGGAATGGGTGACATTTCAGCTCAAGACCCTTACTCACAGTAAACCAGCTTCTGCAGTTCCTTCCCACACAGGTAATTCTGCTACAACTCATGTTTTCACAGTACTAATTGGATGCAATGCAATGGATGAAGTGGGGAACACAGCTTGCATTACATAGGTTGGGAACTCGCCAACCACTTTGAACTTACTTTGAGAATTGGCAACCTGAGTAAAAAAAAGCTGTCTTGGGGAAAAGAAAACCACACTGGGAAAAAAATGTTTCCACGTAAACTCCCCACAGTAATCAGACATCGTCAACTCATATGAACACATGCTGCTAGATTTACCACGATGCCCATTGAAATTGACAACCTGTAGGTTCTATTCACATTTGTCCAATGATGCTCTATTAAACAATGCCCTTAGTATTTCTAGGTTGCAGCAGCAAAGCATTTCCCTGTACCTAGGTACATGTGACAATAAAGTATCATTATCACCATCACCAAAGATGAACTTATTGCTATTTTAAAGAACGTTGTCATTGTAATTCAGAAACTGTATTTTGTTCTGTGTTATGTTTACATATTCTGTCATGCTGCAGCAAGCAAGAATTTCATTGTCCTATCTGGGGCACATGACAATAAAACTCTCTTGTCTTGAACACTCTTTGGCCCCCTAACACCCATTTTCCCCATTGACACAATAACGTCATTCTTTAACGGCCCAAAACGTCACACATTCCTTCTCGCCAGAGATACCCTCTGTACCGCTGAGTTACACCAGCTTTTTGTGTCTATCTTCGGTTTAAACCAGCATCTGCAGTTCCTTCCTACACAAAAGGAATCACTCTGCCCAGTCTTTTCCCACGGCTTTCTCCGCATCAATGTAATGACACTTTTGATTTTTGACCTATCATCGCAGAAATATCAATACTTATTTATTAATCTTCAGCTCTGTGACCGATACCTGGAGAAAGATTGCATTGCCGTTTAAATGAATGAGAATCTGCTTCCTATCAAAAGTTCCAATTGGGTCGAATAGAAAATGCCCATCAACGCCACCCATTCAATATTTACTGATTTGGAGGGAACTTTTAAAATTCGACGCAGAGATGATAATGATAGAAGTGTGAATTACAATTACAGATGAAAAGACTTTAATTTCTAGGTCATTACCCCAGAATTTGTGAAACAGGCAACGTTGCAGCACATGCTGTCAGTAATAAAGGGGGATATTATTATATAGCTTTTGAAAGATGTAAATTGGGATTTTTTTGGAGAAAAAGGCGAATGCATAAAATATTTTCAAAGGTGTCATTAACTCAGATGCTCAGCAGATTGTAATTTTAATTTTTGAAATTAAAATTAAATTGTCTGATCATAGGAGATACTTCAGTGACCATTTACCAGAAATACGATTGGTTGATTGCACATAGAGCAGCAATGAGTGCATGAATGACACTTCAGCCATAAATTCAAGAGATTGCACCAATTTTTATTCGAAACAATGTCCGTAAGGAAATTGCCCTTGGCACTTTAACAAGCTATTCGCTTTTCCACTGAAAATAATCTCCAGATGAGATTTGTGCAGCTAATGATGTCATCACATTTTCAACATTAATGGCATAAATTGGGCCTCTTTAGCTTAGTTTGGAGACACAGCACGAAAAAAGACCCGGGTTCGATCCTGACTACTGCTGCTGTCTATATGGAGTTTGTATGTTCTCCCCGTGACCCATGTGAGTTTTCCCTGGGTGCTCCAGTTTCCTCCCGCACTGCAAAGACGTGCAGGTTTGTAGATTGGTTGGCTTTGGTAAAGATTGAAAATGGTCGCTAGTTTGTAAGATAGTGCTAGTGTGCGGGGATCTCTGGTCGTGGAGAAGGACTCGATGGGATGTTTCCGCGCTGTATCTCTAAACTAAACAAAACGAAACTAAAAAGACGATCTCTGCCCTGCCTCCTTATTTGCTGCTCATCATTGCAGTCTGTACGGAATTTGTACGTTCTCCCCGTGACCTGCGTGGGTTTTCTCCGAGATCTTCGGTTTCCTCCCACCCTCCAAAGACCTACAGGTTTGTAGGTTAATTGGCTTGGTAAATGTAAAAATTGCCCCCAGTGGGTGAAGGATAGTGTTAATGTGCGGGGATCGCTGGTCGGCACGGACCTGGAGGGCCGAAGGGCCTGTTTCCGCGCTGTACCTCTAAACTAAAAACTAAGACAGGTCACTGCACTGTCGAAGGGCTGACTGGACGCATTTCTATTGCTCCTTGTTATGGATTTACCACTGTGACCAGCAGGCACGTGCCGTCAGGGTAGGCAAGGTAGGCACTGCCTATCCTGACTAAAATTATAAAATGATAATTATTAAATATAAATAGTAAAGGCACGGGAGAATTATGCCTACCTAAGAGATCGATCTACCTAAGAGGTCGAGATTTCATGCGCAGTACATATAATACGGGAAAGTGTGTGCAGCCCACGTGCCGTGGACGCCGCTTCAAGCCGTTAATTTCAAGCAGAGCTGAAGTAAGCTGAAATTCTGCCTTTGCAGCATGGACTGTGTGCTGTGCATGCGCAGCACAAGCGGCTGTAACGTGGGAAGCGGCTGTAAAAGGATAGCGCCACTGGGGGGGGGGGGAGAGAGTTCCTTTCACAGCGTGTGGAGAGTCCGGCCAGCGGTAAAGTTGCAGGAGGGCAGGAGCGTTGAGAAGGAGGGGATCGGGGATCATGCCAGAGCAACCAGCTCAAGAGCGGGTCAGCAGGCGATGGATATAACTGGACAGCGGGCAGTGGAGCTTACTCCATATGTCAGTGCGAGTAACCTCAAATGGTCCCTTGTTCGCCCTGACAAGGGAGTGTCCACTGCCCTCTGTCCTGTTATCCATCGCCCGCTGACCCACTCTGCTCTATGATCTTTGCTCTTGAGCTGGGCCCCTCACTGTTCAATAGGGAGCACTGCCAGAGGTGAGCGGGCCGGCAGAAGGCGCTGAGGTCCGGCGGCTGCTCGCAGCCACCCGAGTTGCTTCCCTCCCCGGCAACAATGCTGTGGCTCCGCGCCCAGAGCACCGCGGCAGCGGTAAGTGAGTGAGTTGCTGGCATGATCCCCGACCCCCTCCTTCTCAACGTTCCTGCCCTCCCCGCAACTTTACCCCTGGCCAGACTCACCACGTGCTGTGAAAGGAACTCTCCCCCCAATTGGTCCCTTGAACAACTATTGTCATTCAATAAGATCACAACTGATTCAACGTCCCAGTGTGCTCCCGTTTTTCCCACCATCTCTCCATCTGCCGTCACCCTCCACCCCCCACCCGTTCAGTAACTCAGAATGAAGGAAATTGGAAGCCTTGGGCAAATTGAATTGTTACTTTCTTTATTTTCATTCTTCATTTTTACGGAGAGGAGAACAATCTGCGCATGCGTGGTTTAAGATTTTTTTTAATAAGCCGACTGACTGCCTACCCTGAGTAATGACTCACGGCATGTGCCTGGTGACCAGACACCATGGAAGGGGAAGGTGAAGAGGGATATGGACCAAACGCGGGCTTGTGGGACTGGTAGAGATGAGGCATCTTGGTCGGCGCGGGCAAGTTGCACGTTGTACGGCCCCGTGACTCCATGACGCTATGACCGCCCTATTCACCACTTCCTTACTGCACAAGATCTCATGCCTCACATCAATGGCACAGATTTTCAGCTCTCAGTGTCACTGAGTGAATCACAGAGCTCTCTCCCTTCCCCCCCTGGAGCCTCTATGTTCACACTTGCTGGCATTATGTATGTTGCTACTATCTGTTTTCTGGCAATTGTCTCTTACTGCTGTCCACTTATGCTGGATGCATGGCAAAATGTCTTAAATTGGTCTGTGTGCCTTGTAAAACAGCGTAGGATCCATTTTACTAGAAAACTCCAGAGAGAAAGCATCCCGGCATTTTTTTTAAAGGTGATATTTACAATAAGGGCAGCATGGTGGCGTAACGGTAGAGTTGCTGCCTTATAGCGCCAGTCACCCAGGGACGATCTTGACTACAGGTGGTGTCTGTACGGAGTCTGCACGTTCTCCCCGTGTCCTGAGTAGGTTTTCTCTAGGATCTCCTGTTTCCTCCCACACTCCAAAGACAGACAGGCTTGTAGGTTAATTGGCTTGGTATAACTGTCCGTAGTGTGCGTAGGACAGTGTAAGTGTGCATGGAACGCTGGTCGGCGCGGACTTAGTGGGCCGAAGGGCCTGTTTCTGCACCGTATCTCTAATTTAGACTAAACTAAATTAATTTTCTCATTTTATTCTTGGACTAATCTTAAAAGCATTAGCACATTATAGGAGCAAATAGAAAGGCCATGCAGAGTTGGCATTTGAAGTAATGGGCGATTTGTTAAAACTGGTGTGCACTTGGAGACCAGTCAAAGCTGATCTACTGAGTGCAACTTTGGTACAGCTTCTATATTCTCAACTGACAAGATTGCACGGAATGTGTAGGAAGGAACTGTAAATGCTGGTTTAAATCAAAGATAGACACAAAATGCTGGAGTAACTCAGCGGGACAGGCAGCATCTCTGATGAGAAGGAATGGGTGATGTTTCGGGTCGAGACCCTTCTTCAGACTATTAAAAACATGATTCGAGACTCTTGACATTATCAAAAGATGCCTCAAGTCCAATTTCAAGTCGCCAAGATTTATTTCCGTTCATCAAGCGTGAATTCCTTCGTGCCTGTCTGTAATTACTGTGGTCATATTCTCATTTCCTCCTCAGTAATTTTATTCTCAAACCCCTGTCAGCACAGCAATGACCATGGCAGCAGCAGGAGAGTGCATCCAACACTGGAGTTGATCTAGGCACCTTCTCTTTAGACTGTAGACTTTAGAGACACAGCGCGGAAACAAGTCCTTCAGCCCACCGAGTCCACGCCGACCAGCGATCACCCCGTACACTAACATACACTACACACACCAGGGACAATTCTACAACTTACCCAAGCTAATTAAACTGCAAACCTGTGTGGCCTTGGTGTGTGGGAGGAAGCCGGAGCACCCGGTGGAAACCCACGCAGGGAGAACGTACAAACTCCGTACCGAGGGTGCCCACGGTCAGGATTGAACCCGGGTCCCTGGCGCTGTAAGGCAGCAAGTCTACCGTTCTTCTTCTTGTGCTCTTGTGCTCCGTGCTTTTCCTCTTGGCAAGCTCAATAACTTCTCTTTCGATTCCTCCCGCTTTCTACAAATCGCAGATGTAGCTGTGGGCACTCACATGGAGTCCAGCTACGACCGTCCCTCCGTCGGCTCCATGGAAGAGTCCTTGTTCCGAGCCTGCTCACGCACCCGTCCCCAACTCTTTTCCCTGCTACATGCTTTACCACTCCCCCACCAGTTACTCTCCGCACTCTTCAATCCACTTTCCCTGTCCTTCTCCATCCCCCTTTTCCCACTGTTTAGTAGGAATCTGAGGGGGTAACTTTTTCACACAAAAGGTGGTGGGTGTATGGAACAAGCTGCCAGAGGAGGTAGTTGAGGCAGGGACCATCCCATCATATAAGAAGCAGTTAGACAGGTACATGGATAGGACAGGTTTGGAAGGATATGGACCAAACGTAGGCGAGTGGGACTAGTGTAGCTGGGACATGTTGGCCGATGTGGGCAAGTTGGGCCAAAGGGCCTGTTTCCACACTGTATCACTCTATGACACTATGACCCAAGATGCCTCCTCACCTCTTTACATCTATCAATACCAACCTCTTCTCCCTCTCACTTCTATTTCCTTCTGCATTCTCTGTCCTGATGCATGGTTACGGTTAGTTTAGTTTAGAGATACAGCGCAGAAACAAGCCCTTCGGCCCACCGAGTCTGCGCCGACCAGCGATCCCCGGACACTATCCCACACGTAGGGACAATTTACAATTACACCAAGCTAATTAACCTACAAACCTGTACGTCTCTGGCGTGTGGGAGGAACCCGGAGTTCCTGGAGAAAACCCCACGCAGGTCACGGGGAGAATGTACTGGCAAGCACCCGTAGTCAGGATCGAACCCGGGTCTCTGGCGCTGTAAGGCAGCAACTCTGCCGCTGCGCCACCGTGCCGCCCTTGTCCCATGGTCTCGACCCAAAACATTGATCATCTCTTTGCCTCCACAGATGCTGCTTGTACCCACTTGAGCTCCTCCAGCAGCTTCTTCCGTGCATTGCTGGAGAACATCAGTCCCACATATTCCGCAACTCCATCAGTTGCCAGCCTGGTGTTTTGCAGATGCCACATCTCAATCAGATAATGATTAATTTTTTTTCTGAACCATTATTCATAATTCATGCCTTGCAGTTAATTCCTTCTTACATTCCATTTCCCTTTTCATTAACATAATAACTGACTGAAATGGAGCTGTGCTGAAATCCCATTTAGAAATCACTAGCGTCGGCGAAGATAAGGTTTCTCAATCTTCCTTCTTTCTCATTGTCTGAATAGTTGAATTATCTGCGTGGCGTGAATATGCTTAAATGATACTCAAAGAGGAAAAAAAACAACGCTTCTTCGCTGCTGCTGGCAAAGATGATTTGCATCAGGGCAAAGCTGCAAGACAGATGAAAAAAAAAGATTAAAAGCAGAATGCACATTTTCCTGTCCAGAGTTACACCACAATCTGGCATACATTCTGCGTGACACCCGTTTGGCTTTTTTGAGCCTCAGATCCAGTATGTGCCTTAGGCACAAAAAGCTGGAGTAACTCAGCGGGGCTGGCAACATCTCTGGGGAAAAGGATGACGTTTCGGGTCGAGGCCCATCTTCAGGCTGAGAGTCAAGGGAAAGGGGAAACGAGAGAGATAGGCGGTGATGTAGAGAGATAGACTGTAGACCAAGTGAATGAAAGATGTGCAAAAAAATTAACAATGATCTAGGAAAGGTGGAGCCCACACTGGTCCATTGTTGGCTGTGGGCCAGGTGATAATGAATTATACAGACAGTGAAACTCAACGGGACGACAGTAAAACTAGTAGGACGACTAGGGTGGGGGAGGGACGGAGAGAGAGGGAATGCAAGTGTTACTTGAAGTTAGTGAAATCAATATTCATACCGCTGGGATGGAAGATGCCCAAGTGAAATATGAGGTGCTGTTCCTCCAATTTGCGCATGGCCTCACTCTTACAATGGGGGAGGCTCAGGACAGAAAGGTCAGTGCGGGAATGGGAAAGGGAGCTAAAATGTTGGGCAACAGGGAGATCGTGTAGGCCAGGACGGACTGAGTGAAGGTGTTCAGTGAAACGACCGCCCAGTCTGCGCTTGGTCTCGCCGATATAGAGGAGTGCACAGCTGGAGCAGCGGATACAGTAGATGAGGTTGTAAGGGGTGCAAGTGAACCTCTGCCTAACTGTTCAGCATGCGGATGTTTAATTGGTAGCTATGCTACTAACTTGAAAATGGAGAAACCACGTCAAATGAGTGGCACAGTGGCGCAGCGGTAGAGTTGCTGCCTTACAGCGCCAGAGACCCGGGTTTGATCCTGACCACGGTGCTGTCCGTACGGAGTTTGTACGTTCTCCTCTATCCCCTGCGTGGGGTTTTCTCCAAAATCATTGGTTTCCTCCCACACTCCAAAGACATGCAGGTTAGTAGGTTATTTGGCTTGGTATGAGTGTAAAATTGCCCCAAGTGTGTATAGAATAGTGTTAGTGTGCGGGGATCGCTGGTCGGTGCAGACTCGGCAGGCTGCGCAGATCAGTAATCCCCTCTCACTAAAGGGCCTGTCCCACCAGCATGCAACTCTATGCGATGAGCGCGATCAAACTAGAAGCGGGGGCCGCGCGGAGGTCGGGTGATCCCCTGTACAGGGCCGTTCCCACCAGCATGCGCCTGCATACGGCAAGCGCAACCAAACCGGCAGTAGGGGCTGCGCGTAGGTCGGGTGAGTGGCGCAACGTGGCGCAAAGTGAGGCGAACTTGGAGCGAAGTCTAAGGTAAGTTCGCCAGGACAGAGAGGGGCACACAGAGAGGGGCACCGAGGCACACACACACACAGGGCCACGGAGCCACACACATAGAGGGTCACGGAGGCACTTACAAATAAGTTCATGGAGGCACGATGTCGGGGCGGTGTGTAAATGTCGAGGCAACTGCGAGCTGACAAGCCATTGCCACGCGGAATTTTTGGACATAGTCAGTTTTTCAGAGCCCTGCGCGATGTCGGGACGAACTCGGGACGAACTCCGCACAATTCCGCACGGCTCCGGCGATCGACGTGGGACCGGCCCCGCGACGCCGGACGGCTCAAGCGACCACGTTAGGTCGCGCTAATCGCATAGAGTTGCATGCTGGTGGGACAGGCCCTTAAGTCTATCGTACACACATACACTAGGGACAATTCACAATTTTAATGAACCTACAAACCTGCACGTCTTTGGTGTGCAGGAGGGAACTTGAGCAGCGGGGGAAAACCCACACAGGCCACGGGGAGAAGGTGCAAACCCGCTACAAACAGCACCCGTGGTCAGGATCGAACTCGGTCTCTGGTGCTGTAAGGCAACAACTCTACCACTGAACCCCAGAGCCACCCTCAATCTTAGTCGAGCTTCTCATGCAAAAGAATGTTCTCTCAGTAGTTCCCCATCCCCGCCTTCGAACTGCACGATACGATACAATACGATACAATACGATAGAACTTTATTTAACCCAGGAGGGAATACTGAATGCCCTTGAGATGAACCTGTAACTCTTTGAACATATAACATGACTTCATTAAATTTTTATCACCAATTGGGAAATATCTCTACTTAGTGTTTTAGCGTTTCGTCAATCTGAATGACACATACCAGGAAGTTGGCTGAAGAAGCTGAGTTAATGCTGGGGGGATAATTCGTATCAGGTCAAGTCAATTCAAGTTGAGTTTATTGTTATATCCACAAGTAATACGAGAGACAGGAACAATGAAGGTTTTGCTCGTAGCAGCAACACGGCCACTTAGACTCAGATGGCACACAAAATGCTATTACAGTGGAAAGAGTGCGGAAGATATTCACCGGGATGTTACCTGAAGATAGACACAAAATACTGGAGTAACTCAGCGGGTCAGGCGGCATCTCTGGAGAAAAGGAGTAGGTGATGCTTCGGGTCGAGACCCTTCTTCAGACAGTCAGGAGAGGGGGAACTGAGAGATATGAAAAGGTGCAGAGAAGCCGCATGTATTTTCTGCGGAGAGGAGGAGACCGTGTTCCATGTGTACATGGAGTGTGAGAGGTTACTGCCCCTGTACCAATATCTGAAGGGGTTGTTCCTCAAGTTCTGGCTGCATTTCAGTCCCACAATCCTGGTGTTCGGACACAAGGCAGGGAGTGGGGAGAGCCGAGTGTGGGGGGGGGGGACTTACCTGTCAGTATGCTTCTGGGCCTGGCCAAGATGGCCATTCGTGGATCCAGGCAGCGGGCGGTCGACGGTCAGGCGAGAGTCGGCTGCCTGCCCCTCTTTCGGGCCTACGTCCGTGCACGTGTGTCCCTGGAGAGGGAACACGCGGTGTCCACGGGGACTCTGGAGGCCTTCTGTCAACGCTGGTCACCGCGTGGGGTTGAGAGTATTGTAAACAATGAATGTACTGTTATACTACAATGGTTTGTTTGTTATACTGTTATTTTTGATTATGTTTTGATGTGTTGTATTATATGATTGTGTTGAATAAAGTTTTTGGAAAAGGAAAAAAACAAAAAAAAGGTGCAGAGAACAAATTAACAAACGATATTCAAAAAAGACAGATCAAAGCCAGCAAAGATGATTGATGGTGATAACGAGTAATACAAGCCAAAACTCAGCAGGAGGACAGTGAAACTAGTCCGATGACTAGGATGGGAGTGGGATGGAGACAGATGGAATGCAAGGGTTACTTGGTTAAATAAAGCAATATTCATACGGCTGAGTTGTAAGCTGCCCAAGTGAAATAAGAGGTACCGTTCCTCCAATTTGTGTTTGGCCTCACTCTGACAGTGGAGGGGAGCCAAGGACAGAAAGGTTAGTTTTGGGAATGGGAAGGGGAGTTAAAGTGTTTGGCAAGCAGGAGATCACATCGGCCAAGGTGAACCTCTGCCTCACCTGAAAGGACTGTTGGGATTGCTGGACAGAGTTGGAGGGAGGAGGTTTAGAGACAGGTGTTGCATCTTCTACACAGGATGTTATCTGGGCTTATTATCGGAAGAGATTAGATAGCTGGTGCGGAGGAGGCTGACGGATGACCTTATAGAGGTGTACAGGAAGGATGAGGGGGGGGACCTCGTTGAAGCTTACCAAATAGTGAAAAGCCAGGCAAGAGTGGACGTGGAGAGGATGTTTCCACTAGTTGGGAGAGTCTAGGACCAGAGGGCACAGCCTCAGAATAAAAGGTTGTACCTTTAGAAGGAAGATAAGGGGGAATTTATTTAGTCAGACGGTGGTGAATCTATGGAATTCATTGCCACAGATAACTATGGAGGTCAAAATATTGGGTATTTTTAAGGCAGAGGTTGACAGATTCATGATTAGATAGAGTGTCAGGGGTTATGGGGAGAATTGAGTTGAGAGGGAAAGATAGATCAGCCAAGATTGAATGTCGGAGTAGACTCAATAGACCGAATGGTCTACATCTGCCCCCTATGACGTATTATGGACTTATGAAAGGCACGGATAAATTGAATGATCTTTTTCCCAGGGTAGGGTGCTCTGAAACAAAGGCCACAGGCTTAAGATGGGAGGGACGATATTCAAGGGGTTCCTCATGGGGCAACATTTTCACTCAGAGGGTAGTCCATTATCTGTAATGAGATGCCAAAGGAATTGAGAGAAGCAGATACAATTATGACTTCTCAAAGAGCTATGGATAGGGAAGGGTTTGGAGGCCTCTGGGCCAAATGCAGGCAAATGGATCTGGACCTTTGTCAGCATGGATAAAGTGGGCCAAATGCAGGCAAATGGGACCAACCCTCAATGGGTATTTTTAAGGCAGAGATAGATTGATTCTTGATTTGGACGGGAATCAGGGGATATGGGGAGAAGGCAGGAGAATGGGGAGTGATAGATCAGCCATGATTGAATGGCGGAGTAGACTTGATGGGCTGAATGGCCTAATTCTGCTCCTATCATTTATGACCTTATGACCCTTCACGGCAATTTGGTCAGCATGGACAAAGTGGGCCAAAGGGCCTGCTTCAGTGCATTACGATTCTAAAAACATTAATTATAGATACATTAATTATAAATTTTGCATGAATTGGAGGAAATGGCTAAAGAATAAAAAAGACTTCAGTGCAGAGCACACTTATAGAGGAAAAACAAGTCCATGATGGTGCAAGAGGTGTCCAGTGATGTTCCATCGTCGAGGTGCGATGAGGTCTCAAATGCAAACCACAATTTGTACAAAGGCTGTAATTCATACACTGCATTTTAAAATGTCACACTTTATGCTTAATTATCTGTGGAGAACGTTGCAGGTTTGTCGGCAGTGTGGCTGATGAAACTTGCCACTTCCTTCTAGATTTATGACAGTAACATTCTGAATTTATGACCAAAGGGAGCTAGCACTTTTTAATTACATCGCAAATGGTCAGATCCATTTAACAGCGGGCTTCCAGACTTAAAAGTCAGTACAATTTGCATGCAAATCCCTGACTGTAAAACCAGTCCTCTCTCCGAAAAGCTTCAGGCTTTGGTCCCCTGACAAACTGCAACGCAGTTTCCAACACATGATGGTGACTCAAGTTGACTTGTGTTGACAAGACAAGCACCCACCCACCCACCTGCCCTGCATTTTCAAACCCACCTTAACCTTTATCACGAAAGGGCCGACTATTTTAATTTAAGCTGCAGATTTGCATTCTATCTGTACACCCACACCAAAGCCATGAAAATAGACTGGAATCAGAGTAGTCACAAATTACTTTGATTTTTTTTTTCGAATGCACACAGCAGGGTAAACAGGGACTTGGCCTAACAAGTGTTTATGATCCACTCAGTGCTCCTACTAACCAAAAAACTCCCGATATTAGAGGGATCATAAACCAGCAGAATAAAATTCAGATAGCATGCAATAGTCATCGGTGTGGAAGCATTACCAAGACTTTTTTTTATTTTCCAATTATGTTTAGTTTAGTTTAGAAATACAGTGCTGAAAAGGGCCCTTCGGCCCACTGAGTCCATGCCGACCAGCGATCCCCACACACTCGCACTACCCTCAACTCAAAGGACAATTTACAATTTTACAGATGCCAATTAACCAACAAATCTGTACGTTTTTGGAGTGTGGGAGGAAACCGAAGCACCCGGGGAAAACGCACGCGGGTCACGGGGAGAACGTACAAACTCTGTACGGACAGCGTCCGCAGGCAGGATCGAACTGGGGCCTCCACCGCTGTAAGGCAGCAGCTCTACCGCTGCGCCACCGTTCTCACTAAGGGCAGCAGGTCACAGCACCAGAGACCTGGGATCTACCCTGACCTCGGATGCTGACTCTGTGGAGTTTGCACGGTCTCCCTGTGACCGCGTGGGTTTGTTCTCGGTGCCCTGGTTTCATTCCACAACTGGGGTTTGCCGGTTAATTGGCCTCTGTAAATTCTCCTGAGTGTTGGCCATAGAAACAGAAACCTAGAAACACATAAAATAGGCGCAGGAGTAGGCCATTCGGCCCTTCGAGCCAGGACATGGCTGATCATCCAAAATAAGAACCCCATTCCTGCCTTCTCCCCATATCCCTTGATTCCGTTAGCCCTATGAGTCTCTCTTGAAAACTTCCAATGAATTGGCCTCCACAACTTTCTGTGACAGAGAATTCCACAGATTCACAACTCTCTGGGTAAAAAAGTTTTTCCTCATATGTCCTAAATGGCCTACCCCTTACTCTTAAACTGTGGCCCCTGGTTCTGGACTCCCCCAACATTGGGAATTTTTTTCCTGCATCCATTCTGTCCAATCCCTTAAGAATTGTATACGTTTCTATAAGATTCCTTCTCGTCCTTCTGAATTCCAGTGAATATAAACCCAGTCGATCCATTCTTTCATCACATAGAACTAGTGTGAACGAGTGATTGATCATAAGATCAAAGGATCATGTAATAGTAGAATCAGGCCATTCAGCCCATCAAGTCTACTCTGCCATTCAATCATGGCTGATCTATCTCTTCCTCCGAACCCCTTTCTCCTGCCTTCTCCACATAACCTCTGACACCCGGTGGTGGGTCTGGACTCGGTGGGCCAAAGGGCCTGCTTCCACACTATATCTCAGCTGAAACTAATGATTTGTGTTTTCGCAGTCTTATTTTTACTTTTTAATGTCCTGCCGAATTCATATAAAATTGATGTAAATTCATGTACAATGTTTCTATAATTCACATCGTTAGAGACCTAGAGCTATACAGCTGAAACAGGCCTTTGACCCACCTGTGTAGGAAGGAACTGCAGATGCCGGTTTAAATCGAAGATAGACACAAAATGCTGGAATAACTCAGCGAGACAGGCATCATCTCTGGACAGAAGGAATGGGTGACGTTTCGGGTCGAGACCCTTCTTCAGACTCAGGAAGGTTCTCGACCCAAAACGTCACCCATTCCTTCTCTCCAGAGAAGCTGCATGTCCCGCTGAGTTACTCCACCATTTTGTGTCTATCTTTTGACCCACCTTGCCCATGCCGACCTAGACACTGGGATACACAAAAAGCTGGAGAAACTCAGCGGGTGCAGCAGCATCTAAGGAGCGAAGGAGATAGGCGACGTTTCGGGTCGAGACCCTTCTTCAGACTGGTCAGGGATCAGGGAAACGAGAGATATAAACAGTGATGTGGAGAGATAAAGAACAATGAGTGAAAGATATGCAAAAAAGTATTGGTGATAAAGGAAGCAGGCCATTGTAAGCTGTTTGTGATTATGAAAATGAGAAGCTAGTGCGACTGGGGTGGGGGGGGGGGGGGAATGGAGAAGGAATGTCAGGGCCAGAGGGCTGAGGGAGAGGTGGGGAGGAGGCAGTCTGGGTTAACAGAATTGAGAAAATTCAATGTTTAAGCCCAGAGGATGCAGACTCCCCAAGCGGAATATGAGGTGCTGTTCCTCCAACTTGCGGTGTTGCTCACTCTGGCCGTGGAGGATGCCCAGGACCGAGAGGTCGGATACGGAGTGGGAGGGGGAGTTGAAGTGCTGAGCCACCGGGAGGTCGGGCTGGTTATTGCGGACCGAGCGGAGATGTTCGGCCCTCGGGCCCTGACATTCCTTCTCCATCTCCCCCCCCCCCAGTCGCACTAGCTTCTCATTTTCACACCACAAACAGCTTACAATGGCCTGCTTCCTTTATCACCAATACTTTTCTGCATATCTTTCACTCATTGTTCTTTATCTCTCCACATCACTGTTTATATCTCTCGTTTCCCTGATTCCTGACCAGTCTGAAGAAGGTCTCGACCCGAAACGTTGCCTATCTCCTTCGCTCCTTAGATGCTGCTGCACCCGCTGAGTTTCTCCAGCTTTTTGTGTAACCCTCGATTCTCCAGCATCTGCAGTTCCTTCTTAGACACTGGGATAGTCCCATTTGTCCAAAAACAATGTGTGTGAGCTTCAGGTTCAAAAATCGTTCTTGTGCCTCCACTGGTTCTATGTTATCGCACTCCCTACACACTAGGGATAGCGACTAGAGGTGTGTAGATCTTACTATATATATATCACCACACAGATTATACATTCCTTATGTATCCAGTCCAGATCTTTATCCCTACCCTGGACACACCGGTGCTATTTGACAGTACGTCACTCTCTCTCTCTCTCTTTAGATTTGATGCAGACTCAGGGATGAAAGCATGTTGTGCTACCTCCGTTTGTACTGCAATAAAGAGTATGAGTTACAACCTCTATGTGTGGGTCTGATCATTTTAACATAGTGTCAGAAGTGGGATGAAGATCTCACACATACTTACTTACACATATTATGTGTAATCAGTAGTACATACATTTTGCATGTGATTATCATATCTATTTTAATAGGAGTTAATTTCTTAAGAGGAAGGATGTAGATTAGTATGTCTTTACTATATATATATATCACCACAGATTATGCATGCTACACAATCCTTATGTAGTCCAGTCCAGATCTTCATCCCTACCCTGGACACACTGGTCCTATTTGTCAGTACGTCATTCTCTCTCTTTAGATTTGATGCAGACTCGGGGATGAAAGCAAGTCGTGTACCTCTGCTTGTGCTGCAATAAAGACTATGAGTTATAACCTCTATGTGTGGGTTCTGATCATTTCAACAAGGTGGTAGCCTCAGACATGCCCTTCGGCCCCATTTGCCCACACCGACTTGCCCATACCGACCACTGATCCCAGGAATGAGTGGGTTAGCATATGACATGCTTTTGACAGCACTGGGCCTCTACTTGCTGGAGTTTAAAAGGTTGGAGGGTGGGGGGGGAGCTCATTAAAAACTTACAGAATACTGAAAGGCATAGATTTGGACAGGATGTTTCCACTGGCGGGAGAGTCCAGGACCAAAGGCCATAGCCTCAGAATTATTGGGTGCTCTTTTAGAAGGGAGGTGAGGAGCAACTTCTTTAGTCAGAAGGTGGTTAATCTATGGAACTCATTGCCACAGAGGGCTGTGGAGGCCAAGTCAGTGGGTATTTTTAAGGCAGAGGTGGACAAATTCTTGATTAGAACGGGTTTCAAAGGTTATGGGGAAAAGGCAGGAAAATGGGATTAGGAGGCAGAGATCAGCCATGACTGAATGGCGGAGTAGACTCGATGGGCCGAATGGCCTAATTCTACTCCTATAAGTTGTGAACTAGAGGTAATTTACAGAGGACAATTAACGTACAAACCCGCACGTTCTGGGGATGTGGGAGGAAACTGGAGGACCCAGAGGACATCCACGTGGTCCCAGAGAGAATTTACAATTTACTCCACACAAACAGCACCCGACGTCATGATCGAACCCTGGGCTCTGGTGCCACGAGGCAGCAGCTTTACCAGCCACGCCACTGTGCTGCCCTGAATCTGATTCTGAACAGAGCTTTTAATAATGGACACAAAATGCTGGAGTAGCTCAGCGCGTCAGGCAGCATCTCTGGAGAAAGTGGGCGGGTGACGTTCTGGGTCGAGACCCTTCTTCACACTTTTTACGAGTCAGACTTCTTCAGAGATTTTAATGCCTGATCCATAAGAAACTCTATTTGAAATGTATTTCTGACATTGTAGAAATACGAATTCTAACAAGATAGTTTTCTTTTGTTATCTTACTTCAGAAGATTATTTTGCTGCAAACTTCCATTCATTGATCGAAAATTTCAAAATAGTAATTGGTCACAATGGCAGCAAGAGGGTCCTTGGAAGTGTGAGAATGGAAAACGTCGATATGATACGATATACGATACAATAGAACTTTCTTTATCCCAGGAGGGAAATTGATCTGCCAACAGTCATAAAGACACAAAATGCATGAAATGAAATTAAAGTGACGAGTGGAAAGGATTGGGGATTTGCAAAGATGGAGGGAGGGGGGGGGGGGGGAGGGGAGGGGGGGGGGGAGGGGGAAGGGAGGGGGGGGGAGTCACTCACTCAGTCTGCCCCACGACAGAAGGGGGATGAGTTGTACAGTTTTATAGCCACAAGGAAGAAGGATCTCCACTGGCGTTCCATGCTGCATCTTGGTGGAACCAGTCTGTTGCTGAAGGTGCTCCTCAGGTTGACCAGTGTGTGATGGAGAGGGATGAGCTGTATTGTCCAAGATGTTCCGCAGTTTGAGGGGCATCCTCCCCTCCGATACCACCTCCCGTGAATCCAACTCCACCCCCAGCACTGAGCCAGCCTTCGTGATGAGTTGTTAAAAAAGGAACTGCAGATGCTGGAGAATCGAGGGTTACACAAAAAGCTGGAGAAACTCAGCGGGTGCAGCAGCACCTAAGGAGCGAAGGAGATAGGCAACGTTTCGGGTCAAGACCCTTCTTCCTTTTTTGAGGTTGGAGGCTCGGGGGGGTAGGGAGCCGGAGTTGATGAAGTCGGTTATGGTGCTCGAGATGGTGGCCTGGTGCTCTTCAGTGCGGTCATGGTCCAGGGGTAAGTAGGAGGAGGTGTCCGAGAGTTGGCGCTTGGCCTCCGCTTTGTAGAGATCGACGCGCCAGACTACCACGGCACCTCCCTTGTCGGCGGGTTTGATAACCCAGTCTGGGTTGTTACGGAGTGAGTCGATGGCAGTACGTTCGGGGGGGGAGAGATTGGAGTGAGACAGGGGAGTGGAGAAGTCGAGGCGGTTGATATCCCGACGGCAGTTCTGTATAAAGAGTTCTAAAGCTGGAGGGCCACGAGGGGGGGGTCCACGAGGAGGGGGTTCGTGGGCGACAGGAAAAGGGATCATCAGTGGGGGGCGAGGACTTATTCCCGTGAAAGAACATCATCAGTGGGGGGCGAAGAAGGGTCTCGACCCGAAACGTCGCCTATCTCCTTCGCTCCTTAAATGCTGCTGCACCCGCTGAGTTTCTCCAGCTTTTTGTGTAACCTTCGTGTTGAGTTGCTGTCATGCTGTCCTTTGGTTAAAAGATGACAAAAGGCTTTTTTTTCCTTTCTGCGTTAAGCAATATTAGAAGTTTCATCATGTGCCAGGAGTGGCAGTGGGTCAACAAGCTGATGTGAGATTGGGCAAACGAGTAGAGACACTCCAACCTGTGGACCACCACTAACGCACTAATCTAAGGAAAGAAAGGATCAGAGCCATTCCACGATCCAATGCCAACCTCCCCCCCAAAACATAGCATCTTGCAGACAGCGAGATCTGACAGTCCTGTAATCAACCCACATGAAGACGCACAAAAAACAATTTGTGATAGAATAACTTAAAAGCAGTAGCTTGGACCACCAACTAATTCAATCTCTGACACAGATTTCCATTCATCGTTACAGAGTTTGCTTTAAAATCTCTGATGTGCCGGGATCACAGAAGCAGAAAATAAATAATCTGTATTTTAAACAGCGCCTGGCAAGACCTTGTGATTTCTCAAGGTGCTTTACAGCGTCTAATTTAAGACAGCAAAACTCCTCAGACGGATGCAAGGGTTTCGGCCCGAAACGTTGCCTATCTCCTTCGCTCCTTAGATGCTGCTGCACCCGCTGAGTTTCTCCAGCTTTTTGCGTACCCTCAGACAGACACAAAATGCTTGTGTAACTCATTGTGTCGGGCAGCATCTTTGGAGGAAAAAAGGATGAGTAACATTTTGGGTCGGGACCTCTCTTCAGACTGAAAGTGGGGGAGGGGGTGAAGATCTGGAGGCGAGAAACGACCAGGACCAAACTGGGTCGGCCACAAATGATCTCAGGCAGGGTGGTGACTTGGCTGTTGTTGGCTGGGGAAGGCGTGATGTCTAGAGGGATACCATGTGGTGAACTGTGGTACATAGAAACATAGAAACATAGAAACATAGAAAAATAGGTGTAGGAGTAGGCCATTCGGCCCTTCGGGCCAGCACCGCCATTCAATATGATTATGACTAATCATCTAAAATCAGTACCCTGTTCCTGCTTTTTCCCCATATCCCTTGATTCCTTTAGCCCGAAGAGATAAACCTAACTCCCTCTTGAAAACATCCAGTGAATTGGCCTCCACTGCCTTCTGTGGCAGAGAATTCCATAAATTCACAGCTCTCTGGGTGAAGAAGTTTTTCCTCATCTCGGTCCAAATTGGCCCGCCCCTTCTTCTTGAACTGTGACCCCTGGTTCTGAACTCCCCCAACATCCCCTCTCGTCCTTCTAAATTCCAGTGAATACAAGCCCAGTCAACCCATTCCTCCATCATATGTCAGTCCCGCCATCCTGGGAATTAACCTGGCGAACCTACGCTGCATTCCTCAATAGAAAGAATGTCCTGGGTAAATGACAAGGGTGGAGGAAAGAGGCAAGAGGCGAGGGGAGAGGAGGGAGAGGAAGAGAGTGTAAGTAGGTTAGTCAAAATTAGAGTATTCAACATTCATACCGCTGGGGTGTAAACTACCCAAGCAAAATATGAGCTGCTGTTCTTCCAATTTGTGCTTGGTCTCACACTAGCAGTAAAGTCAAGCAGTACAGCATGTGTCAGAGGTTATGGGGAGAAGGCAGGAGAATGGGGTTAGGAGGGAGAGATAGGTCAGCAATGAATGAATGGCAGAGTAGACTTGGTGGGCCGAATGGCTTAATTCTGCTCCTATCACATGACTTCATGATTTTGGAGGAGGCCCAGGACAAATTCCAATTTGGCTTGGGCAGCTTACAGCCCAGTGGTATAAAATATAGATTTCTCTAACTTCAGGTAGCCCCGGCATTCCCTCTCTCACTTTCTCACTGTCCCTCCCCCACCCAGGTCGCACCAGCTTCTCGTTTTCTCTCAACAAACTGCTAACAATGCCCCATTTCCGCAGAGACCGTTCCCTCCGTAATTTCCGCACAGACCGCTCCCTCCGTAACTCCCTGGTCAATTCGTCCCTTCCCACCCAAACTACCCCCTCTCCTGGTATTTTCCCTTGCAACCACAGGAAATGCTACACTTGTCGCTTTACCTTCCCCCTTAACTCCATCTAAGGACCTAAGCATCTTTCCAGGTGCGGCAGAGGTTCGCCTGCACCTCGTCCAACCTCATCTATTGCATTTGCTGCATTAGGTGTCAGCTGATCTACATCGGCGAGTCCAAGCTTGGAGATCGCTTCGCTCAACACCTCCACTCGGTTCGCAATAACCAACCTGATCTCCCGGTGGCTCAGCACTTCAACTTTCCCTCCCATTCCGAATCCGACCGTTCTGTCCTGGGCCTCCTCCATGGCCAGAGTGAGGCCCACCTCACTAAATTAGAGGACCAGCACCTCATATTTCACTTGGGTAGTTTACACCCCTGAAAGAGTTTGTTATTAATTGATTGTTGTCATATTTAAGCTTTCCTGTTGTAAAAAGCCAATTGAAATGCATGATGGGATTTGGACAACTCCCACCGTGACAATGTGTTTTTTTTAACTTTAGTTGAAAAGTTCACAGCTCTCTTACAATGTTTGAAGAGGTTAATCAGATAAGAAGGGGCCCAGAGGATGCCATTGGGATGACTGGATTTTGGCAAAGAGTGAAAAACAACTCCATATTTGGAGGTGGCTGATGGTTTTTATACATTACATCATGCAATTGGTTTTATATCTGTACGTATATAAGCTTCGGTTTTCTGGTATTTCTTTGTGTGTGTGATGCTGGAGATTCAGACGTAAAACTGTTGCCTCTGGGTCTCTAGGTCCACACCCGTCAGACGTTAAATTAAAACTTTGTATGGTCTTAAGAATTTGTATTTTGTCTATCTTTTTAAGTGAACTTTTACACCCCAGCAGTATGAACATTGACTTCTCTAATTTCAGGTATTCCCTGCTTCCTCCCTCTTTCCCCTCCCCTTCCCAGCTCTCCCACAGCCCATTGTCTCCACCTCTTCCTTTCTTCTTTCCCCCCCCCCCCACATCAGTCTGAAGAAGGGTCTCGACCCGAAACGTCGCCCATTTCATTCGCTCCATAGATGCTGCCTCACCCGCTGCGTTTCTCCAGCATTTCTGTCTACCTTCGATTTTCCAGCATCTGCACTTCCTTCTTAAACTCTTTCCTTTATCATCGCTACTTTTTGCATATTTGACATTTTGCTCATTCATCGTTCTTTATCTCTCGACATCATCGTCTATATCTCTCATTTCCCTTATCCCTAACCAATCTGAAGAAGGGTCTCGAAGCGAAAAGCGTCACCCATTCCTTCTCTCCAGAGATGCTGCCTGTCTCGCTGAGTTTACTCCAGCTTTTTGTGTCTATCTCCTTCCTCTCTCTACAGTGCAATCATATCCTTTCTAAAGTGCGTCAACCAGATACAACTTGTCGAGTAAAATAGCAAATTGGCCAGATTTTGCTGTCAAATTAACTGCGAATCTAATGTTGAACATCAGAATTTACGCGTAAGCAGCTTAAATGTGTGTCACCTTTCGTCAAGTGGCAGTTTAATGTTTACTTCTGAGTATATAAATGTTGCTTTCTGCATTTTACTGCTGCAATTTGCTAGTTTCATAAAATTGACATCTTGCTCCTCTGCCTCACCGTAGAGAAATGTTTTGAACGATGGGAAGTTGTGATTTCCACAACAAAATAATCTGCTTTGATTAGATAGCACACAAACCAGGTAGGTAGATTTTTTATTTGATTATTACAGGTGTCAGAGGTTATGGGGAGAAGGCAGAAGAATGGGGTTGGGAGGGAGAGATAGGTCATCCATGATTGAATGGTGGAGTACACTTGATGGGCTGAAGGGCCTAATTCTACTCCTATCACTTATGACCTTATGGCCAGCACTTTTCACTGAGCCTTGGTACAAGTGACGCTGACGAACCTGCAGCTCAACCTAGATCCAACGACTGTCGACTGGAAGCTGGTGGTCAAGATGTCTCTGTCTATCAGAAGAGGGGTCAGGAAGGGAAACGGTGAGGGAGCAAGTCAGTCGATAAGCTCTCCCCTTTACCATTGTGTTTAAGTGCGATTTAAGTGCGGAAGAGACTTCTAAATAAAGGATGAACTGAAAAGATTGAATTCACTGTTTACTTTAGAAACAGGCCCTTCAGCCCACCCGAGTCTATACTGACCATCGACCACTCATTCCCATCAATTCTATATCATCCCACTTTCCCATCCACACCCTGCACACTAGGGAGAATTTTACAGTGAGGCTCTTGCCAATATATGATATGATTGTTTATTGGTAAAGTCAATTCCTTTCCGATGATACGACAAGTGTTCATGGTTGTCAAATAACATCTCATTCATTCTGATTGAGGATTGTTTTAGGATTATTTTTTAAAAAATTAAAAATTCTCTCTGTTGTTCTCTTCATTGCCTTTGTTCTCTCTCCCTTTCCTGTGATTTATTCATTTAACACGGCAACTCAGTGACACAGTTGGGTAGCAAAGTGGCCCCACTGGTAGAGCTTTAGCTTGGTTTAGTTTAGTTTAGAGATACAGCGCGGAAGCAGGCCCTTCAGCACACGAAGTCCGCGCCGACCAGCGCTCCACGCACACTAGCTTTATCCTCCGCACACTAGGGACAATTTACTGCTGCCTCACAGTGCCACAGACCCAGGTTTGATCCTGACCGCAGGTGCTGTGTGTGTAGTAGAGTTTGCACGTTCACCCTGTGAAACATAGAAACATAGAAACATAGAAATTAGGTGCAGGAGTAGGCCATTCGGCCCTTCGAGCCTGCACCGCCATTCAATATGATCATGGCTGATCATCCAACTCAGTATCCTGTACCTGCCTTCTCTCCATACCCCCTGATCCCCTTAGCCACAAGGGCCACATCTAACTCCCTCTTAAATATAGCCAATGAACCGGCCTCAACTACCCTCTGTGGCAGAGAGTTCCAGAGACCCACCACTCTCTGTGTGAAAAAAGTCCTTCTCATCTCGGTCCTAAAGGATTTCCCCCTTATCCTTAAGCTGTGACCCCTTGTCCTGGACCTCCCCAACATCGGGAACAATCTTCCTGCATCTAGCCTGTCCAACCCCTTAAGAATTTTGTAAGTTTCTATAAGATCCCCTCTCAATCTCTTAAATTCTAGAGAGTATAAACCGAGTCTATGCAGTCTTTGTTCATAAGACAGTCCCGACATCCCAGGAATCAGTCTGGTGAACCTTCTCTGCTTCCCTCTATGGCAATAATGTCCTTGACTTCGTTATTTGACTGCGTTATTTTCCTCCGGGTGCTCCGATTCCCTCAAATATCCCAAAGAAGAGCGGATTCGTAGAGCTATTGGCCTCTGTAAAATTGTCCCTAGTGTGCAGGGAATGGATGAGAAAGTGGGTTGACAGAATTCACGTGAACAAGTGGTCGGCAATTGACTCAAACTCAATGGGCTGAGTCTGTTTCCATGCTGTATCAGTCTGAAGAAGGGTTTCGGCCTATTTCCTTCGCTCCATAGATGCTGCCATACCTGCTGAGTTTCTCCAGCATTTTTGTCTACCTTCAATTTTCCAGCATCTGCAGTTCCTTCTTGAACATCCATGCTGTACCTCTCAACTAAACAGTTAATTCAGCCATTTTGGCAGCATAGATTAAAAGATAAGCATATTACGTCAACAGTTAGTGATTGCAGAGCCCAGAGGTGCAAAGGGATCTGTGTGTACGAGTGCTGAGTCACAAAGGCTGGATTACACAAACAGGTAATCACAGAGTCATATCGCACAGGAATAAGCCCTCTGGCCTAGCTTGCCCACGCCAACCCAAATGCCCCATCTACACTAGTCCCACCTGCCTGCATTTTCCCATATGCTTCTAAAACTTGTCTATGCATGTAGCAATGACAAAAACTAACAAACTGCCAGGGGAATTGAATATAAAAGTGGGGAGATTGTGCTTACGTTATGTGGAGCATAATAGGTAAGACCACATCGGGAGTATTGTACAAGAAATAGATCAGAGGCCGTTCAGAGAAGGTTTCAATAACAAGAATTAAACTAATACCTGAAATGGGTGGGTTGTCAAATGTGGATAGGTTGGACAGGCTTGTATCCACTCGACTTTAGAAGAGTGAGACATGACCAAACTGAAATCTGTAAGATCCTGAGGAACTTTGGCTGGGTAAATGTGGAGGAATCTAGAACCAGTGTTTTAGATTCACCAATTTAAACAGAGATTAAATGATTTTCTTTCACTTAGAGGTTCTTCCTGCAGGGAGAGTGAAAGCAGAGCGTTTGAATATTTTTTAAATAGAGATGGATAAATTATTGATAAACAAGGGGGGGTGAACGTTCACCACTAACATGGCGCTGTGATCCCAGTCATAATTACTACTTTCTCATTAAAGGGTAGAGCAGGCTCGATGGGCCAAATGCCTGGCTGCTCCGAATGTAGAAGTTTGTTTGCGACCATTGTAAACAGATTATCCTCCACAGTACAACTTGAAAGGGGAAAGAAGCAGGTTGTATGGAACTGGTGCACTACAATGATGAAAACTATATTCTACACTCTGCATCTTCCCCTTTGCTCTTTCTATTGTAATTGAGTTTGACTTGATTGTAAAAATGAACAGTATATCTGATCTGTGTAGGAAGGAACTTACCCCCCAGCAGTATGAATATTGACTTTGCTAACTTCAAGTAACCCTTGCTTTCCCTCTCTCTCCATCCCTCCCTCTTCCCAGTTCTTCCGACCAGTCTGACTGTCCCCCTGACTACATTTCATCTCTGTTTGCTTTGTTGTCACCTTCTCCCAGCTAACAATGATCTAATCTACATTTTCCTTGATCGTCATCCCCTTTGATGTCTTGTGTTGACACCTTTGCCTTTCCTTGTTGCTGTGTCTCCCCCTCTCCTGACTTTCATGTCTGAAGAAGGGTCTCAACCCAAAACGTCACCCATTCCTTCTATCCAGAGATGCTGCCTGAACCGCTGAGTTACTCCAGCTTTTTGTGTCTATCTGATCTGTTAGATGGCGTGCAAAACAAAGCTTTTCATTGTACCTCAGAACACATGACAAATGATAAACCTAAATCTAAACTTATGTATAACTAATTCCCGAGAATGAACACAAAATGCTGGAATAACCCAGCGGGTCAGGCAGCATCTCTGGATAGAAGGAATGGGTGACGTTTTGGGTTGAGACCCTTCTTCAGACAGAAAGGCAGGAGAGTGGGAGACACAGCAACAAGGAGTAAAGGAGCCTATTCCTTTTCTCCAGAGATGCTGTCTGACCCACTGAGTTACTCCAGCATTTTGTGTCTATAGTCAGTGTAAACCAGCATCTGCACGTTCCTTCCTACACATTTTAATTACACAGCATATTAAATACCCAGTTTCAGCAGCATCACACTACGTCTTTGCATTTTATTTGACAAAATTAAATCAGTTCACTTTCCCCCGTCGTGAATTCAAGTTATGATCGTGATATAGATGGGAGGCAATCAGCAATTTTTCAATACAATTCCTTGCGTTTAAAAAAAAAATCTGATTACTGTCATTACCAAGTGGGATATTAAATGAAACAAAAAATAATTGTAAATTGCCTAAAAATTTATATTTTATCAACGTGTAATAAGAAGGTTTCAAATTAAGAACAATGGACAAATTAATTATTGTGGTTGTGCAATTTTATTATAACATTTCTTCTGCTGAGATTCAGCAACATTAAGAAGCTTGGAATTATTATAGAGTCCTAGTCATGGAGTGATACAGCATGGAAACAGGCCCTTCGGCCAAACTTGCCCACACCGGCCCACTTGCCCCATCTACACTAGTCCCACACGCCCACACTTGACCCAGAGCTCTCTAAGCCTGTTATATACATGTACCTGTCCAAATGTATCTTTGGTGGTATCTACCAAAGATTATGGTAGTATCTACCTCAACTACCTGGATATAGTGGATGTTGAGAAGATGGTTCCACTAGTGGGAGAGTCTAGAATGAGAGGCCATAGTCTCAGAATAAAAGGACGGACCTTTAGAAAGGAGGAATTTCATTAGTCAGAGGGTGGTGAATCAGTGGAATTCTTTACCACAGACGGCTGTGGAAGCCAAGTCAATGGATATTTTTAAGGTGGAGATTGATAGGTTCTTGATTGGTATGGGTGCCAGGGGTTATGGGAAGAAGGCAGGAGAATGGGTTGAGAGGGAAAGATAGATCAGCCATGATTGAATGGTGAAGTAGACTTGATGGGCCAAATAGCTTAATTCTGCTCCTTTGATTTATGAACTTCTGAACTACCTCCTCCGGCAGCTTGTTCCATTTGCCCTTTGTGTAAAAAATGTACCCTTCAGTATTCAGGTAAATATTCCTTTGAAATGATTGATAAGTAATCATATATAACATTGCCCAAGGCTTTTACCAAATGCTGCCAGCTTAAGTTATGACTGTGTTAAAATGAGAAAGTACCCAGCATTATTTTTAAATATATATTATTTAATTGCAATGAATAACAAAAACCCTGATCCGTTGAATCACTCAGTGTTTCTATCATATTATTAAGGAGTGAACAAATTATGGGGCATAATTTGAAAATAAAGAGCTAATACAGGTGGTTGACAAAAGTGCTGGAGTAACTCAGCAGGTCAGGCAGCATCTCTGGAGAAAAGAAATAGGTAACGTTTTGGGTCGAGACCTTTTATCAGATTCCTTGAGCTTCGTCCCCTTTGATGCCTCGTTTTTACAACTTATAATTCCTTATCTCTGTGTCTTCCTCTCCCCTGACTCTCAGTGTGAAGAAGGGCCTCGACCCGAAACGTCACCCATTCCTTCCCTCCAGAGATGCTGCCTGTCCCGCTGAGTTACTCCAGCATTTCATGTCTGTCTTCCGAAACGTCACCTATTCCCTTTTCTGCAGAGATGCTGCCTGACCCGCTGAGATACTCCAACATTTTTGAGTCTTTCTGCATTGTAAAACAGCATCTGCAGTTCCTTCCTACACAAATAGGTCGATTTTCTTGAGTATTAAGAGCTTCCCAAACTGTGTGGGCTGCCGGGTCAACAATCATTCATGTTGATTTTTTTTCCTTTACATTTAAGCCGATGAAAGGTATAAAAGACAACACCAGCTGAAAGACAAGCCTTCAAACATTTACACAGAGAAAAACAGAGAGGCTGCGTTTGCTGAAAATCCTCAGCGGCATTCTTGAATATGAATCCATCTGATTTCCCCAGATAGCATTTCCTGGAGAAATTATGCCCCCTGGTGTATAAAACACACGCCTGTGTCAACCAAGCTCCCTGTTCACTTTAACGATAGACATTAAAAGCTGGAGTAAATCAGCGGGTCAGACAGCACACTGGAGAAAAGGAATGGGTGGCATTTCGGGTCGAGACCCTTCTTTAGATTGGAAACATCAACTATTCCTTTTCTCCAGAGATGCTGTCGGACCCGCTGAGTTACTTCAGATTTTTGTGTCTATCTTCAGTTTAAATCAGCATCTCCGGTTCCATCCTACACACAAACCTGCAGAGATTTCACCAGAACAGTAAACTGTGATTTATCCTGAAGCAGATTCTAATAAACAATAACTTTATGATGGCTTTTACGTTCTTGGAACAAAAGTCTTGATTCATTTTATCGCTAAGCCAAAAGGATGCAAAGAGCTGGAGTAACTCAGTGGGTCAGGCAGCATCTCTGGAGAACATGGGTAGGTGACGTTTCGGGTCGAGGCCCTTCTTCAGGTTGATTGAAGGGGGGGGGGAGAAGGCAGCTGGAGAAGAAGGACAAAGTGTGGCAGGCAATAATTTGAACATTTGGCAGGTAATACTTTGAAAATAGGGGAATCGAGAACCAGAGGATTTAGGCTTCAGCTTGGGTGGGAAAGATTTAATAGGAACCTGAGGGATATCGTTTTTACATTAAGGGTGGTGGGTGTATGGAACGAGCTGCCACAGGGGGTTGTTGAGGCAGTTACTATCGCAGCGTTTAAGAAACACTTAAACAGGTGCATGGATAGGACAGATTTTGAGAGGGAAAGATAGATCTCAAGATGGCGCCTGCCTGCGGCGACTTTTGCGGAGCACCAAAACAGAAAAGAATTACCTACAACTTATATCAACTCACCTGCATCAGGGAAACGACAGTAATACGTGCCGTTTCAGACAGGCTACTTGTGCAGCTGAAAGCGCTGGAAATTTTGCGATCTCCCGCAGTTACGGGAGCGCCGGACTTTAAATTTTCCCACGCTGGCTGTGAAACTCCCGACCCGACTGAGAATCCCAGGTACGGCACCTGGAAACCCCGGGATGACCTCCAGAGCCGACGGGCTGGATATCCCAGAAGAAATGAAGCTGGAGCTGCTGACTCTGAGGGAACCCCCATTCGTTACGGAGCTGGAGCTGCCGTCTGTGAGGGAATTCCCGTTCCAGCGCTGGTCCGCAGAAACAGCAGGTACAGGAAACACAGTACCTGGAAACAAAGGGGACGAATCCATTGTGTCCAGAAACGTGGCTGACGGGCAGGACTTCAGGTCAGACTGAAACGCAGGGGACTTCGGCCCCCTCTCCCTACTATCCTACTGGCCAATGTACAGTCCCTTGAAAATAAAGTGGAGGACTTAAGCAAGACTGCTTTATCAAAGGGAGCTGAGGGAATGTTCTGTGTTCTGTGTTCTGTTTCACAGAGACATGGCTCACCCCCAGCTCCCCAGACTCAGCGGTCCAGCCTGAAGGGTTCTCCATCCACCGCATGGACCATACACTGGCATCGGGGAAAGGGAGAGGAGGGAGCGTCTGCCTCATGGTCAACTCTGCGTGGTGCTCAGACGTGGCAGTCCTGTCCAACTCCTGCTCTCCACACCTCGAACATCTGGCGGTGAAGTGCCGACCTTTCTACCTACCGAGGGAATTCACCTCCATCATCCTGACCGCGGTCTACATCCCACCCCAGGCAGACGTCCGTCTGGCACTGGAGGAGTTGCACGCCGTGGTCAACAAACACCAGACGTCTTACCCCGAGGCATTTACCACCATTGCTGGGGACTTCAATAAGGCAACCCTAAAGAAATCACTCCCCAACTTCCACCAACATGTTTCCTGCTGCACCAGAGGACCAAAGACCCTCGACCACTGCTACACCACCATCAAGAATGCCTACCGCTCTATTCCTTGCCCTCACTTCGGTAAATCCGACCATACCGCGGTGCTGCTTCTTCCTGCCTACAGGCAGCAATTAAAGAGTGCACCCCCAGAGGTGAGGACAGTACAGAGCTGGTCGGGGGGGGCGGGGGGCAGAGGACCAACTACAGGACTGTTTGGAGTCTGTAGACTGGGCTATGTTCAAGGACTCGGCAACGGACTTGAATGAATACCCCACAGTCGTTACAGACTTCATTAAGAAATGTGTGGAGGACTGCATCCCTACAAAAACCTTCCAAGTGTTTCCCAATCAGAAACCTTGGAGGAACTGTGAGATCCGCACTCTTCTGAAGACCAGACACCGGGCATTCATGTCTGATGACACAGTGGTCTATAAGAAGTCCAAATACGACCTTGGTAGGGCCATCAAAAAGGCCAAAAGGGACTTCTGCTCCAAGCTGAAGGATGAGACAGATGTTCGGCAGCTGTGGTGGGGACTGAATGCAATCACCTCTTACAAGGCGAAACCAGGAGGCAGCTCGGATGTCGACGAAACATCACTCCCTGATGAACTCAATGCGTTTTACGCACACTTTGATAGGGAGAACACCGATGTGCCTTCCCGAGCCCCCATTCGCTGTGATGGTATTTCAGTCTCAGTCACAGAGGCCGACGTCAGGAAATCCTTCAGAGGGGTGAACCCTCGAAAAACCCTGGACCTGATGGTCTACCTGGTCGTGTTCTAAAAACCTGTGCAGACCAACTGGCTGGAGTTTTTACGGAAATTTTCAACCTGTCACTTCTGAGGTCTGAGGTTCCCACCTGCTTCAAAAGGGCATCAATAATACTGGTGCCCAAGAAGAGCAAAGTGACGTGCCCCAATGACTATCGACTTGTGGCACTAACGCCTGTGGTGATGAAATGCTTCGAGAGGTTGATCATGGCGCAAATCAACTACCTCGACAAAAACTGGACCCACTGCAGTTCGCTTACCCCCACAACAGATCAACGGTGGACGCGATCTCGCTGGCCCTCGACTCCGCTCTGGACCACTTGGACAACATAAACTCATGTCAGGCTGTTATTCATTGATTACAGCTCGGCATTTAACACAATCATCCCCTCCAAGCTGGTTACCAAACTCACAGAACTGGGTCTCTGTGCATCCCTCTGCAATTGGATCCTCGACTTCCTCATTCACAGACTACAGTCTGTTCATATTGGTGGAAATGTGTCAGACTCGATGACAATCAGCACGGGAGCGCCTCAAGGCTGCGTGCTCAGCCCCCTGCTGTACTTACTCTATACTCATGACTGCATTGCCGGTCATAGTGCGAACTCCATCATCAAGTTCACTGACCACACCACTGTTGTGGGATGTATCACTGATGGGGATGAGTCAGAGTATAGAAGAGAGATTGAGCAACTGTCCATATGGTGCCAGCACAACAACCTGGCTCTCAACACCCGTAAAAAAAACAAGGAACTGATTGTAGACTTTGGAAGGAGTAGGATGGGGACCCACAGTCCTTTTTATATCAATGGGTCGATGGTTGAAAGGGTCAAGAGCTTCAAATTCCTGGGCGTGCACATCTGTGAAGATCTTTCCTGGTCCAAGAACACAGATGCAATTATTAAGAAAGCTCATCAGCGCCTCTACTTCCTGAGAAGATTACGGAGAGTTGGTCTGTCAAGGAGGACTCTCTCTAACTTCTACAGGTGCACATTAGAGAGCTTGCCTACCGGTTGCATCGTAGATTGGTTCGGCAATTTGAGTGCCCTGGAGAGGAAAAGACTACAAAAAGTAGTAAACACTGCCCAGTCCATCATCGGCTCTGACCTTCCTTCCATCGAGGGGATTTATCACAGTCGCTGCCTCAAAAAGGCTGGCAGCATCATCAAGGACCCACACCACCCTAGTCACACACTCATCTCCCTGCTACCTACGGGTAGAAGGTATAGGAGCCTGAGGACTGCAACGACCCGGTTTAGGAATAGCTACTTCCCCACAGCCATCAGGCTATTAAACTTGGTTCGGACAAAACTCTGAACATTAATATCCCTCCATCTGTTATTTTCACTTTATTAATTTATTAATTCATGTGTGTATTTACGTAATATAATTGTAGTCAATGCCTACTATGTTCTGTTGTGCTATGCAAAGAAAGAATTTCATTGTCCTGTCAGGGACACATGACAATAAACTCTTTTGACCTTTTGACTTGACTTTGACTTTTTATCAGCCTTGATTGAATGGCGGAGTAGACTCATTGGACCGAATGGCCTAATTCTGCTCCTATGACTTATGATGTGGGCCAAATGCAGGCAGGTGGTTCAAATGTGGATGGAACATGCTGGTCGGTGTGGGCAAGTTGGGCCGATAGGCCTGTTTCCACGCTGTATGACTCTATCCATGACTAAAGAGCAAATACAGGAGGCTGTGCTGTCGTGCTATCACTGAGCCATTTTAACAAAATGAAACAAAATGCTTTCTGAAGATAGGTCTCGACCTGAAACGTCACCTATTCCTTTTCTCCTGAGACACTGCCTGTCCCGCTGAGTTACTCCAGCTTTTAATGTCCATCTTCTGCTTCCTCGACACTTTTGTTGTAGAAAATAGGGAGAGCGAACATAGAGGCCATAATCACTGGTTCAAGGATCATCCTCGTGATATTGGCTCAGTGATGGTATTCCTGCTCCAGGATCACAAAATAACTGATCCAGATACCAGCATCTCGGTTGCTGCTTCAACACTATTTTTTTGGAGCTGCTAACTTTGAGGTGAGTTGTTAAATCACAGTGGAACATCAAAGATAACATTTTGTTCGTCTGAAATATAAACAGCAAAAAATTTGCTCCATCCAATATTTAACCTCAATTAACATCTCCAAAGCATCTGAAGAAGGGTCCCAACCCAAATCGTTAAAGAAGGAACTGCAGATGCTGGAGAATCGAGGGTTACACAAAAAGCTGGAGAAACTCAGCGGGTGCAGCAGCATCTAAGGAGCGAAGGAGATAGGCGACGTTTCGGGTCGAGACCCTTCTTCAGACTGCTGCGAAGGAGATAGGCGACGTTTCGGGTCGAGACCCTTCTTCAGACTGCGAAGGAGATAGGTGACGTTTCGGGTCGAGACCCTTCTTCAGACCATTCTGAAGAAGGGTCTCGACCCGAAACGTCGCCTATCTCCTTCGCTCCGTAGATGCTGCTGCACCCGCTGAGTTTCTCCAGCTTTTTGTGTAACTCCCAACCCAAATCATCACCTATCCATTCCCTCCACAGATGCTTGAGGAGTTGAGTTATTCCAGAACTTTGTGTTTTGCACAAAATTGATTAACAGTCATCCTGCACAAATTTCCCCTAGTGACCACAGTGACTCCACTAATGTTTTGAAGGCATTCTGAAGAAGGGTCCCGACACGAAACGTCACCTATCCAGAGATGCGCAGGAAGGAACAGCAGATGCTTGTTAACACCGAAAATGGACACAAACTGCTGGAGTAACTCAGCGGGCCAGTCAGCAGCTCTGGAGAGAAGGAATGGGTGATGTTTTGAGTTGAGACTGAAAGTCTGAGTCTTCTTCCGACTGAGAGTCAGGGGAGAAGGAAACTAGCAATAGGGATGGGTAAAAGAGCATGTAAAGTGTGAAAAGGACAGATCAAAGCAGACGATGATCAAGGAAATATACAATCGTTCATTGTTGGCTGAGGTATGCAAACAGTAAAATTAATCAGGAGGAATGCGAAACTTGTAGGAGAATTAGGGAGATGCTGCCTGACCTGCTGAGTTACTCCAGCATTTAGTTTTGCTTAGTTTGGAGGTACAGCGCAGAAACAGACCTTCGGCCCACCGAGTCCGCACCATCCAGCGATCCCCGCACACATTAGAGACAATTTTACATTTATACAAACCCGTGCGTCTTTGGATAGCGGGAGGAAACTGAAGATCTCGGAGAAAACCCACGCAGGTCACGGGGGAGAACGTACAAACTCCGTTGAGACGAGCACCCGTGGTCAGGATTGAACCCGGGTCTCTGGCGCTGTAAGGCAGTAGCTCTACCGCTGCACCACCATGCCGCTGTGACCTTTTTTGTAAACCAGCATCTGCAATCCCTTGTTCCGCCACTAATATCTTACATGCTTTTCGAATATTTTGCTACATGCTGAGGTCATGCTGTTCCTTGTGTAAATGTAAGCCGTTCTTTATCTGTTTCTCATCGATTCTCGGAGTGCACCTGGTGTCGGCACGATTACTATTCAATGACCTGACTGGCAGCCTGCCCAACAGATGGCTTTTTTTTTGCTAATTGTTACAGCTGTATGTTACATGCTCTTAAATAACATCTAATGTGTGTTTATGTCACTCAGCTTCTTCTGATTGTAATGGGCTGACTCTGCAATCAGCTGCTTTTCACTGGATGGGGAAAATGGTGCCAGCTATCCATTAGAGAAGCATGCAGCCTATGTGGCACAGAACTCCGCGCAGTCACTAATGCAGCGTTACTGAGCTATGAGCCCTGACTATTGTTCAAAGTGACGTGTAAATGCACTTAATTATAGAGTCATAGTCAAACAGCATGGAAACAGGCCCAACTTGCCCACACCGGCCACATGTCCCAGCTACACTAGTCAAACTCACCCACGTTTGGTCCATATCCCTCCAAACCCGGCCTATCCTTCTAACTGTTTCTTAAATGTTGGGATAATCCCTGCCTCAAATACCTCCTCTGGCAGATTGTTCCATGCACCCATCAGTCTTTGTTTGAAAAGGTTACCCCTCAGATTCCTATTAAATCTTTTCCCCTTCACCTGAAACCTAATGTCCTCTGGTCCTCGATTCACCTACTCTGGGCGAGAGACTCTGTGCACCTACCCGATCTATTCCTCTCATGATTTTATACACCTCTATAAGATCACCCCTCATCCTCCTGCTCTCCAAGGAATAGAGTCCCAGCCTACTCAACCTCTCCCTATAGCTCATACCCTCTCAGAGGGTGGTGAATCTGTGGAATTCTTTGCCAAAGAAGGCTGTGGAGGCCATGTCATTAGATATTTTAAAGATAGAGATAGATAGATTCTTGATTAGTAAGGGTGTCATAGAAACATAGAAACATAGAAAAATAGGTGCAGGAGTAGGCCATTCGGCCCTTCGAGCCTGCACCGACATTCAATATTATCATGGCTGATCACCCAACTCAGTATCCCATACCTGCCTTCTCTCCATACCTCCTGATACCTGTAGCCATAAGAGCCACATCCAACTCCCTCTTGAATATGGCCAATGAACTGGCCTCAACGACCTTCTGTGGCAGAGAATTCCAGAGACTCACCACTCACTGTGTAAAGAATGTTTTCCTCATCTCAGTCCTAAAGGAATTCCCCCTTATCCTTAGACTGTGACCCCTTGTTCTGGACTCCCCCAACATCGGGAACAATCTTCCTGCATCTAGCTTGTCCAACCCCTTAAGAATTTTGTAAGTTTCTATAACATCCCCCCTCAATCTTCTAAATTCCAGTGAGTACAAGCCGAGTCTATCCAGTCTTTCTTCATATGAAAGTCCCGACATCCCAGGAATCAGTCTGGTGTCAGGGGTTATGAGGAGAAGGCAGGAGAATGGGATTAGGAGGGAGAGGTTGATCAGCTATGATTGAATGGCGGGGTAGACTTGATGGGCTGAATGACCTAATTCTGCTCCTATCACATGACATGACCTTATGATGAGCATTTGACTGCACTGGGCCTGTGTTTAGAAGAATGAGGGGGGACCTCATTGAAACTTATCGAATAGTGAAAGGCTTGGCTAGAGTGGATGTGGAGAGGATGTTTCCACAAATGGGAGAGTCTAGGACCAGAGGCCGTAGCCTCAGAATAAAAGGACATACCTTTAGAAAGGAGGATGAATTTCTTGAGTCAGATGTTGGTGAATCTGTAGAAATCATTGCCGCAGATGGCAGTGGAGGCCAAGTCAATGGATATTTTTAAGGGGAAGATTGATAGATGGGATGTGTTACAGATGTGTCCAGTTGTGTCCAGGCTTTCCACATTCGGTCTCCTCTAAAGCATCCATCCTTGGGCCACCACACCAGACCCGTCTACTCCTAACCAATATCTCAGTGGTGCATTGACTGTAGGAGTCAGGAAGTCATGTGGCAGGTTTAGAAAACTTTGCTTTGGCCATATTTGGAATATTGTGTGCAGTTCTGGTTGTCCCATTATTGGCAGGATGCGGAGGCTTTGGAGAGGATCCAGAAGAGGTGTTACAGGTCTGAAGAAGGGTCTCGGCCCGAAACATCACCTATTCCTTTTCCTCCGAGACGCTGCGTTCCTCCAGCATTTTGCATCTATTAGCAGAATACTGCATGGATTGTATAGTATTAGTTATATGGAGAGGTTGCACAAACTTGGATTGCATTTTCTGAAGGCTGAGGGGAGACCTGATAGAAGCATGTAAAATTGAGAGAGGCATAGATTGGGAAGACAGTCAGAACCTTCTCGCCAGAGTGGAAACGTCAAAAACAAACGGGAACAGCTTTAAGGTGAGAGGGAATAGATTTGAGATGGTTTGTTTAATTTAGTTCAGTTTAGTTTAGAGGTTCAGTGCGTAACAATGGTCCTTTGGCCCACCGAGTCCGCACCGACCAGCGATTCCCGCACATTCACACTATCCTACACACACTAGGGAGAATTTACATTTATACCAAGCTAATTAACCTACAAACCTGTACGTCTTTGGAGTGTGTGGAGGAAACCGAAGATCTTGGAAAAATCCCACTCAAGTCACGGGGAGAACGTACAAACTCCGTACAGACAGCACGCGTAGTCAGGATCGAACCCGGGTTCCTGGTGCTGTAAAGCAACAACTCTACCGCTGTGCCACCGAGCCACAGTGTGTGTGGCATGCGTTGGCAGGTTTTCTTTACACTGATAGTGGCGGGTGCCTAGAACGCACTGCCAGGGGTAATGGCGGAGGCAGTTATGATAGTGGGATTTAAGAGGTTTTTAGATAGGCACATGGAATTGCAGGGAATGGAGGGACATGGATCATGTCAAAGTCGTAAGGAATAGGAGTAGATTGAGGCCATTCAGCCCATTAAGTCTACTACGCCATTCAATCATGGCTGATCTACTGTATATCTTTCTCCTAACCCCATTCTCGTACCTTCTCTCCATAACCTCTGACACCTGTGCAGACAGAGGAAATTAAAAACTTGGCATCTTGTTCGGCACAGACATCGTGGGCCGAAGGGCCCATTCCTGTGCTGTACTATGTAAGTGGACCTATCTCCTTACAACTAATGCCCTCTGTATGTTCTGTACGTGGCCACAACAAGCCTCAGAGTTGCACACCGGCATAATTCTTTGCAATAACTTTCCCTTAGGCTGCGATGCTTAAAATAAAACCATAAGAAATACAAACAACCCATTTGATTTGACAGGGATAAGACAAATCCAAATCAAGGACAATGGTTTCTAGGGTAGACACAAAATACTGGAGTAACTCAAGCGGGTCAGGCAGCATCTCTCGAGAGAAGGAATGGGTGATGTTTCGTGTCGAGACCCTTCTTCAGGCCTCGACCCGAAACGTCACCCATTCCTTCATCCCAGAGATGCTGCCTGTCCCACTGAGTTTCTCCAGCGTTTTGTGTCTATCTGCATTTCCTACCTACACATGGCTACTAGGGTGTTATTTTGGGACAGGTCCACGCCAAACAAAGGCACATAGAAACATAGAAACTAGGTGCAGGGGTAGACTATTCGGCCCTTCGAGCCAGCACCGCCATTCAAAATGATCCTGGCTGATCATCCAAAATCAGTATCCCGTTCCTGCTTTCTCCCCATATCCCTTGGCTCCGTTAGCCCTAAGAGCTAAAGGCGGCAGCGGTGGCGGCAGCAGCGGCGACCCGACTCGGTCCCGGAGCGGGGGCGGCGGCAGTAGCAGCGGCCCGACAACGGGCCCAGTGGACCCCCCGGGCCGCGGAGTTGAACTGGCCCGTTGGCGGAGCTCGGTTGAACCGTGGGACTAACTACTTACCATCACCTGGTGCGGTCGCGGCATCTGAGGCCTGGATCGCCTCGGCGCAGAGGGAAACAAAGAGGGAAGAGACACAGACTTTAAGACTTTGCCTTCCATCACAGTGAGGAGGTGTTTGGTGAACTCACTGTGGTGGATGTTAAATTTGTGTTTATTGTGTGTTCTGTCATTTTTATTTATTTATTTTTAATTATATGTATGACTGCAGGGGAACAGAGTTTCGTTCAGACCGAAAGGTCTGAATGACAAATAAAGAATCTAATCTAATCTAAAAAAAATCTATTGAATAGATGCAGTGTATTGGCCTCCACTGTGGCAGAGAATTCCACAGATTCACAAATCTCTGGGTGAAAAAATGTGTCCTCATCTCAGTCCTCAGGCACAGACACAAGAGGAAGGGTAGGGGGCATTCTCGATACTCTCAAGCCCTTGCTTTTAACTACTGACCTATAGGATACCTTACAACCGGTCACCATCTGAAGGGCTCCACATGATCCATTAGGGACAGCGGCTTTGTGGGCAGAGGTAGGTTTGGGATTTAACATCTGCTTCAAACTCCCCGAGCGCAGGGCGTATTTTTTTTATAACAATGGGGGCAACTGGTTAATTCCAGCCCCGCCTTTAAGGAGTGAAATGTGTGGGTGAAATTAACCAAAACCTAAACCTTCAGGATTAAATTCTATCTGCCATTGACCAGCTGTCTTGCAAACTCGTCCATGATGTTCCTTCGCCAAAGATAACCCTCCACGCTATCAACAACATCGCCGATTTGCGTCATCTGTGTTCGAACCAGCCATAGCTCACAGTGGAAATGACCAACAGCAGAGGCCTGAGCTGTAAGGTGAGAGGGGGGAAGTTTAACGGAGATGTGCGGGGCACGTTTTTCTACACAGAGGGTGGTGGGGGCCAGGAACGTATTGCCTGAGGTGGTAGCGGAGCCAGATACGATGGTGGCGTTTGAGAGGCTTTTTGTTCAGCACATGATAGTGGAAGTTAGAGTGGGACATGGATTATGTACAGGCAGATAAAATCAGTTTAACTGGGCATCAGGTTCAGCACTGGGGTGGAAGATTGCAACCTTAACGTGGCCCGCCCTGTTTCGACTAATGCAATCAACTCGACGTGCACAAACGGAAGATCAAATAGAACAAGTTGTCCAACAACTTTAGGAGGGAAGGTACAAAGAGGTAGGCGTAGCTAGGCCCCATGCGTGCGCCCATAGCTACACCTTGTGTTTGGAGGAAATGGGAGGAGTCAAAAGAGAAGTTATTGAGTGTAAGAACCAACTCCGCTAGGCGGAGGAGGGTGTCAGTGGACGGGTATGGGTTGCTCCTCTGGTCGAGGAAGTACCGGAGGGCTTTGAGACCATCCTGGTGGGGGATGGAGGTGTAGAGTGACTGGACGTCCAAGGTGAAGATGAGAGGATGGGGGCCTGGGGAATGGAATGCGTGGAGCCGACGGAGAGTGTCTGAGGTGTCTTGAACATAGGTGGGGAGGGATTTAACAAAGGGGGATAGGATGGAGGACAACTTTAACTGTGCACGCCACACGAAAGAGGAAGAAGGTTCAGCACTAACATTGTGGGCCAATGGAACTGTTCCTGTTCTGTACTGGTTTACATTCTTTGTTTTATGTTCTATATTTCCCACATCTGTTTCAGACTACATTTTATCTCTGTTTGCTTTGTCGTTACATTATCCCAACTAACAATGATCTATTCGACATTTCCTTGATCACCCATTCCCTTTGTCCTGTTTTCACACCTTGCACTTCCTATCTATACACTTCCTTATCTATGCACCTCCCCTGAGATCAGTCTGAAGAAGGGTCTTGACCCTTTTTTTTAGAGACACAGCGTGGAAATAGGCCCTTCGGCCCACCGAGTCCGCGCCGGTACTGTGCGATCTCCGCACAGTAACACTATCCTGCACACACTAGGGACAATTTATATTATCCTAAAAAACCTGCAAGTCTTTGGAGTGCGGGAGGAAACCGAAGATCTTGGAGAGAACCCACGTGGTCACAGGATGAATGTACAAACTCCGTACAGACAGCACCAGTAATCGGGATCAAACCCGGGTCTCTGGCACTGAAAGCGCTGTAATGGGCCTGTCCCACTTAGGCGACTATTTAGGCGACTGGCAGGGTCTAGTTTTAATGGAATTCACCGACAACAACCTACGACAACACCTATGTCAACCTACGACAACCGACGACAGCAAAAATTGTCACCACTGTCGCCAAAAAGTTTTCAACATGAACATTTTGCGGCAGTCACCTGTAGTTGCCCATAAAATGGCCTAACATAGAAACATAGAAATTAGGTGCAGGAGTAGGCCATTTGGCCCTTCGAGCCTGCACCGCCATTCAAAGTGATCATGGCTGATCATCCAACTCAGTATCCCGTACCTGCCTTCTCTCCATACCCCCTGATCCCCTTAGCCACAAGGGCCACATCTAACTCCCTCTTAAATATAGCCAATGAACTGGCCTCAACTACCCTCTGTGGCAGAGAGTTCCAGAAACCCACCACTCAATGTGTGAAAAAAAGTCCTTCTCATCCCGGTCCTAAAGAATTTCCCCCTTATCCTTAAGCTGTGACCCCTTGTCCTGGACCTCCCCAACATCGGGAACAATCTTCCTGCATCTAGCCTGTCCAACCCGCTGGTACTAAGTACCGCTGCGCCACCGTGCTGCCCCTGACAACACGTGTCAATAAATTAAACTAAACGTTAAAAGATGTCATGCACAGGTGTCCAACTAGCGGGTCATTGCACTATAAAGTCTACGGCTGCAGGATCGGCCTCCACGGCCATCTCAAGACCCACAGAAAGGACCCACCAAGAGGACAATCATGGCTTTCAACAATCGCCGATGATGATTGCCATTACTTTTCACCTCCAGGCCAAGTAAATGACGTAGGGATTCACTAAATAATGAAACCTCGTCAGTTCAGTTTCAGTTTTGCTCATGGTCACGTGCACCGAGGTACAGTGAAAAACCTTTGTTGCTTGCTAACCAGTAAGAGGAAAGACAAGACATGATTACAATCGAGCCATTTACAGTGCACAGACACATGGTAAGGGAATAACGTTTAGTGCAAGGTAAAGCAGGCAAAGTCCAAACAAAGATAGTCCAAGGGTTACAATCCGATACAATAGAACTTTATTTATCCCATGAGGGAAATTGATCTGCCAACAGTCATAAAAAAACACAAAATACATAATGTATGAAACATGAAATTAAATTCACGTGTGGGAAGGCTTGGGGTATTGAGGGAGTGCAGCGTAGGCTTACAAGGTTAATTCCTGGGATGGCGGGACTGTCATATGCTGAGAGAATGGAGCAGCTGGGCTTGTACACTCTAGAGTTTAGAAGGATGAGAGGATAACTTATTGAAACATATAAGATTGTTAAGGGTTTGGACACGCTAGAGGCAGGAAACATGTTCCCGATGTTGGGGGAGTCCAGAACCAGGGGCCACAGTTTAAGAATAAGGAGTAAGCCATTTAGAACATAGACGAGGAAACATTTTATCTCACAGAAAGTGGTGAGTCTGTGGAATTCTCTGCCTCAGAAGGCGGTGGAGGCAGGTTCTCTGGATGCTTTTAAGAAAGAGCCAGATGGGGCTCTTAAAGATAGTGGAGTCAGGGGATATGGGGAGAAGGCAGGAACAGGGTACTGATTGGGGATGATCGGCCATGCTCACATTGAATGGCGGTGCTGGCTCGAAGGGCCGAAGGGCCGAATGGCCTACTCCTGCCTGTCTAGTGTATGTACAATGATTGGAGATAGGGTAGGGGAATCAGTCTCAGTCTACCCCACAACAGAAGGGGGAGGAGTTGTAAAGTTTGACTTGCAAAGTTACCAATGAGGTGGATGGTAGTTGAGGACTGTACTCTAGTTATGTTATGAGATGGGTCAGTGATACCTGGATTTAGAGTTGGTGTGATATATAACGACTGTGTCAGTCCTGGCTGGTGACCTAATTGCATCGCCCTTGTAAAAGAATTGAGACTTTCTTTTCCTGACATTCACAGAAGCTGTTATCTTTTCCTTTCTGCAGCACCACAACATTCTCTGGAGTTAATTCAGCCACTTCTGCTGACAAGAGTTTTTATGCCTTGAGGTTGTAAAGCATGCAGCACAGTTGCCATAAAAAATATTATGAGTGCAGCATTTAAGAGCAAACCAAATGATCAATCGCTAAACGATCGAGACGAATCAGCAGGAAAACGTCGTGCTTGAACGGCCGCAGATTCATGTCCCTACAACAGCGGGTTGGTGCCGGTCAGATGGGGAAGCTGGTAGGGCTGCTGCCTCACAGTGTTCGAGTCGCGGATTCGATCCTGCCCTCCGGTGCTGTGTCTGTGTGGAGTTTGCACGTTCTCTCTGCAGTTTCTTTGTCCCTGATATTGGTTGATGATTGTCACATTTACCAAAGTCCAGTGAAAAGATTTAGTTTGCCTGGTCTACAATCATATTAGGTCATACTGTGCATGAATGTGACACACACGTTTTAGGTCCTCCCCTTCATTTTCACCTTAAAAAGCTCCTAAATGCATCTCATGTTATTTCTCGCCCACGTTTGCTGATTTTACAGCGCGGAAACGGGCCCTTTGGCCCACCGAGTCCGCACCGACTGTCAGAGTTCGTTTCTTAAAGTAAGTAGACAACAAAATTGTTAAGGGTAAAACCAAAGCAATCTTTAATCAAATCGTCAAACGGGAGTGGCGAGATTACAATGATTACAATTACACATCACTCAGTGCCTCTCGGGCTCCACTCAATGAACAAAGAGAAAAGTTAGTGTAGTTATACATTTTCTTATCAATAAAACACACCTCCTGAATCTGCCCACCGAGTCCGCACCGACCAGCGATCCCCGCATATTAACACTATCCTACGCACACATTTGGGACATTTTTTACACATACCAAACCAATTAACCTTTGGAATGTGGGAGGAAACCGAAGATCTCAGAGAAAAATCACACCGTCAAGGGGAGAATGTACAAATTCTGTACAGACAAGCACCCGTAGTCGGGATCGAACCTGGGTCTTCGGCGCTGCGAGTGCTGAAAGGCAGCAACTTTACCGCTGCGCCACTGTGCCACTGTTCTTTATAATTTACTTGTAATTCTTAGTTTTATGCTGCAAATTAACATCTGCTCAGTATAACATCTGTTTTCATGCAGCATTATAAGGGAAATTAATTTTCATCTCTTTGTTCTGAGACAAAGTATTGCTAAACGTAAAATCGACTGAATATGGTGAGTATGGGTTCTACACTTGAACACACCAACTAATGTTGTCAAGCTAGAAAGGGTGCAGAGAAGATTTACAAGGACTTTGCCAGGACTCGAAGGGCCTGAGCTATAGGGAGAGGTTGAGTGGGCTAGGACCTTATTCCTTGCAGCGCAGGGGATCTTATAGAGGTGTAAACCATCATGCAAACAATAGATTGGGTAAATGCACAGAGTATTTTACCCAGTGTAGGGAAACCAAGAACCAGAGGACATAAGTCTAAGATGAGGGGAGGAAGATATACAGTGGCTTGCAAAAGTTTTTATACCCCTTGAACCTTTCCACATTTTGTCACATTACAACCACAAACGTAAATGTATTTTATTGGGATTTTATGTGATAGACCAACACAAAGTGGCACATAATTGTGAAGTGGAAGAAAAATGATACATGGTTTTCAAATATTTTTACAAATAAAAAACTGAAAAGTGTGGCGTGCAAAAGTATTCAGCCCCCTTTACTCTGATACCCCTAAATAAAATCCAGTGCAACCAATTGCCTTCAGAAGTCATCTAATTAGTAAATAGAGTCCACTTGTGTGTAATCCAATATCAGTATAAATACAGCTGTTCTGTGAAGGCCTCAGAGGTTTGTTAGAGAACATTAGTGAACAAACAGCATCATGAAGCCCAAGGAACACACCAGACAGGTCAAGGATAAAGTTGTGGAGAGGTTTAAAGCAGGGTTAGGTTATAAAAAAATATCCCAAGCTTTGAACATCTCACGGAGCACTGTTCAATCCATCATCCGAAAATGGAAAGAGTATGGCACAACTGCAAACCTACCAAGACATGGCCGTCCACCTAAGCTGACAGGCTGGGCAAGGAGAGCATTGATCAGAGAAGCAGCGAAGAGGCCCATGGTAACTCTGGAGGAGCTGCAGAGATCCGCAGCTCAGGTGGGAGAATCTGTCCACAGGACAACTATTAGTCGTGCTCTCCACAAATCGGGCTTTTATGGAAGAGTGGCAAGAAGAAAGCCATTGTTGAAACAAAGCCATAAGAAGTCCCGTTTGCAGTTTGCCACAAGCCATGTGGGGGACACAGCAAACATGTGGAGGAAGGTGCTCTGGTCTGATGAGACCAAAATTGACGTTTTTGGCCTAAATGCAAAACGCTATTTGTGGCGGAAAACTAACACTGCACATCACCCTGAACACACCATCCCCACTGTGAAACATGGTGGTGGCAGCATCAAGCTGTGGGGATGCTTTTCTTCAGAAGGGAGAGGGAAGCTGGACAGAGTTGACGGACAGATGGATGGAGCCAAAAACAGGGCAATCTTGGAAGAAAACCTGTTAGAGTCTGCAAAAGACTTGAGACAGGGGTGGTGGTTCACCTTCCAGCAGGACAACAACCCTAAACATACAGCTAGAGCTACAATGGAATGGTTTAGATCAAAGCATATTCATGTGTTAGAATGGCCGAGTCAAAGTCCAGACCTAAATCCAATTGAGAATCTCTGGCAAGACTTGAAAATTGCTGTTCACAGATGATCTCCATCCAATCTGACTGAGCTTGAGCTATTTTGCCAAGAAAAATGGGCAAAAATTTCAATTTCTAGATGTGCAAACTGGTAGAGACATACCCCAAAAGACTTGCAGTTGTAATTGCAGCGAAAGGTGGTTCTACAAAGTATTGACTCAGGGGGGCAGAATACTTTTGCACGCCACACTTTTCAGTTTTGTATTTGTAATAAAATTTGGAAACCATGTATCATTTTCCTTCCACTTCACAATTATGCACCACTTTGTGTTGGTCTATCACATAAAATCCCAATTAAATACATTTACGTTTGTGGTTGTAACGTGACAAAATGTGGAAAAGTTCAAGGGGCATGAAAACTTTTGCAAGCCTCTGTAATAGGAACCTGAGTGGCGACCTTTTAACACAAAGGGTGGAGGGTGCATGGAATGAGCTGCCGGAGGAGGAAGCTGGATGAGGGGTTATCACAACATTTAAGAAACATTTAGACAGGTACATGGATAGAATAGGTTTGCGGGATATGGGCCAAACAAGGGCAGGTGGGAGTAGTGTTGATGGGACATGTTTGGTCGGCGTGGCCAAGTTGGGCCGAAGGGCCTGTTTCCACACTGTATCACTCTATGGCTCGGCTAAGTTTTGTTCCAGCACACTGCCTGTAAGTAAGGAAGCAGCAGATTTTTCATGGACGATGTTCACGATGAAATAGTTTTCTTTCTCTCCAAGGAAGAAAAGTGATTTTTGATAGTGATTCAAGGAAAACAGATTATCATTCCTTTATCGCTGGTCATTCATCTCTGGTAAAAACTGGGACTTAACCTTTGACGAGGACGATAGAGCTTTGCTCTTATTCCCTTCCACAACCTGGGGACTTCTGAAATGAGTGGCAGTCAGAGGATGTGTAGCTCGGATGTAGCAGGTCATGCAGCATCTCTGGAGAAAAGGAATAGGCGAATGGAGGCGAGATCCACCGTGGGGGGAGGGGGAGGGGGAGGGGGTCACGGTGGCGCAGTGGTAGAGTTCCTGCCTTACAGCACTTACAGCGCTGGAGACCTGGGTTTGATTCTGACTGCGGGTGCTGTCTGTACGGAGTTCGTACGTTCTCCCCGTGACCGCGTGGGTTTTCTCCGAGATCTTCGGTTTCCTCCCGCACTCCAAAGACGTACAGGTATGTGGGTTAATTGGCTTTGCGTATGTGCAAATTGTCCCCAGTGTGTGGAGGATCGTGTTAATGTGTGGGGATCGCCTGTCAGCGTGGGCTTGGTGGGCCGATAGGCCTGTTTCCGTACTGTGCCTCTAAACTAAACTAACCTAATTTTTTTTTTAAATCCTTTATGTCCTGGGCCTCCTCCATGGCCAGAGTGAGTCCCACCGCAAATTGGAGGAGCAGCACCTCATATTTCACTTGGATAGTTCACACCCCAGCTGTATGAACATTGACTTCTCCAAATTCAGGTAGTCCGTGCTCTCTCTCTCCTTCCCCTCCCCTTCCCAGCTCTCCCACAGGTTACTGTCTCTGCCTTTTCCATTCTTTTTCCCCGCCCCCCCCCCCCCCCCCCACCCCCCCACATCAGTCTGAAGAAGGGTCTCGACCCGAAACGTTGCCTGTTCCTTGGCTCCATAGATGCCGCCTCGCCCGCTGAGTTTCTTCAGCATTTTTGTCTACCTTCCTTTTTGTTCTAGCCTTTTCTGGCCTCCAGATCTCCCCCCCCCCCCCCCCCCACCTCTCCCCCCACCCCTCCACCTCTATCTTTCAATCTGTAGAAGGGTTCTAACCAGAAACATCGCCTTTTACTTTTCTCCAGAGATGCTGCCTGACCCGGTGCGTTACTCCAGCACTTTGTGTCTATCAGCTCTCACGTACAGGGACCTAACATCAGCACTAAGTGGCTGGTGCTGACTGATGTATTCATGTCATCGTCATAGTCAGGTTTAGCATCACAAAATAATTATCTTCAATACAGCACAATTCTTTCCTCCACCTCAGGCCCTCATGTCTTGAGAGGAAATGTGATTTGCCGCATTTCATGTCAGTGGTACAACCAGTTAATGACAGATCATGCAGGTACCTCTAGGGGACCACTTAGCACAGCATCATGTGCATTATTAGTTACTGGTGAAAATTATTGCTGCTTTAATGATACAAAATGCAGTCGTTAACAGTATGAGAAATACTCAGCAATGCGTATTGTTCGGACCCAGTTGAAGTGAAAGAAGGAGACCGCAGCAACAAACTGAAGCTTTACCCAAGGCAATCTCAGACTTAAATCACTTTTAATTAGTCCTTTCAAAATACGGGAGCAGGCACACAAACACAAAGAGCACAGCTTGGCATGTGTTTTGAATGTAATCCATTAAATAGAGTCATGTAGTGTGGAAACAGGCCCTTCGGCCCAACTTTCCCACACCGGCCGACATGTCCCAGCTACACTAGTCCCACCTGCCTGCGTTTGGCCCATATCCCTCCAAACCTGTTCTATCCATGTACCGTTCATTACCTGTCTAACTATTTCTTAAACTATGAGATAGTCCCTGCCTCAACTACCTCATCTGGCAGCTTGTTCCACACACCCACCAGCCTTTTGTGTGAAAAAAGTTACCCCTCTGATTGCGATTTAATTATTTTCTTCTTCACCTTTAACCTATGTCCTCTAGTCATCGTTTGATCTACTGTGGGCAAGAGACTCTGTGCATCTACCCAATCTATTCCCCTCATGATTTTATACCCCTCATCCTTCTGCGCACCACGGAATAGAGCCCCAGCCTACTCAGCCTCTCCCTGTAGCTCAGACCCTCTCGTCCTGGCAACAACCTCATAAATCTTCTCTGTACAATTTTCCAGCTTGACAAAGATCTTTCCTATAGATCTTTTCTGATTGTGCCCAGAACTGAACACAGTAGTCTAAACGTGGCCTCACCAACATCTTTCGACCATTAGGGAGACTGACAAAAACCTCCGGGAACCGTGGATGGGGCACAAATTCTCCAGAGGCTTCCGTTCAGGTTTCCTAAGTGGGACAGGGGCATGAAGGTAGCTGCAAAATGCTTGAAATTAGTTTCACAAGCAAGAAAATATTTTAAATTAAGAAACCGCTGGAAGCTTGCAAAGGTCAAGAGGCAGGAACTGGAGGGAAATGTGCGTCCTGGGAAGAAATATAAGGCTAATTAAATTGGAGAGCGGTAGTATTGGTCATATCCAATTAGTTTTATAAACAATACCAATCAACCGCTGTTGCAGAGTCAAAATGAGTTGTTCAAGGAAATATGGGCTCCGTTTTAAATAGGGCAGAATAAGTGGAGCCAGCTATTAACATAAAGGAAGGATCTGAAATTCATTTGAACTACGGAGATAAGATTTCTAATTATAGATAAGCAGAGTTTGGAGAAGTCAAGAACGAAGAAAGAAAAGAGAGCATTGAATAAATCCAGGTAGTTGAGGATATAGTAAAGGTGTGACGGAAGATAGCTGAAAGCATTGGCATAAGATGCTTGAGTTAGAGAATTATGTCGCAGCAGGTAGTAATGCGGTTGAGATTACCCAGACGTGGCTCAGTGCAGATGAAGGGGACAAACAATAAACAGACATTAGGATGGTTAGAAAGGAGCAGAAGGGGGAGAAAGGAAGTACGGGAAGCTGTTTTTGTTCATGATAACTCACACATTAAAGAAATTGAATGTGACCTTTTGGTGAAGACATGAGGTATTGTGGTTTTAATGGTCAGGATGGTGAAAGGGAAGATGTTTCAAATTTACAGCCCAGTCACACTACATCAGTGTTTATATTCCTTATAAAACGTTTCACCTTCCACTTCATACCTAGCTTAGTTTAGAGATACAGGGTGGGAACAGACCCTTCGCCCACCGAGTCCTCACCGACCAGCGATTCCCACACATTAACACTATCTTACACACACTAGGGAAAATTTACAGTTATACCAAGCCAATTAGCCGAGAAACCTCTACGTCTTTGGAGAGCGGGAGGAAACTGAAGATCTCAGAGAAAACCCACGCAGTCACGGGAAGAACGTAAAAACACCGTACAGACAGCACCCTGTAGTCAGGATCGAACCTGGGTCTCCAGTGCTGCAAGGCAGCAACTCTACCGCTGCGCCACTGAATCTCCAGCCAACCAACAAACGGACCATCAGAGATCAGCCTTGACCAAAGATGTCCTTTTAAAATGCATTTCTGGGGCAATAGTCACAATTGGAGGACGTGTAGTCCCAGCCTCAACCACCTCCATGGCAGCTTGTCCATACACCCACCATCTTTTTCACACAAAGGGTGGTGGATGTATGGACAAGCTGCCATGGAGGTAGTTGAGGCTGGGACTATCCCAACATTGAAGAAACAGTTAGACAGGTACATGGATAGGACAGATTTGGAGGGATATGGACCAAACGCGGGACTAGTGTAGCTGGGACATGTTGTCCAATGTGGGAAATTGGGCTGAAGGGCCTGTTTCCCACTGCATCAACGATGATTCTATGACTATTGCCATTCGATCATGGCTGGTCTATTTTTTCCTCTCACCCCCATCCTTTTGCTTTCTCCCCATAACCTTTAACACCCTTACTCATCAAGAACCTATTAATTTCCGCTTTTAAAATACCCAATGATTTAGCCTCCATGGTGACCGTGTGGGTTTTCTCCGAGATCTTTGGGTTTCCTCCCACACTCCAAAGACTTACAGGTTCTTCTTGGCTCTTGGTTACTTTGTCCTCCAAAATATTCCAACTGGAATTTAAACTGGAGGTGGTGAAGGGAGAGGTTTAGCCAGAGAGGGTTATTGGGAAGAAAGTGCCACTTTAAATTTAGTTACATCTGGCTGGGCAACCGTGGCTTGGTGGAGATTATTCCATGCTTTAATAGTGCGTGGAAAGCACGAATCTCTGTACACATCTGTCTTTGAGGCTGGGACCACAAATTGGATCGAATGCCCTCGTCTGCTCCTAATTGGTTTGGGGTTGGTGTAGGTCTTGTGATCTATGTCTAGCTGACCATTTAACATTTTGTAAAAACGGTGAGCTTCACTTCACGTCTGTCTTGGAGAGGGTTCCACCCCGGAGAATTCAGAAGTTTGGTGACACTCGCTTCTCTCTCGTAGGTGTTAGTAACAAATCGAGCAGCCTGTCTTTGGACACGTTCGATGGATGAAATGTTTTTATCTGAGGATAGGTCCCAAGCTGCAACTGCGTAGTCCAGATGAGGTCTAACGAGGGTGAAATACAGCTTCTCCTTCATAGAAGCTGAACAATGATGGAAGTTGCGCCTCAGGAAGTTTAGGACACCTGTTGCTTTCACTGTTACATGATTAGTCTGACCATTCAAACGTAGATCATTCTGCAATTTCTAGGTATGTAGGTAAATTGGCTTGGCATATGTGTAAATTGTCCCTAGTGTGTGTAGGATAGCGTTAATGTGCGGGGATCACTGGTTGGCACGGACTTGGTGGACCGAAGGGCCTGTTTCCGCACTGTATCTCTAAACTAAACTAAACTAAGAACAAATGAATGAAGGATATGCAAAAAAGTAACGATGATCAAGGAAAGGTGGAGCCCACTATAGTTTGAATATTAAATGAGACAATGCCTACTATGTTCTGTTGTGCTGAAGCAAAGCAAGAATTTCATTGTCCTATCAGGGACACATGACAATAAACTCACTTGAACTTGAACTTGAGACATAAAACAAAAACATCCATAAGCATATTTATAAGTTTCACACTGGGAAATAAAATTGATACACTAGATGCAATATTAAAATGGAACATTGATGCACCCTGGTAGGTTGTTAACATGTGTTAGATGCCTCTATTTAGTTAATCTGTTACAAGTGAACACATTTAGAGTTTAATGTTTAGAGATATATCATGGAAGCAGGCCCTTCAGCCCACCAAGTCCATGCCAACCATCGATCACCTGTTCACACTAGTTCTATGTTATCTCACTTTCTCATCCACTCCCTACATACTAGGGGCAATTTATTGAGGTAAATTAACCTAGTAACCCACATGTCTCTGGGATGTGGGAGGAAATGTGATGATTGGGAGAAAGTGCAAACTCCGCACTGACAGCAGCGGAGGTCAGGATCGAACCCGCGGCTCTGGAGCTGTGAGGCTCTGCCAGCAGCTGCCTCATGAGTTCAAATTAGCCACCCTTTCATATTGTGCACAAGCTTCGCCATTTTACAATAGAACTGTGTAAATTAAACTGTTTTCTACATTAATTAGGCATAATAAATCTCAGCGGAGAGGGCAGCAAAAAATTACATTGTAAGAAATTCAATAATACTCTCCCAAAGGGGAAATCGTTAATGTGCAGAAATATTGCCTTCCCAGCATCAGAATAAGTCTACCTTCTGAATTTTGTAGTCGGCAGGGCAGTACGCTGCATATCGCCAACTTGGACAATTTAACATTTTTATCAAGCCAATTAACCTACAAACCTGTACGTCTTTGGAGTGTGGGAAGAAACCGAGGATCCCGGAGAAAACCCACGCAGATCACGGGGAGAACGTACAAACTCCATTTTGCTGTAAGGAAGCAACTCTACCGCTGTGCCACCGTGACTGCCACTGTGTCTGACTAAAATAGGTAGATCCACCACTGGATGTGAAATATTTTCCTTTCTTTAATTGCAGATGAAATGAGCGAGATACCTATCCGGAATAATCACATTTCAACATCCATTTATGGTTCCTATTTGAACAGTTACGTTTTTGTTTTACCGGAATATAATGAACTTGATTCTTCAATTATTGATCATTGCATTAAGAAAACATTTTGCCTTAGTCTGAAGAAGGGTCTCAACCCGAAATATCACCCTGCCTTCTCTCCAGAGATGTTGCCTGTCCCGCTGAGTTGCTCCAGCATTTTGTGTCTATCTGCCTCTTTATGAATCTATATTCACTTCGTTGACGCACGTAACTTACTTCAAAGTAATTTTCCTGCTCTACTTTTCCTGTTTCCCTCCAAGCTGCTTCTCTCATCTCTCAATACCTTCTCTCAACTCTCTGACTCTTGATGCTGCGAATCCACCCTGTGGCTTTTACTTACTTTCCTCATTGCATGGATGTCTGTTCTTCAATGACCAGATTGCTCTGATCAGCCAACTCGGTAACCACCATTACATCATAGACTCGGTGTCATGGCCCTGCTTGAGAATGAGTGACAAAGAATATCAAGTAGAACTGCTGAAAGATCACCAATTTAAAGGCTACTTGCGAGGTGAATCTCAAAATTGCATTTTAAGGAAAACTTTGAGAAGAACATTTCATTGCTGCTGATAGACTTTTATTAGAACACGGTGGTTTGATTAGTAAGGAAGGAACTGCAGATATTGGTTTACACCGAAGATAGACACAAAATGCTGGTGTAACTCAACGGGACAAGCAGAATCTCTGGTATAACAGGAATGGGCGACATTTCAGGTCGAGACTCTTCTTCAGACTGAGAGTCAGGGGAGAAGGAGACAAGAGATATGGAAGGACAAGGTGTGAAAACGAGGGATCAAAGGGGACGAGGATGAAGTAAACTGCCGATTGGATCATTATTAGCTAGGAGAAGGTGACAAGGAAGCATACGGAGATTAAATGTTGTCAGTGGGACAGTCAGACTGGCCGGAGAACTGGGAAGGGGGATGGAGAGAGACGGAAAGCAAGATATGGAAGGGTACGGTCTGAAAACGAAAGATCAAAGAGGACGAAGATAGAGGAAAATGGAGAATAGATCCTTGTTAGCTCGAGGAAGGTGACAGTCCAAGCAAGGGTTAATCGTCTGAAAGGATATTGGCAATTTTCATGTCAAAGTGCCATGCAGATAGCTTGATCGCTATATCTTAAAATAAGTACAATATACCTATTCAGTCTTTCGGTGAAGACAAATCAATGATTGCCCATATCAATTTGTGAGCTGGAAGTTGGCCGGCTAAGTTTGATTTATCCTGTCAATAATGTTAAGTGAAAGTGACTGAAGAGAAATTGACCAAAAGCTACCTTGATCAGTCTAATTATAACTCACGGTTCTGTCACGCACTGGGAATTTCTGAGTGCTTCATTGATTAAACATGAAGATTATTCAAAGCAATGTTCTTCGTTTCTGCTGAGGATTTTGGACGCACAGTTGAAGACGCAAGGCGAGTTAGTGGAAACAAATAATACAATAAGCAGTCAGGAACATTTTTATGATTTACAGTCAGAACTACATTACAAAGTGATGGAGGCAAATTATCATTAATTTAACACTTAATTTAATATTCGCTTGAAGAAAATCGTAGGTGCAGAGGACAACTTTTAGGGTAAGTTTTTCACTCGCTCAGAGGGCGGTGGGTGTATGGAAAGAGCTGCCAGAGGAGGTGGCTGAGGCAGGTATTCTAACAAGATTTAAAATACATTTAACAGGTACATGGTTATGAAAGGTTTAGAGGAATACAGGCCAAACATGGGCAAATGGTGCTAGCTTAGATGGTGCATCTTGGTTTAGGTTTAAGTTGATGTTTATTATTATCACATGTACCTCGGTACTGTGAAGAGCTTAGCTTTGCGTGCTATCCAAATAGATTAGATATACCATACATAAATGCAAACAAGTCAACGTCAAGTACAATGGATAGAGCAAAGTGGAAGATCCAGACTGCAGAATGGTGTTCTCAGCATTGTAGTGCATCAGTTCCATAGCAATGAATAGGACAGCACCCTAGCCTATGGAAGGACCGTTCAGAAGTCTGAAGCCACGGTGGCGCAGCGGTAGAGTTGCTGTCGCGCCGGAGACCCGAGTTCGATCCCAACTACGTGTGCTGTCTCCCGTACATTCTCCCCGTGACTACGTGGGTTTTGTCCGAGATTTTCGATATCCTCCCACACTCCAAATATATACAGGCTTGTAGGTTAATTGGCTTGCTGTATGTGTAAATTGTCCCTAGTGTGTGTGTGTAGGGTAGTGTTAATGTGCGGGGATCGCTGGTCGGCGCAGACTCAGTGGGCCGAAGGTCCTGTTTCCGCGCTGTATCTCTAAACTAAACTGACGGGAAGAACTTATTCCTGAGTCTGGTGGTGCATCCTGTCAAGATGGGAGTAAATGGGCATGGACAAGTTGAGCCAAAGGGCCTGTTTCCAAGTTGTATGAATCTATGGCTAGAATGGGGGAGGAGCACTAACTAGCCAGTTCACCAGGAGCTCACCAGCATAATAAGCTCACTGGCATCTTTTTTTGCTGTACTATTCATTGTGTAGTATTCTTTAATGTAGTTTTCCCTAATAAAGCTAATTAATGCTATTTATGATTCAGTTTAGTTGCTAATTTCGTACCTCATGTGGAAATTAAGCCAAGGATATACCAACCATTCTAATCCTTATTTATCCCCCTTGCATAAACTTGAAGAGTCCCATAACTGTAGGATAGGTATACTGGCCCTAAAGGGAGAATACTGTTTATTTTCCTCCAATACGAGTACCTTGCAAATTTACAGGATTGATTCACAGTACGAGGATCTGACCTACAAAAAGTGATTGAAGCTTGGGCTGTGCATATTTTTTTTAGGAGAATGCTATTCTGAGATAAACATACTTGGAAAGGGGTTGACAGAATAGATGATGAGAGGCTGTTACCTCTCAGTGGAATATAGCGCATATTCTGGATAAGACATTCAGGACGGAGATGAGAAACTTGTTTATGCGTCAGGCTGTAAACCTTTGAAATTCTTCACCTCAGAAGGCCAAGGATGTTCAGATGTTGAGCACATTGATGTCAAGTTGAGTTGAATAGATTTTTTTTTTTACATGAAGGGAAGCAGGGATCATGGTGATCAGACAGCAAAGCAGAATTTGAAACGCGGGATCAGCGTAGGTTTATTGAATGTGGCGCAGGGTCAGCGTGGCCTAATTCTGCCTCCATTTTCAATGTATAAACGTGTAATTAAAAAAGGTACTTCTCTAATTCTGGTCAGGGACATTTCTTTAACCTAGTATGCTGCTCAGCCAGTCTGAGTACATCACAGTTACAAAAACTATTGAGCTCACAAATGATAGCTCTTTGCATGAGAAAACATGGGAAAAGATAGTTCAATATGTGTGGGTGGCGAGCAATAGGTGCTGTCACTTTACCACTGAATGCATGTATATTGTTGGCCCGTGATAAACCTTCATCATAGCAAAGTTAGTATCCATTAACCAGTCACTTGCGTGCATTACATAAGGAGCAAATCACGTGGACAATATGCCGAGCATGAACAACTTTGAGTAACAGCTTTGTCTTGAATTTTTTTACGCACTTGGGTGAGAAATAAGATTATAATTTCATCATTGCATTCTGATAAGGCGGTTTATTCACAAGAATTTTCTCCACATTTTATATTAAATACAACTTTCACATACATGACTAAATTTGAGTTAAACCCGTCTCACGGTGCGAGTTGGTCCACGAGTGACCCCAAGTTTTCACTCGTGGTGATCACGTACAGCCAACGTAACGGGAACGTCGGACCTCGCGCGATCAACTTATCCTCTCGTGGCGCTAACGGTAGGTACCCGTGAAACTTGTGAACTCGTGAAAAAAGTCAAACATGTTTGACTTTTTCCACGAGTCAAATTTAGTGTTCAAGTTTAAAATTGAAACATTTAGATTTATAAGAACGTAGGGCCCGTGCGTTTACCTTAGTGATTCGTGCATCTACCGTGGAAATACCGTGGGGGTGTGGGTGTGGAGGGGGCCCGATGTGAATGTTACCACTATAGGATGGTGGGAGCGAGAGAGAGCGAGAGAGCGAGAGAGCGAGAGAGCGAGAGAGCGAGAGAGCGAGAGAGGGAGAGGGAGAGGGAGAGGGAGAGGGAGAGAGAGTGCGTGTGCGCGTCAGCAGCAAAGTCATATACAATGGGCTTGTATACAACGGGCTTGTACGCGGTGGCAAGAGAAGTTTCCTTTGTTCTCGTCCGGGGCTTCAGAGAGATGGGAGAGAATTAAGCTTCCCTTGCACACCACTCCTAACCCAAGAGCCTTGTCACCCCCGGCAGATTAATGACGCCCACCGCGCCCCCCAACCTCCCTCCATCTCAACTCACGCTTGGGCACCAAAGCAGCTCAGGAGGCGAACCCTGAGCTCTGTCTCCCAACAATCTGATGTGAAAGAACAGTTATGAAAACATACCTTCATTCATGGTTGGCTCAAGAGTAACGGGAGAGGAACTTGCTAACTCGGGAGAGGAACTTGAAACATCGCATAAATGACATACCCGTGGGAACTCGGTTAAATACTTGATCATAAACGTGAAATCTCGTACACAACCACGAGAATGTTGCTTAAAATCTAAACATCAATTTTCAATTTCTGCTTGTGTATCACAATTATTTTTTTAATTTGACACAAAAGGGGGAAAAAGCTTAGAACAATAGATTTTTTTTTGTTAGAAAAGTGTTGTTTTCTATCTTTGCTTAGTCCAACGATCACGAGTACTATCTTACACACTCGGGACTATTTACAATTTACAGAAGCCAATTAACCTGTAAGTCTTTAGAATGTAGGAGGACACCGGAGCACCGAGAGAAAACCCATGCAGTTACAGGGAGAATGTATGAAGTCCATATGGACAGCTGCCAGGATCGAATCCCGGCAAGGCAGCAACTCTACCGTTGCACCATTTTGGAATAAAATTTGGGCATTTATTAAGCCATTTAGAATAGGTTTCATGTAAAATTGTGTGTGTCTGTCTATTTGTGTATGTATATATACGTGTGTGTTTTAGAGGAATGCGCAATAGTCAAAGATCTTAAAATATGATTAATCTTTGAATATTGAGAAGTCCGAGGTCCCTTCTAATCATTTTCTTTTCACTGGTGGATGAGTGCTCCATTGTTAGCAATCGTCTTCATTCCCTGCACATATGCTGATCCCCAACTCATCTGTCTTTGGTCAATACGAAGCTAAAGCAGACTGTTTAATGTAGAAACCAATAACAGCAGATGCAGACAGGAACTCAGCAAGTCGGGCAGCTTCTGTAGAGGGAATGGAGGGATTGATATCCCGTCCATTCCCTCCATGGATGCTTCCTGACCCGTTGAGTTCTTCCAGAACTTTGTGGTTTGATCAAAGTTGAACGTCTTGTCTCACCTGTTTGATGAGTTATTGCAGAAGCAAACTGGGCCAAGGCTGATCAGGCAGCAAAAGAATTTAAGAAAGCTGTTAGGAACACTATTTTCTTAACCGCATGGTACCGTCATGAGCTTTTGCCTTTGCTTCAGGAAATATTCCCCACTAATGAAATGTGGTAACTACCGCAGTATTTACAAGCAGAAACACAATGAATGGAAATCATCCCATCAAGTTTTCCACGATGCAGGGAATAGAGGGATATGGATAGGTTTAGGATAAATATAACCTAGGTAAGTTAGATTTATTGTCACATGTACCGAAAAGCTTTGTTTGCATGCTGTCCAAACAGACCAGATTATGGTGATATATTCCCACCATAGAAACATAGAAAATAGGTACAGGAGTAAGCCATTCGGCCCTTCGAGCCTGCACCGCCATTCAATATGTACATGGCTGATCATCCAACTCAGTATCCCTTACCTGCCTTCTCTCCAGCGCCACTTGGTGGCGCTGTACGATGGCAGCCTTGCCAACAGTCTGTCTTCTCCTTTTCTTCTTTTGTTGTTTTAGTCTGTGGTTAAATGTATGTTTTAGTGTATTATTTGTTTTGTATTACGTTGGGGAAACTTTTTAAAATCTCTTTCCTCGATGGAGATGCAACTTTTTCCGTATTGTTTCTCCGTCTGCACTACGGCCAAACATCGTGGAGCTGGCGGTCCCTTTGCTGGGGATCGACTTCAGGAACTCCAACCGTGGGTTCCTGCGGACTTAACATCGTGGAGCTTGCGACCCCTATGTCAGAGATCGACTTTGACCGCCCCGATTGCGGGCGTTTCGATCGCCCCGATGCAGGAGTTTCGATCACTGGCTGCGGGAGCATGGATCACCCCGACTGCAGATAGTTTGACTGCCCCGACCGCAGGAGAAAAGAAGGGAAGATAATGCGTTATTGCTTTCCATCACAGTGCGCTGCAGTGGATGTTTATGTTAATTTTTATGTAGTTGTGTGTCTTGTTGCTTTTTTGGTATGACTGTGTGGCATATCAAATTCCTTGTATATTTTTACATACTTGGCTAATAAATTAATTACAATTACAATAAATTAATTACAATTACAACAATCAGGTCAAACTCAAGTACAAAGAGCAAAGGGGATGATACAGTGTGCAGAATATAGTTCTCAGCATTGTAGTGCATTCGTTCTGGGATGGCAGGACTTCCATTTTCTGGGATGGCAGGACTTCCATATGAAGAAAGACTGGATAGACTCGGCTTACACTCGCTGGAATTTAGAAGATTGAGGGGGGATCTTATAGAGACTTACAACATTCTTAAGGGGTTGGACTGGCTAGATGCAGGAAGATTGTTCCCGATGTTGGGGGAGTCCAGAACAGTTTAAGGATAAGGGGGAAGTCTTTTAGGACCAAGATGAGAAAATCATTTTTCACACAGAGTGTTGAATCTGTGGAATTCTCTGCCACAGAAGGTAGTTGAGGCCAGTTCATTAGCTATATTTAAGAGGGAGTTATATGTGACCCTTACGGCTAAAGGGATCAGGGGATATGGAGAGAAGGCAGGTACAGGATACTGAGTTGGATGATCAGCCATGATCACATTGAATGGCGGTGCAGGCTCAAAGGGTCGAATGGCCTAATTTTGCACCTATTTTCTATGTTTCTATGTTGCATAGGCAAAGTCCAATGCCTTTAATGAGGTAGAGGTGAAATGGACAGTACCCTAGCTTATGGAAGAAACGTTCAGAAACCTGATAAGAGGGGAAGAAGCTGTTGCTGAGCCTGGAGGTGCACGCGTTCAAGCTTCTGAACCTTCTGCCAGACAGGAGGGAGTAGGAATGACCAGGGTGCGACACGTCTTTGATTATGTTCACATCTTTTCTGAGGCAGCATGAAGTGTAGGCGGAGTCATTGCGGGTAAAAGGCCTGTTCCTGTGCTGTACTGTTCTATGTTTTCTGCAGTACAATTAAATGATTAATCATTACCACTTAACCATTGGTGTCCTTACCACTTCAAATTAAAATAAAGACGCTGTCTGACGTAAATAATGCCTGATCTTAATTGCAGAATAAGCAATCAGGATCAAGCCTGTACACAGCTATTTCAGAATTATTTTCATGCGACTTTTATTTATTTACATCAATAACATTAAATGCGAGAGATGACAAATTGAAGACGTGTTGTTTACAGAAAGTTTATTAGTAATTCCATTTCTGCCAAATATACAGCTATGTAATTTATCTAAATATCTTTTCATCATATTAAATTACAAAATTAAGCAATCTTTCAGTTAGTACTTTTGATTCCTCTGTAAAATAGCACCCATTACATATCAGCAATTACCCCTGCATTCCATATGTAGCAAAACAAGTTATGAATATAACTCACAATCAAAACAAAGGTATTATATCAGAAGATAGATTAGTCAGACTGAGAGACATTATGTATGATTGATTATAAATAACCACAGTAAATAAATGTGCATTTGCTGCTTTTCTGATACTTTCATAATCATTCCAGCATCATTTCCCCATATTACTAAAGTGTCTGAGTGCACAGTTACTAAAAAAAAGGGGGGCATTATTACCACTTGTTGGCCCAAATCAGCTGCAGGTTAAATTATACTTTATCTGAGATTAAGGGAACATCTTCATACTCCTGTTAAAAGTCACATTTATCTAAACATTGAGGCAAGGGATTTTATTTTAACCAAATACATGAGAAATTATGACTGATGACTTTTGCAAAAAAACTAGTATTTTGTTTGAATGGTTTAAAATGTGTGCAGTAACTGATCTTACTAAGAATGAATTGTATGCACATTATTCTGTGTTCAAATTTAATGTCCAGTCTCGATAGGTCAACATCAAGAAGAAAAGTTATGTACATTTCATAAGACAATAGATTCCTCATTTCACTGGGACTGGAGTGGAGAGAGGGTGCCGCGTACAACTTTGTTTTTAAACCCACAGATCCTATCAAGGCTGTGCACCAAACCCAGTGTTTGAATTACAAGCAATTTAAGTTAACAACCTTGTTTCACGGTACACTGCACAAGGTTACCATTTGCAAAAAGGTGAGTGGAAATAAAACTCGAGTCCGTGTGCACTGTTCTCTATTTGTTGCCAGGTTTCAGTACATAGGACAAGTGTGCATAAATGAAGGAAATAGTAACCCATCTTCACCTCTGTTCTCTTGCTATATAATGAAAAGTGAAGGCAGTTTCAGTGTAAAGTCTGCCACTGTGGGAAAAGTCACATTTGTATTCAATATTGGTTTAAATAAAAGTACATGAAACAGTACAATAAGCAATCAGTAATTTTAACAGGGACTAATTTAATCAAGGTTGCCTGTGAGAATTTGACATCATAATTTTGAGTTTATTTCACCAAAAAACAAGAAAATTGAAGATATTTTAAATATGAAATTCCAAATATTCTGTGATGTAGCTAGTCCAAATATGCCACAAAACCTACATTTTACATATATTTGCATTAAGTACTTTTCATCTTTCTAAACACAGAAATTTTAATAGGTCAAATATACATACAATATCCTTTAAAAAAAAAAGAAATTTGAACAAACATTTCATTATTGTAATTTCTTAGCAACTCTATCTTGAAAGAAAACTGAATCTCAATTTTGTTCTCTGCAATATCAGTGACACTGAAGGAATGCCTCACAGGACATTGTGAGAGTGCTGATTCTGTGAGCGGCGCGGTTTATGCCCAGTATAGCTTTCCAGCAGTTTTGTCAACCAAAGCTACGAATACAAGAATGTCACTTGCAGAATGTCTGGCACAGTGAAAACCATTTACGAGAATGTTGTGACCACACTGATATGTTTAAGGTCTTCTGCAACAGTGGCAAAATGCAAACTCGCCTTAACTGTTTTGCTCACTGCAAGATGATTTCCATGGAGTGGGTTCAATTGTTTTTATACAAACTTTTGATCTGGGGATTTATAAAAATGAGCTCAAGGATGCCAAATGGAAGAAAATCTTTTTTTTTTTCAGAGCTGCGTGCTAGCAAATGTAGATTAAAAATCTGATAAGATGCCACAAACTCCTTTTTTATTTAATAATCTTCTATGTAAAAGTAATATGGGTTACCAAATCCCCATTCATTTAAAATATATCATGCCCAGCAGAGAAGTAGAATTTCAGTAGTTGGTGGAATTTTTGTAAATAATTTTATATAATTTAGAAGTTGCATTCCGTGCTTGGTTCCAATAAATTTTATAGACCAGAGCACAAGGGCTTAAAATAAACAATTTAACTCAAGATAGTGTGAGAATGTTTACTAGCACTTGATTACACATTTCCTATGCTTCCTAAACTTGCGTTGAACTTGACCCTGAAGAGCAAAACATAAAGAATTACAGTGATACTACTTGCATAATAAACCAATATGAGATGATAAAAAACATTATTTTAAATCCTTTAATGAATGGAATATGTTCCTAAAGTAAAGGAGTGTAACAGAAAGACCGACTCCACCAGTCAACACTAGTGTTGGCAAAATGAAGCCTTTCTTCAGCCACCTATTTCCTTGATAACGTTAATTTAATCAACTGTAGACTTATTGAGACTCATAATCCTGAATCATCATACACTGAATTTAAGCTTATTATATTATGCATTGATCTGAGGTCAGCAAATTATCAATTTTTAAAAACAGAGTCAATTAAATCAGGGAATTGACCTTTAAACAGAACTGAAAGGATAATTAAAACAGCTTTTGTTATTAAAAAAAAATGCCCAAGCTTATTCTTCGGGGTTCCCTAAAGGATCAATCCAAAGGTGAGATCTTCATAATTCACCAGCCCATGAGCAAGCTTACAGCTTGCTAAAGGTCCAAATCCAGGCCACAACTGGTGAATGAATTGGCTGGGGAATAGTAGGAAGTTGGGGGGGGTGTGGGGGGGGAAGGAGGAAATAAAATTAATTTAAAAACTCAATAAAATCAGTAGAGAAGCAAGCAAAATTAAGCGAGAAAAGTAACGTAAAACTCGATGATATTCCCAATATAGTATTAAGTAGCAGCATTCCTTGTACTTAACTGTTTGGAGAAAGAACTATTTGAAATTATGTTCTTTTTTGAACCTCGAAACTCCTGCCGTTTCAATTTTCTCACATACCACCCACCACTCAATTTGGATATCCATTTGTTGTTGGGAGGAGTGTACGACTCCAAGTGTCTTGTTCTACCTCAGGTTAGAAAATAACTGAATAATATGGATTATTTGATTTTAAAGACTAAAATAAGCTAAGTATTCGTTATTTTTGAAGCCTGGATAAATCGTCAAAAGTTCAAAAAGGATGTAGTATGCTGCATAAGAAATGTACAGCTGAATTATGTAAACCTCTTTACCAAACATACAAAAAAGCATAGTTTACAATAAAAAATATTTCAGAAATAACTTTGTTTTTAGAAAAAGCATTATTTGGTAAATACATTTAAATGACTAACATAATCTCCACATGCATTATTCACCTGTACCACATTTCACTCCACTGCCACATGTAATGTCACAACATTCACCCCGTGAACCCTGGCAAAGCGATAACAATTAAAATGATTAAAAAGCTTTAAAAATACATTGATAGTATATGGGTCTGTGCAAATGTAAACAGTAAATGAAAGGAACCCAATGTTTCAATATCTAGTGCATTTTTTTAAAATTACAAAAAAAAGGTTGCATTTTAGTGCCCGTGTGTTATTCTGAAATACATTCCTTGACTAGTGCCAAGAATTTGGCTATTTTTTGATTGATAAAGACTAAACTGATAGTTCCCACCACCTGTTTGTAGAGATTAAAATGAAGCAGGCCATATAACTAGTATGGACAAAGAAAGGTTCTCTCATTGGAATCACAAGTCAGTTAAGGGCACGTAAATATTTTATGCAAGTGCAGTTGTTTGTTCACCAAAAGACAAGTCAAAGTGACTATTAGTTATTGACCCCGCAGTTAGTGTTTATGGAATGAGAGTTCTTAGACACAAGGTTGGCCCAACACAACAGCAACAACACCCAAATGTGCCAGTTTAATAAAGGTAAACCCGACGCACTTTAGCCCAGAGGCTAACGAGAGGAAACATGGTAAACTGAGTGTTCAAAAGATAACTTTGGAAATAATTCACTGGTTATAGCATTTTTAATACATTGCAAATGGGACGTGAAGATGTCAAAGTATGCTCGTTCTGAAGGGTAGCAAGCATTGGGACAAAGGATTCCTAAAATTGATTAAAATTTTGGTGGAGATTTTTTTAAGTTACATGTAGACCTGCAGATAGAAGACCTGCAGAATGATGGATGCATCTCAAAGTATTCTGTCTCCAACTCCCCCATCTTAGTTTCTGGACTATAGATAGACTTTAAAATAAAAGGAAAGCAGTTTAAAATATATCTGCTTAACATGCATGTGTTGCTCGATTCAGCAGAAAATCGTAGCCAACGGGTATCCAGGTGACTCACTGGTGATATTTTGCATTCGCTTTCATTACATTCATAAATTAACAAGCCATTGCAATACTCCATGGATTTCAGCTAAATGCATCAGTCAATTGACAATTTTCTATTAAACATTTTATACGAATTGCAAGAATTTAACTGTAAAAAAAGACTAGTAAAATACACATCTCCAGAAAAGTGGCAGCAACATCCCCAAAACAATCGTAAGTCTGACTAACCTGGTCTTCACTGAAGATAGAATTATTCCATAGGCACAAAAAGTTCCGTGTCTAGGATTGGCAGGCAGTTGGTTACACATCTGAAAAACCAATTACCATCACTGAAGTCTGTGGGTTTGTTACAAACAGCGGGAACTCATACATTTCCTTGTCAGTAGTTACTAGGCTTTGAGCTGCCCTCTGCAGGTTTCTGGACCTGTTTCAGCGGCTGTCAATGATGAGTTGGTAAATTTTCCTGAGCTATTATAAACATCAAATCAATCACAAGAAGTACTGCACAGTGAAAAGAGCATACAGTACACCTGGAATCACATTATAAACACAAAATGATGGATCAGAACCTGTGCAGAAATCAATATAATTCCCCCACATTTATTTCCTTGCCTACAATCCACCCACTAAAAATTAAAAAATTAATCATCCAGCATATTTTGTAACACACTGATTAAGTGTTTCAGCCCATATATATACTCCTCGTCTTTTGTGTTGCTAGGAAACACATGTGCAAAGTCTATCATTCTTACAACGACCTCTGGAGGCTCCGGAAGCATGCTGGATGTATGAATGAAATCTTTCTCCAATTGTTTTATTTCATTGCCGTTCGGCTGGCCAGCTGAAATGAGGGTTAAGCATTTGCAAATGCCATGGTCTTGTTCTGCATTCTTCAGCTGCAGTGGGACCACACTTTGATGTGCCCTGAAGCAACCCTTCCTGTGAAGTGCATACATGTTGGAGAGGCTCTGACCAACTGTGGTTTCCACCAATCCATTCTCAGTAGAGCCCATCATGTGGAAGTTGTTGTTGCATTCCATTAATTCTCCAGTCCGCCTCACACCCTTTGGTGCTGCTGGTTTGAGGGGACCATGACTGTCACCTGTCGCTGTCAGCTCAGATGATCCTTCGTAAACAAACAGTAAGGAGCTTGCATAGAAACAGAGATTGCTTTGCCGCTCAAACCAATGCAATATATTTTCAATCTCTTGAATACTTGCAGCCACAGCATCCTTCCTCAAGTAGCTTCCGTTGTGGAAGAATTTAGACAGACCTAGAAAAAGACAGGCAAAACATAATCCTTGAGTAAAACACTGAATATCCACATCGAAATCTACCTCAAATAATACTTGAATTAAAAATTAAAGGGGCGGCATAGTGGCGGAGCTGCTGCCTTACAGCGCCAGAGACCCTGGTTCGATGCTGACAACGGGTGCTCTCTGGACAGAGTTTATACGTTCTCCCTGTGACCGTGTGGGTTTTCTACAAGTGCACAGGTTTCCTCCCACACTCCAAGGGCGTACAGGTTTGTAGGTTAATTGCCTTCTGTAAATTGTAAATTGTCCCTAGTGTGTAGGATAGAGCTAGTGTACAAAGTGATTGCTGATTGGCGAGGACTTAGTGTAGGTATGTTACAAAACTTACCTTGAGCAGCGCTGCAGTTCTGCCGCTCCCCGTGTGCGTGACTTTGGCGCCTTTCAGAGGGGGGCGGGCTTAAAGTGCCATTTTTCTGCAGACTGGGAAAATCGATCCATGTCGGGCGATTTTGTTGCGGAAGAAAAATCGCTCCGACATTTCATTCATGAAGGTATTTTTAAATTACGCTAGATTATTTATTAACTAGAGTAATTTAAAAATCACCTTCAAAAGCCATGAGCGCCGACAACGGGAAGGATGTTTGCGTAGGGGAGAAAAAAAGGTAAATAGTTTATTTTTATATTAAAAGTTGGTTTTTAGGGAGGCTTTAATCACATTTTCATGTTGTGAAATGGGGTGCAAAAAATGTATGAACCAACAGTAATTTTCCTCGCGACTTCACCACAAACTGCAACGTTCCAATACACCGCATTCCACTAAAACCCACTCGCTAGTTGATTTAAATGGCCATTAATTTACAGGCATTAAACACTAAATTCCTTCCATTTGGCCTATAAATTCATGAAAATGAGATTTAAAAATTATGTTGTATTGTGGATTATTGTGTGAATGTTATTTGGACACTTAGGCAATTTAAAAAAAGTTTATCTTTTCTTAAGAAATGGATAGATGTTTAGATCTACTCATTGAATTTTGTAATTAGCTACAATTAGATAACTAACTAATTATATGCTTTAATTTCAGGTCATCCAAGTAAGATTGTTTCATATTTGTTTCAGAATGCTTCAATCTATAATAACTGAAAATTTCATTGAGTTCTCTTAATTTTTAAGAAAGTTATGGGCTTTTATCTGTTCTAGATCACAGCTTTTGAGTTAAATCAATCGAAAGGTAATGGGGAACAAGATGCTAATTTCCGAGTATTAAAATGGTCATAACTTTGTTAATACTGAAGATATGAAAGTGAATTAGGTGTCAAATTAAACTTCTTTTTATGCTTTATCTGATGGGATAAATTGCAGACTTGATTTTTTAAATCTCAAAATCTCAAAAGTGGGCCGAAGGGCCTGTTTCCACGCTGCATCTCTAAAGTCTGAAGAAAACAGGGAAAAAAAGGAAATCTATATTTCTTACCGAATGGATTTGCTGACAATGTGATAATAATGCAAGCAACATCAGTGAATTCTCTCATTTATGTCTACCTTCACCAGCAGATAACTTGAGATCTCTCAGTGTTGAGTAAATATGACCATGAATTTCACCATCACCTTCAATTTGCCAGCAATATCTTTTGTTAATCAAGGACCAGGTATCTGAAGATCAGGATCTCTAATCTAACAAAATAAAACTCATGGTCTACTAAACAGCCGTGACCATTGCCTTCCTACATGTTTCTGAAACCTAGACTACCTATAGTAGACATCCCAAAGTATTGGCGATATTACAACCAACACTTTCTCTAGAAAATCCTCCAAATGCACTGGAAGGAAAAATAAACCATCCTCTCCCAGACCAACGTTGCCAGGACCGAGATCCTTGGTACTCTAAGTTGGCTCCATCATTTGTGGCTCCACACCAGACCCTCAAAACAGGCACTCCAGTCCAAGCTTGGTCATGGAAGCAAATTACCAGGCAAAGGGAGGAAACACATTATGGATGTTCTCAAAGTCAGCTAAAAAAAAGTGGAACGTTCACACTGACTCTTGCGGATCTCCACCCACAGTGATTCAAAGTAGAGAAGGAATATTCGAGATGGTGCTGGGAACCTCAACACCAAATACTGAGATCATGCAGAAGCCCCGCATGAGCTGTAGAGGGAGCACATCACCTCACAAACCACCCACCTACCCATTTCTTGTGGCTCCACACATAGATTACCAAATTGATACTTAAAGAAATTTACTCTCTCCCTTTCTCCTTATCTTATACTATTTGTCTTTTCATCTTTGGCCTTTGAACAACCAGCTGCAAATCAACCCACCCCCTCCCCCGTATCTGCTTATCACTTGCCAGGCTTTGTCCCGCCACCACCTTTTCCCCGCCTGCTCCCCCCTACTATAATCAATCAGAAGAGGAGTCCCGACCCAAAACAGTGCCTAACCATGTTCTTCAGAGGCGCTGCCTGATTCACTGCATACCCTGCCGAGTTGTCTTTTTTGTTGTAAACCACATCTGCAGTTCCTCGTGTTACATCTCTCTGTAAGTACTCTTTTATTCCTAGTAGACATAAAATCCCCTTTTGCCCTTCTAATTTCTCTCTTAAGGGTACTCGTACGTCCCTTATACTTATCAATGAATTCGCCCAATCCGAGCTCCCCACAGCTGACATGTGTCTCTTGTCTTTTTCCTGACCAGACCCATAATATCTGTTGTCAACCAAGACTCTGGGCTGATGATGTTAGTTGAGGTTTACGAGAACACAAGAAAACTCAACTGCCCTTCCAAGAGGGCTGTGGAAACTCTCTTTACAATTTGCTCTGCCAACATTGTATTTCAAAGATAAAGGGGTAAATGTGGGCTCTACATTTGTCATCACTGGAACGAATTGCTTCGCAGTTCCTACCAAAAGGACTGCTTGGAGATAAGCTTATATCTATTTCAGTCAGTTCAGTCTATAGACCTGCATGGGAAGGTAGACGCTCCCGCCCCGAGTCTCGGGCAGATGGGGCTCGTCAGCCTGGGAAGGCAGTCCATCTAGGAGAGGGTAATCTCTGATTTAAAACATCCACTGCCTTGAGGCCATATCCAGTCATGGAGAAGGCTCCAGGAGTAAACCTCAAGAAAATCCGGAGTCGGAGCCCCAAGGCAATTCGTCGTTGTTGTCTACAACCTCGCTCTGGCAGTTTCTGCTACGGCGCTGGTGCCAAACTGTAACAGCCCCGCTGTTCCTTTGGATCGATCAGTGACGTGGAGAGGGGGGACGTGCTGCATGGGCAACAGCCTGTCCTCCATATGACATTGCCCAGGCTTGCATCCGACCAGGATGCATCACCCATGGTCAGTCATGACCAAGGGGGGGCCTACTACTGATCATGTCATAAGGAATAGGAGTAGAATTAGGTCATTATGCCCATCAAATCTACTCCGCCATTCAATCATGGCTGATCTATCTCTTCCCCCTAACCCCATTCTCCTGCCTTCTCCCCATAACCTTTGACACCCGTACTAATCAAGAATCTATCTCTGCCGTAAAAAAATATCCACTGGTTTGGCGTCTACAGCCTTCTGTAGCAATGAATTCCACAGATTCATCACCCTCTGACTAAATACATTTCTCCTCATCTCCTTCCTAAAAGAACATCCTTTAATTCTGAAGCCATGACTTCTAGTCCTAGACTCTCCCTCTAGTGGAAACACCCTCTCCACATCTACTCTATCCAAGCCTTTCACTATTTTGTATGATTCAATGAGGTCCCCCCTCATTCTTCTAAACTCCAGTGAGTACAGACCCAGTGCCGATGAGTTAGTGATTACTGCAGACTCAAAATCTGGTCCCCTGTGCCTGCCAGATCTATTAGGTTAGGTGCCTGGATTGCTGAAATTATATGGGGCAAAAGTACACCCAGACCAATACAATAGTGAGTAAGGTAGTTTTCCATTTTACATAATGAACAAGTGTGAGGCTCATGTTGTCGACCTGCCCATGGTGAGCCCTGTCAATTGACCTCAGTCAGGCAAACAACAACAAACAGAGACAGCAGCATAAATGTAACCTCAGTCGCCACAGCTTGGCGCCAACGGGATGGCATTACCCTGCTGCAGACTTCTGCTGCCTCAAATGCAAGGAAAAGAAGCAGATGTTGCAAGAATTTAAGGGCCTAAGCTAGAGAAAAAAAATTGGGTAGGCTAGGATTTATTATTACAGTAAAACCTTTTTACACAGAGGGTGATGGTACATGGAATGAGCTGCCAGAGGAGATAGTTGAGGTAGGTATTATAACAGCATTTAAAAGATGCCTGGACCGACAAATGGATAGAGATATGGGCCAAATGCATGCAAATGCGTTTTTTCACCTTCCATCACTGTGAGGGATGTGGAGGAATCACTAGGGTGGATGTTTATGTTAAAATGTATTTTGTGTGTTCCGTTGCTTTTTATTTGTATGACTGACTTGGCAAATGAAATTCCTTGTATGTTGCAAAACATGGCTAATAAAGTATTATTGTGATTGTGATTGTGAAATGGAACTAGCTTAGATGGGTCATCTTGGTCGGCATGGACCAGTTGGCCTAAAGAGCCTGTTTCCGTGCTGTATGACTATGAATATGACTAAGAAGTGTCCTATTCAATGTAGTATTGTGGTCAATCCTGCAGCAAGAATCAAATAGCAAATGACTAGGTAGGAAACTTGGCTTAACTGACTGTCAAATATATTACTGGTGTGGCCTGCTGTCAAGGTTTGTGCCTTACCTTGAATGATTCCTAGCAACACCTTCCAGAAATTTCTTCTGGGAGGATCACTCTGAGATAAGTTTCCAATTTACTTCGAGGTTGGTGGCAAGATCTACCTGTAAAATCCTGCTAAAGATTGTTCCTTTCCTTTCTCAAGGGAAGATCTTTGTAGATCAGTAATCCAAATGACAACCTTGGTGTATATTCAAAGCAATTGGACAAATGAATGCAAATCATTAAAACTAACATTTCTGCAACTGCTCAGGCACAGGGAATCAGATTAGGAAAAATGTAATGAAATATTATTCCCATCATACCAACAAGAAAATGCCTCCAAGCTGTCACTTCACATACAATAAATGAGCAAAACTTGCTCACAGTATACTGCCAGATGTTTCACAATTTATACAGTCAGGCTTTATTACTATCCTCATTTTAAGTCTTCCTTGGATCATGTTGTAACGAGCATTTGCCAATTAAAGTTGCATGCAAGAATATACAACTGGAAGGATATTAAATTCAACATCTGCATGTGTTCAAATTTGTTCATGCCATTTAACTCTCATTTATTTACATGGTTTACAGGATTTATATTCAACACTTGATTTCCAGAATAAAATATGTTAATTTTCTGTAATTATAAAAACTGAAACTATTAAATGCAGTAGGAAGTTTCAAATCACTGAATGATTTAACAGCAAAAGTTGGTATAATGCTGGGGTTAAATGTGGCTTCAGCTTATGGAGTGCACGTCTCATTAAACCCAGTGGCAATTGGGGGTGGACAATAAATGCTGCTCTTTACACAGGCTGAGAAATTAATTTGAAAAATGCCTCAGCAATATAATTTATAGGCAGTATCCCAGTTACAAAAGAGTTTTCAGTTCCTGAGAATTGTTCATGAGCCATATTTCTTTTGCAAATCCGAAATGAGCGCATCTCATTAAACCAACTCACTATCAATAAAAGCATGACTCTACTGCAGTTTAAAATGGAAATGGCAATGTTATTCTTCATCTTTTTATGGTCATTAACTTTAGCAAATCAGTTTCGTAGCTCATTGAATGCCATTTGGTTTCATAGCCTGGAGGTCAGTCAACTTTACAAAAAGGGCAGGTTGAACACCCTCTTGTCTACTAGTTAGATCAAAAATTTGCAGATGCTGGAAATCTGAAATGCAAAGCAATATGTGCAGACAGCTGGTCAGCACCATCCAGGGAGAGAGAAACAAGAGTTATGATGAAAGGGCATTAACTCAATTTTTGTCCTTTGCTACTTCACTTTGCAGAGTGCAGCCGGAATTTTGTTTTTACTCTCGTCTATGAAGCCAACTGGTAACTATCTGACCAGTTCCCCCCTCCCCCTTCCTGCAGCCTCCTTCATTCTTGGGCATTTGAGTTACCAAGTCACTGCTAAAAGTGGCAAATACAGATAAGTGTGTGAACAATTTAACATTGTTCTACAGTGCAAGACCTCCAGTGCATAGAAAGGTGTTTGCCTTTTGTGATTCATACATTTCAACATCTAGAAAATATAGAAAGCAGTGTAAAGTCTGTCACCAAGTATATTCAAGAAAGAGATTGATATATGTTCAGATATCAAGGAGCTCAATGGAAATGGGGTATGTGCAGGAAAATGGTGATGAGGTAAAAGATCAACCATGAAAGAAGCAGCTTATAGACAGGCACGAGGATATACAGAGAATGGAGTGATAAGGATCATGTGCAGACAGATGACATTAGTTTTTCTTGGCATCATGTATGGAACAGACATTGTGGGTTAAATGGCCTGTTCCTGCACTGTACTTTTCTATGTTTTATGCAGTAAATTTCCCAGAAATAGAAATGGTTTAAAGAAAGCAGGAGAGATCTTTGTTTAATGTATTGGGGAGTAAACATGAGGAACTGAACGGCCAGGAGAAATATATTCCTCAATTATGGCGCAAATTAAGGAATGGTGGCACAGCGATAGAGTTGCTGCCTTACAGCGCCAGAGACCCGGATTCGATCCCGACAACAGGTGCTGTCTGTACGGACTTTGTACATTCATCCCCTGACCGCGTGGATTTTCTCCGAGATCTTCAGTTTCCTCACACACTCCAAAGACTTGGTATAAATTAAATTGTTCCTAGTGTGTGTAGGATAGTGTTAATGTGCCGGGATCACTGGTCGGTATGGACTCGGTGGGCCAAAGGGCCTGTTTCCGTGTTGTATCTCTGAACTAAACTAAACCAGTTCCAGAAGATTTTTTTAAGTTTCAATGAGTTTCCATGAGATCACCTTTCACTCTTTTAAAGTCGGGAGAATCAGTTTTTGTAATTTTTTTTCTTACAGGAAAAATCCCACAAATCAGTCTAGTGAAGTATTATTGCACTTCCTTAATCACAAGTTAGATAGTGAAATCATATCTGCATACAATAATCCAGATGCAGTCTAACCAGGGTCTTTATCAATGGAGAAACACATCTCCATTCTTAGATTCAAATCAATAAAGGCCAACATAAGATTGCTTTCTCAACTTCTTGCTGTAACTGCAAATTAATATGGTTTAATTGCAATTCGGCTTACATAATTGTATGTACAGAGATCACAGCAGTCCCTTTAAACACTATAACACATATTTCATTTTCCCACCACTAAAAAAAATACTTCTGTAAAATAGAAGACCTCACATTTATTTGAATTTATTTTTTTATTTCAAATGCCATGTCCTTTCCTGTTCATTTAACCTGCTGACAAATGCCAGAAGTCTCCCTTTAACATTTTTGAGGTCAGAACATCACCCAGTCTTGTATCATCAGCAAACTAAGATATTTAAAAGTGATAACCTCATCCAAATCATTGCTACGCTTTGTAAACAACTGGGAACCCAACCCTAATCTGTGGCACCCGACCATTCCCAGCATCGGAGTCTAAAAATGACCTGTATTCATACTCTGGTTACTGTCCATTAAATAATTTTCACGCCATGCCAGTACATTCGACTCCAATTTAATCTAATTTGCATGTCACCAGATGGAGGATCTTATGAAACTCAATTTCTACCATTATCAATGGTTCAACTGTTCTGCTAGTTATAACGTCAAAAATGCAGTTTACCCAGCTACCATAGCCACTCTGATTTAAGATCCTGGTTTCATATTGAACTAAATCACTTTCACTTTCATATCAATCTGTATGATTGATTTAGCATTTTCTTTTTTATAGATATTTGCCTGATTGATCAATAATTCCTTAATTTCTCGGTCTCAAGCTTTCCTCTAATAGCAGGGGTATAATTGCTACCTCCTAATCTGTGGGAACCTTAATCAATGAATTTTCAAAGATAATAACCGATATGTCCACCATCTTTAAAACTTAGGATCCCAGTCATCAGCACTTGGGAATATTTTAGCTTTTTAGCGCCATTAATTTTCCCATTACCTTTTTTTTTAAACCAAACCCATTTTCTATGATCTCCTCGTTCACACTCAAATTGTAGTTGTCTACTATTTCTGAGACGTTTCCTACACCATCCAACGTGAAGATAGACCATTCATAACACTAATCTCACTTGCCTGCACGTAATCCATATCTCTCCATTATCTGCGCCTATCTAATATCCTCTTAAATGCCACTAGCACATCTGCTTCCGCCACCACCCCTGGCAGAACCTTCCACCAATCTCTCTGTAAATACTTGCCCTGCTCATCGCCTTTAAACTTTGCCACTCTCACCTTAAAGCTATGCCCTCTAGTCCTTGGCATTTCCACCCTGGGAAAAAGTTCTGACTGTCTAGCAGAATGATGCCTCCTAAATATTTTATATATTTATAACTGGTCTCCATTCTGCCTCCGATGTTCCAAAAGAAAATTAATTCTACTGTCCTTTTTACACTAATCCTTTACCTATACATATACTATGTCTAAACCAATAAGCACTAAGTTTATGTAAAAACCTTTATAGTCTTTTATTAGCTGCCTTCAGAAATTCCAGATACATTCATTGCTTTCCCCTTATCTACCCCACCAGTCGTTTCCTCAAAATCTGTTAACAATGTCAGACACAATCTTTCCTGAATATAATCTTGCCCCAACTTACTCTTCTGCTTGTTTGTTATCTTCCCTCCCATCCCACACAGTGTTCTTCAATATCATCCTTGTGGCTGTACTTGCTTCATTATTTTGAAATCTCTATCTTTTCAATTACAACAAAATAAGTAATCGACCTGAAACTTTAATTGTTTTTGCCCCAGTGACACTGCTAAACGCAATGAGTAAAAATACTTTCTTTGTTACAAAGAACTTTGCGATATCCTAAGATCATGACAGGGTGCTATATAATGTAAATATAATGCCACTTGTTTTTTTTGTTCTGTTAGTCTGCAAGTGAAAATACAATTCTGTCTGAAGCTGTCACTTGTTAAAATTATAAAACACCATTGTTTTCCCTTTCTGTGAAAAGTCTGAAGGATCCACGGATTTTTGAGCTGGATCATTAGGGGGCAATGTCTTGATATTTTTCAGATCTCTGACAGACATACCAGCATTGAGCAATGCTAATCTGTGTTACAATTGCCACCCCAATCATCACATGTATTACAGCCTCAAGGAACCAAACTCCTTTTAATACTGAAAAAAAAACAGCCACTTGCTTAGCGAGAGCCAGTAATTCTGGCCCAATCTGCTTTATGGATGGGATTTAAACACTTTTTAAATTTTTGTATAGTATCTGGAAACTTTTCAAAAATAATCAGATTAATGAGCAATTGCACAGCACAACTGTGACGGTCTTGGTGCCTTTAATTAATTTGGATGCCACACATCAACAATGAACTGCTACAAGTAGGGACAAAATGGTGTTGTGAATTCTATTTCTGGGAGGATTGAAAAAAATCTATATATATTTCAAAACATCAAGGCTTGCACTTTAACACAACATGAAAAAAGTTACATTTTAAAAATCGCCTGCCAGTTCAAGTTCCTCTCATGCCCATTTCACCCTGGACTGGACAATGGTTCATGTGGATTTCCCCAGTTGGTAATTGCAACAGACTATGCTGGCTGACTCATTTTTATCCTTTTTGCCTTTCTACCATGCACAAAGCACTTCAAGAGACTAATGATATACTCAATTGATTGGTCACCACTGTCACACTGTGGCCGTGGTATGTACAAAAGACAAACTCTACGGCAGTTATTTATCTAGATCATTTTACCACCAGCTTCTCAGTGGCAATTGGGAAGGGGCAATGAATGCTGCTGCTCTTTTCAACAATGCCATAAGCTGAGAAATGCCTCAGAAATAAAATATGTGTTTACAGGCAGTCTCCCAGTTAAGAAAGAGTTCAGTCCCTGAGAATTGTTCGTAAACCCAAATTTCTTGTAAATCCAAAGTGAACAAAAAGTGTGTGGAAGAGGATCACAGACACAGCTGTGGTAAAAGAGCGAGCAGGTGCAGGAAGAGCAGCCGCCAGTCAGCCTCACTGGCTAAGTAAGTGAGGGAGTGATTCTACTTGGCACTATCACTTTTGCTCAGTTCGTGCCAGTCCTTCGATTGTTGTTCAGATCTATAGTGCCCATATCGGCCGTTCATTATCAAAAGATGACCTGTATATGATTTTCTCCATATAATAACACCATAAGCTTCACAGAAACCTTGTCAAAGGGAGCAGTGTGCAAGTTATATGGTAATATAAAAAAAATTAAGAATTGTTTAGGAGGGAATTCTACATCTTTGGGGTTTCTACTTAAAAGAGCACTATTTGCAGTAACACAAATACTGCCTGACTACTTGAATTATAGCAAAAAAATTGTCTTTGAAATCTTCTCAAAAATATTCTTTGTTGCAGATTTATTTCCGTACTGTGAGTTACAATTGCCCGAATTAGACGAGCCTAAACATCCATATATACTGGGCAACCGCTAATTTCGAGCCCTATAAATAGGTATGTTGCAAAACTTACCTTGAGCAGCGCTGCAGTTCTGCCGCTCCCCGTGTGCGTGACTTTGGTGCCTTTCAGAGGGGGGCGGGCTTAAAGTGCCGTTTTTCTGCAGACTGGGCAAATCGATCCATGTCGGGCGATTTCATTGCGGAAGAAAAATCGCTCTGACATTTCATGAATGAAGGTATTTTTAAATTACGCTAGATTATTTATTAACTAGAGTAATTTAAAAATCACCTTCAAAAGCCGTGAGCACCGTCAACGGGAAGGATTTTGCGTAGGGGAGAAAAAAAGCTACACAGTTTATTTTTATATTAAAAGTTGGTTTTTAGGGAGGCTTTAATAATATTTTCATGTTGCAAAATGGGGTCCAAAAAAAATGTATGAACCGGCTGTATTTTTCCTCCTGACTTCACCGCAAACTGCAACGTTCCAATCCACCGCATTCCACTAAAACCCACTCGCTAGTTGATTTAAATGGCCATTAATTTACAGGCATTAAACACTAAATTCCTTCCATTTGGCCTAGAAATTCATGAAAATGAGATTTTAAAATTATGTTATATTGCGGATTATTGTGTGAATGTTATTTGGACACTTAGGCAATTTAAAAAAAATGGATAGATATTTAGATCTACTCATTGAATTTTGTAATTAGCTACAATTAGACAACTAACTAATTATATGCTTTAATTTCAGGTCATCCAAGTAAGATTGTTTCATATTTGTTTCAGAATGCTTCAATCTATAATAACTGAAAATATCATTGAGTTCTCTTAATTTTTAAGAAAGTTATGGGCTTTTAACGGTTCTAGATCACAGCTTTTGAGTTAAGTCAATTGAAAGACAATGGGGAACAAGATGCTAATTTCCGAGTATGAAAATGGTCATAACTTTCTTAATACTGAAGATATGAAAGTGAATTAGGTGTCAAATTAAACTTCTTTTTATGCTTTATCTGATGGGATAAATTGCAGACTTGATTTTTAAAATCTCAAAATTTTATAACATTGCTACCACACACACACACACACACACACACACACACATATATATATACTCACAAACGCCGAAGCCTCCCCCTCCCTCCTCCCGGGCTTGGCGTTCGGGAGGGTTTGTTTTGAAAGCGGTTATCGTCGTTAGCGGATTTACAAGCAGAGGCCCTTATCAGGCTGGGCGGGGTGCGGGAGGAGGAGATGGAGCTGCTGTCGCTGCCGCTGCTGCCCGTCATTCGCTCCGACTCGTCTGAAGCACCTGCACCAAAGATCTTATAGCTATAGGACCTCTGAGCTGCACTGCTCGGCCCCGCACCTTGCTGTTGGTTGGCGGAGGAGGGAGGTGGTGGCGAGGATTTCCCAATGGCCAATGCAGCGGGGCGATGTTGTCCGAGGAGCACTGACCTTCCTTCCTCCCCACCTCTCCCCCCCCCCTCTCTCTTGTACGCCACCTCCAAGCCCATATTCTCTGACCCCTCCTCTCCATCCCGCACTGATCCCCATTCCCGCCTCTATTCAGTCCTCACTGACATCCCCTGTGCTCCCCTCCCCATCTACCCCCCTCCCCCATCTATACATCCTGCGCTGATAATCCTATCCACCTCGCATTGATTCACCTGCCACCTCCTCTCCCGGATATGGGGGAAGAATTGTGTGTGGGCAGGGGTGGAGAGAGCCATGGGGGAGAGGGGGGTATCACGAGGGAGGGGGGCAGGAGCCAGCGAGGGGGGGGGGCAGAGGGGAAGGGGCTGGAGATGGCGGTGCGATGGGGACTCACAGCGGGCGCTGGTCACTGTTCGCTGTTCGTTCTCCTCCGCCGGGATCAGAGCCTCCGCTTTCCGTTTGGCGACATCAGCAACATCTCCGACCGCGCAGGGCTGGGCCACTTCCGGTCCTTCCGAAATTGTGTCCAGTTGGAGACCTCCGCAGGCCATCCAGAGCGTCCGTCAGCTCCAGTAAAGACGCGATGGCACAGGAAGGGGCGGACCGTCCCGCAGAGTGACAGAAGAGACTAATCCGCGCGGCGCTGACTGGCAGGAGAGGAGATCGATCTGCGCACGAGCGTTTTTAATGATTTTTAAACCTCGCTAACTTTTACAATAGACCACCGATCGGAACGGTACTTTGAAACTCGCAGCACAGGAGAACAGTGAATGAGCTGACGAAAAATCGTTGTGCTATCGCGTACCATTTTTGCGCAAAAGGAAAAAACGCGCAAACCGGAATATAACAAGATCAGAGTTTTAGTTATGTATAGATCGCCCCTAGTGTGTGTATAGTACTGTTAATGTGCGGGGATCGCTGGTCGGTGCGGATTCAGTGCGCTGAAGGGTCTGTATCTGTAAACTAAACACCATCAGTACACATCTGGTTCAAGATAACATATAACATGGAGACTGTACACTCGCATCTCACAAGAAATAAATCGATGATGTTCACCACTGCTGCTGCTTCCTAAATACCTCTTTCCTCTTCATAATTTAACTACAGACCAGAGACCAATGAAAAAAATATAGCCTGTGCATACATTAGTCCGAATAGGCAGCCTGAGTAGACAAGGCTAACTTTGTCCAATGCTGATTTTTTTTTTTTTTTTTTTAAATGCAATTTTTTTTTCAAGCAGTTCTTAGTTATCCCGGTTTAAAGTAGATTAAACAGAACAGAAAATAAAAACGCAACACTAAACCAGTCAAGCAGCGTCAGTGTAGAAGCGACAGCTAACATTTCAATTCATTGCCTTTTCATCAGTTCTTATAAAGGGCCATCAGCCGAAAGCATTAACTGTGTTTTGCTTTGCACAGACCTTACTGAAACCTGCAGAGCATTACCAATATTTTCTGCTTGCTTCAGAATTCCAACATTCTGAGTAGCTTTTGAAAAGACAAACACAAAGGGTGGTGGGTGTATGGAATGAGCTGCCAGAGGAGGTAGTTGAAGCAGGGACTATCGCAACCTTTCAGAAACAGTTAGACAGTATGATGGATAGGACAGGTTTGGAGGGATATGGGCCAATGCAGGCAAGTAGGACTACTGTAGCTGGAACATGTTGGTCAGTGTGGGCAAGTTGAGCCGAAGGGCCTGTTTCTATGCGGCATGGCTATGACAAAATATATTTACTGAGGCATTAAAATGATCCCTCCTTCTGTACATTTTGAATTATTTTTTAATTAAATGCCACAATGGTCTATTTTTTCTTAATTTTATCATGGGTTTATTATGCATTCATTGGGAGAGAGATCAAACTAACAAGAAAATGATTGGTTAATTCATCAAATTTGCAACATTATGGTTTCCTATTTATAATTAACTCTGCTGATTTTAAATAAAATATATTCTCATAGGTCAACTGATTTTATTTTCCACATTGTTCTGTGCAGAATGTACTTAACATTAAATATTAAGCTCTCACCCCCATTGAAAAGCTTTACTAATTGCTTATTTATAAAGCTAGACTACAGCGCCACCTGTGGGCCACTCGAAACACAAGTTGGCCATTCAAGCCTCCATGCCTGCCCTAATATCCAAAAATCTTGAGCAAAACACACATTGCTGGAGGAGTGGAGGCAAAAAGTCAGGCAAAATTTCGGGTCGGGGCCCTTCTTCAGAAATTTGACGGATATTTGGTTGGCAGATGGGTGTAGAAAGTGATAAAGGCGGGAGGTGAGAGGACAACAAAAGGGTGTCAGGATAGAAGAGAAAGCTGCAGAATGTAAAGAGTTTCATTCCCCTGGTTCTTGTCCGGTGCATAGGATAAGTAAATACTCTTGGTGCGATTGGGCTCGAGAGGGTACAGAGATTTGCAAGGATATTGCCATGATTGCAGGAATTATATTTACGAGGCGAAATTGGCTGGTGTTACTTTCTTTGCAGAAATACTATGGGGAAGTTAAAGGAGATGAATACAATTCTGATGGTGATTGACAGGATGACCCTAGACCTCTTGGCAGATGGGTCAATAATCTAACCACGGGACAGAGATTAAAAGTTATTGGGAGAATGGATTGGGAGAATAGTTATTGGGAGAAAGGACAATTTCGCGACATGGTGATCTTATAAAGGTGTACAAAATCATGAGCGAAATAGATCGAGGAGACGCACAGTCTCTTGCCCAGAGTAGGGGAATCGAGAACGCTGGGACATAAGTTTAAGGTGAGGGGGGGGAAAGATTTAATAGGAATCTGAGGGGTAACATTTTCACGTAGTGTTTGAAACAAGCTGCCAGAGGAGGTAGTTGAGGCAGGTAATATCGCAGCATTTAAGAAACATTTGGATAGGTACACGAATGGGACCGGTTGAGAGGGATATGGGCCAAATGCAGTCAGGTAGGACAAGTGTAGATGGGACATGTTGGTCGGTGTGGGCAAATTGGGCTGAAGGGCCTGTTTCCACGCAGTATGAAACAAATGGAGCTCTCTGTCTTAAAGGCAAAGAAAATCTAAATGTTCATCACACACAAAACACACGGAGATGGGCATGGGAAGAGCCACAACAGGACCATGGACAACACAAATGCCTCAGTTTTTGATCAGCATGAACTGAACAGCAATAGATGGTGGAATAGTAGGAAAGTGAGATGCAAGGAACATTAGAAACACACACACACACACAAGCATCATCAATGATCACAGTCCACCCCTAAAACACCCAGATAATCTATGACTCAAGGTAAGGCCCGGGACAGAGCTTTAGTTTCTGTCAAATCCTGTTCTTTATTCTGATGCTTGAAGCTATTTAAAAGCATTTAAAAGTAATATAACCAATGAAATGATATATCACTTAAACATTTCAATAAAAATATAACATTAACTAAAATGCTTTAAAATAATTACTTTATAAATAATTAATTTAAATATTAAAAAATAACATTGCCTCCTAATCCATCAGCCAAAAATCTCCGTTGAAATAATGGCATTTCTAATCATACCCTTAGTCTGATTTAGCATAGGATACAAAGCAATTTCTCTGTGTGATACTGGAGAATCATAATACTGTGTTGTACTATTGGATATAATAGAATCCAATGAAGGAACACAGTAACAGGTGGAATAACATGTAACTCAGTAAGACAGATTTACAGTAAGTCTATATAAGCATGGGAGTTACTTCTACTGCAATGGCTCCCTATGGAGCATTCACTCAATACATATATAAAAAGCAATCTCCTGTTCACTTACAATTTTTTTTTGCCTCAAATTGACAAAGATTCTAAATGGAACGTTATTAGCTATCTCAACCGCCAATTCATAGAGCCGGAAAAACGGATGACAATGGATAAAATACCATGACCCAACCAATGATCCAAAATATTGGGGCTAAAGTAATAATCACTAACAAAATATTTTCATCCTGGAAAAATGCCTCAAAGTGCTTCTGAGAGGCACATCAAGGAGGATATACATGGAGGCCGGTGTGCTTTCTTCAAATGGAGTGCTAGTAATACTTTTCCTCTTTGTTCATTTCTCAACACCGGGTCTCCAGTTATTCATAATGTAAATCAATGATTTGGATGGGGTAAATCAAGTATGACACGTATAAATTTGTGCATGAGAGAAAATGGGATGGCATTCTGGTTGTGAAGAGGATGCAGATATTCATCGGGGTATAAGCAAGTTAAGTGAACAGGCAAGGACATAGTGGGTGGAATATAATGTGGGAAAATGTGAAGTTATCAACTTTGGGTGGAAAGTAGAAAGATAGAATTATTGTTAAATGGTGAGAGATTGAAAATATGTTGTCTTGGTTGCAAGATAAATTGAGTACAAGAATAGAAACTGCTTGATCAACTTCAATTATAAAGCACTGTGGTGAGCTGTATCTGAACTACTGAATTCTGTTCAGGTTCAGATACACCCTGCCTAAGGAAGGTGATATTTCTGATAGAGCGGGTACACCAAAGGTTCAGCCGAGTGAATCCTGGAATGATGGGTTTATTATGAGGAGACTGGGCCAGGTCTTGAGTTTGGAAGGAGGAGTGGTGATCCAACGCAGAAATCCAAAATTCTTAAGGAGTTTGACATGGTGTGTGTAGATTTGAGGTTGGGTCTGGCAGATCAATGTAGAATCAGAGAGCACAGATAGGAAAATAAGGAATAAGCCATTCAGGAAAGAGATTAGAAGAAATCTGTTCACCCATAGGGTAGTGGATCTTTTAAATTCTCTACCCAAGGTTCAGTCACTGACTAAATTGATCGATTTTTAGACATTGAGAGTATCAAGGAATGTGCAATTAGTGCACAAAAGTGGCACAAAAGTTGAAGATCAGCCATGATTATATTGAAGGACAGTGCAACACAAGGGGTCACAGGGCCTACTTCTGTTTCTGTTGCTTATGTTTAGTCTGATTTGTCCTGGATAGTGTCAAACTATTTGGGTATTTTGGATGGTTAAAAGGCTCTGCCTAATGGGTGTCCTTTCGAACTATCTCTGTGAGTCACCTCTACAAGACCTCTACCAGTCTAAAATATGCTCATAAAGCTGACGCATTTGCCTGGAGTTTTCTGTTTAATGGTAACCTTTGGATGGTGATGATGGGAGACTCTGATTGTCATGCATCAGTGTGGAGTAGAAAGTTATATTCTCACTCTAGGACATGGTCACTGTCTAGGACATATGACACAAATGTCACTTGCCACTAGTCAGTCAATGCCTAAATAATAAGGTGGTATTGCCACAGGCATGCAAGGACTGCTTCATTTGTTGTGGAGTTGCAAATAGAGGTGAAAATTATAACCATATAACCATATAATAATTACAGCACGGAAACAGGCCTTCTCGGCCCTTCCAGTCCGTGCCGACCATTTATTTTCCCCTAGTCCCATCTACCTGCACTCAGACCAATATAACCATATAACAATTATGTAATCAGCAGTGAGCCTCTTCACTTCTGAGGTTTGGTGGAAGGAATCAGCCAAAGATAAGTTAATTTTTCGGGTCAATGAATGAAACCATTTTAAATTGTATACGAAGGGGGAGGTACAGGGAGACCAAATGGGAAGATGTGTAGGAACAAAGATACAAAATGCTGGAGCAACTCAGTGGATCAGCCAGCATCTCTGGATAAAAGGAAACGGTGATGCTTTGGATCAAGTCTCTTCTTCAGACTGAGAGTCAGGAAAACACAAAATGACCGGGAGAGATTGGTAGCACAATTGATAGTGATGCTGACTGAAGAAGTTGATAAAAGAATGCAAATAGAAAATAAATAAAATATCAGTAGATAGAAATGTGAATGCTGGATAGCAAGAATTGAGACTGTTACACCTCATGAACTAAAATAGTGGAATTTAACACAAAATCTAGAGGTCTAAAAAGACGCTATCAGGTGATGAGTTGCTGTTCTTTGAGCTTTCATCAACCTTTGCTAGAACAGTATATGAGGCCAAAGACGAAGAGATCAGAGATCACAAAGCGAGCGCAGGATTAAACTGACATGGGGACTGGAAGTTCAGGGCCATCCTTGTGGACTGAACGGTGGTGTTCTACAAAGTGATTAATCAAATCCTGTCTCTCCACTTCTCCAACCAATTAAAGGGCTTCCCCTTTGTTCTTCCTGCCTCTTCTAACTTTCTGCAACCAAAAACTGACTTCATTTCTATTTTTTCCCCCAATTCTAATGAAATGTCATTCACTTGAAACGTTAACTCTGTTTCGCTAACTACAGTTGCTGCTGGCCTGCTGAGAATTTCCGGCATTTTATGTCTTTATTACATCAGCGCATTAACTGTATTTGGTAGTCAATTTTGAATGACAAAAATGACTGATGGAAACACAAGTTAGTCAAAAGGGGAAAAGATTTAGTGGTGTAATACAAGTGACCTTCCTATTGTAACAAACTTCCTGTTATAACAAGGCCTAATAAGGAAGCTAGATTTCATCACAAAAGCAAAGAGGTCCACTCTAGTTGCTGTGCTGTTTGAGAATAGGCCAACATGATTACAAAACAGTGAATAAATATTTTTCTTACCAGGGAGCTGCAGGCAAACATAAAATAACAAAGGGAACTGGTAGAGCCAACTCTTCCTTATTAGGAAAATTAAGGAAAGATCGGGGAAAGTAATCCCCAAAAAACCCCCCTACAAAATGTGGTACAAACTAGTTCCTAATCACCTGAGAAGTCAAATTAATTGCAGATTTTGACCTCAGCTTGCATGTATACTGTGCATTGCATGTTTCAAAATGCAAGCACTGTAACATGTTGTATTTTTTACTTTGCTAACCATAATATACTTTGATTACATTAGTGGTAAGTTCTACACTGTCATACTCGAACTGGAACATAATTTATTCGTAACAGTCAATAGGGTTTAATAGAAAACTTCAAACCAAGATCTCAGCTTCATTTCCATACGTCACTCAAAAATAACAATTCAAGTTACATGTTTTCTCATCTGCAGAATTATGCTACATTCAATTATTAACTTTGGATCACATTTTTTATTTATTTAATTTTAACTGTGCTTTCAAGTCAAGATAATTCTGAAAATATTCATACAATGAGATCAAATGAAACAAATCAATACGACCAAAGGAGACTACAAGGATAAATTTGTACGTAATATTTTCAATGACTGGTCTGCCTTGCCTAGTTTAGTTTGGAGATAGTGTGGAACAGGCCCTTTGGCCCACTGAAACCACACCGACCAGCGATCCTCATACAATAGCACTATCCAACACACTAGGGACAATTTACAATCTTTATTGAAGCTAATTAACCTATAAACAGTCCTGTTTATATCAACGGGTCGATGGTTGAAAGGGTCAAGAGCTTCAAATTCCTGGGCGTGCACATCTGTGAAGATCTTTCCTGGTCTGAGAACACAGATGCAATTATTAAGAAAGCTCATCGGCGCCTCTACTTCCTGAGAAGATTACGGAGAGTTGGTCTGTCAAGGAGGACTCTCTCTAACTTTTACAGGTGTACAGTAGAGAGCTTGCTGACTGGTTGCATCGTGGCTTGGTTCGGCAACTTGAACGCCCTGGAGAGGAAAAGACTACAAAAAGTAGTAAACACTGCCCAGTCCATCATCGGCTCTGACCTTCCTTCCATCGAGGGGATTTATCAGTCGCTGCCTCAAAAAGGCTGGCAGCATCATCAAGGACCCACACCACCCAAGCCACATACTCATCTCCCTGCTACCTTCGGGTAGAAGGTACAGGAGCCTGGAGACTGCAACAACCCGGTTTAGGAATAGCTACTTCCCCACAGCCATCAGGCTATTAACCCTGGCTCGGAACTCTGAACATTAATATCCCTCCATCTGTTATTTGCACTTTATTAATTTATTAAGTCATGGGTGTATTTATGTATAGAATTGTAGTCAATGCCTTCTATGTTCTGTTGTGCTATGCAAAGAAAGATTTTCATTGTCCTGTCAGGGACACATGACAATAAACTCTTTTGACTTTGACTTTTGAAGCTGTATGTCTTTGGGGTGTGGGTGGAAACTGGAGTACCTGGGGAAAACCCACGTGGTCACGGGGAGAACATACAAACTCTGTACAGACAGTATCCATAGCCGGGAGCAAACCTGGGTCTCTGGCACCGTAAGGCAGCAACTGCTACTCTGCGCCACAATGCCACCATTAATTTATTATTTCTCCTAGTTCCTCACGTAGTAATTATCCACTGGCATGGAGAAGATGTGGCTTATATGAATTAGTACAACGCCTTATACTTACTGCACCCCCGTGAGAGGCTGCCAACATGGCATATGGACATTTAAGACTCTCAGATGTCATTATTTAAGTAACGGCTATCTTAAAATATCAACGTAGGTGAAAGAAAATGATTATGCAAAATTCTGCAGGATTACAGATCCCCTGGATCAATTGTATGAGCATGAACCATCTTGGTGTTAACCATATAACAATTACAGCACGGAAACAGGCCCTCTCGGCCCTTCCAGTCCGTGCCCTATTTATTTTCCCCTAGTCCCATCTACCTGCACTCAGACCATACCCCTCCATTCCCTTCCCGTCCTTATACCTATCCACTTTACTTTTAAATGTTAAAATCGATCCTGCCTCCACCACTTCTGCTGGAAGATCATTCCACATAGCCACCACTCTCTGAGTAAAGAAGTTCCCCCTCATGTTACCCCTAAACTTCTGTCCCTTAATTCTCATGTCATGCCCTCTTGTTTGAATCTTCCCTACCCTCAATGGGAAAAGCTTATCCACGTCAACTCTGTCTATCCCTTTCATCATTTTAAAGAACTCAATCAAGTCCCCCCTTAACCTTCTGTGCTCCAAAGAATAAAGACCTAACTTGTTCAACCTTTCTCTGTAACTTAGTTGCTGGAACCCAGGCAACATTCTAGTAAATCTCCTCTGTACTCTCTCTATCTTGTTGACATCCTTCCTATAATTAGGCGACCAAAATTGTACACCATACTCCAGAATTGGTCTCACCAATGCCTTGTACAATTTTAACATTACTTCCCTACTCCTATATTTAATGCTCTGATTTATAAAGGCCAGCACACCAAAAGCTTTCTTTACCACCCTATCTACATGCGATTCCACCTTCAGGGAACTATGCACAGTTATTCCTAGATCCCTCTGTTCCACAGCATTCCTCAATTCCCTACCATTTACCATGTACGTCCTATTTTGATTTGTCCTGCCAAGATGTAGCACTTCACACTTATCAGCATTAAACTCCATCTGCCATCTTTCAGCCCACTTTTCCAAATGGCCCAAATCTCTCTGTAGACTTTGAAAATCTACTTCATTATCCACAACACCACCATCATAGTATCATCTGCATACTTACTTATCCAATTTTCCACCCCATCATCCAGATCATTGATGTACATGACAAACAACAGTGGACCCAACACAGATCCCTGAGGCACCCCACTGGTCACCGGCTTCCAACCTGACAAACAGCCATCCACCATTACTCTCTGGCATCTCCCATTCAGCCACTGTTGAATCCATCTTGCTACTCCGTCATTAACACCCAAAGATTGAACCTTCTTAACCAACCTTCCATGGGGAACCTTGTCAAAGGCCTTACTGAAATCCATATAGACAACATCCACTGCTTTACCCTCATCAATTTCCCTAGTAACCTCTTCAAAAAATTCAAGGAGGTTTGTCAAACATGACCATCCAGGCACAAATCCATGTTGACTGTTCCTGATCAGACCCTTTTATCCTGATGCTTATATATATTATCTCTAAGTATCCTTTCCATTAATTTGCCCACCACTGACGTCAAACTAACAGGTCTATAATTGCTAGGTTTACTCTTTGAACCCTTTTTAAACAATGGAACAACATGTGCAGTACGCCAATCCTCCGGCACTATTCCCGTTTCTAATGACATTTGAAATATTTCTGTCATAGCTCCTGCTATTTCTACACTAACTTCCCTCAATGTCCTAGGGAATATCCTGTCAGGACCTGGAGACTTATCCAGTTTTATATTTTTTTCAAGTGTCAGTACTTCCTCCTCTTTGAATCTCATAGTTTCCATAGCTACTCTACTTTTTTCCCTTACCTCACAGAGTTCAATATCCTTCTCCTTGGTGAATACCGAAGAAAATAAATTGTTCAATATCTCCCCCATCTCTTTTGGCTCTGCAGATAGCTGTCCATTCTGGCTCTCTAATGGTCCAATGTTATCCTTCGTTATCCTTTTGCTATTAATATAGTTGTTGAAACCCTTTGGATTTAGTTTCACCTTTCTTGCCAAAGCAACCTCATATCTTCTTTTAGCCTTTCTAATTTCTTTCTTAAGATTCTTTTTACATTCTTTATACTCCTCTAGCGCCTCATTTACTCCATGCCTCCTATAATTATTGTAGATATCTCTCTTTTTTCAAAACAAGTGTCCAATTTCCCTTTAAAACCATGGCTCTTTCCATTTTTTACTATTTCCTTTCAACCGAACTGGGACACAATCTGTACTCTTACAATTTCCCCTTTAAATGTCCTCCATTTCTCTTCTACATCCTTTCCATAAAACAAAATGTCCCAATTCACTCCTTTTAAATCTTTATGCATTCCCTCAAAGTTAGCCTTTCTACAATAAAAAATCTCAACCTTAGGTTAAGGAGAGGCCGAAGAGAGCAAACATTTTTCTATTGTCATGTTGTGAGAATGAGTACCATGGAACAAGGCTTTGATTTTTTTTGTATGGCCCTTTGTTGGAAATAACTGTTTTAACTCTTGAAATAATACAAGGATATGGGCCAAATGCAGACAGGTGGGACTAGTGTAGATGGAACATGTTGGTCGGTGTGGGCAAGTTGGGCTAAAGGATCTGTTTCCATGCTATATGACTATGATCTATAACTAATGGTGCTTGTGTCGAGGGTCAACTATAAGCATAAATTACAACTCTGACTGCCACGTGTTAAGTATTGAGAGAAAATGCCACGCAATAGCCCTACTATGCCCTTTTCACATACATTCTTAATCCAACACAATTTTTTAAGCTCCTTTGCCCAGCACTCATTACTTATTTGTAGTAATAAATTTAGTAATAATTTTCAGTAATAAATACTACAGCTTGGGTGGAGAAATCCAAAAGCAAGATATATTTATCATCAAGTTATCAACTCAAATTACATGAAGGAATCTCGGCAAGATGCATAATCTTTTCAGAATTTAAAATTGGAATCTCACCTTCTTTCAAAGTTTCCTTTGTTAAGCCTCTTCCATAACGTTGATCAAATGCCACATAGCTGTCAGATGAAAACTGGTAAACCTGGAGGAAAATTACAAATAGGATAAAATGCTGGCGTTCACTTCATTTAACAGATCTGCGGGATGCTGAAAATGTGTTGACCATTTAAATAAATTTTAAATAAAATGTGCACAGTGTATGTGCATAAAACATTGAAATCCTCAAATGCACAGGAAAAAAATTCATAAGCAAGAAATGTGACAGAGAAAAATAATATATTTATGAATCCTTCAATTTCAAATGGGTAAACTTGGTTATGGCATCAGTTCAAGTGAACTTTATTTTGAATTAGATCCACTGCTTCATCACATAATGGGAACATTCAATGCTTTGGCATATCACTAGAAGCTCATGTAACACACAGCGAATAGCATTTAAACCTGTGGTACAAACACTTTAAGACACTAATATAGGAAAATAAATCTTCTGCTCTATTTCTCCAAAGTCACAGTTCTAGAAGATTGCAAACGATCATGCAAAACGTTATGGGATATTGAAATGCAAGTTTCAAAGAGAGGAGACTCAAGGAGGAACTTAAAAATAACTAAGAATTTGGGGACACAATGCTAAAAAAAGGATTAAAATAGGTTTGAAAGATTTCACCTAAGAGCATCACTAACATGGGTTTATGATGAGAAATACGTTGTGCTACAAAAGACTATTCAATGGGACGAGGAATCATGAAAAAGATTTGAAAAACAAATTTATTTGAGCCACTCTGCTTTAGTTAGGAGAAATGGCGGCCATTCAACCCATCAAATCCTTACCTGTGGATTACAACCCACATTCCCCCCACCATAACTCCTCAAAGTCCTCACTATTTTTTTGCATTTTAACTAATTTGTCATTGAAGTTCATTAAATGAATATAACAAACATGACATGGAAGCAGAGCTAGGTAATTTTAGGCCCCTCGTGCTTGCTTCACAGTTCATGGTTGCGCTTTTGTTGCGCTGGTGTTACTTTCCTGCACAACTTCAGATCCATCAATCCCCAAGTGGGTGGCCTAAAGTTTACCCACATTGTATTTTATCTGCCATGTTCAACTCATTTACTTACCTGGGTTGTACGTCCTTAAAGTTCTTTATATCCCACTCTAGTACCCAACTTTCTATCATCAGTAAATGTGCTTATACTAACTTGGTCCCTTCAATCAAATCTATATCAAATGCCCTACGAAACCGTGCATGTCAATTCATGCCAATGATTGTTGATGCATACTCTTGGCATGTAACTGCAACTGGATTCATCCATCCCCAAAGGATAATAGAAGAATAAGAGGATGCGGCCCTATGCACTGCTTCTACAGAAAATGGACGGCTTATTTCAAAACGTTATTGCCTACAAAAGATTGACTTGGCATCCGAGCCCACACAAGACTGACTTGACTTGGTATTAATATGCATGCTTTTCATTACTTTCTCAGTCAATGCGTGAACTGTCCATATTTTGTCTGCACTATAAATAAATACCATTCAACATCCCAATTCTATCACTGGTCCATTTTGATTTGATTATACAACAAACCACCCAAAATGAGAGGAATAGATCTGTAGACAAATCACAAGGAATGTCAACTTCCCCAAAGTTAACAGGGAAATGATTACTTTTAAAGAGCATCCATGAGAGATGTTTTAACCAGTCTAGTAAACAGCCCTGCTAGGAATGGGTTAGTGCTAGTGGGCGGGCGCGACTCACGTTGCAGCAGCCCCTACAGCCTGTCTGTCTTTTTTTTTGTCTAGTTAAATGTTGTAGTTCGTGTTTTTTTTGTATTGTTTCTAACTGTGTATGTTTGGGGGGCGGGGGAGAGGGGGAAACTTTTAAAATCTCTTCCCTGCACGGGAGACCCGTTGTCGTTGGGGCCTAGCACCGTGGAGCGACCTCCGACCGGGACGACCTGGGGGCTCCAGTCACTGAGCCTGTGGAGCTGCGGACTTACCATCGTGGGGCTGGCTGGCCTCGGAGCGTGGGGGAGCGGTGGTGGCTCGCCGCTGTGGCCCAACTCCGGAACTCCAGCTCCAGCTCCAGCTGCAGATCAGTGGACTGTCGGGATATTGGGAGCTCGCGGGTCCAGGTGGGAGACCGCTCTCCAGAGCTCCTGCAACACAGCTTCTCCAGCCCGTGTCGCGGGGTTGGAGCGACCCGGAGCGGGGCCATACATCGCCTGGCGCGGCTTTAATGGCCGCGGGACATTCCAGCGCCCGCCGGGGGCTCCAACTGTGACTTTTGGGCCTAGAGCGGGGCCGTACTTCGCCCGGCGCAGCCACAATGGCCGTGGGACCTAACACCGCCCGCCTGGGGCTTCGACCTCGGGAGAGAAATGGTGCGGGGGAGAGAGAAGACTTTGCCTTCCATCACAATGAGGAGGAGATTCACTGTGATCGATATTTTTATGAATTGAATTGTTTGTGTGTTTTTTTATGAATTGTTCTGTTTGTATGGCTTGTAGAAACGGAGTTTCGTTTGAGCCTCTCTGAGGTTCGAATGACAAGTAATAAAATCTAATCTAATCTAATCTAAATCTAATCTGAACGAATGAAGCCAGGCAAGTGGATGAAGTGTCAGCAGCCGAGTACTTGGGGAGGTCGACCCCATACTTGTAACCCCATAGTGATGTAAAAAGGTAAAGACAGTTCAGAAATTAAATGTCATAAGTGAAGGAAGGACTATTTTAATATTGTGAGGAGGACATAGCAAATGTAGCCTTGGGGCAGTTACTTGCAAGTAAATCTATATTCAGTAAGAATCTTTCAAAAGTGAAAATGAGAGAGTTCAATGCCAACATGTTCCCACATGTCGAATAAGGACAGCAAGTCAAAGCAACCCTGGATGTCAAGAGATATAGAGGGTTTGGAAAAAATGGAAGCATGTGTTAAGTTTACAGCACTGAAAGTTGAGGTAGATCCTGAGGACTAAAAAGTCGACGGTGAGGACGGCTCAAAATGTAAAATAAATTGGGAGGGGAAAAAGAACCCATGAAACATTACCGACAGATAAGATTAGGAGAAATAGCAACTCATTTTATAATTATGTTATCAGCGATGAGATAACCAGGGAAATAATTGGGACGATAAGTGGATATGGTCTTAAATTAATATTCCTGTTCATATTCACTAAGGAGAAAGACGCTGTAGCTGGTTATTTCAGGGAGGAACATGCTAATATGAAAATACCTATTATTATTTAAAAGGTTATAATATGCTAATATTTAACAGGTTAATATGTCTTAAAAGCTGAATAAATCCCCAGGGTTTGATGAGGCCTGTTCCCAGACGCTGATATGGGAGTAGAGATGCGGCCCTGGCAAATAGATTAAAATCAATGGCTAGCCACAGAGGAGAAACCAGACGACTGGAAGACAGCAAATGTGGTACGTCTATTCAAGAGGTGCAGCAGGGATTAGCTACGTAATTATATGTCACGCAGTTTAACGTCCATGGTCGGAAAGTTATTGGAAAAGACTTTTCCTGATTGATCAGGATAATTAGCACAGATTTGTTGTGAGAGATCACGTCTAATTTATGTGAGATTTTTTGAAGAGTTAACTAAATATATTGCTGTGTCCATTGCAGTTGACAAGGTTTACATGGACTTCGGTATGGCCTTTGCCAAGACAACCAGAATATGCAGTTCCTTTCTACACATTATACCGCACCAGGTTTAATCATTAGAAAAGGTTTTTTGCCCGATATGATTTGTGAATTCAATGGGAATGGATAACCTCTGAATTTCTCATATGAAAAGATCTGTATTGCAAATTAACTGTACGCTTATAAAAGAAAGATTTGCGGTAGATAATTTTTTTTATGAAGCTGGAATCTTTGTTTACAATGTTTTTTTTAAAATAAAAGTTAATTACTGGCACAATCAAGTTGTTATATAAATCACAAAAAGTTTATAGATTTAAATGGGAACAGATGATATTTTATAATCCAGTTGTTGGTTTGAGACAGTCAAAGATGATCAGAATAGTATTTTTACCAAGTGACCTGACAATTGTTAGTAGATTCTCTAAAAATGTAATACTGCTGCTATTTGACACAGTACAACCTGTTTACAATATTATAAAAGTAATAAATATTTGGTTATTCCACACTATAAATTACAATTGACCGTCTCTGTAACGAAACATATAAATTATAATTCAGTGCAACAGTGTGAATATATAGTACAACCATTACTCAGATGCAAATGAAATAGCACAATCTATGACAGCTGCAAGAAGATTCTTTAATAGACTAAAAATATAGCCAGAGCAGGGTTGTGATTTCTTACCGTGTGAACGACATTAGAGAAAGGGTGGTATAGCTGTGAGACGGACATATATGAAAGACACCGTTGAAGCCTTGTGTTAACACAGACTACATCTTAACATTCATTGATAAACAGGAACTACTCATGCCAAGTGATGTGTTCAGGGTTTGTGTGTACTGTGGCATTTTGGATTAGCAATACTTGTAAGTGGATATGTAGTAATCTTAACATACCTGTCAATTACTGGTTTGAATTGAAATTACCCAAATATACATTAGTTTTCTTTACTGCCTTTTTCCATAGGAAGATGTGACCTGGAGAAGGATGAAGCAGACTAACTGTCAAATATTACCTACATCTTTTGAGACTGTACCCAGATAATTTGCTGTAAACTGGTCTAGTTTCCAATTAAGTTTCTGTTGAAAGACAGGTTTCACAAACAATTGTAAAATTTAGAACCCATGGTGAAAGTTATCTGATCTGAATTTCATAGCTCTTGTATACCAACCAGTTACAAAAGCAGAAGAAAATGAAGTTGGTTTATTTTAACTTATTTCTTTTATCATAACTTGATAATCTATCATGAAACGACTGAGCCACACAGAACAAATAGGCAAATATTGGATTCAAAGTTCACATAGATTTACGCATCACATGTGGCTGTTAGAATTGCTCTTAATTATAAGTAGGTGCGTTTTTTTAAAAACTCATCAAGAATTCTTCCTTGTTTTCCCATCATGCAGCTATGTCGGCAAAGGCTTTTCATCCACAAAGCACAAATCAGAAGTTTGATGCGATCTAGTCCATTTACCCAAACAAATGCAGTTCCAACAATATTCAAGATGCTACTGGAGTCTTAAAAAGTGGTTGTACAACTGGTGGATGCATTAATCATGATCTCCCAGAATTCCCCACATTCTGAAATAATCCCAGCAGACTGGATCACCGTTAATAAAACTCAAAGGAAGATTAGAGAAAAACGTGGTTACTGTTGACTAAAAAAAAGACACAAAGTGCTGGAGTAACTCAGTGCGTCAGGCAGCATCTCTGGAGAACATGGATAGGTGATGTTTTGAGGCGGGACCCTTCTTCAGACTGTCATCAAGTTAGTCCAACATCCATTACTGGACAACTGTTGGGAGATGACAGGACTAATGCATGAAGCGCAATTAGGATGATTGGATGTATATTTACTAAAACTTAGAAGGAAAGGAGACTTCATTTAAATTTTGACGGAGCTAGCAGACAAGATGCAGGAAAGATGTTCTAGATTGTGGTCAAGTCCAGAACTTGGGGTTACATTCAAAGGATGAGGTAAGTCATCTAGAGTCAGAGTCATACAGCACAGCAACAGACCTTTGGCCTAACTCGTACATGCAGACCAAGGTGCCCAACTAAAGTAGTCCCATTTGTTCATGTTTGACCCATATCCCTCTAAACCTTTCCTATCCATGTACCTGCCAAATTTATTTTAAATGTTGTTATAGTACCTACCTCAACAACATCCTCGGGCAGCTTGTTTCATATACATACCACCCTCTGTGTGAAAAAGTTGCCCATCAGGTTCCTATTAGATAACTTCTGCACTTTTTCCATCTTAACGACATTTTTCCTAATGCAGGGTGACCAAAACTGTACACATTACTTCAAGTGCAGCCTTACCAATATGTTGTACATCTACTACATAATATCCCAGCTTCTATGCCCTGACAGAAGGCCAGCATGCCAGAAATCTTCTTCGCCATCCTGTGACACCACTTTCAGGGAACTATGTACTTGCTTCAGAGAACAACGCACTTGATGAGATTTAGAACTGATGAGAAGGAAATTCTTCACTCAAAGAGTGGTAAAGTGTGAAATGGTCTACCACAGAAGCTGGTTGAGTCTAGATCATTAAATATATTCAAAAAGGTGCTAGATGGCATTCTTATGGCTACAGAAATCAATGGATACGGGAGTAAGCAGGATCAGAAACAGGGTCATTTTGGATGATCAGCCATCATTATATTGAATGATGGAAAAGGCTTGAAGGGCCTTTATTTACCTCTTATTTTTCTATGTTTTTAAGATTATAATAATGAATGAGTTGCAAAACATATAGAAATTCCATATGGGTCAACCATCATTTTGCTAAAAGGAATACAGTGATTGACAAATGTATTAGTTATTTGAAGATGTTCTTTGTGCACAGTGAACAGAGGAGAACCAGCAGCTGTTGTGTATTTATATTTCTAAAAGACTTTTGGTAACGTAGTACATAAAAGGGTTTGCACAAGATATGACATATTGGCAATGAAGGTGATATAATTAAGAATAGCAATGGCTGACTACCCAAAAACGTATCAGGGATAGATGGGGCTTTTTTGGGTTGGCTACTCGTAAAAAATTACAATATTAAATGAATGAAGAGTGCAGTAGGATTTATTTCCAGCTGATACAAAAAGTAGGTGGAAAAAAAAAGTTGCTAGGATAGAATCTGAAAGGGATATGTAAAGGTTACGTCAGTGGGCAAATGTAGCCTTTGGAGTACAATTTGGTGAAAAGAGAGGAAAAATAGATATGCAGACCGAGACTAGAAATGAAGAGAGACTCCAGAATGCTGTTGTACAAATTAATCTGGATAGTGAAACACAAAGTTCAACGTAATTAGGATAACAAATGGAATGTTGACATTTATTAGAAGAGATGGAGTGCAAAAGGTCCACTTTAATAAGGCCACACCCACAGTACTGTGTGGATAGTTAAAGGGCGATACACTTGCATTGGATCCATTTCTCGGATGAATGGGTTGTCAAGGAATGATTTAGAAGAATGGGAGATATTTTTATTAAAACTTACGATTTTGACGGGGTCGACAAAGTGAATGCTGAGATTATGTTTCCCTTGAACTGGGGGGGTGGGGGCATAGTTGCACTTAGATTCTTACGTAGTGAATGGCTTGGATAGAGTGGATATGGAGAGGATGTTTTCACTAGTGGGAGAGTCTAGGACTAGAGGTCATAGCCTGAGAATTAAAGGATGTTCCTTTAGGAAGCAGTTGAGAAGGAATTTACTTAGTCGGTGGTGAATCTGTGGAATTCTTTGCCGCAGATGGCTGTAGAGGCCAAGTCAATTGATATTTTTACGGCAGAGATAGATAGGTTCGTGATTAATACAGCTACCGTGGGTTATGGGGAGAAGGCAGGAGAATGGGGTTAAGAGGGAGCGATCGATCAGCCATGGTTGAATGGCAGAGTAGACTCGATGGGGCGAATGGCCTAATTCTACTCCTATCACGTATGACTTACGACCTTATTATAGTAAATTTGATTACTGGGATTAGATTGGAAGAGGTCACCATAATGGGATCACCCTAACTTTACTAAATGATGGATAATTGACAAGGACAGATGGCCACTTTCTGGTCTTACATCATATGTTCCTATGCCTGCTACCATTCAGAACAATGCAACGTGGCACACCATCCACCTCCCCTGAAAATTCATTCCCTCCACCTCAGCCAAGACTATTCTGGCAGCACCTCCCAAAATCCTGATTCTACCACCAAAGTGGACATGGAAAATAGAGCAAGGAACAATCAATACAGATCCCAATCCAAATCACACAACATGTGTAGGAAGGAACTGCAGATGCTGGTTTATACCAGTAGAGACACAAAATGCTGGAATAACTCAGAGCCTCACGCGCATCTCTGATGAAAAATAGGTGATGTTTCAGTTTGGAACTCAACCTCAGACTCAATCTGAAGAAAGGCTCCAACCTGAAACATCACCAATTATTTTTCTCCTGAGATGCTGCCTGACCCGCTGAGTTAAGGGCCTGTCCCACTTTCACGACATGTGCCGAGTTTGCCCTTGACTCATACTCGCAGCATGGTCGTCACGAGGTCGTAGGTAGGTCGTGATGCTAGTTCTAGGTACTCGTGGCATCAAGCAGGTCAGGGCGTTTTTCTAGCCTGATGAAAAATGTCCACGAGTAAAAAAGGTCGTGAATTAGGTCGTGAAAGTGGGACAGGCTCTTTACTCCAGCATTTTATGTCAAATCACACAACATCCTGTGGTAAAATGCATTGACATTGCTTCATTATCTGGTCAAAATCATGCATCACCCTAATAAATAACACTGTATATTCACCGGAAGGGCTACAGAGATTCAAACGGCAGTCTACAGCCATGATTTCAAATGTAATTAGGAATGGACAATAAATTCTGACTTTTCCAGCGACACTTACATCCCATAAAATAAATTTAAAAGAATACATGAAACCAGAAACCACAGAGTTCCAGGAGAGTTAATTTAGAGGTAAAAAGAAAGGAAAATATGCATACCTGCAAATAATACTTATAATACACACTGTAAAATGTTGTGATTGAAGGCTTCTTGAATTCAATGGCATGGACTTTCACTTTATTTTTATTTTAAGTGGATATTAAAATCACTCATAGCCAATAAAACATAATATTGTTCGAAAAAATCTTCAAAAATAAATCAGTGTTTTAGAATCCAATCAGTTAGATCTACTGAAGTTTTCATTAATGTAATTACATGACATTTTCGAAACCTGCCAATAGGCTACAACATCACCATAAACATTACCAAAAAACAATATCCTAATTGCAAGAATGGATTTATGTTCACCACTCCAAATCTAGATTTTCAATCCATCTTTCAAAATACTAAATTTAAACAACAATATTCAAATACATTAATTCAATTGTGCATAGACATAAATGCTGGAGTAATTCAAATATGCACATTTCTAGATGATCAGAGTTGATTCAAAGTGCAGTTTCACAAGAAGAACGGAGCAAAATCTATTTTTTTTGTTGCAACTTTTGAGTTGGTACTCAAAACTGTCATCAGTTAAACAGCAGGTCAGGATGCTATAAATGCCCACTCTGGTGTCCTTGCTCATCACAGCCATCAAAAGATTACCTGTCAAATAATACAACTCCTAGGGAACTAACTAATTTCGGGGTTAATAATTACTGAGTACTAGTTTTATCATATGCAGCAAACCATATGAAAGCATTGTTTTTTAGGCAAATGCTTTGAAATATAAACGGATATTTAAAAAACAAATGTCAATTTAAATTATGGAGATAAGCACAAAGTGCTAGCTGGAGGAACTCAGTTGGTTGGGCAGCATCTGTGACGGGAACGGACGGACAATATTTTGGGTCGGGACCCTTCATCAGACTCTGCAGTTTCTTGTGCCTCCATTAAATTATCGGGTATGTTAACATAGTGGTTAAGAAATCAGCAAAGCACCCAGAACAATACACTGCTGAACCCAGTACAATAAGCTGAGGAATTTAAATTTACGTAATTAAATTAATCTGGAAGAGAGAGCTACTATTCATACAAGTAACCATGAAACTACCAATTGACATACAAATCTTTTTGGTTCACTAATGTCCTTCATGAAAGAAATCTGTCATCTGTCATCTTTAGTCTTCTAGACCTACTAATGTAGTTGGCTCTTAATTATCCTCTGAGAGCTAATTATGGAATAGTAATAAACACTGGTTTTCTCAGCAACATCCATCTCAATTGAATAATTGAAAAACCTATGTTGAGAACCTACTACAAAAGTATTAATTAATTCTAGTGAATTGATCTTAGGTTGCTGAATTATTTTTTAACTACTTTGCAAATTAGTATCAATCAACATCATTTTGTACCCTCGTATTTCTGAAGTATGGTGATTTGTAGAGACGCTATTTGTCTGAAAAGTAAATACTAAATTTATAAAATGATACACAAACTATGTGGTCATAGTTATAGCAGTCGCTTTTGAACCATATTAGAATAAGAACCTGCCCTTCAAATTTCCCCCAAAGACTCAGAGAGCTGGACTCAACTTTAGTCACCAGCCTTTGCTGAATTAGAAGGGTCTCAACCCAAAATATCACCTATTCCTTTTCTCCAGAGATATTGCCTGACCCACAGAGTTACTCCAGCTTTTTTGTGTCTATCTTCAGGGTATCAATAGGTTAAGGATAGAAGAAACAGCTACCTTTTACATGTGATGAAACAAATCACCTTTGACAAAAAAAAGTCTGACAAAAAATGATGAAATTTCAATAGCTTGAATATTGAATACGTTTCTGATCACCCCAATGCAGAATAGATCTGACTGAACTGGAGAAGGGCAGAGACATTTATACAGATGTTGCCAAAAATGTTAACAATGGGGAAAGTTATTGTGCTTTTTTGGAACAGAGGCAGCGAAGGGAAAATTAAGGGAAAGGAGATATATAAAATTATGAGGCGCCTGGACAGAATAAATAAATTGACTTTTGTTGTTCTGTTTTGAAGCGGGTCAAAAACAAAGGGCATTGATCTAAAGCGATTGATAATATTAAGATGTACAAAAAAAAGTCACCCAGATGAAATTGTCTAATTTCACTGCTTGAAATGATAGCATTGAAGTAGAAACTCTCATCACATTTTTAAAGGGTACATGGGCACATACTTAAAGAACCATAATCTATGGGGTTATGAACCCAGTGCTGGCAAATGAGATAAGACTAGATGGTTATTTATCAATCAACAGACACAATGGGGAATTTGGCCTCCTTCTGCAACTCCAAGGATCTTGCATATTACATTAAATCTTACAATGAGAAATGGGAAACTGTGAGAGAAAATACATCCTTAGCAAGTTATTCTTGATTAGTACGGGTGTCAGGGGTTATGGAGAGAAGGCAGGGGAATGAGGTTGGGAGGGAAAGATTGATCAGCCATAATTGAATGGCGAATCAGACTTGATGGGCCAAATGGCCTAATTTTTCTCCTAGAATTTATGAACTTAAAATATTTTAAATCATTACTACATCCTGAACAAGAAAATGCACGAGAAAAAAGTAGAAAATGCTGGAAACACTCGGCACCTGTATTTGAAAATGCTGCCATATAATTCTGGATATAATGAGGCCCCAAGACTTCCAGATATTTGTTCCTCTATTTTTCAGGGGAAAAATGCTGATCAAAGACAGACCAGAACCAGATGTTTATGCAATAAAAACTGTTGAATAAAGTTAACAGGCTACATAGAACGTCGACCCTTGACTACTAATCAACAATGGTTTCGAAACATTGCTAGAACAAAGAGCCAACAGGCTGCAGATCTACACATTTAACCATGCAAAATGTCACATTTCAGACAAATTATATTGCTCCCTCTGAAGAATGTGCTATGAATTGCCCTGTTGCCAATGACTAACTTCTGAGAGTTCAGCAGACTCACGAGTGAAACCCAGTTGCCGAAAATAAATATTGTATAGCTCCCATCAAGAGCAAATGGCATAACTATTGGTCAGGTGTAACAAATATGAGGATGCATTATTTAAAATGAAATATACCATGGTTTAGAATTGTATTCCAACTATAATTCACAATGCATACAAATTAAAGTCCTTCTTTCATTCCATTCCCCATTATGAGTTTTGACATGAGTCAGTGTCACCTTTTAATGCCATCATTTGTGACTCTATACTCAACCTCTTCAAACATGTAATTGGTAATATATTCATATAATTCTTAAATTATGTCATTTCTCCTTTCATTTGAAAAGAAAAAAAGTACAAGAGAATCAAAGGGAAAAATATCAAAATTATTTACTACCAAAACAACTTTCCCAATTTGAACATGCAGAAACAAAAATGTTGCCAACAAAAATCTAATTTGTAATGGGCTGATAGCTTAAATTATAAGAGCCTGTTGATACTCAAGAAAACTACGGTAACAAATAGGCTCCTCCCTGTTTGACAATCTTTGGATATTTGAAAATCTTTCTTAAAAGTTATCCTCTAACTTTTGCTTTAACTCTTAAAGTAAAAAAAAAAGTGGCTGCAAACTGTTTTCTCAACAAAGTGTTTTGCAATCACTTGCTTTCTTCAACAGCAATGACATTTCATGTCATTGGGAAAATCTCCCCATTTCAGTATTATCTTTTCAACTTAGTGAAAACATGACAGCTGCAGCCAGAGTCATTCCTCAGGTTTGGGCATGTAATGGCGCAAATGCTGCTTCGGCAAGTGCCGTTCTTTCTGCTTCTCTCTGTACCGCTAATCCTACATCTTGTTAACTTCTTAAAGAAATTCGAATAAAACTTCAGTTCACCTGCAACAAATCAATGCAACAGACAGCAAAAAATGTGATGACATATAGTAAAACTAATCAGTCATTTGCCAGTGCGTGCTCTAAATAATGAACATTGGTTAATGTCGATTGCGATTAACTTGTTTGTCACTTCCAGTTTTGTCGCATTTGCTAAACTTACTTTTATTACAATTGAGATTGCTGCAGCATATTATCGCAGTGACTGCCCTTTGGATGCAATTTCAGATCTATGAAAAGGAGTCTAATACCTTTAAGTAGCTCTATCAACAGCTTTTCTTGCATGGGAAATAAGAGTGAGCGAAGATTTAATAGATGAAAAGCAATCAAGGCAGCTGAACAACCAGTTAATATTTCAAACTATCCACTAAGCACAATTTTCACAACGGGAGGAGGGGGGGGGGTGAACAGTGTAGGTATCGCCCTGCTGTTTCCTCTGACAAGGATCAAATATTTCGTACTGAGATGAGGAGAAATTTCCTTACACACAGAATTATGTTTCATGTTTTCTAGCTTGACCTTTCTATTTTATACAATTTATGTGGTTGGAAAGTGGATCGGAGGGTCAGGATCAGGACTGATCATACTGAATGACAAAGTTGGTGCACAAAGACAAAATCTATTTGAATCTTGAATCTATTTCTTATGTTCTTATACCAATCCTTGGCATCCAATAAACAATTATTTCAATACATTGAGACTCCTACCATCTTATGGGCCTGTCCCACTTAGGCGACTTTTCAGCGGACTGCCGGCGACTGTCAGAGTGGAACACCGACTGTCAGAGTGGAACACACACACACACACGGCTTCCTTCATCAGCCCATGTGATTTTTTTAGACAGCGCTCTCCACGCTTGCCCCATCTAAAAAATTCACATGATGCAAAGCCAAGGTGATATGACCCACACCGCGATGAACAGGAAGGTCGGCGCTGTAAAAAGACAGCTAAAGTACAGTGTACAGTAAGTCCTTTAAAAGAGGGGGGAGTAGGAGTGGAGACAATTTTTAAGAAGTGAGAGATACACGGCTGTGAAGCTCGGCGGACATTTAACATTACCGGTCGGTTATCCTTAATTCTGAAAACTACTGCTTATCTTTTGTTTCCTCAAAGAGCCAATGAAATTCTCCGGTCAGCACCGGTTCCAACCTACGAGAACCTCCGAGAACCTCCAACCTGGCAACCCACTAGGACCTCCTGCCGACCCACCTACGGCTCGAGAATTCTCGTTACTCTCCATGGTGGCTTCATTCTAGTCGCCGCTAATTTTTCAACAAGTTGAAAAATTCATGGCGGCCAAGATGAGGCCGCGACTAATTCCCAGAATGCGGGAACTCCTCACGACCACGAAGGCAACTCCCCAGCAACCACCCGCGAACATGTGGCGACTGCATAGTCTCCTGCAGTCGCCTGAAAAGTGGCCTAAGTGGGACAGGCCCATTACTTTTCAATAATCCCTCATTTCCTTCAATACCTGCATGATTATAATGTTTTGCTGGTTTATACCAAAGATAGACACAAGGTACTGGAGTAACTCAGCGGGTCAGGCAGCACCTCTGGAGAAAAAAGGATAACTCCGTGGGTCAGGCAGAAGAGTCCCAACCTGAAATGACACCCATTTCCAGAGGTGCTGCCTGACCCGCTGAGTTATTCCAACACTTGCGTCCATTTTTTGTTTATAATGTTATTCACTTCAACCACCCCTATGGCAGCAAGTTCCTCACTCCTTATGAAATCCCCATTTCATTTTGGAGCATCAATGCTACATTGCTGACTTCTAATTGTGGCTCAAGAACTGATCCTCATCATTGTCACTGTGAAAAGAGACACAAGGGAATGCAGATGCTGGAATTTTGAGCAAAAAACAAACTTTTGGAGGAACAGAGGGTCAATCAGCATCTATGGAAGGAAATGGACAGACGATGTTTAGGGTTGAGAAACTTCTTCCATCTAAAGGTTGATTTTTTTCGACCCTTGACTCCCAAGCTTTCCTATCTGCTTTACATCTAGTTTGCTATACATTTCAGTATACAGCATTCAATATTAAGGACAAAATCCAGGGGAAAGGTTTTTGTGCAAATGCACCTACGATGCTTCTGAATGATACCAAAGATTACGTTGCAAGGAAAGACTAAAAATCCCTTGAATACAGAACATCAGGAGAGAGGACTCTAATTAAGGTATGTACAACGATAAGAGATTTAATCCTGATGCAGAGTTTCATCCCAATGCCGGGTTTCACTGGCCATTTCTTTCCATCCACAGATCCTGCGTGAGCGGCTGAGTTCCTCCAGCAATTTTGTTTGTTGTTACAGATTACAGCATCTACAGTCCCTTGTGTCTCCAAGAGATTTGATCCTTTCCCAAAAGATTAAGGATGTTGAACTAAATTTTCAATAGACTTCCATTAGTTATTGTAGAAAAATTAATGGAAGATTTATATGGCGCCTTCTACATTACTTTTAGAAAGTGCCAGAGGACTTTAGACACAGCAAACTACCTTTATGATGTGTCAGAGCCACAGTCTAGATACAATCAGTCATGATTTAACACTATGGCCGACAGGGGCTGAATAGTTCGGTCCAGCTCCCAGATCGACAATTTCCACTTATTGAGCATCTTCAATGTAGCAAAAATCCCCAAAGCACTTTATTGTATCATTGGCAAACCGAAGCTTACACCCAACCGCAAAAGTACTGGGAAAATTAGCAAAAACAAATGCAAAATAATATGTTTCAAGGAGTCTCTCCTTGGAATAAATAGGTTAAGAAGGGTTTAGTGAGAGAATCACAGTGTTCAGCCTTGCTTGTGGCCAACTGGCAAGGGTGCAGTGATGGAATTTGGGAATCAATAAGAGGCCAGAATTGGGGAGCATAGATTATAAGATGGGAAGAGATATCAGAGATAGGAAGAGGCATGACGTGGTTAAATTAGAACAATTACAGGCCCTCCTGGCATTACAAATAGCCGACCTATAGATACCCGTACATATGCATCTGCCCCCATACATTTTACATTCAAAGGAGAACCAGTCTTAGAATTAAAATGTTTACCCTTAACTGCTCCTCAGTAATCTGGACCATTGCCTCTTAAGAACACAGACTGCCAGTTTCACCATGGGGAGCCACTTAAGAGAGTTGTTTTGGAAATTCATAAGTAATCATCTCTATTTATATCTACACCATGATAATCTATTAACCAATGTAACAGCCACTGATACTTCAAGCCGATGGAAACTAGCAACGTAGTGTGAGACATCCTGTTTCTGTACCATAGTAACTTGGCACAGGAAGACATAAATATATGTTCATGTTAATTAGCCATCATCAACGCTATTCATTGCTATACTGCGGAAATATGGTTACCGTATCAAGTGATTTTGTGTATTTTCCAATTCATGAATAAAACTCGACTTGCGTACAAACAGAACCCACTGGTAACGCAGGGACAGTCTGTACTACAATTAGATAGGGCTTTGGTGAGACAGCATCTGGAATATTTTGTACTGTTCTGGGCTCCTCTGCCACAGAATAAATGCAGTGAAGATGTACTAACGGGTTTCAGGAATGGAAAGTTTGTACTAGGAGAAGTGGACTTGTCACATATTTTCCAGAGTTCAGAAGAACAAGACGTGTCATTAAAAGTTATAAAATATTTACAGTGCTCCAAAGGATGGATGCCCGGGAGGAAATGTCCCATGCGAAGGAGGCGTAAATCTCTGAATAAGGGGTACGCTGTTTAGAACTGAGATGTGGAGAAATTCTTTACACAAAATGCTGCAGAGGGCAGGGCATTGATTGCATTCAGGGAATCATAGGAAAATGACAGAGGTAAGCAGCCACAATCTTGATGTAGGATTGAGCAAGCTCAATGGACCAAGTACCCGACTCTTGCCATTTCTTCTGCAGCAAGGATGACAATTTTAAAACCAAGGGTTCAAATAAACCAGGAGCCTCAGTTGCCGGGAAACTCAAAGGTGAATGGGGATGCGGGGTTGGGGGTAAATGGGGAAATAATTTGGTAAAATTAGAACAGCAACAGCAACACTTTGATTAGCTTCAAGTTTATAAAGAGTAGTACAAAGAGTGTAATGGAATAGTCAAGCTTTGACCTAATAACTCCAGGAATGAGGGTTTCAGCAGTGAGTAAGGTTAGTCTGAGATAGGCATGTAATAGGGAGTCTTATGGATATCATTGATACATGAACTGAAGCACAACTGAAAATCTAATTACACACCAAGTTTATGAACTGCCTGCTACAATTTTATTCAGTTACCAAGGAGAGGAATGGATTTATTGTCTACGCAACAAAGTTTATGTTGGGGACCGATGGATATATCATCACACTTCCCAACCTTTCAATGGAGGAAATGTCTACTCCTCCATTACTGGATGTCAGGCAGACATTCAAATAGGGTCAAAAAAGACAGCAATGAGGTAAAGCTGAGCATTATCAGCAGACGTGTGGGAACCATGGCTTTGTTTTTAGATAATGTTAAAAAGGGCAGCAAACAGAGGAGAAATAGGAGAGCCAAGTATATATCCTTAGCAGTTACCACTGACAGTAGATTCAAGAGAGTTTATAGTCATGTGTCCCAGATAGGACAATGAAATTATTACTTTGCCTCAGCACAACAGAATATAGTAGGCATGAATACAGAACAGATCAGTGTGTCAATATACCATTATGTAAATATAAACACACATGAATAAATAAACAGATAAGGTGCAAATAAATAGATAATGGTCTATTAATGTTCAGAGTTTTGTTTCATTGGAGATTAATAGCCTGATGGTTGGTTGGAAGCGGCTATTTCTGAACCTGAACGTTGCAATCTTCAGGCTCCTGTACCTTCTACCTGAAGGTAGCGGGGAGATGAGTGTGTGGCCAGGATGGTGTGGATCCTTGATGATGCTGCAAGTCTTTTTGAGGCATATGAGGAAACACTATTGTTGATGATACTCTGGCTTTATCGGGATAATTTGAATACAGCCAGAACAGCCCCAGTAAGCAACACACAAATGGAAAATGGCAGGGTGAATCGGTCACAAACTATACAGAGCCACAGGACAGCAAAGAAAAGCTGATTCAAAATTTTAAATCTTGCTGGATTCCATTGGTGACTTCAATCAGAGCAAGTTTTTATTGTGATAGGTGCAGAAACCTAACTTTCACTGGGCAGCGAACCAGGATATTACATTACTGGCACATTGACAAGACGAAGATCCTACCCAAGGTCAAAAAAAGGACATTGCTTGAAGATAATGGCAGCATTGTGCGATTTCATGTGAGGAACCATGTTGGGTTTCTAACATTTAGTGCAGTAGTGTCTATCACAATCTGTAACAGAGAGCTATTTAAGCACCACAAAGAGTGAATAGTAAATGTTAAAAGTACAACGTTTATGCCCGTTTCAACGGTAAGTGTTGTACCAATATTAAAAACAGTTATCATCTACTAATAATATATTACCAATCATGGTTACACACATGTATAGGAACGAACTGCAGATGCCAGTTTACACCAAACATAGATACAAAATGGTGGAGTACCGCCGTGGGACGGGCAGCATCTCTGGAGCGAAGGAATGGATGACGTTTTGGATCGACACGAAACATCACCCATTCCTTCTCTCCGGAGATGCTGCCTGTCCCACTGAGTTTCTCCAGCATTTTGTGTCTCTCAATGGATAAAAACATCTTTCCTTTTCTTCAGCAAAGGGAATATTTCAAGACACTTAAACCCTTGTCTCACGGTGTGAGTCCACCCACGAGTGATCCTGAGTTAAAAACAAATCAAACTCGTGGTAATCACGTAGAATTAACATAGCGGGAACTTCGGAACTCATGGACGTAACTTAGTGACTCGTAGTGCTAACAGCAGGTTAGCAGGTACATGTTGAAAGATTTCCACAAGTCAAATATACTCTTGAAGGAAAATGTTGATACTTTTAAACTCGTAATACCGTGGTACCCCGTGAGTTTACCGTAGTGACTCGTGACTTTACCGTAGGTTTGGCCTGAGTGCCAGAAGTGACATGTTGAAGATTAGTCAGATCTTAATGGGAAATGTTACAGTGATCAAACAATTCATTTTCAGTGAGTAATGCCTTTCAATGATTGATGCCAGACCTTGAACAAATGCAGTTCAAATGGTCACCTGTTGATTTAGCACCGCATGGCTTTTAGTATTACTAACTCCAAGGGAAGGGCACGGATCAGTTAGTGATGCATCAATCAAACCAAACATTCAATGCAGGACAATGTTGAGTTGATGCAGCTTCATTGAGTTGTCCTGGTTTTCTTTGGAAAGCAAGTTAAGCCTTTCTCAGATGCAATCTTAATGTGGTTCATTTCAAGTTAAAAGAGGCAAATGATACAAGTTAGAGCAATTTTGGAAGGATTGTTTCTTGAAAAAAACTGCTCTAAAAGCAGTTGAAGGAAGGAATTGCAGATACTAGTTTAAACCAAAGATAGACACAAAATGATGGACTAACTCAGCTGGTCAGGCAGCATCTCTGGAGAAAAGAAATAGGTAATGTTTCAGGTCGAGATTGTTCTTCAGGCTGGGTCTTAGCCTGAAGAAGGGTCCCGTCCTGAAACGTCGCCTACTCCTGTTCTCAAGAGATGGTGCCAGGCCCGTGGAGTTACTCTAGCATTTTGTGTCTATCTTTCGTTTAAACTAGCATCTGCAATTCCTTCCTTCCAAGTTTCCTTCCTTCAAACGTCACCGATTCCTTTTCTCCAGAAATGTTGCGTGATCCGTTGAGTTAACTCGGCAGCTGGACAGAGAAAACAAATGTGAGTAAAAAAAGGTTCGCCAAGTCTGCCTGTCAGGAATGATCCCCTGATGCTGGAGACTCCTGTGGGAATCTCACCTTGGCCTTTGGAATAGAGCGACCAGCAACCAATATTTCCAGATTTCCCAGAGCAGGTCACTTCCCTTGTTTATGTGCCTTTCACATTACTGCACCAGAGGTTTGATGCGTCATGTGGGGCGTGGAGGGGGGGGGGGGGGGGGAGTGAATGCATTCCTGTTTGAATAAGAGTAGGAAGGAACTGCAGATGGTGGTTTACACCAAAGACAGGCACAAAAAGCTGTAGTAGCTCTGCAGGTCATGCAGCATCGCTGAAAAAAAGTCTCGACTCAAAGCGTTGCCTATTCCTTTTCTCCGGAGATGCCGTCTGACCCGCTGAGTTAGTCCAGCTTTTTGTGTCCATCTCTTGTTTGAATAAGATTATTTGAAAATGAAATGATCCACACCAAGTCTTAAAAATAAATCGCCTTTATGTGAAAAATAGACCAATTGAAAAACGTTGCCAACAAGAAGGGGAATATCCTTTGGGGTCGTTCGCTATCATCCGCAGTCACGGATAAAACAATGCAGGATATGATAACGTGGCCGATGATACAGGTGCGAGGCAAGATCACCGAAATACAGTCTGCCGAGCAATGAATACACAGGGGTGAGAAATGTACTAGCCGTCAGCCTATATATTGAAAAATCCCCAAACTCGGGTTCAGTGATTATAAAAAAGTACATTAGACAAGAAACCATTACAAATAGCAAAGCTTCACATATGGCAGCGCACAAACGTGATGAAAATGTCCCAAAGGGCAGAAACAGGCCCTTCGACCCACTGAGCCAGTCGTCAAACACTCATTTACCTCAATCTCATTTCTGCCCGCATTCACATCAATTTCCCACCTGAGCCCCATTCGACCACTCACCGACACATCGGGGGAAGGTGACAGTGACAGTGAAGGTGTTGCGGGGAGCATTCATACAACAAAGCAGCGTATGGGGAGCGAAAGGGAGCACTTGAGGGAAACTCCATAAATTAGTACCGGAGGTTAGAGTCGAACTCGGGTCCCTGGAGCAGTGACACACGCTGCTCAAGTGATAGTATAATGAAATGAATGAGGACAGACAATAATCAGATTAATTGAACTCATCAAAGGGCGTAGATTTAACATGAGCAGCAGGCGGAATAGAGGGCATCTGATGATTCTTTTCTCAACCCAGTAAGTACTGTAGTCGTAATCTGAGAACGCGACGGAGGCAGGTTTACAAAATATATGGGCCAGAACTCGAGTAACGGTCAGGAAGGCTATGGTTGGAATGGATATGGTGGGCGGAGGAGCCTGTTTCTGTGTTGTATGAACCCATGACTCGATGAGAAAAGTGGCAAAAACACCTGAAGGATTGTGAGAGAATGATCATGGATAAATTTTAATGGAAACATAGACATAGAAAATCCACACATACAGATAGACAGCCAAGAAGGACTTCATATCTACACTCAGATGGACTGGCAGATGGAGGAGAAAGTTGGAGAGAGGAAAAGCCCAAGAGAAATACAGGAAAAGGGATATTGGACAAGACAGATGCTAGAATCCTGAAACGCATGTCAAAACATTTAAAAGGTATAAACACAAAGCAAAAAGGTGCAGGAGTAGGCCATTCGGCCCTTTGAGCCAGCATTGCCAATCAATATGATCATGGCTGATCATCCAAAATCAGTACCCCGTTTCAGCTTTCGGATTCCGTAACCCTAAGAAATTTAAACATGGGAGGTTTTCTACAGTGTAACAAAAAGCAGCATGACATCATTTTTACCATGTGATGATTTTTCCACATGGCAGTAGTCGTTGTTGGCTCAAGAGTAACTCGGGAGAGGAACTTGGTAACTCGGGAGAGGAACTTGGTATATCGCAGAAATGAGAAGTAAACGGCAAACTTAGACATACACATGGGAACTCGTTTAAACTTGTGAACATAAACTTGGAATCTCATAGAAAACCACGAGTTTGATTTTTTTCTTTCACTCGGGATCACTCGTGGGCGGACTCGCACCGTGAGACAGGGCTATGAGATCCTAAATTAACACAAGGCTGACAAAATGCATTTCTTTGCTGACAACCGAGATGATCCAGGAGAAAAATCTGGAAATTCATTGGGGGAAAAAAAAACTTTTTTTTTAAATGAGAGTACTCAAAATCTGATCATAGAATTCTAATTTTTTTCTTAAATTCTGTTTCCTCTCAATACCATTTGTGGTCTCATCATTGTTTCTTTAAGCAACATGGATTGAAGAGGAGATTTGACAATATTTTTTAATTTTCACGTGTTTTTTCGATTTAAGTATTGTTACTGCAAATAAATCAGCGATGGAATATTCAGCATATTCTATATTTTATTATATCACTCGATCCACATGTTGGTCATTACAACTACAGCTGCTCTGCACAGCTGCAAGTTTACATATTACAGTTGTCAAGGCAACAATACTTCATCAGAACATCATCCTTTTAAACTTAATAATTCAACTTTAATTATTCTTCAAGGCAGAAAATAAACACATTTCAGACTTACAAGTCTTGGTTTGATATCAATTTTCTCTTACCCTCATGCCAAGTACCAAGAAACCAATTTCTTCCATCAATGGATATTTGCTGATCTGTTGTTGTATTTTCTCAGCTGATGCATCAGGGTCATAACTTTTTTTCCCAATTTTAACATCCATGATACATGGTTTGCTGAACCTGCGTGTCACATCTTCCAGTTTAATATACAACTCTGAACTCCAAGGTTAAAGAGAAAAACGCCTCGGTAGGTCACATGAAATATCATCAAAAGGGCTTATTTTGTTTCATTATTATTTTCAAGACACAAGGCCATTTATTTCCTTTACGAGCCACATCATAATTTCATGCGATTATTTGCTCATTTATAATTTAGAACCAAGGGGAAAAAAATCTGATACAATGCACATATCAATTAATCGTCATGAAAAATTAATGAGTAGATTTTAAATGGAATTTTCTTTAATACAAAAATTAGTTAATCAGCCAGGAAAAATACAAAATGTAGCATGGTAAATCAATGAGTAGCGAAACAAAACCAAAATAAACACAAGGACAGATAATTTTCAAAGGAAGATAAATACATGAACATTAAAGCGTTTAAAAAATAAAGATACACATGCAGGCCTGAACATTAAATCTAAACAAACCTAAGCAATATGGCACAGTGGCGCAGCAGTAGTGCTGCTGCCTTACAGCGCCATAGATCCGGATTAGATCCTGACTACGGATGCTGTCTGTACAGTTTGTACGTTCTCCCTGTGACCACATGGGTTTCCTCCCACATTCCAAATATGTGCGGGTTTGTAGGTTAATTTGCTTTGTAAATTGTCCCTAGTGTGTAGGATAGAACTAGCGTGCCAGATGATCGATGGTTGGCATGGACTCGATGGGCCGAAAGGCCTATTTCCACACTGCATCTCTAAACTAAACTAAAGTAGGGAACAGAGGTGAACAACTGGCAGTGGGCATTATCTCTACAAATGGCATACGCAGCCATAATGATGACGCAGTTTTTGGAATGTCCTCAAAGGCTAATTAATTCTATACTATTACATGGTTATTACATTACAGAACGGTGATCAATTAGCCTGCACTAGTGCCAGAATTGTCACTTACAGCTTGCATTTGTTGAACTTGTGTGGCACATCATCCACTCAGTTGCACTCAATGCAAATGGTCATTCTCATTTCAGAGGCACATACATTTTCTCATTTCAAAAAATGGACCATGCTTCTTTACAACATCCAGTCATAGATCTGGTTTCACTTTGGTGGGGGGGGGGGGGCGGAGGGTCGAATGTAAAGAGAAAATATACAGTTAATGGCAAGACCTTTTGCAATGTTAACATACAGAGGAATCATGGGGTGCAAAACCATATCTCCCTGAAAGTGACAACAGAAGTAGATAGAGTGGTAAAAAAGGTGCATGGTTGGCTTGCCTTCATTGGTCGCGCACATTGAATTTAAGTCAAAATGCAACTTTGTAAGATATAGGTGAGGTCACATTAGGAGTTTGCATGCAGTTATGGTTACCCCTTACAGGAAGGATGTGCACAATTTGAAGAGGATATTATCAGAATGCTTCATAGATTACAAAGTATGACCTGTAAGGAGGTTGAGCAGTCTTGAATTCCTTTCTTTGGAATGCCGGAATTTGAGGGACAACCTAAGTATATAAAATTATACGAGGCATAGGTAGGGTAGACAGTCAGAACCTTCTTCCCCCTAGGTGGAAATTTCAAAGGCAAGAGGACATAGGTTTAGGGTGAAACGGGCAAAGTTTAAATGAGATGTGCAGGGCAAATTTATTTTTGGACAGAGTATGGGTTGGTGCCTGGAATGCATTGCCAGGTGTAGGAAAAGAGGCGGATACAATAGTGGCATTTAAGAGGCCTTTGGATAGACACATGGATATGCAGGAAATGAAGGGATATGGATCAGCTCAGTTTAACCTGGCATCATGTTTGTCACAAAAAAAAGAACAAAAGACCTGCTCTAGTGCTTACTTTTCTATGTCTTATGTACTTGAATGAGTTTCAAACCCATGAATCATCTAAAAGTTTGGGTGGGGGTAGCAGGGAGAAGTAGGGGGATGGTGACATCCAATAAAAAATGAATAGCGTGCCGTGATGCTGCTTGTTCACTACATTGTAATAAATGTAAATTCCATGCAAAATAAGAAAATGCAGAGACTGAGTACAGAGAAAACAGCAAGTTTATGATGTTCAGCCATGGTAGAACGAAACCACCAATTTAGATACATTGTCAGAGTCATGAAAATAGGTTTACAGCTGTACTCAATTCCACAGTTCTGTGCAAAGGATACCATTTGGTGCAGTCGTTGGTGCCCAGGTACCAAGGAACTTCGGCAGGAATTTACGTAGTTCTAAGAATACGTGATCATGACACGAAGAACCAAACACCTGGAGAAAGAAAAAAAAAGTTGGAAACTGGAATATTTAAACATTAGAAATACAAGGAAAGTTAGTTTATGCCCTGGAGGTATTTAGCAAACAGTCTCCAGAAATTATTATCTAATTCTGGAAACTTATTACCCTTTATAGGTGGACCACGTCGGCTTCTCCGGGGCAGAAGGAGAATGAGAGGGAGGAGGAGGCGGCGGTGGAGGGGTGGGAAGGCGAGGCCTAGTGAACAGAGCGACGAGAGGAGAAAGAGCAGGGGAGCGGACAAAGCCACGGGCCGACAGGAAGAAGCACCAGCTGGTGGGAGCGGATGGAACCCACGGTGACCGAGTGTGTCCCACCGGCGGCAGCGGCCTGCGGTAAGAGCTGTCCCCAGGGGCGGCAGCGTGAGCCGCAAGAACAGCCATGCTGACTGGATCGCGCGATGGGCTCACTGGTGCACCTTGTGAGCCGGGGTTTGCGTCAGAAGCCGGGGCTGGGGAGGTCATGCAAGCTTTAAATTGAATTGAATACTTTATTGTCACATGTGACAAGTCACAGTGAAATTCTTTGCTTGCATACCCAAGGTATGCAAATAGTCGCCCATAAAGGGCGCTTACAAAGTTACAAAGTACTCTCACGCCAGGTCCCCCTTTGTTCTTTCCCCTCCTAACGGCGATTCCCCCCACGCCGGGGTCCTCCTTTGTGTCGGCACGTCTGTCCATTATAAACCAAAACGAGTTTTAAAGTGGTCTGTTAAAACGAGGGTTTACTGTACATACATTTTGTATTTCAAAACCTTTATTGCACAACCGATGACAGTTCAGAATAGCTTTGAATATTAACAGATTCATAAACTTAACCGTTTATTCCTATATACTAAACCTTCAGTGAATAGCAGCAATGCAGATTACTGTACAGCTGTAACTTCAGAAAGATTAATGAAATGAACAATGTTAACTGTAAATCATTACTACAAACAATGAAGCAAGACCATTTAAGATCTTTATATAAAAACAATCTAATGTAAGGAACAGACTGCACCAAATATGTAGATGTGCTCTGATTGTTACAAATGTGTGTTTTTCAATATAGAATCAATATTAGCAATAACTGGCATTGTATGATATTGCAAAGTCACATTCAAAAACTGTTCTGCTGCTTCTATTGCATCCACATCTATATTAATATTTCAAGGTGGGTAAACATCCCAATGGAAGAGGAATATGTTTGCATGAAGAATAGCAAAGCCACTTTTCAATGGCAAGGTTGGAGAGATAAAATATGGGCACTAAGCCACATGGCAATTAGCACCGTGAAAGTTTAAACAAATAGAGCAGCACAATGGTATTTGTGTTTCTAATCTTCGTCCCCTTGAAAATAATGTTTCTTCAGTTTAAATTCAAGAAGAACAAATTAATAGTATAATTTGCACTATTTATTCATCAAGATCGACTAAATCTAATTTACATCATTGAGGCCACAGTGAAAAAGACCTGTGGAATTTGAAAACAGGGTAAGCAGCAGACTACAAAAGATGGCGACTTTCTGTGTGCTAGCATCAAAAGTGGATCAGCAATCACTGATTACAAAAGTGGATCAGCAATCACTGATTAGAATCGCTCCACTCTTAAACCACTACTCCAACAGCAGATTCACTTCAATATGTATCTGTACACCGTGGATGGCTCGACTGTTATCATGTATTGTCTTTCTGGTTTGCATGAGACAAAAAGCTTATCACTGTACCCCGGTACATGTGACAATAAACTAAACAGCCAAACTGCCTCCTTGTAAATTACAATGATTGTAGAAAGACCACAAAGACCAGTGTGCATGGACACAGTGAGAGGTCAGCCACTCAAATCCATGCCAGGCAAAGAACATAATAGAGCAAAACTTCGTCAAAAATGGATAGTGCTGGTTATCATATTAATTTGAGGTCATTTACCCCAAAGGATGTACTTCTTGCAAATTTCTTATCATCTAAAATAACCTTGCACAGTGACCAGATTATTATCTATGCAGACTGAGCATTCCTAATCCACTCTTCCCCTTTTCTACCATCAAAATCCATAGAAATTAAACTGGTTTCATGTATCCTATTCACCCTCATCTCATGCAATACAGCTTCAGTATCTCTTTCAGGTAACACAAGTATTAAAAATGCAGGTAAAATATTTCAATGTAAACTTCAATGGAAATAATACTGGTAAACATCTGACGGTAATATACAGAAACATGTAATTACAGGCTGAGTAATCCTCTTGGTTAAATTCTGGAATCCCTCTCAGGACCTGCACATCTTTATTCAGAGTTTAATTTGAAGCTACAGCTCCAGAAAATCATCTGAAATTGAATCCCATCTTAAGTTACTACTTGAAAAGTACCTGGATTAAACGGTTTAAGCAGAAATGAATTCGATATACCAATTTTATTCGAATTATGTCATTCAAAACTGCCTGCCAGTAAGTAAGAAAGGAAACAAACATGACTGGGTGCTGATTCCTCTGCACAAATTAAATAACAATTTTTAGAAAATATGAGTGGCATTTGTTTCCCAAATAATTTGGTGCAATTACAGAACCACAAAAGGAATCCATTCAATTTTTATTACCATGCCAAAAACAAGGCAACAAGTGTGTCTCCAACCACTTATGTAGATGCTCGATATTTGCTCAGATTAAAGTACTTACATTTGATCTAAAAATCATTGACTGAGAGGGCTGAACAAAAGAAAAACAATACTTTCAATCATTAATATACAGCAACTCTAATTGAAAAAATACACATCTAGATACCAATTATCAGTGTTGGGTACAGTATCAATCAATTATAGGACACCGAGTCTCTTGTAAAGGCTGGCATCTTGGAGAAACAACTAAGTTCGCTGAACCATGCACAACACAATTAAACCAAGGAACCTAGGAATTAATGTACAAGTTTCACAGGGGAAAACATTAAAGTAGATCCAGCAGCTGGTGAGTGATTTGCGTGGGCAGAAAATGTAAACGCAAGCTGAGTCCAATTCAAATAACCAACTGATCGACTGATGCCCAATTCAACACTGACATTGGCACATGTAATTGGGCAGACACAAAAAGCTGCCGTAACTCTGCAGGACAGGCAGCATCTCTGGAGAGAAGGAATGGATGACATTTCGGGTCGAGACACTTCTTCAGACTGAAAAAGCTGCCTGTGGATTTACTCCAGCATTTTTTGCGTCTATCTTCGGTTTAAACCAATATCTGCAGCTCCTTCTTACACAGGCTCTCTGTATTGAGCCTTAGTGGATTTATTTATAAAGAAACGACCTGATTAAATCCAAATTGAGCCAAATCCAAATATTTGTAATGTTTTTTGATACATTTTTTTGATCTCACCTGTTGGGACTCAAATCAGTTAGCCAGGCTATAGTGTGATCTTTAATGAAAAATGTCAAGGTGGCTATAATAATGTCTGAATTGCAGAAACTCAATTTAGATGTTGTAAAACCAGAAGCATTATGAAAAGAATTGTGCTCATTTCCTAAGTGCTTCCAGTGCTTGAGTTTACTAATAATCTTTGCAATATTAAGATTTAAAATATTCTAATTATTTCCTTATCTACTCTAGTTTAGTTTAGAGATTTGGCACGGAAACAGGCCCTTCGGCCCACCAAGTCCGCGCTGACCAGTGATCCCCGCACACCTACACACACTATGAACAACTTACAATTTTACCCAAGTCAATTAACCTACAAACCTGTACGGTTTTGAAGTATGGGAGTAAGCCGGAGCACCCAGAGAAAACCCACTCAGGTCGCAGGGAAAACATACAAATTACGTACACACAGCACCCATGGTCAGGATCAAACACAGGTCTCTGGAGCAACTCTACCACTGCGCTACCCTAGTCCATCAAATATAACTCGAAGTAACTACTTCATAATTCCCAACAAATGTTTTTGTGAGTGTCTATCTACTGGTTCAACTTTTCACTTAATTTCCATGCATAGCTAATTCACTCTTCAGATTTTTGGAATCGGCTTTAAATTCAAGACTCTGAATTAAGAGCAGAGATGTATTTCCCAACTTTTGTAGCATGCATCAGCTGTACCTGATCATTTACTACGTTGCCTGCATATTTAACTTTTACAAGCACTTCTGAGCAATTAAAAAAAAATTATATTAATCATGGTTATTGATAGGGGACGATCAGCCATGATCACAATGAATGGCGGTGCTGGCTCGAAGGGCCGAATGGCCTCCTCCTGCACCTATTTTCTATGTTTCTATGGAATTAATTGCAGTGTTAAACAATAAGATTTTCAATTTTTTTAATTGTCCTAACAAACAGACACGCAAATAACCAATAACAAAATTTATGCTTGTTGACATCCATTTACAACCCTAAAGGACTTTACATCTCAATATCAAACAGCTTGGATAACTGTTAAGCTTACAGACTACCAATACTATTTTTGTAATGCAAAGGAAAGAAGGGTAGAGTACAATGACTGAGGGGGGGGGGGATAGGAGGGACATGCAATTCCAGGGAAAACAGGGAGGGGGTTGGTGCCATCGGAAGGCGAGAGGACGGAACGGCATATGTGATAGCAAAACGGTTCAGTTTGGGGAGGAGGGAGGAAAGTATGACAGATGCCTGGACTAAACTGAGGTGGGGGGGGGGGGGAGCCGGGACATGAGCGGGGGGGGGGGGGGGGGGTCAGAAGCAAAGTGGAGGGTGTGGCCCGATGGTGGGGTTGGGGGTACTTTTGGATCAAATATCTTGTAAACTTTCTAATCCTTCCTGGTTTTAGAATTTAAATATGAAGATTAATAAAACTCATATTCCAAAATTACAGCAATTGGGATCAACTTAACACAAACGTAGGATTGATTGTTAACAGTCTGGTCTTTGAAGTTAGATTGATTGAATTGATTGAAAGATACAGCATGCACAGAGGCCGTGTGAACCACCAAGCTCATACCATCCACACTACTTTTATGTTATGGAAGGAACTGCAGACGCTGGTTTACACCGAAGATAGATACAAAATGCTCAAGTAACTCAGCAGGACAGGCAGTATATCTGGTGAGAAGGAATGGGTGACATTTCACGTCGACCCTTCGTCTGTAACACCCTCTCTCACTGCTCCCCTCCAGCTCTCCGACCATGTTTTAACCCAGATTTCAGTCTGAAGAAGAGTCTCGACCCAAAACCAAAATTCCTCTCCAGAAATGCTGTTATACTCCAGCATTTTGTGTCTACTTAGTTTTATCTTGTTTTCGCATCCACTCCCTACACATGGGGGATATTAACAGAAGCCAAATAACCTACCAACTGGGGTCAAGGAAAGAGCGTTCATGACGCGGCCCTGTTTCCACCAATCTTTCCACCACCACGCACAAGAAGCGCAAGACAGACACCATTGTATGCATATGCTGAGAAGTGTGTTCAGCTCTGGCTGCACAACTTCTAATCTTGTGTGTGGGCTCGATAAGAAGACCTACAAACTCGCATGTCTTTAGGATGTGGGAGGAAACCAGAAAATCTGGAGGAAAATCACGCAGTCACAGGGAGAACATGCAAACTCTGCATGGACAGCACCCACGGTCAGGATCAAACCTGGATCTCTGGTGCTGTGAGACAGCAGCTCTACAAGTTGTGCCCATGTGCTACCTTGAGCTCCGATCCTAATGGTAAATGTCAACCATCACACACAATAAGCGGGTTTGGCATTCCGACAGCGTGTGCCCAGGTCATGGGTCGCTCGCGATATACACTCTCGGCAGCTGTGCTGCTGGATGGGTGCAGGCCTGTGTTTCGTCTGTGATGAGGGTCGGGCCCAGGTCGCCGACGCTGCAGGCACTGTTGAGTTGCTGCTGGGCCGTTCCCGTCCCATCCTGAGTGTCCCGTGCTTGTCTGCCAGCACGGAGGGGGTGCGCTGGCTCCAGCTCGGCCTGTCCCACCAGATTGACCGGCGGTCCTGGACTGGCGGGGATCCGGCCCAGTGCAGTGGCGGCTTTCAGATTACCGAACTCACTCATTGCAGCATAACATTCGGGGGTCAAATACAGCATGAGCTGAAGGAAACACAACAATCAGTGATTTCAACAATTAGTGAATCAGCAACAATTATGCATGGAATGCAAGACAAGCTTCCAAACTCATTACCGCCTTAATGTTTTACCTCAAAGTATTTTAGCTGTGTAGTATCTGCTGATTACAATTTCTCGTCTATCATTTTTCTCCAGCTCACTTCCTCTACTCCTTATCATCTGTTTCTGCACATTGTTTTTGCATTAAACACACAGTTGCACAATTCTTAAATGTTTTAATGGTTATTTTACCATTGTTTTACATCTAGTTCAGCGTTTTCTTTCTCCCAGCCAGTGTAGCTCCATCATTTCCTGCACGCCAAACGGAAATGTCTCATCACTGAGAAAAGCAGTAACCAAACTTTCTTCACCAAGATAGGAATTCATAACGTCGTCAGTGGATTGCAATGCAGGTCAAGCCCAGGTTACGTCATGGTTCCGTTCCTGTGGATTGTTCGTAAACCAAACATTTATGCAAATCGGAATTGTGGCCACGGACACAGTTCCCACATGGCAGAAGATGCCTGCAGCAGCCTAATAGTTGGTGAATCTATGCCGCCAGTGTCCCAAATGCTCGTTCATATGTACAGGCTAGACATAAGTCAGGCGTTCGCAAGCTGGGGAGGACATCTGATCACAATAACAATCTTTGAGACTGACCACACTGTTTACAAAATGAAAAGCCTGTGCTCTGGACATTTATAGTCAAGTCACATTTATTTATATAGCACATTTAAAAAACAACTCTCATTGGCCAAAGTGCTTTACATTTGTATCAAGTCTGAATTAAAAACTTACATGTCAGAGAAAGAAGCACTGGCCTCCTATACATGTTGTGAATGCTTGCCTATCACACTTGAGGTATTAGTTAGCTGGATACCAATCGGTACTGCATCCAATAAATTAACAGGCTGAAATGGTGATGCCCTGCACACAAACATGCAACTGCTGTCAGTGGATCCAGTTTTTAAACGGTCTTTCCTCAAGAAGTGACTGAGATGAAAGCTTCGACAGTCAACAAAGTCGCATTTGCAGGCTTTGCTAGGATGAGTTTTTGATGAGGATGACAAAGACTGCCATTGACTCCATTTGGTTTTCGCTTATTATTGTCACATGATACAGTGAAAATAATTATTTTGCATGCTTTACTTTTAGACAGGCTTTAGACATACAGCGCGGAAACAGGCCCTTTGGCGCACTGAATCAGCGCCAACCAGCTATCACGCTGTACTTAGTATTATCCTACACTCAAGGGACAAATTACAATTTTTACCATAGCCAATAACCGCTACAAACCGTAACGCCCAAGTGTAGTCGGAAACCGGAGCACCCAGATAAAACCCACACGGTCACAGGGAGAATGTATAAACTCCGTACAGAGAGCATCTGAGGTCAGAATCAAATCCAGGTCTCTGGCGCTATAAGGGAGCAACTATACCGCTGTGCCAAAATGCTGCCCTTCCCCATGCTATCCAATCAAATCATACCGTACACCTACCGTACGAGTACTATCAAGTAATACACAAGTACAACAGGTAATGTGAATAGTTTTACAGCTACAGAGAAACTAGAGATTTTAAAAAAGTGCAAAGGCCATAACCAATGAGGTGGGTTGGGAGATCAGGGCGACACATGTGGTGATGAAAAGTGACAGTGGGGAAGAAGCTGTTCGAGAATCACGTGGTGCATGCTTTCAAGCTTATGTATCTTCTATGTGACAGAAGAGGGAATAACCAGGATGTAAGCAGGTCTCCTGAGGCAGCATGAAATGTAGATGGAATCGAAGCATCCACAACTATCTACAACTTCATGGTCATGGGCAGAGCCATTTGCAAACAACATTTGCAAGTTGTGATAAATCCTGATAGAATGTGCATTGTAGAAATTGGCAAAAATGGCATAATGAGAAACATGCCAAATTTCCTTAGTCTTCTGAAGAAGTAAAGACATTAATGTGCTCGCTTTTCCAGAGCATCAATGTGGTTGGACCCGGACAAATTATTAATGATATTTATGCCCAGGAAGCTGATGGTTTTAACCCTCCACTTCAGCACTTTTGATGATAACTGGGGCATGTATATTAACCTATTTCCAGAAGTTTATGACTAGCTCGGTCACCTTGCTCATTGAGGCATGAGGTTGTTGTCTTGACACCATATAACTAAGCTCTCTGCCTTTCCTGTACTCCATCTTGACATTGTTCAACATATTGTATACTACGATTTCCCGCATCTTCTCACATTAGTGTGGTTTTGATCTACAGCAGTAACATGCCAGGTCAGACCACAAGAACTAACAAAATACCCGCACATCTTCCATAACTTCTCTTGACTGCACAATTCTACTAACCGAGTCAACACTTTGAAAGTCCACTGTTCAGAAGAATCAAACTGGATGTTGGCCACCGCTCAGACTTGCCACTAGCCATGGTTTCCACATAAGTGTGCCAGATGTGGAACGCTGTTGTAATTAGTCTGAAGAAGGGTCCCAACCCACAATGTCACTTATCCATTCCCTCCATGGATGCTGCCTGATCCACCGAGTTCCTCCAGCAATTTATTTTCAGACTACGATTTTTTTGCCTGGCTGAAATTTTTGCCTCTTCCTGCTTTTAGCACAGGCAGTCCAACACATAATTTTAAGTTCCAAAAAGTCTTCCTGTCAACAGATTCTCTTAATAATCCATGCTGATCTCCCTTACTAACCATAAATTATGGTGGAATAAAAAGGAGTGAGATTAATAATTTTAATATTGAAAGTTTCCATTCACACATAACCTGTTACCATATCGCAGTATTGCTTTGCAATTGTTTTTTAAACAGTATTAAACATTATGCAGCTATATTTATTGTAACCAGAATGCTTGAGAAGAATTTTAACTGAATGCCAGCTTTTTATTTAAACCTTAGAGGTTTTCACAGAAGGCTTTCCTTTCTCAGAAAGCATTCAAGACAAGAAAGAGCAACACTACCAATTTAACTTATCAATCACCCAGTTATGAGTATGAGCACAACACATGGTCCCTCTGCTTGAGACAATCATCTAAAACAAGCAATCTTTCTTCTTGTACTTGTATGCAGACTAATCTGGCATTGCAGCATGTTATTTTAAATTATGTCCCTGAAGCACTATGATATGCTTTGGTCATAAATTTCTCTGACAGACTGTCGTTATTCTATAGCAAAAACAAAGAACTGAACCACAATCAAGTACTGTCCAGTAGCTACAAAAAAAAGAAAATAACATACACCAAATTCATAAGTTCCTAAGTTCATTAGACGTATGACCAGAATTAAGACATTCGGCCCATCGAGTCCACTCCGCCATTCAACCATGGCTGATCGATTTTTCTCTCTCAATCCCATTCTCCTTCCTGTAACCTTTGACATTCTTACTAATCAAATATCTATCAATCTCTGCTTTAAAAATATCCAATGACTTGGCCTCCACTGCCATATATGGTGATGAATTCCACAGATTTACCATCCCCCAGCTAAAGAAATTCTTTCTCATATCCATTTTATAAGTGTGTCCTTTTATTCTGAGGCCATGCCCTCTGCTCCTAGATTCTTCCACTACTGGAAACATCCTCCACACATCCACTCGGTCGGTTTCAATGAGATCTCCGCTTGTCCTTCACAACTCCAGCAAATACCTGCCCAAATGCTCCTCATACGTTAACTCAATCATTCCCGGGATCAGTCTCATAAACCTCCTTTGGGCTCTCTCCAAAACCAGCACAACCGTCCTTTGATTTGGGTCCCAAAACTGCTCACAATATTCCAAATGAGGCCTGACCAGTGCCTTATAAAGCCTTCACATTCATCTTTGCTTTCATATATTAGTCCTCTCAAAATTAACACTAACAATGCAGTATTCGTTACTACATACTTAATCTGCAAATTAACATTTTAGGTATCCTGCACAAGCACTCCCAAGTCCCTTTGCACTTTTGATTTCAGAATTCTCTCTCCATTTAAAAAGTCTACACCCTTATTCCTTACATTAAAGTGCATGGCCGTACACTTTGCTACACCGTATTCTATTTGCCACTTCTTTGTCCACTTTCCCTACCTGTTGGAAGTCCTTCTGCAGGTTTCCTGCTTACTCAAAACTACCTGCAACTCCACCTATCTTCGCATCATTCGTAAACTTGGCCATAAAGCCATCAATTCCATCATCCAGATCATTGACATGAAAAGTAGCGGACTCCACACTGACCCCTGCAGAACACCATTAGAACACTAGCCGCCAACCAGAAAAGGTCCCCTATTTTTCTACTCTTTGCCTGCTGCTAATCAGCCAATCTTCTAACCATGTTAGTACTTTGCCTCTAGTATAGAGGACTCTTATCTTGTTTAGCAGCCTCACATGCAGCACCTTATCAAAGGCCTTCTGAAAATCATAGTCTCGTAGACTACACTCAATTCAAAAACTGTTGGAAAATGAAAGCAAAAAATACTGGAAACATTCAGCAGGTCAGGCTATATGTTTGGGAAAAGAAACCTAGTTAATAAGCGAGTTTGGTTTCTAGATAAACGCAAAATCGATGTTATTGATCCTCACAATCTCGCTCACTCACCGAAGCATAAGGCAATAAAACCTTCAAATTCATCGTAGTTTTGTACTGATGAACCATAAATACACCTAGTTAATAGTTTTGAAAGCAGTATTTTCTTACCTCGAAGAAGCAAAACTGGAAAATACGGATGAAATGCAGGTCCATATACACAGTAGCTCAGCTGGCGAGAATGGTTATCCCGAATGACCCATGACCTGGGCATGGGTAATACTGAATTGGCTTAAATTTCAGGTTGAAGACCCTTGTCAGAACCCTGACTACTGTATATTTTACGACAGATAGAAACCAGATTTTTTTTGGGAGGGGGGGTGGGTGGAGGGTGGAATGGGGGAAGCACATTCAAGGCAACAAAATGTGGCCACAAATAAAGCAACTTTAAATCATTATCTATTTGGCGCAAGATTACATTATTTTTCCCAACATCTTCCAACAATCTATTGTTACATTACTTCAATATCGCTTTCGGTTAAGTTAATCAAAATGGTTTAATATTTTATTACGCAGACTGAAGTGTGGAAATTTGGTGCCTTTCTTAGAAACAATTAAATATTCAAAAATTGTGTGTTCAGATAAAAGGCAAGATAATTAAACTATTATTCCCAGCCAGGAAGTTTTCAGTCATTCCTTTATAATAAAAGAGGGAGGACAAATACTCAAACAAATCATTTCTGTGTCAGTTGTAAAACTGGAGGGATTGCTAAAATGGTGTTGAGCATTGTTGGGGTTCAATTAAGTTTCACTGCGCCTTATGGTACATGTGACAAGTAAATGTGAACTTGAACAACTACTGCAATCTAGATTTTTATTGCACCTGCTGTAAAATAAAGCAGCCAAACACTGAAATAAAATAAATAAAATTCAATGAAGCAGTTAACAAAACCACATTGTATTATGTGACGTGTTTTGGTGAACAATAGTCGTTCTGTTAAAGCGTTCCACGCAGGTCATCGATCTGCCCCTTTAGGCCCAGATTAGTGTGTGGCTCAGATCAGGAAATTGGAAATATTGTTTGATTTATTACCCAGATGATTGATTTAGGTTTTATACACTCTCGAAGCAAACTGAGTGGGATTTAACTGAGAATTTAACGCCATTTGGCAATATTACCTCGCAACAAACCTTAACAAACAAGGAGGGACCAGAAAGGTGGGCAACAGGACTTCCAAAGTTACAGTGCCCTCCATAATGTTTGGGACAAAGACCCGTCATTTATTTATTTGCCTCTGTACTCCACAACAGAAAAAAATCACATGTAGGTAAAGTGCACATTGTCAGATTTTATTAAAGGCCATTTTTATACATTTTGGTTTCACCATGTAGACATTACAGCAGTGTTTATACATAGTCCCCCCATTTCAGGGCACCATAATGCTTGGGACACAGCAATGTGGTAGCTCTTTTAAGTACTTCTTAGCAAACTGTAACCGGCCAACCTATTTTTGCGGCTAACCAGTGGTTTGCATCTTGCATGTTGCCTCTGTATTTCTGTTCATGGTTTTCTGCGGACAGTGGTCATTGACAAATCCACACCTGACTCCTGAAGAGTGTTTCTGATCTGTCGGACAGGTGTTTGGGTTTTTTTTTAATTATAGAGAGAATTCTTCGGTCATCAGCTGTGGAAGTCTTCTTTGGCCTGCCAGTCCCTTTGCGATTAGTAAGCTCACCAGTGCTCTCTTTCTTATTAATGATGTTCCAAACAGTTAATTTTGGTAGCCTAAGGTTTAGCTGATGTCTTGAACAGTTTTATTTGTGTTTCTCAGTCTCATAATAGCTTATTTGACTTTCATTGGTACAACTTTGGTCTTCATGTTGATAAACAACAATAAAAGTTTCCAAAGGTGATGGAAAGACTGAAGGAAAGACTGGGTGCTGAGAGCACCTGCATTAAGGAGGAAATTAAACACACCTGAGCAATTGTAAACGTCTGTGAAGCCATGTGTCCCAAACATTATGGTGCCCTTAAATGCGGGGACTATGTATAAACACTGCTGTAATTTCTACATGGTGAAACTAAAATGTATGAAAATACCCTTTAATAGCATCTGACAATGTGCACTTTAACCACATGTGATTTTGTTTTATTACAAATCTTAAACTGTGGAGTACAGAGGCAAATAAATAAATGATGGGTCTTTGGCCCAAACATTATGGAGGGCACTGTATTCCACATTACTTGTAACAAACAGAATTTTACAAATTTAAAAGTCATGAGAGGAATAATATAGCGTCCTTCCGACCCATGATAATTGCCAAAAGTCTTTCAATATTTCCAGAAAGCAAAAAAGATATTGACAATGATTCCAGCAATACATGTCATATCATACGTTACTCCAGGTTTTACTGCTATGTTAACCTTAACATTATGGCAATGTTTACAATTCTCAAGAACTCTTGCAGTCAAGGATTCTATGCAACAATAATAGAAGCAGCCCAGAGCTGAGCTGCACTGTTTGTATGGTTGCATTCTGTCGTGCTGACTCCATAAAACTGCACATACTACTCAAAATAATTAGTGATCATTGTAGAAACAAGGAACTGCAGATGCTAATTTACAAAAGACACAAATTGCTGGAGTGACTCAGCAGTTATCCAGAGATGCTGCCTGAAGCGCTGAGTTACTCAAGCACTTGGGTGATTATGGTCCCTCTCTAAACCTATAAATCTTATATCAAATGGTATCACTGACTCAAACAATATCACACCTGGCCTTTGCTTCCAAAGTCTGGTACTTTGGAAAAGGAATGTAATTGTTTCCTTGATTTCTGTCATAAAGGTTTAAAAAGATAAAATACTGAGGCTTGCAGCAGTGAACACCAAAAGAGCAGAATCTGAAAGAGTGCAAACAAGATATGCTATTTCTAAGTCTAAAGTATTGCACATTATTCATATCCTCTGAAAGAATTAAAAGGGAAGTCTGTGCAAGGGATCACAAAATGAGTGCAAGGTTTTATATCTGTGTTTATGGTGAGTGGCTGATCAGAGTACACGTGTGTCTTCATAAGTGTGCGTGTGTGAATCAGTGACTAGATATTAGACTAACTACTTGCTGTTAAAACCCCAGGGTGGCTAGTCAACAGCAGTTATTCCATGTTAAAATAAATCAAACAAAGGCAGCTTCCACTCCTCAGTGGATGCAAGTCATTCTCAATCAAAAAGGACTGCCGGTATGATGCAAATTACAAGCTATAATTTGGGAGGTAGACAAAAATGCTGGAGAAACTCAGCGGGTGAGGCAGCATCTGTGGAGCGAAGGAATAGGTGACGTTTCGGGTCGAGACCCTTCTGGAGACTGATGTGGGGGTGGGGGGGCGGGAAGAAGTAAGGAAGAGGCAGAGACAGTAGGCTGTAGGAGAGCTGGGAAGGGGAGGGGAAGGAGGGAGAAAGCAATGACTACCTGAAATTGGAGAAGTCAATGTTCATACCGCTGGGGTGTAAACTACCCAAGCAAAATATGAGGTGCTGTTTCTCCAATTTACGGTGGGACTCACTCTGGCCATGGAGGAGGCCCAGGACAGAAAGGTCGGATTCGGAATGGGAGGGGGAGTTGAAGTGCTGAGCCACCGGGAGATCAGGTTAGTTAATGCAAACTGAGCGGAGGTAATAATTTGGGGAATTTGGGGAAAGCTTAAAAAAGGGTAGAAATGGCAGGTCAAATAGCACCTTGCATTGTGCATTTGCATGCAATAGAACATTTGCAGTGTTCAGATGAGATAAAGATGGAACAAGAAATCCTCTAAATCCACTAGCAAGCCAACCAATAACTTTATACCAAGTCTATATTGGCTGAGAAATCAATGACAGCTGTGAGAAGGGATGATGTGCCAGAATGATCAATAAATGAAGCCTTGCAAATTGACCAGAGGAGAAAAAAGGGGCAATCATATTGTTAGAAGTAATACTCAGGTCGCCTTAATAAATCAGATGGAGACAGAAGAGCAAACATGTAGGCAGACTTCTCTCATTCAACCCACCAACTTTATCAAACACCTCCTTCCCCACCAGCATCAGAATCTGTAGGACCCTCCCTAGCCTTGTTAATCATCTCAGCACCCACAGAACCAGGGTGGAAGCAAATCATCCTCAACTTCAAGGGAATAAAAACATACAGGTATATTTACCTGGATATGTACTTGAACAGCTACAGAACACAACTGCAGATTGAATGCTGAAAAGTGACACAGAGGTAAATATCCCCATTTTTGTTATCTAACAACTAAATGCATTTTCTAATTTATTCTAACAAAACCTTCACACTTCCAAATATATTAATTTAATCTCACCTTAGCCTTTTATGTTGCAGGAACCTCCTCAGCTAGCTGTATAACTGAAGGTACATATACTAATTCTCATCTGCCTTGATATTCTTCTAATATGATGCTGCTCTGTATTGGATTTAACTTCAGCTGCACTGTGCTTTTTGTTATATATGGCCTTGCCTCATTCTCCATACAAATGAGTGTGGGTCAAAGTTGTCAGTGGTCAGCCTCTTTGAAAGAGCAGCCACATTACAGTGAAGAGTATCACTTCACCATTCTACAAGTTCCGAGTCTACTCACTGTTTACTCCTTTTATAGTAAGCATCTCCGAGCTTTGAAATTATGCAACGTAAACCCAAATCATTATAGTTATCAAAAATGGCAAAAGTCCAAACATGGAGTTTGGAAAAACTATTGAATAATTTACTCAATGAATGAAAATAAGAAAAACTGAAAATTATAGAAATTTGAAATGAAAGCAAAAAATGTTAGAAGCATTTAACAGGTCAGAGTGCACCTATCAACAGAGAAACAGAGTTAACATTTTGAGTAAAAAACTTTCATCAGAATTTCTGATGAATAGTTTTCACTCTTCAAATGTTAACTGTTTCCTTTCCGTGGATGCTGCCTGACCTACTGAGTGTCCCACATTTTCTTTTATTATATGTTACTCCAGTCTGAAAAATAACCATATCTATTTTCCAACCTTTGGCCAATATTTAAGCTGCTATGACTGCTTCAATACCTTGCTTGATTACTTATTATTCAAATGGTATTTTAACAAAAACCTTCCTGAAAGGCTATTTACACATCAGCAGCTGTGCATTAAAAAAAAAACAGATCAAACACAATTTGCCTCCAACAAATTAAGCTGATTGTCCCCTGTTAACTTGCATTCATTTAAGTGACAATTCATTTTGATCCAGGTCAAAAGCCTCTTCACTACAACTCCTGTGCTCTCCATCCAGTTTCCTGCACCGTCGGAACCTCACTACCAGCGCACGCTGCCTTCGGGACGACTGCTATGGCGAGGAGAGGGTTGCCCACCTCTTTGCAGAGTGTGGATTTGCAACGAAAGTCTGAAGAGGTTTGCAACGGTCCCTGTCACGATTTATTACAAACTGCTCCGTCATGGTCTTTTTCCAGGGACGCATTCAGAGACTCACATCGAGTGCTGCTGGAAGGCCCTCAACTCGGTGAAAGATGCTCTTTCGTCTGCCAGAGCTTTGTTGAGCTCCCAGAGGAGCAGGATGTCCGTCGGGGAATGTTGCCAACTAGCCCGCTGCAGACTGCAGGAGTACGTGCTGAGGGACGCACTGAAGCTTGGTGAAGGCAACGCCAAGGCATGTGGGGGAGGACCATAGTCTTTTGTCCTTCCGCTGCTGGACATGGGGGGGCAGGGTGTGGTGGAGACACCCCTGAAGGTACTGGCTCACTTATATTCATTGATGATACAACTGCTGAAGGTAGTAGCATAATGAATTCTGAACTGTATAGACACATCATATCTGCTCAAGTTCAGAAAAAAGCTTCAAAACTCATCAGCCTGCGGTTCATTCTACAGAAAGACAATGATCCCAAATATACTGCTAAAGCAACAAATACTTTTTTAAAGTAAAAAATGGTCAATTCTTGAATGGCCAAGTCAATCACCTGATCTGAACCCAATTGAGCATGCCTTTTATATGCTGAAGAGAAAACTGAAGGGGAGTAGCCCCCAAAACAAGCATAAGCTAAAGATGGCTGCAATACAGGCCTGGCAGTGTGAAAGATACATCTCCTAGATGCGCTGGGACACATCCTCAGTGATGTGACCTGGGGTCATCGGGTGTTTCGGGTCTCACAACATCAGACACCCTTGCCCAGGCGACCCAGCCGGGGTTGGTCAAGCCCCGACTTGCGTCCCAGCAGCAACCGCCCACGGATCAGCCCTCTTAATCCAAAGCCACCTAGTGGCTTTCTCTGCGGCTTCACTTGCGGATTGAATGGCCCTCTTCTTTGCCAGCCCCGTAAAGCCCAACTGATTGAGGACTTTGTAGAGTGAGCGTCCTGCAAAGCCTCTACAGCCCACCTCTATCGGCTCATAGTGTGTCTTCCAGCCTCTGTCCTGGCACATCTCCACCAGTTCCTGGTACTTTGCGCGCTTCCTCTCATTAGCCTCTTCAATACGCTCTTCCCAGGGCACTGTCAGTTCCAGAATGATCAGCTGTTTTGTCACTTCGGAGGTGATGATCATATCTGGCCGGAGTGATGTGCTGTGGAAACTTCAGCTGTTTGCCCAGATCGACGTGCAGCTGCCAGTCAGTGGCTGTGTAGAGGAGGCCCGTCCTTGTTTTTGGTTGTGGTCGGGGCTTCTCTCCAGCTTTGACAAAATTGATTTCTTTGGGGCATGATGGTGTTTGCTGTTACAGATGGCAGTGGCTATGCTCTCAGCAACCACCTTGAGCACCTGGTCATGCCGATAGCGACCTTCCCCAAGAGACTTTGGGCAGCTGCTGAGGAGATGTTCTAATGATCCTCTTCCAGAACAAAGTGGGCAGGAAGGTGTCTCGCTCTTGCCCCAGACGTGGAGGTTTGCTGGACTTGGTAGGGCATCGTAGACAGCTTGGACAAGGAACCGGACGCGCTGGAAGTCTGCCTCCATGATGTTTGACCAGGTAATCCTGCGCTGCGGTATGCTCTCCCACCTTGTCCACGCTCCCTGCTGCCTGAGCCCCACCGTCCTGCTCACACGCTCTTCCTCCACACCTGCTCGGGCCTCTTCCTGGATTAGACGGTGTCTCTCCTTGCCCTGGGCCTTGCCAACCGGTGTCTTAGGGAAGTATCCCAAACCCGCTCTGCCAGTTACCATGACTCCCACCAATGCCTTTTGCCTTAGGCGTGACTCTGCCACCTCCACTGCTTTCGCCGCCCTCCATTTCCTCCCTGTTCTCACCTCAATGCCAGCAGAGCATCACCAGAGAAGACGTCCAGGAATCATGATGACTAGGTGATGTCCAGGAATCGCAGACTTCAAGCAGTCATTGCATGAAAAGGATATGCAACAAAATACTAAACTTAACTACTTTAATTTACATGACATTGCTGTGTCCCAAACATTATGGTGCCCTGAAATGGGAGGACTATGCATAAACAATGCTGATTTCTACATGGTGAAACCAAAATGTATAAAAATGGCCTTTATTAAAAATGACAATGTTCACTTTAACCACGTGATTTTATAGACAATAGACAATAGGTGCACCGCCATTCAATGTGATCATGGCTGATCATCCCAAATCAGTACCCCATTCCTGCCTTTTCCCCATATATCCTGACTCCGCCATCTTTAAGAGCCCTATCCAGCTCCTTCTTGAAAGCATCCAGAGAACCTTCCTCCACTTCCCTCTGAGGCAGAGAATTCCACACACTCACAACTTTCTGTGAGAAAATGTGTTTCCTCATCTCCGTTCTAAATCCTTTACCCCTGGTTCTGGACTCCCCCAACATCGGGAACGTGTTTCCTGCCTCCAGCGTGTCCAAACCCTTAACAATCTTATATGTTTCAATAAGCTCCCCTCTCATCCTTCTGAACTCCAGAGTGTACAAGCCCAGCTGCTTCATTCTCTCAGCATATGACAGTCCCGCCATCCAGGGAATTAACCTTGTAAACCTACGCTGCACTCCCTCAATAGCACGAATGTCCTTCCTCAAATTAGGGGACCAAAACTGCACACAATACTCCAGGTGTTGTCTCACTAGGGCTCTCTACAACTGCAGAAGGACCTCTTTGCTCCTATATGCGACTCCTCTTGTTATAAAGGCCAACATGCCATTCGCTTTCTTCACTGCCTGCTGTACCTGCATGCTTACTTTCATAGACTGATGAACAAGGACCCCCCAGATCCCGCTGTACTTCCCCTTTTCCCAACGACGCGATTTTTTTCTATTACAAATCTCAAATTGTGGAGTACAGAGGCAAATAAATAAATGATGGATCTTTGTCCCAAACATTAAGGAGGGCACTGTAAATGTGAGCTTCTTGGTTGTAATCAGCATGCAGCACAAATTTAACAATATATTTTTGAAACTGACTAATTACTCATCAAACCTTGCACAGCTAAAATCATGTTTAGCAGTAGGAAATCCTTAACCCTATTTGAAAGCATCAACTACTCACAGTTTAGATGCTGGCTACTTTTTTTTCTGGCTGTGTTGAAATTATTTGATGCTTTAAATAGTTATCTGCAGTTGCACATTTTTATAGAGTGGTATGGTGATTGCTGAAGGACCTCATGCTAACTGCCTGTCTTCTACAAAACGTGTTTATTCCAGAGATGGGTAAATTGGTAGGCAATTCCCAGAATACAAAATGTCTCTCAAAACAAGCAGAAGGCATGCAGGACAAGAGTCCAGTGGAATGGGAGGAAGGGAGAAATAGGATTTGCAGCACTTTTACATCGGATCCTCAGCAATGACCAGCATGTGAGATGTCGGCAGTAAAATAATGGCATCCTCTCTGGAATATCTCATCTGCTACTATCTTAATGAGTGCAGGGTAAGGTTTACATTACCAGCTACCGATGAGCTGACAATAGCCAGAAACCAAACATGCTACTCCAACGCCGGAGCATGACGTCGATTAACGTCTCTCAGTCTGCTGAGTACAACTGCATTCAGAAGTTTACCGAGTCTCTCTATTCAAAGAGAATGAATCACATTTAACTCACCCATGTTAATGTTAGACTAAAGACCAAAACTGTGGCTTTGTTACAATTGTAGGAGTACCTATCATGCAGAGCCAGCACACACACATACTGCCCAGTGGACACCACGTGCCAACTCTCCCATACAGGAAATCTCCAAGTTATGATAGGGTTCTGTTCCTGAGAACTGTACATAATTCAAACTGTACGCAAGTCGGAAATGAACAAAAATGATTGTTGCAGTTTGTCGAGGAGGGTGAGGTGAGAAGGCACTCAGAAATGTCTCATTCCCACCCAGCAGAACATGCCTGCAGTCCCACAGCAGCGAGTAAATCCATCCTCTTCCATTCTGCCGATCTCCAAATCACCCCTTTGGTATCCATTAATTGAGCATAACTTATGGACATCTAACTCAGAGAGGACCTGTATTCTTGAATCAATAGGGTTTCATATCCTCAACAGCATGTGTTGTGGTCGGGCAAGTGTCAAAGCCTTCGTTCTGTGGCCATTTATACATCAGCGCAGCACAAATACAGAACCTTGTTGCTATAGAAATGTAATGCAGGCTTAGATTGCCAGAAGTTTGCAAATAGGTTATCTCCATTAAAATAATTTTAAAATATATATTTTCACACAATATATCAAAGACTGAGCTAGTAATCAGAGGCCAGCATATATTGCGTACAAACAAAAATTGTTTGGAACCTTTACTCTTGTTTAATCAAGGACTAAACACTAACGTAATTAAGATATGGAAGTGCTAGAGAAAATAACTATTTTCATCAGGTTCTTGAAGTTCAAGGGATCTAACAACTGGAATACTTCTATGAAATGTGTTGATATTTCAATGCTAGGAACACAAGAAGCTATTTCGGGTTAATAATAGAGATAAATGGCTGAAACAAGGATCGCTCTTCAACATCCACTGTACCTCCAGGGTGTATCAGTCCCAAGTGCAAAGTGGCAGCATTTATATATGCAAATTGCCGGTTCTACTTTAGTTACAGTTTAGCAGTATTTTCAAGGCCAATTATACCTCATGTAATGATCTACAGAAAAAGCATTTACCATGTTGTAGAAATTCATCTCTCTGGGTCCACGAGGAGGTGGTTGCAACTGTTTTAATACCGTGCCATCTGGATGTTGTAACATACCTAGAAACAAGATAAATTGTTGTGAAATTATGCTTTCCATATACAACCCTTAAAGCTATGCAACCAACCCTTAAAGCTATGCAACCATTTGAATGGATCACGTATAAAATCATCAGATGGCGCTCCCACATACTCAAGCTAGTCACTATTCCAAGGCCTGCAGTAGCAATCTCTAGCTTCTGTACTCCCATGTTATCTTAAGCCCCACTCCTGCTTTCTTCACCTCACACCCGCAGTGGGGCGGCACGTGGCGCAGCAATAGGGCTGCTGCCAGAGACCGGGTTTGATCCTGACCACGGTGCTGTCTGTACAGAGTTTGCACATTCTCCCCGTGACCTGCGTGGGGTTTCTCTGGTTGCTCCAGTTTCCTCCCACACTCCAAAGGTGTACAGGTTTGTAGGTTACTTAACGTCAGTAAAATTGTAAATTGTCCCCAGTGTGTGTAGGATAGTGTTAGTGTGCGGGGATTGCTGGCCGGCGCCGTCTCGGTGGGCCTGTTTCCGCGCTATTTCTCTAAACTAAACTCCCAAAGTGCAATAGCTCTGGACAAATTTATCATTAAGGTAAAATCATCCCATCTGTTGGACAACTTCCCTTCCTTCCCTTACCCACAAGCCTAAATTGTAATGTTATTTCCAGTCTTAAAGCCAAACTTCCATTTTTTTTTCCTTCCAATTTTGTTCCCGAATTCTGTTCATACCTTCTGCAAGTTCACTCTGTGCAACTGGCCCACCTCCTATTCATATGACCTTATTCCCATTAAACTAACAAGCACCTATCTTTCCTTCTGTAAAATAATAAAATTTTGAAAGACGACAAGGAGATGGGGAGAATGAGCTCAAAATCAAACGTGACATATTTAGCTCCCGTAGGGGTCGGATTTGATAAAGGTTTGAGCCATGTCTGTTGCTCTGGGTCCATCAGGGGTGCAAGATTTACAGCTGTTGTTAGAGCATTCTGAGGAAGACAAATGCCAGAGTACCTGTGTGAAATCTCTTGTGGTTAATAGTGTAAATAAACAATAAAAGGAAAATCTCTATAAAAGATCACATGAATCTTTGTTCAATGAACAGTCCCCAACGGCGGTGTATTTGATGCTCTTACATAAAGTATTGCCTTGATTGCCTTACCAGATCCTTGTGGTGCATTTTAGTTTTATTTAACATTTCCTAGCCTCCTTGTTGATTTCCCCTTCAGGGACTGCCCTCTTTCAAATTTAGTCTAGTTTATTATTGTCACAGGTACCGAGGTAGAGTGAAAAGGTTTTCTTAAGAAGTTTGCTATCCTCACAAAAACAACCCATTCTCTTGAATGCATTGTAGCATGTGAAAACCACAATCCTGTTGAACAGAACTTCTTGCTCATGCCTCTCCATTAAGGATTCTACCCTACCACAGTATCAAAACTTTTCTATCATCCTATACGGCTGTGTAGAAATAATCAAAGCTAAAATAAACTGTTGGAGGAACTCAGCGGGTCAAGCAAGGTGGCTGCAAAGGGATAGTCGATGTCTCGGGTTAAGACCCTGCAACAGGACTAAGAATGTAAAGGGGGTGTATAAAGGGGAAAAGTAATGTAAGCTTCTTTAATGCAAACCGTTCTGCAGCTTTCCCCACAGTCAAAGAGCATCCATCTATTGCGTGTCCACTATCATCCAGATGCATAGGAATGCATTCACCTGATTCCATTTTTATCAATACAGTTATACTTAGCAAGTCAACAATTATGTTGTCTTCCCACTCTTGCTTTGCTGCATTTAAGAGTCTCTCAAAGATACACACTTGGCCACTTCCTATTTTGTAACAACATACTTCACCTCAGTGACATTATCCAATAATAAATGCCTGTGCTGATTCCACTTACCTTCACCTCACCAGTATTTTTTTTTTACCATCTCTAAATTGTTAAATTATTTTGTTTGATATGCAGTATAGAATAAGCAGAGATCTCAGAGGAAATATTTTCAGAGTGAAAATACTCCTGGTGCAAATTCCATAACCGAGTCACAACTCATTAATCTCTCCTTGTACAAGAATGTTTACAACTTTCGGTGCCAAATCTGTCTCAAGGTTTAGTTTGAACTTTATTTCTATGCCACAATAAGGCTACCTATCGCCATATCAGTAAAATTGCCCAACTCTGCTCCTCCTCATCACATCAACTGAGCGGCACAGTGGCGATATGAGTTGCTGCTCTCTTACAGCGCCAGAAACCCGGCTTCAATCCTGACTACTGGTGCTATCTGTGCAGAGTTTGTACAATCTCCCTGGGTTTTTTCCGGATGTTCTGGTTTCTTCCCACATTCCAAAGATGCGGAGGTTTGTAGGTTAATTGGCTCTGTAGATTGTCCATAGAATATAGGATAGAAATAGTGTACAGGGTTATTGTTGATCATCACTGACTCCATAGGCCGCAGGGCTTGTTTCCACACTGTACTAAACTAAAACAAACTGCTGAAATCATCACAGGGCCTTAATTTCAACCACATTCCTGGATGACCTTATTTTAATTTATGCAGAGTACACTGATGCCAGTTTAGTTGAGCAAACAAGATCCTGAACTACATCAAGGGAGAAATCAACTACAAAAGTTATATTAAACCTTTATAGAACATAGGTTAGTCCACAATGATTAAGCATCCAATTCGAGTCATCTTGAAAATTTACTTTCATGGTTTCAGGGATGGGGAATTTCAATTGTCAGGCTAGCATGAAAATTTTGCCGTTGTTCTCCTTACTACAATAAAGTGCAACCAAAGATAAGAGGAGGACGAGGATAGGGAAAACAAACGCTTGGCTGAAATGCTGGTGCAGGCAGGAGGGATTCAGCTACTTGGAGCATTAGGATCTCTTCTGAAACAGAGGTGAGCAGAACAAAACGTTGCATTCGAACCAGAAGCGAAAATCGAATTCCTTCACGGAGATTTGCTACTTGTACTCTGAAGGGATTAAACTTCAGGGGAGTCTAGCAGGGGAGTGGAACCCAAAGTAGTAGTGTAACGGGTGAGAAAGTTGAAATAATTATCGAGGTTAAAGCAAACAAGTCTATTAAGCTAAACTGCATTTACTTTCATGCGCAGAGCCTCATGGGCAAGGCAGATGGACAGAGCATGGATTGAAATTTAATAGTTACTGGACTAAGTGGGACCCGTTGGGCCCCATCCCCCAATGCAGGGGGGGGGGGGTGGGGGCAGGGGATGGGTGTGGGGGCGGGGAGGGGAGGTGGGACGATGAGAGTTCCCCCCTGATCGGCCCTCCCCACTCCCTGTCTTGTACCCAAACACCAGGATTGTGGGACCAAAATGCAACTAGAACTGGATGAGCAACCCCTTCAAATATTGGTAGAGGGGCAGCAACCTCTTTACCATTGGCCGCTGTCATAGTGGCAGTTGGCAGCCAGCTTGAGAACCCATTGTGATTGGTGCACTGTGTGAGGCATTGTGACATCATCACTGTGAGAAGGCTGGAAGCTGTATGCGAGGAGGTGATTTTGGCTGTTTTTAAAATTTCAACAATTAATAACTTTGGAAATATGGGTGGAAATGCAATGGGAGGATGTTTATCGCCACCAGGGGGGGAATGTGAGCAGGATGTGTGAAAATGGGAAGGCTGTGGCCTAGCGTTTGGAAGAAGATAGTAATTAACCAGATTGGCACGCACACGCACACACACAAAAAATAAATTTGAGCAATGGTCAGGATTGGCAGCTCAGTGTTCCAGGGTATTGATGTTTCTAGCATGACACAGGAGGGGGAGTTGCACTATTGATGAGCAAAATCATGACATATTTAGAGAGGGTATCCCAAGGAGGGATATCCAGCAAGGCCATATGAATAGAAATAAGAAAGGTGTGATAATATTGATAGGATTTGTACTATAAATGTCCCAATAGTCAGGGGGGATTAAAGGATCAATTATGTAGGGAGATCACATATAGGCGGAGGATACAGGATAAGCGTGCAAACTGGATACAAAATTGGCTTGGTGGTAGGAGGCAAAGGATAGTGGTGGAGGATTGTTTTCCAGATTGAAGGCTTGTGACTAGACATGTGCCATAGAGATCAATGCTGGGTCCTTTGATGTTTGCCATACACATTAATGATTTGGATGAGAATTCAAGTGACTGTTAATAAGTTTGAAGATGACACGGAAATTGGTGGTATTGCGGACAGTAAAGAAGGTTGCACAGTTACAACTGGGTATAGATTAACTGGAAAAATGTGCAAGGGAAATGGCAGATGGAATTTAACTGAGACGACTGCAAAAGGAAACCAAGGCAAGACGTACATAGTGAATGACAGGATCCTGACAATTGTTGGGGAATAGTCAGACCTGGAGACATAAATACATATTTCCCTGAAAGTGGTGACACAGACACACCAGGTGAAGATGACAAATTTCAGGCTTGCCTTCATTGACCAAGGCATTGAGTAGCGGGTCAGGCAGCATGCTATCTGACCGAGTGATATACTCCATACTTTGTGTCTTTTAGTTGGAGCATGGAAGCAAGTTCCAGCATGGAAACAGGATCTTTGGCACACTCAGTCTGCAATGGCGAACAATCACCCATACAGTAGTTCTGTCCTACACACTGGGATTATTTACAGAAGCCAATTAACATAGAAACCTGCATGTTTTTGGAATGTGGGAGGAAACTGTAGGACCCAGAGAAAACCTACATGGTCACAGGGAGAACATACAAATTCCATAAAGAGCACTCATAGTCAAGATGAAACCCGGGTCTCTGGCGCTCTAAGGCAGAAACTCTACCACTGCATCACTGTGTCGGCCCAACATGTTATGGGGCTGTATAAAATATTGGTTCAGTCTTACATAATTCTGGCATCACATTACAGGAAGGATGCAATTAGGCTAAAGGCGGTGCAGAACAGATTCACAAGGATTCACAAAGGTGTTGCCTGGATTGGAGAGGCTGTGTTGCAAGGAGAGATTGGATAGGCCAGATCTGAGGAAGCTGACAGGTGACATGTTAAAGTTATATATTATGTAAGGCATAGTTAAGGTAGATACTCATGGTCTGTTTTCCATGTTAAGGGGAGGGTGGATGTCTAAAAGGGTTTAGTTGTAAACTGAGAGTGAGAGGCTCATTTTTTTTTACACAAAGTGTAATTGGTATCTGAGTATTTGGTAATGAGCTGCCAGAGGAAGTAGTAGACAGGAATAGCAACATTTAAAAGGAATCTGGAAAGATATTTGGATGGGCAAGGTATAGAGGGATATGGAATTAATGCAGATAAGTGAATTAGTTTACATAGCAGGATGGTTGTAATAGATATGGTGAGACAAAAGGGCCATTTCTATGCTGTTTAACTCGATGACCCTAAACATTACAATGAGATTTAATAAAGGTGTTAAAATCATAAGTTGAAATAAGTTAAACAAAGAAAATGTGCTCCATTAATAAATTGGAGACATGAACTGAACAGTTAAAAAAAAAGATATGGGAGAGGATTGCAAGGAAATACTTTTTTTTAAAGAATAATAATCTGTAATTCAATGCCTTTGAAGTTGTTTAAAACTAATCTATTCCTTTAATGACTTTGTACAACACTATCAAATTTCCTCTACACCTTTTGTCACAGTGGAACAAGTCAAACAAGGCTTTCGAATGGAAATTCGGCAGGTACTTGAGAGGAAGCAGCAGAGAAATCTGACTGAGTAGATTACTTTAAAACAGTGGATCTTTTGGCCCCATCAGACATTCTTGGTCAGCACCGTGACTCCCGAAAAAAAATTGAAAAAAACATCCCGATTTATTAAAACATGTCTGCGAATACTCAGTCAATGTTGGCTGAAATTGCTTTGCAGCCATCAGGCAATCAAAACGAGGACGAATGCTCAACAAGCAGCACCTCATCTCAGCGTCGATCACAAGCCTATTGCGTACCTTCGTTTTCACAGTTAACATGGTTGAGAATGCAGCCTCACATCGATAGGTTGAGGGGGACTGGACAAATCGGGTCAGGACCCTCTTCGAAACAGGACAGGCCTTCACTTTCAGCCAAAACGTGGCAAGCTCGTTCCATGAAGTCACTCTTGAACTGCGCATCTTCACGAATTTGGTAAAATTCAACCTTCCCAGCCACGTCAGTATCGCTGATGGCACCGTCTTCAACGGAAAAGGGTCGGACGATCCACTCATCACGAGAATGGTCATCCAGTCTGGGGAAGAAACGTTCAATGGCTTCACTAATTGCCAAAAGGTGGGTTGAGATCTCCTCGCAGAAGTGGCATTCAGCATCTGGCACAGCATCCTGGAGAGTTGTCATCTCAGGGAAGATAGTCGTGTCACCGTCCTGTACTCTTCTCTGGTAAAGGTGAATCTTCCTCCTGACTGCTACCACTTTGTCACGAGCAGTGTGTAGCACTGGGAGGTTTAAGGAATTCACCTCGGTGAAGAAGAGAGCCAAGTAAGCAACCTTCATCACGAACAGTTCATCCTGCATCTTTTCATGAAGCTGATTCTCCTTCTCGGTACGCCCACTCTCCAAGAAAAGCGCTATTTCCTCTCGAAGTTGAATCACATGATTGAGAACTTTACCACGCGAAAGCCAGCGCACCTCTGTGTGGAATATCAAAACAGTGAAATCGGCTCCCATTTCTTCACACATCGCTTTGAAGATTCTTGAGTTTGTTGCGCTCCCCCGGATGTGGTTGACAATCTTCACCACATCTAAAAGCACTTCTCAAAGACCAGGAGGGAGTCTTCACGGTAAAGCATGGCGATGTATCATGCAGTGGGTGAAGGAGACATAACATCCTTCACGAAGGCTCTGAAGCCGGGTCTGCATCCGACCGTGGAAGGTGTCCCATCTGTACACACCCCGACAAGGCGTTCCCAGACAAGCTCATGTTTGATGAGGAAAGCTTCCAGCATTCTGAACACATCTTCTCCCCGAGTGGTATTGGCCAATGGCTCTAAGAACAGGTACTCCTCCTTCATAGCTTCTCCGTCGAGGTAACGAACGCAGACTAGTAGTTGGGAATGAGGCAACATCTGTTGACTCATCCAGTTGCAGTGAATACACTGGTCTGCTCTTCACAGCGCTCACTACTTGCAGCAGAATATCATTACTCAGATCCGAGATTCGACTTTTGACTGTGTCATTCGAAAGGGAAATCTGCCTGAACTTGTTTGACTGCTGTTCGCCCAGCACCAACTTCACTGCTTCAAGAACGTATGGCTTGATAAGCTCTTCACCGTTGGTGCGAGGTTTCTTAGTCTGTGCGATTCCATAAGCAATCCGGTATGAAGCCTCCAGCTTCATTTTGACGAACGCAGTGCCCCGTTGAATTGATGCGGGAACTATTTGAAATAGTCCACGTCCTTCCCCGCCAGGTCGCTGTGAAAAAACTCCAAATGGATATTCAGTTTGCTGGGCTTCATGCTCTCGTGGCTCAAAACCTTGGCACAGATAACACATTGAGGCTTGACCATGGATTTTTGAAAAATACTTGAGAAGCCGAACTTGAGAAATGCTTCACTATACATGCGCTTCTTGGCAGACATGATGCACAACACACAGTTTGTGTGCATATACGTACGCGCATACGCGAACAAAATACTGTGTGTGGTATGTACCTTTGTTAGGTTGCTAAAAATGCGCTCAACAGATTTATACGTTATTTATGACCCCATGACCCCCAGAAAAACCCCAAACGACCCCCATGGGGGGTCACGACCCGCAGGATAAGAACTGCTGCTTGAAAAGATGCTGGCATGGACATAATGGGCCAAAGGGCCTGCTCAATCTTATCATTCGTGTAGCAAATAGCTGGGCTGAAAAGCTTGTATTTTTGTTATGCATCTTATCAGTTTCAAAGTTTTGTGGGGTCGACCCCTGGACAGTGCATATCAAGACTAGTTCAGCACTTTGAATGCTGAATAGCTAGAAATATGGTACTGCACAAGATTGATTAAATCAAAGCTAGGCTTGCTCGCTCGCTCATGTGAAGTACAATAACTTATGGTACTTTCACTAATATTCCTCCTTAAGCAACACTGCCCAAAATATAGCAAACACCAAAAACTGCAGGTGGTGGAAATAAAAACAAATAATACAAGAAATATCTCAGCAAATCAGGAAGATATAGAAAATATCTTGAAGATATAGAACATAGAGCAATACAGCACAGGAAAACGTCCTAAAGCCAACGATGTCAGCTCCGACAATGATACCAATACCAATCTAAACTAATCCGAACTGCCTGCACAGGGTCCATAGCTCTCTATTCCCTACCTGTTCATGTGTCCATCTAAATGCTTCTTTAACAATGCTATCACACCTGCTTCAACCACTTCCCCTGACACCATATTCTAGGCGACTACAACTCTCTTGGTAAAAAAACTTGCCTCATAATTCTCCTTAAAACCTTCCCCCTCACACGTTAAACCAATGCCTTCTGGAATTTGACAGAACTGATGAAAATTCAGATCCAAGGACAATTATCCAAAATGTTATCTCTGTTCAGCCTCTCCTGCTTAGTATTTTCAGTTTTGTTTTTATATCAGCAATACAAAAACATATCTGATAATTTAGTGACCATTTATTGAATTTTCTTGCACACAGCTTATCCAATGCTAGAAACTGCATCCAAAGTTAATGATTGCAAAGCTCTTTGTAACCACCTTTGCTCCAATGAGGCAGACTCCAACTTCTCCAAGATAACCCATACATCTTACATTTCACATCATTGGAAGCATTATAGGGAATAGAAGGTTGCTCGGACAAGGGAGAACAGAGGAGCAATGGGTGTCTGCAAATAGTGGATCTCTTGTGCGTTGTGCAGGGGTTAACGTGGATGCCAAGGATGGAGAAAGGCAGGGAGTGTGACTCAGGGAATGGAGCCAATGGTTAGACAGGGCCACAGGGCAGGGGGAGGAGTAGATGAAGTCAAAGACAAGAACAAAGTTTGGATGGAGAAGGGTCACAATGGGCAGAGAACTTGGGAGGGTGGAAAATGGTGTGAGGAAAGGAAAGCCAGACTGCTGCCAAGCACTTAAAATGTTGGAGAGGGAGGAATACCGCTGGCAGCATGCAATCCAGCAGCAGAGGAATGATGATAGGTGCCCGCGAATGGGATGTAGCGATGATGGAGGCCGTTGCAGTGGTGGAAAAAGTTGATGAGAACTATTAGGTGGATTAGAGAAAGGTACTGCAGTATACTAGGAGGTATGAGAGCAGAAGGAAGGTGCGGTGGTATGGTGCAAATTGGGTAGTGGAGCTGGAGGAGAAACAAAGCAAGAGTTGATTAAACTTTTGGGGAGGGAAAGGAGATGGGATGATGACGACTAACGGCTGGTTTCGAGTAGACAAGGTCATTGTAAGGGATTAGTTGGGGGGGGGGGATTTGAGTGCAGGGTCTGACCATGGTAAAGTTATTGGGTGTGGAACAGTAAAGGGGCAGTCAAGGGGGTTAAATCTGGGGCTCTGGGATAAAGGTGGTCAGACAAGGATATAATAATGGACGGTGAGGTACGGTAATGTGGTGGGGTTCAGTCATGATGTGAGGGTAGCACAGTAATGCTGTGTGTCGAGTAATCAAGTCTGTGGTATGTTCATTCCGATCGAAGGACAATTATCCAAAATGTTATCTGTTCAGCCTCTCCTGCTGAGTATTTTCAGTTTTGTTTTATATCAGCAATACAAAAGCATATCTAATAATTTAGTGACCGTTTATTGAACTTTCTTGCACACAGCTTATGCTTATCCAATACTAGAAACTGCATGCATGAAAGTTAATCATTGCAAAGCTCTTTGTAACTTTATTTGCTCTAATGAGGCAGACTCCAACTTCTTCAATGTAACCCATACGTCTTAAATTTCACATAATTGGAAGCGTTATTGGAAATTATTTGGGAGGGGATAGGAATAATAATAGTAGTGTATGTAGTAGAGTCATGAGTGGAATACAGTAATAGGAATATGATACAATAATCAGTGGAGTACAGTAAAGGGATGGTGAACGGCACAAGGCTGGGCAGAGGGGTTTGTTATTAGGGCTCTGGGGTGATGGTGGTCTGAACAGGATACGCTAGTGTGGATATGATCATGGAGCGTGGATAGTAGAGTAATGGGGTGTGTGGGATTGGTATGGTAATGAAGCCTGTGGTACATTAAAAACAGGAGGGGAATGGGATGGGGCACAGTAATGAGTGGGGTAAAAAAATGAATGGGGTAGAGTAATGGGGGTGTGATACATGAGTGGGGATGTGTTACCATGTGGGGGTGTGTTAATGGGGATGGGGTAGAGTAATGGGAATTGGGTAAATAATGTAAGGCATAGTAATGAGGATGTGATACCATTTTGAGTGAGGTACAGTAATGGGGATATGATACCATAATGAGTGAGGGTGCGGTAATGGAACTGGGGTACAATAATGGGGACACGTTACAGTAATAATAGACAATAGGTGCACGAGTAGGCAATTCAGCCCTTCAAGCCAGCACTGGCATTCTCTGTGATCATGGCTAATCATCCACAATCAGTACCCCATTCCTGCCTTCTCCCCATACCCCTTGACTCCGCTATCTTTAAGAGCTCTATCTAACTCTCTCTTGAAATCATCCAGAGAATTAGCCTCCTGAGGCAGATAATTCCACAAATTCACAATTCTCTGGGTGAAAAAGTTTTTCCTCGTCTCCATTCTAAATGGCCTACCCCTTATTCTTAAACTGTGGCCTCTGGTTCTGGACTACTCAACATTGCGGTACAGCCAGAGCTCGGCGATTACGGGAAAACAAAATCGGCCCGGATGATTACGGGGGAAAAAAATCCGCCTTCAGGCCGGATGATATCCAGTTACGGGCCGCAATCGGCCCGGGGGCTGTAGGTTGCCAACCCCTCCTCTAGCGTGTCCAATCCCTTAATAATCTTATGTTTCAATAAGATCCCCTCTCATCCTTCTAAATTCCAGTGTATACAAGCCCAGTCACTCCATTCTATGACATGAAGCTCCATTCTATGACATATGACCGTCATAACAAAAGAACATTTGCCATAACACATTGATTAAAAATCTTGAGACAGTTGTCCAGCAAGCAGTAGAGTTTGGGTCAGTAACGACGTGGTGAATAGGAACGAGACCTGGAGCGCGATCTATATCCTCTACTGTAGTTAGGCGATGGAGACCGTCGTCTACTGTACCGATAATCGTAGTCTCGATCATCATAGCGGGAATTAACCATGTGAACCTAGCTGCACTCCCTCAACAGCAAGGATTTCCTTCCTCAAATTTGGAAACCGTAACTGCACACAATACTCCAGGTGTGGTCTCACTAGGGTCCTGTACAATTGCAGAAGGACCTCTTTGCTCCTATACTCAACTCCTCTTGTTATGAAGGCTAAAATGCCATTAGCTTTCTCCGCTGCCTGCTGTACCTGAATGCTTACTTTCAGTGACTGATGGACAAGGACCCCCAGATCTCGTTGTACTTCTCCCTTTCCCTAATTTGACACCATTCAGATAATAATCTGCCTTCCTGTTCTTGCCACCGAAGTGGATAACCTCACATTTATCCACACTAAACAGCATCTGTCATGCATCTGCCCTCTCACCCGTGTCCAAGTCACCCTGCATCTTCATGGCATCCTCCTCACAGTTCACACTGCCACCCAGCTTTGTGTCATCTGCAAATTTGCTAATGTTACTTTTAATCCCTTCATACTTTTTAATGTATATTGTAAATAGCTGCGGTCCCAGGACCGAGCCTTGCGGCATCCCACAAGTCACTGCCTGCCATTCTGAAAGGGACCTGTTGGTTAATCCCTACTCTTTGTTTCCTGTCTGCCAACCGATTTTCTATCCATGTCAGCACTCTACCCCCAATACCATGTGCCCTAATTTTGCCCACTAATCTCCTATGTGGGACCTTATCAAATGCTTTCTGAAAGTCCAGGTACACTACATCCACTGGCTCTCTGTTGTCCATTTTCCTAGTTACACCCTCAAAAATTCCAGAAGATTAGTAAAGCATGACTCGGATGGATCCCATTACTGCTTTCCAAATGAGGGGCTATTTCATCTTTTATAATAGACTCCAGCATCTTCCCCACCACCAATGTCAGGCTAACTGGTCTATAATTCTGTGTTTTCTCTTTCCTGCCTTTCTTAAAACGTGGGATCACATTAGCTACCCACCAATCCACAGGAACTGATCCTGAATCTATAGAACATTGGATTTATAGAGCCTCTTATTTAACTCTGCAGACCATCAAGCCCTGGGGATTTATCAGCCTTCAGTCCCATCAGTCTACCCAACACCATTTCCTGCCTAATGTGAATAACTGGGGTATAGCAATGGGGGTGTGATAACATAAAGAGTGAGTGTGCGGTAATGGTACTAGGGTACAGTAAATATTGGGGGTACAGTAAATATTGGGGGTACAGTATTGGGGATGTGATACCATAATGGGTGGGGGAGCTGTAGTGGGGGAATAATAACATAATAAGTGGGGTACAGCAATGGGACTGGGGCACAGTAAATAGGGGGGGGGGGGGAGATACACAATAATGAGCGAGGGTGCAACAATGGAACTGGGGTACAGTAAAGGGGAACGTGATACCATAATGAGTGGGGGTACAGCAGTGGGGAGGGGGGGTAATATCATAATAAGTGGGGGTACTGCAGTGGGGGGGGGGCGGAGGTGTGATACCATAATGAGTGGGGAGCTCTAGTGGGGGAGTAATAGCATGATAAGTGGGGTACAGCAATGGGACTGGGTACAGTAAAGGGGAGTGTGATACCATAATGAGCGGGGGGTACCGCAGTGGGGGGGAGGGGGGGGGGGGAGTGTGATACCATAATGTGTGGGGATACAGCAGTCGGCGGGGGTATGATACCATAGTGGTGATACCATAATGAGTGGGGGTACAGCAGTGGGGAGGGGGGGTGATATCATAATGTGTGGGGGTACAGCAGTGGGGGGGGGGAAGAGGAGGTGTGATACCATAATGAGCGGGGAGCTGTAGTGGGGGAGTAATAGCATAATAAGTGGGGTACAGCAATGGGACTGGGTACAGTAATGGGGAGTGTGATACCATAATGAGCGGGGGGGGGGGGGGGGGAGTGTGATACCATAATGTGTGGGGGTACAGCAGTCGGCGGGGGTATGATACCATAGTGGTGATATTATAATGAGTGGAGGTGCGGAGATGTTTACAGGGCACAGTAGTGGGGTCGGGGAGCGGTGAGGGTGGGTTTACTGTGGGGGCTCCGGGTGCGTGTCTGGGAGGCGAGGAAGTTGTGTGCCAGGGTGGGGGTGTAGTGTAGTGGGGTGGGGGTGTAGTGTAGTGGGGTATGGGTGTAGTGGGGTGGGGGTGTAGTGGGGTGGGGGTGTAGTGGGGTGGGGGTGTAGTGGGGTGGGGGTGTAGTGTAGTGGGGTGGGGGTGTAGTGTAGTGGGGTGGGGGTGTAGTCTAGTGGGGTGGGGGTGTAGTCTAGTGGGGTGGGGGTGTAGTGTAGTGGGGTGGGGGTGTAGTGGGGTGGGGGTGTAGTGGGGTGGGGGTGTGGTGTAGTGTGGTGGGGGTGTACTGTAGTGTGGTGGGGGTGTACTGTAGTGGGGTGGGGGTGTAGTGTAGTGGGGTGGGGGTGTAGTGTAGTGGGGTGGGGGTGTAGTGTAGTGGGGGTGGGGGTGTAGTGTAGTGTGGTAGGGGTATAGTGTAGTGTAGTGTAGTGGGGGTGGGAGTGTAGTGTAGTGGGGTGGGGGTGTAGTGGGGTGGGGTGGGGTGGGGGTGTAGTGGGGGTGGGGGTGTAGTGTAGTGTGGTGGGGGTATAGTGTAGTGTAGTGTAGTGGGGTGGGGGTGTAGTGTAGTGGGGTGGGGGTGTAGTGTAGTGGGGTGGGGGTGTAGTGTAGTGGGGGTGGGGGTGTAGTGTAGTGGGGTAGGGGTATAGTGTAGTGTAGTGGGGTGGGAGTGTAGTGGGGTGGGGGTGTAGTGTAGTGTGGTGGGGTGGGGGTGTAGTGGGGTGGGGTGGGGGTGTAGTGGGGTGGGGTGGGGGTGTAGTGGGGTGGGGGTGTAGTGGGGTGGGGTGGGGGTGTAGTGGGGTGGGGTGGGGGTGTAGTGTAGTGGGGTGGGGGTGTAGTGTAGTGGGGTGGGGGTGTAGTGTAGTGGGGTGGGAGTGTAGTGGGGGTGGGGGTGTAGTGTAGTGTGGTGGGGGTGTAGTGTAGTGTAGTGGGGTGGGGGTGTAGTGTAGTGTAGTGGGGTGGGGGTGTAGTGTAGTGGGGTGGGGGTGTAGTGTAGTGTAGTGGGGTGGGAGTGTAGTGGGGTGGGAGTGTAGTGGGGTGGGGGTGTAGTGGGGTGGGGGTGTAGTGTAGTGTAGTGGGGGTGGGGTGGGGGTGTAGTGGGGTGGGGTGGGGGTGTAGTGTAGTGGGGTGGGGTGGGGGTGTAGTGTAGTGGGGTGGGGGTGTAGTGTAGTGTAGGGGGGTGTAGTGTAGTGTAGGGGGGTGTGGTGGGGTGGGGTGGGGGTGTAGTGTAGTGGGGTGGGGGTGTAGTGTAGTGTGGTGGGGGTGTAGTGTAGTGTAGTGGGGTGGGAGTGTAGTGGGGTGGGAGTGTAGTGGGGTGGGGGTGTAGTGGGGTGGGGGTGTAGTGGGGTGGGGTGGGGTGGGGGTGTAGTGTAGTGGGGTGGGGTGGGGTGGGGTGGGGGTGTAGTGTAGTGGGGTGTAGTGTAGTGTAGGGGGGTGTAGTGTAGTGTAGTGGGGTGGGGGTGTAGTGGGGTGGGGGTGTAGTGTAGTGGGGTGGGGTGGGGTGGGGGTGTAGTGTAGTGGGGTGGGGTGGGGTGGGGGTGTAGTGTAGTGTAGTGGGGTGGGGGTGTAGTGTAGTGTAGTGTAGTGGGGTGGGGGTGTAGTGGGGTGGGGTGGGGTGGGGTGGGGGTGTAGTGTAGTGGGGTGGGGTGGGGTGGGGGTGTAGTGGGGTGGGGTGGGGGTGTAGTGTAGTGGGGTGGGGGTGTAGTGTAGTGTAGGGGGGTGTAGTGTAGTGTAGTGGGGTGGGGTGTAGTGTAGTGGGGTGGGGGTGTAGTGTAGTGGGGGTGTAGTGTAGTGGGGTGGGGTGTAGTGTAGTGTAGGGGGGTGTAGTGTAGTGTAGTGTAGGGGGGTGTAGTGTAGTGTAGTGTGGCGTTGCCTGCAGCGGCGGCCGGGCCCCGGTCGGTCCTGTCACCACCGTCGCCCCGGCTACAAGAGGGCGGGCGCCTCCCACTCACCCAGCTCCGATTTCCCGTACTTGTGCCCGGCGACCTGGTGGCTGAGGGGGGTGCAGCCGTTGGGGAATCGGTGGAGTCCCAGCCCCAGGCTGGGGGCCGGAGCCTGTCCGCCCGCGCTCACCCCGCTCTCCATCGCCGACCGAACCGACTGACTGAATGACCGTCCGAGCGAGCGAGTGAGCGAGCCGACCCTACCGGCCGAGCGTCGCGACTCCGACTGGTCGGGACAGGCCGTGGCTCGGGCTCGGGCTCGGCCTCGGCCGCCGCCACCGCCGCCGTCTCACACCCATGGACGCTCCTCCGCCCCCGGAGCCGCCGCCCTCCCTCCTTCCCGCGCGCCCGCCCGCCCCGGAACTGACGCCAGCGCGCGCACAGGCTGGCTGGCAGGCAGGCAGGCCCGGGACAGCCCCGTGCAAAGGCAAAACGGGACCGGTGCCAGTAGGGATGGATTCAATGCAGCCCGTGCAAAGGTGCTGGGGCTGAAGTGTGCATGTCGGGGGGGGGAGTGGAAACAAATGCAAAGCTTGTGCAAAGGCTACACTGAACCATCGGGGCTCCAGTGCAAGTGGGGATGGAATAAATGCAGCCCGTGCAAAGGTGCTGGGCCTGAAGTGTGCAGGGGGGGGGGGGGTTAGAAAGAAATGCAAAGCTTGTGCAAAGGCTACACTGAACCATTGGGGCTCCGGTGCAAGTGGAGATGGAAAGAAATGCAGGCGGTACAAAGTGCTGGGGCTGAAGTGCAAGTGGCGATGGAAACATATGCGTCCTTCTGCTAGGGTGCATGCGGGGTTTGAAACAAATGCAAACCTTGTGCACAGGCTAAACTGAATCACGGGGGCTCGGGTGAAAGTAGTAATGGAAGGAAATGAAGCATATGAAGCAAATGAGCTCCTCTAGTATCTTTGGTGTAAGGTGCTGGGGCCGAGCGGGAATCAGCGGGGCTCCGGTGCAAGTGGGGATGGAAAGAAATACAGCCCGTGTAAAGGTGCTGCTGAAGTACAAGCGGCGATAAATAAATGCAACCTGTGCAAACGCTAAACTGAATCATTCCAGCTCGTGTGCAAGTGGAGATAGAAACAAATGCATCCCGTGCAAGGTGCTGGGGCTGAAGTGCAAGTGGGAATAGAAGCATTTCCAACATCTATCTAAGGTAGACAAAAGTGCTGGCGAAACTGAGCGGGTGCAGCAGCATCTATGGAGCGAAGGAGATAGGCAACGTTTCGAGCCGAAACCCTCCTCTAGTATCTTTGCTTCAGACTGATGTGGGGTGGGCGCGGGGAGAAGAAAGGAAGAGGAGGAGGGAGAGCTGAGAAGGGGAGGAGACAGCAAGGGCTACCGGAAATTGGGGAAGTCAATGTTTATGCCGCTAGGGTGCAAACTGCCCAAGCGAAATATGAGGCGCTGGTCCTCCAATTTCCAGTGGTGCTCACTCTGGCCATGGAGGAGGCCCAGGACAGAAAGGTCGGATTCCGAATGGGAGGGGGAGTTGAATTGCTGAGCCGCCTCGGTCCTAAAAGACTTCCCCCTTATCCTTAAACTGTGACCCCTTGTTCTGGAGTTCCCCAACATTGGGAACAAGATCAGGTTGGTTAATGCGGACCATGCGGAGGTGTCCGGTGAAACGATCGCAGAGCCTACGCTTGGTCTCACCGATGTAGATCAGCTGACATCTAGTGCATCTATCTATCTTCTATATATTCTATTCTATATTACATAACTAAAACTCTGATCTTATGCTCTTCCTGTTTACATGGTTTTTCTATTTGCGCACAAAAGGTACGCGATAGAGCTACAATATTTCACCAGCAAACTCGCCGTTCCTCTGTGACGCGAGTGCAACAAGTTTTGTTATGATCGATGGTATATTGTAAAAGTTATTAAGGTTTAAAAATCGTAAAAAACGAGCATTTGCAGATTGCTGCCAGTCGCCGCCACACAGGTTGGTGTCCTGTCCGGGACGGCAACACCGCTTCCTGGCACCATCGCCGCACTGATTGGTCACGTCCGCTGTCAGTCGGCTGGAGATTGCCATGGTGAAGGAGTAACGCCGAAGATTGGGGGGGGAGGGAGGGGGGAAAGAGGGAGGGAGGGGGGTAGAGGGGTGGTGGAGTGCAGCGGGGTAGGGAGGGGGTAGGGGTCTGGGGTGATAGGCAAGGTAGGATAGAGGGGTGAGAGGGACAAGGAGGGGTGGATTTGATGGGAGGGGGATAGCCGCGAGTGGTGAAATATAGCGTTGGGTGAACGGGTTGTGTTGGGAGACAGAGTTTATTCATCCTCCCCGTGACAGCGCAGGGTTTCTCCGGTTGCTCCGGCTTCCTCCCACATTCCAAATACATACAGGTTTGTAGGTTGATTGAGGTTTGTAAATTATCCCTAGTGTGCAGGATGGTGCTGGTGTACGGGGTGGTCGCTGGTCGGCGCGGGCTCGGTGGGCCGTAGTGTCTGTTTCTGCGCTGTTTCTCTAAAGTCTAAAGAATTCGGTGGCGCTGTTACTAGCTGCCTCCGCCCACAGTCTGGTTGTCTTTTTTAATTTTGTTATGTTTAGAGTGGTTTTTTTTCTTCAGTATTTTATGTGGGGGGAAGCAGGTAGGGTAAGGGGGGAACCGTCCTTCAGTCGCTTCCTGGCGAGAATGCGGCTATTATCCAAGTCGCGTCCTCATCGGGGTACCATCGTTCCCAGCGAGAGGGCCTGAAGATCGGGCCGCCCATGGCGGCGACAACGGGGTCCACGGGCGAACATTGGGGAACATCAGCGAGGAGTTTGACTGGACTTTGGTTCCTTCCCTCACAGTGGGGAACTTTGGTGCCATTGTGGGGATGTTTGTGTTGTGGACTACTGTGTTCTGTGTTTTTTTAATTTTATTTTTTGTATGACTGTAAGGGAAAGAGAATTTTGTTGTCTCTTAATTGAAGACAATGACAATAAATTAAATCAAAACAAATCAAATCAATTGCTGCTTCACCCGGAAGGACTGTTTGCTTCCTTGGTTCGATGTGAAGAAATGTAAGTCCAGGCATTGAACCTATTGCAATTGCATGTAAACTCCCATAGGTCAGGGGCAGGGGGAAGGACAGGCCAGGGAATCGTAAAGTGAGCAATCCCTTTGAATGCTGAAAGGGATGGGGAATTTGTACCTGGCGGTGAAATCTTGTTGGAACTGGCAAATGGCAATGAGTGCACAGGAGGGTGGGATTGAGGGGTTGCACCTTTACGTAAGAGTTGGGTTGGAGATTGAACCGTGCAAACCTGATAAAGTCCTGGGACTGGACATAAAGATAACATAAAGATTAGGAACAGGAGTTGGCAATACAGTCCTTCGAGGCTGCTCTTGTCATCCATTCAGGTTTTAGCTGATTCTTTGGCTCAAGTCCACTTATCCATTTAATTCCCATATCCCTTGGGTCCTAAAATAAAATGGTGATATCATTCTATAGGATTTTCAGTTACTGAGCATCCACTGAGCAGCTATTTGTACCAGCTCTTAGTATCTCTTTCCTGGTAGTGGTGATTGATGCTGAAAGATCTCCAGCTTCTGGAGGTAAGTGTCGTCTTATTCTGCCCTTCCATACCATGAGGTTGGTTAAATAGGTTCAGGAAACGTCATGGTCACATGAAGAGAGAAAGGGGTTGTGATCCATGCATTGGTTCTCATTGTGCCTCTCAATATAGGAGATGGTCTTGGAGGGAAGGATGCTCCTCAAACTGCGGAGAATCTTGGACAATACAGCTCACTCTCCATGACACACTGGCCAACCGGAGGAGCACCTTCAGCAACAGACTGGTAACACCAAGAGGCAGCACAGAATGTCACAGGAGATCCTTCTTCCCTGTGGCTATCAAACTGTACAACTCCTCCTTCAGTCGTGGAATAGACTGACTTCTCCACCCTTCCCAATCCTGGACTTTCCACTCGTCACTTTAATTTCATGTGTCTTGTGTCTTGACTTTGCAGACCAATTTCCCTACTGGGATAAATAAAGTTATATTGCATCCTATAGACATTCTGTGTCTATGTAATCTGGGAGTGATGAGAAGACAAGTGAAACACTCAGACCCATCTGAAAGAAAATGAGGGGAATTTCCTTTCTTGCATCCCCAGCCTCCACACTTTGGTGATGGAAACTAATCCAGCAGGATACTCCGGCCTTGGGTGGTGCCAGGTATTATTTACTTCTTGCAAAGGCGATCTCAGTTCCAGCCAGAAACAAATCCAGATCTCGCTGGAAGGGATTCAGCAAATGAGGGATCACAGCAGCAACAAGTCCAAAGATGTTCACACCAGTTCTTTTCCTATGGAATAAAAGCCAACAATTAAATCGGCAATTCTTCAACCTACTGCTTTTACTATTGAATTAATTCATGAATTTTCAAAAGCACCAATGCTATAACTTGCTTCATGGATAGACGATATTTCACGTTGGGACCCTTCTTCAGCCTGGTTTCCCATTCTGAAGAAGGGTCCAGATTCGAAATGTCACATAAGGTCATAAGGAATAGGAGTAGAATTAGTCCATTCTGCCCATCAAGTCTACTCCGCCATTCAATCATGGCTGATCTATCTCTCCCTCCTAACCACATTTGTTTGCCTTTTCCCCATAACCAATGACACATGTACTGATCAAGAATCTATCTATTTCTGCCTTAAAAATATTTACTGACTTGCTCCACAACCTTTTGTGGCTGAGAATTCCTCCGATTCATCACCCTCTGACTAAATACATTTCTCCTCATCTTCCTAAAAGAACGTCCTTTAATTCTGAGGCTATGACCTCAAGTCCTAGACTCTCCCACTGGTGGAAACGTCCTCTCCACTCTATCCAACCTATCCATGTATTCCAAAGATGCTGCCTGACCCGCTGAGTTACTCCAGCACTTTGTGTTTTTTTTTTTATTAACCAACACCTGTAGTTCCTTACGTCTCCTTTAACTTGCTTCACTTGGTTTTGGGCGATGCACAATGTCCACGTGCAAAGGCCAATGACGAGATCATTGCAAGTGGACGGGTAAGAGTCATGAAAATTCCACAATCATTACCGCAATGATTACCACAATCATTACCGTTTAATTTCATCAATTAATTTCCATATCTTGTGGACCATTATTTCAAATCAAGCCAATTAAGAATACCAAATCTAGGGACAATTTTCTTTACGCCTTGATAGTAGTAGCCGCTTTATTATCAAGGGTTGGATAATTTCCGATCCAACGGTCAAATGCATCGACTGACAACAGGTACCCACTCCCCTGGTACTTCTTTAACCCAGTGATCAACTCTTCTCTAGGTGGTTAGCCTTAACTTCCTGAAGAGAAGCCTTGTCCTTGCATTTCCTCATTCCCTATTCTTTTTACGCCATCTCTCGCGTTCTCTGAATATTCATTCATGTTCTACAAAACCAGACCTTTGCCAAGTTCTGTTCTTCCCTTCATGACTGTTACCAATCCTTCCCATCTCTGGCTGTCTGTCTAGGGATGAGACAATAAAAATACCAGGTTAATCCTCAAATTTCAAATACTCCTAAGCCATATCCCATAACCCATTTCCAAATCTCACATTTCCAAGTCCTTCCAATACATCACCACACAATTGTAGAGATCTAAATCAGAATGTTGTCAATTTATTCCTAACAGCTAAAATTTAGGCGCAAAGTAGCACAGAACCACAGAGGAGTTTTCATTCCCAGGTTTTCTTCTTTCATTCTTGTAGTTGGAGCTTGCCTCAATGGTCTCTAGAGGCTGTCTATATTCCTTTAAATTCTTGAGACTTGTTCTTCCTTTACACTGGTGTCAATTATTATGTTATGATGGTACAGTTGGGCACTAGGGTATGTGTGAGATCCTCTTTTAAATTTGTAGGATTAGGAATACCGAGGAGCAGACTTCTTTGTTGGCCTTTCCCAGATTGTAGACGTCAAAGAGACAGGACAGTATCACTTCATCCTTTCTGTTTGGTTCTGTTTCTGGCGAGGTACCTGGATGGAAATGATGATTACACATCCTACCTGAGCTGCGTCCTCCTCCCGTTCCTGAGGGTCCACATACTCTTTTACCTCACTCCCCATATAATGGCGTTTTGTAGATAGTAGATAGTATAGGAGCATGGAGGTTCTACTTCAGTTGTATAGGGTCTTGGTGAGACCACACCTGGAGTATTGCGCACAGTTCTGGTCTCCAAATCTGAGGAAGGACATTATTGCCATAGAGGGAGTGCAGAGAAGGTTCACCAGACTGATTCCTGGGATGTCAGGACTGTCTTATGAACAAAGACTGCATAGACTCGGTTTATACTCTCTAGAATTTAGGAGATTGAGAGGGGATCTTATAGAAACTTACAAAATTCTTAAGGGGTTGGACAGGCTAGATGCAGGAAGATTGTTCCCGATGTTGGGGAGGTCCAGGACAAGGGGTCACAGCTTAAGGATAAGGGGGAAATCTTTTAGGACCGAGATGAGAAGGACTTTTTTCACACAGAGAGTGGTGGGTCTCTGGAACTCTCTGCCACAGAGGGTAGTTGAGGCCAGTTCATTGGCTATATTTAAGAGGGAGTTAGATGTGGCCCTTGTGGCTAAGGGGATCAGGGGGTATGGAGAGAAGGCAGGTACAGGATACTGAGTTGGATGATCAGTCATGATCATATTGAATGGCGGTGCAGGCTCGAAGGGCTGAATGGCCTACTCCTGCACATAATTTCTATGTTTCTGTTTCTATGTACTGTCCTGAACAACTCAACAAAAAGTTATTAAATGAGTTTACAATTGCTCGTATTCCTCACTCCTACACCTCCTGCGCAATAGATTATTTTCTTTCTTTCCTTAGTGCCACTCTAAGTTGCTTTGAATTTGTTCTTTGTCTTCTAACACCAGCTACTTTGTCTCTTTCTTGGTTTCTTTATTAATTTTTTGCTCCTTTCTATCAATGGGCTGTTCTTGGTCCTGATTTGACACAATTAAAGGGCCTGCCCCACTTTACCGAGTCCTCTGGACCTTAAAAAAAAATAATCAGGAGTTTTAGGAATTATTCCTTTACTTCTGCTGTTAGTTTAAATTGTTCTGGCACCGGCTTATAAGGAACTTTCCTCCTTGCTCCCTGACTCAATATGCTAACCTTTGCCAATGAAGCAATCGGTGCCAGAGAATCCTTTCCCAATGTCTCCGTCTCAGGTTTAAATAGAGCGGGTGGAGTCATAGATGCCGTTGACTCCACTTGAGTGCCCTGTTCACAAGCTACACACAGTGCTTTAGGATTAGGAACGTGAGAGGGCTGAGAGGAATGCTGCGATTCTGCACCAAAAAGGTCTGCCCATCCTTTTAAATACTGGGCTTCCTTCGCTTCAAGGTCCACACTAACTGCTGTGCTCTTGCTAAACTTAATTAATTTAATTTTTGTCTGGGCCACTTCCCCTTTAGGAGTTCCCCTCGATCTTTGATGTCTTTCTCTTTCCTTTCAGAAATATCCAGAGAAGGACCAGCTCCCACTTCTTCTAGCTCTATTAAACAGCCAAAATAGTTGCTCTACTCAACAGCCAAAATCTGTAGCCTCCCTTTGATCTTGTATTTTGTTGGCTCACATGCTTGATCAATGGTGTTTTATCATAAATGTGTTATTATTATTAATGTTTAGTGTTTTCTGAGTCATTCGTAACTGTCACTATATGTCATATTGTTACTTGTGGGCAGACCACTAAGGCAAATTCCTTGTATGTGAATACTTGGCCAATAAACTAACTTACTTACTTACTTACTTATTCCTAGCCTTGCAGCTGCCGTCCTCCACTTTGTTAACCTAACAATTTCTTTAGCCACTTTCCTCTTCGTAAAATACATTTTTCCATAACCCTATAAGCTTGTTTCCTCGCTCGCTTCCCATGCTGCCTGACAATTTTCTCGATATACATTATCCCAGTCACTGACATTAGACCACCCATCGGCCATAATTCACTTCCTAGCTCTTCATTTAATTTTCCTGAAAATGTCCATAAATTCTCATTTATCGGAGGATATTCATCACACATTAATTGGATTGGGCTTTCAGAAGATGTCGTTAGGTCCTTCTCCAGATTATTTCCCATAGTTTTTGTACAATAGAAATAATACACCTACAGATACATTTCTGACTCACCTACACCTCATACCTCTTCAATAATTCGTCTCTCCCTTTCAGTCTCCAAGGCTACCCAGATCACTTTCAAACAATAGGTAACATCTCCCAAAGCACTAACAGATTCACACCTTTCGCAAACAATCGCACAATCTTCCCAATCTACTGTTCAATCGCTATTCAATCGCTCTGTCCAATTGTTCTATTTAATCCTGTCTCATTCACACTCACCCATTCAATTTCCAGCCTGTAAACAATTCCGGAAGAATTCTCAGTCTCCCAGATTAAAGTGCTTAATATTTAAATGGTAGCAATCCCACTCAAAATACTTCAATTTAACAGAGACAAACAAATCCAAATGACACAAGCAGATCTATACCCAAGCCAGAAACTATGCCACCTATTACAAGCAAACAAAAACACACTCCAATATAAACTACAAGTATTCACTTCTTATCACAATTAAATCACACACTATTTTAATTCCTCCTCGTGGTGTGTTCAGTCAACGGAACAATCCCTCCCCAGAAGCAATCGATCAGAAGGATACGAACCCCCGATTGAACAACCACAGATACTAATCAATACTACAGATACTAATTCAATACTAATATGAGTTGGTGGGGACGCTGCAAGCTGGCAGCCCTGCCAGCAGCGTGTTAGTTTTTTCTACTTTTTTTGTTTTGTTAGTGTGTCCTAATGTGTGTTTTTGGTGTCTCTCTGTGTGTCTCATGTGGGTGGGGGGGGGGGGGGGGGGGCGGGGTGTGGGGAGGTAAGGGGGAAACCGCTTCAGTCGCCTCCTCCACCAAGAGGCAACTTTTTCCATGTCGCCTCCCCCGTGACCTAACAGCAAGGATCGGTGTGGCCTTTCCTGGAGACGTGCCCGGGGCTTCAGCGGCAGACGCAGCGCGGACTCTTGTCGCGGAGCGGGCGAGCCCTCGCCGGGGGTCGCCGGAGGGGAGCGCTCCATTCGCTGGCCCACAGCATCCTGAAGTCGCATTCTGCGGAGTTCTAGCTAGCGCAGCGTCCACAGCCTGGTGTCCCTCGTTGTGGACCCGGGAGGAGAAGAGCTCCGACCGCCAGCCCGCGGCCTACTTCTACCATGGGCGCGGCAGGGACTTGCCATCAGAAGTGGGATCCCTCGACGGGGACCCCTGGAGAGGAGCTCCGATCGCTGGCCCTGCGGTCTGCGGCGCGACGGGGACTTTCGATCTTTGACCGCCGGCCAGCTGAAGCCACGGCTTTAGATCTTCGACCGCCGACAAACCTGAAGCCACGGTCTCCGGTGGGGAGGCACCGATTCAGGACTTACCTGGACTTTACCTCGTCTACACACCTGGACGCCCGCAGCGGCAGCTGTGGAGGGTTGAGGTCCCGACCACAGGGGAAAATGGAGGAGGACTGGCCAAATTTTGTGCCTTCCACCACAGTGATGAATGCTGTGATGGATGTTTGGATAAAAGTTTTATTGTGTTTTTGTGTGTTCTTTTTTCTTTGTACTGCTGCTGGCAAATTCATTTCACTTGCACTTTATGTGCAAGTGACGAATAAAACTGATTGATTGATTGATTATACAATCCCTACTAAACCAAATTCTTATATGTGCACTTTAACCCACTATCACCCCAGTTTTCTAAACACTCAAATTCTTAATCAGTACAATATAACAATTCACGATCTTAACACTTTCCAAAAGTATCTTACACGCAACAAAGTATTTATACACAAATCGGATCTGAAGGAGATATATACACTGGAAATTTACCAGACTCTATGACAGGAATACAATACCCAATAAACACAGTACAATAACAGCAATCTGTAATATACAATTCCAAAAATAAATCACACTTGATTTCAATTCTGCGTTGCGCTGCTATCAACCAGTGAACCTCTCCCTCCGATACAGAAGACTTTCCCCTTCCTAGGGTACTCTTTGCTGAGGTGTACTACTTCTTAGTTAGCTACTTTTCACCTTCAGATACTTATCCTCTCACTAAATACTCAGACTTTTATTGGGGGACCTTTCCCTCCACTCTTAAGTTCTCAGACTTAGGGGTACTTTTTCCCATCCGTTTAGTTTTCACAAAAAAATTAGTTTCTCTTCTCTCAGTTACTCTTCGCTATCAGGTACTAATCAATAATCGATCAGAGGGGTACTATTCCTCGTTGATCAGCCACTATTCGGAATCGATCTCAAACACTATGCAAACTTCAAAGTTTTATAATACACAGAATTCTGAATAATATGTGCACACTTTAAATTGTCCAGCTCCTCAACATGAGATTCTGAATTTAGATACTTTTAAATCTAAAAAATTCAGTTTGCTCTGATCGGACTAATTAGCTTTTTGGTGCGTAATTTGACATACGCAAATGCAAGTTCAAATTTAGTACGGATAGACTTCTCGAAAGATTAGAGTATTCTCAACCAATCTCAATCTATACTCTAGCAACCGAGTGCCCGATGCCTTTACGAGAGTCCTCCCCCGTCTTTTCAGAGATCCGGATATCTCAAACAGGTGTGGACTTTACCCAACATAGGCTCACCCTGTCAAAAAGGCTTCTTCCTTTCCACCTGCTTGGCACCAGGTGTCAGCGCGTAACCTCTTCACGCTGACAGTCGATGCCGATTTTTGGAGCGCACTTCCAATCTACACTCCCAGCAACCACACAGTGCTTAGCCGCTTAGCACTGTTACACCCAAACAGTCTTGAAATATCCACTCAATTGGATAACCGGTCTGGATAGGGCCTCGAAATTCTAGTTTTATTTTTTATAGAATAGTTTTTTGGTTTTCGCCAGCAGCTGCAGCTACCAACTACGACCAAGTTTTATGGGCCTAAACTCAGAGGAGAGGGCCTGTAACCCAACCCTGATGTTATGCGCCTTTAACCCAGTTCTAGAAGGGCCTCTAACCCCAAAAAGGCACGAATGCCCTCAGTGCTTGCTAGACTCTGTTCTACGATCTCGTTTGGACACTTTCCCAAGCCGCGAATTATCGATCTGCTTCGACTAGCGAGGTGACAAAAACCAATGCGAAAATCGCATAGTGGCGCCGATTTCTGCATTCGCGACCGGGAACAGCTCAACACCCTTAATCGCAAACTTGTGTTTGGGGATCCATTGAGATCCCGGACGAGCCCCCAATGCTCTTCTAAGCTTCCTCCCAGCCTAATTCAGTCAATAAAACACTGATTCAAGCACTGGAACAAGTAGTCTTTATTTTTGGATAGAACAATAAATTGCCCTGTACGATACCTAAACCACCGCGGGTTTGATCCTTGTATCTGCCTGGCCAAGCCCTTCAGCCTCGTGCAAGCAGAAACACTCCAAAAGGTCATGCTGTCCCAAGTGCTCTTCCAGAAGATCGACAAAGGACCTCGTTGGGACTACCTTTTATAGGCCCCCGAACCTTGAGGGGCCAAACTACAGAGGGGTGGTCTATTTACAATCCAATCAAACATATTAATTACAACAATACATTATTGACAGTAACACAGACTAATAACAGAATCTCCCTTACATTGTTGCAGGAGAAGCTTCCAGAAGAATCTAACTTAACTTGAATAATGCAACAGTTACCCTGGAATCCAAACAAACCTGCCAGGGGCTCAACACTAACCAATCAACAAACAGCAGGGTAACTGTCTAGCAACATTATTTACAATATGTACACTTAGTTTGCATTGATCCAATTAACCATGCATTTAACACTTCCTTGGGGATCCTCTGCAGAAATCACATTCATTCTGACAATTGAATAAGCAACACTGATCTGGGCCCTAGACTTACTGGCACCATTCAGAAGCTTGTCTTATTTCTGCAGAGCACTTCAGACTTGACCAAAATGGCCTAACAATACATGAGTCCTTACTAAATTTTGGTGCTGTGGCTGCTCTGTTTTAGCCAGGATTAACAACACAACATGGATGCTCACAACATGGCCTCTCACAACATGGCCTCTCACAACATGACCACTCATAACATGGCCACTCACAACATGGCCACTCACAACATGGCTAGTCACGACATGGCCACTCACGACATGGCCACTCATGACATGGCCAATCAAGACATGGCCACTCACAACATGGCCTCTCACTACATGGCCTCTCACAACATGGCCTCTCACAATAGTCCATTCCACCAGTCCCTACCTTCCTTTTATACATCACTCGAGGGTAGTCACTCCAGGATGCTTATGGCTGCTTTTTATATCTACTGTGCTGCTCCTCCTCTCAGCTGCTTACTCGATAGTGAAACTATTCCGGTACTCACTAACAGCTGCTTTTAAATCCACTGCATTCTCCTTATAACTCAAATTTACAGGACATGTTAACATTATCCTGTAATGAAATAGTAAGGAAAATAATAATTGGACCAAACAGAGCCACATGGGGGTGCAGCAGTAGATTTGCTGCCTTACAGCGCCAGAGACCCAGGTCCGATCCTGACCAGGGGTGCTGTCTGTACGAGTTTGTACATTCATCCCATGACCTGTGTGGGTTTTCTCTGGGATCTCCAGCTTCCTCCCACACACCAAAGACGTATGGGTTTGTAGGCTAATTGGCTTGTAAAATAGTGTACGATAGTACACTATTGTGTACTAGTGTGTGTGGGGATCACTGGTCGGTGTGGACTCAGTGGGTCAAAGGGCCTGTTTCCGTGTTGTATCTCTAAACTAAACTAATATATGTAACAATTGTTTTATGTGCTCCAATGTGGATAATTTTATATACAACACCAGGTGTTGTCGCATGTTGTTAATTTATACTTTAGGCTTTAGAGACAGTGCGGAAACTGGCTTATTGCCACTACCGTCATTGTATTTCACCTCGCTTACCCTGAATTTGCATTTTTGAGGGTTCAGATTGAGGTTGTTGGCCTTGGTGCGATCCAGGACCTTTGTCAGATTAGTATCATGTTCTTCGACAATTCGTCCCACAGTGAGGATGTCATCTACTACAATGGAGCATGGGTAGCCTGCAAACAACTGCTCCATAGCTTGTTGAAATACTTCACTAGCAGTGCTTATGTCAAAAGGCATGCGAAGAAATCTGTAACGCCCAAACAGAGTGCTGAAAGTGGTTAACTTGGAGGAGTTGTTTTCCAGCTAAATCTGCCAGAATGAACTCTTGGCATCTAGTTCTGTGAATACAGTAGCCTCAGCCATCTGCACTGCAATCTCATCCACAATGCGCATGGGCTAGTGAGGTAGTTTAAAGGCTGAGTTTAAGTCCTTAGGATTAATACAAATCCTTATTTAGCCTTTATTCTACCTCGTTGCCATGACCGTGGTGGAAACCCAATCCGGGGAACAGCGACGGGAGCAATCACACCAAGAGACACCATTCTATTAGGTTCACTTTAAACACAGTCCCGCATAGCATGGGAATCTTATGAGCTGGATGAACAACTGGAATCACCTCAGGGTCAATGGTAATTGTCTACCTAACAGGATTTGTTGGCTAAAATCACAGGCTGTGGTCAGATGACAAACAGAAGGGCAGAAAGAGACAAGACCCATGTCTTGACATGAGTTGGCACCTAGTAGAGATGGCACAATCTCACGAACCACATAGAAACTCAGGTAGTGGACACATGAGCTAAGACAGCAACATAACTCAACTTGACCGATAGGGTGCCCTGGACCTCCTGCAAATGGCAGCCGTTGGAGTGACAGTCTCTGTTTTTAAACACAGCTAAACAGATAACATTGTATCTGATGCCTGTGTCAACTTTCAGAAAAACGTTCTTGCCATTAACGAGCAGAGCGACCTTGGGGTCTAGTTGTTTATACATTAAATCAGACAATTAATGTACATGTAAGTCAAAACCTTCACCAGCAGCCTGCAAATCCGTGGGAGCTGGTTGAGAGCGTTCTGAGAGCAAGTTTTCATGGTCAAGTGAATTAACAGATGGTCTTGTTTGAACTCTGTTGCTACGCGAACTACAGCATTTGAAAAAATGATTTATTTTGTTGACATAATTTGTTGACATAATTGTTGACAAAATTGACATAATTTTCCATACTCAGGGCAACGGTCATGAGCAGCAGCATGTGAACCCCCACAGTTAAAGCAATTGTCTATTAATCTCACAATATAAATATAAGGCACTGGAGGAGAACGGCAAGATATTTGATAAGACATACCAGCAACATTAATTTCATGACCAGCAGAATGTCCTAAAAATTTGTATGAGCGTCAGCCATTTCAGCAATGCGACAGCGGTTTTCAGCAGTCTCTAGAGTAAGTTCAGCATCCTGCAGTAACTCGTCGAATCATTTATCATTGCAGACTCCATAAACCAGACGGTCAAGGACAAGTTTATCACATATATCCCTGAAATCACATCGATTGGCAATGTGCTTCAATGCACTGACATACATCTCCACAGTTACTCCCTGTCTCTGGCTTCGGGAAAAGAACAAATGCCTCTCCATGACCAAGTTAGTATGTAACTCACATAACTGTAGTAGGCATTTGCATAGTAGGCAGTCAGGGTCTCAGATAAATTCAGCAGGAGTGATCTGGACACCAGCCAGGTCAAATCTAGCCAGTTCATAGTGAAACCTTCTGGCACGTCGAGCAGCTTCTGTGCCTGCCCGATTACGAAGAATTGACGCTCGAACACCAGGAACAGCAGTAGGGTGAGCCGCTTCAATGTAAATTAAGAAATCCTCTTCAAATACACTCCACCATTCTGCAAGGTCCTCATCAAACACCAGGATCTCTGGTTTTCTGAGAGCAGAAGCCATTGCAATATCACCGGAGAAAACAACAAACTAAAGTAAAAGCAATATAATTAAGCAAGGAGTGAGTCCGTACACTCTGACACCATGTTGAACTTCTGCTGTTGGAATAGAAACATAGAAACATAGAAATTAGGTGCAGGAGTAGGCCATTCGGCCCTTCGAGCCTGCACCGCCATTAAATATGATCATGGCTGATCATCCAACTCAGTATCCTGTACCTGCCTTCTCTCCATACCCCCTGATCCCTTTAGCCACAAGGGCCACATCTAACTCCCTCTTAAATATAGCCAATGAACTGGCCTCAACTACCCTCTGTGGCAGAGAGTTCCAGAGACCCACCACTCTCTGTGTGAAAAGATTTCTTCTCATCTTGGTCCTAAAGGATTTCCCCCTTATCCTTAAGCTGTGACCCCTTGTCCTGGACCTCCCCAACATCGGGAACAATCTTCCTGCATCTAGCCTGTCCAACCCCTTAAGAATCTTGTAAGTTTCTATAAGATCCCCTCTCAATCTCCTAAATTCTAGAGAGTATAAACCGAGTCTATGCAGTCTTTGTTCATAAGACAGTCCTGACATCCCAGGAATCAGTCTGGTGAACCTTCGCTGCACTCCCTCTATGGCAATAATGTCCTTCCTCAGATTTGGAGACCAGAACTGTACGCAATACTCCAGGTGTGGCCTCACCAAGACCCTATACAACTGAAGTAGAACCTCCCTGCTCCTATACTCAAATCCTTTTGCTATGAAAGCTAACATACCATTGGCTTTCTTCACTGCCTGCTGTACCTGCATGCCTACTTTCAATGACTGGTGTACCATGATACCCAGGTCGCGCTGCATCTCCCCTTTTCCTAATCGGCCTCCATTTAGATAATAGTCTGTTTTCCTATTTTTGCCACCAAAGTGGATAACCTCACATTTATCCACATTAAACTGCATCTGCCAAACATTTGCCCACTCACCCAGCCTATCCAAGTCACCTTGCAGTCTCCTAGCATCCTCCTCACAGCTAACACTGCCACCCAGCTTAGTGTCATCCGCAAACTTGGAGATATTGCCTTCAATTCCCTCATCCAGATCATTTATGTATATTGTAAATAGCTGGGGTCCCAGCACTGAGCCTTGCGGTACCCCACTAGTCACTGCCTGCCATTCTGAAAATGACCCGTTTACTCCTACTCTTTGCTTCCTGTTTGCCAGCCAGTTCTCTATCCACATCAATACTGAACCCCCAATGCCGTATGCTTTAAGTTTATATACTAATCTCTTATGTGGGACCTTGTCGAAAGCCTTCTGGAAGACCAGATAAACCACATCCACTGGTTCTCCCCCATCCACGCTACTAGTTACATCCTCGAAAAATTCCACAAGATTCGTCAGACATGATTTACCTTTCGTAAATCCATGCTGACTTTGTCCAATGATTTCACCACTTTCCAAATGAGCTGCTATCCCATCTTTAATAACTGACTCTAGCAGTTTCCCCACTACCGATGTTAGACTAACTGGTCTGTAATTCCCCGTTTTCTCTCTCCCCCCCCCCTTCTTAAAAAGAGGGGTTACGTTTGCTACCCGCCAATCCTCAGGAACTACTCCAGAATCTAAAGAGTTTTGAAAGATTATCACTAATGCATCCACTATTTCCGGAGCTACTTCCTTAAGTACTCTGGGATTCAGCCTATCTGGCCCTGGGGATTTATCGGCCTTTAATACATTCAATTTACCCAACACCACTTCCCGACTAACCTGGATTTCACTCAAGTACTCCTTTGACCCGCGGTCCCCTGCTATTTCCGGCAGATTATTTATGTCTTCCTTAGTGAAGACGGAACCAAAGTAGTTATTCAATTGGTCCGCCATATCCTTGTTCCCCATGATCAACTCACCTGTTTCTGACTGCAAGGGACCTACATTTGTTTTAACTAATCTATTTCTCTTCACATATCTATAAAAACTTTTGCAGTCAGTTTTTATGTTCCCTGCCATTTTTCTTTCATAATCTATTTTTCCTTTCCTAATCAAGCCCTTTGTCCTTCTCTGCTGGTCTCTGAATTTCTCCCAGTCCTCTGGTATGCTGCTTTTTCTGGCTACTTTGTACGCATCATCCTTTGCTTTGATACTATCCCTGATTTCCATTGTTATCCACGGATGCACTACCTTCCTTGATCTATTCTTTTGCCAAATTGGGATGAACAATTTTTGTAGTTCATCCATGCAGTCTTTAAATGTCTTCCATTGTGTATCCAATGTCCAAAGTCACACACCGTGATTCGGATCCAAAGACTTTATTAACATTACAGCAGAGGTAACTTCATCTTAGCGCGTTACTTTAAAAGAGAGAGAAAGGCAATGAGGCTTTCTGTTAAACTAGTGGGCGCAGCTACAAAGTATCTCATAACACGAGTCACTGATCTGCAGGGAGGAAACCCGGAGAAAGTCCAAGTGGTCGCACCGTACAGACAGGTTCGAACCTGGGTCTCTGGAGCTGTGAGGCAGCAACTCTACCACTGCGCCACTGTGCTGCCCTTTCCACTTCCAAAATGTGTATCGCTGGGGTTATTGATAATTAGCACACATCCCGCTCTGGATGAATAACAAACGGGAATAATAATTTTATATTAGATACAGGGCATTTTAAGTTCCAGGTTCTGACGTTTCCAGTGTTAATTTATTGTCCATCACTAGTTGCCACTGCAGGTACTTAGTAATGAGCCTGTGTTTGAAGAGATGTAAATGAAGGTATGTTAAGATATTGCCTGGCAGAATATATGAATCCCTGTCAGACTTGGCTTTGACACAGTAATGAAAGTCTGGCAAGTGTCTCTGTGGAATTGCTAATTCACTTATCTGATCAGCCTAGTCAGCCATGATCAGCCAGTTTCAATCCTTCTGAAAGCAATTCTACCACAGACAGGGAAGATATGAATAGGAATAAGCCTCTCAGGTTATATACTCTGTTTTTGTCATTCAATTATATCAGGGCTGATCTATCATAGAATGGTCAGAGCACATAATGATGCCACTATCAGTCCAGTCCTACTTCTCCACATTATGTCTTCAAATCCTTTCTTTCAGATGGCTAGGGGCGGCACAGCATTAGAATACAGCTGATTTACAGCGCCAGAGACTGGGGTTCGATCTTGATTACAGATGCTGTCTGTGCAGAGTTTGTACGTTTTCCCCATGACCTGCATGGGTTTTCCACGGGTGCTCCGGTTTCCTCACACACTCCAAAGACGTATAGGTTTGTAGGCTAATTGGTTTGGTAAAATTATAAATTGTCCCTAGTCTGTGTAAGATAGTGTCAGTGTGCGGGGATCACTGACTGGCGTAGACTCGGTGGGCTGAATGGCCTGTTCCTGCGTTGTATCTTTAAACTAAACTACACTTTTCCTTTTGAATACTACAATCAAACCTGTCTCCAGCAAGGCCCCTGGTTGTTAAAGTTTCCCACAGATCTTTTGCTGATCACTTTCACTGTGTGTCTCTTTTCTGAACCTTTCCACCGCTGCAAACTGTGTTTCTCTATCTGCAATTTGTCCAAACCCTTCACCGTTTTAAACAGTGAAGTAAGTGGGAGAGTTACTATTTTTAAAAGTGAGACAGGGAGAGTTCAGGACCAACATGTCCTTGTTAAAGTAAAGGGTAAGGTTGGCAGGTTAGGAAACCTTGGCTGATGAGGATTATTGATGCTCCAGTCAAGAAAAATGGGAGGCCTATATCAGGCAAATCCCGTGAGGAGTGTATGGGATGTGGGAGTACACATAAGAAAGAAATCAGGATGGCAAAAAGGGAATATGAGATACTCTTGGCAGATAAGGAAAAGAAGAATCTAAAAATATTGTGTATATTAAAAGTAAACAGGTAACTAGGGAAGGAGTAGGTCCCCTCAAAGATCAATATGGCGGATAAATGTGCGGAGCCAGAAGTGATGGGCAAGATCTTAAATAAATACATCTCTTCTGTACTTTCTATGGAGAAGGTCAAATAAGCTAGTCAATACAGGGAAGAGAGCAACAATGACCTGAAACATATCAATATGGGTGGTATTGGAGGTCCTATCGCACATAAAAGTGGATTCATCTTTCGTGCCTGACCATATACAGCAGTCCTGAGCAGGTACTAGAGAGCATTCCTGAATTACTTTGTTATAGGAAAGATGTTGTCAAGCTGGAAAGGGTGCAAAGACGTCTCATGAGGATGTGGCCAGGACTAGATGGTCTGAGTTATAGGGGGTAGGTAGAGTAGGCTGTGACTCTATTCCCTGGAGCGCAGGAGGATGAGGGGTGATCTTATAGAGGTGCATAAAATCATGAGAGGAAGATATCAGATACATACACAGAGTCTCTTGGACAGAGTAGGTGAATCGAGGACCAGAAAACATAGGTTTAAGGTGAAGGGGAAAATATTTAATAGGAATCTGAGGGGTAACTTTTTCACACAAAGGGTGGTGGTTGTGTGGAACAAGCTGCCAGAGGAGGTATTGCGGCTGGGACTATCCCAACGTTTAAGAAGCAATTCGACAGGTACATAGATAGGACAGCTTTGAAGGGATATAGGCCAAACGCAGGCAAGTGAGAGTAGTGTAGCTGGGACTTGTTGGGCTGAAGGACCTGTTTCTACACTATCACTCTATGACTCTACTATCTAGCTCATTGGAAACCCTTGGACTATCTTTGATCGGACTTTACTGGCTTTATCTTGCACTAAACGTCATTCCCTTTATCATGTATTTGTACACTGGATGGCTGGATTGTAATCATGTAATGCCTTTCCGCTGACTGGTTAGCACGCAACAAAAGCTTTTCACTATACTTAACAATAAACTTATCTCATAAACTCATATATATGTATGATGTTTTGGAAATCAATGTAAGAAATTCCCTAAAAACAATTGCCAGGGACCTGGCAAAGGTTTTTGTGTCTTCCTCTGCAATGATCGAGGCACTGTATGACTGGAGGGTGGGTAAAAGTGTGCATTTATTTAATAAGGTCTGCAAGGATAAGGCATGAAACGACAGGGCAGTGAGTCCAACGTGTGGTGGGTAAGTTACTGGAAGGGTGTCTGAGTGACAGGATCCATCTGCATTTGGAAAGGAAGGACTGAGGGGGACCTCATTGAAACTTACCGAATAGTGAAAGGCCTGGATAGAGTGAATGCGGAGAGGACGTTTCCACTCTTGGAAAAGTCTAGGGCCAGAGGCCATAGCCTCAGAATAAAAGGATATGCCTTTAGTAAGTATGTTACAATACCTACCTTTAGCAGTGCTGCAGTTCTGCCGCTCCCCGTGTGCGTGCCTTTGGCGCCTTTCAGAGGGGGGCGGGTTTAAAATGCCATTTTTCGCTAGACAGTCCAAATTGATCCATGTCGGGCGATTTCCTTGCTAAAGAGAAATCGCTCCGACATTTCATTCATGAAGGTATTTTTAAACTACGCTACATTATTTATTAACTAGAGTAGTTTAAAAATCATCTTCTAAAGCTCTGAACACTGACAGCAGAACGAGCTTAATGTAGGGGAGAAAATAAAGTGCACAGTTTATTTTTACATTAAAACTTGGTTTTTAGGAAGGCTTTAATCACATTTTCATGTTGCGAAAAGGGGACAAAAAAAAATGTATGAACCGGCTGTATTTTTCATACCGACTTCACCGCAAACCGCAACGTTCCAATCCACCGCATTCCACTAAAGCCCACTCGCAAGTTGATTTAAATGGCCATGAATTTATAGGCATTAAACACTAAATTCCTTCCATTTGGCCTATAAATTCATGAAAATGAGATTTAAAAATCATGTTATATTGTGGATTATTGTGTGAATGTTACTTGGACACTTAGGCAATTAAAAAAAGTTTATCTTTTCTTAAGAAATGGATAGATGTTTAGATCTAGTAATTGAATTTTGTAATTAGTTACAATTAGATAACTAACTAATTATATGCTTTAATTTCAGATCATCCAAGTAAGATTGTTTCATATTTGTTTCAGAATGCTTCAATCTACAATAACTGAAAATTTCATTGAGCTCTCTTAATATTTAAGAAAGTTATGGGCTTTTGACTGTTCTAGATCACAGCTTTTGAGTTAAGTCAATGTAAAGGCAATGGGGAACAAGATGCTAATTTCTGAGTATGAAAATGGCCATAACTTTCTTAATACTGAAGATATGAAAGTCAATAAGGTGTCAAATTAAACTTCTTTTTATGCTTTATCTGATGGGATAAATTGCAGACTTGATTTTTAAAATCTCAGCATTTTGTAACTGCTACCTTTAGAAAGGAGATGAAACATTTCTATCGTCAGAGGGTGGTGAATCTGTGGAATTAATTGCCACAGACGGCTGTGGAGGCCAAGTCCATGGATATTTTTAAGGTGGAGATTGACAAATTCTTGATTAGTAAGGGTTTCACGGGCTATGGAGAGAACGCAGGAGAGGGACAGATAGATTAGCCATGATTAAATGGTGGAGTAGACTTGATAGGCCAAATGCCTAATTCTGCTCCTAGAACCTATGAACTTACTATACTCAATTTGTCCACTCACCTAAACCATGTGTATCCCTTTGTACTTGTTATGTCCTTCTCACAACTTGCTAACTGTACTGATGTATGTATCATCAGTGCATTTGGCTACATTACACTTGGTCCCTTCATCCATCAATAATGTAGATTCAAAATGAAGCCACTTATTGCACTCCACCAGATACTGATCGCCAATCTGAAAATGACCCATTTATCCCAACTCTGCCTTTTCTGTTGGTTCACCATGATGTTCCTTCAAACTTCAGGATCTGATCCTCGGAATGTATCACTCCTTAGTGTCATTGTTTTTGTCATCACAGTTCTTTGCTTTTGTCAAAAGGATGTGTGTATGCATCATAGGATGTGGTCTGAAATTTTAAAATATATGTAGATATTTTAAATTATATATATATATCTGTGTATATTGCATTTATTGGCCAGTTAAACTGCTGCAAGTAAGCACTTCATTCTTTTCCGTTGTCGGTGCATATGCCAATTAAACGGTCTTGGCTCTTGGCATTTATGCTGCAGAAGACTTTGTGCCCACTGTAGAAATTTACTGACTTCCAGGCAGCAGCTGGTCAGTTTATGCCCAACTGTATGAGAGTTTAATCACACCCCCATTGAAGCCATTACCCCTTTTCCTCATTTCTTCAGAGCTGCTACCATGACAACTATCAGAGTCTTTCATCTTTTGCTATTTCATAACTCTACCTACAAAATCATCACTGGCTGTTACCATCTTGTTGATGTCATCTCATTCCTGATCATCAAAGTGATTCCTTGTATTAAAACATTCTCACAATCTCTTCTCTGGCCTCCATAATCTGATATATTTTGTTCGCAGTGCGTAAATCTTGCAGCGTGCCTTGCTGAGGTGAACTCTATATCATTCAGTTTGTTCACTGTTCCCTGTGATTGGATAAATCACCTTTACTTTGGCCACATGCTTTAGCCCTCTGCTATCATGTTTTTGTCAGAAACTCTTACATCTTTCTCCAGGTCAAATTATATTACATCCTTTAGTTTTCCCATTCCCTGCGGTGCATGAAACATTCCTCGTGACCATTTTCCAACCAAGTACAGTTCCATGTGTTTTACAGCATTTACCCCAACCCCTCCCACCCCGTCCCCTCCAGTTAAGTTATTACAGCACAGACTGGCGATCCAAGGCACAGACTGAAGCATGTGAGTGGAAATGGTGCGTGTAGCTGCTACACATGTAATACAGACCATTTATCAGACATTCACTTTAAAATAGCAGCATGTTTTCACAGTCAGAACAAAATATCCTCTACTTGCAAAGCTGAAGGCGAAATAGTTAACCTTCAACCTTTGGTTAAATAGTTAACCAAAGCAACTCAAGCAGTGTGATTTCTTCTCAGAATGGAGGTTTTCACTGCAGGAACACCACAGTGTAGAATACAGTATGTCCCCCTCCTATTCCCACACTGACCTTTCTCTCCTGGGCCTCCTCCACTGTCAGAATGTGAACAGCACCTCATATTTTGCTTGGGCAGCTTATACCCCAGCGGTATGAATATTGATTTCTTCAACTTGCTTTGCCTCTCTCTCCATCCCTCCCCCACCCTAGTTCTCCAACGAGTTTCACTCTCCTCCTAATTCATTTTACTGTTTGTATGCCTCCTGGATGTTCCGCTATCTGGCCATCAAGGAGTGTGGATACCCTATTATGGGGTAAAGATTCAAAACGAATCAACGATTCATAAAATATTTATTTTACCTGCATACAAATTTATGAATCTTTCATTTATGAATGAACCCATTCATGAATGAGTTCTGATTATTTATTGTGTATTTATGGTTTATGGTCTATGGACACACAAAACTTTTATCTTCCGGTTTCTTATTTCGTTTACAGATCCTGTGTGCTGCCGAAAGTAAGAATTTCATTGTCCTATCTGGGGCACATGACAATAAAACTCTCTTGATTCTTGACTCTTGGGCCACTTTTGGAGGAGGTAGAACTGGTCGAGATTTATTTATTTGTTTATTTGTTCCGAACAAGTAAAGACATAAATAGGAATAAATAACAACAACAAATAGAAATAGTCAAAGAATTGGACAATCCAGGCAATATTTGCAAAGCAAAGAAAAGCATAAAGCAAAATTTAAATGTCCAGCACTGTTTCTTTACAAGCTCGAAAAGGAGTGAGAAGAAGAACTTATTTAATCTCACCCCTTCTCCCTATTGATTGATTGATTGATCAAATGAGATTAAAAGCAACTTATGCTTTTTCAGGTGCAAGTGAAAGATCCGATTGCACTCGGGGAGGCCTATCTGGTGTCATATGTATTGCTGGTGGGTTTTTTTCCACGATGTAAACTAGCCCACCGAGCCGATGTAAACTAGCCCACCGAGCCGGCGCCAAGCACCAATCACCCATACACTAGTTCTATCCTACACTAGGGCCAATTTACAGGAACCAACTAACAACCTACAAACCTGCACGTCTTTGGAATGTGGGAGGAAACCGGAGCGCCCGGAGAAAACCTACACGGTCACAGAAGGTACAAACTCCATGCTGACAACACCCATAGTCAGGATCAGACCCAGGTCTCTGGCGCTGTAAGGCAGCAACTCTACTGCTGCGCCACTGTGCCACCCCAGCTGCTTGCATGGAAATCCTGTTGACCCTAAAAGATTGTTATTGGCTTTGGGATGCCCGGTGGTCTGAAAATTACAAGGCTTTTTTCATGGAGAGAGACCAATGTTTTTATTTGTTTGTTATTTCTCCACTGCCAACTGCAATGGTAAAAACTGTGAATTTGGGGGAAAAAACAATAACCAGAGTAAAGATGATGAATTAGGCGACGTTCAATTTGGCTGTAAATGTCATTACGTCAGTAATAATCTCAACAGTAATGTTTGGATAAACCAAAGATTTTTGGAAATGCTTTACCCATGAAAAGGCACCTTGTAAATGCCAGCATCGCTCACTTAAATAATCTTCAATGCAATCTGTATTCCTAGACGGAGTAGCCATAAATAGATAATCTCGCCATCTTTCAAGTGTGGTGACTGTATACGACTGAAATAAAATTGAATCATTTGGCGGGTTGAGATGACCGCAGGGCTCGATTACCCGCGGGCAGCAGCAGGTGCCGCTACAAGCACGCAATTAATATGCATAACCATCGTCTGCATCTTGCATTTCTGGTGAAAACTATTTGACTGGAAAGAGGTGCTGTAATTCTTTTGAGTAATTTTTCTTTTTTTTTTTCTGAAGAAATGAATGTAGTTAGCCATTTAAGTTCACCTGCACCTCCTCCAACCTCATCTACTGCATCCGTTGCCAGGTGATCTATATCGGTGAGACCGAGCGGAGGCTTGGCGATCGTTTCGCCGAACACCTCCGCTCAGTCCGCAATAACCAACCCGACCTCCCGGTGGCTCAGCACTTCAACTCCCCTTCCCATTCCGTATCCGACGTCTCGGTCCTGGGCCTCCTCCACGGCCAGAGTGAGCACCACCGCAAGTTGGAGGAACAGCACCTCATATTCCGCTTGGGCTTAAACATTGAATTTTCTCAATTCTGTTAACCCTTGCTGCCTCCTCCCCTTCCCACCTCTCCCTCAGCCCTCGGGCCCTGGCTCTATCCCTCTCTCTCTCTCTCTCCCCCACCCAAGTCGCACTAGCTTCTCATTTTCACACTACAAACAGCTTACAATGGCCTGTTTCCTTTATCATCGATACTTTTTTGCATATTTTTCATTCATTGTTCTTTATCTCTCCACATCACCGTCTATATCTCTCGTTTCCCTGATCCCTGACCAGTCTGAAGAAGGGTCTCGACCCGAAACGTCGCCTATATCCTTCGCTCCTTAGATGCTGCTGCACCCGCTGAGTTTCTCCAGCCTTTTGTGTACCCTAGCCATTTAATAAACTGTTTATTGTGAACAAATACATAGGTCCGGTCCCACATCGAATCTCATTGGAACAGAACGGTCCGCCGAGACTATTCTTTAGTCAGTAATATTTCCAGTAGTTGTCAGTCCTCCTTCATAACTTAAATTCACCCTGGGTTGGGTAATATTTGTTCCCTACATCTATGCCGGACACCAGGGGGCAGTCACATACAATTTTCGTCTCCGACAGCACAGTTTGGATCGGGTAAGAAGGTTTTGTTCATCAACATCTCACAGGAAAACTGTACCCTTTAAAAGCAACCAACTAAACATTTGAGAAAAGACACAAAGTGCTGGAGTAACTCAGCGGTTCAGGCATCATCCCTGGAGAACAGGGATACGTGACATTTTGAGTCGGGATGCTTCTGCAGACATATCTACAACAAAGGTTTAGATCCTGGAAGATACTGCTATATAAATACGAGTCCTTCATAGAAATGCAGGAAGGTTTGCTTTGGTTAACAGTAACATCATGACAGTGCTCTGACAGAAGATTGAGGGGGGATCTTATAGAAACTTACAAAATTCTTAAGGGGTTGGACAAGCTAGATGCTGGAAGATTGTTCCCGATGTTGGGGGAGTCCAGAACAAGGGGTCACAGTCTAAGGATAAGGGGGAATTCCTTTAGGACCGAGATGAGGAAAACATTCTTTACACAGAGAGTGGTGAGTCTCTGGAATTCTCTGCCACAGAAGGTAGTTGAGGCCAGTTCATTGGCTATATTTAAGAGGGCGTTAGATGTGGCACTTGTGGCTAAAGGGATCAGGGGGTATGGAGAGAAGGCAGGTACGGGAGACTGAGTTGGATGATCAGCCATGATCACATTGAATGGCGGTGCAGGCTCGAAGGGCCGAATGGCCTACTCCTGCACCTATTTTTCTATGTTTCTATGTTTCTAAACTCATCAGGAAGACTGGCTCCATCCAGGGGGCAGAGTGGAGGGGAGGATGCTCCTCAAATTATGGAGCATCTTGGACAATACAGCTCACCCCCTCCATGACACACTGATCAACCTGAGGAGCACCTGCAGCTACAGATTGGTTCCACCAAGATGCAGTACAGGACGCCAGAGGAGATCCTTTCTTCCCTGTGGCTACAAACTATACAACTCCTCCCCCTTCTTCAGACTGACTCCTCCCCCCCCCCCCCCCCCCCCCCCCCATCCTCAATCATTGCACATCCCCAATTCTTTCCACTCGTCACTTTAATTTCATGTTCCATGTATCTTTGTGTTTTATAATGACTGTTGGCAGATCAATTTCCCTCTTGGGATAAATAAATTTCTATCGTATTGTATCGAATCAGAGGAACTCTTCTCTCGTTTGATAGCAATGTGTTGTATGTCTATCAGACTCCATTACCATATTGTAGAAACAAAGAACTGCAGATGCTGGTTTTGAAGTGCTATATGAATACAAATTACTTACTTACTTACTTTTACCAATGATAGACACAAGTGCTGGAGTAACTCCTTTTCTCCAGAGATGCTACCTGTAACTCAGCAGGTCAGGCAGCATCTCAGGAGAAGAAGTTGCCTGTAGAAGGGTCCCGACCCGAAACCTCACCCATTAACCATATAACCATATAACAATTACAGCACGGAAACAGGCCTTCTCGGCCCTTCCAGTCCGTGCCGACCATTTATTTTCCCCTAGTCCCATCTACCTGCACTCAGACCATAACCCTCAAATCCCTACATGTCCATATACCTATCCACTTTACTTTTAAATGTTACAATCGATCCTGCCTCCACCACTTCTGCTGGAAGATCATTCGACACAGCCACCACTCTCTGAGTAAAGAAGTTCCCCTCTTGTTACCCCTCAACTTCTGTCCCTTAATTCTCATGTAATGCCCTCTTGTTTGAATCTTCCCTACCCTCAATGGGAAAAGCTTATCCACGTCAACTCTGTCTATCCCTTTCATCATTTTAAAGACCTCAATCAAGTCCCCCCTTATCCTTCTGCGCTCCAAAGAATAAAGACCCAACTTGTTCAACCTTTCTCTGTAACTTAGTTGCTGGAACCCAGACAACATTCTAGTAAACCTCCTCTGTACTCTCTCATTCTTTTTAGAAAGATAGAAACATAGAAAGTAGGTGCATGTGTAGGCCATTCGGCCCTTCGAACCAGCACTGCCACTGTACACTGAACAATGCACTGTACAACTATACACTTCAAGGGCCGGGAAGTGAGCGGATAAGATCATCTCTGACCCCACTCACCCTGGCCATAAACTCTTTGAATCACTTCTCTCTGGAAGGCAACTCCAGACTGTCAAAGCTGCCACAGCCAGACATAAAAAATGTTTTTTTCCCAGGTGTAGTAACTCTACTCAATAACCAAAAATTTTGCTCTGGTATTTTCATAGAAAATAATAGAAAATAGGTGCAGGAGTAGGCCATTCGGCCCTTTGAGCCTGCACCATTCATTTTATTTAATTCACATGTTTAATCGATAATGTTTTATTATTAATATTTTATGAGTCATTCCTAACTGCCACTGTATGTCATGTTGTCACTGGTGGGTGGAGCACCAAGGCAAATTCCTTGTATGTGAATACTTGGCCAATAAACGTATTCATTCATTCAATATGATTATAGCTATGGCTGATCATACACAATCCATACCGTGTTCCTGCTTTTTCTCCATATCCTTTGATTCCATTAGCCCTAAGAACTATGTCTAACTCTCTCTTGAATACATCCAGTAAATTGGCATCTACTGCCTTCTGTGGCAGAGAATTCCACAGATTCACAACTCTCTGGCTGAAAACGTTTTTCCTCATCTCATTCCTAAGTGGCCGACCCCTTATTCTTAAACTGTGAACCCTGGTTCTGGTCTCCCCCAACATGGAAACATTTTTTCTGCATCTAGCCTGTCCAATCCTTTAAGAATTGTATATGCTTCTATAAGAGCCCCTCTCATCCTTCTAAATTCCAATGAATATAATTTTATGAATATCCAGAGAATAATATCTTTCTCCAGTGATTCTGCCTGACCCACTGAGTCACTCCAGCACTTTATGTTTATCTACCATTACCACATTTCTTTCATGCCTTATTTACAAGTATTGCATCAGCATTAGCTCTGTGTTAAACATAATTTGATTTCGCACATGCCCACCCAACCCTGATCACAGACCAAACTCAAAGCATTGACATCTTGATGACATTATTTTATTATGGTATGGCGTATCTCAGGTCTGCCCTGTGCATATGGTTTCAATCGGTACCAAACACACATCTGCAGTTTCTTCCTACACACACCTTACATTAACTTCCCCTCTTGTGCTCTGCTCCCATTTGGAATTCCAGAAACTACCCAACTATCTCCAAAATGGCAAAACGCTCAGTACCAATTAGAAACCTTCACCTCAAGGTTGAAGTTTCTTAAAACGTACCTGGTATTGGATTAACCACTTAAAAACAAAATGTTGTTAAATAGTTCTAAAATTATACCCATTACATTTGAGAAACTCATTACTGACATGGGTGGTAGAGTTGCTGCGTTACAGCGTCAGAGACCCAGGTTCGATCCTGACTCCGGGTGCTGACTGCACAGAGTTTGCATGTTCTCCCTGTGACCGTCTGGGTTGCCCTCGGGAAAAAGATACCGCAGCATGAGGAGCAGAACATCAAGGTTCCGCAACAGCTTCTTCCCACGAGCCATCAGACTCCTGAATGCCATGTAAATGGGCTGCCACTATTGTCTATTTATCCTTTTCATACATACCTATCCTTCGGTTAATTTATTGTGTTGCACAGGGAGCCAAATGCAACGTAATTTCGTTTGGAACTGCATATATCAATGTATTTCTAAATGACAATAAAGTTTGTTTGACTTGACTTAATTGGTACATGTGACAATAAACTGACCTTGAAACCTTAAAACACCTGCCACAAGTCTAACCAGTCAAAACCTATGGAATCAAGGGATATGGGGAGAAAGCAGGAACGGGGTCCTGATTTTGGATGATCAGCCATGATCATATTGAATGGGGGTGCTGGCTCGAAGGGCTGAAGGGCCGAATGCTTACTCCCGCACCTATTTTCTATGTTTCCATGTTACATCTTCCACACGTGATTGTGGTTGAACTCTTTCCTCACCTTGTTCTGATCTTCTGATCTTCCGCTCGTATTCCAATCTCCCACTTCTGCTGGTTTCATTACCTTTTCCCAGTGTCAGGGAGCTTGTGGCACTTCAGCAAACAGAACTGCACAGCACAGGATCAGTCCCTTCGGCCCACGGTGTCCCTGCTGACCATGACGTCAATTTAAACTAATCCCATAAACTAATCCCGTCATCTGCTGCCTGTCCACGTGTCAGTCGATAAGCCTCTTGAATGTTGTTGCCATACTTGCGTCCACCACCTCCCTAGCAGCCAGTTCCAGGCTCCTACATTGATACTATCATTGGTTTCATGTATTTTGTGTTTCTATTACTGTTGGCAGATCAATTTCCCTCCTGGTAAAATAAAGTTTTATCGTATCGTATACCAATTGAAAGGCAGCCTAAAGCTTTCAACCCTGCTAAGAATTGTTGGGAAACATGATTGCAGGAGAGGTGAATCAGTTGAACACAAAGAGCTGGAGTAACTCAGCGGGTCAGGCATCATCTCTGGTGAAAAAGGATGGGTGGCCTTTTATGTTGGGACCCTTTTTCAGACGCAATGTGCACAAAAGAACTCAGATGCTGGTTTAAATCGAAGGTAGACACAAAATGCTGGACTAATGCGGGAAGAAGGGTCTCGACCAGAAACATCACCCATTCATTCTCTCCAGAGATGCTGTCTGTCCCTTCTTCAGACAGTCTGAAGAAGGGTCCCAACTACAAACATCACCCATCTTTTTTCTCCAGAGATATTGCCTGACCCCCCCTCCCCCTGAGCTACTGCAGCACAGATCTTTGTTTCTACATGAATCAGATGAATATTGAATTATTGATTAATCATATCTGAGTCTTTGAGCCACAATTACAGAACATTTCAAAATGAGCACCAGGAACAAAGGCTGCTGAATGTATCGAATATACAACTTATTCTTTGCTGTTTACATATGAGTTATTTGAATTTTGTAGTTGTGTTTATAGCAGTTGCATTGTCAGATGTGACTGCCATAAAAATGGTGTCAGTAACAGGAATCAATGTGAAATTAAATTGCACCCAGTGCTAACGTACCTAAGCAGGTCAGGCAGTATCTGAAAGTATCATGAGAACATGAGTAGGTGATGTTTCAAGAAGTGTCTTGGAGAAACTCAGCAGGTCAGGCAGCATCTCTGGACAATATGAATAGGTTGATAGACACAATGCCCGAGTAACACAGTGGTACAGGCAGCATCGCTGGACAAAGGAATGGGTGACGTTTCGGGTTGAGACCCTCCTTTAGACTGATGTTGGGTGTCGACCTTTCTTCAGAAGAAGGGTCTCGACCTGAAAACATCACCGATCCGTGTTCTCCTGAGATGCTGCCTGACCTGCTGAGTTACTCCAGCATTTTTGATCCTTCTGAGTATTAGCCAGCATCTGCAGTTCATCAGTAACTGAAGAAGCGGCTCCGCGTAAAACGTCACCCATTCCTTCTCTCCAGAGATGCTCAAAGTCAAGTCAAACAAACTTTATTGTCATTTAGAAATACATCGATATATGCAGTTCCAAACGAAATTCCGTTGCATTTGGCTCCCTGTGCAACACGATATTTAACAGAAGGATAAACATGGATAAAATGGATAAAAAGGATAAATAGACAATGGTGGCAGCCCATTACATGGCATTCAGGAGTCTGATGGCTTGTGGGAAGAAGCTGTTGCAGAACCTTGATGTTCTGCTGAGTTACTGCTGCCTGTCCCGCTGAGTTACTCCAGCATTTTGTGTCAATCTGCAGTTGTTTGTTTCCACAATGTGAAACTAAGACTGTTCACACGTGTGAGCCTGCCTTCTCAACAGGTTTGGCATACCGATGAGGTTGACTCATCTGCACTTTAAAGTGGCCTCAATCTGTATTTTGCATTGACCAGGGTCAAGGTAGCAGACCATCACTACCTTCCAGGCAAGGAGATTGGACAATTCATTGCTGGCCAGACAATGATGCCCAAATGCCAACAATGGCAACCCGAAATGTGGGATAATTATGGAGATTGTCTGAGACAAACACTGGCCAAGCATACGATTTAATGTCAGTAATTACCATGCAAGTTCCAAGACCCAGAAGACCATTCAAGAAAAGGTGAAGAAAATAGTGGGGTGGAGAAGAGGTGAAACCTTAGTGTGGGGAAGATTAGAATTACAGTGCGTGGTCGATAAATTCAAAAGGTTGAAAGGTTGGAAAATTGGCTAACTCCATCAGTAATGTAAAATAACTTACCAAGACTAAGTGATAAGTAACGTTGAGAATTCCCCCAAAACTTACAATAATAACTTACAGAAAGTTTAGAAACATAGAAAATAGGTGCAGGAGTAGGCCATTCGGCCCTTCGAGTCATACAATATGATCATGGCTGATCATCCAACTCAGTATCCCGTACCTGCCTTCTCTGCATACCCCCTGATCCCCTATGTGCAATGTGCAATGTACAAATAATGTGCAATGCCACGATACCCTGGTTGAAACCAATGACATTTATTAAATCTACTGATTATTAGTCTGAAACTTGAGCCAGAATCCTCCTGCTAACATAAACATGCAGCTAAGCTCTTTTTCCATACCTTTTACAATTTAGAACTCTCTCCTTTGCTCTTTGGACATTGATTGCAAATGTGTAACCTTTGAAGTGGGAATCTCCGAACCCTCCTTAACAGAAAATGCAGTACCAATATCTTTTATTTCCTAACGTGACATCACTTTCCTCATCAGTCTTCCCCTATGCTCTACCTAGTGTACTAGAGTTTGACTTGTTTGTATGTATGTATGGTACTAGACTAAGTGGGACCCGTTGGGTCCCAGCATCACATGGGAGGGCTGGTCCCCCAATGCAATATTTAACCTCTCCACCAATTCCAATATTTGTGGCAGTGGGGGGTGGGGGCTTTTTGGAGGCAAGAATAGGTTTTGTGGGCAGAAGGGACTGGTTTCCAGAGGGCCAGTATAGACATTGTGGGCCGAATGGATTCTTGGGCTGGCGGCTTAGTAACTCAAGCCTGTTGTGCTGGCAGCTCACTCACTCATGGCTGGTGGGCTGGCAGTTGACTCACGGCCATTCTTTGAAATTCCATTTCAAGCAGGGTGCAAGGCCACCAAATTCATGTGCCGTTTCTTACCACTTCAAGCAGGGTGCAAGGCCACCAAATTTAAGTGCAGTTTCATACCATTTCAAGCAGGGTGCAAGGCCACTAAAGACAGCGAGTCGTGACCTCTCCCTCCTCCATCTTGCAGAGACCGAGCCACGCCCACACTTCTGGGTTTTATAGTCCATACCCCCCTCCCACCAGAAAGGGCGTGGCCTTTATGGCATGATTGACAGGAGAGAGGATCTCAACATTTTTAAAACACTAATAACTCTTTTATTTTTAATCAATAAGAAAAATCCTCGGCACCTGATGAGCGAAGGGGGACTCTGAGTAAGATGGCCAAAAGTTACAGCCGTACGTGGTAGCGTTTTTTCTAAAATCAATATAAAGCGCAAACAGGAAGTGGTCAAGATTAGACTTTTAATTATATAGAAGGCAAGACAACTTTAATTAGGCAAGGCAACTTTAATTAGGCAACACAGCTTTAGCATTTCCAAACGAAAGGCAACACAGCTTTAGCATTTCCAAACGAAAGGCAACACAGCTTTAGCAATTTCCAAGCCAAAGGCAACACAGCTTTATCATTTCCAAACCAAAGGCAACACAGCTTTAGCATTTCCAAACCAAAGGCAACACAGCTTTAGCATTTCCAAACCAAAGGCAACCCAGCTTTAGCATTTTGCAAACTATATTTTCAAACCACATTAAGGGAACTGACAAGTCAGTAAAACCACTCACAGTTTAGTAGCCATGTGTTCAGTGTTATTCATAGCTCAGACTGAGAGACGTGACCCTCGCTCCCCCATCTTGCAGAGACCGACTTCTTCTTCTTTCGTGTGGCGTGCACAGCCTAAAGTTGTTGAACAGCTTGTTCTATTTGATCTTCCGTTTGTACACGTCGAGTTGATTGCATAAGTCGAAACAGGGCGGACCATGTGAAGGTTGCAATCTTCCACCCCCAGAGACCGACTGAGGCACTTCCGGGTTTTATAGTCCCTCTGGAAGGGGCGTGGCCCTCAGGAGAGAGAATCTCAACATTTTTTAAACACTAGTAATTCTTTTATTTTTCATAGATGGGAAAAATCCTCTCGTCCTGCGCAGCGGAGGGGGATCTCTGAGTGATATGGCCAAAAATCACAGCCTTAAGTGGCAGCGTTTTTTCTAAAATCAATATACAGAACAACAGGAAGTGGTCAAGATCAGACTTTTAGTAATATAGATTATCTGATATATTGGAGAGCACGCAACAAAAGCTTTTCACTGTACCTCACATGTGACAATAAACCTACACCTAACTTACGTTTGAAGATGTCTTCCTCTAGAACATTGCTGGAAAAGTCCTTTTCAAAGTCACAAGTTACATCCCACATATAGCCAAATACATTCTACTCAATAACCAAAAGTCTGTAGCTTCCTTTTGCTCTGGTATTTTATTTCATTCACATTTTTAAACTATAATGTTTTAATCTCAATGTTGTAATGTTTTATGTTTTATTCTTAACTGTACTGTATGTCATGTTGTTACTTGCGAGCGGAGCACCAAGGCAAATTCCTTGTATGTGTATATACTTGGCCAATAAATGTATTAATTCTTTCAGATTCATTCGACCTTGCAAAGCTCTTCCTCCTAATCTTCTCTCTTTGTTTGACGATCCTAATCTTCTCTCTTTGTTTGACGATCCTAATCTTCTCTCTTTGTTTGACGATCCTAATCTTCTCTCTTTGTTTGACGATCCTAATCTTCTCTCTTTGTTTGACGATCCTAATCTTCTCTCTTTGTTTGACGATCCTAATCGTCTCTCTTTGTTTGACGATCCTAATCTTCTCTCTTTGTTTGACGATCCTAATCTTCTCTCTTTGTTTGACGATCCTAATCTTCTCTCTTTGTTTGACGATCCTAATCGTCTCTCTTTGTTTGACGATCCTAATCTTCTCTCTTTGTTTGACGATCCTAATCTTCTCTCTTTGTTTGACGATCCTAATCTTCTCTCTTTGTTTGACGATCCTAATCGTCTCTCTTTGTTTGACGATCCTAATCTACTCTCTTTTTTTGACGAGATTGGACAATTGTCTTGTTCCCTTATTATTGCCAGATATTCATAATTTATTTATCATCTACATGGGGTCATTCATAACATCATCCAAGGATACAACATTTCCTGCTCTTGACTTTCCACTCTTTAAATGTTTGGATAACTTTCCAGCATGAGTATTAGATGAGCAAGAATTTTCTTTGGTGTAATTTTGGAAAGTCAGAAGCCAGCGCCTTCGGTCACTGCCGAAAATGGTCGCTAACCATTTATTCCATCTCTCCCATTAGAATGTCTCAGGGTGGCAAGGAGGCACAGCGGTAGAGCTTCTGCCTTACAGCACTTACAGTGCCGGGTTCGATCCCGACTATGGCTGCTTGTCTGTACGGAGTTTGCATGTTCTCCCCGTGACCACGTGGGTTTTTTCCAAGATCTTCAGTTTCCTCCCACACTCCAAAGACATACTGGTTTGTAGGATAATTGAATTCCACTAGATTAGACTCCAGTGGTACAAAGCTGCAGCTCGCCACTGCTACTCAAGGGCTATCAAGGGCAACAGGCAATAACTGCTGGCCTTGACAGTGACAGCCAGATCCCTGAAAATGAACAAATAAAAAAGTGGAACAGAAAAAAAGAGTAACTTGAAGAATCAGTGCAGAAGCTAACCATGTTTGAACCCTGAGCTGTCCTTCCTTTCAGTTGATCTTACCGTTGGGTTGAGCAGGTGAGCCAGTAATGTTGAGAAAGAACTGGTTATAGCTGACAGTACCATATGAGTGCAATACTCATTCCAAATAACATGAGTTCATCAAGTACAAGAGTATATTTTCTATAAAAGCATAGAACCTGTTCTACAGCATGTTCAACATCAACACCCTCATTAATAGATCTATGTAATTTTAGTTTAGAGATACAGCGCGGAAACAGGCCCTTCGATTCACCATGCCGGCGCCGACCAACGATCCCCGCACAATAACACTATCCTACACGCACTAGGGACAATTTACAATGATACCAGCCAATTAGCCGACAAACCTGTATGCCTTTGGAGTGTGGGAAGAAACTGGAGATCCCGGAGAAAACCCACGCAGGTCACGGATGAATGTGCAAACTCTTTACAGACAAGCACCCGTAGTCAGGATCAAACTCTGGTCTCTAGCTTTGTAAGACAACGCCACCGTGCCGCCCACTGTAGAAACAGTATTTATACACTGACAAATTATTCACTGTGCATTTTTAATAAATAGGCCATATGTAAGGAATTGTAGGGCTGATGGAAGAAAGCTTCACAGGTTGGCCATAGTGTTTAAAAAAAAAACACAACAGATTCAGATTCAGATTCAATTTTAATTGTCATTGTCAGTGTACAGTACAGAGACAACGAGATGCATTTAGCATCTCCCTGGAAGAGCGACACAGCAAATGATTTGAATAAATAATAATAAGTGTCCGGGGGGGGGTGATTGGCAGTCACCGAGGTACGTTGTTGAGTAGCGTGACAGCCGCCGGAAAGAAGCTGTTCCTGGACCTGCTGGTTCGGCAACGGAGAGACCTGTAGCGCCTCCCGGATGGTAGGAGGGTAAACAGTCCATGGTTGGGGCGAGAGAGGTCCTTGGCGATGCTGAGCGCCCTCCGCAGACAACGCTTGCTTTGGACAGACTCAATGGAGGGGAGCGAGGAACCGGTGATACGTTGGGCAATTTTCACCACCCTCTACAATGCCTTCCGGTCGGAGACAGAGCAGTTGCCATACCAAACTGTGATGCAGTTGGTAAGGATGCTCTCGATGGTGCAGCGGTAGAAGTTCACCAGGATCTGAGGAGACAGATGGACCTTCTTCAGTCTCCTCAGGAAGAAGAGACGCTGGTGAGCCTTCTTGATCAGAGTTGAGGTATTGTGGGTCCAAGAGAGGTCGTCGGAGAGGTTGACTCCCAGGAACCTGAAGCTAGAAACATGTTCCACCTCCGTACCGTTAATGTGGATGGGGGTGTGCGTGCCGCCCCTGGACTTCCTGAAGTCTACAATGAGCTCCTTGGTCTTCTTGGAGTTAAGGGCCAGGTTGTTGTCAGCGCACCATGCTGCTAAGTGCTGGACCTGTGATTAGAATTAGTGATATTCTGTAGTTCTGGATATTTAACCTATGCAATACTGATCAGCCTAGAGCTTGATATCTTTAAGATGCAAGATTTTTATCCATATAGATATATCTGTATGTGTAATACAAAGTAAATTGACTATTATTCCAATGTTAGACAATTACATTGGAAATCATTTTTAGCATGCTGAAATTTTTCAGCAGTTGCCTGTGGTCACCTAAAACATTGCTTAATTGGGACAGGCCCATTACACACACTAGGGACAAATTACAATTTTGTTCCTCTGAAGGTTTAAAAAATAACAGAGTCAAAAAGCTCACAGATGCTGAGAATCTGAAATAAAAGAACACTTTGGAAATACTCAGCAATATTTGTGGAGAGGGAGCGAATGTTTCTGGTGGATGACTTTAGACTTGGACTTTAAAGATACAACGTGGAAAAGGGCCCTTCGGCCTGCCAGCCCAGCGATTATCCCATACACTAACACTATCCTAACACACACTAGGGACGATTTACAATTTACCAAAGCCTACAAACCTGTACGTCTTTGGAGTGTGGGAGGAAGACCCGAAGGCTCGGCGGACCACGATACCGGCAGGGAGCCGCTGGAGACGTCAGACGCGAGGTGCAAGGGCTGTTAGCAAGGGTGAAGCAGGGTAATGCCTCCAGCGCCATCAAGATCGGCCGCAGGAGGAGCTCCTGAGACACAAAGATGGCCGGGCGACGAGAGGAACGTCGGTATCGAAATTTCACTGTGCGGTTACACAAGTGGCAAATGAAGCATCAGTGATCTATTGAGCTTATCTTAGCATCATGTTCGGCACAGACATTGTGGGCCAAAGCCATTACTGTGCTGTTAAGCATGCAAGTACAGCAGGCAGTGAAGAAAGAGAATGGCCAGTTGGCCTTTATAACAAGAGGAATCGAATATAGGAGCAAAGAGGTCCTTCTGCAGTTGTACAGAGCCCAAGTGATACCACACCTGGAGTATTGTGTACAGTTTTGGTCCCCTAATTTAAGATAGAAGATATAGACACAAAGTGCAAGAGTAACTCAGCAGGTCAGGCAGCATCTGTGGAGACAAAAGTCTGAAGCTGGTTCCCGACCCGATACGTCACCCATCCTTTTTCTCCAGAGATGCTGCCCGACCTGCTGAGTCACTCCAGCACTTTGTGAATATTTTCCTGCATGTCTGTTCATAATTATCATGCTTCCCATCCATTCCTCAGTTACTCAAAACCAGATGTTAATGTGTTTACTTAAACAAATCATCCCCAATCAGTACCCCGTTCCTGCCTTCTCCCCATATCCCCTGACTCCGCTATTTTTAAGAGCCCTATCTAGCTCTCTCTTGAAAGCATCCAGAGAACCCGCCTCCACCGCCGTCTGAGGCATAGAATTCCACAGACCCACCACTCTCCGTAAGAAAAAGTGTTTCCTTGTCTCCGTTCTAAATGGCTTACTCCTTATTCTTAAACTGTGGCCCCTGGTTCTGGACTCCCCCAACATCGGGAACATGTTTCCTGCCTCTAGCGTGTCCAGACCTTTAACAATCTTATATGTTTCAATGAGATCCTTACTCATCCTTCTAAACTCCAGAGTGTACAATCCCAGCTGCTCCATTCTCTCAGCATATGACAGTCCCGCCATCCCGGGAATTAACCTTGTAAACCTACGCTGCACTCCCTCAATAGCAAGAATGTCCTTCCTTAAATTAGGGGACCAAAACTGTACACAATACTCCAGGTGTGGTATCACTTGGGCTCTGTACAACTGCAGAAGGACCTCTTTGCTCCTATATTCGATTCCTCTTGTTATAAAGGCCAACTGGCCATTCTCTTTCTTCACTGCCTGCTGTACTTGCATGCTTAACAGCACAGTAATGGCTTTGGCCCACAATGTCTGTGCCGAACATGATGCTAAGATAAGCTCAATAGATCACTGATGCTTCATTTGCCACTTGTGTAACCGCACAGTGAAATTTCGATACCGACGTTCCTCTCGTCGCCCGGCCATCTTTGTGTCTCAGGAGCTCCTCCTGCGGCCGATCTTGATGGCGCTGGAGGCATTACCCTGCTTCACCCTTGCTAACAGCCCTTGCACCTCGCGTCTGACGTCTCCAGCGGCTCCCTGCCGGTATCGTGGTCCGCCGAGCCTTCGGGTCTTCCGAGCAGGCAATGCGGCCACTGAACCTTTTGATTTAATCGCATCCGCCTGCAAGTGATCCCGATCTCTCCATTCCCTGCATATCAATTTCCTTATCTAAAACTCTTTTGAATGCCACTGTTGTGTCTGCCTCCACCACCAACACCCTTAGACATTCGGTCCAAGTAGCCACCATCCTCTGCGTAATAAATAAAAACTTGTCCTGCACATCTCCTTTAAACTTTGCCTCTCCTCACCTTAAAGCTATGCCTTCCAGCCTTTGGCATTCCACCCTGGTGAAAGAAGTTCTGACTGTCAACTCAATCTGTGCCTTTCGCAACATGTAAAATTGCTATCAGATCTTCCATCACCTTCCGGTTTTCCAGAGAAAAGAATCCAAGTCTGTCCACCCTCTCCTTATAGCTCATAATGCCCACTAATCCAGGCGGCATTCCGGTAAACCACTTTTGCACCCTCTTTGAAGTTTCCCCATACTTCCTGTAATGGGTCAGTGGAACTGAACGCAATACATCAAATGTGACCTAACAACATTCGTAAAGCTGAGAATATGATCATCTTTTGTGTATTGAGTTTAAATGACATTGGAATAGAATATTTTGTTTTGGGCATTTGCACAAAATGGCCAGTATTGCGTCCGCTGTCAGGTATATTGTCAGATGACACTCTGTTTTTGGTTTCAATGCAATCGCTCTTGGATAGATGGTCGATTTGGTATTACCCTAGATCAGTATTAACTGGCCCATCAGGTTTCCACCCCATTGCGTCCAAAGTATCGATTCCAGAAATAGAAGTGCTGCGGGGTTGGGAGTGCACCCTTGATTTTTGCCATTCCAGAAATGAAGAAATATAAGATTAAAGAAGAGGTGATGCCTTAAAGAAGGATGCTACTAAAAATATAGAAATGTTTGCCATTCATGCTTGCTGTTCTGATCAAGAAGGCTCACCAGCGTCTCTTCTTCCTGAGGAGACTGAAGAAGGTCCATCTGTCTCCTCAGATCCTGGTGAACTTCTACCGCTGCACCATCGAGAGCATCCTTACCAACTGCATCACAGTTTGATATGGCAACTGCTCTGTCTCCGACCGGAAGGCATTGCAGAGGGTGGTGAAAATTGCCCAACGCATCACCGGCTCCTCGCTCCCCTCCATTGAGTCTGTCCAAAGCAAGCGTTGTCTGCGGAGGGCGCTCAGCATCGCCAAAGACCTCTCTCACCCCAACCATGGACTGTTTACCCTCCTACCATCCGGTCTCTCCGTTGCCGAACCAGCAGGTCCAGGAACAGCTTCTTTCCGGCGGCTGTCACGCTACTCAACAACGTACCTCGGTGACTGCCAATCACCCCCCCCTGGACACTTATTATTATTTATTCAAATCATTTGCTGTGTCGCTCTTCCAGGGAGATGCTAAATGCATTTCGTTGTCTCTGTACTGTACACTGACAATGACAATTAAAATTGAATCTGAATCTGATTCATATGATAAGGGATTCTGATTGAATGCAATAACGATTCATCTGCTTAGTAACTAAAGGAATAGAGCTTGCCTTCATCTTTCGCATTGCAAACTGATGCAGCCTAACTTTTACAGAAATGAGGAGCACAAAGATTGGGCGATAACACCCTACAAAATATCTGATTGTGGGATGAAACAACATACCAGAAAGAAACAAATAGCAAAGAAGAATAGCAGAAAAATTATACATTTAAAAGCCTCAATTTTTCCTGAACAAGGCTGCCAAACCTGAATCAGTATGCAACTCTAAGAATTATTCTAATTTTTTTTTTCCCTAGTATTGAAGCAATTATCTACATACATTTCACAACACAGCAGCAGGCCATTTGACCCATTTGGTCTGTAGTGATCTTGATGTGCCACACACGTTTGCTCCTAACTGTTCTCCCCAAGACCTGTGTAGGTTTTCTCCGGGAGCTCCAGTTTCCTCCCACACTAAGGAAGGACATTCTTGCTATTGAGGGAGTGCAGCGTAGGTTTACAAGGTTAATTCCCGGGATGGCGGGACTGTCATATGCTGAGAGAATGGAGCAGCTGGGATTGTACACTCTGGAGTTTAGAAGGATGAGTAAGGATCTCATTGAAACATATAAGATTGTTAAAGGTCTGGACACGCTAGAGGCAGGAAACATGTTCCCGATGTTGGGGGAGTCCAGAACCAGGGGCCACAGTTTAAGAATAAGGAGTAAGCCATTTAGAACGGAGACAAGGAAACACTTTTTCTTACGGAGAGTGGTGGGTCTGTGGAATTCTATGCCTCAGACGGCGGTGGAGGCGGGTTCTCTGGATGCTTTCAAGAGAGAGCTAGATAGGGCTCTTAAAAATAGCGGAGTCAGGGGATATGGGGAGAAGGCAGGAACGGGGTACTGATTGGGGATGATTTGTTTAAGTAAACACATTAACATCTGGTTTTGAGTAACTGAGGAATGGATGGGAAGCATGATAATTATGAACAGACATGCAGGAAAATATTCACAAAGTGCTGGAGTGACTCAGCAGGTCGGGCAGCATCTCTGGAGAAAAAGGATGGGTGACGTATCGGGTCGGGAACCAGCTTCAGACTTTTGTCTCCACAGATGCTGCCTGACCTGCTGAGTTACTCTTGCACTTTGTGTCTATATCTTCTATATAAACTATATCTTCGGTATAAACCAGCATCTGCAGTTCCTTCCTACACATGCAGGAAAGTATTGTTGAAACATCGAGGGCCTTAAAGATAATTTCAATGTTACCACCACATGGGCATAATTTAAACTAATTATGAGGTAACAGACCAACTTAATTAGTTTACATGAAATGCGTAGGAAGGAACTGCAGATGCTAGTTTACACTGTAGGCACAAAATGCTGGAGCAAAATGATGGTTACTATATACAGTGGCTTGCAAAAGTTTTCATACCCCTTGAACTTTTCCACATTTTGTCACGTTACAAGCACAAACGTAAATGTATTTTATTGGGATTTTATGTGATAGACCAACACAAAGTGGCGCATAATTGTGAAGTGGAAGGAAAATAATACATGGTTTTCAAATTTTTTTACAAATAAAAAACTGGAAGTGTGGCGTGCAAAACATTCAGCCCCCTTTACTCTGATACACCTAAATAAAATCCAGTGCAACTAATTGCCTTCAGAAGTCACCTAATTAGTAAATAGAGTCCACTTGTGCGTAATCTAATCTCAGTATAAATACAGCTGTTCTGTGAAGGCCTCAGAGGTTTGTTGGAGAACATTACTGAACAAACAGCATCATGAAGCCCAAGGAACACACCAGACAGGTCAGGGATAAAGTTGTGGAGAAGTTTAAAGCAGGGTTAGGTTATAAAAAAATATCCCAAGCTTTGAACATCTCACGGAGCACTGTTCAATCCATCATCCGAAAATCGAAAGAGTATGGCACAACTGCAAACCTACCAAGACATGGCCGTCCACCTAAACTGAGAGGCCGGGCAAGGAGAGCATTGATCAGAGAAGCAGCGAAGAGGCCCATGATAACTTTGGAGGAGCTGCAGAGATCCACAGCTCAGTGGGAGAATCTGTCCACAGGACAACTATTAGTCGTGCACTCCACAAATCGGGCCTTTATGGAAGAGTGGCAAGAAGAAAGCCATTGTTGAAACAAAGCCAAAAGAAGTCCCGTTTGCAGTTTGCCACAAGCCATGTGGGGGACACAGCAAACATGTGGAGGAAGGTGCTCTGGTCTGAAGAGACCAAAATTGAAGTTTTTGGTCTAAATGCAAAACGCTATGTGTGGCGAAAAAGTAACACTGCACATCACCCTAACACACCATCCCCACTGTGAAACATGGTGGTGGCAGCATCATGCTGTGGGGATGCTTTTCTTCAGCAGGGACAGGGAAACTGGTCAGAGCTCATGGGAAGATGGATGGTGCCAAATACAGGGCAATCTTGGAAGAAAACCTGTTTGAGACTGCAAAAGACTTTAGACTAGGGCGGAGGTTCACCTTCCAGCAGGACCCTAAACATACAGCCAGAGCTACAATGGAATGGTTTAGATCAAAGCATATTCATGTGTTAGAATGGCCCAGTCAAAGTCTAGACCTAAATCCAGATGAGAATCTCTGTCAAGACTTGAAAATTACTATTCACAGACGCTCTCCATCCAATCTGACTGAGCTCGAGCTATTTTGCAAAGAATAATGGGCAAAAATGTAAGTCTCTAGATGTGCAAAGCTGGTAGAGACATACCCCAAAAGACTTGCAGCTGTAATTGCAGCGAAAGGTGGTTCTACAAAGTATTGACTCAGGGGGGGCAGAATACTTTTGCACGCCACACTTTTCAGTTTTTTTTAATTTGTAATAAAATTTGGAAACCATGTTTCATTTTCCTTCCACTTCACAATTATGCACCACTTTGTGTTGGTCTATCACATAAAATCCCCATAAAATACATTTACATTTGTGGTTGTTAACGTGACAAAATGTGGAAAAGTTCAAGGGGTATGAAAACTTTTGCAAGCCACTGTAAATGATAGCTTTTTTTGGCAGAACAGACCAGGTGCAGAACAATGTCATTTCCAGCCCCGTACTTTCCTATAGACTCGGGACCTTGAAGAATCAGGATTTATATATCAAAATCCAACTCAGTGAATATTGTGTAGGAAGGAACTGCAAATGCTAGTTTAAACCGAAGATAGACACTCTTAATTATCCTAATTCTACCTTAATTAGTTTAGAGCATGGTGGCAAACATAACAGAATAAATTGATCATAATATGAAAAATGTCAATTCAGATTTAGGTTGTTCAAGCCAGTAGCACTTTTATTAGTAAGTTGCATCAACAGTGTCAATTTAGCCGCAGTTAAAGATATTCGCACCCGAGGCAGAAGATTACTGATACAAATCACGGAGACTTCAGCAAACAAAAACAATGCTGACATTCCAATTCAGTACTCAGGGAGTGTTGCGTTGTTGGCTGTGTTGTCTTTAGATTAATTTCACATCCAACACCATGTCTGCTTCCTAGCTTTAACATGGAAGGCCTTGATATACAACTCTGAAAGGCACGATAGTAGTATCTCCTCACGGACTGGGGCCATATTTTTTTCAAAGCCACAATAGCAGACGTTGACATTTCTTCTTGTTGTGTGCAAATTGTCAGCCTCATTACCCACATTACAGCAGTGATCCCCTCTTCAACAATTATTCACACAGCACAGACATTTTGCATGTCTTAACAGTGATATGATGGTTGCTATATAAATGAAAACTTTATTTTTGGAAATAGACCAGGTCCAGCCCCATACTTTCCTATAAACTCGGGACCTTGAAGAATAAGGATTTATATTTCTAAATCCAACTCAGATGCTGGTTCAAACCGAAGATGGACACAAAATGCTGGAGTAACTCAGCAGGACAGGCAGCATCTGCAGACAGAAGGAATGGGTGACGTTTCAGGTCGAGACCCTTCTTCAGACTAGAGCAAGGGTTCCCAACCTGGGGGAAATTACACCTACCCAGGGGGTAAATTACACTTACCCAGGGGGTAAATCTGTTGATTCTGGATTTGTACATATTTTTTCTCATCGACTGACTGCGTTTGGTTCTTATATAACGATCTCTGTTTATCATTAGTTGTTCATAAATAAGTGGAATAACATTGTTATGTGCTATTAAAGTTGCCTGGGGTAAACGGGATGAAAAAAGTTGGGAACCCCTGGACTAGAGTCAGTCTATATCTCTCGTTCTCTTTCCCAACTCTAGTCTGAAGAAGGGTCTCGAACCGAAACGTCACCCATTCCTTCTTCTCAACAGATGCTGCCTGTCCCGCTGAGTTCCTCCAGCATTTTGTGCCTATCTTCAAAGCAAATATTATTCAACTGAAGGTTGAAAAGTCAGACGTCAAACAGGTTTCAATCGTTTATTCATTTGACCCTGGTAAAGTGATCAAAATAATGTTCTTTTTGTAAACTACATTCTGAAGAAAATCATTTGACATTGTATCACTGTATATTTCACTTTACAAACACAAATAAATTACAAAACAGACATTAAAAAGAACATCTTAATGACCTTGCCCAAAATTAGTGTTTCCATTGTCAAACAGTGCTGAAATTTTAAAGTCTGTACCACACATTTATACATCTATTTCATTTTAGACCAGCAAAGGTGGTATGCAGCAATCACATGAGCATTAAAACACATTTTACAGATTTTAAAATCATCCCCGAATCAGGCTTCTCTTTTCTTTATTATCAATGGCCCTACATTGTCTCCAGTTTCTTCATTGTGTTTAGTATGAGCTCCATCACAAAATGGGAACTGAAATGTTTAAAAAAAGAGACAAATGGTTAGCTTTCTGCTTTAGTTCCATAATTCCAACTCTGGGCTTACCCTAAGAAAATACAATACAGTTATTATTAATTGAACTAGTTGTAGGAAAATAATGCAGCTTAGGATTGACAAAAGAAATTTCAGATGATTGAAATATAGTCAACTTACAAGCAAAGCTGAAGTCTCTGATACTGAGGCAGTGATAGCCTCGACAATGATTGTTTCACGTACAAAAATAAAATAATGGTGAATGCTTGTTTTTCTAGTCTGGAAACACGTATCAAGATAGATTCTTGATTTATATGGGTGTTAGGGGTTATGGGGAGAAGGCAGGAGAATGGGGTTGGGAGGGAGAGGTAAATCAGCCATGACTGAATGGGCCGAATGGCCTAATTCTGTTCCTCTCACTTACGAACATATACATTGGTACCTCACGGAGACTGGTGTTTTGACCACAGTCCTTTCTGACATTTGAGAGCTGCACTTGGTTTACAAATAGCATAACATTAAAATACAGTAAATAGTTAAGAGAATAGCAACAGACTATAGGGACATAGAGTATAATAATTTAAAAACCGTGGCCACCAGACTTAAGAATAGCTTCTTCCCAAAAACCATCAGGTTGCTGATGCTAAGCAGCACTAAGCTCAACTATTAGCTTTTATGGGCTGTCTTCGGTTGTACTAAGAGGTGTGCGTTTTTTTGCACTCATACTGTAGTTATTTATTTAATTTTTGTTCATTATATATGATCAATACATGTTGTATTTACAGGCTTGTTCTGCTGCTGATAGAGCGGAAACAGGCAATTCAGCACACCGAGTCCGCGCCGACCAGCGATCTACGTACTTTAGCACCATCTTGCACACTAGGGACAATTTGCAATATTTACCAAAGCCAATTAACCTACAAACCTGTATGTCTTTGGAATGTGGCAGAGACCTGGGTTCAATCCTGACTATGGGTGTTTGTCTGTACGGAGTCTATGTTTTTCCCACGACTGCGTGGGTTTTCTTCAAGAGCTCTGGTTTCCTCTCACACTCCAGGTTTGTAGTTTAATTGTCTTGGTATAAATGAAAATTGTCGCGTGTGTGCGTGTAGATAGTTTTAATATGTGGGGATCGCTGGTTGGTGCGGACTCGGTGGCCGAAGGGCCTGTTTCCACGCTGTATCTCTAAACTAAACTATCAGATCAAGGAAGGGGCAGTACAGAAACAAGGGTGGTAGTGGGAAGGCTTTGTTATCGTAGGGACACAGAATCAGGGTTAAATAATCCGTCCAGAGATGGTGAGGTGATCGCCCTTTGGCCCAACTTGCTCACACTGGCCAACATGTCCCAGCTACACTAGTCCCACCTGCCTGCACTTGGTCCATATCCCTCCAAACCTGTCCTGTCCATGCATCTGAAGAACGGCCTCGACCCTAAAAACGTCACCCACTCCTTCTCTCCACAGATGCTGCTTGTCCTGCTGAGTTACTCCAGCATTTTGTGTTTACCTTCGATTTAAACCAGCATCTGCAGTTCTTTCCTACACAGTATCTGTCTAACTGTTTCTTACACATTGGGATAGTCCCAGCCTCAGCTACCTCCGCTGGCAGCTTGTTCAATACACCCACCACCCTTTCTGTGAAAAAGTTACCCCTCAGATTCCTATTAAATCTTTTCCCCTTCACCTTAAACCTACGTCCTCTGGTCCTCGATTCACCTACTCTGGGCAAGAGACACTGTGTATCGAATAAATTTTGAAGATTTTGAAATTTTAAACGGGGCACCACAGATATAATACTCTTTCCTCTTTGCAAAGGCTTCTTCAGGTCTATGAAATCATTTTAATTGACATCAACATCGTGGGTTCAGAACCTTAATGGGCCAGACTGAATGTTTATACCTCATTGAAATGAGGGAAGTCAATTCGCTTTGGGCTCGTGAGATCAAAATATATCAGTAAAGATAGACACAAAATGCTGGAGTAACTCAGCAGGTCAGGCAGCATTGCAGAGAGAAGGAATGGGTGACGTTTCGAGTTGAGAACCTTCATCAAACTCCTGATCTTCAGTGTAAACCAGCATCTGCAGTGCTTTCTTACACAAAGGATATCACCAGTCAGACTATCATTTCTATTCAATTTGATTTTCATTGTTCTTGTCATCTTCATACAAACAAGTATTATTTTAGTGACAATGATTTATTTTCTTGCTTTCTTAATTATATACATACTAGTCAGACATGTAAGAACAACTCCAACTCAAGGGAACAAGTGCTTCTAGTGCATGAGTCACAAACAGCTAGCAGGCAAGTTTAACAAGTAGTTATGACTGTAGGCACACAAAATGCTGGAGAAACTCAGCGGGTGCAGCAGCATCTATGGAGCGAAGGAGATGGGTAACGTTTCGGGCCAAAACCCTTCTTCAGACTGATGGGGGTGGGGGGAGGCGGGGGGAAGAAAGGAAAAAGGAGGAGCCCGAGGGCTGAGGGAGAGTGGGAAGGGGAGGAGACAGCAAGGGTCAACAGAATTGAGAGAATTCAATGTTCATGCCAAGAGGATGCAGACTCCCCAAGCGGAATATGAGGTGCTGTTCCTCCAATTTGCGGTGTTGCTCACTCTGGCCGTGGAGGAGGCCCAGGACAGAGAGGTCGGATACGGAATGGGAGGGGGAGTTGAAGTGCTGAGCCACAGGGAGGTCGGGTTGGTTATTGCGGACCAAGCGGAGGTGTTCGGCGAAACGATCGCCAAGCCTCCGCTTGGTCTCACCGATATAGATCAGCTGGCATCTGGAGCAGCGGATGCAATAGATGAGGTTGGAGGAGGTGCTGGTGAACCTCTGTCGGACCTGGAAGTACTGCTTGGTTCCTTGAAAGGAGTGGAGGGGGGAAGGTAAAGGGACAAGTGTAGCATCTCTTGCGGTTGCAAGGGAACGTGCCAGGGGAAGGGGTGGAGCGGGAGGGAAGGGAAGAATTGACAAGGGAGTTGCGGAGGGTGTGGTCTTTGCGGAAGGCAGACGGGGGGGGGGGGGAAGATGGGGCGAGTGGAGGGGTCACGTTGGAGGTGGCGAAACTAGCGGAGGGCTGTGTGTTGTATATGCCGGCTGGTGGGGTGAAAGGTGAGGATCAGGGGGACTCTGCCCTTGTTGTGAGTGGGGGGGGATGGGGAGAGAGGGCAGTGTTGCGGGGTACGGAGTAGACCCTGGTGCGAGCCTCAAATATAGTGGGGGAGGGGAGTCTCCATTCTCTGAAGAATGAGGACATTTGTGATGCCCTGGTGTGGAACCTCATCCTGGGAGCAGATGCGGCGTAGACGGAGGAATTGGCAATAGGGAATGGAGTCCTTACAGGAAGCAGGGTGGGAGGAAGAGTAGTCCAGGTAGCCGTGGGAGTCAGTGGGTTTATAATGGATGTCGGTCAGGAGTGTATCCCCTGCGATGGAGATGGTGAGGTCAAGGAATCGTAGGGAAGTGTTGGAAATGGTCCAGGTGTATTTGAGTGCCGGATGGAAGTTGGTGGTGAAACGGATGAAGTCAGTCAGTTGTGTGTGGGTGCAGGAGGTGACACCAAAGCAGTCGTCGATGTAACGGAGGTAGAGGTCGGGGATGGGGCCCTGGTACGCCGAGAACAAGGATTGTTCGACGTACCCGACAAAGAGGCAGGCGTAGCATGGGCCCATGCGTGTGCCCATAGCTACGCCTTTTATTTGGAGGAAATGGGAGGAGTCAAAAGAGAAGTTATTGAAGGTAAGGACCAAATCCGCTAGGCGGAGGGAAGTGTCCGTGGACGGGTATAGGTTGGTTCTCCGGTCAAGGAAGAACCGGAGGGCTTTGAGACCATCCTGGTGGGGGATGGAGGTGTAGAGTGATTGGACGTCCAGGGTGAAGATGAGAGGATGGGGGCCTGGAGAATGGAATGCGCGGAGCCGACGGAGAGTGTCTCAGGTGTCTTGAACATATGACTGTAGGCATGTTGGCCTTTATTGCAAAGGGGTTGGAAATTAGGTATATGGAAGATTTTCCTTTTGTAAAGGTGGTGCTGAGACCTCACCTGAAATACTGTGCACACTTTTTGTCTAAAACCCAAAAAGGATACAGCAGTGAAACACAAAGTGCTGGAACAACTCAGCAGGTCAGGCAGCATCCATGGAGGGATTGAACAGGTAACTTTTCCGAAGAAGGGTATAACTCCGAAACACCGCTTATCCATTTCCTCCATAGATGCTGCCTGACCCGCAGTTACTTCACCACTTTGTGTTTTACTTAAGATTCCAGCATCTGCAGTTCCTCCTGTTTGTGAAGGATATTGCAGTTTTTGGATAGTCCAAAGGACATTCATCAGGCTAATTATTTGAATGAGAAGGATGTTATTTCGAAGAAGGTTTCCCTGTTTGGATTTGTAATCCATGGAGTTAGAAGAATGAGGAGATGACTTTATTCAAGCACAGGATCCAAAGGAGGTTGACAGGGTAAATGTTGAGAAGTTTCTATCAATATGAGAGTCGCAAACAAGGGGACAAAGCGAAATATAAGAGGCCAGTCATTTATAATTGAGGTGTGTACAGATTTCTTCTCTCAGAGAGTGGTGAATCTTTGGAATTCTCTTCCCCTGTGGAAGAGAGGGAGAGTCTTCTTGTGTAGGAAGGAACTTCAGATCTAGATTATACCAAAGAGAGACACAATACACACACCTCCAGATTCAGAGCCAGTTTCTTCCCAGCTGTTATCAGGCAGCTGAATCATCCTGCCACAATTAGAAAGAAGTCCTAAACTATCTACCTCTTTGTTAACCCCCTAGAAGATCTTTGATCGGACTTTACCTTGCACTAAACATTATTCCCTTATCATGTATTTATACACTGTGGAAAAATGTGAGGGGCCAATCTTTCCACATAGAGGGTGGTGGGTATATGGAATGAGCTGCCAGAGGAGGTGGTGGAGTCTGGGAACATTTAGAAGACATTTGGACAGGTTCATGGATAGATGGATATGGTCCAAACACAGGCAGGTGGGATCAGTGTACATGGGGCATCTAGGTCGGCATGGGCAGTTTGGGCTGAAGAGCCCGTTTCCATTCTGTATAACTCTGTGAAAGCATGGCATACACGCAATCGAATAGTGACAAAATAAAAGTGCTGGAGGAACTCAGCAGTCCAGGTAGCATCCGCAGAGAAAAATGGACAGATGATGTTTCAGGTCGAGATCCATTTGATCAGAGTTTACTGACTTTATCTTGTACTAAATGTCATGCACCCTTTATATTGTATCTGTACACTGGGGATGGCTCGATTGTAATCATGTATTGAATTTCCACTGACTGGTTAACATGCAACAAAAGCTTTTCACCGTACCTCGGTACATGTGAAGATAAACTAAACTTCATAGGAATTTACACAATTGACAAAGATCAGCCTAGTCCATGTGACTGGTCCTGATATTACTTTTGCTTGTAAGAATTTTATCATAAATTTAATCAATATAATCCAATTTACTGTTACTATCTCCCTTGGAAGACCATCCCAGACATTCCCTTTCTCTCAGATAAATCTACCGGTTTAATCTTGTGACCTTAGATACATAAAGTAGGTGCAGGAGTAGGCCATTCGGCACTTGGAACCAGCACCGCCATTCAATATGATCATGGCTGATCATCCAGAATCAGTACCCTCCATATCCCTTAATTCCGTTCGCCCCAAGCGCTATATCTAACTCTCTCTTGGAGATTCCCTTGTAGATTCCCAGGTCCCCACAACATGGAATGAGGCAACTGAACTGAAATACTTACGTCTTTAGATCTCCAGCATCTACAATACACAGCCTTGTCTCCCATGTCTTCGATATCAAATGCATGAACCACTTTAGGTGTATCCTTCTGGATATCTAGGTTAACCAGAGACTTACAGCCCTTGTCTCTTGAATACAAAGCTCTGTATGCCACGTAACCAACAGCGGCAGCTCCGATTGTCAGTGAAATTGCTGCAGCCCACTCTGTGTGAGGGGGGGAAAAAAGAGAAAATGGTGGATTAAGATGAAATGATGTAGCTTGTTACATTATTTAACAAAGTGAATATTGTTGTGAACATAGAGAAACCCGGCGTCGGGGGGGGGGGGGGGGGCGAGAACAAAGAGGGACTATTGGGGGCTACAGGAATTAATTAATTAATAAGTTTATTTGCCAAGTAACCATATAACAATTACAGCACGGAAACAGGCCTTCTCGGCCCTTCCAGTCCGTGCCGACCATTTATTTTTCTCTAGTCCCATCTACCTGCACTCAGACCATACCCCTCCATTCCCTTCCCGTCCATATACCTATCCACTTTACTTTTAAATGTTAAAATCGATCCTGCCTCCACCACTTCTGCAGGAAGATCATTCCACACAGCCACCACTCTCTGAGTAAAGAAGTTCCCCCTCATGTTACCCCTAAACTTCTGTCCCTTAATTCTCATGTCATGCCCTCTTGTTTGAATCTTTCCTACCCTCAATGGGAAAAGCTTATCCACGTCAACTCTGTATCACATACATACAAGTAATCACATACATGGAATTTGCTTTGGTGCTCCGCCCGCAAGTGACACATGACATATAGTGACAGTTAGGAATGACACATAAAACATTAATAATAAATTATTATCAATTACCTGAACACCTTGTAACTTTGTCGCCACTCTATACGTGGCGACTCTTTGCATACTTTGTGTATGGTATGCAACACCAAAAAACATTTGGGGAGGTAGCACCATAGACTATGGAGTATAAAATCCAACTCAAACATTGCAAACTGTTCACATAACAACAACATGAACAACACAGTGGCGCAGCGGTACACTTGTTGCCTTAGTGCGCCAGAGAACACGGGTTCGATCTTGACTACGGGTGCTGTCTGTATAGAGTTTGTACGTTTTCCCTGTGGCCACCTGGGTTTTCTCCGGATGCTCTGGTTTCTGCCCACATTCCAACGACGTGCTAGCTCGTCGAGCCCAGAAACAGCAAAATAAATAAAAAGAGCTAAAAATCAATCAATGCAGATTCCTGATCTATTCACAGCCAACCGAAGGAGCCATCAGCTTGAAACAATTTTACCAAGTTACTTGTTAATTAAACATATTGGTGAATACAAGCACATAACTTGTGCCGTTATCTTGCAATTCAGCAGTTGGACTTCATAAAATTGGTTTCATAACTTGTAACGGAAAGATTTGTACAAAAACACTGTCCTGTCATATTAATACATCTATGGACTTGCATTCTAAAGATCTATTTAACAACTTGGGAAAGTTAAATACAATCCAATATTTTTTAGCAATTGTCAAAATGAACCAAAGTACAGAATCTGTGCTGTTGTCACCTGAAGGCGCAAAAAATACTCTTCCCAAAACATAGTGTCCCAATATTGTATCAGGGCCTGATTAAGGTTTTGCAAGGTGGAAGGCAACTATCTCATTGAGATCAAGGGTGGAGCCTGTCACCCTCTTTGATTATTTCTCAATAACACCAAGGGCACAGAGAATGCCTTCGATTTTCAAAATCTGCTGCAGATCGTTTAAAAAAAACTGTCCAGTCAAGAGGACGGATGTTAATGCAGTTTAACAAATCATCCAAAAGCAAAAATACATGAATTACTGACAGCATGGATTAATGGATGACTACAGTTAATACTAAAGTATATGATTAGTTTAACACAAAATAACGTACTTGACCCCCCCCCCCCCCCCCCCCCCCCTCAATCTAAGCCAAGGTTATTTACTATTGACCAACAAAGGACATTCTGCCAGCATTTGAACTTTGGAAGCCCAGGCAAACAGGATGCTGGCCAGAACCTAGGGTGGAACCAACGTGAATCAATGATGGTGTGGGCAGCTAAGTGGCTACAGCAGAATAGAATCTAGCATATCATGCAACTCTCATTGTGCATTGTAGCTACATCGATATGGCCAGGAATAGAAACTTATATATTACCATTGGAGTACAACCGTGTTGTGTTAACAGGTAGGAATTAATCTACTGCTGCTAACATTACTTAATATATTGTTTGCAGCACGAATAAGAAATAATATTTTCAAACACCACTGATCATGATAGGCACAAAATGCTGGGGCAACTCAGGCAGCATTTCTGGAGAGAAGGAATGGGTGACGTTTCGGGTCGAGACCCTTCTTATTATGATATTATGTAGAATTAATTTAATCAGATATTTTAATATATTCCACCTATTATTCCATTAAACAGCAGAATGGGGATCTTGGTAAATGAACGTAAAAGTTCATGTAACTCTCCCCCCCCCCCCCCCCCCCACCCCCATCTGCCAAACTCGCACCCAGTGGCTTTACATTTCACTCTTCCCATCACTTTACCTGGCACCCTTTGTCTTCTTTTCATCTACAAGGCCCTTGTTCACCCATTTGTCAATCAAAACCCCCCTCACCTGTGTCCACCTATCACTTAGCAGGTTTCATCACACCCAGACTTCTCTTCTAGGTTTCTCCCCCCTACTATAATCAATCTGAAAAAGTATCCCAACCCTAAATGTCACCTATCCATTCCCTCCACAGACGCTGCCTGGCCCGTTGAGTTACTCCAACACTGTGTTCTGGATATAGACACAAAATTCTGGAGCATCCTGACTGCCTGACCCACTGAGTTACTCCGGCATTTTCATAAGTTCTAGGTGCGGAATTAGACATTCGGCCCATCAATTCTACTCCGTCATTCAATCATGGCTGATCTATCTTTCCCACTCAACCCCATTCTCCTGCCTTCTCCCCATAACCCCTGACCCCTGTACTAAGCAAGAAGCCATCAATCTCCACCTTAAAAAATATCAATTGACTTGGCCTCCATGGCCATGAATTCCACAGATTCGCCAAGTTTTCCTCATCGCCTTTCTAAAGGTATGTACTTTTATTCTGAGGCTATGGCCTCTGGACCAAGACTCACCCACAAGTGGAAACATGCTCTCCACATTCACACTATCCAGGCCTTTCATTTTGAGTCTTATCTCGAGTTTTACTCCAGATTTTTGTGTCGATCTTCACTTTAAACCTGCACCTTTAATTCCTTCCTACACACTGTGTGACCTGGTCTGTATTCATAGAATCATAGAAAATAGGTGCAGGAGTAGGCCATTCGGCCCTTCGAGCCTGCACTGCCATTCAATATCATGGCTGATCATCCAACTCAGTATCCTGCACCTGCCTTCTCTTCATTACCCCTGATCCCTTTAGCCACAAGGGCCACATCTAACTCCCTCTTAAATATAGCCAATGAACTGGCCTCAACTACCTTCTGTGGCAGAGAATTCCACAGATTCACCACTCTCTGTCTGAAAAATGATTTTCTCATCTCGGTCCTAAAAGACTTCCCCCCTATCCTTAAACTGTGACCCCTTGTTCTGGAGTTCCCCAACATCGGGGACAATCTTCCTGCATCTAGCCTGTCCAACCCCTTAAGAATTTTGTAAGTCTCTATAAGATCCCCCCTCAATCTTCTAAATTCCAGCGAGTACAAGCTGAGTCTATCCAGTCTTTCTTCATATGGAAGTCCTGCCATCCCAGGAATCAGTCTGGTCAACCTTCTCTGTACTCCCTCTATGGCAAGAATGTCTTTCCTCAGATTAGGAGACCAAAACTGTACACAATACTCCAGGTGTGGTCTCACCAAGACCCTGTACAACTGCAGTAGTAACTCCCTGCTCTTGTACTCAAATCCTTTTGCTGTGAATGCCAACATACCATTCGCTTTCTTCACAGCCTGGTGCACCTGCATGCCTACTTTCAATGACTGGTGTACCATGACACCCAGGTCTCGTTGCATCTCCCCATTTCCTAATCGGCCACCATTCAGATAATAGTCTACCCTCCTGTTTTTGCCACCAAAGTGGATAACCTCACATTTATCCACAATATACTACATCTGCCATGCATTTGCCCACTCACCCAACCTATCCAAGTCACCTTGCAGCCTCCTACTCACAGCTAACACTGCCCCCCAGCTCCGTGTCATCCGCAAACTTGGAGAGGTTGCATTCAATTCCCTCATCCAGATCATTAATATATATATTGTAAATAGCTGGGGTCCAGCACTGAGCCTTGCGGTACCCCACTAATCACTGCCTGACATTCTGAAAATGACCCATTTACTCCTACTCTTTGCTTCCTGTTTGCCATCCAGTTCTCTATCGACATCAATACTGAACCCCCAATACCGTGTGCTTAAGTTTGTATACTAATCTCATTCAGGCTGTATCAGCCACCAAGCACGTTAACGTATATAATAACCAATGCACCTTCAAAGTGAATGCATCCGTTCAACAAAACCGACAGGCTTTTAACCATGTGTGGGAAGGAACTGCAGATGCTGATTTAAACTGAAGATAGACACAAAAAACTGGAGTAACTCAGCGGGACTGGCAGCTTCTCTGGCGAGAAGGAACTTGACACCATTCTAGTTTGAAGTGTTATTGCACTTTGTGTACCGTGCAGAAGGAAGATGGTCTTCCAGAGAGAAAGAGACACGTGAACGATGGGGGAAAACGTGGGCAGTCATTCCTATAGCCACGTGTGGTCTTTGACCTGGAGATAGATATTGTGTCGCTATTTCAGGAGCCAAACTGCAGAATAAATATCCGAGGCGGATTTTGGACCGTTATTGATACTCACGAGGGTCTGCTACCTGCCGCCAGTGGGGGGTTGTGTTTAGGAAGGAATTGCAGATGCCGCTTTAAACCGAATATAGTCTGAATCAAAGATCCTCTAGTATCTTTGGTCTGAGTAAGGGTCCTCTATTCCTTTTCTACAAAGATGCTGTTTGTCTCGCTTAGTTACTCCAGCTTTTTTGTGTCTATCTGGCGGTTTATTTTCCCTGGCCATGAGATATGGCGTTCTTCGGTGATGTTTAGGGAGGAGCAGCAGATGCCGCTTTAAACCGAAGGGACACAAAATGCTGGATTAACTGAGTCAGGGGACTTCAGTGCTGTTGTTTTGAGGAGGTGAGGTTGACCTTCCAGGTGACATTAGTGCATGGTCTACATGCGTGCAGCGCCGCGTCGGATCACAGCGGGGAATCGGGGCCGGCCTCGCAAGGGAAGGGTCGCAGTCGCACGCCTCCTTCAATGGTCTTGGCAGAGGCGGTGGCAATGCAATGGGACTCCGTCTGGTGCATGGGCGCAGAAAGAAAGAGAGTTTCCCATTGCCCGGGCAGGGGGTTGCATCCGCCTCAAACAGCTGCTCTGCACACAAAATAACCCCGTCCAAGCGGCCGTTACCTTGCATGCAATGGTAAAAGACAGCATAGCATACCTGCTTTCCTCCTCTTCCCTCCCCCAACCCCCTCGCCCGCTCCCCACCTTTCAGCGCTGTACTGCTCCCCATCACTCGGCTAATTCCGACCTTCGCCCGGGCTCGGCAACAATGTAACAACCCGCCGCGTCACGTGCCCCAAATAGAAGGCTGGCCCGGAGCCTGACGTCACGGGGACTCGGTTATCTCCCGGCGTCAGTCGCCGGGCGCCCTCTGACGTCAGCCGCAGCGTGCTCCTCCTCCGCCCACGCCCACTTCAGCGTCTGTCACGTCCTCTGGCAGTTCCAAGCAAAGATCATATCTTTGGTTCCAAGGTGCTTTACACGCCATTGAAGGACACTGCACAACATGCAGCCAGTTCCCTACCTGTAGCAAAGCAATAAATAATCAAAAATACATATATTAGACAATAGGTGCAGGAGTAGGCCATTCGGCCCTTCGAGCCAACACCGCCATTCAATATGCTCACGACTGATCATCCCCAATCAGTACCCCATTCCTGTCTTCTCCCCATATCCCCTGACTCCACTATCTTTAAGAGCCCGATCTAGCTCTCTCTTGAAAGCATCCTGAGAACCGGCCTCCAGCACCCTCTGAGGCAGAGAATTCCACAGACTCACAACTGGGAGAAAAGGTGTTTCCTCGTCTCCGTTCTAAATGGCTTACCCCTTATTCTTAAACTGTGGCCCCTGGTTCTGTACTCCCCCAACATCGGGAACATGTTTCCTGCCTCTAGCTTGTCCAAACCCTTAACAATCTTATATGTTTCAATAAGATTCCCTCTCATCCTTCTAAACTCCAGAGTGTACAAGCCCAGCCGCTCCATTCTCTCAACATATGACAGTCCCGCCATCCCGGGAATTAACCTTGTAAACCAACGCTGCACTCCCTCAATAGCAAGAATGTCCTTCCGCAAATTAGGGGACCAAAACTGCACACATTACTCCAGGTTGTGGTCTCACTAGGGCTCTGTACAACTGCAGAAGGACCTCTTTGCTCCTGTACTCGACTCCTCTTGTTATAAAGGCCAACATGCCATTCGCTTTCTTTCATAGCATCCTCCTCACAGTTCACAATGCCACCCAGCTTTGTGTCATCTGCAAATTTGCTAATGTTACTTTGAATCCCTTCATCCAAATCATTGATGTATATTGTAAATAGCTGCGGTTCCAGCACTGAGCCTTGCGGTACCCCACTAGTCACTGCCTGCCATTCTGAAAGGGCCCCATTAATCCCTACTCTTTGTTTCCTGTCTGCCAACCAATTTTCTATCCATGTCAGCACTCTACCCCCAATACCATGTGCCCTAATTTTGCCCACTAGTCTCCTATTGTAGAAACAATTAACTTGCACAGGCTGGGTTTACAAAAAAAGGACATAAAATAAATTTAAGATTTAAGAAACATCTAGACAGGTACATGGATAGGACAGGTTTGGAGGGATACGGGCCAAATGTGGGAGGTGGGACTAGTGTAGGTGGGACATGTTGGCCGGTGTGTGCAAGTTGGGCCGAAGGACCTGCTTCCATGCTGTATCACTCCATGACTATGTGCTGGAGTAACTCAGCAGATGCTGCAGCATCCCTGGAGAACATGGATAGGTGATGTTTTGGGCGGGGAACCTTCTTCAAAACAGGCTAGGCAGCATGGTGTTGTGGCTGGTGCCTCACATTGCAGGAAACCTGGGTTTGAACCTGGCCTGCGCTGTCTGTAGGGAATTTGCACATTCTGGTGCTCTAGTTTCCTCCAACATTGCAAAGATGTGCAGGTTTGTAGGTTAATTTGCCCCTATTAAATTGCCCTTAGTGTGTCAGGAGTGGTTGCAAAAGTGAGATAACATAGAACTAGTGTGAATAGGTGATCAATGGTCGGCATGGACTCAGTGGAACAAAGGGCCTGTTTCCATGCTGTATCTTTACAAGTAAAATTAAACGTAAACAAAATAAATCTGGGAATAATTGTTCTTTGAATAATTTTATGTTTCTTTTCCAACAGTCCTCAAGAAGTCAGGTTTAACATCGTATTCATGAGTTAGATGAGGTACAGGTACAAAAAGGAACTGGTCAGCTCTGCACTGGCAGACAGGAACTCTGTTCTGCGCTGGCGGTCGCAGTTCTGCGCTGTTCAGTTCTGTTGTTAGCAAAGATTATAGAGCTCTATAATCTTTGATTGTAACTGTGTCAGCGCCAACATGTGGCGACACTTATGTACTGCCTAGGTTGTATGCAAAACAAAGCATTTCACTGTGCCTAAGTACCCTAGGTATATGTGACATTAAAGTTTCATTCATTCAAAATGTAATTCATCAAAATTTCATTCATTTGTTCAAAGTATCATTCATTCATTCTTTCCTGGTCCAAGCTGAGCAGGCGAGTATACCCCCCACTGTCCCACACAATGGTATCCCTGGGGAATGCAAAACTGTCAAGAGATTTTCTTGTAGACTACAGGTTTGAACTTGGTGGAGGTGCTCTAGGTGTGCCTATATATGGCTCGGTATGCAGGTGGGGTATCGATTCGCGAAATCTGAGAAATGTATATAAACTTTATGGAACAATTTGTATCGCCTCCGAAAATGTCGGATGGATTTTTCGCACGGTTGATGTATTGTATATATTTATTACCCCAATAAAGTCTATTTTGAAATTTAAAAAAATATATGGCTCGGTATATATAGCCCAGCTTGTCTATGTACAATGTAAAAGCATGCCCAACGTCGCTCTCATCCTGATGACCACCTTCGTATGTGGCTGCATCAGGCGGAGTGTAGAGCCAAGGCACGTGGGCACCAAGTGTCACTACCTGCTGAGGTTCCACCTGTCCCCGGTGTTGCGAAGGATGGGCCTGGCGCAGATGCCAAGCAAGGTGCCACTCAGCTGGACACTGCCACCCCATCTGTTGTCTGTGGAAAGGTTCTTCCGGACCAACACCTTTGACCACATGTCCATTGGGCAGTGGTCAGCACAGAATGTCCTGCCGGCACTGCAGGGAAAGGACTCGATGGACCCGGTGGCGTGGTTCCCTGAGCAGACTGCCCAGCTTGTCTGGCAAAATGCCTCATCACCAGAACTCACCAACAAGCACCAAGACCTGGCTTGGCTGGCGGTGAGGGGAGCCCTCCCAGTCAGATCCTTCCTGCACCGTCGGAACCTCACTGCCAGCGCACGCTGCCCTCGGGACAGCTGCTATGGAGAGGAGACGGTTGCCCACCTCTTTGCAGAGTGTGGATTTGCTCAAAGAGTCTGGAGAAAAATGCAAGGTCCCTGGTACGCTTTATTCCAAACAGCTCCGTCACAGAGGACTCTGTGATTTACGGACTGTTCCCAGGGACACATTCAGAGACTGACATCGAGTGCTGCTGGAGGGTCATCAACTCGGTGAAAGACGCCCTTTGGTCTGCCCGAGCGTTGTTCACCACCCAGCAGAGCGAGATGTCCATCGGGGAATGTTGCCGACTGGCCCACTGCAGACTGCAGGAGTACGTGCTGAGGGACGCACTGAAGCTCAGTACAGCCAACGCCAAGGCTCGGTGGGGGAGGGCCACAGTCTAAGGTCCTTCCGCTGCTGGACATGGGGGGCACGGTATGGTGGAGACTCCCCTCAAAATAAGGGAAGGTATCCCACGCCAGGGGGCCACATGAGTGGCACGGGTGGGGGATAGATTCGTGGAATTTGACCAATGTATATAGACTGTATGGAACAATTTGTATAGCCTCCAAAAATGTCAGATGAATTTTTCGCACCGTTCATGTATTGGATATATTTACTACTTGAATAAAGTCTATTTTGAAATATTTAAAAAAATATATGACTCGGTATGCCCACCTCTTTGCAGACGGTGGACTTGCAAAGAGAGATGGAGAGGTCTGCAAGGATCCCTGTCACGGTTTATTCCGAACAGTTCCATCACCGAGGACTCTGTGATCTACGGACTGTTCCCAGGGACGCATTCAGAGACTGACATCGAGTGCTGCTAGAAGGTCATCAACTCGGTGAAAGACGCTCTTTGTCTGCCCAAGCATTGTTGACCACCCAGCGGAGGGAGATGTCCGTCGGGGAATGTTGCCGACAGGCCCGCTGCAGGAGTAAATGCTGAGGGACGCACTGAAGCTCGGTGCAGCCAATGCCAAGGCTCGGTGGGGGAGGACCACAGTCTAGGGTCCTTCCGCTGCTGGACATGGGAGGCAGGGTGTGGTGGAGACGCCCCTCAAAATAAGGGAATGGATTCCACCCAGTGGGCCATATGAGTGGGGGATAAATTTGTGTAATTTGTGTAAGCAGTATTGATTGTTTGTATAGCCTGAGAGAATGTCGGATGTCGGAGTTTTGTAAGAATCATGTATTGTATATATTTATTCGTTGAATAAAGTATATTTTGTAATAAAACATATATGGCACTCACACTCTCCCTCTAGTGGTTGTGGGTGAGAGTGGCAATGAAAGTCACAACCAATTCACTAAATTGCAAATGATCTGCTGAATCACTCCTGTAAATATGGAGGAACAGTAAACCGAATTCTGTAGATGGACATAAAAAGCTGGAGTAAGACAGCATCTCTGGAGAAAAGGTATAGGCGACGTTTGAGGTTGAGAGTCAGGTTGAGAGTCGGGGAAAAGGGAAACGAGAGATATAAACGGGGATATAGAGAGATATAGAACAAATGAATGAAAGAAATGCAAAATAGTTACGATAATAAAGGAAACAGGCCCTTGTTAGCTGTGGGCTAGGTGTATTCCAGAGCTGTACATCAAACTCAAGCAGACAGCTACCCATCTCGACCTAGTTCCTGATGTCTAAGCAGGTTTGGCGAATCAATTGCCTCTGCTTTTCGAAAAGTCTGAAGAAGGGTCCAGAACCGAAACCGCCTATCCACGTTTTCCAGGGATGCCACCTGACCTGCAGAGTTACTCCAGTACTTTGTGTCTTTGTTTTTATTTCCCCCGAAAGCAAATTCCTTGAGTGTGCCTGCTTGTGTCCTGTGTTGTGTCTTCTTTTTTAAATGTAAATACTGGTTCTGTTCTGTTGTTTTGCACAACCCGCAAGCATTGCCACTTTCATTTCACTGTACATCTTGTATGTGTATGTGACAAATAAAGTTGACTTGAATTACAATATATCATCATAAGGCATAATTCTGAATGTCTGAACCTTTTGTCTAAAGGAAATGCATAGGTTGCAATCACAGTTTTATGTTCACTTTTTCATTTCCCCCCACCCCAAAAAAATTAGGTTTATTAATTTATTAATTTCATAAATTGGCTGTCATCAGGTTTGGTCATTAGAGTATAGAACAGAGGATGCTGGATGATTCTGCATCGCATGGTGTAGAGGCACCGAGCCACGCAAATAGAATAAGCATCATTTATATATGGCTGTCTATCCCGACTCGGGTGACTACTTGATTTCCGTTCTAAAATAAAGAATTTTGTACACCCTACTGTCTCGACTCGCCAAAATGGTTTCTTTATCTGGGTTGCTTTGTTTCAAGAGGTTTTAACTCACGCCCGAAGGAAAAGGTGGTGATTGTAAATCAGGGTTTATACATATACAAAGTTCCTTCGTGTAGACACAACGAACTGCAGATGCTGGTTTACAAAAAAAAACACAAAGTGCTGGAGTAACTTAGCGGGTCAAGCAACATCTTTAGAGAACGTGGAGAGGAGATGTTTTGGGTCGGGGCTCTTCTTCAGAGTATATTAGATTGGTTGCCAGGAAAAATGGTCCTGACTGAAACATCGCCTGTCCATTCCCCTGCACAGATGCTGCCTAACCTGCTGAGTTACTCCAGCTCAAAGATTTTGCAACTCAAGATGTTGCAATTCCTTGTGCGGTATCTGCCGTTCTTTGTGTCGCCAGGAGGAAAGAAAAGGTGCAGGAAGGAACTGCAGATGCTGGTTTAAACCAAAGATGGACACAAAAAGCTGTGATCCTTACACACTCCTGCACTGTGGCACTCACCCTCTCCCTCTGGTGGTTGTGGATGAGGGTGACAATGAAAATCATGACCAATACATTAAATTGTAAATGATCTGCTGAAACACTACTGACAATATTGGGGATCAGCCTATCGGGATGCATCACAGCATGGTTTGGGAACAGCTCCATCCAAGACTGCAATAAATTGCAGAGAACACACAAACCAACCTCCCTTCCATTGACTCCATTTATACCTCACGCTGACTTGGCAAGGCCACCAGCATAATCAAGGAGGAGTCGCACCCTTGCTAATCCCTCCTCTCCCCTCTCCCATCGGGTAAAAGGTGTAGAAGTGTGAAAACGCACACCTCCAGATTCAGCGACAGTTTCTTCCCAGCTGTTATCAGGCAACCGAATCATCCCATTTCATACAAAGAGCAGTCCTGAACTATTATCTACCTCATTGGAGACCCTTGGACTATGTTCGATCCGACTTTACTGGCTTTATCTTGTACTGAACGTTATTCATGTTATTTTCTTTATCATGCGTCTGCACACTGTGAATGGCTTGATTGCAATCATGTATTGTCTTTCTGCTGACTGGTTAGCAAGCAACAAAAGTTTTTTTCTGTTCCTCAGTTCACGTTTCAATAAACTAAACTAAACTAATTCTGTGTAAGTAGGAACTGCAGGTGCAGATGTGGAGTTGGTCAGTAACACTAAGTTCCTGGGGATGCAGATCACTAACAATTTGACCCGGTCAAATAACATCACATCAATAGTTAAGAGAGCACAGCAGCAGTTGCACTTTCTGCGCCAGATGAGAAGAGCACACCTCCCCCATCCCACTTTCTACAGGGGCATCATAGAGAGTATTTTGACCAGCTGCATCTCTGTCTGCTTTGGGGACAGTAAAGCCTCCGACTGGAAGTCCATGCAGAGAGTGGTGAGGACGGCTGAAAAAATCATCGGGACTTCTCTCCCCTCAATCGGGGACATTGCGAGCAAACGTTGCTTGTCTAAGGCCAGCAATATTATAAAGGACCCCACACATCTCCATCATGGACTGTTCATCCAGGCACGTGCCGTGAGTAATTACTCAGGGTAGGCACTCAGTCTGCTTAAAAAAAATTAAACCGCGCATGCGCAGATTGTTTTCTCCGTTAAATAAATAAATAAATACAACCAGTGACATTTCAATTTGTCCAAGGCTTCCTAGTCCTAGACCAATTGGGGGAACAGTTCCTTTCACAGCGTGTGGAGAGTCTGTGCCAATGGTAAAGTTGTGGGGAGGGCACGAGTGTTGAGAAGGAGGGTGTCGGGGATACTGCCAGTAACTCACTCACTCACCACTACTGCAGCTCTCCGGGTGCGAAGCCATGCACTATAGCTGGTGATAGAAGCAGCTCAGGGAGCTACGAGCGGCCACCGGGACCCAACAGCAGAACTGGCCGCCACTTCAGCGCCTTCTGCCGGCCCGCTCACCTCTGGCAGTGCTCGCCGTCGGAACACCTGTCACCTGCCGTTCGCCGACTTCGCTCATGTCAGCGGCTTCCTGCAAATCCTTAAATTCCCACAGCCGAGTAATCTCAATTGCGCTGTCAGAATTTAAGGACATGAGTGAGACCAGCGAACGGCAGGAAAGAGGTTTTTAGACAGAGAGCTGCCAGAGGTGAGCGGACACCGGCAGATGGAGTTAAGGTGGCGGCTGGTTCCGCTGTCCGGCCCGGCGGCCGCTCAGCCACCCGAGCTACTTCTCTCCCCACCCCCCCCCCCCCGGCCTCAGAGCGGTGGCATTTCACGCCTCCGTGGAAGGAACGTCGCAAGTGGATGCTCCCGACCCCTCATTCATAACATTCGTGCCCTCCCCGCAACTTTACCCCGGGCCAGACTCCCCAAATGCTGTGAAAGGAGCATTCCCCCACCCACACACCCCGGGAAATATGGTATTTAAAAACATAAACACAAAATGTACTTACCACATCATTGGTACATGACAAATCATAGTTGAAAACCCCGCCAAGAAACTTGCGCTGCGCATGCGCAGTAGACTGATGCGCATGCGCAGTACAGCAAAGGCAGAATTTCTGCTGCCTTCAGCCCTGATTAAAACTGACGGCTTCAGGCAGCGCTGACAGCACGTGGGCTGCACAGACCTTCCCGTGTTACAAGCACTGCGGATGAAAGGCACGGAGAATTATGCCTACCTAAGAGATCGGTCCCTTACATAGGCATAATTCTCCCATGCCTTTATTATTTATATTTAGTTATTACTATGTTATAATTTTAGTCAGGGTAGGCAGTGCCTACCTTGCCTACCCTGACGGCAAGTGCCTGGTTCACTCTGCTGCCCTCGGGCAAAAGATATCATAGCATACGGAACAGAATGTCAAGGATTTGCAACAGCTTTATCCCACGAGCCATCAGACTCGTGAATGCCATGTAATGGGCTGCCACCATTGTCTATTTTATCTTTTTATCCATTTTATCTTTTTATCCATTTTATCCTTCTGTTTATTATCGTGTTGCACAGGGAGCCAAATGCAACGGAATTTTGTTTGGAATTGCACATACCGATGTATTTCTAAATGACAATAAAGTTTGTTTGATTTGATTTTGATTTTGATTTGATTTGATGCTGATTTAAACCGAAGATGGAAACAAAATGCTGGAGTAACTCAGTGGGCCAGGCAGCATCTCTGGATAGAGGGAATGGGTGACATTTCGCGTCAAGACCCTTCTTTAGACTGTCAGAGGAGAGGAGATACACAGATAAGGAAGTGAAAGGTGTGAAAACAAGACAAAGGGGATGCAGCTCAATGAAAATGTACAATAGATCATTGTTAGCTAGGAGAAGGCAACAACAAAGCAAACAGAGATAAAATGTAATCGAGAACAGTCAGGCTGGTCGGAGCACTGGGAAGGGGAGAGATGGAGAGAGAGGGAAAGCAAGGGTTATTTAAAGTTAGAGAAGTCAATATTCATACTGCTGCGGTGTAAGCTGCCCAAGCGAAATATGAGGGGTTGTTCCTCCAATTTGTGCTGGGCCTCACTCTGACAATGGAGGACGCCCAGGACAGAAAGGTCAGTGTGGGAATGGGAGGAGAAGTTAAAGTGTTTAGCAACCGGGAGATCAGGTGGGTTTAAGCGGACTGAGCTGAGGTGTTCAACGAAACGATCGCCGAGCCTGGTCTTGGTCTCACCAATATATAGCAGTCCACACCTGGAACAGCAGATACAGTAGATGAGGTGCAAGTGAACCTCTGCCTCACCTAAAAAGATTGTTGGGTTCCTTGGACGGAGTCAAGGGGGGAGGTATAGGGACAGGTGTTACATCTCCTGTGGTTCACAAGTTGTGAGGGGTTGATTTGGGTGGGAAGGGATGAGTTGACCAGGAAGCTGCTGAGGAAAGCGGACACGGGCGGAGATTTAGAGATGTGGCTAGTGGTGGGGTCCCGTTGCAAGTGGCGAATATGTCAGAGGATTATGTGCTGTATGCGACGGCTGATAGGGTGAAGGTGAGGACATGGGGGACTCTGCGACTGGAGGGAGGGGGAGCAAGAGTGGAGCTGCGGGATATCGAGGAGACCCTAGTGAGGCCCTCATCGATGATGGAAGAGGGGAACCCCCGTTCCCTGGAGAATTAGGACATCTCCGATGTCCTGCTGTGGGACACATCATCTTGGGTGCATATGCGGCGTAGACGGAGGAATTGGGAGTAGGAGATAGTCTTTACAAGAAGCAGCATGGGAAGAAGTGTAGATAGCTGTCGGTGTCAGTAGGTTTATAATAGATGTCAGTCGATAATCTATCTCCTGTGATAGAGAGATGGTGAGATCAACAAACCATAGGGAGATGTCGGAGATAGTCCAAGTGAATTTGAATACAGGATGGAAATTAGTAGTAAAGTTAATGGTCTGTGAGTGCAGGAGGTAGCACTGATGCAGCCGTCAATGTAGAGGAGGTAGAGTTCAGGGATAGGGCTAGTGCACGCCTGGACAGTGATTGTTAAACATACCCTACAAAGAGGCAGACATAGCTGGGGTCCATACAAGTGCCCATGGCTATGCCTTGGATTTGGAGGAAGTGGGAGGAGTCGAAGGAGAAGGTAAGAGTGAGGAGGAGAGTGTTGGTAGAAGGAAATTGGCTGATTCTGCGGTCGAGGAAGAAACGGAGGTGTAGAGTGAATGAACTGTATTCTTATGCTGCACATCAAACTCAAGCAGACAGCTACCTATCTAATCCCAGTTCCTGGTGTCCAGTCTAAGGCCTCAGTCTGAAGAAGGGACCCAACCCAAAAAGTCACCTATTGCTTTTTTCTGCACAGATGCTGTCTAACCTGCTCGGTTACTCCATCACTTTGTGTTTTGCTCAAAGATTTTGCAATTCCTTGTGTTTTGGTCAAAGATTTTTGCAATTCCTCGTGCTTTGCTCAAGATTATGCAATTCCTTGTGTTCTGTCAAAAATATCACTAACACCCTGCTGGACCCTCTGTAGTTTGCAAACCGGGCAAAATAGGTCAGTGGATGAAGCAGTCAACCTAGGCCTGCACTTCATGCTCCAGCACCTAGACCGCCAGGGGACATATGCGAGGATCCTGTTTGTTGATTTTAGCTCTGCATTCAACACCATTGTGCCAGAGCTACCACACTCCAAACTCTCCGAGTTGACTGTTCCTGAACCCCTCTGTCAGTGGATCACCAACTTCCTGACAGGCAGGAAGCAGCATGTGGGGCTGGGAAAGCATATATCGGACCCGCAGACCCCCGCAGCATAGCAAGGCTGTGTACTCTCTCCTCTGCTTTACTCTCTCTAAACCAACGACTGCACCTCCACAGACTCTTTTCTCAAGCTTCTCAAATTTGCGGAAGACACAACCCTGATTGGACTGATCCAGGATGGGGGGGAATCTGCCCACAGACTGGAAGTGACACAGCTGGCGGCCTGGTGCCTTCGTAACATCCTGGAACTCAATGCTCTTAAAGCTCTTAAAACAGTGGAATAGATAGTAGCTTCTCCCTCCCCTCACCATCTACAACACCACAGTCACATCTGTGGAGTGTTTTAAGTTCCTTGGAACCATCATCTCCAAGGACCTGAAATGGGGAGGCTACCATCGACTCCACAGTCAAAAACCTTCCCCCCATTGATGAACTGTACACTGCAGGGCCCAAGAATCAAGCGGTAAGATCATCTCTGACCCCTCTCACCCTAGCCACAAACTCTTTGAAGCACTTTCCTCTGGAAGGCGACTCCGGATTGTCAAAGCCGCCACAGCAAGATATAAAAACAGCTTTTTTCCACGAGTTGTAGCTCTACTCAATAACCAAAGGTCTGTAGCCTCGTTTTGCTCTGGTATTTTATTTTCATTTACATGTTTAAACTATGATGTTTTATTATTAATGTGTAATGTTTTATGTGTCATTCTTAATTGTTACTGTATGTCGTGTTGTTACTTGCGAGCGGAGCACCAAGGTAAATTCTTGGTATGTGTACATACTTGGCCAATAAACTTATTCATAAACTTATTCGTTCATTCATGCCGCCAGGAATTAGGAAAAGATGTAGGAAGGTACTGCAGATGATGGCTTACACGGAAAATTGACACAAAAAGCTTTGATCCTTACACAATCCTGCACTGTGACTCTCATCCTCTCCCTCTGGCGGTTGAGGATGTGGGCGGCAATGAAACACAGAACCAAGTCATTAAATTACAAAGGATCTGCTGAAGCATTATTGTAAATATTACTCTGTGATTTACGGACTGTTCCCAAGGACACATTCAGAGACGGACATTGAGTGCTGCTGGAAGGTCATCAACGTTCTTTGGTCTGCCCGAGCTTTGTTGACCTCCCAGCAGAGCGAGATGCCCATCGGGGAATGTTACCGACTGGCCCGCTGCAGGGGTACGTGCTGAGGGATGCACAATAAAGCCTGGTTCAGTCAACGCCAAGGCTCAGTGGGGGAGAGCGACAGTCCAGGGTCCTTCCACTCACTGCTGGACTTGGGGGTTGGGTGTGGTGGAGAAGCCTCTCAAAATAAGGGAAGGAATTTCACGCCAGGGATCACATGAGTGGCAAGGGTGTGTGGTAAAATTGGGTAATTTGTAGTGAACACTGTGTAATTATGAATTTAATGTGTACACAGCCTCTGAAAACGTCAGATGAATTTTCTGCACAGTTCCTGTATTGTACAGGTAGACACAACATGCTGGAGTAGCTCAGCAGGACAGGCAGCATCTCTGGAGACAAAGAATGGGTGACGTTTCGAGCCGAGACCCTTCTTCAGACAATTGTATATGTTTATTTAATTGAATAAAGTCTATTTAGATTTTTTTTAAATTGGGGAACGGTAAGCCTATGTGATCCTGTGCAGCAGATTAAACCCAAGCAGACAACTACCCATCTAGACAGAGTTTCTGTTGCCCAGTCCAAGCCCTCAGTCTGAAGAATAGTCTCGACCCAAAACCTCGCCTATTCTTTTTTTTTCCTCCAGGGATGCTGCCCGAGTTACTCCAGCATTTTGTGTCTTATCTTCGGAAAGAAAAACAAAGGGTGTTGCCTGCAGCGGGTGGGCCGGTGCTCCGGGCAACGACAATCACACAGCTCTCTGGCGGGATGTGAATATGGATTTATCTGACGTCAACTAACCCCTGCATTTCCCTCTACCTCTCCTCCCCTCCCCACCCAAGTCACACCGGCTTCTCATTCTCTCCCAGCAAACAACGAGCACAACAACGGTCTGTTTCCTTCATCATCATTATTTTTTTTGCATATTTTTTTCATCAATTTGTTCTATATCTCGCTCTCAACATCACCGTCTTTTTCCTCGTTTCCCTTTCCTCCCCAGACTTTCAGTCTGAAGAAGGGTCTCGACCCGAAACGTCGCCCATTCCTTAGGTATGTTACAAAACTTACCTTGAGCAGCGCTGCAGTTCTGCCACTCCCCGTGTGCGTGACTTTGGCGCCTTTCAGAGGGGGGCAGTTTTAAAATGCCGTTTTTCCACAGACAGTCCAAATCGATCCATCTCAGGGGATTTCGTTGCTAAAGAAAAATCGTTCCGACATTTGTTTTATGAAGGTATTTTTAAACTACGCTAGATCATTTATTAGCTAGAGTAATTTAAAAATAATCTTCTAAAGCCGTGAACGCCGACAGCGGAACGGACGTAACGTAAGCGATAAACGAAGGTACAGTTTATTTTTACATAAAAACGTGGTTCTTAGGAAGCCTTTAATCAAATTTTCATCTTGCGAAATAGGGACAAAAAAAATATCCGAACTGGCTGTACTTTTCCAGCCGACTGTGGGTTAAATTCACCGCAAACCTCAATGTTCCAATCCACCGCGTTCCACAAAAACCCACTCGCAAGTTGATTGAAATGGCCATTCATTTACAAGAATTAAACACTAAATTCCTTCAATTTGGCCTATAAATTCATGAAAGTGAGATTTAAAAGTCATGTTATATTGTGAATTATTGTGTGAATGTTATTTGGACACTTAGGCAATTAAAAAATGTTTATCATTTCTTAAGAAATGGATAGATGTTTAGATCTAGTAATTGAATTTTGTAATTAGCTACAATTAGATAACTTACTAATTATATGCTTTAATTTCAGGTAATCCAAGTAAGATTGTTTCATATTTGTTTCAGAATGCTTCAATCTATAATAACTGAAAATGTCATTGAGTTCTCTTAATTTTTAAAAAGTTGTGGGCTTTTGATTGTCCTCGATCACAGCTTTTGAGTTAAGTCAATGGAAAGGCAATGGGGAACAAGATGCTAATTTCCGAGTATGAAAATGGCCATAACGTAGGTATGTTACAAAACTTACCTTGAGCAGCGCTGCAGTTCTGCCGCTCCCCGTGTGCGCGACTTTGGCGCCTTTCAGAGGGGGGCGGGCTTAAAGTGCCGTTTTTCCACAGGCAGGGAAAATCGATCAATGTCGGGCGATTTTGTTGCGGAAGAAAAATCGCTCCGACATTTCATGAATGAAGGTATTTTTAAATTACTCTAAATTATTTATTAACTAGAGTAATTTAAAAATCACCTTCAAAAGCCGTGAGCGCCGACAACCGGAAGGATTTTGCGTAGGGGAGAAAAAAAGGTAAATAGTTTATTTTTATATTAAAAGTTGGTTTTTCGGGAGGCTTTAATAATATTTTCATGTTGCGAAATGGGGTCCAAAAAAATGTATGAACAAACAGTATTTTTCCTCCCGACTTCACAGCAAACTGCAACGTTCCAATCCACCGCATTCCACTAAAACCCACTCGCTAGTTGATTTAAATGGCCATTAATTTACAGGAATCAAACACTAAATTCCTTCCATTTGCCCCAGAAATTCATGAAAATGAGATTTTAAAATTATGTTATATTGTGGATTATTGTGTGAATGTTATTTGGATACTTAGGCAATTAAAAAAAAAGTTTATCTTTTCTTAAGAAATGGATAGATGTTTAGATCTACTCATTGAATTTTGTAATTAGCTACAATTAGATAACTAACTAATTATATGCTTTAATTTCAGGTCATCCAAGTAAGATTGTTTGATATTTGTTTCAGAATGCTTCAATCTATAATAACTGGAAATTTCATTGAGTTCTCTTACTTTTTAAGAAAGTTATGGGCTTTTAACTGTTCCAGATCACAGCTTTTGAGTTAAGTCATTGATAGGCAATGGGGAACAAGATGCTAATTTCCGATTATGAAAATGGCCATAACGTTTTTAATACTGAAGATATGAAAGTGAATTAGGTGTCAAATTAAACTTATTTTTATGCTTTGTTAAAGAAGGAACTGCAGATGCTGGAGAATCGAGGGTTACACAAAAAGCTGGAGAAACTCAGCGGGTGCAGCAGCATCTAAGGAGCGAAGGAGATAGGCAACGTTTCGGGTCCAGACCCTTCTTCAGACTGGTCAGGGATCAGGGAAATCTGGTTTATCTGATAAATTGCAGACTTGATTTTTAAAATCTCAAAATCATGTAACATTGCTATCTACATCACCGTATTTTTCTCTCGTTTCCCTTTCCTACCCAAACTTTCAGTCTGAAGAAGGGTCTCGACCCGAAACGTCACCCATTCCTTCTCTCCAGAGACGCTGCCTGTCCCCCCAGTATGTTGTGTCTTATCTTCGGTTTAAACCAAGATCTGCAGTTCCTTCCTCCGCAGCGCGGCTGTTTCTAGCAAAGATTATAGAGGATCTTTGGTTTCCCACAACGGCCGGTGTATAATCTCCGGGCGGGTGGGCGCGCGCTCCGGGCGTCGACAATCATGGCAGTTGGGTTGACGGGAGCGCGACCCCCAGCGGCGGCTTCTGGCGGTTGGGCGGGAGCGCGCACTCACAGCCCGCGCGCGTGCGCGCTCCCCCTCATAGCGGCGGCTTCTGGCGGGTGAGCGCAGTCCCAGCCCGCGCGCGCGCCCCCTCTCATAGCGGCGGGAGCGCGCAGAATGGCGGCGTTGCTGTGTCTCGGCGCGGGCCTGCTCGGCAGAGGGCTACTCGGCTGCCCGCGGGCCGCCAGGTGAGTGCTGGACTAACTCGGCGGCGGCGGCGGCGGGGCAGGCAGCATCTCTCTGGAGAGAAGGAATGGGTGACTGTTCGCGTCGAGACCCTCCTTCACACCGCCTGCAGAGAGATCTTCACCCGAAACGCCACCCATTCCTTCTCTCCAGAGACGCTCTTGAATTGTGAGGACGCGGCTTCTGCAGACACCGTTACCGCAGTCGCTTCTGCAGCCAGCGGGTTGGAGCAGTGAACGAGAGACAACGAAGAGGGGATGGGTCATGATCTGTACCCCTCGCTCTGAATCCCCCAACCCCCTCCCCTCCTAGCTTCATTATTTCCCGCTCATTGTTAAGCATGGTCTGGCCCCTGCCCAACCCCCTCCCCATAGAGATGTTCATTCCCGCTTGCAGTCTTAAACTTAAACCTGTTTCTCATGCCTGCCTTTGAAGTGAGAAGGGTGGTAGGGTCTGAGACCTGTGTTCTGCATACTAAACGGCCTCTGGCTCTTTCACTCCTCAGCAAATTATTTTATTTTCGATGTACTATAAAGTGTCTTCCCTCTTCATTTCCTGCACAAAATCGTCGCCCTCTGTGCAGTGTAACATACCTACATCGACTCCCAAAAATTACAATAAGAAAATACACCGTGCGACAGTAACTCAGCGGGCCAGGCAGCAACTCTGGAGAACATGGATAGGTAATGTTTCAGACTGAGACCCTGCTTCAGACTGATTATTGGGCGAGGGGGGAAGAAAGTTGGAAGAGAGGAGGGGCAGGACAAAGTCTGGCAGGTAATATGTGTAGATGCAGATACTGGTATATACTGAAAATAGAGGTTGGGGGGGGGGGCGATTTTTAAGTGCGGTCATACCCATACCCATTCTTGTATGAGTACAAGAATGCATAACTTGTTTATTGTGTATTTATAATATAGTTTATTGTGTATTCCATGTCATAGCTGCTTTCTTGCATCTCTCAGACAGACAAAAGCAATGATCATAGAGTGGAATAGATGACATTTTGGGGCAAGACCCTTCTTCAGACTGACAGTCAAGGGAAAGGGAAATGGGAGATATAGGCATATCTTCCATTCATTTGTGCTTAGTACCGTCTATATCTCTTGTTCCTCTTTCCCCTGACTCAGTCTGAAGAAGGGTCTCGACCCGAAATGTCATCTATTCCACTCTATGATCGTTGCTTTTGTCCGTCTGTCCGCTCGTTCGCTCGTCCTTGGATTAAGTAGCGCAGGATAAAGCTGTGAATTCACGCCATTCCTCTCCCATTCCCAATCTGACCTTTCTGTCCAGGGCTGCCTCTATTGTCAGAGTGAGGCCCAGCGAAAATTGGAGGAACAGCACCTCATATTTTGCTTGGCTAGCTTACACCCCAGTGGTATGTACATTGACTTCTCTAACTTCAAATAGTCCTCGCTTTCCCTCTCCATCCCCTCCCCCTTCCCAGTTCTCCGACCAGTATTACTGTCTCCGACTGCATTCTATCGCTGTCACACACATCCCTGACATCAGTATGAAAAAGCGTCTCGACCCAAAAACATCACCCATTCCTTCTATCCAGTGATGCTGCTTGTTCCGTTGAGTTATTCCAGCATTTTACATAGCAAATGGGTGCAGGAGTAGGCCATTCGGCCCTTCGAGCCATTCAATGTGATCATGGCTGATCATCTACAATCATTATCCCATTGCTGCCTTCCCCCCCATATCCCTTGATTCCACTAGCCCTAAGAGCTCTATCTAACACTCTTTTGAATGCATCCAATGAGTCGGCCTCTACTGCCTTCTGAGGCAGATAATTTCACAAATTCACAACACTCTGGGTGAAAAGGTTTTTTCCTCATCTCAATTCTGAATGGCCTACCCCGTATTCTTAAACTGTGGCCCTTGGTTCTGGACTCCTCCAACATCGGGAACATGTTTCCTGCATCTAGTGTGTCCAATCCCTTAATAATGTTATGTTTCTATAAGATCCCCTCTCAACCTTCTAAATTCCAGTGGATACAAGCCCAGTCGTTCCATTCTTTCATCATATGATATTTCTGCCATCCCGGGAATTAACCTCGTGAACCTACGTTGCACTCTCTCAATAGCAAGTATGTCCTTCCTCAAATTAGGAGAGCAAAACTGCACACAATACTCCAGGTGTAGTCTCACCTGGACTACACAACTGCAGAAAGACCTCTTTGCTCCTATACTAAAATCCTATCATTATGAAGGCCAACATGCCATTCGTTTTCTTCATACCTGAAACGTCACCCATTCCTTTGCTCCAGAAATGCTGTCTGACCAGCTGAGTTACTCCAGCATTTTGTGTCTACCTGCCATTCAGATGATAATCTGCCTCTGGTTCTTGGCACTAAAGTGGATAACCTCACATTTATCCACATTATACTGCATCTGCCATGCATCTTCCCACTCACCCAACCTATCCAAGTCACCCTGGATCCTCATAGCATCCTCTACACAGTTCACACTGCCACCCAGCTTTGTGTCTTTTAATTCCTTCATCTAAATCATTAATATATATTGTGAATAACTGCGGTAATAGCACCAAGCCTTGAGGCACCCCACTAGTCACTACTTGCCATTCTGAAAGGGAACCGTTAATTCCTACTTTTTGTTTCCTGTCTGCCAACCAATTTTCTATCCATGTCAATACCCCCAATATTATGTGTTCTGATTTTGCCCACTAATCTCCTGTTTGGGACCTTATCAAAGGCTTTCTGAAAGTCCACAGGCTCTCCCTTATCCATGTTACTGTCTACCTGAATTTATTGTTAGGGATAACATTCATTTCTTTTCATTCATTTTTAAATGACAAATAATTTCAATTCAATTAAAAATGTACAGGTCTATTACTAAGAAGATCTTGGAACATTTTGCATTGTTTGTCAATGTTCTGCATAGTCTAGTCTTCTGCCTCACTTTCCCAAAGTCTACTTAAATTTATAGCCTTGTTTTCTGACTCATCCTTCTCCCTCTTAACTAGTATATCGAATACCATCAATGGTGACTGCAAGCCAAGCGTTACTGCACCATTAACTAATTGACTAACTCAGACTAATTATTCATTAGGGTTACACAAAAAGCTGGAGAAACTCAGCGGGTGCAGCAGCATCTAAGGAGCGAAGGAGATGGGCGACGTTTCGGGTCGAGCTGGGTCTGAAGAAGGGTCTCGACCCGAAACGTCGCCTATCTCCCTCACTCCTTAGATGCTGCTGCACCCGCTGAGTTTCTCCAGCTTTTTGTGTAACCCTCGATTCTCCAGCATCTGCAGTTCCTTCTTTAAAACTAATTATTCATTATTTTTGTTAGATGAAGGACCTATCGTTCCAGAAAAATTGAACACAATATTCTAACTATGGCACAACCAATGATTTATACAATGTTTCTATTAGCTTCTTAAGCATTATTTCCCCATTTGAAAATGTTGCATATCAATTGCTTTTCAATGTTTGTATATCTGAACCCTGATTTTTTTAAATGTGCACATTTTATGCATCTCCTTTCTCCAAATTACCTCCCAAAATACATCATCGAGTTTTCGAGCGCGGGGAGAGGCACGAAGGCTGAGAGAGTGGCACGGAGGCAGAGAGAGTCCTTACTCACATGACGCTCTTTACCATGCAGTGACTAGTAGGGTGCCGCAGGTCTCGGTGCTGGCACACCAATTATTTACAATATGTATTAATGATTTAGACGAGAGAATTAAATGTGATATCTCCAAGTTTGCAGATGACACAAAGCTGGGTGGCAGTGTGAGCTGCGAGGAGGATACTATGAGGCTGCAGGGTGACTTGGATAGGTTGGGTGAATGGGCAGATGCACTATAATGTGGATAAATGTGAGGTCATCCACTTTGATGGCAAGAACAAGAAGGCAGATTAATATCTGAATGGCGTAGGAAAGTACAATCATATCAAAGTGATCATTGAGCTGCCAGCTCTAACCCCCTTCCCCAGCCATATTTCTATGATAGCTATATCACAATTTCTATTGTAGCATGATACCCTGATCTAAACTGCCTTCCTTGTCAAACTTCTTGCATTAAAATAAGTACAGTTTAGACCGTCAGACATTCCTTCCTCCCTGTCCTGCCTACTGCACTTACCTGCTTTGACTTCTATATTTGTCTTGACTTCTTTATCTGCTATACTGTTACTTAGGGTCCTAACTCGCCCGGACTACTGTAAATCTTCTCTAGTTGCTGTAGCAAATCTCCCCGTCAGGATATAGCTCCATCTCCTGTTCGGGTTCACCCGTCCCTCTTGTAAAGGTCACCTTTGCCCTAGAGTGCTGTGGTTCTGTTTTCTGTTGTCTGCTCAAAGAGTAGAAAGTAGTGCAAATGAACCTTTTGCTGAAAATGGTCATTTTTCGCCTTAGTTAATGGACAGCCGTTTTAACATTTTCCATCTCTTTTCAATATTTGTTTATTTCTCCCTCCACGGTAAGGGATAGGTTGAATCTCTCACACCTAGTCACCGGTAATATTTGGGGAGAAACTACTGCTGGTAAGACACAAACTGCTAGAGTAACTCAGCGGGACAAGCATACCTTGTCCCCTAGCAGAGCTGGTCCTTGCCCTTAATAACTTTTCGTTTGATTCCTCCAAATACAAGGCGTAGCTATGGGCACATGCATGGACCCTAGTTATGTCTGCCTCTTTGTAGGGTACGTTGAACAATCCTTGTTTGAGGCGTACCGTGGCCCTATCCCCGAACACTACCTCTGCTACATCGACGACTGCATTGGTGCTACCTCCTGCACCCACCCAAACTCACTGACTTTATCCATTTCACCACTAACTTCCATCCAGCACTCAAATACACCTGGACCATTTCTTGACCTCACTATCTCCATCGCAGGTCATAGACTACTGACCGACATCCACTATAAACCCATTGACTCCCATGGCTATCTGGACTACACTTCTTCCCACCCTGCTTCCTGTAAGGACTCTATCCTCTACTCCCAATTCCTCCGTCTACGCCGCATCTGCACCCAGGATGAGGTGTTCCACACCAGGGCATCGGAAATGTCCTCATTGTTCAGGGAACGGGGGTTCCCCACTTCTACTATAGATGAGGCTCTCACCAGGGTCTCTTCTATAACCCGTGACTCTACTCTCACTCCACATCCCCCCCAACACGTAACAAGGGCAGAGTCCCTCTTGTCCTAGCCTTCCACCCTACCATCCGTCACATACAACAAATAATCCCTTGCAACCGCAGGAAATGCTATACTTGTTGCTTTACCTCTCCCCCCTTGACTCCATTCAAGGTACCCAAGCAGTCTTTCCAGGTGCGGCAGAGGTTCACCTGCACCTCCTCCAACCTCATCTATTGCATCCGCTGCTCTAGATGTCAGCTGCTCTACATCGGTGAGACCAAGCGTAAATTGGAGGAGAAGCACCTCGTATTTTGCTTGGGCAGTTTGCACCCCAGCAGTATGAACATTGACTTCTCTAATTTCAGGTAGTCCCTACATTCTCCTTCCCTTCTCCGCTCTCCATCAGCCCACTGTTTCCACCTATTCCTTTCTTCTTCCTGACCCCCCCCCCATCCTCACATCAGTCTGAAGAAGGGTTTCGACCCGAAACGTTGCCCATTTCCTTTGCTCCATAGATGCTGCCTCACCCGCTGAGTTTCTCCAGCATTTCTGTCTAACAGCGGGACAGGCATCATCTCTGGATAGAAGGAATGGGTGATGTTTTGGGTCGAGAACCTGTTTAAGACTGAAGACAGAGTTTGAAGAAGGGTCTCGACCCAAAACGTCACCCATTCCTTCCAGCAAGAGATGCTGCCTATCCAGCTGAGTTACTCCATTTTGTGTCTATCTTTGGTGTAAACCAGCACCTGCATTTCCTTTCTGCGCATCCAGAGCTGGTTCACAGCATTGCAACTTTCTAAGCTGACACGCGGCTAAGAGATCCACATTGGTTCAAATGGTCACCATTTGAATTTTTGTATTATTGGCAGACAATAGACAAGTGCAGGAGTAGGCCATTCGGCCCTTTGAGCCAGCACTGCCATTCAATGTGATCATGGCTGATCATCCCCAATCAGTACCCCGTTCCTGCCTTCTCCCCATATCCCCCGACTCCGCTATTTTTAAGAGCCCTATCTAACTCTCTCTTGAAAGCATCCAAAGAACCTGCCTCCACTGCCATCTGAGGCAGAGAATTCCACAGACTCGCCACTCTCTGTGAGAAAAAGTGTTTCCTCGTCTCCGTTCTAAATGGCTTACTCCTTATTCTTAAACTGTGGCCCCTGGTTCTGGACTCCCCCAACATCGGGAACATGTTTCCTGCCTCTAGCGTGTCCAAACCCTTAACAATCTTATATGTTTCAATGAGCTTCCCTCTCATCCTTCTAAACTCAGCACAGCACAGCTGCTCCATTCTCTCTGCATATGACAGTCCCGCCAGGAATTAACTTTGGCAGGAAAGATCATGGCAGAAAAAGCCGTACGATAGATGAAGGGCAGGACAAGGAGAAATGGGTGTGAGTCCACTTACCTACGTACATTACAACAAACAACAGTTTCCTCGCTCTCTCCACTTTCAGTAGTTTTTATCAGTCTCATACTTTTGATAGCATTCTTTACAAAGCTGTTGTATTGCATTATGGATATATAGAATGGTTTTCTTATGTCCCTATTTTTTCGGTTTGATTGTCAATGAATGTTGGATAGTAAAATAAACTTTTCTTTGTGAAACAGCTGCAGCAGCATTTGCTCAGGAATACGAAGGTTGTCATTGGATAAGTCCCCCCTCAGCCCACCAAAACGGCCACTCAATGCTTACCTACGTTATGTAGTGGAACAGCAACAGCTATTATTTAAGCAAAAACCAGGTAAAAATACTTCTAAATGAAATCAATTTTGTTAATGGGATTATATATCGGTTGAACATTATTTTGTAAATCCTCTTACAAGTTGCTGTGGAAATCATAAGGCCGCAGCTGTGTCTCTGAAATATTCAATGGCATCAGTGGAAATATAAGCATTTAATGTTTCGGGTCAACCAGATATGCTGCCTGACCTGCTCACTGCTTCCTGTATGTTCTGGTTTTTTGTTCAGATTTCCAGCATCTGCAGTTCTTTGAGACACATGAGACTGCAGGTGCTATAATCTTGAGTGAAATCTAACTTGCTAGATGAGTCGGGTAGCATCTATGGGGGGGAAGGTACCTGACTCAGCATCATCTGTCCATTTCCTGGCAGGTGTTACCTGACCCACTGAGTTCCTGCAGTAATTATCTGCAATTTGTTTTTCATTTTTCATTCCAATTATGTCTCCAGTTTTATTTTATGTGACGTAGCAGGGCCTATATTTATCTCTAACAAACAACAATTTACAATTAAACTGGGTTAGATCGTTTTCTTTGACGGGTTAATTGTGCTGATTTCTGGCCATTTTAAGTCTACCTAAATAAAATTTGTTTCATCCATGGTTGCAGCTCCAAGTCTTTAAACTTTCACTTGGCTAGATAGTCACAAGCCAGTGCCATGATGCTACTTTGTTTTGATCAATATAAAATGATCTATTTACAGATATTCGTGTGGTAGAAAGGACTAAATGGATAGCTCAGGCTTGGAGACAGTTAACACCAGATCAGAAACAAGTAAGCGGTTTAAATTTCTTAGACAAGAATTAATGGCAATAATTGTTGGCATATAATATCAAAATCTTTTATAAAATGGCTAAAAACTATATATTTGGGCTGCTGTTCCTGTCACAGAAGAAATCCTGTTACAGAAGAAAGTATGGCTGCCTACCTGTCTTCAAATAACTAATACTCTGTCTTTTGCTCTTAGCCATATGAAATTGCAGCAAATGATGGTAAAGAGAAATATAAATTGGAATTGGCAGCCTTCAACGCGCAACTCACTCCAGCTGAGTTAGCCGTTTTGAAAGAAAAAAAGAGACACAAACTGGCGAAACGGAAATCAATGAGACAGAAACGAGTAAGTAGTAAGTTAGCGTTGTGTTTTGTAAAATGGTAAGTAATTCTGGAGAAGACTATGTCTGTACTTTACTGTGGAAACAAAGAACTGTAGATGTTGATTAATACATAAAAGAGCTGGAGCAACTTAGCAGGTCAGGAAGCATCTCTGGAGAACGTGGATAGGTGATATTTCGTGTTGAGACTCTTCTTTAGACTTATCAGTCTGAAGAACGGCCTTGACCTGAAAAATCCCCTATCCACATTCTGCAGAGATGCTGCTTGACTCGCTGAGTTACTCCAACACTTTGTGTCTGCCTGCACTTTACTGTGCTTGGTAGTGCACATCTTTCTTCTCCTTGTAGCTCAGGTGGTCTACAATTGGAGTCAATTAATTCGGAAGGTTGGTAAAGCTGATCAGCTTCACTTCCCGGAAGCACCATGTCAATTTTCTGATGTTGTGAATGGCTTAGCTATTCAGAGTGAAAGCAGGTTGGGAAATCTTTTACTGTGGGAGGTTCAGTCGTTGAACAAGGGAGACAAAGTGTTCCTATGGTTACAGAATTCCAGGAAGGTGTGTTATCAAGTTCAAAATTGTCACAAAAGTGCAGAATGTTTTTGAGGAGGAGGGAGCGGGAGGCATTACAATTAAAATCCAGTTACAAATCATGTTGGATTTTGGTGCTAATGCAATGTTATGTAACAATACCGGTAACTATTTTTGTTGCACGCAGAAGCTTACAATGTTGGGGAAGCCTAAACGACCACGGACAGCTTTCAATATCTTCATGGCAGAAAACTTTGATGATGCCAAAGGCCCAACTTCCACGGTAAGAATAACAAAACAATCATTTTATTATCAGGAAATAAATTGTTCAAAACATTTCTATTTGAGTTAAAACCTGCTTCCACCATGTAATATCAAAATGATGAAATATAACTCCTAGTTTCAGTGCTGTCCTTCCATTTATATTAGCACTTCTACTTTAATGTTACTATGCTACATTTAAGTTACATTTATTTTTTAAGTTGCAATAATTAGAGCTGCAATGTTACTATAACTTTTTATTGCTTCTGATTTTTGATTGTGCTTTTTTTTCTTGTTCAAATGGAATAATGTTTTTATAATAATTTAACACAACATTTATTTTGATGAGTGATGGGACAATATAGCATGTAACTGAATACAACTATATAATTTAAGTCCTGCTTGATTGTAGTGTTATGTCGTCTCTGCACCTGCATTAAGGCCTTGACATGATTTCTGAAGCATGGCTGGTCATCACAGCCAAACTGCCGTCTAATGTGATTCATGAAGATTTTGTGTAACTTACTTTGTGTCGCCCAGGCTTCTTAAGAACATTATACCTACCAGCTTCAAGGATCTGTTTGTGCATTACCGGATCTCACTGCTGCACCACTTAACATCTCTTCAATCGTCTTTTGCATTGCATGCGATTTGCCCCATTTCTCTCCTCTTGAATATTAGTTTAGTTCAGAGAATCATTGCAGAAACGGGTCCTTCGGCCCACCGAGTCTGCGCCGTCCAGCAATCCCCATGCACTAAAGCTATCCTACGTACCAGAGACAATTTACAATCTTTACTGAAGCCAATTAACCTACACGTCTTTGGAATGTGGGGAGAATGTACCCGGAGAAAACCTATGCAGGTCAAGGGGAGAACGTACAAACTCTGTACAGACAGCACCCGTCGTCATGATCGAACCTGGGTCACTGCCGCTGTAAGGCAGCAATTCTACCGCTGCGTCACCGTGTCGCCCAAAAATTCTGCTCACTATTTGTTTTATGATGTTCAAACTTAGCCCAATACAGTCAAATTTACTAAAACTCGTATCGCACAAAGAACAGCTCCCTATTTGGAGTTTGGGTTTTGTGCATCAACAAGTACAATTGTTTAATGTTTAATATGCAACAGCACCAAGATAAATGGAGTAACATCAACCAGTGTATGCTTTCTTTCTCAGCCTAACAGGAGACATTGACACTTATCACGTGTGAGGGATTGGAACATCATCAAATTTGGCTGCCTTTAGAAATTTATTTTGATTTTACGTGCTACATGTTGACATGCACGCTGTGATTCTATCTAATGGATTCTCAACAGACCCAAACCCAGTGCAGCCCTGGAATCTGTATCATTGTATATTATATACCCTTTATTCAACCATACATGACAAAATATGAAACATTGCGTCCAACAGGTTTTCTGTTGCAGGTGAGGTAATCTGCAGGATAAATAAGAAACATTTCAACCCACATCATCTGCACTCTAAAACTTCAGTTAAACTCCCAACCTCAGTTTTCTTCTTCTTTCGTGTGGCGTGCACAGCCTAAAGTTGTTGGACAACTTGTTCTATTTGATCTTCCGTTTGTGCACATCGAGTTGATTGCATTAGTCGAAACAGGGCGGACCACGTGAAGGTTGCAATCTTCCAACCCAACTTCAGTTTTGAAACTGCAGTACCCAGTTAAATCCTGGGCATGGATGCTTGTATTAAGGACATCATTACCTTATTCACAAAAGTAAAAGTTCTCAATTAATCTACTTCCACTGCACATGATGATAGCAATCTACAACAAAACCCTGGAAAACATCACTTTCTACATCTGAGGAAACACATCTTTAGAACTGAAGGCAGAGATTGAAGCGGAACAATCACTGCAGGCTTCATTGTGTCAACGTAACCTTTAGCTGTCTTAAAAAAATGTATTTGACGATCAGGACCTCAAATAAAATTACTGAGCTTGTAGCATTGTGGATGACAGTAGTCAGTGCTGCCTTGCTGGTTTTCCGTGTGAGCTACCAAGCAAAAGGCACTTGGCACTTCAAGGCACTGGAGAGGTATCATCAATTATGTCCACAAAAGCCCCTCCAAGTCCTCTGGCAATAAAAGCAAACTAATGTCAGCACTTTTTCACATGCCAGCATTCTAATCAATAAGCAGTAAGTGAGGGACTTTTCTACTGGCAATACTACCTTTTTAGGTTAATGCAAATATTGAACCACTCCTGCTCAAACCTTATTCAAATGTCTGAATCAGTGTTTTTAAATCAAGGCAATCAGCGTCTTCATTGAAAACCTTTTCCCCTTGTGGTGCAGCACCAGAGAAAGAGTGGAACCAAAATATAGAGAAAAGAGTGTTTCCTTGTATTCTCTCGCAGAAGCAGTGTGCGGAGAACTGTTAAGGAGCGGTGGTTAATCGTGATTACTAGGATATTGTTTTGGAATATCATCCTTTACTGAGCATCAATGGTTTCAACCAGAGTCAACCTGGATGTTCTTACAGATTGTTCTCGAGAGATCTAGTGGAAAGTGTACATAGCTGCAAAGCTCTGGGTTTCACTGTGGATTCTGTTAAGGCTGAAATGAAGTAGGAAAGATTGACAGTCGGGCATTTCAAACCTGGCACGGCCATTTTGGCATGGCACAGTAATGTTGCTGGCATCTATGGGGCAATTAACCAGAGAGATTCTTGTCTGATAATCTCTAAAACTGAAGTGGAAGATAAACTGATGAAAACACAAAGATATTTATCGTGACATAAACTTCCCTGGTGCTAAGCGTCGTATATTGTGCGGCTCCAGATACCACTTTCTGGAGAACTGGTAGTACCGCAACACAAAGTGAGCAATAAAAGTTTTATCAGGTTTGTGTACCAGTTGTTCCAGGAAGCCCATGAGACTTGCCAAAAGGCCAATGTCACGTTTCTGGAAGTGTCTTTTTTGGAAATTGTGGTGGTTTCCATGCATTGGTTCACGATTCCCTCAGGCAGCCTAACAAATAACTCCTCAAATGTTTAGTTGACGCCATTTTCACTTGGGGGTTTGCAGATCCAGACATGAGTTGCTGGAATCGATATAGTCAAGAAATGTTTCCATGTGACTATTAATGTAGAATATATTCGGACTGCATTGGGATTTTCATGATCTTTTTTAAACATTCTGTATAATTTGACCGCTGCTGCTATTTAGTAGTGTATGTTGATTGTCCTTAATATCCCCCCCCCCACCTAAATAAAATGCCAACATTTTGTCTTTGTAGGCAAAGCTAAAGAACCTCCAGGATGAGTGGCATCTGTTATCTGATACACAGAAACAGGTAAAAGTGGTCTTTGCTTATCATAGATTATTAAATGCTTCATGGTTCCCTTGTCCGTATATTGTCATTTGATTTGAAATTTCTGCCCGAGCATAGATCTCGTTACCATTTGCTATATGATAACTTTCCGAATGGAACAATTTTCTCTTTAACGTAGTGCCTCGGAACCGTAACTTGGGCATTAATATTCTCGCATCAAGAACCATTTGTGATTGAAGCCCTATCCTTCAGTCACAAGCTAATATGTAGAATCCGTGTGGTCATTTACTGTCCATGTCTTGGTAGTCAAAGCGTATAGAATAAAACTGCTAATTTATCTTGGGCAATAAGATAGATTTATAGGAAAGGCATAGAGGGTCACAGCTATTAATCTGACATGTGGTATGAAAGATGGTCATTTATAATGTCTGGCAATTCCTTGACACTTTGCCTCGTGTTATCTCCATTTCAAGATTAAAAGGGGGAATAGTCCTCTTTACCTCATTCCCGTCAGTAGGTTTTGCTTAAACTATATTTAGGCTTAAAATATAATTATTTTTAGACAGTGGAATTGGCATTCAGGTGATTGAAATGATGGGCATTTTCCGCAACGTTCCACACAGTCAAAACTGCAATCTTCAGATGAGTGGGGGTTCAGAAATAATTGTAAATGTTTCATCTCCCTTTTTAAGGAAAAGCATCTTTTCTTGTTTCTTTACCGGGCGACACAGTTCAGAAGGCAGATTGACCCTTCACAACAGTGCAGATTCTTTGGTAGAGCTGTACTGCACTAAATTATTCCATTTCATATTTTTTCCTGATAAACTTTCTAGAGTTTGTAATTTATTTTGTGCAACAGAATTTGCTTTGCTACTTGTGCATTGCTTTAAAGGCACATGTTTGCTGCTGGTCCATTGCCCAATCATTTTAAATGTATGCTGGCTACTGTCATTGCAAATGAATTCTTTCATTTGCTCAAAACTGATCATTATTTTGAACAGTTTAATAAAATCTTTTGATCTATTCTGCTCTGAGAAGGTTTGCAGATTTTCAACTCACTAATTTCTGAAATCCTTCATCTCTGATATTTTCAAATACCACTGAACCGATGGTGCTCTTATCTAGGAAATGATCTATTTGTTATGGATGGAGTATAGTGAAGATTCACTGGCTGCAAGAGCAGTAGGCGTGCCACTTTACAGACTGAGTAAACGGGGACTGTACTTTAGTTTAGATGCTGGCTGACCTGCTGAGGTCCTCCAGCTGTTTATATTTTGCTCTAGGAAGGCAGTATGTTTGACAGCAGATCTATGATACTTGTTTTGTGGAACTGCTTATGGACAACTCGGACAAATGTATACAAGATTAGAATCATTAAATCACAGTAAAACACTAAATACAAAGTTTTATACTCCTGATTTTTAAAATATCGCACGGTCGACATTGTTACTCTTTATCTGATGTAGTTAATTTCTGTGCAGATTTATTTAATTTAATATAATGTATGAATTCTGATTTGTGTAATTGGATGACATATCTCATTCCGCGATCCTTGTAAAGACCACCCAGAGAACATCTCATGCATTGTCCTGGCACAAGGGATTATTCTGAGTCACGTGATATCTATTACCCCTACTTTAAATACAAATCTTTACTTTATATGGCATTATACATTTGGCTTTGGAATCTTAAGGTATGGAAACTTGCAGTTAGATGCACATGTCAGAGTCTGAATTTGCAAGACATTTGTGATTAGCAATATAAGCTTATATAGTAGATATAAGTTTGTAGCATGTCAAATTTGGCAAGTTTCTCATACATTAATTATCCTGGGTGTTGAAAATGAGCTATTTGAAGTCAATCTTTCATGACACGCTAAAAATGAGGCATATCAAATGCTACAGAATTCTGTTAACATTTTCTACTCCATGGGATGTGGTTGAAGGCTGGGCAACAACTGGATAATTGGAATGAAGGGATGGCTTTTAAAAAAAAAAAAAACTGAATTGGATTATGTGAACCTTTGGACTCAAAGTAAGAAACCATTAACTGAGGTATTTAAAAATGATAGGAGGTGTTGAAAAATAATTAATCCACCAGAAGACACATTCAAGGCAAGATTTTAGATCCAACCCACTCTAGAAAGAAATGTGCATAAACTGCTTGAAACGACTAATTCTGAAAGAGTACAAAGTGAGCCAAAGATGCTTCATAATGTGGGAAGCTGCAGCTGAAACAGTTCATCATGGCCAGCCAGTTGGATAATAATGAATAATTCATCTTTCTAACCCAGCCAACGGTTGTTGCCTGTTCGATGGAGTTTTCCCTCACCATTATTGAGTGTTCTAGTTGAGAACGTTCGCCTTGAGCTGCTGGCGACTACTGTATAAAGGCTGCATATATAATAGGCTTCCTACATGCTTACCTTGGTTGCAGAAGGAGGAATGCATTGTTTGTATCGAAGATAGACACAAAATGCTGGAGTAACTCTGTGGGACAGGCAGCATCTCTGGAGAGAAAGAATGGGTGACGTTTTGGGTCAAAACCCTTCTTTAAACTATCCAGAAATGTCATCCATTCTGAGTTTACTTTCGTTTACTATAGAGATACAGCATGGAAACTGGCCCACCCAATCCGCGTTGTCCAACGATCACCCTATACAGTAGCACTATCCTACACACCTGGGAAAATTTACTAATTTTGCCGACGCAAATGAACCCACAAACCAAAGACGGATACAAAAAGCTGGAGTAACTTAGCGGGTCAGGCAGCATTCTCTGAAGAAAAGGAATAGGTGAAATTTCGAGTCGACACCCTGCTTCAGACTGAAGAAGGGCCTCAACCCAAAACGTTGCCAGACCCACTAAGTTACCCAAGCTTTTTTTGTGTCTGTCGTCAGTTTAAACCAGCATCTGCAGTTCCTTCCAACGCATTGTTTATATCAACAAGTTTCAATTGGAACTCGCACCCAAGAGAAAACTGTTCTTTGCTGGAATAGGTTGTGGAAGATTGTTACTTAAGTTATCCAAAATATCAAATTTAGCAGAATATTTATTTATCTAGTTGCTGATCATATGCTCCTTGTTTTAATTCTTCATGCTGATAACTGACAAGCACATAATGATATATCACTGCAAATCACTGGACAAATGTAGATTGGTCATTGATAGAAACATTTTGTGACATTTTAAATCATCCCAGTATCGATTTCAATGTGTTTAAATTTGGGGGGAGAGAGGAAAGAGGTAAGGAAGATTGTGGGTAGGATGGCGTGATTTCCCCAGTGTACACTGGTGCAGTCCTTGAACTTTGCGTATATCTACACTGTTGTTAGGGTGGGAGTTCCAGGATTTTTACCCAGTGACATGAAGCTACGGCGATCATCTTCAAGGTGGTGGTTCTCCCATGCGTTTGCTGCCCTTTTCCTTCTATCTGGGACAGTTGTTTTTACCATTGTTGTTTACAGTGCATAGATCAATTTTCATGTGATCCAGCAAGTTTTGTTTCTGGAATTTATTACAGCTGAATGGATTGCTAGGCTATTTCGAGGGCCATTAAAAGGCAACTGAATCACGATGGGTTTGGACCGAAGATAGAAACAAAATGCTGGAGTAACTCATTTCTTGAGAGAAGAAATGGGTGACGTTTCAGGTCGAGACCCATCTTTAGACCTGAAATGACATCCATTCCTTCTCTCCAGAGATGCTGCCTGTCCTGCTAAGTTACTTCTGTGTCTATCTTTGGTTGAAACCAGCATCTGCAGTTCCTTCCTACATATACTGTGCGTTTGGAGTCATGTATAGGCCAAACCAAGTAAGAGTAGCAGATTTCACCCCCCCCCCCCCCAACAACAGGACAACCAGGTGGGTGTTTTCGCCAATCTAAATGGTTCTCGTTTGCTGAATTTTATTTGCAGAATTCATGATCGAATTCATCATCACCTGGCATGGTGGGATTTGAACTCAGATCCCCATGCCTTTGCCCTTGCTATCTCGATTACTAACCTGGTGATACCACTGTGCCATCGTTTCCCATATCTGTCAAATGTTATGAGATTGATACTTATGATAAACACATTAAATTGCAGCCAAAGTAATATTTTTTCAGGAATGGCAGATTGTGCATTACTTTTATTGAGCAAGAAGGTCTTGGGATGCATCCTTAAAAAGTGCATGCTCTGGAATGGAAATAACTTCATTGTTAGAATTTCTATGAGTGAAATTTAGTTTTACTTCTATGAACATTTCTTTCATTTTTTAGTGTTCTTGTTCTATTCAAAAGTTATCACCAATTTAAACTTTTTAACATAACAAATAAATATTGGGTGCATATGTTCATTGACACTAACCCTCTTAATATTAAAATAAAATGTCTGAAAAAGGGTCTCGACCTGAAATGTCACCCTTTCCTTCTCTCCAGAGTTGCTGCCTGACCCGCTGAGTCACTCCAGCTTTTTGTGTCTATCTTCGGTTTAAACCAGCATCTGCAGTTCCTTCTTACACTCTTAATATTATAAATCTGTACGCATAGTTCAAAGTTGATAAGTGATTCAAGTACTTATATAAAATATGTTCACACCAAAACATCTCAAACATTTATAATAAGAGAACTTTTTTGTAGATAAACAGAGCAGCTGTTCGGCAACGAAGCACTCCACCACAGAAGGTGTTTAATGGTGGCATAGGGTTTCTCAGAATTCTGGACTTTTTTTTAAATACCATGGCATCTTTAATGTCCAGCTAAACTAATCACAGCGACGGCATATGTGACGCTGGTTTAAACCTTATTCCAAAAGGCAGCTGCTCCTTGTCCTCGGCTCTGAGCTAAACTGTTCTAGATTGAGTTCAGAATCTGGCTCTAGGGTGAGCAAGTTAATATTGTTAAATTGTAATTGTCGGACATTTGTAAGGCCTAGTGGAAAAACATGGACCGGTTAATTTTCCAGCAGTGAGTCTAGATAAAGATGGCTTTTTTGTCAAACAACCACTTCTTCTCTCTGTTCCCATTTCTTCCACTTCATCTTCCTCCTACATCACTCCACTGACTCCCATTATGCCGTTTGAGGTGCTGGTTGAGGTCGTGCATGTCTGTTTGGAAAACTGTTTCAAAACTCATATCTTTAATACACCCTTGCTGAAGAAAATCTAAGAAAGATCAAACAAAGGACACTGTTTCTGCATTTCAATGATCTTTGATGTACATAATTTTTTCAGATAGAAATGGGCCATTTGGTGTAACCACTTGGCCTTAACCATGTTTGTTCCTCACTTAAATCTTTTATGCCATCTGAAGTTCTATAAATCTCTTGCACTCGCCGTTACTTTTCTAGATGTACAAGCAGCTGGCTGAGGATGATAAAATCCGATACCGGAATGAAATCAAGTCCTGGGAAGAGCAGATGATCGAGACAGGACACGAAGATGTCATTCGTGCAAAGAAAAAGAAAAGACTTCGAAGGTTGCCACGGAAGAAAGCAAAATCAAAACGAACTGTATCACAAACAGCTTCCACTGGTGCCAAAGCCTCAAAACTGTCGTCTACTTCAAAAACAGGGAAAGAAGTTAAGAGCACCAAAAAACCTGAAGAATAAGGTTATTCCTGAAAGACCTATTTTTATTGACCATACTCGTAACTGATATTCAAAACTGACTACTATTCCTGCCATTTCAAGAATCTGCATGGATTATAATTGTGAAGGATTTAATCAATGTTTGAACTTCTCTGCAGCAATATGATTATGACAGCAGATATACTAGGCACTGTGTTCTAGCTACTTCGTAGAAAGTTAGTGTATGCAATCTGTATTGGGCATACAATAAGGAACCTCTTGGGTTCAGTAGAAGAGGCGTAATTTACGCAAGGCTTGTCTGTAATAATGTGAAGTAAATTCAGTTTTGTGATCTGCATATTTTGGAGTCGGAGAACTCCACTATGGACAAGGTCTGCAGTGTAAATTTTATAACTTTTTTTTTTAAGCCGAAATAATGAATGCGACAAATTATCAGCTGACGAATCCTCAATTATGACGTAAATAAAGATTCAAATTTGCATAGAACATTTGCACAACATTTTGTATCATGAATATGGTGCAGCCCATGGTGTTTAATTTGGGAGAGAAATGTACAGGCCATTTTAAGAAACTGCATGGAAATAGATTTCTAATGGGGCTAAGTTGGCCAAAACCATGATAGCAAAGCACTTTAATGAAGTTGGGCTAGATTTCTAGAATGCAGAACCAAGTGAGTAAAGTGTTCCGATTTTACATAGACATTGTTAGGTCTTTGAGTTGTTGGAGCTTAGAGACTGCAGAACTGGAAGTATCTGTGAGGGTAATGACCAAAAGAGTGAAAGATTTCACAAAGTATGATGGGAAACATGGAATGGGTTATTTTTGAGAATTGTTCTGAGACTCTTGCCATTTTAGGACATCGTCACAGAGTTGTGGATCCATTGGAAGTGTGTCGGGAATGCTTGGGTGCTGGGTCTTAAATAGTACTCAAAATAATCCAGAGAGAGGAGAAATGGTGATATGATTGATCGTATTGGGAATTAAAATACTAGTTCTGAATCAGCAGGACACCAAAACACACCAAAGACGTTTGGTAGTGTTAACTTAAAGAATATTCCGGTTCACCCATGGTTTAATGTCTGATGTTCATCTAATCACGGGCAGGGATAGTAGACAATGAGGATTTGAATATGGAACAGCACAGGAATAGGTCACTCGACCCACAATGACCATGCCCTGCACAATGCCAAGTTGAACTAATCTCTGCTTGCAAGTGATCCACATCCCTCCATTAGTTGCATATCCATGTGCCTATCTAAAAGCCTCCTAAATGTCGTATCTGCCTCCATACCTGGCAGCGCGTTCCAAACTACCACCACTCTGTGTTTTAAAAAAGGCTTGCCCAACCTGGAACAGTACAGTGCAGGAAATGGGCCCTGTAGTTCACAATGTTTGTATCAAACATGATGCCTGTAAATTAATCTTCTCTGCCTGCACACAATCCATATCCCTCCGTTCCGTGCATATCCACATGCTTATCTAAAAGCCTTTTCTATGTCAATATTATATCTGCCTCCACCACCACGCATGGCCGTGTGTTCCAGGCATCTGCCACTCTGTTTAAAACAAAAACTTTCCTCCGCACCTTAAAGCTATGCCCTGTAGTCTTTGACATTGCCACCCATGGGGAAAATGGTCCTGAGCATCTATCTTGTATTTGCCTTTCAAAATGTTATACATTTCTATCAGGCCCCCCTCAACCTCTGACGTTCCCGAGAAAGAAATCCAAGTTTGTCCATCCTCTACTTGTAGCTAAAACTATTTTAGTCCAGGCAGCATTGTGGTAAACCTCTCCGAAGCCTCCTCATCCTTTCGGTACTAGCATGACGAGAACTGCATATAATACTCCAAAAACTGCCTAACCAAAGTCCTATAAATCTGTATTTGGAATTATTCCCGAAGGACCCTATGTTCGCAACCTTGGTTTCTTATGAGCAAAGCAAGCACTGAGGTGGAAAAATGTAACTTGGGGAACTTTGCACGAGTGGCTGGAGAAAGTATTGCTGGTGAAATAGTTCTCTTGGAACAGCAAAGAGCAATTCCAGATATGTCTACCTCTGAGCATAACTGAAGGATGATCGAATAGTTGGTTGTGAAGGAAGGAGAGCAGCCAAGAGTGTCGCAGTGGCCACAGAGTTGCTTCAAAGAGTCGGGTTCGATCCTGACTACGGGTGCTCTCTGTATGGAATTTGTATGTTCTCCCTGTGACCGTGTGGGTTTTCTATGGGTGCTCCGGTTTCCTCCCACATTTCAAAGACATGCAGGTTTGTAGGTTAATTGGCTTCTACAAATTGTCGCTAGTATGCAGGATAGAACTAGTGTATGGGTGATTGCTGGTCGGCGTGGGCTGAGGAGACTGCTTCCATGCTGTATTGTTAAATTAAAAACTAAACCAAGATGGGAAATGTGCAAGTAAAGGGATGTCTTTGGCAATTTTAACTGAGGCAGTGGTGGTGATCAATCAGAATGGGAATTGGATTGTATGTGTTTGTAAAGGAAGTTTTTGATCAATAGAAGTAAACAGCAGTCAGCAGTATTTGGATGTTACAAAATCTGGAATCATGAATGAACAAAAGGTAATGAAACTGATTGAATTTTAGTATTGTGTTTACAGTTAGTTCATTCCATCCAACCATAGAATGGTATAATTGAAAAAACTCCCTCTGAAGTCACATTGTTTTGGTGTTTCCTATGCATATGTTTTTAAACCATTGCCGATTTTCATATAACATTTGTTGGTTTCTTTTTTCCACAGTATCTGCACCTATTAAGTGTCCAAATACATCACCCAGTGCAAATAAGAATGGCTTTGGACATGCTTGTAATTTAAAATCATCTGGTCAGACTAGCAGTTGAGGTTTATTGGAGACAGTGAAGCCATTCAATTTTGCTCCTTCATAATCCTAACCACAAATATTGTTGAGGTGGTAGCTTAACAGCCCAAGGGAAGTGTATTCTTCAATTTACCGATTGGCTGGTGGATGTGTGGTCCTGGCTGTCGATACTGGATGTTCTGCATTCCTTTGGAATTTGATCACCCCACTTGCACGGTGAATATCATGGGGGATATTGTTCTCTTTGCTTGCTCCCACTTAAGTCTAACCTAACCCAGCCTACACAATGGAATTTATGGTGCCAATGGAAATGTGAGCTAACAACACTGACACACATAATGACAAAATGTCCTGAAACCCAATGCCTTTTAATAAACTTTATTGCCTTCAGGTGTCAACATGCGTATAGAGCATGAGCTTCTGGAGACAACAGTAAAAACCGCTATTATAACATGCTCGCAAAAAAATAGACCAACCAGCTTTTTAGTTTAGTTTAGGGATTCAGCACAGAAACAGGCCCTTTAGCCCACCATGTCCGCACTGACCAGTGATCCCCTGCACACTTGCACTATCCAACACACACTAGGGACAATTTCCAATTATACCAAGCCAAATAGCTTATAAACCTGTACGTCTTTGGAGTGTGGGAGGAAACCGGGTAAACCCACGTAGGTCACAGGGAGAACATACAAACTCCATACTGACAAGCACCCGTAGTCATACTCGAACCCAGGTCTCTGTTCCTGCAAAGAAGCAAGTCTATTGCTGCGCCACCATGCCGCCCACTGAGCTACCGTGTCGAGCTGTAAAATAATTCAAATATATTCAGCATTTGATTATGTAAGATAAGTAAACTTTCAAGATCTTGTATTCCCAAACATTGACATGGATTTTGTAATCTGGTGAATGGAGGCTGCAGGATCTTGCGGTATACAGGAGTGCTTTTACAGTTAGTAAACCGTAGTAGGTGTTATCATGTAGAACTGGAATCGATTACAATAACATAATCCCATCACCACAGTGTGCGAATAATCTGTAATCCTGAGTTAATGATCCAGACGGTTGATCTTTAATCCTGGTGAAATTTAAATTTATTGGTTTTAAATAAATGCAAAATTAAAAACCAGTTCCCTTAGTTGGACGTATATTTTTTTCCCCCCCAAGATCTAGGTGTGGATGCTGAGGTCAGAATTCATGAACCAAATCTAATTGCTCTTGGTGAGCCAGTCTCGAAACCCCACATTACCTCTGGGAAGGTACTCTTACACTATCCTGCGCACACACAAGGGACAATTTCCAATTATACCAAGCCAATTAGCCAACAAACCTGTACTTTGGGGTAGGGAATTCAAGGATTTGGACCAGATATTTATTTACAAATCGAGCTGATGTTTGACTCAAAGAGAAGCCTGCAGGTGGTGGTGTTGCCTGCACTTGCTGCTCTTGTTCTTGGTAGTAGAGGTGGCCGGTTTGGGAAATGCTGTTGGAGTAACCTAGTCAAATATCTTAATGTATTTTGTAAATAGTGGTCTGCAACCACTGTGCAGCCGTCGTGGCGAGAATGGATGTTTAGGATAGTTGATGGGATGTTGTTTAAGGGGGCTGAATTATCTTGGCAAGTGGAGAATATTCTATTATATTTCTGACTTGTGGCATATAGGTGGTGGAAAAGTCTTGGGAGTGTGAGGGGGTGAATTGCTTACTGCACTATATATCGCCTCTGACCTGCTTTTATTGCTGCTCCACTCATGTGGCTTGTCGTTGATTTTTCTGGTCATTAGTGTTTGATCATGGGGGGTCTTGGCAATGGCATTGCTGTTGAATGCCAGGGTTAGGTGGTTCGCTGCTCTCTTGATGAAGTTGATCATTGCTTGGGCATTGCAAGGTGGAATGTTGCTGCTGAATGTGCCAATGTCTTTCTGCGTGCATGTACTGTTTGCCGAAGAATAAAAATGAGTTGAGCATTGCAAACATCAGTAACTAACCCAACATCTGATCTGATGATGGAAAGATGGTCATTTGATGAACAAGATGGTTGCTCATAGTCACTGCCCTGAGGAACTCCTGCAGCAATGTACTGGGGCTGGGATAGTTGACTTCCAACAACAACATCCTTCGTGGTGTCAAGTATGAGACCAATGCAAGGGAGTGGATAGAATATAGACATAGAAACATAGAAACATAGAAAATAGGTGCAGGAGTAGGCCATTCGGCCCTTCGAGCCTGCACCGCCATTCAATGTGATCATGGCTGATCATCCAACTCAGTATCCCGTACCTGCCTTCTCTCCATACCCCCTGATCCCTTTAGCCACAAGTGCCACATCTAACGCCCTCTTAAATATAGCCAATGAACTGGCCTCAACTACCTTCTGTGGCAGAGAATTCCAGAGACTCACCACTCTCTGTGTAAAGAATGTTTTCCTCATTTCGGTCCTAAAGGAATTCCCCCTTATCCTTAGACTGTGACCCCTTGTTCTGGACTCCCCCAACATCGGGAACCAGTGCAGCATGGGGGAAAAACACTTCAGCCCATCATGTCATAAGGTCATAAATGATAGGAGTAGAATTAGGCCATTCGGCCCATCAAGTCTACTCCGCCATTCAATCCTAGCTGATCTCACTCCTAACCCCATTCTCCTGCCTTCTTCCCATAACCCTTAACACCTCTACAAATCAAAAATCTATCTATCTCTGCCTTAAAACTATCCACTGACTTGGCCTCTACAGCCTTCTGTGCAGGCACGTGCCGTCAGGGTAGGCAAGGTAGGCACTGCCTACCCTAACTAAAATTATCAAATGGCAATTTTTAAATATAAATAGTAAAGGCATGGGAGAATTATGCCTGTCTAAGAGATCGATCTCTTAGGTAGGCATAATTCTCCGTGCCTTTCACCCGCAGCGCTTGTAACACGGGAAGCTCTGTGCAGCCCCCGTGCCGTCAGCGCTGCCTGAGCCGTCAGATTCAATGGGAGCTGAAGGCAGCAGAAATTCTGCCTTTGCAGCACTGCGCATGTGCATCATCTTTCTGCGCATGCGCATCGTGAGTTTCTTGGCGGGATGTTCAAATATGGATTGCCATTATTTTAATAGTATCTTAGCAAACAAATGGAGAATGGACTTAATGTACCAATAATGTGGTAAGTGCATTTCTTTGTGCTTTATGTTTTTAAATACTGTAGTTCCCAGGGTGGGGGGAGAGCTCCGTTCACAGTGTTTGGGCAGTCTGGCGTTGTGAAGGAGGGGATCGGGGTCAGTAACCCACTTGCCACGCTCCGGTCTGAGTGCAGGTGAGATGGGACTAGGGGAGAGTAAGTGTTCGGCACGGACTAAAAGGGCCGAGATGGCCTGTTCCCGTGCTGTATTGCCATATGGTTTTATTGTGGCCGGGGAGTGGATCAGCTCGGGTGGTAGCCGCAGCACTCCGGGCATGGACAGCAGAACTGGCCGCCACTTCCGCGGAATGAAGCAGCTCGGGTGACTGTGAGTGGCCGCCGGGACCCTGCCACTTCAGCCCCTTCTGCTGGTCCCCACTCACCTCTGGCAGTGCTCTCCGTCTGAACATCTCTCACCTGCCGCTCGCCGGGCGGCTTCCCGCAAATCTTTAAATTCCGACAGCGCGTTCACGGGTCCACTTTAGGTTACTTGGCTGTGGGAATTTAAGGATTTGCGGGGCGCGGTTGACATGAGCGAAGCCAGCGAACGGCAGGTGAGAGATGTTCAGAAGGCGAAGGAGATAGGCGACGTTTCGGGTCGAGACCCTTCTTCAGACTTAGTCTGAACATCTCTCACCTGCCGCTCGCCGGCCGGCTTCCCGCAAATCTTTAAATTCCGACTCAGTCTGAAGAAGGGTCTCGACCCGAAACGTCGCCTATCTCCTTCGCCCCTTAGATGCTGCTGCACCTGCAGCTGAGTTTCTCCAGCTTTTTGTGTAACCCCATCTCTCATCTGCCGTTCGCCGGCTTCGCTCATGTCAACCGCGCCCCGCAAATCCTTAAATTCCCACAGCCAAGTAACCTAAACTGGACCCGTGAACGCGCTGTCGGAATTTAAAGATTTGCGGGAAGCTGGCCGGCGAGCGGCAGGTGAGAGATGTTCAGACTCAGTCTGAAGAAGGGTCTCGACCCGAAACATCGCCTATCTCCTTCGCCCCTTAGATGCTGCTGCACCCGATGAGTTTCTCCAGCTTTTTGTGTAACCCTCGATTCTCCAGCATCTGCAGTTCCTTCTTTAACACGGCAGGTGAGAGATGTTCAGACGAAGAGCACTGCCAGAGGTGATCAGAAGGCGCTGAAGAGCAGCCGGTTCTGGTGTTGGGTCCCGGTGGCCGTTCACACCCGAGCTGCTTCTATCCCCGGAAGTGGCGGCCAGTTCTGCTGTCCTTGCCCGGAGCGCTGCGGCAGCGGTGAGTGAGTTTGATATGATCTCTGTCCCCCTCCTTCTCAAAACCTCTCCCTTCTCGCATATTTAACCCCTGCCGCAGGCTCCCCACACGCTGTGAAAGGAACTCCCCCTCCAATTGGACCCTTGAATTAGTATTGTCATTCCATAAGATGACAACTGATTCAACGTCCCGATGTTCTCCCGTTTTTCCCACCATCTCTCCACCTGCCTTCATCCTCCGTCCCCCACCCATTCAGTAATTAAAAAATAAAGGAGATTTAGAACCCTTGGGAAAATTGAATTGTCACTTATTTTTTATTGTTTACGAAGAGAACAATCTGCGCATGCGCGGTTTTAAAATTTTTTTGGAAGCCGGCTGACTGCCTACCCTGAGTAATTACTCACGGCACGTGCCTGCTTCTGTGGCAAATAATTCCACAGATTCACTGCCCACTGACTAAATACATTTCTCCTCATCTCCTTCCTTATTCTAAGGCTATGACCTTAGGGCGGGAGATTGCAACCTTCACGTGGTCTGCCCTGTTTCAACGAATCCAATCAACCTGGCGTGCACAATCAAATAAGATCAAATAGAACAGGTTGTCCTACAACTTTAGGCTGTGCACGCCATACGCAAGAAGAAGAGGCTATGGCCTCTAGCCCTAGACCCTCCCACTGGTGGAAACATCCTCTCCACATCCACTCTATCCCAGCCTTTCACTATTCTGCATGTTTCAATCAGGTCCCCCCTCATTCTTCTAAACTCCAGCGAGTACAGGTCCAGTGCCGACAAACGCTCATCATAGATTAACCTAATCATTCCTGAGATAATTCTTGTAAACCTCATTTGGACCCTCTCCAGAGCCATCACATCCTTCCTCAGATATGGGGGCCAAAATTGCTCACAATATTCCAAATGCAGCCTCACCAGCGACTTAGAGCCTCGGCATTACATCCCTGATTTGTACACAAGCCCTCTTGAAATAAATGCTAGCATTGAGTTCAACTTGCAGATTAATGTTTTTGGGAATCCTGCACTAGCACTCCCAAGTCCCTTTGCATCTCCGATTTCTGGATTCTCTCCCCATTTAGAAAATAGTGTACGCTTTTATTCTTACTACCAAAATGCATGACCTCACACGTTGCTACGCTATATTCAATCAGCCACTTCTCTGCCCACTCTCCCAATCTGTCCAAGTTCTTTTGCAGAGTCCCTGCTTTCTCTACACTTATTTTTATGTCACAAGCAAACTTGGCCACAAAGCCTTCAATCCCCCAGTCCAAATCATTAATATACAAAGTGAAGAGTAGCGGCCCTAGCACCGACCCCTGGGCGGTCACGGTGGTGCAGCGGTAGAATTGCTGCCTTACAGCGAATGCAGCGCCGGAGACCCGGGTTCGATCCTGACTACGGGTGCTGTCTATACGGATTTTGTACGTTCTCCCCATGACCTGCATGGGTTTTCTCTCACACTCCAAAGACGTACAGATTTGTAGGTTAATCGGCTTGGTAAATGTAAAAATTGTCCTTGGTGGGTGTAGGATGGTGTTAATGTGCAAGGATCGCTGGTCGGCGAGGATCCGGTGGGCCGAAGGGCCTGTTTCCGCACTGTATCTCTAATCGAAGCTACATTCCGCTTGCCACTGGCAGCCAACCAGAAAAAAAGCCCCCTTTATTGCCACTCTTTGTCTTCCGCCACCCAGCCAACCTGCTATCCATGCGAGTATCTGCCCTTTGATATCCTCGGCTCTCATCTTCCTTAGCAGCCTCACATGCAGCACCTTATCAAAGGCGTTCTGAAATTTTAAGTAAACAACATTTACAGACTCCTTTTTCTGTCCTGCTATTTACTTCTTCAAAGAATTCAAGCAAATTTGTCAGACAATACCTTCCCTTCACAAAGCCATGCTGACTTCAGCCTAATTCATGTCTATGCTAACCATGATGCCAAGTTGATGTCTGTATGCCTATGATCCATAGGCATGTGCCTCTCTGAGAGCCTCTAAAATGCCACAATCATATTTACCACTACCCCTAGCAGCATGTTCCAGGCATCCCAGTCTCTGTGTAAATAAAATAACTTTCCCAGCCCATTTCCTTTAAACCTTTCTCTTCTGAACTTAAGGTTATACCCTGCAGTCTTTGACATTTTCACCCTGGGGAACAAGGTTCTAACCATCTCTTATAATTTTTATATGCTTCTATCAGATCTCCCCTCACCCTCTGATGCTCCAGAGACAACTACACCAAAGAAAGACACAAAATGCTGGAGTAGCTCAGCAGGTCAGGCAACATCACTGGAGGAAATGGATAGGTGATGTATTGGGTCGGGATCCTTCTTCAGGCAAACAAAACCCAAATGTCCAACCTCTGTTAATAGCTGAAACCCTCTAATAGAAACATAGAAAATAGGTGCAGGAGTAGGCCATTCGGCCCTTTGAGCCTGCACCACCATTCAATATGATCATGGCTGATCATCCAACTCGATATCCTGTACCTGCCTTCTCTCCATACCCCCTGATCCCTTTAGCCACAAGGGCCACATCTAACTCCCTCTTAAATATAGCCAATGAACTGGCCTCAACTACCTTCTATGGCAGAGAATTCCACAGATTCACCACTCTCAGTGTGAAAAATGATTTTCTCATCTCAGTCCTAAAAGACTTCCCCCTTATCCTTAAACTGTGACCCCTCGTTCTGGACTTCCCTAACATCGGGAACAATCTTCCTGCATCTAGCCTGTCCAACCCCTTAAGAATTTTGTAAGTCTCTATAAGATCCCCCCCCTCAATCTTCTAAATTCCAGTGAGTACAAGCCGAGTCTATCCAGTCTTTCTTCATAAGGAAGTCCTACCATCCCAGGAATCAGTCTGGTGAACCTTCTCTGTACTCCCTCTATGGCAAGAATGTCTTTCCTTTGATTAGGAGACCAAAACTGTACGCAATACTCCAGGTGTGGCCTCACCAAGACCCTGTACAACTGCAGTAGAACCTCCCTGCTCTTGTACTCAAATCCTTTTGCTATGAATGCCAACATACCATTTGCTTTCTTCACTGCCTGCTGCACCTGCATGCCTACTTTCAATGACTGGTGTACCATGACACCCAGGTCTCGTTGCATCTCCCCTTTTCCTAATCGGCCACCATTCAGATAATAGTCTACTTTCCTGTTTTGCCACCAAAGTGGATAACCTCACATTTATCCACATTATACTGCATCTGCCATGCATTTGCCCACTCACCCAACCTATCCAAGTCACCTCACAGCCTCCTAGCATCCTCCTCACAGCTAACACTGCCCCAGCTTCGTGTCATCCGCAAACTTGGAGATGTTGCATTCAATTCCCTCGTCCAGATCATTAATATATATTGTAAATAGCCAGACACAATTCTGGTAAGCCTCTTGCACCCTCTCCATAGCCTCCAGGTCTTTCCTGTAATGGGCAACCAGAATTGCTCGTAATACTCCAAATGCAGACTAACCGAAGTTGTGTGAAACTGTAGCATAACTTCCCGACTGTTGCATGCCCTGCCGTGTGAAGAGTCTTGTATTACCTATATTTTCCCTTTCATTAAACGTCAAAAAATTCATCTCCACCCCCTTGTTCGAATTGAACTCCACGTGCCTTTCCTCCACCTATATCTGAAACTGATTTATACACTTCTTTATACTTTGAAAGCTTTCCTCACTGTTTGCAACTCCATCAATTTATGGTATCATCTGCAAACTTACTAACTAACCAACCTATTTACATTTATGTCTTAAGTCAGGTCTAACTCCATTCTGAGACATGCAAAATCTCTTTAAACTTCTACCAGAGTAGAGGTGTGGGCAAGCTTTTCCCCTGAATACATCTGTGTGCTGGGCCCAGAATAGATAATCTGTGATGTTAACACCCAGAAATTTGAAGCTGCTACATCTCTCCACCACCAACCCACCTATGAAAACTGCCATGTGGTTTACTGACTTCCCCTTTCTGAAGTCAACAATTAAATCTTTCCTCTGATGTTAAGAGAGAGGCTGTTGTGATGGCACCACTCAACCAGGTCTTCTCCCTCTCTCCTGTGTGCTGACTCACCTGTGACAACGTCTGTGATTTGGACAACCAGAATGGCGTTGTCAATGAATTTGTAGATGGTATTGGAGCTGTGCTTGGCGACACAGCCTTAAGTGGAACTCTGTAAAGAGTTTAAAGAGGCAAGGCAACATGGTGGCGCAGCGGAAGAGTTGCTGCTTTACAGCGACAGAGTCCCAGGTTCAGTCCTGACTACGGGTGCTGACTGTGCGGAGTTTGTACGTTCTCCCAGTGACCTGCGTGGATTTTCTCCTAGATCTTCGGTTTCCTCCCACACTCCCAAAGACATCCAGGTTTGTAGGTTAATTGCCTGGTAGAAATGTAAATTGTTCGTAGTGTGTGTCGATCATGTTAATGTGCGGGGATGGCTGGTCGGTGCGGATTCAGTGGGCCGAAGGGCCTGTTTCCGTGCTGTATCTCTAAACTAAACTAAAAATAGAGCAGGCGGCTGAGCACGTACCATTGAAGCAAACCTGAGGTGACGGCCAGGGAGGCGGAGATGGTGTTATTGATGCTGGTTTGCACCGAAGATAGACACAAAATGCTGGAGTAACTCGGCAGATCAGGTCAGCAGCATCTCTGGAAAATAGGAATAGGTGACTATTTGGGTCAAGACGTCTTCTTGATTATACTGATTGACGTCTGCCAATGAGGAAGTCAAGGATCCATTTGCAAGGAGAGGTATGGAGGCTCAGGTCTTGGAGCCTGTTGATGAGTTTCATTATTTAACATAGTAATCATGAAATGGTGAAGATAAAAACCTAATGCAGCTGCAAAATAGATTAAAATAGATTGAAATAGATTAATGGATTAAACAGGAAAGCTCAAAAATTAAATTTCTTGTTTTTCTTTTTGTATGAATTACTTGTCCACCCTCTTCAATGAGAATCGCTACCAGATCCTTGCCAGTTAGTCTTTTTTTAGTATTGTTTGGACAATCTTAACGTATGTGGTCAGTTTACACCTTTACTTCACTGGAGCAGGTCAAAGCCGCCTCAAGCTTGTTTATCAAACGTATCCAAACCCGTACCCATATTAACTTTGAAATACAGCCCTGCCTTTGACATTTGATCAACAAAGTTTACCTGAACAATGAATAGCCAGGTCCATAATGTATAACTCAAGTAATCTGTTTATTTGGCGTACAAGTATGACAGGGCAGAACTGTTATGGCATTACCTAATAGCCCAGTGATGCATAAGAATTGTTTCCATCTCTTTAATGTGTTTGATTTGTTTACTGAACATGCCCATTAGTAATCAACAGCATTGGCTATTTTTGCAGCAAACTTCAATGAAAGTTAAAGCAAAAGAAAGGAAACTTTATAATGGGAAATTGATAAAACAATTTTTTTTAAAGTTAAAGGTAGTGGTGCAGAGAATAATTCCTAAGTGATACACTGAATCGCATATTATTGCATTCCACGTTGTTCCTTCCCCCTTTTAGCCCAAAGGAAGCAAGAAACTATTTGTGTTCAGCGGTTCTGTAATCAATTCATCCACGGCACTTTTCAGTGTACCTTACATGACAGCTCTTTCTTTGCTTAACATTTGTTTTTGATCTGTTCATATTTGAGTTAGCAGCAGTCGGATTGAAAATATGTGTAATTATAATCTGTTTGCTCCATCAATCACGTTAGTTGTGTCGAGCATGACGTGACGGGTCTCCAAGCAACTATCCAACCATGTAACTCCACTCCATAAATTTACAGGAAAATCTGATGATCAAACAAGCATGAGCCACGACGCACAAAAATTGCAATAATCCCGGGATATTCTCGCAGAAAACACCTACTTGGAAACTGTCTTGAGTGTCAGTTTGGGAATTGGATCCGTTGTGGGTTTTTCCCACTTCAATGAGTCTCGTGTTATAAGCAGAATTATTGGCAGGGCTTTGAATCAAGTCTACATTCTCAACCCTTTTCACAAATTCCAGTATCTCTAAAACTAAAATCTAACACTAAATGTTACGCATTCCTGACCTCAACCAGTAATGTAATTGCACTTTTTTTCAGGTTTATCAGCAAGGTTATAAAAATGGCTAATGGGAAATGTAAACATTCATGACTAGGGTTAGATTACCTATTTCTAATACTGTAAATATATTCAAGAATCTTCCACCATCAATCCTCAGTCCAAAATGCTCCGTTCGTGATAAGTTCAAATGTGCCATTTGCCAAACTACAATGTTTCATCCTTCAAAGATACCACGATTCCTCAGAGCAGGGGCGGCACAGTGGCGCTGCAGTTGAGCTGCTGCTTTATAGCGCCAGAGACCTGGGTTCAATCCTGACTACGAGTTCTGTCTGTACAAAGTTTGTACATTCTCCTCGTGACCTACATGCGTTTTATCCGGGAGCTCCGGTTTCCAAACACACTCCAAAGACGGACAGGTTTGCAGGTTAATTGGTTTGGTAAAATTGTAAATTGTCCCTAGTGTGTGTGGGATGGTGTTAGTGAGCGGGGATCGCTGGTCATCATGGACTTGGCGGGCCAAAGGGCCTGTTCCCGCACTGTATCTAAACTAAACTAAGTAAATGATGGGCAATTTGTTATAACTTGGCTAATCAATACGTTGATAACAAAAGGTAGATTGAAATTTGTGAAGGGGAAAAGTAAATAATTAATCTTCTGATAGATTGCCAAAAATATATGTATGTAGACCTGGAAGTTCCATTGGTGTTATTCAATGTGTAAAAATCACATATTTAAAGCAACATTTCCACTAAAATGGCAATAGTATTTGTCCATAACATCAATGGCAAATTAGTGGCAAAAAGTACTTGAAAGACATGTAGGTTTGTAAGTTACTTGGCTTCTGTAAATTGTAAATTGTCCCAAGTGTGTAGGACAGTGCAAGTGTTTGGGGTGATCGCTGGTGGGTGTGAACTTGAAGGACAAAGGACCTAGTGTCTATGAAGTATCTCTAAAGTCACTCCTTACAGCAAATTCTCTCCAATCCAGTCAACCTCCTTGTGAACCTCCCTGCACCCTCTCGGAAGCCTCCACACCTTGCCTGTATTATGATGACCAGAACTGCGCACAAAACACCAAATGTGGCCTATCCAACACTTTATAAAGCTGCAACATGACTTCTGAACTTTTAATTACAGTGGCCCTTAGATGAAGGCTATGAATACCATTAGCCTTCTTTACCACTCTATTGATAAGGTCCCACACAGGAGATTAGTGGGCAAAATTAGAACACACGGTATTGGGGGTAGGGCACTGACATGGATAGAAAATTGGTTGGCAGTCAGGAAATTGAGAGTAGGAATAAGCAGGTCCCTTTCAGAATGGCAGGCAGTGACTAGTGGGATACCGCAAGGCTTGGTGCTGGGACCGCAGCAATTTACAATATACATTAATGATTTAGATGAAGGGATTAAAAGTAATATTAGCAAATTTGCAGATGACGCAAAGCTGGGTGGCAGTGTGAGGAGGGCGTTATAAGGATGCAGGGCGATTTGGACAGATTGGGTGAGTGGGCAGATGCAGTTTAATGTGGATAAATGTGAGGTTATCCTTTTTGGTGGCAAGAGCGGGAAGGTAGATTATTATCTGAATGGTGTCAAGTTAGGAAAAGGGGAAGTACAGCGTGATCTGTGTGTCCTTGTACATCAGTCACTGAAAGTAAGCATGCAGGTACAGCAGGCAGTGAAGAAAGCTAATGGCATGTTGGCTTTTATAGCTTGGGTGGGTCTCTGCATCTGATCAGCTACAGTACCCAGAAAGCACTGCAGCAACTGGTCACATTCCTTTTAATACGACTAAATAAATCATTTGTGTAGGAAGGAGCTGCAGATGCTGGTTAAACTGAAGATAGACACAAAATGCTGGAGTAAATCAGCAGGACAAACAACATCTCTGGAGAGAAGGGATAGGTGAAGTTTCGGGTTGAGACCCTTCTTCAGACTAGTCAAGGGAAAGGGAAACGAGAGATATAGATGGTGAAGTAGAGAGATATGTGTTTTCCTGTTTACTTTATCATCGCTTTTTTGCATATTAATTCATTTGTTCTATATCCCTCTACATCTCTTCCTGCCTTGAAATACCCTCTAGTATTTGATATTCCTACACTGGGAGGAATAAAATTCTCACTCTCTGTCTTATCTATGCCTCTTATACCTTTATATACTGTACTTTTATCAGGTTGCCCCTCAACCTCCAAAAATACTAATTCATGTGGTCCAACCACTCGGTAGCGCAGTGGGGTGTCATGATGGTAGAATTGCTGCCTTTCAGCCGCAGAGACTCCAGTTCAATCCTGACTATGGGTCCTGTCTGTATGGAGTTTTCATGTTCTCTCCGTGACAGCTCCAATGTTCTCACACACTCCAAAGACGTTAAGGCTTGTTGGTTACTTGGCTTTTGTAAATTGGCCCTAGTGTGTAGGATAGTACTAGTGTACCGGTGGGTGATTGCTGGTTGGCATGGACACAGTGAACCAAAGGGCCTGTTCAACACTATATCGCTCTAAAGCCACTCGTTGCAGCTAATTCTCTCCAATCAAAAGCCTCCACATCCTTCCAATAATGTGGCAACCTGAACTGCGCACAATACTCCAAATGTGGCCTAAACAAAGCTTTCTAAAGCTGCAACATGCCTTCTGGACTTTTAACCGCAGTGCCCCAACAGTTGAAGGCAAGGATACCATGTGCCTTCTTAACCACTTTCTATTTATGTACCACTTTCAGAGAGCAGTGGACTTGCACCCCAAGATCTTGCTGTTCATCAATGCATCTTGCTGTCCTACCATTTACTAAGTACTTTCCTCTTACATTTGACCTACCGAAGTGAAACACCTCACATTTGTCTGTATTAATCCCCATCTGCCATCTGTCAAGCCATGTTTCCAATTGTTCTGTATTCTGGAGTATTCCTTGATATATTTCATTGTCTACAAACCTACCAATTTTTCAATAGTTCAATAATGCTTCCTTTTTGTTTCGACTGCAAACTTCCTTATCAGTCCATCAACATTTTTTACCAAATCATTTATCTTTATCACAAATAGCAAAGGTCCCAGCATAAATCCCTGCTGGGCACCACTGGTCATGGATTTCCAGTCTTATGTTACAAAGCCAATTTGTATTCTAATCTACCAAGTCGCCATGGATACCATGTGGCCCCAATCTCAAATCAAATCAAATACGTTTATTTGTCATTGCACATCAACTGTACAACATAATTTCTTGTGCATCCCATTCAATGGTAAACAATAAAAGACATTGGATAAAAAGATTAAAAAGAACAAAGCACAATAACACAAACAACCATTTACTCTCACATTTACATTTACTACAAGATCAATGCATAAAATAAGTAATAGGTAATAAAAATGATGCACATTATATTGCACATTCTAGCAGACAAATTTTTATAATGCTCCCCGAATTGTGTAGTGTAATGCCCGTAGTGTTATCTGTTTGAGATAAGTTCTCTAATCGCACGTGGGTAGAAACTGTTAGTTAGTCTGCATGTGCGGGCCTTCAAAGACCCGTATCGCCTCCCAGACGGTAGCAGATTGAAAAGGTGGTTGGCAGGGTGGGATGAGTCCTGTGTGATGTTTGTCGCCCTGGCGTAAACATCGGGCCTTGTAAATGTCTTCCAGGGAGGGTAGTTGAGCGTTTGTGATGCTCTGTGCTGTTTTAATAACCCTCTGTAGTGCCTTCCTTCCAGCCACAGTGCAGCTAGCAAACCACACCAGGATGCCATAGGAGAGCATGCTTTCCACGGCGCACCGGTAGAAGGACAGCAGCAGCTGCTGTGAGACGTTTGCTCTCCGCAGAGTCCTCAGGAAATATAGCCGCTGCTGTGACTTCTTTACAAGAGCAATGGTGTTCACTGTCCATGTAAAGTCCTGGGAGATGTATGTGCCTAGGAACTTAAAGTCAGTAACTCTCTCCACCATGTCTCCTTTGATGTAAAGAGGAGCAGGTTCCTCTCTCCTCCTCCTGAAGTCAATAACCAGCTATTTTGTTTTGGTTGAGTTGAGTGCCAGGTTATTGTTAGTGCACCAGACAGTTTTTGGACTTCATCTCTGTAGGCAGACTTGTCATTGTTATTTATCAGCCCTACCACTGTCGTGTCATCTGCAAACTTAATGATCCGGTTTGTGCTGTGTGTCGGTGTGCAGTCATTAGTGTATATTGTGTATAAAATAGGACTCAGCACACAGCCTTGTGGCGCCCCAGTGCTGAGCGTCAGGACTGGGGAGTGATTGGACCCCATCCTGACAGTCTGTGGGCGGTCTGTTAAGAAGTCCTTGATCCATCTGCATGTGTTGGCATTTACACCCAGGTCAAACAGTTTGTCCACCATTCTGCTGGGGATGATGGTGTTGAAGGCAGAACTAAAATCTACAAACAACATCCTCACATATGAGCCGGGGCGCTCCAGGTGAGTCAGTGCAGAATGTAGAGCCATGTTGATGGCGTCTTCTGTTGACCTGTTGGCTCTGTATGCAAACTGATGTTGATCCAGGGTGGGTGGGAGTGAGGATTTAATGTGGGCCAGGACCTGTCTCTCAAAGCACTTCATCACAGTTGAAGTGAGAGCAACAGGTCTGTAGTCGTTGAAGCTGGTGATAGATGTTTTTTTGGGAACAGGCACAATGGTGGCAGTCTTGAAGCATTTAGTCTTTAATCTTTTGCATCATCAGACCATGAGGTATTATTTTGATGCAGAAGCCAAACAATGGCCATTTTGACCATTATAATTGGTTATGGAACTGCCAATGAATGGAGCTCCAGTGGCGATGGACACAGAATGCTGGAGTAACTCAGTGGGACAGGCAGCATCTCTGCATTGAAGGAATGGGTGACATTTCGGGTCGAGATCCTTTTTTGCACTGAATCAAGTTCAATGACAATTGCATATTCAACCAAAGGCGGCAAGAATGGGATAAATGAGCCAATAATTCAGAATCAAGGAAAGATATTTCATGGACGAAGAATGAATAAACAAATATATCCACGGCTCGATCAAAAATTAAGTACAGGTTCCATCACCGTTTCTTCCGGCACTCTTGGTTCCAGAACCCTGCTGTATTATAACCATATAACAATTACAGCATGGAAACAGGCCTTCTCAAACCTTCCAGTCCGTGCCGACCATTTATTTTCCCCTAGTCCCATCTACCTGCACTCAGACCATACCCGTCCATTCCCTTCCCGTACATAAACCTATCCACTTTACTTTTAAATGTTAAAATCAATCCTGCCTTCACCACTTCTGCTGGAAGATCATTCCACACAGCCACCACTCTCTGAGTAAAGAAGTTCCCCCTCATGTTACCCCTAAACTTCTGTCCCTTAATTCTCATGTCATGCCCTCTTGTTTGAATCTTCCCTACCCTCAATGGGAAAAGCTTATCCACGTCAACTCTGTCTATCCCTTTAATCATTTTAAAGACCTCAATCAAGTCCCCCCCCTTAACCTTCTGCGCTCCAAAGAATAAAGACCTAACTTGTTCAACCTTTCTCTGTAACTTAGTTGCTGGAACCCAGACAACATTCTAGTAAATCTCCTCTGTACTCTCTCTATTTTGTTGACATCCTTCCTATAATTAGGCGACCAAAATTGTACAGCATACTCCAGAATTGGTCTCACCAAAGCCTTGTACAATTTTAACATTACTTCCCTACTCCTATATTCAATGCTCTGATTTATAAAGGCCAGCACACCAAAAGCTTTCTTCACCACACTATCTACATGCGATTCCACCTTCAGGGAACTATGCACAGTTATTCCTAGATCCCTCTGTTCCACAGCATTCCTCAATTCTCTACCATTTACCATGTACGTCCTATTTTGATTTGTCCTGCCAAGATGTAGCACCTCACACTTATCAGCATTAAACTCCATCTGCCATCTTTTAGCGCACTCTTCCAAATGTCCCAAATCTCTCTGTAGACTTTGAAAATCTACTTCATTATCCACAGCACCACCTATCTTAGTATCATCTGCATACTTACTTATCCAATTTTCCACCCCATCATCTAGATCATTGATGTACATGACGAACAACAGTGGACCCAACACAGATCCCTGAGGCACCCCACTGGTCACCGGCTTCCAACCTGACAAACAGCCATCCACCATTACTCTCTGGCATCTCCCATTCAGCCACTGTTGAATCCATCTTGCTACTCCGCCATTAACACCCAAAGATTGAACCTTCTTAACCAACCTTCCATGGGGATCCTTGTCAAAGGCCTTACTGAAATCCATATAGACAACATCCACTGCTTTACCCTCATCAATTTCCCTAGTAACCTCTTCAAAAAATTCAAGAAGGTTTGTCAAACATGACCTTCCAGGCACAAATCCATGTTGACTGTTCTTGGACCGACCCTGTTTATCCAGATGCTTATATATGTTATCTCTAAGTATGCTTTCCATTAATTTGTCCACCACTGACGTCAAACTAACAGGTCTATAATTACTAGGTTTATTCTTTGAACCCTTTTTAAACAATGGAACAACATGCGCAGTACGCCAATCCTCCGGCACTATTCCCGTTTCTAATGACATTTGAAATATGTCTGTCATAGCCCCTGCTATTTCTACACTAACTTCCCTCAATGTCCTAGGGAATATCCTGTCAGGACCTGGAGACTTATCCACTTTTATATTTTTCAAAAGTGTTAGAATCTCATAGTTTCCATAGCTACTCGTTTCCCTTACTTCACAGAGTTCAATATCCTTCTCCTTGGTGAATACCGAAGAAAATAAATTGTTCAATATCTCCCCCATCTCTTTTGGCTCTACAGATAGCTGTCCATTCTGGCTCTCTAATGGTCCAATTTTATCCCTCGTTATCCTTTTGCTATTAATATAGCTGTAGAAACCCTTTGTTATCCGTTTTGTCGGACCAACAGAGGTCACGGCTTTGGGAGGTCTGGGTACCGGCCCACAAATTCGCCTCGGAAGTCGGCTATGGGAGTGGATTTACCAGCTCGTCCGGGCTGGAGACACTTCTGGGTGGGATTTCAATTGCACTCTCGAGAATTTGTCTGAATTAAAGGAGGTGCTGGACTATCAGTTACTGGAAAATCGATGGTGGACCTGTATTTAAAAAGGATGGGGAAAGGAGATTCAAGTTCTTGGGTGTGAAAGATTTGAATATCATGGATGAATGCAGCAAGTGAGATATCAAAGACTACATTACATGGTATTTAATGTTACACAAGCAGCCGCCCTCTAAATGTCATTCTCCCTGAGCTTTTCCCAGCCTGTAAGTGTACAAAATGTCAAATTAATAAAGAATAGATTATTTCTGAAGATAGACACAAAATGCTGGAGTAACTCAGCGGAACAGGCAGCATCTCTGGAGATGTTTCGAGTCGAGACCCTTCTTCAGACTATTCCTGGGTTTTGGTTAATGCTTCAGACAAGTGGTAATAAAGTGATAAAGTAAATATAGTGGTAACAAGTGAAGAAGGGTCTCGACACCCGAAATGTCACCCATTCGTTCTATCCAGAGATGCTGCCTGTCCCGCTGAGTTACCCTAGCATTTTGTGTCCATCTTTGGTATAAACCAGTATCTGCAGTTCCTTCCTACGCAAAACCTGGGAACTTTGTTGTAACACTGCAGGGCTATTCGTGCTTTGTCCTTTTTTTTAAACATAATATGTAATATCTTGCAATAAAATGTTGTTGCTAAGATTTGCACCCCTGACTAAATTTTTTCAATATGACCATCTTTGCAGGAGTACTTTGGCTGGCTTATGTTGAACGGTTATTAAGTTAAATTAATTAACTTAAGAAAGTGTGGTGGAAGCCAATGTGGATCATGCAATGCAATGATATTTACAGATGTGATCATCAGCCAACTGTCTTTGTTCTCTTTTATTAACTATGAAATTGACTCCAGCTGTGTGTACAAATGCTGAAGCTACTGTATTTCAACGATTCTCTACTCTCCTCATAGTGCGCTCTTTTGAGAATTTCTTTCATATAATGTACATGTACATCATTTGTACATAATTTACACTTCCTTGCCTCTTTTCTGGCTTCAAATGCCGTCTCCTTGTGCTAATTGTACCTGTGTCACCGCTGTTTTCTCACTGTGGTTCCATGTTCCTTACATGGCAGCCAACTCGTGTTCTAACATGTATAAGGAGGAACTGCAGATGCTGGTTTAAACCGAAGATAGACACAAAAAGCTGGAGTAACTCAGCGGGACAGGCAGCATCTCTGGAGGGAAGGAACGGGTGAAGTTTCGGGTCGAAACCCTTCAGTGTCTGAAGAAGAGTTTCGACCCGAAACATCAACCATTCCTTCTCTCCAGAGACGTTGACTGTCCCGCTGAGTTACTCCAGCTTTTTGTGTCTATCTTAATGTTATAACATCCTCTCTCTTTGCAATAACATTCCCCTAACTTCTCTTCCCTCCCCCAAAACACACAACATACCCACCCACTCCAGAGAAGTGGAGTAGGTGACGTTTTGGGTCGGAATCCTCCTTTTCTCTAGAGATGCTTCCTGGCCCATTGAGTTACTTCAGCATTTTGCGTCTATCTCTGGTGTATTGCAATTCCTTCCATCACATATGCACACACCCTACCTTTCAATCAGCATGGAAGAAAAATATCTAATTAATTTGGGTCTGTAGCAACTGGAGTAACTTTGGCAGAGAAGCTGACACCAACATTATGTTCTAATTAGTGCAAAATCGATGGGAAAATGGATTCAATGTTGGAATGAGTTGAAAGTCAAATATGGGAGTGTGGAGAGGAGATGTGCATCGCAAGTTTCTTTACATTACGGTGGGTGCCTGGAACATGCTGCCAGGGCTAGTTGTGGTGGACGCAGACCCGATAGGCTTTTAGATTGGTGCATGGAAGTGCCAGGGATGGAGGGATATGGATCACGTCAGATAGAGGAGATTAGTTTAACTTTGTATTATGTTTGGTACAGATGTAGTGGGCCGAAGGGCCTCTTCCTGCACTTTACTGTTCTATGTTCTATGAGAGAGTGGATACCTGAGCACACACCATTCAGGACCAAATATTTGGAAGTATGTACTTGGGCAAAGCTAAGGGTAAACTTATTTTTTTGAAGTGTTGAAACAAGTGTGAGAGGACGAAACAGTTAGATACATGGATAGGACATGTTTGGAGAGATGTGGACCAAATGTGGGCAGGTGGGACTAGTGTAGCTGAGACCTGTTGGGCCGAAGGGCCTGTTTCCACACTGTATCACTATGATGTGAAATAAGTTATGGGGAGAAGACAAGAGAAGGCAAGACAATCTGTCTCCTCAGATTCTGGTGAACTTCTACCGCTGCACCATCGAGAGCATCCTTACCAACTGTATCACAGTATGGTATCGCAACTGCTCTGTCTCTGACCGGAAAGCACTGCAGAGGGTGGTGAAAACTGCCCAACGCATCACCGGTTCCTCACTCCCCTCCATTGAGTCTGTCCAGAGCAAGTGATGTCTGTGAAGGCCGTGCAGCATCGTCAAGGACTGGTCTCACCCCAGCCACAGACTGTTTACCCTCCTCCCATCCTGGAGGCGCTACAGGTCCCTCCGTTGCCGGACCAGCAGGTTCAGGAACTGCTTCTTCCCTGCGGTTGTTACAATCCTTAACTCTGCACCTCGGTGATTGCCAGTCACCCCCCCCCGGACACTCCTTCCCCCAATATAATTGCACTACTGATACTGTTTGTACATATATATATTTTACCGTTCATTATTCTAGTTCGCTCTTCTGGGGAGATGCTAACTGCATTTCATTGTCTCTGTACTGTACACTGCACAATGACAATTAAAGATTGAATTGAATTGGGTTTGGAGGGAGAGATAGATCTGCCACGATTGAATGGCGGAGTAGACTTGATGGGCCGAATGGTTTAATTCTACTATTCCTTATGACATATGACTCAATGACTTCATATAAAGGGGAAGACCGAAAACAAGCAGAAAGAATTAGTGAGTGAGATGTGCACAATTTTTTTAAGATATAGTTTGTAATGTGTGAATGTCATTGGCATGTCAAAAAAAAGAAAATAGTTACTGCTTTAAAATTGGTGAAGAGCCAGTTTTTTTTATTATTAAGGAGGATGACTTTCGGGAAGAAGAAAAATATAATTTGATGAGTAAATTAGCTATAAAGATAAGAAACTTGTTTGTAACAAAGTCCCATTCACGAAGCACCATGGCACTGATTTTATGAGGAGATTCTTAAGGTCATATTGTGATACATTTAATATCCTTCACCACCTTGACTCATCGTCTGTATTAACTTACAAAACACAGATTCTAAACCAGAAAAGCAATGCATACTAAAAGACATTTTATTAATAGATTCCAGAACAATGTGATATGAAAGCTTCAAGTCTGTCAAATTTCTTAAATACCATCTCTGTTAGTTGTTTAATAATCAGACATTCTTACCACCAAAGAATCATTGTACTGAAAGGGGATATGCTGCTACTTTTCATCCAAACATTAAATATTTTACCAGAAGTATAATTCAGGAGTCAGCAGTCAAAAATCAAGGGAGATAATCTTACAAAACCGTGCATCCTCATTTTGTGTGGAAGCTGCACTTAACATGATCCATTGGAAATTAATTTATTTTAGACTTTTTTTCTTTCTATTGAATGAACTGAAAACCGGCACGATTACTGATATCCCCTGCAATTGGAATAGAAGCCGCAGAAGGGCCTGCATCCATTATTCTCCAGCAAGGAACACTTCGGAGAAGCCGATTTCAAGTAAGGAAATGGCAGCGCAAACATTAAATTGTATTTCATCATTGCCCTTGCAGGAGTTCAAGTTTCCTCTCAGAAAATGTTCTGCCAGTTTTCTGATAGCGGGGTTCTGTGGAACAACTAATGAGATGAATGACCACTTAATCTCCATTTCTTGGCTCCAGAGGACACATGGAGAACTTGCTACTCATCTTCAAGTAATGTTCTGGAATCTTTAACATCAAGCTGAGCAGGTCAGCAAGGTCGGAGTTTAATATGATGATTGACTGATCCCTGGCATGGCGGGACTGTGATATGAGGAAAGATTGAAAAGACTAGGTTTATATTCACTGGAGTTTAGATGGATGAGGGGGGATCTTATAGAAACATAGAAAGAAACATAGAAAAATAGGTGCAGGAGTAGGCCATTCGGCCCTTCGAGCCTGCACCGCCATTCAATGTGATCATGGCTGATCATCCAACTCAGTATCCCGTACCTGCCTTCTCTCCATACCCCCTGATCCCTTTAGCCACAAGGGCCACATCTAACGCCCTCTTAAATATAGCCAATGAACTGGCCTCAACTACCTTCTGTGGCAGAGAATTCCAGAGACTCGCCACTCTCTGTGTAAAGAATGTTTTCCTCATCTCGGTCCTAAAGGAATTCCCCCTTATCCTTAGACTGTGACCCCTTGTTCTGGACTCCCCCAGAACAAGGGGTCACAGTCTAAGGATAAGGGGGAGGCCATTTAAGACTGAGGTGAGAAAACATTTTTTCACCCAGAGAGTTTTGAATTTGTGGAATTCCCTGCCACAGAGATGGATCACCAGATGGATTTAAGAGAGAGTTAGATAGAGCTCTAGGGGCTAGTGGAATCAAGGGATATGGGGAGAAGGCAGGCACGGGTTATTGATTGGGGACGATCAGCCATGATGACAATGAATGGCGGCGCTGGCTCGAAGGGCCGAATGGCCTCTTCCTGCACCTATTTTTCTAGAGGCTAGGAGGGAGGTTGAGAATCTCATTAAATGGTGCCAGACCAACAATCTTGTCAGCAAGAACAAGGAGCTGGTTGTTGACTTCCTGAAGGCAAAGCAGAGCATCCATGATGTTGGTGACGGAGAGCATCAACTAGTTCAAATTCCTGGCCGTGCAAATCTCCGCAGATCTGTCCTGGGGCCAACGCATTGAAGAAATATAAGGAAATCCCATCAATGCCTCTAATTCCTTGAATACTCTCTTGAACTTCTGCAGGTGTGCAGTAGAGAGCGTATTGACTGGTTGCATCATGCCCTGGTTTGGCATCTTGAACGCCAAGGAGATTTACAGAGAGTGGTAGATGCTGCCTGGTCCATCACAGGTTAATGTACAATGTTACATAAGATATGTATTACAGAAACTGACCAAAAGGCACAACCAGCCAATACTGGCACATGTGATCCTTCAACCTCCTCCATCTTACTTCAGTATAACCCACTGTTCCCCTATTGTTTCATTATTCAGCTTCCTCCTAAATGCATCTCTACTGCTCATCTCTACCACAACCCAAAGAAGCCAATTCTACTTTTCCACCAGGCTCGGATATAAGAAGCTGAACACAAAATGCTGGAGGAGCTCAGCGGTTCAGGCAGCATTTGTGGAAGGAATAGACGGATGACGTTTCGAGTGGGAAACCTCTTCAGACTGAAGGGGATAAGTAGCTTAATCTGAACAGATTCTACTGACCCTCACATTCACTTGAGGCATCTGAGGCACAGACAGTTGTGTAGATCAAGTTTTTAAGGCAACGATTAACAGATTCTTGAATAGTAAGGGGTCACAGGTTTTGGGGGGGGGGGGGGGAGCAGAATGGGGTTGAGAGGGAAAGATAGATCAGCCACGATTGAATGGCAGAGTAGGCTTGCTGGGCCGCATGGCCTAATTCTGCTCCTATCAGTTATGAACTTATGAACTGCTTTCTCCAGGGAATCTGAACCTACATTTCTCAGTCACTTGGGACTGACCCAGCAGATTCAGTATCAATCACCCACCATGTGTTGTTTCTAGTCTGGTGGTACAATAAATCTTTAATATCATTTTTAAATCCATCAAAAATCCATGCCCCTGTGGGTAGTTCTTATCATGCAGCACTCCTCCATTGCATTTCAATTTGTGCCTGTAACGAATGAGCTTATTATGAATTTACAATAGCCAGTTAACACGCCAACATGTTTTTTAGGCGCCAGGACTAAACCAGAGCACCCAGTGGGCCACACAAGTTCACAGGGAGAATGTGCGAGGTACTCACTGACAGTAGCTGAGGTCAGGAGAGCAGTGGTACTACCTGCTGTGTTGCCATGCCGCACCCGAGTCCTTGGGTGGATCACTGCCAACTTTATATCGTGTTCCAATATGTCGTGATACTGTACGATCACAAGTTGTTCATGTGGAAAGGCACAAAGTGTTGGAGGAACTCAGCTGGTCAGGCAGCATCTGTGGTGGGAATGGACAGACGATGTTTTGATTCGGGACCCTTCTTCAGACTGATTTGTTTGAAGATGGGTCCCAACCCGAAACATCTTCTGTCGATCAGTCTGAAGAATGATCCTGACCCGAAACATCGCCTGTCCATTCCCTCCACAGATGCTGCCGGACCCGCTGAGTTTAGTTTAGTTTTGAGATAGGGTGCAGCAACGGACCCTTCGGCCCACCGTGTCCACGCCGACCAGCGATCCTCGCACACTTACATGATCCCACACACACACACACACACACACACACTAGGGGCAATTTACAGTTATACCAAGCCAATTGGCCTGCCAACTTGTACATCTTTGGAGTGTGAGGAAACCGGAGATCCTGGATAAAACTCCCGCTGTCACGGTGAGAACATACAAACTACATACAGGCAGCACTACGTATAGTCAGCATTGAACCCGGGTCTCTGGCGCTGTAAGGCAGCAACACTACCGCTGTGCCACCATGCTGCCTATAATCATCCTCCAGCACTTTGCATTTTTGCTCAAGATTCCAGCATCTGCAGTTCCTTGTGTCTCCTGCAACACATCACTTCCTTAAACCTTGTATTCCGCACCTTCTGATCCTGAGGCAGGAGGCCGGTGTAGCAGTGAGCTGTAACTTGCACGGGGCTGATCCAAGCTAAATTCCTTGTGCAAGCCAGGTAGTGTTACAGTGTGCGATGAGTGACTGAGACACTGAGGTGCAGGGGAATTAGCGGCAGTACTTATTTTATATTGCTGTTTGCTGAACAAAGCCCCTTCTGTGGCCTGCAACAGGTGTCGAAACCAGCGCAGCTTGTGGGAAAGAATACAATTGTCAGCTATCCAGCATTGTACAACATATCACGCTGATTAGGTGGTGACTAGGGACTTTAAGGAAAATACTTTCACCATCTCCATAGATGGCTGAGGACTTCTTTGCAAATTTGTCTCCACTATCTATGCTCTCTAATGCATCAAGTGCTTCAAACCAGGCACAGTTAACCACTGTGTTAAAGAAGGAACTGCAGATGCTGGAGAATCGAGGGTTAGACAAAAAGCTGGAGAAACTCAGCGGGTGCAGCAGCATCTAAGGAGCGAAGGAGATAGGCGACGTTTCGGGTCGAGACCCTTCTTCAGTCTGAAGAAGGGTCTCGACCCGAAACATCGCCTATCTCCTTCGCTCCTTAGATGCTGCTGCACCCGCTGATTTTCTCCAGCTTTTTGTGTAACCCACAGTTAATCACTGTTCTATCTTTACTTCTAACCTAGTATTTATACATTATCTAGCGAGTCTTTTAAAACCAAAAGGTGACACGGTGGCGCGGCGGTAGAGTTGCTGCCTTACAATGCTCGAGACCCGGGTTCGATCCTGACTACAGGTGCTGTCTATGCGGAGTTTGTATGTCCTCCCCGTGACTGTGTGGGTTTTCCCCGGGTGCCCCAGTTTCCCACCCATATTCCAAAGACGTACAGGTTTGTAAGTTAATTTGCTTTGGTAAAAATTGTAATTTGTCCCTAGAGTATAGGATAGTGCTAGTGTACAGGGATCGCCGGTCGGCGCAGACTGGGTGGGCCGAATGGCCTGTTTCCTCGCCGAATCTCTAAACTAAACAAAAACTAAACGAGGACTTAATTTTAAAATTCTCACCCTTGCTTTTAAACCTTTCCGTGATCTCCCTTCTCTCTCTCTCTCTCTCTCTCTCTCTCTCTCTCTCTCTCTCTCTCTCTCTCTCTGTAAATCCCCTCCACACCTGCAAGACTGAGACACATACACTCCCCCTGTTTCTCTTGTACATCCATGATTTCCACCAGCGCACCACGCCAAATCTGACTTGAGGCTTAAGAAAGGTTCTGACCCGAAACATCACCTCGTCCTTTTCTCCAGAGATACTCCCTGACCTGCCGATTTACTCCAGCCTTTTGTGTCCATCTTTGGCCAGCATGCCTTTGACATTCTGAATCCCAAGCTCTGGAATTCCCTCCTTTTCCCCCTCAGCCTCCCCACCCTTTTCTCTTCTTTTAAGATGCAATTTAAGCCCCGTACCTTTGGCCGGGTTTTTGTCGAATATCTTTTTGGCTCGCTGTCAGTTTCACCTGATTAGACTCCTGTGAAATTCTTTGGCCCATTTTACTACATTAAGGGCACCAGATAATTGCATGGCATTGTTGTTAAGACAATGCTGCGAAACTGCTTTCCAATTATCGAAACCATGTCCTTTGTTTCATGCTCTTTATTTTTGTCCATTGCTTCCTGTCATTACAGTTCTCATTTGTTTGTTGCTCTGACAATAACCTCTGCTCAGCACCCAATCTTAGTTTGATGCTCAGAATCAAAAAAGGTGCCCAGCGTGAGAAAGGGCATTGGCGAATTACTCCTTCTCACAAGTGAAAGATGCCTAAAGAACAGTGGCCTTCATCAGTCAGAGTATTGAGTGTAGAAGTTGGGCGGTCATGTTGCGGTCTCACCAATGTCTTATGCAACTGCATTTAGACTATTGTGCTCAGTTCTCCGCACCGTGTTACAGGAAAGATGTCAAGCTGGACAGGGTACAGAGAAGATTTACGAGGATGTTGCCAGGACTAGAGGGTCTGAGCTATAGGGAAAGGCTGGGACTCTATTCCATGGAGCACAGGAGGATGAGGGGGTGATTTTATAAAGGTGTACAAAATCATGAGAGGATTAGATCGGCTAGCTGCACAGAGCCTCTTGCCCAGAGTAGGTGAATCGCGGACCAGAGGATATAGGTTTATGGTGAAGGGGAAAAGATTTAATTGGAATCTGTGAGGTAACCTTTTCACACAAAGGGTTGTGGGTGCATGGAACAAGCTGCCAAAGGAGGTAGTTGAGGCAGGGACTATCCCAACGTTTAAGAAGCAGTTAGACAGATATATGGATAGGACAGGTTTGGAGGGATATGGACCAGACACAGGCAGGTGGGACCCGTGTAGCTGGGACATATTGTGGGCAGGTTGGGCTGAAGGGCCTGCTTCCACACTGAATCATTCTTTGGGTATATGACTATATGTATACATGTGTGTGTATATATGTCTGTGCATATGTGTGTGTGTGTATGTACACATATATTGTACTCAAATCTGATTATCTGAACAGTACCTTATTCCTGCTTTTGGGATCTTGCTGAATAGGAATTGGCTGCAAGTTTCCCATTTAATACCAGTGACCATATTTGGAAGTACTTCATTTTGCTGTGAAGCATTTAGAGATATCCTGAGGGAACGCTGAATTATTTCAATGCAAAAGAAAAGACACAAAGTGCTGGAGTGACTCAGCAGGTCACGCAGCATCTCTGGAGAGCATGGATAAGTGGCCCTTCTTCAGACCCTTCTTCAATACCAGGCCAAATATAGAAACAAGGAACTACAGATGCTGGTTTATACCAAAGATAGACACAAAGTGCTGGAATAACTCAGCGGGTCAGGCAGCCTCTCTGGAGAAAAAGGATGAGTGACGTTTCAGGTCGGGACCCTTGCGAATGAAGGAGCTCTGAAGAAAGGGTCTGACGCAAAACATCACATCCTTTTTCTCCAGAGATGCTGCCTGACCCGCTGAGTTACTCCAGCACTTTGTGTCCATTCTTCTTCAATACCAACTTGTATATTTTTATGTTGTTTCCTTACTCTGATGGCTCATCCATTTATTCACTTTTCTGCTTGCATATTATCTCCAATCCATGCAATTTTAAATCTGGAAAGTCCTCAGTTAAATTTACCACCATTTATTTTGTCGCTGGTGTCCACGGGTCTTTTCTCCACCAAAGATCTGCATTCTGACTGCTGCCACTCTCAAAATGACCACCAGATGGAGCTCAAAAAGCAGGTTTTGCTGCAGATCACATTCCACACAGAAGATAGACACACAATGCGTCCCAGATAGAACAATGAAATTCTTGCTTGCCGCAGCACGACAGAATATTTTAAGCATAAATACAGATCAGATCAGTGTGACCATATACCATAGAATATATATATATTGCACTTTATCTGTGTATTTATGTGTGTATTTATGTATATATATACATAAATACATAGATAAATACACAGATAAAGTGCTATATATATATATATATATATATATATATATATATTGCAGTAGGCTGTTATAGTTCATAGTTTGTTTGAAGTTGTGTTTAATAGTCTGATGGCTGTGGGAAAGTAGCTGTTCCTGAACCTGGATGTTGCAGATTTCAGGCTCCTGTACCTTCTACCTGATGGCAGCGGAGAGATGAGTGTGTGGCCAGGATGGTGTGGGTCCTTGATGATGCTGCCAGCCTTTTTGAGGCAGCGACTGCGATAGATCCCCTCGATGGTAGGGAGGTCAGAGCCGATGATGGACAGGGCAGTGTTTACAACTTTTTGCAGTTACTGCTGCCCACATGTTTATTTTCTCCACCAAAGATCTGCACTCTGACCGCTGCGGGTCGAGACCCTTCCTCGTCACCCATTCCTTCCCTCCAGAGACGCTGCCTGTCCTGCTGAGTTACTCCAGCATTTTGTGTCTGCCTTCGATTTAAACCAGCATCTGCAGTTCTTCCCTACACATTCCACACAGGCACATCGCTCCCCCTGTGTGAACTTCATTGCTGGAACTTTGTTTCCAGCTGAGCAGCGCTTCGTGTCACGCTGTCCAGGAGATGGTTCCCCACATGCCCGGACACATGTGCAGAGACATTTCCCCAGCCTTATAATGTTTCTTCCTGCAAAGTTATCGTGAATCTCACAGAGCAAATAAGGATTGAGCAATTTGTTAAAACATCACTAATCAATACAACACTAACGGAAGGTAAATTTAAGTTTTCGAAGGAGGAGAGTAAATAATTAATCTTCTGATAGATTGCCAACAAGGGCTGGAAGTGTTATCCAATGCGTAAGATTCACATTTTTAGCATCATTTTCACTTTTCTGATGACAGTATTTGTCCATAGCATTCATTAAATGACGGCTGTAATTACTTGGGATATATTTCTCCCACAAAGACTTGTTCATTCTACTATACTATACATGATTACAATCAAGCTGCCCACAGCGGGCAGATACTGGATAAATGGAATAATGTCTAGTGCAAGAAAAAGTCCAGCAAAGTCCAATTGAAGATCGCCCGAGGGTCACGAATGAGGTCGGGTCAGAACATGGCCGAAGCGCGGAGAGCAGCAGGAATCACGGAGAGGGAATAGTGAGAGAGGGTCTTACATAGAAACATAGAAAATAGGTGCAGGAGGAGGCCATTTAGCCCTTCAAGCCTGCATCGTGATCATGGCTGATCATCCACAATCAGTAACCTGTGCCTGCCTTCTCCCTATGCCCCTTGATTCCGCTAGCCTCTAGAGCAAGGGTCCCCCAGGGGGTAATTTATGCCTACCCAGTAGGTAAATTTGTTGATTCTGGATTTGTACATATTTTCTCTCATTGACTGACTGTGTTTGGTTCTGGTATCTGTTCATCATTAGTTGTTCATAAATAAGTGAAATAACATTGTTATGTGCTATTAAAGTTGCCTGGGGTAAACGGGATGGAAAAAGGTTGGGAACCCCTGCTTCAGATCTCTATCTAATTATCTTTTAAATTCATCCAGTGAATTGGCCTCCACTGCCTTCTGTGGCAGAGAATTCCACAAATTCACAACTCTGGGTGAAAAAGTTTTTTCTCATCTCAGTTTTAAATGGCCTCCACCTTTAACCCTTTATTCTTAGACTGTGGCCCCTGGTTCTGGACGTCCTCATAATTGGGAACATTTTTCCTGCATCTAGCTTGTCCAGTCCTTTTCTAATTACATAACTCCCATCGGAGAGGGAAGGAGAACTTCTTCAAAGTAGACATACCTCATGGAGATTTTGCAGCGGAGCAGTAAACTGCAGAAACTGCAGGTGCTGATTTACAAAAAAAAGACGCAAAGTGCTGGGGTTTCCCAGCGGAACAGGCGGCATCTCTGGAGAACATGGATCGCCGACATCTTGGGCTGAGACCCTTTTTCAGACTCAAGGCTTTCACAATGTTCAGGGAAAACGACAGTAAGCAGGTAGAAGAGGACTTGGTAGGGTCTCAAGAGTCAAGAGTGTTAGAATAAAATGAATTAAAGGATGCACCTTTAGAAAGGAAATGAGGAGGAATTTCTTTATTTAGAGGGTGGTGAATCTGTGGAATTTATTGCCACAGAAGGCAGTGGAGGCCGTCAATGGATATTTTTAATGCAGTGATTGATAGATTCTTGATTAGTACGGGTGACATGGGTTATGGGGAGAAGGCAGGAGAATGGAGTTGAGAGGGAAAGATAGGTCAGTCCTGATTGAATGGCAGAGTAGACTTAATGGGCCGAATGGCCTATTTCCGCTCCTATCACCTATGAACTTATGAACTGCTTTCTCCAGGGAATCTGAACCTACATTTCTCAGTCACTTGGGACTGACCCAGCACATTCAACGTCAATCACCCACCCTGCGTTGTTTACAGTCTGGTTGCAAGAATAAATCTTAAATATCATTTTACATAGAAACATAGAAATTAGGTGCAGGAGTAGGCCATTCGGCCCTTCGAGCATGCACCGCCATTCAATATGATCATGGCTGATCATCCAACTCAGTATCCTGTACCTGCCTTCTCTCCATACCCTCTGATCCCCTTAGCCACAAGGGCCACATCTAACTCCCTCTTAAATATAGCCAATGAACTGGCCTCAACTACCCTCTGTGGCAGAGAGTTCCAGAGACCCACCACTCTCTGTGTGAAAAAAGTCCTTCTCATCTCGGTCCTAAAGGATTTCCCCCTTATCCTTAAGCTGTGACCCCTTGTCCTGGACCTCCCCAACATCGGGAAAAATCTTCCTGCATCTAGCCTGTCCAACCCCTTAAGAATTTTGTAAGTTTCTATAAGATTCCCTCTCAATCTCCTAAATTCTAGAGAGTATAAACCGAGTCTATGCAGTCTTTGTTCATAAGACAGTCCTGACATCCCAGGAATCAGTCTGGTGAACCTTCTCTGCACTCCCTCTATGGCAATAATGTCCTTCCTCAGATTTGGAGACCAGAACTGTACGCAATACTCCAGGTGTGGCCTCACCAAGACCCTATACAACTGAAGTAGCACCTCCCTGCTCCTATACTCAAATCCTTTTGCTATGAAAGCTAACATACCATTCGCTTTCTTCACTGCCTGCTGTACCTGCATGCCTACTTTCAATGACTGGTGTACCATGACACCCAGGTCGCGCTGCATCTTTAACTCCATCTTGTAAGTTACCCCCCCTGCAGGTAGTTCTTATCATGGAGCACTCCTCCATTGCATTTCAAAGCAATTTAAGAACAAGAATTGAGCTTGTGTGCGGATACTTCACTTTACACTCTCTGGTAAACCTGCAGGGACAATTTCCACTAAAGGGCCATGTGTAAAAAAGATTTGGGGGGTTGCAACCTGCAGAAATAACCTATCTGAGGAACGGGTCCCGAACCGAAACATCGCCCATCCATTTTTTCTCCAGAGGTGCTGAGTTACTCCAGCACTTTGTGTTTACCTTCGGTATAAACCAGCATCTGTAGTTCTTTGTTTCTACACAAAGGAACCGTGTAGATGTGCACACCCTGATTTAGAATCACCACCTTTTTCAAAAACTCTTGAAACTATACACCCCGAATAATGAAATCATGCGATGCAGAATCCTCCAGCATCCTCTGTTCACGAACCCCAGGTACAGAGACAAGGCCAGTATTCTAACCTGGTGCTGAATATTGCATGCCACCACAATCGGAGTTAAGTGTGTTTGTGGGACTTCCTTACAAACAACTTAGAAACATAGAAAATAGGTGCAGGCGTAGGAAAATCTTCGAGCCAGCACTGCCATTCAATGTGATCATGGCTGATCATCCTAAGTCAGTACCCCACTCCTGCTTTCTCCCTATATCCCTTGATCGCTCTAAGAGCTATATCTAAAGGGCCTGTCCCACTGTACGAGGTAATTCAAGAGTTCTCCCGAGTTTCCCCTGATTTGAACTGGGAGAATTACGGTAAAAGCCACTCGTAGGTACTCGGGGCTCTCGTGGACACTTTTCAACATGTTGAAAAATCTTCACGAGTCTTCACAAGCTTACCGCGTTTCCCGAGTACCTGTCGTTAGCGTTACGAGCCGTTGAGAGACGTCCCGAGCTCCGACATACCCGCTACGTACATTCTACGTACTTACCACGAGTTTGATTTTTTTAAAACTCGGGAGAGCTCTTGGAATGAACTCGTACCGTGGGACAGGGCCATAACTCTCTCTAGAAAACATCCAGTGAATTGGCCTCCACTACCTTCCGTGGCAGAGAATTCCACAGACTCACAACTCTCCGGGTGAAAACCTGGCAGCTGCATCACAACACTTCACACGGCAAGGAGACTCATTTGCCTGTAACCACCTCTCGGCATTGTGAAAAGTGCAAGTTATTTTCCTTAACTTCATTTTGTTTGCTGGAATGAAATGTAGCAGCATGGCATCAATAGCGGAGGTCTCAAGGGTGGATAGGGACCGAGATGCTCAGTTGCTCCAGTGCAGAACGCTATGCTGGTGGGCCTGGGGCGGAGAGAGATGTTTGAGGGGAGTATCAGAGAAGGCTTGGAACTCTGCACCTAATGAGGTGGCTAGCTTGGTCTGTGCTTTCTCCTTCATTGACTCTGTTGTGTTTGACTTTTCACATGGAAATGCAGGAAATGGAGGGATATGGATCATGTGCAGGCAGAGGCGATTAGTTTATCTTGGCAGCCTGTTTGGCACAGACATTGTGGGCCAAAGGGCCTCTTCCTGTGCTGTACTGCTCCATGTTCTAGTTTTCTGGTCCCTGTTGGATGGGGATATAATTGATTCACTGGCTGGGGTTAATGAAGGAGCTAGCATGCTGGGAAGCCGCTATACATATACATATGTTAACATTTCACTAAACATTAGCAGGTGGTGGAACCCTTCTCTAGTGTTATTTTACTTTACATGGACAAAAGCTAAAATGTTTCTGGGACTGGACTTTACCTTAAACTAAACGTTATTTCCTTTATCATGTATCTGTACACAGTGGATGGCTCGATTGTAATCATGTATAGTCTTTCCGCTGACTGGTTAGCACGCACTAATACACGGTACACGTGACAATAAACTAAACTAAACAAATCTGATAATGGGGGAATTAAGAAATGGCAGAGGAGTTGAATATCTTTTTTGCATCAGTCTTCACAGTGGAAAACACCAGCAACGTGCCTGAAATTCAAGAGAGTCAGGGGTTGGAAGTTAGTGGAGTGGCTATTACTAGGGAGAAGGTGCTTGGGAAGCAGAAAGGACTGAAGGTGGATAAGTCACCTGGAGCAGGTGGACTGTACCCTAGGGTTCTGAAAGAGGTGGGTGGGTTAGGAGATTGTGGAACCATTGACAGTGATATCTCATGAATCACTGGAGACAGGAAAGGTTCCCAGATGATTGGAAAATTACCAATATTACCCCGCTGCACAAGAAGGGAGCAAAACAGAACAGTGGGAACTATCGGCCGGTTAGTCTGACTTTGGTGGTTGGTACGTTTTTAGAGTCCATTATAAAGGATGAGGTTACAGAGTACTTAGAAGTTCACAATAAAATAGGTCGAAGTTAGCATGGCTTTGTGAAGGGACGGTCTTGATAAATTTGCTTGAATTCTTTGAAGAAAGAAATAGCAGGACAGACTAAGGAGAGTCAGTAGATGTTATTTACTTAGATTTTCAGATAGCCTTTGATAAGGTGCCACGCGTGAGGCTGCTAAGGAAGATGAGAGCCCACAGTATCAAAGGGCAGATACTCGCATGGATCGCAGATTGGCTGGATGGCAGAAGGCAAGGAGTGGCAATAAAGGAGGCTTTCTCTGGTGGGCTGCCAGTGACTCGCAAAGTTCCACAGGGGTCGGGGCTGGGGCCGCCACTCTTCACGTTGTATATTAATGATTTGGCCCAGTTTGCGGATACAATGGGTGGAAGGGCAGATAGTGTGGAGAAAGCAGGGGCTCTGCAGAAGGACTTGGACAGGTTAGGAGAGTGGGCAAAGAAGTGACAGATGGAATATAGTGTAGCAAAGTGTGGAGTCAAGCATTTTGGTAGTAGGAATAAAGGAGTAGACTTTTTTTTTAAATGGGTGCAAAGGGACTTGGGAGTGCTAGTACACGATTCACAAAAAAAAATCTTCAGATCGAATCGGTAATAAAGAAAGCAAACTCAATGTTATCATTTACTTCATGAGGGCTTGTATACAGAAACAGGGGTGTAATGCTGAGGCTTTATAAGACGCTGGTCAGTCCACATTTGGAATATTGCGAGCAATTTTGGCCATCATATCTGAGGGAGGATGTGCTGGAAAAGGCTGAAAAAAGTTGTAAACACTGCCCAGTCCATCATCAGCTCTGACCTCCCTACCATCAAGGGGATCTATTGCAGGTGCTGCCTCAAAAAGGCAGTCAGCATCATCAAGGACCCACACCATCCTGGCCGCACATTCATCTCTCCGCTGCCATCAGGTAGAAGGTACAGGAGCCTGAAATCTGCAACATCCAGGTTCAGGAACAGCTGCTTCCCCACAGCTATCAGGCTATTAAACACAACTTCAAACAAACTCTAAACATAACTTTATCTGTGTATACAGTGGCTTGCAAAAGTTTTCATACCCCTTGAACTTTTGCACATTTTGTCACGTTATAACCACAAACGTAAATGTATTTTATTGGGATTTTATGTGATAGACCAACACAAAGTGGCGCATAATTGTGAAGTGGAAAGAAAATGATACATGGTTTTCAAATTTTTTTACAAATAAAAAACTGAAACGTGGTTGTAACGTGACAAAATGTGGAAAAGTTCAAGGGGTATGAAAACTTTTGCAAGCCACTGCATATATATTCTATGTTATATGGTCACACTGATCTGATCTGTATTTATGCCTAAAATATTTGGTCATGCTGCAGCAAGCAAGAATTTCATTGTCCTATCTGGGACACATGACAATAAACACTCTTGACTCTTGACTTGTCTTAGCTCTGGAGATGGTCCAGAGGCAGTTTACAAGAATGATCCCAGGAATGAGTAGGTTAACCTGTGATGAGTGATGTCAGCACTGGGCCTGTACTCACAGGAGTTTAGAAGAATGAGGGGGGACTCATTGAAACATACGGAATAGTGAAAGCCTTGGATAGAGTGGATGGGGAGAGGATGTTTCCACTAGTGGGAGAGTTTAGGACCCGAGGTCATAGCCTTAGAATTGAAGGACGTTCTGTTAGGAAAAATTCTGTAAGGAAAAATTTGTAGAGGCCATATCAGTGGATAGTTTTAAGGCAGAGATAGACAGATTTTTGATTTGTACAGGTGTCAGAGGTTATGGGGAGAAGGCAGGAGAATGTGATTAGGAGGGAGAGATAGATTGAGTGGCAGAGTAGACTTAATTGGCCAAATGACCTAATTCTACTCCTATCATTTATGACCTTATGACTTATGACCTTCTGACCAAACCAAACTAAACCAAACTAAACCAAACCGTAGATTATCCAAGCAAAGCCTGGACATGTTTTGAGTTCCAGCTGAGAATATTAGGAAACAATTAGAAGCAGGAAAGCTGACCAATTATTCTTCTCCACCCTAGGGGCAATGAGGTGGGCTAGCACAACTGGACCTGGTTGAGAAGGAGGAAGAGAATTATAGTAATAATGAAGAAGGAATTGAGCATTGATCATTGAGGAAAAGAGAAGCACAAATGCGCCCCAAGGCACTTCGCAAAACGCAAAATGAAATGGAAAGTCCCTAAACCCAATTTAATAGTTACTTTCCCATAAATGACAATTGCTTAAATGGCAAAACACCTTTATCAACATTGATACGGAAATTAACTAAAGAAATATTACCTGGCAATTTGTGTCAAAACTTAGACATGCACAATTCATTTAGATATATGTAGTTTTTTACGTTAAAAAACACAATGATTGCAAAGAAAATGGACCAGCACTGTTGGTTTTCTATAGGGCTGCCCTTTTTCCAGCATGTGCACATGTTCAGTGCAAACTATGAGGATGCGTAATGTTGAAAGGGCCATCTGTAATATGTCACTTAAATATTAAAATATAACACGGATGGATTTCATAAGAGCCCCTGGCGTCATGGAATGAGCAGGACTGACCGAATAACATGACTCTTACCGAGAATTAAAGCTTGACTGAAGTGTTGGACGTTTCCAACATTCGTGATGGATAATGGGGATTCATAGTGATTTCAATATCAGTAAATGTTTGCAGTTTTTCACCAAATTGATCTCCTATCGGTGGCGCAGCGGTAGAGTTGCTACCTTACTGCCAGTAACTCGGATTTGATCCTGACTATGGGTGCTGTCTGCAGAGAGTTTGTACATTCTCCCTGTGACCAAGTGGGTTTTTCTCCGCAATCTTCTGTTTCCTCCCACACTCCAAAGACGTACAGATGTGTAGATTAACTGGCTTGGTATAAATGTAAATTCCCCCCCCAGTGTGTGTGGGATAGTATTAATGTGCGGGGATCGCTGGTCGGCGGGGACTTGATAGGCCAAAGGGCATGTTTCCGCACTGTATCTCTAAACTAAAAAAAACCTAAACTATCCAGATGAAGCAGAGCTAGAACCAGACGAGTATTGAATAAGGACATGCAGGTTTATTTATCTTGTGGTTGACCATTTTTTTAGCTTACAGTTCCAAACTCTGGCTGCTCTGCTTCGTTCGGTTCATGGTGATACTTGTATCTGAGTCGGAAGTCATCGGCTCAAGACTCACTCCAAAAGCTTCAACCCAATCATGGCCATTCTGTGATGTAGCACTGTGGGAATGCTGGTCAGTTGGGTATCATATTGCAGAAGGCACACTTGACCTAGGCATTTTATTCTTCAATTGGATGTGGAGGGACCTCATTGAAACTTACCGAATAGTGAAAGGCCTGGATGTGGAGAGGTTTCCACTCTTGAGGGAGTCTAGGACCAGAGGCCATAAAAGGGACGTACCTTTAGAAAGGAGATGAGGTGGAATTTCTTTAATCAGAGGGTGGTGAATCTTTCGAATTTATTGCCGCAGTAGGCTGTGGTGGCCAGGTCAATGGATATTTTTAAGGCAGAGATTGATAGATTCTTGATTAGTACGGGCGTCAGAGGTTATGGCGAGGAGACAGGAGAATGGGGTTGAGGGAAAGATAGATCAGTCATATGATTGAATGGCAGAGTAGACTTGAGGGACCAATTGGCCCAATTCTGCTCCTATAACTGATGAGCTCATGAACGCTGTTCTCAAGTAATATTTCTTCATCAATCAATATCATAGAGGTGATTATTTGCTCATTTATACATTTGCTCTATTTTTAATGTCTTGGCTCTGTCCCATCCATTTTCACACAAAGGGTGGTCGGTGTGTAGAACAAGCTGCCAGGGGAGGTAGTTGAGGCTGGGACTATCCCAACATTTAAGAAACAGTTAGACAGGCACATGGATAGGACAGGTTTGGAGGGATACGTGGGCAGGTGGGACTAGTGTAGCTGGGACATGTTGGCCCATGTTGGGTCGAAGGCCCTGTTTTCACGCTGTATCGCTCTATGACTTTATTTCGGAGGCAGAAGTCAGATCTGCTTTCACATGAATAAACTCTCAGAAAGCGGTCGGCCCAGAAGGAGTCCCTGGAAGTGTGTGCCTATAAACTGGGCATAGTTTCACCAAAATCTTCAACCTCTCACTGCAACTTTCCCCATCTGCTTCAAGGAAACCTCCATCGTTTCACTCCCTAAGAAAAATATAGTGTTCAGTTTCAATGACTACCGCCAGGTGGGTCTTACCTAATGAAGTGGTGGTGAAGTGGTCGAGTTGTTGCCTTGCAATGCCAGCGACCCGGGTTCGATCCATTCTACAGGTGATGCCTGTACGGAGTTTGTACATTCTCCCTGCATGGATTATCTCCGGTAGCTCTGGTTTCCTTCCAAACTCCAAAGAGGTACTGGTTAGTAGGTTAATTGGCTTGGTAAGGGTGTGTAATATAGTGTTAGTGCGCGGGGATCGCTGGTCGGCGTGGACTCGGTGGGCCAAAGGGCCTGTTTCCGCGCTGTATCTTTAAACTAAACTAAACTAAACTAAACTAAACTAAAGTGCTTTGAAAGACTGGTAAGGGCCTATACTTGTGCCAGTCTTCCAGAAAATCGACGTGTCTGATAATTCACATACAGGAAAGATATATCTATGGATATTGCCATTTATTAGTTTAGTTTAGTTTAGAGATGCAGCGTGGAAATGGGCCCTTCGGCCCACCGAGTCCGCGCCGACCAGCGACCCCCTACACACTAGCACTATCCTACACACTAGTGACAATTTACAATTTTTATCAAAGCCAATTATCCTACAAACCTGTACATCTTTCGAGTGTGGGAGCACCCGGAGAAAATCCAAGTGTTCATCGGGAGATGAACAGACAGCCGAACCTGTGTCTCTGGCGCTTTAAGGCAGCAACTCTACCGCTGTACCACCGTGCCGCCCTCTTTCGCTTGCACTACAATCTGCCCTGGATCCACCTTGTCAACAGGAACACCAATGTCAGGATGCTATTCATTGACTTCGGCTCAGCCTTCAGCATCATAACACCGAACAAGCTCATCACTAAACATGGCCACAATGCCTCCACGTGCATCTTCCCCATTGTTGTCTGACTCTTGAACGTCCCAATCATCTTTTTCACACACCGTTCCTGGAGTCGCTACCATGGACACACACTCTTAACTCTACCTCTTTTGGTTATTGTACTTTAATATTCCTTTGCACAACTAGGTTCGTAGGTTAAATGTGGAGGGAGGAACTGCAGATGCTGCGTTAAACAGACAATAGACACAAAAAGCTGGTGTAACTCAGTGGGTCTGGCAGCATCTCTGGAGAAAAGGAATAGATGACATTTTGGGTCGAGGCCTTCCTTCAGTCTGAAGAAGGGCATCGACCCGAAATGTCACCTATTCCTTTTCGCCAGAGATGCTGCCTGACCCATCTGAGTTACTCCAGAATTTTGTGTCTCCCTTTGGTTTGTGGGTTAATTGGCTTCGGTAAAATTAGTAAATTGTCCAAAGTGTTTAGGATAATGCTCAGTGCTGGACTTACCTATAAACTAAATAAGCTATAGCTTAGGGCCACACACCCTCGGGGGCCTCATTTTTTGAAATATATTTTTATTTTATCATTTTTTTACCCGAATATTTTTAGAGAAGGGCCTCACATTTCATACAGCTTAGGGCCTCAGCAGGTGAAAGTCCGGCCCTGATAATGCTACTGTATGGGGTGATCGCTGGACGGCATGGATTGGGTTGTCCTAAGGACCCGTTTCCGTGCTGTTTCTCTAAAGTAAACACAGAATGGGTGACATTTCGGGACAGATTGAAGAAGGGTGTCGACCCGAAATGTCACCTATTCCTTTTCTCCATTGATGCTGCCTGAGCCGTCTGAGTTACATCAGCATTTTGTGTCTGTCTTTGGTTTGTGGGCTAATTGGCTTCAGTAAAATTTGTAAATTGTCCTGAGTGTGTAGGATAATGCTGGAGTACAGGGCGATCGCTGGACTGCGCGGATGGGGTGGGCCGAAGGACCAGTTTCCGTGCTGTACTTCTAAAGTAAACTAAAGGATCATGTGATTCTGTTTGTAGTATGTTGGTTGTTTGTTTGTTTGTTTGTTTGTTTGTTTTTTGCACAAAGTCCGCAGGCACTGCCACTTTTCATTTCACTGCACATCCCGTATGTGTATGTGACGAATAAATTTGACTTGACTTGACTTAAACTCAGATTTTGCGTTACAATCTTGCAACATTCTGCTGTTTTCATTAACCGTTGCATTTAATGTTGCATCTATCATTAACATGTATACTGTTTACTCTATGAGCTTCATGTGAACAAGGAATTTCATTGCACCCTGATGTAGATGAAAATAAACTAATCTTATCTAACGAGACTTCCTAATGAGAATTCATGTTGCAATTATAGCTCTTTGCCAGTGGAGGCACTGATGTGCATCCATAGGGTGCAAGTTACAAGTTGCAATGATAAAAATTCATCTAAACTTCAAACATAAAAAGTTAATGTTTGTTTTAATTAAAAAGATGATAATGTTCGTTTAAAGATTACATATTGTAGATTGGTTGGCATAAGTCATCCCCCATGTACAATATATTATATTGAAACCATAGAACGTTGAACAATACGATACAGGAATAGGCCATTCGGCCCACAATGTCTGTGCCGAACATGAAGGAGAATTAAGCCAATCTCCTCTGCCTGCACATGATCCATGTCCCACCATTCCCTGCATATCCATGTCCCTTTCCAAAAGCTTCTTAAATGCCACTGACATCATCCGCTATCACCCAAGGAAGCGTGTTTCAGGTGCCCACCACTCTCTGTATAGTAAAACGTGCCCTGCACATCGTTTTTCACCCAGGATTTTTTTTTTCTTTCAGAGTTGTGAATCTGTGGAATTCTCTGCCGCAGAAGGCAATGGAAGCCAATTCAATGGATGTTTTCAAGGGAGAGTTAGATTTAGCTCTTAGGGTTAAAGGGATCAAGGGTTTTGGGAAAAAGCAGGAATGGGGTACTGATTTTAGATGATCAGACATGATCATATTGAATGGCGGTGCTGGCTCGCAGGGCTGACTGGCCTACTCCTGCATATATTTTTCTATGTTTCTTTAAACTTTAGACGCAAGGAATTGCAGGTACTGATTTGCAAAAAAAAAAATCACAAAGTGCTGGAGTAACTCAACAGGTCAGGTAGTATCTCTGAGGGACGTGGATGGATGACATTGTGGGTTATGACCCTTGTTTAGACCCACATCGCCACCTATCTATGTCCTCCAGAGAAATTGCCTGACCCGCTGAGTCACACCAGCAGTTTGTGGTTTTATTCCTTTAAGCTTTGGCCCTCTCACCTTAAAGCTATACCCTCTACTCTTTGACATTCCCAACTTGAGAAAAAAGGTTGCGACTGTCTACCCTCAGATTGTGGATGATCAAGAATTAGTATGGAAATTAAGTGCCGGAGTAACAGCGGGTCAGGGCAGCATCTCTGGAGAAAAAGGACGGGTGATATTTTGGACCAGTCTTCAGGCTGACATTTGTCATTATTTGGATTAGTATTCTTAATTGACATTTTGTGAGGAAACCAAATGAGAAAACAAACTGCAGAAGGTGCAAATCTGAAATAAAAACAGGGAATGGTCAGCAGGTCAGGCAGCATCTGCGGAAGGGGGAAAAAAACAGAGTTAATGTTCAGGCCAAAGTTTCAGTTTTCAGTTTTAATTCATTGTCACGAGTATTGAGGTACAGTGGAAATCTTTTGTTGTGCGCTAAAGGGCCGATCCCACTTGGGCGACATTTGCGCGTCATTTACGCGACAGCCTAAAAATAGGTTGTTGCATTGTGACGTGCGCGTGAGGCATGGTGAGGCGTGGTAACCCGCGCAGTGACGCGAGGTAACGTGCGGTGCTTCCCTGTCGCCCCAGGATTTTGGAATGTTCAAAATCCTGGGGCGACATTTGGGTGTCTCATCATGTCGTGCGCCCTGTCACACGCTGACGGATGCTGCCCTGTGGGTAACGCCCGGTTAAGGTTCAGGTTAGGGACCACAGATGGGTGTAAAATATTCTTCCTTCAATGCATGGATTTTAAACAGTAATATATTAAAATTAATACAATAACATTAATACAATAAAATTAATTGTGCAAATGAAAAGATGTCTGAGTCGTTCAGTTTTATTTATAGATGTATTGGTCCACTTCCAGATACAATCACCGTCTCTTTTCACACGGCTAGGGTTAGGGTTCCTCCTGCACTCCAAAGGTGCACAGGTTTGTATAAATTGTCCCTAGCGTTTGCCGGATAGTGGGCGGGGGATCGCTGATCCCTGGCTGAGTCCACAAATGGGGGGGGGGCATCGGGGAAAGTGGGGGGGGGGGGTGGAGAATGGGAGAATGGGAGAAGGGAGGGAGAGGGGGAGAAGTGGATGTGAGGGGAGGGGGTAGTGGATAAGGGGGAAAAGAGTGGAGCGGGGTGACGGGAAGAAGGGGGGGGAGAGGGGAGGGGAGAAAGGTAGGGGGAGTGGAGAAGGAGGGATGGGGGGCGGGAGGGGGGGAAGAGGGGAGTTCAGTCTACACTCACTGAATCCATCCCTGGTGATCGGATTTGAAAGTGGACCAATACATCTACAAATAAAACGGAACGACTCAGACATCCTTTCATTTGCACAATAGATTTTATTGTGTTATATTTAATATATTAATGTTTAAAATCCATGCAGTGAAGGAAGAATATTTTGCACCATTTTGCACCCATCTGTGGTCTCTAACCCTAACGCTGACCAGGTGTCACCCGCGTGACAGCATACATCAGCGTGTATGTCGCGCAACTTGACGGTTTGCGGGCGTCAGTCAATGACGCTCCGCAGTCGCCCAAATGTTGCCCAAGTGGGACAGGCCCTTCACCAGACAGCGGAAAGACCATACATGACTACAATCCAGCCATTCACAGTGTGCACATACACATTACAAATGTCATGAGTGTACCCAGCATTTCCTATTTTGGGAAGATGCTCGGGCTAAGATCAGGAAAGCAGGCAAGGCTGCGTACTCTCCCCTCTCCTCTACTCTCCTTACACCAATGACGGCATCTGCACTGACTCCTCTGTCAAGCTTCCCAAGTTTGCGGACGACACAACCACTGATTGGACTGATCCAGGATGGGGAGGAATCTGCCTACAGTCAGAAAGTGACACGGCTGGCATCCTGGTGCCATCGCAACAACCTAGAGCTCAATGCTCTTAAGACAGTGGAATTGATTGTAGACTTTAGGAGAGCTCCCCCTCCCCTCACCCCACTCACCATCAACAACATCACAGTCGCAGCTGTGGAGCCTTTTAAGTTCCTGGGAACCATCATCTCCAAGGACCTTAAATGGGGGGGCTACCATCGACTCCACAGTCAAAAAGGCACAACAGGGGATGTACTTCCTACGGCAGCTGAGGAAGCACAATCTGACACAGGCAATGATGGTCCAATTCAACACAGACATCGTAGAGTCTGTTCTCACCATCTCCATCATGGTCTGGTTTGGCTCAGCCACCAAGCACGACACTGGAGGCTGCAGCGAATCGTCCGATCAGCAGAGAAGGCTATTGGCTGCAACCTTCCCTCCATTGACGAACTGTACACTGCAAGGGCCAGGAAGCGAGCGGGCAAGATCATCTCTGACCCCCCTCACCCTGGCCATAAACTCTTTGCATCACTTCCCTCTGGAAGACAGCTCCGGACTGTCAAAGCTGCCACAGCCAGGCATAAAAACAGCTTTTTTCCATGAGTGGTAGCTCTACCCAATAAACAAAAATTTGTAGCCTCCTTTTGCTCTGGTATTGCATTTAATTCACATGTTTAATCGATAATGTTTTATTAATCATGTTTAATGTTTTATGTGTCATTCCTATCTGAAACTGTATGTCATGTTGTCACTTGCAGGCAGAGTACCAAGGCAAATTCCTTGTATGTGGATACTTGGCCAATAAACTTAATTAATTCATTCATTGAAAATGTTTACCAGATGTGGATGCTCTGATTCTGAGGGTTGAATTATTTTGGGAAGTGTTATCTATACACTGTGAATGGATCGGTCTGAGCTATGGGGAGAGGTTGAGTAGGCTAGGTCTCTATTCCTTGGAGAGCAGGAGGATGAGGGATGATCTTATAGAGGTGTATAAAATCATGAGAGGAATAGATCGGGTAGATGCACAGAGTCTCTTGCCCAAAGGAGGGGAATCGAGGGCCAGAGGACATAGTTTCAAGGTGAAGGGGAAAAGATTTAATAGGAATCTGAGGGGTGACTTTTTAACACAAAGGGTGGTGGGTGTATGGAAGGGAAGAAAAAATAGTCAATGTTTCAGGCCAAAGTTTCAGTTTTCTGTTGGGGCTGGGACTATCCCAACTTTTAAGAAACAGTTAAACCGGTACATAGATAGGGCAAGTTTGGAGGGATATGGACCAATTGCAGGCAGGTGGGACTAGTGTAGCCGGGACATGTTGGCCAGTGTGGGCAAGGTGGGCCGAAGGGCCTTTTTTTCCCCCACTGTCTCACTCTATGACTGTAATCATGTATTGTCTTTCTGCTGACTGGTTAGCACGCAACGTTTTTTTCCACGGTACATCGGTACACGTGACAATAAACTAACCAAGAAACAACTTTTTGCATATCTTTCATTCACATGTTCTATATCTCTCCATATCACCGTCCATATCAATAATCTTTGGTCCATATCCCTCGTTTCCCTTTCCCCAGACTGACGAAACCGAAACGTCGCCTATTTTGTTTCGCAAGAGATGCTGCCTGACCACGCTGAGTTACTCCAGCTTTATGTGTGTATCTTCGCTCCAAACCAGCATCTGCTATTCCTTCCTATGCAGCTTCAGTGTTTGACTCGCGGGAGGAAGGGGGGGGGGGAATTTCATTCACTTCTTCAATCTGTGTTGTGGACAAGAATCCGCTGAAAAGTTTTTAAAAGAAAATACAGATGGAAGAAAATGCAGATTAAAAAAAAACACACACACTGTTCCAGAAATGTTGGTGTTTTATAAGTCAGATAGAATTGCATTGCAAGGGGTTAATGCTGAGTAGACGATGCCGTTTCTCTCAGCGTTGGCTCATGCGGTCGTTCACTGAGGAATGACTATTGTAATAGGTTACAGATTAAGTTGCAATGGGACTACTTTGGGTGGAATTGAGCGGATGGATTTGCTAAGTGGGGTTTGCTCTGCAGTGTTGTGTGTGAGTGAGGGGAGAGAGAAGAGAGAAAGTGTGTCAGAGTTGGATGCAGACTGGATGTGTTTGCCTTGTCCCAGTCGGGTCAGTCCCCCCCCCCCCCCCCCCTTGTTGGAAGTGAAATTGACCAAGCGCGGCGCTGCTGCTGCTGCTGCTGCTAATGCAAGCGATGGCGGCTCAGGGCGACTGTCTAAGCGGCTACCTGGTGCCCTCCCAGCCGCTGCCAGAGCCCGGGGCAGGCGACCCCGGCTCCAACAGCGAGAGGAGCACCGACTCCCCGCTCGCAGCCTCCGAGGACGATGCTCACACTCTACCGCACTGCACTGACCCAGACTGGCTGGAAGAGAGGTTCCGGGTGGACCGTAAGAAACTGGAGGCGATGCTACAAGGTGAGAGACACACAGAGGGAGGGTGGGTGGGAGAGAGGGAGAGAGAACCTCCAAGGGTGATGTTACTGAGAGGCAGAGACAGTGGAAGAAAAGTCAGGAAGTTTTGAACCAACTTTCTCCACAGTTTGGTAGTGACCTGCCCATATCCCGGTCAGCGAGGAAGGGGGGGTGGGGAGACAGTCTGAAAAAGGGGGGAGTGTGGGGTTGATGTGGCTGAACGGGTCGCTGAAGCCTGGCGCTCAGACTGGGGCTGTTGGAAAGTTATGTCTCAGACTGTTATTTCACCAGGAAAGCCAGTTGACAGCTGCAATAAACGCGCAGCCGCTATTTCAACGCTATGCAACTCCTCCGGGAGTCTTGTCTCCGCTTGTCATTTGCGTCCCGCGTCCGTCCCGCTCTGGGAGAGCGGAGTTAACTGTATGAACTGAGTCGGGACAGTTAAATCTGTGCCCCGGGACACCAACCGAGGCGCCTCCGCGTCCACTCTCTTCAAGCAGCCTACAGCATCACTACAGTAGGCACAAGGAACTGCATATGCTGGTATCCCCCCCCCCAAAAAAAATGACACAAAGTGCTGGAATATTCAGCGGGTCAGGCAGCATCTCTGGAGAATATCTCTGGATGGGCGACGTTTCGGGTCGGGACCCTTCTTCACACTGATTGTTTTAGGGAGGGGGAAGCTGACAGAGAGGTGGGGGCAGGACAGAACCTGGCAAACATTTTTTTTTTGCATGGGCAGCTTACAACCCAGCGGTATGAAGGTTAATTTCTCTAATTTCATGTAACCCTTACATTCCCTCTCTCTCCATCTCTCCCCCCCCCCCCCCCCCCCGCGTCGCCCTGCCAGTTTAACTGTTCGCGTCTCTTCCTTATCACCTACATGAGCTAACAATGGACCATTGTGGGCTCCACCTGCCCATGGCCGTCGGTGCCAGCTCGGGTGTGTTCTGTACCTTTCACACCTCTAGTTTTCCCTCCCTCCCCCCCCCCCCCCCCCCGACTCCCAGTCTGAAGAAGTGCCTCCACCCGAAACGTCACCTATTCCTTTTCTGCAAAGATGCTGCCTGACCCGCTGAGTTACTCCAGCATGTTGTGGTTGATCTTTGTGTAAACCAGCATCTGCAGTTCCTCCCTGCACACAAGTGACACAGCGTTGCCCAGGTTCCTGTTCAGAAGGTTCATGACGTTTTGGAAATCTAAATCATATTTTGAGGGATGTTGATCTTGTTACTCAGACCAATGACAAATTACAGTCCAATCCCCATGTACTATTGTAGGGCACCAGACCAGCTCTGTCTCACTCTGGGACAAAACGCAAAGTGCTTGAGGAGCTCAGTGGGTTCTTGAGTCACTGCTTGAGACTCGACTTGGATTAATCATACTGTTTGCAACTGAGAGAAATCCGAGCAATTTGACGGTTTAACAGCACTGGGCCTCCACTCGCTGGAGTTTAGAAGGTTGATGGGGGACATCATGGAAACTTACAGAATAATGAGAGACATAGATAGAGTGGATGTGGAGAGGATGTTTCCACTGGTGGGAGAGTCTAGGACCAGAGGTCACAGCCTCAGAATTAAAGGGAGCTCTTTTAGAAAGGAGATGAGGAGGAACCTCTTTAGTCAGAGGATAGTTAACCTGTGGGCTGAGGAGGGCGTCAGTGGATATTTTTAAGGCAGAGTTAGACAAATTCTTGATTAGAATGGGTGTCAAGGGTAACGGGGAGAAGACAGGAAAATGGGATTAGGAGTCAGACAGAGATCAGTCATGATTGAATGGTAGAGTGGACATGATGGGCCGAATGGCCTAATGCTACTCCTATTAGTTGTGAACGTGAACATTTCAGCTAAATGTTAAATCCCATCGACAGGTGCCTGCCGATTGCATTTAGATATCAGTTTTGCAGCTATCCAAGGTTTTGAGTGCAAATGTATTTTAGAAGTATTGATTTTTTTTTTTTTTTAAACCCACAGAGCTGATCAGCAGGTTTATGAAGCATTTATTCAGATGGTCATGACCTGTGTCGCAGTTTTGAGCGATGACTGGAGCTTGCACCTTGTCACCTCGTCCCCCTCCTTCACCCTGGTTTCATCTACCCATTTTTTTCCCTTTTATCTCTTTCCACCTATCAACCACCTTGTCCCTCTCTGAACCCTGCCTCCCCATCCCTTGCCTCAATGCATCAGCTCATCATTCCACACCTCACTTGAATCGACCAATCGCCTCCCTGTCTCGACCCACCCCTCGCTCTCTTCACTCTCAGACCTGACGCAGGGTCTCGATCTGAAACGTCGACCATCCCTTTTCTTCCACGGATGCCGTTTGACCCCGAGAAACTCGTTAAGTGGTTTACTTGTTGCACCTTGTTACATTTAGAATGTTGTAGGTTCTAAATTAGATTTTAGAATTATCATCTATCCAGAATTCTATATCTTGAAGGACAATCTGGACTAGAATGATAATTAGATGCTCTGCAGGAGACGTACCGAATTGCAGTGAAGGTTAAACCCAGTCGACCCTTGCACAAGCTCCCCTCTAAGCCATCTCACTCTATCAACACATCCTTCTGGAAGATAGACACAAAAATGCTGGAATAACTCAGCGGGTCAGGCAGCAACTCTGGAGAAAAGGAATAGGTGACGTTTTGGGTCGAGACGCTTCTTCACTTGACACTCCACATTTTGCGTCTATCTTCACTGTAAACCAGCGTCTGCAGTTCCTTCCTACACAACACGTCGTTCTACATTTTCTTTCCTTTATTTATCTAATCTCCCCTTAAATACGTCTATACAATTAATCTCAATCTAAATAGCTAAATCTGCAATCTAACCATTGTCCTGATTGATATTTCTCGAATTGTCCATTGTTTTTTTTTCACTGACCTCCCACGAAATGTCCTAACATCCATGAGCAGTGGTTGTTCCCACTTGCAGACCAAGATAATTACTGGCTGGCTGCCCAGGAACATGACTGACTTGATAAATATGCCTTCAAATCAGCTGATGATCTTGTCAGTCAATTCTGTGATAGATTTTGTTTGTGGCGACTGAAGCACTGGAGTGCTTTTTTATTGTTTGAGCTGCCTCGCGCCTCTTGTGCTTTGAGGAAAAATACTTGAGTTGGATTACTTTTGTTAAGTTGCGCAGTTTACTGAGAGTTTAGTTTTACATCAAAACGGAGTTGCGTGTGAATATCGTGACGATGCACTGCTGCTGGATGATAGGGGGCTTAAGGCAATGCTGTTATGAAGTTAATTTCTACAGTACAAATAATTGAGTTAAGTAACACACTAAAATGCTCAATTAAAATACTACAACACAGGAAATTATTGAATGCAATGACACGAGAAAATAGCACTTTGGAAAGTTTGGCCTGTCCAATAATTTGAATTTGTATATTACCACAATGTGTCTTTTATATTTGGGGATATATTTTAATGCATATCAAAGTATGGTTACGAACTGGAACTTGTGCAAGGGGTATATACTTGGATATTGCTGATGAATCTGCAAAACTGAGACTGCTATTCTGGAGCCTTAGTGCAACAATAAAAGTACATCAAAGGGTTCAGTACATGTCATTGTCTTGACTTGAGCCACTGTATACGGTCAGTCTGATTATTGTCCTATGTAACTTTTTTTTAGCTTGGAAATTGTGTCTGGTTAATAATGATGATGCGTGAAGTGGGTTTGACAGGCATGCAATCTGCACGTTTTAATGGAGCTATCTATGAGCTAAAATTGTAGTTGGCATCAAGAGGGTGGATACTTTGGGCGGCACGGTGGCGCAGTGGTAGAGTTGCTGCCTCACAGCGCCACAAACCCGGGTTCCATCCTGACCAAGGGTGCTTGTGTGTACAGAGTTTGTACGTTCTCCGCGTGACCACGTGGGTTTTTTCCGGGTGCTCCAGTTTTCTCCCACACTCCCAAGTCGTGGAGGTTTGTAGGTTAATTGACTTTGGTAAAATTGTAAATTGTCCCAAGTGAGAAGGCTAGTGCTAGTGTACGGGGGTGATAGCTGGTCGGCGTGCACTTGGCGGGCCGAAGGGCCTGTTTCTGCGCTGTCTCTCTAAACTCCACCAAACAAAACTAAACCATGTTTAAAGTATATTTATAACTGTCTTCAGAAACGATCACTTTGAATGTTAAAAGAGCCTGCAATGACATCACTCTTTATTTTCCACTGTCCCATTATTTCTCTCTGCTTTAATGGTTGTTGATCGGGGGTCACTGTCGGCTTCTATCTCGTTTTCCCGTGGGAGTTTGCGTTAAACTGCACAGCATGTTACAGCAGCACAGGGTGCTGTGACTATCATCCTTCTGTACATGATCCCGTGCCGCCTCTGATCAGTGACTGCCCTGTTGCTGAGGGCTCAAATTATAAACTCATTTTGAAGAGAGACTTCTTTTTCTGAGGCTGAACTATACTGCGAGAGTAAGTTGTCCGACACAAATATTTAATTTGTTGTGTAATGCTTTGAGAAATTCTGACCATGATGTCAAATCCTTCTTTGCCAATCTGCGAACTTGTGTAGTAGCACTGACGATTCTAATTATGCAATGGTGACCCGGACTAACCCACAGTAACACACTAAAAGGCCTGTCCCACTTTCCCCAGTTATTCACCTGCATTATTAACGAGTTTTCAGACTTGCAGAATTTTCATAACGAGTCCGTAGGAGTCCATGGATATATCGTAGCGGTTTGTTATGCCAGCCGTAGGTACTCGGGGCTATTTATTTACTCGTGGATATTTTTCATGTAATTTGTACTGTAACTGTAATTCCCAATATGTGCAATAACCCATACTGGATATAGGATTCCTATTTATCCATTCTATTTATCCATTGTCTTTTTATAGATATGTATATAGCGCTGCAGAAACTGTGCACCTTACCCCCCCCCCCCCCTTTGTTTTGTTTTGCACTGAGTAGGAGCAGCTTTTAATCTCATTGTACATGTGTATAGTGACAATAAAAGGCATTCTGATTCTGATTCACCATGCTGAAAAAATGTCCCGACTTACCTGACGTCCCGAGTACCTCTGCTGGTGTAACGAGCTGCTACGCTATATCCACGGCCTCCTACGGACTCGTTACGAACATTCTGCGAGTTTGGAAACTCGGGAGAATTCGTGAATAACTCGGGGGAATTCATGAATAACTTGGCAAAGTGGGACAGGCCCTCAAGAAATTGCAGATGTTGGAATCTTAAGCAAAACACACAGTGCTGGAGGAACTCAGCGGGCCAGGCAGCATCTGTGGAGGGAATAGGTAGACGATGTTTTAGATCGGGGCCCTTGTTCAGACTGATTGTGGTAGGGAGGAGAAATCTGGAAACGAAAGGTGGGGGCGTAACAAAGCCTAGCAAGTGATAGTTTATCAGTTTAGTTTATTGCCACGTGTACCGAGGTACAGTGAAAAGCTTTTGTTACATGCTAACCAGCCAACATAAAGACAATACGTGATTACAATCAATGCATTTACAGTGTATAGATACATGATATGGGAACAATGACTCGGGCGAGATAGAGCCAACAAAGTCTGATCAAGGATCATCCAAGGGTCATCAAAGAGATAGATATTAATTCAGCACTGCTCTCTGATTGTGGTAAAATGGTTCATAGACAGATTGAAGAAGGATCTTGACCCGAAACTTCACCCATTCCTTCTATTCCGAGACACTGCCTGTCGCGCTGAGCTACTCCAGCATTTTGTGTCTATCTTCGGTGTAAACCAGCATCTGCAGTTTCTTCCTGCTCAAATAACAGGTGGATTGGATTTGTAATTAAGGGGAGTGGTTTGATATACTGGCATACAAAGATGATTTTGCTGTCTAAATATGCTATCAGTAATAAATAAGCATGAGTAGGCCAGATTTGGAGTAAAAATCAATTTAAGCCAATGCATCAGCAGTCTCGTTGGATGAACCGGCAGGTGGCTGCTGACCATATAACCATATAACAATTACAGCACGGAAACAGGCCTTCTCGGCCCTTCCAGTCCCTGCCGATCATTTATTTTCCCCTAGTCCCATCTACCTGCACTCAGACCATACCCCTCCATTCCCTTCCCGTCCATATACCTATCCACTTTACTTTTAAATGTTAAAATCGATCCTGCCTCCACCACTTCCGCTGGAAGATCATTTCACACAGCCACCACTCTCTGAGTAAAGAAGTTCCCTCTTGTGTTACCCCTAAACTTCTGTCCCTTAATTCTCATGTCATGCCCTCTTGTTCAAATCTTCCCTACCCTCAATGGGCAAAGCCTATCCACGACAACTCTGTGTATCCCTTTCATCATTTTAAAGACCTCAATCAAGTCCCCCCCTTAACCTTCTGCGCTCCAAAGAATAAAGACCTAACTTGTTCAACCTTTCTCTGTAACTTAGTTGCTGGAACCCAGGCAACATTCTAGTAAATCTCCTCTGTACTCTCTCTATTTTGTTAACGAAATAGACAGGCAGCTGTCTGTTAGTTTATTGTAACAGGCCCTTTGATTGCATGTGCCCTGTAGATTGGCGGTAGTCTATGAGAAGTCTATGATAATAGACCATGAGCTGGTTTTGCAGACTTGGTCTTCGAACATCCCATTCCTCAGTCTACCGTAGTCTACGAGGCACAGGGGCAGCAATGCACATCATCATCATTGCCTGCCTTCAGTGAGGGCTGGCTCCAGACATGCAAACAATAGGGCACCACGGTGGCACAGAGACCCAATTTCGACATCGACTACAGGTGCTGACTGTTCAGCGTTTCTATGTTCGCCCCTTGACCTGCATGGGTTTTCTCCGGGTGCTCCGGTTACCTCCCGCACTCCAAAAACATACGGGTTTGTCGGTTAATTGCCTTTGGTAAATTGTCCCTAGTATGAGCATCGCTGGTTGGCATGGAATCGGTGGGCCAAAGGGCCTGTTTCCGCACTGCATCTCTAAACTAAACGCAACTAGTTTCAGAGCAATTTTAGCTGCTACTGAAATCAGCATCCTTCAATTTTGTTTTCAGCTTTCAAGATAAATTTCAATGTAAAGAGTGTGGTGTTTTATTTTAAACATATTTAAAATTGTGCAGCCAGTTTTCTATTCCATTCGAGACACAAGAACCGGCCATCATCACCCTTTGTGGGGACCCCCGTGAGGGAGGGAGAGAAGAATGGAGGACCCGGCGTGGGGGCACTACCAGGAGGGGAGGGGGATAGCAAAGGGGGAGTTGGCGGGGATACATTGTAGCATTGTCAGTGCCGTATGTGGTGACTATTTGCATTCCTTGGGTATGCAAGCAAAGATGTCACTGTGCCTTGTCACATGTGACAATAAAGCATTCAATCCTATTCCATTGTCAGAGCATCATGGCTAAAACACATTCCTGATCATACTTGCTCTTGACAACCATACTGCGTTGTTTCCCGGGAGCAACATAAAGGGCCTGTCCCACTTGGGCGTCATTGGCGCGACATCATTTACGCATCACAATGCATGACTTGTGCATTACGTGCGCATGGTGTGTGGCGATGTGGGCAGTGACGCGCAGTAGCGTGCGGCGCCCCAGGAATTTGGGATGTACAAAATCTTTGCGCGCCATCTGCGTGACGCGCAAATGACGCCTAAGTGGGACAGGCCCTTAACTCTACTTCCCCATTAAAACAAAGTGCAGGATGATCTCAGCAGGTCAGGCAGCATCTGTGGCGGGTACGGACAGGCAACGTTTCGGGTCGCGACCCTTCTCCAATTGTTCTCCCCTGGTGGTTGACTTGGCTCAGCTCGACCACTTCCTTATAGATTGGGGATCAGAGCTGGGACATTCTTGGTGTGTGCTTCAGTCTCTTCACTGACGTGCAATGAGTTATTTGGAGAGAACATGAAAGTTCGGAAAATTCCCTTTGATAGCTTTTTATATTAGAATGCTCCCATTTCAAATTCTATGTTCTTGAAGTGAGAGTGTGGCTCCTGAGATTGCAAACCATTAAGTCTCCCATCACAACCTCTCAGTCTTCTAGCAATAAGCCAGTTCAGAATCCAAACAAGCAAGGCACCTTCATCTTCTGGAGTGGCCGACCATGAGAAACTTTATCAACTGCCTTGCTAAAATCCATATAGATAACATCCACTGCCTTGCCCTCATCAATCAGCTTTGTCCCCTGCTCATTCAAGTTCATAATACACTGAACTGAGTTAAGAGTCTTTAAGAAGGAACTGCACATGCTGGAAAATCGAAGGTAGACAAAAATGCTGGAGAAACTCAGCGGGTGCAGCAGCATCTATGGAGCGAAGGAAATGGGCAACGTTTCGGTCCAAAACCCTTCTTCAGAGTCCAGTTAAGAGTCTTATTGGACTTTGGCTTAATTGTTGATCTTATGCTGGTATGGAATGCACCCAGCCACAGGAGCTGGAGACCTAACCTTAAAATAAATGTTAGTTACTTTGGAGATAGAGGCTTGGCCCTGATTTCATTGTCACCTTGACTGATCGAGTAATAACCGTGGAGAGACCATTTGGCTGCCTTGGTTTGTCTGTTGGGAAAGATCTACCAATCCTATTGTTCGATTGTGATGCCCTGAGGACCTAGGTTTAATGGGAAACTGAGGGGTAAATTTTTCACACCGAGGGTGGTGGGTGCATGGAACAAGGTGCTGGAGGAGGTAGTTGAGGCAGGTCCTATCGCAATGTATAAGGAACATGTAGACATGTGCGTGGATAGGATAGGTTTAGAGGGATATGGGCCAAACACAGCCATTACAAGCCTTCCATCACAACCCCTCAGTCTTCTATCAATAAGCCAGTTCAGAATGCAAACCAGCAAGTCCAAACACCAGATGGGACTAGTTGAAATGGGGAATGTTGGCCGGCATGGTCAAGTTGGGATGAAGGGCCTGTTTCCATGCTCGATGACTTTAACTTTAACTTCACGTCTCGCCTACAAGTGGTCGTCTTGGACCAAGTGGGCCCTCTTGCAGCACGCAACGCTCTGCCATTGTCCTGGTCTTTTGTCCTCAAATCTTCTGCAGTTGGGACTGACTGTCCATTGAGCCTTCTGACTTGCATGAGATTACAACCAACTGAGCCACAGCTGGAGCTGTCAGCACCAACTAGCATCTATTGGGATTTGGGGGAAATGCGTTGCCTAAGTGGGCAGATAAGGCTTGGATGATGACCTGGTCACTCCACTCAGTTAATGCAGAGTTCGGGTTGGCGAAGGGCAGAGGGAGTGCTTCATGTAAAAATTTCCGGTATTACGATTCACTGGCCATTACTATCTGGAATTTGCTTTGAGTTTACTCTCCTTTGTGGGGGGTGGGGGGGGGGGGGGGGGGGGACAGGTTAATGATTGATGGAGAACACCACATATGTTTTAAAGCCTTTCCACATTTAAGCTAATCATTTAAAATATTGATCTGCATTCAGGGGCGCTTTGAAGTTTAATACAAGGAAATACTTTCCCATAATTGCAGTCAGACTGAATATAGGGAGGATCAACAGACTGAATATAGAGAGGATATTTCCACTGTCTCGGGAGTCTAGAACCAGGAGCGGCAGCCTCAGAATGAGTGCTGGCGCATTTAAGACAGGCGAGATGAATTGTCTTCATCGAGGGAGTATCTTTGGAATGCTTTACTTTGGAGAACGCTGAAGGAGTGAAATGAGTGTGTGGCCAGGGTGGTGTGGGTCCCTGACGATGCTGGCTGTCTTTTTGTGGCAGCAACTCCTGTAAATCCCTACACTGGTAGGGAGATCAGAACCCGTGATGGACTGGGCAGTGTCCACCACGTTTTGCAGTCTTCTTCACTCCTGGACGTTCAAGTTGCTGAGCCAGGCTGTGGATGCAATCAGTCATTATGCTCTCGACTGCACACCTGTAGAAGTTCAAGAGAATCCTCACCGTATCACTGCAATCTTCCCAGGAAGTAGACATTGATGAGCTTCCTTTATAGTTGCATCAATGTGATGGGTCCAGACAAGATTTGTGTAGAACATGCAAAGTTAATTTAATCCCTACCTGCACATGACCCATATCTCTCTCTTCCTTGCGTATCCATGTGCCTATCTGAAAGCCTCTTAATGCCACGATCACGTTTGCCTCCACAACCCACCAAAGGGCAGCATGATTCAGTAAGCAGTGTAAGCAAGTTGACCAAGCTGAGTGTAATCCTCAGAGAAACAGATCCACTGGAAGTATCTGTTGCTCAGTAACCCTTCAGTGTGCTTCGTTTCTCAACTGGAATCCATTCTACTTGGTGCAGAACTTCAGAGAGCCTTTAGATAGGGGCAGCACGGTGGTGCAGCGGTAGAGTTGCTGCCTTACAGTGCCAGAGACCCGGGATCGATCCTGACTATGGGTGCTGTTCGTACGGAGTCTTTACAACTGCGTGGGTTTTCCCCGGGTGCTCCGGTCTCTTCCCACACTCCAAAGATGTACAGGTTTGTAGGTTAATTGGCTTCAGAGAAATTGTAAATTGTCCCTAGTGTGTGTAGGAGAGTGCTAGTGTACTGGGTGATCGATGGTCGGCGTGGACTCAGTGGGCCGAAGGGCCTGTTTCTGCGCTGTATCTCTAAAGCCTGCCTGGAGCCTCCCCTCCTGATACAGACACTTCCCGACTGGAACAATTAAAACACTCGAGATCACCAAAGATGATGACGTTGACAATATTCTATCCGAAAGCCGGTCCCTTCACCTAAACGTTGAAAGGTCCGCTGGTGCGGAATGTGCCATCTGATACAATCAAAACTTCCAAGCAGCTAAGGAACGATCGAGTTCCTTTCGCGGTGACGGCAGAGGCCGGTGAAAGTTCATGGATTACGGACCAGCGACAATATCTATCTGAAGTACCTCAACCACCCATTATGTGAATCCCCCCCCCCCCACCCCCCACTGCCTGGGGCTTGCTCACCATCCTCAATGTGTTTGCAGCAAATTGTGGACACTGCCCAGGCTGTCACACAAACCAACCTCCCTTCCATTGACGCCTCTTGCTGCCTCGGCAAGGCCATCAGCATAATCAAGGACGAGTCCCATCCTGGCAACTCCCTCTTCTCCCATCAAGCAAAAAGTATAGAAATGTGAAAGTGCACACCTCCAGATTCAAGATCGTTTCTTCCCAGCTGCTATCAGGCAACTGAATCATCCTACCACAACCAAAGAGCAGTGCTGAACTACTATCTATCTTTTTGATGACCCTCGGGCAATCCTTGATTGGATTTTGCTGGGTTTATCTTGCACTGAACGCTATTCCCTTATCATGTATCAAAACACTGTAAATTGATCGATTGTAATCATGCATTGTCATTCCGCTGACTGGTTAGCGCGCAACAAAAGCTTTTCACTGTACATCGGTACACGTGACAATAAACTAAGTTAAATTTGCTTGTTACCTATTTTCATTTGCTACAAATACACTAGATAGCAAATGAGCAGTAGTTTTCACTTCTGCAGACGTTCATGTTAATGCAAGAATGAATATTGCAGATTATTTATTAACCTTTGCACAGTGTGTGTTTATTATAACAAAGGCTGTAAAAATACGACTGTGTAAATGAAGATGGTTTGTTCCAGCTTTCTCAAGTGTTATGTTTCACATGTAAAAAATCTAGTCCTTGGACCTTTGAACAGATAGCAACCAGTGCTAAATCCAGGTTCAGTCAGCGTCTCTGGAGTAAAAAGGATGGGTGACGTTTCGGATTGGGACAATTTCACAGTTAGACTGAAGAAGGTCCTGATCTGAAACATCGCCCATCCTTTTCCTCCAGAGTTGCTGCCTGACCCGCTAAATTACTCCAGCACTTTGTGTCTATCTTCGGTATAAACCAGCATCTGCAATTCTTTGCTACACACGAAATGCAGGTTTTTGTCACTTGTACCAACAAGAGAGTGAGCAGGGTTTTGTCATGGTGCAACACATCATGGTGAACGCAAGCTTGGTGTCTCACAGGAACATTCAGTGTTTCGTAACAATATTTTAAAATGTAAAACTTAATGCGTAAACTGCAACATTGCTTGTGGTGGAAGTGATTCAATGTGTGACCAGTGATCCCAGGGTTTGCTATAAGAAGCTATTTCTAAAGCACAACTGAACGATATGTCTGGCAATTAATGGAAAGAGATTCAGTGAGAAGCTCTGTACATTCCTACCACATATAGCTGGTAGATGCGCAGAGATTTTCCAATGCTATGGGAGCTTTGGCCCTGGAGTGGCCCTGGAGATTTGGCTTGCGTCACTAGTCGCGTAGTCAAAAGTGACACCAAAACACTACATCTATTTGTTTAAGAAGGAACTGCAGATGCTGGACAATCAAAGGTAGACAAAAATGCTGGAGAAACTCAGCAGGTGAGGCAACATCTATGGAGCAAAGGAAATGGGCAATGTTTCGGGCCGAAACCCTTCTTCAGACTGATGTGAGGGGGGGAGAAGAAAGGAAGAGGTGGAGCCAGAGGGCTGAGGGTGCGCTGCGAAGGGGCGGAGAAAGTAAGGACTACCTGAAATTAGAGAAGTCAATGTTCATACCGCTGGGGTGCAAACTGCCCAAGCAAAATATAAGGTGCTGCTGCTCCAATTTACGGTGGTCCTCACTCTGGCGATGGAGGAAGCCCAGGACAGAAAGGTCGGATTCGGAATGGGAGGGGGAGCTGAGCCACCAGGAGATCAGGTTGATTATTGCGAACCGAGCGGAGGTGTTCGGCGAAGCGATCGCCAAGCCTACGCTTGGTCTCACCGATGTAGAGTAGCTGACATCTGGAGCTGCGGATGCAATAGATGAGTTTGGAGGAGGTGCAGGTGAACCTCTGCCGCACCTGGAAGGACTGCTTGGGGCCTTGAATGGAGTCAAGTGGGGAGGTAAAGGGACAAGTTTGTGCACGTCGGGTTGAGTGCATTAGTCAAAACAGGGAGGATCAAGTGAAGGTTGCCATCTCCCACATGGTGAGTGGCGCAGAGCCTGGAAAGATGCCAACACCAACAAGGGGGAGGTCATCACAGACCCCACAGTGAAACCACTGTGTTTCCACCTCCATCGCAAGCAATGGATAACTCTGAACAGAATCCGTACCCTCCATGCAAGAACAGCCCATCACCAGCATAAATGGGGGATGACAGGCAGCCCTGCTTCCGACTGCAGACATCCAGACCAGACCATCCCACACATCATGAATGACTGCTCACTGAGGCTTTTCCCTGGTGGCACCAAAGCCATCCACCCAGTAACTGATGCTGTCCTGGCCTGCTTGTCTACCCTTGATCTACATCTTTAGGCTGTGCACACCATACACAAGAAGAAGAGGTGAGAAGTTGATGAAGACTTTTCCGATCTTAATGGATATTACACCCACTAAGGAGATTTTTTACATTTACCAAGCCAATCAACCTACCAACCTATACGTCTTTGGAGTGTGGGAGGAGATCGGAGCACCTGGGGAAAACCCACACAGTCGTAAAGACTCCGTACGAACAGCACCCATAGTCAGGATCGATCCCGGGTCTCTGGCACTGTAAGGCAGCAACTCTACCGCTGCGCCACCGTGCTGCCCCTATCTGAAGGCTCTCTGAAGTTCTGCACCAAGTAGAATGGATTCCAGCTGAGAAACGAAGCACACTGAAGGGTTACTGAGCAACAGATACTTCCAGTGGATCTGTTTCTCTGAGGATTACACTCAGCATGGTCAACTTGCTTACACTGCTTACTGAATCACGCTGCCATTTGGTGGGTCGTGGAGGCAAACGTGATCGTGGCATTAAGAGGCTTTCAGCTCTCGGAGAAAACCCACGCAAGTCACGGGCAGAACGTACAAACTCCGTACAGACAGCACCTGTAATCGAGATCGAACCGGCGCTGGATTTGTTGTAAGGCAGCAACTCTACCGCACCACCACCGTGACTCTTCAGTATAAACCAGCATCTGCAGTTCCTTCCTACACATTAACCAATCTTAACCACTTTGCCTATCAATTTCTGCCTGTCTCACTATTCATGTATGTCACTGACTATTGAGATATTCTTCAGATACTTTATCCAAATCTACCCAGCTCAATCCATTCATATCCAATCCAATCATTTAGTAATTCCTTGTACTTGTGTGTGTGGCCATCTCCACCTCGTTGTCTTTATCCCATTATAATTTGTGCTTTGTTTTCCATGTCTTTTTTGCTTTGCTGCATCTCTCTTTGTTACAGTGCTGCTAATTGGATATAAATGTCAAACGCAGAAAGTGCATAGTTCAGCGGGATTGACTAAGAGGGGGATTAGTGGAGCTTTTTGGAAATTATAGTCCTAATAAGTTTTTTTTGTTTACAAGGCAAGGGAGGGGAGCTTATTGAAAGTGTGATTTACGATTGAGGAAGAGAAAGATGAGTTGGTGACGTTTCTGGTCGAGCCCCTTCGTCGGACTAGAGTCTCGACCCAAAACTTCACCTATTTTTCTCCAGTGATGCTGCCTGACCTGTCAAGTTACTCCAGCTTTTTGTGCATCTATATTCGGTTTAAACCAGCGTACACAAGACGAGAAGGAGGTGGCATTACCAGGCTCCATCTGTAGAGAGCACCCTGACACCAATCTACTCCCTCAGCTAATAACCTGCTCTGAGCATGGCTGCGCTCCAGAAAATGAGATCTTTTCATCCACACCTCATGTCAGAATGACCCCATCACCTGCAATCAGTTTTATTCATCATTCCCCTCTTTGTCTTTGCGTTTAGATAAACATAACAACATTGAAAATAAGTGAAGGAGGAGGCCATTTGGCCCTTCGAGCCTGCACTGCCATTCAATATGATCATGGCCGATCATCCAGAATCAGCACCCCGTTCCTGCTATCTCTCTTGATTCTGTTAGCCCTATATCTAACACTCTTGAATACAAACAACGATTAGAGGTTCTGTATTCCTGCAGGGATATAGACAAGCACGTAATACTGAACCATTTCTGCAGATCAATGGGGAGATAAGTTGTGTTTGTGCAGATGTGAAAACTACCACTCATTTGATATCAAATATATTTGTGGCAAACGTTAGTATCAAATTAAAATAGGTAACCAGCAAATACATTGAGGGTTAAAGAAGGAACTGCAGATGCTGGAAAATCGAGGATACACAAAATACTGCAGAAACTCAGCGGGTGCAGCAGCATCTATGGTGCTAAGTAGATAGGCAACGTTTCAGGCCAAAATGGTGGCGATCTCCTTCGCTCCATAGATGCTGCTGCACCCACTGAGTTTCTCCAGCATTTTTTGTACCCCCAATGTGTACCATCACATTGAGGGTGATGAACAAGTATGAAGCAGTGCAGGATTCAACCCTGATGGCCAGGGTTCTTGCTAAAGGTTATATGATGCCCTAAAGGGTGGAGACCTTCAATGACTAAAGTGTGCCCTAGTATGTCTCTCTGCACTAACATAGTCTGTTAGATCAGGGAAGGTAGACAAATACGTTGGAGAAACTCAGCGGGGTGAGGCAGCATCTATGGAACAAAGGAATAGGTGACATTTCGGGTCGAGACCCTTCTTCAGACTGATGCCGGGGAGGGGGGGAAGAAGAAAGGAAGAGGTGGAAACAGTGGGCTGTGGGAGAGCTGGGAAGGGAAGGAGGGAGAAAGCAAGGACTACCTGAAATTGGAGAAGCCAATGTTCAATGTGTGTAAACTACCCAAGCGAAATATGAGGTGCTGCTCCTCCAATTTGCGGTGGGACTCACCTGGCCATGGAGGAGCCCCAGGGCAGAAACGTCGGGTATGGAATGGGAGGAGGAGTTTAAGTGCTGAGTGCTGAGCCACCGGGAGATCGGGTTGGTTAGTGCGAACTGGGATTCCATGCCAGTGGGCCACATGAGTGGCAAGGCTGGGGGATACATTTGTGAAATTTGAGCAATGTATGTAGACTAATGAATGTTTTGTATAGCCTCCGAAAATGTTGGATGATTTTTTTGCACGGTTCATGTATTGTATATATTTATTACCTCAATAAAGTCTATTTTGATTTATTTTTTTAAGTGAGAGGTGTGCAGAGGTGTTGGGCGAAGTGATTGCCAAGGCTGCGCTTGGTCTCATCGATGTAGAGAAGTTGACACCTAGAGCAGCAAGTGCAATAGATGAGGTTGGAGGAGGTGCAGGTGAACCTCTGCCTCACCTGGAAAGACTGCTTGGGTCCTTGGATGGAGTCGAGGGGGGAGGTAAAGCGACACGTGTAGCATTTCTTGCGGTTGCAAGGGAAAGGGCTAGGGGAGGGGGTGGTTTGGGTGGGAAGGGACGAATTGACCAGGGAGTTGTGGAGGGAGCGGTCTCTGCGTTTACTTCAGGGAGCACATCTTCCTTGATGGCGGCACTTGGGTTCACAGTCCTTGACCTTGTTATGCACCTGCATCAGCTCAGTTTCTTACTTCTAAGTTTAGTTCAGAGATACAGTGCAGAAAAGGGCCTTCCGGCCCACCGAGTCTGCACCGACCAGCGATCTACACACTATATTCTACATATACAAGAGATAATACCAAACCAATTAGCCTACAAACCTGCACGGCTTTGGAGTGTGGGATGAAACTGAAGATCTAGGAGAAAACCCACGCAGGTCACGTGGAGAACGTACAAATTCCATACAGACAGCACCCGTAGTCGGGATCATAGAAAATAGTTGCAGGAGGAGGCCATTCGGCCCCTCGAGCCAGCAGCGCCATTCATTGTGATCATGGAACTGTTGGTCCCAGCAGAGCAGATAAAAATATAGAAGGATTGATTGTATGAAATAACATGTGAATGGTGGGGTTTGAAAACGGGTCCAGGTTTGCAGGCTGTTGTGAAATACAGTCTCACATCTTTCAAAGAGAAATGAGATGACTGTGCAGAGAAAATGAGGTTGGAATGGTTCAGTACTTTGCCTGGAAGACCCTAGTGTAGTGTGAAACATGTTATTTCCTCCTGCCCCACACCCTATAAACTTAATTGCCATGTTGTTTTGGGTTTGGGCACGTAATAGATTTTCTAGGATCCCACATTGCATTTGAAATCATGACTTGCCTTTGAACAGTATAGACGAGGATTTATATATCAATGAAGCGAGAGCTTTAAACTTCTTTGAGATGGCACTTTACTCAAGGAGGGGGGTGGGGTAGGGGAAATACGTGCAGGTTTGCGTTGCTCTTTGATGATACTTAATTGTCACATGTACCTAGGTGCAGTGAAATCCATTGTTTTGCATACAATCCAGTAAATTCAATCTAAAGATAAGCGCAATCATATACGAGTACAAAAATACTTATGAGCGTAGCAAAGAACTAGCACCCGGAGAAAACCCACGCGGTCACGGGGAGAACATGCAAACTCCGTACAGAGAGCAACCGTAGTCAGGATCGAACCTGGGTCTCTGGTGCTGTAAGGCAGCAACTCTGCCACTGTGCCGCCCCCAAATTTCTATTGTGTACCTGGAGAAGTTCAGGAGAACCCTCGTGGTCGTGCAAATGTTTTTGGACATGTAAGAAAGTGAATATGTTGTTGTAGATATGCTCGATCACTGCATCAGTGATCGAGCATATTTACAGCAGTGGTGAACACTGCCCAGTCCATCACCGGCTCTGACATCCCCACCATCGAAGGGATTTATCGGAGTCGCTGCCTCAAAAAGGCAGCCAGCATCATCAGAGACCCACACCATCCTGGCCACACACTCATTTCACACCTGCCATCGGGAAGGTACAGGACCCTGAAAACTGTAACGTCCAGGTTCAGGAACAGCTTCTTCCCTACAGCCATCTGGCTATTAAACACTGCAACCTCAAATAAGCTCTGAACTGCAATAGACTAATTATTATTGTTATTATTATTACACTACTACTGTTTGTTTTTTGAGTGTATGTGTGTGTGTATATGTGCGTATGTACTTGTGAGTACGTGTATATTTGCACACGGAACTTTTTTCTTTTTCCTTTCTTTCTCTCTTTTCTCTCATTTATTATATTGTTTACAGTGTACTATGTTTGCATATCCTGTTGTGCTGCAGCAAGTAAGAATTTTGTTGTTCTATCTGGGACATATGACAATAAAACACTCTTGACTCTGTGAAGGGACCAGGTCACGTTGCTGGTGATAAGATGCTAGCAATGCTGGGATGATATGATGCTAGGAATCAAAAGCTGCTGACCATCTATCTCTACAGCAGTTCTGTGGATGAGGGTAAGATTGTGTTCACCCGCTCACTTAACTCAACCACCAACTCTCTTGTGTTGCTGGCGTTTAGGTTGTTGTTGTGATACCATGTCACAAAGTTCTCTTCCCTGTACTCCGTCTCATCGTTGCTATTGATTCATTATTGCACTTTAGTGTTTTGTTATTCACTGCCACATGTTGCACGACAATCTTTGTACCATTCTTCTTTTTTGTTTTGTATTTGTTGTTCCTGTCATTGCCACAAACGTCACGTGTTTCGTGCAAAGAAGGAATTTCATTACGTTCTCGTGGACGTGAAAATATACCATTCTGAATCTCTAATTTGTTTGTGTGTTACTCGTGTGTTAAACTATTGGCATCTTTCCTCCTTTTGGTCCAAGGTTGAAACGTCCATTATCTAGAACTACTGCATAATAATTGAATTCTCACTTTCTGCATAGAAGGCGAGATCTCTGTTTACCCTGTTATGGTCTCCGGTTTTAACCAGATTCAACTAAAGAATGACTCATTTGGTTGTTTGCACATTGACAACGTGCCAGTTGGTACAGTTCAGGAGATCATGGTGTAGGAATGCTTATTGCTACCCTTGTGAGAACAGATGACAGATCTATAGAAACTAGGAACTGCAGATGCTGGTGTACAAAATGCAGGAGTAACTCGCTGTGCCAGGTGGTATACCAGGAGAACATCGACAGATGACCCTTATCTGAAGTGTTCGAAAAGGTTAATTTGTTGCCAGCTGATTTTGAAAGCATTTTAATCTCCTATAAATTTAGAAAGTGTATGTCAATAGACTTGTACCTATCAACAGACCTTCTTGTGAGAACATAGGAAATTAAACATATTAAAGTGAGCAGAAAAAAGTGTCTAACTTCCTATCTATAGGTGGCACGGTGGCGTAGCATTAGTAAAGTGTCCTTTATTGTCATTCAGACCTTTCGGTCTGAACGAAATTTCATTACCTTGCAGTCATAACATATATATTAAAAAACAAAACACACAATAAACACATATTTAACATCCGCCGTTGGAACGCCAATGCTGGAGCACCGCAGCTCTGAAACCGGGTCACCGCTGGAACGCCACAGCTCTGAAGCCGGGTTGCCATTGGAACGCCACTGCTGGAGCACCGCAGCTCTGAAACCGGGTCGCCGTTGGAACGCCACCGCTGGAGCACTGCAGCTCTGAAGCCGGTCGCCGCTGGAGCACCGCAGCTCTGAAGCCGGGCTGCCGCTGGAAGCTGGCACGCCGCCATAGCTCCGAGGCCGCCAGCTCCGCCATTAGGCCTCGGCACAGACGGTGACGGGGGACACAACAAGAAAAGTCGCATCCCCTCCCCCCCAAAGGGAGAGACTAAAACCCTGATCTTTCCTACGCATCATGTTGTGTCTAATGGTCTGACAAATTGACTCTGAAAAAATGAGTCGCTACCAAAAGTGCTTCACTGTTGGAAGAGGCATAGAAACAAAAACCTAGAAAATAGGTGTAGGAGTAGGCCATTCGGCCCATTGAGCCATTCAATATGATCATGGCTGATTATCCAAAATCAGTACCCCGTTCCTGCTTTTTCCTCCCATCCCTTGATTCCGTTAGCCCGAAGAACTAAATCTAATTCTTGAAAACATTTTTAAGTTAGTAGGGTTGTGTTTCTGCGGACACATTGCAAACTGCTTTAGTAAAGGAGTCGCACTCGTGGTTCTCTTCATTTTGATCCCACTGTTTCTGCAGACTTGGTTCTGCCGAGTTGATCCTTGTTGTGTGGGGTTGCAGTCTTGCCTTGGCACCTGAGAGGGAGTCCATTCCCTTCTGTGGCAGACAGTGAGCTTCAGAGATCTTGGAAAACCAATGCTAAAGGGCTTTGATCCGCCTTTGAACTGTAGTCAAGAGGATTTACACCTTCGGGAAGAGGAAGTTTGTGACTTTGTTCTGAGAAAGCCCTCGGTTTTGGGGAGGGGGATTGCATTTGTCCTCTTTCTTTTTCTTTCTCTCTCACTCTCTTTCCTGTCTCCTTTCTCCCACCCTCCTGCTCTGAATGACAATGATGCTTTTTTTTCTCTTCCCCCTTATAGTTTGGTCTGTGGAAGCTTAGAATCAGGTTTGCTTGAAGAATGGGACTGTTATTTAGGTGCAGCGTTGCTCAGTGTAGTTGGTACGAATTTAAATGTGGTATGAATTTAAATGTTACCATACTCCCGGGTCATTCCCCTCCTACACGTAAGCAAGGAGGTGTATTACTGATTCTCCACCTTGCCTCATTGCAGACTTTGGATCTTGTCTCTGGAATTATTACACTACAATCCTGAGAACAATATTCTGTACTTTGTATCTTTCTCTTCACTCTACCTTTTTAAACTTGAGTTTGGCTTAATTGTATTTGTGTTTGATTGTATTTCATGCAAAATAAAACTGTTCACTGCACCTCGATACATGTGACAATAATAATCCTAAACCCATTCCTACTCTACCTGATTTGTTTTCATGACCTGCTGGGTGTCAATTCTAAAATACTTTCCCCTTTATCAGTTCCGTCATAGTCTGACTACTTGTTCCCTCCAGAGCAAGAATGTCTCAACTTGTTCGTGCCCTGTACTCCAACCCCACCACTGTCTTGAACACTCTTTCTCCCAAGTCTGGACTGCCTCATCGGTTCGACATTGCACCTGCCAGCTCGGCGGCCATCTTGGAGATCTTGCTGTCCCACACAGCACAAATAGAATAGGCCCTTCAGCTCATCATCTGCACCCATCCTAATATAATGCTATTTCACTCCCATATTCCCATCATCTTTCCCACCTGTCTCCAAACAGGGGAAATGTCCAGTAGCCAACATATCTACCAACCCAGGTATCTTTTGGAATGTGGGAGGGAAACAAAGTCTGGTAGAAATCCATGCGGTTGCAGGCCACATATGCAAACGGTACTCGCACAGTAACCATAACAATGGGCCGCAGGGCAGAGCAACTGCCTTACAGCGCCAGAGACCTTGGTTGTTTGTCTATATGGGTGCTTGTTTGTACGTTCTTCCCGTGACCTGTGTGGGTTTTCACAGAGATTTTCCCACACTCCAAAGGTGTACAGGTTTGTAGGTTAATTGGACTGGTGTAAATGTAAATTGTCCCTAGTGTGTGTAGGACTAGTGTTAGTGTGTGCAGGGATCGCTGGTCTGTGTCCACGCTGCATCTCTAAATTAAACAGTACTGGAGGTCAGAATTGAACCTGGGTCACTGAGAATGAACAGGCAACTGTAGCAATGGTGCTTGTTGGTTGCTTGTGGGCGATGAAGCATTTTGCCGGACAAACTGGGCAGTCCGCTCAGGGAACCATGCCACAGGATCCATCGAGTCCATCGAGCAGCACAACTAGCTGTTGCAACGGACGTCATTAGCTTCTCAGAGATGATTTGCCCAGATGTTGCTGCACTAGTAAAAAAATCATTCCATTCCTTTTCTTCACAACGACACGGGTGACATGGTTTCCACCACACCCTATAGATATTGGGCATTGGAGGTGCAATGATTGTGAGGAGGAGTGGTTTTGTTGAAAAATGTGCATGTAATTTAGACAGCATTACTCAGACTTGTATAATGTTATTTTTTTGTTTTTCCACCGCATGATATTCATTAAACCTAAATCCACACTCATTTGGTTTGAATTATTTCGGCATTGCACACGTTAACGAGAAGATAAAGTCATCTTTTGGGGGAAAAGTATGATATTTGTCATGCGAATAGTCCGTTCGGAATAAATAATAAAAAGTACATTTAATGCTGTGTATCCATTTAGCTTTTTATTCTTCACTGTTTTTCCCAAACCCCATGAAGATTAAAATCCGCACATGTTCATAGAATTTGCAGAACTTACTGATTTGTGATCTGTAGAAACAAAGAACTGCAGATGTTGCTTTATACCAAAGATAGACATAAGGTGCTGGAGCAACACAGCTGGTGAATGATACTGATGTTCACATGTCTGTGCTTTCTAATGCATTGGGAAATGGAAGGCAGATCATAAGGTCATAAGTGATAGGGGTGGAATTAGGCAATTTGGCCCACCAAGTCTACTCTGACATTCAAAAGTGGCTGATCTATTTCTCCCTCCTAACCCCATTCTCCTGCCTTCTCCCCGTAACCTCTGACACATGTACTAATCAAAAATCTATCTATCCCTACCTAAAAAATATTCACTGACTTGGTCTCCACAGCCTTCTGTGGCAAAGTATTCCACAGATTCACCACCCTCTGACTAAAGAAAATTCTCCTCATCTCCTTCCTAAAAGAAAGTCCTTTAATTCTGAGGCTATGACCTCTAATTCTACACTCTCCCACTAGTGGAAGCATCCTCTCCACATCCACTCTATCCAAGCCTTTCACTATTCTGTACGTTTCAATTAGGTCCCTTGTCATTCTTCTATACTCCAGCGAGTACAGGCCCAGTGTCGTCAAATGCTCATCATAGGTTAACTTACAATGGTCCCTGCTTCATCAAAGGCTCAGCTTTAAAGTTCACATCCTGTTTATGCACAATGCAAATATTGAGCCTAACTTAATTTCCCATTCAAACAAAAACTTTTTATGAGCCAAGGATTCAAGAGTTTCTTTGTTTTCCAGTGTACTCTTCATATTCTGGCGAGTTCAATTAATCCATATACAGTAATTGCTTCAGCTATTATTGTGATTAGCAGGTTCCATAAAGAAATAAGGGTGGTTCAGTTCTGAGAAACTTGATCTGTGTGAGCCATGATGCATATGATTATGAAGATATGTGATATTTGGTGCACGTTTGAGGAATTGCATTGCCAAGTTGTAAACAGGAACATTGAGTGATCTTTCAAGTTGTGTTGAGGTGAAAGTAATTAAATTTAATCCAGCTTCCTATGGACCAAAGATAGACACACACACAGCTGGGGTAACTCAGCAGGTCAGGCAGCATCTGTGGGGAGAAAGAATGGGTGACGTTTTGGGTCGAGACCCTTCTTCAGACTGAGAGTCGGGGAAGAGTTCTGAATCTCCTCAAGATATGCTTACTTTGAAGAAGTTCTCCTCCTCTCTCCGACGAGAGTTCTGTAACACCCTCTCTCACTCTCGTTTCCCTCTCCCCTGACTCTCAGTCTGATGAAGGGACTCGACCCGAAACGTTACCTATTTCTCCAGAGTTGTTGCCTGAGCCGCTGAGTTACTCCAGCTTTTTGTGTCTGTCTTGGGTTTAAACCAGCATCTACAGTTCATTCCTTCACGCTTCCTTCGGGCCAAGAAAGGCCAAACACAGGTTAAATCAATTTAAAAAAAAATAATAATTTAATTAGAGAAATTAAAAAAAAAAAATCAATTAGAGAAATTAATAGACATTTTTCTGTGTATAGTCATCAATGTAATGTCAGCAGCAACATAATTGGAAAGGGTTATGGGGGCATTTAATAGTTATTTACACATCCCGGTACAGCATGGAATATTTCACCACAGGGTATAGTTCATAAGGTGGTAAGGGATGAGAGTATAATTGGACCACTCGTCCCATCAAGTCTACTCCACCATTCAATCATGGCTGATCTATCTCTTCGTCCTAACTCCATTCTCCCGCCTTCCCCCCCCCCCCCCCCCCCCATAACCCCTGACACATGTACTAATCAAGAATCTATCTATCTCTGCCTTAAAAATATCCACTGACTTGGCCTCCACAGCCTTCTGTGGCAAAGAATTCCACACATTCACCACCCTGTGACTAAAGACATTTCTCCTCATCTCCCTCGTTGAGGCAGCTCCATTGAATTTATAAGTGGTAAGCTTGGTTTTAGATTGCTGTTGCAAAGGGCTGGCCTGAACCAGAGAGTTGACACCACTGTTGTTGGCCTCATTGCGGCCTCTACCTTTCTTGAGTCCTCAATGCCTGCTGTGATCTGTTCTGTACCTCTAGTGTTCTGTACCTTTTCATACCTCTAGTTTCCCTCGTCCTATGACTCTCTGTCTGAAGAAGAGTCTCGACCCGAAACCCACTCCTTTTGGTGCCCGACCCGCTGAGTCACTCCAGCATTTGTGTGCATCTGCACTAAACGGAGCCAGCTTCCACTCCTCAATATACAGCTTGGAGCCTGGAATGTCATGACCCCCCCCCCCCCCCATTATATGGCATGGTACTTTATTTGGCTCGTGTACCGAGGTACAGTGAAATTCATTGTTGGCTGCAGTTCAGTACAAATATCACTAAACGTAAGCACTTAGATACATGGTCGATAGACATATTACAATGAGCAGTCTGAGCAGAGAACTCGGTCATTTCCGGCACTGAAGACCAGTCTGAGAAGAAACTTTTACAAATCAGTAGCCAGAGAAGATTGATGGGTCATACCTTAAAAATTGATTTTCTGTCTCAATTGGTGACGCCGCCACATTTTTCGGATTCTTCATTTATCTTTTTTAGTAATGTGGTTCAGAAATAAATAGAATTTTAGTGGGTGTGGGGTAAGATCAACACGCGATGTGCCATGCAGCTGTTCGGTTTAGCCAGGAGAAGTTCTATACTTCCTGGTCTGTTGCTCCACGAGAGGTTGTGTACTCAGTGGTTTGATTGCCATCTTTATTCGCTTGGCTTGGTAGAAATTCAAGTGATTTTTACTTGTCCAAATGTTTTTATATTATCCTTCCACCGCCATCCCAAGGGTGGGCAGAAAGTAAAATATAACACAAAATAGTTGAGGGGAGAAAAAGAAATGGTAACTTCTAGGGACAGTTCTACAGGTTAAAAAAACTAAATGCTTGAGTAAGTCAATGGGTCAGGCAGTATCTCTGGAGGACAAGATGTTGCCCGACACGCTGAATTATTCCACTTTTTTAGCAAACTAGCATCTGCAATTACAATAGACAATAGGTGCAGGAGTAGGCCATTTGGCTCTTCGAGCTAGCACCGCCATTCAATGTGATCATGGCTGATCCTCCCCAATCGGTACCCTATTCCTGCCCTCTCCCCATATCCCCTGACATAGGCTATTTTTAAGAGCCCTATCTAGCTCTCTCTTGAAAGCATCCAGAGAAACTGCCTCCACCGCCCTCTGAGACAGAGAATTCCACAGACTCACAGACTGTGAGAAAATGTGTTTCCTCGTCTCCGTTCTAAATGGCTTACTTCTTATTCTTAAACTGTGGCCCCTGGTTTCTGGACTCCCCGAACATCGGGAACATCACCTTGTGTAGGAAGGAACTGCAGGTGCTGGTTTAAACCGAAGATAGACACAAAAAGGTGGAGTAACTCAGCAGGTCGGGCAGCATCTCTGTTGAAAAGTAATTGGCAACCTTTCGGGTCGAGACCCTTCAACTTCAGACCTGCTGATGCTGGTTTAATTACTTGCTAAGCCTTTGACCTCTGAAGAAGGGTCTCGACCCTTTATTATCTGAATGGTGGCAGATTAGGTAAGGGGGAGATGCAACGAGACCTGGGTGTCATGGTACACCAGTCATTGAAAGTAGGCATGCAGGTGCAGCAGGCAGTGAAGAAAGCAAATGGTATGTTAGCATTCATAGCGAAAGGATTTGAGTATAGGAGCAGGGAGGTTCTACTGCAGTTGTACAGGGTTTTGGTGAGGCCACACCTGGAGTACTGCGTACAGTTTTGGTCTCCAAATCTGAGGAAAGACATCCTTGCCATAGAGGGGGTACAGAGAAGATTCACCAGACTGATTCCTGGGATGTCAGGACTTTCATATGAGGAAAGATTGGATAGACTCGGTTTGTACTCGATGGAATTTAGAAGATTGAGGGGGGATCTTATAGAAACCTACAAAATTCTTAAGGGGTTGGACAAGCTAGATGCTGGAAGATTGTTCCCGATGTTGGGGGAGTCCAGAACAAGGGGTCACAGTCTAAGGATAAGGGGGAATTCCTTTAGGACCGAAATGAGGAAAACATTCTTTACACAGAGAGTGGTGAGTCTCTGGAATTCTCTGCCACAGAAGGTAGTTGAGGCCAGTTCATTGGCTATATTTAAGAGGGCGTTAGATGTGGCACTTGTGGCTAAAGGGATCAGGGGGTATGGAGAGAAGGCAGGTACGGGATACTGAGTTGGATGATCAGCCATGATCACATTGAATGGCGGTGCAGGCTCGAAGGGCCGAATGGCCTACTCCTGCACCTATTTTCTATGTTTCTATGTTTCGACCCGAAACATCACCTATTCCTTTTCTCCAGAGATGCTGATTGACCCGCTGAGTGACTCCAGCTTTTTGTGTCTATCTGCAATTTCCTTGTGTCTGGTGTTTTCTTGCTGTTTAAAATAAGCAAAATCTATGGTCTGGGTCCCTGACTGGTGTGGAATCAACTCTGTGGGAATTAACGATGAGAGGAGGAATGCAGTACACATTTCCACTGCATCTTTCTGTGCATTGCTCCTCTGCCCGGCGTTTTTGTCTGCCTCAGGCTATTCACTTCCCTTGTCCTCTTCGAGACCTTCCAAAAAATATACCTCTTTGAAGAGAGCTTTGCATCTCTCCTCTTAATAATGCCTTTGTTTTCTTTTTGGTTTTAGGAAGTGCAATTAGACATTTTTCTGCACTACAAATGCCACATTTTTTTAATATCGTAGAATGTGTGGTTGAGCTGTGTAAATATAGAACTGCATGCAATTTTTTTTTTCCCCCCCCAAGGCTATGAATTTGAATTGAAATGTACAATATTCCTCTTTGTTTCTGCATTCCTTCACGCTCCTCTCTCTTGTTGTTCATCTCCAGTCATAAAAAAGCAGATTTTCTAAAAAGCCTTGGAAAAATGCCTTAAAAACAGATTTTAGAGTTTTTCTAGCCCACATCTCATCCATCATTGATACACAAGGACCTGCAGATGCTGGAAGCTTGCACAAAGTGCGGGAGTAACTCAGCAGGCCAGGTAGCATCTCTGGATGACGCGGATCGGCGATGTTTAGAATTGGGACCGATAACTGTGTCTCTAATTGCCAAGACTCTAAGTTCTAGAGCAGGGGTCGGCAACTTTGCTCTGCATAGGGGCCGGGACGCATGTGTGAAAGGATGGCGGGCCACATCGATCATGCGTACACATGGATCCCGCCCCTGATGGCAGGCATCAAATCACATGTTCACAGAAGGTAGACAAAAATGCTGGAGAAACTCCGCGGGCTTTGCGCCGCATTCAGCTCGGGGGCCATAGGTTGCCGACCCCTGTTCTAGAGTTTCCACCTAAAGGGGCTGCCCCACTGTACGAGCTAATTCAAGAGTTCTCCCAAGTTTCCCCTGATTCGAACTCGGAGAATTACGGTAATAGCCACTCGTAGGTACTTGGGGCTCTCATGGACATTTTTCAACATGTCTCCAAAATATGGTCTCCATTCACTGATTATATGAAGGGGTAGCTGGGCTCAGCATTGAAACTCAATGAGTACCCAGTGGAAAGATCAAACAAAAATGTTTAAGCTCTGATTTATATACTTGTCTCTATATATTATAATTAGAAATTGCTCCATTCATTGATAAGTTGTATGCCGTTTTCTTTTCCACAAGTAATTTTTTTTGTTTTTTTGTTTAAATTTTATTTATTTTTATTTTTTAAATTTTTTTATCTCTCTCTTTATATTAATGCAAAATAAATTTTTTTAAAAATATAGAAAAAAAAAAAAAGAAAAATCTTCAGGAGCTTACCGCGTTTCCCGAGTACCTGCCGTTAGTGTTACAAGCCGCTAAGCCGCTACGTACATTCTACGTGCTTACCACGAGTTTGATTTTTTTTTAAACTCGGGAGAGCTCTTGAATTAGCTCATACAGTGGGACAGCCCCTTAACTCTCAGTGTTTTCATCGTTTCAAAAAGGACCTTCAAATCCACCTCTTCAAAGTCAATTTTATTCATCACATGAACCCGAAGGTGCAGTGAAATGAATTTGCAAGCAGCGATACACTTAAAACAAACGCAAATACACCATAGAATTTAACACAAACATCCACCACAGCATTCTTCACTGTGGCGGAAGGCAACAAAGTTCGATCAGTCCTCCTCCTTTGTTCACCCGTGGTCGGGGCCATAAACCCTCCGTAGCCGCCGCTACAGATGGCCCGATGTACAGGCCCTCTCGCCAGGATGATCAAACCTCCGACATCGGGACGGTCAAACACACTCCGGGGCTTGAAGTGACCGAATCGACACTTTCCTACCGGAGACCGCGGCTTCAGGATGTTATAGGCCGCAGGCCAGCAGTCTGAGCTCTTCTCCGAAGATCCCCGGCAAGGGATCCCAGACTCCGGATGGTAAATCCACGCCCCGCCCGCGGCTAGAACCTCCGCAGACCACAGCCCCATGATGCCAAAGTCACTGAGGCAGCGACCGCCCGCTCCACGATGGAAATGTCCATGCTCTGCCCGCTGCTAGGGCTCTGGGCCCGACTCCGGGAAAGGCCGCTCTAATCCATGCTGTTAGGCCGCGTGGGAGGCCCACATGGAAAAAGTTGCCTCTCCGTCGAGGAGGCGACCAAAAGCATTTCCCCCTTTTCTCCTACCACCCCCCACACAAGACACATCAAGAGACACCTAAACTAACATTTAGACACACCAAAAGAAAAACAAAAAAAAGTCGAAATAACGAACAGGCTGCTGGCAGGGAAGCCGACTCGCAGCGCCCCCACGACCAATTTTTTACTTTGCTTTAATATGTATTTGTTTCAACGTAACCAATATTCATGTGAAGTACCATGGAACATTTCAGAATGTTAAAAAAATGCTTTGCACTATCTGTTTTTGTTCATAATTCGAAAACTCTGGTGTTTTTCTGAGGAAAGGTCACATTGCATGCAGAATTATGAAGTTATTGGAAGTGTAGGGACCTGCAAAACGATTTAGTTTTTTTACTTTATACAGCACGGAAACAGGACCTTCAGCCTACCGAGTACGCACAGACCAACGATCCACGCACACGCATACGCACACGCACACACACACACACACACACTATTTACATTGTACCAAGCCAATTAACCTACAAACCTGTACGTCTTTAGAGTGTGGTAGGAAACCGGAGGTCTTGGAGAAAACCCACGCAGTCACGGGAGAACGTATAAACTCTGTACAGAAAAGCACCCATAGTCGGGATCGAACCCAGGACTCTGGCGCTGTAATGCAGCAACTCTACCTCTGCGCCACCGTGCCACCCGCCACCCTAGTGTGGGAACTTGTGCAAGGAGGAACTGGAGATGCTGGTTTAAACCAATGATGAACACAAAAAGCTGGAGTAACTCAGCGGGCCAGGCAGCATCTCTGGAGAAAAGGAATATGTGACGTTTTGGGTCAAGACCCTTGTTTGGGTTGAGAGTCAGGGGGCCTGAAACGTCACCTGTTGTGAGAGCTTTTTCCTTTTGCTTGTTAATGTGTTTGAATGGTCGGGTCAATACTAGTTCACACTTTGGATCTCTGCAAATAACCCACATACTTCAGTTTGGCAAAGTGTGACCTTGAAGTGATTGTGAACAGGAGAATCAACAGGAAAGCATGGGGAAGTAGAATGCCACTTGCATATGTATGAGGGAGAAGGTGCAGGTGGAATGGGAGGTACGCAAGAGCCTCTTTAGAAACCAGGATTGAAGCAGGACTTTTTGCAGCTCGTTTCAAGCGAAGCTCTTCCACAGGAAAGAATATATCCATGTTCTTCCTGGCACGTAAAAAAATCTAAATCTCAATCCTGGTTTTGTTTATTTGACATTCCTCACTGAAAAAGAAACACTTGAAGTGGATTAAAAAGGGAAAAATGTCCTTAAGTGCAATTCATCGCTGAGCCATTCAAGTCTGTCTCTCTCTGTGTGCCTCTCTCTGTGTGCCTCTCTCTGTGTGCCTCTCTCTGTGTGCCTCTCTCTGTGTGCCTCTCTCTGTGTGCCTCTCTCTGTGTGCCTCTCTCTGTGTGCCTCTCTCTGTGTGCCTCTCTCTGTGTGCCTCTCTCTGTGTGCCTCTCTCTGTGTGCCTCTCTCTGTGTGCCTCTCTCTGTGTGCCTCTCTCTGTGTGCCTCTCTCTGGGTGCCTCTCTCTGGGTGCCTCTCTCTGGGTGCCTCTCTCTGGGTGCCTCTCTCTGTCTCTCATTTAAACATCTGATATTCCAATCTTGAGTATATGTTGGAAGGAACTGAAGGGTCTGAACCAAAAACATCACCTATTCCTTTTCTCCAGAGATGCTGCCTGACACTGAGTTACTCCATCTTTTTGTATCTATCAAGGAACTGCGGATGCTAGTTTATGCCGAAGATAAACACAAAATGACTTTATGACTTTAGAATTAAGGGACAGAGGTTTAGGGGTAACATGAGGGGGAACTTCTTTACTCAGAGAGTGGTAGCGGTGTGGAATGAGCTTCCAGTGGAAGTGGTGGCGGCAGGTTCGTTGGTATCATTTAAAAATAAATTGGATAGGCATATGGATGAGAAGGGTATGGAGGGTTATGGTATGAGTGCAGGCAGGTGGGACTAAGGGAAAAAAGTTGTTCGGCACGGACTTGAAGGGCCGAGATGGCCTGTTTCCGTGCTGTAATTGTTATATATGTTATATGTTAAAATGGTGGATTAACTCAGCAGGTCAGGCAGCATCTCGGGAGAAAAAGGAAAAGGTGACGCTTCGGGTCGGAACTAGAGTCTGAAGAAAGTTTACGACCAGAAACGTTACCTATTCCTTTTCTCCAGAGATGCTGCCTGACCCACTGAGTTACTCCAGCATTTAGTGTCCTTCTTTGAAGCTGAATACATTTGTTTGCATAAATGTGCTCTTGGAGGATGTAAGTGTTGGATTAGAGATATGTGGCAAAAATAAATATGAATGTTGGAGTAACTCAGCGGATCAGACAGCTTCTCTGGAAGACATGGATAGGTGATGTTTCTGTCCATGGAAACATAGAAAATAGGTGCAGGAGTAGGCCATTTGGCCCTTCGAGCCTGCACCGCCATTCAATATGATCATGGCTGATCATCCAACTCAGCATCCTGTACCTGCCTTCGCTCCATACCCCCTGATCCCTTTAGCCACAATGGCCACATCTAACTCCCTCTTATATATAGCCAACGAACTGGCCTTAACTACCTTCTGTGGCAGAGAATTCCATAGATTCACCACTCTGTGTGAAAAATGATTTTCTCATCTCAGTCCTAAAAGACTTCCCCCTTGTCCTTAGACTGTGACCCCTTGTTCTGGAGTTCCACAACATCGGGAACAATCTTCCTGCATCTTGCCTGTCCAACCCCTTAAGAATTTTGTAAGTCTCTATAAGATCCCCCCTCAATCTTCTAAATTACAGCGAGTACAAGCCGAGTCTATCCAGTAGATTCCTTCAATAGTGCAGAGCTTAGTACCTGTGATGGAGTGGGCAGTGTCCACCACTCTATGTAATCTCCTTCCTTCGTGAATGGTTTGGTTCACTGACGTTGGTGTCCCACATAACGCAATCAGGCTCCTTTGCACAAAGATACATTTTACTTTCTTTCTCCAAAATCTGCTGAGAGAGTTCCTTGCGTTTTGAACGCTCCTTTCCTTATTTTATGATATAAATCACATTGATACGCGCTGCTCTTTTGTGCCTAAAGTGCAAAAAAATGAATGAAAAGAATAGCTCCATTGATAAAAATAATAAAAGAATGTATAAAGTCTGGTTCACAAAGAAACTATCCTTGTTAACTTTCCTAGTGTCAATATAGACAATGGGTGCAGGAATAGGCCATTCGGCCCTTCGAGCCAGCACCGCCATTCAATGTGATCATGGCTGATCATCCCCAATCAGTACCCCATTCCTGCCTTCTCCCCATATTCCCTGACTCGACTATCTTTAAGAGCTCTATATAGCTCTCTCTTGAAAGCATCCAGAGAACCTGCCTCCACCGCCCTCTGAGGCACAGAATTCCACAGACATAGGCCGCATTTAGAGTATTGTGTTCAGTTCTGGGCACCATGTTCTAGGAAAGATGTTGTCAAGTTGGAAAGGGTATAGAAAAGATTTACCAGGATGTTGCCAGAACTAGAAAGTCTGAGCTATTGGGAGAGGTTGAGTAGGCTGGGACTTTATTTCTTGGAGCGCAGGAGGATGAGGGGTGATCTTATAGAGGTGTATAAGATCATGCACGGGGTCTCTTGCCCAATGTAGGTGAATCGAGGACCAGAGGACACAGGTTCAAGGTGAAGGGGAAAATATTACATAGGAATCTAAGGGGTAACTTTTTCACACAAAGGGTTGTGGGTGTATGGAGCAAGCTGCCAGAGGAGGTCGTTGAGGCTGGGACTATCCCAACATTTAATCCCAAATGACAGGTACATGGATAGGACAGGTTTGGAAGGAAATGGACCAAACACGGGCAGGTGGGACTATTGAAGCTGGGACATGTTGGTCGGTGTGCCAAGGTTGGGCTAAAACTGTATCACTCTATCAAACACTGTATCACTCTATGATGCTATAAACTGACTGGGAGGACCTAGTTCAAGGGTCGGCAACCAACGGCCCCCAGGCGGAATACGGCCCGTAACCCGAAATTATCCGGCCTGCAGGTGTTTTTTTTTTTCCCGTAATTATCTGGTCCGCAGATTTCCGTCACACCCAGTACCTCCTGGGTCCGAGGCCATGGCGTCCAGGTGCAGTGACACAAGGACGCCTGCGCTGTTGGCCGCAATGGTGGAACCGCCGAGCGCAGCCGAGCACCCAGTTCTGGCTGTACCGCATCCTGCGCAAAGCCGCCGGCACGGCTGCGGACCTTCTTTGTCTGGGCTTCACTGTCGGGATCGGGGTTGTCAGTAGGCCGGGGACGAGTGAGTGTGAGTATTTGAGCCACCGCTTTAAGGCAGAGCCTAGGCAATGGTCTATGGGTACGCCATATTGGTGAGCGATCGTAACTAGGGGCCAGTGCTCCGGGTGGCGGCCTCGAAGGGGTGGGATCTATGTGAACACGTGATTAGATGCCTGCCATCCGGGGCGGAATCCATGTGTACACGTGATAGATGTGACCCGCCATCTGCTCACAGACATGCGTCCCTATGGCCCCTATGCAGAACTAGGTTGCCGACCTCTGACCTAGTTGATTGTTGCCTCAAGACGGGGATTTGCACAGCCCTTGGAACCAGCAAACGTATCTGGAAAGTGTCCTCACCCAGCCCAGTCACTACGGAGAAACAATCCAAAAGTAACCAAGATCCCGGGGGTCATCTCTGTTCAGAAAATACCAGTCAACATTACGTGTGTGGACTCTTTCCAGGAAGCTCTTGCCGAGGCCAATTATTCTGTACTTCACTCTAATTCAGTACAGACACGGTTTAATCTTGAGATATTCTCCATCTGGTTATTTTTGTGTTGGAGAACACACGAGTGTTCCGTGGCTATCAAGTGCCAACGAGATTGTTCTTGAGGATGTTAAGGGAATTGCAGACAAGAAATTCCTTAGATTCAGTGCGACATAGCACAGTAACCTAAAACAACGCAGCACGGGAACAGTCCCCACGGCCCACAATGTCCATGCTGACATGATGGCAAGTTCAACTATTCCCCTCTGCCAGTGCCTGATCCATATCCCTGTACAAAAATATTTTAAACGCCACTATCATGTCCGCCTCTTCTGGCAGCTCCTTCCAGGCACCAACCACTCTCTGCATTTTTTTTTAAACCTTAAAACTATAATTCATAACTATCACTATCAGTTAATTCGTAACTGTCACTGTATGTCATGTTGTTACTTGTGGGCGGAGCACGAAGGCAAATTGCTTGTATGTGAATACTTGGCCAATAAACTTACTTACTTGCTATCTTATTTCCAAGTCAAGATGAAACAGGAAAAAATGCTGCAAATACTCAGCAGCTCAGCCCGCATCTGTGGGAAGTGAAACAGCGCCAGTGTTTCATCTTGAAGACCCTAGATAGGAGCTGGCATTCCGACAAAGGGTCGTGGATTTGAAACGGTAGACCTGTTCCTTTACCCACTGACGTGGCCCTGACCTGTTGGGATTTTGCACCAATTTCTATTTTTGCTTCAGATTTCCAGCATCTGTTGTTTTCTTTTTGATTTCCACTTCCTAAAGTGGCTTGCTGCAATGTCTCTGTATTCCCAACTAATTGGCACCTTGCGTTAAGAGCTCTGATCTCTGCAGTAAATACATCTTCCTGTGAGTACTGCAGATGTGAACAGTCAGGAATACGTCACCAAGACTTGTGAGGATGTGACAATTAGAACATAGAACTGCACGGCACGTGAACTGGCTCTTCGTCGCACAATGTCCTCGCCAAACACGAACCTAATCTCCTCTGCACATGATCCGTATCCCTCCATTCCCTGCAAATTTCATGTGCCTCCCCAAAAGCTTCTTAAATCCCACTATCATATCTGCCTCCCCCACCCCCCTTGGCAGCGCATTCCAGGCACACAACCACCTTCAGTCCTGCACATCCCGTCTAAATGTAGTCCCTCTCACCGTAAAGTAACCCATATAGTCTTCGCCATTTCCTGTTTTGGACAAAGGTTCTGGCAACCACACCTGTGGCTTTCATAACGTCATACTCTGCTATCAGGTCTCCCCTCAACCTTTGACGCTCGGAGAATATAATCCCAGTTTGTCCAATCTCTCCTTGTTGCTAATGCCCTCTAACCTAGGCTGGTAAAAATTCATTCTGCGCTGCCTGATTCCTACTGCTGGAGCACGCTACTAAATCACTATGTTGGAAGCTTAATAGAATGGCTTCAGCTAACGACGCATATCCTCAAGATAATAGTCATAGAGTCGGTGTGGAAACGGGCCCTTCGGCTAACATGTCTCAGTTACACCACCTGCCCGTGCTTGGGCCCTATCCCTCCAAACCTGTCCTATCCATGTACCTGTCTAACTGCTGCTTAAATGTTGGGATAGTCCCAGCCTCAACTACCTCCTCTAGCAGCTTGTTCCATAAACCCACCACCCTTTGTGTGAAAATGTTACTCCTCAGATTCCTATAAAATATTTTCCCTGAACCTGTGTCCTCTGGTCCTCGATTCACCTACATTGGGCAAGAGACCCCTTGCATCCAGCCGATCTATACCTCTCCTGATCTTTTACACATCTATAAGATCACCCATCATCCTCCTGCGCTCCAAGGAAAGTTAGCCCTCCGATTCCTATTAAATCTTTTTGCCTTCACCTTAAACCTATGTCCTTTGGTCCTCGATTTACCTACCCTGGGCCAGAGACTCTGTGCGTCTACCCGAACTATTCCTCCCATGAGCGACATTTCGGTGCAATTGTTTATTTTGTCATTATGAGGAAGTCGACGAACACGGGAGGACCCTGTGCATACATTAATTGTGATTTGATTGCTGAAAATTAATCACGGAGGTTAATCTATGAAAATTGCTAAGTAAAGGGCTGTCGGCACTCTTTGAGAAAGGAAAATGGCAATGTTTTTGCCTGCTTCTTTTCACTCACTAACGACCAGAGTTGGAAGTCATATGAAATGCCATTGAAATTTTAGAAGATTTTGTGTGAAGTGCGAGGCTTAAAACAAAAGTCCACAGAATGTTGTTTCTGGGCATGAAACACCAGCCACATGGGGCTAATTGAAATCTCAATGTAGCGTGGTAACATTTCTGAACGGTAAACAAAAATGATTTGTGTTCACGTTGAATTGCTTGCCTCCATTTGCCGGTGAAATGGTAAGAGAATTTGTGAAGATAGACACAAAAAAGCTGGAGTAACTCAGCGGGACAGGCAGCATCTCTGGAGTCTGAAGAAGGGTCTCGACCCGATACGTCACCCATTCCTTCTCTCCAGAGATGCTGCCTGTCCCGCTGAGTTACTCCAGCTTTTTGTGTCTATCTTCAGTTTAAACCAGCATCTGCAGTTCCTTCCTACAAATAGAGAATTTATGAAGACGGACACAAAATGCTGGAGCAACTCAGCGGGTCAGGCAGCACCTGTGGAGAAAAGGAATAAGTGACGTTTCAGGTCGAGACCCTTCCGAGATGTTTTTGGATGTTGTATGTCTTTTAGGCACTTGATTGTACGCTATCTTCTAAAACGGAGTGAATTACTTGTTTTGTTTGAAAGCTTTATTTGAAGATTTGTTTTTTCAAGACAAAATCTCAGCATCATGAAAAGCCTGGCATTGTAGTGTGAAAGACCTGCAGTGTGGCACTGAATATTATGGGAGGTGCTGATTTCAGGTGAGGTCATAAACCAGTGTCTTTCTCTGCCATTCACGAGGACTATGTTGAAGAAGAGTTTTCGCTGTTGGAACCAACATTATCCCTCCATCAAAAAATCATCTCCTTGATGTTTGTGGGATTTTTCAAACTATACTATTGTCAAATGTATGATTAATTGAGTGGCTGCTCCTTAAAATGTGATCATTGGTGGAAACATACTTGGGAATGTTCTGTGGAAATGCACTTTTTTTTTCTCTTCAGGGAAATAAAGCATTTCTCCGTCCACCGTATTCACAAATTATAGGAGTAGAATTAGGCCATTCAGCCCATCGAGTCTACCCCGCCATTCAATCATGGCTGATCTCTGCCTCCTAATCCCATTTTCCTGCCTTCTCCCTATAACCATTAACACCTGTTCTAATCAAGAATTTGTCTATCTCTGCCTTAAATATATCCACTGACGCCCTCCACAGCCCTCTGTGACAATGAGTTCCACAGATTAGCTTCCCTCTGACTAAAGAAGTTCCTCCTTTCTAAAAGAGCGCCCTTTCATTCTGAGGCTGTGACCTCTGGTCCTAGACTCTCCCACCAGTGGAAACATCCTTTCCACATTCACTCTATCTATGCCTTTCATTATTCTGTGAATTTCAATGAGATTATTTGCTCCTCTATGTAGGTGCTATTAAATGGGAAGGTATAACACATCTCCAGGGAGGGGAAGGTTTGGTTTAGGGATAAAGGGCGGAAACTGGCCCTTCGGCCCACCGAGTCCGTGACGACCAACGATCCCTGCACATTAACACTATCCTACACACACTAGGGACAATTTACACTTTAACCAAGCCAATTAACCTACAAAACTGTACGTCTGTATGTTTTTTATGTTTAACTCTCTTTATTATTGTTATGTCTGTATTTTTTAATGTGCTACATTGGCAATAAGCATTTCACTACACCTATGGTGTATGTGACTAATAATAACCTTTGAATCTTTTGAACGTGGGAGGAAACCGAAGATCTCGGAGAAAACCCACGTGGTCATGTACAAACTCCGTACAGACAGCACCCGTAGTCAGCATCGAACCCAGGTCCCTGGCGCTGCAAGCGCTGTAAGGCAGCAACTCTACCGCTGCGCCACTGTATGTGCAGTGGGCGTGGGGGCTGAGGGATGGTGTAGGTTCAGTCTGCTCGACAATTGAAAATGTGAGGAGAAGTTGTGGACTGTTCTATTGCATTGGGTTTTTTTTTTAATGGTCATTCTGGATGGGGATCTGAAAACTTGCCGGAATTGTGGTTGCTTTAAATTGGACACAGTATGACTGGGAGCAACCAGACCAGATGGTATGCACTTTGATTAGACCAGCACTGTTCCAAAATCCCAAATATGAATGGTATCAGTGCAAATTAGGTGACTGTTTTTTTTTCTCCAATTAAGTCTGGGGAAGTTATGCACGGTCAGAGCCAAATATGTGCAGCGGAAATTCCTAACTGCTATTGTTGAATCGGTGATGGCACACTAACCGTGGTGGATGCGATCTTCTATTGATCCCAGATGTTTGCTCTGAGCTGTGTCGGGTTGCTCAGTCCTCCAAGGCCCACTTGCTGTGAAGTTGAAAAGAGGGGCCCCGGTTATTGGTCTCGAGACTCTTTGCTTTGTGTTTTACTGGAAGTGGGTGAAGGGTTCTTCACTCAACCGAGCTGTGGACTGAGGTTTCCAGGAACCGGGCGCAAATGCGGCCAAGTCTTCATAGTTTCACACTTCTCCTTGTTATTGTGCAGGCGGGCCCGCATACAGGAGGGAGATGTGGTAGATGGTGGCCATCTTGAAGGAGCTGGTAATCCTTTCAACAGGTGATGCTGTGTCTATGGGGAACGTCGCAGTGGTAGTAGCCTTTAGCACTAATTCTGTTCCTCTCTTCATTCAAGTTGCCCTTATCAAGCACTTGCAGCATTTTCTGATGTTGGTGGCCGCTATTTGTATACCTAGGGTGTGCGTGCAAAGAATTTCACTGTGCCTTGTCACATGTGACAATAATGCATCCCATCCATTCCATTTCCAAGCTGCGCATGGGACTGTGGAGCATTTATTATTTTGGAGTAAATGTTTGTTGATTCTCCAGCCAAGCACGTTGAGACATTTTACGTTTTAGTTTTGTTTAAATGAGGCTTGTTATCCAATGAAATCAGCCGTGTTTGGCCATCCATTTCTTTCATAATCAGCCATGATCACATTGAATGGAGGTGCTGGCTCAAAGGGCCAAATGGTTTACTCCTGCACCTATTGTCTATCGTCATGTTACTCTGTCAGCTCTATCTCAGTATATATTTGTGACTTCAATCGTTCTTGGTTGTTGTACTAGTTAGATCAAGAACGTGTCATGAGATCCTTCAATTCTCCATTGAATGGACGTACTGGTTGGGTGCAATCATATGTAAATGTTTTTGTTTTTGTTTTCTGTCTTGATTTTCGTGCCATTATCTTCCACAAGTAGGAGGAGATAGTGTCTGGTACCAGTCCACCGCCTATTTTCCAGCGCCCTCGAGGGCCTGTCTCACTTAGGCGACTCTTTAGGCAGGGACTAGTTTTAATGGAATTCGCCTACGACACCTGGCGCCAACCTACGACAACACCTACGACAGCAACAATTGTCGCCAAATAATTGTCAACATGTTGAACATTTCGAGGCGGTCGCGCACAAAATTGCCTAAGTGGGACAGGCCTATAAGTTCCAGAGCCTCTTTGGATTCACCGTTTTTTGCTGGACCAACAGAGGTTCCACTGAGAGGAAACGAATGTTACTGGAATGTTCCGCCGAGTAAATCCATTGCCAAAAGCTGCTGCTGAGATTTTCGTCAAACTTTCGTCGTAAGAAAACCAAAGAAATGATTAAAGAGGCTTTGGTATTTTCCACATACCATCGCGGGATGCTCATTCGATCAGTGAACAGCATGCGTTCTACTTTGGGTCCCAGAAAATGGTGACACATCTGCATGTTTTGTTATGGTAGCCCAGCAGCAGCTAACATACCTTCCCCAGTGGGTGAGTAAGGGATGGATGATGCAGCTTCCTCTTGCACTGCATGTGGAACAAGGGAACTGGAGGTCGCTGTTGAGTGAAGATGATGCGTGATTCAGCCTACGCCAACGCACAGAAGAGGTGGAAATTTCTTTTTGCAGGTGGAGGGTCTGCTTTTGGTTCCAAAAATCTTGGTTTCCGTGAGTCAGGATGCCTCAAAAATGTTTTAACTTTGATGTGCAATCTCTGAGCTTTCCTGTGTTGGGGGGAGGATTGAGGACCAGCTCTGCTTGGCGGAGGAGAGTACTAGTAGAGGGGAATTGGCTGGTTCTGCAGTCGAGGGAGACACTGAGGGCTTTAAGGCCTTCCTGGTGGAGGATGGAGGTGTGAAGTGACTGAACGTCCGAAAGTCTTGCCTGATGTAGTCCTTCGAAACTACAACACATACTCGGCATCTGATCATGTATCTGTACACTGTGGATGGCCCAATTGTAATCATGTATTGTCTTTCTGCTGACTGATTAGCAAGCAACAAAAGTTTTTCACTGTACCTCGGTACACGTGACAATAAACTAAACTTAACCAACATTAGATAGACACAAAAAAAGCAGGATTAACTCAGCAGGTCAGACAACCTCTCTGGAGAAAAGGAATAGGTGACGTTTTGGGTCGAGACCCTTCTTCAGACCGAGAGTCGAGGGAAAAGGAAACGAGAGGTTGATAAAGAGAGATATATAATAAATTAATGAAAGATATGCAAAAAAGTAACGATGATAAAGGAAACAGGCCATTTTTAGCTGTGGGCTAGGTGAAAACGAGTTACAGACAACGTGACTCAACAAGACGATTTTGAACCTTGTACAAAGACTTGGGCGGGGGAGGGATGGGAATTTAAACAGGGTGAAAAATGGGAAGAAACTAGAAGTAATTTTAAGTACAACAGGTGTTTCTTGGTGGGGTGGAGGGGTCAGCCTGTTCAGTAGACCCAGCAGCATCACGCTTGGTACATGTTTAAGAAAGAACTGCAGATGCTGGAAAATCGAAGGTAGATAAAAATACTGGAGAAACTCAGCGGGCGTGGCAGCATCTATGGAGCGAAGGAAATGGGCAACGTTTCGGGCCGAAACCCTTCTTCAGATTTTTGTCTACCTATGCTTGGTACATGAACAGTTTTCAAAATGTTTTGATGTACCCGGAAAGAACTTGTTTTGTCAAGGACTTTGTACATATCGCTTTTTTTGTTGTTGCATGTATGGGATTCACAGGCTGGATAAAATGCTCATCTGTTTCGAAACAGGTCTGAGGATTGAATTCAGAACTAACTTGCACAAATGTTATTCAAGTGAATGAACAGTAGGTGTGTGTAGCTAGCTGGGTTTGTATAAGCACAGTATAATTTGGGATGCTGTCAGTAATGATCCTGCCAGGGACTGTTGTGGACAATATTGTTTGAATAGAGATACAGCACGGAAACAGGCCCTTCGGCCCACCGAGTCCGTGCTGACCAGTGAACATCCCATACACCAACACTATCCTATGCACTAGGGACAATTTACAATTTTTACCAAAGCCAGTAAACCTACAAACCTGTACGTCTTTGGAATGAGGGAGGAAACCAGAGCACCCGGAGAAATCCCGCTCAATCAGAGGGAGAACGTACAAGTTCCGTACGAACAGCACCCGTAGTTGGGATCAAATCCTTGTCTCTGGCGCTGTGAGGCAGCAACTACTGCTGCTCCACTGTGTCGCCCCCAATTAATGACAATGGATTGCTCTAATCAACAATTCTGTTGCGTTGTGTGACAACCAGGATTGGAGAGCGTGAACGAGGTAGATTTATTTTGGAACCATTGGTTCCTGTGTTCAAGAGCCAAGAGTGTTTTATTGTCACATGTCCCAAAACTGAGTAATGAAATAGTTACTTGCAGCGGCACAACAGATATGTAAACATAGTACTCTGCAAACACCATAATAAACAACAAAAATATTCAGTACAGTAGATTTAGTTTAGTGTGGAGATACAGCGCGGAAACGGGACCTTCGGCCCACTGAGTTCGCACCGACCAGCGATCCCCGCACATTAACACTATCCGACACATTTACAATTATTGCCCAAGCCAATGAACCTACAAACCTTTACGTCTTTGGAGTGTGGGAGGAAACCGGAGCACCCGGATAAAAGCCATGCCGTCACAGGCAGAATGTACAAACTCCGTACAGACAGCACCAGTGGTCAGGATCGAATCCGGGACGCAGGGTTCTGGCGCTGTTAGGCAGCAACTCTACCGCTGCGCAGCCATGCTGCTCTATAGATATCGATACATATCTCTAAGATATGGATGCATAGATAGATATATATTTTTAGTAACCCTCCCCCCTCAGTCATGACTGACCATGGGTGATGCATCCCAGGTGTTGGCTGCTTGCTCCAAACCTCGGCTGGAGCAGCGTCGCTTGTGGCTGAAGAGACCAATGCGGGAGTGACAGTCTCTGTGGCAAAGGTCACATTTTTATGTGTGGTCTCTGGTCTGTAGAAGTTGCTGCGCTCCTTTCTGCGTGCCAGCTTGTCTGCCGCTGCGTTCAACAGATATATATATAGCAGGCACGTGCCGTGAGTAATTACTCAGGGTAGGCACTCAGTCCGCTTTAAAAAAAAAATGTAAACCGCGCATGCGCAGATTGTTCTCCCCGTTAAATAAATAAATAAATAAAAACAGTGACATTTCAATTTGCCCAAGGCTTCCTAGTCCAATTGTGGGGATAGTTCCTTTCACAGCGTGTGGAGAGTCTGTGACGGGTAAAGTTGTGGGGAGGGCACGAGCGTTGAGAAGGAGGGTGTCGGGGATACTGCCAGCGCTGGAAAGGACACAGAGAACATTTACGAGGAAGGTGCCAGGACCAGAGGTTCTGAGTGATATATAGAGGTTGTAGGTTGGACATGTGAGGAACAATGGTAAAAATCGCAAGAAAGTACTTATCACAAAGTGCTGGAATCTTCACTCCCTCACCGCTGCCGCAGCTCTCCGGGTGCGAAGCCACAGACTGTAGCTGGGAATAGAAGCAGCTCGGGGAGCGGCCACCGGGACCCGACAGCTGAACTGGCCACTACTTCAGCGCCTTCTACCGGCCCGCTCACCTTTGGCAGTGCTCTCCGTCTGAACACCTGTCACCTGCCGTTCGCCGACTTCACTCATGTCAGCGACTTCCTGCAAATCCTTAAATTCCCACAGCCGAGTAACCTCAATCGCGCTGTCGGAATTTAAGGACATGAGTGAGGCCAGCGAGCGGCAGGAGAGAGGTTTTTAGATGGAGAGCTGCCAGAGGTGGGCGGGTGGTTCTGGAGCTAAGGTGGCGGCTGGTTCCGCTGTCCGGCCCGGCGGCCGCTCGAGCTACTTCTCTCTCTCTCTCTCTCTCTCTCTCTCCCCCCCCCCCCCCCCGGCCTCAGAACAGTGTCATTTCATGCCCCCTTGCAAGGAACGTCGCAAGTGGATGCCCCCGACCCCTCATTCATAACATTTGTGCCCTCCCCGCAACGTTACCCCGGGCCAGACTCCCCAAACGCTGTGAAAGGAGCTCTCTCCCCACTCCGACTCCCACACCCCGGCAAATACGGTATTAAAAAAAATAAATCACAAAATGTACTTACCATATCATTGGGACACGACAAACCATGGTTGAAAACCCCGCCAATAAACTTGCGCTGCGCATGCGCAGTAGACTGATGCGCATACGCAGTGCTACAAAGGCAGGATTTCTGCTGCCTTCAGCCCCGATTAAAATTGACGGCTTCAGGCAGCGCTGACGGCACGGGGGCTGCACAGAGCTTCCCGTGTTACAAGCGCTGCGGGTGAAAGGCACGGGGAATTATGCCTACCTAAGAGATCAGTCTCTCACACAGGCATAATTCTCCCATGCCTTTACTATTTATATTTAATAATTCCCATTTCATAATTTTAGTCAGGGTAGGCAGTGCCTATCTTGCCTAACCTGACGGCACGTGCCTGATATATAGATATGTAGATCTCTATAAAATATATATATATATTATAACATATAATATATAAAATAAAATATTAAAATATAAAATTCCGTGGGTACGCCCATCTATTTTACTTTGCAGAGAAAACCAACCAACACAGACCGCAGCACTCTTTGCCCAGCAGCTTCAAGCTGAGTGTTGTGGGCACCCCATGAGGCTCCTCGCCCACACCATCTCTTCCTATTGTTTTGAGCATTCTGCTTCCCTTCTCTCTCTCACTTGCATGAGGCCGCTGGGTAAACGCATCCCCGCTTCTCACCTCATTCTCCATCTGAGGTTGTTCAATGTTTCTGTATTGCGAGCTTGCGAGCGGCTGTTTGACATTTTGACTCTATTTAAAGAATTCGTTTGACGTGCTCATTCATTTATTCGCCGTGCCAAATGCAAAATTGGTACTGCAGATTTCTTGAATCCCAGTCATTTCTTTAAATGATAACAGATTTATTCTTTCCAGGGCAATTAAATCGTTTAATTGCCCTGGAAAGTTTATTTAAATTGCTTTCACATTAATTTCCTTGGAAGTCTGAATAAACACCTTCAGCCCCAATTCTCTGTTTCCTGCTTTGTACTGAGTTTGCTGTCCACCTCCTTCCTGACTCCACATGTTTCGATGTTTGTCAAAGGTGGGTATGAATATGGATCATGTTCAGGTGATAGGAGTAGAATTAGGTAATTTGGCCTAACCAAGTCTACCCTGCCATTCAATCATGGCTGATCTATCTTTCCCATTCTTAATCCCATTTCCCTGCCTTTTCTCGATAACCCCTGCCACCTGACAAGCCCCCAAGGTACCATGTGCAAGCAGAGGAGGTAAGTTAGACTTGGCATCATGTCCAGCATGGACGTTGTGGGCTGAAGGGCCTGTTCCTGTGATGTACGGTTACCCAATGTTGTAAATACCATGTGATGTGATGGTGTGATGTGATGCATTTTGAAAACCTGCTTAGCACATTACCCTTGCTGCTCTCTATATTACTGAAAGTCAAAGAATTTAATCAATTTATTTGGACATGACCTTTCAATTTGAAATCTTTGCCAGGTCTTATCAAAATTTCCCTTTACAGATGTTTTTCAATTTAGACTATTTTTATGTTGCCATACCTGCAACTGCCATTGTTAATTGTTCGACAGTTGAGTGGACAGACGATGTACCTTGTCAAATTCAGAAGTAATGTTTGCTACATGCCTCTGCTCTGTGGTGATTTAATTTTTCTATATTAAAAAAAATGTTTATGAAGTGGATGGCTCTTTAATTTGTTACCACAAAGTTGACCAGGACTGGCTTGGATCCGAGCACATTTTGTATCTGTTGCAGCTAATATGCAATCCTATAATGTAATTCTATCCGGAACATCTTCCCCAATCACATTTCTGCAAGTCCCCAAAGTACTATTCCAGACTCTCCCTCGTGTACCGATGAAAACCGATTTAAAGCTTTTTCATTTAAATTGATACTTTTTTAATGTTTTGTACTAAGTGTTTTGGAACAGTGAACTCTGACATCTGATTCCAAGTACAGATTTTCTATCTTAGTGTAGTTCAGAGATACAGCTCAGAAACAAGCCCTTTGACCCACCGAGTCCGCACCATCCAGCGATCCCTGAACACCAGCACTATCCTACACGCAATGGACAATTTACAATTTTTAACAAAGCCAATTTTGTTATTGCAATTAAAAAAGCCAATTTTGGAGTGTGGGAGAAAACCGGAGCACCCGGACAAAACCCCGGGAGAACGTGCAAACTCCGCACAAGCAGCACCTGTAGTCAGGATTGAACTCTGGTCTCTGGCGCTTTAAAGGGACTGTCCCACCAGCATTCGACTGCATGCGGCGAGCGCGACCTAACGTGTTCGCTTGAGCCGTACGGCCTCGCATGGCCGGTCCCACTTCGATCGCTGGAGCCATATGGAGTTGTGCGGGGCTGGTCCCGACATTGTGCGGGGCTCCGAAAAACTGACACTGCTCAAAAATTCCGCCGTACACAACGTCTCGATGTCGTACGCAGCGTCTTGACGGCGTACGCCTAGCGCATGTCGTTGCGCGATGACATCACCGCCCGGCGTGCTGTTACGTGATTGTGTCACCGCCAGACGCCGTGAGATGTCCAAATTCAGTTGGCCCTGCCTCCTGACCAGCTGATTGGTGAGTATGATGTCGGGACCAGCTCCATATGGCTCCGTGGTTGGAAGTGGGACCGGCCCCGCGAGACCGTACGCCTCAAGCCACCACGTTTGGTCGCACAGTCGCATGCTGGTGGGACAGGCCCTTAAGGCAGCAACTCTACTGCTGCGCTACCGTGCCGCCTCTGATAGTTTTTTTAATGATAAATCCTCATATTCGGTTAAGATCTTTAGGGAAAAATAGGTATATTGATGCTTCCACATCAAGTCCATCAGCCGGTGGGAAGGGGAGAGAGATTCTGTTTTCCATGGGGCATTATCAATTCACAAATCGTAAGTACGTGTTTAACAAAAGCAATCCAGCCACCTACCACTAGAGGGAAAAGGGACGACTCGAGTGGTGTAATATTCAGCCTTCTCTTCACGAGAATACCAGTGCGAAAATAAATCAGAATAAATCTTCACCCAGCCATCTCTCACTTTAATACATGCATAGATTCCATTTAGAACCACAGTTTCCATTCATGAAATGGTCAGCAGGACAAGAACCTTTGGAGTGCCCATCCGACAGTTGTTTGCAAATGCATGAGGGGGCTTGGAGGACAGTTTCAATTTAACCAAATGCCAGTGGTGAGGTTATACAATACTTTAGTGTCATGTAATGTTTTCATACAAAGGGTGCAACAAACTGCCAGAGGAGGTATCCCAACGTCTAAAAAGCAATTAGACAGGTAAATGGATAGGACAGGTTTGGAGGGATATGGACCAAGCGCAGGCTGGTGGGACTAGTGTAGCTGGAACATTTTGGCCGGTGTGGGCAAGTTGGGCCAAAGGGCCTGTTTCTACACTATATCACTATAACTCAATGACTTTGTGTACCTAGTTGGTCAAATGCTTTGTTTTTGCATACAACCCGGTAAAATCATATGGCAGACCTCACCTGGGCAGTACACAAGTGCCGCCATCTTACTGGCACCAACAAAGTTACATGGAGTTCATCAAACAGTTTTATCTTCTAGTTTAGGAAGTGTTCTGTGGAGCACCATGCATTAGCTTATACTGGTAGCTGTCCAGCCTTCTTCAAAGCTCTCCATGTACACATCTGCAGTCGAAACCAACACCACACAGAATTAATTCATTGAAGGATACTGCATGGAAACGGGCCCTTCAGCAATCACCAACCATCGATCGCCGGTTCATGCTGCTTCTGTGTTATCCCACTTTCTCATCCACTCCCTACACACTAGAGGCGATTTACAGAGGCCAATTAATCTACAAACCTGCACGTCTTTGCGTTGTGGCGGGAAAAGTAGAACAGCTGGAGGAAACGCAGCTGCCACAGAATGAACGTGCAAACTCCGCACGGACAGCATCCGAGGTCAGGATCAAACCCGGGTCTCTGGCAAAGCTTCACCTTCTGCGTTATTATGTTGCCCTCAAATTTTGTTGCTGTCTTAAATTATATCCAGACTCACAAAATGTTTTGTTCAGGGAACCCAAATTGAACACGAGAGCAAAACACTCTGCTATACAACAATCTTAGAGGGCGGCACTGTGGTGCAGTGGTAAAGTTGCTGCCTTACAGTGCCTTGGAGACCCAGGTTTGATCCTGACTACAGGTGTTGTCTGTATGGAGTCTGCACGTGTGGCCGGGTGGGTTTTCTCCGGGCGCTCCGGTTTCCTCCCACATCCCAGAGACGTGCTGGTTTGTAGGTTAATTGGCTTCCGCAAATTGTCCCTAGTGTGTCGGATCGAACTAGTGTACGGGTGATCGCTGGTCGGCGCGGACTTGGTGGGCCAAAGGGGCTGTTTCGACCAATATCTCTAAACTAAACTAATCTAAGATATTACCTCGATTAACTCTCTGCAACACAGGAGGCATCAATTCAGTTCCCTTTCTTGGTTGGTCTTTTGGCTGGTGGTTGGTCTTTGGAAAGGGCTGCCGTGAAGTAATGCACTGGCTAGATTCTCTCCATGTAATTCTCCAATGTTGTGCTTCCAGGGTTAATCCACTCTTGCTAACATGAGGCTGCTCCCTTAAACAAACACAATCTGCCACAGTTCAGTAAAGAGATTCCTTTACCCATGTTACGATACCACAAGAAAGTAATGGGGAAAATTACTTTGGGCTGTCAACGCGTATGCTCTGCCTTGATATGAAATTGCTTGAATCAATTACATGTGCATAAAGTTACAGTGACAAGTTAAGGTAACTTCTCCAGTTTGACCTGCACACTTTCCCAACCCACCCACTCCCATCTCATCAGAGCTTCAAACCGTGCAGAATTATTATTTTTCCAACTGAAGATAGGGGTGGCACGGTGGCGCAGCGGTAGAGTTGCCGCCTCAGCAGCAGCTAACACCCGGATTCGAAGTCAAAAGTCAAAGTCAAAAGAGTTTATTGTCATGTGTCCCTGACAGGACAATGAAAATCTTTCTTTGCATAGCACAACAGAACATAGTAGGCATTGACTACAATGCTATTCGATTCTGACTGAGGGTGCTGTCTGTATAGACTTTGTACGTTCTCCCCGTAACCGAGTGGGTTTTCCCCAAGGGGCTCCAGTTTCCTCCCGCACTCCGAAGACGTGCATGTTTGTAGGTTAATTGGCTTTGGTTTAAAAAGAAACGTAAATTGTCGCTAGTGTGTGGGATAGCGCTAGTGTACGGCAATCGCTGGTCGGCGTAGACACAGCGGGTCGAAGGCCCTGTTTTAGCCCTGTATCTCTAAACTAAACAAAACATATTGAACCGTGAATATACACCTGCAGCCACCTGTCTGGAAGCTAGAAAAATGCTTTAATTTAACGAGTCAGTGGTTTCAGCAACCACAGAAGATAAATTGCTCCACAATTTCTAGCGCAGTTGTGCATTGTAAGCAAGATGAGGTTTGAACCTCATTGTAAGTAAGATGAGGTTTGAGGAGTGCATTTGCAGAGTGCCCAGGAGTCTGTTGCATCTGATTATTATGGGCAAGTTTACTGTAACTAGAACAGTGACATTCGGACTTTGTGGGGAGATTAAAATGTCGTGCTTACAGGAGACTCATTACATAGAAACAGAGAAAATGGGTGCAGGAGTAGGCCATTCGGCCCTTCGAGCAAGCACTGCCATTCAATATGATCATGGCCGATCATCCAAAATTAGTACCCCATTCCTGCTTTCTCCCCATATCCCTTGATTCCGTTAGCCCGAAGAGCTAAATCTAACTCTCCAGAAAGGTTAGTTCTTCTGCAGTTGTATAGGGCTCTGGTGAGACCACATCTGGAGTATTGTGTACAGTTTTGGTCTCCTAATTTGAGGAAGGACATTCTTGTGATTGAGGTCGTGCAGCGTAGGTTCACGAGATTGATCCCTGGGATGGCGGGAGTGTCATATGAGGAAAGATTGAAAAGACTAGGTTTGTATTCACTGGAGCTTAGAAGGATGAGGGGATATCTTATAGAAACATATAAAATTATAAAAGGACTGGACAAGCTAGATGCAGGAAAAATGTTCCCAATGTTGGGTGAGTCAAGAAACAAGGAACCACAGTCTTAGAATAAAGGGGAGGTCATTTAAGACTGAACTGAGAAAAAACTTTTTTACCCAGAAAGTTGTGAACTTATGGAATTCCCTACCACAGAGGGTAGTGGAGGCCAAATCACTGGATGGATTTAAGAGAGAGTTGGATAGATCTCTAGGGACTATCCCTGGAGTCAAGGGATATGGGGAGAAGGCATTGATAGCGGACGATCAGCCATGATCATATTGAATGGCGGTGCTGGCTCGAAGGGCCGAATGGCCTCCTCCTGCACCTATTTTCTATGTTTCTATGAAAACACCCAGTGAATTGTCCTCCAATGCCTTCTGCGGCAGAGAATTCCACAGATTCACAACTCTCCGGGTGAAAATGTTTTTCCTCTGTGTGACATTGCTTGTGCAGTTGAGTTCCTGCAGTTGACTGTCATTCATTTTAAGATCAGCAGATTACAGTGAATCAGTATAGTGGAGGGGAACCTTTCCTCTGGGACTTGACTTTCATCACGGTGGCGCAGCGGTAGAGTTGCTGCCGGAGACCCGGGTTCGATCCTGACTGCAGGTGCTGTCTGTACGGGGTCCGTATGTTCTCCCGGTGACAAGCGTGGGTTTTCTCCAGGTGCTTCGGTTGCCTCCAACATCCCAGATACCTTTAGGTCAATTGGCTTCTGTAAACTGGCCCTAGTGTGCAGGATAGAGCTAATGTACAGGTGGGCCGAGGGCCTGTTCCCAGGCGGTATCTCTAAACAAAACTAATCCAAGGTACTACCCCAATGAAACCTTTAGTAACACAGGAGGCATCCATTTAGTTCCCTTAATTGTCCTCTGAGGCTTGGCTTGCATCATGTGGACCTGTCCTGTGTAATAGGGTTAAGGTTGTTGCTAAATCTGCAGCCCTCGAATGTTCATGCTCGTCCCGGCCCTCATTGTGTGTAGCCTGCTATGATTAATATTATTGCCTGCTTTGGCTTGATGTCAATCTTTTTTGGATTACATCCGATAAAATGCCTTGGGACATGACGCAACCTTAAACATGCTGCACAGATGAATTAGTATTTATTTTATATTCCCATGGATTAGTGGAACATGAAGGGCTTGTTTCTCCAACATGTTCACCTCCTGCTAGTTAATTGAAGCGAGAGAGATTTAAATAAAGAACTATGTTTTTTAGTTTGTCTATTTATTCGCAATTGTAGATTTTAATAGAAAATTTGTAGAAAGCATATAGTCGGGCATTCTGCCTTGATTTTGTGTTGTGGGTGGCACGGTGGTGCGGCGGTAGAGTTGCTGCCTTGCAGTGCCGGAGACCCGGGTTCGATCCTGACTACGGGTGCTGTCTGAACTGAGCTTGTATGTTCTCCCTGTGAATGCGTGGGTTTTCTCCAGGTGCTCCGGTTTCCTCCCACACTCCTAAGACGTGCGGGTTTGTAGGTTAATTGACTTTGGTATGTTGTAAAATTGTCCCTAGTGTGTAGGTTATTGTAGGGGGTGATTGCTGGTCGGCCCAGACACGGTGGGCCATCTTCTTTGTTCGAGTTGCGGAACCAGGCCGTGATGCAACCAGTCAATATGCTCTAGATAGACACAAACACCTGGAGTAACTCAGCGGGACCGGCAGCATCTCTGGAGAGAAGGAATGGATGACGTTTCGGGTCGAGACCCTTCTTCAGACAAAATGCTCTACTGTGCACTTGTAGAAGTTCAAGAGAGTATTCATAGACATAGCCAATCGTCTGTTGTGAGGCTGCGATGCAGGGCCCTGCCCCATGTATTTCACTGGTGGCAAGCCTCTGCCCCACCGCATCTTTGCAGAGGTAACACTGAGCTTCCTTGCGGCATTCACTCCTGCATTTTGCAATGTGCTAGCTGTCAGCGTCAGATGTGATATTAATCTGCAGGGCTCGTCTGTTTGCATCAAAATTGATATGCAGTCACGATAATGTAGGTTGAGAATCCGTGTGTCCATTCACATTAAAATCTGGCAGCTGCTTCAGACTCAAGCCCGTCTAATCCATTTCCAAATTTCCCTCCCTTGTTAAGTTTTTTTTTCTCTCTTGAGCCTGTACATTCATAGCTACACCTGCCCCCTTCAGTATGCCTCGACTTAAGATCCTGTCCCACTTACGCACGCACATTACGCAACCTTGTCGTGTTGAGGCGCACAGGCATCGTATGGCCACGCGGAGCAGGACCCACTGAGAAGCGCGGAGGGGTATGGAGTTGGGCGCGACATCGCGCGGGGCTCCGAATTTTTGTAACAAACGAAATCTTCTGTCCCTTTGAGATTTGAGCTGCAACATGGAAACGGGCCCTTCGGCCCACCGAGTCCACTTTGATCGCTTGTTCTCACTAATTCTGTTGTTTCCCTTTCTCATCCACTCCCTCCATACCGGCGGCAATTTACAGAGGAATATTAACCTCTGTTCTCCGACACCTCTTACAAACATCTACTGATGTGCTGTGGAAAGCATACCATAGGGTTGAGTCACAACTTGGTTTGGGAAAAGCTTGTCCTAAGACTGCAATGAATTGTAGAGCAGTGGATGTAGCCCAGACCACACAGACTAGACACCTCACCATGGATTCCATCTGCACTTCAGATGCCTCTCAGAGACAGCCAACCTGATTAAGGACCTTTCCCACCCCGTTTATTCCTCCTTCACCCCTCTCCCGTTGGGAAGAAGATAAGGAAGTTTAAAGGCACATACCACCATATCCAGGAACAGCTTAGTCCCCTCTATTATTAATGGATTGACTGGGCTCCTATTCACCATAATGGGTCGACAGGGCTTGTATTCGCTGGAATTTAATAGGATGAGAGGGGATCCTATAGAAGCACATAAATTCTTAAAGGATTGGACAAGCTAGGTGCAGGAAAAATGTTCCCCATGTTGGGGGAGTCCAGAACCAGGGGTCACAGTTTAAGAATAAGGTGTAGGCCATTTAGGACAGAGATGATGAAAAACGTTTTTACTCGGAGAGCTGTGAATCTGGAATTCTCTGCCACATAAGGTAGTGGAGGCCAATTCACTGGATGTATTCAAGAGAGAGTTAGATTTAGCTCTTAAGCCTAATGGAATCAATGGATATGGGAAGAAAGCAGGAATGGGGTACTGATTTTGGATGATCAGCCATGGTCATATTGGCTCGAAGGGCTGAATGACCTACTCCTGCACCTATATGCTATGTTTCTATTATCAGAGGTCTGATTGGTCCTCCAATAAGAAGTAGTTCCAATCCACCAGCCTACCTCATTGCAGATGTTGGACTTTTCCTCAGGAATTGTAAGGTCACAGTGCTACAAAACGATATTCTTCATAGAGTGATACAGTGTGGAAACGGGCCATTTGGCCCAACTTGCCCACACCAGCCAACATGTCCCAGTTACACTAGTCCCATCTGCCCGGATTTGGCCAATATCCCTCCAAACTTTCCTATCCATGTACCTGTCTAACTGTTTGTTAAACGTTGGCATAGTCCCTGCCTTAACTACCTCCTCTGGCAGCCCGTTCCATATCCTCACCACTCTTTGTGTGAACAAGTTACCCCTCAGATTCCTATTAAATATTTTCCCCTTCACCTTAAACCTTTGTCCTCGATTCACCTACTCTGGGCAAGAAACTCTGTGCATCTACCCGATCTATGTAACTATGTAACTCCTGCGCTCCAAGGAATAGAGACCCAGCCTACTCAACCTCTATCTGCACCTCAGACCCTCTAGTCAACATCCTGGTAAATCTTCTCTGTATCCTTTAAAGGAACGAGCGCATGTCAATAGACAATAGGTGCAGGAGTAGGCCATTTGGCCCTTCGAGCCAGCACTGCCATTCAATGGGATCATGGCTGATCATCCCCAATCAGTACCCCGTTCCTGCCTTCTCCCCATATCCCCTGACTCCGCTATTTTTAAGAGCCCTATCTAGCTCTCTCTTGAAATAATCCAGAGAACCGGCCTCCACCGCCCTCTGAGGCAGAGAATTCCACAGACTCACCACTCTCTGTGAGAAAAAGTGTTTCCTCGTCTCCGTTCTAAATGGCTTACTCCTTATTCTTAAACTATGGCCCCTGGTTCTGGACTCCCCCAACATCGGGAACGTGTTTCCTGCCGGGAAACATGTCGCAATAGGGGTGAGGTGAAAAGTCAACCACGATCTCATCATTGTGCAGATCAGAGGCTGAAAGCCTCTAGCTATTTCCGCAGTTCATACATCGGTCTTCCTTCCTTCTTCTCTGAACCATTTGTCTTTTAAAGAGCCAGCTTTGTTCTAACCCCCCAACAATTCCCACTGCTCAGCAAAGTAACATAAAAGATTTTACCACAATATCTGGAGTTCGGTCAACCCATTTATATTTCAACGGCTGACCACACAGCTTCCTTCTCGCTGAACTGAAAAAAAAACCTGTGTTAGCTGCTATTGTTGGCTGAGATTCAATCCCTACAGTTTCTCTGACCTTCCCTCCAAATCCAATGTCAATATCTCTCCTCAAAGGAGCCAGTCTTCCTTCCAAATGTCCTTGACGCTCCCAAATCCTTGTCCATCATTCCCGGAATCTCCTTGTAGGAATTCTTCCCATGAAATTTCTTTCTGTGCAAGAGTTCCAAATGCTTCTTAAATTTGTGAATGACATCCTGTGTCACTGTATCCAAAGGAATGTATCCTTCTCCCCCTTATGATCCCATCAATGACCTGTAACACAGCTATATGCACCTCTAGTGGCTCTCCAATGTCACCCAGCCAGGTTGATTGGATTCGCTTGACATCATCTATTAGTTGTGGGTTGTGAGTTTAGTTTAGTTTTTTTCGCATTCCATCACAGCGAGGAATGTGGAGGAGTAACTGTGGTGGATGTTTATGTTAAAACATATTTTGTGTGTTCTGCTTTTTATTGGTGTGACTGTATGGCAAAACATTCTTGGCTAATAAAATATTATGATTATGATTTTACTTTAGTTCAGCGATACAGTGCGGAAACAGGCCCTTCGGCCCTCCCAGTCCGCACTGACCAACGATCCCCGCTCACTAACGCTATCCTATACACACTAGAGACAACTTACAATTATGGCAAGCCAATTAAGCTACAAACCTGTACGTCTCTGGAGTGTGGGAGGAAACCGAAGATCACGTTGATCACGAAAAACCACGCAGTTGCAGGGAGAACGTACGAACTCCATACAAATAGCACCTGTAGTCGGGATCGAACCCAGGGTCTCTTGCGCTGTAAGGCAGTAGCTCTACCCCTGCGCCATCGTGCTGCCCAAGGTGAAAGTAATGGCCTTTATTCCTCCCCCTCATCTTGCTCTATCATCTGTGGAAATGCCAGAGATCGGTGGATCAGCGGTAGCATTGCTGACTTACAGTGCTTGCCACACTGGAACCCCGGGTTCGATCCCACGTACAGGTACATTACAAACGCTGTACATGCGTTCTCCCCGTGACCTGCGTGGGTTTTCTCCGAGATCTTCGGTTTCCTCCCACACCAAAGACATACAGGTGTGTAGGTTCGTTGGCTTGGTATAAGTGCAAATTGACCCTTGTATAGTGTTAGTATGTGGGGTATCACTGGTCGGTGCGGACTCGGTGGGCCGAAGGACCTGTTTCTGCGCTGTATCTCTAACCCTAAACTAAAAAATCCTAATTCTCCAATTTCAGGTAGTGCTCACTGTCTCCTCCCCTTCTCAGCTCTTCCTCAGTCCTCTGGCTCCTCCTCTTCCTTTCTTCTTCCCCCCCCCCCACCCTACATCAGTCTGAAGAAGGGTTTGCCTATTTCCTTCGCTCCATAGATGCTGCCGCACCCGCTGAGTTTCTCCAGCACTTTTGTTTACCCACGGAAAAAACAAATCTTTTATCTCTTGTTTCATATCCACACACTGTTGGATCCTCAGCAGCTGCAGCAGCATCTAGTATTGGCGCCAGTTGTCACGTATTTGCAAATGGCAAGCGATGTTATCCCACAGCCGACTGCTGACTCTAAATTACTTTGGTGCTGATCAGAGGAACAGGAATATTTTCCCGACTGAACATCGAGAAAGCAGAAGTCATTGTATTTAGTTCCTGCCAGAATCCGACAACTAATAATGGACTCATTCCCTCTTCTTGGCAATGGTGTGTGAGTGTACCAGACCAATCTCAGCACTGGTATTATATGTTGACCCTGAATTATTTCTTGTACCCTGCATCCGATGTAATTGAGCCCCAGGCTGCTGCAGGGCCTCCAGTGGCCTGCTCCGCTGAAACCTTATCCAGGACTCGTTGACCTGTGAACATGCCATCCCTCACCTCACAAGCCCACCACTCGGTCTCGGTGCCCCAAGGCGCCTCCCGCAGCCGATTTTTGAACCCCTAGAGCTCCTCCAAGAGTGCGGAGGGTGATCCTACAGCCCTCTCACCGACACCATTCCTTTCCAACAGCCACTGCCATCCAAAGCCAATTAACCTATTGACAGATTATCGATTAATTAATAACAGATGCTGGAGGAAGAAACTGCAGATGCTGGTTTAAATCGAAGACAGACACAAAATGCTGGAGTAACTCAGCGGGACAGGCAGCATCTCTGGAGAGAAAGAATGGGTGACGTTTCGGGTCGAGACCTTTCTTCGGATGCTGATGGTGGAAGGGTAACTACAGGCCTGGCTCCGCAGAGAAGTTCAGAACTTGGGGCTTCTTTAAGAAACAGAGGCGACGTCAATGTTATATTGTTCCTGATGTTGCTTTGTGAAAGGTATACAGATGGACTGAAATGGGCTGAAGTCAATCTTTGGCAGAAACTTCCAATTATATTGATTGCCAGGTTCTGAAGCAAATCCACCCCTCTCGCAAACACCAAAGAAAGACAGGTGCAGGTCATATCACAGAGGAGGCAATGAATCCTGTGGTCACTTTATGAGGCCCAACATGTGTGTTTCCCAATATGTTGTGGGATGCCAATTGAGATTGCAGCGTTCCTCGCTGTATGCAGTGTTCTTTCCACACTGTTTTCAGCTGGAAGTGTGTGCAGACAAGCATTTCCCTCATCGACGCCCACACCCTTTTGTGTTTTTATTTTTTCCGATCTTGACCTCCAAGTCTGACTTTTGGAGACACACACACGCAATGGGGGAGGTGAGCACCGTCTCGCAAAGCAGACGGTGACTGCCGATGACCTCATGGGGAGAAACTCTCTCAAATTGTGGCGGGCGCAGGGAACAAGCAGAGGTGACGCTGTGGGGAGAGGGAGGTGGGGGGTGGTCATGAGCAAAGATGATAAAGTGCTTTGCTCTATCATCTTTGGTCGTGAGGGGAGGTTAGACCTGCGCCCGCCATCTCTGGCCGCAGTGGGCAGAGCATGTCATCCCTTCACCCCTCATCGTCGTGCAGATGCGAGCTCAGGTCTCCCCCGAACCTCCGAGACACTTCCCTCAATGGAAACAAACCTTTCTGGCAGTAAGTGTAAGCAGCTGCAAACACTGGCAGCTGGAACTCTCTGCGGGGAAAGAGTTGAATGGAGGAGGGAAAATAAAGCATTTCTCAGTATTAAGTCAGCATTATTCCTTCATCTAATCCAATTTTTTTTTTTTTTTTTTAAGAATCTATTGTTGTACAAAAGTTTTTAGCTTAGATTTTTAATTCCTTTCCCGTTTTGCTTCTTGAGGGTTCCTCTGTCTCCCAGCACCCTGATATCATGTTCTACCCCTCCCCTGCATATTGCAATCAGGGGGTAATTGAGATGAAGGGGTCCGCAGAGTTCTGATGAGCTCCAAGGATAACATGCCTTGTAGCAATCCAACTCCGTGCATGCACAATTTTAAACACCTTTTGTTTTCTCAGCAAAAGTGAGGAATTTTATTTCATCAAGATTGCCCTGTGGTGTAAAGTGGGTGGATCTGATTTCTGAACCAGAGGGACCGACTGGTATTCTGGCAGGATCGTAGTGCGTGTGTGTGTGTGTGTGTGTGTGTGTGTGTGTCTCTCACTGTGTGTGGCCGACCTGAACCTTTGGCTAGCCGGTTTGGTTTGTTTTCCACTGATGTGTATGGCCAATGCACCGCATCTCCAGCCCACGCCCCCCCCCCCCCCCAGTGCGGAAACAGGACCAACACTATCCTACATATTAGGGACAATTTTAAATTTTACCGAAGCCAATTAACCCGTGCATCTTTGGAGGGTGGGTGTAAACCGAAGAAATCTCGCGTGGTCACGGGGAAGAACGTGCAAACTCCGTACAGACAGCACCCGTGGTCAATTTCGAACCCGGGTCTCTGGCCCTGTAAGCACTGTGAGGCAACAACTGCGCCACTGAGCTGCCCCAAAGGATCGAACGATCGCCTGGAGCATGCGGGCATCGATTCCGCTATCTCTGGCATGCTAAGCGAGTGCGACGGGGACGGGAGGGGGGGGGCTTATTAGTAGTTACATAATATTGACGAATTCAATGTTCACGCGTTGGGTTGTAAGCTACCCAAGTGGAGTATGAGGAGCGGTTCCTCTAGGTTGCATGTTCTTCTAGGTTCCCTCTGGTAATGGAAGAGGCCCTGGCCAGAAAGGTCAGTTTGGGAATGGGATGAAGAGTTAGCAACTGGGAGATTCCTTCTCTCAGTTCTTCTCTCATCCATTCCTTCTCTCCAGAGACGCTGCTTGTCCCGCTGAGCTATTCCAGCATTTTGTGTCTCCAGCATCTTGGGTGTAAACCAGCATCTGCAGTTCCTTCCTACACCTGTTATGCTTGCGTTTGGCTTGACTGTACATGAATACGATCAGGGTAAACACAAGTGCAACAGGTAGACTAAGGAGATATAGTTACATAGAAGAGAGATTTAAAATAATTGGGTGATCGAATCTATCGATAGTAGATCTTCTTCTGGGGTCAGTACACAATGAGTCGTGACACTCGTTGACACCCTTGCATTTCATTATTCCATGGAAACTGAATTGCGAGTTATATTTGAGACAAAGTTAGATTTGAAGCGAATGGAGATTTATATGGTTAGTGCGTGCAAGTGAAGCCATGATCTTGCCTAATGGTGGAACAGGCATGAGAAGCCATTTTGACCATACCTACTTTTTCTTTGGTTCCTTTAGTACTTTAGAGATACGGTGTGGAAAGAGGCCCTTTGGCCCACCAGGTGTGGGACGTTTGCTTCCAGCCCACCACCCCATATACTAGCACTATCCAACACACCAGGGCAATTTACAGTTTTACCGAATTGACCGGCAAGCCGGTCCGACTTGGGAGTGTGGGAGGAAACCGGAGCACCCGGAGGGAACCCACGCGGTCATGGGGCGAAAGTACAAACTCTGTACAGACAGCAGCCGTAGTCAGGATCGAACCAGGATCTGGCGCTGTAAGGCAGCAACTCAACTGCTGTGCCACTGTTCTGCTCCGGTTCCTCTTAGCCTTCAGCCAGAAGAAGCTACCTAGAAATTCCCCAGGCTGGTGGGCTAGAAGCAAATATCCCACACCTGGCCTCACTGTCGAGAGGGGCAGCCCAGCCCCACCCCAGGCTGGTGGGCTGTGCAAACATCCCATTTTATACATCTTGTTGTTCTCGGGCAGCGATGTCGCACAGCGATTATGTTTTTGTATGGTTGGTGAGCTAAAAGACACCAAGCACAAGGTTAGAAAGTCTTCTGGCGGCTGGAGGCTTTTCAAGGGATTTAATGGCTAATGAGTGTGGTTTGAAGTGCAGTTACTGTTGTAAGAGATGACTGGCGGCAACTAATGTACATTGGTGGCATCTGTGCCCTTAGGGCAGGGGTCGGCAACCTTGTTCTGCATAGGGGCCGGGACGCATATGTGTGAGCGGATGGTGGGCCACTTCTATCACCAGTACACATGGGCCCCGCCCCCATCCCGCCCCGGATGGCAGGCATCAAATCACGCGTTCACAGAAGGTTGACAAAAATGCTGAGGAAACTCAGGGGGTGAGGCAGCCTCATGTCATCTTTGCACGTCTCACCAGCTGAGTTTCTCCAGCAATTTTTGTCTACCTTCGATTTTTCCAGCATCTGCAGTTCTTTCTTAAACGTGCTCACAGAAGGTGCGCGGCCGTGCCGGAACGGGCGCTCGACGGGCTGGATGATTACGGGGAAAAAATCCGCCTGCGGGCCGAATAATTTTTGGGTTATGGGCCGCATTCGGCCCGGGGGCCGTAGTTTGCCCAGTCCTGCCTTAGGGAATTGCGTCAGGACCCAGTCAACAATAGGCACGTAAGAAAGATGTTTGGTGCTATTTCTGACCCTTGCACACCTGCAAGATGTTTGATTGGGCCAAGGTTTGTTTCATCGTTCAACTAAAGAACGTTCAGGGAAGTCTCCGTTCACAGTTCATTGTCCTTTCCCTTGTATTGGGATGTTTTGTACAGAGATTTAGAACAAAAAAGATATTTGTAATAAAAAATATATGCAGATCAAAAATATTTTTTGCAAAATCCTCTTCATGCATTCTTAGTGGCTGCACTTTCAGTAGAGCCCTACTCCGTAGTGTTATAGCCTACAGTGTGTAGTGTCCACTACCTTACTCAAAACTCTCTCATCACTCATTGGACTCTGGAGTGAGGTCCCTTCCCTTGTTTAGGTTTATATTTATTATTGTCACGCCCAAAAGGATACAATGAACAGCTTTGTTTTGCATGCTATCCAACTAAATCAACTAATGCAATGAAGCATTAGTACGGGGTGGCACAGTGGTAAAGTTGCCGCCTTGCACAGCCGGAGACCCGGGTTCGATCCTGACTACGAGTGCTGTCTGTACGGAGTTTGTACGTTCTCCCCGTGACCGTGTGAGTTTTCCCTGAGATCTTCGGTTTCCTCCCACACTCCAAAGACGTACAGGTTTGTAGGTAAAAATTGTAAATTGTGCCTAGTGTGCAGGGTAGTGCTAGTGTGTGGGCATCGCTGGTTGTCACGGACTCGGTGGGCCAAAGGGCCTGTTTCCGTGCTGTATCTCCGAACTCGAAACTCAATAGGTAGAGTGAAGGGTAAGACACATAGTACAGAATATAACCATATAACAATTACAGCACGGAAACAGGCCTTCTCGGCCCTTCCAGTCCGTGCCGACCATTTATTTTCCCCTAGCCCCATCTACCTGCACTCAGACCATACCCCTCCATTCCCTTCCCGTCCATATACCTATCCACTTTACTTTTAAATGTTAAAATCGATCCTGCCTCCACCACTTCAGCAGGAAGATCATTCCACACAGCCACCACTCTCTGAGTAAAGAAGTTCCCCCTCATGTTACCCCTAAACTTCTGTCCCTTAATTCTCATGTCATGCCCTCTTGTTTGAATCTTTCCTACCCTCAATGGGAAAAGCTTGTCCACGTCACCTCTGTCTATGGTAAATGGTAGGGAATTGAGGAATGCGTGGAACAGAGGGATCTAGGAATAACTAGGAATATAGTTCACAGAATTATGATGCAGCAAGTCCTGAGATAAAGTTCAATGTTTGCAGGGAGGTAGAGCAGAATCGGACTGTACCGTAGCTTGTGTGAGGGGTGCCCCCAGCGTTCTTTGCCCCTTGACGTGCAGCTGCTGAGGGACCCCTGGACTGTGGACCTCCCCCATGGAGCCTAATGCCCCTGTCCCACTTAGGAAACCTGAATGGAAACCTCTGCAGACTTTGTGCCCCACCCAAGGTTTCCGTGCGGTTCCCGGAGGTTTTTGTCCTCCGGTAACCACCTTCAACTTGCATCGCAACTGGCTACGACCAAAAGAATTACCGATTTTTAAAAGGGAAACTACTTTCGACCATTAGGGAGACTGACAAAAACCTCCGGGAACCGCATGGAAACATTGGGTGGGGCGCAAATTCCCCAGAGGTTTCCGTTCAGGTTTCCTAAGTGGGACAGGGGCATTAGTGTTGGCTGCTCCAAGCTTCAATGTGTTACTCAGCACACGCTCTTGCAACTTGCAATGGACGAGTCGCCAACATTCCCTATGCACATGGGGTGGCGCAGTGGTAGAGTTGCTGCCTTGCAACGCAAACGTAGAGTTTGTACGCTGTCTCCATGACCATGTGGGTTTTCTCCGTGTGCTCCGGTTTCCTCCCACATTCCAAAGACGTGCAGGTTTGTAGGTGAATTGGCTTCTGTAAATTGTCCCTAGTGCATAGGTAAGAACCAGTGTTCGGGGTGATCACTGGATGGCATGGACTCAGTGGGCTGAAGAGCCTGTTTCCATGTTGTATCTCTAAACTAACCTAAACAGGAGATATCGCCAACAAGTTTGGTGTGGGCAGAGTTGGGGAATAATTACAGATGTTTTCTGAGAAAATTAAAATGAACCGCACTCCTTAAAAGAAAAGCATTTCACAACAACCATATCTGCTGAGGTTTTGTTTTCGTTCACAGACACCAAGTTAAATGACTAACATAATTCAGTATGGAAAAACCATTGAGCTCTCCATGTTCTCTTTTTAACAGATTGAGACATGTGGGCTGGAAGCGTGATGAAGAGCAGAGGAACTTGATATTTTTTTATTGATATATTAATAGAGAATTACAGCATTGCCACAGGCCCTTCAGCTCACCGAGTCGACACTGCCTATCAACCACCCATTTCCATTAATCCTAGAACGTAGAAGCAAAGAATAGCAAATGTCGGTTAATACACGAAAATTGCACAAAGTACTGGAGTGACTCAGCAGGTCAGGCAGCATCCCTGGAGAACATGGATTAGTACCGTTTTGGTTCGAGACCCGAAACATCACCTATCCATGTTCTCCAAGGATGCTGCCTTACCCTCTGAGTTACTCCAGCACTTAGAGTCAATTTTTACACTTTTCCTTTGCCTCACTGAGTCCAGGACAATCGCCCATTTACACTAATCCAACACTAATCTAATCCAACTTTATACTTTCCATATTATTATCACTTTTTCGATTTCCCCCAGATTCCACCACTCGCCTACACACAAAGGGCAATTTACAGAGTTCAGTTCAGTGCTCATCACTCAGTGATTATAATCGAGCCATTCATAGTGTACAGATACATGATAAGGCAGGAGTTCCCAACCTGGGGTAGATTTACCCCCGGGGGTAAATTCCACCTGCCCAGGGGGTCAATTTGTTGATTCTGGATCTGTACATATTTTTTCTCATTGACTGACTCTGTTTGGCTCTGGTATACCGGTATCTGTTCATCATTAGTTGTTCATAAATAAGTGATCACATGGTATTCAGCCCCAGAACGTGCAGTTGCGAGCATTGTCCATGTAGCTCGTTGGTTGAGGTCAGAGCAACCCAGGTTGTTGAGTGGAGTTGGCGTAGGTTGAAGAATTTCCAATTTGCTTAGCCGGCAGAAATCGCGTTGGATTTGAGGCGTGATATCTCGGAGACGAGGGCTGTAACCAGTTCCTCAGCCTTGCGTAATCTACCCTCCCTTGGAATCGTAGACACAACCTGACCAATAATATACACTGTGCTTGAACTCACCTGTGAAGAGACTTGGCTTCTCTGCTGAAAAAAAAAACGCTGCTGAAAGTTCCTCCCTGTCCCTCATAATTGTGCATACCTCTGCCCGATCCTCCTTCAACCTCCTCTAGAGCATTTGTTGGCACTAGGCCTGTACTCGCTGGAGTTCAGAAGAATGAGTGGAGACCTCATTGAAACGTGCAGAACAGCGAAAGGCTTGGCTAGTGTGGATGTGGAGAGGATGTTTCCACTAGTGGGAGAGTCTAGGACTAGGGATCATCGCCTCAGAATTAAAGAACGTTCTTTTAGGAAGGAGATGAGGAGAAATATATTTTGTCAGAGGGTGGAGAATCTGTGGAACTCTTGCCACAGAAGGCTGCAGAGGCCAAGTCAGTAGATATTTTTAAGGTAGAGATAGATGGATTCTTGATTAGTACGGGTGTCAGAGGTTATGGGGAGAAGGCAGGAGAATGGGGTTAGAAGGGAGAGATCGATCAGCCATGATTGAATGGCGGAGTAGACTTCATGGGCCGAATGGCCTAATTTTACTACCATCTTACTTGTATGACCTAATGACTTGGTACAAAGTGATTAAACCTAGCTTATCTATTTGCTCCTCATAACTGAAATATCCCATCCCAGCCAACACCAGGCAACACCCAGGTAAATCTCTTCTGCGCCCTCTCCAGTCCCTTGCACTTTATCCCTGTGACCCGCGTGGGTCCGGTTTCCTCCCGCACTCCTAGGACGTACGGGTTTTGTAGGCTGATTGGCTTGGTGAAATGGTAAATTGTCCCCAGAGTGCGTAGGATAGTGTTAGTGTGCGGGGATTGCTGGTCGGTGCAGATTCGTGGGTTGGCGGGCCTGTTTCTCTACTGTATCTCTAAACTAAACTGCACACCGTTTTCCAGCTGTGGCCTATGAAGTTGCGCGACATCTCCATGCATTTATACTCTGTGTCTGACTTAAAGGAGGTTAGCATTCCATATGCCCCTTCACACCATATCTACCTGCGCTGCCACCTTCAGAGATCTAAGGTCCCTCTATTCCTCAATAATCCCAACATCCCGGCCGTTCATGGTATATGTCCCATCCCCATTATCTCTTGCAAAATGCATCACCTCACGCTCATCAGGATTAAATTCCATCAGCCCTTGCTCTGCAAAATTTAACAGCTGATCATTATGGTCCTGAAACCTGATATTCTTCTTCATGACCAACAGCGATGTACTCCAGTCTGAAGAAGGGTCTCGACCCGAAACGTCGCCTATCTCCTTCGCTCCTTAGATGCTGCTGCACCCGCTGAGTTTCTCCAGCTTTTGTGTAACCCAGCGATGTATTCCTCATACCTCCTACAATCGTACCCAAATTGTTGATGTGGATGGCAAATAGTGATGACCCCACTAGTCACAGGCTTCCAATCCTTTAAGTGACAACAGGTCCATTGCTAATTTTACGGCAACTTTAGTTTAGAGGGGGCGGCAAAATCAGCCTCGGCCATGGGAACGGATCTGCCGGCTCGGGCCATGTCGGAGTTCCAGAGCCCCGGCCGCTGGAGGGCAAATTTGACCCGCCGATCGGCGTGGACGTCCCGACGAGGTCAAGATCGACCGCCTCTCCCAGTCTAGGAGCCCCATTGTCTCTCTTTGTACTCGGAGGTGCATCCTCGACCGATGTCCGGCACCCACTGCCGGCCCGGCCAATGTTTCAAGTCGGGACCCTTTTTCAGACTTCATAAGGGTCTAATGTTGGTCCCTTTCTTCGTTTCCCCCCCTCATGACCAGATCCGCCCACATCCACCTCAAGGGACTCCGACTTTGCTCCGTTCCGGCTTCCGTCTAGGCTACAGCGCCCTGCGGAGGACGGAAGGGCACATTGAAGGGATAATCCTCTTGTAGGAACCGATGACCTACACTTGGAGTAGAGCAAGGTCCCTCCAGAGAGGCATTATTAAAAAAAACTGGTCTTTTTTTTTAGGGTTAGATTGGGAAGAGTGGGGGGGGGGGGGGGGGGAGAATCGGGAGCAGGAGCCATGGAATATCATGGGCTGATTGGTAGTTTGGTGGCGGAGTGGCCACAATTTGAGACCTGAGCTCCCTAGTCCTGCAGAAAAGCGTATAAAACTGGTAATAAATATTCCTTCTCTCCAGAGCTGCTGCCTGCTTTCACACATTACCTTTCCATATCTCTAGTTTCCCTCTCACCTGACACGCAGTCTGAAGAAGTGTCTCGACCCGAAACATCACCCATTCCTTCTCTCCAGAGATGCTGCCTGTCCTGCCAAGTTACTCCAGCATTTTGTGCCTGTCTTCGGTTTAAACCAGCATCCGCAGTTCCTTCCTGTACAACAAACATTCTTGTTTTTCCCCCTGTTATTTTCCTGGTCTCAAGTGGGAAAGGCCCGTGGAACAGTTTTATGGTGTACAGGCCCTGTAACGTGTGCCAGGATATGAGCAAGATCAAGTTGCAGTTTTGTCAATGTTCTTGTGAACATGGAATTATTTCAGAACACAGCTTTAAACAACGGGTTTGGGTTCTTCCACTTGAATCTTTCCATGATGTCATGGAATTTTTAGGACGTCCAACTTGTCGCCTTGTTGGTGAACGAGGGCTTGAAGATGAAACAGCGAAGAACCAGCCAGACGGGGGACTTGCAAGGCTGCCGGGGTGGGGCAGTGGCGTTGAAGTGACTGGATGTTTGTATTTGGGTGGTGTTGTTTTTTTCATAGGGATACCCCTGGTGGGACATTTATATTGCGTGACATTCATGGTGGGGCACAGTGGTGGTTCTTACTACAAGCAACGTTGGCAGGTGCTGTAAACAATATAATAAATGAGGGGAAAAGAAGTTCAGTGTTGGTGTGACTACACTCACGAACTCTCATGAACACTCACTAAAACAGACTAAAGGGCCTGTCCCACCAGCATGCAACTCCATGCAATGAGCGCGACCTAACGTGGTCGCTTGAGCCGTCCGGCGTCGCGGGGCCGGTCCCACTTCGATTGCCGGAGCCGTGCGGAATTGTGCGGAGTTCGTCCCGAAATCGCGTGGGGCTCCGAAAATCTGACCATGTTCAAAAATTCCGCGCGGCAACGGCTTGTCGGCTCGCTGTCGCCTCGACGCATTACACACCGCCCCAACGTCGTGCCTCCGTGACCCTCTCTGTAAGTGTCTCCGTGACCCTCTCTGTAAGTGCCTCCGTGACCCTCTCTGTGTGTGGCTCCGTGGCCCTCTCCTGGCGAACTTACCTTTAAGACTTCGCTCCAAGTTTGCCTCACTTTGCGTCACGTTGCGCCACTCACCCGACCTCCGCGGGGCCCCCGCTGCCGGTTTGGACACGCTCACCGCATGGAATCGCATGCTGGTGGGACAGGCCCTTAACACAGTAACACATACTCACACACAACCAATGTCCCCAAGTCTATGTATGTAGTTCAGAGCTTTTTTGAAAACGGTAGTGTTTAATAGCCTGATAGCTGTAGGGAAGAAGCTGTTTCTGAACCTGGTCCTTACAGTTTTCAGGCTCCTGTACTTTCTTCTCAATGGCAGGAGTCAAATGAGTGTGTGGCCAAAATGGTGTGGATCTCTGATGATGCTGGCTGCCTTTTTGAGGCAGCGCTTCTTGTCAACCCTTACTGTAATTTTCCTGTAAATACTGTCTGTATGCTTTGTTGTCACCTTCCCCTCAGCCAACAATGAAGTTTTCTACATTTCCTTGACCATCATCTGCTTTGATCTGTCGTTTTTACCCTTACCCTTCCATATCTCTAGTTTTCCTTTCCCCTGACTCTAAATTAGGGTCCCGACCTGAAACATCACCCATTCCTTTTCTCCAGAGATGCTGCCTGTCCTGCTCAGTTACTCAAGGTTCTTCGGTGTAAACCAGCATCTGCAGTTCCGTGAAGATATACACAAAATGCTGGAACAACTTTCAATGACTCCCGTTTTTCACCTCCACTCCCTCATCTTCACTTTCAATGACCCGTTTTCTTGGTCCCCTACTCCTTCATCTTTACTAACAGCTCGCAATCTGCAGTTACTTCCTACACACCACTCTTGTTCAGGAGCTACTTGGGGCATTGGGGACAGTGCTGTTTGCATCCTGGACATCCAGGGCCAGTCGGTGCAATTTAGGCAATAGACAATAGGTGCAGGTGTAGGCCATTTGGCTCTTTGAGCCAGCACTGCCATTCAATGTGATCATAGCTGATCATCCCCAATCAGTACCCCGTTCCTTCCTTCTCCCCATATCCCCTGACTCCACTATTTTTAAGAGCCCTATCTAGCTCTCTCTTGAAAGCATCCAGTGAACCTGCCTCCACCGTCCTCTGAGGCAGAGAATTCCACAGACTCACAACTCTCTGTGAGAAAAAGTGTTTCCTCGTCTCCGTTCTAAATGGCATACTCCTTATTCTTAAACTGTGGTTCTGGACTCCCCCAACATCGGGAACATGTTTCCTGCCTCTAGCATGTCCAAACCCTTAACAACCTTATATGTTTCAATGAGATCCCCTCTCATCCTTCTATACTCCAGAGTGTACATGCCCAGCTGCTCCATTCTCTCAGCATATGACAGTCCCACCATTCCGGGAATTAACCTTGTAAACCTATGCTGCATTCCCTCAATAGCAAGAATGTCCTTCCTCAAATTAGGGGACCAAAACTGCACACAATACTTCAGGTTTGGTCTCACTAGGGCTCTGTACAACTGCAGAAGGACCTCTTTACTCCTATATTCGATTCCTCTTGTTATAAAGGCCAACATGCCATTCGCTTTCTTCATTGCCTGCTGTACCTGCATGCTTACTTTCATAGACTGATGAACAAGGACCCCCAGATCCCGTTGTACTTCCCCTTTTCCCAACTTGACGCCATTTAGATAGTAATCTGCTTTCCTGTTTTTGCTACCAAAGTGGATAACCTCACATTTATCCGCATTAAACGTCATCTGCCATGCATCTGCCCACTCCCCCAACCTGTCCAAGTCACCCTGCATTCTCATAGCATCCTCCTCACAGTTCACACTGCCACCCAGCTTTGTGTCATCTGCAAATTTGCTAATATTACTTTGAATCCCTTCATCCAAATCATTGATGTATATTGTACATGATCAGCCATGATCACATTGAATGGCGGTGCAGGCTCGAAGGGCCGAATGGCCTACTCCTGCACCTATTTTCTATGTTTCTATGTAAATAGATGCGATCCCAGCACCGAGTCTTGCGGTACCCCACTAGTCACTGCCTGCCATTCTGAAAGGGACCCGTTAATCCCTACTCTTTGTTTCCTGTCTGCCAACTACTTCTCTACCCATGTTTAATTGTGGGACATGTATAATGGAACAACCCTCTGCTAGTCTTGCCTTTGCCTTTCAAGCTCCAGCACAAGATTGGCGGATGCATGCTAATTGCTTCAGTGGAATAAAACAGAGTCCAAATGTTTTGACTGTTTCTATTAGCTTTTCTTTGCTTTGTGGAGAAAGCATAGGGGCTGCAGTTTCCCTATTTTGCTTAGGAAATTGTAGAGCAAAATCCTGGCCAAAGCTGGTGCAAATTCGCATTGATTAATTGTACCATCTGGTAAAAATCTGTACTTTGCACGATTGTTATGGTGTTAGCTTGCCTTGTTCTCTAACCAAACCCCCCCCCCAATACGTGTGCGAAGGCCATTATAATCAAGTCGTATTTCAGTTACCTAAGTTGGAGATGTGTGTCTCCCCTTATAATTACCGCTCCCATTTTCCCACCATTAGGAATCTTAATTCTGAATCCTCGACTGTTCTTTGGCAGTTTCGGTCCTCAGATGAGGAATTCACTCCCGAAGTTGCACCAAGACAAATTCCTTGTATGTATAAATACGTGGCTAATAAAACGTATTCAACTCAATTCAATGTCTCGCACTCAATAGCTGGCTTCTATAAGTATGAAGGACCAATGAGTGGTACATTGTTCATTAGCGTATGGTTGCACAAGTATGAGCAGAAGTGATTACTTGTCAGTCTCCAAAGCAACTCTCTTAAGTGGCCTCCTTTGATGAAAATGGCATTCCGTGTTCTTTTACCTCTCCCACACTATAAGATCATAAGTGATAGGAGCAGAATTAAGCGATTCATGACGTGCAAGCTATGTCAGGAGCCCATTACTAGTCCAGGTTGGGGTGAAGCACAGTTGTCCCATCACTCCAGCCCTCTTCTCCATCTACGGGTGTCAGGGGTTATGGGGAGAAGGCAGGAGCATGGGGTTAGGAAGGAGAGATAGATCAGCCATGATTGAATGGTGGAGTAGACTTGATGGGCTGAATGGCCTAATTCTGCTCCTATCCCTTATGACCTTATCTTCCTGTCCGCCACACTGTACCTCGCCTCCTGTGTGCTTCTCACTGAGTGGAGATAATCTGAAGGATGAGTGCAATACTTTACAACCTTTGTCATTTCCACAGCAAGACCATAAGACAGGAGAGCAGTATTTGGCCATTTGACCCATCGAGTCTACTCCACCATGGCTGATCTATTTAGTTCCCTTTCGACCCCATTCTCCTGCCTTCTCCCCGTAACTTTTGACATCCTTACTAATCAAGCACGTCCGTCTCTGCTTTAAAAATACCCAGTCTCCACTGCCATCGGTGGCAATGAATTCCACAGATTCACTAAAGAAATCCCTCCTCATCTCCATTCTTAAGGTATGTTCTTTTATTCTGAGGTTGTGCCCTCTGGTTCGAGACTCTTCCATTACTGGAATGATCTTTTCCACGTCAACTTGTGAGGGGTGACATAGAATCAGAAGATGTAGAGTCATTGTGGATAGAACTGAGAAATTGTAAGGGTAAAAAGACCCTAATGGGAGTTATCTACAGGCCCCCAAGCAGTAGCCTGGTTACAGGGTGCAAGTTGCATCAGGAGTTAAAATTAAAATGTAGCATGGTGGTTAGGGGAGATTTCAACATGCTGGTAGACTGGGAAAATCAGGTTGGTACTGGACCCCAAGAAAGGGAGTTTGTGGAGTGACTCCGAGATGGATTCTTAGAGCAACTTGTATTGGAGTCTACCAAGGAAAAAGTAAAAAAAAGTCAAAAGAGTTTATTGTCATGTGTCCCTGACAGGACAATGAAAATCTTTCTTTGCATAGCACAACAGAACATAGAAAGCATTGACTACAATTCTATACATAAATACACCCATGACTTAATAAATTAATAAAGTGCAAATAACAGATGGAGGGATATTAATGTTCAGAGTTCCGAGCCAGGTTTAATAACCTGATGGCTGTGGGGAAGTAGCTGTTCCTAAACCGGGTTGTTGCAAGGAGAAGACAATTCTGGATTTAGTGTTGTGTAATGAACCGGATTTGATAAGGGAACTCAAGGTAAAGGAACCATTTGGAGGTGGTGACCATAATATGATAAGTTTCAATCTGCAATTTGGGAGGGAGAAGTTAAAATCGGAAGTGTCAGTATTGCAGTTGAACAAAAAGGACTATGGAGGCATGAAGGAGGAGCTGGCCAAAGTTGACTGGAAAGGGACCCGAGCAGGGATGACAGTGGAACAACAATGGCAGGTATTTCCTGGAACAATACAGAAGATGCTGGATCATTTAATTCCAAAGAGCAAGAAATATTCTAAGGAGCATAAGAGGCGACAGTGGCTGACAAGGGAAGTCACGGATTGTATAAAAGTAAAAGGGAAGATGTATAACATAGCAAAGATGAGTGGGAAGCCAGAGGATTTGGAAACCTTTAAAGAACAACAGATGAAATACGAGGGTAAACTAGCAAAGAATATAAAGGAGGATAGTAAAACCTTCTCTAGGTATATGAAGAGGAAAAAATTAGTTAAGACAAATGTGGGTCCCTTGAAGGCAGAAACAGGTGAATGTATTATGGGGAACAAGGAAATGGCAGACGAGTTGAACAGGTACTTTGGTTCTGTCTTCACTAAGGGACACACAAACAATCTCCCAGATGCATTAGGGGACAGAGGCCCTAGGGTGACGGAGGAACTGAAGGAAAATCACATTAGGCAGGAAATGTGTTGGGTAGACTGATGGGACTGAAGGCTGATAAATTCCCTGGGTCTGAGTGTCCGCATTCAAGGAGGTGGCTCCAAAAATCATGGGCATATTTGTGATCATTTCCCAATGTTCCATAGATTCTGGATCAATTCCTGTGGATTGGTGGGTGGCTAATGTTATCCCATTTTATAAGAAAGGTGGGAGAGAGGAAGCAGGGAATTATAGACCAGTTAGCCTGACATTGGTGGTGGGGAAGATGCTGGAGTCGATCATTAAAGATGTGATAGCGGCGCATTTGGATAACAGTTACAGGATCGGTCCAAGTCAGCATGGATTTACAAAGGGGAAATCATGCTTGACATCTTTGGGAAGTTTTTGTGGATGCACCAATTCAAATGGACAAGGGAGAGCCCATGGATGTAGTGTACTTGAACTTTCAGAAAGCCATTGATAAGGTTCCACACAGGACATTTGTGGGTAAAATTAGAGTACATGGTATTGGGGGTAGCGTATTGACATGGATGGAAAATTGGTTGGCAGACAGGAAACAAAGAATAGCAGGCAGTGACTAGTGGGGTACCGCAAGGCTCGGTGCTGTGACCACAGCTATTTACAATATATAAATGATTTAGATGAACGGATTGCAAGTAACATTAACAAATTTGCAGATGACAAATAGCTCTTAGGGCTAGCGGAATCAAGGGATATGGGGGAAAAAGCAGGAACGGGGTACTGATTTTGGATGATCAGCCATGATCACATTGAATGGCGGTGCTGGCTCGAAGGGCCAAATGGCCTACTCCTGCACCTATCATCTGTGTATTTGTGTAACTCTATCTAGGTTTTTCACTATTTGATAAGTTCAATGAGATTCCCCCCCCCATCCTTCTAAACTCCAGTCAGTTTCTAAACAAGGCTAAATTAAACTCTAGCAGATAACAATGCCACATTGTCCACATTCCTAATACCAGCATATCTTGTTTGCTCCAGATGACAACATCTGCAGTCTCTTTTCCATTTTAACATACCAACCTAAATCTGCTTCGGAATAATGTTAAACTTGCAGTATGAACAACCATCTGGTTTGGAAGAAGCTCCTCCAGGGAGTTATCTCTTTACTTCAACGTGGGCTCTGGGTCAGTGTTCCAGCACCAAAATAGCACACACCATCTGATTTGGATGAACATATTGCTTGCTGTGTCTATTGGATTGTGACTTGAGGAATAAATCGGGCAGGTGCACAGAATCTCATAGAATCATAGAATCGGCCCTTCGAGCCTGCACCACCATTCAATATGATCATGGCTCATCATCCAACTCAGTATCCTGTACCTGCCTTCTCTCCATAGCCCCTGATCCCTTTAGCCACAAGGACCACATCTAACTCCCTCTTAAATATAGCCAATGAACTGGCCTCAACTACCTTCTGTGGCAGAGAATTCCACAGATTCACCACTCTCTCTGTGAAAAATCTCATCTCGGTCCTAAAAGACTTCCCCCTTATTCTTAAACTGTGACCCCTTGTTCTGGAGTTCCCCAGCATCGGGAACAATCTTCCTGCGTCTAGCCTGTCCAACCCCTTAAGAATTTTGTAAGTCTCTATAAGATCCCCCCTCAATCTCCTAAATTCCAGCGAGTACAAGCCGAGTCTATCCAGTCTTTCTTCATATGGAAGTCCTGCCATCCCAGGAATTGGTCTGGTGAACCTTCTCTGTACTCCCTCTATGGCAAGAATGTCTTTCCTCAGATTAGGAGACCAAAACTGTACGCAATACTCCAGGTGTGGCCTCACCAAAACCCTGTACAACTGCAGTAGAATCTCCCTGATCTTGTACTCAAATTATTTTGCTATGAATGCCAACATACCATTCGTTTTCTTCACTGCCTGCTGCACCTGCATGTCTACTTTCAATGACTGGTGTACCATGACACCCAGGTCTCGTTGCATCTCCCCTTTTCCTAATCGGCTACCATTCAGATAATAGTCTACCCTCCTGTTTTTGCCGCCAAAGTGGATAACCTCACATTTATCCACATTATACTGCATCTGCCATGCATTTGCCCACTCACCAAACCTATCCAAGTCACCTTGCAGCCTCCTAGCATCCTCCTCACAGCTAACACTGCCCCCCAGCTTCGTGTCATCAGTAAACTTGGAGATGTTGCAATCAATTCCCCCATCCAGATCATTAATATATATTGTAAACAGCTGGGGTCTCAGCACTCGGTACCCCACTAGTCACTGCCTGCCATTCTGAAAATGACCCGTTTACTCCTACTCTTTGCTTCCTGTCTGCCAGCCAGTTCTCTATCCACATCAATACTGAACCCCCAATACCATGTGCTTTCAGTTTGAATGCTAATCTCTTAAGTGGGACCTTGTCGAAAGCCTTCTGAAAGTCCAGATATAACACATCCACAGGTTCTCCCTTACCCACTCTACTAGTTACATCCTCGAAAAATTCTATAAGATTCGTCAGACATGATTTACCTTTCATAAATCCATGCTGACTTTGTCCAATGATTTCACCACTTTCCAAATGTGCTGCTATCCCATCTTTAATAACTGACTCTAGCATTTTCCCCACTACTGATGTTAGACTAATTGGTCTGTAATTCCCCGTTTTCTCTCTCCCTCCCTTTTAAAAATCTGGGGTTACATTAGCTCCAATCCTCAGGAACTACTCCAGAATCTAAAGAGTTTTGAAAATTTATCGCTAATGCATCCACTATTTCTGGGGCTACTTCCTTAAGTACTCTGGGATGCAGCCTATCTGGCCCTGGGGATTTATCAGCCTTTAATCCATTCAATTTACCTAACACCACTTCCCGGCTAACCTGGATTTCACTCAGTTCTTCCACCTTATTTGACGGCCGGTCCCCTGCTATTTCCGGCAGATTATTTATGTCTTCCTTAGTGAATACAGAACCAAAGTAGTTATTCAATTGGTCTGCCATGTCCTTGTTCTCCATGTTTCTGACTACAGCTCACCAGTTTCTGACTGCAAGGGACCTACGTTTGTTTTAACTAACCTTTTTCTCTTCACGTATCTATAAAAGCTTTTGCAGTCCGTTTTTATGTTCGCTGCCAGTTTTCTTTCATAATCTATTTTCCCTTTCCTAATTAAGCCCTTTGTCCTCCTCTGCTGGACTCTGAATTTCCCCCAGTCCTCTGGTAGGCTGCTTTTTCTGGCTAATTTGTATGCTTCATCTTTAGATTTGATACTATCCCTGATTTCCCTTGTTATCCACGGATGCACCACCTTCCCTGATTTATTAATTTGCCAAACTGGGATGAACAATTGTTGTAGTTCATCCATGCAGTCTTTAGATGCCTTCCATTGCATATCCAACGTCAACCGTTTAAGAATCACTTGCCAGTCTATCTTAGCCAATTCGCGTCTCATACCCTCAAAGTTACCATTCTTTAAGATCAGAACACTTGTTTCTGAATTAACAATATCACTCTCCATCTTAATGAAGAACTCGACCATATTATGGTCACTCTTGCCCAAGGGGCCACGCACAACAAGGCTACTAACTAAACCTTTCTCATTACTCAGTACCCAGTCTAGAATAGCCTGCTCTCTCGTTGGTTCCTCTACACGTTAGTTTAGAAAACTATCCGCATACATTCCAAGAAATCCTCTTCCTCAGCACCCCTGCCAATTTGATTCACCCAATCTATATGTAGATTTAATTCACCCATTATAACTGTTTTACCTTTGTTGCACACATTTCAAATTTCATGTTTGATGCCATCCCCAACTCCACTACTACTGTTAGGTGGCCTGTACACAACTCCCACTAGCGTGTTCTGCCCTTTAGTGTTTCGCAGCTCTACCCATACCGATTCCACATCTTCTAAGCTAATGTCCTTCCATTCGATTGTGTTAATCTCCTCTCTAACCAGCAATGCTACTCCACCTCCTTTTCCTTTCTGACTATCCCTCCTGAATATTGAATATCACTGGATGTTAAGCTCCCAGCCTTGGTCACCCTGGAGCCATGTCTCCGTGATCCCAACTATATCATATTCATTAATAACTATCTGCACATTCAACTCATCCACCTTATTACGAATGCTCCTTGCATTGAGATACAAAGCCTTCAGGAGATACAACATTGAGATACAACACTCTTACCCCTTATACAGTTATGTTGAAAAGTGGCCCTTTTTGATTTTTGTCCTGGATTTTTCTGCCTGCCACTTTTACTTTTCACCTTGCCACCTATTGCTTCTACCCTCATTTTACATCCCTCTGTCTCTCTGCTCATGCTCCCATCCCCCTGCCACATTAGTTTAAATCCTCCCTGACAGCACTAGCAAACAGTCCCCCAAGGACATCGGTTCCCTTCAAGTCCAGGTGCAGACCGTCCTGTTTGGAGCCCAGAGTAGGGGAATCGAGGACCAGAGGACATAAGTTCAAGGTGAAGGGGAAAATATTTAATAGGAATCTGAGGGGTAACCTTTTCCACACAAAGGTTGGTGGGTGTATGGAACAAGCTGCCGGAGGAGGTAGTTGAGGCAGGGACTATCCCAACGGTTAAGAAACAGTTAGACAGGTACATGATAGGACAAGTTAGGAGGGATATGGACCAATCGCAGGCAGGTGGGACTAATGTAGCTGGGACATGCTGGCCGGTGTGAAAAAGTTGGGCCGCAGGGCCTGTTTCCACACTATTACTCTATGACTATTGCCTTTTGCCTGTTTGCATTCGCGTTACACTTCCTCTGACTCCAAGTTAATATTTCTAAAGTTAAAGCAGATTTCATTGCAAGGTGGTCTGAAAATAACACACAACTACATCCTAGCCCACCCTCAATGGGCTGGGGGTGGGCTAATTGTATTATTTTCAGTTTTGCTGGATAATGGAGTCTTAGAAGCAGCATTTTGCCAAGGTGGAAGTCAACTTTATGAAACCATATGTTTCGTTCAGATTTTAAGATATGAAAGCACAAGGAGCTGTCATACAAACCAAAATAGCCTGTTGATTGTTATCACCACAATTCCTCAGTTCCTTTGCTTTTCATAAACTACTCTTAAATTGACCTCTGTCTGCTTTGACAGCCCTCGTTCTCAAATTGCAACCCCGTTTATCTGCGCTCAACATTTTTTTGTCGACCTGGTATTTTTTTTCAGAATGTTAGCCCATTCATTTCTTTCACCATGTTTCCATGTGTACAGGATTATACGGGATTACTTTGCTGTGCTATTTATTACACTTGATGCAAAGTTGTTTTCTCTTTCCATTTTGATCTTTAATGTTTTGTTCTCGTGATGTAATCTTGACCAGCAAGATCAGCGCGTGTTGTCTAAATGATCATAAATGACAGGAGCAGAATTTGGCCATTCGGCCCATTAAGTCCACTCTACTCATCAAATTAATAATACATGGAAACATAGAAAATAGGTGCAGGAGGAGGCCATTCGGCCCTTCGAGCCAGTAGCGCCATTCATTGTGATCATGGCTGATCGTCCCCTATCAATAACCCGTGCCTGCCTTCTCCCCAAATCCCTTGATTCCACTAGCCCCTAGAGCTCTATCTAACTTTCTCTTAAATCCATCCAGTGATTTGGCCTCCACTGCCCTATGTGGCAGGGAATTCCATAAACTCACAATTCTCTGGGTGAAATTTTTTTTTCCACTTCAGTCTTAAATGACCTCCCCTTTATTCTAAGACTGTTGCCCCTGGTTGTGGACTCGCCCAAAATTGGAAACATTTTTCCTGCATCTAGCTTATCCAGTCCTTTTATAATTTTATATGTTTCTATAAGAGTTATATTAATAATAATACACTTTATTGTCATTGTAAATACATACAACAAAATTTCAGGCTCCAACGTATCAGATAAATAAACTATGACAATGAAAACAGCAAGAACACAAGCAAAACGTCGTCAAGTCAGAATGTGCAATATTTCACAGTGTAGTGTTATAGCAGTACAAAATATTGGCTCTGGGGGCTGTGTGTTCAGTTCAGAGTGGTGATGGCCTTGGGGGTAGAAACTGTTTGTCAATCTTGTGGTGTGTGATTTGATGGAACTGTAACGCTTTCCTCAGGGCAGGAGAGCAAACAAGTGATGTGTGGGATGAGATGAATCCTTTAGGATGCGTGATATGGTGACATGCCTCGATGATTACTGTTCAGCAGCACACATATTTTTCCAATGAGACTCATTGAGAGGTTGGTTATGTCACAAATCAACTCCTGCCTCAGAAGTGACCTGGATTTGGCAGAATTTGCCAATGTCCTCAGGAATGCAAACTGACCAGCTCATTTTTCTGCAGAGAGTGATGGACGAGGCTCAGTCATCAGGGGCATAGTTCTCCTCCTCATCAACATAATCTACAAGAGAGAGGTACAGAATGCTGGAGTAACTCAGCCGGGACAGGCAGCATCTCTGGATAGAAGGAATGGTTGACGTTTCGAGTCTGGACCCTTCTTTATTGTATTTACGTGAGACGCAGCCTCAAGAAGGTGTTACCTATCACCACTACCCTGACCATTCCATCTTCTCCCTGTTACCATTGGGCAGGAAATGCAGTAGCCCAAAGTCCCACACCACCAGGTTCAGGAACAGCGACATTCCTTAGGTTTTATGGTGCTTACATATAACTATACTAGCATTTTTCTGAATTTTATGCAACATATATAATTTCATTGTGTAGGTACGTGTGACAATAAAGTACCATTTAACCAAAGCCATGCGAACATTGGACGTTGCAGATATTGTCAAACCATCTGGTCTTGTGTTTTCCTTGGGGAGCATGTTGCATATTAAACAAAATGTTCATTTGAGCTCAGATAAATAGATATTTGATCCAAGTGTAGAATTCCATTGTAGCAGATCACTTCCTACCCATTCCCATATCATAACATTCCTGAGCTAAGCACAGTCCTGCCATGATCAGAATCTTAGTACTACTTGTAAAAGACTACATTTCCACCTCACCACATGGTTGCTTTCGATTGACTGCCTCCCTCTCGCTCTCTCTCCCCCTCTCCCTCCGCACTGACTTCCGTTCCCCCTCTCCCCCTCTCCCCCTCTCCCCCCCCTCACTATGAACAATGAACCCTCCTTTCTCTCCCCAACACATCGACAGCCCCCCTCTCTCTCCACCCACACTTTGCCACTCCCCCTCACTAACTGCCCCATCTCTACTCCCCCCCCCCCCCCCCCCCCCCCCCCCACGGTGACTGCCCCTCTCTTCCCCTTCACACTGTCCCTCAGATTCCCATTAAACCTTACCCCTTCACCTTGAACCTATGTCCTCCGGTCCTCGATTTCCCCTACTCTGGGCAAAAGACTGCATACACAGGGCAAGAGTCCAGCATCTGTTTCTCTCACATTTGACCTCCCAAACTGCAGCATCTCAATTGGCTTCAGTAAGGAAAATTGTAAATTGTCCCAAGCGAGTGTACGGGGGTCAGTGCGGACCCTGTGGGCCGAAGGGCCTGTTCCCACATTGTATCTTGTGTCTAGACTGGGTCTGAAGAAGGGTCTCGACCCGAAACATCACCCTTTCCTTCTCTCCAGGGATGCTGCCTGTCCCGCTTAGTTACTCCAGCATTTTGTGTCTCTCTGCACTATCTGTAGTTCCTTGTTCTCCATGTTCACCAGAGATAGGCACAAAATGAGTAACTTGTCGGGTCAGGCAGCATCTCTGGAGAAAAGGAATAGGTGACATTTCAGGTCGAGACCCTTCATTCAGACTCTTCACCAGACGGGCAGCCAGACCCGCTAAATTACTCCAGCACTTTGTGTCTTTTTTTGTAAACCCGCATCTGCAATTCCTTGCACCTCCAATGGACTTACATAGGCTGGTAGAAGATCAAATAGTGCACTCACCCAGAGTCTGAATCTATAGTGAGCAGTCAGTGTTTCCATGTCAAATGTTTTACATTGCAATGTTGATGGGAAGAACATCTGTTCAATTTACAGATGTAAACTATGCATAAAAATCTCAACTGAAGAGTTAAATCTTTGCAGCTCTCCTGGCTATTTGTTTGTCTGAAATGTATTATAACGTGTTTGACCATGAACATTTATTTTACAGCTGCCGCTGAAGGAAAAGGGAAAAGTGGAGAAGACTTCTTCCAGAAGGTATAGTCCTGTGGCTGCGTCGCTCAGTAGTCAACGTTTAGTGTGTAGTTTATCTGTGATTTATATGCCAACCCACTTGGGAAAGACCATTGAACCATAAGCTTTGAACTCCATAGTTTACTTTAGAGATACAGCATGGAAATTTTCCGTGGGTTGTCACCTTGTCGTGGTGGAGAAGCTTGTGTGGTCCTGAGATCCTGAGAGCGATGCCGTCTGGAGCTATGCTCCTGGTAGGGCCACCCATGGCGGCAAGGTTGAGGGGGAGGTCCCTGACAAAGAGCAATTCAACCAAGACCTCAATGGTGGAACAGGCGGAGGACGATGGCTGACCTTAGTGGAGCGTCACAACAGCTGGGACGGCGGGCGAAGGCTTCAGCAGAAAAGGGTCTCCGGTCGTCTTAGACTCCATGCCTTTGGATCCTGACCCAGATCTGTCGAGCACTGTGGGGTGGCTGTCTGTGCACCAGTCTCCCCACGTTAAACAAAGTCATGCACGGGCGTCCTCCTTGAGAGGACAGTCATACTCGTTTTGCGTGACCGCCGATGATGACAGCATGGAAACTGGCCCTTTGGCCCACCGAGGCCGCACCGACCAGTGATCCCTGCTCACTAACGCTGAGGACAATTTACAATTATACCAAGCCAATTAGCTTCCAAAAATAGGGGGTATACAAAAAGCTGGAGAAACTCAGCGGGTGCAGCAGCATCTAAGGAGCGAAGGAGATAGGCGACGTTTCGGGACGAGACCCTTCGAGACCGCTCCTTAGATGCTGCTGCACCCGCTGAGTTTCTCCATATTTTTGTGTACCCTCGATTCTCCAGCATCTGCAGTTCCTTCTTGAATAGCTTACAAAAATATACACCTTTGGTGTGTGGAAGGAAACCGGAGATCGCAGAGCAAACCCACGCAGGTCACGCGGAGAAACTCTGTACCGACAACCACCGTAGTCAAGATCAAACCCGGGTCTCTAGCGACTCTACCGCTGCACCACTGTATATAGATTGATGAAATCTATTAATGCTGGTAGAGGAAAGTGTAAAGGGACTTATGTCTGTGTATATACTGTAGGTTCCTTACTCTGGCATAATAATGCCTTGCCATTGGAACTATATGTTACAAACACCATTGCATTACATCAACCCTGTAGACTTCTGTGATCAATTTAATCATCTAAACAGGATAGCCAAATGAATATAGACACAAAATGCTGGAGTAATTCAGATGGTTAGGCAGCATCGCTGGAGAAAAATGAATAGGTGATGTTTCGGGTCGAGACCCTTCTTCAGACTGACAGTCAGGGGAGAGGGAAACTATAGGTATGAAAAAGTCGAAAGAACAAATGAATGAAAGCTATGAAAAGAACAAGTCAAAGTCGGCACCAATGATCAAGGAAATGTGGAGCCCACAATGGTCCATTGTTGGCTGTGGGGGAGGTGATAGTGAGTGGCCACAAACAGTGAAACTAAGCAGGGCGTCAATGAAACAAGTAGGTTAGGGTGATGTTTTTATTTTTACTTTTTAATTTCAAAATGGACTTTATTCGGGTAGTAAACATGTACAATACATGAACCGTGCAGAAAAATTCATCTGGCATTTTTGGAGGCTATACAAACATTCAATATTGTTTACATACATTGCTCAAATTTCACAAATTTATCCATCACCCTTGCCACTCATGTGGCCCACTGGCGTGGAATCCCTTCCCTTATTTTGAGGGGCGTCTCCACCACACCCTGCCCCCCATGTCCAGCAGCGGAAGGACCCTAGACTGTGGTCCTCCCCCACCGAGCCTTGGCGTTGGCTGCGCCAAGCTTCAGTGCGTCCCTCAGCACATACTCCTGCAGTCTGCAGCGGGCCAGTCGGCAACATTCCCGAATGGACGTTACGCTACGCTGGGTGGTGAACATTCCTTCTCTCCAGAGATGCTGCCTGTCCCGCTAAGTTACTCCAGATTTTTGTGTCTATTTTATGACTTGGGTGGTGGAATGCAAGGGTTACTTGAAGTTAGAGAAATCAATATTCATACCGCTGGGCTGCATACTGGCGTGAATATGCATCCTTTCTATTGTGTTTCGTCTTGACACTTGCTCGCAATCCTCCTGTTGCAGGAAGTAACGCTGATTCCACTTTTTTTCTCACACTTTTGTCAGCAGTCCCCTGCATTTGCAATACTCTCTCAAATTCTACCTTAAGAAGCTGATGGTGCAATGTCTTGTTGCAGGAGGAAATGTTCATTTTTAGTGTCCTTACCCGTTGCTCAAAGTGCCGCGGTGGGTGGGAAATGGAGTCTCTTTGCTTCCTGTATAAATGCAGCTGCCTGGGAGATTTCGGGCAGAGATGGTATAAAGATGCAGTGTGCGTGTTTGTAGCTGTCGTTTATATCTGGACTTTATTATCGTTTCAATAAAACATACAAAAGATGAGCAAGTTGATAAGTCATTGGGGCATGGAAGATTTTCAAAGCAGTAATTCTTGATTTAATTTAGTTTGGTTTGGTGATATAGCAAGGAAACAGGCCCTTCAGCCCACCGAGTCCGCGCCAACCAGCGATCCCGACGATCCCCACACATTAACACTGTCCTACGCACGCTAGGGACAATTTACACATGCACCGAGCCAATTAACCTACATGCCTGTGCGCCCTTGGAATGTGGGAAGAAACCGAAGATCTCGGTGAAAACCCACGCGGTCACGGGGAGAATGTACAAACTCCGTACAGACAGCACTCACAGTCGGGATCGAACCCGTGTCTCCGGCGCTGCAAGCGCTGTAAGGCAGCAACTCTACCACTGCGCCACTGTGCCACATGAATTCACAATTTGTCGTGAATTTGCCCGGTTGTGACAAGGCCTCAGCCACAACTATCTGACCGGATCCACACTTGAAGGTGAAGGGGGAAATATTTTATAGGAATCTGAGGGGTAAATTTTTCACACAAAGTAGCAATGTTACAAAATTTTGAGATTTAAAAAATCAAGTCTGCAATTTATCCCATCAGATAAAGCATACAAAGAAGTTTAATTTGACACCTAATTCACTTTCATATCTTCAGTATTAAAAAAGTTAGGGCCATTTTCATACTCGGAAATCAGCATCTTGTTCCCTATTGCTTTTCCATTGACTTAACACAAAAGCTGTGATCAAGGACAGTCAAAAGCCCATAACTTTCTTAAAAATTAAGAAAACTGAAAGAAATGTTCAGTTATTATAGATTGAAGCATTCTGAAACTAATATGAAACAATCTTACTTGGATGACCTGAAATTAAAGCATATAATTAGTTAGTTACCCAATTGTAGCTAATTACGAAATTCAATTACTAGATCTAAACATCTATCCATTTCTTAAGAAAATATGAACTTTTTTTTAAAGCCTAAGTGTCCAAATAACATTCACACAAGAATTCACAATATAACATGATTTTTAAATCTCATTGTCATTAATTTATAGGCCAAATTGAAGGAATTTAGTGTTTAATGCCCATAAATTAATGGGCATTTTAAACGGCTTTCGAGTGGGATTTTCTGGAAAGCGATGTATTGGAACGTTGCGGTTGCGGTGAATTTAAACCCAATATCGGCAGGAAAAACACTGCCGGTTCATATGGGGACTAAATCACCGCTTCGCAACATGAAATATTGATTAAAGCCCCCTAAACAAGCAGGTTTATATGAAAAAATAACCAGCTTTCACTTACCTGTCCCCTACGTAAAATCGGTCCCCGTTGTCGACATTCACGGCATTAGGAGTTATTTTTTATTTTACTCCAGCGCTGAAATAGTTGAGTGATTTAAAAAAAAAAATTAACTTACCGGCAGTCGGAACGAATCTCCAGAAATATCTCGCACTCCGAGAAAATATAATTCCTCGAATTCATCGCTGTTCGTTAAATGCCAGACATACCTTGATACAATTCAAAGTAATACATAGATTACACTACTCAAAAAAGAAATTAAATAGAATTTTTCCTACTATATCACCATTATGTGATAAATGTCAGCACATAGAAGCCGATTTAAATCATGGTTTTGTAATATGTACAAAACTTAAAAGTTATTGGACTGAGATTTTTAAAATTATTTCCACAGTTTTAAAGATCACATTAAGCCCTGACTCAAAATTAATTATATTTGGGGTTTTAGATTCAACTCAAATTTTAATAGTAAATCAAAGAAATTTTCTGGATTACTGTTTAATAATTGGAAAAAAATTAATATTACAATTTTGGAAGGGACCATTATCCCCGACAATTAAAATGTGGACAGTGGAAATGTTGGAGACATTACAATTGGAAAGAATTAGATTTATCCTAATGGATAAACCTGAGATTTTTGAACAAATATGGTCTCCATTCACTGATTGTATGAAGGGGTAGCTGGGCTCAGCATTGAAACTCAATGAGTACCCGGTGGAAAGATCAAACAAAAATGTTTAAGATCAGATTTATATACTTGTCTCCATATATTATAATTAGAAATTGTTCCACTCATTGACAAGTTGTATACCGTTTTCTTTTCCACAAATATTTTTATTTTTATTTTTTATTTTTTTGTTTTTTGTTTTTGTTTATTTTATTTTATTTTATTTTTTATTATTTTTTTTTCTTCTCTCTCTTCTTTATATTAATCAACTATAATCATACTCTTATAATTATTCACTATTCTTTCTTTATACTTTTTTCACTCTATAAAAAAAAGTGAGGCCAATATATATATTTTGTTAACATTTATATAATTTTGGAAAGATGTATCAACTATATTTGGAAAAAAATGCTATATTATTTGTTATATGTATGGCCTCTAATAAAAATATATTCAAAAAAAAAGAAAATATAATTCCGGTGGCAAGGGAAAAAACGCATTTTAACCCCCCCCCCCCCCCCTTAAAGGTGCCAAAGTCGTACACACGGCCAACGGCAGAACTGCAGCGCCGCTGAAGGTATGTTTTGTAACATACCTACATAAAGGGTGGTGGGTGTATGGAACAAGCTGCCAGAGGAGATCGTTGAGGCAGGGACCATCGCAACACTTAAGAAACAATTAGACAGGTACATGGACAGACATAAAATGCTGGAGTAACTCAGTGGGACAGGCAGCAACCGTGGAGAGAAGGAATTGGGTGACGTTTAAACTCGAGACCTTTCTTCAGACTGAAAGACGGGAGGGAGAGACTAGAGATATGGAAGGGTAAGGGAAATGTATAATGGTACATTGTTAGCTGAGGGGAAGGTGACAACGAGGCATGCAATCAATAAATTATCAGTGAAGCTACTTGGTAGGACGGAAACTAGTCGGTGAACTAGGGTGGGAGAGAGGGAAAACAAGGGTTACTACATGAATGGGGCAGGTTAGGAGGGATGTGGGCCAAATGCAGGCAGATGGGACATGCTGGTCGGTGTGGGAAAGTTGGGCCGAAAGGCCTGTTTCCATGCTGTATGACTCTGTGACGGCACGCATGTACGAGAATGGTTCCAACATTGAGGGACCATGATTCGAGGGAGAGATTGATCACCTCAGAGCCGTTACAGGGAGATTGGAAGGATAATTTCGAAAGTCTTGAAGTGTTTTAATAGAACAACTGAAAAGTTGTTTCCACTGGCAAGAGGATCAGTAACCAGAGAACTCACGATTTAAAGCAACTGGCAAACGCAACAGATGCTAACAGGAGCCCAACGAGGTGTTTTTGCGCATGTAATGATCTGGAATGCAGTGCCCTGAGAGGGTAGCGGAAACCACTCCGATAATAACGTCCGTAAGGGAATAGGATATAAGATCAAAGATGAAGAAATTTGATGGTCCACGGGGAAAGAGCCCATTTAGTTTAGAGATACTGTGCGGAAACAGACCCTTTGGACCCCCGTGCATTCGCACTATCCCGCACACACTAGGAACAATTTGCAATTTTACCAAAGCCAATTAGCTTACAAACCTGTACGTCTTTGGAGTGTGGGAGGAAACCGGAGCACCCGGAGAAAACCCACACAGGTCACGGGGAGAACGTACAAACTCTGTGCAGACAGCACCCGTGGTCAGGATCGAACCCGGGTCTCTGGCGCTGCAAGGCAGTAACTCTACTGCTGCGCCACCGTGCCGGCCAAGCGATCAGCTCACAGTGAATGAATTGTGAACATGTGACAGAGGCACAATCCGATCACTTTGTTTTTGACAAATGCAGGGAGTGATGGGCTTATCGCCCTGTAACAGGGTTTGTACTTTTTGGATTACTCTTTAGTTTCCATCCTACACATAAAGTAGGTATGTTACAATACCTACCTTTAGCAGCGCTGCAGTTCTGCCGCTCCCCGTGTGCGTGACTTTGGCGCCGTTCAGAGGGGGGTGTGTTTAAAATGCCGATTTTTTCTAGGCAGTCCAAATCAATCCATGTCGGGCGATTTCGTCGCTAAAGAGAAATCGCTCCGACATTTCATTCATAAAGGTATTTTTAAACTACGCTAGATTATTTATTAACTGGAGTAGTTTAAAAATCATCTTCTAAAGCTCTGAATGGTGACAGCAGAACGGACCTAAGGTAGGCGATAAAAGAAGCTACACAGTTTATTTTTACATTAAAACTTGGTTTTTAGGAAGGCTTTAATCACATTTTCATGTTGCGAAAAGGGGACAAAAAAAAATGTATGAACCGGCTGTATTTTTCATACTGAGTTCACCGCAAACCGCAACGTTCTAATCCACCGCATTCCACTAAAACCCACTCGCTAGTTGATGTAAATGGCCATTAATTTGCAGGCATTAAACACTAAATTCCTTCCATTTGGCCTATAAATTCATGAAAATGAGATTTAAAAATTATGTTATATTGTGGATTATTGTGTGAATGTTATTTGGACACTTAGGCAATTTAAAAAAAAGTTTATCTTTTCTTAAGAAATCGATAGATGTTTAGATCTACTCATTGAATTTTGTAAAGAGCTACAATTAGATAACTAACTAATTATATGCTTTAATTTCAGGTCATCCAAGTAAGATTGTTTCATATTTGTTTCAGAATGCTTCAATCTATAATAACTGAAAATTTCATTGAGTTCTCTTAATTTTTAAGAGTATTTAAGAAAGTTATGGGCTTTTGACTGTTCTAGATCACAGCTTTTGAGTTAAGTCAATTGAAAGGCAATGGGGAACAAGATGCTAAGATGAAAATGGTCATAACTTTCTTAATACTGAAGATATGACAGTGAATTAGGTGTCAAATTAAACTTCTTTTTATGCTTTATCTGATGGGATAAATTGCAGACTTGATTTTTAAAATCTCAAAATTTTGTAACATTGCTACATAAAGTGCTGAGGCTTCGTGCTTCTGATCGGTCCACAGAAATTCTCTCAGTCTAGTACAGATGCCTGACTTTAAATTTGCGTCAAGATCATTAAATGATCTAGATCGGGCTAGATGGAATGGATGTGGAGAGAATGATTCCAGTAATGGGAGAGTCTAGGACTAGAGGCCGCAGCCTCCGAATAAAAGGACGTACCTTTAGAGGACGTCCTTAGGACGTACCTTAGTTTTTTTTTGTTGAATCTGTAGAATTTATTGCCACAGCCAACAGTGGAAGCCAAGTCATTGGGTATTTTTAAAGCAGAGATTGATAGGTTCTTGATTAGTTACGGGGCGAATGTTACCAGGAGAATGCAGATCCATCTCAACCTTTAAATTCACCGACGACATCATATAGTTGGACGATTTATGGATAATTGTTGAGTATTGAGGGTTGGGAGTGGGGACATCGTATCAACTGACTGAATGGTACCAGAACAACAACCTTGATCTCAACATGCGAACTAACCTTTCAGAACAGCCTACCACCTGGAACCTTGTAGGATCTACTGAATCCCAGGACAGAAAGCAAAGAACAAACGAAACTTCGCAGAGCCAGACACCTTGTCTCATGCTTATTCCTGAAGCCCCTTTGACCTACATTTGCACCAATCTGAACCCGTGTCAGATGAGGCCAATTATTGCATCTGACCTTGGAGTTGTAATTGAGTTCTTGTGGCTGGACCTTCTCTTGAGCCTGCTGTCGAGTCGCCAGTGGTGACAAAGGTTTTGCTGAGGTCCACATAGACTAGACCTGCAGCTCTGTCTTCATCGACTTTCTTGGTTGCGTCTTCAAAAAACTATGTGCGACACGACCTCCCAGGAATAAATCCATGCTGACTATCCCTAATCAACCCATGTGTTTCCAGATGCATGCATATCTTATCCCAGTTGGGATTTTGACACCATTGATGTTTACAGCGTGTCGACGACAAGAATGCGTGCCGTGTCCTGACATTTCCAGTATGCACGCTGTGCAAACAGCAAGAAAGTGGTGAAGGCGTCCCAGTAGTATTCAGCTGGAGGTCAACGACAGATTATACAATGCCGTTTACTGTAATGAAGTGTGAAGAAATGCGTTTGGCCTGGATCTACATAAAACACGCAGCAGAGAAACGGGCCGTTCAGCCCAGCTGGCCTGAGCTGGTGCTTATTCCCCATTGGAGTCTCCTTTCATTCCAGAGACTTGAGAAGATAAATCTCGTCTGATCAATGGAGCACAGAATTGGGTGCTGCCAGATTGGATGTGTGTATAAAATTATGAGAGGCGTAGATAAGTTAATAGTTGGATTTGACATTCTTGGGTATGTTAACCATATAACCATATAACAATTACAGCACGGAAACAGGCCTTCTCGGCCCTTCCAGTCCGTGTCGACCATTTATTTTCCCCTAGTCCCATCTACCTGCACTCAGACCATATCCCTCCATTCCCTTCCCGTCCATATACTTATCCACTTTACTTTTAAATGTTAAAATCGATCCTGCCTCCACCACTTATGCAGGAAGATCATTCCACACAGCCACCACTAACTGAGTAAAGAAGTTCTCCCCCATGTTACCCCTAAACTTCTGTCCCTTAATTCTCATGTCATGCCCTCTTGTTTGAATCTTTCCTACCCGCAATAGGTACCCTCAAGTGGAAATGTTGAATGTATTAACGCTATATATCATCAAGAGGGTATGCAACGCACTGGCATGGCGGTAGAGCTGCCACCTCGCAGCTCCTGAGACTCAGGTTCGATCCTGACTATGGGTGCTGCCTGTGCGGAGTTTGTACATTCTCCCCGTGACCGCGTGGGTTTTCTCCACGAGCTCCGGTGTCCTCCACGTTCCAAAGAGTGCAGGTTTGTAGATTTAATTGGCCTCTGTAATTGGTCCCTAGTGTGTGTGGGATAGAACTGGCGTATAGGGGATAGCTGGTCAGCGTGGACTAGGTGGGCCGAAGAGCCTGCTTCCAGGCTGTATTTCTGAACTAAACTAAAGGTAGGGTAGACAGTCAGAACCTTTTCCCGGGATGGAAATGTCCAGGACTGGCGAGCAGGGCTTTAAGATGAGAGGAGGAAAGTTTAAAGGAGATGTGCGGGGGTAATTTTTTTACACAGTGGGTAGCGAGTGCGTGGAATGTGCTGTCGGGGGTGGTGGTGGAGGCAGATGCGATAGTGGCACTCAAGAGGCATTTACTTAGGCACACGGATATGCAGGAGATGGAGGTGTATGGGTCAAATGTTGGCAGAGGAGATTAGTTTAACCTGGCATCATGTTGGGCATAGGTTGGACGTATTGGGCCGAAGGGCCTGTTGCTGTACTATTCTGTGCGCTTTCTGCTGCCTGGAGGTTAAACTGGGGCCCCTCTGACTAGTTAATAAAATGTAAAAAATTCCATGAAGTTACTTTGACAAAGAGCAGCTGGATTCTGTCGTGAATTCAGGCTGCTATTTATCCCTCACTCAAGATCACCAGGAAAAAGTCTATCTGATCGTAGTCCCGTTATTGCTTTAAGATTTTCCTTCTGGATTCTGCATTGGGTGTAAAGCTGGCTGGCTGGCTGGAGGCAAAGAGCTGCAATAAAAGGCGCTTTTTCAGGTTGGCTGCCCCACTTTCACGACCTAATTCGCGACTTCTGACGACCTTAAACGACCTAAAAAAATCAAGGTCGTACAACCTCCTACGACCTTCCACGACTATGTTGAAGACCTCCCACGACTATGAAGAAGACCTCCCTCGACCATGTTGACGACTGGCTTCGACCATGTATGTTTTACTGCTGTTTGCAGTAGCCCTTTTGCTTCAGCAGCCTTTTAAGAAAGGCGGAAGGGGAAGAGCAAGGGTGAAGAGGAAGCACAAGAAGAGGTCTCAATGGGTGAATGGAGATGATGTGATGGACAGTCCCAGTACACCAGATGACTGGAAGAGAGTGGCGCTGGGCTTTGACAAAAGATGGAACTTTAAGCACAGATGTGGGGCAGTGGATGGCAAGCATTCCATTCTTGTCCCTGTCCCCCTCATTTTCCTTTTCGTACAGGATGGCATTCTGCTGGGACCATTCCTCAAGGTCCTCCTCCTGCTGCCTGGTGAAGGTGCAGGGCATGACCTTTCTCCAGCCCTCCCTCACCACCAATGGGGCATCTGCCTCTGACGCTGTGTCAGACACAGGAGAAAGGGCTGCTTTGCTGCCTTCAAATGAGGCAGTGAAGGATGGGGCGGTGGTGGGGACATATACTACCACCCTGGTCGCCTCCTCCAGGGGTCTCTCATGCAGGGCTACCTCCTCCTGCACTATCATCTCCTGTAGCATCACCTCATGCCACTCCTCCTCCTCCTGGGTGGGCAACACCTGCATGGCCGTTTGTTTTTAGGGTTGTGCCCTCCCGCTGCGTTGCTGCCTTTTTGGTGCCATCTCTAAAACACAAGTCTCCTCTCCAAAAAACTCTCCAGTTATGAATGAACATGCCTTGGAGTGAAAAGGGGGACGTTCTGCTGTTTAAATAACCTTTTTTTTCTACTGAACTTTTTTTCACCCCGACTGCCTCCGACCACCAGCGACTACCTACGACCTACCCACGAGTAAAAAGTATTGATTTTTTCCATGCCGACCTTTTTTATTCGTGGACATTTTTTATCAGGCATGCCACGAGTACTGACGACCTGCTACGACCTACCTCAGAATCAGAATGCCTTTTATTGTCACTATACACATGTACAATGAGATTAAAAGCTGCTTCTCAGTGTAAAAACAAAAAAGGGGGGGGATAAGGTGCACAGTTTCTGCAGCGCTATATACATATCTATAAAAAGACAATGGATAAATAGAATGGATAAATAGGATTCCTATATCCAGTATGGGTTATTGCACATATTGGAAATTACAGTTACAGTACAAATTACAGTAGGTGGATAGATGAAAGTCCGGGGGTTAGGCTGTGAAGTCAGTGCATGTGTAAGTTCAGGGAGATAATGGATTTTGGAAAGAAACTGTTCTTGAGTCTATTTGTCCTTGTGCTGATGCACCTATAGCGCCTCCCTGAGGGTAGCAGGTTGAACAGGCCAAATGCAGGATGGGAGCTGTCCTTGTTAATGTTCTTCGCCCTGCTGAGGCAGCGGGAGGTGTAAATGTCCATCAGAGAGGAGAGAGGGCAGCCGATGATCTTCTGTTCTGCCCTAACTACCCTCTGAAGCCCCTCCCTGTCTGCCATGGTGCAGCTGCCGTACCATGCTGTAATGCAGTATGTCAACAGGCTCTCAATGGACGACCTACAACCTCGTGGCGACCATGCTGTGATTATGAGTCAAGGGCAAACTCGGCAGAGGTCATGAATTAGGTCGTGAAAGTGGGACAGGGGCTTATCTAGTGGAGTTCTATAAGGGTCGATGCTGGGGCCACTTCTCTTCATGTTGTATATTAAGTTGGACAATGGGATTGAAGACCTTGTGGCCAAGTGTTACAAGGCTAAGGTAGGTGGAGGGGCAGGCAGTGCAGAAGTAGCAAGAACTCTGCAGAAGGACTTTGACAGGTTAGGAGAGTGCGCAGAGAAGTGTAAGATGAAATTCAGTTTTGCAAAGTGCAGAATCATGCATTTTGGTAATAAGAATAAAGGCGTAGATTATTTTCTAAATGTCAGGAAGGCAAATTCAATGCTAGTATTTATATCATGAGGACTGGAATACAAAAACAGGGATGTAATGCTGAGGTTCTATAAGGCGCTGGTCGGGCCACATTTGGAGTACTCTGAGCAAATTTAGGCTCCATATCTGAGGAAGCATGTGCTGGCTCTGGAGAGGGTCCATAGGAGGTTTACAAGAATGATTCCAGGAATGAGTGGGTTAGCACATGACGAGTGTTTGACAGCACTGGGCCTCTACTCGCTGGAGTTTAGGCGGTTGAGTTGGAGACCTCATTGAAACTTACAGAATAATGAAAGGCAAAGATAGAGTGGATGTGGAAAGGATGTTTCCACTGGTGGGAGAGTCTAGGACCAGAGGTCACAGCCTCAGAATTAAAGGGCACTCCTTTAGAAAGGAGGCGAGGAGGAACTTTAGTCAGTTAATCTGGGGATAAGGGGATTGAAGGCTTTGTGGTCAAGTTTGCAGATTATGCCAATTTAGATGGATGGGGCAGGCAGTGTAGAGGAAGCAAGGACTCTGCAGAAGGACTGTGGACAGGTTCGGAGAGTGGGCAGAGAAGTGGCAGATGAAATTCAATATAGCAAAGTGCGCAGTGTATTTTGGTAATAAGAATAAAGGTGTCGATCTTACAAACTTCATTTAGTCAAATGGTAGTTGATCTGTGGAACTCATTGCCAAGGAAGCCTCTGAAGGCCTTCAGTGGATAATTTTAAGGCAGACATGGACATATTCTTGATTAGAACGGGCGTCAATGGTAATGGGGAGAAGGCAGGAGAATGGGATTAGGAGGCGGAGATCAGCCACGATTGAACGGTAGAGTGGATTCGCTGGGCCGAATGGCCTAATTCTACTGCTATAACTTGTGAACTTGTAAAGTACTTTGAAATTACCTAAAAGGTATACAAATGGTACAGTGACTATAGTTTAAGAAGGAACTGCAGATGCTGGAAAATCGAAGGTAGACAAAAATGCTGGACAAACTCAGCGGGTGAGGCAGCATCTATGGAGCGAAGGAAATAGGCGACGTTTCGGGTCGAAACCCTTCTTCAGACGAAACCGTTCTTCTGAAGAAGGGTTTCGCCCCGAAATGTTGCCTATTTCCTTCGCTCCATAGATGCTGCCTCACCCGCTGAGTTTCTCCAGCATTTTTGTCTACCTAGTGACTATAGTTTATAGGTTAGAGATAGAGCATGTAAACAGGTCATTAAGCCCATCTAGTCCACGCCGACCATCGATCACCTGTTCGCACTAATTGCATGTTATTCCAATTTGTCATCCACTCCCTTCACACCCGGGGCAATTTACGGACGCTAATTAACCTACATCTTTAGGGATATGAAAGGACACCAGAAGAAACCCACGTGGTCACAGGGAGAACATGCCAGGTCCACACAGGCAGCAGCCGAAGTCAGGATCGAATCCGGGTCTCTGGTGCTGTGGGGCAGCGGCTCGACCTGCCGCGCCACCGTTGTGCGTGCAAAATGCACGGCAATTAGATTCTCCAGGCGCAGGTCCCAATCTCTCCTATCTAGAAAGCTAAGGGCAGCAAACACATTGTAGCACCGTCACTTGAAGTTTCCTCTCCAAGTCTGACACCACCCTGAATGGAAATATCTCACCCACCGTTAAAGGAGGACCCGGCGTGGGGGAACCACTGAGAGGGGGAGGCGTGAGATACTTTGTAACTTTGCTGGTGCCCTTTATGTGGCAACTCTTCACATACCTTGTGTATGCAAAACAAAGAATATTCCTGTGACTTGTATAAATAAAGTATCGCTGGATTTAACTCCTGGAACTCGCTCCCTGACATTGCTATGGAGGTACCTACATCAGTTGATGTATGGTCGGGTGCAAGCCTGGGTGATGTCATATGGAGGACAGGCCCTTGCCCATGCAGCACGTCCACCCTCTCCACGTCGCTGATCAATCCAAAGGAACAGCAGGGCCGTTACAGTTTGGCACCAGCGCCGTCGCAGGAGCTGCCAGAGCGAGGTTGCAGACAACGGCAAACTGCCTTAGGGGCTCCGACTCCGGATTTTCTTGAGGTTTACTCCTGGAGCCTTTTCCATGACTGGATATGGCCACAAGGCAGTGGAGGTTTTAAATCAGAGTTTTCTCTCTCCTAGATGGACTGCCTGCCCAGGCTGACGAGCCCCATCACGTGTATCGACAACGGAACAATTAAATTTTGACTTGCAACAGCGTAAGACAATGTAAACACGGCACACTCAGATAAATGATCAAAAAATGTAATTAATTAATAATCACAATACTAGTGCAAAACAATAACAAAGTCTGGCGTGCAACCCAAGATGTAGTCCATAAAAGTTCATAAGTGTAGTTTAGTTTAGTTTTGAGATACAGCGCGGAAATACCTTCGCATTCGGACCACCGAGTCCACACCAAACTGCGATCCCTTTACGCTATCACAAGCCTACACACACCAGGGACAATTTACAATGATACCAAGCCAATTAGCCTACAAATCTGTGTGTCTTTGGAGTGGGAGACATACTCCACTCCAGAGAGGAAACTGGAGATGCCGGAGAAAACCCACATGCACACATAAAAACAACAAACAAATTGTAGTAGCGCAGAGCTTGTTTGGAGCTTGTAGTATTTAATAGCATGATGGTTGGAAGGAACAAGCTGTTCCTGAACCTGGATGTTACAGTTTTCCGGCTCCTATATCATCTTCCTGATGGCAGGAGAAAATGAGAGTGTGGCCAGGGTGGTGTGGGTACCTGATGGCTGGCTGCTTTTTGTTAAGCAGTGACACCTGTAAATCCCTTTGATGGTGGGGAGGTCAGTACAAGTGATGAAATGGGCATGGATGGATCAACTGGGATCGATCTTGACTACAGGCGCTATCTGTACAGAGTTGGCATGTTCTCCCTGTAAGCCGTGTGCGTGGGGGGGGGGGGGGGGGAGCGGGAAGAAGAAAAGAAGAGGCGGAGACAGGAGGCAGGGAAAGGAGGGAGAAAGCAAGGACTACCCAAGCAAAATATGAGGTGCTGCTCCTCCAATTTGCAGTGGGACTCACTCTGGTCATGGAGGAGGCCCAGGACAGAAAGGTTGGATTCGGAATGGGAGGGGGAGTTGAAGTGCTGGGCCACCGGGAGATCAGGTTAGTTAGTGCGAACCGAGCGGAGGTGTTCAGCGAAGCGATCGCCAAGCCTGCGCTTGCTTTCTCCCTCCTTCCCCTCCCCTTCCCAGCTCCCCCACCACCTACTGTCTCCGCCTCTTCCTTTCTTCTTCCCGCCCACCCCCCTCCCAACCTCCACATCAGTCTGAAGAAGGGTCTTGACCCGAAGAGTCACCTATTCCTTCGCTCCGTAGATGCAGCCTCACCCGCTGAGTTTCCCCAGCATTTGTCTCTGCCTTCCTGTCCAACCTGTTCATGAGGAGAAATGGACATTGAAATAAATAGCGGAGGGAGTATTGAGGAATAGTATGGAGGGAGCTTGGAGCTCACGTAAAAATCTTCAAAGGGGGCAGGATTGGATTATTTTACACATGTTTGTGGGACAAAGATATCGTTAGTGAAGAGCCGCTCATAGTCCATCCTTAGTGATCCCTGAAAAGCAGGAGGCAGTCTAGAATCATGGGGATGATCAGCCATGATCACAGTCAATGAGGTGCTGGCTCGATGGGCTGAGTGGCCTACTCCTGCACTTATTGTCTACTGTCTATACTATAGCACAGTGGTGAATCTGGTGCCACATATGGACCTTACCTGGTAAGGGTTAGGGTTTCCTGTTGTGAAGGACATACGTGAACCAGATAGTTCTTTGCGGCAATCCATAGATTCATCAAAATATTGATTTTTATTCCCCATGCACGTAATTTCTTAAAACTTCCTACTGCCAAAATGGGATTAAAACTCCTCTCCCGATCAATGGCCAGATCTCTGATATTGTTATGCAAACAATACTGCTTGACTCCATACCGAAGCAAGCTTTCATTTGCACATTACCGACTTTGCTTCATGAAGAGAGGGGGTAAAGTAGTAAGAAAGGTTAAAAATCAATGTATGATGTTCAGGTTAGGACAGCACACTTCAGGTAATATGTCAGAGTACTGGAGAAAGCTGAAAGGAGCTTTTCCTAAAACGGCCACAATTAATAAATTGAGCTTTCAGTGCAACAATTAAACTGTACTCTTCATGAAAACGGGACTTATGTTTGTGTGTGCTTGCGTGGGTGTGTGCGCGTGGCACTTCCTAAAATTTGTTTTTCTTTTGTCAAACTTTCCATGACTTTGCACAATTTAGATCTAGGTTTTCTGTAAGGAAATCCTAGATCGAGTGATTTTAAAATACTGTCAGTGAGTGGTAATGATATAAAAGGGATCTAGAGGAATGCATGAGTGATAGATAATCGCTGTATTATGGAGCAGGCATTGCCAAATGATTATCATCGTGAAGAGCATTGGACTGATGCAGTCCATGTGTTGATCTTGCCTCTCTATTTTGCAGTTATTCAATAGCTCTCAATGGCTTAGAGTCATAGAGTGATACGGTGTGGAAACGGGCCCTTCGGCCCAACTTGCCCAACATGTTCCAGCTACTCTAGTCCCACCTGCCTGCATTTGGTCCATATCCCTATAAACCTGTCCTATCCATGCACCTGTTCAACTGTTTCTTAAATCTTGGGATAGTTCCTGCCTTAACGACTTCCTCGGGCAGCTTGTTCCATACACCCACCACCCTTTGAGTGAAAAAGTTACCCCTCAGATTCCTGTTAAATCTTTTCCCCTTCACCTTAAACCTGTGTCCTCTGATCCTTGATTCACCTACTCTGGGCAAGAGACTCTGTGCATCTACACAATCTATTCCTCTCATGATTTTATAGAGGTCAATAAGATCACCCCTCATCCTCATGCACTCCAAGGAATAGAGTACCAGCCTACTCAACCTCTCCCTATAGCTCAGACCCTTCAGAGCAAGGGTTCCCAACCTGGGGTAAATTTGTTGATTCTGGATTTGTACATATTTTTTTCTCATTGACTGACTGTGTTTTGTTCTGGTATGTTCTTCATTAGTTGTTCAGAAATAAGTGAAATTACATTGTTGTGTGCTATAGAAAGTTGCCAGGGGTAAACGGGATGAAAACGGTTAGAACCCCTGCTCCAGAGCTCAGACCCTCTAGCCCTGTCCTTATAAATCTTCTCCGCACCCTTTCCAGTTTGACAACTTATTTCCTATAACATTGTGCCCAGGACTGAACACAATACTCTAAATGTGGCCTTACAACTCTTATACAACTGCAACATGACCTCCCAACTTCTATACTCAATACTTCTTGCTTGGCTCCCTAGATGATTCACTGGAGGAGTTAAATGTAAACCACAGGGATGTTGAACCGATGTCAAGGAATGTAAGAATGGTGGAATATTTTTTCCCTCGAGGGCTTTGCTTAACTGAGTTGACGACCATAGTTTCGCAATGTGGAACCAGCTTTTTATTTCCAGAAATAAAACTTCTCAAACTTAATTCAGATTCGTAAACAACCATGATTGGATTTGAACTCACATTCCATGAATTATCCATCCAGATCTCAGGATTACTAGTATGTCTTGCAGATGTGTGCAAAACAAAACTGTATTTCACTATAGTCACTTGACAATAAAGAAACCATTGACCACACCTTTAGTTTTAAATTGGGACATTGATGAAGATATGTGTTTTCAGAAGATTATAAAGATTGAGGTTGGAGTTTGACTTTGAGAAGGTCCTAACCTATTCAGGTAACTCTTGGCAGGCATGTTCTCCACATATTCTTCCCTGCTCCCACGTTCTTCACCAGCCATCTATTCCCATGTTCTTCCAGGCTGGATAGTTAAGACTGGCATTAGTCCATCAGTTAATTCAGAAAGTCAGTGTTGACATCAAATACAATTTTCATTTTTGAGTCTGAATATTTTTTTTATATATGAACTCAGTAATCCAATTCTGAATGGCTTGGGAAGAATTGGACTTCTTGGAATGTTTTGGAGCCAGCAAACCTTCCCATTACTTACCATGTCAGTTTTCATCAGCAAATAGTCTTGGAAAACGCTGATCAGTCGAGTGCTGAGATGTCACAGATCTCTTGGTCTCTTTCCCAGTCTGTGCAGTGATTGTGCATCACATACTGTACAAGAATTACTGTTGTCAGTACTCAAATGCATTAAGTTTAGGCCTTGGTGAGTAAGTGGAAAATATTTGTTTCTGACCTGCTCTCTGTCACAGGTTAATTTTTCTGAGGAATAACAGAAATTGGTGGATTAAGAAGCAGATGGTTATAAATAGAATTTATTTTCTTATCGTAAATAAAACAAATTGCTGGAAGTACTCAGCGGGTCAGGCACCTGTGGAAAGAGAAGTAGCATCACTGTTCTAGTTGAAGACACGTCATGTTCCTGTTGTAGATACAACGGATAGGACGGGTTTCGAGGGATATGAGCACATGCAGGTAAGTAAGGCTGGCGTAAAGGGGACATGTTGGCCGGTGTGGGCAAGTTGGGCCAAAGGGCCTGTTTCCACACTATATGACTGCATGACTAAGTGCCCTTCTGGCCGTGTCTATTCATAATAGAGAAGAAGCATTTAGGATGGTATTGTGAACCCCTGGCCCATGAATCGGGAGCACACGGACCACACAACCACCACCCCATCTGTGGGAGTCTGTAGATCCCACAACGGCCTCATTTGCTATCTCAGAACTCACAGAGCAGCAGTGGAAACAAAGAATCCCTAATGCAGAGGGACGGCCTCAAAAGAAATAGAAGCCACGAGCAGCTGAAGCATAATTTTAAGTTTGCAAATTGACCTTGGTGATATACAGTATATTGGGGGGTCGAGACCCTGAAACGTCGCCTATCTCCTTCGCTCCTTAGATGCTGCTGCACCCGCTGAGTTTCTCCAGCCTTTTGTGTACCTACAGTATATTGGGTTTGTGTAACTTATCTGGAGTTGGCGAGCTGATCCAAGAGCTTCAGGGACAGTTTCTTCCTAGCTGTTATTACGCAACTGAACCATCCGACCGCAACTAGAGAACAGACCTGAACTACTACCTACCTCATCGGGGAACTATCGGACTATCTTTGATCGGACTTTACTGCATTTATCTTGCACTAAACGATATTCTCTTATCAATTATCTATGCACTGCGAATGGCTCGATTGTGAGCAGGTATTGTCTTTCCACTGTCTGGTTGGCACACAACAAAAACTTTTCACTCTATGTGTAGGAAAGAACTGCAGATGCTGATGATCGAAGATAGACACAAAATGCTGGAGTAACACAGCAGGACCGGCAGCATCTCTGCAGAGAATGAATGGGTGACGTTCAGTCTGAAGAAGGGTTTTGACCCGAAACAACATCCATTCCTTCTCTCTAGAGATGCTACCTGTCCTGTTGAGTTGCTCCAGCACTTGGTCTAGCTTTTCACTCTATCGTGATACAGGTAACAATAAACCAAACTGACGGACTACTGACTGACCTTGATGGCTATGTGTAAACCACACTGTTATAGCAAATCGGTGGAACGTATCTTGTAAAGATATCTTTTTTTCAGTATACAGGTCTAGGAAGGAACTGCAGATGCTGGTTTAAACCGAAGATAGACACAAAAAGCTGGAGTAACTCAGCGGGCAAGGCAGCATCTCTGGAGAAAAGGAATAGGCGATGTTTTGGGTCAAGACCCTTCTGTCTGAATACAGGCAAGCTTGTAGAAGGCAAAGAGAATAGAACATCCTACGAAACCACGGGGACCTATTGCTTAACCCATGTCTATGAGGTCAAGGAAATGGAAATCTAAACAACCTGCAAGTGCTGGAAATCTGAAATAAAGGCAACAAATGGTTGAAACATTCAGCAGGCTGGGCAGCATCTGTTAGAAAGGGAAGAATAGTAAGATTAAACGAGAACTTACCTGTTCAAAGTTTGATCTTTATTTTATGAGGAGTTACGATGAGGGATTACGTGAAGAAGCCCCGCCTGACGCTGGATCGGCATACTTCAAAGCAGCGGCATGAAAAACACAGAACCAATAGCCGGAGTAAAATAGTAAGGCCCAAAATAGACTAGAACTACCAGATGATCATTTATATTATGAGGGTTGGGAGTGGAGGGCACGTAATCCCTCATCGTAACTCCTCATAAAATAAAGATCAAACTTCGAACAGGTAAGTTCTCGTTTAATCTTACTATTTTACTTTGGAGTCACGCGAGTGACTACGTGAAGATTTTAAAGCCCTGTGTTTTTTATGTCGTAAATTCATTCCATACGACTCTCTGTTTAGTCAAAATAGTAGTGAGTAAATAGTATTTTAAGACATTGTTACAATTTATGTAATAAGTCTTTTAATCATAAAAAAGAACAACTTTTTTAAAATAATAACCCCTCTATCCCAGGGGAAAATTACAAAAGAAAAATTGATAAATGATGTCAATGATAACATAAATCGATAATATAAATCGATAATATAAACAAAGCAAGCATTTAAAGAGAACCCAGTACTGTGTGTCCAAATCCTGGCACCGTGACAACAGGTTTATTGTAGAACTTTGAAATGTTTCTTCTCTACACCACCCTGCGGCCTCTAAAATTTTATCGAGTGGTACATCCTGTACCTTCGCCGCGGACGTAGCTGCCGCCCTAGTGGAGTGAGATTTAAACACATCAGTGTCTATTCCTGCTAGACCCAAACCTGTTTTAACCATCTAGAAATGGTTTGAACTGAAACTTTTGTATGTGGCTTTTTGTGTGTTATCAATAACGCTTTCTCAAAACCTCTGAGATTTTTGGTTATCTCAATGTATTGAGTTAAATGCTTAACTACACACAATGTTTCATCAATAGGATACGCTTAAACATTACCTTAATTCCAGTTCTCCCTGGTCTGCTTTGTTTGATCAGGTCATAAACATAAAACACAATGTTATCTGTAGTCACATGCATGCAATCCAACCGTAACAATTGCAAAGTTTGTACTCTTTGAGCTGATACCAATGCCATTAACATAACCACCTTAAATGTTAATTCTGCAAAGACATTGAAGTAATTGGAGCCCATTGCTTTAGCAAAATGAGAACAATGCTAACCTCCCAAATTTCTGTATATCTGGGCTTGGGAGGATTTTATTAAAAATACCTTTCATGAATCGGGATACTAATGGGTGAGACCCTACTGAATCCCGACGAGAAATTTGTCCTAAATAGGATGACAATGCACTACAAGCACAATTAATGGCACTATAACTCAAATGCTCATCAAGTGTAGCCCAGCAAGGAACTCCAATACATTTGAAATGTTTGCAGTATGATATGATATCTTTGACTGTGTACAAAAACTTCCCATTTTGTTATATGCGACATATATTGTTTTTTAGTGCTATTCCTACAAGCTACATCTATAACAACCATGGTCCTGTCCAACAGTTCAAACTCTTGCAATGGTCTGGTCAGAACCTGCAGATTAACAAATTCATATGATCATGCAATAGATGAATTCCTTTTGTTACTGGTTGTGTCAACAGATTGTCGCAACTGGGAATTGTCATACATGGTTCAACAATCATTTTAAGCATCAATGGGAACCATGACTGCGTAGGCCAATTTGGCACCACCGAAAATGCCTTTGGCAGCGTCTTGCGCTATTTTCTTGGGACATTGCCCAATCAGACAGAATGGGGAAAAGCATAAAAGAACATATTCCCCAGTGTAACGAGAAAGCATCCACCGCTACTGCCCCTGGATCGTGTTCCCAAGACACGTATTTGGGCAATTGGTGATTCAATCTAGATGCAAACAGATCAATGTCCGGTACTCCATACCGACTGGCAATATCTTTGAAAATTTGTGGATTTAACATCCATTCTGTATTGTCTTTAAATATTCGTGATCTTTTGTTTGCCACAACATTGTCTCTTCCTGGGAGATAAATAGCTGAAACCCAAATATTTTTACCAATACACCATTGCCACATCTGGTTACCAGATGATCACATGAAATTGATCTGACACCACCCATGTGATTGATATATGTCACAGCTGTGGTATTGTCTATTTGTATATGGACATGTAAATCTTTTAATGTAGAACAATAAGCTTTTAATCCATAAATGCTCCCAGTAGCTCCAAATAATTAATACCATATGTTTGGAGCAATAAATCCTCTTGGACAGCCCAACTGTCCGCGCAGGTGGTCTCATTATCCGTAGCCCCTCCATCCGAGAGAACTTGCGTCAGTTTGCAAAAACACTACTGGCTGATGAACCAAAATGTTCTAAGCAGCTTGTGGAACATTCTCAACCCACCAATGTAATTCTGATAAACTTCCTTTGGCAATTGCATTGGCCTATCAAATGGCCTGCTCGCTGAATAAGCGCTTGAGTTTTTGTCCTTTAAAGATTTTGGTAATGTAGAGGACCAAATTCTACTGCTGGAAATGCTGCTACCAACTTCCCAATAACCTTGGCAACTACTCGGATGGAGGGATAAGGTTTGTTAATCAGGTTCTGACACACATTTGTCAATCTATCACCTTATCCATTGGTAAAGTTACCAACATGGTAACTGAATTAATCACAAACCCCAGATATTCCATGGTTTGGGATGTCTGTAACTTAGATTTTGTTGGATAAATCAGGAATCCCAACTTCTCAAACAAGCTTGTAGTTGCTGAGACTGATTTTCAGCTGACTCCTGATTAGCATTGACAATTAAATGTCATCTAGATAAGCCATAATGATGTGTTTTTGTGCCCTTAACAGTGCAAGTGCTGGCTTCAACAATTTAGTGAACAATCTAGGTGCTGAATTAGCATCCAGTTGCCCATAAGGTAATGCTTTGTATTGCCACAGCTGTCCCATCCATTTAAACTTTAAATACCTGCGAAAACTATGGTGAATTGGGACCGAAAAATATGCATCCTTCAAATCTATTGTAGCCATATAACAACCTGTTGATACCAGCTGCATTGCAGTGTTAAATGTGTCCATTAAAATGTTTATACTGGACAAATGTATTCAATTGTGTGAGATCTAAAATGATTCTACAACCCCCATCTTTCTTTGGTCTGGGGAAAATATTTGATACAAATTGTTGTGGATCCTCTCCTGTTTTCTCAATAACTCCTTTTTCACACAAATTCTTACCCTCTTTGTCAATTTGATTTTTTCCCAAAACCTGAAACATCAAAGAATGATTAGCCTTATTCTGTCCCAATGGATCCATACCTTCTACAAAATCAATGGTAGATCCTAACACAGTATCTAATACAACACGATCAGCTGTTATACTGTCCCATTCATTATAAAACATTCAGAGTCTACCACCAATCTGAGGTTCATCCAAACATTCTTCTTTAATAGGATAAATTTATGTACCTCTCCAACTGGATGAAATGATCTCCTTTACCCAATAAATGGGTGTACATTCGGCTGTGCTTGGCTGGAAATTCTTTCTTATCATACTCCTGTCTCGGCTTGTCCAGCTCCAAAATCAAATCCCCTTTTATATATGGCCAGCCCTTCTCTGGCCAAAAGTGAAGGGTTTCATAAGGCCAATAGTTTTTGCCTCTTCATCCATTTCTTTAATTTGTTTAGACAAATTCTCTCCGAAATAAACCAGGAGTTTGAACATTGCTTGGCTTGCACAATCCTGCAAAACCTGAATGTAACAGAGGCCGAATGGCAATCTTCCTCATACAATTTATCTCAAAATGAGTTGCAAAATAAAGCCAACATATGCTTCTAAACTTTGGCCATTCCACAACCTTCCACTTGTCTTCCAAAGGCAGTAATGCCAGCTGAAATCAGCTTGAGGACTCTTTGAAATCAAATCTCCTGCGCCCGCATCATCGATGACATTGGCGCCCAAACACCCGGATTCACCGTAGGTACCTTCAATGAGGCACAATTAATAGGTGTTTTATACAATTCTGCTGTCTCAACCATAACAGCTTTTTGAGGCGGGTGAGAGACCATATAATCAATATTGGCCGCCAGGTTTTCTTCCATGGCCTCACCGCCTCCTCCAGGTATAGCAAAACTTTGTGCCACATCAGGGACACCTGGATCAATATATTTGTATTGTGGTGTGTACTCCGGACCTCAATCACCACTTTCAGGGTCTGTCTCATACAGCCCTGGTACTCCTGAAACTTGTTCAAGGAGACTTCCTCCAGTCCAAACCCAGGCACTGGAGTTTCAATTCCCAATTCAAACTGGCACCATATTCATGATATGGAACCCCCTCAGGGGCTGCCTGGGAATATTCTGGGTACTTAGACCCTTGGTTGATTATAGTTTGGAGCATTTTCTCCATTTGGTCCATTCTGAGCCATAAGGCTTTTCTTTCTGGACCTTCAGAATCAGAGTCCTCAGAAACCTCAGGCCTTTCAGCTTTTCTTTACATTTTTTAGGCACTGGGTTTTCCTCCAAAGTTTCTGTTTGTGGAGCAATCAAAGCCTCACTAACGGGTATTTCAACGGCCACCGGTATCGGAACCGGCTCCGCAATAATCTCCTGTCCCGACTCTTCTCCCCAGGACACACGTTTTACCCACTGTTTTTTGGCTTACTCTATTTCTTTCTAACTCCTCCTGGATTACCCACCAGGCTACGGAGTTCTGAAAACCGCCCTAGAAATGAAAATCTCTCTTACCTGCGGGCCGTTTCCTTACCGCTGTGTGGAGCTGCGCTCTGCAGCTCTTTCCTCTGCCGACAGCGACGACGTAATGCCGATCCAGCGTCAGGCGGGGCTTCTTCACGTAGTCACTCGCGTGACTCCGAAGTAAAATTAACGTTTCAGACCTTTTGTCCACATTTTCTTGACTAAGCGTTGATGAGAATCCTCACATATTACCGCAAAGGAAATAGTTAAAAGTACTTGGGAATTATCTTCACAAAGTACTTTGACATGAAACATGACTCTGACTAACACGGACAGGTGCCGCCGGGCAACATTTTTTAATTTTAATTTGAAGTCGTGCAAGGATTGTTGCCAATCACCGAAGAGCCTTAATTGAGATAAAAGATTACATGATACGTCACAGGAAGAGTAACCAAGCAACAAGTCCGATATTTAAAGAGGGGGGTCATCAAAACTAGGTCTCGGAAGCAGGTTTTAACATAGAAACATAGAAACATAGAAAATAGGTGCAGGAGGAGGCCATTTGGCCCTTCGAGCCATTCATTGTGATCATGGCTGATCGTCCGCTATCAATAACCCGTGCCTGCCTTCTCCCCATATCCTTTGATTCCACTAGCCCCTAGAGCTCTATCCAACTCTCTCTTAAATCCATCCAGTATTTGGCCTCCACTTCCCTCTGTGGCAGGGAAGTGGAGGCCATCAATTCACAACTCTCTGGGTAAAAACGTTTTTTCCCATCTCAGTCTTAAATGACCTCTCCTTTCTTCTAGGACTGTGGCCCCCTGGTTCTGGACTCACCCAACATTGGGAACATTTTTCCTGCATCTAGCTTGTCCAATCCTTTTATAATTTTATATGTTTCTATAAGATTCCCCCTCATCCTTCTAAGGAGCATCATGTCATGGGATATTTTTGTAGTCTCCAGAGGAAGGTTTAATATTTCATAGGCAACATTTTCCGGAATAGAATCATAGATGTTACAGCATTGAAGGCCATTTGGTCCATTATATTCAGGCTGGCAAAGAAAGAGTGAAGCAACTGAATCTTATTTCCCACCTTTGTAGGTCACAGCATATCAAACACTTGTGGTTCAAGTATTTTATAAGTGGCCTGACAGTTTTGGCCTGTAAGGATGGTGAGTCTGGGATACGGAAGACAGACACAAGAAGCGGATCAGGGTCATGCAGCATCTCTGGAGAGAAGGAATAGGGTCAAGACCCTTCTTCAGTCTGGGATGCCATCTGCTCTAGGGAATCTAGCCTGAAACTATTCACTTCTGTCTGAACTCTGGGCTCAAAAGAATGGATCGACTGGGCTTGTATTCACTGGAATTTAGAAGGATGAGAGAGGATCTTAACGAAACATATAACATTCTTATGGGATTGGACAGGCTAGATGCAGGAAAAAATGTTCCCGATGTTAGGGGAGAATAAGGGGTAGGCCATTTAGGACTGAGCAGAGGAAAAACTTTTTCACCCAGAGAGTTGTGAATCTGTGGAATTCTCTGCCACAGAAGGCAGTGGAGGCCAACTCACTGGATGTTTTTACAAGAGAGTTAGATTTAGCTCTTTTTGGGTCGAGATCTCTTCCAGTTTTGACCATCCCTCTTCATCCTGAGTGAACACTCCTCCGGGCACATGGACCTTTCGGCTAAATACAACTGAGGAAGTTTAGTTCTTGTGTTACAAGAGGAACACTGTTTCCAGGCTGTGATTTACCGGCATGTTCGCAGTCCTTTAGCATTGTACACACAAGACTAACTAATGGCCTCTGACACAAGGAGATGCAGATGCTGGAATCCTGAGTGTGAAGCACGAAGCACTGGAGTAACTCAGCGGGTCAGGCGGCATTAATTCCCCCCAGAGTTGCTGCGAGACCCGCTGAGTTGCTCCAGCGCGTTGTGTTCCACTAATGACCTCTGACCTGGGTCTAATTTGCTTTCAAGTTTGTAAAATAAACATTATTTATGAATGTTTCCGGCGCAGCAGTAGAGTTGCTGCCTTACACAGCCCGTGACCCGGGTTTGATCATGAGCACAGCTGCAGTCTGTTATTAAGTGCCTGTCCCACCATCATGCGACTCCATGCGGTGAGCGCGACCTAACGTGGTCGCTTGAGGCCGGTCCCACTTCGACCGGCGGAGCCATATGGAGTTGTGCGGAGCTGGTCCCGACATCGCGCAGGGCTCCGAAACACTGATCGTGTTCAAAAATGCCGCGCGGCATCGGCCTGTCGACCCGCAGCCGTCTCGACTCCGTGACCGTCTTTGTATGTGCCTCCGTGACCCTCTCTATATGTGCCTCCGTGACCCTCTGTGTGCCTCCGTGTCTCTCCTTGTGTGTTCCTCTCTGTCCTTGCGAACTTACCGTGGACTTTGCTCCAACTTTGCGACACTTCGCGCCACTCACCCGACCTCCGCGCGGCCCCTGCTGCCGTTTTGGTCGAGATCGCCGCATGCAGTCGCATGCTGGTGGGACCGGCCCTGTACGGGGATCACGTGACCTCTGCGCGGCCCCCGCTTCCAGTTTGGTCGCGCTTGCTGCATGCAGGTCGCATGCTCGTGGGACAGGCCCTTAAGGAATACTTACCACGCTCACCCTGTGACCGTGTGGGTTTTCTCAGGATGCTCCGATTTCCCCCCACACTCCAAAGACGTTCAGTTTTGTAGGTTAATTGGCTTTGATTAAAAAAATTGTAAATTGTCCCTAGTGTGTGATGGGGTAGTGCTAGTGATCGCTGATCGGCGCAGACTCGGTGGGCCGAAGGGCCTGTTTCTGCCCTGTATCCCTGAAGTCTAAAGTCGAACGTTTATTGAAAGAAACACTTTTTCTGGCTTCACCTACAACTACTTTTGCCTTAATGGGCCTGTCCCACTCAGGCGATTTTATAGGCTGCCGGGGACTGTCATAGTCGTAGCAGGTTGCTGAAAAACCGCGACTGGACCTCCACGGCATAACATTTGAAATTGTCTAGATAAGAATTATCACTTTAACCCCAAAAAAACCCCCAAAGTCAGCACCGGTGACAACCTCCGTTTACCTGGCGACAACCAACGTCAGCACCTACGTCAGGAGAAATTGAGCTACACTCATTGGTGTCAAACACACTGTCGCCGAAAAATGTTCAACATGTTGAAAATTCAGCGGCGACCAGAAAGACGCTACGACTCTTTAGGCGACCGAGGAGACTACTCACGACCATATAGGCGACGACCCAGCGACCATGTGGCGACAGCCTGGTCACCCGCAGTCGCCTAAAGATCGCCTACGTGGTTTCACGGTGAAGCAGCCGAGAGCTCTCAAAATGCAATTGTATTTTCATCTTTGACTTACTTTATTTTAACACTGTAGGGAAGAGACATGCTGGGGGATGGATTAGTGTTAGAGTGCGGGAGTCCTCGGGGCGGGGAGAGGCGTTGTTGATGTGGGTTTGGGCAAGGATTGGGGATTCACATTGTGTCGGAAGGAACTGGAGATGCAAAATGCTGGAGTAACTCAGCGGGACAGGCAGCATCTCCGGAGAGAAGGAATGGGTGACGTTTCGGGTCATGACCCTTCTTCAGACTGCCTTCAGTCTGCCTGTCCCGCTGAGTTTCTCCAGCACTCTGTGACTATCTTTGGGGAATAGTATTGAGGGATTGGACTCTGAAGTAGAAGAGCAGGACTGGTATTCAGCACGAACGTGCCGGTGCTTGCACCTCAGCAGAGGAGGCAACAGGAGCGGAGCACCAAAGCCCTTCGTACTTTTTTTTTAAAGATCTGTTTCGATCTTTTAGGTCAGCAGTTAAAACACTGGAGACAATAGATGTGGCCTGAAAAGAAGCCAAGATCTTCTTGGGAATGTGGAGAGAGGCCCCTTCTCTGGAACTGCCTGCACAATTTGATTGTTTATTTGGCACCGGCAGATGAATCATTAATGGAATGTTTTCCTCATGATATAAAGGAAGACATTTACATTGAGACAAGGGACAAATGGCTGGCTGAGTGGCTACTTATCGAGATAGTAGGGAATGCCTCACCTATTCTTGGTTAATATGTGCAAAACTTTTCCGACATGGAATATTAGTTCCAAAGATGGTTTCGAAGCTCTGGAATTCTCTCAAACTTGCCCTGATTCCCTCACCTTGTTCAGGAAGTTCTTTGATCGCATCTACTAAACTTCCCTCACCTTTTTCTTCTTTTTGCCTGGTTCTGTATGTTTACTTCTGCTCCATGTGTGTATTAGTGTCCTTTCAGGGAAGAAAATCTGCTCTCCTTATTCTAAGAGATGCTCGGCTCTCCTTATTCTAAGAGATACAGTGCAGAAACAGGCCCCTCGGCCCACTGCGTCCACACCGACCAGCGATCATCCCGGATAGGATAGAGCCCTATCCTACACACTAGGGACAGTTTACAATTTTTAACTAAAGCCAATTGATCTACAAACCTGTATGTCTTTGCAATGCGGGAGGAAACTGGAGCACCCGGGGTAAACCCATGCAGCCATGTGGAGAACGTACAAACAACAGACAGCATCCTTAATCAGGATGGAATCCGGTTCTCTGGCGCTGTAAGCCGCAGCTCTACTGCTGCACCACCATGCCGCCCAATGTGCTCTGTTTTTTACTCCAGATCACAGACCAACATCTGTTCTCTGGCATTGCCGAGCAAGCCACTGAATTGTAGCGAACTACAACAATGAAGTTTAATAAGAATATAGATGAGTGGGTCACATGAACCAGACTGGTCTTGGACTGTCACATCCAGCCTTGTAGTCTCTGCAAAGTCCTCCTCTCTTATTCAATGTAGGTTTCTGAACAGGAAATTAAGTTTGAATTGATAACTGAGAGCTGAAAGACATGGTGTATTTACATTTGCAGGTGGCATTTAATAAAACATCAGTGTGCAAAATTAAAGCATATTAAATTCAGGGCAGATAGACACAAAATGCTGGATTAACTCAGCAGCAGCAGCATAGGCAGCATCTCTGGAAGGAAGGAATGGGTGACGTTTCTGGTCGAGACCCTTCTTCAGGGTAACATGTTGGATTGAGAATCGGTTGACAGACATGGAGTAGAGGGGGAAGGCCATGGATTATGTGCAGGCCTATAAGAGTTGGTTTTGGCATCACGTTCGGCATACACATTGTGGGCCGAAGGGCCTGTTGCAGTGTTGCCTGTACAATCTTTGTTCTATGAATTGTAATACACATGATGTCAATGCAAGTTCCAAGTGTGGATTGTTTTCACCAAATCTTCAGTGTTTTCTGTTCTTCACTTCGACACCTGACAAGAGAATTGCCATGAACGTACCTAGTGGGATGCCATTAACATGAGTTGGACAGACTTTGGCTCTGACCGAAGTAATCAGCTGTCAGTTGGCCAGTTTGTCTCTTGACCTCTTTTGGTTTCAACATGACAACACTATGCCGTGTATGCCCTTGGGTCTATTTCAGCCTTTGAGGATAATATTGGTGAACCATAGTGCCTCTAGATTCTCCATGTAAGTAGAATTAGGCCATTGGACCAAGTAAGTCTGTTTCGTCATTCAATCATGGCAGATCTATCTCTCCCTCCTAACCCCATTCGCCTGCCTTCTCCCCATAACCCCTGGCACCCGTACTAATCAAAGCTATATCTACCACTGCCTTCCAAATATCAAGATTTGAGCCAGAATCATTGAATCTATTACAATTAACTCAGAGGAACAGCAGATGCTGGAACTTTGAGTACACCACAGGGCACTGGTGGAACTCAGTGGGTCAGGCAGCATTCTAGAGGGAATGGACAGTCGACCTTTCTGAAGAGAGGTCCCCACCTGAAACGTCATCTGACCATTCCTACCAGAGATGCTGCCTGACCCGCTGGAGTTACTCCAGTACTTTGTGTTTTACTCAAGATTCAAAAACAAATATTTACAGCATATTCTGCATCCCATTTCTGATCTCGATGCATCTTTATTAAAAAAAAATGTTGTTGCATAAACAGCCACTTGATTTCAACTACTCTAGTAAATATATTACGTCACGTTGTCTGGCATGCATTTCTATTTTGTTGACCATAGATGTTGATTTCTGCATATTAATTGAACTTTGACTGGTCTACAGATCACTGCAAGGCTCTCCCCATGTTTTGCCAGGAACACTGAGCTGCACACTGTAGCTGCTCCTTGGGTAAAGGAAAGCTCCCCTTACGAGATGATTTATGGCTCTGCTTCTAGACCCCCCCATTTGACCCTGTCTTCCGGCTGCAAAAACTTGTAAATGCCCTGGTTTCAACAAATTAAAAATTAAAAAAATGTAAACCCACGCAGGTCACGGGGAGAACGTACAAACTCTGTACAGATGGCACCCATAGTCAGGATCGAACCCAGGTCTCTGGCGCTGTTGTAAGGCAGCAACTCTACCGCTGCATTTCAGCAATAACTATCGTACTGTAATTGCGTGACGGGGCTTGGCTGCACACCGTGAAAAAAACTTGCCCCGCACATCTCCATTAAACGTTCCTCCTCCCACATTACAGCTGCAGTATATCACAGCGCCAGAGACCGGCTTCAATCCCATCCTCAGATGCTGTCTGTGTGGCATTTTGCCCTTTCTCCTCCTGACTGCGTGGGTTTCCTCCGAGTGCTAGGGTTTCCTCCCAAGTCCCAGAGACATGCAGGTTTGTAATGAATTGGCCCCTAGACTGTGGAGAGTGATTTATAAAGTGGGGATAACAGAACTAGTTTAGTTTTAGTTTAGTTTAGAGATGGAACGTGGAAACAGGCCCTTCGGCCCACCGAGTCTACACCGACCAGCGAGCCCCGCACTCGAACACTATCCTACACCCACTAGGGCCACAATTTACAATTATACCAAACCGATTAACCTACAAACCTGTACGTCTTTGGAGCTTGGGGGGAAACCGGACATCCCGGAGAAAACCCACACGGTCACGAGGAGAACATACAAACTCCATACAGGCAGCACCTTTGTCAGGATCGAACACAGGTTTCGATGTTTGGGGATAAGGGGGAAATCTTTTAGGACTGAGATGAGAAAAACATTTTTCACACAGAGAGTGGTGAATCTCTGGAATTCTCTGCCACAGAAGGTAGTTGAGGCCAGTTCATTGGCTATATTTAAGAGGGAGTTAGATGTGGCCCTTGTGGCTAAAGGGATCAGGGGGTATGGAGAGAAGGCAGGTAAGGGATACTGAGTTGGATGATCAGCCATTATCATATTGAATGGCGGTGCAGGCTCAAAGGGCCGAATGGCCTACTCCTGCACCTACTTTCTATGATTCTATGAACCTGGGTCACTGGCGCGGTAAGGCAGCATCTTTACCGCATTCTCTCATGTTTGTCCTCACGGAAGCTGGCCAGATATCTGCGAAGATGGCGAGGAATTGCAGGATATGATCTGCAGTTATGCTTAATAAATCATAACTGTGTGTAACATAAAAAAGTGATATTAGAAAAATGAGAAGTACATTACGGGGGGGTTGAGGGGAGATTTGCAGCAGACAGCTGAGTGATCGACTGCAAATCTTTGCAGAGGATGGAATATTTGCGGCAGATGAGTGCTGCAGACCATTGAAATTAAATGATCTTGGTGGCAAGTAAAGACTTTAACTTTGGTTTATTGTCACCTGCACTGAGGTTCAGTGAAAAGCTTTTGTAGCCTGCTAACCAGTCAGCGGAAAGTCTATACATGATTACAATCAAGCCATTCACTGCATACAGATCCATGACAAAGGGAATAACATGATCATGATCAGTGCAAGATGAAGTCCAGTAAAGTCCGATCAAAGACACTCCAAGGGTCTCCCAAGAGATAGATAGTAGCTCAGGACGGCTCTGCAGTTGTTGGTGGTGTGCGTTTTCACACTTCTATACCTTTTGCCTGATGGGAGAGGGGAGAAGAGGGAGTAGCCAGCGTGCGACTCATCCTTGATTATGCTGCTGGCCTTGCCGAGGCAGCGTGAGGTGTAAATGGGGACCATGGAAGGGAGGTCGGTTTGTGTGACGGTCAGGGCTGCGTCAAGAATTCTCTGCAATTTCTTGCGGTCCCGGATGGAGCTGTTCCCAAACCAAGCTGTGATGCATCCTGATAAAATGCTTTCTACGGCGCATCTGTAGAAGTTTATTTATTCTGAGCATCACTCCTCTGGACACCCCCAGTTCAATCACTGTTACGACTAGTTGCAGAACTAGTAATGTGGCAACTGTGAGCCACCACATCCAGGTCTTTGTGATGTGATGACTTCCAGGAGGAAGGGTCTCGACCCGAAACGTCACCTATTCCTTCGTTCCATCGATGCTGCCTCACCCGCTGAGTTTCTTCAGCATTTTTGTCTACCTTCGATTTTTCCAGCATCGGCAATTCTTTCTTAAACACTTCCAGGTCTCACTCAATGTCTCCCTTTGCAGCTTTAGTGATGTGCATCATACCTATGTGTCTCCACTTCTCTTCCCTCTCTTTCTGTTGTTGTAACATCTTGCATATACCAGGATTGATGGGGAATGGAGTACTAAGCCTCCAGGCTGTTTAGAATGGAGTAGCCACTTCTACGAGCATTGGGCGTCAACAGGAAACGCTACCTCACACCAACTTGCAGCCTGAGAGTAAACCACTTGACATTTAAGGCCAATGTGGCCACTTGAATAACTTGAATGTTTCTGGCATCAAGATGCTGTCCTGTGAATAAATGCTGCTGAGGTATCACGGCAGCTGGTGCCGCCACCTCACAGCTCCCGGGACCCGGTATGTCCCTGACCTCACCTGCTGTCTGCGTGGCGTTTGCACGTTCTCCACGCGGGTTTCCGCTTGGGATTTCCGTTTCCTCCACATCATAAAGAAGCGTTGGAAGGTTCATTAGTTTAGTTTAGAGATACAGAGCGGGAACAGGTCCCTCGGCCAACCGAGTCCGCATTGACCAACGATGACCCCGTATGCTAACACTATCCGACACACAAGGGACAGTGTTCTAATTATTTTTTTTAACCTAAGCAAATTAACCTACACAAGCGTGCACGTCTTTGGAGTGTGCGAGGAAATCCAGAGAAAACCCACGCGGTCGCGGGGAGAATGTACAAACTCCGTACAGACGGCACCTGTAGTCAGGATCAAACCTAGGTTTCTGGTGCTGTAAGGCGACAACTCTAGCGCTGTGCCACTCTTAGCTGCTATAAATGTTACTCCTCATTGTGGGTTAGTGGGAAAAAATTCTAAGGGCCTTGATGGGCATGTCAGGGAGTATGGGTTGCAGACCTGCAGGGATGTAAGGAGAGGGGATGGAATCGACCGGGTTGCCTTGCTGGGAGCTGACAGTGGTGTGATGGGCTAATTGTCTCCTGTGCCCTCGTAGGCATCAGAAGAAAAAATGACTGCCATAAGATGCTTGGCTGTTGCTTCCTCATTCCACACATAAACCAGTTCACACAACCAGTCAAGATATTTCTCTGAAAGGGCACAATGGCTCGAATAACTCAGCAGGTCAGGCAGCATCTCTGGAGAACATGGATGGGTGATGGTTCAGGCAGCATCTCTGGAGAACATGGATGGGTGATGGTTCAGGCAGCATCTCTGGATGACATGGATAGGTGATGTTTCGGGTCAAGATCCTTCTGAAGGGTCTGAAGAAAGATCTCAACCCCAAATGTCACCTATTCCTTTTCTCCAGAGATGCTGCCCGTCCCGCTGAGTTACTCCAGCCTATCTTTTGTGCCTGTCTTCAGTGTAAACCAGCATCTGCAGTTCCTTCCTGCACATGGATGGGTGACATTTCGGGCCGGGACCCTTCGGACTGGTATTTCTCTGCCTCAATTCCTTTTAACCTTCACATTGTGTTATGTTTCTGGACTGACTTTGGAGCACTAGACATCTGCAGAGCTATTTAATGTTAACACTGAACAGTTCTAGAAGTAAAGGCCAAGGGAAAGACCAAAGAGTCTGAAGAATGGTCTCAACCCGAAACGTCACCCATTCCTTTTCTCCAGAGGAGCTGCCTGCCCCGCTGAGTTACTCCAGCATGTTGTATCTATCTTCCAAGGAATTTGAACTGGGCTTCACTGTAAGATTTGATTAAAAAAACATTTTCTTTGCTGTATCGCCAGTCGCTGTTGGCTGAAGGATTGCTCCAACATTAATCTTTACTGTGACCCTATTTGTAAATTGCTTCCCTTGTTCGCTCCGGGTCGGTCACGAGATCTGCTGTTCTGGCTGCAAATCTGATGTGTTTCTTAAGTGGATTGAAAGGGCCCCAGCTCACTGTCCCCCACCCAAAATGAATGACACCCCATCTCTAATCAGTCCCGGGCGGCTTCACTCTGACCACAAACACTCCTCGTCCACCATCAGCCCCGTGACTCTCCCTGACCCCCACCATGCTGGCCAGCTTTTCCCCGCTGTAGTTTACCACGGCATTCAGTCACAGAGTGATACAGCGTGGAAACGGGCCCTTAGGCTCAACTTGCCCACACTGGCCAACATGTCCCATCTACACTTGTCCCACGTGCCTGCGTTGGGCTTGTATCCTTCTCAAATTATCCTATCCATGTACCTGTCTAAATGTTTTTTTAAACATAAACAGAGTAGAATGCCCAATGGAAAATTGCAAAACAAGGTAGAAACCTGAGATTTTGGCAGTAAGTTAAGTTCAGCATATCCATGTACCTGTGTAATTAGGTTTAGTTATACAGATGTAGAGATACAGCACGGAAACAGGCCCTTCGGCCCACTGCCTCTGCGCCGACCAGCGATCCCCGCACATTAACACTACCCTACACCCACTAGGGCCAATTTTTACATTTACCAAGCCAATGAACCTACAAACCTGTACGTCTTTGGAGTGTGGGAGGAAACCAAAGATCTTGGAGAAAACCCACGCGGGTCACGGGGAGAACCTCCGTACAGACAGCAATTGTTTCTTAAGCGTTGCGATAGCACCCACTCGTGAGTCCGTTCATGAAAAGCTTGTGGGGCACAGGGGAATTCTCAAAAAATTTAAAAGGGATTTGCATGCCAATTAGCTTACAAACCGCACGGTCACGGGGGGAGCATACAAACTCCGTACAGGCAGCGCCCGTGGTCAGGATCGAACCCGGATCTCCGGCGCTGTAAGGCAGCAACTCTACCGCTGCGCCACCGTGTTTTGCCCAAGATTCCAGCATCTGCAGTTCCTTGTGTGCTCTGGTTACTTTGCAACAATGGCCCTTGTTGTGAATTATGTCAGTGGCGCATTCTAAATTTGATATTGATTCACAGGCATTCATAGCTGCCATTTAATTATCGTCCTTCATGTTAACGTACCGATTACATTTGGAAACCATCTCGAGTTACAATGAGAGAATCGTCAGTTGTTCAACAGTGGCACCGTATGCTTTTGGGCATCTTTAATCTACTAAAGCATCCTACAACCTCATATTGGAATGTATTCAGATAGAATTTAACACCGGGAGTCCCACTGCGGGTATTCAAGCCAATAAACGACGGGGCAACAGTATGTTTATAGATCATCTCCAAGGGAGGAGAGGAAAAAGTGACAGGGTGGCTTCGAAGGGAATCTCAGAGATTAAGGCACAGGCAGCTAATGGCACTTTGAAATCCATCAGAGAAAATCAGACAAAATGTGTCATCGGCGGTCACTCGAAACAAGTATGACTGTCCTCTTTAGTGAGGACGCCCGTGCGTGACTTTGTTTAACGTGGGGAGACTGGTGCACAAACAGCCGCCACGCGGTTCTTGACAGATCTGGGTCGGGATCCAGTGGCATGGAGTCCAAGACGACCGGAGACCCTTTTCTGCTGCAGCCTTCATCCGCCTTCCCAGCCGTTGTGACGCACCACTAAGGTTAGCCATCGTCCTCCGCCTGTTCCACCGTTGAGGTCTTGGTTGGATTGCTCTTTGTCAGAGACCTCCCCCTCGACCTTACCGCCATGGGTGGCCCTACCAGGAGCATAGATCTCAGGACCACACAAGCTTCTCCACCACAACAAGGTGACAATCCATGGGAAAGAGAAGGAACTGCAGATGCTGGTTTATACCGAAGATAGACACAAAATGCTGGTGTAACTCAGCAGGATGGGCAGCTTCTCTGGAGAGAAGGAATAGGTGATGTTTAGGGGCCGAGACCTTACTTCAGACTGGAAATCGGGATTTGGATAAGGGCCACAGGGATTGCTGCAAGATATAGGACTGGAAAAGATGACAGAACTTGGGCGAGGCAAGACTATGTTGGATAATCTAATGTACACACACACGCGCGCACACACTTAATATTTAGTAGACAAAAAGTATTTAGTTGTAGTTTAGTTTATTGTCACGTGTACCGAGGTACAGTGAAAAGCTTTTGGTGCGCGCTAACCAGTCAGCAGAAAGACAATACATGATTACAATCGATCCATTTACAGTGAACAGATACACACACTTAAATAGAGTCGTACAGTGTGCAAACAGGCCCTTCGGCCCTTCTTGCCCTTGCCGACCAACAGGCCCCTACTACACTAATCCCATCTGCCTGCATTTGGCCCATATCCTTCTAAACGTATCCTATCCATGTGCTGGTCCAAATTGTGTTTTTAAAGATATATCAATAGAAACAAAGTAGAATGGCCCTGTATCCGGGGCAAAGCTCAATTACTAAACATTTTGCCCCGAAGTTCAGTGTAAGATTGTGCACTACACTAAATGTTGGCCTTCTGCTGACTGGATAGCAAGCAACAAAAGCTTTTCACTGTATCTCAGTACACGTGACAATCATAAACTAAATTAAACTAAAACTAAACAAAAACAATCTCATTAGAGGCCTTCCATAACTTAAAGGTGATCAATTTTAATTGTCCCCTTTTAAAAACGATCAGATTTTGTTTAAATTTCAGGTAGTCCTTGCTTTCTCCTTCCTTCCCCTCCCTTCCCACCTCTCCCACAGCCCACTGTCTCTGCCTCACTGTCTCTTCTTCTTCCCGCACCCCCGCCCACCCCCACATCAGTCTGAAGAAGGGTCTCGACCCGAAACCCGTCACCTATTCCTTCGCTCCATAGATGCTGCCTCACCAGCTGAGTTACTCCAGCATTTCTGTCTGCCGTAGATTTTGTTTAGATCTGTTTCTGAGGCACGAAGAAATTGTGTGGCCCTGATCCAAGTGTTTTTGGTTTACCTGAACCACAAAGGGAAACTGAAAATGTGTGGAGCGGATTTCTGTAGGAACTCAGCTAGGAATTAAACCAGTTAGGCGAGTGTGTATCGAGAGAAAGAACCAAGCTTAGTGAGATAAAGGAATGCCTGGGTACTGTTACAAGAGGCTGTTCATGATGATGAACAAATTGTTCCAACACTTTGGATGCATGTGTTGGAACAGGAGAAACGTTTCATATTAATCTACTTTTGGCTGAAGTTTGAAGACAAAACATGATTGCCCTGGCTGTAGCATTGCATCAGCATTTTTGACAGGAGGGAAAAAGCTCCTCCATTGTCCAACTCCATTTAATATTGAGAAATGTGGAGATTACAGCATGTGACATTGGTTGGGGAACTGCAAAGAAAAAAAATCATAAAAGGTTGTAAACGTATTGCCTGGAACGAACTTGCGTGGCTCAGGAGGCATCCAACAAAGCATTAGTCGAACAAGAATCGGTCTAACACTGGAATTTAGAAGGATGAGGGGATCTTATAGAAACCTATAAAATTCTTAAGGGATTGGACAAGCTGGATGCAGGAAGAATGTTCCTGATGTTGGGGGAGTCCAGCACCAGGGGTCACAGTTTAAGATTAAGGGGTGGGTCATTTAGGACTGAGATGAGGAAAAACATTTTCACCCAGACAGTTGTGAATCTGTGGAATTCTCTGCCACAGAAGGCAGTGGAGGCCAATTTACTTACAGCGCCAGAGACCTGGGGTCGATCCTGGCTATCGGTGCCATCTGTACGTTAATTGTAGGTTAATTGGCTTCAGTGAAATTGTATAAATAGTCCCGAGTGTGTGGGATAGTGTTAGTGTACGGAGTGATCACTGGTTTAGTTTAGTTTAGAGATACAGCGCGGAAACAGGCCCTTCGGCCCACCGAGTCCGCGCCGACCAGCGATCCCCGTACACTAGCATTATGCACACACTAGGGTCAATTTACAATCTTTTACCAAAGCCAATTAACCTACGAACCTGCATGTCTTCAGGATGTGGTAGAAAACCGGAGCACCCGGAGAAAACCCATGTGTTCACAGGAAGAACATGCAAACTCCGTACAGACAGCACCCGTAGTCAGGATGGAACCCGGGTCGTTGGCGCTGTGAGGCAGCAACTCTACCGCTGCGCCACGGTGCAAGAAGGGGAGGAAGGAATGGAGGGGTGTGTTGGAGCATTGGAGAGGGGGCACCAGTGCAGCGCATGCCACAGCAGCTGGCTGGCGTTCGCTGTGGCAATGCACCATGCGCGTTTGGTCCTCGGCATTCGCTGGTTGCTGCAGACTCAGCGGGCTGAAGGGCCTGTTTCTGCGCTGTGCCTTTAAAGTCTAAAGACTCAACAGGAATGATTTTGGCGAAAAACGTGGGCCAAATCATGACATCATTTCATGATCTGATGCAAGCTGTTTTCCCAAATGTCACTCCACACTATTTGAATTAACAATGGTGGTTAACAGAGCAATTTAACGCCAAACGATGATGCAAACGGCTCAAATAAAAAACTTTGGTCAAAGCTTCCCGGACAATCTGCACAATATAAATCCGTTGACACTGTGTAGAAACAATGAACTTGAGATGTCGGTTACAAACTAAAGATGCAAAAGTAACTCAGCAGGTCAAAGCTTTCTCCCGCCCTCTCCCTCCACAAGTTCACAAGTTATAGGAGTAGAATTATGCCATTAGGCCCATCGAGCCTATTCTGCCATTCAATCATGGCTGATCTCGAGTCCACTCCGCCATTGAAACCATGGCTGATCTGTGCCTCCTAATCCCATTTTTCTGCCTTCTTCCCAGAACCCTTGACACCCGCTGTAATCAATCTCCCCAACACCACAATCAGTGTGAAGAAGGATGAAATGTGACCTATCCACGTTCTCCAGAGACCCGCTGAGTTCCTCCAGCTCTTTGTGTCTTCTATTGACAGTGTGATAGACATTAATGAGGATGCACGGGTACATTCACTGGAATTTAGAAGGATGAGAGGGTATCTTATAGAAACATATAAAATTCTTAAAGGATTGGACAGTCTAGATGCATGTAAAATGTTGCCGACATTGGGAGAGTCCAGAACCAGGGGTCACAGTTTAAGAATAAGGGGTGGGCCATTTAGGACTGAGATGAGGAAAAACTTTTTTCCACCCAGAGAGTTGTGATTCTGTGGAATTCTCTGCCACAGAAGGCAGTGGAGGCCAATTCACTGGATGTTTTCAAGAGAGAGTTAGATTTAGCTCTTAGGGCTAATGGAATCAAGCGATACGGGGAAAAAGCTGGAACAGGCTCTGAAGAAGGGTTTCGGCCCGAAACGTTGCCTATTTCCTTCACTCCATAGATGCTGCCTCACCTGCTGAGTTTCTCCAGCACTTTTGTCTACTGATTTTGCATGATCAGCCATGATCATGTTGAATGGTGGTGCTGGCTCGAAGGGCCGAATGGCCTACTTCTGCACCTCTTTTTCTATGTTTATATGCTACACATTTCCCTGTTAAATTTGTACACTCACTGTCACCACATGGTGCGCTGTCGCATGACATTGGACTAAAATAATCCTCAAACATGCAGCCCAGGAATTTGATTCCACCAGTAATCTGTGCCAGCACGATGTTATCATTGCAAACATAACCACCGCATGTAATTATGGTGACAGTAATGACTGGTAATGCTGCCGGGAAAAATGTCTTCCTACCTCGGATACCAATTACATGACCCGAAACGTCACCCACAGGATCGAACCCCGGGGTGTCCACGGCTGTAAGGAAGCAGCTCTGCTGCTACGCCACCTTGCCACCCAAAGGATGCCAGCGGATGGCCCACATGCTGCAGAATACCCAGCCGTTGACCTGCTGTTGTGGTCGCTGTATGTATAGAGTCATGGAAAGTCATAGAGTGATACAGTGTGGAAACAGGCCCAACTTGCCCACACCAGCCAACATGTCCTAGCTACACTGGTCCCACCTGCCTGCATTTGGTCCATATCCCTCCAAACCTGACCTATCCATTAAGTGGCAGCTCCAGTTGAAGCCAGCCCTGGTCAATAGTGACTGCTAGGATGTGGCGGTAGGGGGACTCAGTGACTGTAATACCATGGAACGTCAAGGTTTGGTGGTTATGCAAAATTTCCAGCGCTTTCAGCTGCACAAGCAGTCTGTCAGAAACGGCACCGATTACTGCCGTTTCCCTGATGCAGGTAAGTTGATAGAAGTTGTAGTTAAATCTTTTCTGTTCTGGTGCTCCGCAAAAGTCGCCGCAGGCAGGCGCCATCTTAAGCAGGGGACATGACAATAAACTCTTTTGACTTGACTTGACTTTGACTTTGACTTGACTTGACTTTTTTTGACTCTTTTGACTTTGACTTTGACTTATGCTCTGCCTCTGCCTGTTGTTCTTTGCAGCTGAACGATGTTCGCCACGATCCCACCCCACTGGTACACAAGCAACAGGGCTTAGGTGAAGATCAAAACAAAATGCTGGAGTAACTCAGCAGGACAGGCAGAATCTCTGGATAGGAAGAATGGGTGATGTTTCGGATCAAGTCTGAAGAAGGGTTTCGACCCGAAACGTCGCCCGTTCCTTCTATCCAGAGATGCTGCCTGTCCCACTGAGTTACTCCAGCCTTTTGTGTCTATCTTTGGCATAAACTGACATCTGCAGTTCCTTCCTACGTATTCTGTCTGCTCCACTGCAAAATCTTCTCAAGGTGTGCCTACTTTGAGGAAGTTCTCCTGCTCTCTCCGATGAGAGTCCTGCAACACCCTCTCTCGCTGCTCACACGCCCTCTTGTGATTCCACATTTTCCTTGAGGTTCGTCCCCTTTGCTCTCTCGTTTTCACACCTTACCCTTCCATCTCTCATTTCCCTCTCCCCTGGCTCTCAGTCTGGGGAAGGGTCGCGACCCGAAACGTCGCCCATTCCTTCTACCCGGAGATGCTGCCTGATCCCGCTGAGTTACTCCAGCATCCTGTGTCTACCTCATCTGATCTGCCTCTTTAATTCAAACAACTTTAGTTCCCTGTTCAACTTGTGACCATTAACAAGGCACATGGACAATAGAACAGTGAGCAACACAGCACAGGAACCGGCCATTTGACCCACAATATTCACACCGGACATGCAACCAAGTTAAATTAATCTTTCCCGCCCACACATGTTTCCAATCGCTCCTTTCCCTGCATATCCAAACACCGATCCAAAAACCTCTTAAATTGTTGGTCTTAATCTCAAAACTCAGTGCTCAACCATAGTCAGCTGTATATGGATGGCGGGATTGTCATATGCTGAGAGAATGAAGCAGCTGGGCTTGTACACTCTGGAGTTTAGAAGGATGAGAGGGGATCTCATTGAAACATATAAGATTGTCAAGGGTTTGGACACGTTGGAGGCAGGAAACATGTTCCCGACGTTGGGGGAGTCCGAACCAGGGGCCACAGTTTAAGAATAAGGGGTAAGCCATTTAGAACGGAGAAGAGGAAACACTTTTTCTCACAGAGAGTTGTGAGTCTGTGTAAATTCTCTGCCTCAGAGGGCGGTGGAGGCAGGTTCTCGGGATGCTTTTGAGAGAGAGGTGGATTGGGCTCTTAAAGATAGCGGAGTCAGGGGATATGGGGAAAAGGCAGGAACGGGGTGCTGATTGGGGATGATCAGCCATGATCACATTGAATGGCGGTGCGGGCTCGAAGGGCCGAATGGCCTACTCCTGCACCTATTGTCTATTGTCTATTAGCTGTTCCGGAGTTTAATGTAAAAATAACCTGTACATTTTTACAATCAATGCATTCAAAAGAAAGGAAAATGGATTAGTTTAGTTTATTATCACGTGTACCGAGGTACAGTGAAAAGCTTTTGTTGTGTGTCAACCAGCCAGCGAAAAGACAATACAAGATTACAATGGAGGCATTCACAGTGTATAGATAGATGATAAGGGAATAATGTTTAATGTAAGTTAAAGCCATAATGTCCAATCAAAGATAGTGCGGGAGTCCTGGATGAGGTAGATAGTAGTTCAGGACCGCTCTCTGGTTGTGGTGGGATGGTTCAGGTGCCTGATGACAGCTGTGAAGAAACTGACCCTGAATCTGGGTTCAGGATGCTGCCTCACCCGCTGAGTTCCTCCGGCATTTTTGCCTACCTTCGATTTTTCCAACATCTGCAGTTCTTTCTTTCTTAAACACGGAATCTGGAGGTGTGCGTTTTCACACTTTTATATCATGTATAAAATCATGAGAGGAATAGATCGGATGGATGCACAGAATCTCTTGCCCAGAATCGGATATTCGAGGACCAGAGGACATAGGTTCAAGGTGAATGGGAAAAGATTTAATAGGAATCTGCGGGGTAACTTTTTCACGCAAAGGGTGGTGGGTGTATGGAACAAGCTGCCAGGAGAGACAGGATGAGGCAACGTTTAAGAAATGGATAGACGTGGATAGGACAGGTTTAGAGGGATATGGACCAAGCGCAGGCAGGTGGGACTAGTGTAGCTGGGTCATGCTGGCCGGCGTGGGCAAGTTGGGCCGAAGGGCCTGTTTCCACACTGTATCACTCTATGACTCTATGATTATCTTTTAATAAAAAAGATATGGGAGAGGGGAGAAGAGGGAGTAGCCAGGGTGTAACTTGTCCTAGATCATGCCGGTGGCTTTACCAAAGTAGCATCAGGTATAAATGGAGTCAATGGATGGGAGGTTGGTTAGTGTGATGGTCTGGGCTGCGTTCACAATTCACCTTGTGTCCTCACTTGAGAACAAGGCCGAGAAGTCCAGTATCTCTGGCATTTGTTGTCAATCCCCAATTGCCCCTGAGAAGCTGGTGGTGATCCACCTTGAATCCTGCTACTCTCAGTTGCTCTCTCTCAGTGCTGTTGTCTTGGTAGTCCAGTGTCCCCTCCCTTCACCACCTCCAGTTTAAATTCAAGTTGGAATATTTTGGAGGACCAAGTAACCAAGAACCAAGAATGATGAAGGTGCAGCGATGTATTTGCAAGTCACGACGGTGTGCAGTTTGATGGGACCCTTGATTAGTACGGGTGTGAAAGATTATGGGGAGAAGGCAGGAGATTGGGGTTAGGAGAGATAGATCAGCCATGATTGAATGGTGGAGTAGGCTTGATAGGCCCAAATGGCCTAATTCCACTCCTATTGCTTATGAACTTCAGGCAGGTATGTCACTTTGACCCTCCTGCTGGTGTACATATGAGGCGTCGAGACTGTGCGACTTGGAGTATGCTGTCTCTGTCTTAACCAGCGATTCCCGCATCTACACACACATTGGGGACAATTTTTTTAACATTTATACCATGCCAATTAACCTACAAACCCACACGTCTTTGGAGTGCAGGAGGAAACCGAAGATCTCGGAGAAAGGTCACGGGGAGAACGTACAAACTCCATACAGGCAAGCACCTGTAGTCAGGATCGAACCGGGTCTCTGGCGCCGTAAGGCAGCAACGCTATTGCTGCACCACAGTGTCGCCCTACTGATGTTTAATGACTTGCTCAGCAATCAGCCTTTCTCATCAAGCTGTTGGAATAGACTCAGCGTTGAGTGTCAAAGTTGCTCTGTGTCAAATATTTCTCAGTGCCCTTTGGCCAAAGAGGCCGACGTGGTTACCAGGGTTTTAAAACGCAGGGGGGTTTTTAATCTCCAACAACGGATCCTTTGCCATCGCACAGTTAGAAAGCATTTTGAGCTGTCTCCGTCAGACGGCAATATAATTCTACAAAACTTCACAGAGAAACCACAAGCCTGGAATGCCTTGGCAAAGCTTGTGTAAGCCTTCCTATAATTTATCGTTCCCGTTCAATAACGGCAACAGCCATGCAAAAGCGAAGTGAAATTCTGCAAATGGTGAAACTAAAACCACTGGAGGGGCCTGATGGGACTGGACGTGGTCAGATACTGTTTTTCCTTTGTTCACAATGCTGCTGTGGTTTGCTTGTTTTTTTTTTTGTTGCACAAATCTCTTCTTTCTTCATTCAAATCCTTGATTTTTTTAGTCAAGGGGAAGTCGTGTCTGACTGGACTGATTGATTTTATTGAGGAAGTAATAAGCATAGGGATTTGACATAGTAGCCTCCGTGAATCTCTGCAAGACATTTGACCAAGCACCACATGGTGAACTGATCAAGGAAATACCATGGGATCCAAGGAGAAGTGGAGTCGGATTTAAAAACGGGCTCTGCGGCCAAAAGTGAGGGGGAATGATTAGGAGTTCTATCTAGCCAGCGGAAAATCAAATGCAGAGGATTCGTTCCCTGGGGGTTGGTACTAGGAATCTTGTTTTTCATGTTGTGCATCAAGAAGTTGAATTCAAACTCTGCAGCCAAATATTATAGAGGTTTATCAGTGAGGAAGTAAGTTCTGAGTTGCTGGGAAGTGCCAATTTAATGCGAACACAAAGACGGAAAATAGAATTCAGTCTGGAGAGATGAGGTGACGTTATTTTAAGAACTAAACAAGGGAATATATGACGGTAGGGTAAGGGGAAGCAAGGAGTGCGGATTCGGAAATGCCCTAAGGTAGCAGAACATGTTTATGAGATTCACCGCACTCTGGCTAAAGAGATTCCTCCTCCATTCTAAAGGTACACCCTTTAATTCTCAGGCCCTGCCTTCTGGTCCCAGATTCTCCCACTACTGGATACATTCTCTCCACAACCACTCCCTCTCGGGGATTCCTCTCGATCGTGGACCGAATGGGCTCCTGCTGTTCAGTTTGATGTGAGAACTTCACTGATAATCTGCCACAGTGCAATTGAATTGTAACTGGAGAGACAGTGAAAGAACAATATTTGATAGCACCACGGGGCGCAGCGCCAGCGACCCGGGTTTGATCCCGACCATGGGTGCTGTCTGTGCGGAGTTTGTGCGCTCTCCCCGTCACCTGAGTGGGTTTTCTCCGGGTGAATTGCCATAGAGGGAGTGCAGAGCAGGTTCACCAGACTGATTCCTGGGATGTCAGGACCGTCTTATGAACAAAGACTGCATAGACTCGGTTTATACTCTCTAGAATTTAGGAGATTGAGGGGGGATCTTATAGAAACTTACAAACTTCTGAAGGGGTTGGACAGGCTAGATGCAGGCAGATTGTTCCCGATGTTGGGGAGGTCCAGGACAAGGGGTCACAGCTTAAGGATAAGGGGGAAATCCTTTAGGACCGAGATGAGAAGGACTTTTTTCACACACAGAGAGTGGTGGGTCTCTGGAACTCTCTGCCGCAGAGGGTAGTTGAGGCCAGTTCATTGGCTATATTTAAGAGGGAGTTAGATGTGGCCCTTGTGGCTAAGGGGATCAGAGGGTATGGAGAGAAGGCAGGTACGGGATACTGAGTTGGATGATCAGCCATGATCATATTGAATGGCGGTGCAGGCTCGAAGGGCCGAATGGCCTACTCCTGCACCTAATTTCTATGTTTCTATGTTCCGGTTTCCACCCACATTCCCACAAGATGTACAAGTTTGCAGGTCAATTGCCTTCGTTAACATTATAAATTGTCCTTAGTGTGTAGGATAAAGTTAGTGTATGGGGTGATCGCTGGTTGGGTTGAACCCTGTGGGTGGAAGGGCCTGTTTCTATGTTGTATCTCAGCACACTAAACTCAGTAAACTAAACGCCTTACGGAGATCCGAAAGAACTTTGCATTTGATGACACATTATCCGTGTGGTCGCCTTTAGCGGTGTGGAACACATAGCAACCAATGTGTGCGCAGCAAGAAGCCACAAAGAGCTGTTTTGATAATGCCAAGATCATCCGTGTTTGTGATGTTCGTTGGGCAATAAATATCGACCTGGGCATTTGTTCTTCCAGTTTTCACCGGTTTTAGCTGACCCCTTGATATTTAGGCATGATCCACAAATAGGTTTCATTTAACGCACTCGGACGACGTGGTTGCTCCGGAGCTGAGGTAAAGCTATGGAATTCCAACGTGGGAATGCTAACACTGTTTAAGACCATTCTGTGGTGCAAACCCATTTGTTTTGTGTGAGTCAATGTTCTGCGGAAAGGTTTATGCATCAGCAGGAGTATTTTTTTGCCTTGCATCTTTAGAATATGCTTTTCCTGTCTCCGCTACGGTAGACAAGCTTTGGAGTTTGCTGGCTGTGGTCTTTATTCCATGGAAATTCCACAAAATTAATCTGCCGAACCATAAGACATCTGCGTGAGGACTGGTGTTTTTGAAATCTGTTTAGAGCATAGAATAGTACAGCACGGGCACAGGCCCTTCGGCCCACAATGCCCTCAATTCGCCATTGGCACTTTTAGAGTGGTAGAGTCCTGCAATGTGGAAACAGGCCCTTCGGCTCAACCTGCCCACACCGACCAACATGGCCCATTGGGGTTGCCAACTTTCTCACTCCCAAATAAGGGACAAAAGGTCAAAATAAGGGATTCCTAATGGCAATTCATTGACTGACTCGGCCGTGGCTTGGTTTATGATGAGTTGGCCCGGGTGCTGGACTGCACACAAAGCCCAGCCTGCGGGCCAGCTGAGGGGTTTTGGCCCGTGGGCCGGACTTTGCGCGTGACATCGCGCGGCCCAGGCCAAATCTCCTCAGCTGACCCGCTGGGCTTTGTGTTCCGCTGCACGCAACGTCCGGCGCCCCGTCCAACTCGTGACCCGATGATCGGCCATGAGAAGGAGGGGTGGTGGTGTCGGCGGTAAGCGAAGGTTGGACAGCTGTCCGGGCTGCCGAGCAACACTCGAGGCGCTGGTGCTGCACTCCATAGGCTGCACTACATCAGGACAGGTGAGACGTGTCCGGACGCGGCGCTCCAACCCGACAGTCTCCTTGACCCGAGTAGTAGTCAAGTCAAGTCAAAAGAGTTTATTGTCATGTGTCCCTGACAGGACAATGAAAATCTTTCTTTGCATAGCACAACAGAACATAGTAGGCATTGACTACAATTATATACGTAAATACACACATGAATTAATAAATTAAGAAAGTGCAAATAACAGATGGGGGGATATTAATGTTCAGAGTTCCGAGCCAAGTTTAATAGCCTGATGGCTGTGGGGAACACCTGCCTATGTTTGACCCATATCCCTCCAAACCCGTCCTATCCATGTACCTGTCCAAATGTTTCTTAAACGTTGCGACAGTAACGAATCTCCTCTGCTTGCACATGATCCATATCCTTTCATTCCCTGAAGATCCATGTGCCAATCCAAAAGCCTCTTAAGTGCCAGTATTGAATCTGCCTCAGCTGCCAGAGCACAATGAGCTGTCAGAGGAGGTAGTTGAGGCAGCTACAATGAGAAGATTTAAAAGACACTTGGACAGGTACGAATAGGAAAGGTCTAGAAGGACATGGACCAAATGCGAGCAAATGGGACTAGCTTAGATGAGGCGTTTTGGTCAATATGGATGAGTTGGGCCAAAGGGCCTGTTTTCATGCAGTGTGACTCCACCACCGCTGGCAGCTGGTTCCAGGCACCCACCACTCTCTGCGTTCCGCTTTAAGTTCTAGTTACACTTCCAGCATTTAATTCTGTATTGTCATTATTTCTCATATTCTACCCCCCAAATGTGTGTTTCTCTTCCCCCTTGTCCCAGCTGTCCATTTCAATTTCCTCCTCGTCAGTTCTAAACGCTTCTCTCCGCATCCCCCTCTCCGTTAGTGTCGCTCTCACCCCCCTGATTCCCATTCTCAAATCCTCTTCATCTTCTCCCCAGTTCACACTTGCCTCTTTCCCCTCTACCCACCCATGCGATGCCTCTATTTTTACCCCCATTATCAGTTATTCTCCCCATCTCCAATTTACCAAGCCACTGGCTCTCTCATTCACCCACATCATCTCTCCTCTTGCCCTTTCTCTCCCCCCCCCCCCCCCCCCCCCCCCCCCCCCCCCCCCCCCCACCCCCCCCCCCCCCCCCCCCCCCCCCCCCCCCCCCCCCCCCCCCCCCCCTCCCTTCCTGACGTTATATCTTCCAAAACCTTCAGGTCCATTATCATGGAAGTACCCAATAAATTCCTCTGCCAGTCTTGTCGCCTCATGATCCAGGATTTTCTTTAATTCCTGTATTTCAACTCTGGTCATAACAAATATTTAGTTTAGTTAATATAGTGTAGTTTATTGTTTATTGTCAGGCGTACCGTGGTACAGTGAAAGGCTTTTTGTTGCGAGCAATCCAGTCAGCGGAAAGACTATACAAGCCACACACAGTTCAGATACAGGACAAAGGGAATAACGTGTAGTGCAAGGTAAAGTCCAGTAAAGTTCGATTAAAGATAGTACGAGAGTCCCCAATGAGGTCCCCTGCGCAAGGATGACACGCAAATTCGTGAAGCGTTCCATATTTTTTTCAGAAGGTTAAGGGGGGACTTGATAGAGGTCTTTAAAATGATGAGAGGGATAGACAGAGTTGAAATGGACAAGCTTTTCCCTTTGAGAATAGGGAAGATTCAAACAAGAGGACATGACTTTAGAATTAAGGGACAGAGGTTTAGGGGTAACATGAGGGGGAACTTCTTTACTCAGAGAGTGGTAGCGGTGTGGAATGAGCTTCCAGTGGAAGTGGTGGCGGCAGGTACGTTGGTATCATTTAAAAATAAATTGGATAGTCATATGGATGAGAAGGGTATGGAGGGTTATGGTATGAATGCAGGCAGGTGGGACTAAGGGAAAAAAGTTGTTCGGCACGGACTTGAAGGGCTGAGATGGCCTGTTTCCGTGCTGTAATTGTTATATGGTTGTTATATTATAGGTAGATGGTAGCTCAGGTCCACTCTCTAGTCTGAAGAAGGGTCTCGTCCCGAAACGTCACCTATTCCCGAAACGTCACCAATTCCTTCGCTCCATAGATGCTGCCTCACCCGCTGAGTTTCTCCAGCATTTTTGCCTACCTTCTAGTTGTTGATAGGATGGTTCAGTTGCCTGATGACAGCTGGGATACCAGGGTAATCAGCGATTTTAAAATGGATATTCCTTTGGCCAGGTGACTATTTCAGGCCAGAACTTTGCCTAGCAGAAACGTTGGAGACACACAAGACTGCAAATGCTGGAAACTTGAGCAGAGAGTAAAGTGCTGGAGGAACTCAGCAGGTCAGGCAGCATCTGTGGAGCGAAGGAATAGGCGACGTTTTGGGTCAAGAGGGAAATGGACCGAATGAAGAAGGGCCCTGCCTGAAGTGTTGCCAATCGCTCCGTAGATGTTGCCTGACCTGCTGAGTTTCTCCGGCACGTTGACTTGCACTCAACAGAACAGTTATTTGCTCTTTCCTCAGCTGCAGCGATTACTGAGCAGATTTATCGGTGCTTTTAGTTTCCAAGGCTTTGTTAGGAATGGCATACAGTTTGCTAAACAAATAAAGCTGTGTGAGGTTGAAGATTACTCACTTTGCCTGTCATGCATTTAGCAGTTAACCTATTACCCCACACACTGCTGAAAATTGATATCATATTTGACTGAATTTCGACAAAACACGGCTACCTTTATGAAGCACTTCCACGTGTCAGGGTTATAAACAAAAAGACCACCACATGGCCTCCTACAAAACCAATTTTTATTTAATGAAAGCAAACCAGTAGAAGTTCAAGTCAGGTCAAATCAAGAGAGTTTATTATCATGTGTACCAGATAGGACAATGAAATTCTTGCTTGCTGCAGCACAACAGGATATTGTAGTCATAAATACAGATCAGATCAGTGTGTCCATATATCATAGAATATATATATACACACATAAATACACAGATAAAGTGCAATAGGCTGTTACAGTTCAGAGTTTGTTTGAAGTTGTGTTTAATAGCCTGATGGCTGTGGGGAAGAAGCTGTTCCTGAATCTGGATGTTGCAGATTTCAGGCTCCTGTACCTTCTAGCTGATGGCAGCGGAGAGATGAGTGTGTGGCCATGATGGTGTGGGTCCTTGATGATGTTGGCAGCCTTTTTGAGGCAGCGACTGCGATAGATCCCCTCGATGGTATGGGAGGTCAGAGCCGATGATGGACTGGGCAGTGTTTACAACTTTTTGCAGCTTTTTCCACTCCTGGACGCTCAAGTTGCCGAACCAAGCCATGATGCAACTCTCTCTGCAGCATGCTCTCTACTGTCATCAGTCTTCAAGTTATTTGTTTCAGGAATCCTGGTGATTTTTCATGAATTGCTGAAGGAGTCTATAAGGCTTTGGTTCTGTTGAAGAGTTGGATGCTGCATTGTTTAAAGCTGGAAATTGCCCCAAACATGTAGGGAGTGGATGAGAAAGTGGGATAACATAGAACTTGTGTCAACGGGTGACTATTGGTTCAAAATGTGGATGTCAAACATGTCTGAAACGCTACATCTTGAAGAAATGAGATTCACCAATTCTTAAAGACTTGGTCTCCTTTTTATCAACTTTTTACAAGCATATGGTGCAACATAACATAACCTTAGAAATTAAATGGTTTAGAACCGGGTGACGGATGGGCAAAAATACGAAATAGGTAGATCTCTCCTAATCTCTCTTTCCTTTATTTTCTCCTTCTATTTCAATCTTTTTAGCTTCTCATCTCTGTCCTTTATTTCTTTTGCTATCTGTTTCTACTCGCTTGTCCATCTATTCCGACACTCTTTATTTCTTTTTGCTCTCACTGTTCTTTTATTATTAAACCAAAAGTACGAAGTTGTACAAGAATGGAAATATGTATGTGTGTATTAGGTACTCAAGTACCACACTATTGTACATACTTCAAACACAAAACCCCCCCAAAAAAAAACCACCAAAAAAAAAACCCCCAAAAAAACAAAAAAATAAGGAAATAGGCAACGTTTCGGGAATGTTGCCTATTTCCTTCGCTCCATGGATGCTGCTGCACCCACTGAGTTTCTCCAGCACTTTTGTCCACCTTCGATTTTCCAGCATCTGCAGTTCCTTCTTAAACAATTGGTCAATGTGGGCTCAGTGTTTCTATTCAGGTATCTTTCAATCAACCCATTCTTGCATATGGACAAAAAGCTGGAGTAACTCAGCGGGACAGGCAGCATCTCTGGAGAGAAGGAATGGGTGACGTTTGAGGTCAAGACCCTTTTTCAGACTGGTTAGGGATAAGGGAAACGAGAGATATAGACAGTGATGTGGAGAGATAAAGAACAACGAATGAAAGATATGCAAAAAAAAGTAACAATGATAAAAGAATCAGGCCATTGTTAGCTGTTTGGAGGGTGAAACTAAGAAGCTAGTGCGACTTGGGCGGGGGAGGGATGGAGAGAGAGGGAATGCCGGGGCTACCTGAAGTGAGAAAAATTAATATTCGTACCACTGGGCTGTAAGCTGCCCAAGCGAAATATGAGATGCTGTTCCTCCAATTTGCGTTTAGCCTCACTCTGACAATGGAGGAGACCTAGGATAGAAAGGTCTGTGTGAGAATGGGAAGGAGAATTAAAGTGCCCGGCGACAGGGAGATCAGGTTGGTTCAGGCGGGCGGAGTGAAGGTGTTCCGTGAAATGATCGCCCAGTCTGCGTTTGGTCTCGCCGATGTAGAAAAGTCCATATCTTGAACAACGGTTTAGAGGGATATGGACGGAACGCAGGCAGGTGGGACTAGTGTAGATGGCATATGTTGGTTGGTTGGGCAAGTTGGGCTGAAGGGCCTGTTTCCACATTGTATGACTCGATGACTCTGCCACATCAACTTCCCCCAGATTCTACCACCCACCTACGCTCGCGGGGATTTTTACAGTTAACCTACCAATCTAAAAGTCCTCGGGATGTGGGAGGAAACCTGAGCACCCTTGGGAAACCCACAAGGTCACAGGAAGAACGCGGGTCGAAGCCAGGTTGCTGGAGCTGCGGGGGCAGCTTGTGCACAACCATGCCGAACAGCGCATCATTCCGGAGATGTACGGCAAATGCTGGAGTAACTCAGCGAGTCAGGCAGCATCTCTGGAGGGAAGGAATAGGTGGCGTTTCAGGTCAGAACCCTTGTTTAGACTGAAAGATAGAGGTTGAGGGAGAAGAGGGGAGGGGTAACTGGGGCAGATCAAATCAGGGCCAGCAACAGATTACCTCAGGAAGGGTGGAGCTCATAATGGTCCATTGTTGGCTGAGGAAGATGCATTGACAATAGGGACACAAGGGTGCAAACAGTGGAACTGGTAGGATGACTTGGGGGGAGATTGGGGGGGGGGGGGGAGGAAAAAGGGGGGGGGGGATGCAGGAGTTACTTGAAATTAAATAAATTAAATGTTTATAAGTAAAAATACCTGGTTTATGCAGTCATGGATGTCATTGCCTCTGTAGGTCCCAAATGTTGACTTTAGTTTACGCTTTAGAGATACAGCGTTGAACAGGCCCTTCGGCCCACTGAGTCTGCACCGACCAGCGATTGCCCCGAAGACTAGTCCTATCCTGCACACACGGGCCAATTTACAATATTTACCTAAGCCAATTAACCTTACACTATAAACCTGCACGTCTTTGGAATGTGAGAGGAAACCGAAGCATCGGGAGAAAACCCACGCAGGGTCACGGGGAGAAAGTGCAAACTCCACGCAGACAGCCCCACGTAGTTAGGATATGAACCTGGCTCTCTTTCGCTGCACGGCAGCAACTCAACTCCTGCGCCACCGTGCCGCCCCTGATTTAATGCTCATTCCAGACTTTGCTCTGAGCGAGCTGTGTTGTGTGGAATTTGAAGAGCAGTGTTGTTGGTTACGAACTGCCCCAGCTTACTCACAGGGGAAGATCGGCTGGAAGAAAAGCAACGTGCAGTTAGTTACGTACTGTTCCATCACACCAGTCTGACTGATGTACCGGGGCAGTAACCCCACACTGACGTCCATCAAACTGTGAGCAAGAGATAAAGTAGACTCAGACTTTTACAACAGCTGTAATTCCTTTTTCAAAACTTACAAACTGCTGTGTTTGATATATATAAATAAATAAAGGCAGGAATCGGGTCACAAAGGTTTTTTTTTTTGTTGCAGCTGGTGTGTAGCATGAGCTGGCCTAAGTGAAGTGCGCAGTGTTTTAATCTGGCCACCCTTTCCCCTTCCACTTTTCCACGACTGACTGATCACTGCTTCAAGACCGAAGCAATGATCATGTGTTGCCTTTCCGCTGAACGCTAAGCACGCAACTATAGCTTTTCACTGCACCTCGGTACACATGACCATAAACTGAACTGAACTGCAACGAGACCTGGGTGTCATGGTACACCAGTCATTGAAAGTGGGCATGCAGGTGCAGCAGGCAGTGAAGAAAGCGAATGGTATGTTAGCATTCATAGCGAAAGGATTTGAGTATAGGAGCAGGGAGGTTCTACTGCAGTTGTACAGGGTTTTGGTGAGACCACAGCTGGAGTATTGCGTACAGTTTTGGTCTCCAAATCTGAGGAAAGACATTCTTGCCATAGAGGGGGTTCAGAGAAGGTTCACCAGACTGATTCCTGGGATGTCGGGACTTTCATATGAAGAAAGACTGGATTGACTCGGCTTGTACTCACTGGAATTTAGAAAATTGAGGGGGGGTCTTATAGAAACGTACAAAATTCTTAAGGGGTTGGACAGGCTAGATGCAGGAAGATTGTTCCCGACTTTGGGGGAGTCCAGAACAAGGGGTCACAGTCTAAGGATAAGGGCAAATTCCTTTAGGACCGAGATGAGGAAAACATTCTTTACACAGAGAGTGGTGAGTCTCTGGAATTCTCTGCCACAGAAGGTCGTTGATGCCAGTTCATTGGCTATATTCAAGAGGGAGTTGGATGTGGCTCTTGGGGCTAAAGGGATCAGGGGGTATGGAGAGAAGGCAGGTACGGGATACTGAGTTGGATGATCAGCCATGATCATATTGAATGGCGGTGCAGGCTCGAAGGGCCGAATGGTCTACTCCTGCACCTATTTTTCTATTTCTATGTTTCTATGTAACCCTTGGAGTAAAAGCACGTGGGAAGCAGGCGGTGGGGGAGGGGAGGGTTGGGTGTGGGGTGGGGTGGTACAGGGCAGGGCTGCGATGAGGAGAGGATAGGTGGAAAGCAGTGCGGCGGGATGAGGGTGGTGTGGGATGTGGGTGAGTGGATGATATGGAGGTGGTAGAGGTTTTTGGGGGGGGGTGGGGATGGTGATATGTGCATCAATCGCACGTGATTATTTGTGGAGGGTGTAACTGCAGATGCCGGTTTACACCATAGCACGGTGGCGCAGCGGTAGAGTTGTTGCCTTACAGCGCGATCCTGACTACGGGTGCTGTCTGTACGGAGTTTGCACGTTCTCCCCGTGACCTGCGTGGGTTTTTCTGAGACATCTCCGGTGTACTCCCACACTCCAAAGACGTTCAGGTTTGTAGGCTAATTGGCTTGGTATAAATGTAAACGGTCCCCAGTGTGTGTAGGATAGCGCTAATGTGCGGGGGTCGCTGGTCGGTGTGGAGTCGGTTGGACGAAGGGCCTGTTTCCGCCTGGTATCTCAGAACTAATCTAAACTATAGAGACAAAATGCTGGAGTAACTCAGCTGATAATTTATCTGTTCTGTAAATTGGCCAGTTTAACCCAGTGCTTGCTTCATTTCCACATGGAAAGAAGGTGGAAATGTAAAAGGGGAGGCAAGGCAACGGGAAGGTGGATGCAGCTGGTAGAATCAGCGGAGACCCAGGCTCATTTGTGGGGCACAAAAGTATCGAGCTGTTCTTTCAAGTGCATCTCAAATATCGAGGTTTGCCGCCCAGCTCCACATTTCTCATCCAGCCTGAACCTGATGCATTAAAATTGGAGATAGACACAAAAAGCTGGACAATTGAGCGGGTCAGACAGCATCTCTGGAGAAAGGGAATAGGTGACATCATGCATCGAGACACTTCTTCAGACCCCAGATTACCACTGTGATGGGCGGGAGTTGAGGGGGGGGGGGGGGGAGGTGACTTGCTCCTGCTTTACTGAATCTTTTTTTCATCTTGTTTTTTGCTGAACAGTTCAGGGCGTGCAGTTCCACCTGTCTCCATTTTGCTGCACTCCAACTCTTTCACTACCTCGGGATTGTTTTAACAAAAAATAATGCTTTGTAGTCCCTTTTTAAAATTTGGTGTAATTGATGTGTAAGTTGTGTTTGCATGTTGTCTGAGTCTATGTGCCTGTAATGCAGCGGTAAGCTAGATTGTCATTGTACCGGCATCTCACCGCGCTTGTCCATGTGACAACAAACTCGCCTCTACTTTACTTGGTTTTGGATTTGAACTTCCCAGTAGAATTCTCAGGGGAAGGGAAGTGAGGTTAATACATAGAAACATAGAAATAAATAGGTGAAGGAGAAGGCCATTAGGTCCTTCGAGCCAGCACCGCCATTCAATATGATCATGGCTGATCATCCAAAATCAGCCATGATCATATTGAATACATTGCATCTCCTCTCTGCCTCATTCTCATAAGGTCATAAGTGATAGAAGCAGAATTAGGCCATTCGGCCCATCAAGTCTACTCCGCGATTCAATTATGGCTGCTCTATCTCTCCCTCCTAAATCCATTCTCCTGCTTTCTCCCCATTCTCCCTGACACCCGTACTAATCAAGTATCTATCTATCTCTGCCTCAAAGAGATCCAATGAGCCTGGACGGCCTCCACAGCCTTCTGTGGCAAAGAATTCCACACATTCACCACCCTCTGACTAAGGAAATTCCTCATCTCCTTCAGTTTTGACCTCCAATCCTAGACTAGTGGAAACATCCTCTCCATGAATCCATTCTATCCAAGTCTTTCACTAATCGGTAAGTTTCAATGAGGTACCCCCTCATCCTCCTAAACTCTCTAATTCAGTGCGGGGGTGCCGAGATCAAAACTGGCAATTCAGACCGTGTTCAACCCATGTTTGCTTTGACAGCTTTATTGTATTTTATTGTAGTTTGAAGCAAACCACAGGAGTTCTAGAGCATGAGCTGAAATTAATTTTGTATTGTGGTACTTGGCGATTGAGTTGCAGAGGGGTGGAGGCTCTTTAGTCCGTGACTTCATCAATAAAAATAGAACATTGTGCAAATCTCAGCAGGTCAGGCAATATCTGTGGAAAGAAACAGAGTTGACATTTCAATTAGAGTCATCGAGTGATTACTCTAATTGAAACAGGCCCTTCGACACAACTTGCCCACGCGACCAACATGTCCCAGCTACACTAGTCCCACCTGCCCGCATTTGGTGCATATCTCTCCAAACCTGTCCTATCCATGTACCTGTCTAACTGTTTCTTTAAATGTTGGGATAGTCCAAGCCTCAACTATCTCTTCTGGCAGCTTGTTCCATACACCCACCACCCTTTGTGTGAAAAAGTTACCCCTCGGATTCCTATTCAATCTTCTCCCCTTCACCTTGAACCTATGTCCTCTGGTCCTTGATTCATCTACTGTGGGCAAGAGACTCTGTGCATCTAAACTCCGATAACAGTTGCCAGAACTGGGAAAGTGAGATAAAAAAGGATAATGGTCCGTTGCAGAGTAGGTATCCGTCTTAGGTCAAATGGGTTAATGGGGCAGTTAACAGGTAATTTATGCTGCCTGACCCACTGAGTGTTTCAAACATTCACTGGCTTTTATTTCCAATTCCAGTATCTACATTAAAAAGAAAACTATAACTCCTGTTAGTTAAAGCCCTGTCCCACTGTACGAGTTCATTCCAAGAGCTCTCACGAGTTTGCCCTGATTTGAACTCAGAGATTTACGGTAATGGCCACTTGTCGGTACTCGGGGCTCTCATGGACATTTTTCAGCATGTTGAAAAATCTTCACGAGTCTTCCCGTGCTCACCTGCCGTTAGCGAGTCTTCCCGTGTACCTGCCGTTAGCGGTACGAGCCGGTAAGAGACGTCCCGAGCTCCGACGTACCCGCAACGTTCATTCTCCGTGCTTACCACGAGTTTGATTTTTTTAAAACTCGGGAGAGCTCTTGGAATGAACTCGTACTGTGGGACAGGGCTTTTACTGTTTCTGTAAATTTTAGAGGGGGGTTATGTTAAATTTACAGTAGTTACAAAAGATGTCCTGTATTTAAGGGTGGCACTGCGGTAGAGTTGCTGCCTTACAAAGCCAGAGACCCAGGTTCGTTCCTGTCTACGGGTGCTGTCTATACTGAGTTTGTACGTTCTCCCTGTGACCACGTGGGTTTTCTCCGGGTGCTCTGGCTTCCTCCCACACTCCAAAGACCTGCAGTTTGTAGGTTAATTGGCTTCGGAAAAATTCTAAATTGTCCCTAGTGTGTAGGATAGTGTTAGTGTACGGGGTGATCGCTGGTCAGCAAGGACTCGGTGGGCCAAAGGGCCTGTTACTGTACTAAATCCCACCCTAGTTAAAATATAGTTTCTTCTTGCCATCTACCGTGCTCTGTTGCTCATTTACCTTTGAGCTGCAGCTGTTTGAAAGATGCAGCACGGGACCAGGCCTTTGGTCCTCCGAGTCCATTATTTTGTTCGGGCAGCTTACAACTCAGCGGTACGAATATTGATTTCCCTAACTTCAAGTAATCTTTGCATCCCCTCTCTCTCCATCCCTCGTTGGTGGTACTAGCTTCAATATCATTCTGGCGAGCCTCATTGTCTGTTCCGCGTTTTTACCAGGCCCACAGCTAACAACGGCCTCTTCCCTTCTTCACTGTTACTTTTTTGCATATCTTTCATTCATTTGTTATATATGTCCTATCGTCCTTTCACCCTTTTTTAAATTTTTAGTCCTGTTAAAACTATTTTTTTGTTGGAGGTCTTCTTTTGTGTGGTGGGTGGGGGGAGGGGAAGGGGGAAACTTTATTTCCTAGTCCCTACCTGGTCGGAGAGGCGGCATCCCTCCGAGCTGCTTCTTCGCCCCTTTCTCGCGGCCTACCATCGGACTGGAGTGGCATTTCCTGTCGGGATTGGCCGGAAACCGAGCTTTGTCGACGGCCCATCGCTGGAACACCATCACGGAGCGGGTGATGCCTTACCGGGTCGCCGGGCGGCAAGCTCGGGAGTGCTGTGACCGCCAATTCCAACATCGAGGAGCTGCGGTCTGCGGAGGCTCCAGCCACGGGCGGCATTGGATTTAAAACGATCTCGGAGCCTGGGATCCGAGATCGCCAGAGTCGGAGCTCCGACCAGCGCGGCCTGAGGACTCCGGGAGCCACGGTCTCCGGGGAGGGGGCAGCGCTCCAGACATTCCAAGCCGCTGAGGAGTGTTCACCCGACGCCGGCGTTCCATCTTCCCGGCGAGAGGGCCTGAGAACATCGGACTGGCTGCGGAGGCCACAAATAGGCCCCAACCTCGGGTGATCACAGAGGAAGAGGACTGAACTTTCTGGTGCCTTTCCCCACAGTGGAACATGTTGATTCTGCTGTGAGGGGACATTCATGTTAAATTCCATTATGTGTTGTGTCATTTTTCTTTTTTTCTATTTTTCTATGGATGTACGGAAACTTAATTATTTCTTCTATGTAAAGCACTTAGGTTTCAATGCGAGTTGATTTAAACATGCTATATAAATAACATTTACTTAAATATATCTCTCATTATCACTGTTGATATCTCTTGTTACCCTCTCTCTTGACTCTCAGACTGAAGAAGGGTCTCGAACGAAACGACACCTACTCCTTTTCTCCAGAGATGCTGCTAGACCCGCCGAGTTACTCCAGCTTTTTGTGTCCATCTGACTTTCAATCACCCATTCGCACTAGTTCTATGTTATCTCATTTACGTATCCATTCTCTACACACTCGGGGCAATTTGCGGAACTCAATTCACTCATCTTTGCGATGTGGGCAAAAAACCGGAGAACCCGGAGGAAACCCACGTAGTCACAGGGAGAACATACAAACTCCACACAGACAGCAACTGCGGTCAAGATCATGTCCGGGTCTCCGACGCTGTGAAGCAGCAGCTCTACCAGCTGCGTCACTGTGCCGCCAGAGAGGCTTGAAAGCTTTTCACTGTATCTCGGTACATGTGACAATAAATTAAACTGAAGCTAAGATGAGATCCATGCTTCTGAAGAAAGGTCTCGACCCAAAACGTCACACTTCCCTCCAGAGATGCTGCCTGTCCCGCTGAGTTACTCCAGCATTTTGTGTCCATGCTTCAGGAGTTGGTTATGCCAGTACAGGCTATTGTGAAACAAAAGTAGCTTTAATAATTATTCAACCTGAAGGAAGGATGGCATATTGCATTTGCCTAAAAGTTAGTTGCAGTTGCCACATGTTCATCTTCACAGTAAGTGCATTCTTGTACAAACGAGAGACAGGGCTGACGGGTATTTTTGAGAGCCTCGTGACTCGTCTAGCCTTGTGTTGTTGAGTTTCCACTCTTCCCCTCAGGAGGCAATTAATAAATAACTTCAGTTAGTCCTGTTTCGCAGTCTTTTAATCTAAAAGGTAACTCTTGGCAGGCACTGAAATTTCCTGTTTTAATGTCTGAACGTCGAGTTTGGCATGAGACGAGATATTTAATAACCACACTTTCTTGTTGAACTGTTTATGATTTCAGCATTTGCATGAACTAGCTCCCCGTTGGGCTGTGACATACTGAAATGATAAATCAACACACTGCATTTTTGGTTGTTTTTGTACTCTAATGGACTTTAAATCTCCCCCTTCCACTCAATAGATCCCAATCTATATTAGAAGTCGCTGGTAACACTCACCCTGACAACCTTCATTTCCTGTTTTGATTTTGGATTTCCAGCATCTATTTTTTTTTAAATTTGGTTTCACTGTCTCGGGTTATTGTTTCATAGAACGTGGAATCGTACGGTACAGGATCATGCCCGCAATGTCTGTGCCGAACATGATGCCAAGACCAACTCGTATATGACTGCAGTTAATCCATTCCCTGCATAAGGGAATGTGCGGCACTGTGGCGCAGCAGTAGAGTTGCTGTCTAACAGCACCAGAGACCCGGGTTCGATCCTGGCTACGGGTGCTTGTCTGTACGGAGCTTGTACGTTCTCCCCGCGACCAGCGTGGGTCTTCTCCGAGGACTTTGATTTCCTCCCACACTCCAAAGACGTACAGGTTTGTAGGGTGATTGGCTTGTTATAAATGCAAAAATTGTCCTTAGTGTAGGATAGTGTTACTGTGCGGGGATCGATGGTCGGCACAGACTCGATGGGCCGAAGGGCCTGTTTCTGCCCTGTGTCTCGAAAAACTAAATAATGTTTCCCTGATAACATTTGTCTTCCAACGTAGTTCAAACCCTCTGAACAGACTGAGGGTGGGGGTTTAATGTATCCAGATTTATCAATGAACCCTTAATTGCACTAAATACCTACCCCTTATGCATTGGATGCAAGTGCACTTTGCCTTCACCATCCCTGGTGGAATCTAGCATTGACAGATATAGTTGCTCTAATATTTTCTTTGCAGAACTCCTAATTCACAGAAACAAACGAACACAAACAAGTTACGAAGAAACCACTGTACTTTAAAAAAACAGAATGGTGATCGGCCCAGAATGGATCAGTTACTTCACACCCTCTTGGCTCTGTCAGCTCCTCTGGGCTGAGCTGTTGGATTTCCGCATTCATTGACGTTCCAAGTGGGAATTTTTGCGTGTGGAAGATGTACGAATTCCAGATCGCTTAAAGCTTACGGCCCTTATGCCAAAGCTGAAAACCACAGCCAAAGCAGCAAAAACTGCAGATGCTGGAAAACAAAACGGCAAACTGGAAATGTTTAATGTAGGGCAGGCAGCATTAGTGGAAAGAGAAACAGCCTCATGTTTAAAGGGCCTGTCGACTAACGTGGTCGCTTGAGCTGTCCGGCGTTGCGGGGCCGGTCCCACTTTGGTCGCCGGAGCCGTGCGGAATTGTGCGGAGTTCGTCCCGACATCGCGCGGGGCTCCGAAAAACTATGTTAGAAAATTCCATGCGGCAACGGCTTGTCGGCTCGCAGTCGCCTCGACGCATTACACACCGTCTCGACGTCGTGCCTCGTGCCTTGTGCCTCCGTGAACCTATCTGTAGGTGCCTCCGTGACCATCTATGTGTGTGGCCCTCTGTGCCCCTCTCTGTGTGCCCCTCTCTGTCCTGGCGAACTTACCTTAAGACTTCGCTCCAAGTTCGCATCACTTTGCGCTGCGTTGCGCCACTCACCCGACCTCCACGCGGCCCTCGCTGCCGGTTTGGTCGTGCTTGCCCCATGCAGGCGCATGCTGGTGGGAACGGCCCTGCACAGGGGATCACCCGAGCTCCGCGCGGCCCCCGCTTCTAGTTTGATCGCGCTCATCGCATGCAGTCGGATGCTGGTAGGACAGGCCCTTAAGATCATACCCGAATAGTGTTTAGTTTAGTTTAGAGATACAGCGCGGAAACAGGCCCATCGGCCCACCGAGTCCGCACCAACCAACGAGCCCCGCACATTAACACTACCTTACACACAATAGGGACAATTTAACATTTATACCAGGCTAATTAACCTACAAACCTGTACGTCTTTGGAGTGTGGGAGGAAACCGAAGATCTCTGAAAAAACCCACGCGGGTCACGGGGAGAACGTACAAACTCCATACAGGCAGCAACCGTAGTCAGGATCGAACTCTGGTCTCTGGCGCTGTAAGACGGTGGCTCTACCGCTGCGCCACCCTATTGCCCAGGTATTGCCCGATAGTAACCTGCTTCTTTTTTATTTTTAATATTTTAATTTTTATTTTCGAGCAGTACAGCACAGGAACAGGCCCGATGGCCCACAATGTTCGCGTCAAACACAATGCCATGAAAAACTAAACGACTACCGGCAAGAGATCCATTTCTCTCCATTCACTGCGTATCCATGTGCCTATCTAAAAGCCTCTTGAATGCCACTGATGTTTCTGCCTCCACATTGTCACAGGTAGATAGGGTGGTCAAGAAGGCTCTCGGTACGTTGGTCATCATCATTCAGGGTGTTGAGTGTAAAAGTTGGGATGTTATGTGACAGTTGTACAAGACGTTGGCGAGGCCGCATTTGGAGTATTATGTTCAGTCTTGGTCGCCTTGCGAGAGGGAGGATGTCATTAAGCTGGAAAGACAGCAGGGCAGATGCCCAAGGATGTTGCCAGGACTTGAGGGCCTGAGCTACAGGGAGAAGTTGAACAGGATAGGACTTTATTCCTCGGAGCGCAGGAGGATGAGGGGTGGTTTGAGGTGGGAGGAGAAAGTTCTAATAGGGACTTGAGAGACAACTTGTTCAACGGGGTGGTGGATATATGGAACAAGCTGCCAGAAGAGGTAGTTGAGGCAGGTACTAGAGCAACATTCAAAATACATTAATGCAGGTATGTAGGTAGACAGGGATTAGAGGGATATGGGCAACATATGGGCAGGTGGGACTAGGTTGGCATGGGCAAGTTGGGCCAAAGGGCCTTCTTCCATGCCGTATGACTCTATGACCACTCTATTCTGTATGACAACCTTATTTGTTAAACTGAACATTAATGTACGTACAAATGAGTATAACAGATTTTTATATCAAATTATTTGCAGGATAGAAAATATGTTGCTATTGGGTTTATGTATTTTCTTCAATTAATCCAGCTGAAAAAAAACATAACCATTGATAATTCTAAACATGGATTAAGCTTGTTTGATGGATAACTCATTTTGCTGTGTATTCTTCTGTTTATATCGAATAAATATCGCGGGAGGCACGGTGGCACAACGGTAGAGTTGTTGCCTTACAGCGCCAGAGACCCAGGGTCAATCCTGACAATGCGTTCTGTCCATATGGAGCTTGTACGTTTTCTTTGTGAACCACGTGGGTTTTCTCTCTGGGAGCTCCGGTTTCCTCCCACACTCGAAAGACGTACAGGTTTGTCTGCTAATTGGCTTGGTGTCATTGTAAATTGTCCCCAGTGTGTGTAAGGTCGTGTTAGTGTGCGGGGATTGCTGGTCGGCGCGATCTCGGTGACTAAGCTAAACTAAATACAGCAATAGTCCTCAAGCTAATTGCAATATGTAATTGGGCAAAATTATTATCGTGCTGCAGTATGTAGTTAAAGTGCAGTGGTGATGCCATTGGATTTATGCTCAAGCACATGTGAAATATGATGAATTATGAATTCAGGAGCTCCAGGGCTTAGACAGAAGGGTGTCAAGCTGTTATTTGTGTTGTTTTGTGTTCGACCTGATGTTTTACAGCTCAAGAATCCATTTAAAAGTGGTGTTTAGAAGTGTGTAGAAAGGAACTGCAGATGCTCACTCAAAAAGATAGACACAAAGTGCTGGAGTAACTCAGCGGGTCAGACAGTATCTCTGGAGGAAAAAGATGGGTGTCCTTTTGGGTCAAGAAAAAGGGTCCCGACCCAAATTGTCACCCATCCATTCTCTTAAAGTGATGGCTTCTACTTTGGAAGAGTAAATATGCTTTGTGTTTCTCATTGTGCTTATTCACACATTGGGTTGCATAGACACATGGTGCCTTCAGTTGTTTATAGAGAGCTGGTACTTTATGCAAGGCTCCCTCCCTATAAACCATGTCAGAGCTGGAGCTGAATTACCAGGTGCTGATTTAATTTATTTTGTTCCACCGAAGATAGACACAAAATGCTGGAGTAACTCAGTGGGACAGGTGGCAACTCTGGAGAAAAGGAATGGGTGACGTTTCCGATCGAGACCCTTCTTCAGACTTTGTTCCACTGTCTGTAGGGCACAAATCAGGATCTGATGCAGTACTCTGCAGTTGCCTGGATGAATGTTCTGCACCATCCAGCTTCATGCAGCTAACGGGCCTGGCACCCAGTTCCCCATTATTAAACATCCCCCAGAACACAAAGTGCTGGAGTAACTCAGCAGATTAGGCATGGAGAGGCAATGTTGCAGATCGGGGCCCATCTTCAGAGTCCTATCGCCTATCTTTGTCCTTTTCGAGACGTTGCCTGATCTTCCGGATGATTTTGAGTTACGGGCCGCAATTGGCCCGGGGGCCGTAGGTCCCTGTCTTACAGGTTCCCTTCCAAACCGTGAACCGGCCAAACTAAGAACTGCCTCCCATCCCTTCATGGTTGTTGGTCTAAAATTCCTGAATCTCTCTTCAGAAGCACCACAGACGTAGCATCGTCAGCAAGAACCATTGCAGTTCAAGAAGGAAGATCAGCACCACCTTCTCAAGGAATGGACAATGCTAAAAGTGAATACAAGCTCCAGTCATCAATTTCCTAGTTTAACACAGCATGACGATCTTAAAATATCAGTAAAATACAAAGTGCTGGAGTAACTCAGGCAGCATTTCTGGAGGAAATGGATAGATGGCGCTTTGAATCGGGACCCCTCTTCATTCCCACTAAAGATGCTGCCTGACCCACTGAGTTACTCCAGCACCTTATGGGGAGAGGGCAGGAGAGTGAGATTGAGATGGGAAAGATGGGTCAGCCATGATTGAATGGAGGAATAGAGTCGATGGGCCGAATGGCCTAATTATGCTCCTATAACTTGGGAACTTATGAATCTTGTGCCTCGTTCAAGATTCCACCATCTGGTTCCTGTGTATCCTTCAAAGATGAGTCACTACCTCATTTTAAAATAGTGCAATTTGTTTAATTTTACAGATGATTTTCTTTGTTTGAATCCTATACAAAGTTAATAACATATGTCGCAAGCCCAATGGAAAATTTGTGTGATGTTTTAAGGAGTACAGCTCATTTGATACCATCTGGAAATATCAACTCTTTGACTGAGCGTTAGTATATCAATCTTAATATCTCAAATTGGCTTAGTAAACACCTGATTGATAATCCACCTGCTCAGAGCCTAAGGCTATGTTTTCCCATTAAAGCACAGTTTAAATGCAAGTTGTTTCTGCTGAATTTGCAGTCCTGGGTGAGGTCACAAATATGAGAGAATTACTATCAGATTCTCATGCTGTTGATACATTTCTAAAGTAGTCTCACAAAGTGTTCACCTGAAGTAACTTAGCAGGTCAGGCAGCATCCCTGGAGATCGTGGATAGGTGATGTTTCGGTTCGTGACCCTTTTGCATACCAACTAACCACAGACACACAGTAGCGTCACCTATCCATGGTCTCCAAGAATGCCCAGTTACTCCAGCACATTGTGTCCATTTTACATAAAGTAATAAAACTTAATATTGGAATTTTGAGCCACCGATCAGGTGGACTGCATTCGTTGATACACCAGCATCTGTAATTCCTTGTTTCCAAATTAGTCTCTGCATTTACCATTTGTATTAAACACTGCGAGTATCAACCAGTTGCAACATACAGGCAAACCACCAGTTCAGATTACTACAATCACCTAATCAGTTATCACCAAAGATAGACACAAAAATGCTGGAGTAACTCAACAGGTCAGACAGCATCTCTGGAGAAAAGGAATAGGTGACGTTTCAGGTCGAGACCCTTCTTCTCTGGCTCTTCTCATACTGAAGAAGGGTAACGTCACCTATTCCTTTTCTCCAGAGATGCTGTCTGACTCGCTGAGTTACTCCAGCTTTTTGTGCCTACCTTCGGTTTAAACCAGCATCTGCAGTTCCTTTCTACACTGTTCAGTTATTGATGCCAATATTAAAAAAAAAACAAGCTGGTATCTTTGGAGAAGGAAACATTAGTGGCAATTATTTATTGTTTGCTTCCTTAAGACAACATAGCAAATTAAATAATAAAGCATCGTTTTTTGTTCACTTTTGCATGAAGAAACTTTTACAGATGTGTCCGGTTATCTATACATAACTAAAACTTGTGCTCTTCCGGTGTGCCTGGTTTTTCTATTTGCGCAAACCGGTACACGATAGCACTGCAAATGTTCGCCTTCTCACTCACCCATTCTGTGGTGCGAGTGCAACAAGTTTTGTTCCGATCGATGGCATATTATAAAAGTTATCAAGGTTTAAAAAACGTTTGAAAAACGCGCATGCGCAGATTGGTCTCCGCTCCACTTCTCAGGCAATTTTCTTTGCTTTCCGAAATTGAATATTACTCTCAGAAGAAGGACATTCAATCCATCATCTAAGCTGGGCCAGAGTGTGACTGTTTAGGTTAGTGTCATTTAGCTCTCCATTGATTGCCTTGGGTTGCAGCCCTCAGGTAAAGTATAGGCGTGACGAGATCGATTTTGGAAAAAAATTACTGCATCGTTCATGTCTAGGATTCCGCTTATATACTCAAGTGACAAATATTGTACCTTAGTGTGTCGGAAGATTTACATTGCTTTTGATTTGTTCAGGCACTTGGCGTTGGAAGGTAGACAAAAGTGCTGGAGAAACTCAGCGGGTGAGGCAGCATCTATGGAGCATCCATAGATGCTGCCTCACCCGCTGAGTTTCTCCAGCACTTTTGTCTACCTCCGATTTTTCCAGCATCTGCAGTTCCTTCTTGAACACATGGCATTGTAAGTCTTGGTTATGAGCAGATTGTAGCTAAATAGTGTTCACATCTCTCGGCTCTGTACAGGTGGATTATCAATCAGATTTTTACTAAGCCATGACTAAGCAGTTGTCGGAACAGAGGCATTAATCATCAGAAAACACCACTCAGGTGTACCTGAGACCTTAGCCTTCACCTCCCCTTTCAGTTAGACACAAAGTGCTGGAGTAACTCAGCGGGTCAGGCAGCATCACCGGAGAACGATTAGGCGACATTTCGGGTCCAGACTCGTCTTCAGTTGAAAGAAGGGTCCTGATCTGAAACGTCGTCCATTTGTTTGTTTTGTTTATTGTCACATCTATCGAGGTACAGTGAGAAGCTTTTGTTGCGTGCTTACCAGCCAGCTGAAAGACCACACATGATTACAATCGATTCATTTACAGTGTATAGATACATGATAAAGAAATAACATTTATTGCAAGGTAAAGCCAGCAAAGTCCGATCTAGGATAGTCCGAGGGTCACCAAAGAGGTAGATAGTAGAGTTGGATAGATGGTCTACCCATATTCTCTGTTGATGCTGCCTGACCCGCTGAGTAAAGGGCCTGTCCTACTTGGCGATTTTTGCGGTGTGACACGGCGTGATGACGTATGACGCGCGGTGTTTTTTCGCAAAGTATCGCAAAAACTTTTTTGTCGATGCTGCATTTTGAAATGCTCAAAATCTTTTGGCGACACTGATATGACGTCGGCGGTCTTTGAAAAAATCACAAAGTGGGACAGGCCCTGTACTCCAGCACTTTGTGTCCAAACCTTCGGTGAGGAGAGCTTACTCTTTTTTAATGATCACTGCGTGTAACGGTTTCAATTACCATTAGCAAGATGATTAAGTGAGAAGATTGTTGTGGAAATGTTTGATTTTCCCAGTATATAAACAAGTCATTAGTTCATGTTTGGTTGGAGCTAACCAAAGCTACCTCTTTGTTTTAATCTTTTGTTTCAGTTGTATTTATTTTCTCTTCTCCCAGATATTAGAAGTGAATAAATGTTCCACTTTAATGCACCAAAGCCTGGATTTGGATACTAGCCTGTTCCAGGCAACGTGTAGGCAGCTATGTGTGCGGTGCCAGGTATTTATGTGGATATGCAGACTGCGTTTCTGGCTCCGTGTATTGCCAGTAAAGATCTCATAGTCATAGCGTGATACAGCGTGGAAACAGGCCCATCGGCCCAACTTGCCCGCACCGGCCGACATGTACCAGCTATACTAGTCCCACCTGCCCGTGTTTGGCCCATATCATTCCAAACCTGTCCTATCCATGTATCTGTCTAACTGTTTCCTAAATGTTGGGATGGTCCCTGCCTCAACTACCTCCTCTGGCAGCTCGTTCCATACACCCGCCACCCTCTGTGTGGGAAAGGTTACCTCTCAGATTCTTTTTAAATCTGTCTCACATCACCTTAAACCTATGTCCTGTGGTCCTCGATTCATCTACACTGGGCAAGAGACTCTGTGCTTCTACCTGGTCTATTCCTCTCGGGATTTTATGCACTTCAATAAGATCATCCCTCATCCTCCTGCGCTCCAAGTATCTGGAGCGAGATTGTTCACCAACTATGGCACATTTTTGTAGTTGGTACATTTTGTGAACAGTTGAGATAATATAGCATCTTAATTTAAAATGGGTAGCACAGTGGCACAGCTGGTGGAGCTACTGCTTCACAGTTCCGGAGATCCAGGCTCGATCCTGACCTAGTCTGTGTGGAGTTTGCACGTTCACCCCATGACCGCATGGGTTTCCTCGACATCTGGATTAAGCGGCTAATTGGCCTCTCTAAACTGCCCCTTTGTATGTAAGGAGTGGATGCAAAAGTAGGATAACATAGAACAAGTGTGAAGCACTGAAGGGCCTGTTTCTATGCTGTATCTCTAAACTAAACTTAATTGATGACAAATGATTTTGTGAAGCAAGTAAATTGTAAACATTCGAGCCTAGAAAAGAAGTTGTTTGCACGAATGAAAGAGGCATCAGAATCAGTTTGTGTCTGGGACTGTTGGTTCTCAAGGTTAACCATGATACAAACACTCAAAGACTCACTCCACTGAGAACCGAGGTTGGAGAGCAGCTTAGCAAGAATAAAGGCTAAGACCTGGCTTTGGCTGGTATGTCAGAGCTGGCAAAAGTGCAGAGAAGATCTACGAGCATGTTCCATAGAAACCATATAACCATATAACCATATAACAATTACAGCACGGAAACAGGCCATCTCGGCCCTTCAAGTCCGTGCCGAACAACTTTTTTCCCTTAGTCCCACCTGCCTGCACTCATACCATAACCCTCCATACCCTTCTCATCCATATGCCTATCCAATTTATTTTTAAATGATACCAATGAACCTGCCGCCACCACTTCCACTGGAAGCTCATTCCACACCGCTACCACTCTCTGAGTAAAGAAGTTCCCCCTCATGTTACCCCTAAACCTCTGTCCCTTAATTCTAAAGTCATGTCCTCGTGTTTGAATCCTCCCTATTCTCAAAGGGAAAAGCTTGTCCACATTAACTCTGTCTATCCCTCTCATCATTTTAAAGACCTCTATCAAGTCCCCCCTTAACCTTCTGCGCTCCAGAGAATAAAGACCTAACTTATTTAACCTATCTCTGTAACTTAGCTGTTGAAACCCAGGCAACATTCTAGTAAATCTCCTCTGTACCCTCTCTATTTTGTTGACATCCTTCCTATAATTGGGCGACCAAAATTGTACACCATACTCCAGATTTGGTCTCACCAACGCCTTGTACAATTTTAACATTACATCCCAGCTTCTATACTCAATGCTCTGATTTATAAAGGCTAGCATACCAAAAGCTTTCTTTACCACCCTATCTATATGAGATTCCACCTTCAAGGAACTATGCACGGTTATTCCCAGATCCCTCTGTTCAACTGTATTCGTCAATTCCCTACCGTTTACCATGTACGTCCTATTTTGATTTGTCCTGCCAAGGTGTAGCACCTCACATTTATCAGCATTAAACTCCATCTGCAACATAGAAAATAGGTGCAGGAGGAGGCCATTCGGCCCTTCGAGCCAGCCACGCCATTCATTGTGATCATGGCTGATCGTCCACTATCAATAACCCGTGCCTGCCTTATCCCCATCTCCCTTGACTCCACTAGCCCCTAGAGCTCTATCTAACTCTCTCTTAAATCCATCCAGTGACTTGGCCTCCACTGCCCTCTGTGGCAGGGAATTCCATAAATTCGCAACTCTCTGGGTGAAAAAGTTTTTTCTCACCTCAGTCTTAAATGACCTCCCCATTATTCTAAGTTCTGTGGCCCCCTGGTTCTGGACTCGCCCAACATTGGGAACATTTTTCCTGCATCTAGCTTGTCCAGTCCTTTTATAATTTTAGGGTTACACAAAAAGCTGGAGAAACTCAGCGGGTGCAGCAGCATCTAAGGAGCGAAGGAGATAGGCGATGTTTCGGGTCGAGACCCTTCTGTCTGAAGAAGGGTCTCGACCCGAAACGTCGCCTATCTCCTTCGCTCCTTAGATGCTGCTGCACCCGCTGAGTTTCTCCAGCTTTTTGTGTAACCCTCGATTCTCCAGCATCTGCAGTTCCTTCTTGAACACTTTTATAATTTTATATGTTTCTATAAGTTTCCCCTCATCCTTCTAAACTCCAGTGAATGCAAGCCTATGTTGCCAGGATTCGAGGGGCTGAAGTATAAGGAGAGATTGGGAAAGATAGGACAGTATTCCTTGCAGTGCAGGAAGCTATGGGGTGATCATTTAGAGGCACATAAAATCATGTGGGGCACATAAAATTGAAAGGGTGCCCCATGGGAGAGGGGCAAAGAGGGCGTGGCCGGAGTGAGACTCGTCCTTGATTATCTTTCTCTCCTACTTTTACTTTCCCTGCCATTTGTTCCTCTTTTCCCTTTCCCAGTCTTCTGTTTCTTTGCCTTATTATTTCCTCTCCCTCCGGTGCTCTTTGTCCACCTCCTTCTCTCCTTTCTTCTGTTGCTCTCAACTCTGTGAACCTTTCCTTACACCTTTTCCTCAGATTTCGCTGCCGCCCAATGCCGTTATTTTAGCTTCCTGGACCACTGTAGCCCGGCAGCTCCTCCCCATGTCCCAACTCAGCCCTGGGCTTCTGGTTTCCCCATCATGGTTGGGTGGCTCGGAGAGAGCACATTGCCACAAGTGCACTTCAAGGCGACCTCAGGCATTTGCAACATTTCTCCCTTGGCAGGAAACGCAAAAGTAACAGTCCAGTGGCTTCTGCAAGTTCTGAAAACACGATAATAAACTGTGTCGTTAAATCCAAAGGCATCTCCACTTGTGAGGTTAATTTTAATAAATTAGTGAAGTTCCGTGGATGAGTTGGAACATTAATCAGAAAATGCCGCGAAGGCACAACTGAACAATCAGCCTTGGATCCGAGAAAGGTTCTAATGTTTAGAGAGGCAGCCAGGAAACAGGCCCTTCGGCCCACTGGGTCCATGCCAGCTGTCGATCACCCGTCACACTAGTTCTATGTTATCCCAATTTCTCATCCACTCCCTACACTTTTGGGGCTTTTTTACAGAGGCCAATTAACCTACAAACCTACACGTCTTTGGGACGTGCAGGAGAAACCAGAGCACCCGGAGGAAACCCCAGGGAGAACGTGCAAACTCCACATACACAGCACCCGAGGTCAGGATCGACCCCGGGTCTCTAGCGCTGTGAGGCAGTGGCTCTACCAGCTGCAACACTGTGCTGCCCTAAAAGAACGGTGGTTGTTGTAGAGGAGGCCGTTGATTAGATCTGGGCGATGAAAAATACTGCAGACGTCACTGCTTTTCACTCTTCACCTCCAATGAATGCTTCAGCTGTCTCGCGATGTTAGGTTTAGGTTTATTATTGTCACCTGTACAGAGGTACAGTGAAAAACTTTGTTTGTGTGCTATCCACTCAAATAATACCACACGTGAATGCAATCTAGACAAACACAAGTGCAACAGATAGAGCAGAGACAAACACCCAGAGTGTGGAATATATATCTCAGCATTGTAGCATAACAGACAAAAAGTCAGATGAATAAAAACACTACAGCCTCCAAATAAGCTCTGAACTACATAGACTTGGGGAATTGGACTATTTTTTGCACTATTATTGTGTGTGTATGTATGCATGAATGCATGTGTGTGTTATGTATATATATATTATATATATATACACACACACTTATATACACATGTATATGCAGTGTATATATAACTTTTTGTTGTTGATTTTATTGTTTGCAGAGTACTATGTTCACATATTCTGTTGTGATGCTGGACCCGCTGAGTTACTCCAGCATTCAAACAAGAGGGCATGGCATGAGAATTAATGGACAGAAGTTTAGGGGTAACATGAGGGGGAACTTCTTTACTCAGGGAGTGGTGGCTGTGTGGAATGAGCTTCCAGGAGAAGTGGTGAAGGCAGGATCGATTTTAACATTTAAAAGTAAAGTGGATAGGTATATGGACGGGAAGGGAATGGAGGGGTATGGTCTGAGTGCAGGTAGATGGGACTAGGGGAACATAAATGGTCGGCATGGACTGGAAGGGCCGAGAGGGCCTGTTTCCGTGCTGTAATTGTTATATGGTTATATTTTGTGCCCAGCATTTCTAAGAATGTCATTGTTCCGTTTGGGACACGTGACAATAAAACACTCTTGACTCTCAATGTCCGCAGTGAGGGAGGTTGGAAAATCGGGACTGTAATGCAGCACGGCAAATGGTTATCAGTAGAGCTTTGCCTTCTAGTCCTTTTTTTCTTCAACGTTCAGCAATAATGTGCTAAATGTGCTGTGTTTATGCACCATGGCATGCAACCGTTCAGATGGTCTCATGAAACCGAGCCTATTCATTGAAGCAATATGCCGATGGTAAACGGTGCAATAATGTCCACCATAGGTGGAGGATTCCGCCCACCGTTCCCAGTGTTCTCAGGGCTTTTAGTTTTTCAGTTTAGCTTAAGGATACAGCGCAGAGTCCGTGCCAACCAGCGATCCCCTCACACTAACACTCTCCGACATTATTCTACCCTAGAGGCTCGGGTTCGATCCTGTAGGGAGTTTGTACGTTCTCCCCGTGACCTGCACGGGTTTTCTCTCCGGGATCTCCGATTTCCTCCCATACTCCAAAGACATACTGGTTCGTTGGGTAATTGGCTTGCTAAAATTGTAAATTATCCTCAGTGTGTGTAGGATAGTGTTAGTGTACGGGGTGATCACTGGTTGGCTCGGACTTGGTGGGCTGAAGAACCTGTTTCAGCGCTGTATCTCTGAACTAATCTAAAACTTCCCAGCCCCTCTAAATGGGGTCTTAAAGTTTGGTAGCCATCAGATGGGTTGTTGTATTGAAATGATTTTTTCCCAACCTTCTCAAATCCCTGTCCCACGGTACGAGTTCATTCCGAGAGTTCTCCTGAGTTTGCCCTGATTTCTACTCGAAGATTTACGGTAGTGGGTACTCATCGGTACTCGGAGCTTTCATGGACATTTTTCATCATGTTGAAAAATCTTCACGAGTCTTCCCAAGCTTACCTGCCATTAGCGAGTCTTCCCGAGTACCTGCCGTTAGCGTTACGAGCCGCTAAGAGACGTCCCGGAGCTCCGACGTACCCGCTACGTTCATTCTCAGTGCTTACCACGAGTTTGATTTTTTTTTAACTCGGGAGAGCTCTTGGAATGAATTTGCACCGTGGGACAGTGCTTTTAGTCAGCGATTGTGTGTTTTGCTTCAGTATTGCACCTTTAGCAAGCTTCTTCTCTGATCCTGACTGGATGTGCCTTGCTTATTATCTTCATTCGTGGATTGTGATAACACCAACATTCGAGCGGTTTGGATGGTCTTTTCATCAGCTTTCTTTCTAATCTTTCAACAGATTATGGAAGAAACAGGTACACAAATCGCATGGCCGTCCAAGTTGAAGATTGGAGCAAAGTCCAAGAAAGGTGAGTGGCTTGCAGCCAATGACAAACACATCAGAAGAAGATCCTGTGCAATGAAAATACAAAGTTTGCATGGCCACGATATTCATGTTCTTGAAAAAAACCTTCTCAAGTCGTCTTTTATATCGGCGGTGAAAAATTAACCCAATAACAATGGAAAGTGCTCCCTTCACTGGAACAACGAGAGAGCCAAACTTCACTCCAGAGACTGAGATAGAGTCTACTCTCTGAGTTGCAACTGTTTTGGGGTTTTTAATACTTTGGCCTCTGGCACATGCACTTGCATCTGCGTTTCTCTCCTGCTTCACACTTTAGATTTCCACCTGCTACATATTGAGAATGAGAATGACTGCAGACATACGCACAATCTTGATACCGGTTGACCCAATGAACCCTAACCAGTTATAGGGATGGTATGGTGAATCAAGGTTTAATTTGGCATTATGTCCGGTTTGGACATGTTGTGTCGAAGGGCCTGGTCCAGTGCGGCAAACTAGAGGAGCAGTAACTCATATTCTGCTTGGATAGTTTATAACCTCAGAATATGAATATTGAATTTTCCTATTTTAGCTAACTAACCTGCAATTATTATTTTTTTCTTCTTTTCCTTCCTTTCTTCATTCCCTCCTTCTCTCCCTCTCTCTGTCTCTCTGTCTCCAATTTCTCACTCCCCCCGTTCCTTCCACCTCTATATTCCTTTCTCTGGTGTCACATAATGTACCTCTTCTATTCTCATCTCACTGCTTGTGTATTTTCCTCAAACCTTTGTCCAACCACCAGCCTATCAAAACCTCCACTAACCTGTATCCACCTATCACTCACCAGGCTTTGTCTAGTCCCTCTTGCTGCGTTTCCCCTCACCACCCCCACCACAATGAGTCTGAAGAAAGGTCCCAACCCCAAACGTCCCCTGTCCATGTTCTCCATATGTCTGGCCCGCTGCGTTCCTCCAACGCTTTGTGTCTTTTTTTCGTGAAAAAACATCATCTGCGCTCATTGTATCTGTATTTGTTCTGCTAGTTTGATTTACTAAAACAAATTGCACTGGAGGTTCAGGTAGCAGTCTCCCAAATTATCTATGTGTAGGATAGTTACTTCTGCAATAAAAACAGCTCCTCAGTCCTGCTTCCTTATTGTCTATCGCACTATTTGCAAAGTATTAATTTATCAATATAAACCCGCCTAATGACAAATGCTTTGTTCTCAGCTTGTAAAGCCCATTCATTGAACCAATGATTAATTTCCCAGAAAAATAATCACATTTTGAACATCAATCTTCCTCTAATGTAGTTTTAAGTGCCATCCATCTGTTTAAGTAACCGTCAGGTATTTGTGGCTTTCGAGACCACAAGTACCCTTTCCACACCTCACATTGTGTAAATATTCAGTTAGCAACCATCAGTTGACAATTTGTTTTCATTTTGTATAGAAATGGCGGTGACTATTAAATCTCGCTCGTCAGAAAGACTGAAGTTGTGCCTATTGCTTTCACTGGATGTAAATTCTTGTTGGAAAATCCCAGTAAATACATGGATCAAAATTAATTTTCATTGCATCTGATAGACCCCTGCTACCTTTGGTTCGTTCAGCTTTTATAAGTTCTTATTCCCAATCATTGCCCATATATATTTAAAATGACAAACCAATCTTGGAGAAACAGGGGTAGGATATCAAACCCTTAAATGTGTAACACATTTAGTTAAGACATATCTGATTGTGAACTCTAGACTTTGTCTATGGACAGATACGATACGATGGAACTTTATCTATCCCAGGAGGGAAATTGATCTACCAACAGTCATAAAAACACAAAATACATGAAGCATGGAATTAAAGTGACGAGTGGAAAAGCTTGGGGGATGTGCAAAAATTGGGGCAGCGAGGGGGAGGGGAGTCAGTCTCAGTCTACTCCATGACAGAACGGGGAGGAGTTGTACAGTTTGATAGCCATAGGTACGAAGGATCTCCGGTGTCGTTCTGTGCTGCATCTTGGTGGAACCGGTCTGTGGCTGAAGGTGCTCCTCAGGTTGACCAGTGTGTCATGGAGGGGGTGAGCTGTATTGTCCAGGATGCTCCGCAGTTTGAGGAGCATCCTCCGCCTCCAAGGCCACCTCCCAAGGATCTAACTCCGCCCCCCAGGACAGAGCCAACCTTCCTGATGAGTTTGTTGTCCTGATGCTCTACAATGCTGGGAACTATATTCTACACTCTTGTTTCCTCCTTTTTTAAATTTCTATTGTACTTGAGTTTGATGGATTGTATTTACGTATAGTATATCTGATCTACTTGAATAGCACCAAAAGAAAGCTTTTCACTGCACTTTGGTACATAAGCTGGCACAACGGCAGAGCTGGTAGAACTGCTGTCCCACAGCGCCAGGCACCCAGGTTCGATCCTGACCTCAGGTACTGTCTGTGTGGATGCAATGGGAAAGAGCCAGATGATGTGGAGCCATTGGCAGGGATGGAACGACAGACCCGGAATCATAAAGAGAGATGCTGATGGCAAGGGCCGCAGTGGGGATATAGATCTCTGTATATGTAGATATGTATATGTAGCACAGCGGTAGAGTTGCTGCCTTACAGTGAAGAGACCCGGGTTCAATCCTGACTACGGATGCATATATGTGTGGAGTTTGTACATTCTCCCCATGATCTGCATGGGTTGTCTGTGGGATATTCGATTTCCTCCCACACTCCAAAGATGTGCGGGTTAATTGGCTCGGTATAAGTGTACATTGTCCATTGTGTGTGTAGGATAGTGTTAGTGTGCGGGGATTGCTAGTCGGCGTGGACTCGGTGGGCCGAAGGGCCTGTTTCCGTAAATTTAATTAAACTAAACTAAATTAGAGTCTGAAGAAGGGTCCTGACCCGAAACGTCGTCTATCCATGTCCTCCAGAAATACTGCCTGACCCACATGTTTCTCCAGCATTTGCTGGGTAATATGTCCTTACACTCTTGGGCCAATTTACCTGCAAACCCGCACGTCTTTGGAATGCGGGAGGAAACCGGAGAACCTGGAGGAAACCCATGTGGTCAGAGGGAGAACGTGCAAACTCCACAAGAGTGTAGGGAGTGGATGCGGAAGTGAGATACGGTAGAACTTGGGTGAACGAATGGTCAGTGGGCCAAAGGGTCTGTTTCCATACTGTATCTCTAAACTAAACTAAACTAATAAACCTAAACCTACATCTGAACTCTACCCACATTTGCTCCCAAGTCCACTTTTCCTTAAGAAACAAAAATCTGTTAACTGCGCTTCCCCAGAATGCATGGAGAATATCTCAGACTTCCATGACTGGAAAAGGTACATCCTGATTTCAATCAACAAAGTAAATATATAAAATGCCAGAAAGTAACACTTCCAAGGACATATTAAGATATATATGTAAAAATATTTATGGATCAGGCCCTTCCGCCCACCAGGTCCACACCGACCAGCAATCTATCATACACCAATTCCATCCATCATGCCAGGGACAATTAACAGAAGCCAATTAACCTACAAACCTGCCCTTCTTTCGGATATGGGAGAAACCGGAATATCCAGAGAAAACCCATTATTATTTTTCTGTAATATATTTATTATGGTGTCATGTGCATAAAGATGAACACATGATTCTGATTTCTGCCCTTAGTTGGATAACACACATGTCCAGTCATTGTGTTTTATGGCTGGTTTTCAACCTCTTCAGGCTGAAGGTCTCGACTCGAAACATCACCCATTCTTTCTCTCCAGAGATGCTGCCTGTCCTGCTGAGTTTTTCTAGTTTTTAGTGTCTATCTTCAGTTTAAACCAGCATCTGCAATTCCTTCCTACACTATTTGTTAAGCAAAACGCACATTCTCATTATATAATTTTGTGATCAGCGTGAGAGCATGAGAATGTTGTGAAATGTGCGGGTCTCATGCTCAATGCGTGAGAGTTGGCAGCCTTGCTAATAATGAAAACATTTTATGCAAGTTCCAATTGTTTGGACAAAGATCACTTATTACTGCTTTATAACAGTTAGGTTACTTTAAGACTATTTAAGAAATTATGGCAGTGAACAAGAAATCAACAAATTAAAGCAAACTAAAAAAAAATAACATGTTCCCTTACCTCATAAGTACTTTAATGCTGTTAACAGAGCAAAGGGATATTAATCTCAAGATTCAAAATGGAGAAAATGAGGGCAATTTTGCTTAAATGGTAATTCTAAGCCCATTCAGATCTGCATAGAGTCAGTTATACAACATGTACATGGCTGGCCCAATTTGTCCATAATGATCAAGTTGGCATTCTGCGTGCCCAGGTACTGGCTGCCGTTCCCAGGTCAGCTCGCCTCCCAGGGACTGGCCGCAGTTCCCAGGTCGGCTCGCCTGCAACAGAATGAGTGGTGGGCGGGGAAGGTATTGAGAGGGAGAAGAGGGGGGGGGGGGAGAAGGAAGAGAGAGAGGTTTAATTGAAGCAACTTGCAGAGAATGCTTTGCTGTTGCTCCTGCCCGCTAGTGTTGAGGGGAGGGGGTGGTCGTGGCTTCTGTTCCAGGTCGGGACCCCGCGAAAACGAATTGAACAAAATACGCGTTTTTTCGGGTGCTCGTAGTCCGAACCCTGTCCTAGATGTTTGGCCTCATTGTGGTCGCCGTCGCCCCCCCCCCCGCCCCCCCAATGTTTGACAACTGCTTCACCTGGTTGTTGTTGTCGGCAGCTGCACATTCGACCAATGAGAAGAGAAGAGACGCAACGTTACTCACAGCCGTCATCCGACGCGCTTCCCCAGACCGCACAGATCGCTGGCAGCCGGCGCAAAGGGACAAACTGGCGCAGGGACTGAACTCAGCGTGAGAACTCGGTCATGAGCGTGAGGGCGTGAGAAACAGCTCCAAGGAGTGATTCTCACGCTGAAAGCGCGAGAGTTGGCAGCCCTGCAACATAACCTGTATCAGGGGCTATGGGGACAAGGCAGGTCTATGGGCTTAGGGGGGGAGAGATAGACCAGCCTTGCAGCGGAGTAGACGACGGGTTGAATGGCCTAATTCTCCTCCTATTAGTTATGACCTTATGAACTTATAGCCTCGCCCTCCAGGGGCACCAGCCTGCAGCCCTCAATGTTGAATTCTCCAACTGCAGCTAACTTGCTCCTTCTTCTTGTTGCAATGAGAAGTGCCCAATGTTGCTTGTCACCTTTTGGGGTTTTTTTGCACAGCCAGACTCTATAATACTATACAGGTTGTACTAGAGTGAACAGTGTTTAATAATCTGTTTTCAAAAAATCCCGCCTGACCCCTTGAGTTATTTCTGCATTTTTTCAATTTTTGTACACCAATAACACTGTTCCTTACGTCTATTTTGAAGTTAAGAGTGTTTAATGTAAGAATATGTGAGAAACAACAGAACAATGAAATTCGGACTTGCAGCAACAGAACAGGCCTGCAAACAAACTACACACAGATAATATAAAATAATCAATACAAGTGCAAAAAGAAAAATCCTTAGTGAAAAGATTAACATCACATTATACACAGACGATCTTAATCTACATTTATTTTTACTATTTATTGCTATTCCACTCTATCAGGGAATTTTCATTCATTCCACCCGGTCCTCTGACCCATCTTCTACCTAGACTCCTTGTTTCTCTCTTTAATCTTACCTGGAATGGTAATTAATCTGGACTGGAAATATCAATTGGTTCTCATTCCACAGATGCTGAGTTTTTCCAACATTTGCTGTTTTATTTCAGATTTCCAACATCTGCAGTTTTTGTCAAATGTTCTATCTTTGAGGACCTGGCTCCTAATTTAATATCATACGGCCTTTTGCTCGTTGAATTCCACAACAGATCATAAAGCTTCTACGAATCTCATCCATCAAATCTTTTTAATTATCCCCACGACATCGAAGAGCGTTATCACGCAATCACCATTCCTAATCTTAGCCTAGAAACATAGCAGGGCTGCCAACTCTCACACTTTGAGCGTGAGACTCATGCTGATCAGAAATTTCTCACGCTCTGTGGTGAGAAATCCTGTGATCAACGAAAATTTCAAAACTTAGATAAACTGCATGGTCCACGGGTGTTGGAGAGCCGGGGCTGAGGGAGGGATGGAAGCAGATGTAGCGAGGGTACAGATGCGGACGGAAAGCCGAGGCTGGTGAGTGTTTGCTGGGGACAGATGCCGTGAACGGGAGAGGGAGAGAGGAGAGGGGGAGAGAGGAGAGAGGGGACAAGAGAGAGGGGGAGAGTGAGGTGGGAGAGGGGGAAGAGAGAGAGAGGGAGGAGAGAGGAGGGAGAGAGAGGGGAAGAGAGAGGGGAAGAGAGGAGAGAGCGAGAGTGGGGGAGAGAGGAGAGGGAAGTTGAGAGAGTGAGAGGGGAAAAGAGAGGGGGTGAGAGAGGGAGAGACAGAGAGGGGGAGGGGAGAGAGGGGGAGAGAGAGGGTGAGGGGAGAGATAGCGGAAGAGAGGGGGGAGAGAGAGAGGGGGGGGAGAGAGGGGGACAGAGGAGAGAGTGGGGGAGAGAGAGGGAGAGAGAGGGGGGATAGAGAGGCAGGGCTGCCAACTCCCATGCACCGAGTGTGAGAATCACACATTTCGCCAAATTCTCACGATGATCACAAATTTCTCACGCTCTGTGGCGAGAAATTCTGTGATCAACGAAAATTTCAAAACTCATATCAACTGCATGGGCCATGGGAGTTGGAAGCAGAAGCAGCGACGGGGACAGATGCAGACGGGGAGCGGGGCTAACGGGTGTTTGCCGGGCTGGCGAGTTGCTCACTGCAGCTCCGGCCATGGAGCAGCCTCAGTGCAAGGCGTCGGAAGCGTTGTGCCTCTGAGTCTCTGTGCCAAATTCGCCCAGGTGACCGGCATGGATCAGGCTGCGGCTCTGTGCATCCTGGAGGACAACCAGTGGCTGCTGGAAGTAAGTACCAGGCACTGGGTAGAAACGGTGGAAGATAGTGGACTTCAAATGGGGGTGGTTGGAGAAAGCATCCTGCTTGCCTGCTGGATTTTCACTCACTGTAACTGCAGGAAAAATGTTCCTGATGTTGGGGGAGTTCAGAACCAGGGGGTCCCAGTTTAAGAATAAAGGGGGGGGCAGTTAAGACTGAGATGAGGACAAACTTTCTTCACACGGAGTTGTGAATCTGTGGAATTCTCTGCCACAGAAGGCAGTGCAGGCCAATTCACTGGATGTTTTCAAGAGAGAGTTACATTTAGCTCACGAAATCAAGGGATATGGGGAAAAAACAGGAAAGAGGTACTGATTCTAGATGAATAGCCATGATCATATTGGATAGCAGTGCTGGCTCAAAGGGCCAAATGGCCTATTCCTGTACCTATTTTCTACGTTTCTATGCTTGAGTATATGGCAATAAAATTCGATCACTTGATTTTGAAGCATTCATGCATGGTGGAGGTATAATGTGGTCATAGTGATACAGTGTGAAAACAGGCCCTTCAGCGCAACTTGCCCACACCCGCCAACATGTCCCAGCACCGCTACCTGCTTTTGGTCCATACCTCGAAACCTGTCCTATCCATGTATCATTCTGATGGTCCCTGCCTCAACTACCTCCTCTGGCAGCTTGTTCCAAACACCCACCACCCTTTGTGTGAATAAAGTTACCCCTTAAAAATACTTCAAACAAAAAACATTGAAATCATACTTCTACAATGCACTAAGACATTTTAATACATCAAATTTCAAAAAGTTGGGAGGGGGGGCACCCATCTTCCACACCCTCTCCCCACTCGGTTGCTCCACTCCCTCACTGGGTACCCCCAAGGCCAGTGATCAGTGATAGCTCAGCCTCCCCACTTTCAAAAAGGCTCCGCGGCCCCTCGTTCAGATGGAGAACACTGCCAGATGTGAGCGGGGAACTGAAGCCGGTTGTCCGTGATGTTTGGATCCCAATGCTCAGTGCTTCATGTTTCGGAGTTGGCTAATGTTAATGATTTGTAATTAGCCTGGTGACTTCAGGACAGTTTGTTACGAAAATGAAAGAAATGGCATCAGAATACTTATACAGCTGAGTGAGTATAATTTTATGGATGGGAATTATGTTCAACCAATTGATGACTTCTTTGACAAAGTGACTAGCATGTTAGATAACAAGGAAGCCAATGAATGTACCAAATTTTGGTATCCATAATTTGGTCTGTGAAGTGCCCCATAAAGGATTACTGCATTAGCTAAGCACCTGTGGACTTGAACATAATAGGTTACGTCCAGGGGGTCAGATATGGGGCTTTATGTGTGGGCCAGATATATTGTCAGTGTAAAGGGGCTAGGAGCAAGGCCAAGTGTGCATCCAGAGTCAAGGTCTGGAATAGTACTAGGTGTGCAGTGAAAGCTGGGACCGGGGTGTGTTCAGCACTGGGAACCTAAGCAGGTAAGCAGCTATGATCAGGGTAGAATTGGGGGCCAGGTGTAGGGCTGGACTCAGGGACAGGAATGAGAGAAGGTATGCAACTGGAGTCAGGGCCAGGAATAGTACCAGGTGTGCAGTGAGACCCAGGTTGGCCAACATGGGCCAAGTGCTTGATTATAATCTGATTTCCATACATGAATACACTAAGATCATTCATGTGCTGCACGTATGGATCAGAGCGTGGGCTCTACTGCGGAATGTAATTAGGATTATAATTTACTCTAACCTTATTCATAGCTAATCCAATTTAAAGCATATATATTGCATTCAAGTGTAAGTTAAAAGACTCGCTACAGTATGCTCCATATTACACAATTTCAAGCTGAAAAATGCAAATGTTCCGTACCAATGGGAGGGGGGGACACCACCCCCCACCCCCCCGTCGCTACACTCCCTCGGGCTTGGTCTCGCAATTTCTCACTCCCAACTCTCACCCAATGTTGGCAGCCCTGAACATAGTATCATTCTAATCTCTGCTATTTCTGAGGGACCATGTTTCAAATTTCCGTGACTCTTTCTGTTGACAGAACGCTTCTTGATTTCCTGCAATATTGGTGAAACTTTCGGGAAGAAGCTTGACTGCTGCTGGTGTTTGTAGAAAGAGAAAAGTCAATCCATGTGTGCAGATAGTAACTGCTTTGGTGCAGAACAACCAACATAGAGTCACATGGCACGGAAACAGGCCCTTCGACCCAACTCGTCCAAGCTGAACAAGATAACACATATAAGCAAGTCCCATTTGGTCCATATCTCTCTGAATTTTTCATCAGCATGTACCTGTCCAAATCTTCTTCTTATCGAGTCCACACCACAAAATTAGAAATTGTTCAGCCAGAGCAGAACACACTTCTCGGCATCTGCATATAGTTGCGTCTTGCGCTTCTAGTGCGTGGTAGTGGAAAGATTGGTGGAAACAGGGCTGCGACGTGAACGCTTTTTCCTTGACCCCACCTGTCCAAATAACTTCTAAATACTGTTATTGTACCCTCTTCATCCACTTCCTCTGGCATCTTGTTCCATGTCCCCACCACCCTCCATGTGGAAAGGTTGCCCCTTAGGTTCCAATTAAATCTTTCCTTTCTTACGTTAAGCCCTCTAGTTCTTGATTCCCTTACCCTGAGAAATGTTCTCCGTGCATTCACCCTCTTTATTCCCCTCATGACTTTATACACATCGATAAGGTCAACCCTCGGCCTCCTGATCTCCAAGGAACAAAGACCAATCTTGCCCTGTAGCTCAGGCCCTCATAGAGTAATCGAGTAATGAAGTCCTAGAGCACAGAAACATGTCCTTTGGCCCAACTCATCCATGCCGACCAAGATGCCCCATTGAAGCTAGTCCCATTTGTCCACGTTTTGGCTCATGCAAACCTTTCCTATCCATGAAACTGTGCTCACAACATCTTCTCTGCACGCTTTCCAGCCTAATGGCATCTTTCTTCAAGCAGGGTGACCAAATGCCACTTGTGTTTTACGCAGCTCATGATGTTGCGGTTATTATTTGTGTTGAGCTGCAGGTATAACTATGCAGCATGTCCACCACTGCCGTCACCAGACCACTCCTAATGCTTGGCTGCTCATAGTCTACCTCTTCCCCCCCCCCCCCCCCCCCCCCCCCCCCCTCTCTGAAGTTCAGGCAGTTGATTTCTGCTTGCACAGTTCCTTTCTGCTTGTACTTGTGTTTGTATTTGTTGGCCGGTCCTGCTTGAATTTTATGGGTTTGAAAGGCTGGGGTTGGTTTTTTTTGCACCGTTGCTTCATCGGTGAATAATGAGAACACCAAGATCTGTTAACGTGGCAATTTGAGAGGGATGAAAATTAATTGGCACTTCACAAGAGGCCCCCGTGGGCCCATGAAACACACCCAGGCATCACGCAAAGCCAAGATGCCTACACAACACCCAAGGTCACAGCAACACTTTGTCCCCCATTTTGCAAATATTTCAGCAATTCCATTATTGTACTGTAATAAATTGCAATGAAGGAAACATAATAATATTCAACTACAGGTAAGAATGGCCCTTAATTACTGTGTTATTTTACAGCAATGTCGTTCCCACGATGTGATTCACAACGTCTGCTGCTGTATTCAATCAACTTGGTTTCACATATGCAAAAAGAAAAAGTACTTAAGGAGAAACCATTCTCATTCTAGCGTGATAAAAGGCCTGTCTCACTTGTTCGGCAACTGCCAGCATCATTGGCTGACGTATCAGGTGACGCGGCATGATGGCGTATGACGCACGGTGTACTTTCAAGTGTCGCAACATTTTTGTCGCCGCTGGATTTTTGAAATGTTCAAAATCTTTTGGCGACACTGATATGACGCCGGCAGTCGCCGAAAAAAAATTGCCAAGTGGGACAGGCCCTTAAAAAGACACTTTCATGTGTACAGCTTCTTTCACAGCTTCTGGACATTGCAACGAGCTCAGTTGAATTTGAATGTGGGCGCGATGATAGTAGACGGCATGCAGTGCACAAACTGCATTGTTTCTAAATGCAATGGTTGTTATTGCACAGTTTATGTTTCGCCTGACCCCCATGGTCCCAAATATCATGACAGCCTTCGTTCAAACCTGGGCAAAATATCTGATGAGCGTCTTTCCTGGATGGAGTGCGGCAACAAGGTGCCCCAGTAATACTGAAGTACATTGGAAACAGGAGGAAAATAATTCAGTGGTTGCAGTTACACCTTGCACAAAAGAAAGTGGTGGTGTCCACTATTCCAGTCCCAGTACAGTACTGCAGGAGTTCCTTAGGGCAATCCGACCATCCCGAGGGTGGGAAAGAAGGCGAATGGTATGCTTGCCTTCACTGCCAGGGGCATGAAGTGTAAGTGTCAGGAAGTCATGATGCAGCTCTATAGGATATTGGTTAGGCTGCATTTGGAGTATAGCGTGCAGTTCTGGTCGCCCCCATTACTGGACAGAGTGGTACGATGGCGCAATGGTAGATTTGCTGCTGTAAGGTGCCAGAGACACAGGTTTAATCCTGACCATCTGTACAGAGTTTGTATGTTCTCACTTGTAACCATGTGGCTTTTCTCTGGGTTATCTGGCTTCATCCCAAATTCCAAAGATGTGCAGGTTTGCAGGTTAATGGGCTTCTGTGAATTTTCCCCAGTGTGTAGGATAGGACTAGTAATGGGTTACCGTTGGTCGGTGGGCCACAGGGCTGTATCTCTGAACTAAACTAAAGGAAAGATGTGGAGGCTTTGGATGGGGTGCAGAGAAGGTTTACCAGAATGCTGCCTGGATTGGAGGGTTTCAGCTACAGGGAGAGGTTGGATAGGCTGGGATTGTTTTCACTGAAACTTCGGAGGTTGAGGGCGGATTTGATAGAAGTATACAAAACTATGAGAGGCACAGATAGGATAGATGGTCAGAACCTTTTCCCCTGGGTGCAAATGTCCAACACTGGGGGGCCCAGCTATAAGGTGAGCAGTTGACGGAACTGCTATAGTTCTGAATAATTGACTCGAAACTCTGAACAGTGGGGGCTATCATATGTCTGTTATATTCTTCCACATTACATTCCATAGCCTTGTCTTCCCCCATTCACAGAGAATGTCCACAAATCTCCAAACCTTCCTTCTTGTAGACACTTTGTTTGATCATCAACATGTCCGGATATCTTTGCACAATCTCCTCATCAAATTCATTGATATAGGGTTGTGAACTGGCTTGGGTCTCAGCGCCAGTTCCTGCAACACTCAGCTGGATACAACCTCTCAACCTGCAAATCATCCCAGCCCTCAATTGTCTGTCCGTTAACTAACCCTCCATCCGGCCCAATATATTACTCCTCATGCCACGCAAGCCGATTTCCTTTCTTCTTCTTGCGTATGGCGTGCACAGCCTTAAGTCGTAGGACAACTTGTTCTATTTGATCTTATTTGATTGTGCACGCCAGGTTGATTGCATTCGTCGAAAGAGGGCGGACCACGTGAAGGTTGCAGTCTCCCACCCCCCCCAATTTTCTTTCATTTTCCCATATCATAATGATATGTGTGTGTGTTGGCAGGTTAATTGGGCACTATAGATCACCCCTAATGTGTAGAGGTGGAATCTGGGAGGACTAGATGAGAATGTGGTGAGAACAATACACGGGATTAATGTATGATTAGTGTCAGTTGTTGGTTGATGGCAGGTGAGGACTCTGTGGGCCGAAATTCTTGTTTCTCTGCTTCTCTCTCACAATGACTCGAAATCTCTGACAAATATCTGCCCTTCGTAAGCAAAACACAAAAGTGTTGGAGAAACTCAGCGGGTCAGGCAGCATCTGCGGAGTGAATGGATAGGCAATGTTTCAGGTCGGGATCATTCTTCAGACTGACGTCTGAGGACTTGAATGTGAAGGAGGGTCCCAACTCAAAACATCGCCTGTCCATTCCCTCCCCAGTTGAGTTTGAGTTTAGTTTACTGCCGCGTGGCCCAAGGTATAGTGAATAGCTTTCGCTGTTGCCCGACCCGCTGATTTTCTCCAGCGCTTTGTGTTTTTGCCCAAGGTTCCAGTATCCGCAGTCTCTGGTATCTTGTTTCATAACTTCTTGTTGCAAAGCTTTGCTTGCTTCAGGCACAGAATTCGTAACGCTGCTCAAAATAGCTGGTCGAACGCACGCCTAGTAAAACATTCTGCACCTGAGATCGCTTGAACCTAAGTGAAAAATACCTCACATGCCCTTCGTCTCTTTAATGACTTCCGCTTTCCGAGCCCGCACTCAAAAAAAAGGCAGTTCCTTCCTAAACACTGCACCATCTCTATTGAAGCACGGTTGTCTACATGTGGAAACACAGCCATCATATCCACCATGTATAAACAGGAACTGCAGATGCTGAATTAAACCGAAGATACACACACAAAAAGCTGGCGTAACTCAGCGGGTCAGGCAGCAGCTCTGGAGAACCTTTATTCCCTTATCATGAATCTATGCACTGTAAATGACTCGATTGTAATCATGTATTGTATTTCTGCTGGCTGATTAGCACGCAACAAAAGCTTTTCACTGTACACTTGGCAATAAACTAAACTGAACAAAAGAGGAATAGGTGACGTTTTGGGTCGAGACCCTACTTCAGACTGAAAGTCAGGGGATAGGGAAATGAGAGATACAGAGGGTGATGCAGAGAGATATGGAACAAATGAATGAAAGATGTGCAAAAAGCACAGACCGTGAAACTCAACAGGGTGATAGTGATAGTACGACTAGACTGGGGTTGGGACAGAGAGAGAGAGGCGATCAGTCTGGTTGATTGGGTTACAAAGATTGTATTCAGTTGGTTAAAATGGAATAGGACACAAAATGCTGGAGTAACTCAGCAGGACAGGCAGCATCTCTGGAGAATGTGGACAGGTGACATTTCAGGTCAGGACATAAATGATATGGGGAAAATGGAATGTACACGATTGAGCCATCCGATTGCTTGTGATGTTACAGAGTCTGTAGTTCTCGGCAATGGTCCTGGAATTCAACACGGCGTGTCCACACATCCCATTCCTTAACCCCACAATGGTCGAATTGCACCTTTGGCTGAATTGGCCCAATGAACCCTTCCAGTGTTTTGTTCCTGTAACACGTGGGTGTTCTTTTTCTTATTCTTGCGTATGGGCGTGCATAGCCCAAAGTTGCATGACAACTTGTTCTGTTTGATCTTATTTGATTGTGCACTCCAGGTTGATTGCATTCGTCGAAATAAGGCGGACCTCGTGAAGGTTGCAATCTCCCACCCCAGTGGGTGTTTGCTTTTGTGGATTGTGGCGCAGATGAAACATTAAACCCGAGTCTTTCCGACGGCTCAACTGCATGGGAAAGATTCTAGTCCACCATTCAGTGAACTGGAGGGAGTATTCTCCAGTGACCGAGCGAATCTGAAAGAGGTCCAAAAAACAGGGACAGCAAGACGATTACAGGCAGAATCATTTCTCACGAGTGCTGCAGCTCCAGTCCAGTCTTCTCGATTTACCTTATCATAGTCGTCCTGTCTTATCAGTAGGACCGAGCTGGATTGTGTCTCAGCAGTTGCTGTGGATCAGGTTTTACAGGGTGTGAGTCGGGATGTACAGAGCTGTCCATGTGGTTTAACACAGAATCAGCGTTTATGATTCAACAACTTGCCTAATCTCCCATCTCACAAGTAGATAAAGCAATTGGGTTAATTGTAAGAAGAAGTGTTGTTAAGGGGTAGGCCATTTGGAACGGAGATGAGGATAAATGTTTTCACCCAGAGAGTTGTGAATCTGTGAAATTCTCTGCCTCAGAAGGCAGTGAAGGCCAATTATCTGGATGAGTTAGATGGCGCACTTAAAGATAGCGGAGTCAAGGGGTATGGGGAGAATGCAGGAATGGGGTACTGATTGTGGATGATCAGCCATGATCACATTGAATGGTGATGCTGGCTCGAAGGGCCAAATAGCCTATTCCTGCACCTATTGTCTATTGATTTGATATTGTCCATTTGTTTGTATTACTGCCTGAAACCCCATTAGTTCCAGTTGTAACTTTATCAGCCGAGAAAATAATGTAAGATAGACAGAAAATGGTGGAGTAACTCAGCATGACAGGCTGCATCTTTAGAGAAGGAATGGGTAACCTTTCGGGTCGAGTCCCATCTTCGGACAAAGATGAAGAAGGGTCTTGACCCGAAACGTCACCCATTCCTTCTCTCCAGAGATGCTGCCTGTCCCGCTGAGTTACTCCAGCAGTTTGTGTCCATCTTCAATGTAAACCAACACCTGCATTTCTTTCCTACACGAGAGAATAATGTAACCGGATTCTCGGAAGGAACATTGGCACACCCAGCCCATTCTGCAAACTTGCAATTTCAATGCCAACTGATTGTTGAGTAGAGATTTAACATCCTGCTATTCTCAACACTTTTTCACCATTACTATTTCCTTACTTCCAGTTATACTTTTTATTGTTATCGGGTAAAAATACATCAATGGCTGCACAGCAGTAGAGTTGCTGCCTGACAGCGCCAGAGACCCGGGTTCAATCCTGACTACGGCTGCTATTTATAGAAACATAGAAATTAGGTGCAGGAGTAGGCCATTCGGCCCTTCGAGCCTGCACCGCCATTCAATGTGATCATGGCTGATCATCCAACTCAGTATCCCGTACCTGCCTTCTCTCCATACCCTCTGATCCCCTTAGTCACATGGGGCCACATCTAACTCCCTCTTAAATATAGCCAATGAACTGGCCTCAATTACCCTCTGTGGCAGAGAGTTCCAGAGACCCACCACAGAAAGAGTGCTTTTATTTCCAAATCTGATCTTGAACAGATGAAAATAATCTGGAGTCTTGAACTCTTGATTAATGTTTGCATTTTCAAAAACTCTCACTCATGCGGCAAATCAAGAGTGAGTCCATCATTTTGCACTCCACAGCCAAACCAAAACGTGTCCTCCTTAATTCTTCCACACACCAGTAATTGACTATGTGACAGTTTACTGTGAATGGAGCATTGCAATTCCTTAGGGTCTTTCCCAACTTAAAGCAGTATATTCAATACCAATACCATTACAGTCCACGTTTCCATGAATTTGTATTAGCAATAACCTGGTATTGGCCAATACATTAAGTGTGTCGATGATCGACTCAAAATGCTGCAGTAACCAGCATCTACAGTTCCTTACTACACATTAAGTGTGTCGTTGTCTATACCTTGAGAGAAAAAGTATTATTTTGGCTTACTTTGTAACTTATTGCTATTGTATTGGCAAACATTTTCACATATTTAAGTTGATCGTCAGCTGCAGAGCTGCGAACCAAATAATGGTGTTGTTGCAATGTCAATCAGGGCAGGAAATGGTCCACTCACTGTTTTTGTCAGTTAGAACATCGATATACTGTAGTGGAGGTCACAATGACGTTAGTAATACTGCGGGCAACACATAGTATTCACATGAACTGCAAAACATACGACACCCACGTATGACCAGAAGCAGTATGGAGATCACGGAGCTGAATGGCGTCAATGACATGAAAGTATTGTTTGTTAATATCAGAAACATTTGACAGGGATGAATATACGCAGTTTGTACGTTCTCCCTGTGGCCACGTGGGTTTTCTCCGGATGATCCGGTTTCCTCCCACACTCCAACGCCTTCACCCCATAACTCCGACACCCGTACTAATCAAGAATCTACCTACCTCGCTGCCTCTATACAAATGGACTACTGCTGCACCGATTGTCTATTGTCTAAAATGCATGACTCTGCACTTTGTTGCACTGAATTTCATCTGTCACTTCTCTGCCCACTCTCCTAACCTGCTCAAGTCCATCGGTGGAGTCCTTCCTTCCTTCCTCCCTCTACACTGCCTGCCCCTCTACCTATCTTAGCATCATCTGCAAACTTGGCCACAAAACCTTCAATGTCCTCGTCCAAATCATCAATGTACAACGTGAAGAGAAGCGGCCCCAGCACCGACCCTTGCGGAACTCCACTCGTCACTGGCAGCCAACCTGAAAAAGCCCTTTCAATTGCAACTCTGCCTTCTGCCATCTAGCCAACCCGCTTCGAAACATAGAAGCATTGAAAATAGATGCAGGAGTAGGCCATTTGGCCCTTTGAACCAGTACGACCATTCAATATGATCATAGCTGATCATCCATAATCAGTACCACGTTCCTGCTTTCTCCCAATATCCCTTGATTCCGTTAGCCCTAACAGTTATATCTAACTCTCTCTTGGAAACATCCAGTGAATTGGTCTCCACTGCCTTCTGTGGCAGAGAATTCCACAGATTCAGAACTCTGGGTGAAAACGTTTTTCCTCATCTCAGTCCTCAATGGCCTGCCCTTTGTTCTTAAACTGTGACCCCTGCTTCTGGACTCCCCCAACATGGGGAACATTTCTCTTGTTTCTAGCCCGTCTAATCTCTTAAGAATTTTGATATGTCTCTATAAGATTCCCTCTCATCCTTCCAGTGATTCCATTATTCCAGTGAATATCAACCCAGTCGATCCATTCTTTACCTGTGACTGTGATAAAATAATCCAACACTGCATCCATACTTGCCCTTTGATTAAAGATTTTTTTTCAAACTCAACGAGCAAAGTACTCGATGTGAGCAAGATGTTCTCTCCAGGTGACTTGTTCAGTCAGCTCTCAAGCACATTTTTTGGGGGGAGCGTGATGTTAAATGAATCGTGAACCAAAAAGGCACAGTGCAAATTCAAATATTGATATGAAGTACTTAACAGGCAATTAAGCTTTTTTAACACAGTTCATTGAAAGTAATTAATTTTTAAAAAATCCCACGAGAACCTTTGTGAGTTCTTTGTTTATTTTGGGTTCTGCAGAGTTCTGAAAGAGTTCAGCTTTAACGGCAACACAACTTTATAGAATCCACAAAAGGTAGACATAATATTATTGATCGTATGATTGCATTGATTTGATTGATACATTCATTGAAAGGTACAACATGGAAATGGGCGCTTCAGCCCATCAGTTTCCACACTGACCTTTGATCGCCCATTTACACTATCGCCCATAAACTGGTATCCCTGGGATAAACTGGGATACCAGTTTATCCCAGTTTTGCATCTGCTCTCTGCACCCACAGGGCAATTTACAGAGGCCGATTAACCTACAAACCTGCACATCCTTGGGACACCTTAGTTTAGTTCAGCGATACAGCACGGAAATTGGCCCTTCGGCCCACTGATTCCGCACCGACCAGCAATCCCCACACATCCACACTATCCTACACACACTAGGGACATTTTACATTTATACCAAGCCAATGAACGTCCTTGAAGCGTGGGCAGAAACCGAAGATCTCAGAGAAAACCCGCGCGGTCACGGGGAGAACTACAAACTCCGTACAGACGGCACCCGTATTCAGGATTGAACCCGGGCGCCCGACGCTGCAAGCGCTGTTAGGCAGCAACTCTACCGCTGCGTCACCGTGGCCTGAACGAATACCTCTTTTTGTTGTTTCCATCTTCGAGGGACTCCAGGCAAATGGTGAGGCCGATTGAAGGCGTAGGAATTCTTGATTAGTACGGGTGTCAGAGGTTATGGGGAGAAGGCAGGAGAATGGGGTTAGGAGGGAGAGATGGCGGAGTAGATTTGATGGGCCGAATGGCCTAATTCTACTCCTATCACTTATGACCTTATGAATTATTGACTGTATCCTGGGAGTTCAGATCTGACCCTCTGCCCATGGATCACTATTTGTCACCTGCTCAGTTCACTCATGAAGGGCAATGGAAAGAACTGCATTGTAGGACTCTCGGGTGCTGAGTTCCTCCCATACCTCCCGATAAAGGTGGTTGAGGGAGTAATATTAACCAAACCATTGCACCAATTCCAGGTTCCTTCAATAATGCCTGATGTTTATCGTATATACTTGTACTACAAGAAGCATCCTAGTTTCATATTTGAATGTTGGTGTGAATAGGGCAGTGCATCATGTTGTATTGAATGTTTTTTTAAATCTGTGAAATCTGTCCAATGTTGGTAGTTTAAATGTGTGGAATGAACCGCAGGTGCTGGTTAAAACCGAAGATCGACACAAAATACTGGAGTAACTCAGTGGGACAGGCAGCATCTCTGGAGAGAAGAATTGGTTGAGACCCTTCTTCCGACTGATCTTTAAAGCCTTAACTCCAGTAATTGAAAATGCTTGCGACTGACCGCCTGAATGAATTATGAGGCGTCTTAAATTGGAATGAATTCCTGCTCCCATTGTAAAATCCTAAGAGGAGAGTTAAGGAATATGTGCAAGATGCATTGTCGGAGTTACCCTAGACAAGGTTTCATTGCCATGGAGATGGCTGGTTAGAGAATGTAAGTGTCAGGTTTTTAAAAGCTTCCCACTGCCACTGCACCAGAGTTGACATGCTCTTTATTGTCCTTGGGAACAGAAGTCTAACACTCTTTGTGAGATGGCGGTGATAACACGACGGCCGTCCCTATAAACTATAAGCTACCAACTTGTGCATTACGACACAGGGGCATACCAGGCCCGATGCAGCAACTTCCTAGCAGGCTGTCATAGGAACCAGAGCATGCTCATGAAACATGCAGTCAAATAAAACAAGGTAAGGCAACGCTGCAATAGACCTCACTCTACTTTTGCAGCTGTTGCCTCTCTCTGTGTTTGCCTTTATAACTGATGAAGTATTTCCAAATAACTGCTTTGCACCAAGGCAGCATATCAATCCACAGTGAGTGGTGAGGCCATTTGAGAATGAAGAGGTTTACCAGAACGCTGCCTGGATTAGAGGGTGTTAGCTGCGAGGAGAGGTTGGACAAACTTGGGATTACTGGAGCGTCGGAGGCTGAGGGGAGACCTGATAGAAGTATCTAATGAGAGGCATAGACAGGATAGACAGTCAGACTCTTTTTCCCAGGGTGGAAATGTCAAAGACAAGAGGACATAGCTTTAATGGTGCGAGGGGCACTCTTTAAAGGAGGTGTGTGGGGAAAGTGTTTTTTTACGCTGAGGGTAGTGAATGCCGAATTCACTGCCAAGGATTGTGGTGGAGGCAAGATATGATAGTGGCCTTTAGTTTAGTTTTATCAGTTTGGAGATACAGCGCCGAAACAGGCCGTTCGGCCCACCGAGTCTGCGCCGCCCAGCGAGCCCCCACACATTAACACTATCCTAGGGACAATTTACATTTATTCCAAGCCAATTAACCTACAGACCTGTACGTCTTTGGAGAGGGGGAGGAAACCGAAGATCGCGGAGAAAACCCACGCGGTCATGGGGAGAACGTACAAACTCCGTACAGACAGCACCCTTAGCCAGGATCGAACCCGGGTCTCTGGGTCCCCGGCGTTGTAAGGCAGCAACTCTACCGCCGCTCCACCCTGCCGCCCTTTTGAATAGGCGCAGGGAGTGGAGGGATCTGGATCATGTGCAGGCATATTGAGACTCATTTATTGTCGCATCATGCTTGGCACGGACCTTGTGGGCGGAAGGGCTCGTTCCTGTGCTGTTCTCTATTCATTGATACCTTCATGTTTCCATCTGCGTGGCCCCATTGCAACAGGCCCTTTTACTAAATTATGATAAACGTATTGTACAATGGAAGTGTACTGACAATTTAATCACCATAATAAACATGTCTAAATCTTTCAGTCCTAACAACTTTATTTTCAAAATGGAAAGCATTGCAACCATGGTCAGGGTTTATTGTCTGTACTATTTATTTCCGTAAATATACTTCATTCATAACATTTGCAAATATGTAAGATGTTATCATTCATGCAGTCAGCCCACATCCGCACCATCCAGTGATCCCCGTACACTAGCGCTATCTTACACACCAGGGACAATGTATAATCTTTTTACTGAAGCCAATTAACCTTCAAACCTATATGTCTTTGGAGTGTGGGAGGAAGCCGTAGCACCCGGAAAAAACCCACGTGGTTGCATGGAGAACATAAACTCTGTACAGACAGCACCCATAGTCAGGATCAAACCCGGGTCTCTGACGCTGTAAGGCAGAAACTCTACCACTGTGCCACCCCTTTAAGTTTTGTGTCAGAACTCAGATAAGCGGATCCTGCCCTGAGAATACTGCGATGGATATGATGCCATGGTAGTTGAGTTACTGGGCAAATTCTCGAAGAGCTGAAGTTCAAATGTCAACACTGTGGTTGATGGGTGCAAATTCAAGTAGCTAAATCATTGATCACCATCAGTCTGAAGAAGGGTCTCGACCCGAAACATCCTTCTACCCAGAGGTATCGCCTGTCCCGTTGAGTCACTCCAGCATTTTGTGTCTAGCTTCGATTTAAACCAGCAACTGCAGTTCTTTCCTACACAATTCATCACCAGCGTCAGGAATTTGAAACCCATTTTAATGCAAACTCCAAACTTGAGTGGTGATTCTCATTTATACGCCCCGATCACCAGGTAATAAGACCCATTTTCATGAAAGCCCACTTCAGTGTGACATGGTGGCGCAGCGGTAGAGTTGCTGCTTTACAGCGCCAGAGATCCCGGTTCGATCCTGACCAAAGGTGCTGGCTGCACAGAGTTCCAACGTTCTCCCTGTGATCGCGTTGGGTTTCCCCCAAGTGCTTTATATTACTCCCACACTCCAAAGACGTACAAGTTTGTAGGATAATTACTTAACCTATAAACCCTTGAGGCTTTTGATCACTTGATATCAGTGAAGTGATAGCATTCTGGTTACATGCAGTTAACATACACAAGATGAGTGTGAGGAAACACTGGCGTAGATTGTCCATTTCAGAACTGTTACTGAGTCTGTCCCCAATGGTGTGGGAAGGAACTGCAGACGCTGGTTTACACTGAAGACAGACAAAAAATGCTGGAGTAACTCAGTGGATCGGGCAGCATCTCTGGAGAAAAGGAATGGTGACATCTTGGGTCAAAACCCTTCTTGACTGAGTCAGGGGAGAGGGAAACTAAAGAGAGAGTACAGAGGAGATTTACTAGAATGTTGCCTGGGTTCCAGCAACTAAGTTACAGAGAAAGGTTGAACAGGTTAGGTCTTTATTCTTTGGAGCGCAGAAGGTTAAGGGGGGACTTGATTGAGGTCTTTAAAATGATGAAAGGGATAGACAGAGTTGACATGGATAAGCTTTTCCCATTGAGGGTAGGGAAGATTCAAACAAGAGGGCATGACATGAGAATTAAGGGACAGAAGTCTAGGGGTAACATGAGGGGGAACTTCTTTACTCAGAGAGTGGTGACTGTGTGGAATGATCTTCCAGCAGAAGTGGTGGAGGCAGGATCGATTTTAACATTTAAAAGTAAAGTGGATAGGTATATGGACGGGAAGGGAATGGAGGGGTATGGTCTGAGTGCAGGTAGATGGGACTAGGGGAAAATAAATGGTCGACACGGACTGGAAGGGCCGAGAAGGCCTGTTTCCGTGCTGTAATTGTTATATGGTTATATGGTTAAAGATATGAAAAGGTACAGAACAAATTAGAGGCAGCACCGACGACTCAAGAAAGGATGGAGCCCACAATGGTCCATTGTTGAGATGATAAGGAAGGGGTACAATTGACAGTTCATCCCCGTTGTACATGTCCTGAGGGCAGCATGTCTTGGTGCTATGGGGAGTGCCCTTTTCACCATTAACCAAGCCAACTCTTTGGGGAGAGCCAAAGAAGCTGCAGATGCTGGTTTACCCAAAAGAACACAAAGTGCTGGAGTAACTCAGTGGGTCAGGCGGCATCTCTGGAGAACATGGGCACGTGACATTTCGGGCAGGGATCCTCTCTCATACAAATGCATAATTCGGAGCCGGAATAAGTCACATGTCCTTCAATCCTCTTCCTCCTACGTTTAATAAGATCGTGACTGATCCGATTGAAACCTTAAGCCCACAGAAACCTTCAACAAATAACGTATCAAGAACCTATCAGACTCTGCCTTTCCGATATTCAAAGACTGTTTTCACTGCTCTTTCAGGAAGGAAGTTGCAAAGACTCTTGTTGCACCGAAAACAAACCAGTCTGCTGTGTGTCTCAAGTGGGCGACCCCTTATTTTCAAACAGTGACCCCAGTTCAAAGTACCATTGAGCCATCCAAAAGCATGACCTATTGTTATTTCACAGCAGAAGGTACGCAAGGGCGATAACTCTGGCCAGAGTTAGCCTTTAATCAGTTTCCAATTTGGAAAGTAAGGACCAGTGAAACACTATGTACCTTACAATTATTTTGATGTTTCGTTTCGTTATTAAGCAAAACATGGTGCAGCAGAACATGTCCGTAGCTTAGGGGCGTGCTTGGGAGTGCTCGCAGTTGTGGAAAAGTTCCCATTCCAGTCACGCAGTACTTTGATGAGCATGTTGATGTAATTCACTTTTAATGCTTTCCAGATGATGTTGCCACACTGTGCACCGTGTTCTCGAAAGAAACTGATAATGTGCTGTGGCAGATTGTGAGATCAGTGTCACCATTCCTTCACTTTAATTTTTAGTCAAAGGTTAAAAAAGAGACTGTGTTAAAAGTGTGGTTTTTCCTCAGCTCTGCACTGTGGAATAGACCCTCCTGTTCTTCACCTGCCCTTTGGATTGATTCAGGAATAGATGGACAAACACAAACACGCACACACTACACACAGCACATACTACACACATACACACACAGACCACACACACCACACTTACACACCAAACACACACGCGTAACACACATGCTCACCACGCACAAATACACACCACACACATGCAAACACACACACTATACACGCACGCACTACACATGCATGCACACACACCACACTTACACACGTACCACACACACGCACGCCACATGCACACACGCACACACACAGCAGCAAACATATACCGCACACATATGCAAACACACCATGCACACACATACCACACAAACACACACCACGCACACGCACACCTAACACACACACCACGCACACATGAAAACACAACATATATAAATATACCACACGCAAACGCACACACACACACACACACACGTAAACTAGAGATATGAAAAGGTACAGAACAGTTTAATGGCGGAACTGATGACTCAAGAAAGGTGGAGTTCACAATGCTCCATTGTTGGCTGTGGATACATACAGTGAAACTAACAAGACGACTAGGGTGGGGGAGGGAGGAAGAGAGAGATAATGCAAGGGTTAGTTGAAATTAGAGAAATCAATGTTCATACCACCGGGTTGTAAGCTGCCCAAGCAAAATATAAGATAGTATGAGGTACAGTTCCTCCAATTTGTGTTTGGCCTCAATCTGACAATGGGGGAGGCCCAGGACAGAAAGGTCAGTACGGGGATGGGATGGGAAGTTAAAGTGGCTTATTCCTGCACCGAATTGTACTTTGTATGAAGAAAGGTCCCAACCCAAAACGTCACCTATCCATATCTCTATCATAACCCACTGAGTTATTCCATCACTTTGTGTTCTTTTGTGTAAACCAGCATCTGCAGTTTCTTGGTTCTACCCCCAAGAGCTGGATTGGTTGGTGGGGAGCAAAGCACTCCCCATCAGATGGATTCACAGCACCACGACATGCTGCCCTCAGGACATGTACAATGTATGGGGATGAAGCCGGGAGATGGTGTTGGCCAATGCGTGCTGAGCATAGGTGTTCAGTGTAACCATTGCCCAGTCTGCGCTTAGAAACATAGAAAATAGATGCAGGAGGAGGCCATTCGGCCCTTCGAACCAGCACCGCCTTTTCTTGTGTTTATGGCTGATCGTCCACAATCAATAACACATGTCTGCCTTCTCCCCATATCCCTTGATTCCACCAGCCCCTAGAGCTCTATCTAACGCGCTCTTAAATCCATCCAGTGATTTGGCCTCCACTGCCCTCTGTGGCAGGGAATGGTCTCGCAGATATATAGTAGTCCACACCGACGGGACAGCCTCTCCCTCGTCCAACCTACCCCCACTGCATCCCACCTCAAGCACCCGTGCATACACATGCACACAGGACGGGCAGTGCTGTGCTTCATTTGCTAGGTTTATTGCGGACTCTATTCCGATGGAGCACCTTCTGCACAGGAATATCTACACGTTACAGCACAAGACTAGATGATTCCTCCCATCTGATCTCTTATTGCTGCACTCGACCTCCTCCCACCGAACCCTTCCTTTCTCCCTCTTTCGCCGTCTCCTTGACCGCGACGCTCGGGTTCGTCTGTACCCCTCCCTGGCGACAGTGAGTGCACTGTTCCTTGCCCTTCTCCGAATATAGTTTGCTGAGAGTTAACGTTTAACAGAGCAGAATGCAGTGCTATCTTGTGTGCAGGTCTTGGAGTTTGTTAATCTGTAGCTTACTTAAATGACTTCATGTAATCAAATTAGTACCATGACCAGAGAGGGGGAGAGTGAATTGCTGGCAGGTTTTCCTTATAGATGCATTTTTCCAAGTGAAATACAGTCTCTGTTTGTGTTGATAGCTCAAAAAGCTGGAGTAACTCAGCATTCCTTTTCTCTGGAGAAAAGGAATGGTTCATTCGGCTATTAAACACTACAACATCAAATAAGCGCTGAACTACATAGACTATTATTGTTATTATTTCACTATTATTGTTTTTTTGTGTGTGCATATGTGTGCATGTATGTGTGTATATATATATACACACACATGCACGCACATACATATATAATATATATATATACATATACTGTGTGTGTGTGTGTGTGTGTGTATATATATATATACATATATATATATATATATGATCTATTTATATGTATACTTGTGATTATGTGTATATCTACACGCACTGAGTTATTTTTATTTCTCTTCTTTTCTTCTCCCTCATTTATAATAGAATAGTTTCTTTATTGTCATTGTAACATGAACATGTACAACGAAATTTAAAAGTGTCAACCAGTCAGTGCACCATTCAAACCATAAAAGCTAACGATACATGCAAGGTAAAATATTAAAAAAGATAAACAACTAAAATAAATATGAAATATGAAAATAGCACGCATAAACACCCAACCCTACATCCTTCTGTCGATTTCACAGTGTACCAACCACAGTCCCTTAGTCCCCGCGTTCCTTGGCAGCTACATTTAGTGCCTTTATAGCAGTGGGGTAAAAACTGTTTTTAAGTCTGTTTGTCCTTGTCCTTGTAGATCTGTACCGTCTGCCTGACGGCAACAGTTCAAACAGGGAGTGTCCGGGGTGGGAAATGTCCTTTATAATATTCTGGGATTTTTTGATGCAGCGGGAACTGTGTAAGTCCTCCAAGGTAAGGAGAGGGCAGCCGACAATCCTCTGGGCGTTGTCAATGGCCCTCTGGAGCGCTTTCCTCTGAGCCGCTGTGCAGCTGGTGTACCACACGCATACACAGTATGTTAGGATGCTCTCAATGGAGCACCGATGAAAGGACAGCAGCAGTCTCTGTGTGATGTTATTCTTCCTGAGCACCCTCAGGAAGTGCAGTCTCTGCTGGACTTTTTTCAGCAGTGTAGAGGTGTTCACGCTCCATGTCAGGTCCTCCTCAATATGGATTCCCAGGAAGCGGAAATCCGCCACCCTCTCCACACAGTCCCCTCTAATGATTAGTGGTACCATTTCTGTTTTGTTCTTCCTGAAGTCTATTATTATCACCTTGGTCTTTAAGGTGTTCAGGAGCAGGTTATTTTCTCCACACCACACTGTCAGCTGCTCCACCTCATCCCGAAAGGCGCACTCGTCCCCCCCGGAGATGAGCCCCACCACCGTAGTGTCATCCGCAAATTTGACAATGGTGTTGCTGTGGTGGGCGGAGGTGCAGTCATGTGTGTAGATGGTGTAGAGCAGGGGGCTCAGCACGCAGCCCTGTGGAGAGCCGGTACTGAGGCTGAGGGCCGTGGATGTGTGATGGCCCATTCTGACTCTCTGGCTGCGGCCCGACAGGAAGCTATTTATCCACATGCAGGTGGAGTGTGGAAGTCCCAAGTCCCCCAGTTTATCCACCAGTTTGTGGGGAAGGATAGTATTATCATATTGTTTACAGTGTTGCTATGTTTACATATTCAGTTGTGCTGCTGCAAGTAAGCATTTAATTGTCCTATCTAGCCCATATGGCAGTAAAACACAATGTTTAGGAAAGAACTGCAGATGCTGGTTTAAATCGAAGATCGACATAAAACTCTGGAGTAACTCAGTGGGACAGTGCCTCTGGGGCGAAGGAATAGGTGACGTTTCGAGACCCTTCTTCAGACTGATGTCAGGGAAGTGGGCGGGACAAAGATAGAATATAGTCGGAGAGAGTAAGACTGGTGGGAGAACTGGGAAGGGGGAGGGGATGGGGAGAGAGGGAAAGCAAGGGCTACTTGAAGTTAGAGAAGTCAATGTTCTTACCGCTGGGGTGTAAGCTGCCCTAGCGAAATAAGAGGTGCTGTTCCTCCAATTTGCGCTGACAATGGAGGAGGCCCAGGACAGAAAGGTCAGTCTGGGAATGGGAGGGGGAGTTAAAGTGTTGAGCAACCAGGAGATCAGGTAGGTTTGGGCGGACTGAGCGGAGGTGTTCAGCGAAACGATCGCCGAGCCTGCTCTTGGTCTCCCCGATACACAGGAGTTTATGAAAATAAAACACTCTTGACTAGGTGAAGTTTTAGGTCATGACCCTTCTTCAGACACAGCATTTCTGTAGAAAATGAATAGGTGACGTTTTGGCTCGAGACCCTACCTCACACCAGTTTATACCAGCATCTGCAGTCCCTTCCTACTCTGTTTGTGTTGCTGAGTTCAGGCATGCTGTGGGGGTGGTGGGTCACCCACTGCACTGACACGAGATCAGGGCTCTTTGTGGAATGGATGGGTTGTCCATTAAATTGTGAGATGATCCAAGTTTCATAAACAGCCATTTCTGAAAAAGAGACCCGACCCGAAATGGCGCATATCCATTCCCCCCTCAGATGCTGCCTACATTGTACTGCAAAATACTATGTTTTCATATTCTTTTGTGCTGCTGCGATTATGCATTTCATTGTTCCATTTCGGGGCATTATGACCACAAAAGACTCTGGTGTCTTACCCGCTGAGCTCCTCCGGCTCAAATCTGAGTTTTGCTCGAGAATGTGGAAATGCGTCTGTCAAATTCTCTGCCTCAGAGGGCGGTGGAGGCAGGTTCTCTGGATGATTTCAAGAGAGAGCTAGATAGGGCTCTTAAAAATAGCGGATATGGGGAGAAGGCAGGAACAGGGTACTGATTGAGGATGATCAGCCATGATCACATTGAATGGCGGTGCTGGCTCGAAGGGCCAAATGGCCTACTCCTGCACCTATTGCCTATTGTTTATTGTCTAATGCAGCATCTGCATTTCCTGAATCGCCATGGAACTCTGGGGAACTTCCGTGGCTGATCGGCGGGATCCCGACAGCCGGGGCTCTGGATCTCCGGCCAGGCTGGAGCCGGCAGATCCGTTCCCCGAGGCCGACTTTGTGGCCAGTATCTCAGCTCCCCAGTGGCCTAGGACCATAACCAGTCTCTCGGAGAACGTGACCTCTGTTGGTCCGGCAAAGTGGACAATCCAGAAAGCCTCTGGAACCAAGGGTGCTGGAAAATCGGTAGTGGACATTACGTATGATTCTGATCTATAATTGGTTAAATGATAGGCAAATTGGCCAATATTACACTATATATGGTATTGCTCCAAAGCCAGGGGGGGGGGGGGGGTTTGACATTTTAAAAAGTACTGCAAATGCTTGAAATCTGAAATAATATCAGAAAATACCAGATTTACTCAGCAGGTCAAGCAGCATAGGTGGAGAGAAAAAACAAAATCAATATTTCAGGATGAAGTTAATTTTGAAAAGCAGGAAGTGCTGGAGTAACTCAGCAGGTCAGGTAGCCTCCCTAGGAGAACATGGATAGGTAGCGTTTCGGGTCGGGACCCTTCTTTAGTCTGCAGGATTCACAGGGGGGGGGGCAATGAGAGAGGGTCTCACAAAGTTCCTGTTAATTCGACAGGTGCAGGGTTAGTGCAGGCTTGGAGGGATATGGAACAAAACGTGGGCAGCTGGGACTAGTGTAGCTGGGACATGTTGGCCAGTGAGGGCAAATTAGGTTGAAGGGCCTGTTTCCACGCTGTATCACTCTATGACTCTATGAGAGGAGGATGAGAACTTCAATCTTGATCTTCCAAGAGGAGATGTCACAGTGGAGCAAGTTACTTTTAGCTTTGTTTCTCTTTCCACAAATGTGCCTGGCCTTTTGTGTGTTTCCAGCAATTTTGCTTTCAAGTCAGTGAGGTTAAAACGTCCATTAAAACACTGAGGAGTGAAATGACCTGAATCTTTTTAAGCTATGACTCCCGAACATGACCAGTGAAGGTGACGGCTCGTTTAAATTCATCACCATATCTAAATCTGAACCAATATTGCAAAAACATTTCCATCAAACAAGGTATTTCCTGCTTGATTTGATTGTTGCAATGAGATTTCCAATGTTGATTTGTGAATGTTTGTTTTTGATTCTCAAGATTGATTTCACTGGCATTTAGAAGATGCCCTGTAATGCCCTGCATATTATCAATTACCTTGAAGTTTCATGAGGATAATTGGCTTGCAATTTACAGATAGAGTCATAGATTCACACGGTGCGGCTAAAGGAATCAAGGGACATAGGGAAAAAGCAGGAACGGGGTACTGATTTTGGATGATCAGCCATGAGCATATTGAATGGCGGTGACGGCTTGAAGGGTCAAATGGCCGACTCCTGCACCTATTTTTCTAACTCCATACTAACCATCCACAGATGTCGCCATGAAAGAACTTGGGTTATTTCATAAATATAAGAGCACAACATAAAGGCAACATCTCTGGAGAACATGGATGGGAATTAAAGGATGTTCTTTTAGGAAGGAGATGAGGTTAAATTTCTTTAATCAGAGGGTGACAAATCTGTGGAATTCTTTGCCACAGAGGGCTGTGGAGGCCAGGTCAGTGGATATTTTTAAGGCAGAGATAGATTCTTGATTAGTATGGGTGTCAAGAGGTTATGGCAGGAGAATGGGGTTAGGAAGGAGAGACAGATCAGCCATGATTGAATGGCGGAGTAGACTTGATGGGCCGAATGGCCTAATCCTCCTTTTGACCTTATGAAGTGACGTCTCTGGGTCGGGTCACTTCTTCTGATTGGCGACTAATGTTTATCTGACGGGGGTCAGATATGCTAATCAGTGGGTATTTTAATAAAAGAAAGTGTGTGCTAATGAAAAGTGGCTCATGGTTCGTAACAGCGAATCTTACTTGAATGAGAGTTTGGAGAAGGCATTGACCTTTTTTTCTGTATGGTAACGAGATTTGAGAACTATTTGTGAAAGTGGAGTCATCGAGTCATACAGCATGGAAACAGGCCCTTTGGCCTAATTTGCCCACACTGGCCAACATGTCCCATCTACAGGGTTACACAAAAAGCTGGAGAAACTCAGCGGGTGCAGCAGCATCTAAGGAGCGAAGGAGATAGGCGACGTTTCGGGTCGAGACCCTTCTTCAGTGTAGATGTCCCATCTACACTTGTCCCACCTTCCTGCGTTTGGCCTGTATCCCTCTAAACCTGTCCTATCCATGTACCTGTCTAAATGTTTCCTAAATGTTGCGATAGTACCTGCCTCAACTAACTTCCGGCAGCTCGTTCCATACACCCACCACCCATTTTTTGAAAATGATACCCCCTCAGGTTCCTATTAAATCCCCCCCACTGTTAACCTAATGTCCTGTGGTTCTCGATTCCCTTACTCTGGGCAAGAGACTGTGCGTAAACCCAATCTATTCATCGCATGATTTTGTAAACCTCTATAAGATCAACCCCTCACCCTCCAGCGAGATTGCCAGTTCAGTTTAGCTTATTGCCCCGTGTACCGAGGTGCAATGAAAAGCCTTTGTCGCCTTCTATCCAGTCAGCGGAAAGACAACACTTGATTACAATCGAGCCATTTACAGTGTATAGATACATGATAAGGAATAACGTTCAGTGCAAGTAGAGTCCGTTCAAGGATAGTCCAAGGGTCACCGATGAGGTAGATAGGAGTTCAGGGCTGCTCTCTGGTTGTGGTAGGATGGTTCAGTTGCAGTCTGTGAATTTACGGCAAGTCGGATTTTCGTAAATCGTGTTTGCATAAACCAGAGGCTGCAGTGGAATATGATTACAAGTTCGACTCTGTTTTTTTTTATTGACCAGGATCGACTTGCTGTTGTTTTCGTTCAAGAGAATATAAAACTTAATAAACAACCAATTTGTGAGATTGAATTTACTTTGAGAAGCTGAAAAATCTGTATGGGAATAGTGAGATATTGTTTGCGTATGGGTGGTGAGCAGGTAATGACGGGTGTCGACTCGAAACTGGGACCCAGCGCACAAAGAGGGAGATCAGAAGAAAGCCTTTGTCTGGAAGGTTTCTGGGAACGCGGTGTTTTAATTGAAAATGACTATGAAACTTAAGGCTGTAAATGTTATTTAAAAGCCAACTGGATCGGTATTTGGAAAGGAGGAATGTAACAAAGTCACCCAGAAAGAAATAGGATTAGGGGTAGGCAGTTGCACTTGAAAGATTATCAGTTCACAAGCAATGAGATCTTCCTGTGATGTGGTTACTGAGGCCACGTGTGGTCACCAACAGCTTGATATTGCTATCAGCAGCAAATATATTGGGAGGAATTGCTCAAAATGTTTTCTGGTGCACAAATGTATGTACCCTTTTGGCTTCACTGTACGATGTCAATAGAACTCAGTTTATCACAGAAAAAGAATGCAAGTGTGCTCTGTCAGCCTTGTCTTTTGTCAGTTGTTAAATGGTGCAGAGACTGCAACCCATTGAAGATTTGCTCTCGCGCAAATTTTATTCAGTTCAGTCTCGTTTTAGTGATACAGCATGGAAACAGGCCCTTCGGCCCACCGCATCCGTGCCGACCAGCGATCCCCGCATACTAACACTACTCTACACGCACACTAGGGACAATTTACAATTATACCGAGCCAATTAACCCTCAAACCTGTACATCTTTCACTTACGACATTTTGACCTTGTTCTTAATGTACGAGTGGAGAAGAATTAAATGGCAAGTGGAAGGTATAGCTGATTCTCAGAACAGGAGCGGGTGACATGATGGCGCAGCGGTAGAGTTGTTGCCTTATAGCGCTAGAGACCCTGGTTCGATCCTGACTACGGGCGCTGTCTGTATGGAGTTTGTACGTTCTCCTCATGACTTGCGTGGGTTTTTCCCCGGGATCTCCCGGTTTTCTCCCACACTCCAAAGGCGTGAAGGTTTGTAGGTTAATAGGCTTGGTATAAATGTTAAATTGTCCCACAGCGTGTGTAGGATAGTGTAAGTGTGCGGGGAGCGCTGGTCGAAGGGCCTGTTTGTGCGCTGTCTCTCTAAACTAAACTAAACTAAACTGAGTAAAATAGGTTTAGTTGAAGGGGGGAACACAGTCTAGATACGGTGAGAATCTGTCATTTGGAATGGGAAGTGTGTACAAGACCAGATGATGGCTGAACCTTGAACCCTGTGTTTTCCACGCTCTCGGTCCCATGTGCACGCAGTCATGCACATCAATAAGTGTAGGAATTTTCTGTAAAATATCTGGGTAAAAGTTCAAGCCCACCCAGGCCAGAATTATTCCACCTCCCTTCGCGTTTTACCATAGTGGGGAGCATTCCAGGCATTCTTCAGACTTGCTGAACCACACAAAGAATGATTTTATGTTAGTGCCGCAATCTCTTCCGAAATCAGGCATTTTTCTGTACTATTATTTCCATTCGCACTCTGAAATTCCCTTTGCTAATAAGTTCCCCGGAGAAGTCTCACCATAAAAATAATAGGCTCCCAACTATATCTTTCAGGCACCCACATAGTTCTGGAGGGTTTTATTTTCAGAGATTTCTTTCGATTATTGTGATGCCTCTGCAAATATTAAATGTGCTCCAGGGGGTTGACCAACTTCCAGAAGCCGCTGGAAAAGACAAGCACGATAGACTCAAAATGCTGGAGTAACTCAGATGGGACAGGCAGCCTCTCCGGAGAGAAGGAATGGGTGACGTTTCATGTCGAGACACTTCTTCAGACTGACGTCAGGGGAGAGGGAGATACATAGATAAGGAAGTGTAAGGTGTGAAAACGGGACAGAGGGGATGGAGTTCAAGGACCATGTAGAATAGATCGTCGTTAGCTGGGAGAAGATTACAACAACAAAACGGAGATAAAATGTAGTCGGAGACAGTAAGACTGGTCGGAGGACTGGGAAGGGGGAGCGGATAGAGTGAGAGGGAAAGCAGGGGGTACTTGAAGTTAGAGAAGTCAATGTTTATACCGCTGGGGTATAAGCTGCCCAAGCGAAATATGAGGTGCTGTTCTTCCAATTTGTACTGGGGAAAACAAACGTGGCTGAAGAGGGGGTGGGGGGAGCAAGGCGGGTGATAGTGTTGGGGGGGGAGTTCAGTCTGAAGAAGGGTCCTGACCTGAAACATGTCACTTATCCATTTTCTCCAGAGTTACTGCCTGAGTTACAAAGTTACTCCAGCACTTTGTGTCTATTTTAAATAAAATGGTGTTTAATAGTAAAAATTCGTATGGAATTTTGAGCCACTGACCAGATGGCCTGCATTTGTTACTCATTAGGGGGATCGTCTTACTTATGACATGACAGGCTGCTAAGGCAGAATCTTTCAAACTGTGATTCTCCAGGAAATTCCAGAGGGTTATGCCAGATTTCCGTCCATTGGATCCGAGAGGATTTGGATCGCTGTGCATTGGGAGTTTTAAATTCTACGCTTGTCCGAATGCTCTTGACAATGTCGCATTTCCGATGCTGTGAACTATTACTGCGTATAACATCTATAATATTATTCTTGAGATAAGCAACAGGGCCGTTTGAAAGTTAGCAGAAAGACCGGCAGTGGCACGGTGGTGCCTCGGTAGAGTTGCTGCCTTTCAGCGCCTCAGACCCGGGTTCAATCCTGACTCGGGGTGAGGCAGCGACTCCTGTAAATCCCTTTGACGGTGAGGAGATCAGTACAAGTGAAGAACAGGGCATGGACTGATCAAATGGGATCGATCCTGACTACAGGTGCTGTCTGCACAGTTTGTGTACGTTCTCCCCGTGATCACGTGGGTTTTCTCCGGGTGCTCTGGTTTCCTCCCGCACATCAATTTACAATTTTCTCCGGGTGCTCTGGTTTCCTCCCACACGGTAATTTAAATTTTTTACCAAAGTCAATTAACCGATAAACCTTTGCTGGTTTGTCGGTTAATTGGCTTCGGTAAGAATTGTAAATTGTCCCTGGTTTGTAAGATTGTGCTCGTGCATGGAGATCGCTGGACCCGGTGGGCCGAGGACCTGCTCCTGCGCTGTATTTTAAAACTAACTAAACGAAACTAAACAATGATGAAGGTCTTTACTTCGATCTACTGGGCCATGTACTACTCCTGCATTTTCTATGTTTCTAGGAAGAGTCTAGACGTGAAGCATCACCAATTCCTTTTCTTCGGAGATGCTGCCTGACCCGCTGTGTTATTCCAGCAAGTTGTGGTCTATCTTCGGTGTAAACCAGCATCTGCAGTTTCTCCCTGGACATTTACCCTTCCACCCAGCTGCATCCTACAAGGGTCTCTCTGCCTGCTCCCAGAACCATTTGTTTTTTATGTCAGAATGATTGAATGAACGTTTTAATTGGCATTACGTTTTGAGACTGTATTTTACGATTGGCTGGTAACCAAACACATTCCATCAATAGAAATATGACCACAAGCGATGTATGAAACAAAAAACCACCGTACAGTCGTTATTTAAACACAGGGGTCAGGCCAGGAGACACAGAAGCAAGGGTGTCAGAATCTGCCAAGGATATTTCTCCAACTGTCAGGGACTTTTAGGAAGAAGTTGATCAGGCTAGGCCTCTATTCCCTGGAGCGCAGGAGAATGAGGAGTGATCTTATAGAGGCGTACAAAACCATGAGAGGGTTAGATTGGATAAATGCACAGTATCTCTTGCCCAGAGTATGAGAATTGAGAACTAGAGGCTCTAGGTTTAAGATGAGGGGGGAAAGATTTAATGGGAACTGGAGGGGTAACTTTTACTCAATGGGTGGTGGGTGTATGAAACAAGCTGCCGGAGGATGTAATCGAGGCTGGGACTATCGCAACGTTCAAGAAACATTTAGGCAGACATTTAGAGAGATATGGGCCAAACGCAAGCAGGTGGGAATAATGTAGGTGGGGCATGTTGGTCATTGTGGACAAGTTGGGCCATGGGGTCTGTCTCCACACGGTATGACACTAGGACTCTCTGATAAAGGCATATTATTTGTTAAGTACTCCACTAGTGGACAACCTCACTATTGTAATTAAACAAATTTACAAGAGACCTTAACCCAGCAATTGCACCAATTTGCACATGGTTTTATTTTTTACGTAAATTACATCAGAAAGCCATTGGTCACTTATTTTAATGCAATAGCATCAGTTTCCAGTGGAAGTCCTCCCTCTGAGAAAATTGGACCAGGCCAGACTTAACCCAAACCTGCTTGTGGTTTTTCTGCATCATTTGTGAACGTAATAATGTAATCACCGTGTGTGATTCTCATCCAGAGAAACTGGAGCAATAAGGTGCAATCTGTGACCTTCAGTGGGGACCAAGTAGTGGACCCCACAACCAGCTGCCAATAGTAGGACAATTGCATAGGTGTGGTCGAAGGCTGAGGAAACATCTAGGACTTCGGCATGTGTCGGAAGGAACTGCAGATGCTGGTTTAAACCGAAGATCGACACAAAAAGCTGGTGTAACTCAGCGGCAGCGACAGGCAGCATCTCTGTAGAGAAGGAATGGGTGACGTTTCGGATCGAGACACTTCTGAAGGAGGGTCTCGATCTGAAACGGCACCCACTCCTTCTCTCCAGATATGCTGCCTGTCCCGTTGAGTTACTCCAGCTTTTTGTGTCCATCTTGGGACTTCAGTATTTTGGCCACAGGTGGAGCCGGATGGAGGTCCGGACGAAGATGCACCACCGAGAGAACAGAGAGGGACCCCCGGCGTGGGGGGGGGGGGGGGGTGGCCATTGAGAACAAAGAGCGACCACTGGGGACCATGTTGAACACTTTGTCAGCACTCTATATGTGGCGACTCTTCGCATACTTTGTGTATGATATGCAAAACAACAAATTTCACTGTGACATGTCCCCGATTCTTGATTAGTACGGGTGACAGAAGTCATGGGGAGAAGACAGGAGAATGGGGTTAGGAGGGACAGATAGATCAGCCATGTTTGAATGGCGGAGTAGACTGATGGGCCAAATGGCCTAATTCTACTCCTCTCACTTATGACTACTTATAACATGTGATAGTGAAGTATCATTCATTCATTTATTCATTCATTTATTCATTCATTCATTCGTCAGCCAACACTTGGCCTCTATGTGTTGCACATCTGTCCGCAGGCATCTCTGGCAAAGATCACAACGCCTCTGTATCGTGCAGTCTGGGATAAGATGCTGTGATCACTGGGTCTGTGGGAAGCCTGCATCTTGCAACGGCTTGGCCACCAGCAGCAGGGTGGCGCCCCAGACCAGACCAGGGATGTCCACAGAGCCCTGTGTGCACCCAGCCTCCCTCGTTTTCCATCACCTCCAATGGCACTCTTTATGTGGGTAGAAAGGACCTGAAGAAACTGCTGGTTTATACCGAAGATAGAACGAGTCTGAGGAAGGGTCACAAACCGAAACGTCGCCCATCCTTTTTCTCCATGCTGCCTCACCCGCTGAGTTACTCCAACACTTTGTGTCTATCTTCGGCAGCCTTGGATGTTCCTGTTCTCTGGCTGCCACAGAGAGTATCAGGAGGACACTGACTTGCATCCCAGTGTTTCAATGAATGAACACGCGTGAAAAGCCACTTTTCTATAAGACTATGTAAGAAAGAACTGCAGATGCTGGCTTAAATCGAAGGTAGACACAAAATGCTGGAGTAACTCAGCGGGACTTCGAGATCCTCCAGCATTTTGTGTCGACAGTACTTTCTACAGGACTACTTTTGTTGTGTATCACCTGTTGTCACATTTGAACTGAGCCACTTGGAGGTTGAAGCTGTGTAAATGTCCTCCTTTGTCATGAGAAACAGATATACCCCAGAGAGAGTGAGATTTAGCTCTCAGGGCAAACGGAATCAAGGGACATGGGGGGGAAAGCAGGTACGGGGTACTGATTTTGGAATGATCAGCTGTGATCGTATTGAATGGCGGTGCTGGCTGGAAGGGCTGAATGGCCTTCTCCTGCAACTATTTTCTACGTTTCAATGTTTTTCTCCTGGAGAATCTCTCGGTGGAATCTCCAAAATCTAATTTTAATCTGTTTTAAGCACAAAGACCACAGTTTCAATGGCACAATTATTAATGATTACATTTTTGATGACTATAATTATGTACTAAGCTTGAATGTAGACAAGTAACAAATAAGAAGTGAGTGCAGTGACGTGCGCTGTTACACAAGAGGGTTAGATCTTCATATGTTTTATTTTGCTTGGACCTCACCCTGATTAGCCATCCTTTTTCTTTGATTGGAACTGTTTGTTTTTTTTAGTGATGAATAATGTTTCCCAGTGGAATTCACTTTTGCCCACTCCAGTGTGTTGGCAAAAATTTGGTGATTATGAGATGGAAATTATTTTGCTGTCTTTCTTCTGGCGATATTCGAACGTTTTGCACATATTATTGACATTACATGATGCATGAGCTTTTGTACAGCAACTCCTTGGCAGATGCATTGCACTAACTTAGTGCCTGGTACGAATGCACACAGTTGATACCTTGTAGCTATGAGAGATGCAGCTCTCTGCATCGGGACATTGTATGTAAAATTCAATTACGGTTCCACCGTGTCCAGTGTGTTCATTATCAGACTTGCTTTCTCTTGGTGTCAGTATTGATATTGTCACATGTACTGAGATGCAGTGAAAAACTTTGCTTGTGTGCAATCAAGGGAAATCACACCAAACATGTGTATCGAGGTATTTAGATTAGTTTAGTGCAGAGATACAGCGCGGAAACTGGCCCACCGATTCCGCGCCAACCAGCGATCCCCGCACATTGACACTACCCTAATCGCACCAAGGACAATTTTACATTTATACCGAGCCAATTAACCTAAAAACCTGCACGTCTTTCGAGTGTGGGAGGAAACAAAAGATCTCGGAGACAACCCCATGCAGGAATGGAGAAGATAATGTTGCAGCTACAAAGAAAGTGTGGATAAAAACAGTGCAAGGGCCTCGACAAGGGAGATGATAGATCAGGAATTCATCCTTAGCTTAGGGGAGGTCCATTCAAGAGTCTGTTAGCTGGAAAGAAGCTGCTCCTGAATCTGGTAGTAAAGGGCCTGTCCCACTTACATGTGCTTGGCACGCAAATTACACGACCTCGAAGGACGCGTGCGATTTCATGCATACGCACAGCCGTCTGGAGCGCTTGACGTCATTTAAAGATGGACACAAAGCTGGAGTAACTCAGCGGAACCGGCAGCATCTCTGGAGGGAAGCAATGGGTGACATTTCGTGTCGAGACTCTTCTTCAGTCTGAAAAGAATGGTCTTGACCCGAAACGTCATCCATTCCTTCTCTCCAGAGATGCTGCCGGTCCCGCTGAGTTACTCCAGCATTTTGTATCTATCTTCAATTTTCTTGGCCCTGCTCTGGGAGCAGAAGTCTGGCCGGATCCGGACCGCAACGGCCGTGAGCCCCAGGCCGAGCTCGGCGATTGTTTGCCTGCTTCTGCAGCTGTTGGAGGTGAGACGTTGCGTCACGCCAGGGTCTTGGGCCTGTCCCACTTTGGCGCAAAGATTTTGTTCGCTACAAAAATTCCGGAGTCCCGCGCGATGTCACGCACAACTACATACCCCTCCGCGCTTCTCAATGGGACCGGCCCCGTGCGGCTACACGATGCCCGTGCTCCTCAACCCGACCACGAGGTCGCGTAATTTGCGTGACAAGCACACGTAAGTGGGACAGGCCCTTTAGTGCTTCAGGCATTTGTATCTTCTGCCAGAGGAGAGGGTGGAGGTGAGGGAATGACCAGTGTGTGAATGGTTCTTCGTTATGTTGGCTGTGTTTTTGTGGCAGTGGGCGAGGTGCAGGTGGAGTCTATTGTGTGATGTGCTGCTCTGTGTTTGCAACTCTCCACCATTTCTTGCAGCCTTGCGAAGAGCAAATGCAATACGAAGCTATGATGTGTGCCGATGCGATGCTCTCAGTGGGGCATCCCGAGAAACTGGTATCATTGGAGACATGGAGAATTTCCTTCGCCTTCTGAGGTAGTAGAGGCATCGGTGTGCTTCCTTGTCTGCCGGTTCATCAATGTATTGTAAATGGTCCCAATTCATCTGCGGCTCCAAGAGAAACATGCATGACATTGACGTTTAAGGGTGATTCTCAATAAAAATTCTGTCTGCAAAGAAGAACTAGTGTAGCTGTGTAGAACTAGTGTAGCTGCCTAGAAGTACACAGTGGGCGAATGCGGTGGCGCAGCGGTATAGTTGCTGCCTCACAGCGCTTGCAGCGCCGGAGACCCGGGTTCCATCCCGACTACGCGTGCTGCCTGTACAGAGTTTACACGTTCTCCCCGTGACCGCGTGGGTTTTCTCCGAGATCTTCGGATTCCTCCCACGCTCCAAAGATGTACAGGTGAATTGGCTTGGTGTATGTGTAAATTGTCCCTCGTGCGTGCAGGATAGCGTTAATGTGCGGGGGTCGCAGGTCGGTGCGGACTCGATGGTCCGAAGGACCAGTTTCCGCCCTGTATCTCAAAACTAAACTAAACTAAACTAGTGTAGTGTTGACTGGTGTAGCTGGGGCGTGTTGGCCGGTGTGGGCAAGTTGGGCCGAAGGGCCTGTTTCCACACTGTATCTCTCTATGACTCTAATTTTATGGACACAGGACATTCTGTTGCTGAGCTAATTGTATGCTTTGTTTTCAAAAGGAAACAGCACAAGTGATGTTGCCACAATTCAGGAAGTAATCCAGGCTCCCAATCCAGTACAGTCGCCTCGTGTTTTGCACAGGGGTTTCCTTTCTTATTTTATAATTTTTTTTATTAGAAGTAAATACATAATAAAAAGCATTTTGTTTGTTGTAGTCATACATTATTAATATTGTTTTTATTAACAATTGTATAATAATTGTACTTCTATACATTTCTTTCTTTCTTGAAAAGCAGTGCGTAATTCAAAAACGTGCAGTGGCTATTCGGGACTGCATTGCCGGTTGTAAATGTGAACACGGTATTCCAAAAAAACCAGTGCATAAATCAGGCATTGGTATTAAATGAACAAGCACGCTCTTCCAAACACGTGCAAAATGCAAGGTTGCTGTACTGTTCTATGTTCCATGTGTAGGAAGGAACTGCAGATGCTAGTTTACACTGAAAAAAGACACAACATGCAGGAGTAACTCAGCTCTGGAGGGAAGGAATAGGCGACGTTTCGGGTCGAGACTTCTCCAGAGGCGCTGCTTGACCCGCTGAGTTACTCCAGCTTTTTGTGCCTATTATGTTCCATGTTCTGTGTTACCCCATTCACCAGATTAATTCCATTATCTTCATTAGTGTAGATACAGTAAGTACTGGACAGCTGGCACAGACACAGGATCAAATGTTCCCGATGTTGGGGGAGTCCAGAACCAGGGGCCACAGTTCAAGAATAAGGAGTGAGCCATTTAGAACAGAGACGAGGAAACACTTTTTCTCACAGAGAGTTGTGAGTCTGTGGAATTCTCTGCCTCAGAGGGCGGTGGAGGCCGGTTCTCTGGATACTTTCAAGAGAGAGGTAGATAGGGCTCTTAAAGATAGCGGAGTCAGGCGATATGGGGAGAAGGCAGGAACAGGGTACTGATTGGGTTAATCAGCCATGATCACATTGAATTGCGGTGCTGGCTCGAAGGGCCGAATGGCCTACTCCTGCACCTATTGTCTGTTGTCTATTGTCTAAAGGGCTATTTCCTTGGTTCGGCGAACAAAAAGTGTATAAAATCAGAAAAATGAAAATCAAGTGAAGCGCTTACACGTAGTTACAATTTTGATCCAGTTTAGCCACCGCATTAACATGAACAGGTCTGGGGTGAAGGGCAAAGCTCAACGTGTCTGAGCTCTGCTCCCCCACACAGGGTAGGACCTGACAATGCATGCACCAGGAATAAAGAACGACAAGCTCCCCGCTGCTCCCCACAGGCAGCTCCATGAGCCAAGATCGCCACCTGCCTTGTACGTGATGCTGCACAGCAGGAAGAAGAGGAGAAGGGAAGTATTATCTCATGTTTACCCATCAATCAAGGTCACATTAGGACTCTAGTTCTGATGTAGGGTCAGTGAACCGAGACTGTGACTCAATGACTGTCTCTCTCCCTCTCCCTTTCTCTGTCTTTCTCTCTCTCTCTCTCTCCCCATCTCTACCACCCTTCTCTCCCTCCCTCTCTCCCTCCTCTCTTTCTTTCTCTCTTTCTCCTCTCTCTTTCTCTCTTTTTCTTTCTCCCTCTCTCCCCCTCCCTTTCTCTCCCTTCCTTTCTCTCTTTCTCTTTTCTCTTTCTCCTCTCTTTCTTTTTCACTCTCTCTCTCTCTCTCTCTCTCTGTCCCCCTCTCTCTCCCTCTTCCCCCCTCTCTCCCCCTCTCTCTCTCTCTCTCTCTCCTGTCTGACCTGCTGAGTATCCCCAGCAATTCCCGCTCAGTACACACAAGCACGCATTACCATCCATGAGGGCTTGCTGTGCCTAAATTGATTGTGGAGCTTTCTATTTTACAACAGAGACCATCTGAGCAATGAAATGTGTTGGAAGGAACTGCAGAAGGGGCGTGGCCTTCATGATTTGATTGACATGAGAGAGATTCTCAACATTTTTTAAACACTAATAGCACTTTTATTTTTCATTGATGGGAGGAATCCTCTGCACCTGATGAGCGGAAGGGGACTGAGTAAGGTGGTCAAAAATCACAGCCATCAGTGGTAGCATTTTATCTAAAATCAATATACAGTGCAAACAGGAAGTTGTCAAGTTTAGACTTTTAATCATTTGCTATTTCAAACCAACCACCACCAACCATTAGCTGTGCTTTATTTCAAACCAACCACCACCAACCATTTGCTGTGCTTTATTTCAAACCAACCACCACCAACCATTTGCTGTCCTTTATTTCAAACCAACCACATTTTCATTTTCAAACCACATTAACGGCACTCAAGGTCAGTAAAACCACATTCACAGTTTAGCAGACATGTGTTCAGTGTTATTCACAGCTCAGACTGAGAGACGTGACCCTCTTGCTCCCCTATCTTGCAGAGACTGACTGAGGTACTCAACACTTCCGGTTTTTATAGTTCCTCCGGAAGGGGTGTGGTCTTCAGGAGAGAGAATCTCAACATTTTTTAAACACTAATAACTCTTTTATTTTTCATCGATGGGAAAACTCCTCTTGTCCTGTGCAGGGAGGGGGACTCTGAGTAAGATGGCCAAAATCACAGCCGTAAGTGGCAGCATTTTTTCTAAAATCAATATACACAATAACAGGAAGTGGTCAAAATCATACTTTTAGTAATATAGATATCTGCCTTAAAAATATCCACTGACTTGATCTCCACAGTCTTCTGTGGCAAAGAATTCCAAAGATTCTCCACCCTCTGACTGAAGAAATTTCTCCTCGCTTTCCTAAAAGAAAGTCCTTTAATTCTGAGGATATGACCTCTAGTCCTAGGCTCTCCCACTAGTGGAAACATCCTCTCCACATTCAATCTGTCCAAACCTTTCACTATTCTGTATGTTTCAGTGAGGGTCTTCCCCTCCTCATTCTTCTAAACTCCAGCGAGTACAGGCCCAGTGCCGTCAAACGCTCATCATATGTTAACCCACTCATTCCTGGGATCGTACTTGTAAACCTCCTCCGGACCCTCTCCAGAGCCAGCACATCCTTCCACAGATATGGTGCCCAAAATTGCTCACAATATTCCAAATGTGGCCTTACCAGCTCCTTCCATCGGCACGGACTGGAAGGGCCGAGAGGGCCTGTTTCCGTGCTGTAATTGTTACATGGTTATATGGTTATAGAGCCTCAACATTACATCCCTGTTTTAGTACGCAAGCCCTCTTGAAATAAATGCGAGCATTGAGTTTGCTTTCTTAGTGTTAAGGTAGTGTTAGCGAGCGGTTGGCTCGAACTCCATGGGCCAAGTCCCTCCTAACCCGATCCTACACACTAACCCGATCCTACACACGTTTGGGAGAATTTACAATTTTGAGCGAAGCCAATTAGACTGAAGAAGGGTCTCGACACGAAACGTCGCCCATTCCTTCCATCCAGAAACGCTGCCTGTCCCGCTGAGTTACTCCTGCATTTTGTGTCTATCTTCGGTGTAAACCAGCATCTCCAGTTCCTTCGAGGCTAATCACCACGTCACCATGGCGGTGAGACGTCTTCACTGGGCAGACCCCAGCCGAGATTTCAACAGCAGCACAAGAACTCAGCCTGCAGTGTACATTATGTTATCATGGCAACAAGGCATAAACAAAGCCGCTTTCAAAGGCCCTGCTTGCCATTAATAATAACCAGATGCCGAAAGGTACTTTGAGATTTTGCATGGTCAAGATGATTAGAGGTTTACAATGCAATATATCATTTGTTGCAATGCCGTGTTCTCCGTCATTTGATATGATGTCACCTCAAATCAGTCCCTCCATGAGTTATGTAGGAAGGGTCTTTTTCATTAGCTATGCATTAGCTGTTCATTTTCACCAACGTCATCACCTGATAGGTCTAAATTCGCTTCTTGCACACAAAGAAAATGAGTTATTCCACCCAGTTTGGAGAGAACCACTGTAGGCGATGCAACAAAGTAGGAATGAACTCATTTTGATTCTTGAGGTCAACCCGACTCCTTAACTCTTTCACTCTCAGCAGTTAGACACAAAATACTGGAGTAACTCAGCGCGACAGGCAGCATCTCTGGAGAGAAGGAATGGGGGACGTTTCGGGTCAAGACCCTTCTTCAGACTGAAGAAGGGTCTCGACTCGAAACGTCCCCCATTCCTTCCATCCAGAGATGCTGCCTGTCCCACAGAGTTACTCCAGTTTTTTGCGTCTATCTGCGATTTAAACCAGCAACTGCAGTTCCTTCCTACACATCACACTAAGCAGTCGCTGCCTGGCTTTCCGAGTCAAGATATGTGAAGAGAAAGAGACTAGTTAAAACAAATGTTGGTCCCTTGCAGTCAGAAACAGGTGAATTGATCATGGGGAACAAGGACATGGCAGACCAATTGAATAACTACTTTGGTTCTGTCTTCACTAAGGAAGACATAAATAATCTGCCGGAAATAGCAGTGGAACGGGGGTCAAATAAGATGGAGGAACTGAGTGAAATCCAGGTTAGCCGGGAGGTGGTGTTGGGTAAATTGAACGGATTGAAGGCCGATAAATCCCCAGGGCCAGATAGTCTGCATCCCAGAGTACTCAAGGAGGTAGCCACAGAAATAGTGGATGCATTAGTGATAATTTTTCAAAATTCCTTAGATTCTGGAGTACTTCCTGAGGATTGGAGGGTAGCTAATGTAACCCCACTTTTTAAAAAAGGAGGGAGAGAGAAAGCGGGGAATTACAGACCAGTTAGTCTAACATCGGTAGAGGGGAAACTGCTAGAGTCGGTTATTAAAGATGGGATAGCAGCGCATTTGGAAAGTGGTGAAATCATTGGACAAAGTCAGCATGGATTTACGAAAGGTAAATCATGTCTGACAAATCTGATAGAATTTTTCGAGGATGTAACTAGTAGAGTGGATAAGGGAGAACCAGTAGATGTGTTATATCTAGACTTTCAGAAGGCTTTCGACAAGGTCCCGCATAAGAGATTAGCATACAAACTTAAAGCACACTGTATTGGGGGTTCAGTATTGATGTGGATAGAGAACTGGCTAGCAGACAGGAGGCAAAGGGTAGGAGTAAACGGGTCCTTTTCAGAATGGCAGGCAGTGACTAGTGGGGTGCCGCAAGGCTCAGTGCTGGGACCCCAGCTATTTACAATATATATTAATGATTTGGACGAGGGAATTCAATGCAACATCTCCAAATTTGCAGATGATACCAAGCTGGGGGGTATAGTTAGGTGTGAGGAGGATGCTTGGAGGCTGCAGGGTGATTTGGATAGGCTGAGTGAATGGGCAGATGCATGGCAGATGCAGTATAATGTGGATAAATGTGAGTTTATCCACTTTAGTGGCAAAAACATGAGGGTAGACTATTATCTGAATGGTGGCAGATTAGGAAAGGGGGAGATGCAACGAGACCTGGGTGTCATGGTACACCAGTCATTGAAAGTAGGCATGCAGGTGCAGCAGGCAGTGAAGAAAGCAAATGGTATGTTAGCATTCATAGCGAAAGGATTTGAGTATAGGAGCAGGGAGGTTCTACTGCAGTTGTACAGGGTTTTGGGTGAGGCCACACCTGGAGTATTGCGTACAGTTTTGGTCTCCAAATCTGAGGAAAGACATCCTTGCCATAGAGGGGGTACAGAGAAGATTCACCAGACTGATTCCTGGGATGTCAGGACTTTCATATGAGGAAAGATTGGATAGACTCGGCTTGTACTCGCTGGAATTTAGAAGATTGAGGGGGGATCTTATAGAAACTTACAAAATTCTTAAGGGGTTGGACAAGCTAGATGCTGGAAGATTGTTCCCGATGTTGGGGGAGTCCAGAACAAGGGGTCACAGTCTAAGGATAAGGGGGAATTCCTTTAGGACCGAAATGAGGAAAACATTCTTTACACAGAGAGTGGTGAGTCTCTGGAATTCTCTGCCACAGAAGGTAGTTGAGGCCAGTTCATTGGCTATATTTAAGAGGGCGTTAGATGTGGCACTTGTGGCTAAAGGGATCAGGGGGTATGGAGAGAAGGCAGGTACGGGATACTGAGTTGGATGACCAGCCATGAACACATTGAATGGCGGTGCAGGCTCGAAGGGCCGAATGGCCTACTCCTGCACCTATTTTCTATGTTTCTATGAATGTTTATTTGTTACAGGTACTGACAACAGAACAGTGAAATTCTTACTTGCAGCAAATAAACGGGCATGTAAATGCAATAAATATAGATAACATATAATAAACAAAAAAAGATATATATATATTAATAAACATTACCAGAGGGCGGGATGGTAGCGTAGCAGTAGAGCTACTGCCTTACAACAACAGAGACCCGAGTTCGACCTTGACTACGGGTGCTGTCTGCACGGAGTTTGTACGTTCTCCCCGTGACCTGCGTGGATTTTCTCCGAGATCTTCAATTTCCACCCATACTGCAAAGACGTACAGGTTTAAAGGTTAATTGGCTTGGTATAACAGTAAAAAATTGTCCCCAGTGTGTGCAGGATGGTGTTAGTGTGCGGGGATCGCTGGTCAGTGCAGATTCAGTGGGCCGAAGGGCCTGTTTCTGCGCTGTATCTGTAAACTAAACTAAAGTACCAGTGCACTTGGCATCCCCCCCATGTTGGGTCCCTCTTTGTTCTCGGCGGCACGTCCTCGACCGACCGCTGGTACCCACAGCGGGCACGTCCTTGGCCGCCCGCCGCCTGGTCCTTCCTCAGACTGCTCCGCGGTGTAGGTCAGGATTTAGGCATTTTGCACATTCTGACCGCAGGTTTCATTAAAAATTGTTGTGCTTCTCACAGCCTTGTATTGTGCACCCATATAGCTTTGAATGCCACATGCTCAACAAAGGCCATCTTGGGTGGCTAAACAGTTAAAGCATCAAATCATGAGTGGAATAGATTGGGTAAACACACTGAGGCCCTTGACCAGAGTAGGTGAGTCGAGAACCAGGGCACAGAGGTTTAAGGTGAAATGAAAAGATTAAATAGGAATCTGAGGGGGTAACTCTTTCACACAAAGGGTGGTGGGTGTATGGAACGAGCTGCCGGAGGAGGTAATTGAGGCAGGGACTATCGCAATGTCTAAGAAACAATTAAACAGGCACACAGATGGTGTAGGAAGGAACTGCAGATGCTGGTAGACACAAAATGCTGGGACAGGCAGCGGGACAGGCAACATCTCTGGAGAGAAGGAATGGGTGACGTTTCGGGTCGAGGCCCTTCTGCAGACTGGGTGTCTGGTGAGAGGGAAACTAGAGATGGAAGGGTAAGGGTCACGGTGGTAAGATAGGACCGATTTATAGGGATATGGGCAAATGCAAGCAGGTGGGACGAGTGCAGATGTGGCATGTTGGTCGGTGTGAGCAAGTTGGGATGAATGGCCTGTTTCTATGCTGTATGACCCTATGACTCAGTTCAGTTGCATTTGCGTCAATGCATTAGAGGACTGGGCAGCTTGTTTGTTGCCTCTACTTTGAGTCAACTCCCTCAATGGCAAATTGGGATCAAATTAGGAAAATTATAGAAATTAATGTAGCACTCCTAGATTATCAGATCAAGGACAGACGCATTCATTCACGCACTTTCATCTCAGTGAAGGAGGAGACGGAACAGTATCCATTTACCCAAAATTAGCAGCAAAAGGTCGATGCCCCATTGTATTATTTTCCATTCCCTTTATCTAACACCCACTTATTTCAGCATTTGCGTTTATTTTTAGTTCAATGGATAAATGCCCCGGCCTCCGTACACCCACGCAGAGATTAGGATTTACCAATTAGAATTACCAATGATAATTGGGCATTATTATTTTGTGAAGGGAAAGGCCAAGCTTGTAAAACGTCCTTTCGGGTTCCTGTCAATGGTGCACGCCCACCTCACGACAGACAAAACACGCTGAAAAACTGTTGCAAAGAGGGGACTGCATAATTAGGAATTGATTGAGGAGAACTTAAGAGACGAATGAGTCTGCTCTGTCAGGCCACAGCTGACAAATTAATCTTACATTGTTAGCAGGTAATGCAGCAGGAAGCATTATGTCGGAAGCAATTCCGAAGGCGAGCTGTGCAATGGTAACTATTTAATAGCAGCAAAACGATGGTAAACCTGGCATCAGGTTAGCTTGATACTGTCTGTCCCGTTGCACTGATGTGTCACAGGGAATTGGTGTAGAGAAGGGTCTCGACCCGAAACGTCACCCATTCCTTCTCTCCAGAGATGCTGCCTGTCCCGCTGAGTTGCTCCATCTTTTTGTGTCTATAATTGGCATTGCATGTTTAGTTTAGTTTACTGCACTTTTCTCATATGGTGATTTAGTTTAGAGATACAGCGCGGAAACAGGCCCTTCGGCCCACCGAGACCGTGCCGACCCGCACATTAACATTATCCTAGGGACAATTTTACGTTTATACCAAGCCAATTGGGAGGAAACCGAAGATCACGGAGAAAACTTATGAGGGTCACGGGGAGAAGGTACAAATTCCAGACAGCCTAGCACCCGCAGTCAGGATCGAACCAGGGCCCCTGGTGCTGTGAGGCAGCAACTCTACCACTGCGCCACCGTGCCACCCAGAATGTGCCCTGAAAAAGCATTCGGGTAACAACCCTCCAGTTGCAAAACCTCCTGCCAACCATTAGTTTAGTTTAGTTTATTATTATTGCCACCTGTGCCGAGGTACAGTGAAAAGCTTTTGTTTGTGTGCTATCCAGTCAAAGAAAAGACTATACATGAATATATAAGGTGGCATAGTGACGCAGCGGTAGAGTTGCTACCTTACAGCGCCAGAGACCCGGGATCGATCCTGACGTTCTCCCTGTGACTGCGTGGGTTTTCTCCGGGTGCTCCAGTTTCCTCCCACACTCCAAAGATGTACAGGTTAATTGGCTCCAGTAAAATTGTAAATTGTCCTTCGAGTGTAGTACGGGTTGATCGCTGGTAGACCCGGACTTGATGGGCCGAAAGGATAAAGTCTAAAACTATAATCAAGCCATCGAGAGGATACAATATTCATTGCAAGGTATAACATTGAAATTCGATAAAGTCTGACTAAAGATAGTTCATAAGATCGTGATAGAATTAGGCTATTCAGCCCATCAAGTCTACTCCGCCATTCAGTTATGGCAGATCTATCTCTCCCTCCTGACCCCATTCTCCTGCCTTCTCCCCATAACCTCTGACATGACACTCCAGCATTTTGTATCGACTGATCCCCGTACTGATCAAGAATCTGTCTATCTCTGCCTTAAATGTATCCACTGGCTTTGCCTCCACAGCCTTCTGTGACAAAGAATTCCACAGATTCACCACCCTCTGACTAAATAAATTCTACCTCAACTCCTTCCTAAGGGAAGGTCCTTTAATTCTGAGGCTATGACCTCCAGCCCGAGACTCTCCCACAAGTGGAAACACTCTCTCCACATCCACTCTATCCAAGCCTTTCACTATTCTGTATGTTTCAATGAGGTCCCCCTTTATTCTTGTAAACTCCAGCGAGTACAGGCCCAGTGCCGTCAAACGCTCATCATAGGTTAACCTACTCAAGTTACTCTTTCATTACTGCTACTGAGGCGCTTTTAGATCCCAATTTGCGAATCTCCCTTGGATCCAATGGACTGTTACATTTATTGACTGACCTTCCACACTGGACCTTGTCAAATGCCATGCTGAAATGCATGTAGACTACATCAGACACACTATAAGCAATGACACTTATTGTTACAACCTCATAAAAGTTAACCTAGTAAAACATGACCTCATTAAAATCCATGATGACTGCCCTTGCATTATAAACATCATCAAAGACCTTTAATACCCCAGTCTCTCCTCTCCTCTCCCATCGGGCAGTAAATGCAAAAAAGCTTGAAAGCATGCACCACCAGGCTCAGGGACAGCTTCCTCCCCTCTGTTTATCAGACTTCTGGACGGTTCTCCCCATAAGCCAGGATGTAGTCCCGATCTTCCAATCTACCTCATTGTGGAGATTGCACTTTTTCTGGCGAACTGTGATGCTGAAAACTATATTCTACACGCTGATATTTTTACCTGTTGTACCTGTGCATAACTTAATTGTTACATTGCTTAGAACAATCTGACTTAATTAGATAGCTTGCAAACAAAAGCTTTTCCCTGGACCTCAGTATACCATAAACAAATACCCCCTAAACTAAGGTTTATACACTTTCTTACATTGATTCCAATAATTCCAATAAAATAACTGGCCTATGTTACACAGAACTCCAGTCCATTGGGACCATTCCTGTAGACAGGAAAGATTGGAAAGTTGCAGTCATGGCCTCTGCAATTTCCTCCCTTCTTTTAGCACCTGTTCATTCGTGCCTGCTGACTTATTCCTTTTCAGAAACGCTAAACTCCTTAATACATGCCCTCTCCGATCCAGCATTCCACATTTTTCCTCCAGGACCAGCATCGACCCATCTTCTGTAAGGTATTTAGTTTAGTTCAGAGATACAGCATGGAAACAGGCCCATCGGCCCACCCAGTCCACATTGACCAGCGATCCCTGCACATTAATACTATCCTACACACATTAGGGATAATTTACACTTATACCAAGCCAATTTACCTACATGCCTGAAGGCTTTTGGAGTGTGGGAGGAAACCGAAGATCTTGGAGAAACCCCACGTGGCCACGGGGAGAACGTACAAACTCTGTACAGACAGCACCCGTAGTTGGGATCGAACCCGGGTCTACAGGGCTGCAAGCGCTGTAAGGCAGCAACTCTATCGCTGCGCCACCGTACGTGGGAAAGAATGCTGGGAGCAAGGCCGGGAAAGGGGCCATGGTGAATACAAAGATGGGAGTAAATTTATTTCACGAGGAAGACACTCCTTTGGGCGTGGAAAGACTCATAGTTCATAAGTTATAGGAGAAGAATTAGGCCCTTCGGCCCATCAAGTCTACCCAGCCATTCAATAATGGCTGATCTACCTTTCCCTCTCAACCCCATTCTCCAGCCTGCTCCCCATCACCCCTCACTCAGCGAGATGTTACTAAATGTTGAGAGACAGAATAACTTGAACGTAGAAGAGTGAATAAAGTATCTACCAGTTCCCTTACGTGAGGAAGATTATACTGAATTCAAAGATCCTGTGCTTCAAAGATTGATTTGAAGTCTTTAGTGGTCAATAATTACACTTTTGCTTGGAGGGCCCACCCCTCAACTATGGAAAAGATACTTCCAAGCAAGAAAAATTATTTTAAAGGAAGCACACTTGATTCCGAGGAGTAAGTTCCACCAGAGGCTATAATCTTACAAAGGATTTTCAAATCGTGGCGCGCTGTGGTGCAGAGGTAGAGTTTCTGCCTGGGTTCGATCCTGACTAAGGGTGCTGTCCGTACGGAGTTAGTACGTTCTCCCTGTGACCGCGTGGGTTTTCCCCAGGTGCTCCAGGTTTCCTCCCACACTCCAAAGACGTACAGGTTTGTAGGTTAATTTGGCTTTGGTAAGATTGTAAATTGTTTCTAGAGTGTAGGGTAATGCCAGTTTGCAGGGGTCGTTGGTTGGCGTGAGCCGAAGGGACTGTTTCCGCGCTGTATCTCTAAACTGAACTCAAAAGTCTACAAAAAACAAGTACAATTTTTACAAAGCATATGAATGAGTCGTTGATGAATAAATCATCTGTCCAGACAGAAGTGTCTGGGGAGAGATCCTTTGTCGCAGACAGAGTGTATTCTGTGAATTCTACTCTGTAACTCCGGAGAACTCTTGTTGTCTTCTAATATTTATAATTTGTTTAGCAGTGGCCTTTATGTGCATGTGATACTTTGCAACCGTGTTGATCTTATTTCTCAAGAGGTCGGGCAAGGATACCAGTTGGTTATCCTTGTCCAATTCCTCAACCAAATTCAGCTTCTAAAAGCAGGTTTAGTTTAGAGACGCAGGCCTTCAGCCCACCAAATCCGCACCGACCAGCGATCCCCGCACACTAACACTGCCTCACACACTAGGGTCAATAGACATTCATACCAAGCCAATTAACCTACAAACCTGTACGTCTTTGGAGTGTGGGAGGAAGCCAAAGATCTCGGAGAAAGCCCTCCGCAGGTCACGGGGAGAACATACAAACCCCATACAGACAGCACCCGCGTCCCTGGTTCTGAAAGCTAGGGGATCTGGTAGGGATGTTAAAAATAGAAACATAGAAACATCGAAAATAGATGCAGGAGTAGGCCATTTGGCCATTCGAGCCAGCACTGCCATTCAATACGATCGTGGCTGATCATCCAAAATCAGTACCCCGTTCCTGCTTTCTCCCCATATCCCTTGATTCCATTAGCCCAAAGAGTTATATCAAACTCTCTCTTGAAAACATCCAGTGAAAACATCCTTCTGTGGCAGAGAATTCCACAGATTCACAACTCTCTGGGTGAAAAAGGTTTTCCTCATCTCAGGCCTACCCCTTATTCTTAAACTGTGACCACTGGTTCTGGACTCCTCCAACATCGAGAACATTTTCCCTGCATCTAGTCTGTTCAATCCCTTAAGAAGCCCTTCTTAGACAGTAGTTAGAATGAAACTCTTCCCATTGTCATGAGGGTCAAGAACTATGGGCCGTAGAAGGAAGGTTTTCTTCTTATGGAGTCCACGCAAAAGATTAGAAGTTGTTCAGCTAGAGTTTAACACACTTCTCGGCATCTGCATACAACGGTGTCTGTCTTGTCGCTTCCTGTGCTTCTTGTGCATGGTGGTGGAAAGATTGGTGGAAACAGGGCTGCGACCTGAACGCTCTTTCATTGACTCCAAGAAGGAAGGTGATTGGTAAAAAACAAATGCCAGGAGGAAAATTATTTTGCACAATGAGTGGTTAGGGTTTGCAGATCCTGACCATTTACATATACTTTTTACTGGTAACCAATGCAGGTCGCAATGGTGCTGAATCAATTGCTTGGAAGAAAACCAGCTAAGCATCTGAAAAGAGAGAACTTACAGGGAAGGGGAGAGGGGAGGGCACAAGGGCTAGTTGGATTATGCTTGCCTGGAGAAGTGTATGGTAGATGGGTCAAATGGCCTCCTATTATAGACACAAAATGCTGGAGTAACCCAGCCGGGCAGGCAGCATCTCCAGAGAGAAGGAATGGGTGACATTTCGAGTCGAGACCCTTCTTCAGACTGCAAGGGTCTTGACCCGAAATGTCACCCATTCTTTCCCACCAGGGATGCTGTCTGTCCCACTATGTTACTCCGGTATTTTGTGTCTATCTTCGGTGTAAACCAGCATCTGCAGTTCCTTCCTACACATGGGCTCCTATAGAACTGTTCTTTGACTCCATCAGAACTGCTGTTGGTCCCACAAAGTGCGTTTGTCCTGTTAGACTGGAGGACTGCTCGTTTTTAGCTCATGAGCAAGCAGACACAGGCAGATTGCTAGAAACACCTGTACGAAGAGTCTAGATTTATGTTTGTGATCTGATCGGGGAAGGATAGTCACTTAAGACCCTGATCTATATGTAACTGGGAGGAATGGCACAGAGGCATAGCTGGCAGAGCTACTACCTCGCAGCGCCGGTGACCCAGGTTCGATCGTGACCTCGGGTGCTGTCAGTGTGGAGTTTGCACGTTCTCCCTGTGACTGCGTGGGTTTCCTCTCACAACCCTGAAAATGAGTGTGGGTTTGTGGGTTGATTGGCCCCTGTAAATTTCCTTGAGGAATTTAAGTAAGGAACTCCTAGTCAGAAGTGTATGAAAAAGTGGGATAATAGGGAACTAGTAGGAACGGGTGATCAATGGGTAGGCATGGTCTTGGTGGGCCGAAGGGCCTGTTTCCCTGCTGTATCTCTTTTAAAATTGAAAAAATAAACTTTGATCTGGGGAAGGGTCTCGACCCGAAACGTCGCCTATCTCCTTCGCTCCTTAGATGCTGCTGCACCCGCTGAGTTTCTCCAGCTTTTTGTGTACCCTCGATTCTCCAGCATCTGCAGTTCCTTCTTTAACACTTTGATCTGGGGCTTTTGGCTGAGCCTGAACTTAGTGAGACATTCAAAAGTGAAGGTATGTGGGGGTGACGGCTTGAAAGCATCGAGTTCCTGTCTCTGGCTCAGACTTGGAAATCTGACAACCATTCCTGCAGCTTGATTGTAAATAGTGTCATTGAAAATATGCCGCGTTACTTGGCTCCCGCTCGGTCCCAAACTGCATCCCGACAGCCTGCATTGCTGCAGAAGCTCATCTCTCACACGGCGCTCTCATCCCTTTCCCAATCGGCTGCCACGATTCGGCGGCACTGCAGAGGCGCAGCGGTAGAGTCCGCTGCCTTACGCTGCCTCACACTAACACATTGAGCCTCGCACGGCAACCCACAGCTCACAGCTCCCTCCAGAAAGTACAGGAAGAGCAGTTCTCCACAGCGCTGCCCGCAGCTCACTCCCAAACACACAGCGCACTGATCTCCATGGCAACGCCCCACAGATGCCCACATAACACAGAGCGTATTGCACTCCCCACTACGGCCAGAGCTCCACACACAAGTTATGGCAGTAGAATTAGGCCATTCAGCCCATCGAGTCCACCGCCATTCAACAATGGCTCATCTCTGCCTCCCAATCCCATTTTGCTGCCTTTTCCCCATAACCCTTGACACCAGTTCCAATCAAGAATTTGTCTATCTCTGCCTTAAAAATTACCCACTGACTTGGCCTCCACAGCCCTCTGTGGCAGGCACGGAACTCGCTATCAAAACATGGAGGGGACGCGAGCTGGGTTTAGCGCTGCTTCTCTGTGCTGGCTGTGGGCCTGGGGGTCCAGCTCGCGTATGACTCCCGACCTCTCTGGCCACGTGTGGGGGGGGGGGGGGGGCACTCGGGTGGGGACAGGACAGCGCCGGAGACCCAGCCGGGATCGACCCTGGCTGTGGATGGGATGTAACGTCTCCCTCCTCCAATCACCGCACTCTATCCTCAGTCCCACCCCCACCCCCCCCCCCCCACTCCTCCCTCCTCCAATCATCGCGCTGAATCATCATGCCCCGCCCCCATTGCCCGCTGACCAACGTCTCTCTTGTCCAATCGCCGCCCTCGATCAGCAGTCCCACCTTCTCTGTCTCACGGGATTTTAAAATCCGGATGACAAAAATTTGGCGGCGATGTCCCCCACCTCTCAAAACATGGGCCCCCCCGGGTTTTCCGCCCCTGCTCTGTGGCAATGAGTTCCATGGACCCACCACCCTCTGACTAAAGAAGTTCCTCCTCACCTCCTTTCTAAAAGAGCGCACTTTAATTCTGGGACTATTGCCTCTAGTCGCCACCAGTGGGAACATCCTCTCCACATCCACTATATCTGTGCCTTTCATTATTCTGTAAGTTTCGATGAGGTCCCACCTCCAGCGAGTACAGGCCCAGTGCTGTCAAACGCTCATCATATGTTAACCCACTCATTCCTAGAATCATTCAACTAAACCTCCTATGGACCCTCTCCAGAGCCAGCGCATCCTTCCTCAGATATGGGGCCCATATTTGCTCGCCGTACTCCAAATGCGGACTGACCAGCGCCTGACTAGAGCCACAGCATTACATTTCTGTTTTTGTATTGTGTACACTGCCCTCCACAGCACGGTCCCTCAGCTGCCCACACACCACAGGGCACATTACACTCCACAGCTAGACTCACAGCTCCTCACGGAACACTTTAGACTTCACTTCAGAGATACAGAGCGGAAACAGGCCCTTCAGCCCACCGAGTCCGTGCCGACCAGCGATCACCCCCTGCATTAGCACCATCCTACACACTGGGGACAACTTACAATTTTACTGTCACCAATTAACCTACAAACCTGTACGTCTTTGGAGTGTGGGAGGAAGCCGGAGCACCCGGATTCAACCCACGCAGGTCACAGGGGGAACGTGCAAATTCCATACAGACAGCGCCCGTAGTCGGGATGGAACCCAGGTTTCATTGCACTGTAAGGCAGCAACTCTACCGTTGCGCCACCGTGCCACCCCTCATGGCACACGGCACTCTGCACACCACTGGTGGGCTCACAGCTCCCTCCAGTTTCTGCGAACCCGAGCTCATGGCTCCTGGGTTGGGATTCATGTTAGTTTTACAACTCTGGCTGGGCCTTTGAACGAGGACAGCCTGCCTGGCATCTCATGTGTGGTTTTGCTTCTGTTTGTGCAGATCCCCACATTAAAGTTGGCGGGAAGAAAGAAAACGTGAAGGAGGCAAAAGAAAGGATCATGTCCGTCCTGGACACCAAGGTGAGGAGGGCTGTTTCTCGCACATTGTCCACCAGCTCTAGAGGTGGTCTACTCTCTGTGTGGTAGCTCAATGCAATCTAATCAATGGCATTCACTGGCAGGGTTAGAACTTCACTCCACCTAGTGTCCAGACTAGAAATATCTGCCTCTCCTGATGATGATGATGATCATAAGGTCATAAGTCATAGGAGCAGAATTAGGCCATTCAGCCCATCAAGTTTACTCTGCCATCCAATCATGGCTGATCTATCTCTCCCTCCTAACCCCATTCTCCTCATAACCCCTGACACCTATACTGATCAAGAATCTATCTATGGTTACACAAAAAGCTGGAGAAACTCAGCGGGTGCAGCAGCATCTAAGCAGCGACTCCTCCGCTCCTTAGATGCTGCTGCACCAGCTGAGTTTCTCCAGCTTTTTGTGTAACCCTCGATTCTCCAGCATCTGCAGTTCCTTCTTTAACAACAAAGAATCTATCTATCTCAGCTTTAAAAATATCCACTGACGGCCTCCACAGCCTTCTGTGGCAAAGAATTCCACAGATTCACCATCCACCGACTAAAAAAATTCCTTCCCAAAGGAACGTCTTTTAATTCTGCGGCTAAGACCTCTAGTCCTAGACTCTCCCACTAGTGGAAACATCCTCTCCACACCCACTCTATCTAAGCCTTTCACTATCCTGTACGTTCCAATGAGGTCCCTCACCTCATTCTTTACACTCCAGCGAGTACAGGCCCAGTGCCATCAAATGAGCTTCATAAGTTAACCCACCCGTTGCTGGGATCATTGTCGTAAACCTCCTCTGGACCCTCCCCAGAGCCAGCACATCCTTCATCAGATACGGTGCCCACAATTGCTCACAATACTCCAAATGCGGCCTGACCAACACCTTATAGAGCCTCAGCATTACACCCCTGTTTTTATATTCTAGTTCTCGAAAATAAATGCTTTTTATTTTCCTTCCTTGATGATTCTTTTGGCGATACCGATCCACTTCGCCATCCGCCGCCATCTTGAAAATGGCCCTTTGTCCAGCGTCCATGGTTGAGAAATGTAGAATGGCCCATCATCCAAATTCTATTGTCACTCACATTGCTCAACCCCTCCTTTGCTGCCCCGCCTCCCTTCCTTCTCCTTATCCTGTCCCCCAATTCATTAAGCCATGCAATCTTCCCTCTCTGATATCTGCCTCTTCATTCCTCCATGCCTACAGTCCTCTTCCCTGTCCCCTCCTCTACTCATGCGGTCTTCTCCATCCCTTCCTGGCACTTTCCTAATCTACTCTTCCCCCCCCCCCCCCCCGCCGTTCCCCAGTCCCTCCTGCCACTTACCCCCCTTTCCTTCACCCCCTCCTGCCTGTGCTGCCCCATGCCCTCTCCCTATCAGTGCCCCATGCCCATTCCCTCCCTCTTGCATGCCTTGCCTCTCCTTTGCCCTCTTGCGCTTTCTCCTGCACTCCACGTCCCCTTTTTCCTATCCGCCCCCCCAAACATCATGTACCCTCCTCCTCTCTACACATTCGTCTTTGCTCGGTCAATAGTCTGGTGACACTCATTAGTACGGGTGTCAATGGTTATGGGGAGAAAGCAGGAGAATGGGGTTAGAAGAGAGAGATAGATCACCAAGATGATTCTTTCCTCCTCCCCATTTTCTCTTTCTCGCTCCCTAATCCCTTTATCTCTCTCTCTCTCTCTCTCTCTCTCTCTCTCTCTCTCTCTCTCTCTCTCTCTGTCTCTCTCTCTCTCTCTCTCTGTCCCTCTCTCTCTGTCCCTCTCTCTCGGTCTGCCTCTCTCTCTCTGCCTCTCTCACTTTCTCTCTCCCTCTCTATCTTTTTTCCCTCCCTTTCTCTCTTGTTCCTTCTCTCCTTCTCTTTTCCCCCAACTCCTTGCCATATGGACATGGGAATATCAGTTCGATGTATTCAGCCCCTTTTCCATTTACAGTTGAATTCGGTCTTTTCCAAGCACTAAAATCCCTCATCCATCTCCTCAGCTGACCTCTGGCGCAGAGTCTTCCAGCCCTTTGCCCATTCCACCCCTGGGTCTCCAGCGAAGGGAATGCAGTCCAAGCACGAACCCAGTTTGGTGCCGGATTATAGGTCACCACAGCTCCAGTTCGGTTACTTAATGCAGGCACTGTGTTGACAACTAGTAATACCAGTCTGCTGCAATACAATCCAATGTCTCGTTTTCCCAGGTGAACAATCAAGCATTGTTGAAGAAAAATGCTGCTCATAATTCGAGTCCATTCAGTAATGAAAAAACAGAAAACTAAGGGAGTTGATGAACTAGGCAGGAATGATGCAGAGTGATCATTAAGTTACAATTGTTTCCCTCGTGTTCCGTGGATCAGAGTAATCGGGTAACCCTGAAGATGGACGTGTCGCATACGGAACACTCCCACGTGATCGGCAAGGGAGGCAACAACATCAAAAAGGTGATGGAGGAGACGGGATGTCACATCCATTTCCCAGACTCCAACAGGAACAACCAGACAGAGAAAAGCAATCAGGTAACTCCCGGAGATAGACACAAAAAGCTGGAGTAACTCAGCGGGACAGGCAGCATCTCTGGAGAGGAGGAATGGGTGACATTTTAGGTCGGGGCCCTTCTTCAGACTGGTTATGGATAAGGGAAACGAGAGATATAGACAGTGATGTGGAGAGATAAAGAGCAATGAATGAAAGATATGCAAAAAAGTAAGGTTGATAAGTAAACAGGCCATTGTTAGCTGTTTGTAGGGGTGGAAATGAGAAGCTAGTGCGACTTGGGTGGGGGAGGGATGGAGAGAGAGGGAATGTCGGGGCTACCTGAAGTGAGAGAATCAATATTCATACCACTGGGCTATAAGCTGCCCAAGCGAAATATGAGGTGCTGTTCCTCCAATTTGCATTTAGCCTCACTCTGACAATGGAGGACAGAAAGTTTTAAAGAAGGAACTGCAGATGCTGGAGAATCGAGGGTTACACAAAAAGCTGGAGAAACTCAGCGGGTGCAGCAGCATCTAAGGAGCGAAGGAGATAGGCGACGTTTCGGGTCGAGACCAAGGGTCTCGACCCGAAACGTCGTCTATCTCCTTCGCTCCTTAGATGCTGCTGCACCCGCTGAGTTTCTCCAGCTTTTTGTGTAACCATGGAGGACAGAAAGGTCTGTGTAGGAATGGGAAGGAGAATTAAAGTGTCTGGGTAACTCCCAGCCTTTGTACTTCAAGACTGTTAGGGAGGAGTTTAGTTTACGGATGCAGCGCGGAAACAGCCCCCTCGGCCCAACGAGTCCGCTCCGACCAGCGATCCCCTTACACTAGCACTATCCTACGCACACTAAGGACAATTTACAATTTTACCAAAGCCAATTAAACTACAAACCTGTACGTCTTTGGAGTGTGGGAGGAAACTGGAGATCCACGCAGGTCACGGGGAGAACGTCTATGGTTCATCTATTTTCCCCTCTCAACCCCATTCTCCTGCTTTCTCCCCGTAACCTTTGCTGCATTAACTAAACAAGAAAAAAAACCAGAGAGAAATTCCATGAAGAGTTTGGGAACTCTTTGCAGACGTTCAACGGCGTGTGGGAGCTGATCAGATTTCTGATCGCCCCTCATCTCTGCCATATTAGCATGTTATTAACGCGTTTCTAAAGATATTTTGGGGTTTGTCAGGAAGGTGTTGTTAATTTTCCAAGGATCCCCAGGATCATCTCGTGTTTGAGGCAGCAGAAGTCCGCAGCAGGGTGATGCCATCCGGTTCGACATCCATAGGTGCCCGCCCTAAAAAGGGGCGCATGCTCCGGGTTGGCGCATGCTCTCTGTTTATGGTTGTTCGCCTGACTGACGTCAGTTGACAGGGCTCATCACGGGGAGGTCGACAACATGAGCCCCTTCCCCAGTTGATCAGCTAAAGAGTCAGGGAATTAGCAGAGGGTTTTCTCCACGGAAAGAGGAGGTGGCCGAGGACCGGAAGACTTTGGTTTAAGATGAAGGGGATGAGATTTAATGGGAATCTGAGGGGTAACTTTTTCACACAAAGGGTGGTGGTGGGTGTGCTGCCAGAGGAGGTAGTTGAGGCTGGGACTATCCCAACATTGAAGAAGCAGTTAGACAGGTACAATGACAGGACAGGTTTGGACAGATATGGACCAAACGCAGGCATAAAGTCATACAACACTGAAGCAGGCCATTCCGCCCACTAAGTTGGAGACGTGGTAGAACAATGTATCATAGATGGGGTAGACAGTCAGAACCTTTTTCCCAGGGTGAAAATGTCAAAGACTAGTGGGATTAATATGAGAGGGACAAAGTTAAAAGGAGATGTGCGGGGCAAGTTTTCTTAAACTGGGAGAGATGGTTGCCAAGAATGTGCTGCCAGGAGTGGTGATGGAGGCTGATATGATGGTGGCATTTTTGAGGATAGACTTATATCTATAAGCCTATCATTTTCGATAGGCTTATAGATATGCAGGATATGCAGGGACATTGATCACGTGCAGACAGAGATTTTGTTTAACTTGGCATCATGTTCGACACAGACATTGTGGTCGAAGGGCTTGTTCCTGTGCTGCACTGTTCTATGTTCAATGCTGGAGGACATTCTCTTTGCATTATCACTGAATGCTTGTGGTCATGCGTATAAAACCATTTAGTTATAGAGTTGGATAGCATGGAAACAGACCCTTCGGTCCAACTTGCCCATATTCACCAAGATGACAAAGCCTTGGCAGGTGGGGCTAGTGTAGCTGGGACATGTTGGCCAGTGTGGGCAGGTTGGGCCGAAGGGCCTGTTTCCACACTGTATCACTCGATGACTCAAAGACTCTTGAACTCTTCAGGCCACATTTCCAAACTGAACGCAATGGTTCTCCTTTGATTACAGGTCTCCATTGCAGGACAGCCGTCGGGCGTGGAAGCAGCAAGAAGTCGGATAAGGGTAAGTCTTGGAGCCGATTCTGACTGTGGTTGGGTGGTTGAGGCGATGTGAAAACCCAGTGCTACTGAAGGATAACCCCCCCCCCCCCCCCTTCCCGTCAGTGCCGACACATGCACCTTAATGAGACATGTAAGGACCAGATATTGTGCTGTTGTTGGCATAACCTGACGTATATCTAATTGCAGTCCCAAGCCGCAGATGTACATGGTTGTTCACACGACCAGACCAAACCAAACAGAAAAGTCTTGAAATTCGAGTGTTAAATGACGAACATCCAAATTTTGTGTAAACTGAACATTTTTGATCATTTAGCTTGAATAGAGTTTGGAGAACATGCTAGTCTTTGGGGAGGATCAGGCTGTTCCCTACTAAATTTGCAATTCTTTATCGTGAGAGAGAATCCTATGGATTAAAATAAGTTTCTGAATTGTAGTTGGAAGCTTTCGGAATAGTTGTGGCCATGGTCTGAATGCAATTTCACAAGGATCCTCAGAATTGTTTTTAGCTGTGAATGAAATGGGGTTAATTCCCGGGATGGCAGGACTGACATATGATGAAAGAATGGGTCGACTGGGCTTGTATTCACTGTTTTTTAGAAGGATGATGGGGGATCTTATAGAAACATATAACATTCTTAAAGGATTGCACAGGCTAGATACAGGAAAAATGTTCCCGATGTTGGGGGAGTCCAGAACCAGAGGTCACAGTTTAAGAATAATGGGTTGGCCAGTTAGGACTGAGATGAGGAAAAACTTTTTCACCCAGAGAGTTGTGAATCTGTGGAATTCACTGCAACAGATGACAGTGGAGGCCAATTCACTGGATGGTTTTAAGAGAGAGTTAGATTTATCTCTTGGTGCTGAAGGAATCAAGGGATATGGGGGGGAAAGCAGGAACGGGGTACAATAAACAATAGGTGCAGGAGTAGGCCATTCGGCCCTTTGAGCCAGCACCGTCATTTAATGTGATCATGGCTGATCATCCCAAATCAGCATCCCGTTCCTGCCTTCTCCCCATATCCCCTGACTCCGCTTTCTTTAAGAGCCCTATCTAGCCCTATACTGATTTAGTATGATCAGTCATGATCATATTGAATGGCGGTGCTTGCTCGAAGGGCCGGATGGCCTACTCATGCACCTATTTTCATTGTTTCTATGAATTGGATGCTTGCGACTATGGATGGGATTGTTGTCATTTCCGACTTTAAAGCCACTCGAATCTTTCAGATTTTTTTAAAAAGAGCTTCGGGATCTAGAGCTGGAAAGCAGAGCTGGCATTAGGTCGGTTTCACAGCACAAAGGGTTCAGGGAAGATTTACCAGGATGTTGCCAGGACATGAGGGCCTGAGCTGCAGGGAGAGGTTGAGGAGGCTGGGGCTCTTCTTCGTGCGTTTGAGGCAGCAGAGGTTATGTAACGGCCTCCAGGCGCTGTAGCCAGTTCAATGTGCTGTTGTCGAGGGCCGTGAGGTCTACCCCTCCACCAGGGGGGCGGAGGACAGCGCGGTCGAAAACGACGTGCTGCGCTGTTTGCTGGTCTGCTCCACACACACATGCTGCTGATGAACGATGCATGTTGGGGGCTGCGTTCTTTATTATGGATGCTAGTGCTCTATTATAGATGCTAGGTCTCTATTCCTTGGAGCACAGGAGGACGAGGGGTGAGCTTATAGAGGCATACAAAATCACGAGAGGAATAGATCGGGTAGACGCACAAAGCCTCTTGCCCAGAGTAGCGGAATCGAGACCAGGGGACCTAGGTTTAAGTGAGGGGAGTGACTTTTTAAAAAAATGGTGAAAAGTGTATAGAAAAAGCTGACAGAGCAGGTACGGTATGTAAGCCAGGTATCGTAACATTTAAGACATGTTTAGGCAGGTGCATAGGTAGAATAAGTTTGCAAGGATATGGGGCAAAAGCAGGCTAGTGTAGATGGGGTAGGTAGGTTAGCATGGGCAAGTTAGGCCAAAGGGCCTGTTTCCACGCAGTATGACTCTTTGACACCACTGGTTGCAGTGCTGCCATCTCCAGTGGCATCAGGCAGTCTGGATTGAGTCAGGGTATTGAGTATAAGTGTTGGAACGTCATATTGCAGCTGTCCACCATGTTGGTAAGGCCACATTTGGAGTATTGCAGAGACAAGGAACTGCAGATGCTGGTTTACAAAAAGAAAAGACACAAAACGCTGGAGTAACTCGGCAGGTCAGGCAGCATCTCTGGAGAACATGAATAGGTGATATTTCGGGCTGGGCCAGTTCTTCAGGCGCAGAGCCCGACCGGAAACGTCACCTATCCATGTTCTCCAGAGATGCTGCCAGACCTGCCAGTGTTTTGTGTCTTCTTTTGGAGCGTTGCGTACAGTTCTGGTTGCTCGGCTGCAGGGTGAACGACATAAACACTGGAAAGGATGCAAAGAAAATTGACATAAGTGTTCCAGGTAGAGTCATGAGGAGAGGTTGGGCAGCTATGGTATTCTGTGGCTGGCTTGTAGAGGGCTGAGGAGCGACCTTAAGGGGCTGCCCCACTGCAGCAACCTAATTGGCAAGTTTAGAATAGTTTAGGAGTGTTTGAAGAAATGTCATGTTGAAGACCTCCTTCTACTATGTAGAAGATCTCCTTCGACCTCCTTCAACTTTGTTGAAGACTAGCTTCGACTAGCTCGGGTAAATTGGACACCGAATACTGGAGAGTGAAGATGACCTCCTTCGATCTCCTTCGACCTCCCTTCGACTATGTTGAAGACTATCTACGACTACTTTCGACTACCCTCGATTTCCTACGAATAACATGCCAACCTACCTCGACTAAACCTACGAGTATAAAATATATCGATTTTGTCCATGGCGACCTTTTTTTACTCGCGGGCATTTTTCAGCCTGTTGAAAAACACGGTGCGACCTCGCTGTGGCCGGGAGTACATGGGGACTACTCTTGAGCATGAAGGAGAGTTACAAAGACCTCCTAGGACCTCGTGTCGACCATGCTGCGAGTATGAGTCGAGGGCAAATTCTTCTAAACTCGCCAATTAGGTCGCCGCAGTGGGACAGCCCCTTTACAGAGATTTGTAAGATCATGAAGGGCGAAAATAAGGTGAATAGCCACAATCTTTAACCATGTATCCGCGCTGTATCTCTAAACTAAACTAAGCTAAACGCAGGTAAATGGGACTAGCTTAGTTGGGCAACTTCATCGATGTGAATGAGGGCGTAAATAAGGTGAATAGCCACAATCTTTAACCATGTATCTGCGCTGTATCTCTAAACTAAACTAAGCTAAACACAGGTAAATAGGACTAGCTTAGTTGGGCAACTTCATCGATGTGGATGAGTTGGACCAAAGGGCCTGTGTCCGTGCCATCTAGCTCTGTGATTCTGTGGAATGAGAAGGTACTGTGACCTGGTCATAAGACATTATAAAAGCCTCCCCTCCTCAGAGGTAACACCCATTGGGTTGCCAACTGTCCCGTATTAGCCGGGACATCCTGTAGATTGGTTTGTCCAGTATGGGACCGCCCTTGTCCCGTATTTGACTGGTAGTACTCAGGTCGAGGGAACTGTCGGGTCGGAGCGCCGCGTCCTGCCCAGCCTCACCCATCCAACGTAGTGCAGCCCATGGAATGCAGCAGCAGCGCCTCCTCGCCCGTGGCCCCGTCGTTTTGGCAGCCCGGCCAGCTGCCCGACATTCGGACCTTCGCTTACTGCCGACACCACCACCCCTCCTTCTCATGGCCGATCATCGGTTCATGAGTTGGACGGGGTGCTGAACATTGCGCGCAACGTCCCGCGGCCCGGGCCAAAGCTCCTCAGCTGGCCCGCCGGCTGGGCTTTGAACGCAGTCCAGCACCCGGGCCAACTCATCATTCACCCAGCCACGGGCCGAGTTGAGCAACGAATTGTCGTCGGGAATTTGTCCCTTATTTTGACTTTTTGTCTCTTATTTGGGAGTGAGAAAGTTGGCCAAAACCCAAAACACCCGTCATTTTGGGAGGGGAAAGAATGGGGTCGGTGGACTTACTCAATAGATCACACAAACAGCTGGCAGAGCACATTTGGGGGGTGAGTGGGGCTTGTGCTGTTTAATTTGATGACTGTGGATTCAAGAAACAATATAAAAGTATTTACATGCTACTTGCAAAAGATGATAGAACACTACCCCTTTTCACACAATGCAAGACGGAATGCAAAACAAAATATTTCCTGAAGGTGCACGATATAAAATAACTGTATTAAATTATGTGTATTAGATTAATTCAGAATTAAAGTTTAATAAAAAAATGTCTTGGAGGCTGCAGCCAGTTATTTAATTGTTTAAACTTCCATTCTTCAAAAGAAATCACACATGGCATATGCATGCATAATATCTAAATTGTACAGTAAATTGACTTTATTTTTCTTGCAAAAATGTTTATTCTTGTTCGTTATAACAGCAAACGTTTTGCATATGCACAGTGCAGTGTTTTAGTAGTAACGGCTATTTTGCAATGCTTTGCCACCTAGGAGCTGCTTCCACTGGTGATGATGTTTGATTTGCCGATTGCTGGCATTTTGCAGCCAATTCCTGACCCCAACTCACCCACGATCCAGCATCTATCGCAGACGTACAACATTTCCATATCATTCAAACAACGATCTCGCATGTACGGTGCCACAGTCATTGTTCGAGGGTCTCAGAACAATGCTGCAGCAGTCAAGGTGAGAATGGTCCCAGTGCTCTGAAGATGCTTAATTTGCCTATAGTACAGCACAGTTAAACAAATGTCCAGCATGTCTCTCTGGACTAGTTTCAAATTGATAGAATCTTTTAGATTTATTGTCGACAGATGTATCGACAGATGTGCCGTAGAATGCATTTTATCGAGATGCATCACAGCTTGGTTTTGGAACGGCTCCATCCAAGACCACAAGAGATTGCAGAGAATTGTGAACATCACACCATCACTAGTGAATTGTGAACATCACCAGACCATCACACAAACCAACCTCCCTTCCATTGACTCCATTTATACCTCGCGCTGCCTCGGCAAGGCCAGCAGCATAATCAAGGACGAGCCGCACCCCGGCCACTCCCTCTTCTCCCCTCTCCCATCAGGCAAGATGTATAGAAGTATGAAAACACACACCTCCAGGTTCAGTTTCTTCCCAGCTGTTATCAGGCAACTGAACAATGCTATCAACAACTAGAGAGCGGTCCTGAGCTACTATCTACCTGATTGGAGACCATCGGACTATCGGTAATCGGACTTTGCTGGATTTGACCATGCACTAAATTTTATTCATGTTTATTATTTTTCCGTACACTGTGGATGCCTCGATTGTAATCATGTATTGTCCTGCCGCATACTGATTAGCACACAACAAAAGCGTTTCACTGTACCTCTGTACACGTGACCATAAACGAAACTACACTAAACGAGATGCAGTGCAAAGTTTTGTTTTGCATGCTATACAAACAGATAAGATATACCATGCATAAATACAATAAAGTCATACAAAAGTACAAGAGGTAGAACACATGGGAGGCACGGTGACACAGACAGCAGTAGAGTTGCTGCCTTACAGTGCCAGAGACCCGGGTTCGATCTCGACTGTCTGTACGGAGTTTGTATGTTCTCCCCGTGACCATGTGGGTTTTCTCTGAGATCTTCATTTTCCTCCCACGCTCCAAATACGTAAGGTGAATTGGCTTGGTGTGAATGTAAAATTCAAAGTGTGTGTGGGTAGTGCATGGAGTTAATATGCGGGGATCGCTGGTCAGCGCGGACTCGGTGGGCCCAATGGCCTGTTTCCGTGCTGTATCTCCAAACTAAACTAAATAGCAAAGGGGAACATACAGAGTGCAGCAGGATGCAGTTCCCAGCATTCTAGCACATCAGTTCCATAGACGTAGAATACTTCAATAAGTAAGATGGTATTTGAGCAAGTACTTTGAAAGAGCTATCCGGTTACTCTGTCAGCCCTGCATATGTTTCTTTTTCTAGTATTTATTGAATTCTCATGAAAATTACTATTGAAACTGCTTCCATCACCTTTTCAGGCGGTTGATTTTGGACCCTAAGAAATCGCTGTATAAAAACATGAAAAGAATATCTTCTCCTCATGTTCTTCTGTATATTATTTTAATTCTTTGTTCCATTTGCCCTCAACCCCTGCTTTTAAAAACAGTTTATCCCCGTTTATTTTGTTGAGCACCAGCATTAAATCTCCTCTTGACCTTTGTGCCCTTTATAGGACTATCTCAGCTTCCATTCAACCTTTCCTCTACGTCCTTCAGTGCCTTGAGAAGCTACTAAAAAATCCTGAACTAAAATTGGAACTGAGATTAATGAAATGTTATCAAAAACGTACTGAGAGCCACAAGGGCCCCACTCTGTGCGCTGAAGTTAATTTAAAGTTTTCGTTTTATTAGTTTTCGTTTTATGGATACAGACCCTGAGGCCCACCAAGTCCGCATCAACCAGCGACCCCCGCACATTAACACTGTCCAATTTACATTTATACCAAGGCAATGATCCTGCAAACCTGTATGTCTTTGGACTGAGGGAGGAAACTGGAGATCTCGGAAAAAACCCAAGCAGGGCACGGGGAGAACGTACAAACTCCGCACAGACAAGCGGCCATAGTCAGGATTGGAACCCGGGTTTCCGATGCTGGAAGGCGGCAACTCTACCGCTGCGCCACCTGTTAGTACACTGGACGTAGGCAGTGGGTTCTGCAACTGGAGACATCACTGGAGGCATCAGACCAGCTTGCGGGCTTTTGTCAGAGAATGCTGTGTGCCTAATGTAACGTGTCTGGTTGTGTTTCAGGAAGGGACAGCTATGTTGCTGGAGCACCTAGCTGGAAGTCTGGGCAGCGCCATACCCGTCAGCACACAACTGGACATTGCACCTCAACACCATCTCTTCATGATGGGGCGCAATGGGAATAACATTAAGCACATAATGCAGAGAGCTGGAGCCCAGATCCACTTTCCCGATCCGAGCAATCCCCAGAAGAAGTCCACAGTCTACCTCCAGGGCACCATCGAGTCCGTTTGTCTCGCTAGACAATATCTCATGGTATGCATTAACTTTGATACATGGGCCATTGGAAGAATCATTGGCCATTACTTTTACTGGGAAGTTTTATTATGGGTTGAAGATTGTTTGTTAATTTGACAAAGCAATAATTTATTTATGGCTTAGTTATGGGGTCACGGCGAGAAACGTCAAAGCTCTTTTTGAGTGGGTCTCTCAAACATTAAAACATAGATATTTTTATGCTGAGTCAGCTGACAACCCAGGTATGAATATTGATTTCTCTGACTTCAAGGAACCCTTGCAAACCTCTCTCTGTGTCCCTCCTCCACCCATTGTACTAGCTTCAAAGTTGTCTTGTTGAGTCTCATTGTCTGAAATCTCTTTTTCACCTAGACCACAGCTGACAATGGCCTGTCTCCTTTATCATCGTTACTTCTTTACATATCTTTAATTCATTTGTTCGATATCTCTCTACATCACCGTCTATATCTCTCATTCCCCTTTCCCCTGACTCTCAGTCTGAAGAAGGGTCTCGACCAGAAACGTCACCTATTCCTTTTCTCCAGAAATGCTGAGTTACTCCAGAATTTTGTGTCTGCATCTTAGATATTTTTATATTGTTGGCTTGTGTATGATGGATTGGTGGTGAAGTGACTCGAATTGCATCCCAGATATTATTACACTTTTATGGTTCAAGACTCGCTTCCCAGATGTCATGAGTTCAATTCCCAGCATGACAAATTTCAAACTGAATTAATTAAATCTGGTCGCTCTAGGTGGCACCAGAAAAAAATGCCATAAACCTGCTGGACTGCAGTTAGTGACTAATGAGCTTCAGGGGATGGAAACCTGGCTTCCCTGCCTAGTCTGGCTGATATCTGACTTCATGGTGAGTTTATATTGGCCACAACAATATCCCGGCCATGTACATAGTGGCCCTAGCAACCTGAAGCAAGCCATAAATGCAGCTCTTTTAGTGCCACCTGCTCTTTGTTTTTAGTAGGGGTGACGGATTTTCAAATATAAAATTTTGTAATAGGAACATAGTTGCGGCACAGTGGTGCAGCGGTAGAGTTGCTGCCTTACAGCACCAGAGACCCGGGTTCAATCCTGACTACGGGTGCTTGTCTGTAAGGAGTTGGCTGTAAGTTCTCCCCGTGACCTTGTGGGTTTTCTCCGGGTGCTCCAGTTTCCTCCCACACTCCAAAGATGTACAGGTTTGTAGGTTAATTGGCTTGGTGTAAATGTAAAATTGTCCCTAGTGTGTGTAGGCCAGTGTTAATGTGTGGGGATCGCTGGTCGGCGCTGACTCGGTGGGTCAAAGGTTCTGTTTCCGGGCTGTATCTCTAAACTAAACAAACCCAAGTGAGCTGGCAGAACCCGCCATTACAATCAAATGGCAAATGCTCTCCCTCACTGGAGAATAGCTGCATCCTATCACTGCAGTTGAGTGGATGTGAGACTTTAATTTCTCCCCCCCGACTGTGCGGACTTGAGGTAAATTATGCATTTCAGCTGACTGCTTCATTAAGGGGCTGTTCTTGAAGCTTCTTAAAGGGACATATTGATTTTAAAAAATACAATAGAGTTCTGGAAGCTGTATGATTTTGCTTTGAGTTTGTGGTATTTTAAAGTAGTTTTTGTTCTGGATTTGCCTATATTTTCAAAAAAATTCAACCCAGCGATTCCCGCACATTAACACTACCCTACACACACACTGGGGACAATTTAAAATGTATACATTTGTACCAAGCCAGTTAACCTACAAACCTGTACGTCTTTGGAATGTGGGAGGAAACCGAAAATCTCAGAGAAAACCTGCGCAGGACACGGGGGAGAACGTACAAACTTGAAAATTCCAAATTGATCAGTCGGTAATGACAGAGGGAGCATACTTCTCCTCTGAGCCAGCTTGCCATCGTCTGCACCAAGCAATGCAATGATAAAGAAATTCAACGTATATCCAAGTCACTATGGTGTGTGACATGGACAGGAATGAATGCGCAAGTGGTTAATACCCACATGGTTAACGCTCTTGAAAGTTATACAACACAGAACCTGGCCATTCCACCCACCAAGTTGGAGACATGGTATAACAATGTAAAACTATGAGCCTCATAGACAGGGCGGACAGTCAGAACCTTTTTCCCAGGGTGAAAATTACAAAGACTAGAGGGTATAGCTTTGAGAGGGACAAAGTTTGAAGATGATGTGCGGGGCAAGATTTTTTAAACCGGGAGTGTTGGATGCCTAGAACACGCTGCCAAGAGTGGTGGTGGAGGCAGATATGTTAGTGGCGTTTAAGATAGGCTTATAGATATACATGGTATGGAGGGACATTGATCACATGCAGGCAGAGGTTAGTTTAACTTGGCGTCATGTTCGATACAGATATTGTGGCCAAAGGGCCTGTTCCTGTACTATGTTCAATGCTGGAGGATTTTCCATTTGCATTATCACTGAATGCGTGTGGTCATGCGCATAAAACCCTTTAGTTATAGAGTTGTACAGCATGGAAACAGACCTTTCGGTCAAACTTGCCCATCCTGCCAAGATGCCCCATTTCTACTAATCCCACCTGCCCATGTTTGAACCCAAGTCCTCTAAACCTTTCCTATCCATGTACCAGTCAATTGTCCTGTAAATGTTGTTATAGTACCTGGATCAGCTACCTCCTCCGGCATCTCATTTCATATACCCACCATCCTCCGTGTGAAAAGGTTGCCCTTCAGGTTCCTATTATAAATCATTCCAATCTCACCTTAAACTATGTCCTCTGGTTCTCGAATGTAGGTAAAATACTCTGTGCACCTATGCTATCTATTCCCAGCATTATATTATAAACCTCTGTAAGATCACCCTTCGTCTTCCTGCACTTGAAGGCATAAAGTCCTCGCCTGTCCAACCTCACCCGATAGCTCAGGCCCGCAAGTCCTAGCAGCATCCTGGTGAATCTTATCTGCACTCATTCCTGTTTCAGCATCCTCGTAAATCTTCTCTGCACTCTTTCCAGCTTGAGATGGGAATTGAAAAACGTATAAAGTCGGTGCAGGAATAGGCCATTCGGCCCTTTCGAGCCAGCACTGCCACTCGATATGATCATCCATAATCGGTACCCCGTTCCTGCTTTTTCCCCATATCCCTTGATTCTGTTAGCCCTAACAGCTATATCTAATGGGCCCGTCCCACTTAGGCGATTTTTTAGGCAACTACAGGCGACTAGTTTGGCGCCACGTTCGCCGGTGGTCGCCGGGAGTTGTCTTCTCAGTCGCGCAAAAAGTCGTAGCGTCTTTCCGGTCATCGCTAAATTTTCAACATGTTGAAAAATATTCGGCAACAGTGGGTTTGACACGAATGGACATAGCTTGACTTCTCCTGACGTAGGCGCTGTCGTAGGCTGTCGCGGGCTTTTTGGTGACCTGCTATGACTATGACAGTCGCCGGCAGTTGCCTAAAAAAATCGCCAAGTGGGACAGGCCCATAACTCTCTCTTGAATGGATTTAGTGCTGTTGGTCTGGAAATTGTGCTGCTGCCTTATGAAGCACTAAGATCGCTAATTCATCTGTTTACTGAGTAATTAAGTTCAGTGCTGGATAGCCGACAGAAGCATTCCAAAATTGAATGGGTTAAATTATGAGCATGTGTTCCGAGCCAAGCGATGTATTCACTTGATTGTAGAAGAAAAGAGCTTGAAGGAATTACAGTACTTGTGATCATGCAAGGGATTTATAAGATAGATTGAGAAATGGTATCCTGGAACGCATGGGATTGACGAAGACAAGAGGCACGGCCTTAGAATTGGAACCAGAGGTGGAAATCTAGAAATCACTGGCCCAAAAACATTTCAGAATTGTGCTTGATTAGTTTATGAAAGGCAAAGTTATGTGGATTGTAAAAACAAAAAAAAACCCCATGAATAAAGTTGACATCAGCCAAGATCTAGACTGAATTACCAAACAGGCTTACAGTAAAGGAACCAAAGTCATAATTCTATGTTCCTAGCCCTCTCTATATTCTTTCCAATGAACCCAGGCGGATTATGGGTTGGGCAGGTTGTACAGTGAGGCGTTTGATCCACTTGCCAAGTTGCACGGCAAGTGATGAAGGTGAGGTTGGCCCAGAGTTAATTTTAACGACACCAGACATGTCCAAATATATAATAGCTCCCTCTGCATTGAACCAAGCTCTTCAACATAACAAGCCATTTTTTGAGTGAATGAATGATACTTTCTTGTCACGTGGGACAAGTCGCAGTGATATTCTTTGTTCTGCATATCCAAGGTATGCAAAGTGATGCCAGTTAAAGGGCGCTGAAAAAGTATTTCCATATTAACACAAACCAGTTTTAACACATTCCATTTGTGGACCCCCTTAATATTCGGTGGTTGCCACCCCCCCACGCCAGGTCATCCTTTGTTCTCGATGACGCCGGGACCTTCTTTGTTCATGATGAATCGGAATGTAAATTCACTTTCTTTTACTTCAGTTACTTCTTAACATTAAATGCAGTGGTCCATATATCCTACGAAGGAAACTGTATCTCCTCACTGAATGTGGTTCCGTTGTTAGAGTTCTTGTCCGTGACTGATGTCTGTGGGGTCTCATTTGCCCCTACCCAATCTGTCGCAACCACGCTACAATCTAAAGAATTTTGCAAAACATCCACTATCACCAGGACCACTTCTTTTAGAATGTAGATTGTTAGGCTCTGGAGCTTTACAGTCTTTAGTCCCAGTAATTTGACGAGCACGATTTCTTAACTAATAATACTCTTTATCTTCACTTCCTCCCTCTCTTAGATCATTGACCCCACCCCCCCCCCCCCCTTTATACATTTTATTTTGCAAGTGAATCTGTAACTAAAGGTAACTGTGTGGAAAGAGGTTGCCCATTTAAGAATTATAAGGCAAAACCGTTTCCCTCAGAATTGTGAATGTTTTAAACCCTCTCCCTCAAAGGGCAATGAAGCAGTCTTATGAATATTTTTAAGACAAAGGTATATAGGTTGCTGATTGGGAAAGGGGTGGGATGGTTACTGTGGATAGATGAGAAAGCAGACTTAAGGGCCTGTCCCACTTGGGCGCCATTTTAGGTGACAGCCTGAAAAGAGGTTGTCGCGTCGTGGTCGGGTCGTGACGCATATAGTGACACGCGGGTGACGCTCGGTGTCTCCCTGCCGCCCCAGGATTTTGGAATGTTCAAAATCCAGGGGCGACATCTGTGATCTTATTAAATTGCAGAGTAAGGATTCAAGCACCCAGTCCCCCTCCTAACTTGCTCTCGTGTCTACACAGGGATTCCCCAGGTTATGATAGGGATCCGTTCCTATTGTTCATAACCCGAACGGCTCGCAAGTCAGGAATGCAATCACTCAGTAACACGTTTAAATAAATACAGGCCAATCAAGGGCAATACGTAATTAAGTCAGAGTGTTTAATTCAACCATTCACCTTCCACGGCAAGAAGCATTGATGTCGCCCTGAACTAAAAATAGACACTGTAGACACATAGATGAGAATGCTGACTCAAGGGGACTTAATTGGCGAGTTTCGAAGAGTTTGCCCTCGACTCATACTCGCAGCATGGTCGACACAAGGTCCTAGGAGGTCTTTGTAACTCTCCTTCATGCTCGAGAGTAGTCCCTGCCTACTCAAGGCCTCAGTTAAGGGGCTATTCCACTGCGGCGACCTAATCCGCGGGTTCAGAAGAGTGTCTTCGACCTTCAAGCTCGAGGGCACTCACCTGAAAAACCTCGAGCTGGATCGACCATTAAAATGCCCGGTCAGCGAAGGCGATTGCCTATGGCTGCCCTCGACTGCCTGTAACTACATAGCGACCCCACTTCACTGCACTACGAGTTCAAAAGAGCCATGCCGACCAATCTTTACTCACGGAAACATTTTCAACAGGCTGAAAATCTTTCCACGACCTAGCTGAGGCCGCGAGTATGCGGGAACGTCCTTCGAGCATAAAGGAGAGTTCCAGTGACCTCATAGGACCTCCTAGGAACAAGTGTCGACCATGCTGTGAGTTTGAGTCGAGGGCAAACTCTTCTAACTCGCAGATTCGGTTGTCGCAGTGGGACAGGCCCTTTAAGTCATGGCGTTTTAACATGCTGAAATATGCCCATGAGTAAAAAATGGTCGCCATGGAAAAAATCTATATTTTTTTACTCGTAGGTTCAGTCGAAGTAGGTGGTAGTAGATCGGCATGTTATTCGTAGGCAACCAAAGGCAAACAAAGGTAATCGAGGGTAGTTGAAGGTAGTCATAGATAGTCTTCAACATAGTCGAAAGAGATCGAAGGAGGTCGTCTTCACTCTCCACTATTCACTGCCCAATTTTCCCAAAGTTAGTCGAAGCTAGTCTTCAACATAGTCGACGGAGGTCTTCAACATGACACTTTTTTATACGCTCCTAAACTCTTCCACACTCGCAAATTAGTTCCCCGCAATGGGATAGGTCCTTCAGGATTACAGTCAGATCATCTGGGAGATAGACAAAAGTGTCTATCCTCAGACTGGGTCTGAAGAAGGGTTCTGACCTGAAACATCACCCACCCTTATTCTCCAGAGATGCTGCTTGACCCGCTGAGTTAATCCAGCACTCTTTCGTATAAACCAGCATCTGCAGTTCCTTCCCACACATCGCTCTGAACCGTTCCCGCACGACCAGAAGATTCCAGCGTTCCCATGGCAGCTGGCAAACCATCCCGCCAGTCTCACCAATACATTTGCATGTGTGGACTGTCCATAGGTTCAGTGTAATAACACCGGGTGGACCCAACTATGTTTGACTACTCCCTTGCATAGATATAATAGATATTCTTGGACATCTTACAACCCAGCGGTATGAATATTGACTTCTCTAACTTCAAGTAACCCTTGCACCCCCCACCCTCTCTACATCCCTCCCCAACCCAAGTCGTACTAGCTTCAAAGTCATCTTCACTGTGAAAAATATACATCTTCTAGATGAGCTGGGACGCATCCTCAGTGATGTGACCTGGGGTCGTCGGGTGTTTCGGGTCTCACAACATCAGACACCTTCGCCCAGGCAACCCAGCCGGGGTTGATCAGGCCCCGACTTGCTTCCCAGCAGCAACCGCCCACAGATCAGCCAAATTAATAACTACTCTGCAGGGGTTGGGAGACTCTAGTGCATGGAGGGACTGGGCTCTGTGGAGTTACTCCCGGCCGGGCTCCTCCTGCGTCTCACCAGGTTCAAGGCCTGTGCGCTGCACCTCTTTCTCCTTCTCCAAGCATTTCATTCTCGCCTGATGGAGGTTTAGGCCACGATGATTCATTAGGCCTTTCCATAGCTTTGTTGGGTGTCTTTCTCACGAAAGACACAGACTGGGGTGCTAACCCAGCCTTTCCCGGGTGCCGTCTTTCCGTGCCGTCAACTGTCTCTCCAGTAGACAAGTTATAGGAGTAGAATTAGGCCATTCGGTCCATCAAATTCACTCCGGCATTCAATCATGGCTGATCTCTGCCTCCTAATCCCATTTTCCTGTCTTCTCCCCATAACCCTTGACATCTGTTCTAATCAAGAATGTGTCTATCCCTGCCTTAGAAATATCCACTGATCCCGTTGAATCTCATGGTGACTCGTTTTCACCTAGCTTACAGCTATCAATGGCCTGTTTCCTTTATCATTGTTACTTTTTTTGCATATCTTTCATTCAATTGTTCTATATCTCTCTACATCACTGTCTATATCCCTCATTTCCCTTTCCCCTGACTCTCAGGCAGAAGAAGGGCATCGACCTGATGCTCTGTACAGAGAGCACAGCGGCCTGTACTGGCTGGAGTTCAGAAGAATGAGTGGGGACCTCATTGAAATGAACGGAATAGTAAAGAACTTGGATAGAGTGGATGTGGAGAGGATGTTTCCACTAGAGGGAGAGTCTAGGACTAGAGGTCATAGCCTCAGAATTAAAGGACATTCCTTTAGGAAGGAGATGATGAAGAATTTCTTTAGTCAGAGGGTGATGAATCTGCGGAATTCTTTACCGCAGAACGCTGTGGAGGCTGCCAATGGATAGTTTTAAGGCACAGGTAGATAGGTTCTTGATTAGCACGGGTGTCAGGGGTTATGGGGACAAGGCAGGAGAATGGGGTTAGGAGGGAGAGACAGATCAGCCAAGATTGAATGGCAGAGTAGACTTGATGGGCCGAATGGCCCAATTCTGCTCCTATCACTTAGGACCTTGTGATCTATTCCTTTTCTCCACAGTTGCTGTCTGACTCCAACTTTTTGTATCTATCTTCGGTTTAAACCAGCAGCTGCAGTTCCTCCCTACACATAGATAGCACTGTACCATTTGGAGCAGAGCAGGGGAGTTATCCCAGTGGTCCTGGTCAATATTTATACCCGGACGTCATCGCTATGAAAACAGATTATCCAGCCGTTATCACACTGCTCTTGGTGGGAGCTGGCTGCCATGGTCCCTATCTTAATGCAATGACTGCACTTCAAAAATATTTAATTAACTGTGAAGTACTTTAAGAATTCTTGATACCATGAATAGTTACAGTTCACCAGAGTATGTTTCTCATTTACCCCATTAAAAGTCTAGCATTGAGAGAACTCTTAAGTGAGTATCATTGTTGATATTTTGTACATCTATCTAAAACGTCTATTCACTTTTTAACTCCATCTGCAAGCCAACCCCCCCCCCCTTTTTTTAACCAGGGATTTGCAGGGTTTATGGTTTCAGATCTCTAGTTAGTATTTAATAGCAGTCTCAATATCGCTACTTGAGTATTGAAAAGATTGGGAATCTTTTCTTGGAGATCTAGCATAGACTAGTCGGGTCTAACGTTGGGCGACATTGAAATCTGATGCAAAATTAGCTGTTCAAAGAGCGGTGGTACATGGATAGGACAGGTTTAAGTCTGAAGAAGGGTCTCGACCCAAAACGTCACCCATTCCTCCACTCCAGAGATGCTGCCAAGTTACTCCAGCATTTTGTGTCTATCTTCGATTTCAACCAGCATCTGCAGTTCCTTCCTACAGGTTTTAATGGTTATGGGCCAAATGCTGGCAGGTGGGACAAGTATAGATGGGAGTTGTGTAGGAAGGAACTGCAGATGCTGGTTTAAACCAAAGAGACCCTTCTTGTCTCGACGCAAAACGTCACCTATTCCTTTTCCCCAGAGATGCTGTCTGATCCGCTGAGTTACTCCAGCTTTTTGTGTCTATTTATAGATGGTGGTTGGTGTAAGCGAGTTGGGCCTGTTTCCATGCTGTGAGACTCTGACTATGGCAGGTTGATCTACCAATTCCAAGTGTGGCTTTTGCATGTCCGACTTCTAGAAAGGAACACACATGGTTGTTTGCTGATTAAATGGACGGTACAGCTGTGAGTCCTGCTGCTTCACAGCTCCAGGGGCATGTGTTCAATTCTGGTCTCGGGCGTAGCCTGCATGTGTCTTTCCTCTAGTTTCCGCACATCCCAGAGATGGTGGGTGAAGTGGCCTCAGTGAATTCTCGCTCCCATAAGTGGCTGGCAGAAGGATCTGGGCAGTCTGATGAGTCTAAGAAAGAAACTAGGTTACAGGGATTAGAACTGATGGACGACACAATGGTGCAGTGGTAGAGTCGTTGTCTTACAGCGCTTGCAGCACCAGAGACCCAGGTTCGATCCCGACTACGGGTGCTGTCTGTACGGAGTTTGTACGTGCCCTGCGTGGGTTTTTTCCGTGATCTTCGGTTTCCTCCCACACTCCAAAGACGTACAGGTTTGCAGGTTAATTGACTTTGCGTGTGTGTAAATTGTCCCTAGCGTGTGTAGGATGGTGTTAATGTGTGGGGATCGCTGGTCGGTACAGACTCGATGGGCCGAAGGGCCTGTTTCTGCGCTGTATCGTTCAACTAAACAAAACTAAATGGTCTGACTGCTGGTAGAGACTAGGTGGACCAAATGACCTCCAACTGTGTCAACTGAGAGAAAATACTGTCATTGTATGCCATGTTGTTACTTGTGGGCAGAGCACCAAGGCAAATTCCTTGTATGTGAATGAATACTTGGCCAATAAACTTACTTTCTTACTTACATGAAAATGAAAACAGTTCCCGGAAATGTTTCAGGATGTTGGATGCTTGATGTGTGTCGTGTTGGAATAGTGGATCTAACCCCATAAAACTAACTTTAATTAGGTTTGGTCTGTTCCGTGATATTGGAACAGCGTGCAAAATGGAGATGAATTCTTGATACGGTATCTATGCATTTAACCATTTGATAATGCTGTGCACCAGGGTTGTCTCCCCCTTGTGTTGATGTTTGACATGAAGGAAGACATTGAAGTGGAACCACAGAGGATCACTCAGTTGATGGAGCAGTTGGACGTCTTCATCAGCATCAAGCCAAAGCCCAAACAGCCAAGCAAGGTATGCAATGTAGATGAGTTCTTCTTCTTACTGAGTTTGTGTAATCTTTTTCTCTTCTCATTTAATATTTAAACAAGATGGGAGACGCAAGAACAAATGTTCAAATGCATGGAATGGATGTAGGAGCATGAGCCGACCATGTTGTGTCTTGATTCAGTTCCCTCATTCAGTTGGGTTTTCTGCCAGCTTTCTATGAGGAAATATTTCTTGCCATTGCCTCTGAATGGCCTCACCTGGTTATGACCCATGTCCCATTGCTCTGGAAACCCAATGGTTCAATTCAATGGCACTTTATTGGTGCATGTATCTGGATTCAGTACTATTCTCAGTTCATAAGGTTATAAGTAATAAGAGCAGGATTAGGCCATTCGGCCCATCAAGTCTATTCCATCATTCAATCATGGCTAATCCATCTCTCCCTCCTAACCCCATTCTCCTGCCTTCTCCCCATAATCACTGGCACCCGTACTAATCATCCAATTCAGTAAACTCATACTATATATACATCCCTCTTGCTTTTCCAAACACACATAAGCTAAGTGTACAGAGGCTTTGAAGTAAGGAAAACATATTAGTCTAAAGGGCCTGTTCCACTTTCACGACCTAATTCACGACCTCTGCCGTGTTTGCCCTTGACTCATACTCGCAGCATGGTCGTCACGAGGGCGTAGGAGGTCGTAGGTAGGTCGTAATGCTAGTCGTAGGTACTCGTGGTATCAAGTAGGTCGGACCCTTTTTCTAGTCTGATGCAAAATGTCCATGAGTAAAATAGGTTGTGAATTAGGTCATGAAAGTGGGACAGGCCCTTTACTGAGACGGATCTTAACTTTCACCATGTTTAGATACATAGAAACATAGACAAATAGGTGCAGGAGTAGGCCATTCGGCCCTTCGAGCCTGCACCGCCATTCAATATGATCATGGCTGATCATCCAACTTAGTATCCCGTACCTGCCTTCTCTCCATACCCCCTGATCCCTTTAGCCACAAGAGCCACATCCAACTCCCTCTTGAATATAGCCAATGAACTGGCATTAACGACCTTCTGTGGCAGAGAATAGTAAGATTGAACGAGAACTTACCAGTTCGAAGGTTGATCTTTATTTCATGAGGAGTCGAAGTGAGGGATTTCGTGAAGAGCCCGCCGGCGCGCTTGCTCGACATACTTCAAAGTAGCGGCGTGGAATCACAGAAACCAATGAAAAGAAATGACTTCACATAGTAAGAATGAAAACGACTAAGATTACCAGATGAAGGTGATTGAGGGTTGGGCGAGGAGGGCACGAAATCCCTCACTTCGACTCCTCATGAAGTAAAGATCAACCTTCGAACTGGTAAGTTCTCGTTCAATCTTACTATTTCATTTCGGAGTCACGTGAGTGACTTCGTGAAGACTTCAAAGCTTCTGTGATGACACGCCCTGGACCACGTCCATGCTGTCACACCACTACCAGGGATGGATGGGAGGAATAACGTGCTGACTAGTCCATACTGCAAAACAAATCATATTTATTAACAACAAATCAAAAACCCCTTATTCGGGGACATCTCCACGTTCTTGCCCCGCATCTAATACGGCTTCTGCGAACTGTAGAGGCGCAGCGACGGGCCGGTTGTAGAAACGCTGAAACACCGCTTCATTAGCCCATCCTGCTGTGGCGAGAATATGGTCCATGGGCACCTCCATGACCCTCGCCGCCGACGTCGATGCAGCCCTGGTGGAATGAGATTTGAACACATTAGTGTTGATACCTGACTTACCCAAGACGACTCGAAGCCACCTGGATATCGTCTGTGTTGTCACTCGATGGTGAGGTCTCTTATGAGTGACAAGCAGGTATCTCTCTTTTCCTCTGATGCTTGCCGTCACCTTGACGTAGTAACGGATGTGGGAGGCTAAACATAGCCTAGCATCTGCGGGGTATGCCGGGAACTTCAGCTGCAGCCCTGTGCACCCAGGTCTATGCTGCTTTAGTAGCTCGTCAACAAAGAAAACTACTTCTGTGGGGGTAGACATCATTCTGTCGACACGTAGTTTATGGAGTGTCTGTACCCTCTGTGCTGAAGTCAGCGCTAGTAACATCACCAGCTTCATGGTGAGTTTGTCCAGCTGGAGCCCTTCCATGGGGGACCACGTCCTGAGCAGAGCTAAAACTACCCTGACATCCCAGGTGATATTGTAGCGTGGTGTAGGCGGATTCGTATTGAAAATACCCCGCATGAGCCTGGACACTAGCTTGTTGGATCCCACCTCAATATTGAGGTAGAATGATAGAGCGCTCCTGGCGCTGTTGATGGCACTGTAGCTTAAGTGTTCATCATGGTGCAACCCCGCGAGGAATTCCAGGACGTCGGTTATAGTCACGGCATCGTACGTGATGCGAGAGCGGCTGCAGAAGGCTTCCCACTTCCTGATGTGAGAGCGGTATCTTCCCCTTGTAGACTCTCGGCACGACGCTGCAATGGTATCCATGGTCCGGGTAGAAAGGCCGTATCCAACTAAAGGCCGATTCAGAATCTGCAAGCCAACAAATTTAAATAGCCATGGCAGGGATGTGGCTCCCCTGATACAGGGTGAGTAACTAATTCTGGGCTACCCTGCAAACTGACCCAAGGTTCACTGAGCGTGTCAAAGACCATCGGATACCACGGCTGTGTAGGCCAGTCGGGTATGATAAGGATGCCCTTGGCACCATCCATCTGAATTTTCCGTAATACCCGACTGATGAGGCAAAACGGAGGGAATGCATAGAAAAAGCAATTCCCCCAGTCTAGCGAGAATGCATCTAACGCTATAGCCCCAGGATCTGGTTCCCACGAGACGTAGGTTGGTACCTGATGGTTCAACCGGGACGCAAAAAGGTCAATATCCGGTTTCCCAAATTTGGCTGTGATTTTTACAAAAATTTCAGGATGTAACATCCATTCAATATTATCATTGAACTTGCGTGACCTGGCGTCCGCCACAAAATTAAGCTCACCTGGCAAATAGGTAGCTGAAATCCAAATGTCTCTCTTGACACACCAGAGCCAAATTGAATTAGCCAATTTATCACATGAAACTGACCTGGTACCGCCCATGTGATTTAAATACTCCACCGCTGTGGTGTTGTCTATTTGGAGCCGGACATGTGCTCCAAAGATCTTGGAACAATATGCACGAAGTCCATGAAACGCTGCAAGCAGCTCCAAATAGTTGATCCCTTGTGATACCAACATTGTATTCTCAAGGGTGTCCCATCGGCCCCCACAACTAGAATGCTGATTCGTTGCTCCCCAGCCATCAGAGCTCGCATCCGTTTGTAAGTATATCATCGGTTTCACCTCAATAATAGTTTTAAACGAGTTACTAATGTGGCAAACCCACCATCGTAACTCATCCAATGCTGCAGGCGGCAGCTGCATTGATCGATCATAATGACCAGCATGCCGCCGCAGCGCAGCAATCTTGGCTCTCTGCAAGTTTTGATAATGCAGAGGTCCATACCGGGCTGCCGGAAACAAAGCCACAATCTTGCCAATGACAGTAGCTGTGTGACGAATCGATGGTATACGAGTATTGAGTAAATCTGTACACACCTGTGTTACCTCCTCAACTTTGTTAATTGGTATGGTGACTCTCATGCTAATGGAATTCACCTGGAACCCCAGATAATTAATTACCTGGGTGGGGCAGAACTTAGATTTTTCTGGATGAACAATGAACCCAAGCTGTTGGAACAAATTGACCGCAGCTGCAACCCCTTGTTGAGCTGATTCCAAGGTGTGTCCGATAATTAAAATATCATCTAAATAGGCCATCACGACATGATGTCGTTGTCTTAAATAAGCCATAATTGGCTTCACCAATTTAGTAAACAATCGAGGGGCTGTGGTGAGCCCATTAGGCAACGCCCTATATTGCCACAGCTGGTCCATCCAGATAAATGTTAAGAACCTTCTGTAATATTTTTGCATGGGTACGGTATAGTACGCATCCTGTAAATCAATACATGCCATAAAGCACCCTTGTGAGATCAATGATTTGGCCGTTTCAAACGTGTCCATTTTAAAATGAGTATATGTTACAAAGTTATTCAGAGTGGTCAGATCAATAATGACTCTACAGCCTCCATCTTTCTTAGGTCGGGTAAAAATATTGGAAACAAATTCAACGGGCTCATGAACCGTTTTCTCTATGACCCCTTTCTGTTCCAACCTTAAAATTTCCTTATAGCCTACGGACTGTTCCGCAGCCGTTAGTTTAAACATACGACCCGGTCTATGCTGAGACGGAGGGATGTCCCCATTAATAAACTCAATGCTATGGCCCTGAATATTCCGTAACACATACTCATCACTGGTAATATTACCCCATGCACCCACAAACAACCGCAAACGCCCACCAACATGTGAAGTTCAACAAAGAGAAAAAAGAGAACCAGACCGCCTCACCTCTGTGGTTACCGGCGGTCCCTGACACGAGTGGGTGGACGTAGAGGTGCTGGGTTGGTTTGAGGTCGTGGCGTCCTCATTTTCCATCTCGGCTTCTGCCGAGCCTGTCCTAAAAAAGACCCCTGTGATTGGGGTGGCTGATATCGGTTTGGACCTGGAGGGTAATTCCTGGTAGACATGCTGGCAGACCCTCGTGAGCGGCCAAGCGAAGCTTTGGAGCTCGATGGCGTGGGGGCACTCTGAGAGCGCATGAGCCCCACGGTCTTGGCTTGTTCATCAAGCTCTCTGACCCTTTTGGAAAGGTCTTCGCCAAAGAGCTGACGGGGCGGCGGCGGTGGTTTGCACAACCCTGCAAATTTGGGGTTGAGCGCTGGGCGGATGCTATTTTTCCGAAAGCCGTTAATTTCGTTTTGAGTAGCGCATAGAAGCGCCAGAGCATCCTCCTGGTCCAAATTAAGCTCCTCTCCATCGACCGACCGCACAAAGGCAGTAATCCCGGCCGTGAGGAGTTTCAGGATCCGCTGAATCTTCAGCTCCTGCTGACGGATAGCCGCACTGATGTTGCCCCATATCGGCGTATTGACCACAGGCACGTTGAGGGAGTTGCAGTTTGATGGAGCCTTGTGACGGCTCATGGCTTGTAATAGAACTTCCTCCTGAAGCTGGTGATTATTTAGGAAGTCCACAGTGGCTGCCAGCTTTGTATTGATAGGAAGCCCCAAGGAATGAGGGGCTGCAAACTTAGTGGCCACATCGAGGAGGTCCTCCGCCGGTAATTCAGGCGGGGGTGGGATGGGGTCGCCCACGGCCTCCTCGTCCTGCTGCTCCAGGCTGGTGTATGAAGCTGGTGATGAAGCCCTGTGCCTGTCGCTGCTGGATGCCTGTTGATGTTGGATGAGACGTTCCAGCAGCCGCTCTATACGGTCAATACGCCCTTCACCCTGAACACTCAGGTGGTCGGAGTCCTCCAGCTCTGAAAATTGGCCGGGGCTCCTGTCATCGGCCCGCACCTCGTCGAGGCCCTGCCGGTGCCGGTAGTTGTCGTCGACAGCCGCCGAGGCGAAACTGCGCGATTCCTGCACGGGCGTGTTCAACCGCCTCCGTGTAGCGGGAGCGGAAGCCGTTGCCTCTAAGGACAGATGCGGCATAGTGTCGGCACCAGCCGAAGCCTGGATACCTTGGGCCCGTGCAGGCTTGCCAGCTGCCCACATCGTGGACCTTGCCGACGCATGGTCTCGCCCACCCATCCATGGGGGGCTCGGCGACCGTGACGGGACCCCCAACTGACTCGTCCCGGCGTCGGAAGTTGGGGGGCGACGGCTGGACCTCACAGCTGCCCCAGGTCCCGTCCTGGAACCTGACCGCTCCTTAGCGGCAGGCAGAGCCTTAGCCCCGACAGGGTTAGGCGTCTGGGCTCCTGCCCTTCCCCTGCGCAGGGGGCTTCGTGAAGCGGGCCGTGCAGCCGCACGGACCCGTCTGCTCGAGGCCGTCAGCAAGCCTGCTGACGACCGGACTGCCATGGCAGGGTCGTCCTGCTCTGGCGGCACACCACACTCCTCCTCGTCAAACTCCTCCGAGCTGTGGTGTGCGGGCGGGTCCGGACCTGAAAATACAGAGCTCACCGACATCTCCGCCCTCGTTCCGGTCTGCGTTGCAGGTACCCCCGACAACTCTCGCTCCGGAACTGCTGGCCGGCGACTTCTTCCCGATCTCCGGCCTCTCCAACTCCCATCCATGTTCTTGCTGTGAAGCAAACACAACAAGAACCACCAACTTAAGGTAGCATACTTACCTGCGTGGTTCCCTTATGAAGGGCTGGCGAGGAGCACGCTCCTCCGTCAGCCGTCGCAGCAACGCGTTACGACGATATGTCGAGCATGCGCGCCGGCGGGCTCTTCACGAAGTCACTCACGTGACTCCGAAATGAAATTCCAGAGACTCACCACTCTCTGTGTAAAGAATGTTTTCCTCATCTCGGTCCTAAAGGAATTCCCCCTAATCATTAGACTGTGACCCCTTGTTCTGGACTCCCCCAACATCGGGAACAATCTTCCTGCATCTAGCTTGTCCAACCCCTTAAGAATTTTGTAAGTTTCTATAAGATCCCCCTCAATCTTCTAAATTCCAGTGAGTACAAGCCGAGTTTATCCAATCTTCCTTCATATGAAATCTGAGTATTCATAAGTATCAGATTCATAAGTATCTGAGATGCTTATCTAATATGTATCCAGGTGATTTCAGAAGGCTTACGACAAGGTCCCACATAAGAGATTAGTATACAAACTTAAAGCGCACGGTATTGGGGGTTCAGTGGATAGAGAACTGGCTGGCAGACAGGAAGCAAAGGGTAGGAGTAAATGGGTCCTTTTCAGAATGGCAGGCAGTGACTAGAGGGGTACCGCAAGGCTAAGTGCTGGGACCCCAGCTATTTACAATATATATTAATGATCTGGATGAGGGAATTGAATGCAACATCTCCAGGTTTGCAGATGATGCGAAGCTGGGGGGCAGTGTTAGCTGTGAGGAGGATGCTAGGAGGCTGCAAGGTGACTTGGATAGGCTGGGTGAGTGGGCAAATGCATGGCAGATGCAGTATAATGTGGATAAATGTGAGGTTATCCACTTTGGTGGAAAAAACAGGAAAGTAGACTATTATCTGAATGGTGGCTGATTAGGAAAAGGGGAGATGCAACAAGACCTGGGTGTCATGGTACACCAGTCATTGAAAGTAGGCATGCAGGTGCAGCAGGCAGTGAAGAAAGCGAATGGTATGTTGGCATTCATAGCAAAAGGATTTGAGTACAAGAGCAGGGAGGTTCTACTGCAGTTGTACAGGGTCTTGGTGTGGCCACACCTGGAGTATTGCATACAGTTTTGGTCTCCTAATCTGAGGAAAGACATTCTTGCCATAGTGGGAGTACAGCGAAGGTTCACCAGACTGATTCCTGGGATGGCATTACTTCCAAATGAAGAAAGACTGGATAGACTTGGCTTGTACTCGCTAGAATTTAGAAGATTGAGGGGAGATCTTATAGAGACTTACAAAATTCTTAAGAGGTTAGACAGGCTAGATGCAAGAAGATTGGTCCCGATGTTGAGGAAGTCCAGAACAAGGGGTCACAGTTTAAGGATAAGGGGGAAGTCTTTTAGGACCGAGATGGGAAAATCATTTTTCACACTGAGAGTGGTGAATCTCTGGAATTCTCTGCCACAGAATGTAGTTGAGGCCACTTCATTGGCTATATTTAAGAGGGAGTTTGATGTGGCCCTTGTGGCTAAAGGGATCAGGGGGTAAGGAGAGAAGGCACATACAGGATACCGAGTTGGATGATCAGCCATGATCATATTGTATGGCGGTGCAGGCTCGAAGGGCCGAATGGCCTACTCCTGCACCTATTTTCTATGTTTCTATTATGTATAGTGATACTTGTACTGAACTGTATGCAAAAATGAATTTCACTGTACCTCGGTACATGTGCCAATTAAAGTGCTATACTATACTATATTCTACTATACTGTACTATACAGAAAACCAGTTACGTTACTCACAATGCAGAATGTTGCTGGAGTTAGTCTAGTAGATGGAACTAAATAGATAAAATTGCAACTGCTGGAAATCCCAAACCAAATGGCATTTTGACTCTGTTCTGATGGAGGGCACTTGACCTGAAACCGACCCCCGCAGCTGCTGAGTGCATCTGTCATCTTCAGTTTTGGGATGAAATTAATTACCGAAAGGTTACTTTAGCCGTTTACCCAGATGATCTTGACCACAAACCATGCAGCCTTGTGATAGCTGAAAAATCTGTAGTATTGGATTTCTTTAATGTGAAAATGATTTTAACTTTAATGACTGCTAATAACAATTGAGCAAATTCCGTGATTTCATCTTGAGTTGGGGACGGTTTAATCTTCATGAATGAATGAAACCAAGAATTTGAGAGACAGATTTTGAATCGGGGACAAATATTTCCAGTCTTTATTGTTTAAATCACGCAGGAAATTCAATCCAGTGTTTTATATCCAAGCAGCTCTGATGTAAAACCAGCCAAATCAGTATTGCTTTCTACACATGCTGCCAATAGCATAAACAGCACAGAATAAGGCCGTTGAGCCCATTATGTTTGCCACATCACCCAAACCTACCCTGTCTTGTCTGTTCCATACTCCACAGCTTCCTCAGCTTTAAATATTTATCACGGTAGCGCAGTGGTAGAGCTGCTGCCTTACAGCGCCAGAGACCCAGGTTCGATCCTGACTACGGGTGCTGACTGTACGGAGTTTGTACATTCTCCCCGTGACCTGCGTGGGTTTTCTCTGAAATCTTCAGTTTCCTCCCACACTCCCACATGGTCAGACTCATCAAGTAACAGTGAAAGCAACAGGTGTCCTAAACTTCCTGAGGCGCAACTTCCATCATTGTTCAGCTTCTGTCAAGGAGAAGCTGCATTTCACCCTCGTTAGACCTCATCTGGACTACACAGTTGCAGCTTGGGACCCACACACAGATAAAAACATTTCATCCATCGAACGTGTCCAAAGACAGGCCGCTCGATTTGTTACTAACACCTACGAGAGAGAAGCGAGTGTCACCAAACTTCTGAATTCTCTGGGGTGGAACCCTCTCCAAGACAGACGTGAAGCTCACCATTTGACCTGTTTCTACAAAATGTTAAATGGTCAGCTAGACATAGATCACAAGACCTACACCAACCCCAAACGAATTAGGAGCAGACGAGGGCATTCGATCCAATTTGTGGTCCCAGCCTCAAAGACAGATGTGTACAGCAATTCGTTCTTTCCACGCACTATTAAAGCATGGAATAATCTCCACCAAGCCACGGTTGCCCAGCCAGATGCAACTAAATTTAAAGTGGCACTTTCTTCCCAATAACCCTCTCTGGCTAAACACCTCCCTTCACCACCTCCAGTTTAAATCCCAGTTGGAATATTTTGGAGGACCAAGTAACCAAGAACCAAGAACTCCAAGGACGTACAGGTTTGTAGGTTAATTGGCTTGGTACAAGTGTATCATTGTCCCTAGTGTGTGTTAATGTGCGGGGATCGTTGGTCTGTACGGACTCGGTGGGCCGAAGGGCCTGGTAGTTCTCTCAAACTAAACAAAAATAAATATTTTATTCCCTCAAAAGCACGGTGGTTTGTGCGTCATCTATTCCCTACGGCAAGGTTTGACATCCACTAGCCATTTTCAGAGAGGTTTCCAGACCCAAGTCACATTTGCTGGCTTCTTTTATACTTTGTTGCCAATTCCTAACAGCATGCAGATTTTAAAACAGACTTTAAATCACAAAAACGAATCAAAACTTGCTAATTTTGAGATGGGGGACATGCTCAGGAGCGTGCAGGATTGGCAAGGACGTGTACTAACATAAAAAATCCCATATGTGAGGTTTCGATGCCCCATAACATTAGGAATGCCTGGCTCCGAAAACCGGATACATTTATCTTCCTGCTTGAGCTGTGCTTCTTTTCTTGACACCTCTTCCCAAAGGATCGCAGAGCAGGAAATGCTGGATAGCTGTGACTGACTTCAGGCAGCTCTCGACGTGGTATGCTCCTTCTCAATCTGCCTTGTAAGAAAAGTGTCGGTGAGCTTGGCAGATAAGCTCTTCCTGTATCACCACAGGCCACATCTGGTCGCTTGGTGGAACATAATCTGATGAGGAAATTAATTTTCCAAGTGTTGTGACGCGTATCTGACAAATACTTGCACGGCACTCAGATCGTTGCCTCCAATCGGTCTTGACCTCAAAATGTAGGCGAGGCGGTGCTGTCCCTACTAGGATAACAATTAGGAATTGTTCTTACAAGCACATTGTTCCCATTCCACTTCTAAATGTAATCCGCAGAAATATGCAAAAAGGCCCTGCGTTCTAGAACTGACGTATTAATACTATAGTGTCTCACAATCTGTTTAGGAGCGGCACAGTGGCACAGCTGGTAGAAGTGCTGCCCCACAGCGCCGGAGATCCGGGTTCAATGCTGACCTCGGGTGCTGTCCGTGGGAAGTTTGCACGTTCTCCCCCGTGACCGCCTGGGTTTCCTCCAGGTGCTCCGGTTTCCTCCCACACCCCAAAGACGTGCGGGTCTGTCGGTTAATTCGCCGCTGTAACTTGCCCCCTAATGTGTCAGGAGTGGATGAGAAAGTGGGATAACAGAACTTGAGTGAACGGAGTGGGACTCGTGGGGCAGAAGGGCCTGTTTCTGTGCCGTATCTCTAAACCTCCCAACAAGGTGTTGCCTGGCATGATCCTCAAGTCCAAAGTCATTGCTCTTCAGATGGTCAGTATACTGTAAGGAATGGATCGTCTAGGCTTATATTCACCGGAATTTAGAAGGATGAGAGAGGATGAGGCTAGATGCCAGGAAAAATGTTCCCGATGTTGGGGGAGTCCAGAACCAGGGGTCACAGTTTAAGAATAAGGGGAAGGCCATTTAGGACTGGGATGAGGAAAACCGTTTTCACCCAGAGAGTTGTGAATCTGTAGAATTCTCAGCCACAGAAGGCAGTGGAGGCCAATGCACTGGATATATTCAAGAGAGTAAGATATAGCTCTTAGGGCTAATGGAATGAAGGGATATGGGGAGAAAGCGGGAACCGGGTACTGATTTTGGATGATCAGCCATGATCATATTGAATGGCGGTGCTGGCTCGAAGTGCCAAATGGCCTACTCCTGCACCTATTTTCTATGTTGCTATGAAGCAGTCTGTATCGAATCCTCTGCCCCTCTTCCCAAAATGAATTTCACGTTCTCATTTGGTCCGGCTAAGAACTAAAATTCATGCCTACCACTTTGTATCATTAAAAGGTTTAAAGGTAGTGGTTTGTTTGCACGTATTCACGAGACGTTATATGTCTAGGAAGTCGATGCAAGGAAGGTGTGAGAACTAAAATGATCTCTTCTTTCCTCTTGTTAGTCAGTGATTGTGAAAAGCGTGGAAAGAAATGCTGTAAATATGTACGAAGCAAGAAAATGTCTGCTGGGTTTGCAAAATAGCGGCGTTGCCTTGACAACGACACCGCCGGCAATCACCTGTCCCATCGGACTCTCCTGCCATGGGCTCGATATCCTGGCCTCTGCTGGACTTGGCCTGGCTGGTTTAGGTAGGATGGTGTTTATGCACATTTTGTCAACTTAAAAATGTCAAAGAAGGTTAAAGTGGCATCTGTTTGGAGTTTGCAGGTTCACCACGTGACCACATGTCTGCACGCACCATCGGTACTCTAACACAAGCATTCTCTTGCATGCTGGCGACGGCTTCCTCACACATGGGTTCTCTGACATTCCCACACGTGTCCAGACCAGCACGGAAGCTGCCAGTGGTCTGGGGCAAGCCAAGGAACTGCAGAACACAAGCTGTTTGCCTTACTCCATATTTGTGCATTTGAAGCTCGTCGGTCAGAACTCCATGAGGATTGGGAAAGCATTTTGGTGCCTGCACTGGGATTGGGAAAGTATCCTAGTGATCAGGTAGAAACAAGGAACTGCAGATGCTGGTTTGCCAAGGAAGGACGGACAACGTTAGAGTAACTCAGCAAAGTTCTGGAGTGACTCAGCGGGACGGGCAGCACCTCTGGAGAAAAAGGGTGGGTGGCGTTTTGGCTCGGAAACCCTTCTTCAGACTGAAAGTAGAGGGGAGGTAGGAAAAGGCTGGAATAATTCAAGGCCGGCAACAGATGACCAATATGGTGGAGCCCACAATGGTCCATTGTTGGCTGGGGTAGAGGCGATAACGAAGGGATATAGGGATGCAAACAGTGGAACTTAGCAGGACAGCTAGGGTGGGGGAGGGGAGGAGAGAGAGAATCAAGAGTCAAGAGCGTTTTATTGTCATATGTCCCAGATAGAACGATGAAATTCTGACTTGCTGCAGCACAACAGAATATGTAAACATAGTACATTGTAAACAATATGATAAACAAGAGAGAAAAAATGTTCAGTGTGTATATATACACATAGTCACAAGTACAAACACACACATACACACACATGTACTGTATATATATATATATATACATATGCACACATATATGACATATACACACGCACACATACGTACACACAAAAAAGCAAACAATAGCAGTGCAATAATGATATTAGTCTATTGTAGTTCAGGGCTTATTTGAGGTTGCAGTGTTTAATAGCCTGATGGCTGTAGGGAAGAAGCTGTTCCTGAAACTGGCCGTTACGGTTTTCAGGCTCCTGTACCTTCTTCCCGATGGCAGGGGTGAAATGAGTGTGTGGCCAGGATGGTGTGGGTCTCTGATGATGCTGGCTGCCTTCTTGAGGCAGTGACCCCGATAAATCCCTTCGATGGTGGGGAGGTCAGAGCCACTGATGGACTGGGTAGTGGTCACAACTTTTTGCAGTCTTTTCAGCTCCTGGGTGTTCAAGTTGCCGGACCAGGCTGTGATGGAATCAGTAAATATGCTCTCTACTGTGCACCTGTAGAAGTTCAAGAGAATCCTCTCTGGAATCCTACTTGAAATTAGAGAAATCAGCGTATATACTGCTGTATTATAGACAATAGACAATAGGTGCAGGAGTAGGCCATTCAGCCCTTTGAGCCAGCACCACCATTCAATGTGATCATGGCTGATCATCCCCAATCAGTACCCCGTTCCTGCCGTCTCCCCATATCCCCTGACTCTGCTATTTTTAAGAGCCCTATCTAGCTCTCTCTTGAAAGTATCTAGAGAACCGGCCTCCACCATTCTCTGAGGCACAGAATTCCAAAGACTCACAACTCTCTGTGAGAAAAAGTGTTTCCTCGTCTCTGTTCTAAATGGCTTACCCCTTATTCTTAAACTGTGGCCCCTGATTCTGGACTCCCCCAACATCGGGAACATCGGGTTTCCTGCCTCTAGCGTGTCCAAACCTTTAATAACCTTATATGTTTCAATAAGATTCCCTCTCATCCTACTAAACTCCAGAGTGTACAAGCTCAGCCACTCCATTCTCTCAGCATATGACATTCCCGCCATCCCGGGAATTAACATTGTAAACCTACGCTGCACTCCCTCAGTAGCAAGAATGTCCTTCTGCAAATTAGATGACCAAAACTGCACACAATACTCCAGGACCTCTTTGCTCCTATACTCAACTCCTCTTGTTATAAAGGCCAACATACCATTCGCTTTCTTCACTGCCTGCTGTACCTGCATGCTTACTTTAATTGACTGATGAACAAGGACCCCCAGATCCTGTGGTACTTCCCCTTTTCCCAACTTGATGCCATTTAGATAGTAATCTGCCTTCCTGTTTTTGCTACCAAAGTGGATAACCTCACATTTATCCACATTAAACTTCATCTGCCATGCATCTGCCCACTCCCCCAACCTCTCCAAGTCATCCTGCATTCTAATAGCATCCTCCTCACAGTTCACACTGCCGCCCAGATCCTCCCTCATGGCTCCATAGTCCCTGACCTTACTCTCTTATCCCTTTTCAAACTTTCCTTTCCATTAATTTGAGAGTCTTTTGTAACTTTTGTGTACTCATTTCCCCTTCAACTCCATCTTTATAGTCCCAATTTGTCATCCCTCCCCCCCACTGCCTGCTAGAAAGTTGGTCCCCCTCCAGTTAAGGTGTAATCCGTCCCTTTTGTACAGGTCACCACTACCCCAGAAGAGATCCCAGTGGTCTATAAATCTAAATCCTTGCTCCCTGCACCAGCCCCTCAGCCACACATTCAGATCCCCTATCTCTCTGCTCCTGTCCTCAGTAGCACGAGATACTGGAAGCAATCCAGATTGTAAGCTGCCCAATCGAAATATGAGGTGCTGTTTCTCCAATTTGCCTGTGGCCTCACTTTGACAGTGGAGGAGGCCCATGATAGAAAGGTCAGTATGGGAATTGGAAGTGGAGTTAAAATAGACACAAAAAGCTGGAGTAACTCGGGCAGCGTCTCTAGAGAGAAGGAATGGGTGACGTTTCGGGTCGAGACCCTTCTAGAGACACAAAATGTTTTATTTCGGACTTCAGACCCGTGACGTTTTGAATCTCAACCCGAAAACGTCACCCATTCGTTGTCTCCAGAGATGCTGCCTGTCCCGCTGAGTTACTCCAGTATTTTGTGTCTATCTTAAGTTTAAACCGGCATCTGCAGTTCCTTCCAACACAGGGGAGTAAAAATGACCTGTTGAGTTACTCCTGCACTTTGTGTCCATTCGAGTGATCAAATATATGGCTATGGTGACATGCAAGGGGCTCAGCTACACCTGTCTTTGTGAAGGATTCTAGGAACACTCTTTGCAACGGTCTCACAGCGACCTACATCCACAACCCCTTTCCAGCCCGTTCATCGCTGCATTGGTGCTGCTTCCTGCAGTCGTGCACCACTCAAAGCTTTCTTTAATTTTGCTGCCACTTTCTTCACTTTCACTTTTGCTGCCATTTTCCACCCTGCTCTCACCTTCACCTGGTCCATCTCTGACCCTTCGTCTTCTCCTCGTCTCCATCTCAGGCTAGCCCACAAACAACCGCCACATACCCACAGACTCCCACAGGTACCTTGATCATACTTCCTCCCACTTCACCTCCTGTAAGCCCACCTCATGGAAGTTTAGTTGAGTTGAGTTTGGTTTAGTGAGACAGCAAGGAAACAGGCCCTTCGGCCCACCAAGTCCACGCTGACCATCGATCACACTTGTTCTCTGTTATCCCACTTCCGCATCCTGTACACTAGGGGAAATTTAGAGAGGCCGGCTAGCCTACAAACCCGCACATCTTTGGAATGTGGGAGGAAACCGGAGCCTACGCGGTCACAGGGAGAATGTATAAATTCACCACAGACAGCACCCGAGGTCAGGATCGAACACAGGTCTCTGGCGCTGTGAGACAGCAGCTCTACTGTTGCGCCAACGTGCCGCCCTATCTCTCCAACACTGGGGAAGCTTCATCTCGACGGCGCTCCGGAATTGGGAGAGTATCCGAGTGGTTTTCGAAATGTTCCAATTATTTTTTTATTTTAATGTTCACTGGGAGAATGACAAGGCGGCAGCAGAGTTGCTGGGTCACAGCGCCAGAGACCCAGGTTTGATCCTGACTACGGGTGCTGTCTATATGGAGTTTGTACGTTCTCCCTGTGACCGCGTGGGTTTTCTCCGGGTGCTCCGGTTTCCTCCCACACTCCAAAGACATGCAGGTTTGTAGATTAATTGGCATCTGCAAATTTGTAAATTGTCCCGAGTGTGTAGGATAGTGCTTGTATACAGGGTGATTGGTGGTTGGCACGGACTGGGTGGGCTGAAGGGCCTGTTACACTAAAATCTACAGTCTATGGTAAAGACACTTTGATAAAGAGTTCTAGTTACTCCAGTTTCAGAGGTAGTGATCCGGTGCTGGTTTTTGAATCGGCAGAAGAAAAATCAATATACTTCCAAAATGTGCTGCTGTAGTTGAGGTGTAAGTTCAACAACTGTGCAGTGGGATTTCTGGAAAATAAACCATGAAGCTTGGAAAACAGTTCCATTTCCACTTGCTGAGCTGTACCCATGCATTTCTCTCGGGTGTCAAAAGGACTACCATTTCACAGCGAGGCCTGTGGTAATAAAAGCATAAATGCCTCCATATGGCTGCAGAGGATTGTGGACTGTGCCCAGAGTTTAACTTTAAAATATAAACTGTGAGGTTGAGGCAAAAGGCAGCAAATCTGTGTTGTCCAAAAATATGACTCTAAATGTGGATTTGTTTCATCTCAAGGCCCAGATAATGTCCCGTTTCAGGAGCTATGGCCTGTGACAGAGTTAGGGCAGAGTTAGCGTAGGGGGGGTACGGTAGCGTAGAGGTAGAGCTACTGCCTTACAAGCGCTGGAGACCCGAGTTCAATCCTGACTACGGGTGCTGTCGGTACGTTCTCCCCATGACCTGTATGGGTTTTGTACGAGATCTTCGGCTTCCTCACACATCCAAAGATATACGGGTTTGCAGGTTAATTGGCTCGGTATAAATCGTCCCTAGTGTGTGTAGGATAGTGTTAATGGGCGGGGATTGCAGGTCAGTGCAGACTCGGTGGGCCGAAGGGCCTCTTTCCACGCTGTATCTCTAAACTAAACTAAATAGGGTGGTTGTATCGTGTAGAAACAAGGAACCGCAGATGCTGGTTGACAAAAAAAGACACAAAGTGCTGGAGTAACTCTCCAGGCCACGGCGGCCATCTCTGGTGGTTGTATTGCAATTGTACAGGGTGCTGGTGAGGCCACGCCTGAAATATTGTGTAGAGTTTTGATCCCCTTATCAAAGGAAAGACATAGCAACAATGGCGGCAATGCAAAGGAGATTCACCAAGCTCATTCCTGGGATGAAAGGTTGTTTTATCAAGAGAGTGAGAATAGTTTGTATTCCTTGGGGTTTGGAAGATTAGGAGGTGACCTGATTCAAATATGCATGATCTTGCACGTCTGTGGAATTCTCTGCCTCAGAGGGCGGTGGAGGCAGGTTCTCTGGATGCTTTCAAGAGAGAGCCAGATAGGGCTCTTATAAATAGCGGAGTCGGGGGATATGGGGAGAAGGCAGGAACGTGGTACTGATTGGGGATGATCAGCCATGATCACATTGAATGGCGGTGCTGGCTCAAAGGGCCGAATGGCCTACTCCTGCACCTATTGTCTATTGTCTATTAAGGGGCAAAAAATAAACTGCTGGAGGAATTCAGTGGATCAGGCAATGTCTGTGGAGGGAGAGGGATGGTGGGCATCTTGGGCTGAGACTCTGCGCATCATGACTGAGAGTGTAAGGGGAGAGCTGAGTGGGAGGGGTGAGGCAGGGGCTGGCTGGGGAGACGTAGAACCGGCTGTGATTTACTCTGACGTACATCAGCAATCCATACCCATAAGGGCGACACGGTGGCGCAGCGACAGAGTAGCTGCCGAACAGTGCCAATGATCCCGGTTCGATCATGACCACGGGCGCTGTCTGTACGGAGTTTGTACGTTTTCCCCATGGGTTTTCTCCGAGATTTTCAGTTTCCTTCCACATTCCAAAGAAGTACAGGTTTGTAGGTTAATTGGCTTGGTAAAATTATTTTAAAATTGTCCTAGTGTGTCGGATAGTGTTAGGGTGCAGGGATCGCTGGTGGGCCCAGACTGCTGGTGGGTCGAAGGGCCTGTTTTCGCACTGTATCTCTGACCTAAACCAAAGTAAACTTTGGAGATGTTGCTCGGCCCACTGAGTCACTCCAGCACTTTTGTCTTTCTTTTTATAAACCAGCATCTACAGTTCCTCGAGTCTTTATGATCATAATAACAGTGGAGGAGGCCTCAACTCTAAAGGGCCTGTCCCACTCTACGAGGTAATTCAAGAGTTCTCACGAGTTTTCCCCTGATTCGAACTCGGAGAATGTCGTTAGCGGGTCCGTAGGAGTTCGTGGATGTCACGTAGCGGCTCGTACGAGTAACGGTAGGCACTCGGGACATCCGGTAAACTCGTGATGTTTTTTCAACACTGTGAAAAATGTCCACAAGTAGAAAAATACTCGTGATTAAATTTTTAAAAACTTTTTACTCGCACGAGCCGCTACGGGACATTCACGAACTCCTACGGACCCGCTACAGACATGGTCCGAGTTCGAATCAGGGGAAAACTCAGGAGAACTCTTGAATTACCTCGTACAGTGGGACAGGCCCTTTACTCCAGCTTGCATTCTTGCATTACTCCGTTTTATGTTCTTGCATTCTCATTTCAAACACGGAGAGGTTATGTGCTGGGGGAGGGAGTGTCGGGGTCTGGGAGGTTTAGTTTAGTTTAGAGATACAACGCGGAAACAGGCCCTTCGGCCCACCGACCAGCAATCCCTGCACATTAACACTACCCGTATGTCTTTGGAGTGTGGGAGGAAGCTGGAGACCTCAAAGAAATCCCATGCAGGTCAGGGGGAGAACATAGACAGCTCTGTAAAGTCAGCACCCGTAGTCGAACCTGGATTGAACCCGGCTCTCTGGTGCTGTAAGGCTGCAAATCTACTACCTTCAGACTGTCTGAAGAAGGGTCTCGACCTGAAACATCACCCATTCCTCCGCTCCAGAGATGCTGCCTGTCCCGTTGAGTTACTCCAGCTTTTTGTGTCTTTGGTTTAAACCAGCATCTGCAGTTCCTTCTTACACATATCCATTAAACTAACTGGCTTGTAGTTCCCTGCCATCTGTCTTTCACCTTTAATGTACAACAGAATGACACAAGGCTGCGTTCCAATGTTCTGGTACCATCCCCAAATCCAGTGAGTTATAAGAAATATCAACCAATTATAACCAAATAACCATATAACAATTACAGCACGGAAACAGGCCTTCTCGGCCCTTCCAGTCCATGCCGACCATTTAGGATTGGATTCTTTATTTGTCAATCAGACCTTTCGGTCTGAACGAAACTCTGTTCCCTGCAGTCATACATATAATCAAAAAATAAATAAATAATGACAGAACACACAATAAACACAAATTTAACATCCACCACAGTGAGTTCACCAAACATCCCCTCACTGTGATGGAAGGCAAAAGTCTTAGAGTCTGTGTCTCTTCCCTCTTTGTTTCCCTCTGCGCCGAGGCGATCCAGGCCTCCGATGCCGCGACCGCCGCCGCCACCGCCAACGCCGGAACCCCACCGGGAGACAAGTCGCCGCTGCCGCTACAGCCGCTGAAACCGCCCCGGGAGCCGGGCCATCGCCGCTGCCGCTGCCGCCGCCGCCGGAACCCCACTGGGAGCCGGGCCATCGCCGCTGCTGCTGCCGCCGCCGCCGGAAACCCACCGGGAGCCGGGCCCTCGCCGCTGCCGCTGCCGCCGGGACCGCTCCGGGATACGGGCCATCGCCGCTGCTGCCGCCGCCGCCGCCGGAACCTCACCGGGAGCCGGGCCCTCGCCGCTGCCGCTGCCGCCGCCGCCGGAACCCCATCGGGAGCCGGGCCATCGCCGCTGCTGCTGCCGCCGCCGCCGGAACCCCACCGGGAGCCGGGCCACCGCCGCTGCCGCTGCCGCCGCCGCCGGAACCCCACCGGGAGCCGGGCCATCGCCGCTGCTGCTGCCGCCGCCACCGCCGGGACCGCTCCGGGACAAGGGTCGGGTCGCCACCAGTGGAAGAGCCCCGGGGCCCGAGGCCGCCAGCTCTGCCCTTAGGCCTCAGCGCAGACGGAGACAGGGGATACAACACAAAAAAAAAAATTGCACCCCCCCCAGAAGGAAGAGACCCGGACATTTATTTTCCCCTAGTCCCATCTACCTGCACTCAGACCATACCCCTCCATTCCCTTCCCGTCCATATACCTATCCACTTTACTTTTAAATGTTAAAACCGATCCTGCCTCCACCACATCTGCTGGAAGCTCATTCCACACAGCCACCACTCTCTGAGTAAAGAAGTTCCCCCTCATGTTACCCCTAAACTTCTGTCCCTTAATTCTCATGTCATTTGATCCGCTTCTTATGAGGTTTTCGTTCTTTTATTGCTAGATCTTAAAAACTACCCAGTCTTCTGGTCCAGCACTGACCATTGCCAATTTTATGCCATAGTTTTCAATTTAGTTTAGTTTAATTTAGAACTACAGCACGGAAACAGGCCCATCGGCCCACGGAGCCCGTGCTGACCAATGATCACCCCGCCCACAAACACTATCCTACACACACTCGGGACAATTTACAATTACCCTAGCCAATTAGCCTACAAACCTGTACATATTTGGAGTGAAATCGGAGCTCCCAAAGAAACCTCACGTTGATCACGGGGAGAATGTGCAAACTCCCCACAGATGGCACCCGTGGTGAGGATCGAACCCGGGTCTCTGGCGTTGTAAGACAGCAATTCTACCGCTGGGCCACCGTGCCGCCCTTCAAATACTATCCTTTGGATGGTAAACCATTGGCAGGGACCGTCCAGTTCCATCAGTTGCAGATGTACACAAAAAGCTGGAGTTACTCAGCGGGACAGGCAGCATCTCTGGAGAGAAGGAATGGGTGACGTTTCGGGTCGCGACCCTTCTTCAGACTTGCAGACATGACTCGTGAAGGAGAGGCGCATGAAGTATCCTATCCACCTCCGCATTAGAGTTGTAACATTGTGAGCAAGTAAAAGGGGCATCTTTGCAGTGTTGCTGAGGTTTGCAGTGTTGCTGAGGTTTGCTGTTATTCATTGCACTTTTGCAGGTTTCTCCACGGTGTCTCCCCTCATGATCCCTCCAACAACGCAGGCCACCTTGACCAGCATTTTGCTCTCGGGCTTGCATGGGTATGGCCAGACCCCGCCATCACCTCCCCCTGGTCTGGCGCCCATGGATATTCAGATCAGTGCCTTGTCGCCAGAGAACGACAAGACATCAACCTCCTGCATCAATGGCCACGTCAAGGTAAGAGAACGCACCCGTGACACTTTCTGTTCACTTTTTGGCTTCGAAAGTTAATAAACATGCAACTTGTGATTGTGTGGCTGCAGAGAGGATATCAAAAGGGATCTTTCTTTTCCCCCCAAACATATACTTTATTCATAACATTTGCACTCGTAAAAATAATCATTAATATATAACACAGCACAAGAAGGTTCTGCAGAGAGTAGTGCGTTCGGCTGAATGGGAACTACACTCGCCCCCCTGCAGGAACTATACATCAGAAGGTGCAACTCCAGAGCCAACAAGATCATGGGAGACCCCTTCCACCTCAGCAACGGACTGTTCCAGCTGCTACGGTCAGGCAAACGCCTCTGTTGCCATGCTGTGAAAACGGAGAGGATGAGACGGAGTTCCTTCCCAGAGGCCATTAGGACTGTCAACTCCTATCTCACAAGGGACTAACTTTACTGTACCAAATTACTGTTGTGTGGTGTCTTTTTAAAATTGCTGTTTTTTTCTCTTTTTCCCCCCCCACAAATATGTAAAATGTGAATATGTGACTCTGTTCCATTCTGTTTTGTAGTTTATTTGTACAATCCGCAAGCATTGCCACTTTTCATTTCACTGCACATCTCGTATGTGTATCTGATGAATGAACTTGACTTGACTTGATTCCCACTTCAGCAATTGCAGCTCGAGGCTTACAAGCTTTACACGAGAGACACAAGAGACTGCAGATGCTGGAACAAAGAGAAAAAAAGAACTCAACAGGTCTAGTTTAGTTTAGTTTACTTTAGAGAAACAGGCCATTCGGCCCTCCGAGCCGATCAGTGATCCATGTACACTAGCACTATCCGACACACATTAGCCTACAAGCCAATGAGCCTACAAACCTGTACGTCTTTGGAGTGTGGGAGGAAAACGGAGCACCTGGAAAAACCCCTTGCAGGTCATGGGGAGGACGTACAAACTCCATGCAGACAGCACCTGTGGTGGGGATTGAACCCGGGCCTCTGGCGCCGTATGGCAGCAACTCTACCGCAGCGTTACCGTGCGGAGAGAAGTTGACCACGTTACACGTCGTGAGCTTTCTTTGAACTGATGTAGCAGAAGGAGCGAAAGGTGGCAGAGAGAATGGTGAGCAGAAGGAGCATAGAAAACAGAAAATATAGAAAATAGGTGCAGGAGTAGGCCATTCGGCCCTTCGAGCCAGCAACGCCATTCAATATGATCATGGCCGATCATCCAAAATCAGTACCCCGTTCCTGGTTTTTCCCCGTATCCCGTGATTCCGTTAGCCCTAAGAGCTAAATCTAACTCTCTTGAAAACATCCAGTGTATTGGCCTCCACTGCCTTCTGTGGCAGAGAATTGCACAGATTCACAACTCTCTGGGTGAAAAAGTTTTTCCTCATCTCAGTCCTAAATGGCCTAGTGATAGGTGATAAGCGATAGCTGAAACCAGGTGAGGAAAGGTCGGACTTCACATCAGCATGAAATCCTGTCATATATATGTGGAGAGTGGAGGGATGTGGATCACGTGCAGGCAGAGATTAGTTCAACTTGGCCTCTTGTTTGGTGCGGACGTCGTGTGTCAAAGCTCCTGTTCTTGTGCTCTCTACTGTTCCATGTTCTGTAAACATTTCTTGACCATGAAGGTGAAGAGGTTTTAACACAGCAATTTGACTTATAACCATTCCAAGCCCAGAGGTGCAAAGGAAAAGGACAAACATCATTCCTTTTCCTTATGGAAAATCCTGTAGAGCTTTACAGCCAGTAAAGCACTTCATGGAAGAGACAATGTTGGAGGGCAAGACGTGATAACAAATGGGGTACAGCAATCTCCCACAAGTACCAATGCAACAATGTCTGGATAATTGTTCTATTCAAAGAACAGGTGGTCATGGTGGCGCAGCGGTAGAGTTGCTGCCATCGGAGACCGCCGTAGAATGCAGCGCCGGAGACCCTGGTTCGATCCCGACTGCGGCTGCTCTCTGTATGGAGTTTGTACGTTCTCCCCGTGACCTGCGTGGGTTTTCTCTGAGATCTTCGGTTGCCTCCCACACTCCAAAGACGCACAGGTTTGTAGGTTAATTGGCTTTGGAAATGTAAAAATTATCCCTAGTGTGTGTAGGATAGTGTTAATGTGCGGGGATTGCTGGTCGGCACGGACCCAGTGGGCCGAAGGGCCTGTTTCCACACAGTATCTCGGGAAAAAAAAACTAAACTACAAGCGTGGGGTTTCTCCCGAGACCTTCAGTTTCCTCCCCCACTCCAAAGACACAGAGGGTTGTAAGTTAATTTGCATGGTATGAATGTAAAATTGGCCCTAGTTTATTGAGTTTAGAGATACAGTGTGGATACAGCCCTTCGGCCCACCGAGTCCGCACTGACCAGCGATCCCCACGCACTAACACTATCCTCCACACACTAGGGACAATTTACATTTCCACCAAGCCAATTAACCAAGAAAGTCGTTGGAGTGTGGGAGGAAACCGGAGATCTCGGAGAAAACCCACGCAGGTCACGGGGAGAACGGGAGAACCTCCGTACAGACAGCACCCGCAGTCAGGATCAAACCCGGGTCTCTGGCGCTATAAGACAGTAGCTCTACCGCTGTGCCACCGTGCTGCCCTAGAGTGTGTACGGTAGTGTTAAAGAGCGGAGATCGCTAGTCGGTGCGGACTCGGTGGGCCGAAGGGCCTGTTTCTGAGCTGTACCTCTAAACTAAACTAAATGTTGATTTATCAGTTAGTAACTCTTTCAGGTTGACCTGATTTTATTTTATTTTATTTTATTTATTGTCATTGTCTTAAATTAAGAGACAACAAAATTATTTTTTCCTTAGTCATACAAATAATTAAAAAAACACAAAAACACAGAACACAGTAGTCCACATGTTTCAGTAGACTTGAAACATTAACACTGCTTCTCCGCAGGAGATCCGCCAGAGATCTGCCGGGCCTAGTGTTTGGCCCAGGGATCGGCTCAACAGTTATCCCCTGCAGGCCAGGCTCTGCCAGGTATTGCATCTGGCTGAGCAAGGGCCGCAGCCCTCTGGGACTTTCAACAGCGTGCAGCCCTCTGAAGTCCAACTCCATGTTGGACAAGCAAGAGTTTAGTTCAGCTTATTGTTTAGTTTATTGCATCATGTACCGAGGTACAGTGAGAAGCTTTTGTTGCGTGCTAACCAGTCAGCAAAAGGACTACGATCACAGTTGAGCCACAGATAGAGGGAATAACGTGTATTCCAAGTGCAATAGAGTCTTAGAGTCACAGAGTGATACAGTGTGGAAACAGGCCCTTGGGCTCAACTTGCCCACACTGGCCAAAAGCTCCCAGCTACACTAGTCCCACCTGCCCGCGTTTGGTGCAAATCCCTCCAAGTCCAATAAAGTCCAATTAAAGATTGAGGATCTCCAATGAGTTAGACAGAACTCTGCAGTCATTGATAGGATGGTCCAGTTGCCTGATAACGGCTGGGAAGGAACTGCGCCTTGAATTTGGAGGAGTGCGTTTTCGCACTTTTGTACCTCTTGCCTGATGGGAGAGGGGAGAAGTGGGAGTGACCGGGGTGAGACTGGTCCTTGATTATGTTGATGGCCTTGCCGAGGCAGCTTGAAGTCGAAATAGAGTCAATGGAAGGGAAATTAGTTGTGTGATGGTCTGGGCTGCTTCCACAATTCTCTGCAATTTTTTTGTGGTCTTGGATGGAGCTGCTCCCAAACCATAAGTTTATGAATAAGTTTATGAATACGTTTATTGGCCAAGTATTCAGATACAAGGAATTTGCCTTGGTGCTCCGCCCGCAAGTGGCAACATGACAAACAGTGACAGTTAGGAATGACACATAAAACATTAAACATGAATAATAAAACATTATCGATTAAACATGTGAATTAAATAACATACCAGAGCAAAAGGAGGCTACAGATTTTTGTTTTTTTCCTACTACTCGTGGAAAAAAACAGTTTTTATGTCTGGCTGTGGCAGCTTTGACAGTCCAGAGTCGCCTTCCAGAGGGAAGCGATTCAAAGAGTTTGTGGCCAGGGTGAGAGGGGTCAGAGATGATCTTACCCGCTCGCTTCCTGGCCCTTGCAGTGTACAGTTCATCAATGGAGGGAAAGTTGCAGCCAATAACCTTTCTCTGCTGATCGGACGATTCGCTGCAGCCTCCGGGTGTCGTGCTTGGTGGCTGAGCCAAACCAGACCATGATGGAGAAGATGAGGATAGACTCTACGATGGCTGTGTAAAATTGGACCATCACTGCCTGTGGCAGATTGTGTTTTCTCAGCTGCCGCAGGAAGTACATCCTCTGTTGTGCCTTTTATTACACATGCTGTGACGTGTCCTGATAAAACCATCCCAAGAGCACCCAGAGTATAGGTGATCTCCGCACAGACCAGCACCGGAGGTCAGAACTATGTTGCCTTCTATCACCATAGCTTTGTTCATATGATGAGCGGTTGACGGCACCGGGCCTGTACTCGCTGAAGTTTAGAAGAATGAGGGAGGACCTCATTGAAAGGTACAGAATAGTGAAAGGCTTGGATAGTGCCGATGTGGAGAGGATGTTTCCACTAGTCTTATGATCTTATGAAGTGGCAGAGGCAAAATATTTTTAACGCACAAACAGTTCTGGAACACTACTGGTTGTCCACACTGAATTAGAAATCAAGCTCTACCCACCTTGCATTAGAAGATTTCTGCAGTATTTTTGCCACCTGGTGCGAATAACTGATCGAGGATTTAACACATTTTGTTTTCACAGCCATCCAGTGCTATTTACACTAGAATTTCAACGCCATGTCTAGCTGATAAAGTGTTGAGTAATAACCACTCTGATGTACCGAGAGAGAGTTCGATTAATGCCCAAGAGCAGATGTCCAGCAAGTCCAACTCAACGGAAGGTAAGCTACTCGTAGAGATAATGGGTTTACTGAGAACTAGTGTGTGTCCAGTGGGGCCATGATGTCCTGGTGCTCGTGGTCAAATCGGTCCAATGCTTCTTCGACAAGATGTACACATTAAATACATTCCCACCATTTCCATTTTCTTTCTGTGGGGATTGTGCAAGGTTTGCCACTAATTGGGCTATGTTTGCAGCCCAATATACAGGAGAGGCAATGTATAGAGCAGTACGGTGGCGCAGCAGTCTGGTTGCTGCCTTACAGCGCCAGAGAACCCGATTCGATCCACGTCACGGGTGCTGTCTGTGCAGAGTTTGCATATTCTCCCAGTTGCCTGCTTGAGTTTTCTCCGCGATCTCCTGTTTCCTCCCACACGCCAAAGACACACAGGTTTGCAGGCTAATTGACTTGGTATAGTTGTAAATTGTCCCTGGTGTGTGTGTGTGTAGGATAAGTGTGAGTGTGCAGGGATCGCTGGTCGGCACAGACCTGGTGGGTTGAACGGCCTGTATCTGTGCTGTATCTTTAAACTCTAAACTGAACTCTAAAGCTGTGAAGGAAGGGGAGCGTTGCACTGGGTCAGTTGAAATAGGTGTGAACTTTCTTGTTGTAGGGCATCGAGGGTTTTACGCAACCCAAGCTTACAGTACCTTGGCAAGATGCGTTTTATGTTATTTGATGTGTTTCGGGATTTATTTATCTCTTCACGTTTTGCATTGGTTAATTGTAAATCTGTGTTCAATTAATGCTACAAGTTTGGAGTTGCCATAAATCCATAAATTGCTGCAAAGAGACTTGGGAGTGCTGGTGCAGGATTCCCAAAACCTTAATTTGCAAGTCGAATCGGCAGCAAAGAAATCAAACACAATGCAAACAATTATTTCAAGAGGTCTTGTATATGAATTGGGGAAAGGATAAGGAGAAGGAAGGGAGGCGGAGAAGGAACTGAGGAGTTGAGCAACGTGAGTGACAATAGAATTTGGATGATGGGCCATTCTACATTTTTCAACCATGGACGCTGGACAAAGGGCCATTTTCAAGATGGCGGTGGATGGAGACAAGGATCGGTATTGCCAAAGGATTCATCAAAGATGGAAAAGAAAACGAGAACTAGAATATAAAAACAGGGATGTCATGTTGCGGCTCTATCAGGCGCTGGTAAGGCCACATTTAGAATATTGTAAGCAATTTTGGGCACCATATCTGAGGAAGGATGTGCTGGCTGGAGAGGGTCCAGAGGAGGTTTACAAGAATTATCCCAGGAATGAGTAGGTTAACCTATGATGAGCGTTTGTCGGCACTGGGCCTGTACTCGCTGGAGTTCAGAAGAATAAGGGACCTCATCGAAACATACATAACAGTGAAAGGCATGGATAGAGTGGATGTGGAGAGGATTCTTTTTACATTAGTGGGAGAGTCTAGGACTAGAGGTCAAAGCCTCAGAATTAAAGGACATTCTTTCAGGATGGAGATTAGGAGACATTTATTTAGTCAGAGAGTGGTGAATCTGTTGAATTATTTGCCACAGGAGGCTGTGGAGGCCAAGTCAGTGGGTATTTTTAAGGCAGAGATAGATAGATTCTTGATTAGTACAGTTGTCAGAGGTTAAGGGGAGAAGGCAGGAGAACGGGGTTAGGAGGGAGAGATAGATCAGCCATGATTGCATGGCGGAGTAGACTTGATGGGCCGAATGTACTAATTCTACCCCTATTCCATATGACCTTATGACCTTAGAACTAGTGTGCATCGCCATGATGTCCTGGTGCTCGTTCAAATCGGTCCAGTGTTTCTTTGATGAACTTTACACATTGTATAAGTTTGCACTGTTTCCTTTTTGTTTCTATGGGTAGGAAAGAACTGCAGATGCTGGTTTAAATCGAAAGTAGACACAAAATGCTGGTGTAACTCAGATGTAACAGGCAGCATCTCTGGAGAGGAGGAATGGGTGACGTTTCGGGTTGAGACCCTTCTTCAGACTGATGTCAGGGGAGTGGATGGTACAGAGATAAAATGTAGTTGGAGACAGTAAGACTGGGAGGAGAACTGGGAAGGTGGAGGGGATGGAGAGAGAGGGGAATCAAGGGCTATTTGAAGTTGGGGAAGTCAATGTTCATACCGCTGTGGTGCAAGCTACCCTAGCGAAATTTGGGGTGCCGTTCCTCCAATTTGCCTCTGTGGGGATGGTGCAAAGTTTGCCATTGATTGGGGCTAAGTTGCAGCCCAATGTACTAGCGAGCTGTTAAGGAAGGGGGGAATTGCACTGGGCTTAGTTGAGGTAAGTGTGAGCTTTGTTATTGTAAGGCATCAAGAGTTGTACTCAACCCAAGCTTACAGTACCTTTGCAAGCTTACAGTACCATGGCAAAATGTGTTAAATTGTGTGAGGTTTGCCACTAATTGAGGCTAGATTTAATGTTTCAGGGTCTATTTATCTATTAGACACAAAATGCTGGATAATACTGGTCTGAAGAAGGGTCTCGACCCGAAATGTCACCCTTTCCATCTATCCAGCGATGCTTCTTGTCCTGCTGAATTACTCCGGCATTTTGCGTCTATCTTCTGTTTAAACCAGTATATGTAGGTATGTTGCAAAACTTACCTTGAGCAGCGCTGCACTTCTGCCACTCCCCGTGTGCGCGACTTTGGCGCCTTTCAGAGGGGGGCGGGCTTAAAGTGCCGTTTTTCAACAGGCAGGACAAATCGATGAATGTCGGGCGATTTGGTTGCGGAAGAAAAATCGCTCCGACATTTCATGAATGAAGGTATTTTTAAATTACTCTAAATTATTTATTAGCTAGAGTAATTTAAAAATCACCTTCAAAAGCCGTGAGAACTGACAACCGGAAGGATTTTGCGTAGGGGAGAAAAAAAGGTAAATAGTTTATTTTTATATTAAAAGTTGGTTTTTCGGGAGGCTTTAATAATATTTTTATGTTGCGAAATGGGGTCCCAAAAAATCTATGAACAAACAGTATTTTTCCTCCCGACTTCACCGCTAACCGCAACGTTCCAATCCACCGCATTCCACTAAAATCCACTCGCTAGTTGATTTAAATGGCCATTAATTTACAGGCAGTAAACACTAAATTCCTTCCATTTGGCCCAGAAATTCATGAAAATTAGATTTAAAAATTATATTATATTGTGGATTATTGTGTGAATGTTATTTGGACACTTAGGCAATTTTAAAAAAGTTTATCTTGTCTTAAGAAATGGATAGATGTTTAGATCTACTCATTGAATTTTGTAATTAGCTACAATTAGATAACTAACTAATTATATGCTTTAATTTCAGGTAATCCAAGTAAGATGGTTTCATATTTGTTTCAGAATGCTTCAATCTATAATAACTGAAAATTTCATTGAGTTCTCTTAATTTTTAAGAAAGTTATGGGCTTTTAACTTTTCCAGATCACAGCTTTTGAGTTAAGTCAATTGAAAGGCAATGGGGAGCAAGATGCTAATTTCCGAGTATGAAAATGGCCATAACATTTTTAATACTGAAGATATGAAAGTAAATTAGGTGTCAAATTAAACTTCTTTTTATGCTTTATCTGATGGGATAAATTGCAGACTTGATTTTTTAAATCTCAAAATTTTGTAACATTGCTAGTATATGCAGTTCCTTCCCGCACATTTATTTATCTCTTTATGTTTTGTATTGGTTGGTAGTAAATCTGTGTTCAATTAATGCTACAAGTTTGGAGTTGCCTCAAAGACATTTGGCTTGCTGCTGGCAAGTCTTGTGATTCGGCTGCTTTCAGAGTATTGTGTGCAGTTCTTGTCTCCATTGCAGGAAGGATATGGCAGCTTTGGAGAGGGTACGGAAGAGGCTTACCAGCATGCGGCCTGGGTTAGCGGGGATTAGCTAGGTTGAGGGGAGGCCTGATAAATATATAAAATTGTGAGTGTCATGGATTGGGTGCTTTTATCCCATGGTGAAAATGTCCGACACTCTCGTCCTAAGGTGAGAAGGGCAAAGTTTAAAAGAGATGTGTGGGGTTAGTTGCTTTACACATAGAGTCGTGGGTACCAGGAACATGCTGCTAGGGGTTGCGGTGGAGAAGGGTATGATTGTGATGTTTAAGAGGCACATGGATATGCAGGAAATGGAGGGATGCAGGTGACGGCAAGGCATTGGAGGCAAGGCATAGAACTCAAGGCATGGCAAGTGCATGCTGAGGAGATGAGTTTGCCTTGGCATTATGTTCAACATGGATATTGTGGGTCATAATGCCTCTTTTCGTGCTGTATGTTATACATTTGGCTCAATCCAGAGAAGAATTTAGGTGAGGTTCCTCCAGGCGTGTCACCAGTCCCAACCAGATACAAGCCGTGTTCACCCAGTGAGCAGTCTCAGATACAGACTTACCACAGAGTAGATGCAGCCGGGGCTGGAAGCTGTAAACCAGGATGTGAGCAGGCTGGGAGATGTTCATCAGTTGGAGCTCCCTTACTTTCTGTCAGGATGCTGCCAAGATCAACCGAAAACATAAGTTAACATAAGTTTTAAATTCCCAGTTGCGATTGTGTGGTAGTTTGATTCTAACAGAAACATAAATGGATTAGAGGATGATGATGTGGTTTTCCGATACCAAGTATGGACTTTAACATCCCCTTCCAGATCCTTCGACAGCCGCCACACTCCTGCTTGTGTAACTAATTGGTTGACCTTTAACGATGGCCCGCACTAAACTCTGTTGGAAATCGTCGATGTCCTTCTCATGTGGGGCAATAGGATGGATTACGCAGGTCTTGCCTCTCGCAGTCGCATTTACCTTCTGCACCTGCACAGTTCCTGACTCTGCTGCTGCGATCATCCCAAATGCAACAACGGGGGGGGGGTCAAAAACAATGTCCGACCAAATGACTTCGAAGATTTGAGGAAGGACATTCTTGCTATTGAAGGAGTGCAGCGTAGGTTTACAAGGTTAATTCCCGGGATGGCGGGACTGTCATATGCTGAGGGAATGGAGCGGCTGGGCTTGTACACTCTGGAGTTTAGAAGGACGAGAGGGGATCTCATTGAAACATATAAGATTGTTAAGGGCTTGGACACACTAGAGGCAGGTAACATGTTCCCGATGTTGGGGGAGTCCAGAACCAAGGGCCACAGTTTAATAACAAGGGGTAAGCCATTTAGAACGGAGACGAGGAAACACTTTTTCTTACAGAGAGTGGTGAGTCTGTGGAATTCTCTGCCTCAGAGGGGGGTGGAGGCAGGTTCTCTGGATGCTTTCAAGAGAGAGCTAGATAGGGCTCTTAGAAATAGCGGAGTCAGGGGAAATGGGGAGAAGGCAGGAACGGGGGAACTGATTGGGGATGATCAGCCATGATCACATTGAATGGCGGTGCTGGCTCGAAGGGCCGAATGGCCTAATCCTGCACCTATTGTCTATTGTCTGTTGTCAAATGCACACTCCTGATGCCCTTCTGCTGCCCAAGGACCTGTCCACTGCTTCCAAACATCTCTGTTGATCATTTGGAAACAGTCTTGTTTAGTTTAGAGATTCAGCGCGGAAGCAGGCCCTTCGGCCCACCGAGTCCAGGCCCACAAGCGATCCCAGCACACTATCACTATCGGAGCTGCACAATAGAGGCAACTTACATTTATACCAAGCCAATTAACCTACAAACGTGTACGTCTTTGGAGTGTGGGAGGAATCCGGAGCACCCGGAGAAAACCCAAGCTGGTCACTGGGAGAACGTACAAACTCTGTACAGACAAGCACCCTTAGTCAGGATCGAACCCGGGACTCTGGCGCTGGGCCAAAGACGCACAGGTTTGTAGGTGTGTTAGCTTGGTAAAATTGTAAAATTGTCAACAGTGTGTGCAGGATAGTGCAAGTGGACCAGGATCAGTGGGCCGGAGGGGCTTGTTTCCATGCCTTATCTCGAAACTAAACTAAACTAAATTAAACTTTAGCTTCTCACCTTGCTGGTTATATAGGTTCCAACGATGCCTTTGTGGAAGTGGGCATGCCGAGAAGCCCATCGCACTCTGCCAACAGCAACGAACTGAAGCAGATGCTGAACGGCCCCTCCAACTCCGTGGCAAAACGACAGGCTCTGGAGCTGTTGCAGGGCACCAAGAACAGCCATCGACAGTGAGTAAACGGAAGGGCTCGGAGAGGTATAGATAGCGGATGTAGAAAGGAAACTGAGGGATCATGATGGGCAGAGCAGTGTGCCATCTGCGAGCATTTATATCAAGAGGACAGGAATACACAAAGCAGAGATGTAATGCCGAGACTATAAGGCGCTGGTCGGGCCACATTTGGAGTACTTGTGAGCAAATGTGGGCCCCATATCTGAGGAAGGACGTGCTGGCTCTGGAGAGGGTCCAGAGGAGGTTTACAAGAATGATTCCAGGAATGAGTGGGTTAGCACATGATGAGGGTTTGTCAGCACTGGGCCTCTACTCGCTGGAGTTTAGAAGGTTGAGGGGGAACCTCATTACAGAATAATGAAAGGCATAGATGGGGTGGATGTGGAAAGGATGTTTCCACTGGTGGGAGAGTCTAAGACCAGAGGTCACAGCCTCAGAATTAAAGGGCGCTCTTTTAGAAAGGTGGTGAGGAGGAACTTCTTTAGTTAATCCGTGGAACTCATTGTGGCGGTCAATTGAAATCATTTGGTTCAAGGCTGCAACAAGTTATTAATTGTCTTAACTAAAAGTTATTTGTAAATGTTTTATATAGCTAATGCTGAATTCATTATGGGTTATGCAATTGTTTTCATTGGAGGACTGTGGAGGCCAAATCAGTGGATCTTTTTAAGGCAGAGATAGACAAATTCTTGATTGGAACGGGTGTCGAGGGTTACGGGGAGAAGGCAGGAAGATGGGATTAGGAGGCAGAGATCAGCCACGATTGAATGGCGGTGTGGACTCGATGGGCCGAATGACCTAATTCTATGAAGTGAACATGTGAGAGCTAACACTACAGACTCCGCAGAGGGGAACAAACTGCTCTGTTGTACATAAATGTTATTTCAAATATAGAAACAAAGAACTGCAGATGCTGGCTAATACACAAAAGAACACAAAGTGTTGGAGTAACTCAGCAGGACAGGCAGCATCTCTGGAGAACATGGATAGGTGACATTCCCGATCAAGACCCTTGTTCAGAACCTTTAGATACTTAGATAATACATGATATTTAAAACGCATTATTCAAAATTAAAAATACCTTGAATTGTGTGGATAGCAACAAGAAGCTTTTCACTGTACCTTGGTACACGCAACAGCAAGCAAAACTGGACTGAGGTGTATAGAGGTGTATAGGTCTTATAGAGATATATAAAATCATGAGAGGAATATATCAGGTAGATGCAGATACTGTAGCTTCATGCCCAGAGTAGGGGAATTGAGAACCAGAGGACATAGGTTTAAGGTGAGGGTGGAAAGATTTAATAGGAATCTGAGGGGTAACCTTTTCACACAAAGGGTGCTGGGTGCATGGAACGAACTGCCAGAGGAGGCAGTTGAGGCAAATGCTATCGCAATGTTTAAGAAACATTTGGACAGGTACATGGAAAGGACAGGTTTGGAGGGATATGGGCCAAATGCGGGCAGGTGGGACTGGTGTAGATGGGACATGTTGGCTGGTGTGGGCAAGTTGGGCCAAAGGGCCCGTTTCCATGCTGTAACACTCTATGACTCTACCTCACCAAACCTGACTGTCGGCTTTATGTTGCAGCACTTCGGACAGAATGCTTTCCGACTCCGATTCCAGTGCCACGGAGGGCACTACCACGGACAAGCGGGCCCCCGGGAGTGAGCGGGCAGCGGAAAGAGCTGCTGCCCAACAGAACTCGGAGCGACTGAGACTCGCTCCTCAGTCAGCCTATGCCAACCTCCAGGTACGATCGTGTGCGCCTTCGAGCTCGGGGAGTGAGGTTAACTAAATGTTAACTAGTGGGGGATAGACCGGTCTGATTGACCGATTCTTGATTAGTACGGGTGTCAGGGGTTACGGGGAGAAGGCAGGAGAATGGGGTTAGGGGAGAGAAATGGATCAGCCATGTATGAATGGCAGAGTGGACTTGATGGCATAATTCCTCTCCTTCAACTTATGAACATATTATACACCAGTGAAGACAATAATATCATTAGTCATCACTTTACATTTGATTGATGGAGTGCCTTGTGCAATCCCACCTCCATGGAAGATCGGCACGCATGGTTTTGCCGGTCCAAGACTCCAACTAGGTATGTTACAATTCCTACCTTTAGCAGCGCTGCAGTTCTGCCGCTCCCCGTGTGATCGACTTTGGCGCCTTTCAGAGGGGGGCGGGTTTAAAATGCCGATTTTTTTCTAGGCAGTCCAAGTCGATCCATGTTGGGCGATTTTGTCGCTAAAGAGAAATCGCTTCGACATTTCATTCATAAAGGTATTTTTAAACTACACTAGATTATTTATTAACTAGAGTAGTTTAAAAATCATCTTCTAAAGCTCTGAATGGTGACAGCGGAACGGACCTAAGGTAGGCGATAAAAAGAAGCTATACAGTTTATTTTTACATAAAAACTTGGTTTTTAGGAAGGCTTTAATCACATTTTCATGTTGCGAAAAGGGGACAAAAAAAAAATGTATGAACCGGCTATATTTTTCATATTGACTTCACCGCAAACCGCAACGTTCCAATCCACCGCATTCCACTAAAACCTACTCGCAAGTTGATTTAAATGGCCATTAATTTACAGGCATTAAACACTAAATTCCTTCCATTTGGCCTATAAATTCATGAAAATGAGATTTAAAAATTATGTTATATTTTGGATTATTGTGTGAATGTTATTTGGACACTTAGGCAATTTAAAAAAAGTTTATCTTTTCTTAAGAAATGGATAGATGTTTAGATCTACTCATTGAATTTTGTAATTAGCTACAATTAGATAACTAACTAATTATATACTTTAATTTCAGGTCATCCAAGTAAGATTGTTTCATATTTGTTTCAGAATGCTTCAATCTATAATAACTGAAAATTTCATTGAGTTCTCTTAATTTTTAAGAAAGTTATGGGCTTTTGACTGTTCTAGATCACAGCTTTTGAGTTAAGTAAATTGAAAAGCAATGGGGAACAAGATGCTAATTTCCGAGTATGAAATTGGTCATAACTTTCTTAATACTGAAGATATGAAAGCAAATTAGGTGTCAAATTAAACTTCTTTTTATGCTTTATCTGATGGGATAAATTGCAGACTTGATTTTTAAAATCTCAAAATTTTGTATCATTGCTACTCCAACCTGAGTCTCCAACAAGCCATCACCATCAGGCTACTTTACATTCTGAACACAGCAACACAACTCACTGGTGCCCTGGAGCATGCAAAGGGCTCCAGACCAACGTCGAACCGAGTCAGACGAAGGGTTTCCGACCCAAAACATCGCCTATCCATTCCTTCCACAGATGCTGCCTGACCAACTGTTGCACTTTGTGTTTTACTCAGCATTCCAACATCTGTAGTTCCTCGTGTCACAGTTCCTCTGTTCCCATGTTTTCTTCCAGCTGCCGCCTACCGTAAACCTTTAGATATCTTGTGCTCATTTGAAGCTCTGTTGCCCACATCCTGACTCGTATTGTCATATGATTGAAGCCCTCGTCTTATCTAATTCCAGGGATAGCCATTATCCATCACCCCTGAATAACCCTGAATTGTTCTCACCTAGCCCACAGCTAGCCTTTCAATTATCAACGTTACATTTTTGCACATCTTTCATTAATTTGTTCTACATCTCTCCATATCACCGTCTGTATCTCTCGTTTCCCTTACTCTCAGTCTGAAGAAGGGTCGCGACCCGAAACGTCACCTATTCCTTTTCTCCAGAGATGCTGCCTGACCTGCTGAGTTACTCCAGCTTTATGTGTCTACCCCTGAATGCTTACATTGGCTCAAGGCAAACCTTCAGCTTTGATATTCGCTGATATTCTTCTCCCTGCCTGTATCGCTGTGAAGTTTTAGGAAGGAGACAAAGATAAATTTCTTTAGTCAGGGGGTGGTAAATCTGTGGAATTCTTTGCCGCAGAAGGCTGTGGAGGCCGAGGCAGTGGATATTTTTAAGGCAGAGAGAGATAGATTCTTGATTAGTACAGGTGTTAGTGATTATGGGGAGAAGGGATGGGGTTGAGAGGGAGAGATAAATCAGCCATGATCGAAAGGGCAGAAGAAATGATGGGCCGAATGACCTAATTCTACTCCTATCGCTTATGGCCTTATGACCTGTGCTGAGATAGGTGAGTTATGGACCTCCTTCTTGTCCCAAATTGTCTCCACTATTTAGTTGCCTTCTACTGCCATTCTCCCTCTTATCTTTTCCAACTGGCTTATCCCCTCTTTAAAATACTTCAAAAGCGTAGCCCTTTAAATTGGCCATTCTGATCTAATATCTCCTATGACACATTTTGGTTAATAATATTCCAGTGTACCATTCCAGGACTTTTTAATCATGTCACAGGTATTAAATAAATGCCAGTTGTTGTTGTGGGAAGATTACAGAACATCAAGGTGGTTCTGTTTTCATTCCTATAGAGCAGGGTCGATCAATCCTCACACCACCAGCTGGTCAGAGAATCATACAGCATGGAAAGAGACCATTCCACCCATTGTATCTGGGGTATCCCTTGGAAGTACAGTTCAATTAGTTGCACTTTATAAATCCCACATATAGTCCTTCAATTATTTACTTAAAGTAATCTCACTTTCATTATGAAAGTTATCAATGAAACGTACAGGGGTGGTAAGTGGCGCAGCAGTAGAGTTGCTGCCTTACAGCTCCTGAGACCCGGGTTCAATCCTGACTATGGGTGCTCCGGGTGCTGCGTTTGCTCCCACAGAAGTACAGGTTCAGTAAAATGGTAAATTGTCCCTAGTGTGTAGGATAGTGCCAGCGTACGGGGATCACTGGTCGACATGGACTCGGTGGGCCGAAGGGCCTATTTTCGCGTTGCATCTCTAAACTCTGAAATCTAAACAGTTTCAATCACTCTTCAGGCAGCACTGTCCTGAGAAAAACAATTCCTTTTTGTGAACAACATCTTTGTCACAACTACTTTCTCAGTTTTAAATCTGCATCTTTTTGTAACTAATCCTCAATTACCCAATGGAAACAGTTTTCCTTACAATGTCAAAATTCTTCACAGCCTTGTAAATCAGCTTTATTGAATCTCCCGTTAACCTACTGTACTGTAAGGACAATTGCTGAGGTCTTGATCAATGTCTGGGTCTTACTCAGTTAATTCCAGGAATGGCTGTTATCCACAAAATTCTTGACAGAGATGTTATACGTGCCTTAATTAAATTAGTTAAGCTTAATAAAATATTAGACACTTGGAACTGTAGATGCTGGAATTGTGTGCAGAACACAAGGCGCTGGAGTAACTCAGGGGGCCAGGCAGCATCTCTGGAGGATATGGATAGGCAACGTTTAGGGTCGAGACCCTTCTTCAAATGCCTGACCCGCTGAGTTCCGCCAGCACTTTGTGTTTTGTTCAAGATTCCCCCATCTGCGACTCCTTGTGTCTGCATTGCTCAGAATGAATTGTACTCGTATATTCTGTCAGAAATCAAAAGGGCAGCCAGTTTCTTGGTTTGAGTCATTGGGGTCTGTTTGCATTTAAATGGTCCAGTTTACAAGGGATTCGTGATGCAGTATTGTTCATCTAGATTATCTGTGATTGTTCCCTGGTCAGTTTATTGAACAAGAGCATTAAACTTTAAAAAAAAGATGGAGAACTCTCAAAAGCCCAATGGTAAATTTCAATAGACTAACTATAGGATACTGAAGGTTACACAAAAGGCTGGAGAAACTCAGCGGGTGCAGCAGCATCTAAGGAGCGAAGGAGATAGGCGACGTTTCGGGTCGAGACCCATAAAATACTGAAGGTCGACTAAAAATTGCTGGAGAAACTCAATTGCGTGAGGCAGCATCTATGGAGCAACAATTCAGGTCGAGACCCTTCTTGGATTGGAACGTTATCTAGGTGGGACTTCATTCCCCCTTCCGTAGAACCACCAAACACCCCGGAAAAAATAAAGCACGGGAATTGCAGATGCTGTTGCTTATCCATGTTCTCCAGCGACACTGCCTGACCCGCTGAGTTACTCCAGCACTTTGTGTCGCTTTGTTCTATGGTGGAGAAAATGGTGCATTGCAGCAATGTTCCAGCGAGCTGTTGAGTCATTGTTTCTTCCTTTCATTTGCAGGCTTTTGACTACGAAAAGAAGAAGTTGTTGGCAACCAAAGGTATGTGGAGCGACGCTCGCCTCTAACCTCTCGCTGTTTGTCAACAGCTCAAGAAAGTGATTCCTCGTCCAAACCCTTGCTGGGGGGGTTGCTGCGAGCTCGTGCAAAGGGTCGCGGGCCTGCCTCTCAAGCGCTGACCATTCATGCTGAATCTGTTGCCTTTGTTTCTCTGACCATACACGCTGAATAGTCTTTGTTTTACTAAAAAAGGTTTTGTTGCAACGGCACATTTAAAGCACCCATTTTTCCATTGACTGGTGTGAGGCAAATTCTAATTTGTGCCTCAGATAATTGCTTTTTCTCCACACTGATCTACAGCTATGACCGACGGTTTGACAGTAAATGGCCGTGCACATTCCTGAGTTCACGAGTCATATGCCAAGTGGACTGAGAGCAGTGAATCTTGCATGGTGTTTGCGTATAAAGCCGTCAGTGGCATTTCAATTAAAGTCCCATCACTTGTTTGGTGGTAGAAAGCCTTGTAAATGGTGAATCTGTGGAATTTATTGCCACAGACGGCTGTGGAGGCCAAGTCGACGGATATTTTTAGAGCGGAGATTGACGTGGTCTTGAACAGGACAGGTGTCAGGGGTTATGGGGTGAAGGCAGGAGAATGGGGTTGAGAGGGAAAGATGGATCACCCATGATTGAATGGCAGAGTAGACGTGGGGGGCGAATGGCCTAATTCTGCTCCTATCATTTATGAACATGAACATGAGATGCAGAAGGTGGCAATGGTGTTCCTTCATTTTCTCCTCATGGAAGAATAAGGTCATGTGATAGGGGCCAAATTAGGCCTTTCGGCCCATCAAGTGTACTCCGCCATTCATTCATGGCTGATTTATCCTCCCCTCCTGCCCCCATTCTACTGCCTTCTCCCCATAACCCCTGACACCCATACAACTCAAGAATCTATCTATCTCTGCCTTAAAAATAGTCACTGACTTGGCCTCCACAGCCTTCTGTGGCACAGAATTCCACAGGTTCTCCAACCTCTGACTAAAGAAATACCTCCTCATCTCCTTCCTAGTGGAACGTCCTTTAATTCTGAGGCTATGAGCCCTAGTCCTAGACTCTCCCATTAGTGGAAACATCCTCTCCACATCCGTTCTATTCAAGCCTTTCACTATTCGGTACGTTTCAATGAGGTCCCCCTTCTAAAATCAAGCGAGTACAGGCCCAGTGCCTGCACAAACAAATGTTGCTTTAAGGCAAAATCAAAACTGCAACTTTGATTTGATTCTTGGTCAAGGGTTGCAACAGTATTTTGGGATGATTTCTCCTACAGTCCTGGGACATTGACACCAGTGCAAGTGAATCATATTAGCAAGCTCAGAAACCTGATCCCCTTCATCTGCATCTGGTTAATGAGTCACAAGCTTGATTTAATTTAATCTTTTTGAGTGACTCCATTTGAAAGTGTGCTGTCAAAAGGAATGCTTGTGGTCGAGGTATGATTAGCTTTGTCATTTTAAAAAACTATTCTTTACCAGTGCAGCCCTTTTAAGCTTAGTATAGTTACATAGAAACACAGAAAATCGGTGCAGGAGTGGGCCATTCGGAGCCAGCACCTCCATTCAATATGATCATGGCTGATCATCCTAAATCAGTACCCCGTTCCTGCTTTTTCCCCATATCCTTTGATTCCATTATCCCTTAGAGCTATACCTAACATTCTCTTGAAAACATCCTGCTGTGGGATACAGCGTGCAAACAGGACCTTTGGCCCACTGAGTCCACACCGACCAGCCATCCCCGCAGGTTAACACTATCCTACACTCGGGACAATTTTTACATTTATACCAAAGCCATTTAACCTACAAACCTGTACGTCTTTGGAGTGTGGGAGGAAACCGGAGACCTCGGAGAAAACCCATGCAGGTCACGGGGAGAACGTGCAAATTCTGTACAGACAGCACCCGTAGTCAGGATCGAACCCGGGTCTCTGGTGCTGTAAAGCAGCAACTCTACCGCTGCGCCACTGTACGCTGTTTATTTCCTATCTTGCAATGGTGCTGGTGAGACAAGCAATTCCTGCTAAGCTATTGGAGGGCTTGTGGTGCGAGTGTTATGGGATGTAGGACTTTGACCATACCTTGTGCAGAAAAACTGCTTAAAAAAACACTCAGCTTTGGCTCTCAAAGCAGATGAGCTGCATTTGCATTGTCAATATTAAATTGCCAAAATGAAATGACCCTGGGTGAATTATTTATGAGGATGTTGCCAGGACTCAAGGACCTGAGCTACAGGGAGAGGTTGAGCAGGCTAGGACTCTATTTCCTGGAGCGCAGGAGGATGAGGGGTAATCTTATAGAGGCGTACAAAATCATGAGGGGGATAGATCAGGTAAACGCACAGAGTCTCTTGCCCAGAGTAGAGGAATCAAGAACCAGAGGACATAGGTTTAACAAGGGGAGGGGGAGATTTAATAGGAACCTGAGGGGTAACGTTTTCACACAAAGGGTGTGGGTATATGGAATGAGCTGTCGGAGGTAGTTGAGGCAGGTATGATCGCAATGCTTAAGGAACATTTAGACAGGTACATGGATAGGACGGGTTTAGAGGGATATGGGCCAAACGCAGGCAGATGGGACTGGTGCAGATGGGACATGTTGGCCGGTCGGTGTGGGCAAGTTGGGCCGAAGCGGCCTGTTTCCTCGCTGTAAGACTCCATGAATTGGAACGTCTCCTTGCTGACGATGCCATCTTACAACTTTTTTGACAGCTATGCTGAAGAAGCCTGTTGTAACTGAAGTAAGGACCCCGACGAATACGTGGAGCGGCCTCGGGTTCTCCAAATCAATGCCTGCAGAAACAATCAAAGAACTAAGACACGCCAATCACGTGTCCTACAAACCATCCATGGCAACTACGTACGAGGTAGTGATAATTTACGACTGCTCTGCATTTTTGTTTAAATAGTGCATGCTCAAAGAGGAATCTCTTCAGCCACCGCTAAGTGATGGTTATGCTAGGGAGATACTTTTGCAGCCAGAAAAAGTGGCAGCAAGTTGTGGCGCTGCATTATACATGTAATTCCTTCAACTCGGTTTTAACCAATGTCAGGTAATAACATACCTGACCACAGTCCAAAAATAATGATATTTTTACTTTGAAAGGATTGATTATCTATATCAGATTTCATATTTGATTTGGCTGTAAGGTTTGGCTCGATGTGGAAGTGCTGAAGCTCATTGCTTTTAAACCCTTGCAGTAAGCGCCGAGCTGTGCAAACAATGGCAAAATCCAAGAAAGAAAGAATGATGACTACTCTGTTTCAGGGAGAAGCCGGGCCATGTGGCATTAATTACTCTCAATCTATTGCCGTTAGCGGATTCTTTTTTTTAAAGTTTCTGGTCTGGAATCATGATCGTCTTCCAGCAAACCCACCACATTAGACTTTGAAACACTGCGCACTAATGGTGTTTGGTGGGAAGCTGATGCAGCCATAATTTGCTCACCTCAAGACTGAACTCTGGACTGCACCCATGAGACGGTGCCTGAGAAAACAACTAGAGGGGATTTTTTTTTTTTCACATTTTCTTGAAATGCACAAAAAAATGTCCATTACCTTGAATATCATCTGGCCAAAATCAAACCACTTTAGACCTGGACGTTTACATCAATCTTGTTCTTGGCACTGCAGTGTGGATGGTTACATTCTGCACATACTCTCAGCAGCTCAATGTATTTGATCACAAAGTGATTAAAGTGTAATTTGGTGAAGGGGTACAGAGCTGCAGCCTGTGCAGCCTCTCACCCTCCATAATAAAACCTCGACACTGGCTTCTGTCTCAACTGCTGATCACGCAGTCACAGAAAATGTTGCTTTGCCAGTGTTCTGCCATCCCGAACCATTCTCATGCTTCGCAGGACAGTGAATCTGTCTCTATTTCTCGACCTGACTTATTTCATGCCGCTGCTAGCTGTTGCCTATTTGTATTTCCATTCACTCTCTCTCTCTCTCTCTCTCCCTCTCCCCCCTCTCTCTCCCTCTCCCTCTCCCCCCTCCCTCTCCCTCCTCCCTCTCCCTCTCCCTCTCCCTCCCCCTCCCCCTCTCCCGCTCTATTTCTATCCCTCTCTTTTCCTTTCTAATATCTGCCTTCCCAGTTTTCTACCTCTTTTACCACACACAATTCCAACATCTGTCAAGAGAGAGTTAGAGTTTGATTTAGTTCTTAGGGCTAATGGAATCACGGGATATGGGGAGAAAGCAGGAACAGTGGGGGGGAAGTTCCTGATTTTGGACGATCAGCCGTGATCATATTGAATGGCGATGCTAGCTCGAAGGGCTGAATGGCCAACTCCACCTATTTCTCTATGTTTTCTATGCTCTATCTTGCTTCGATCTCTAGTCTTCTTACCCAGTCCAAATGGCTCGATTGTAATTACGTACTGTCTTTCCGCCGACTGGTTAACGACACGACAAAAGCTTTTCATTGTGCCTCGGTGCACGTGACATTCATACTGAACTGATATCTTTCCAAGGCGCGGCGTGATTTCGGCAGGATTCTGTCGCGATTTCGAGAAATTCGCCCATGTTTTCGAGCGCAGCTCGGGGAAGTGTCAGCGGCATTTAACGGCAATCTCTCTCCACAGTCATCGTCCCCAGTGTCACTATCGCGGTCAAACAGCCGAGAGTGCATCGGAGGAGGCAGCGAGTCTGATAACTGGAGGGATCGGAATGGTGAATTTCCATCATCACTCAACAGCCCCAAGCAAAAACATAACCCATGTAAGCATGTCAGGTATTGTGACGGAGGGCTCTCCTCTTTAGAATGTGCTATAATATCGAGGAGACATCGATAAGTGTACTTCTCACAGCTTCTTTAGATTCATGGTTTTGTTCCATTTCATTACCTTGCCAACGTGTTGACGGTTTTTCATCTGCTATTAAAATGTGTTGTTTAGACTGATGCAGTCAGAAGATGTGGATTAATTAACAAAGGCGGCACAGTGGTAGAGTTGCTGCCTTACAGCGCCTGAGACTCGGGTTCGATCCCGATTACGGGTGCTATACGGATGTACGGAGTTTGTACGTTCTCCCCGTGGGTTTTCTCCGAGATCTTCGGTTTCCTCCCACACTCCAAAGACGTCCAGGTTTGCAGGTTAATTGGCTTGGTATAAATGTAAAATTTATAAAAATCCCGAGTGTGTGTAGGAAAGTGTTAGTGTGCGGGGATCGCTGGTCGGCGCGGACTCGGTGGGCCGAAGGGCCTGTTTCTGCGATGTATCTCTAATCTAAACCAAACTAAGCTAAGGATGGAAACAAAACAGGATCTGATCATGGCCGAATTATGATGGTAGGACTACCCCAAGTTATCATAAGTCAGAGGTGCAGAATGAGGCCATTTGGCCCACTGAGTCTTGACTGATCTATCTTTCCCACTCAATCCCAATCTCCTGCCTTCTCCCCATAACGCAACACATTTTCCTTTAATTTTCATGTTTTTCTTCTCCCAGTTTAACGTTCTTCCCCTGACCATACCCGCAGTTGGACAACAAGAAGATGCTGGACATATTTTTCTCTCCCATTTGCCTCCTTTTCATCTCCCACCTTTGTCCACTCAACTGCAAAACAAATCCCCCTTCTCTGTATCCACCTATCATTTGCCAGGCTTTGTCCTCCCCCTCCCCCCCCCCCTCTTTTTTTGCTTTCTCCAACCTACTACAGTCTGAAGAACGGTTCCGACCCGAAATGTCAACTATCTATGCCTTTCAGGGATGCTGCCTGACCTGGTGAGTTGCTCCAACAGTTTATCTTCCAAACAAGATGTCCTGGACGGAGCTCCACAATCAGCAGAACACAGGAATGGTTGAGGAAAAGTGGTCCACTCTAATTCTTGAGACTGTTCCACCATTCTGTCAAATCTAGGCTGAAGGTGTCTATTGCACTTGTGCCAATATAAGTCAGTGTTTGTCAAGTGCAATGTGTTGAAACCAACAAATTATGTTCTTAAGAGACAGTCTGAATACTGTAGGGAGATTAAATGGAAACAGTTTTTCCCCCATACTGTTTAAATCCAAGACAGCTTTTTTTCGGCTTGTCGATTTCCAAAGTAACATAAGTAGCTCTCTTTCTGATTGAGTAAAGATGTTCCCCCTCACTCTCTGAGTAAAGAAGTTCCCCCTCATGTTACCCCTAAACTTCTGTCCCTTAATTCTCATGTCATGCCCTCTTGTTTGATTCTTCTCTACCCTCAATGGGAAAAGCTTATCCACGTCAACTCTGCCTATCCCTTTCATCATTTTAAAGACCTCAATCAAGTCCCCCCTTAACCTTCTGTGCTCCAAAGAATAAAGACCTAACTTGTTCAACCTTTCTCTGTAACTTAGTTCCTGGAACCCAGGCAACATTCTAGTAAATCTCCTCTGTACTCTCTCTATTTTGTTGACATCCTTCCTATAATTAGGCAACCAAAATTGTACACCATACTACAGAATTGGTCTTACCAAAGCCTTGTACAATTTTAACATTACTTCCCTACTCCTATATTCAATGCTCTGATTTATAAAGGCCAGCACACCAAAAGCTTTCTTTACCACCCTACCTACATGCGATTCCACCTTCAGGGAACTATGCAGTTATTCCTAGATCCCTCTGTTCCACAGCATTCCTCAATTCCCTACCATTTACCATGTACGTCCTATTTTGATTTGTCCTGCCAAGATGTAGCACTTCACACTTATCAGCATTAAACTTCATCTGCCATCTTTCAGTCCACTTTTCCAAATGGCCCAAATCTCTCTGTAGACTTTGAAAATCTACTTCATTATCCACAATACCACCTATCTTAGTATCATCTGCATACTTACTTATCCAATTTTCCACCCCATCATCCAGATCATTGATGTATATGACAAACAACAGTGGACCCAACACAGATCCCTGAGGCACCCCACTGGTCACCAGCTTCCAACCTGACAAACAGCCATCCACCATTACTCTCTGACATCTTCCATTTAGCCACTGTTGAATCCATCTTGCTACTCTGCCATTAACACCCAAAGATTGAACCTTCTTAACCAACCTTCCTTGGGGGACCTTGTCAAAGGCCTTACTGAAATCCATATAGACAACATCCACTGCTTTACCCTCATCAATTTCCCTAGTAACCTCTTCAAAAATTTCAAGAAGGTTTGTCAAACATGACCTTCCAGGCACGAATCCATGTTGACTGTTCCTGATCAGACCCTGTTTGTCCAGATGCTTATATATATGGTGGGTTACACAAAAAGCTGGAGAAACTCAGCGGGTGCAGCAGCATCTAAGGAGCTAAGGACATAGGCGACGTTTCGGGTCGAGACCCCTTTCCATTAATTTGCCCAAAAACTGATGTCAAACTAACAGGTCTATAATTGCTAGGTTTATTCTTTGAACCCTTTTTAAACAATGGAACAACATGCGCAGTACGCCAATCCTCCGGCACTATTCCCATTTCTAATGACATTTGAAATATTTCTGTCATAGCTCCTGCTATTTCTACACTAACTTCCCTCAACGTCCTAGGGAATATCCTGTCAGGACCTGGAGACTTATCCACTTTTATATTTTTCAAAAGTGTCAGTACTTCCTCCTCTTTGAATCTCATAGTTTCCATAGCTACTCTACTTGTTTCCCTTACCTCACAGAGTTCAATATCCTTCTCCTTGCTGAATACCGAAGAAAAGAAATTGTTCAATATCTCCCCCATCTCTTTTGGTTCTGCAGATAGCTGTCCTTTGGATTTACTTTCACCTTTCTTGCCAAAGCAACCTCATATCTTCTTTTAACCTTTCTAATTTCTTTCTTAAGATTCTTTTTACATTCTTTATACTCCTCTAGCACCTCATTTACTCCATGCCCCCTACAATTATTGTCGAATAATTTTTCGAAACAAGTGTCCAATTTCCCTTGAAAACCATGGCTCTTTCCAATTTTTACTATTTCCTTTCAACCGAACAGGGACATAAAGATTCTGTACTCTTGCAATTTCCCCTTTAAATGTCCTCCATTTCTCTTCTACATCCTTTCCATAAAACAAAATGTCCCAATTCACTCATTTTAAATCCTTATGCATTCCCTCAAAGTTAGCCTTTCTCCAATCAAAAATCTCAACCCTAGGTCCAGTTCTGACTCTCTCCATAATTATGTTGAAACTAATGGTATTGTGATCACTGGTCCCAAAGTGCTCACCAACGCATACCTCTGTCACCTGACCTGCCTCATTTCCTAACAGGAGGTCCAGCACTGCCCCTTCTCTGGTCAATACCTCTATGTATTGCTGCAAAAACCTATCCTGCACACATTTTACAAACTCCAAACCATCCAGCCCATTTACAGAATGTGTTTCCCAGTCTATTTTTGGAAAATTGAAATCTCCCACAATCACTACCTTGTGCTTACTGCTAATATCTGCTATCTCCTTACATATTTGCTCTTCCAATTCTCGCTCCCCATTTGGCGGTCTATAATACACCCCTAAAAGTGTTGCTACACCGTTCCCACTTCTCAGTTCCACCCAAATAGCCTCCCTAGACGAGCCCTCTAATCTATCCTGCCAAAGCACTGCTGTAATATCTTCTCTGACAAGCAATGCAACACCTCCACCTCTGGTCCCTCCAAATCTATCACACCTGAAGCAACGAAATCCTGGAATATTTAGTTTCCAATCACAGCCCTCCTGCAACCATGTTTCACTGATTGCCACAACATCATATTTCCAGGTGTCAATCCAGGCTCTAAGTTCATCCACCTTTCTTACAATGCTCCTAGCATTAAAATATACACATTTCAGAAACCCACCATCCCTTATTCTCTGTTTATTATCTTTTTCCACTTTCTCGCCTACATTTTGGGTCCGAGTGCTTCCCTTCGCTGCCTCTTGCCCCACACCCTGTCCCCTAGCCCCCTCTACCCGAGTCCCTCCCACCAGCCTTTCTAGTTTAAAGTCTCCCCAGTAGCCTTTGCAAATCTCCCTGCCAGGATATTGGTCCCCCTCGGGTTCAAAGTGCAACCCGTCCTTTTTGTACATCCACTGGTTCTCCCTTATCAACTCTGCTAGTTACATCCAAGAAAAATTCTATAAGATTCGTCAGACATCATTTACCTTTCGTAAATCCATGCTGACTTTGTCTAATGATTTCACCACTTTCCAAATGTACTGCTATCCCATCTTTAATAACTGACTCTAGCAGTTTCCCCACTACCGATGTTAGACTAACTAGTCTGTAATTCCCTGTTTTCTCTCTCCCTCCTTTTTTAAAAAGTGGGTTACATTAGCAAAAGTGGGGTTACATTAGCGTTGCTGCCTTACGGCGCCAGAGACCCGGGTTTGATCCCGACTCTGGGTGCTGTCTGAGCGGAGTTTGTACGTTCTCCCTGGGACCGCTTGGGTTTCACCCAGGTACTCTGGGTTCCTCCCACAATCCAAAGACGTACAGGTTTGTAGGGTAATTGGCTTTGATTAAAAAAAAACGTTAAATTGGTCCTAGTCTGTTTAGGATATTGTAACAGATATTGCAACGGGGATCGCTGGTCGGCACGGACTCGGTGACCTGAAGGACCTGTTTCCATGCTGTATCTCTAAACTAATCTCTGCCAAATGGAGACGTTGGATTTCTGTGTAGTAATATTGGCAAATTGAAGAGGGAGTTCATTAGAACATTTTAATTTATTTCAGTTGGCGCCGTTAACTTTATACAGAGTACTTCCGAGTCTCAGTACTTCCAGCCCCAAGTATGCAAAAATTCAATATATCTGGCCCGGCCTGCTGTCGACCTTGCTGAGAAACAAAATATTTTCACGCCTATTGCCGCCTTGCGGTCAGACATATTTTGATTTGAGGCAGGGTAAATCTTTCCTTATGTCCTTGCGAAAGAGTGCCACTCACTCACTGCTGAACAGTATCTGAGTGCAGGATTTTCTCAGGTCCACGTATTGCTGGCAGCATTGAACCTGCTAAGTGCATTTTTACCAGGTTTTTCTTGCTGTGGTCTGTACTTTCAACAGCTTGAAGTGGCTAGACTATTTGCACAGATTACCGGGTCTCAACCTTTCCACTCGAGAATTGCTGTTGCAACATAGTGAACATCCACCGGCAGCACGGTGGCGAAGCAGTAAAGTTGCTGCCATACAGCGCCAGAGACCGGGTTGGATCCTGACTACGGGTGCCGTCTGTGCGGAGTTTGTACCTTCTCCCCGTGACCACTTGGGTTTCACCCGGGTACTCCGGTTTCCTCCCACACTCCAAAAACGTACAGGGTCGTAGGTTAATTGGCTTTGGTAAAGATTGTGATTTGTCCCTAGTGTGTAGGATAATGCTAGTGTGCGGGGATCGCTGGTCAGTGCGGACTCGGTGGGCCGAAGGGCCTGTTTCCGCGCCGTATCTCTAAACTAAACTAAACTCTTCAACTGACATTATCAGTGTCTGAATCCATGTTAACTGCAATTATGGCTTTTGAATACTGGACGCAATTATTTGACATTTATGCGGAGATGAAAATAATTGATTGCCCCACTGTTTATATTTATTAATATGCATTCACTGTAGCCCTGTCTGCTGTCCTGGTGTGCAGTAACCGGTGGAATTAGCAAAGGATTTCCATTATTATTTTTCTGAAATATTGCCCATTGTCATATGGCCAAGCAAGAAGTAAAACCTAGTCTGGTGTAAACACAGTGCATGTGGTGAAGCAGTCTTGACTTTATTCACAACAGTCCATTCACTGACATCAAGTAAACATATCTCTTAGGATACCGGTGGTGAGCTGCTACAGTACAAGAGAGCAATATATTGCTTTCCCTCCCTCTCTGTCCCTGCCCCACCTTAGTTCTCCTATTAGTTTCACTATCCTCCCGTTTAATTTTACTGTTTGTACACCTCGTTGTCACCTTCCCCTCAACGAACAACGGACCATTGTACCTTTCCTTGGTCATCGTCTGCCTTGATCTGTCCTTTCCACATCTTGCATGCTCTTTCTACCCATCCATATCTCCAGTTTCCCGCTCCCCTGACACAGTCTGAGAAGGGTCTCACCCGAAAAACACCACCTATTCATTTTTCTCCAGGGATGCTGCCTGTCGCACTGAGTTACTTATTTTGTGTCTATCTTTGATGTAAACCAGCATCTGCAGTTCCTTCCTACACATCTATCTGCACCAGTTGTTCCCAAGCTGGCTTCCATATGAAAGCCATTCATTTGACATTGTCTTATTCTGCATTAAGTTAAATATTTTTCCTGTGGATTTAGACTATTTTAGTTTTTGCTCTGGACATTTTTGCGAGATAACAGAAAATATGCTTGAAAATGTAACTTTGATTGGAGGTAAAAAAGCATTGACTTAGGAAATGTCCAGGGGATACATAAGAGAGTTCCTAAACACCAGTGAGATGTGTCTAACTGGTGTGTCTAACAGTGAGATGTGTCTAACTGGTGTATGTCCATTCATCAGTAAGCCACATGACATACACTTGTGGATATTCAGCGTAGTATAGTTCAGAGGAACTTTGGACCCTCGTTTCTCAAAGTTCTCCATCAGTCAATGTTTTCCATGCAGGAGAAATGTTACCAAGTTGGGAGAGTCCAGAACCAGGGTCAACGTTGAAGAATTAGGGGTCGGCCATTTAGAACTGAGATGAGGAAAACCGTTTTCACCCAGAGAGTTGTGAATCTGTGGAATTCTCTGCCCCCAAAGGCAGTGGAGGCCAATTCACTGGATGTTTTCAAGAGGGAGTTAGATATGGCTCTCAGGGCTAATGGAATCAAGGGATAAGGAGAGAAAGCAGGTACATGGTACTGATTGTAGATCAGCCATGATCACATTGAATGGCGGTGCTGGCTTGAAGGGCCGAATGGACTACTCCTGCACCTCTTTTCTATTTCTATGTTTCTATGTTATGTTTGGATGAGTTATAAATCAGTTCACAGAGTTTTCCATCATTAACACCAATTTCATTATCATTGTATCATTGGACTACCAGGCTGATAGACAATTGTTTATTTTACGGGCCAAATGTAGGCGGATGGAACTAGTTCAGCTGTGAATATAGACACAAAATGCTGGATTAAATCAGCGGGACAGGCAGCATCTCTGGAGAGAAGTAATGGGTGATGTTTTGGCCCTACCCTTCTTCGACCCGAAACGTCACCCATTCGTGTTTTTTTACCCAGAGAGTTGTAAATTTATAAAATTCCCTGCCACAGAGGGCAGTGGAGGCCAAATCACTGGATGGATTTAAGAGAGAGTTGGATAGAGCTCTAGGGGGCTAGTGGAGTCAAGGGATATGGGGAGAAGGCAGGCACGGGTTATTGATAGCGGACGATCAGCCATGATCACAATGAATGGCAGTGCTGGCTCAAAGGGCCGAATGGGCTCCTCCTGCACCTATTTTCTATGTTTCTATGTCCCGCTGAGTTACTCCATAATTGTGTGTCTATCTTTGGTTTAAACCAGCATCTGCAGTTCCTCCCTACACAGATAAGCTGTGAAACTAAGTTAGCATAGATGAGTTGGTCCAAAAGGCCTGTTTCAGAGCAATAAGACCCAAATCCAAGGTGTTGCTATGGGCATGCAGCTATGCCTGTCTCATTGTAGGGCACGTCAAACAATCCTTGTTCGAGGCATACCGTGACCCTATCCCCGAACTCTACCTCGGCTACATCGACGACTGCATTGGTGCTACCTCCTGCATCCATGCAGAACTCACTGACTTCATCCATTTCACCACTAACTTCCATCCGGCATTCAAATTCACCTGGACCATTTCTAACATCTACCTACCATTTCTAGACCTCACTATCTCCATCGCAGGTGACAGACTACTGACCGACATTATAAACCCATTGACTCCCATGGCCATCTGGACTACACTTCTTCCCACCCTGCTTCCTGCAAGGACTCCATCCCCTACACCCAATTCCTCCATCTACGCCGCATCTGCACCCAGGATGAGGTGTTCCAAACCAGGGCATCGGAGATGTCCTCATTATTTAGGGAACGGGGGTTCCCCTCTTCTACTGTAGATGAGTCTCTCACCAGGGTCTCTTCTATAACCCGTAACTGCTCTCGCTCCCCGTCCCCCCACTCGTAACAAGAGCAGAGTCCTCCTTGTCCTCACCTTCCACCCAACCAACCATCACTTACAACAGATAATCCTCCACCATTTTCACCACCTCCAACGGGATCCCACCACTGGCCACATCTTCCCATCTCCTCCCCTGTCCGCTTTCCGCAGAGACCGCTCCCCACCGTAACTCCCTTGTCAATTGGTCCCTTCCCACTCGAACCACCCCCTCCCCTGGTACTTTCCCTTGCAACCGCAGGAAACACTTGTCGCTTTACCTCCCCCCTTAACTCCATCCAAGGACCCAAGCCGTCTTTCCAGGTGCGGCAGAGGTTCACCTGCACCTCCTCCAACCTCATCTATTGCATCCGTTGCTCTGGGTGTCAGCTGCTCTACATCGGTGAGACCAAGCGTAGGCTTGGCGATCGCTTCGCCCAACACCTTCGCTCAGTTCGCATTAACCAACCTGATCTCCCGGTGGCTCAGCTCTTCAACTCCCCCTCCCATTCCGAATCCGTTCTTTCTGTCCTGGGCCTCCTCCATGGCCAGAGTGAGTCCTACCATAAATTGGAAGAGCAGCACCTCATATTTTGCTTGGGTAGTTTACACCCCAGCAGCATGAACTTCTCCAATATCAGGTAGTCCTTGCTTTCTCCCTCTTTCCCCTTCCCTTCCCAGCTCATCCCACAGCCCACTGCCTCCGCCTCTTCCTGTCTACTTCCCACCCCCACCACCCGCAAATCAGTCTGAAGAAGGGTCCCGACCCGAAATGTCACCTATTTCCTTCGCTCCATAGATGCTGCCTCACTCGCTGAGTTTCTCCAGCATTTTTATCTACCTTTCATTAGAAAAGGTCAGTTCTGATACAAAGTAGAAATTGTCTCCAAATTCACCATGAGCATATATATTGCCAGACCAGTTTCACTTCTGGTGGGTTTATGATCTTCTTTCCAGAGTAATATTTGGCTTTTAATTTTTGTCTCCTCAGCTGAGCACTATTTGACCAGCACTAACTACATGGACTGCATTTCCTCCATGATGGGCAGTAACGGCTGCAGCCTGAATAACTCCTTCAAAGGCTCAGAATTGCCCGAACTCTTCAGCAAGCTCGGTTTAGGCAAATATACGGATATCTTCCAGCAGCAAGAGGTTAGTTCAACCACTCCTCACTGAATATTGTTCAATAGATTAATAGTGCTTTATGTGTCACTTCTTAGTTTGGTTTAGAGATACAGTATGGAAACAGGCTCTTTGGCCACCGAGTCTGCACCGACCAGCGATCCCCGCACATTAACACTATTCTACACACACTAGGGACAGTTTTACAATTATGCCAAGTCCATTAACCTACAAACCTGTACGTCTTTAGAGTATAAGAGAAAAATGAAGATCTCGGAGTAAACCCACGTGGCCACGGGGAGAAGGTACAAACTCTGTACAGACAGCACCCATAGTCGGGATCGAATCCAGGTCTCTGGCGCTGAAAGCGCTATAAGGCAGCAACTCTATCGCTGTGCCATCGTACTGCCCCAACTGCAGAATGACATTCTTTTTGCGTATATTACATAGGCAGGCGCCACCATTTTGAAGGCGCTGGAGGCATTACCCCAGTTCACCTGCCCACACCTAGTGCCCAACGTCTCCTGCTCCCTCCCGGTTATGCTGCCCGACGAGCCTTTGGGCGGGTTACCAGTCCCGTGGTGAAATATGCGCACTTCCCCCAATGATAATTTAATCGTTTTCTTCATGTTTTAGCCAAGCAATTGAAGGAAATGGATGTGGGAAAGCAGGAATGTGATTTGGCAGAGGGTGTGAGTCTGAAGAAAGGTCACAACCCGAAACGTCACCTATCCCTGTTCTCCAGAGTGTGGTCTTCTTCTTCTTGCGTATGGCGTGCACAGATTGTAGGACAACTTGTTCCATTTGATCGTATCTGATTGTGCACGCCGGGTTGATTGTATTCGTTGAAACAGGGCGGACCACGTGAAGGTTGCAATCTCCCACCCCCGGAGTGTGGTGAAGAAGCCATTTGGCTTACTTGCCATCAGTGGGGAGGGTGCTGAGCTCAGGAGTTGGGACATTCGACTACAGCTGTGCAAGAACTTGGTCAGAGCGTCACACAGCATGGAAACGGATCCTTCAACTCAAATTGCCCACACCGACGATGATGTCCCAACTAAGCCAGTCCCATCTGCCAACATTTCGCGCATATTGCTCTAAACCTTTCCTATCCATCTACCTGTCCACATGCATTTTAATTATTGTTACAGTACCAGCCTCAACTACCTCCTCTGGTAGCTCGTTCCACATACCCACCACCCTCTGAGAAACATTTGCCCCTCCGTTTCTCATTAAATCTTTCCCCTCTCACCTTAAACGTATGTCCTCTGGTTCTTAAATTCCCTAATCTGGTTAAAACAGCATTCAGCCTATCTATTCCAAAAGAAAATGTGGTGAGACCACATCCAAAGTATTGTGCGCAGTTCTGGTCATCCTGTTATACGATGAATATCATTCAGCTGGAAAGGATGCAGAAAGGATTCACCAGGATGTTACCTGGACTCAAGGGCATGAGTTATGAGGGACAGAAAATGCTGGAGTAACTCAGCAGGACAAGCGGCATCTCTGAATAGAAAGAATGGATGACGTTTCGAGTCGCCAACCTACGCAGAGATGCTGCCTGTCCGGCTGAGTTACTCCAGCATTTTCTGCCTCTCTTCGGTTTAAATCAGCATCTGCAGTTGCTTCCTACAACATTCCAAAGCTGGCGGGCACAAGTTTAAGGTCAGAGGGAAAACATGATTACCCAAAAGTGATTGCAGGGCAATTTATTTATGCAGGGGGTGTTGCGAATATGGATCGAGCTGCCAGAGGACACTCTGGAGGCGGGTATAATATCTACGTTTAAAAGACATTTGGACTTTGTTTTGAGGGATATGGACCACGCATAGGCAGATTAGACCAGCTCAGCTGCAAAACCTGGTCAGCATGGACGAAGATAGACACAAATTGCTGGAGTAACTGAGCGGGACAGGCAGCATCTCGGGAGAGAAGGAATGGTGACGTTTCGGGTCGAAACCCTTCTTTAGACTGAGAGTCAGGGGAGAGGGAAACTAGAGATATGGAAGGGGACAAAGAGAGTGTAAGGTGTGAAAAGAACAGATCAAAGCAGACAATGCTCAAGGAAGATGGGTATGTTTATATGCTGTGTGATCTATGTCACTATGACCATTCATTGGAAAGAACCAGTCCTGATACAAACTAGAAAGGCAGTGCATTTGTAATTGTTGGAATCAGAGTTCAATCCCCAGGGCTGCAGTGTGCTTCATGTGAATCATTGTGACAGTTTCTGTTTTAATTTCAATGAAACAAAGCTGGCCCCTGTCTTGGGCTTAATCCCGTGTCTTAAACCAAGCAGCGAAATTAGCTGCTGCTTTTGGACTCTGAAGTAGTTTACAAGAGGATCTGAGATTTAGCAGCTCCACTGATATTCAGATTTTGTTGATTTTCTGTTGTTGACCCAGGCACTCTGCGACAGCTCAAACACAGCTGCCCTGGCAGACCCATTGTTTCTGCCTGCTCCTGTTCCACGCACCTCAACTCCATCCTATCCCCCCCTGGTGCAATCTCTCCCGACCAATGTCCAAGATACCTCACGTGCCCTTCGTCTCTTTAATGACTTCCGCTTTCCGAGCCCCTACTCCCTCATCTTTACTGTGAGTTCAGTCACTCTACACCTCCATCCCCCACCAGGGAGGCCTTAACGCCCTCCGTTTCTTCCTCGACCGCAGAACCAGCCAATTTCCCTCTACTAACGCTCTCCTCCGGCTAGCGGAGCTGGTCCTCACCCTCAACAACTTCTCCTTTGACTCCCATTTCCTCCAAGTCCAAGACGTAGCTAAGGGCACCCACATGGGTCCTAGCTATGCCTGCCTCTTTGTAGGGTACGTTGAACAATCCCTGTTCCAGGCGTATACTGGCCCTATCCCCAAACTCTAGCTCAGTTACATTGATAACTGCATCGGTGCTACCTCCTGCACCCATGCAGAACTCATGGACTTCACCACCAATTTTCATCCTGCACTCAAAGTTACAAAGTTTCACCCCCCTCCCCTTTCTTGATCTCACCATCTCCATCACAGGAAATAGACTATCAACCGACGTCAAACCCAATAGACTACAAACCCACTGACTCCCACAACTATCTTGACTACACTTCTTCCCAGCCTGCTTCCTGCAAAGACTCTATCCCCTACTCCCAATTCATCCGTCTACGCCGCATCTGCGCCCAAGATGAGGTGTACCATACTAGAACATGCGAGATGTCCTCATTCTTTAGGGAACGGGGGTTCCCCTCTCCCCTCATGGATGAGGCCCTCGCTCGTGTCTCCTCGGTACCCCGCAGCTCCGCCCTTGCTCCCCCTCGTCGCAACAGAGACAGAGTCCCCCTAGTCCTTACCTTCCACCCCATCAGCCGCCACGTACAACACATAATCCCCCAAAGTTTCCGCCACCTCCAACGGGATCCCACCACTCGCAACATTTTCCCATCTCCACCTCTTTCCGCCTTCCACAGAGACCGTTCCATCCACATCTCCCTGGTTAACTTTTCCCTTCCTACCCAAAGCACTCCCTCCCAGGTACCATTTCCTGCAACCACAGAAGATGCAACATCTGTCGCTATACCTCCTCCCTCGACTCTGTCCAAGGACCCCGACTGTCCCTTTTGCACCTCCTCCAACCTCATCTACTGTATCCGTTGTTCAAGATGTGGACTCTTATACATCGTTGAGACCAAATGCAGACTGGGCGATAGTTTCACAGAACACCTTCACTCTGCCCACATGAACCAACCTGATCTCCCGGTTGCTGGACACTATAATTCTCCTTCCCATTCCCACACAGACCTTTCTGTCCTCGGTCTCCTCCATTGTCAGAGTGAGGCTAAATGCAAATTGGAGGAACAGCATCTCATATTTCCCTTGGGCAGCTTACAGCCCAGTGGGATGAATATTGATTTCTCTCACTTCAGGTAACCCCGGCATTCCCTCTCTCTCTATCCCTCCCCCACCCAAGTCGCCATAGCTTCTCATTTTCACCCTTCAAACAGCTTACAATGGCCTGTTTCCTTCATCATCATTACTTTATTGCATATCTTTTATTCATTGGACTTTATCTCTCCACCTCACCATCTATATATCTCGTTTCCCTTCTCCCTAACCAGTCTGAAGAAGGGTCTCGACCCGAAATGCCACCCATTCCTTCTCTCCGGAGATGCTGCCTGTCCCACTGAGTTACTCCAGCTTTTTGTGTCTATCTTCAGTTTAAACCAGCATCTGTAGTTCCTTCTTACACAGTTCTTTTTAATTTGGGTATGCTGGCACCTGTTTACTTTATGTCTAAACAAAGATTTCTGTATGCGAAATATTCAATCGTTATCCCCACCTTCATCGCAATAAAATGGCAGATCAGCTGGTGGTATGTGTAGGAAAGAACTGCAGATGCTGGTTTAAATCGAAGGTAGGCACAAAATGCTGGAGTAACTCAGCGGGACCGGCAGCATCTCTGGAGAGAAGGAATGGGTGACGTTTCGGGTCGAGACCCTTCACCGGTCTGAAAAAGGGTCTCGACCCGAGACGTCATCCAATCCTTCTCTCCAGAGAGGCTGCCTGGCCCGCTGAGTTACTCCGGCATTTTGTGTCTATTGATGGCCGTAATAGTTGAGTGGATGTCTTCTGTGGAAATCCAGTGAAATGGCATAGGAAGGGGGCAGTGGCGCAGACAAGATGTGCATGAAAGATGGGAAGTCTAAAGAAGGGTCTCGACACGAAACATCACCTAGTTCTTCTATCCAGAGATGCTGCCTGGCCCGCTGAGTTACTAAGATTTGTGTCTGTCTCCAGTTCAATGGCATTCATCTCTGTTCCTCTGATACCTCCACAGATTGACATTCAAACCTTCCTCACTCTGACTGACCAGGACTTGAAGGAACTCGGAATAACCACATTCGGTGCCAGAAGGAAAATGCTGCTTGCCATTTCAGGTCAGTGTCGCTGCTTTTGTGTAATGTGTGTTTATATATAATATGCAGACTTCAAAAATCTGCAGTTATTTTGATGCAAAAAAAAACAGATGATGCCGGAAATGAGAGATATTGCAATAAGATATTTTTAGTTCAGTTTAGAGATGTTTGCCAATTTGCTGAATTCCTTCAACTTGAGAGATGGGCCTGCAAAGTTAACTTTGTACTGCAGGAAGTTTAGTTTAGTTTAGAGATACACCACGGAAACAGGCCCTTCGGCCCACCGAGTCCACGCCGGTCAGCGATCCCCGCACTCAAACGCTATCCTGCACACACGAGGATCAATTTACAATTGTACCAAGCAAATTAACCTACAAACCTATACGTGTGGGAGGAAACCGGATATCCTGGATAATACCCAGACAAGTCACGGGGAGAACGTACAAACTCCGTACAGACAGCACCCGTAGTCAGTCTTTGGCGCTGTGAGGCAGCAACTCTACCGCTGCGCCAACCTCCCGCCCTTGAAATAAGATATTGCAGATACTAGAATCTTTAGGAAAAAACAAACTACTGGAGGAACTCAGGTGGTCAGCCCGCATCCATGGAGAGAAATGGATAGATTCAAGATTCAAGAGAGTTTATTGTCACGTGTCCCTGATAGGACAATAAAATTCCTGCTTTGCTTCAGCACAACAGAACATAGTAGGCATGACGACAGAACAGATCAGTGTGTCCATATACCATGATATAAATATATACACACATCAATAAATAAAATGATAAAGTGCAAATAAACAGATAATGGGCTATTAATGTTCAGAGTTTTGTCCGAGCCAAGTTTAATGGCCTGGTGGTTGTGGGGAAGTAGCTATTCCTGAACCTGGTCGTTGGTAATGTTCTGCATCAGAATCTTTCTTCAGACGGATGGAGTAGAGGGGAGATACTCAATAATCTGCTGCCAGATTATTGAGTATGCCCAGCATTTCATAAGGTCATAAGGAATTGGAGTAAAATTAGGCCATACGGCCCATCAAGCCCACCTGCTCAAGAGAAATTATCCATTGGCTCAGTAAAAACTCAGGAGAGAATAATAATCTGCAGCACGTTGTTTGTATGTCTTGGACTTCACAGCGGCGCAGCAGTAGAGTTGCTGCCTTGTTGCACCAGAGACCTGGGTTTGATCGTGACTAGTATGCACAGAGTTTGTACATTCTCCATGTGACCTCGTGTGTTCTTCCGGGTGCTCCGATTTCATAAGTGATAGGAGCAGAATTAGGCCATTCGGCCTATCAAGTCTCTCTACCATTCAATCATGGCTGATCTATCTTCCCCTCTTAACACCATTCTCCTGCCTTCTCCCCTTAACCCCTGACACCCCTTTCCTCACACACTCCAAAGATGTGCAGGTTTGTAGGTTTAATTGGGTTTGATAAAAAAAATTGTAAATTGTCCCTTGTCCGTAGGATGGTGCTAGTGTACGGGGTGATCGCTGGTCAGTGCGGACTCGATGGGCCGAAGGGCCTGTTTCCGCGCTGTATCTCTAAAGTCGAAAGTAAAAGTAAAGACATCCATCATGATAGCTCGGTAACACAGAAACAGTGACATCTGGCAGAGCACTGGTTTATAGTGGCGCCAACGATGGCTGCCTCGGCGTACTGCTCCTTGTTGTTTTGTCTGTGTTTGTTCGTTTGTGTCGTCTGTGAAAGTCCCACAAAGATTACTTTCATGAGAGAGGAACTCATTAACATCAGACATACGATGTCTCCAAACATTGTTTCGGATTTCCCTCACTCGCCGGATTATTTGGACATACTCGTCGACGGGGCTGTGGCTGTGTTCAAGGTCTTGAGACAGACGAGGACCCGGGGGAAGCGCTCTGGAGCACTCGCCCGACTCCAGCGACGAGGATTCCGCACACCACTCCCGAGTATATTCCTTGCAAATCTACGTTCTCTCAACAACAAGGTGGATGAACTGCAACTCCTGTGCCAAACAAACAAGAACTTCTCTCGAGCCGCTTCCCTGTGCTTCACAGAGACCTGGCTGTGTGAGTAGACCCTGGACAATGCGCTGCAACTGGCTGGCTTTCAATGCCACAGAGTGGACTGCGAAGCGGAGGCAGCAGGAACATCAAGAGGCGTTGGAATATGCTTCTATACTAACCAGGGCTGGTGCAGCGACGTCACGGTACTGTCTAACTTCTGTCCTCGTCCGGAATCATTTTTATAAATTGCAAACCTTTTTATCCTCCGAGGGAATTTACCTCTTTTATTCTCGCTGGAGTTTACATCCCCCCACCCCCCCAAGCCTGCGTACGTGAGGCGCAAACGCAACTCGCTGACCAGGTAATGAGGGTAGAGAATGACTTCCCGAACGCCGTGGTCATTGTTTTGGGGGACATTAACAAAGCTAACCTCAGCCGTGACCTTCCAAAGTACAAACTTCATGTTACCTGCCCCACCAGAGGGGAGAGAACACTTGATCATTGTTATACTACAATCAGGAACGCATATCGCTCTGTTCCCCGGGCGGCTCTGGGTCTCTCTGATCATTGTCTAGTTCACCTTATTCCAACCGACAGGCAGAAACTAAAATCTGCTAAGCCTGTGGTCAGAACAATGAAAAAGTGGACAAGAGAGGGCATTGAAAACCTACAGTCCTGCTTTGACTGCACTGATTGGAATGTGTTCATGGAAGCAACCACAAGCCTCGATGTATACACAGATATGTTGCATCATATGTCGGCTTTTGTGAGGACAGTTGCATTCCCACTAGGACCCCGGGTCAGGTTCAACAACGACAAGCCCTGGTTTACAGCAGAACTCGGACAGCTCTGATATCTAAAGATGAGGCCTATCGTAGTGGGGATGCAGACCTCTACAGGCAGGCCACGTACAAGCTAAGAAGAGGAATCAGAGCTGCCAAGGAAAGGTACTCTGAGAAGTTGAGGAGCAAGTCCTCAGCTAATGGCTCTTCTGCAGTGTGGAAGGGCTTGCAAGAAATCACCAGCTACAAGAGGAAAGCCCCCCGCTCTTTGGACAATCATCAACGACCTGATTGAGTTCTACTGCAGGTTCAATAGAAACGTAACAAACTTCAATCCCTCCCCCACCCACTCCTTACCCAATCACCACATCATACCCACTTACAGCCTGACTCCAGCCTGCAAAGACTGGGCCCTCGTCCACTACCCACCCCCTTCTTGCTGCCCAACATCAGTCTGGCCTCTTCTCCAGCACAAACAATAGCAATTGAGGAGGTGGAAAAGCTATTCATGAGACAGAAAAGCCAGAAATCTCCAGGTGTGGACAATGTTTCCCCCTCTACCCTCAAGCTCTGTGGCAACTGGCACCAGTCTACACAGACATTTTCAATCGGTCCCTGCAAACCTGCACTGTCCCTGCCTGCTTCAAAGTCTCTACTATTGTTCCCGTACCCAAAAATACAAGGATTACTGGTCTTAATGACTGCAGGCCTGTCACACTGGCCTCTGTAATCATGCAGACCCTTGAAAGACGTGCTGGCCGAACTGAAAAATATCACAAACCCCCTGCTGGACCCCCTGCAGTTTGTATACCGGGCAAATAGATCAGTGGATAGCACAGTCAACCTAGGCCTGCACTTCATCCTACAGCACCTAGACCGCCAGGGGACCTATGCAAGGATTTGTTTGCGGATTTTAGCTCTGCATTCAACACCATTGTGCCAGAGCTACTACACTCCAAACTTTCCGAGTTTGTTTGGACCTCTCTGTCAGTGGATCACCAGCTTCCTGACAGACAGGAAGCAGCATGTAAGGCTGAGAAAGCATATCTCGGACCCGCAGACCCTCAGCATAGGAGCACCGCAAGGCTGCTTACTCTCTCCTCTCCTCTCTCTACACCAATGACTGCACCTCCACAAACTCCTCTGTCAAGCTTCCCAAGTTTGTGGACGACACAACCCTGATTGGACTGAACCAGGATGGGGAGGAATCTGCCTACAGACAGGAAGTGTCACAGATGGCGTCCTGGTGCCATCGCAACAACATGGAGCTCAATGCTCTTAAGACAGTGGAATTGATTGTAGACTTTAGGAGAGCTCCCCCTCCCCTCACCCCACTCGCCATCAACAACACCACAGTCACATCTGTGGAGTCTTTTAAGTTCCTGGGAACCATCATCTCCAGGGATCTTAAATGGAGGGCCACCATCGACTCCACAGTCAAAAAGGCCCAACAGAGGATGTACTTCCTGCGGCAGCTGAGAAAACACAATCTGCCACAGGCAATGATGGTCCAGTTTTATACTGACATCGTAGAGTCTGTTCTTACCTTCTCCATCATGGTCTGGTTTGGCTCAGCCACCAAGAACCACATTCGGAGGCTGCAGCGCACCGTTCGATCAGCCAAGAAGGTTGTTGGCTGCAACCTTCCCCCCCATTGATGAACTGTACACAGCAAGGGCCAGGAAGAGAGCGGGCAAGATCATCTCTGACCCGTCTCACCCTGGCCGCAAACTTCCCTCTAGAAGGCGACTCCGGATTGTCAAAGCCGCCACAGCCAGACATAGAAACAGCTTTTTTTCCACGAGCAGTAGCTCTACTCAATAACTACAAGTCTGTAGCCTCTTTTTACTCTGGTATTTTATTTCATTCTTCACATGTTTAAATTATAATGTTTTGTTTTTAATTGTCTACTGTTTATCGTGTTGTTACTTGCGAGCGAAGCACCAAGGCAAATTCTTTGTATGTGTACATATTTGGCTGATAAAATGTATTCCATTCAATTCAATTCAATTCAATTCTATGAAGTTGTCCTTTGAGGAGCTTAGTGTCCAGTGGATATTTTTCTACCTATCCACCAGCTCCTCCATGTGGCACAGAAACACTTTGTCAGAATTCCTCATCTCCCCATTCAGAATTTAGACGCAAGAACTGGCGAAACATAAAAGTCCATAACTGCAGAGAGAAATTGGCCATTGAGCCCAGGTGCTATAACAACATTTAAAAGGCATTCGGGCAGATATAAGCTTATAGGGATATGGGCCAAACGCGAGCAGATACGGGTAGTGTAGAAGGGGGAATCTTGGTGGAGATGGGCCTGCTTTGCCCATGAGTATGCCTGTATGGAGATCTGAGGAGAGCAACAATGTGGCATTATAACAACTGCTATGTAAATCACATGTACAGTACAAGTGGTTAAAATGGAGCCTGACCTTCGTGCTTCCTTTGCTTCCCTTGCAGAGTTGAGCAAAAGCTGTCAGAAACCCTTTGAGCCTCCAAGCATCCGCTCGACGTTTCTGGAAGGCGGAGCGAGTGGCCGGTTGCCGCGACAGTATCACTCCGAGGTTGCCAGCATCAGTGGCCGGTGGTAGCACCAAAACTGGAACTCAAGTCGCCCGCGTCCGTCACCGAGAGGGCTGGCGTGGCCATAACCCTGTGGAGAGCATTCACTGCACAGAGCTCTCCACGTTTGAGGAGTTTGGAGTACAAAGACCAAAGCCTGCTTGATTTTGTGCAAAACGTCGTGCCAAATGGGGAGGGGGGGAGAGAAATGGTTTATCAATGCCTATTCCTTGGTTGCCTTTCCTGTTTCACCAAATATGGTACCAACCTATACGCAGATTAGAGAATGATCATTAACATAAGCTTTCGTGCTCAATATTATTTATTAGAGAACAAAAACTTAAATTATGCACTGAAATGTTAGGTTCTACCACGGAATTAGACTCGAACCACTAACCTAAGTGCATTGTGTGTATAGTTTGTGAATAGTTTGTGTGAAATGGAAGTAGTTCTGAGGAGAGAGACTTGCCTCTGCACTTCACATGTCCTGACTTTCCGGACCCATGGGAAAAGGTTTATTTTCCTCCAGTCCTCAAGCTCAGGAAGATCCATTTTATTACTTAAAATGGAGCGGGCAAGTGCAGGGGCTTAAGTGAAACTGGCACCGTCCTGGAGTCAAGTAATTATTTGCCAAATACTGTCCAATGCATCTTGGATAGCTGGTTGACAGAAAGCTATTCCCACTCAAACTCAAATATGGATACAGTGCTTCCGATCAGTAATTAAATCCGATTGTATTTTACTGCCATCTTAAGCGTGCATGTTACACTCCAGGATGCTGCTTTTTCAGACTATAACCCGTAAAAAAATCAATACATTTTGAAACATTTTTATTGCAGCCAGTTCTTTTACTGAAGTGCATTGTATTTCCAGTGTAGAAACCATGCGTTTGCCTCAACTGGAAATGGTCTTTTGGGTCTAGCTTCCTCTCCCCTCTGACAGAACACTCGTTACAAACATTTCTTGCGTCTGCCCTGTGTCCTTCCAAATGGATCGACACCATTCTGTCTCAAGAAGGATTTCGGCCCGAAACGCACCCGCTGAATTTCTCCAGCACTTTTGTCTACACCATTCACCTCAGCTGCTCCTTGGTCAACCGCATTCCACGTCCTTGACGATTTTGCGATGTGAAGCCTCTGCTGAATTCATGATGGGGTTTATTTGGTTTATTATTTATTCACAATCCTTACAGTCTCTATGGTCAGCTCAGTAACCAAATCTAAATTGGGACACGAATCAAACAACAGAAGCAATTCAGCGGGTCAAGACTGAAAACATCGACTTATCGGAAGGAACTGCAGATGCTGGTTTGCATCGAAGATAGACACAAAATGCTGGACTAATTCAGTGGGGCGGGCAGCATCTCTGGAGAGAAGGAATGGGTGATGTTTCGGGAGGAGACCCTTCATCAGAAGAAGGGTCTCGATCCGAAAAACGTCACCCATTCCTTCTCTCCAGAGATGCTGCCTCTCCCGCTGAGTTACTCCAGCATTTTGTGTCTGTCTTCACCCAAAACACCGACAATTCCTTTCCTCCTACAGATGATGCTCGTCTCGAGTTCCTCCAGCATTTTTTTTCTTCTTCTGATTCCAGTGCCTGAAATTTAGTTTAGTTTAGTTTAGAGGAACAGCGTGGAAACAGGCCCTTCGGCCCACTGAGTCCGCGCCGACCAGCGATCCCCCTATGCTGGCACTATCCTACAATACACGAGGGACGATTTACAAGGACCAAAGCCAAATTAACCCCTACAAACCTGTGTGTCTTTGGAGGAAATCGGAGCACCCAGAGAAAACACACGCAGGTCCCTGGTAGAACGTACAAAGTCCATACAGACAGCATGCATAGTCAGGATTGAACCCGGGTCTCTGGTGCCGCAAGGTAGCAACTCTACCACTGCGCCACCTCTCTTGTGTCTCGAAACTGCAACGATTTTCGTGACATAATGCAACACAAAATTGTAGATACAAATGCTGCCAATATCACACGGTTGTGTGTGTGTGTTCCTGCACCAGTTCAATTTGTGCACTAAATCTACTCATAAAAACAGTGCCCGTTGGAGCATCAGATGAGTGTGCATGTGCAAGACTGCACTACTTTGCACACTGGAGCAGTTCTCTCTAGGTACCATGACAACAAAGAGTATAACTGCTTACACAGTGGTATAGCTGCTCGAGCTGCTGCCTCACAACACCAGCCGCAGAGGTGCAGCTTTTCAAGCTGCTGCCTCATAGCGGCAGAGACCTGGGTTCGACCCTGACCTCGGGTGCTGACCATGTGGAGTTTGCACATTCACCCTGTGACTGCGTGGGGTTCCTCCGTGTGCTCCGGTTTCCTCCCACAAAGACGTGCGGGTTTATCGGTTAAGTGACCTATATTGTAAATTCTACTCTGTAGTGTGTTAGGGAGTGGACGCAAACGTGGGTTAACATAGAGCTCGTGCGATCCGGTGATCGGTGGTCGGCATGGACTCGGTGGGCTGAAGGGCCTGTTCCAACACTGTATCTCTAAAACTAAACTAAATTCTGCAGCTACTTTCCCATGCAAATTGAGCGTATGCGCGAGATGGTTGATGTTGGCAAACATGTGCCCTCAGTTTCCTGAAATAAGGTTTTATTTTTTTTTAAACCCAGCCAGTTAATATGTAAGTTTGTGGGTGTACTTGGCTGGGGAGGATGTCAGAAGCAGAACCAGATGGATCCTAAAAGCCTGCGTGTGTTTTTCTCTGAGCTTTTGTGGTTCAGTTTTGAATGTCACACCTATTACCACATGGAAGTGTTTTGTTGTGTGAGAGCTTTCTTCTTGTTGACTCATAGGAACATCAACGGACCGGAATAAATGGCCATCATGATTGCACGACATACAGTCCAGTTTTAAACGCAGGCAGCGAAGGCTAGTCTTGGACATTACACTGGGCCTGAACGTAAGGGCAGCACGGTGGAGCAACGGTAGAGTTGCACCTTACAGCGCCAGAGACCTGGGTTCGATCCTGACCACGGGTCCTCGTCCGTACTGAGTTTGTACGTTCTCCCCGTGACCTGTGTGGGATTGCCCCGGGACCTCTGGTTTCATCCCACACCCCAAAGACATACAGGCTTGCAGGTGAATTGGCTTCAGGAAAATTGTAAATTGTCCCTAGTGTGTGTAGGATAGTGTTGGTGTGTGGCGTTCGCTGGTCGGCGCGGACACAGTGGGCCGAAGGGCCTGTTAGCTTTGCAGGCCCCATCTCTTAAGATGAAGGAATTCAGCAAATTGAAATGCATTGCGTGAGGCAGCAGCTTGTTCCCAAGGTCTGATATCTGCATGGTTTCCATGCATTGACATCAAACCTGGAGATGTCATCTGCAAAAGTGTCACTGATATCACCGTGTACTCAGCTACCAAGAAATGACATTGCTGAAAATAAATTCAAATTTCTCTTCTATCATTGTGAACCCATTCAAAGGTTTATTGGCGTAACATAGAAAATGGGTGCAGGCATAGGCCATTCGGCTCTTCGAATCAGCACCGCCATTTAATATGGTCATGGCTGATCATCCTAAACCCTGTTCCTGCTTTCTCCCCATATCCCTTGATTCCGGTAGCCCTTAGGATGTTAGCTAAATCTAATTCTCTCCTGAATACATCCAGTGAATTGGCCTCCACTGCCTTCTTTGGCAGAGAATTATAATTCACAACTCTCTGGGTAAAAAAGTTTTGCCTCCTCTCAGTTATAAATGGCCTGCCCTTTATTCTTAAACTGTGACCTCTGGTTCTGGACTCCCCCAACATCGGGAACATTTCATCTGAATGTAGCCTGTCCAATCATTAGAAGTTGTATATATTTCTATGATCCCCTTTCATCCTTCTAAATTCCAGTGAATATAAGCCCATATACATATATATATAAATGAAATATATATCAGAATGAACAGCATCACCCTCTCCATTCTTCCCCTTCCTAGTTCCCCAACCAGTCTGACACACCATACACTTCTTTAACACTGTGTCTCCCCTTCTCCATGACTCTCAGTCCGAAGAAGAGTCTCAACCCGAAACGTCACTCATTCCTTCTCTGCAGAGGTGCCACCGGTCCCGCTGTGTTACTCCAGCATTTTGGGTCTACAGTGCAAACTAGCATCGATGGTAGAATGGTTTCACTTCAAAATATATAACTCTTACAACCGGGGAGAAGCCGATCAGTTCTCAGTTTTCTTTGCAGTTCAAAGGATTGTTTGTTTCCCCCTCAGCAAGGCCATCGCCAGGCCTTCAGAAGCAGCCTATAACCCAGCAAGGTCTCTAGGCCACGGCTTCAGCATTTGCCTTCTCGTTTTCTGTGACAGCGTTCATGTTCCTTCTTGTTTGCACTGTCATCTGTCCTATGCACAAAGTTTGATGTATTCGTGAAGGATTTATGAAGACACTTTTCAGCCGAAACGAAGGAAATTTCCAAGTGCCGACCTTCTCCGCTGCCCATTTATATATTGATATTCATTTCCTGATCATTCTGTTTCGCCTGGGCTTTGAAAACCGGGAGAGGTGCAGCCACGATGGCTGAATTGCATTTATGAAAATAAATATACACACTTTGTAAGACTTAGACTGCTAAGTGAAGCTTCCTGTGTCTCCAGCTTTAGGTGAACACCATCTTGCTGCATGAGTGGAATTAGTGATTAAAAATATGTGAATAGTTTAATATTGTTTTCTATTTTAACTGGCAATTATGCATATGGTCTGTATAGAGTTTTAATTGTTGGATTGAATGAAAACGAATTTGCACACTCAAAGGGAAGAGGCCTTGTTTCGTCACTTTCGTATAGAATTTAGTTTTGTGATTTTTGGTGGGTTTTTTTCCTCTCTCAATTATTAGCAGCCAAGAGGAAGTCCAACGTTGTGAATCCCTCTTAAAAGTTTTCAAAAAGTCAGTGGTATCTGTGCGCACCAGAAGTGGAGGCTTTTCAGTCCGTGGAAGATGGGCGGGAAGAATTTTCTGTGCGAAACACTGGATGGATACGTGCTTGTCTCGCCGCAGTGAGGAGGTGCCACGCTAACCTTGCGTAGACTTAACACCAAGGCACAATAGCTGTCAAATGGACAAAGTGGTTTGATTATCAGCGGAAGCGGAAGCTGAAGCCTAACAATAACTCAGTGCCTTGAGTGACGATTTATCTGTAAATATAGCACAGATGTTTATTTTCAGGTTCGGGAGGGGTGGGGAAGGATTTAGCAACCTTTCTATGACTTATAATTTTTTTTTACACAAAATAATATTGTTTGTGAGATAAGCTTTGACAAAGGGAATTTTCAATACAGTTTTATGTTGCATTAAAAGATAATTTTATAAATCTCTCTCCAGAGTCTTTGTGTAAATATATTTTGTATCTGCGCGTAGGGGAAGGGGAAAAAAATCGCAAAGTATTAGATGTTAGCTGTGAGGAGGATGCTAGGAGGCTGCAAGGTGACTTGGATAGGTTGGGTGAGTGGGCAAATGCATGGCAGATGCAGTATAATGTGGATAAATGTGAGGTTATCCACTTTGGTGGCAAAAACAGGAGGGTAGACTATTATCTGAATGGTGGCCGATTAGGAAAAGGGGAGATGCAACGAGACCTGGGTGTCATGGTACACCGGTCATTGAAAGTAGGTGCCGCAGGCAGTGAAGAAAACGAATGGTATGTTAGCATTCATAGCAAAAGGATTTGAGTATAGGAGCAGGGAGGTTACTGCAGTTGTACAGGGTTTTGGTGAGACCATACCTGGAGTATTGCGTACAGTTCTGGTCTCCAAATCTGAGGAAAGACATTCTTGCCATAGAGGGGGTACAGAGAAGGTTCACCAGACTGATTCCTGGGATGTCAGGACTTTCATTTGAGGAAAGACTGGGTAGACACGGCTTGTGCTCGCTGGAATTTAGAAGACTGAGGGGGGATCTTATAGAAACTTACAAAATTCTTAACGGGTTGGACAGACTAGATGCAGGAAGGTTGTTCCCGATGTTGGGGAGGTCCAGAACAAGGGGTCACAGTTTAAGGATAAGGGGGAATTCCTTTAGGACCGAGATGAGGAAAACATTTTTCACACAGAGAGTGGTGAGTCTCTGGAATTCTCTGCCACAGAAGGTAGTTGAGGCCAGTTCATTGGCTATATTTAAGAGGGAGTTAGATGTGGCCCTTGTGGCTAAAGAGATCAGGGGGTATGGAGAGGAGACAGGTACAGGATACTGAGTTGAATGATCAGCCATGATCATATTGAATGGCGGTGCAGGCTCAAAGGGCCGAATGGCCTACTCCTGCACCTATTTTCTATGTAGAGACAGGTCAGGAGAATAATGAAAAAATTACTAACTATTTCAGAGCCAGGATGGGTTTAATTTATCGTTTAGTTTAGCGATCCAGTGTGGAAACAGGCCCTTTGGCCCACCGAGTCCACACCGACCAGCAATCCTGGCACGTTAACACTATCTTACACTAGGGACAATTTTACATTTACACCCAGCCAATTAACCTACAAACCTGTATGTCGTTGGAGTGTGGAAGGAAACCGGAGATCTCGGAGAAAACCTGCTGCTCACTTGCTAGCCACATGCACTGCCCATTGGAGGCAACTGGGGATGTTGAGTTCAGAGCGGATGCTGCTTTTGGTTTTTGTAATCTTGCAAGTGGAGGATTTTGCGAGAGACGACCAGTGATATGTTTCCAGAGTTTTGAGGTGCCTGCAGTTGGAAGTCCATGTCTCTGGCTTTCATCATTTTTTTCTGTACACTCGAGCTTTGGGATGGGCTGGGGGTCTGATCTCAGCATGGTCTTCTCAGCTATTCTCCGGTTTAGGTTTTACTAAGTACAGATGACCTGAGTGGAGAGTGACTGCCATTGACATCAATGCAGCGTTTAGTTGAACGTGGCATGCAGGCACCTTGGCAAGCTGTGGACTATGGGCTCCAAGGGAAACATTCCAATGATCCCAGGAATTAGTAGGTTAACCTATGATGAGCGTTTGTTGGCGCTAGGCCTGTACTCACTGGAGTTTAGAAGTATGAGCGGGGACCTCATTGAAACATACAGAATAGTGAAAGGCTTGGATAGAGTGGATGTAGAGAGGATGTTTCCACTAGTGGGAGAGTCTAGGAGTAAAGGTCATAGCCTCAGAATTAAAGGACTTTCCTTTAGGAAAATGATGTGGAGGAATTTCTTTAGTCAGAGGGGGGTGAATCTGTGGAGGCCAAGTCCGTATTTTTAAGGCAGAGATAGATAGATTCTTGATTAGTACATGCATCAGGGGTTATGGGGGAGAAGGCAGCAGAATGGGGTTAGGAAGGAGTGATAGATCAGCCATGATTGAATGACGGAGTAGACTTGATGGGCCGAATGGCCTAATTCTCCTATCACTTATGACATTCTTCCATGTGGACAAATTGAAGGAACATCATTGCCACCTTTTGCATCTCATGCTCATGTTCAATTCTACTCCTATCACTCATGACCATCGATCACCCCATACACTAACACTATCCTACACACGAGGGACAATTTACAGTTTTACCCAAGCCAATTAGCCTACAAACCTGTGCGGCTTTGGTGCGTAGGAGGAAACCCACACAGGTCACGGAGAAGATACAAACTCCATACAGGCAGCACCCTTATAATCGGTGTCATTCCGGGTCGAGACCCTTCTTGAAACAGTGCTACTCTCCAGTTTAGGTACACACCATTGACATCAGGATGCAGCCTTTAGTTGAACGTGGCATTCAGACACCTTGCCAAACTGTGAACGATGGACTCCAAGGGAAACATTCCACTGTGTGGAGTCAAATTTCCCTCAAAGATGGTTGAGAATTTTAGAGGTCGGCCATCCTAGCCCCAGGACCACAATTAAGTGCAACAAACAGGCAGAGGCCGTTAAGTAGCAATGAAAAGTGAGACACAAGAGACTGCAGATGCTGCAATCGTGAGCAAGCCACAAGTGCTGTAGGTACCAGCACTTTCACCCAGAGAGTTGTGAATCTGTGGCATAGAATTCCACAGTGGAGGCCAATTCACTGGATGTATTCAAGACAGAGTTAGATATAGCTCAGGGCTAACGGAATCAAGGTATATGGGGAGAAAGCAGGAACGGAGTACTGATTTTGGATGATCAGCCATGATGATATTGAATGGCGGTGCTAGCTCGAAGGGCCAAATGACCAATTTTTGCACCTACTTTCCATGTTTCTATCCACAACCTCTGTCACCAAGAAAGACTATGTCAGCAGGTACATGGGAACACCAGCACCTTGCAGATTTCCCTCCAAGTCCATGCCCTTGTGACTTGGAAATATAGTGTGTAAGAAGGAACTGCAGATGCTGGTTTACACTGAAGATGGACTCATCATGCTGGAGTAATTCAGCGGGACAGGCAGCATCTCTGGAGAGATGGAATGGGTGATGTTTTGGGCCAAGGAAGAAGGGACTCAACCCAAAATGTCACCCATTACTTCTCTCTTGGAAATATATTGTTCCTACATCACTGTGTAGTTGGAATCTTCTACCCCAATATGAGAGCATTATTACCAGGGCAGCTGCCATGCAAAAAAGATTCACCACTTTGTTCCTGAGCAATTAGGGATAGGCAATATCACTATTGTGCGGTACGGTGGCACAGCGGTAGAGATGCTGCCTTATAGCACCAGGGACCCGGGTGCGACCCTGACACACGGGTGCTGGCTGTACGGAGTTTGTACGTTCTCGCCGTGACCACGTAGGTTTTCTCCGGATGCTCCGGTTTCCTCCCACACTCCAAAGGCGTACAGGTTTGTAGGTTAATTGGCTTCGGTACAAAATCATAAATTGTCCCTAGTGTGTGTAGGATGGTGCTAGTGTACGAGGTGATTGCTGGTCGGCGTGGACTCGGGTGAGCCGAAGGGCCTGTTTCCACTCTGTATCTCTAAACTGAACTAAACTAAATAAATGCTAGTCTTCCTCTTATCGAGACCACACACAAGATTAGTTGTTGTTCAGCCAGAGCATCTGCATACAGTAAATGCCAGTGAAGAACTGGCAATGTCTGAAGAAGAGTCTCGACCCGAAACGTCGCCCATTGCTTCTCTCCAGAGATGCTGCCTGTCCCGCTGAGTTACTCCAGCATTTTGTGTCAACCTTCTAAATAAATGCCAGTGTCGTCAGACTGCTGCAGAAAAGTACCTAACATCTTCACAAGAACACAGGTTGGCAGCAGTAGCACTGTGACAACCCTCAGAGAGTTGTGGTAGATGCCATGTGCAGACATCAATGGGGCATGCACGGACCCTAGAGCTTCTCTGTGCCTAAGTTTGGCTGGTCAGCAAATAATACGTTGACATGGGAACATACTGAAATACTATTTGAATATCTTGAATACTTAAGAACTGCAGTTGCTGGTTTAAACTGAAGATAGACACAAAATGCTGGAGTAACTCAGCGGGACAGGCAGCATCTCTGGAGAGAAGGAATGGGCGACGTTTCGAGTCAAGATCCTTCTTCAGATTCTTGAGACTGAGATGCTGTTGGTCTTGGCAAGGTATACATGTGAAGTTCAATGCTTGATGTTTGATGTAGAGTTGCCCTTCAGCAAAACTCTTTATGGGGTTGGCAATGAACGAAAGACCACACACAAGATTAGAAGATTATATTGTTTCTTGGAAAACCTGACATGTAGCACTGTATTTTCTTCCCGAGTCAGAAAATATTTCTGTTAATTAACCACCATCATTCCAGTACTTAAAAAAAAAATTTGCTTCTTCAGTAGATGTTCATCGTCAAAGGAGAAAGCATAAAACCAACAATCATACATTTTCCTTAGTTTAGAGATACAGCGCGGAAATAGGCCCTTCGGCCCACCGAGCCCGCACCGACCAGTGATCCCCGCATATTAACACTGTCTTACACACACTCGGGACAATTTACATTTACACCAAGCAAATTAACCTACAAACGTGTACGTCTTTGGAGTGTGGGAGGAAATCGCTCCCCCTCTCTTTTCCTCCCCCTCTCTCTTCCTCCCCCTCTCTTCCTTTCTCTCTCTCTCTTCCTCCTACTGTCATTTTTTGAAATATGTTGAATTTTACATCACTTTCATTGGTTAGCTGAGAGAGGGAGATTGAAAGAAAAAAGTTGCTAAACAAATTAGAGGAAAGAAACTAGAGAAGTGTGTGTGTGTGTGTGTGTGTGTGTGTGTGTGTGTGTGTGTGTGTGTGTGTGTGTGTGTGTGTGTGTGTGTGTGTGTCTGTGTGTGTCTGTGTGTGTCTGTGTGTGTCTGTGTGTGTCTGTGTGTGTGTCTGTGTGTGTGTGTGTGTGTGTGTGTGTGTGTGTGTGTGTGTGCGTGTGTGTGCGCGTGTGTGCGCGTGTGTGTGCGTGTGTGTGCGTGTGTGTGCGTGTGTGTGTGTGTGTGTGTGTGTGTGCGCGCGCGCATCTCTATCACATATTTTTAACATAAATTGGTCCTCAAAATTAAGAAACAGGGCCAATCTTCAATTTGCCAACACACTGTCTCATTGGCCATCTATGTCTCTCAGATCCACAAGGTAATGTACCGTTTAGATCACATGCGGTGTCCACTCAGATGGATGCAGTATTCTACTACATGATCAAGTGAATGAAGTGGAATTGGTGTTTGCAATTTTATTGTTCCATGTGGTATTCATCAACATAGAAAGGAATAAGAAAGACATGCACTTACTGTGCCAACCACTGGTGTACACCACGCGACAGTCATTACACAAAATGTATTTGTATATTCTGATGCCATTCTGTATTCTGTGCTATCTTTACTTTGAATTTGAAATTTGACCCCATATGTCATGTTTTTCTGTGCAGCTTTATAATAATATATGCATATATATGAATCAATATTTATATATATTAAATATTAATATGTATAGATATTTGTTTGCCTGTATGTATTTATGTGTGTATGTATGTGTGTTCCCGATATACAGCTAAAATGATACACAATAACGCAACAATTTTAGGCCCACCTTACTCACCGTTCACCTGGGGTGTGCAGTAGCAAGTTTTGTTCGATTTTACGAAGTATTTCCCTTTATAAACTTTAATTTACTTTATACCGTGAGCGGCACTGTGCTCCCACTTGCCAGGCCCGTCAGCCCCGCCTGCGCAGTTGGGGGAGGGTTGCCGGGCCCGCCGCCATTTTCAGATCGTCACAACGGGGACCCAACGGGTCCACGGGTCATCTAGTACGTTATAATATTGTTAAATGTGACTGATCAGGCAAACTCCAATAACTGCATATCCTACTGTATTGTCATAAAATGTAACTTATTACCAATCTGAGAAATGCTTTTTAGTTTAGAGGTAACAGCGCGGAAACAGACCCTGCGGCCCACCAAGTCCGCGCTGTGGCAACTGTGCCGCCCCTTGTTGTTGACTTTATTCTGAGCTCAGAGTTATTTGCTGATCGTAGTGTTAATGTACATTGCAGATGTTCCTGTAATTGGCATCCGTTTATTATGAATACCTTTGTCAATCTGTCCAGAAATCTGTAATTGGGGATTAATATGCTGGGCACGAATGGAATTTCATGCTGACTGAGTTTTGTGAACTCCATTCACCATAAATTTAGCACAAACATTTAATGTGTTTGTAACAGCTCCAGTTGCAATATTTCAATGTAATACTTGTAGGCTTGTCCGGAAATTTGCTTGGAACAGAATAGTAGCTGGATGAGAGTGTCATTTTCCACTGCGACTCTCAAATAGAGCGATCTGGCAGATGAAGCATTTCTTTTCTTTTCCATATTTATCTCAGGCAACTGGCTGTAGTGATGCATTTGAGAAGCTAAATGCAGGGCCGTATACACGTACTGTAGTGAATGGCAGGGCCCTGGGAAGTGCCGTTAAACAGAAAGATCTTTGGGTACAACGACATTGTTTCATGAAAGTGGAAACGCAGGTGGACAGGGTGGTGTGGAAGGTCCCATGGTATGGTTGACTTCATCAGCTGAAGAATTGAGTGTGAGAGTTGGGTGGCATGTTACAGTTGTGTAAAATGTTGGTTAGGCTGCGTGTGAAGCACCGTGTGCAGTCCTGGTCGTAGGGTCATTCGGCCCATATCCATCAAAACCTTTCCTATCTATGTACGTTATCTAAATACTGTTATAACACCTGCTTTAGCTACCTCCTCTGGCAGCTCATTCCATATACCTACCACCCCCAGAGTGAAAACGTTGCCCCTCGCGTTCCTATTAAATCTTGTCTGTCTCACATTTTAATTAGGAAAAGAGGCAGGTCAGGTGATGAAGGTATGCGTTGGTGAACAATTCGGAACCAGTGATCACAATACCATTAGTTTCAATATAATTATGGAGAGAGTCAGAACTGGACCAAGGGTTGAGATGTTTGATTGGAGAAAGGCTAACTTTGAGGGAATGCGTAATGATTTAAAAGGAGTGAATTGGGACATTTTGTTTTATGGGAAGGATGCAGAAGAGAAATGGAGGACATTTAAAGGGGAAATTGTAAGAGTACAGAATCTTTATGTCCCTCTTCGGTTGAAAGGAAATAGTAAAAATCGGGAAAAAGAGCCACGGTTTTCAAGGGAAATTGGTCACTTGGTTCGTAAAAAGAGAGATATCTACAATATTTATAGGATGCATGGAGTAAATGAGGTGCTTGATGAGTATAAAGAATGTAAAAAGGATCTTAAGAAAGAAATAAGAAAAGCTAAAAGAAGATATGAGGTTGCTTTGGCAAGAAAGGTGAAAGTAAATCCAAAGGGTTTCCACAGCAATATTAATAGCAAAAGGATAACGAGGGATAAAATTGGACCATTAGAGAACCAGAATGGACAGCTATCTGCAGAGCCAAAAGAGATGGGGGAGATATTGAACAATTTATTTTCTTCGGTATTCACCAAGGAGAAGGATATTGAACTCTGTGAGGTAAGGGAAACAAGTAGAGTAGCTATGGAAACTATGAGATACAAAGAGGAGGAAGTACTGACACTTTTGAAAAATATAAAAGTGGATAAGTCTCCAGGTCCTGACAGAATATTCGCTAAGACATTGAGGGAAGTTAGTGTAGAAATAGCAGGAGCTATGACAGAAATATTTCAGATGTCATTAGAAACGGGAATAGTGCCGGAGGATTGGCGTACTGCGCATGTTGTTCCATTGTTTAAAAAGGGTTCAAAGAATAAACCTAGCAATTATAGACCTGTTAGTTTGACGTCAGTGGTGGGCAATTAATGGAAAGGATACTTAGAGATAATATATATAAGCATCTGGATAAACAGGGTCTGATCAAGAACAGTCAACATGGATTTGTGCCTGGAAGGTCATGTTTGACAAACCTTCTTGAATTTTTTGAAGAGGTTACTAGGGAAATTGATGAGGGTAAAGCAGTGGATGTTGTCTATCTGGATTTCAGTAAGGCCTTTGACAAGGTTCCCCATGGAAGGTTGATTAAGAAGGTTCAATCTTTGGGTGTTAATGGCGGAGTAGCAAGATGGATTCAACAGTGGCTGAATGGGAGATGCCAGAGAGTAATGGTGGATGGCTGTTTGTCAGGTTGAAAGCCGGTGACCAGTGGGGTGCCTCAGGCACCTGTGTTGGGTCCACTGTTATTTGTCATGTACATCAATGATCTAGATGATGGGGTGGAAAATTGGATAAGTAAGTATGCAGATGATACTAAGATAGGGGGTGTTGTGGATAATGAAGTAGATTTTCAAAGTCTACAGAGAGATTTGGGCCATTTGGAAGAGTGGGCTGAAAGATGGCAGATGGAGTTTAATGCTGATAAGTGTGAGGTGCTACATGTTGGCAGGACAAATCAAATATAGAATTGAGGAATGCTGTGGAACAGAGGGACTAGGAATAACTGTGCATAGTTCCCTGAAGGTGGAAACGCATGTAGATAGGGTGGTAAAGAAAGCTTTTGGTGTGCTGGTCTTTATAAATCAGAGCATTGAATATAGAAGTAGGGAAGTAATGTTAAAATTGTACAAGGCATTGGTAAGACCCTCTGGAGTATGGTGTACAATTTTGGTCACCTAATTATAGGAAGGATGTCAACAAAATAGAGAGAGTACAGAGGAGATTTATTAGAATGTTGCCTGGGTTCCAGGAACTAAGTTACAGAGAAAGGTTGAACAAGTTAGGTCTTTATTCTTTGGAGCACAGAGGTTAAGGGGGGGACTTGATTGAGGTCTTTAAAATGATGAAAGGGATAGACAGAGTTGACGTGGATAAGCTTTTCCCATTGAGGGTAGGAAAGATTCAAACAAGAGGGCATGATATGAGAATTAAGGGACAGAAGTTTAGGGGTAACATGAGGGGGAACTTCTTTACTCAGAGAGTGGTGGCTGTGTGAAATGATCTTCCTGCAGAAGTGGTGGAGGCAGGATCGATTTTCACATTTAAAAGTAAAGTGGATAGGTATATGGACGGGAAGGGAATGGAGGGCTATGGTCTGAGTGCAGGTAGATGGGACTAGGGGAAAATAAATGGTCAGCACGGACTGGAAGGGCCGAGAAGGCCTGTTTCCGTGCTGTAATTGTTATATGGTTATATGGTGTTATATGGTTATATAAATCTAAGTCCTCAGGTGATTGATTTCCCTACCATTCACCCTATCTATTCCCTTCAAGGTTTTATACACTGTATCACATCTCAGCCTCTTGCTCCCCAAGGAATAAGGTCGTTGCCTACTCAACCTTTCCCTGTAGCTCAGCCCCCCGAGTTCTTGTAACATCCTCGTCAATCTTCTCTGCACTCTTTCCAGCTTAATATCATCCTTCCTACAGCAAGGTGACCAACACTGAATGCAGTACTTCAGTTGTGGCCTCACCAATGTCTTGTACTACAGTAACATAACATCAGTCATTCGCCTGCCTGATGAAGGCCAATATATCAAATGTCTTCTTTACCATCCTATCTACCAGAGGCACCATTTTCAGGGAGTACGCACCTGTAATTCCCTTTGTTCTACAACACTCCCCAGGGCCCTATCATTCATTGTGAAGGACCTACCCAAGTTTGACTTCCCAAAATGCAACACCTCACACTTAACTGCATTAAAGTCCGTCAGCGATTTTGCAGCCCATTTGCCAAGCTGATCAAGATCCTACTGTAGTTTTTAGTTTTGTTTAGTTTAGGGACACAGCGTGGAAATGGGCCCTTCAGCCCACCGAGTCCACACCGACCAGCGATCCTCGCACATTAACACAACCCTACACACACTAGGGACAACTTATACTTATACTGAGTACACAAACATAAATGTAAATTGACCCCAGTGTGTGTAGGATAGTGTTAGTGTGCGGGGATCGCTGGGCGGCGCAGACTTGGTGGGTCCGCGTTTCCGCGCTGTATCTCTAAACTAAACTAAACCTAGGTTCAATGATGAGCTGACCCTGTGGCCGCGAATATTTCCCTCAGGTGCTCTGCTTTCCTCACTCATGTTAAATGCATTGTTATTGGCTGATAGTTTAATAGATCGGTGTAAATTGACCCAGTTTCATTGGGCGGCAGGAGAATCGAGGAAGAGTTGAATGGGATTGTGAGAAGCAAAATGGAATTAACGTTAATGAGTGTTTAATGGGCAAGTGTGGAACGGTGGACCCAAGCAGCTGTTTCCATTCTGTATGACTCTCAACGTCCTCTACAGTTTTTTTAATATCCAAAAAGGTCATTTACGTCTGTTGCATAAATATATTTTGAATGATGTACAAAAAGTAATCCCCTATTAAAAGTAAATAAATTGTTATTCCCCGGAAACTCTAATCTTGTTTTGACATCCATAATTTCAATGTAAGCAAAATACCACAGATTGAGACTGTTTACCCCAGTAATTGTATTGTGGAAAGATGACTAATTGTAAATTCTTGCGCTCGGCAACTCTGCAACAACAAAATAATGAAATGTGTGTCTTTTAGATTATGGATTAGCTTCAGTTAGCTTCAATGAACCTTTTAAAACTTGATTTAGCTTAGAGATACAGCGCAGACCAGGCCCCTTCGGCCCAACGCGTCCGCACCGACCAGCAATCCCCACACACTAACACTATCCTACATTCACTAGGGACAATTTACATTTATACCAAACCAATTATCCTACAAACCTGCACGTTTCTGGAGTTTGGGAGGAAACCGAAGATCTCGGAGAAAACCCACGCAGGTATAAACTCCATACAGACAGCACCATAGTCAGGATCGAACCCAGATCTCTGGCAATGTAAGGCAACAACTTTACCACTGCACCACCGTGCCACCCTCATTAGCAGATGAAGAAACAAGTCGAGATTTAGATCTTGCCTTCATTATCCATGGAATTAGAATGCATTGCATCAGAATTAATCTCTGCAATTGAATATCCCTCTCTGCGTAATATGAAAGCAAGGATACTATTTGAGTCCTTTACAAACACTGGTTAGATCACAGATGATGTACAATACACTAGTTGGTGTACTGGAATTCAGGCTTCAGAGAATGTGCAGAGAAGAAACCTAGGAATAATGCCTCCTACAAAAGTTACAGTCTCAGTGTGGATTTTCCACTGCAGGTGGATTTTAGCACTGATGAGTGCATTACCACCGGGAGTGCTGCAGCCACCCGACAACCAAAATTCATTTTGTGAACACAAACGTTTTAAAAAGAAGGTAAACAATTTGGCAGCTTTCACATCAAGGGACTCACCGTGGAGTAGACGAACGTTCAGTGTTATTCACAGCTCAGAGAGCGGTGACCCTCTCACTTCCTGGGTCTGGCAGTGACTGAGTGTGACATGACACTTCCAGGTTTTATAGTCCCTCCCCCCTCCCCCCTCCCCCCTGCCGCCTGCGGGGGCAGCAGAGAGAACAGAGAGAATGTGGAATTTTAAAAAAAACATTAATATCTCTCTCATTTTTCATCAATGGGAAAAATCCTCTGGTCCCGGAAGGCGGAGGGGGGCTCTGAGCGAGGTGGCTAAAAATGACGGCTGTAGGTGACGGCGTTCTCTCAGAAATCGCAGCACAGTGGGCCAAAAGCGGTCAAGATAAGACTATTAGTAATATAGATATTCTCTAGTAAGGTCATTACTGGTTCTCTTTGCCGAGCAGCTAGAGAACAACAGATTCAGACTAAATCAACTACTTTGCTTTGGAACTAGGGTTGCTAACTGTCCCGTATTAGCCAGGACATCCCGTATATTGTGCTAAATTGGTTTGTCCCATGTGGGACCGCCCTTGTCCCGTATTTGACTGCTACTTCTCGGGTCGAGGGGACTGTCAGGTCAGAGCGTATGTAGTGCAGCCCATGGAGCACAGCAGCAGCATTTCACCCGTGGCTCTGTCGATCGGCAGCTCGGCCAGCTGTCCGACCTTCGGACCTTCGCTTACCGCCGATACCCTCCTTCTCATCGGTTCATGAGTTGGATGGGGTGCTGGACTTCGCGTGCAGCAGAACACAAAGCCCAGCCGGCGGGCCAGCTGAGAAGTTTTGACCCGGGTGCCAGACTTTGCGTGTGACGTCGTGCGGCCCGGGCCAAAACTCCTCAGCCGGCTCGCCGGCTGGGCTTTGTGTGCAGTCCAGCACACGGGCCAACTCTTCATTCACCCAGCCACGGCCAAGTCGGTCAAGAAATTGCCGTCGGGAATTTGTCCCTTATTTTGGCCTTTTGTCCCTTATTTGGGAGTGAGAAAGTTGGCAACCCTATTTGGTACTAAGTTGGTGGTGGACTGTGATGGAAGTTGCAGATTAGTGCTCACGTTCCATTGCATTTTTGCACTTTGAGGTGGGTTTTCCTGTTCTTTTACAAGCAGGATGTGATAATAGTGATTAGATAATAGAGAATGGATAATAGAATAGTGAAAGGCTTGGAGAGAGTGGATGTGGAGAGGATGTTTCCACTAGTGGGAGAGTCTAGGACTAGAGGTAAATAATGTTTAGCCTCAGAATTAAACAATGTTCTTTTAGGAAGGAGATGAGGAGGAATGGTGATGAATCTGTGGAATTCTTTGCCACGGAAGGCTGTGGAGGCAAAGTCAGTGAATATATTTAAGGCAGAGATAGATAGATTCTTGATTAGCATGGGGTGTCAGAGGTTATGGGGAGAAGGCAGGAGAACGGGGTTAGGAGGGAGAGATAGATCAGTCATGATTGAATGGTGGAGTAGACTTGTTGGTCCAAATGGCCTAATTCTACTCCTATCACTTATGATCTCCTCTGGCAGCTTGTTCCATAAACCCACCAACCTCTAACTGAAAAAGTTGGCCTCGGGTTCCTTTTCAAAGTTGCCCCGCTCACTTTTTAAACTTTACACTTTAGACATACAGCGTGGAAACAGGCCCTTTGGCCCACCAAGTCCGCACCGTACAGCAATCACCCCGTGCACTAATGCTATCCTAAGCACTAGGCACAATGTACAATTTTAGCAAATCAATTAACCTTAAAATCTGTACCTTTTTGGAGTGTGGGAGGAAACCGGAGCACCTGGAGAAAACCCAGGCGGTCACAGGGAGAACGTACAAATTCTATATAGACAGCATCCGTAGTCAGGAGTCCAGTTCAGGAACAGCTTCTTCCCTAGAGCCATCAGGCTATTAAACACAACAACAAATAAGCTCTGACCTCTGAACTGCAAAAGACTATATTATTATTGCATTATATTTGTTATTTATTGAACTTTTTTTCTCTTCCCCCGTTATGTACTATGTTTACATATTCACATATTCTGTTGTGCTGCAGCAAGTAAGAATTTCAATGTCCCATTCAGGACATATGACAATAAAATACTCTTGACTCTCTTGACCCTCTTTGACTCTTGAATCTGGTTCTCTGTCGCTGTAAGGCAGCAAATCTACCACAACGCCACTGTGCCTCACCTTAAACCTATGTCCTGTGGTTCTTGATTTCTCTGCCCTGGGTAAAAGACTGTGCATTAACCCTATCTTTCTCATGGAGAGTGGTGAGTCTGTGGAATTCTCTGCCTCAGAGGGTGGAGGAGGCAGGTTCTCTGGATGCTTTCAAGAGAGAGCTAGATAGGGCCCTTAAAAATAGCGGAATCAGGGGATATGTGGAGAAGGCAGGAACCGGGTACTGATTGGGGATGATCAGCCATGATCACATTGAATGGCGGTACTGGCTCGAAGGACCAAATCCTGCACCTACTCCTGCACCTATTGTCTATTGTCTATTGTCGATTGTCTATTGTCTATCTATTCCCCTCAAAACTACCAGAGGAAAAAAAAAACTGCCATACAGCTATTTCTCAAATGCTAATCAGGTTGATAAAAACTGAAATTATGATAAATATTTGCTGTTAAAATGATGTTCTTTCTCTTGAGAAATACATCTGTCCTGATAACCAACTGCTCTGCAGATGTCAGTGCTTCCATTACTTAAGGAAACAAAGGATTAGTATTTGAGGGGTCTTTTTGGCTGGCTTCAGAGAACAGAGATGTTGCTGATAGATAACAGTTCTGACCATATTGCTGATTAGTATGTAAGTCTCTCCTGCAGTTAACAATTGGGAGTAGATGACAGCACAATGTAGGATTTGGAAACAGAGAGCTTGACCTGCTAAATGGGGTTTTCACTTTCAATCTTAATATTTGAATGTAAGCATATGATTTCTCTAGCACAGAAATATTTGTGGCACGCGAGTGTTAGTGTTTTAGTGCCAGTGTTAGGATTTGAAATTGTTTGGATGCTTTCAAATTGAGGCCAGAAGTCAGCATTCTTCTTCCAGTCACGACATTATTTTGCTATTTATTATTCCTCAAGATCCTGACTCAGTCAACTCATTCATAATCCTGATCAGACCATGTTATAGTTTAGTTTAGTTTAGAGATGCTGCCCAGAAACAGGCCCATCGGCCCACCGAGTCCGCGCCGACCAGCGATCCCCGCACACCAACACTATCCTACACACACTAGCGACAATTTACAAGTTTTACCGGTCAATTAACCTCCAAACCTGTATGTCTTTGGAGAGTGGGAGGAAACCGGAGCTCCTGGAGAAAACCCAAGTGGTCACTGGGAGAACGTACAAACTCCGTACAGACAACACCTGTAGTCAGGAAGCACTACAGAATTCTGTTCTAAAAGAATAAAGCTAATTTAACATTCTTTACGGATTTGCAAGTTTAACTGATTGATTGGGTTTCTTTGTAGCTGTACGGGTGTTGCCTGGGCTGATAATGAAGACCCAATGAATGTCCTTCCTCCAGCATCCTTCTCTGAACTTAAATGTGTCTGTGCTCGAACCTCTCCTCTCATGGTCTGAGCTGTTCTTTTAAAACAGATGCAAGACTTTCACCGTTTCTTCACCATCAACATTTTCCTCACTGTTCCTTTGGATATCTTAGTCCAATATCAAGTCGTCGCTCTAAATCTCTAAGCAGCTTTTGCAATGCAACTCTTGGGATCTCAAGGTATCTCTCTAACATCTCCTTGAGTTTTCAGCACACAACCCTTCTAATACATAATCTATAACTCTTCCCTTTATATCACGTCTTATGGTTTTGATTTTGATTCAACTACCTTTGATCCATTTTGATCGTTCAATGGTACTGAACCAGCTGTAGATGCATTCTAAGTCTTCTTGCAATTGGCACAAAGCACGTGAAATGAGACATCCATTGGTATAGTTTAGATAAGAAACTTCAAGTGGATATTTCTCAGTTATACTTAATCTGTCTCATAGGACTTGATTCTTTTGTACTGCTTACATTCTCCATAAGGTTACTCCATTTACGGCATGGGTGGCAGAGTGGCGCAGCGGTAGAGTTGCTGCCTTACAGCGCTTACAGCACCAGTGTCTCGAGTTCGATCCCGGCTACGGATGCTGTCTGTATGGAGTTTGCACGTTCTCCCTGTGACCGCGTGGGTTTTCTCCAAGATCTTCGGTTTCCTCCCACACTCCAAAGACGTACAGGTTTGTAGGTTAATTGGCTTGGTGTAAATGTTAATACTGTCCCTAGTGTGTGTAGGCTAGTGTTAATGCGCGGGGGGGGGGGGGGGGGGGGGGGGTGTTGGTCGGTGCGGACTCGGTGGGCTGCAGGGTCTGTTTCCGCGCTGTATCTCTAAACTAAACTAAACTCAAATATGAACCTAAGGGCATAAAGGAAATGGAAAATAGAAAGTGATATTTGATCACCTTTCTTTTCACAAAGTATTCATGCTAAAACGACCAAATTGTGGACATTATTCAGCACAGTTTTTGCAGGAAGTCTTCATGCTGCAACAATCGCTCTGAGCTCTCATCTGGTACATTCAATGGTGTTTTATGACACCACATGCTACATAGAACAGTTTATCCTACATTATAAACTGTGTTTAGTTAATTGTGTGGTTTGAAGCACCCTCTTATTCAATAGCTCCCAATGCAGACTATAACACCATCTGCACAGTTCATTTTTTATGTATTAAGTAATTTCCATCAAATGAATTGATTTGTAATATGAAGCATTTTAATCTACACGTAAATAAAAATACATTCTGTCAATATTATCTGATATACATTGAATGATGACTTCATGCCGTAAGGCAACTTGGCAGATGAGTAAAGCCATTGATGAGTGTTTATTGTCCTTTGTTACTCACAGATAATTGTACAAATTCAAGTCGGTTGAGACTCTGGTCCTTGTGACATGGGCAAAGGGTACTCATTGTTCATCATCCACGGATTGATTGAGGGTTACGCTAAAATATCCGCAAAACTGAACAGTTTTGTCACCTTTGGCACAACAGGTATCTGCAGTTTTGACCAGCACACTTTGAGTCTGCTCAATCTTTATTTTACATCAGCTCCCAGAGAGTATGGTATCAGTCCAGGTCTGAGTCATATTGGCTAAGTGTTCAGCTTAATACATATGTACTCTCTATGTCCAATAATGCTGTTATCTCCAAACTTTCATTAGATCTGCTTATCAGGCTGAACATGGTTGTGAGGTCTCATGCTAAATATATTCTTTCAATCCACCTTTGATTGTATGAAGCACTCTTTCCCAGATAGATTTGGCCTAATTATGCAAGTGCCTCCTATAATTGGTAACTTCACTTCTTAACCATGATATCTGACCTAGAGTTTACAATGTTCCACCAATGTTTATCTTGTGATCTAGTGTGTTTTTTTTCCTAATGGCTCTTAGTTGAATCATCTGACATACATAATTATGCTTGCAATTGAGTAATCAGTAGGATGTCAACGTTCACATCTATATTCTGGTCATTCATTTTCAATTTAATTTGATTTGTTTTTTCCACGAGTAGCATATGTTCTGTTTAACCTTCATTCTTCGGGATGCTTAACGGGTTATGTGCCATATAGTCCTCTACTTTGTTGCTCTTTGTAATGAGTGCGTTCCTTGCACTGAGAATGTAGCGTACATTTTTCTAACTTGCCTATCTTAAGACCCTCAGTTCCGCCTCCAAGAATTTGAGCTACAACATGAGTTAAAACATGAAGAGGATATGATGAAGTAATTGGAGATGATCTCGTTGAAAGCTCATTGGAAATGAATAGGGAGGGTGGGAGGAAAGGTCGCGTCTAGAAGAGTCGCCAGTTTCCTGAACAAATTGTTGAAATATGTGATGAGTCTGGAGTTGCTAGAATCTTTATAAAAGTGAACTTTGCGAGTTCCTGAGCAATGAGGGCATTTCCAGTTACAGGGTTAAGCCACTCAGTTGTTAGGCCTGTGGCGACTCATGCATCCTGGTTTGATTACCTTATGGAACTGAAGAGGAATTTTTTATTTGCTGAATTGGCTCCCCTTTGCCTTTTGGGGAGACAGCTTTGCTAGAGAGTGGGTGGAAGTTGGAAGTGCTGGCTCATTTTGGTTTCCGCAATATGGGTTTTGTGATGAAGCGCTGTGGCCTCTTTATGTTCAGGGCCTGGCTAATCTGTTTCAGTGATCTATAGATTAAGCTGGTACAGCTTTGATTAAAAAACATGCCAACATTCTTAACCATCCCAAGTGCTCAAACTAACGCACATTAAAATGGTTAAAGCTGTTTTGTGGAATGCCGTTGATAGATCCATTAAAAATAAAAGCCAGTGATTGTGAAGATAGTTGAATTAACCATGATATTACTCATCTGCAGCTAATAAAGCTGTTGTGAAAGTTATCTCTGTGTAGAAAGGAATGTCACATGCTGGTTTAAACTGAAGATAGGCGCAAAATGCTGGAGTAACTCAGCGGGCCAGGCAGCATCCCTGGAGAGAAGGTAATGGGTGATGTTTTGGGTCATGAAGATGGGTCCCGACCGGAAACGTCACCCATTCCTCTTAAGAATAAGGGGTAAGCCATTTAGGACGGAGATGAGGAAACACTTTTTCACACAGAGAATTGTGAGTCTGTGGAATTCTCTGCCTCAGAGGGGGGCGGTGGAGGCCGGTGGAGGCCGGTTCTCTGGATACTTTCAAGAGAGAGCTAGATAGGGCTCTTAAAGATAGCGGAGTCAGGGGATATAGGAAGAAGGCAGGAACGGGGTACTGATTGTGGATGATCAACCATGATCACGTTGAATGACGGTGCTGACTCGAAGGGCTTAATGGCCTACTCCTGCACTTATTGTCTATTGTCAGAGATGCTGTGTGTGTTGGAAAATGAGAGTTGGAAAATGCATTGAAATCCAAAAGTTACCAGCGCAATAGTTTCATTATATTCTTTTGGTCACATTGAAATAACATATAAAGACTGAGTCCATACTTCTACTAATTTACATCAACTGCATGTTACTAATGCAAACAATGTAGATGCTGGACATCTGAAATAAACACTGAAAGAAATAAAGACAGCTGTTTCTTGCATTGCTCCTTCACATAAACAGAGTAGAGCTATGAATGGAGTATTCTTTAGACACAAAAATCTGGAGTAACTCAGGGGGACAGGAAGCATCTCTGGAGAGAAGGAATGGGTGACGTTTTGGGTTGAGACATGCTGCCTGTCCGGCTGAGTTACTCCAGCTTTTAAATCTTCGGTTTAAACCAGCATCTGCAGTTCCTTCCTACACAATGGAATATTTTTTATTGAAGACATTCCGTCAACTAAACTGACTGTACATAACAATGTATTAAGTCATATCATGTGGTGCAAAGCAGATCTTAAAGGTATATTACATAGGCCAAAGCAGCAGCATCTGCGGAAAGGCATTCAGCTAAGCTTATAAGTCAATGAACTTTCAACAAGATAGATTTTGATGGAAGGTCATTGACCTGAAATATAGCGAAACTGTGACAAATCTGAGATCCCGTTGTTGCCAAATCCTGATTATTCAGCATCTGGCTCACTCATTAGTCTGGAATGTGAGCTGGGGATAGAGACTACATGGAGTGTGCAGCCAGGACGCTGGGTGTGGACTGTAGGAGGCTTGAGAAGGGTGTGTGGAGTGCAGGAGGCTGTGGGCTAGAGCAGGTAGTGTGGACTGTGGGAGGATGCGGGACAGAGTAGGGTGTGTGGAGTGCGGAAGGCTGTGGTCCGGGGCATGGAGTGTGGAGTGTGGGAGGATGTGGGCTAGAGCAGGGAGGGTGTGTGGAGTGTGGGAGGGTGTGAGCCAGGGCATGGAGTGTGGACTGTGGGAGGGTGTGGGCTAGAGCAGGTAGTGTGGACTGAGGGAGGGTGTGGGCCAGGGCATGGAGTGTGGACTGTGGGAGGGTGTGGACTAGAGCAGGTAGTGTGGACTGAGGGAGGGTGTGGGCCAGGGCATGGAGTGTGGACTGAGGGAGGGTGTGAGCCAGGGCATGGAGTGTGGACTGTGGGAGGGTGTGGGCTAGAGCAGGTAGGGTGGACTGAGGGAGGGTGTGAGCCAGGGCATGGAGCGTGGAGTGTGGTAGGATGTGGGCTAGAGCAGGGAGGGTGTGTGGAGTGTGGGAGGGTGTGGTCCGGGGCATGGAGTGTGGAGTGTGGGAGGATGTGGGTTAGAGCAGGTAGGGTGGACTGAGGGAGGGCGTGAGCCAGGGCAGGGAGTGTGGGCTTCCTTCTTATTTCGTGCCCATCATCTATGCTTCAGACATTGGGCCAGGCTCTTGCACAGTGGACAGCCTTCTCGTATGCCACCGCTAGATCTTCCAGACACCATTGTTCACCAAGAAGTGCGCATCTTAGTGGGAATGGCGTGGATTGTACAGATGTTCCACATTCACATTCTGCGTCTGCCGCATCTGCGTAGCCCCATTTGTTCATATTGGTCTTGCATCGGCCCATCCCTGTATGAGGGACTTCCAGGTCTTCCAGTCACAACTGTGACCAGGTGGTAGCTGTTCCATAGTTTGGGATTGGCACCTTTACGCGGTGGTAGTTTTCACTGCATTTCTTTTCCCACAAGGCTAGTCTGGTTGCTTGAGGAGACGGTGACAGTGGCTGGACTGTGTGAAGGAAGCTCTTCCTCAACTTCAGCCGTTTTGGGGCTGGGTGATGGTAGTGACAGGAATGGCGGGTGTCCCCAACTTGCCCACTACGTTCAGTTCTACCGGCAACTGATCTGTAGATTCCTGGTGGAGAAATACCGGCCAAGACATGCAAGCTCTCCACATCTATGTTTCAATGTTTCTATGTCTATGTTTCTATCCATTGGGTTTAGGCAACCAGGGATGCATCTGCAGTCATTAAGGGTGGCAGATACATGGATAAGGGAGAACCAGTGGATGTGGTGTGTCTGGACTCTCAAAAATCCTTTGACAAGGTCCCACACAAGAAATTAGTGTGCAAAATTAGAGCACATGGTATTGGGTGTAGGGTATTGGCATGGATAGAGAACTGGTTGGCAGACAGGAAGCAAAGAGTAGGAATTAACGGGTCCTTTTCAGAATGGCAGGCAGTGCCTAGTGGGGTGCTGCAAAGTCGGTGCTGGGAACCCAATTGTATACAACATATATTAATAATTTAGACGAGGGAATTAAATGTAACATCTCTAAGTTTGTGGTTGACACTAAGCTGGGTGGCAGTGTGCGCTGAGAGGAGGATGCAATGAGGCTGCAGGGTGACTTGGATAGGCTGGGTGAGTGGGCAGAAGCATGGCAGATGCAGTATAATGTGGATAAATGTGAGGTTATCCACTTTGGTGGCAAGAACAGGAAGGCAGATTATTTTCTGAATGGTGTCAAATTAGTAGAAGGGGAGGTGCAACGAGACCTGGGTGCTTGTACATCAGTCACTGAAAGTAAGCATTCAGTTACAGCAGGCAGTGACGAATCCTAATGGCATGTTGGCCTTCATCGTGAGAGGATTTGAGTTTAGGAGCAAGGAGTTCCTACTGCAGTTGTACAGGGCCCTAGTGAGACTGCATCTGGAGTTTTGTGTGCAATTTTGATCTCCTAATTTAAGGAAGGACATTATTGGTACTGAGGGAGTGCAGCGTAGGTTCACCAGGTTGATTCCCAGGATGGTGGGATTGAGATATGAAAGAATGGGTCAACTTGGCTTGTATTTGCTGGAATTTAGAAGGATGAGGGGATGTTAAGGATATATATACAATTCTTAGAGGATTGGACAGGGTAGATGAAGAAAAAATATTTCTGAACTAAAACTAAAATGTTGGGGGAGTCCAGAACCAGGGGTCACCGTTTAAGAATAAGGGGTAGGCCATTTAGGACTGAGATGAGGAAAAACCTTTTCACCCAGAGAGTTGTGAATCTGTGGAATTCTCTGCCACAGAAGGCAGTGGAGGCCAATTCACTGGATGTTTTCAAGAGTTAGATTTAGCTCTTAGGGCTAAAGGAATCAAAGGATGTGGGGAAAAAGCTGGAACAGGGTACTGATTTTGGATGATCAGCCGTGATCATATTGAATGGCGGTGCTGGTTCGAAAGGCCGAATGGCCTACTCCAACATCTATTTTCTATGTTTCTATGATTGGGAGTGTAGACCGAGGGAAGATGTGGACCAGGGCAGGGAATGTGGGGTGTGTGAAGGTGTGTGGACTGTGGGAGGGTGTGTCATAAGGCCATAAGCGAAACGAGCAGAATTAAGACATCCAAAGACATACAGGTTTGTAGGTTAATTGGCTTGGCATAAATGTACAATTGTCCCTGGTGTGTGTAGGATAGTGTTAGAGTGTTAGGATAGTGTTACAGTGCAGGGATCACTGGTCGGCGCGGGCTCGGTGGGCTGAAGAGTCTGTTTCCGCGCTGTATCTCTAAACTAGTGGCCGCGCTGGCTGGCAGCTGCGGCTCACCTGCAGTCCATCTGTTTTTTTCTTTTTTTTTGTCTTTTTGTGATTGTTTGGTAGAATTTTGTTTTATTAGGTTGTGTATGTGTGTGGGGGGGGGGGGGGGGGGGCTGGAGAAACAGAGTCTTAGTCTCTCCCTTCGGGGGGATGCGTGTCCCCTGTCACTGTCTGTGCTGAGGCCTAATGGCGGAGCTGTGGCGGCGGCCTGGTTCAGAGCTGCAGTGCTCCAGCGGCGACCTGGTTCGGAGCTGCTGTGTTCCAGCGGCGGCGGCGGCCTGGTTCAGAGCTGCGGTGCTCCAGCGGTGGCGGCGGCCTGGTTCGGAGCTGCGGTGTTCCAGTGGTGGCGGCCTGGTTCAGAGCTACGGTGCTCCAGCGGCGGCGGTCTGGTTCAGAGCTACGGTGCTCCAACAGTGGCGGCGGCCCGCAGATCTGTGGTGCTCCAGCGGCGGCGGCAGCCTGGTTCGGAGCTGCGGTGCTCCAGCGGCGGCGGCGGCCCGCAGAGCTGCAGTGCTCTAGTGGCGGCGGCAGCCTGCAGAGCTGCGGTGCTCCAGCGGAGGCGGCGGCGGCCTGGATCGCCTCAGCGCAGAGGGAGAACTAGGAAGGAAGAAGACAGGGACTTATGACTTTTGCCTTCCACCACAGTGAGGAGGTGCCTGGTGAGCTCGTTGTGGTGGATGTTGGATATGTGTTTATTGTGTGTTTTATTTTTATTATATGTATGACTGTATGGTACCAATTTCGTTCAGACCATAAGGTCTGAATGACAATAAAGGAATCTAATCGAATCTAATCTAATCTAAAAAACTAAAACTAGACTGCACCAGTTCATTTGAGTGCAACCATCCCGCCTCCTCCTAACGCCCCCTGCTGGTAAATCAGCAGTAAAGCAACCAAAGGCAAACACACAAACAAATTGCACAAGTGAATATACGTAGTACAGAGATCATATTGACTGGATTCACCACAGGTATATTCTCTAGTACTATACGCTACACCAGTCTATCTGGCCAGTGTAAGCAATTCAAAGACAATTTGACAACCTAGAAAGGACATTAAGGTCATGAAGTTGAAAGTGGAATGAGAGCTTATAGTTGTGGAAAAAGCCTCAAATGATTGTATATTTTCAAAAGTTGTTGAAAAGATTGGGAGACATCATAATTCAAAAGTATGTAAAGCTGCTGAGGGCTAGTTACTTTATAACTAATAAAGTAATATCTACTGTATGGCATGTTGTGCATCGATGAGGTGAATATAGAGATAGTCTGTGAAATGAGGTTACCACTTTCTCCTTTCTCTGCAAGAATGGATTTCACAGGTATAATGAAAATTGCTGGGTTTTTTTCTAATGAGAATAAGGATACAGGTGTGGCTGTTTTACAGGTTGAAAAGTATTGATTGCAAGAAACCCTTTGGCATAATAAAACTGTAACAGAAGGAGTGATTTGGAAGAGTTAAAAATAAGACACGTGTGAAAATGCTAGGGGAAAGGGAATGGTCACGTCCATAAATGATAGGAGCAGAATTAGGCCATTCGGGCCATCAGGTCAACTCCACCATTCAATCAGGGTTGATCTACCTCTCCCTCCTCACCCCATTCACCCCATAACCCTTGACACCCTTTCTAATCAAGAATCCATCTATCTGTCTTAATAATATCCATTGACATGGCCTCCACACCTTCTGTGGCAAAGCATTCTATAGATTCGCCACCCTTCACCAATGGTTAAGATCTAAGCAACAGAAGCTTTAAAATTATTGGAATTCTACCCCCACCCCTCTCCAAAATCTTTTAGGAGCATTTGGCTCATTATTTTTTTCATTTTGAATCATAGCTATCCTTTTCCATTGCTTCTGGGAACCCGGACGCATTCTGGGTTGAGGCCACAAAAAGCCGTCACGTGCTGCTCAATTTTTCTCATCATTAATTTTTGTCCACTGCGGAAAGAGAACTGACAATGTAGATTCAAGACCAGATGGAAGAGGGAAACAGATCATGGAAGACAAAATGATAGAATTTTGAGAATAAAGAGTTGAATGAAACAGTATTGATAGAGCACTATGTCATAAGTGATAGGAGCAGAATTGGGGTATTCGGCCCATCAAGTCTTCTCCGCCATTCAATCATGGCTGATCTTTCTCTACCTCCTAACCACATTCTCCTGCCTTCTCCCCAAAACCTCTGACACCCAATAGTGTGCGGTGGGAGGTGTATTTATACAGACATCCAGTCTGGAATTCTCTGCTCCTTTATTTTAATGGATAGGAGATCTTGAACAACGCAGTTCAAGTTTGCCATTTGTTCTCGGAAGGAACTGCAGATGCTGGTTTAAATTGGAAATAGATTCAAAATGCTGGAGTAACTCAATAGGACAGGCAGCATCTCTGGAGAGAATGAATGGGTGACAGTTTGGGTCAAGACCCATCTTCAGACTGAAGAAGGGTCTCGACCTGAATCGTCACCCACTCCTTCTCTCCAGAGATGCTGCCTGTCCTGCTGAGTTACCCCAGCATTTGGTGTCTATCCTTGCCATTTGTTCTGTTGGCCTACAATGGGAGTATTTATATAGATAACTCCGTAAGTGGTATAGACAAGACAATGGGTGCAGGAGTAGACCATTCGGCCCCTCGAGCCATTCAATGTGATCATGGCTGATCATCCCCAATCAGTACTCCAGTTAACAGCACAAAAGAAGGCTTTTCAGCAGTTTTAACCAGCCAAACATGTTCTTAAATGCCATTTTCTTGCAAGAAATTAGTCAGGAGAGTCAAAATATCAGGAAAGGAAATGATAAACTGATCAAGAAATAGTTATGGTAGTGGGTTATTGGTATAGGAAAGGTTCATATGAGTCATACAGCATGGAAACAGGCCCTTTAGCCCAACTTGCCCGCACCGACCAATATGTCCCATCTACACGAGTGCCAATTGCCTGCATTTGGCTCATATCCATCCAAACCTTCTCCTATCCACATACCTGTCCAATTGTTTCTTACAATGGGAAAACTGCCTTCCTTTACGTGGGAATGATGCTGTTATCCCAACTTGAGCACATGATGAGGCATTATTTCAACATGGGAGAGGGATTTCTAGGTAATTTATAGTAAGAAGAGGTTTATTGGCTTGGTTGCCAAGCAATCCGATACAATATCAATGGGTCTAATTCAGATGTAACCAGTGGAGTACCTTGGCCCTCAATTATTTATGATTTATATTAATGACCTGGAGAAGGGTACGGTGTATAAAATATCCAAGTTTGCCAAGTTTGCATATCAAAATATGTGGGTGGTTATGCTGCAGAGGGTATTTGAACTCTGCAATTGGATGTACCGTACATAGGTTGTGAGAGTGAGTGAAAACTGGGCAAATGGTATTTAATATAATACGATTCAGTAGAGACAGGCTATGATCTAAATGGAGAATGGTTACAGATGAGTACAGAGGGAGCTAGGTATTCTTGGGCACAGCAGACAGATGCAGCCAGTGGTTAGGAAGGCAAACAGCAACCTTGGCTTGATTTCAAAAAGGTTGGAGTTTAGAAATTAGTATGTCTTGTTACATTTGTATGGGAAGCTGGTGAGGTCACACTTGGAGCAACGCACACAGTTTTAGTCCCTTTATTTAAGAAAGGATACATTGGCATTGGAACAAATATCAAACCGCTGGAGGTTCAAACAAAATTTAGTTTCTGCAGTCATACATACAAGATAGAACCAAGACACAACACAATTGATACAAACATCCATCACAGTGAATCTCCTCCTCACTGTGTTGGAAGGCAAAGTCTTATCTCTCCCCTGCACTCCCCATTCTACTCTCGATGTCAGAGTCAAAGCCCCCGGCGGGCGATGGTAAATAAGTCCCGCAGCCATTCATGCCGCGCCGGGCGATGCAAGGCCCCGCTCCGGGTCTTGATGTTGGAGCCCCCGGCGGGCCCTAGCAAGTCCCGTGGCCATCAAAGCCGCGCCGGGCGATGTAAGGCCCCGCTCCAGGTCGTCTTCATGGACTTACTATAACTATCAGGCCATAAGTTCAAAACTTGTAGAAGCAGAATGAAGCCATTTGGCCAATCAAGTATACTCTGCTATTCAATCATGACGGAGCTCTCTTTCCCTTTCAAACCCCATTCTCCTGCCTTCTCCCCTTAACCCCTGACACCTATAGTAATCAAGAATCTATCAATCTCTGCCTTAAAAATATCCACTGACTTGGCCTCCACAACCTTCGGTGGCAAAGAATTCTGCAGATTCACCACCCTGAACCTCTATGGGCTGCCTCTGGTTTCACTAAGGCATTTGAGGTTTGTTTCCCACTAGTATTGTGGTTAGTAATTTATTGAATTGCTGTTTATTGCATATTATCTGTGTGCATTTTGTTTATGGGCTTGTTAAGACGCTCCACGCCACACAGTTGGAAAAAAACTGGTTCTTAAATTCACTGGGGTGGCCCCAGTTTTATGGATACGGAGAGGGAACAAACACTGGCATTGGGTTACAAGAGCTACGTAACTTTTTTCTGTTGACTTTATAGAAGCATTCTGACAAAATCTTTTTGGAAAAGTTTTTAGCTGCTGCTTTTCTGTTGAAATTCCGCTTGAATTTCTACCCTTCAGTAGAGGTTAAGAAGAAAATGACTTAACCAAAGCTTGTTGTTAATTAAACATTGTCAAGAACTTGACCTGCAACATTGCTGAAGTCACCTGCTCAGAAGAGTTTTATTACAATGCGCCCACTGCTTGACTGTATACCCGAGGATAAAGGCAGCATTGTTTTCATTCACAATATTGGTACACTAGCGTGTATAAGTCCAAACTATTGGCTCTTGTGCTGCATCATAAGCTTCTAATATATGTATTCTGCCCAGTGGCAAAAAGAACACCTGTTGGCTCACCACCATCATTTATGTCTATATGGGGCCAAAAGTCCATTAAAAAAAATTGGGACAACCTAGTTTATCAGAGTGCAGCTGAGCTAAGCCTTTGGAGACTTATTGCATTTCAGTATAAATTGGCACTGTATACTGAACAAGAGCCAAGCTTTATCTGTGGGGCTTGGAAGAAGGCCATTTTTGAGATTATATCATGTTACTGTGTATTTTAGATATTGTGGATTATTTGTTTTCTTTGCCAAAAATGTGATAATTCATAATTTACCATGATGGGAAATTCTTTGAAATGAGCATTATCCACTATCCCAATTAAATCTCTGTGATAATGCAACTTCCCTGGAGTTACCGGCACTGATCAAATAATTTGTATAAAGTATGTATAGGAAGGAACTGCAGATGCTGGTTTACACCGAAGATGGACACAAAATGCTGGAGTAACTCAGTGGGACAGGCAGCATCTCTGAATAAAAGGAATGGGTATGAAGGAACTGCAGATGGTGCTTTAAACCAAAGATAGACACGAAATGCTGGAGTAAGAGGTAAGCCATTTAGAGCGGTGACGAGGAAACACTTTTTCTCACTTGGAGAGTTGTGAGTTTGTGGAATTCTCTGCCTCAGAGGGCGGTGGAGGCTGGTTCTCTGGATACTTTCAAGAGAGAGCTAGATAGGGCTCTTAAAGATAGCGGAGTCAGGGGATATGGTAAAAAGGCAGGAATGGGGTACGTTTCAGTTCGAGACCCTTCTTAAGGTTAGATAGGAATTTGTTGAGGGCGTGCAACTTTTCACTCTTCTCGTAGCCTCTTAAAGCTCTTTATGATTTCAGTCTTATGCAATCTTACAAAAATAAAGGCAGCGCAATGGAGCAGTTTTCGTGAAATGCAACTAGTTTTAAATGTTGGAACAACTCTCTTCCAGGCGTAACTGAGCAAAATGTAATGGGTAATTTTGAGAGCGATTGGAAGTGTTGAAGCTGAAATAAATGAACACAACTGTATCAACATGGAAAGCGCTGTTATTTTTCCAGTGTTTTACAACTGGACTGACAAGAATTTTCCATTAATTCTATGTAAGATTGCAAATGATAATAAACCTGGCTGCTGGTGGAAGTAAGTGATCTGCCTTTGTTCGTGGCTGGTTGAGATTTTTCTACCTCTTCTCATTGTTGTTGGAACCAACTGGGAATGCAAAACTGGCTGAAACTCGTAACCTTTGGTGTGGTTTCCAACCAGTCAATGGCTTTAAAAAAAAACCAAGGAGAAACTTCGAGCTAGACAGTTAGGCCCAGCAGAGCTGGCCTCCAGCAGGCTTTATCAACATGATCATGGACGAGGCACACGTTCTTGTGGTTCCTGTGAAGTCGACAGAAAAGTAGTCCTTCTGATGAAGTGTTTTCACAGTGTTGAAAATCAAAAAAAGTGAAACGAAAGCAAAAAATTCTGGGAACACTTGTCTGATCTGACAAAATTGGCGGAAAGAGAAGTAAGTAAGAAAGTAAGTAAGTTTATTGGCCAAGTATTCACATACAAGGAATTTGCCTTGGTGCTCACACAAGTAACAACATGACATACAGTGCCAGTTACGAATGACTCAGAAACACTAAACATTAATAATAATAACACATTAATGTTAAAACACCATTGATCAAGCATGTGAACCAACAATATACCAGATCAAAGGGAGGCTACAGATTTTTGGCTGTTCAGTAGAGCAACTACTCGTGGATAAAATCTGTTTTTATGTCTGGCTGTGGCAGCTTTGACAATCCTAAAGTCTACAATCAATTCCACCTTCTTAAGAGCGTTGAGCTCTAGGTTGTTGCAACGGCACCAGGATGGCAGCTGTGACATTTCCTGTCTGTAGGCAGATTCCTCCCCATCCTGGATCAGTCCAATCAGGGTTGTGTCATCCACAAACTTGAGAAGCTTGAGAGAGGTGTCTGTGGAGGTGCAGTCGTTGGTGTAGAGAGAGTAGAGGAGAGGAGAGAGTACGCAGCCTTGCGGTGCTCCTATGCTGAGCGTTTGCACGTCCGAGATGTGCTTTCCCAGCTTCACATGCTGCTTCCTGTCTGTCAGGAAGCTGGTGATCCACCGACAGAAGGGTTCAGGCACAGTCAACTCGGAAAGTTTGGAGTGTAGTAGCTCTGGCACAATGGTGTTGAATGCAGAGCTAAAATCAACAAACAGGATCCTCGCATAGGTCCCCTGGCGGTCTAGGTGCTGTAGGATGAAGTGCAGGCCCAGTAGAAATAGAAATAGAAAGAGAAATAGAATTAATGCTTCAACTCGAATGATGTTAATACTTTAGGTCATCAGAAAACGCCCCGTCAGACCAGTCGAATTGTGAAAGGCTGCGATAGAGTGGATGTGGAGAGAATGTCTCCACTAGTGGGAGAGTCTAGGACCAAAGGTCATAGCCTCAGAATTAAAGAACGTTCTTTAGCAAAGGAGATGAGGAGGAATTTCTTTAGTCTGAGGGTTGTGAATCTGTGGAATTCTTTGCCACAGGAGGCTGTGGAGGCCAAATTAGTGGACATTTTTAAGGCAGAGATAGATCGATTCTTGATTAGTATGAGTGACAGGAGTTATAGGGGGAAGGTAGGAGAATGGGGTTAGGAGGAAGAGATAGGTCAGCCATGATTCAATGGTGGAGTAAACTTGATGGGCCGAATGGCCTAATTGTGTTCATTTATTTATGTCCTTATGGCCACAGACATTTCTCATCCATGTTGAGTAGGCAGTTCCAGTATTTAGACTCAATAATATGAAGGAGCAGTGATTTATTTTTAAGTTAGGATGGTAAGTAATAGCTGACTTTCTCTTAGGTGGTAGAAGACATGATTTTTGGAGATAGTATGGAAGGAGATGTGGCAATTTTACTCCAATGTATTTTGTACATGTTACATGTTATAGCTGGTGGAAGAAATTATGGTTAGATTGCATTAGATTGCTTGTCAAAGTCCAATGTTTATTCCTAATATTGAGCTTCTTAAGCATTGGAGGAGTTGGATTCTCATACACAGATGAAACATATTTTGTCACATTCCTTGGCAAGTTGTATAGATGGAGGAAAGGGTCGGGTTATTATGTATACAAATCATTCACATGGATTATCCAGCCTTTAACTTAATCTTTTAGCCGCAATATTGATCTGATTGCTCCAGTTAATTTTTTGGTCAACGCTGACACACAAGACACTAATGCTTGATGTCTTTGTGATGATAATATTGTTTCATGTTAAGTCATGGAGTCGTACAACACCAAAACAGGCCATTCGGCCTGACTTGTCCATACTGCCCAAGATGCCTATCACTATTCAAATCCCATTTCATGCATTAGACCATGACTCTCTATCCCTTTACTATCCATGTACCTGTCTAAATATCATTGAAATGCTGTGATTGTGCCTGCTTCCACCACCTCCTCTGGCCACTTAGTCCATATGCCCACCACTTGTACACATAGGGTTGCCAACTTTCTCACTCCAAAATAAGGGACAAAAGGTCAAAATAAGGGACAAATTCCCGACGGTGATTCGTTGACCGACTCGGCCGTGGCTGGGTGAATGAAGAGTTGGCCCGGGTGCTAGACTGCACACAAAGCCACGCCGACAGGCCAGCTGAAGAGTTTTGCACTGGGCGATGTCGCGCACAACGTCTGGTGCCCGGGGCAAAACTCCTCAGCTGGCCCGTCGGCTTGGCTTTGTGTTCTGCTGCACGCAGAGCCGGCACTCCATCCAACTCATGAACGGATGACCGGCCATGAGAAGGAGGGGTGGTGGTGTCGGCGGTAGGCGAAGGTCCGAAGGTCGGACAGCTGCCCGGGCTGCTGACCAATGGGGCCATGGGCGAGGGACTGCTGCTGAGGGACAGTTGGAAACCCTAGGTAGACACCATATGTATGCAAAATCGTGCCTCCAATATATTCTTTAAAATTATTTTTTCTCTCATCTTAAGCTTATGTCCTCTAGTCTTGGACTCCCTTACCCTGGAAAAAAAAGACTATAACTATAAAAACATAGAAACATAGAAAAATAGGTGCAGGAGTAGGCCGTTCGGCCCTTCGAGCCTGCACCGCCATTCAATGTGATCATGGCTGATCACCCAACTCAGTATCCCATGCCTGCCTTCTCTCCATACCCCCTGATCCCTTTAGCCACAAGTGCCACATCTAACACCCTCTTAAATATAGCCAATGAACTGGCCTCAACTACCTTCTGTGGCAGAGAATTCCAGAGACTCACCACTCTCTGTGTAATGTTTTCCTCATCTTGGTCCTAAAGGAATTCCCCCTTATCCTTAGACTGTGACCCCTTGTTCTGGACTCCCCCAACATTGGGAACAATCTTCCAGCATCTAGCTTGTCCAACCCCTTAAGAATTTTGTAAGTTTCTATAAGATCCTATAAGATCCTATAAGATCCTATAGATTACTATCTAACCTATCTATGCCCTTCATAATTTTCTAAACCTTTACAAGGTCACCATTCAGCTTTATGCACTCCAGTGAGAACAATCCCAAAATATCCAATCTCTCCTTGTAACTAAATGCTACACTTGTCGCTTTACCTCCCCCCTCGACTCCAACCAAGGACCCAAGCCGTCTTTCCAGGTGAGGCAGAGGTTCACCTGCACCTCCTCCAACCTCATCTACTGCATCCGCTGCTCTAGGTGTCAGCTGCTCTACATTGGTGAGACCACACGTAGGCTTGGCGATCACTTCGCCCAACACCTCCGCTCGTTTCACACTTAAGGGCCTGTCCCACTATACAAGTTTACCCAAGAGCTCTCCCGAGTTTAAAAAAAAATCAAACTCTTGGAAAGTACGTTGAATGTACGTGGTGGGTATGACGGAGCTCGGGACGTCGCTTAGCGGCTCGTAACGCTAACGGCAGGTACTCGGGAAACACGGTAAGCTCGTGAAGTTCTTTCAACATGTTGAAAAATGTCCAAGAGAGCCCCGATTACCTACGAATGGCTATTATCGTAATTCTCCGAGTTCGGATCAGAGGATAACTCGGGAGAACTTTTGAATTACCTCGTACAGTAGGACAGGCCCTTAATCAACCTGATCTGCTGATGGCTCAGCACTACAACTCCCCCTCCCATTCCGAATCCGACGTATCTGTCCTGGGCCTCCTCCATGGCCAGAGTGAGTGCCACCACAAATTGGAGGAGCAGCACCTCATATTTTGCTTGGGTAGTTTACACCCCAGCGGTATGAACATTGACTTCTCCAATTGCAGGTAGTCCTTGCTTTCTCCCTCCTTCCCCTACCCTTCCCAGCTCTCCCACAGCCCACTGTCTCCGCCTCTTCCTTTGTTCTTCCCGCCCCCCCCCCCCCCCCCCACCTCCACATCAGGCTGAAGAAGGGTCTCAACTGGGCTGGGAGTGTTTAAATTGCAACGGAGAGGACAACATAACACAGGGACAGGCTGGATGGTTCAATCCCCTCTGTAATTCTGCAGCCGAGAAGAATCATGTATCTGGATGATGAAACTGAAAACTTTGGCTTAATGCTTCTAATGACAGATGTTTGGATCCATGGTTTCCCATGGGGATGAAACTCAAAGCTCGAGGGCAGTCGCCTAAAAAACCTCGAGCTGGATCGACCATCAGCGATGAAACGGCGAGCCAGATCGACCGTCTGCACACACACACACACACACACACACACACACACACACACACACACACACACACACACACACACACACACACACACACACACACACACATAGCAAAGGCGGGGGCCAGGGAAAACGGGGGAGCGCTGTCTGAAATTCACACCCATGATGAACAGGAAGGTAAAAGACGGCTGGCACAGTTATGGTAAGTCCTTTAGAGAGCGCGGGGGGGGGGGGGGGGGGGGTGAGAGAAGGGGAGAGATGGGGAGAGAAGAGGGAGAGGTGGGGGGGGAAGAAGGAGTGGAGACACTTTTAAGAAGCCAGACAACTTTTAATAATGTTTAGCGGGAATTTAACATTACCAGTTGGTGGTTACCTTTTTTTTCTCAACGAGCTTTCCCTTCGACTACCCTCGATTACCTTTGATTGCCCTCGATTGCCTACGACTAACATGCCGACCTACAACGACCTACCTCGACTAAACCTACGAGTAAAAAAATATAATCTATTTTTCCCATGGCGACCTTTTTTTACTCGCAGGCATTTTACAGCATGTTGAAACAAACGCCGCGACATAGCTGAGGCCTCAAGTACACGGGGACTACTCTCGAGCATGAAGGAGAGTTACAAAGACCTCCTAGGACCTTGTGTCGGCCATGCTGCTAGTATGAGTCAAGGGCAAACTCTTCTAAACTCGCGAATTAGCTCGCCGCAGTGGGGCAGCCCCTTTAATCATTTAAAAATCAAAAGAATAAGATGAAGGAGAGGGAGGTTTAGATCAAAGAGAACATTAAAAAAATAAATTGCTTCATTGCTTTGTTGCACATATGTTTATTTTTGTTGTTTTGGGTTAACAAAGAATCAAATTTCATATCTTATTTGAGTTGCTTTGTTACAGTAACATGATGTCAATTACGAGTTGAAATCTTTAAATGGCAAGTTTAGAAATGCCATTGATATTGAAGTTATAAAAGTGGAAATTGAAAAACGGATCTTGTTGCATTTTGCCTTGATACATTCACTAACAAAGTGAAATAGTTCGGTAGAGACTTGTAATTAAATTCACCAGTCATCTATTAATATATCCATCTGGGTGAATGTCGTTTTAAACTGTTAACGCCCAGTGATGAAAAATAACATTTCTACACCCTACCCAAAGAAAAAAGGGTTTGAGAAATGCAAGGGTTTTAGTTAACACTGAAAAATAGAATTTGAGAATTGAATCCTTGTGAATCAAGGAAATGAAACAATGCCACCTTGTGTTCACCAATGTCAAACAGATATTCCAAATAATTCTTAACAATTCCCTGAACAACATCTCCTTCGGGGGACTCGCATGGGCCCCAGCTATGTCTGCCTCTTTGTAGGCTACGTCGAACAATCACCGTTCCAGGCGTACACTGGCCCTATCCCCGAACTCTATCCCCGCTACATTGATAACTGCATTGGTGCTGCCTTCTGCACCCATGTAGAACTCGTGTTAAAGAAGGAACTGCAGATGCTGGAGAATCGAGGGTTACACAAAAAGCTGGAGAAACTCAGCGGGTGCAGCAGCATCTAAGGAGCGAAGGAGATAGGCGACGTTTCGGGTCGAGACCCTTCTTCAGACTGGAGTCCAGTCTGAAGAAGGGTCTCGACCCGAAACGTCGCCTATCTCCTTCGCTCCTTAGATGCTGCTGCACCCGCTGAGTTTCTCCAGCTTTTTGTGTAACCCCCATGTAGAACTCACTGACTTCATCAATTTCACCACTAATTTCCATCCTGCACTCAAATTCACTTGGACCATCTCCGACATCTCCGTACCATTTCTAGATCTCACCGTCTCCATCACAGGAAACAGACTATTTACCGACATCTACTACAAACCTACTGACTCTCATAGCTATCTAGATTACACTTCTTCCCACCATGCTTCCTGTAAAGACTCTATCCCCTACTCCCAATTCCTCTGTCCACGTCGCATCTGCGCCCAGGATGATGTAATCCGTACCAGGGCATCGGAGATGTGCTCATTCTTTTGGGAACGGGTGTTCCCCTCTTCCATTATCGATGAGGCTCTCACTAGCGCCTCCTCGATATCCCGCAGCTCCGCTCTTACTCCCCCTCATTCATAACAAAGACAGAGTCTTCCTTGACCTCACCTTCCGCCGTCGCATACAGTATATAATCCTCCAACATTTTCGCCACCTCCAACGGGATCCTACTACTGGCAACATCTTCCCATCTCCATCCCTTTCTGCTTTCCGCAGAGACCATTCCCTCTGCAACTCCCTGGTCAACTCGTCCCTTCCCACCCAAACCACCCGCTCCCCAGGCACTTTCTCCTGCAACCGCAGGAGATGCAACACCTGTCCCTTTACGTCCCCCCTCGACTCCATCCAAGGACCCAAACAGTTTTTCCAGGTGAGGCAGAGGTTCACTTGCACCTCCTCCAACCTCAGCTACTGTATCCACTGTTCCAGGTGTCAACTTCTCTATGTCGGCGAGACCAAGTGCAGGCTTGGCAATAGTTTCGCTGAACACCTCCGCTCAGTCCGTCGTAACCTACCTGAGCCCAGTACTTTAACTCCTCCTCCCATTCCCAATCAGCTTCTTCTGTCCTGGGCCTCCTTCATTGTCAGAGTGAGGCCTAGCGGAATTTGGAGGAACAGCATCTCGTATTTCACTTGGGTAGTTTACACCCCAGCGGTATGAACATTGACTTCTCTAACTTCAGATAGCCCTTGCTTTCTCTCTCCATCCCCTTCCCCTTCCCAGTTCTCCCACTAGTCTTACTGTCTCCGCCTACATTCTATCTTTGTCCCACCCCGTCCCCTGACACCAGTCTAAAGAAGGGTCTCGACCCGAAACGTCGCCCATTCCTTCTCTCCAGAGATGCTGCCTCCAGCATTTTGTGTCTACCTTCAAACAATTCTGTTCAGTGGCTAATATGATTAGTTAGAATATTAAGATTAAGATACTAGCATTTATTTTGAGAGGACTAGACTATAAAACAGGGATGTAATGCTGATGCTTTTGTAAAGCGCTGGTCAGACCTTATTACAATACAATACAATACAATTTATTTGTTGTCATTTGAACCTCATTGAGGTTCAAACGAAATTTGGTTTCTGCGGTCATACAAACAAGAAGAAGAACCAAGACACAACACAATTTACACAAACGTCCATCACAGTGAATCCCCTCCTCACTGTGATGGAAGGCAAAGTCTTATCTCTCCCCTGCACTCCCCATTCTCCGCCCGATGTCAAAGTTAAAGTCCGTGGAGTGTTGTGAGCAGTTTTGCCCCCATATCTGAGGAAGGATGTGCTGGTGTTGGAGAGGGTCCAGAGGAGGTTTACAAGAATGATTCCAGAAATGATTGGGTTAACATATGATGAGCATTTAACGGCACAGGGCCCGTACTTGCTGGAGCTTGGAAGGATGAGAGATGACCTCATTGGAAATTTACCTAATAGTGAATGGCATGCATCACTTTTGCTTGTTACCTCTTCTAATCAACAGAGAATGCAGATGTTGAAATCTTGAGCATACACAAATGGCTGAAGGAACCCAGCAAGTTAGGCAGCATCTGTGGAGGGAATGGATAGACAACATTTCAGGTTAGGACTGTTCTTCCAACTTCAGACTCTGGAGAAGACTCTGAAGACCTGAAACGTCGTCTGTCCATTCCCTCCCCAGATGCTTCCTGACTCGCTGAGTTCCCCCAGCTCTTTGTACTTTGCTCAAGATCAAACACTTCTTCAGTTAATAATTCAGTTAATAATTCAGCTTTCACTGTTCATACACACTAAAATAAACTGCATTCATCTAACTGATAACAACATGACATGAAATGGAAGTATGAAATGAATTACGAAAGGAAAAGAAATCCTGAATAAGAGACTGCTGCATATAACTGTGTCATAACACTGGATTTCCACCTTTGTCATAACACTGGATTTCCAATCATCTGAGAGCTCACGGCCACTTGCGCATTCACGCGACTTATTTTGCCCATCACTGAGAGCTAAACATTCAGTTGTCTACATCTGAAGCTTTGGAATTTCCTTCTAAAATGTCCCCACCTTCCAATCATCGCATTCATGTTTGAATAGGATTTTGAACGCGTGTCCTAATATTTCTGCTTTTGTGGCTTGGTGTCAGCTGTATTTTTGTCTAATTACACGCCGGGATATTATATTTTGTTTAAAATCGATGACTCTACAGGATACTATAAATAAATGTAAATTGTTCTGGCTGTTGGTATTTTAAAGACCCTATAATTAGTTGCAGTTTTACCAGTGATGAAAATTATAGCCTAAATATGAAGTATTGTGAGGGATCATGCTTGCCGCAGCAAGAAACTTCAACCATTCAAACTTATGCATCTTATGTATTCCGATTACAGCATAATGATTTTTCTATCTGTAGTTTACAGAAATACATTTTTAATTGTCGAGTTCCAACATGGGTTCAAACTATAGAACATAGAATACAGACACAGGAACAGACCCTTCGGCCCACAATGAACGAATGAATGAATGATTAAGTTTATTGACCAAGTATGCACACATACAAGGAATTTGCCTTGGTGCTCTGCTCGCAAGTAACAACACGACATACAGTAACAATTAAGAATTACACATATAAAACATTAAACATTAAAAATAAAAAACATACAGTTTGAACATGTGAATGAATTAAAACACCAGAGCAAAAGAAGGCTACAGACTTTTGGTTATTGAGTAGAGCTACTACTTGTGGAAAAAAAGCTGTTATGTCTTGCTGTGGCGGCTTTGACAATCCGGAGTCGCCTTCCAGAGGGAAGTGATTCAAAGAGTTTGTGGCCAGGGTGAGAGGGGTCAGAGATGATCTTGCCCGCTCGCATCTTGGCCCTTGCTGTGTACAGTTCATTAATGGAGGGAAGGTTGCAGCCAACAACCTTCTCAGCTGATCGGACGATTCACTGCAGCCTCGGAATGTCGTGCTTGATGGCTGAGCCAAACCAGACCATGATGGAGAATGTGAGGACAGACTCTATGATGGCAGTATAGAATTGGACAACCATTGCCTGTGGGAGATTGTATTACCTCAGCTGCTGCTGGAAGTACATCTTCTGTTGGGCCTTTTTGACTGTGGAGTCGATGGTGGCCCCCCCATTTCAGGTCCTTGGAGATGATGGTTCCCAGGAACTTAAAAGACTCCGCAGATGTGACTGTGGTGTTGTTGATGGTGAGTGGGGGGAGGGGAGGGGGAGCTCTCCTAAAGTCTACGATCAATTCCACCGTCTTAAAAACTCCAGGTTGTTACGAAGGCACCAAGACGCTAGCTGTGTCACTTCCTGTCTGTAGATAATGTCTGCGTCAAACATAATGTCAAGGCAAACTCTCATCTGCCTGCGCTTTATCCATATCCCTTCATTCCCTGCACACCTACGTACCTATCCAAAAGGCTCTTAAATACTCCACCACCACCCCTGTCAGCGCGTTCCAAGCACTCACCTTTAAATTTTGCCCTTCCTATCTTAAAGCTAATGCTCTCGAGTATTAGACTTTTCCATCTTGGGAATTAGGTTATGTTTACCCTATCTGTGCCTTTCATTGCTTTATATACTTCTATCAGGTCTCCCTGCAACCTCTGGCATTTCAGCATTATAACCCTGCAGATAATCTTCCTTAATCCAGACATCGTTCTGGTAAACCTCGTCTGCATCTTTTCCAAGGGCTCCACATCTTTTCTGTAATGGGGCGACCAGAATGGCATGCAAAACTCCTAAGGTGGCCTAACCAAAGTTTTATAAAACTGCATCATGACTACCTGATTCCTAATGCCCCCACTGATGCCTTAATGCCCCCACTGATGATCAGCTATGATCACAGTGAATGGTGGTACTGGCTCGAAGGGCTGAATGGCCTACTCCTGCACCTATTGTCTATAGTCTATTGTCTATTGATGAAGGCGAGCCTACTAGGAGTCTTTACCACTCTTTCCGCTTGTGTCGCCATTCACAGGGAGTTACGGACTTGGACCCCAAGATTCTTCTGTATTTCAATGCTGTTAAGGATCATGCCATTGATTGTACATATTCACTTACACTCGACCACCCAAAGTGCAACGCTTCACATTTCCTCAGATTAAACTATATTTAGAGGAAAATTAGGTGCATTTGTTTAATATGGAAGCTTTGTTATGGAGTGTTCCAAATGTAAATGGGACAGATGGATTCATCTGAATTCATCATCTACACTCACTGAGTCCAGATTAAACCCCTGGAACACTGCCTAATTAAATGATAAAGGTTAGATGTTAAAGTTAACCTAAATATATTATTGTGGTATTTGAAAATAATTCCAATTGCCATCTGTTACATGCAGTGGAAAGTTACTTATATTCAATGTCTATAAATGACACGTAATTTGTTTTACACCACCATTATATATAAACCAATATTTTCTGTGATTTAGGTCATAATGCTCTAATAACCACTAATTCCTTTATTTTCACTCTGACATGTGGTGTGGTCTCTCTAGCTCCTCTTAATCGGGGATTTACCTACAAATGAACGTACAAACTCTGTACAGTCAAGCACCCATAGCCAGGATCAAACTCGAGTCACTGACGCTGTAAGGCAGCAACTCTACCTCTCCGCCACCATGCCGCCATGTTCTTGTTTTCTGGCTCTGTTTATGTTTACTCATCAGCTTCTTTCTTGAAATATTTCCTTCCACAGAATTTTGCAGAGAGCAGCCTGCATTCTGAATATTCATGTAGGTAAGTCACTGAGTGCATGCATAAATGAACATCTGAAATGACTGTGGCTATTGACAACTGAGAAAGAGAAAGATGATAAATCAAAGATAACCTTGTTATTAAATAAATGATATAATAAAATGACTGATAAGCCTTTATGTTCCTGTACAGGATGGATAAAGAGAATACATTGGAAAAAGACCCTTCGACCCAACACATTCCTACCGACCCAACACATCCCTACCGAACAAGATTCTCTATCTATGCTCGTCCCATTTGTCTGCGTTTGCCTGCATTTAAGGGAAAATGCTTATATTAACCTGTTTGACTCCTTTAAAGACAAAAACAAACCAGCTAATGGTTGATTTCATGCATATGGACCTTCAAGAGATATTTGATAGAATTACCATATAATAAGATAAGAAAATAGCAGGAGTCGTGTACTCAGCTGCACAAGCACGCCTGTCATATTAAAATAAACGATGCAACAGGATTAGAGAGGACAGTGTAATATGGCAGTATTGAATTAGCTGAGAGACAGACTGCAGAGAGTAATGACAAACAGTAGATTTCAGACGACAAAAACATTCAGTGGTGATGTCTGATATTAGAATATTATGACCTCTACTATTTATTGATGTAGATATATTAATGCTATATATTAATAACCTTAGGGTGGAACTGGACACAAAATGCTGGACTAACTCAGCGGAGCAGGCAGCATCTTTGGATAGAAGGAATGGGTGATGTTTCGGATCTAGACCCTTCACCCATTCCTTCTATCCAGAGATGCTGCCTGTCCTGCTGAGTTACTCCAGCATTTTGTGTTATCTTCAGTGTAAACCAGCATCTGCAGTTCCTCCTACACATTAGAGGTGGAACTAGTTTTTCCGCGGTGAAGACTGGTCAGTCTTCTTCTTGTGTTTGAGGCAGCAGAAGCTGCAGCAGGGTGTGAGTGCCCTGTCCAACAACCAAAGTGGTCATTAGTGTCTTGAATTTCAAGACGTATGTTACATCCCATCAATAAGAGAGAGATTATTTAAAATTGAGAAGAATGTGGCAATATTGAGCCATTACTTGGGCAAGTAACCGTTATCCCAGGTCGATATGATCCATAAATTAAACAAAAATGCATAATACATTCAAAATCCAAGAGTTCCATACCTACAGTGGAGGGGTCACTGTAACTCTTTCACTACTCCAGCACTTTCCACCACTGTATTAATCTGGGTATCTGACCACTCACCCCACTTTGAGATGGGCATGTATTACATTGATGTTTAAGAAGGAACTGCAGATGCTGGAGAAACTCAGCGGGTGCGGCAGCATCTATGGAGCAAAGGAAATAGGCAACGTTTCAGGTCTAAACCCTTCTTGAGACTGAAGTGAGGGTGGGGGGGGGGGGGGGGAGAAGAAAGGAAGAGGTGGAGCCAGAGGGCTGAGGGAGAGCTGAGAAGGGGAGGAGAAAGTAATGACTACCTGAAATTGGAGAAGTCAATGTTCATATCGCTGGGGTGCAAACTGCCCAAGCGAAATATGAGGTACTGTTGCTCCAATTTACGGTGGTCCTCACTCTGGCCATGGAGGAGGCCCAGGACAGAAAGGTCGGATTCGGAATTGGAGGGGGAGTTGAAGTGCTGAGCCACCGGGAGATCAGGTTGGTTATTGCAAACCGAGCGGAGGGACTGATGTGAAGGTGGGGGGGGGGGGGGGGGGGAGGAAGAAAGGAAGAGGCGGAGCCAGAGGGCTGAGGGAGTGCTGAGAAGGGGAGGAGAAAGTAAGGACTAGCTGAAATTATAGAAGTCAATGTTCATACCACTGGGGTGCAAACTGCCCAAGCGAAATATGAGGCGTTGTTGTATTACATTGAAGTATGTTCATGTTTTAAATCATGTGCAAACTTTAAATGAACTGAAAATTAATTTAGATTAAACTTGAAGGTCACGTCAACAATTACGCTGCGCACACATAACACAATTATTCCTAAACCTTCCAGCAAAAAATCTGTTCATTTACATCATCATGACACCCTGAGGCAAACTAATTATTTTTTCACACAGCAAGTCATCTTAAACTACAGGCATCAAAAGGTTTGCATCAATTGGTTACTGCTTAAGTGTACACTCAGACATTGCAAGGAAAGAAAATTATCTTATGAGGTGGTGGAATAATCTTAGAAAAGGTTAATGAATGCGGGTTATCAACTGGAATAGATTGAGTCTCCTATCAAATGTCATCCAGAAAATACATGCCGTTTATCTAATCTAATCTGTATGTTTAAATTTAGAGAGGATATTAAAAGTCCAATACCAGTGGGATTATTTCCACTCACCTCTCCGCTTGTACAAAAGCCTTTATATTCCCGTACAGGATGGGATCTGGAGAAGACATTGGGTCATGCAACGTGGAAACAGACTCTTCCACCCAACTCCTTCATACTGAGTAAGATGCCTGATCTAAGCTAGTCCCATTTATCTGCGTTTGGCCCATATCCCTCTAATCCTTCACCCTCCATGTACCTGTCTGAATATTTTTAAAATGTTGTTATTGTACCTGCTTCCACTACTTCCTCTGGCAGCTCATTCAAATATATCCACCATAAACAATATATTTACAGACAAAAATGAGGTATCATATTCAACTTTTGTCTCTGCACACCCGATAAGCCTTCAAAGGTTCAAAGGTCTTTTATTGTCACGTGTACCAATTAAGGTACAGTGAAACTCGATTTACCATACAGCCATACTAAAACAAGCAACAAGACACACAACTACATAACAGTTAACATAAACATCCACCACAGCGGATTCCCCACATTCCTCACTGTGATGGAGGACAAAAAAGTCAAATCTTCTTCCTCTTTATTCTCCCGCAGTCGGGGCAGTTAAACCATCCGTCGGGGCAATCAAAGTTCTCGCAGCCGGCATTCAAAGCCCCCGTGTTGGGGTGATCAAAGCTCCTCCGTTGGAGTGATCGAAACTCCCGTGTCGGAGCGATCGAAACTCCCGTGTCGGGGCGGTCGAAACTCCCGCGTCGGGGCGGTCGAAACTCCCGCGGCATGGAAGTGCCGAAGTCGGTCTCTGACCAGAGACCGTGGGCTCTGTGATGTTGCCCGCAAGCACCCACGGTTGGAGCTCCGAGGTCGATCCCTGGAAAAGGGATCGGGAGCCCCACGGTGGAACTCTCCTAATCGGTCTTCAGCAAAGGCCGCCAACTCCTCGATGTTAGGCTGCAGTGCAGACAGAGATACGATACAGAAGAAAATCGCATCCCCATCAATGTAAAAGATTGGATAAAGTTTTGCCCAACCCCCACCCCGCAGCCCCCCACATAAAACAAGCTAAAGCCAAAAACATACATTTAATACATACCATTAAAACACAAAGAAGGAAAGGACAGACAGTCTGTTGGCGAGGCAACCATTGCTGGCGCCACCCGGTGGAGTCCAAGTTAAGAACGGACAATGACGGAGACCACAGTAAATTCAATGAAAAGCCATCAAAGAAATGATAACTTTTTTTTAAATTTCAAAATAGACTTTATTCGGGTAATAAATATTTACAATACCTGAACCGTGCAAAAAATTCATCCAACATTTTCGGAGGCTATACAAACATTCAATACATTTACACACATTTCTCAAATTTCACATATTTATCTCCCACCCTTACCACTCATGTGGCCCACTGGGTGGAATCCCTTCCCTTATTTTGAGGGGCGTCTCCACCACACCCTGCCCCTCATGTCCAGCAACGGAAGGACAATAGACTGTGGCCCTCCCCCACCGAGCCTTGGCATTGGCTGCACCAAGCTTCAGTGCGTCCCTCAGCACGTCCTCCTGAAGTCTGCAGCGGGCCAGTCGGCAACATTCCCCGATGGACATCTCGGTCCGCTGGGTGGTCAACAAAGCTTGGACAGACAAAGAGCGTCTTTCACCGAGTTGATGACCTTCCAGCAGCACTCGATATCAGTCTCTGAATGCATCCCTGGGAACTGTCTGCAAATCACAGAGTCCTCTCTGACAGAGCTGTTTGGAATAAATCATGACAGGGACCTTTGCAAACCTCTCCAGACGCTGCAGGAAGGATCTGACTGGGAGGGCTCCCCTCACCGCCAGCCAAGCCAGGTCTTGGTGTTTGTTGGTGAGTTCTGATGATGAGGCATTTTGCCAGACAAGCTGGCCAGTCTGCTCTGGGAACCATATCACAGGGACCCATGGAGTCATTTCCCTGCAGTGCCTGCAGGACGTTCCATGCTAACCACTGCCCGATGGACATGTGGTCAAAGGTGTTGGTCCAGAAGAACCTTTCCACGAACGACAGATGGTGCGGCAATGTCCAGCTGTCTGGTACACTGCGTGGCATCTGCGCCAGACCCATCCTTCGCAACACCGGGGACAGGTAGAACCTCAGCTGGCTCCCACATACCTTGGCTCTCCGCTCCACCTGATGCAGCCACACACAAGGGAGGCCATCAGGGTGAGGGCGACATTGGGCATGCTTTTACCCCCCTTGTCTGTTAACTTGTGCATTGTGGCCCATCACACCTGGTCCATCCCCGACCAATGTGAAACCTTGAGTTACTTGATGTATACATTGCCTAATATTCTTCACATCCTCCAGGTGGCTGCCTTGTATAAAGCACACAATTCGGCTGGGCTGAGACTCCATCTCCAACCGGGAAAAGGATAAGGGAACTTATCATAATTTCCCATAACAACAACCCACAAATTGCAGAAGGTTCAAAGTCTAAATGCCTAAAAGTCATGCTACATTTAATAATGACTTTCCACTGAAGAACAAACATATACAGTTCTACCTTGCTCGTAAGTTATTTTTTAATTCAGGTTCTTGTGTAAACATTCACCATTCACCTTGCATTCCTTTCACATGCCCTTCTTAAATTCTCTCCACACCAATATTAAATTTAAAGGTCGTGTCCCCTCACATTTTCAAGAGAACGATACCCGTGAATTTCTCTGTTCCAGGGTTGTACAAGTGAAAGTGACAAATACCATCAAATGGAAAACCCGAGACTGTGTAAAAGTCGTGACTGTCTAACATGAACCCCTGTTCAAAGTACTTCCTGCACGCCGTTACAGAAGGGGTTTGGATTTCCTTTTAAAAATCCAGGTTCTCATATCCATTCGTGAATAACCTCTTGATGAATCCTCAAACCAGTCCCAAATTTGTGGCCATCACAGCAGCGTTTAGTGCATGTTGTTGACCATTTGTGCTTGATGCTGGAGACTTTGCTGCCATTTTACATGAGCCTTTTTTATGTTTGATTGTTGAGGTAATATATTCTAAGGCAAATGATCACACCCTTGTATTCTCTTTTCCCCTTATGTGCTCTAAAGCTCTGGAGGTCTGATTTGGCAACCAAAGCTCGAGCATTTATTTTGAAAGGCATTTGAAATATATCTCTGGTTTGGAAACATGTACAGATGTTCCCTGACCAAGGGTCCCGCAGACCCTTGCATGTCAGATGTTATGTAAATTGGAAGCTGAAGTGTTACTGCGCATGCGTACATTTACTTTTCGATGCAGATACTATATGGGAACTTGATACAAAGGCCACGGGGGAACTACGTCATGGAGGCTACGGGGGCGGGGGGGGGGGCTTCGACATGGAGACCACGGGGGAGCTCCAACATGGGGACTTCGGGGGAGCTCTGACATGGAGTCCACGGGGGAGCTCCGACATGGGGACTTCGGGGGAGCTCTGACATGGAGATTACGGGGGAGCTCCAACATGGAGACCATGGGGGAGCTCCAACATGGGGACTTCGGGGGAGCTCTGATATGGAGACCATGGTGGAGCTCTGACATGGAGCCCACGTGGGAGCATCCGCGAGGACTGCTGACTGGCTGGAAGAAACGGTCCGTACCACACTGTTACCGAGACAACCGAGACTTGCAACTCGGAAACAAAGCAGTGAGTTTAAAGAATTACTCACATAAGTGCAAATTTACACATGTTGGCTATTACGTAAGTCGAGGAGTGGCTGTGTACAAAACATAAGAGTTAAAAGCTTGAGTAGCCATTCAGTGAGCACGCATTCTTGCTATTTAGTAAAATCATGGCTGATCAGATTATAATCACAACTCAGCTTTACTGATAACTCCACCTCATCTTTTCAGCCTTAAAAATAATCAAAATTCTCCTTCTACTAGTGCTTAAGGAAGGAACTCCCAACAATTCACCTACCTCTGAGAAAATAAGTCACTTCACCTCTGCCTTAAGTTAACATTCAAAAGTCTTCACACCCACCCTGTCAAGACACCTAAGGATTTTGTTTCAATCAAATCTCCTCTCATCTTTCTAAATTCCAGCTAATACAATAATGTCTATCCCATTTTCCTCATTCAACAACCTGCCCATTTCAGGTATTCGCCTAGTACTACTTTCCATGTATTAACATCCTTAAATAAGGTGATCAATAATCTGTCAAAAAGTTTTGTTTTGGAGGTCTTTTCGTCTTTTTATGTGTGGGATGGGGGGGAAGGAGGAAACCGTTTTCTCAGTCACTACCCGGTCGAGGTTGCGTCTTTCCTCCGAGCTGCATCTTCTCCCCCTTCTCGCGGCCTACCGTCTGGATTGATGCGGCCTTTACTGCCGGAGACCGGCCGGAGCTTCAGCTTCAGCAACAGCGCAACACTGATGTACCATCGTGGAGCCGCCAGTGTTGGGGTCGCCGTGTTGGAGCTCTGGAGTGCGGGAACTGCCGACTTCAACACCGTGGAGCTGTGGTCTGCGGAGCTTCGAGCCGCGGGCGGCGCTGACTTTAACAACATGGGGCCCTGGGATCTTTCGCCGAGGATTGCCGTGTGGAGCTGCGCCCACCTCGGCCTTTGGACTTCGGGAGCCGCGGTCTTTGGTAGGAAGCAGCCGATTCGGAACTTCAAGCCGCTGAGAGTGTTCTTCCAACGCCGGAGTTCCATCATCCCGGCGAGAGGGCCTGAACATCGGGCCGCCGTTGCGGCGACTGCAGAGGCCTCAATAGGCCCCGACCATGGGTGAACATAGAGGAAGATGACTGAACTTTTGCTGCCTTCCCTCACAGTGGGAAACGTTGATTCCGCTGTGTGGGGATGTTCCTGGTAAATTCGATTGTGTGTGGTGTTCTCTTTATTTGTCTGGCTGTATGGAAACCAATTGGTACAGTGACAATAAATGTAAACTTGAACTTGAATACAGTTCACAGTACCCTAGAAGTGGTCTCATCAAAATCCTGGATAACTGGAGCATAAATGTACTATTTTAGCGTTCGTTTCTCCCAGCAGTATATGATAACGGTATGTTAGCTTTCCTAATTATTTTATAATTATTGGTTATTAAAGGTCAAATCAGTTCCAAAATTATCTTGCACATTTGTGTTGCAAGTTGTAGCAGGTGCCATTTTGCTCAGGGCATGAGTGAGTGCATGCGTAATACAAACAGAGAGGATGTAAACAAGACAGATTGTAACATCAATCTGAGCTGCCATTTTGAAGCTCAGATGGGCATTCTTAAAGCTCACAGCCGAACATCTGTCCAGCAGCAAGAAGCCCCCTATTTAAAAAAATAAATTAAAAACATCATTAAATCATTTAAGTTATTTATTGTTTGATTTCTACGACTGATGCTACAATTGTGCAAGTATTTGGCACTCAAGACTGCTTTAAAACTGCCAGGTTCTACTGGGAATGGTCTAGCATGTATTAAAGGATGGTATCTTGCCCTGCAAGTCAGAAGGAAATGCTTCAGTGAATCAATGTATTATTAATGTAATCACCGTAACATGGTTGAATAACTAACTGCGTGTGCAAGTCATGAAATGAAAATGAAAGGCTTGTAGCAATGTGAAAATGAATGTTAGGTCGGAGTCCTGGTACTTGTTTTGACCTAGATAAATTAAACTATTGCACACGGTATATTCTGTACGTCAAGTTCGTTAGATCATGAAAAGTAGAAGCATGCTATGTGGACCCTTGAGTCCATTCTGTCATTCCAATTGATAATGACAAATCCTGCACCTTATCCACTTTTTCACCACATCCCTGTATCTGAATTATTTTTGTGCTCAAGAATTTTTCAGCTTCAAACTTAAAACTCAATAAATGAGCATCAACAAACTTTTGATGTAAGGAATTACAAAGATTCACAACCCCTCATCTAAAGAAATGTCTTATCTCCTCAATCCTAGATGGCTGACCTCCTGTCCTGAGATTATATCCGATAGATATAAGGCCTTAGATATTTACATTTTGGGCTGAAGCTGGACTGTGCGAGATATAACATCTCTCTGCGTTCCTACTTCATTCTAAGTCTGCAACCTTCTCTTCCATTCAACATTCCCACCCCCAAATGAGATAACTACACCAGCTTTGTGATCACTCTACCCTAAATTGCAAATGTCCTACACTCAGGAATTCCCTTCCAATTGTTTTCCATGTCTTCCCACCTCTAATCCTTTAAGATTCCAAGTAAAACCTCTTTGTTGAAGGTTTTGGTCATCCGGTCTAATGAAATATTTACAGCTTCAAGTTCAAGTTCAAGTTCAAGTGAGTTTATTGTCATGTGTCTCTGATAGGACAATGAAATTCTTGCTTTGCTTCAGGACACAGAACATAGTAGGCATTTACTACAAAACAGATCAGTGTGTCCATATACCATACATTAATATATACACACATGAATGAATAAACTAATAAAGTGCAAATAACAGATAATGGGTTATTAGTTATCAGAGTTTTGTCTGAGCCAGGTTTAATAGCCTGATGGCTGTGGGGAAGTAGCTATTCCTGAACCTGTTCGTTGCAGTCTTCAGGCTCCTGTACCTTCTACCTGAAGGTAGTAGGGAGATGAGTGTGTGGCCAGGGTGGTGTGGGTCATCGATGATACTACCAGCCATTTTGATGCAGCGACTGCGGTAAATCCCCTCGATGGAAGGAAGGTCAGAGCCGATGATGGACTGGGCAGTGCTTATTACTTTTTGTAGTCTTTTCCTCTCCAGGGCGTTCAAGTTGCCGAACCAAGCCACGATGCAACCGGTCAGCAAGCTCTCTACTGTGCACCTGTAGAAGTTAGAGAGAGTCCTCCTTGACAAACCGACTCTCCGTAGTCTTCTCAGGAAGTAGAGGCGCTGGTGAGCTTTCTTGATAATTGCATCAGTGTTCTCAGACCAGGAGAGATCTTCAGAGATGTGCACGCACAGGAATTTGAAGCTCTTGACCCTTTCAACCATCGACCCGTTGATATAAACGGGACTGTGGGTCCCCATGCTACTCCTTCCAAGGTCCACAATCAGTTCCTTGGTTTTGCTGGTGTTGAGGGCCAGGTTATTGTGCTGGCACCATATGGACAGTTGCTCGATCCCCATCAGTGATACGTCCCACAACAGTGGTGTCGTCAGCGAACTTGATGATGGAGTTCGCTCTGTGACCGGCTATGCAGTCATGAGTATAGAGAGAGTACAGCAGGGGGCTCAGCACGCAGCCTTGAGGTGCTCCCGTGCTGATTGTTATCGAGTCGGACACATTTCCACCAATACGAACAGACTGGTCTGTGAATGAGGAAGTCGAGGATCCAATTGCAGAGGGATGTGCAGAGACCCAGTTCTGTGAGTTTGGTAACCAGATTGGAGGGGATGATAGTATTAAATGCCGAGCTGTAATCGATGAATAACAGCCTGACATATGAGTTTTTGTTGTCCAAGTGGTCCAGAGTGGAGTGGAGAGCCAGCAAGATCGCATCCACCATTGATCTGTTGTGGCGGTAAGTGAACTGCAGTGGGTCCATGTTTTTGTCGAGGTAGGAGTTGATTTGCGCCATGATCAACCTCTCAAAGCACTTCATCACCACAGGCGTTAGTGCCACAGATCGATAGTCATTGAGGCACGTCACCTTGCTCTTCTTGGGCACTGGTATAATTGATGCCTTTTTGAAGCAGGTGGGAACCTCAGACCTCAGAAGTGAGAGGTTGAAAATGTCCGTAAAAACTCCAGCCTCCAGCTTGCCATCACACGTAATTTGTCCATCTCTAACACACAAACAGTAGACTGTGGAGTCCCTCAAACCTGTGCTGCCGTGCAAGTAGACCACGGTTGACCTGTTACTCAACTCCATGTTGCACACATACCAAGTGTCAGGCATGGAGCTTGAACCTGCAAATGTCTCATTCAAAAAGAATGGAAATGAAAGGACTCCCCGTGAGATACCGCTTTAAGAAAATAATACTCACTTGGCTCTGAACTACAACTCTGTAATTGGTAGGTTTAACGTTTCATTTGATATCATTGACAATGGCTGGAGAGACCTTTGTTGTCAGATCACTGTTCATTTTATGTTGTACATGAACACCTGTCGGGTGATTCGCAGATCTAAAAACTGACATGATCTTTCTTGTAATACGTGAGTTTCTTTGCAAAATTACGAAGATGAACCTATGGCTTTCTTCGAGCTGTTATTTTTTAAAAAATGTTTATTTTTGTTAGTTTCACTATTATAGCTGTACTTGAGGCGTCACCTATCCATGTCCCCCAGAGATGCTGCCTGACCAACTGGGTTACTCCAGCACTTTAAGTCCTTTTTTGTAAACCAGCATCTGGAGTTCCTTGTTTCAAGATAAGTGATGGTCTTGGCATCATGTTCGGCACAGACATTGTGGGCCGAAAAGCCTGTTCTTGTGCTGTACTGTTTTTATGTTCTATGATATTAAGGACTGGTTGCATAAACTTGTTGTGTATTTCAATGAGCATTAAATATTAAGCACTGATCTGACGAAGGTGTTCGAATTACTAAACAAACTCAGTTGGATAAACTATTTTTGTCTGTTGGGTAAAATTAAGAGCATGGGCCTGTAATCTTCAGAAGTCAAAGTCAAGCAAAAGAAGAGTGCAGTGGAAGTATGGAGCTTCGTCTTGCGTATGGTGTGCACAGCCTAAAGTTGTAGGACAACTTGCTCTATTTGATCTTATTTGATTGTGCACACCGGGTTAATTGCATTCGTCGAAACAGGGCAGACCACGTGTAGGTTGCAATCTCCCACCCCGAAGTATGGAGCAATCTCCCTTGTCCCGAGGCTCAATTGGAGCCTTTAAGGCTGAGAGTGATATCTCATTCCTTGGTAAAGACAGCTTGGTAAAGGGGTAAGTCAGGAAGAAGGAATTGGGTCCCAGATCAGACAAGATCTGTATGAATGGTAGAACAAGTTTGAGGGCCTGAACAGCATCTTCCTCGTTCCTGTTAAAAAACTGAGAGAAGGTTGTGCTAAAAGTTAGACTTCCAATTTATCCCAGCAAAGGGAGGAAATTCTCAGTAGCTGACAAGGTCATCACCACTTGTAGGCACAAAAATATTAGGTTTACACAAATCAAACAAGTGACTGAAGAAGGGTTTCGACCCGAAACTTTGCCTATTTCCTTCGCTCCACAGATGCTGCCTCACCCGCTGGGTTTCTCCAGCAGTTTTGTCTACCTTCGATTTTCCAGCATCTGCAGTTCCTTCTAAAACAAGTCTACTTTATCGGATTAGATGGTCTCATAATATTCCTCATAGATAGCCAGAGTGCTATAAGAGAATGGACAACTTGTCTGTCAGATTAAATACTTCAGTGTCCACAGTGTTGATATTAGGATAAGTGACCTGAGGACTTCAGGAAATAATTTCACAGAACACGTAAGCAATAAAATCTATACTTCAATAATGAACAGTTCTTGCAACCCTCGAAACTAGGGAATGCATGTAGATGCCACTTTCCAGTTAGCTGTCATGACTCCCACATTCTAAAGCAATCCAAACACCAAGATCACAGGAGAATACACATTGAGGGGAAGCTCATGCTTTTGATTAAGTTTGACTTAAGTTGGAAACATGTTCCTTTTTTTTTCCCCAAAAGAACTATGACCTCACACTCCATCTGTTATGTAAATTAAAAGTGGGCCTAGGATGCTGCTCAAGTTAAGTTCTACATTCAATAACCGTAAAAGGATGGAAGCTTCCAACGACAGTGTTTATTCAAACTTTAACATCAAGGAATTCACGACAATGGAGTTTATAAATGTATATGTGTAGGAAAGAACTGCAGATACTGGTTTAAATCGAAGATAGACACAATATGCTGAAGTAACTCAACGGGACAGGCAGCATCCCTGGAGAGAATGGGTGATGTTTCGGGTCAAGACCCTACTTTAGACTGATGTATGTATATGATGACCTAACTACTTGCATTCTTTTCTTCGTGGACAGTTTCCAAAGGGTTGAAAATGCCTTTGTTTCAGTTCTCCGGGTGCTGAAGTAGCTGATAAGCCATTGTGAGATCTATGAATTTAGACTGTTTTACTGTTTTACTGTTCTTTTTATAAACCATGTTCTCGGGGTATCTAAACCTAAATTTTATTAGTTGTTTAAGTTATGACATCGGATGGAAGCTGCAAACCAAATCTCGTTGCACATATGTGCAATGACAATAAAATATATTATTATTATTATTATGGACTGCCAGCAATGTGAAGAAAGGGTCAGCCATTCTTCTCTCCAGAGATGCTGCCTGTCCCGTTGAGACACTCCAGTTTTTTGTGTCCATCTTGTGGTGCTTGGCAGGTTGAGCAGAAGGGGTGTAAGTCTACATCGTTTCTACTGCTTTTGTTTAGTTTCTGCATACTCAGTCGCAGTGAAGCAGTTCTCTAAGACATAACCAACATTTCAAAGAAAGCCTGATTCATGATTGTTTAAAAGACCCAGTTGTATAGGGTGTTGGTGAGACCATACCTGGAGTATTGCGTACAGTTCTGGTCTCCAAATCTGAGGAAGGACATTATTGCCATAGAGGGAGTGCAGAGAAGGTTCACCAGACTGATTCCTAGGATGTCAGGACTGCCTTATGAACAAAGACTGCATAGACTCGGTTTATACTCTCTAGAATTTAGGAGATTGAGAGGGGATCTTATAGAAACTTACAAAATTCTTAAGGGGTTGGACAGGCTAGATGCAGGAAGATTGTTCCTGATGTTGGGGAGGTCCAGGACAAGGGGTCACAGCTTAAGGATAAGGAGGAAATCCTTTAGGACCGAGATGAGAAGGACTTTTTTCACACAGAGAGTGGTGGGTCTCTGGAACTCTCTGCCACAGAGGGTAGCTGAGGCCAGTTCATTGGCTATATTTAAGAGGGAGTTAGATGTGAGGGTATGTAAGGGGATCAGAGGGTATGGAGAGAAGGCACGTACGGGATACTGAGTTGGATGATCAGCCATGATCATATTGAATGGCGGTGCAGGCTCGAAGGGCCGAATGGCCTACTCCTGCACCTAATTTCTATGTTTCTATGTTTCTAAAATGAATTCAGGATGGCTAGGCAATAACCCTGCTTACCATTTCTGATGAAAATATGTGTAAACACCTTTATAGTTAAACAAAACCTTTGCATTTTCAATCTATTGAGTGATTTCCTTAATCGGTCTAACCTCTCCAATTGTGTATTTGTCTCTGACATGTTCATTCCTGGAACGGAGGAACTTGTAAACTCTTGACTAAATGTTCACTTGTGATTTTTGGACAATAGTGGTCTCTGTGTCAATGCCAGAATTGGGTTCATTATTGTAAATTACTTCACTCTTTCCATGAATGTCACTTGCTGTGATCATCAAATGTACATATACATTCGACTTGATTTCCAGTACAAACTATGCACTTTATCGGACCACTGTTTGGGCTGATTCACTCCAGCTTTTGTATTTGCTCACTGGTCTGATGACAGTTACTGTGTCAAAATTGTTTTTTGTTTCAACTGCACTGTGTTCTGCTTCAATTGCTGCTTTTCTATTCATTGGCTGTACCAAGCTCCACCATGTACAAAGACAACATTCTTTAATAGTTCTATATCAGTAGTATAATACAGATTCATGCTGCATTCAAGCAATTCATTGTGACATTACTGTAACTTTGGAACATTTTCCTTTTCGTGGCTTTTTAAAATAAAGATCTCTCTTCTGCCTTTAAGAAGCACAATAATGCAGAAGGAACAAGATAAACTTTATGTCATTTCATAAAACTGTCAGTTGTTCGATGTGAACTGTGCTTCAATATCTGTCATATGCTAATCCATATGAGGGGGAAAATACATTTCAACTCTCCAATGCGGCTTTCAAATATCAGTAGGTTTAATTTCAATCGGTTTTGAAGGCGTACAGATGACTACAAGGAAATAATAATCTCCCCTTTGATAAAGGTTGAGACATGGACTCACTTAAATGGTTGACTTCACCATTTCCATGGTTGTAACAGTGTCTTAGATGATATTACTCTGGCGAACCATCTAAGATCACAGAGATGTTATTACCCCGAACTTTGCGTATGTACAGGTGAATAAAGAACTATTCAAACTAATCTCACTTTGAGTTGACAAGGACACAACTTTCTCTGCTTCTTTATCAATGCCTGGCTACTCAAAACTCCTGGCAATGGTTTCTAAAACACCACATTGTGCTGACTTACTTGGCCAAAGCTCAGTGACTTTTATTGTAAAACCATTTCTATAAATTGCAGTATGAAAATCTAACTTTCACTATTAATACATGTATTAATCTGATCAGAACATCACTTTTAGCAGCGAACAATTATTACAGTCATGTTAAACCAATCTCTGCCTATTACCACTAGTCACCCAGTCTAGTTCACTGCCACCAAGGATAACTCGAAATACTGGCTATCATTCTGTTCCATGAATGATGCCAAAATGTTTCAAATATTTTCCTGTACAAGTCTTGAGACTGATCTTGTTCCTTCCTTTAGGGTGAATGACTGAACTGTAATCCTTCCCTAAAATGGAACTGTCCACAGTTGTCGATCAGCTTCTCTGTTGGCTGTTCTACAGAACAAATTCTTGGAGATCCTAATCTTACATGTCAAATCAAACATAAGGCTTTTTGTGCCCAACAGGTTGGACTGACGCATGAACCCATCTATAGGTGCATTGCCCAAAAACTATCTAAAGTCACAATACAGTACCTTGTTAGGATTTTCAATGCAATGATGTACTTTGTCATATGATGCCAAAGAGTCCAGGGTTGCTCTCAGAGGAATTTAATCAATCTCATTCTCCCAGATTTTCCAGTGATCTCTCACAACCCCTCAACTTTATCCTCTCTTCTCCCCCCACTCCGCCCTCCACACCGATGTTGGCGGGAACCAGAGACCCTAGGAGAAGTCCACATTGGCACACAGAAAACATACGAATGCTAGATGAGAATGGAACTTTTATCGCTGGACCTCCGAGGCAGTTATGCTTCTGAGCTGCCTCAAGGCAAATGGACCCTCATGACATCTTTTGATTGCAAATGCCAAATTTATAGCTCTTCCCTTTCTCCAACGGGCGCGGTTAGAAGTGTTCTTCGACCTTTGAATTATGTCCAAATTAACTGTGCTATTTGAAGCTGACTTCAATAAATCATTTTTGAGTACCTTTGCCTTCTAATGTTTTCTCAGTTCAGCCTTCATTGCCTGCATCTTTTTTGCATTTTTTCTAATTCATTAATATTATTGGCTATGAAAGGAAGGATGTGAATAATTCATATGCTTTGCTATAAACCCCAATTGTTGCCTATGAAGTCTACTTGTGCTTGAACCAGCATTTTCGTTTTCCACTAAATGGCGCCAAAGTTTTCATGCCTCATTATGTTCGCATTTTTACTTTACTTGCAGACTTACACTGTCTGCCTTGATTTTATCTTTCTTCAGGACATAGTTGCTGCGGCTTTCGGAATGACTGCCATTGCTTCACGGTGAACAGTAGCTGTCTGGAGTTCCCGCTGCCTCACATTGATCTGACCCATAGGGACTATACAAAAACACACGTACTGACCTTACACTCTGGAGATAAAGCCCTCAAGCCCCCCTTCCTGGTGACTCTGCCTTATCTGCTTAGAGGCATGAAGATTTCAGAGTCCATAAGATAAGGGTGCTGCCTTGAATGTGCACATTTCTGACCCTTTTTAGCTTAGATTCATCCTGTTTTCAATATTTATCAAGATGTTTCTACAACTTGAGTGGAGTCCACCAGAGGTAAATTTAATTGATTGGACATTATTTGGAAAGGCACACACCCGTCTATAAAAGGTCCCACGGTTGACAGTGTATGTCAGAGTAAAAACCAAGCCATGAAGACAAAGGAAAATCGTGCGTAGACCTCCGAGACAGGATTGTGTCGAGACACAGATCTGCGGAAGGGTATAAAACAATTTCTGCACGAGCACAGAGGCCAAATCACTGGATGGATTTAAGAGAGAGTTACATAGACCTCTCGGGGCTAGTATCAAGGGATATGGGGAGAAGGCAGGCACGGGCTATTGATTGGGGACAATCAGTCATGATCACAATGAATGGCGGAGCTGGCTCGAAGGGCCGAATGGCCTCCTCCTGCACCTATTTTCTATGTTTCTCTATTTCTATAATATAGCCTAAGTAGAACTAAAATGAGGACAGCCTCCTCTAAAATTACAAGTTTGAAAAACACATTGTTTATTCATTCATAGAATGCTGGCAGGTTTTCTTTTAAATCAGTTTTACTGATGCTGGAACTTTATTTACAGAGTTTTTAAACTGAATTGAACTGAATTGAAATTGTCATACTGCCATGAAGGGATTTAATTCGCTGGATTATTCGCCTGAGCTGGTAGATAACTAGCATAGCATAATAACCACCCTACTCTCCTAGTGCATAGCAGCTGAGCCCAAATACATTCCATTTTGTGCGAGGATAAACAAAAGATAAATCATGCAAGTTTGAAGCTTTATTTAACGGGTCACCCTTCTAAATGGCCCCAATAATAGCTGCCAATAATATAGTACTCCAGTCACAGGAAGGATAGGAAGGTTGGAAGGAGCAGTTTTAAGAGGATTTGTTCTGTGGCCTCAATCAGTTTGTAATCCGAGCCCTTTTCTGGTTTGGAGCTTGCGATCTGTTGCCAATGAGGCAAGCTGCTGAAATTTAGATAGTGTTAACTCACTGTGACTTCAGTGATGCTCATGGCTCTGACAGAAACCAAAACTTTACAAAGTCAAAGTTGTACTGTCACTGCACAATTTCATTCTGTATTTGACTGTAGTTAATATTATTTCAAAGTAAGGTATGAAACTTTTGGCATATGACCTTATATATAAAACTGACCTCTAGTAAATATTTATATGTTAAAAGGAAGTGATGGTGTAATTTTTTGGTCTTAAAAGCCATTGGTCACATTTTAAAGGTTGAATCGCCTTTGTTAATTGAGAAATTTCATTGAAAACATTTGTTTAGATTTGTATTTGTATAGAAATACAGTTATTTGTGACCTGATGGGACCTATTAAGATGTGTTTAATTGAATAAACGTCAATTTTCAGCAAGATAGGACTAGATATGCGCATGAAAGATTCTGTTTAGTTCAGTTTAGTTTAGAGATACAGCACGGAAACAGACCCTTCGGCCCACCGAGTCCGCACCGACCAGCGATCGCCGCACAGTAACACCATCGTACACACACACTAGGGACATTTTACATTTATACCAAGCCAATTAACCTCCAAACCTGTACGTCTGGAGTGTGGGAGGAAACCAAAGATCTTGGAGAAAACCCACGCGGTCACGGGGAGAATGTACAAGCTTGGTACAGATTGCACCCGTAGTCCAGTTTGAACCTGGTATCTGGTGCTGCAAGGCATCAACTCTACTACAGCGCCACTGTGCCGCCCCAGATCTACTCTTCTAATTCTACTCTGTAACTCTGAAGAACTCTTGTTGCCTTCTATTATTTATACTTTTTTTTATCTCAGCATGCAAATTTATAGAGATCAAAGTTTTATACGGCTAAATAATAGACCAAGCATGAGTACTTTGATGCTACTGTTATATTATCAACTGAACAGATGTGCAACACATTTAAATAATATATAAGGTCATATGCCAAAAGTTTCATACCTTAGTTTGAAACAATATTAACCAGAGTCAGATGTAGGATGACATGGTGCAGTGATAGTACAACCTTGAATTTGCAAAGATTTCTTTCTATAAATTGCAGCCTGATGCATTACAGTTTGTATCATTTATCATTCATCAATCATGCTTTGGCAGCTGAGCCAAATTATTCTCAAGCGTTTTCAGTATCAGTAATTCCAAGAATACCCTAACTGATTATGTTTCACATAGCATAGTACGATCAGGATGGATAAGTACCCTTCAAGGGCCAGATGAGGATGTTCTTGAATGGATGGATAAAACAAGTCAGAAGAGAGGATATACGTTCTTGAGCCCACCTGTGTGCGCATGGGGGAGGCTGTATGGACATTGACACATGTCTCCATTCGTCATTCATGTGTTGTGTGTCCATGCAGTGACGTCTGACCTCGTCTTCCTGTACTTCTTGGAGCCACAAGAAAGTACAAATGCTGGAACTTTGAGTAAAACACACAATGCTGGAGGAACAGGTCAGGCAGCATCTTGGAGGGGATGAACAGGCAATGTTTCACATCAGGACCCTTCTTCAGGTGACACTTTGGGTCACCTGTCTGATGAAGAGTCCTGACCCAAACAACCACCTGTCCATTCCCCCCACTGATGTTGCCTGATCTGAAGAGTTTCACCTGCAATTTGTGATTTGACACTATACTTCTTGCCATCAGGTCTGAAGAAGGGTCTCGACCCGAAACATCACCCATTCCTTCTCTCCAGAGATGCTGTCCATCCCGTTGAGTTATTCCAGCATTTTGTGTCCATCTTTGGTGTAAACCAGCATCTGTAGTTCCTTCCTACACCTTCCTCTAAGTCCGTGTGGTAGCGTTCAACCTTTCATTACGTGGGCATGGCCAGTATTATTGTCCATCCTTATCTGCCCTTCTGGAGGTATTAGTGAGCCAATTTATTGAATGGATGTAGTTTTTCTCGAGATACTCACACAATGGCGTTGGTTAGCAAATTCCAGGATTTAGATCCAGTCATGGTGGAGGAGTGGTAATATATTTCCGAATCATGATGGTGCATGACCTAGACGGGAGCCTGTATGTGGCAGTGTTCATGTGCCTACGTCTTTGTGTTTCTCGATTATGGAGAATAAGAGTTTGTGAGGTACTTTTGGACTAGTTAAATAATTGTAAATGTAATTGATTTTATTAGCCAAGTATGAAAACAAAACAAATATGTAAATCATATGAGGAATTTGATTTGCCATACAGTCATACCAAATAAGAAACACACAACTCCATAAAAGTTAACATATACACCCACCACAGCAGTTCCCCCACATTCCTCACTGTGATGGAAGGCAATAAAGTCTTATCTTCGTTCCTCCTTTTCCTCCCTTGGTCGGGGGAGTCGAACCATCGGTGATTGAAGCTCCCGCTGCCGGCGATTGAAGCTCCCGCGATCAGGGCGGTCGAAGCTCCTGCGGCTTGGAGCTCCCAAAGACGGTCCCTATGTTAGTCCACAGGCTCCTGCGGTTGGAGCTCCCAAGGTCAATCCCAAGCAAGAAACCGCCAGCTCCACAATGTTAGGCTGCAGTGCGGACTGAGATACGATAAGGAAAAAGTGGCATCTCTGTCAAATAAAAATATTTAAAAAGTTTCCCCCGACCCCTCCCCCCCACATAATCCAAAACTAAAGATACACTAAAACATTTAACTACAGACTAAAAAACACCTAAAAGAGAAAGGGATGAGACAGATTGTTGGCGAGGCAGCCATTGTACAGCACCACCCGGTAGAAACAGGCAATGAATAACGGCAATGCACTTTTCGGTGGCATTCCTATAGTGGAGGGAATTAATGTTTAAAGTATATATGTGCCAATCACCTTGGCTGTTTTGTCCTGAACTACATGAATTCTTAGGGTTGTTGGAGCTACAGATGAGTGGAAATATTTCCATAGTGGGGTATCTGCGGTTCCCAACCCTTGCCTTGTAGATGGTGGAAAGAGCTTTGATGGATGAGGAAGTGAGTCACTTGCTGCCGGTTACCCATCCTTTGATCGCTTGTAGCCACAATATCCATGTGGTAGTCCAGCTGAAATACTGATCAATCACGATTGTTGATGGCAGGAGGGTAGTTCCAGTTAAAATCCGATCTGTGCATCATTGAGCAAATTATTGGGGAGCCAGACCACGTTGTTGATTGAGAGTAAACTGATTGGGTAATAATTAGACTGACTACCTTTTGTGAATAGAATTGGGGTGAGGATGTTTTTTTTTTCCCCAACTCAAATATTTTATTTTTGGTTAATGGATTCTTAAATTTGGATTCTTAATCTTTGATGATGTATAAATGGAATGAGTGCCTTATTTTGCTCACAGCATGTGGGCCCATGGTCAGTGTCATGGTGTTTTATTGCGTCATGGACTATATTCCCATTGGCAGCTGCCTTGCTTGGTTTGATGCAGGTAATGACTGCAGCAAAGTGTTCCAGTGCACCTGGTGACTCAACCCGAAATGCCGCCTATCTCCTTCGCTCCTTAGATGCTGCTGCAACCGCTGAGTTTCTCCAGCTTTTTGTGTAACCCTTTTGTGAATAGAACATATCTGGGCAACTTTCCAAGAACCATCACTCCTTCTGGTGCAGCTGATAAATGACGTGGAGCAAACAAAGAAATAGAAAACATCCATGGCGTTTCAATTAATTACTGACAGGTAAGGACAGCAGATTTTAAGACATTCATGTACCAAGTGTTTTTTTTTTACAGCATTCCCATAGTTTTGTGATTCCCATTATTAAACCTAGCTTTCTATTTTTTCAAAAAAGAGATTTAATTCATGCATTTAAAATTCCTAACTGCCCTTTTCAGTACCTGCTACCTTAATGGCTTTATAAATGCAACATTCTGCTACAAATTGGCAAATGTGGCATTTATCAGTGGCTGTCTCCTGGAAATGTGCAGGGAAGCAGTGAACCTCACTTCAGCAGGCAGAGCAGTCCAGGCACAGTGTGAGATTGGAGGTGGATAACAGATGTCTATTTCCACAGACTAAGAAAATCTTGGAAATGTCAAGCAAGGAGCATTGCTTTTAGCGGCTTTTAGCGTATGTCTTTCTCGCAAGACCCCTGTTTATTTTATCCTTTGATTTCTACGTTGCCTTTCACTCATCTGCTTCTACTGCTGAACACACTACAGGCACATCCTGACCAGAACTAAATACCCTTTGTTATAAGGTGAAAAAATGCTTAATGTCCAGAGACATGGTTACTCCAGAAGTCATTATGGCTGAGCCCAAAGTGTTCTAACCCAAAGAACTGCCAAATACATCTTAAAGTAATTGATAACCTATTTAAATCATGTGATAACCCCTTTTAATGCTGTTCTGATTTGATTACTTGTGCATGATTTACATTCTAATCTTATAGATTATATAAAGCATTTCACATGGTAGGTTTTAATTGTGCATTGCACAAACATTTAAGTCACCCCAAAGATTTTCTTGCTTTATGTGTGACCACAAAAATGTGTGTCTAAAAGTCTTGTTAAGCACAATGGAATACTGGGTGATCATTTTTAAACTACTATTGAGGCTGTAATGATTGAGGATTAAAATGTTTGCTACATTATAGAATTTCTAGGCTTGCGTCTTTCAAGAACATAGAAACATAGGAAACATCTTTATTCATAGATCTAGGGAGATCCAAATGTCACTAAGTGTGACATTATTTAATGATTATTTAATAATCATTTAATAATGATTCTGGGACATCAATTCAGGTGCAAACTTTTGGTTACATGAAACTATGTTTGTGTTATATTTACAGTCTAACAGATATGGAAAATGTAAAGTTTACCTATTATTTGATCTATCTTTGCTCACAAATGTATTCTCATGCTGTTATCCTGCCCCTGCCTTTTCACTCAAAGACTGTAAGGTCAACGCTTCCAAGGGGGATGTTACTTTGACAGACACATCTTAGCTTCAACTGTTAGCAGTTTACTAGATTGGTGTTCACTTGCCCAATCTTTTCCATGGCCAAATAAACGGCAGAATTGTCATGGCTTTTTTCCCTTAATATGGATATTAAATTCAAGCCCCATTCTATGACGTAAAATTTGATTTAGTTTAGTTTAGAGATACAGAGCGGGAACTGGCCCTTCGGCCCACTGAGTCCGCGCCGACCAGCGATCCCCGTACACTAACACTATCTAATGGGCCTGTCCCACTTAAGCGATTTTTTTTAGGCGACTGCCAGTGACTAGGACAATGGAATTCACTGAAGTCAGCACCGGCGACAACCTACTTCACCTGCCGACAATTTATGTTAACCTGGCGACAATCTATGTCAGCCCAAATTGCGGCCACTATCGGTAAAAAATTTTTAGCATGCTGAAAAATTTTCAGCAGTTGCCTGTGGTCACCTAAAACATTGCTTAATTGGGACAGGCCCATTACACACACTAGGGACAAATTACAATTTTGTTCCTCTGAAGGTTTAAAAAATAACAGAGTCAAAAAGCTCACAGATGCTGAGAATCTGAAATAAAAGAACACTTTGGAAATACTCAGCAATATTTGTGGAGAAGGAGCGAATGTTTCTGGTGGATGACTTTAGACTTGGACTTTAAAGATACAACGTGGAAAAGGGCCCTTCGGCCTGCCAGCCCAGCGATTATCCCATACACTAACACTATCCTAACACTAGGGACGATTTACAATTTACCAAAGCCTACAAACCTGCACGTCTTTGGAGTGTGGGAGGAAACTGGAGCTCCCGGAGAAAACCTACACAGGTCTTGGGGAGAACAGTTAGGAGCAAACGTGTGTGGCACATCAAGATCACTACAGACCAAATGGGTCAAATGGCCTGCTGCTGTGTTGTGAAATGTATGTAGATAATTGCTTCAATACTAGGGAAAAAAAAAATTAGAATAATTCTTAGAGTTGCATACTGATTCAGGTTTGGCAGCCTTGTTCAGGAAAAATGGAGGCTTTTAAATGTATAATTTTTCTGCTATTCTTCTTTGCTATTTGTTTCTTTCTGGTATGTTGTTTCATCCCACAATCAGATATTTTGTAGGGTGTTATCGCCCAATCTTTGTGCTCCTCATTTCTGTAAAAGTTAGGCTGCATCAGTTTGCAATGCGAAAGATGAAGGCAAGCTCTATTCCTTTAGTTACTAAGCAGATGAATCGTTATTGCATTCAATCAGAATCCCTTATCATATGAATCAGATTCAGATTCAATTTTAATTGTCATTGTCAGTGTACAGTACAGAGACAACGAAATGCATTTAGCATCTCCCTGGAAGAGCGACACAGCAAATGATTTGAATAAATAATAATAAGTGTCCAGGGGGGGGTGATTGGCAGTCACCGAGGTACGTTGTTGAGTAGCGTGACAGCCGCCGGAAAGAAGCTGTTCCTGGACCTGCTGGTTCGGCAACGGAGAGACCTGTAGCGCCTCCCGGATGGTAGGAGGGTAAACAGTCCATGGTTGGGGCGAGAGAGGTCCTTGGCGATGCTGAGCGCCCTCCGCAGACAACGCTTGCTTTGGACAGACTCAATGGAGGGGAGCGAGGAACCGGTGATACGTTGGGCAATTTTCACCACCCTCTACAATGCCTTCCGGTCGGAGACAGAGCAGTTGCCATACCAAACTGTGATGCAGTTGGTAAGGATGCTCTCGATGGTGCAGCGGTAGAAGTTCACCAGGATCTGAGGAGACAGATGGACCTTCTTCAGTCTCCTCAGGAAGAAGAGACGCTGGTGAGCCTTCTTGATCAGAGTTGAGGTATTGTGGGTCCAAGAGAGGTCGTCGGAGAGGTTGACTCCCAGGAACCTGAAGCTAGAAACATGTTCCACCTCCGTACCGTTAATGTGGATGGGGGTGTGCGTGCCGCCCCTGGACTTCCTGAAGTCTACAATGAGCTCCTTGGTCTTCTTGGAGTTAAGGGCCAGGTTGTTGTCAGCGCACCATGCTGCTAAGTGCTGGACCTGTGATTAGAATTAGTGATATTCTGTAGTTCTGGATATTTAACCTATGCAATACTGATCAGCCTAGAGCTTGATATCTTTAAGATGCAAGATTTTTATCCATATAGATATATCTGTATGTGTAATACAAAGTAAATTGACTATTATTCCAATGTTAGACAATTACATTGGAAATCATTCAATTTATCTTGAGAATGTAATGAGATCAAATAAAATCACTTCCCAATGGGTCAGCATTGATCTCTGGCAATGCACTGTGAATTCACTTCCACATTCAGTAGTCAGACAGTTCATCATCTTCCCTGACTCAAAATAAATCAAGTGCATAAGATTAAAAAGTAACGACAGGCTTCATTCCATCATCTCAAAAATTAATATGGCAACCACAGGTATGATCAAGAAAAAATATAAATCTCCTTGACTTGTTTTAGATGTTAATCTGCAAGCTTAAATAAAAATAGAACATAATTATTTTTTGCTTCTGCTGCACTGATGTGATGACGCAAAAAGCAGGACTCGAGTCAATACTTGGCAAATAATCAAAATAGGTTGGCAGCACATTTGAAACCTGAAGCCAGTCATCTGAGATGCATTATTTCAGCTGTAAGCAGGTGTATCTGACTTTTAGTTGGGTTGAATGAAGATCAGTTTTATTAATTTTATCACAGTAATCCTTTGTTGTTAGCCAATAACCACAATAATGAGTGCAACTGTATCCTCCTCAAAATAAAAATCCTTGTTGACCTTGAGAAAAAGTCTCGTCCTCACCAATCTCTGTCTCAAATGTCCATGATGGAAATGCAGAAAGTTATTGCAGATAAGTTGCCACACCTTCATAGTGAAGCCAAAATCCTGAAACTTTCCTAAACAGAACTCTGGGCGAAAAAGAATTCAAGTCAAAAGTGTTTTTTGTCAAGTATCTTTCGTTTAAAAAAATTAGAGATACAATATAGAAACAGGCCCTTCAGCCCACGCCAAACAAAGATCCCCATACATTAGCACTATCCTACACACACTAAGGACAATTTATAATTATACCAAGCTTTCAGCAGTATCACAAATCAAGCACCACCAATATCAATCCTATTTACCAGCACATGATCTGTAGCCTTGCATGATGTTTATTAGGGTACTTCATAAATATTGTGAGAGCACTTGCCTCCAAGACACTCTCAGATGCCACTCATAGACTACCACTTGATTGGGGTAGCGCTAGAGTTGTTCTCCTTACTACAGTGAAGGTGAAGAGGAAAAGAGGTATTGTGTTAAAATCATGAAAGATTTTGTTGAATTAGAGAAACAGTTTCCAGTATCAGTTGGACTGGTAACTAGAAATCTTGAATTTAATGTAATTATTAAAAGGCACAGAGCAGACGATGTGTAGTGTTCTTCTATATTTCCACTTAGTCATTGTCGTACAGCCCTTCTGCCCAATTTATCCAAGCCGACCAAGATGCCCCATTTGCTAGTCCCATTTGCTTGCATTTGTCCCATATACCTCTAAGCTTTTTATGTACACGTGCCTGTCCAAATGTCCAGTAAGGGGAGCTTTTGAACAAACATCCTTTATTAAAGGTGATCAACATTCAGACAACATCTGTAGCTGATAGAGCAATGTATTAAACCACATAGTGCACTCACTTAATATATTTATATATGACATTTAACTTTTTTTTTAAATGTGGCCAGTTGTGATCTGGCATATATTTCCTGGAAGGCATTGGAGGCATATTCAATAAAAACTGGAATGGGAAAGGAAATTGGGAAGAACAGAAAGAGGCACAGCAGATGGTGCAATACAAAACATGACACTAAGTGCTGGAGTAATGTTGCATGAGGTCATGCTGCAGTTGTATAAGATGTTGGTGAGGCCACATTTAGAGTATTGTGTTCAGTTCCAGGCATCGTGATATAGGAAGGATGTTGGAAAGGGTACAGAGAAGATTTAAGAGGATGTTGCTAGGACTAGAGGGTCTGAGCTATAGGCAGAGGTTGAATAGGGTGGGACTCTAATCTTTGGAGCGTAGGAGGATCTTAGAGGTGTATAAGGCGATGAGAGGAATAGATTGGCTAGATGCACAGAGTCTCTTGCCCAGAGTAGGTGAATCGAGGACCAGAGGACATACGTTTATGGACAAGGGAAAAATATTGAATTGGAATCTGAGGGGTAACTTTTTCACACAGAGGGTAGTGGATGTATGGAACAAGCTGCCAGAGGAGATAGTTGAGACAGGGACTATCCCAACATTTAAAAAACAGTTAAGACAGGTACAGGTTTGGAGGGAAATACCTGTAGACCAAGCAGGCAGGTGGGGCTAGTGTAGCTGGGATATGTTGGCCAGTGTGGGCAAGTTGGGCCAAAGTGCCCATTTCCACACTGTATCACGCTATGACTATATAACTCTGCAGTTCAGGCAAGGTGATGTTTTGGGTCAGATCTTTTGATGGAGGGAGTGCAGGGGTTATTTGAATATCGTTTGGATTTATGAAGGGGAAATCATGCTTGACTAATTTTCTGGAATTTCTTGAGGATGTAACTAGGAAAATGGACAAGGGTGAGCCAGTGGATGTAGTGTACTTGGACTTTCAGAAAGCATTTGATAAGTTCGCACATAGGAGGTTAGTAGGCAAAATTAGAGCACATGGTATTGGGGGTAGGGTACTGACATGGATAGAAAATTGGTTGGCAGACAGGAAACAAAGAGTAGGGATTAATGGGTCCCTTTCAGAATGGCAGGCAGTGACAAGTCGGGTACCACAAGACTCGGTGCTGGGACCGCAGCTATTTACAATATACATCAATGATTTAGATGAAGGGGTTCAAAGTAACATTAGCAAATTTGCACATGACACAAAGCTGGGTGACAGTGTGAACTGTGAGGAGATTGCTATGAGGATCCAGGGTGACTTGGACAGGTTGAGTGAGTGGGCAGATGCATGGCAGATGCAGTTTTATGTGGATAAATGTGAGGTCATTCACTTTGGTGGCAAAAACAGGAAGGGAGATTATTATCCGAATGGTGTCAAGTTGGGAAAAAGGGAAGTACAAAGAGATTTGGGCATCAGTCACTGAAAGTAAGCATGCAGGTACAACAGGCAACAAACAAAGCTAATGGAACGTTGGCCTTCATAAGAGGAATTGAGTATATGAGCAAAGAGGTCCTTCTGCAGTTGTACAGGGCCTTAGTGAGACCACACCTGGAGTATTGTGTGCAGTATTGGACTCCAAATTTGAGGAAGGACATTCTTGCTATTGAGGGAGTGCAGCGTAGGTTCACGAGGTTAATTCCCGGGATGGCGGGACTGTCATATGTTGATAGAATGGAGAGGCTGGGCTTGTAGGCAGAGGCGGGCGCTAGAGAGTACACCAGTGGCTGTACACATTGGAAATAAGTACTCCTGTTTGATACTGTTCAGGGGGACAGCCTACCTGGGGGTAGCAACAGCGACCTGGCCTGCGGTACAGACACCGGCCCTGTTGCTCAGAAGGGTAAGTAAAAGAAGAGGAGAGCATTAGTAATAGGGGACTCTATAGTTAGGGGGTCAGATTGGCGATTCTGTGGACGCAGTTCGGAGACCTGGATGGGAGTTTGTCTCCCTGGTGCCAGGGTCCGGGATGTGTCTGAACGTGTCCAAGATATCCTGAAAAGGGAGGGAGAGGAGCCTGAGGCCATGGTACATATTGGCACCAATGACATAGGTTAAAAAAGAGAAGAGGTCCTGAAAGGAGAATTTAGGGAGTTAGGAAGAGAGTTAAGGAAAAGAACCACAAACATAACAATCTCAGGATTACTTCCTGTGCCATGTGACAGTGAGAGTAGGAATGGAGCAAAGTGGAGGGTAAATGCCTGGCTGAAGGACTGGTGCAGAGGGCAGGGATTCAAGTTTCTGGATCAATGCAACCTCTTTTGGGGAAGGAGTGACCTGTATAAAAAAGGACGGGTTGCACTTGAACCCGAGGGGGACCAGTATCCTGGCAGGGAAATTTGCAAAGGCTACCGGGGGGACTTTAAACTAGAACGGTTGGGGGGAGGGACTCAAATAGAGAAAGCTAGTAGACAGGGTCTGAGGCAGGAGGCAGAGAAGGGAAGCACTCAGACCCAACATGTAGGGGGGAAAGAAGAGAAAAATAAACAGAGAATAAGAGGTGGTGGGTTTCCAGGGCAAAAATCAAAAGGGACCACTTGTCAACATAATTGTATAAGGAGTAAGAGTGTTGTAAAAACAAGCCTGAAGGCTTTGTGTCTTAATGCAAGGAGCATTCGTAATAAGGTGGAGGAGTTCCATGTGCGGATAGCTATTAATGACTATGCTATAGTTGGGATCACGGAGACATGGCTCCAGGGGGACCAAGGCTGGAAACTGAACATCCAGGGATATTCAATATTCAGGAGGGATAGACAGAAAGGAAAGGGAGGTGGAGTAGCGTTGCTGGTGAGAGAGGAGATTAATGCAATAGAAAGGAAGGACATTAGCTTGGAGGATGTGGAATCGATATGGGTAGAGCTGCAAAAGGGGCAGAAAACGCTAGTGGGAAGCCACCTAACAGTAGTAGTTGAGTTGGGGATGGCATCAAACAGGAAATTAGAAATGCATGCAACAAGGGTAAAACAGTTATAATGGGTGACTTCAATCTACATATAGATTGGGTGAATCAAATGGGCAGGGGTGCTGAGGAAGAGGATTTCTTGGAATGTATGCGGGATAGTTTTCTAAACCAACGTGTAGAGGAACCAATGAGAGCAGGCTATTCTAGACTGGGTATTGAATAATGAGGAAGGGTTAGTTAGCAGTCTTGTTGTGCGGGGCCCCTTGGGCAAGAGTGACCATAATATGGTTGAGTTCTTCATTAGGATGGAGAGTGACATAATTTAGTCAGAAACAAAGGTTCTGAACTTAAACAAAGGTAACTTTGACGATATGAGAAGTGAATTGGCCAAGATAGACTGGCAAGTGATTCTTAAAGGGTTGACAGTGGATGTGCAATGGAAGGTATTTAAAGACTGCATGGATGAACTACAACAATTGTTCATCCCAGGTTGGCAAAATAATAAATCAGGGCAGGTAGTGCATCCATGGATAACAAGGGAAATCAGGGATAGTATAAAAACAAAAGATGAAGCATACAAATTAGCCAGAAAAAACAGCCTACCAGAGGACTGGGAGAATTTCAGAGTTCAGCAGAGGAGGACAAAGGGCTTAATTAGGAAAGGGAAAATAGATTATGAAAGAAAACTGGCAGTGAACATAAAAACTGACTGCAAAAGTTTTTATAGATATGTGAAGAGAAAGAGATTAGTTAAAACAAATGTAGGTGCCTTGCAGTCAGAAACAGGTGAATTGATCATGGGGAACAAGGACATGGCAGACCAATTGAATAACTACTTTGGTTCTGTCTTCACTAAGGAAGACATAAATAATCTGCCGGAAATAGCAGGGGACCGGCCGTCAAATAAGGTGGAAGAACTGAGTGAAATCCAGGTTAGCCGAGAAGTGGTGTTGGGTAAATTGAATGGATTAAAGGCCGATAAATCCCCATGGCCAGATAGTCGGCATCCCAGTGTACTCAAGGAAGTAGCCACAGAAATAGTGGATGCATTAGTGATTATTTTTCAAAACTCCTTAGATTCTGGAGTAGTTCCTGAGGATTGGAGGGTAGCTAATGTAACCCCACTTTTTAAAAAAAGGAGGGATAGAGAAAATGGGGAATTACAGACCAGTTAGTCTAACATCGGTAGTGGGGAAACTGCTAGAGTCAGTTATTAAAGGTGGGATAGCAGTACATTTGGAAAGTAGTGAAATCATTGGACAAAGTCAGCATGGATTTACGAAAGGTAAATCATGTCTGACGAATCTTATAGAATTTTTCGAGGATGTAACTAGCAGAGTTGATAAGGGAGAACCAGTGGATATGTTATGTCTAAACTTTCAGAAGGCTTTTGACAAGGTCCCACATAAGAGATTAATATACAAACTTAAAGCACACGGTATTGGGGGTTCAGTATTGATGTGGATAGAGAACTGGCTGGCAGACAGGAAGCAAAGGGTAGGAGTAAACTGGTTCTTTTCAGAATGGCAGGCAGTGACTAGTGGGGTAGCGCATGGCTCAGTGCTGGGACCCCAGCTATTAACAATATATATTAATGATATGGACGAGGGAATTGAATGTAACATCTCCAAGTTTGCGGATGACACTAAGCTGGAGGGTAGTGTTAGGTGTGAGGAGGATGCTAGGAGGCTGCAAGGTGACTTGGATAGGCTGGGTGAGTGGGCAAATGCATGGCAGATGCAGTATAATGTGGATAAATGTGAGGTTATCCACTTTGGTGGCAAAAACAGGAGGGTAGATTATTGTCTTAATGGTGGCAAATTTGGAAAAGGGGAGATGCAACGAGACCTGGGTGTCATGGTACACCAATCATTGAAAGTAGACATGCAGGTGCAGCAGGCAGTGAAGAAAGCAAATGGTATGTTAGCATTCATAGCAAAATGATTTGAGTATAGGAGCAGGGAGGTTCTACTGCAGTTGTACAGGGTTTTGGTGAGACCACACCTGGAGTATTGCGTACGGCTTTGGTCTCCAAATCTGAGAAAATACATTCTTGCCATAGAGGGGGTACAGAGAAGGTTCCTGGGATGTCAGGACTTTCATATGAGGAAAGACTGGATAGACTTGGCTCGTACTCACTAGAATTTAGAAGACTGAGGGGGGATCTTATAGAAACTTACAAAATTCTTAAGGGGTTGGATAGGCTAGATGCAGGAAGATTGTTCCCGATGTTGGGGAGGTCCAGAACAAGGGGTCACAGTCTAAGGATAAGGGGGAATTCCCTTAGGACCGAGATGAGGAAAACATTTTTCACACAGAGAGTGGTGAGGCTCTGGAATTATCTGCCACAGAAGGTAGTTGAGGCCAGTTCATTGGCTATATGTAAGAGGGAATTAGATGTGGCCCTTGTGGCTAAAGGGATGAGGGGGTATGGAGAGAAGACATGTACAGGATACTGAGTTGGATGATCAGCCATGATCATATTGAATGGCGGCGCAGGCTCGAAGGGCCAAATGGCCTAATCCTGCACCTATTTTCTATGTTTCAATGTATACTCGGGAATTTAGAAGGATGAGAGGAAATCTTATTGAAACATATAAGATTATAAGGGATTGGACATGCTAGAGGCAGGAAACATGTTCCCGATGTTGGGGGAGTCCAGTACTAGGGGCCACAATTTAAGAATAAGGGGTAGGCCATTTAGAACAGAGATGAGGAAAAACTGTTTCACCCAGAGAGTTATGAATCTGTGGAATTCTCTGCCTCAGAAGGCAGTGGAGGCCAATTTTCTGGATGCTTTCAAGAGAGTTAGATAGAGCTGTTAAAGATAGCGGAGTCAGGGGATATGGTGAGAAGGCAGGAACGTGGTACTAATGTGGATGATCAGCCATGATCACAGTGAATGGCGGTGCTGGCTCGAAGGGCCGAATGGCCTACTCCTGCACCTATTGTCTATCTTCTCTCGCTGCTTCCACTCTGTGATTCTTCCTGCTCTCCGACTCTACCATCACGTTTTAACGGACTGGCTCAGCTTACAACACAGTGGCATGAATATTGATTTTTCTAACTTCAAGTAACCCCTGCACTCCCCATCTCTCAATCCTTCTCCCACCCAAGTTGCACCAGGTTCCTCTTCTCACCAAGCAAACAGCTAACAATGGCCTTTTTCCTTTATCATTGTTACTTTTTTTGCATTTCTTTCTTTCATTCTATACTACATCACTGTCTAAATCGCTTGTTTCCCTTTCCCATGACTAGTCTGAAGGTTCACGACCCAAATGTCACCCATTCCTGCTTTCCAGAGATGCTCCCTGTCCCACTGGGTTACTCCAGCTCTTTGTGTCAATCTTCCGTTTAAACCAGCATCTGCAGTTGGGAACGGGGGGACGGACGGGAGGGGGGGGGAGACAGCTGTGGAGAACAAGCCGAAAAATTAGCCTCCTCACAAAGATTCAACGTAATCACAAAGGGCGAAATGTCTCTACATGTGCTATGAATCTTACATCCTGTGTTGCTGTAGACATTTAATAACAATTTAAGTGGTTGAATTAGGAGTAAGAGAACACATTGTGGAAGTGTCTTGGATTTTGTGACGCAATCTACATGTGGGAGGAGACATGTGGTGCATAAATATAATCTCAATCAATTGTGCTGAATTATCTGATTCTGCATTATCGATTCTATGTAATCCTACAAAGATATAGCCACTGATTCTGGGAAATGTACCAGGCTAGTTTCATTCAACATTTGGCAATAAACAATAGGCGCAGGAGTAGGCCATTCGGCCCTTCGAGCCAGCACCGCCATTCAATGTGATCATGGCTGATCATCCCCAATCAGGACCTCTTTCCTGCCTTCTCCCCATATCCGCTGACTTTGCTATCTTTAAGAGCCCTATCTAGCTCTCTATTGAAGAATTATGTTTTCTTCATAATTTGCTACTGTTTACAAAAACTTTTTCCTCATCCTCTGAACATTGAGAGAATATTACCAATAAACGCTTCACTATCTCCATTTGGTTAATTCTCCTCTGGCATGCAAATGATCACATCCATACTTTTACCATCCTTTGGTTATTCCTTGTAATACTCAGTATTTCCTGGGTTTGTTCAGATTTCAAGCATCGGGAGATTTTATTTAATTTTCCTCTGCTCATTCCAATATATCAATGAAATGCCTATTTCTATTTGTTCCTGAATCCAGCCCTCCTACCCTGAATTCTTGTTTTAATTTTTCTATTGATTTCATTTGTTCTTCATCTGCATTGAATTTGTTCATTTCAGTTTTCATCCTCCACCCCAACTCACCAGTGCTTGTTTTGTCTTTGACTTGTTTTGACTGCCCCTTGAATCACTAATTTTTAAATTCTCCATTAAGAGATTTAAAGAGGTAGAAAAACTTATTGGTGTGTTTTATTGATGAAGCCTGGTGCTTTGTTGCAAGCCTATGGTTTACATTTTCTGAAGATAGAATGGACAAACCAATTAGAAAATCAATGCATGATAAAAGTGTGGTGAATGAATTCATGATTTTCTTGTATAGTCTAGTCTGTTGGGAAATATCTAACTCAAGGTTATTTTAGATCCAGTAATGGGCAATGAGTGAATTAATTAATAGTCTTGTAATTAAAGGACTGCAGGGAGGAGTAATTACAATAAGGTAGAATTTTAGATAAAGATTGAAAGTGATTTAGTTCAATGTTAATTAACTATTTAAGATTAAATAAAATATTACAGACGTATGAGACTTGAGTTGTAAATAGATAATAGAAAACTACATTTGAAAGAGATGACTGTAAACAGATCATTGGTAACATTTAAAGGGCAAATACATAGTTTGCAAGTACACAGACAACAACTAACATTAAATGAACAGTGATATAGTTTACAAGTACCGTACACTACAAACACTTTGCAACCTAGGTGAACATGAGCAGTTAAAATGATTGTTATTATTAGATCAAAGGAAATGCTTATGTTGCCATGTTCAAGAAGGAACTGCAGATGCTGGAAAAACTCAGTGGGTGAGGCAGCATCTATGGAGCGAAGGAAATAGGCCACGTTTCGGGTCAAAACCCTTCTTCAGACTGATGTGAGGGTGGGGGGAGTGGGAAGAAGAAAGGAAGAGGAGGAGCCCGTGGGCTGAGGGAGAGTTGGGAAGGGGAGGAGAAAGTAGGGACTATCTGAAATTAGAGAAGTCAATGTTCATGAGGTTGGAGGAGGAGCAGGTGAACCTTTGCCACACCTGGAAACTGCTTGAGTCCTTGAATGGAGTCAAGGGAGGAGGTAAAGCGACAAGTGTAGCACTTCTTGCAGTTGCAAGGGAAAGTGCCCAGAGAAGGGGTGGTTCAGGTGGGAAGGAACTAATTGATCAGGGAGTTACGGAGGGAGCGGTTTCTGCGGAAAGCAGACGGGGAGGAGATGGGAAGGTGTGGCAAGTGGTGGGATCCCCTTGGAGGTGGCAAAAATGTTGGAGGATTATTTGTTGTATGTGACGGCTGGTGGGGTGGAAGGTGAGGACAAGGGGGACTCTGCCCTTGTTACGAGTGGGGGATGGGGTATAGAAGAGACCCTGGTGAGAGCCTCATCTATAGTAGAAGAGGGGAACCCCCCCCCCCCCAGATCCCTGAAGAATGAGGACATCTCCGATGCCCTTGTGTGGAACACCTGGGTGCAGATGCGGCGTAGAAAGAGGAATTGGGAGTAGGGGATGGAGTCCTTACAGGAAGCAGGGTGGGAAGAAGTCCAGATAGCCATGGGACTACACTTCTTCTCATAGCTTAGTGCTCATTATGTTGCCATAATGAGCACAAATCTCCTGGAATTATTTGACAACAATCATTCAAAATAAGAAGGTGTAACATATTTCTCTTGTAAAATTTGTAAACCAAATGGGTCCGAGATCCAATGGAATGCCTTTGATATAATTCTACACAAGGGATAATGAAATAAAATTTGAGCAAAGGATAGGGACTATACTGGTGTGGATTGCAGCTTGGTTAACAGATAGAAAAACATACAGTAAGAATAAACAAATCACTTTCTGTTCGGAAGGTTGTGATTAATGGAGTGCTACAGAGATCGGTGCTGGGGCAATCACAATCTTTATCAGTAAGTTAGAAAAGGAGAAGAAATGCGGCGGGCCCTCCGTGTCAAGGTGTCAGCTCCCCGCCACAATGGAACCCCACGTCGGGGCTGGTCGAATCTTCCGCGACATTGGAGCTCCAGACATCCAACGCCTCTGCCGAGACTGCGAGCTCCTGATGTAAAGTCCACAGGTCGCGGTTGGAGCGATCCCAGGCAAGGGATCGACTCCAATGTAAGTCCACGCCCCACGATGGGGCCCAAGGTCAGTCCGAGGTGGCCTCCAGCCCCATCGATGGTAGGCTGCAGAGCGACCGGAGAATGATATCTGAAAATTAATCGCATCTCCGGCAAGGTAAGAAACTGGAAAAAAAGTTTCCCTCCCCCTCTCCCCCTGCCCCCACATAAAACAAACCAGAGAACATCTACACAGACTTTTAACACACACTAAATACTTGGGCAGCATCTGTGGAGGAAATGAACAGAGGACATTTCAAGTCGGGACCCTTCTTCACTCTGAGGCAGTCCTCACCCAAAACGTCACATATCCGTATTCTCTAGAGATGCTGCCTGTCCTGCTGAGTTACTCCAGCATTTTTTGTCTACCTTCGATTTAAACTAGTATCTGCAGTTATTTCCTAACATGCTGCCTGGTCCATTGGGTTACTCCAACAAGTTGTGTCTTTTTAAATGTTTTGGTGCCCTTTTTTCAAGAAGAATTGAATGCAAGAGCTAGGATATAATATTAAAACTATGCAGGAACCACATCTATGAGAGGATGTTCAAGTAACCCCTGCACTCCCTCTCTTCCATCAAGAGATCTGGCCCAAATCATCACCTTGGCTGAACTGCTGAGTTACAGAGTCAGTGTGATACAGTGTGCAAACAGGCCCAACTTGCCCACACCGGCCAACATGTCCCAGCTACACTAGTCCCATCTGGTCCATGTCCCTCCAAACATGTCCTCTCTTCCTGTACCTAACTGCTTCTTAAACGTTGGGATAGTCCCTGCCTCAACTACCTCCTCTGGCAGCTTGTTCCAAACCCCCACCACCCAATATTCATACCACTGGTGTGTAAGAAAGAACTGCAGATGCTGGTTTAAACCCGTAGACACAACATGCTGGAGTAACTCAGCGGTGACAGGCAGCGAGCGTTTCTGGAGAGAAGGAATGGGTGACGTTTCGGGTCGAGACAACTTCTTCATACAAAAGGGTTGTAAGATGCCTTTCGTTGTCTCCTACACATAAAGTCAGTAAACGGCGACTTGCGGTGTTGGTGGCTGGAGGTTTGTCGGGCGAGCGGGCGGGCGGGCGGCCAGACAGGCGCGAGAAGCGCCGCGCGGCGAGTGCGAGCCGGCCGCGCACTCGTGCCCACCATCCAGGGCGGGCGGGCGGGCGACGGTTGGAGGCCAGACAGGCTGGAGCAGCGCCGCGCGGCGAGTGCGAGCCGGGGCCGTGCCCACCATCCACGGCGGGCGGGCGACGGTTGCACCAGGCGGGAGCAGCGCCGCGCGGCGAGTGCGAGCCGAGGCCACGCCCACGTGCCCACCATCCAGGGCGGGCGGGCGACGGTTGCACCCAAAGATTATAGAGGATAATCTTTATTGAGGATAATCCTCTATAATCTTTGGTTGCACCAGGCGGGAGCCGCGCGGCGAGTGCGAACTGGGGCACGTGCTCACCATCCAGGGCAGCGGGGCGGCCGTTGGCAGCCAGAGGCGACGACGACGACGGAGGCGGAGGCGGAGGCGGAGGTCAGGAGGGCATCACCTGGGCGGCCGGTCGTCTGGTGAGTCTCGCCCTTCCCCGGGGGAGGCACTTGGGGGTTGTGCTTAGAGAACGGGTGTGCAACACCTGGATGTTGTGGTAGGAGAACGGGTGTGCAACGCCTGGAGTTGTTCTGGAGTTGCGCTTTGAGAACTGGTGTGCAACGCCTGGAGGTTGTGCTTTGAGAACAGGTGTGCAACGCCTGGAGTTGTGCTTTGAGAACAGGTGTGCAACACCTGGAGGTAGTGGTTAGAGGGTCACACAAAAAGCTGGAGAAACTCAGCGGGTGCAGCAGCATCTAAGGAGCGAAAGAGATAGGCGACGTTTCGGGTCGAGACCCTTCTTCAGACTAGTGGTTAGAGAGTGGGTGTGCAACATCTGGAGGTAGTGGTTAGAGAGTGGGTGTGCAACGTCTGGAGATTGTGGTTAGAGAGTGGGTGTGCAACATCTGGAGATTGTGGTTGGAGAACGGGTGTTCAACGCCTGGAGGTTGTGGTTAGAGAACGAGTGTGCAACACCTGGAAGTGGGAGAAAGGAGGGATTAGTGTGTAACACGTGGCTTTACGAGTTATTAAAAAATGGGTGAGGTGTTTTGGGGGATTAAGATTGTAGATGGTTGTGGAGGTGTTGAGTGTTCAACACGTGATTCTTGGATGATGGATGTGCAATTCTTTGGGATTAAGCTCGTGAGGATGCTGATGAGTATGTAACACGGCTTTGGAAAATTTATGGATTGGTGTGCAATGCTTTCCGGGTAAGGTTGTGTAGGTAATGTTTGAGTGTGCAGAACACAACTGGGAGTTTTTGGATGATGGGTGTGCAACACTTTGGGGTTACGATTTTGGACATGACATGAGTGTACATGATTTTGGGGTTTTTCTAATGATGATTGGGGTGTAACGTATTGGGTTTGTTTAATTTAGTGATACAGTGTGGAAACAGGCCTTCGGGCCACCGAGTCCGCTCCGACCAACAATGAACTGTATATTGGCTCTATCCTACACACTAGTGACAAATTTTGTTAACCCAATTTTGGAAACCGGAGCACCCGGAGAAATCACAGGGAGAATGTACGGACAGCATCTGTAATCAGCATCGAGCCCGGGTCTCTGCCGCTGTAAGGCAGCAACTTTACTGCTGCTCCATTGTGCTAGAAATGACTGCTGATCAATGGCTGGCATGGACTGAATAATCAAATTTTCTTTAAAAACCAAATAGGCATACCAATAATTGGATGTAGGTAGGGGTGATACAAAATCATATCCCTAGGGGGTGGGAGTGGTGAAGATAAAGCAAACCAGCTCATTGCTAGACACCTCCTCCTCACCCATAATCCCACCTATTGCCTGCAAGTTTGTAAATCCAATATTTGCACTGAGCAAAACACAAAAGTGTTGGAGGAATTAAGCGGGTCAGGTAGCATCACTCTTCTCCACTCCCCTGTCTCACTCCAATCTCTCCCCCCCCCCCCCCCCCCCCCGAATGTACTGCCATCGACTCACTTCGTAACAACCCAGACTGGGTTATCAAACCCGCCGACAAGGGAGGTGCCGTGGTAGTCTGGCGCGTCGATCTCTACAAAGCGGAGGCCACGCGCCAACTCTCGGACACCTCTTCCTACTTACCCCTGGACCATGACCCCACTGATGAGCACCAGGCCACCATCTCGAGCACCATAACCGACTTCATCAACTCCGGCTCCCTACCCCCCCGAGCCTCCAACCTCATCGTTTCCCAACCCCGCACGGCCCGATTTTACCTTCTCCCCAAAATCCACAAACCCGACTGCCCCGGCAGACCCATTGTCTCTGCCTGTACGTGCCCCACCGAACACATTTACACATACCTTGACTCCATCCTATCCCCCATTGTTAAATCCCTCCACAATTATGTTCAAGACACCTCAGACACTCTCCGTCGGCTCCACGCATTCCATTCCCCAGGCCCCCATCCTCTCATCTTCACCATGGACGTCCAGTCACTATACACCTACATCCCCCACCAGGATGGTCTCAAAGCTCTCGGGTACTTCCTCGACCTGAGGAGCAACCCATACCCATCCACTGACACCCTCCTCCGCCTAGCGGAGTTGGTCCTTACCCTCAATAACTTCTCTTTTGACTCCTCCCATTTCCTCCAAACACAAGGCGTAGCTATGGGCACACGGATGGGCCCTAGCTACGCTTGCCTCTTTGTCGGGCACGTCGAACAATCTTTGTTCTTGGCGTACCAGGGCCCCACCCCCGACCTTTACCTCCGTCACATTGACGTCTGCTTTGGTGTCACCTCCTGCACTCACACACAACTGACTGACTTCATCCATTTCACCACCAACTTCCATCTGGCACTCAAATACACTTGGACCATTTCCGACATTTCCCTACCATTCCTTGACCTCACCATCTCTATTGCAGGTGATACACTCCTGACCGACATCCACTACAAACCAATTGACTCCCACAGCTACCTGGACTACTCTTCCTCCCACCCTGCTTCCTGTAAGGACTCCATCCCCTATTCCCAATTCCTCCGTCTACGCCGCATCTGCTCCCAGGATGAGGTGTTCCACACCAGGTCATCACAAATGTTCTCGTTCTTCAGAGAACGGGGATTTCCCACCCCCACTATAGATGAGGCTTGCACCAGCGTCTCCTCCATACCCCGCAACACTGCCCTCTCTCCCCATTCCCCCACTCACAACAAGGGCAGAGTCCCCCCGGTCCTCACCTTTCACCCCACCAGCCAGCACATACAACAGATAGTCCAACGTCAGTTTCGCCACCTCCAACGTGACCCCTCCACTCGCCACATCTTCCCATCTCCCCCCCTGTCTGCCTTCCTCAAAGACCGCTCCCTCCGCAACTCCCTTGTCAATTCTTCCCTTCCCTCCCGCTCCACCCCTTCCCCGGGCACTTTCCCTTGCAACTGCAAGAGATGCTACACTTATCCCTTCACCTCCCCCATCCACTCCTTTCAGGGACCCAAGCAGTCCTTCCAAGTCCGACAGAGGTTCACCTGCACCTCCTCCAACCTCATCTACTGCATCCGTTGCTCCAGATGCCAGCTGATCTACATCGGTGAGACCAAGCGTAGGCTGGGCGATCGTTTCGCCGAACACCTCCGCTCGGTCTGCAATAACCAACCCGACCTCCCGGTGGCTCAGCACTTCAACTCCCCTTCCCATTCCGTATCCGACCTCTCGGTCCTGGGCCTCCTCCACGGCCAGAGTGAGCAACACCACAAGTTGGAGGAACAGCACCTCATATTCCGCTTGGGGAGTCTGCATCCTCTGGGCTTAAACATTGAATTTTCTCAATTCTGTTAACCCTGGCTGCCTCCTCCCCTTCCCACCTCTCCCTCAGCCCTCGGGCCCTGGCATTCCTTCTCTCTCTATCTCTCCCCCACCCAAGTCGCACTAGCTTCTCATTTTCACACTACAAACAGCTTACAATGGCCTGTTTCCTTTATCATCGATACTTTTTTGCATATCTTTCATTCATTGTTCTTTATCTCTCCACATCACCGTCTATTTCTCTCGTTTCCCTGATCCCTGACCAGTCTGAAGAATGGTCTCGACCCGAAACGTCGCCTATCTCCTTCGCTCCTTAGATGCTGCTGCACCCGCTGAGTTTCTCCAGCTTTTTGTGTAACCCCCAGCATCACTTTAATGTCATTTCAGGTCAGGACCCTTCTTCAGACTCGGGTCTTTGTGTTTTGCTCAGAATTCCTGCATCTGCAACCTCTTGTGTCTCTGTCTAACATTTGCATTATTTGCATTACTTGCAAATAAAATAAAGAGACCAAGTTTGCATGGTGACAGGATGAGAGCCAAATTACATTTGCTTGAATAAACACTGGATGGAAAGATTAGGTTGGAGCATATGATCAGGTAGCTTTAGTTGCAAATTGCCCAGGGCTGAGAATTTAGGATCAACATGAAACCCAAGGTAAATAGTACAGGAGCTAGCATAACACCAGTGATTCGAGTAGGGCAGAATAGGTGAGGATAAAATAAGGAGTAAGCATGTAGAAGATAATTTGGCATTTGAATTATAAAATAGGAAAAAAAGTAAGAAGTATGGAAGATATGTATAGGACCACCAAATAGCAGCTGTGGCGCTTAACGTCTAATCATATGTATTCTGATCCTCTTGTGTAAATGAAAAGATTAGGCAAGCATGTAATATTAATGTGGGAATTTTTACTTTGATTTTGTATTGCTTTCAGTGACTAACTTGTCATTTATATTCAGTGTATGTTCAGAAATATTTTGAAATATTATATGACAATTATATGACAAGTTATTGATCTTACAAGGAAATTAGGTGTTCAACAGGAGAAAGGGACTAAATTGAATGGTGTTGAAAAATATGCTTTGACATCACAATGAATTTTTTTTAAAAACATGTTTGTCTTGTTGGATTAAATAAAGTGTTGTCAGTCTTGTTTGCCACCTGAGTGAAAATCCATGAGGTCCACGTTTGTGCGCAGTTAATTGAAACAAGGCCTGCGCTTCTCTAAAATAAAAAGGAATTGCAGATGCTGGTTTACGCCAAAGATAGACACAAAGTCCGGACCGGATGCTCGCTTGGTCTACAGGAGCAGTTTCTGATCCTGGCAAGTCCCAGGCCTCTGCAGGGTCCTCTTCCGTCGCCTTCGACCGGATCGACCAGCAAACTGACATCCCTCTCCTCGCCCGGCCATCTTTGTGTCCCGGGGGCGCCTCTTGCAGCTGATCTTGAAGGCGCTGGAGGCAATACCCTTGTTCACCCTCCTACTGGCCCTTGCTCCTCATATGCAACATCTCCAGTGGCTTCCTCTTGGACCACAGTCCGCTGAGCCTTCAGGCGGGTTCCCGGTACCACGGTCTGCCGAGCCTTCGGGCGGGTTCCCGGATCCGTGATCCACCAAGCCTTCGGGTCTTCAATATGACCGTCCATTGCATCATAAGATCATAAGTCATAGGAGCAGAAGTAGGCCATTCGTGCCATCGAGTCTACTCAACCGTTCGATCATAGCTGATCTATCTTTCCCTCTCAACCCCATTCTCCTGAGAAGCCCTTCACCCCATAACCCTTGACACGCCTACTAATCAAGAATCTGCCAATCACCACCTTAAAAATACCTAATGCGTTGGCCTCCACAGCCGTCTGTAGCAATTAATTCCATAGATTCCATCTGATATCACAGCTCAGATACTGATAAACACAAAGTGCTGGAGAAACTCAGCAGCTCAGGCGGCATCTCTAGCGAATATGGATAGGGGAAGTTTTGGTTTGAGACCCTTCTTTGATGCTGCACACTTAATATCTTAGATAAAGAATCTAAATAGTGAATCATTGGGCGAGTAGCCTGCAGCCAGGACAAGATCGTGCATGTAGCAACCTCTTGCTTGGTGAGATTGTACCAGAGCACTCTGATGAAGATTTTGATTGGACAGCACACAGAAGGAAGCTGATGGATAAACAAAATCCTTGTTTTGTTGGCAGACATGCCTGAAATGACATGTCCAGCTCCAACCTTAAACATGTCTTTATCTAAATAGTGATCTTGCAGTATATATTTCCCTGATGACTAAGGGAACCAAGGATCCCAAGGGCAGGATCTTTTTTAAGTGTTTTATTATCGATGTTAAGGACTTTTAAATTATTTAAATTTAATGTATTCATATGTAATGAATTTTGGAAGCTTGAAAATAACAAAAACATTTACAGAGAAAGTTATTTGATCGTTTTGACTGCTAATAACGCCAAGTTCCTGGCTCAATGCTCTTGCCTAAATTGGCAACATGGCTTTCAAAGCTAGCTCATGATTCGAGAAGTGTTGTACGTCGCATGGCCTCCCCACGGAAAATAGTAAGCCTCATCCCAGAAATGATTTGGCAATCGGCTAAGTCATGCCCTCAATTTGTCAGAAAAAAAACTTTTAATGTTTCTGACAGTTACAAAATTATTAATTTTTTTTAATTAAAAAAACATAAATTCAAAGGTAAAACACTTAACTAAAATGTATTTAATTGTTTTAACATTTAAACATGTGAATTATGTGAAAATTACCTTTCTCTCATAATTACAACTCTATTGGGTTGAATGAAGTTGCTAAACTTTTTCAACTCTGGGAAGAAGGAAGAGAACATAATAACTCTGGAGCAGGGATATCTACATATTTGCACGAGTTTTCAACGTGGGAGAGTCTAGGACCAGAGGCCATGGCCTCGGAATAAAAGGACATACCTTTAGAAAAGAGTTGAGGTGGAATTTCTTTAATCAGAGAGTGGTGAATCTGTGGAATTTATTGCCACAGATGGCTGTGGAGGCCAAGTCATTGAGTATCCTTAAGGTGTAGTTTGATAGATTTTTGATTAGTAAGAGAGTCAGGGGTTGTGGGGAGAAGGCAGGAGAATGGTGTTGAGAGGGAAAGATAGATCAGCCATGATTGAATGGCAGAGTAGGCTTGATGAACTGAATGGCCTAATTCTACACCTATAATTTATGTATTTGTTTTCATTCACTTAAGGGAGGTGGACATGCTGACAGATCAAAATCTTACAATCATCCCTAGGTAGCTAATTAGAACTGTTGTTTTGTCTGATGTGAGACTACTTACTCATTTAATAAGAAGTTAAATGGGGCCAAGACATACATGTGAATGGCAGCATCTGGAGGGGGGTCAAGGCAAATACTTTCCTAAAGATGGCAATAACAGTTAGATGGAATGGTGCAGAGGTGTATGATACAAGTATGCCAACCTTCATCAGCCAAGGAATTGATCACAGGAGTTGGGACATCATGGCCGGTTAGATCGCATTTGGAGTATTGTATTCAGTTCTGCCTATAGGAAGGAAATGATTAAATTATTGAGGGTGCTGTAAGGATTCACACGAATGATGTGTGGACTGGAGAGTTTGAGTTATAAGGAGAGATTGAATGGGCTGGAGCTTTTCCCTGGAATGAAAGAGGCTGTGGGTGACTGTGGAAATGTACAGTGTATTCAGACCCTGTCACTTTTTCCATATTTTGTTACATTACAGCCTTATTTTAAAATTGATTAAATTCATTTTTTTTAATCATCAATCGACACACAATACCCCAGAATGAAAAAGCGAAGACAGGTGTTTAGAAATTTTTGCAAAGTAATTAAAAATAAATAACTGAAATATCACATTTACATAAGTATTCAGACTCTTTGCTATGACATTCAACATTGAGCTTTGGTGCATGCTGTTTCCATTGATTATCCTTGAGATGTTTGTACAACATGATTGGAGTCCAACAGTGGTAAATTAATTGTACATGATTTGGAAAAGCACACACATATCTATATAAGGTCCCACAGTTGACAGTGCATGTCAGAGCAAAATCCAAACCATGAAGACAAAGGAATTGTTCGTATACCTCAGACAGGATTGTGTCGTGACACAGATCTGGGGAAGCGTATAAAACAATTTCTGCAACATTGCAGGTCCTGAAGAGCACAGTGGCCTCCGTCATTCTTAAATGGAAGAACTTTGGAACCACCAGGTCAAACTGAGCAATCAGGGCCTTGACCAAGAACCCAATGGTCACTTTGACAGAGCTCCAGAGTTCCTTTGTGGAGATGGGAGAACCTTCCAGAAGGACAATCTGCAGAACTCCACCAATCAGGCCTTTATAGTAGAGTGGCCAGACGGAAGCCAAAAGGCACATGACAGCCCGCTTGGAGTTTGCCAAAAGGCACCTAAAAGACTCTCAGACCATGAGAAACAAGATTCTCTGGTCTGATGAAACCAAGATTGAACTCTTTGGCATGAATGCCAAGTGTCACGTCAGGAGGAAACCAGGCACCGTTCATCACGGTGAAGCATGGTGGTGGCAGCATCATGCTGTGGGGATGTTTTTCAGCAGCAGGAACTGGGAGACGAGATCGGGGTCAGGATCGTGAGAAAGATGAACGAAACAAAGAACAGGGAGATCCTTGATGAAAACGTGCTCCAGAGCGTTCTGGACCTCAGATTGGGACGGAGGTTCACCTTCCAACAGGACAACAACCCTAAGCACACAGCCATGTCTGTGAATGTCCTTGAGTGGCCCAGCCAGAGCCCGGATTTGAACCCAATCGAACATCTCTGGAGGGACCTGAAAATAGCTGTGCATCGATGCTCCCCATCCAACCTGACAGAGCTTGAGAGGATCTGCAGAGAAGAATGGGAGAAGTTACCCAAATACAGGTGTGCCAAGCTTGTAGCGTCATACCCAAGAAGACTTGAGGCTGTATTCGCTGCCAGAGGTGCCTCACCAAAGTACTGAGGAAAGGGTCTGAATACTTATGTAAATGTGATATTTCAGTTATTTTGTTTTAATTACTTTGCAAAAATATCTAAACACCTGTTTTCGCTTTTTTATTATCTGGTATTGTGTGTAGATTGATGATTAAAAAAAAAAAGAATTTAATCCATTTTAGAATAAGGTTGTGACTTAACAAAATGTGGAAAAGTGAAGGGGTCTGAATACTTTCTGAAAACACTGTATAAGATTGAGGTGCATAGATCGGGTAGATAATCAGTCTTTTTCCAAGCGTTAGGGAAGTCTAAAACTCAAAGGCATAGCTTTAATGTGAGAGTGAAAATTTAAAGGGGATCTGGGGAGCATGAAAAGGGTGGTGGGTATAACAACATGCATGGAATGGAAAGATTTCGAGAGATATGGGCCAAGCACAGGCAAATAGGATGTATGTGTAGACATCTTCGTCGATATGGATGAGTTAGACTGAAGAACCTGTTTCTAAGCTGTATATAACTCTATGAGCAGGTTTTCTTTTATTGACAGACTGAATTCTACAAAAATTATTTTGGAACCACACCTACTATCTATATTTATTTATGACTTAGATGATGGGGTAGAAAATGATAAATTCATAACTGCTGATTCAAAGTTAGGAAGCTGTGTAAACAGTGTACATGAATGCATAAGATGATGGAGATAATATATTAAATAATTAGACAATATTGTGGTGAATTAAGTCCACTTTTGACCTACAATACAATAACCTGGGGTTACACAAAAAGCTGGAGAAACTCAGCGGGTGCAGCAGCATCTAAGGAGCGAAGGAGATGGGCGACGTTTCGGGTCGAGAAGGGTCTCGACCCAAAACGTCGCCTATCTCCTTCGCTCCTTAGATGCTGTTGCACCAGCTGACTATCTCCAGCTTTTTGTGTAACCCTCGATTCTCCAGCATCTGCAGTTCCTTCTTTAACAATACAATAACCTGAATGGTGGAAAGCTAGAATTAGTGGAGGTCCAAAGAGAATTATTGGTATGCTTTATTATTGTCATGTGTGCTGAGATGCAAAGAATTAAGTCATACATGTACCAACACGTAATGCAAAAAGAAAAATGTCAGAGTACAGAATATAGTGTTGCAGCATTGTAGCATTAGCAAATAAGTCCAAAGGTCCGCATTGAAGTTGTTTGTAAGATCTGAACTATTATGGGAGGACCATTCAGTAGACTGATAGCAGTGGAAGAAGCTGGAAGAAGCTGTACCTGAATCTGGTAGTACGTGATTTTGAGCTTTTATATCTGACAGAAGAAGGGAGAAGAGGGAATGACTGGAGTGAAAAAGATCCTTGATTCTTTTTCCAAGGCAGTGCGGTGTAGATGGAGTCGAGTATGGAAGGTGGTCTGTGTAATGGATTGGGCTTCATCCACAACTTTTTGCTGAACTATTGCCAAACCGATCTGTGATACATCCCGATAATATGCTTTGTATTGTGTATCTATCTGAAGAAGTTGGTTAGATTTGTTGGAGACATACTAAACATCCTTGAGGCACAGATTGTGGAGGAACTCTCAGTATGTTCCTTGGCACTTAAAGGTGTTATTTACTTGAAGGGAATCAGGGACTGATTGGTAGAAAGAGAGAGGGTAGACAAAAAAAAGCTGGAGAAACTCAGCGGGTGAGGCAGCATCAATGGAGCGAAGGAATAGGCGACGTTTCGGGTCGACGCGCTTCTTAACCCGAAACGTCGCCTATTCCTTCGCTCCATAGATGCTGCCTCACCCACTGAGTTTCTCCAGCTTTTTTGTCTACCTTCGATGTTTGCAGCATCTGCAGTTCTTTCTTAAACAACGGTAGAAAGAGAGACATTATTTCCCTGGTTTAATGAACCCACGACCAGGGGTGTGGTCTTAGAAACTGCAGCTAGGCCTTTCAGGAACAAAGTTAAACATTACTTGCTCGAAGAGAATGATAGACGTTTGGAGTCATTTTCGCTTACTGCATCGCCAGCTGTTAGATCAATTGTTCATTTTTTGATTAAATTGATAGATATGTGTTAACCACGGTGATTAGGGTGAATGGAGAGTTTATGGAGATTATGTTACAGATTAACCAAAACTTACTTAAATGTTAAAACAGGCTCGAGGGGCCGAAGAGCTGCTACTTGTCAAGGGCAGAACTGGGCAAATACCGGGGACTGAGGGGCAGCAAGGGTCCCACGCCTCGGGTCGAAGGATTAAAAAAAAAGCTAATCTTGTACAGAGGCGGAAGACGAAAAGTTGAAGGGGAGACTGAGCCATTAAGCTAATTTCTGGAAGTTACTGCCATCAATTTACTGAATGGCAGCACGGGCAGTGAATACGAATGCTTGGTAAATCAGCAAAGCGCTGTAATTCTGCCCTCTGCTAAGGGTAATCGCAGTGCAGAGCAGTCCGGGTTGTTGTCGCTGACCTTTGGTAATGATTTGAAATTGTAGATTGGATGTGAAGGTGATATTTTTTCGAATTGGGGATGATGAATGAATGCAGCTTAACAAATGCGGCTTGAACCTGAATTGTTTGCGCAGCTTTGGCCGCATGTTGCTCCCGGGTTTGCTGATTGCTGTGGTTTCTCTCCCCTGCACAGCGGTCTGCAATAGTTGAGTCTGGAGCTGTCGGTGACGCTATTCCCCTTCCTCGCCAGTGAAAGCGCCCGAGCAAACTGTACCCGACACTCAAGGTGAAGGCGCAGAACAAAAACAAAATCCTCTCGTTAAGCTGCAAAATGGATGCACATCTTGCTCACAGTATTAACAGTCCGACCAGCCCCTGTGATGACATGTTGAAAAATATCAGTAATTTGGAGGCTATACAACTGTGTGACAGAGAAGGTAAGGTTGATTCTGAAGGAAAAATTCAAGCCAATCTGTGGAAAACTGCCCAGTTGGCTCGTGTCTGTGAGCGTTCATTGTCAAGTAGATGGGATTTAAATTCACCGGTGGATGTGCCAATTGCTCGGTTTTAGCCCAATTTCCATTGCAGCATGGCAACTCGCTTTTAATTCGGTACGGTGAATCCGAGGCGTGTTCGGTTCTAGCATGTATTTCGTTTGCCTGTCAGCTTTGCACATTGCCCATCTGACCAATTTAATTATGCAGGGTGCTCCAATCTTAATGACCTCGTATTTTAAATCGAAAGTGTGCAACGGGGTCGTTAGACAGGTGAATCAGTTCGCAAGACGTAAAGAAAATTCGGTGTATTTTTAATTGTTTTCAGCACCATGGACAAGATGGGGCAGGGTCGCTCTGTCCACTGCAGGGAACGGTCAAACAAAATAGATGCTTGTACTTGTCGTCTGTGGCATACAATGGTCGATTCAGACAGGGCATTCAAGTTGACTTGCCTTTTGTATTAATCAAATTGCTTTGCTTTCTTGAATAAAACACTAATCTATACATAAATGGATTGCTAAGATTAATGTTTAGTTGTTAGCAGGTGATCGTTTTAGCCACATGGATGCAATGACCGATGCTGAAGTTCCCTTTAATTATTGTCTTAAACGGAATAGCCAAAGCGAATGTGAAGCATTATTTTATTAGTCAAGCTGAAACATAACTTGATTTCAACAAGTAATATTTCAAAAGGCTTAAACCAGGTGTAGAAGATTGCTGTTGAATCCATTTAATTCCATTAATAGTTAAATTTTAACTGGCTAGACCTGCTTAGGCAGTAGAATATATTTAAGTAACATTTTTGTTCTTATCTGAATACAATAATGTAAAACAGAACAGATGTACTAACAATGTAAATAGTTATATTAAATGTACGACTTTATTAATATTTTATATCTGAGTAGAGTACTTGACTGTGCTTACTTTACCAAATTAGAAAATAAAGAATATAACTTTAAAGAACATTAATATAAAAGAAAGGAAGTAACAGAATGTGTATGGATACATTTTCCCCAAAATGAAAGAAAAGAATAGGGAACATCTTTGTGAAAACTAAAGGCTTCCAACTGTGCAATAGATTCTATCACTGCACGACGAAAATTTGTTACCTCCAGGTCCAGAAAGAGAAACCCTTTGGACTCTAGTGAATTTGCACCTTGTGTTATCTTTCTGTGAACTTCAGAAAATAGATACGGAATTACTTTGTCAGCCAACCAAGGTTTCAAAGTCTGTACTTTTAAGATTCATGAGAAGCTTATCACATGGTTCAGTCTGAAACAAGTTGTGGCTAGTAGGATTTCATTTAATATTGATTTATATCATATTTGAAAAGCCTGAGCTGTTTAGATGGCAATTCTTTAGTTTCATAAGATATTATGAAATATATAAGATTTGAACAGCATATAGTTGAAATTAAATTCATATTGATAAATTCTTAGTGTATAATTGTACATAAAATGGTACTGCCACACGATATTCTTCAATTATCACATTGTTTGAATGTTGGTACGTGCAATCAAAATCATTCTAAAGTACTCACAGAAAAGCAAAATTCTGTGGATGCTAAAAAAAAAATCTAAATAAAGATAAACGGCTGGAAATACTCATCAATACAGGCAGCATCTCTGGAGTGATATTGTCTGAAACAACTGAAATTATTACACTGTTTCCAGTCTACATGCGTAATATTTCCAGAATCAGCTTTACTTTACAATTAGAAATGTGTATTTTTCACAGTTGACTATCATTATTTAATGGATGTCAAGTGATAAAAAAAAACTTAACTAGAAGCAGCTAAAGGCTCTGTAACTCTTTGCTGGTCTTGTGACTTGTGTACCTTGCTATCTGACCCTGATATTCACTGAACCCCTTGGTATAAAGGGAACTATTGGTCCCAGTTTTTAATATTATCAATCACAAAGTGTGCAAATATTTTTTTGTTATAAGCTCCAGCATAAAGGATTGTTTTTCTTTCTAATCTCATTCGTAAAGGGCCAACTCCTTAACTTGAAACTTGGCTCGTATGTACCTCTACTCAAAATTAGGAAATAACCTCTTGATGTTTATCTTGTAATTTTGTCATTGGAAGCCCATATCTTTCAATAAGATCACCTCATTCGTCTCACTTTAAGCATCTCACATGCTCTCATTTCATTGAACCTACTTATCCTGGGAACTAATCTAGTGCATGTATACAGCATTGAACACAGGTAAGTAAATCATTAGAGTTATCCATCATGGAAGGAGGGTATTTGGCTCACAACATCAATGTGCAGAATTAATCACACCTTCCAGAATTTGACCTGTAACATTCGAAAAATAACTGTAATTCAAGTGCTCATCTCAACACCTCTTAAGAGCTGTAAGCGATGCTGTTTCCATCATTCTCTTTGGCAGTGTTTCCATCATTCTCTTTGGCAGTGTATCATGTGTTCCGGATATTCATCACTCTCTGGAGTGACAAAGATTCCTCTCAGATCCATATGAATCTCTTGCCCTTTGCCTTATATTGGTGATCTCTAATTTTATTCACCTCTGATAAGGGGAAAAGATTCCTGCAATCGACCCTATCTACACCTCTCATAATTTTTTATGCCTCAATCATGACATACCCCCTCTTAAGGGCCTGTCCCACTTTCACGACCTAATTCACGACCTCTGCTGAGTTTGCCCTTGACTCATAATCGTAGCATGGTCATAGGAGGTCGTAGGTAGGTCGTGATGCTAGTTGTAGGTACTCGTGGCATCAAGTAGGTTGGGGCATTTTTCTAGCCTGATGAAAAATGTCCACGAGTAAAAAAGGTCGTGAATTAGGTTGTGAAAGTGGGACAGGCCCTTTAATCTCATCCACTCAAGGGAAAACAAACCCAGCCTCCCCAGTCTCTCCTAATAACTAAAATGCTTTTTCCTCCGCAACATGCTAGTAAATCTCATCTGCATCCTCTCCAGCACTATCACATCCTTGTGTTGAGCAGAAAGCAAGTACTCCAGGTGAGGTCAACTTTTATAAAATTGGAGCATAACCTCCCTGCTCTCATATTCAGTGCCCTGAAGCTAGTATACTATATACCTTCTTAACCACGTTATCTCCATGCTCTGTCATCTTTAAAAATCTTTAGAATTGCACACCAGATCCCTCTGTTCTTCAATACACCATTGGATTTTACCATTCATGGTGTATGTTCTTGCTTCTTTACTACGACTAATCTCCATCAACCATTTTAGTTTAGTTTAGTGATACAACACAGAAACAGGCTCTTTGGCTCACCAAGCCCACACCAACCCCATACACTTGCACTATCTACACACTAGGGACAATTAAAAAAAATTTTGAACAGAAGCCAAATTAATCTAGAAACCCGTACATCTTTGGAGTGTGGGAGGAAACCGGAGCACCCGGAGAAAACCCATGCGGTCACTGGGAGAACCTACATACTTTGTACAGACAGCACCTGTAGCCAGGATTGAACCTGGGTCTATGCCGATGTAAGGCAGCATATCTACCGCTGCGCCACCGTGCTGTCCATTTCTGAACCTTTCACCAGGACATCGATATTACGCTGTAGCCTTAGATTATCTTCCAGTCAACAACTCACCAATCTTAGTGTACTGTCATACCTACTGATCATGCCTTCTACATTTACATCTAAATCATTTATGTGTATTCATGCCAAAGTTAATAACCTCACATTTCCCCACATTGTCCACCATTCACCATTTTCTTGTTTATTCAATTAATCTGCCTGCAATCCCCTGCAGTTTGCTTGCTTCCTGCCCTTGCCTTACTTTCACACCAAGCTAACTATCATATACAAGCTTGCAACTGCTATCCATATAATTTTGTGATTTCAAAATATACAACAATTCCGTGTATGATATCATATCAAAAATCTTTTTGTATGTGCAGACATACTATATCCATTGCTTATTAAAAATTGCTATATTTTAGTTAGATTAACTTGCATGATTGCATTTTGCTTTTCACTATCACTATTCACTTTTCATTCGTTTTAATATCAATTTAATTGCATCTTTGTAATATTTCTAATTTTAACATCTATTTAATTTATAATAAATTCAATGTAAACATTTAAATCTTTGTTGAAACAATATTTTAAAATTGGAAGTTTTAATACCAGCAAATACTAGGACATCAAGATGCTTGTTTAAAAAAAAAAGGCACAAAGTGCTGGAGTAACTCAACGGGGGGGATGGAGATGCTGCCTGACCTGCTGAGTTACTCCAGCACTTTATGCCAAGTTTTAACGTTGGATAACAATTTTAATATTAGATAGCAGTGAATAATGGGGATGGACTGATTGGAACAATTATAGAGCCAGAGGCTGAACCCATAGCAATTAGGATCTGAAAGCAAAGATGGTCTGGTAACTGGTAAGAACATTCACTGCTTGAGTTTTGACTGTTATTTATTTTTTTGCTGCAGACTTTAAGGGTAAATTTAACATATAGACATTTGCTTCAATGTAAATGTTTTTAAAGTCATAAAAATGTATTTTTCATTGTACCATCTGCTTCGTTGTGTACATAAATAATATGCAACTGAGGTTTTGTCCTTGTCTCCAATATAGAGGGTACCATAGCATCCCAAAAATATCTGAAATTGGCAGGAAGGGAGAAATTTCGGAAAGTTACAGTCATCATGGAAGTGGTACTGACAAAAATGTTGGAGCTGAGGGTTAACAAGCTCTAGGTCTGCACCACCTCAATGGACTTCATCCTTGGCTCTAAAAATAAGTGGCTTGTGAGATAATTTAGTGTTGATTTCATTTTCCAATTTTTCTAGATTTGGAGTAGGTTCCTTTTAGATTGGAAAATAGCAAATGTTTCATAAAGCTAGCAAAACGTGGAAAGATATTACAGGTAAGAGCTTAAATTTAAAAAACAATTTTTAAAAATAAATACTTTATTGCTCCCCTCAGGGAAATTCAGATGTCTAGAAGCCCCAAACCAACAGATCCACACATTCAAAATGAAAGCAGACAGAAAATACATAAAATACAACGTGGACAATGCCTGAGAGCAATAAATGCTTAAAAAGACCAATAATTAACAGTTTATAAAAAAAAAATTTTTTTTTTAAAAAGCAAAAGGCATCCCCCTACAGCCTAGCGGTCCATATGCAGGGGTGAAGGATCTCCTGAACCGCCCCGTTCTACAGCGCAGGGAGAGGAGCCGGTTGTTGTTCCGAGTGCTCTTTTGACTCTCCAGAATTACATGGAGGGGATGCCTGGTGTTTTCCAGGATAGCTTGCGCCTCATACGCCTCTCAAGCACATCCATCCCAGAGTCCACTCTCCCCTCCAGCACTGAGCTAGCCCGTTTTACCAGTTTGTCCAGCTTCTTGTTGTTTCTCGCACTGATGCTGTTGCCGCAGCAGACAACAGCATAAAAAATGACATTATTGTAAAACATGTACAGCATATCATTGCACACATTGAAGGATTTGAGCCTTCTGAGGAAAAAGAGCCTGTTCTGGCCTTTTTTGTAGAGGGCGTCAGAGTTGACAGACCAGTCCAATTTGTTATCAAGTTGCACTCCAAGGTATTTATATGTCTGCACTACCTCAATGTCAGCCCCTGCAGCGTTGACCGGCTGAAGGGGGAGCTTGGACCTGCCAAAGTTAACCACCATCAGTCTTGGTTGTATTCAGGATGAGACAGTTCTCTTTACTCCAGGCACAGAAGGCACTGGTGAAGTCCCTGTATTCCTCCTCGTGCCCATTCCTTACACATGCCACAATCGCTGTGTCATCTGAATATTTCTGTACGTGGCATGTGTCAGACTTATAATTGAAGTCTGCAGTATACAGGGTGAAGAGGAACGGGGCCAAAACCGTTCCCTGTGGGGCTCCAACATTGCACACCACTATCCCGGAAACACAGTCCCCCAGCTTAACAAACTGTGGTCGACCCGTCAGGTAGTTGTATATCCAGGAGATAAAGGTGGAGTCCACCCCCATCTTCTTAAGCTTGTCATTCAGAATCAGGGGTTGGATGGTGTTGAATGCACTTAAAAATTCGAAGAACATAACTCTCACGTAGCCACCTGGTTCTTCCAAAAGGAGTAGATCCGGTGCAACATGTGGAGGACTGTGTCATACACATCAATGTGATATGAAGATGTTAAAAGCTACCAATAAAAACATTAATGGAAGGCATTTGGATAGCAAAATTACCATAAACATCACTCCAAAATCAGCATACTGTAGCTGAATGAACAATATATTGCAATACCTTATAGTATTGTACTATAGTTAAAAATGTTAAGGCATTTGGCAGTATACTATGTCAAAAGTTATCATGGAAAATAAAAGCTCATGCTCTGCATAGATGTGTAATGTCTTCTGTAAGACCCTGTAAGAAGCTGTATGCTGCCTGTTTTTCATGCCGGACGGCCAGTTGTGGTCCCATGGGAGGGACATGATGAGGCAGTAAGAGCGATAGAAGCGATGGCAATTTGCTTCTTAACAGGCTACTGTTCAGTAACTGTGAGGGGGCGTAGCCGCCTGTCCCGTCAGGGGGGTGTTGCGGTATTCGAGGATGGCGTACATCGGGTCACGGCCGCTGCGTTTGGCTTTCCTCGTAATACTTTTTATAGTTTGCACACAGCGCTCTATCTGCCTGTTGCTCTGTGGATATATGGGACTTGAGGTGACATGGGCAAATTCCCAGTCATCCTGTAATCTACGAAACTAAGCACAGTCAAATTGTCTCGCGGTGTCTGTAATCACCAAGTCAGGAATGCCATTCCGGGCAAACATGCCCGTCATCTCGCATATCACCGAATGTGACGTCATGTCTGACAGTTGTGCTATTTCTGGGTACACTTCTGACACCATGTAATGTCTTCTGTAAGACCCTGTTGTGACTAGTACAATGAATACACGTCTGGCATCTTGTAAGAAGAATTTAATCTGCACAATCAGTAAACTTCTGGAACATCACCTGACCTCAATCACGAGGCACAGGCACATTTGCCAGCTTCTGCTTTTGCCCTCAAGGGGCACTGGCATTTTTATTACATATAGGAAGGACATTAGCTTGGAGGATGTGGAATCGATATGGGTAGAGCTGCGAAACACTAAGGGGCAGAAAACACTAGTGGAAGTTGTGTACAGGCCACCTAACAGTAGTAGTGGAGTTGGGGATGGCATCAAACATGAAATTAGAAATGCGTGCAACAAGGGTAAAACAGTTATAATGGGTGACTTCAATCTACATATAGATTGGGTGAATCAAATTGGCAGGAGTGCTGAGGAAGAGGATTTCTTGGAATGTATGCGGGATAGTTTTCTAAACCAACATGTAGAGGAACCAACGAGAGAGCAGGCTATTCTAGACTGGGTACTGAGTAATGAGGAAGGGTTAGTTAGCAGTCTTGTTGTGCGTGGCCCCTTGGGCAAGAGTGACCATAATATGGTTGTGTTCTTCATTAGGATGGAGAGTGACATTGTTAATTCAGAAAAAAGGGTTCTGAACTTAAAGAAAGGTAACTTCGAGGGTATGAGATGTGAATTTATCTCCCGTGACGTGAATCGACCTCAGGAGAGAAATGATGCGGGGGAGAGAGAAGACTTTGCCTTCCATCACAGTGAGGAGGAGATTCATTGTGATGGATGTTTGTGTGAATTGAATTGTTTGTGTGTTTTTTATGAATTGTTCTGTTTATATGGCTTGTAGAAACGGAGTTTTGTTCGAGCCTCTCTGAGGTTCAAATGACAAGTAATAAAATCGAATTGGCCAAGATAGACTGGCAAGTGATTCTTAAAGGGTTGACGGTGGATATGCAATGGAAGGCATTTAAAGACTGCATGGATGAACTACAACAATTGTTCATGGGGAACAAGGACATGGCAGACCAATTGAATAACTACTTTGGATCTGTCTTCACAAAGGAAGACAAAAATAATCTGTCGGAAATAGCAGGGGACCGGGGGTCAAATGAGATAGGGGAACTGAGTGAAATCCAGGTTAGCCGGGAAGTGGTGTTGGGTAAATTGAATGGATTAAAGGCCGATAAATCCCCAGGGTCAGATATGCTGCATCCCAGAGTACTTAAGGAAGTAGCCCCAGAAATAGTGGATGCATTAGTGATAATTTTTCAAAACTCTTTAGATTCTGGAGTAGTTCCTGAGGATTGGAGGGTAGCTAATGTATCCCCACTTTTTAAAAAAGGGAGAGAGAGAGAAAACGGGGAATTACAGACCAATTAGTCTAACATTGGTAGTGGGGAAAATGCTAGAGTCAGTTATTAAAGATGGGATAGCAGCACATTTGGAAAGCGGTGAAATCATTGGACAAAGTCAGCATGGATTTATGAAAGGTAAATCATGTCTGACGAATCTTATAGAATTTTTTGAGGATGTAACTATTAGAGTGGATAAGGGAGAACCTGTGGATGTGTTATATTTGGACTTTCAGAAGGCTTTCGACAAGGTCCCACATAAGAGTTTAGTATACAAACTTAAAGCACATGGTATTGGGGGTTCAGTATTGATGTGGATAGAGAACTGGCTGGCAGACAGGAAGTGAAGAGTAGGAGTAAATGTGTCCTTTTCAGAATGGCAGGCAGTGACTAATAGGGTACCGCAAGGCTCAGTGCTGGGACCCCAGCTATTTACAATATATATTAATTATCTGGATGAGGGAATTGAATGCAACATCTCCAAGTTTACCGATGACACGAAGCTGGGGGGCAGTGTTAGCTGTGAGGAGGATGCTAGGAGGCTGCAAGGTGACTTGGATAGGTTGGGTGAGTGGGCAAATGCATGACAGGTGCAGTATAATGTGGATAAATGTGAGGTTATCCACTTTGGCGGCAAAAACAGGAGGGTAGGTTATTATCTGAATGGTGGCCGATTAGGAAAAGGGGAGATGCAACGAGACCTGGGTGTCATGGTACACCAGTCATTGAAAGTAGGCATGCAGGTGCAGCAGGCTGTGAAGAAAGCGAATGGTATGTTGGCATTCATAGCAAAAGGAGCAGGGAGGTTCATACAAGAGCAGGGAGGTTCTACTGCAGTTGTACAGGGTCTTGGTGAGGCCACACCTGGAGTATTGCGTACAGTTTTGGTCTCCTAATCTGAGGAAAGACATTCTTGCCATAGAGGGAGTACAGAGAAGGTTCACACACTGATTCCTGGGATGGCAGGACTTCCATATGACTGGATAGACTCGGCTTGTACTCACTGGAATTTAGGAGATTGAGGGGGGATCTTATAGAGGCTTACAAAATTCTTAAGGGGTTGGACAGGCTAGAAGCAGGAAGATTGTTCCCGATGTTGGGGAACTCCAGAACAAGGGGTCACAGTTTAAGGATAAGGGGGAAGTCTTTTAGGACCGAGATGAGAAGATCTTTTTTCACACAGAGAGTGGTATGTCTGTGGAATTCTCTGCCGCAGAAGGTAGTTGAGGCCAGTTCATTGGCTATATTTAAGAGGGAGCTAGATGTGGCCCTTGTGGCTAAAGGGATCAGGGGGTATGGAGAGAAGGCAGGTACAGGATACTGAGTTGGATGATCATTCATGATCATATTGAATGGTGGTGCAGGCTCGAAGGGCCGAATGGCCTACTCCTGCACCTATTTTCTATGATTCTATACATCACAGATGGATAGAAAATTGGATGGCCAACAGCAAGCAAAGAGCAGGCATAAAGAGGTATTTTTCTAGTAAGCAAGGTACAATGAAAGGTGTGCCACAAGAATCAGCCTTGAGATCTCAATTTATCAGTTTATATATATATATTTTATATATAAAAAACCTGTAAATATAGTTGGTGAATTTGTTAATGACAGAAACATGGGAAATAAAATAATTTCAGAAGAAGCCAAAGCATGTTGCAAAAGGATGTAGGTAGATAGGTTCTAATCGAGCAAATTGAGTAAAATGTGGGAAGTGCTAAATTGTTCATCTTGACTGGGGAAAAAACATTAAATGTATCTAAATAGTGAGATGCAAGGGGATCGTGAGAGACTTCTGAGATGCAAGGGGATTGTAGTCTGATATTTTGCCATGAAAGTGCATGATTCACAAAAGACTATGTGGATATAGTAATTGGGAAAGCTAAGAGAATGGTATCATTTATTGTGAAGGGAAATGCATATAAATGCATTGGTGAAAAAGCATGTGGAATACTGTGTACAGTATTTGTTTGCTTATCTAAAGAAGGATATAAATGCATTAGCAGCATATCAGAAAAGATTTACCAGACTGTCACTTGGAATGGTCTAGATGAGAAGATTGAAGAAGCTTAGCTTGTACCTTCTGCAGTTTAAAAGAGCGAAAGGTCACTTGGTTGAAACATGCAGGGCTGCCAACTCTCACGCTTTCAATGTGAGAATCACGCCTTCGAGCTATTTTTCACGCCCTCACGCTCATGACCGTGTTCTCACGCTGAGTTCAGTCCCTGCGCCAGTTTGTCCCTTTGCGCCGGCTGCCAGCGATCTGTGCGGTCTGGGGAAGCACGTCGGTTGACGGCTGTGAGTAACGTTGCGTCTCTTCTCTTTGGTCGAATGTGCAGCTGCTGGCAGCAACAACCAGGTAAATCAGTTGACAAACATGGGGGGGGGGGGGGGCGGCCAGTCCCTGGGACGCAAGCTGACCTGGGAACGGCAGCCAGTACCTGGGCACTTAGAATGCCAACTTGATCATTATGGACAAATTAGTCCAGCCATGTGCATGTTGTATAACTGACTCTATGCAGATCTGAATGGGCTTAGAATTACCATTTAAGCAAAATTGCCCTCAATTTCCCCATTTTGATTCTTGAGATTAATATACCTTTGCTCTGTTAACAGCGTTAAAGTACTTATGAGGTAGAGTCAGGAAGGGGAACTTTTTTTTGCTTTAATTTGTTAGTTGATTTTTTGTTCACTGCCATAATTTCTGAGATAGTCTTGAGTAACTTAACTGTTATAAAGCAGTAATAAGTGATTTTTGTCGAAACAATTAGAACTTGCATAAAATTATTATTCAAGGCTGCCAACTCTCATGCATTGAGCGTGAGACCCGCGCATTTCACAACATTCTCATGCTCTCACGCTGATCACAAAATTATATAATGAGGATTTGCGTTTTGCTTAACAAATAGTGTAGAAAGGAATTGCAGATGCTGGTTTAAACTGAAGATAGACACTAAAAACTAGAAAAACTCAGCAGGACAGGCAGCATCTCTGGAGAGAAAGAATGGGTAATGTTTCGAGTCGAGACCTTCAGCCTGAAGAGGTGGAAAACCAGCCATAAAACACAATGACTAGACATGTTATCCAACTAAGGGCAGAAATCAGAATCATGGGTTCATCTTTATTCACGTGACAACATAATTAATATATTACAGAAAAAATAATTTAATGGGGTGGCATGGTGGTGCAGCGGTAGAGTTGCTGCCTTACTAACACATGGGTTTTCTCTGGATATTGCGGTTTCTCCCATATCCGAAAGAAGTGCAGGTTTGTAGGTTACTTGGCTTCTGTAAATTGTTCCTGACGTGATGGATGGAATTGATTTATGATAGATTGCTGGTGGGTGTGGACCTGGTGGGCGGAAGGGCTTGTTTCCATATATATTTTTACATGTATATCTTAATTTAATTGAACCATATATGATTGAATATGTGGCATTATTTTTGTCTTATTTCTATATTCAAAGGGTAAGGTTGAAACAGTCTGAAGAAGGATTTCGGCCCGAAACGTTGCCTATTTCCTTCCCTCCATAGATACTGCCGCACCCACTGAGTTTCTCCAGCAATTTTATCTACCTTCGCTTCTCCAACATCTGCAGTTCCTTCTTGAACAAGGTTGATTGATTTATTTGTGCAGAACTGTGATGGAAGTCTGACTTTTACTTTGTTTCTCTGAGTTTTTCTTTATATATATGTATAACAGCATGAATATAATCTGATTTCCATACATGAATGTAGTCATTCATGTGCTGCACCTGTTGAGCAGAGCTTGGCTCTATTGTGGAATGTAATTAGGAATGTAATTTAGCCTAACCTTATTCATACCTAATCCAATTTAAAGCATAAATGTTGCATCCAAGTGTAAGTTAAAAGACTCCCTACAGTATGCACCAGATTGCACAATTTCAAGCTGAAAAATGTAAAAGCTCCTTACCACACACTCGCAATTTCTCACTCTCAACTCTCACCCAATGTTGACAGCCCTGAACATGTAAGACTGAGAAGTTATGGTTGGGGTGATGTGGAGAGGATGGTTCCTTTTGTTTGGCCATCTATCTAGAATGAGAGTTCAGTGTTCAGTAATAAGGGGTTATGAGTAATAGGAGCAGGAATTAGGCCATTCGACCCAACAAGTCCACTGTACCATTTAAACTTGGATAATCTATCTCTCCCTCCTAACCCCATTCTCATACCTTCTCCCCATTGAAGCAGAGGCGTTGAATATTGAAGGAAAAGGAGATAGATTTTAGACAAGGAAAATAATTGAAATGTTACTACCGGTCAATTGGAATACGGGAGTTGGTTGCAATCAGAACACCTTGAAAGCGCGAGTGGTTTGTGTCTGCTCCTTTTTTCATGTTTTCATGCAAATGGTTGCATTCAAAAGTGGTGTAAAAATATGGTTGGCACTCCAGCAAGTGCATTATCACACTTAGGGAGCCTGGCCTGCTAACATAAATCAGAATCCGTAAGCAAGTTTAATTTATAATGTGCTGAGCTGGTTTATAGGTAATGAATTGAGATTGACAACTGGCTTGAAATGTGCACATGGAAGTTTATAAATATTCTACTTGATAAGATAGTAAAGACAAAATTATTTTTCAAAAGTAACCATTGAAAGGAGTAGTTTTGATGGTTGATTTTGCTTTAAAACCTATCATATGGCGATTGCAGTTTACCTGCCTCTTTACATGCTTGATAACCATACCTCACCTAATTTTAATTGTTCATACAAAATAGTAAGATTAAACGAGAATTTACCAGTTCGATGGTTGATCTTTATTTTATGAGGAGTTGCGATGAGGGATTTCGTGAAGACCCCGCCAACACGCATGCGCGGCATCCTTCAAAGCAGCGGTGTGGAATCACAGACCCGATCAAAAGTAAGGATATTAAGATTAAACTTTGAACTAACCAGTTGAACATAATGATCGAGGGTTGGGAGCGGAGGGCATAAAATCCCTCATCGCAACTCCTCATAAAATAAAGATCAACCTTCGAACTGGTAAGTTCTCGTTTAATCTTACTATTTTACTTCGGAGTCACGTGAGTGACTTCGTGAAGACTTCAAAGCTCTGTGATTACACGCCCTGGACAACGTCCATGCTACCACACTGCCGCAATCCTGATGGAGGAAGTTTGTTAATGCAATCCAGACTGGACAAGCTGAAACCAAAATAATGGAGATTTATTAAAACAAGTCATAAACAACCCCCTGTCTGGGGACAAATGATATTAGGGAGCAGCCCTGAGTACTGCATCCGCATATGTTGCAGGTCCGGCCAATGGCTTGTGGTAGAACCGTTGGAAGGTTGACTCACTGGCCCATCCTGCTGTAGCGAGGACGTGATCCATGGGCACCTCCATGGCCCTCGCTGTTGATGTGGATGCAGCCCTGGTGGAATGAGATTTAAAAATGTGAGTGTCAATACCTGCTGCATCCAACACCTCCCTGAGCCACCTGGAGATCGTCTGCACTGTCACCCGGTGATGTGGTTTTTTGTGGCTTATGAGCAGTCCTTGTTCTGAGTTCCTGATTGACCGGGTTGATTCGATGTAGTAACGGAGGTGGGCAACTGTGCAGAATGTGGCATCAGTGGGGTACGCCTGGAATTCCAATTGCAGCCCCGTAGTCCCGTGTCTATGCTGCTTCAGCAACTCTGCAACGTAAAATGTTACTTTCCCAGGGGTAGAGAGCATATTGTCAATGCGTAACTTTTGAAGCGCCTGTACCCGCTGAGCAGACGTGAGTGCCATCAACATGACCACCTTTAGGGTGAGTCGGTGAAGTGGTAACCCTGCCATGGGAGACCATGATCTTAAAAGGGACAGGACCACTCCTGCATCCCAGACAACGTTATATCTGGGCCATGGAGGGTTGGTATTAAATACACCCCTCATGAACTTTGACACCAGATTGTTGGTCCCCACTCCTACCGGAAGGTACGAGGACAGCGCACTCCTGCCGCTATTGATGGCACTATAGCTGAGCCCTTCATCGTAATGGAGGCCCGCCAGGAATTCCAGGAAGTCAGGTATCATGGCAGAATCATAGGAAACATTCTTCCTTGAGCAGTATAGCTCCCATTTCCTGATCTGGGTCAGGTACTGCTGTCTGGTAGATGTTCTGCACGATGCAGCGATTACATCCATGGCCCTCGATGAAATCCCGGTGTTTATTAAAGGCCTTTTCAGAACCTGCAGACCAACAGGTTTAGACAGCCGTGGCACGGATGCGATGCGCCAGTGACAGGATTAGTTAGCAATTGTGGGTTGTTTGCAATTTGCACCCAAGGATGTTTTAACATCTGGGAGACCACCGGGTACCATGGTTGTGTCGGCCAGTCGGGTATTACCAGAATGCCTGACGCAGAGTCCAATTTGATCTTCTGCAATACCCGGCTGATGAGGCAGAATGGGGGAAATGCGTAGCAATACCATTTCCCCCAGTGGAGCGAAAAAGCATCCAACGCCACTGCCCCAGGGTCTGGTTCCCACGATACATATGTTGGTATCTGATGGTTCAACCTGGACGCAAATAGGTCAATATCTGGCATACCAAATTTCGTTGCAATTTCAGCAAACACATGGGGATTCAGCATCCACTCGATGTTATCATTGAACACTCGTGACCTGGTGTCCGCCACTGTATTGAGTATCCCCGGGAGCTCCGTTGCTGATATCCAAATATCCCTTTTGATGCACCAGAGCCAAATTGTATTTGCCAAATCATTACAAGATACTGATCTGATACCACCCATATGATTTATATAGGCTACCACCGTGGTATTGTCTATTTGAAGGCGGACATGTGCATGACGCAAATTATTGCAATATGCCCGTAACCCATGAAAGACCCCCAGCATCTCCAGATAATTAATGCCTTGTACTTGGAGAAGGGTGAACTCATGAGCGTCCCTTCTACCACCGCAGCTGGTTACGGTGTCAGTTGCTCCCCAGCCTTGAGCGCTTGCATCAGTTTGCAACAGAACTGTTGGATTTGGGAGAATGGTTTGGAACTTCCTCTAATACCGTGAACCCACCATTTCAACTCGTTTTTTTCCCCTATGGCCAGTTGCATAGGTCTGTCAAAATGTCCGGCATTCAATTTTAACGCCAGAGTTTTGCTTTTTTGTAATTTCCGGTAGTGCAATGGACCATAATTTACAGCTGGGAACGTAGCTACCAGCTTCCCAATTACCTTTGCAACCTGCCGAATGGTTGGCCTGTTGCTGTCAAGTAAACTGATGCATGCGTGTTGAATGTCCACCACTTTGTCAATTGGGACGGTGATTTTCATCTGGTTAGTGTCTATAGTGAACCCCAAGTAGTCCATGACCTGCGAAGGGTTGAACTTGGATTTGTCTGTATGGATTATAAACCCCATTCTTTGAAACAAAGAGATGGCGGCTGAGACTGCCAGCTGGGCTAGCGCTAGGGTTTCCCCCGCTATGAATATGTCATCTAAATATGCCATTACGACATGGTTTAGTTTCCTAAGATGTGCCAATATAGGTATAACAATGTTAGTAAATAGTCTCGGCGCTGTTGTAATCCCATTAGGCAAAGCTTTATATTGCCATAATTGACCTTCCCAGACAAATTTCAAGAACCTTCTATGTTGTTTAGCGATAGGGACTGTATAATATACATCCTTCAGGTCAATGCAAGCCATAAAGTACCCATGACTGACCAACTGCTTGGCTGTCTCAAACGTCTCCATTTTGAAATGGGTATATTGTACGAAAGCATTCAACTGGGTTAAGTCGATGATAATCCGTCGTTTTCTGTATTACCCCCTTTTCTTCCAATCGTAGTATCTCAACATGAGCCCGCTCCTTCTCTAATTGAGAGAGTGCAAATCTGCGACTAGGCTCATGTTGCGAAGGGGGATCCCTGCCATTAATAAACTCTATCTCATAACCCTGAATGCTTTGTAAAATAAAAGGATCCGTAGTTATGGTATCCCAGGCAGACCGGAATTCCCGTAGCCGTCCCCCCACCGGTGAGGTTACTATTGCTACTTTGTGGAAGGAACCAAGCCCCCTTACCTCCAAGGTTAGCGCCGGGATCTGGACTGTGATGTTTTTGCTCCCCGTGTGGCGTGGCCCTGTTGCCGCATCTTCCAAGCCGGCTTGGGCTGGCCTTGGAATAAAAAAGGCTTCTGCTGTTGGGGCCCCGGCGTGGAGTATGTTGTTTGCGGGTATGTTCTGGGGACCTTGTCTGCCGGTGTGCGGGACCTGACCGAGGAATGTGGCTGCTGCCTAGTGTAAACTTGAGCCTTAGATGAATGAGGCTGCCTCATCATCCCCACAGTCTTGGCCTCCTCGTCCAGCTCTTTTACCCGTTTAGGTATGTCTTCCCCAAACAGCTGCCATGGTGGTGGTGCGGTGGAGGTGCTTCATAATCCCGCAAACTTGGGATTTAAATTTGGCCGGATGGAGCTTTTCCTAAAGCAGTTTATTTCAAACTGGGTGTTGCACAAGAGCGCTAGTGCATCCTGCTGCTCCTCGGAAACACTCGTGGCATCCAGAGACCGAGCAAAGGCCGTGATACCTGCCGTCAGCAGTTTCAGGATCTTCTGGAGCTTGCCCTCCTTGATCCTTGTGTTGGTGGACATGTTCCCCCATATTGCTGTATTTACCTTCGGAACGTTGAGGGAGTTGCAGTTCGCTGGTGCTTTATATCTCGCCATTGTTTCTGTGAGCACGGTATCCTGGAGCTGGTGCGTAGTCAGGAAATCAACCGAAGCCGCTATCTTGGGATGTAATGGGTCCCCTGCTGTAGCAGGCGACCCAAATTTCGAGACCGCCTCCAACATTTCCTGTGGGTCCTCGAGCTGTCCCTCCTCCTCAGACTTCCCATACTTCCTTGCTGGTTCTCAATAAGCGATGCTAAGATGGAAGGTGGCGGCTGTACGTAGCTCCCAGACCTCTGGGACTGCCGTTCCTGATGCTCCAGGTCCCGTTGATAGAGCACCTCCACCATTCGCTCCAACCGGGCCATACGACCGTCACCGCTGCACGCGGGCCACTGGTCGTCTTCCCCAGCCTCTCCAGGGGCTTCCGGCAGTTGTCAGCACCCCCGCGGAATGCACTGCCAGGAAGTTGCCAGCTCCCACTCCAGCGGGGCCGTGCGACTCCCGCACGGGCATACTGCTGGTCCGCCGTCGTTTGGACAGCAGCGGCCCCTCTGTCTGGTGGGAGGGAAGAGGGCTTGAGTCAGCGCTTGCACCAGAAGCCAGACTCCTCGATGTCCGTGCGGGCTTACCACCACAGTGTTCCACACATAAACGGGAATGTGGCGGCGCATGGTCTGCTATACCCGCCTCAGCAGGGGTGCTGGACCGTATTTTGCTGCCACCGGCCCGTACTACGGCAGCCTGTTCCGGTGGTGTGCCAGTACACCCTGCCCCCACAGGGATCCTCGGCACGCCAGCATTGCCACTGGTCTGCTTCCTCGCAGGTTTACGCAGTGGCTTGTCCTTGCCTGCCACACCGACAAGGCTGGACTTTAGCGAGGCTTCCCCCCTGTTCTGCCCACGAGGGACCTCTAAAGGGGGGGATGCACCCGCAGACATGCTTGCTCCAAAAGCCCCACGTGTCTTACCTCCAGCCCTGGGCTTGGGCACTGGAGGCCTGGAGTCAGGGTCTCCCAGCCCCTGCTCCTGCGCGGACACCCTCTTCTTTGCCAGAGGGGTTGTGCCGGGTCTGACCAGCTGCCCAGAGCTCCCCAACTGCCGCGACTTCTTCCCCGGTGGTGTCTCTGCTGCTCCCGATGTAGCGCGCAGCTCCGGGGACTTCACTCGCTGAACGCGACTCTTGATACTCCTTCCTCCTTCCATGGCCCTGCAAAAACAATGCAGACCACAACGAACCAGCTTAAGGTTAACTTACCTGCAGCTGCTTACCTTTTGAAGGAGCCGGTTGAGGGAGTCACTCACGTGACTCCAAAGTAAAATAGCTTTGGGACAAGTACTTTTATTACCTCATCCCTTCATCTGTCTTACCTCACCCTCATTTAACAGTAAAATAATGTGATTTAAAATGAGTGCATGACATGAACTAGCTGATCATATTTGGTTACAGGCCCTATGGGTTGATAAATGAATTATGGCAATAGGACCATTAATGCACCGTTTGTATCTGCCTGTTATATATTCTTCATAGCCACATGGTTGCTTCCTATTTTAAGTCATTTTGATCGTAGATGTTTAATCTTTAGTCTGCAATGTAGTCTTGTTTTCTGCCTATGTCATGAAACCCGAGTAGCAATTATTTCGCAACGTAGCTTAATTTATTGTAACTGATTAGTCCTTAGATTTTTCAGGTTGTATTCTGCAGGTGAGAGCAGATCAGCAAAATTAGAAGATTTTTGTCATTGTGGATTTGGCATAAATTGTACAAGAATAGTGAGTTACAAATTCTGTGTTTATTGCATCTAGTTCAGGAGATTTATTTTAAGGTGTATATTAGTATGACTTCTCGCTTTCAAAGCTGACAGAAACTACAAGACATTTTGTCAGATACATGGATGGGAGAGGTGTGGAGAGAATTGAGCCAAATACGGGCAAATGGGACTGGATTGGATGGGGCATTTGGTTGGCACGGACCAGTTCGGCTCAAGGACCTGTTTTCTGGCTATATTACTCTGAGGTAGGGAACAATCTCTTTAATGCTATCCACTTCAATCTCTCAGCTGGGATACATTATTGTATTCATCCTTATCCTATTGTATCATGGTTGAGAGACTAAAGTGTCTATCATCAAGGCTGCCACAGTTGCATTACAAGTGACCAGATAGCTGTGGGGCCGGGTCTAGAGGAGATATTGAAGGAACCAATGAGGGATAAACATCTTGACCTCGTCCTCAACCATCTACCGCTGTAAATGCACATGGCCATGACAACATTAGTATGGCTTGCTATTGCATAGCTCTTGTGGAGACAATGCCCTGTCTTTATCTGGACGACACACTCCATTCTGTTATTTATATTATGATTTAGTACGGATCAGTCGGACCAGAAGTGGATATCCATGAGGTACTGAGAATCATCAGGAGCATTTAAATTGAACATTGCCTCAATTTATAATCCAATGGAATTGAATTTTCCTTAATCTATACAATTAATTCAAGGAATAGACCCTGGAATGAAGAAAGGCAAGTTTGGTGCAAACTTTAAATGTATTTAAAGTTATTGTCCCATCCTGGCACTGTTGCAAAATAGAAATTCATATGCCTGAACAGTAAAATAGCAAGCAAGGATAGAACTAAGTGGTCCAAGATGAATGATTCAAAATTTTACAGTCCCATTCCATCTAATTGTAGAAATAACGTTTCTACAAAGAACGTTCCCATCTCAATGATGGTGAAGGCCACTAAATAAGTACTAAAGAAGCAGCAGAAGCATTCTGTGAGAAGTACTGAGTGGGTGGTCTGTACCGGGTTCTTACTGAAATTGCCACCATCATTGCAGACCATTTTAAGCCAATTTGATTCACTTCATATGATATCAAGAAAGCATTATAAGAATTAAAATAAAGGCCTTTTGCAACAAGACAGTGCCCCAACTATAGTACTGCAGAATGACTTGTTCTTCTCATTAAACTGTTCCTGTATATTTTTAACTCTGGCACCTGTCTGACAATGTGGAAAGTTGCCAATAAATATCTATCTACAAAAATGAAGATAATTTCAATCCAACCAAATACCATGCAATCATTTGATTCTCCATTATCAGTAAAATGGCAGAATATGTCATTGGCATTTACCAAACAAAACTCTACTCACCAATTTTCAGTTTGGATTTGACTAGGATCAGTTAGCTTTGTAGATCATTCGAATTGAAAATATATGAATTCTAGATATGAAGTGAGTTTTACTGTCCTTGACATCAGGGTAGCATTTGATTGGGAATAGTATTAAAGTACCTGAAGTCAGTGGGTATTAAGGTGAAATGAATTGTCAGGACAAAATAAATAGTAGATGTTGGAGGTCAATCATTCCAGGCCCAGGACATCACTAGGAGTTTTTTCTGGCCCCTCAATGATTATGCAATATTCAATTCTATTCATAACTCTTTAGAAATCTAGTCAACATTCCAATCAACATTCAGAACTGAGCTGATATATGGCATACTTGCTACTTTGTGACTTGAATCCCAAGTAAGGAGCATCTCCATGAAGGGAATCTAACCACCTGTACTTGACATTTATTGATATTGTTGTTGCTGAGTCCTCTACTGTCAACAGCCTTGGGTCAATGTTCTTGGCAAACAGAAAATAAACTTGACTACCTATATAAATAATATGAGCACATGAGATATTGGGTATCCTCCAACAAGTGATTTATTTTTGACATTCCAAAACTTTTCTACCATCTTGAAGACAAGTCAGGAAATTACATGATTGGCATTCCTTCCACTATTGATAGACCATGTTGGCATTGGATCCTGTCTTACAAACTGCATTGCAGTTACTCATGAAGGCTTCTCTATTGATATTCGCCAAAGCTGTTGGTCTTTACTACCAAGACCTCCAAGTGCATATAAGAACGTTAACATGTTTCAGGGCACACATCAAGCATTATTAATCAATTATCAAATGCAAAGCATGGTTTTGAAGTAGAGTCTTGAAGAAGATTTAAGAGGGGATTTTACATCATTCAAACAAACAGATAAGTGAGTTCATAGATGCTGCCTCACCCGCTGAGTTTCTCCAGCACATTTGTCTACCTAGTGAGTTTGGTGATGGGAGTGATAGGGTTCAAATAAAAAATATTTAATAATTTGTGAATTAGTGTGCATTTCAATATTTCATATAATCAATTAAGCAGGGACTTAACCTAATATGCTAAATATACTAAATTAAGATAATTAATAGACAGCATATTAAGTCCACCTGATCATTTAGTAATGGAAGTGGTTATATTAATGTGAACTAAATATGGTGTCAAAAATGGCAGCATATGTGTTGGAAGTGTCTTAAATTGCTATGAATTTGCTGTGTCAAGATGTGCATTGTGCAAATAAGAGAAAGAAGACTAGAAAGATATCCTTAAGGGCTGAGATAATTGGGAGACACTCATAAGAAACATAACCCAAGTACAGTTTAGTTGAATGATCTGTTTTAATATCCTGTGGAAAAGGAGCAAAATATTACATAATTCTAGATCATAAAAATACCAGTATATCTAAAATTACGGTTTAAAGTAAAATATGACTACAATTTAACATTTTTCCAATAATGACATTGACCTCTTAGGGCACGTGTCTTAAATATGCCAAGCTATTTTTTGCCATAGTGAATAGTGTGTCACTGTCTGGCCATAATGTGCTTCACACATCCTCCCATGCCATTGTGCTTTCATAAAGATATTAGTGCTCCGCTTGTTTTAGTGGTATTATTGCAATTTATTTAGTGCATTCTTCAAAATGGTTTCAAAACACCCCAACAGTTCTAAAGAATACGGTTTTGTTAAGAAATCACAGCAAACAATAACCATTAATATTATAAATAGACAGTGCTGGAGTAACTCAACGGGTCGAGCAGTATCAGTAGAAATGCTGCCTGACCCACTGTTACTCCAGCACTTGTTAAAGAAGGAACTGCAGATGCTGGAGAATCGAGGGTACACAAAAGGCTGGAGAAACTCAGTGGGTGCAGCAGCATCTAAGGAGGTTACTCCAGCACTGTCTTTTTTTGTAGAGCACCATCTGCAAGTCATCTGCCTGCCATTAATATGTTGAATGTAGCAAATAGATGTGAAACACATGAATATATATTAGCCATTCATTAAATAGCATCAACTATACAAAAAATCGTTGACGATGCTGTGAAAATAGAACTTAATTAACCTGGAAGCTTATACATTGCAAAGGGCAGGGATGTTACAATGGAAAAAATGGGAAAAGACTACGTATGCAGTTAGAAGATCAGAATCACTGATAATGTGCCCATGAATTTGATGACATTCTAAATAGTGTGATGATTAAGGCAAGATTAGAAACAAACAGTTGAGCATGATGGGGGGGGGGGGGGGTTAAGGGCACTAGTACATTCAAGCCCACCCTTGGCTAGTTTCATGAAGAATGCAGACTTCATGTAAAGATTTGCCACCAGCATCTGAACACCAGTAACACCTTTGTTATATATATGTTTTCCAGAAACACATCCCTTACATAAACTTACAGAAAAATGAAAGGCATAGATAGAGTGGATGTGGAAAGGATGTTTCCACTGGTGGGAGAGACTAGGACCAGTGGTCATAGCCTCAGAATTAAAGGGGCGCTCTTTTAGTAAGGAGGTGAAGAGAAACTTCTTTAGTCGGAGGGTAGTTAATCTGTGGAACTCATTGCTACAGAAGGCTGTTGAGGCCAAGTCAGTGGATATTTTTAATGCAGAGATAGACAAATTCTTGATTAAAATGGGTGTCAATGGTTATGGAGTGAAGGCAGGAAAATGGGATTAGGAGGCAGAGATCAGCCATGATTGAATGGCGGAGGAGATTCAATGGGCCGAATGGCTTAAATCTATACTTGTGGAATTGAGAAATTGGTGTAATGTAAGCATATCCAGAGTGTATGTATGAGATCGATGATTTACCAAATGCATGTTGGATCAAAAACTGTATGAAATTTACAATTAGGGTGAAAGCACAATAACTACAAGGTACACAAATATATGAAATTAAAAATATAGTACATAAACATGAAACTTTTTTGGTTGGAAGTTTCAATTAATCTTCAAGAATATGATGTACTCAGTGCTTCAGAGACCTGACCAAGCTGGGCTAAATATTCTAGGCTATGAACTAAGATCAGGCAAACAAGAAATAATGGTAATATTGGTAACATCATTGCAGTAGGGAGAAAGAGCATCAGCAAGTGTTACAAGTGACTAAAGTACTAAATAGGACTGAGGTGCAGCAAGGAATGCAAGATGTAAGGAGAAATAACTATTGTCAAGGCACAAAAAAAATTAAATGTAGGAATTAGATAAACATGTAGCAGCTCCTTATTATAATGAGATTGTTTTTAAATGGAGACTGAGGCGTAAAATAGCTTGACTGACAAGGGAAACTAAAGTATTAGAATATTTTCAATTTCAATAGAGCATTTAATAACCTGCAACAGAATATAAAAAATATGGCTGCTGAATGATTTAATTGATTTTTTTGTTAGAGTAAATCACGATCTGCATTGCAGTTAACGTAACCGCCAGCACCTTTCATCTTATCAATCTCATCCCCTCTTGCTCTTTGGATCCCTCAATTGGCTGTGCCTGTGTCTCTCTCTTTCTCTCTCTGTATCTGTCCCTCTAGTTTGTGTGTCTCTGTAGACACCTTTCACACTCGTTTTCTCTCTGTATCTCTCTTCAAAACCAGTAAATGATACAGCAAATCTATTTAATGTGATAGTAAAAAATGATACTGATTTTATGTAATCTTTCTTTGTCGGGCATATTTCAACAATGGATTCTCTTGTCTGAAACTAGGCAGCTGAGGCACCGTGTTATTGGTAATGGAGGGGTTACATAATGGTAGAAAATCCAATTTATTTTCATGACGGCAATTTTCTAACTTGGTTTTTAAACACTGTTTAGAATCCAAAGATAGAAAGGAATGTAGTGAGAATTCACAGTAAGTGGGTGCATTCAGGATCTAAGATGCGAGTGGGATTTTTCTAAATGTCCGATTCTGTGTATGTATGCCACGAGGTGCAATTAAAGAATTTAAAAATATATATTAATATCCCTTTGTTGTTTGAGCACTCTAATAATCATTAATTAACATCCCAAGCTAAAACCTTTCTTTTTTTTTGATAGTATTAAAATAAGATTGGTTAAAGATCATGTACTCGAGCCGTCCTGTGAATAATAATCATAAATGGCTGAATTTGATATTTAAATTTGAGAAAAGGCATGTAAAATAAAACTATCTTTTTAAACTAGATTGAGTTGCATATGCTTGGAAATATACAAAAGGTGGCAAAATCTGCATCTGAGGTATATTTAAAAAATAACTAGACCAAGTGGGGCCCATTGGGTCCCTGACACATGGGAGGCCTGGTCCCCCAATGCAACCCGTTCCCCCAATGCAATATTCCACCACTCACCCATTTCCCCCAACACAATATTCCACCACGTGCCCATAGCCCCCAACTGCGTAGGCGTGGCTCATTTCCCCTTATCCCCAGCACTCCCTCCCTCATCTCTCTGCCCTCCCTCTTTTTAAACTTAAAAAAAAATTAACTAACTTTTCACTTTTAAAAATCCAATTCCCATGCCCTGCTCCTGCCCGTTACAAATGACAGGACTCGGTGTCCTTCCATTTGTAACATCGTTAACGGGCAGGGCAAGGGAATTTGATTTTTTTTAAGTGAAAAGTTACATTTTTAAAGTTTAAAATGTGAATATCTTGTAAAATATAACATCAATCTGAACGAAACTTGATAAAGTACACCACAGGACAATGGTGCATAAGGTGGTCCAAAAATTGTAGTGCTATCGTATACCATTTCGGCGTAGTTCCGGGAGCAGATAGACAGACAGACATGGAAACAAACAGGATGAGAGTTTTTGTGAAGGATGGATGGATAGATGAGTCAGGACTCAAGATAAGTGGCAGCTTGTAGGATCTGTGATGAGTGAGTAGAATACTAGGGTGGAATAGGGTTGGCGCGGTGACGCAGCAGTAGAGTTGCTGCCTTCCAGCGCTAGAGTTCGGTCCTGACTACGCGCGCTGTCTGTACGGAGTTTATACGTTCTCCACGTGACTGCGTGGGTTTTCTCCGAGATCTTCGATATCCTCCCACACTCCAAAGACGTACAGGTATGCAGGATAATTGGCTTGGTGTATGTGTAAATTGTCCCTAGTGTGTGTAGGATAGTGTTAATGTGCAGGGATCGCTGGTCGATGCGGGCTCGGTGGGCTGAAGGGCCTGTTTCTGCGCTGTATCTCTAAACTGAATCGAGACTCTTTTTAATGTTGGTTTTAAATGTGTGATTGTGTGTGGGTGCCCTTGTCAATTGATGCAATATGGTTCTAGTAACATCCCGACTTCAACCCTGAAGGCATTGTGCAGACCCGCTTTATTACTGACAAGTTCATTGGAAAATTGACATTTATCTCAATAAGTGAAAAATTGCCCTGGTGTGTACTATTGTGCGGAAGTATCAGGATAAATCTAAACTGATCTACTAACGCTGTCTGACTCTTAACCCGAATGATGAAATATGTTGTTGATATTCAATGACATGTAATCACCAAAAACCTAATTTTTGACCCGGCCTTTGGATTTTGGCACAAATATTCACCTCAATCACACAGAACTTGCTCCAAACCTGGGCAACAGAGATAAAATATAATGGTTAAGTGACAGTGATTTGCCCAAACATTACTAGAAAGAGATCCAGAAAAATTAAAGTTAAAGCCAAACAAGAATCGGGAATTGGGGGGGGGGGGGGGGGGGGGGGGCATGGTGGCACAGGGATGGAGTTGTTGCCTTACAATGCCAAAGACCTGGGTCAATCCTGACTACGATTGTTGTCTGTACAGAGTTTGTTTGTTCTCCCCTTGACTGCGTGGGTTTTTCCCGGATTTCCTCCCACATTCCAAAGATGTACAGGTTTGTAGGTTAATTTGGCTTCGGTAAAAAATGTAAATTTTTGTAAATGTGTAGGATAGTGCTAGGGGTGGTCGGTGCGGACTCGGTGGTTCAAAGGACCTGTTATCACGCTGTATCTCTGAACTAAACTAACGGAAAGAATATTCCACCTGTTGCACTAAGGAATTTGATTGTGGTTGTTATTCAGTCATCCCAGCCCCTCCTGTGTCCTTCAGTTCAGACGCTCCTCAGGACAAAGGTCCTACCAACTGTTTAATCAATCACTTTATCTCCATCATAAATTCAGAAGCAACTGTTTAATGCATGGTATTCAGTTTTTTTTTACTTAAACCTATTGAATCAGTCTGCCTGCTTGAGGAAATAGTAAGTCAGCATTCAGGCAAAGGGAGGGAAGGAGGAAGGTGAAGACACCTACATTTCCCCTCCTTCACTCTTGCTCCACCTACCTGGTTGTAATTGGCTTTTTTCTTATTTAATCTTTCATCCATTGCCCTTGTGTCCCAACTCCATCCCTCCCCCTCTTTTGCCTGGCTCGATCTGCCTGTCATCCTTCACCCCTCCTCAGTCCACCAATCACTCACTGCCCCCTGTCTCGCCACTTCCCCTCTCCTATTTATACTGGTTGCCTTCCCTTTCCACACATACCTGATGCCAGTTTGTGATCTGAAATGCAAACCATCGCTTTCAGCCAAAGACTGCACTTGTCCTACCGAGTTCCTCCAGAAGATGGTTTGTTGCTCCAGAAACTAACAATTCCGTCTTTTGCTTCTCTCGTCAACATTCAGGTTTGGGCTGTTAACTGTTGAGTACCATTTGAGCCATAAAATGGCTATTTTGAATGTGATAGAGCCAAACAACCTGGCATTGACATTGGTACCATTACTAAATTGCCCTAAATCAATGGTCTGAAGAAGGGTCTCGACCCGAAACGTCGCCTATCTCCTTCGCTCCTTAGATGCTGCTGCACCCGCTGAGTTTCTCCAGCTTTTTGTGTAACCCCCCCCTGCCCTAAATCAATATCCTGGAGATCAGCAAAAAATTAACTGATGAGACGCGTAATTAATTTCCATGGCTGGAAATACGCGTGTATCACATCCTTATAGCTCCTCCATTTCTGCAATCCATTTTAAGCTATTGTTTGTCCCACCAATAGAAAATTATTGCGATAGGTACGACATCTGCAGGATGCTTACCTGTCAAAGCTGTGATAAAAACCACGATGGCACAGCAGTAGAGTTGCTGCCTTACAGCGCCAAAGACCCAGATTTAATCCTGGGTACAGGTGTCCCTCCTAGTGCTCCAGTTTCCACCCATACTCCAAAGACATACAGATTTGTAGGTTAATTGGCTTAGCTGAAAATTGTAAATTGTCCCTGGTGTGTACGATAGTGTTGGTGTACAGGGATTTCTAATCAGCATAGGCTGAAGGGCCTGTTTCCGTGCTGTATCTCTAAACTAAAACTAAACTAAACCTCCACAATCTGAGAGCTCTACCTTCTATAGATGGGATGGTATGTAACCAGGAACTCCTCCATGTTCTTGGTTACATACTCCCCCAGCTTCAAAATACATTGCTGCTGCTTCCTCGTTGCTATTGTTGCAAAAGTCTTGGAAATCACAACCCAAAATCACTGGTTGCAATTTAATCACACTGTATTTTTTAAAGAAAGTGCTCACCATTGGCATTTCTAAGGCTTTGCTAAAAACTAAGTGCACATCCCATGCACAAATAAAATAAAATGACACTTTATTTCAACTTGTGCTTCATACATTAACTTTTTGGGAGGTTGTGTCTTCAAAATAATGAACCTTGCATGAACTGTAAAACGAGCATCTATAATGGAAAATAATGATATTTAAATGGATGATGTCTCCCTCAGCAGTGTTACTTGTACTGAACCTAGTGTAGATTTATTGCAGCACTAAATGGTAGTGAAGAAACCAATTGAATTATTTGATAATGGCGTGGGTGGAAGAGAGAAGGAACTGAATTAATTGATGCTGCACTGCATATTTTGAAATTTACAAAGATGTGTTAAAACCTTGCTCAATAACCCGTGTTCTTAACTGGCAGCTACATAATTCTACCCAATGGTGCAGGTAAATTTATGCACTGTTATACTTAGCAGTGTTGTAAAATCGCATAAGCATTAAGTCCTCTGGTGTAGTATGTTATGCAGCATCATTTAGCAATGCTAATGCAATACTTGCATACTGCTGATATAAATCATTCTAGCACTTTACTGCTGATGGTAGTAGCATAATGAATTCTGAAGTGTATAGACACATCTGCTCAAGTTCAAACAAATGCCTCAAAACTCATTCTACGGCAAGAAAATGCCCTCCATAATGTTTGGGACAAAGACCCATCATTTATTTATTTGCTTCTGTACGCCACAATTTGAGATTTGTAATAGAAAAAAACCACATGTAATTAAAGTGCACATTGCCAGATTTTAATAAAGGCCATTTTTATACATTTTGGTTTCACCATGTGGAAATTACTGCAGTGTTTATACATAGTCCCCCCATTTCAGGGCGCCATAATGTTTGGGACGCAGCAATGTCATGTAAATGAAAGTAGTCAAGTTTAGTATTTTGTTGCATATCATTTGCAAGCAACGACTGCTTGAAGTCTGCGATTCATGGACATCACCAGTTGCTGGGTGTCTTCTCTGATGATGCTCTGCCATGACTATATTGCAGCCATCTTTAGCTTATGCTTGTTTTGGGGGCTAGTCCCCTTACGTTTTCTCTTCAGCATATAAAAGACGTGCTCAATTGGGTTCAAATCGGGTGATTGACTTGACCACTCAAGAATTGACCATTTTTTAGCTTTGAAAAACTCCTTTGTTGCTTTAGCAGTATGTTTGGGATCATTGTCTTGCCGTAGAATGAACCGCCGGCCAATGAGTTTTGAGGCATTTGTTTCAACTTGAGCAGATGCGTCTATACACTTCAGAATTCATTATGCTACTACCATCAGCAGTTGTATCTTCAATGAAGATAAGTGCCTTCAGCAGCCATACATGCCCAGGCCATAACCCCCCACCACCGTGTTTCACAGATGAAGTGGTATGCTTTGGATCTTGGGCAGTTCCTTCATACTTTGCTCTTGCCATCACTCTGATACAAGTTAATCTTCGTCTCATCAGTCGACAAGGCCTTTTTTCCAGAATTGTGGTTGCTCTTTTTGGCAAACTGTAACCTGGCCATCCTATTTATGCGGCTAACCAGTGGTTTGCTTCTTGCAGTGTACCCTCTATTTCTGTTCATGAAGTCTTCTGCAGACAGTGGTCATTGACAAATCCACACCTGACTCCTGAAGAGTGTTTCTGATCTGCCGGACAGGTGTTTGGGGATTTTTCTTTATTATAGAGAGAATTCCTCTGTCATCAACTGTGGAGGTCTTCCTTGGCCTGCCAGTCCCTTTGCGATTGGTAAGCTCACCAGTGCTCGCTTTCTTCTTAATGATGTTCCAAACAGTTGATTTTGGTAAGCCTAAGGTTTGGCTGATGTCTCTAACAGTTTTATTTGTGTTTCCCCATCTCTTGACTTTCATTGGCTTCCTTGACTTTCATTGGCACAACTTTGGTCCTCATATTGATAAATATTCCAACGGTGATGGAGAGACTGGAGGAAAGACTAGGTGCTGAGAGCTCTCTTATACCTGCATTAAGGGGGCAATTAAACACACCTGAGCAATTACAAACGCCTGTGAAGCCATGTGTGCCAAACATTATGAAATGGGGGGGACTATGTATAAACGCAGCTGTGATTTTTACATGGTGAAACCAAAAAGTATAAAAATACCCTTTAATAAAATCTGACAATGTGCACTTTAACCACATGTGATTTTTTTAAATTACAAATCTCAAATTGTGGAGTAGAGAGGCAAATAAATAAATGATCGGTCTCTGTCCGAAATATTATGGAGGGCACTGTACTTTATTCTGACTTGTTACTGAAAATATTTTTTCAAGAAAAGGCAACATGGGAAATTAATATTCATGGATATACTTCCTATCGAAAAGACAGACAGGTGGACAGAGGGGGTGGGGTAGCTCTGTTGGTGAGGAATGAAATTCAGTCCCTTGCGAGGGGTGAAATAGAATCAGGAGATGTAGAATCAGTATGGATAGAACTGAGGAATTGGAAGGGTAAAACAACCCTAATGGGAGTTATCTGCAGGCCCCCAAACAGTAGCCTGGATATAGGGTGCAAGTTGAATCAAGAGTTAAAATTGGCATGTGGCAAAGGTAATGCTACGGTGATTTAGGAGATTTGAGCATGCAGGTAGACTGGGAAAATCAGGTTGGTACTGGACCCCAAGAAAGGGAGTTTCTGGAGTGCCTCCGAGAGGGATTCTTAGAGCAGCTTGTACTGGAGCCTACCGAGGAGAAGGCAATTCTGGATATAGTGTTGTGTAATGAACTGGATTTGATAAGGGAACCCAAGTTAAAGGAGCCATTAGGGATTAATGTCCATAATATGATACTTTTTAATCTACAATTTGAGAGGGAGAAGGGAAAATCGGAAGTGTCAGTATTACAGTTTAGCAAAGGGGACTATGGAGGCATGAAGGAAGAGCTGGCCAAAGTTGACTGGAAAGAGACCCTAGCAGGGATGACAGTGGAATAACAATGGCAAATCTTTCTAGGAACAATACAGAAGGTGCAGGATTAGTTCATTCCAAAGCAAAAGAAAGATTCTAAAGGGAATAAGAGGTGACTGTGGCTGACAAGGGAAGTCACGGACAGTGTAAAAATAAGAAAAGTATAACATAGCAAAGATGATCAGCCATGATCATGGCGGTGCTGGCTCGAAGGGCTGAATGGCCTACTCCTGCACCTATTGTCTATTGTCAATTGTCTTACCACTTCCTCTATGTGAACAAGACAAAGGAGATTGCCATTGACTTCAGGAAGCAAAGCAATACACACACCCTGGGATACAAAATATATAGGGCATCAAAGTAGAGATAGTCAAAAGCTCCAAGTTCCTAGTAATAAATATCTCTAGCATTTTGTCCTGGACCAGCCAGATGCTGGACAAAGCTATGGCCAAGAAAGCACACCAACGCTTCTGCCTCCTTAGAAGGCTTTGGAAGTTTAGCATGTTCCCAACAACCCTCACCAACTTGTACAGATAGGCGGTAGAAAACATTGTATCCAGATGCATCACAGCCTGGTTTGTGAACAGCTCCATTCAGGACTGCAAGAAATTGCAGAGAGCTGTGGATGTAGCCCAGATCATCTCACAAACCAACCTCCCTTCCATTGACTCAAGCTATGCTTCACGCTGTCTCAGCAAGGCCACCAGCATAATTAAGGACTAGTTTCACCTTGGTCAGTCCCACTTCTTGCCTCTCCCATTGGGAATGAGGTACAGAAGTTTGAAGATGCATAGGGACGGTTTCTTTGCAACTGTTATCTTGCACTAAATGTTGTACCTTTATCCTTTATTTTTGCACTGTGGTTAGATTATAATCACGTATAGTCTTTTTGACTGGATAGGATACAAATAGGATGCTTTTCACTGTACCTTGATTAAACATATGTAGTAATATTTTGAAGGATGGCATATGTTTTTTTTAATTCATTTTTGCAATGTGAATGCCAATAGTTACTATCTATTCCTAACAGCCTTTGAGAAGGTGGTGGTGAGCTACTGCCTTGAACCTCTGCAATCCTTCCAGTCATTGTGCTGATGTTATATCGGGTGTTGCAGGATTTCATGATGCTGAAAAAATGCGATACATTTCCAAATCAACTTGGTTTGTAGCCTGGAGAGAACCAGCAGGTGGGGATATTACCAAACCCATGCTGTTCTTGACCTCTATGATGCTACAGTGGTAGATTTAGTGCTGAAGAAATAGACATTTGGTTACTACTGGAAATACGTAAAGGGAAGATTGACTGGGAAGATTTACCCATGAAAATGAAATTGGGTGACCAACAGAACTAAAGAGCACTTGAGATTCATTGTAGAGAAATGAATCACACTGTGACAAAGGAAAGTCAGGAAACCAATATTAACAAGTGAAAAAACTACATGCGAAATCAGGTTCATGATAAATCAAGGCACAAGAAACTGCAGATAATTAATTCTTAAGCAAAAAACAGTGTTGGAAGAACTCTGTGGATCAGACAGCATCTGTGGAGGGAATGGGTAGACAACATTTTAGATCAGGATCCATCTTCAGCCTGATGGAGTCGTGGGGAGAAAGTTAGAAAAGAGAGGTGGACCAGGGCAAAGTCTGGCAAGTGATAGGTAGATGCAGGTGAGAGGGGAAGGATTGGCAGATCGGTGGAGATGGTGACAAAGGCAATAAGTGAAAAGGAGACAAAAGGGTGTCAGATAAGGAAAGAAGAGGAGAGGGATCTGGGTGCAAGGCAAAAGGGTGACGGAAAATGGGACAAAGGGAAATATGGCATGTGAGGAAGAGAGATTAGCGTGGGGGGGGGGGGAGAAGCATGATGACTGGGATAGTAGAGATGATGGGAGAAATAGATGTGCAGCAGGATGGAGATGAAGGCAGGGGACTAGGGTGGGGAGGAGGGTAGGGTGATCTAACTTGAAATTGGAGAATGTTCATCTTCTCGACCCTACTGCTCTCATCGAGACCACTCCGCAACTCCTTGGTTCGCTCATTCTTCACCATCAACCTGCATCTTCCCCGGGCAGTTTCCCCTGCAGCAGCAGGAACTGTAACACATCTTCTTATACCCTTCTCACTTCCATCCAGGGACACCAGCAGCCCTTCCAGGTGAGACCTCCTCTAACATTGCCTCGTGCAATCGGCGCACCCAATGTGACCTCCTTTACATCGGCAAGGCCAAGGGTAGACTAAGTGACAATTTCGCTGGCTGGCTTTATCCCACCCCCACCTCTCTATTCCAGCTTTCTCTCCCCACTTTTATCAGTCTGAAAAAGCATACCGATTCGAAACATCGTCTGTCCATTTCCTCCATAGATCCTGCCTGACCCGCTGAGTTCCTCCAGCACTTTTTTTTGCACACCATAAATCAAATCAGTTGCAAAAAATGTTCAGCGATAAAACAATCAGATATTGGAATAAATTATGTCAACATTAAGCCATTGAGTTCACTGCTGTAATTGCACTTAGATTATTTCTTGCCACAACTGTCAGAATGAATGAGGAGAGGAGGGATTGGATTCTGAATAATGATCTTGTAATTTGACCTTTCTCACCACAAATGGAAAACACCGAGAGAGGATTTGATTTTTGTTTCAAGAACCTAAAGGGAAGATGCAATTTTCAGTATGCCCAGAACAGTAGGAGCCAAGTTCAGAGGGTCATAGCTCCAAAATGATCAATAGAAACAATATTGTGGTGAGTGCGGTAAATGAATGGATCAGACTCCGTGTGGAGACAATGGACACAAGCTATATTCATTCACATGTAAATTAGATTGATTTCTTTAGGAAAATAATACAAATAACATCATAATAAATACTTTGATACTTGACATATTCAAGCTTGGGTTCCTGACCTAGAAATAGTGGTTCCCAAAGCTCTTATACCATATGTCTAGACCCATTGTAGACTCACTAATAAAGATTGATTGCCATGATTAATTGTATTGGGATTAGCAGGATGATAAGAGATGGACCAGCTGGGCTATGTTCTGTTTTCACCAATTTTATTATGTTGTGTGTTCATGTGCTTTGAATAGTTGTTACAGCCTGCATAGTTTGTAGGGAGCACATTACAGCTTTTAACTTGTGTATGGTAAGAGTGAAGAAATGATTTAATTGGGAGTGGGGACACTGAGCATAATGGAAATGTATGTAGATTGTTTGCTGCTTTTGTTATTTGACTGCACAGCATCAAGATAGATTCTGAATGCTCTGTTTTGGGAAATGCAGTAATATTGCTCTGGTAAGTCATAAGGAAACATGTTCCCCTCCTTGGAACTGAATCGGCAAATATGGATATTGGTGATTTGTTTGCAAAAACTAACGAGAACTCTTGGCATTACACTACATACATTCGTACTCGTAAATTATTCCACAAAGCAGCTCATACTTCGCCTGTGCTTCAAGAGCACAGAAAATTATGTCTTGGGAATCGTCAGAACGTTCCTATTAATGTCAACTTTTCCATTAGGGAGAATTTTTATTATTTACAGGTAACCTAGACAAGCAAATTGCACAGAGTTCAGTTTCAGATTCTGCTGGCGTGGTTTCTTTTAATGAGAAAATGGAAAATAATATTTTCTTATATTATGAAAGGTTATTCTTGGTTTGTGATGAAAAAGCACAATTTAGCTTCTCATTCTTTCAAAACTCATTAACCAGAAATTTGTCCTGAAATAATTTGGTAAACTGGGGATGATAGAATATTCAGTTCCTTAGTTGTTTTTTGGTGACATGAAGCTGCTTGCAATTGCTGCAGGAAGTCAGCTGGGGAAATCTTAGTTCCTTGGCCAAAAGTATTCTGGGATCCAGCAATGAAGGTCTGAGTGGTAGCAGGTGCAAGAATAATGCCTTCGAGAAGTCCCATTGCCAAAACCTGCCCCCCAGCATTTCTGGCCAACAAAACTTTTTAAATTGTAAAAATAAATTTTTTGAAATAGCTTAATTAAGTAAAATTATGTTAACAAATCAAAAATAGGATCACACATGAGAAAAACACACATAATTAAAAGTAGTAGGCCATCTGCCCCCTGTATGTTCCCTGCTGTTCATTGAGAGCATGGCTGATCTTTTATCTCAGTGCCATTGACCCCATATCCCTTAATTCCTTTAATATCCAGAAATCAATATATCACTTTGTTTTGAATATACTCAGCAACTGAGCCTTCACAATGTTCAAGGGTAGACAATTCCAAAGATTTATTCCCCTCCGGGTAAAGCAATTGCTTTTCATTTCAAACAGAATACATAATTTATAACGGAGCTTACTTTTCTTCCCTAGAGTCCTACGATTCCCATTAAAGTCAATGGGGTCATGAAATGTGTAGTGTGTGAATCTACAGTAAATGGTGGTGTATGACTGAACTTTGAGGAATAGAAAGATTTTTGAGAGCATGTCCACGGTTCCCCAAAACACAGGTTGAAATGGTGGTTAAGAAAATATACAGGATCGTATCCATTTTGGATCAAGTGCAGAATACAGGGGTATATTATGATAGAAATGAAAATAGCATCAGTTAGACTAGAATGTGAAAACGCTAGAGAGGGTGCAGGGGAGATTTATGAGGATATTGTCAGAATAGGAAAACCATGATATATCAGAAACTGTCAAAGTGAGGGTTTTTTTCTTGGGCAGAGGAAAATTTAAGTGTACACATTTTTTAAAAAAAAGGAAAAAAAAAGGTCTAGACTGGGTAGGCAGAAAGGATCCCTTTTCTCTTGGGAGCGAAATCAGTTACTGAGGATATTGATTAGCATTAATTGGTAGATGCATTAGAGAGGAATTGGGGGGGAAAAAAATACAGTTAATAAGTAGTGGGGGGTGGGGGGGGGGGGGGCACACTCTTAAATGGATGTTGGAAGCAAAACTCAGCACCATATTTTTTTTAAAGAAAATTATACTAAGACAAGCACTTGAGGACCTGAAACCTGTAATGTTAAAGAGCTGCGAAATAGAAATTAATCTAAAATCCATTCCTCGTCAGCCAGGATGTGATGTGCTGAGCTGACTACCCCCATAACATACCATACATTTCTGTGGGTGTAACCTGGAGAAGGATCCAAGAGCCAATTTATTTTGTTTCTTTCTCAATGTAAATGTTGATGGATTTCTTCCAAATGGGCAGATACTGGTGAATAGTTTGTCTCCTGTCCTTACGAATTTAGGTAATCTGTCCACAACTGCTTCACCGCCACCATGCAAGGTCTTGGGGCCTTCTGCTTCTTTCCGGAACAAAGATTAGGCTTGGTCCCCTATGCTAACGCCCTCATCCCCTTGTAGTTGTTCTTACATCAGCAGCTTCTCTATCAATTCCTCCCATTTTCTGCAAATCAAAGGCATAGTGCAGGGATCACATAGACTACAGCTGTGCCTGTCATTTAGCTGGCAATGTGGAACAGTCCTTGTTCCAAACCTTCTCTAACACCTTCCCTAACTCTTTCTTGACCACTTTGGCAACCATAGTGGTGTTGCAACCTGCACTCTGCAGAATTTGTCAATTTTATCACCTTTGCTACTAACTTCCATCCTGTCTCAAATTCACTGGGACACTTTCTCATACATCCCTAGCTTTGCAAAAAACATGCTACTGGAGGAATTCAGCAGCAGGCAGCATCTGTGGAGGCAAAGGGATAGTTGACGTGTCGGGTCAAGAACCTGCATCAGGACTGAGAGTGTAAAGGGGAGACTGCATTATAAAAGGCCACGGGGAAGGGAAGGCAGGAGCTGCAAGTGATAGATGGATCCAGGTAAGGTGAGGTTGGTTGGCCAATGGAGCCAGGTGAGGGAAGAAAGGGGTGGAGTAGTGAGTGGCCAAAGTTGGGAGGTGATAATGAAGAAAACAGTTGCTAATTGTGGAATCTGATAATAAAGGAGGGTGGGGAGGACACAGTCTATGTGGGAATATGGAGGGGGAGTTGAAATGGTTCTCAACCGGGAGGTCACGAAGGCCTTTGCGATAAGAGTGGAGATGTTCAGCAAAGCAGTCACCCAGTCTGCACTTGGCCCCCAGGCCATATCACCAAAACACCAAATGCAATAAACTAGATTGGAGGAGAGCAAGTGAATCTCTACCTCACCTGGAAAGGCTGTTTAGGCCCCAGGATGGTGGTGAAGGGGAAGGTGTTGTACCTTCTATAGTTGCAGGGGAAGTACCTGGGTTGGGGGGAATGAATGAACCAGGAAGCCATAGTTGTGGAGAGGAGAAAAGAAGGAGAAGATATGACTGGTGATGTGATCATGTTGCTGCTAGTGAAAATGATGAGAAATAATCTTTAGTTTTTAGAGAAACAGCATGGAAGCAGGTCCTTCGGTTCATCGAGTCTGCACTGACCAATGATCACCCACACACCATTTCAATGTTATTGCAGTTTCCATCCGACACACTCCTCATCTGACTCCGATATTGACCCCTCCGTCTTTGCATTCCTAAACTGTTCCATTGAAGTCCACAATAAGCTCAAGGAAGACCACCTCAATTATGTTGCAGTTCTCCAAAACCAATTTTGAATTCAAGAATTTTAGATACCCACACTCTTCTATTTGTATCACAACGGGCCAGTTCTGATTCTTTGTCATCCTCCTCCAACATTTACACAGTTATTCTGTCCCCATAGATGTCTTCCGATTCATCTATTCTTATTCATCCATATAAGATTGGCCCATTTAGTTTGGACTGGCTCTCGGAGCATTTCCATCAATTCCATTCCTTTATATTCATGAAACTGATTCTCTCTAACATGCCATTATCTCCCCCTCTCCTTTATGCTCAACCTTTTCCTTTCTGCTAATGAAAAATCTGAGCATCAATTAAAATTGCATTGAGTTAACTCCACAATCTCCCCCTGATCTCCCTACTCTCTAAATCTATTGTTTGTAGTTCCATTATCCATACTAAAGCAATTTGTGTGAACAAAAATCTGTTTTTGCCTGCCTTGTATTAATTTCCATGGACTGGCTTTCTAGTTTTCTGTCTGATTACTATGTCAAAATTATCGATAATATCTCAAACTCTCCATCAACAATAATTTCTAGACGTGTTTGAAAGGGGCAACATGAATGAAGCTTTTGTTCCAATTGTCGAAGAAAGCAATTCATCATTTTTTTCTGGCATGGAAAGAAAATGGAATTCAAGGAAAGATCATCGGTTATTCAACAATACGTGAATTTTATTGGAAAATTGATATGTTTTAAGGACATCTAGGTAATTCATCTTCTTCATAAAGACTGGTTTTATTTTATAGTAATTAACTTTCAAAGGCTTTATCTGCTATTCTTTTCTGCCAGTGGCTACAAAGCATTTCTGCCAATGGCTATGCCCAACTATTGTTAGGATTAGTTTGAGAACACAATCTATTGTCTCTGTAATTGCACTAAGAATTTCATAAAAAATTTAACTGTAATGCGAATTTTCAAAGATTTTATTCAAAATACACCTGTGAAATTCGAAGCTCCGTTTAACTTGTATGCATTAGCTTCATATGACTGGTGAGCAGTACTCTTTCTTTGGATATCATCGATTGAAACTTCTTCATATGATTTGAGCCTACAGCTAAAACCCTGGCTCTTTGGTGCTTCACTGAATGAATTCTGCATTGCTGATATCTCCTGGCTGAGATCTGAAACTGACACCCTGTCTGCCTGAATCAGTGGAATTAAAATATTCCAGTTGCACTGTTCCTACGGGACTGCCGCCTTTTAAATGTTCTAATCTACCCACTAAATCCACACTTATTTTGAGCAGATGCACAAGAGCATTATTTGCAAAAAGCTGTCCAGATCCTTATCATTGAGGCCCGATTAAGTACTTTGGGGATATAAACTTCATCAGGTGCTGGATTAGAACATGCTGAAAACAGCTGAGCACCCAACCCCAGCTTTGCTAACCACTGAAACATTCAGTAAATTTAATTTTAAAATAAGTCCATATGGGACACAACATTTGGTATGAATGAACAGAGTTGCTGTTTTTGTTATATATGTACCCTGTGGATGTTCAGGGATCCCAAGCCTCAGTCAAATATTTGGGAACTGCAGGTGATTTGCAACTTGGCACTGCACTCCATGAAAGGTGTAGCAGAGGAGCAGTTGACAAATCTCCAGTGGATATCAGCTGGAGGTTCAGGGTGATGAAAGACACTTTTACCTTAACAGGATGTCAACTGGGCAAATGGCACCTCAACTGTCTTTAATACGACTCAATCCTTATTGATGCTCTAAGCAATAGTTTATACAGCGAATTTCACAAGCTTTGTGTTCAGTTTGTTGTACTTTGCTCACTTAAAATACAGAATATCTTTGCATTCAGTTTATTTTTATAACATCGACAACTTTTGAATAACATCTCAATACTTATGTCTTTGATTTAAATACGACTCTTGCTCTGAAAGATTGTAAACTTCACTGAGCCTTGTACTCTGGGCTCCTCCTTACTGGTATCTGCACACCAGGGTTCAATACGGGGAAAACACCCAGAAGGGAACTCGTACCTGGTTCTCAGGGACTGGCCCAGACTCGCTGCAAGTGTGCACTGCACCCCTATACTTCTGTGTGGCAGCTTGTTGAATTCTATGAGGAAGGGCAGTATTACCTTCATCTACAAGTAGAAGGGGGAGAAGGGGTACATGTTGAATGGAAACCCATGTTATTGTTGAATGTGGAGTACAAAATCCTGTCCACGTACATTGCCAGCTGAATCCGGCCTGTGTTGTACCCGGCGGGAAAATCTTTGACAGACTTGCGCTGTATAGAGATAGCATTCTCTATATGCAGGAGAGGGATGACAGCTGTCTGGTCAGCATGGACCAGAAGAAGAATTTTGACTGGATATTGGACATCAATGTGATGGACATGGTCTCTATAATGAGCTTTGAGGAAGGGAGGGAATCAGCTATTAGATTTGACATATTTGTAATTAATAGGTGGAAATATTACATTGAACCCATCATGAAACACACAGGCATAGGAGGTGCGCAGTTTTGAGATCAAAACATCTCCGTGACCTTCTGCTCCGATCCATGAGATTGATCTGCATCTGCAACCAATTTGAGTTGGCATTGCAGAACAGAGTCAATTGCAAGAAGAGAAAGGCAATGCCCTTTGACAACTGGAGCAACTGTTTCTCAGGTCTGAGAATGACTACCGTCCAGTGGCCTTGACATCCACCATCACAAAGTAGTTCGGGAGGCTGCTTACAGCTCATATTAACTCCAGCTGACCAAACATTCTTGATCCACTGCAGTTTGCCTACTACCACAGCAAATCGATGGATGATAGAAACATAGAAATTAGGTGCAGGAATAGGCCATTCGGCCCTTCGAGCCTGCACCGCCATTCAATATGATCATGGCTGATCATCCAACTCAGTATCCCGTACCTGCCTTCTCTCCATACCCTCTAATCCCCTTAGCCACAAGGGCCACATCTAACTCCCTCTTAAATATATCCAATGAACTGGCCTCAACTACCCTCTGTGGCAGAGAGTTCCAGAGACCCACCACTCTCTGTGTGAAAAAAAATCCTTCTCATCTCGGTCCTAAAGGATTTCCCCCTTATCCTTAAGCTGTGACCCCTTGTCCTGGACCTCCCCAACATCGGGAACAATCTTCCTGCATCTAGCCTGTCCAACCCCTGAAGAATCTTGTAAGTTTCTATAAGATCCCCTCTCAATCTCCTAAATTCTAGAGAGTATAAACCGAGTCTATGCAGTCTTTGTTCATAAGACAGTCCTGACATCCCAGGAATCAGTCTGGTGAACCTTCGCTGCACTCCCTCTATGGCTATAATGTCCTTCCTCAGATTTGGAGACCAGAACTGTACACAATACTCCAGGTGTGGCCTCACCAAGACCCTATACAACTGAAGTAGAACCTCCCTGCTCCTATACTCAAATCCTTTTGCTATGAAAGCTAACATACCATTGGCTTTCTTCACTGCCTGCTGTACCTGCATGCCTACTTTCAATGACTGGTGTACCATGACACCATGATGCCATCTCCCTGACCCAAAACTCACCCCTGGAACACCTGGATAAGAAAGACACCTACAGTATGTCAGACTGCAATTGATTGACTATCTTGCTGCTTTCAATACCATTATCCCAACCAAACTTATCACCAAACACGTGAAACTTGGAGTCAGTACTCCACTCTGCAACTGGATCCTCGATTTCCTGACCAACAGACCACAATCAGTGAGGATGGGTGACAGATCATTCTACATGATACCAGTGCAATGTGCCCTGCAAGGATGTATTCTCAGCCCCCTACCATACTCCTTATACACTCATGACTGTGCAGCCAAATACCAATCCAACTCAATTTACAAGTTGGCAGACGACACCATCGAAGTGGGCCGGATATCAAATAATGACAGGACGGAGTACAGAAAGTAGATTGAGGACCTCGTAACCTGGTTCCAAGACAACAACTTCTCCCTCAATGTCAATAAGAGATTATGATTGACTTCAGGAAGCGCAGCAGTACACATCTGTTGTATACAAGGCGCCGAAGTAGAGATGGTCGAAAGCTTTAACTTCCTGGGAATAAATATCACCAGCAGTTTGTTGTGGACCAGCCACATGGAACCTATGGCCATGAAAGCACACTAACACCTCTATTCCCTTGGCAGACTTGGGAAGCTTAACGTGTCCCCAACAACATCTGCAGATAGTCGTAGAAAGCATTTTATTGGGATGCATCACAGCCTGGTTTGGGAACAGCTCCATCCAAGACCGCAAGAAATTGCTGAGTTGCGGATGTAGCCCAGACCATCACGCAAACCAACCTCCCTTCCATTGATTCGTCCACACTTCAAGCTGCCTCGGCAAGCCCACCAGCATAATCAAGAACCATTCTCATCATGGTTTTCTCCTTTTCTCCCTTTTCCCACCAGGCAAGAGGTGCAGAAGCTTGAAAACCCACAACTTCAGATTCAGGGACGGTTTCTTCCCAGCTGTTATCAGGCCACTAACCAATGAACTATCTTTTATTGGACTTTATTATACACTAAATGATACACCCTTTATCCTTTATCTGTGCACTGTAGATAGCTTGATTGTAATCATGTCTAGTCTTTTCTTTGACCGGATAGCACGCAAACAAATGCTTTTCACTACCTTGGTACACGTGACAATAGTAAACTGGAATAAACTGGTCGAAGATTCAGTCATTGTATAGTCCTCCATATTTTAATTGCTGTATTTTTTTTATTTCATTTCAGTTACATCACACATCATATGCAAGATGAGAGGAGAGACCATATGATTTATTTTCACACTGACGTCAGAGGACTTTGTTCTCCAGGCATTAACAGACCTCATTAAAGCAAAATAGTACTGTCTATTTATAAATAGTATTTATATAGGCATGGAGTGGACCAGCACAGGAACGGCCCCTGTAGCTCACCATGTCCCTGACCATTTAACTCATCATTCCTAAACCATTTGCCTGCATTAATCCATGTTGTTATCTGTTTAAGTGCCTGTCTAAAAACCTTTAAAATAGTGACTATATTTGAATCTATTCCCTCCTTTGACAGCAAATTCCAAATAACCAGTCTCTATGTAAAACAAAACTTTCCTCTCAAATCCCCTTTAAAATTCCTTGCCCTCTTCCTCCTTAATGGGGTCATCTATATTTGGAGCAGGCAAGGTATTTCTCATTTGTATTTGCCAATGAAAAAGCCATGAACCTTAGCACGGCCTTTGACAAGATACTTACTATATGATAAGCTGGTTCCAAGTTAGATCCTCATATTTTTGAAAGTTAGATCCTCATATTTTTGATACTCTTACCGTGGGGAAATGATTCTGATTATCTACCCTGTCTATACCTCTTAGAATTATACACCCCCCTGTCGGGGTAGACGTCCTTCTCCTTCGTTCCAAGGTAAACAAGCCCAGCCTACTCAATCTCCCATCCATAATTAAAGTGCACAATCCAGGCAACATCCTGCAGACTCTATAATATGACTCCTATAGGATGACAGCCAGACTCCTATAGGATGACAGCCAGAACTACACACAGTACTCCCAAGTACAGTCTAGTTGCAACTTTATGCCCAACTCATCGTCTAGGCTCTAATGTATGAAGACAAGCCTGCCTTATGCCTTCTTCACCATCTTATCTATCTGGGTTGTTACACATTTCTTAGTGCCCTATCATTTAGAGCAGGGGTCAGCAACCTACAGCCCATGGGCCAGATCCGGCCTGCAACCCCGAAATCATCCGGCCCGCAGGCATAACACAAAACGCACACAACGTTTATCCGAGAGTAGTTCTCACACACGCACAGCCAATTCCATATCACAACACCTGTCGACTCACTGTCTCTCTCCGTCCCTACCCTCACACCCCCGCCCCCAACCTTTCATCCTCCCAACCACCTGGAGTGAAAGTGCCCCCCACGTCGGTACTATGGCATGTGTGAAACTGAAGCGGGCTGAGAGCGGTTTCCTCTGGAGCCCAGCAGCGGGCGGGTTGGAGGAAAGCGAAGCGTTTGTGGGGGCAGTGCGGAATTCCGCCCCGGCCACAGTGTTGCACTTTAGTTGTAGTTTGGCGCGGGGGTAATTGTCTTTATGTTACATTTTCGTTGCAATTTAAAAAAAAATATATATATATATTTATTAACTATGGCGATAGATGTGGCCTACCGTCCGCTCACAGACATAGGACCTGGCTCCTATGCAGAATAAGGTTGCTGGCCACTGATTTAAAGTATATATGTCGTACCCCTATTTGCTTTCCCAAAATGCATTGCCTTGGCACATCGGGATTAAATTCTGTCCGCCAACACTCTGCCCAACTTTCCAACTGATCTATTTCTTGATATAGTCTTGGATAACCTTGCCATCCACAACACCATCATCAGAAATCTTACTAACCATACCTGTAACATTTATATCCAAGTCTTTATACCATAAACAACCAAGGGTCACAGACTTCCAATCAGAAAAGCATCCTTCCTCCTCGACCTTCTGCATTCTCTCACTAAGCCAATTTTGGATCCAATTTCCAAGCTCTCCATTGATTCCATATGCTTTAACCTTCTGGGCAAGCCTGCCATGCAGGGATCTTGTCAAATACCTTGCAGACAAGATAAACCCTTGCAAGTATGTTACTGGCATTGTTTCTAAAAAAGCTTCTTTAGTTCATGATTTAAAAATGAACATAACTTGCAAATGTTCAGTGATTTGGAGAAATAATTCCCTAATAAGTTTATATTTGCAGATTTAGTCTTGTTTTTGTTCTTTCAATTAGAAATTTGCCCTATAGTTTGGGTATACAATCTCGTTATTCTGGAACTGTATGTGTTATTTTGATGCATGCTCGTAGAAATCCAATTTGCTGAGTTCTAAAGAGAACGAGACCAAGTAGGACCCTTTGGGTCCCTGTCACACGGGAGGCCTGGTCCCCCAACGCAACCCGTTCCCCCAACGCAATATTCAACCACTCACTCATAGCCCCCACAGGAGTCCTGGTCCCCCAACGCAACCCGTTCCCCAACGCAATATTCCACCACTCACCCATAGCCCCCGACTGCGGCTCATTTCACCTTATTTACACTCCCTCATTTTAAACTTTTAAAAACATGCAATTACACCTGCTAGCCAGCAGGACTCAGTGTACTAGGATAGCAACTTTGTTGCGAGCAGGGCCACAATCCCATTGTGATGTCATAGCTGTAAGCACAGGGAAGAAATTGTTCTCAAATTGGGGTTTTGTAAATTTTTTTAAATGTTAATAACTTGTAAAATATAACATCAATCTGAACGAAACTTGACACAAACCACCACAGGACAATTGTAAGTAAGGTGGTGCAAAAAATTAGTGCTATCGTGTACTACTTTGGCATTGCTCAGGTTCAGAATGTTTTGGGATCACCTCATATCAAATCCAAAAGGATACTTAGAAACAATAATAGAATTGGGAAGAGGTCAGTATGGTTTATGAAAGAGCAATTGTATTTGACAGATCTATTGGAATTTTTTGACGTTTAAACAGAATGGATAAGGATGAAATAATGGACTTTCAGACAGTCTTTGATAGATGGTGCGATGCAAGCAATTGTGAAATTTGATTGTACAGTAATTGATTGTAAGATACCAGTGTGGATTGGGAATTGGTTAATGGATGGAAAACAGAAAGTAGGACTTAATTCCTCAGTTTTGGGAATGGGAAGTTGTGACTACTGTGATGTGGTGGGGAATGCAGCTCAGGCCACAGATGTCTGCGATCTATTTAAATTATTTAGATGAGGCGATCACTTATAATATATTCTAGTCTGAGTTGATGGAAAGGTGATGGTAGTAAGAAGGATGCAGAAAAGCTTCAGGGAGATGTAGACGGATTAAATGAAAGTAGAAGCACATGGCAGATGGAATATAACGTGGAAGAATGTGAGGTCGTCTACTTTAGTAGAGATATTGAAGCAGAGAATTTCTTCAAAAGATGAGAACTTGAAAAGTATTGGGATTCAGAAGGACTGGATGTCCTTGTTCACAAATCACAGAAGTTAACAAGCTGACACAGCAAGCAATTAAGAAGGCAGGTGGTGTGTTGGCCTTGCATGCAAGAGGAGTTCAAGTGTTCTCAATTATCCTGAAGCTTGCTGAGATGGCATCTGGAATATTGTAAACATATCTGATCTCCCTTCAAGAAAAAGGATGTTTGCGATTGAGGGAGTGGAGTAAAGATTCACCACGTTGAATCTCGGGATGGTGGGTTTGTCATAGGGTAAATTAAATAGGCTGGTTTAAATGAAATTAAATTCTCAAATTGAATAGAATAAAAGGTGATCACATTGAAATGTACAAAAGAGATTTGACTGGGTACATTTAAGGATTATATTTAACTTGGCAATGATGCCTAGAACCAGGGCCCACTGTCACAATTAATCTCAAGGATGAGAGGAAATTTCTTCCATGAGTTAGTGAATCTTTGTAATTTGAAAAAGATCGATAAACCTTTAGATGTTAAAAGATATGAGGTTAATGCAGGAAAATGGTCCTACTTTTATTTCTTATATTCTTAGTTATCCCTCCAGATAAACTAGTTGCTGTCAAATAAATAAACAACCAAGACTTTTTTTTACTTATTTTAAGTAATGTATTTCTAATGTATAGTAATATTGATATAGCTGAAGCACTGTTATACAGAATGCATGCCTGGATCTTGAAGCAAGAAACAGCAGAAGCCCATGTGGCTAACCTTACCATGGTGATGCCTGTTTTAATCGATTTAGCTATCCATGAGGGATATAGATTTAATGTGGGAATATAATTCTTATTTGACAGAGACGAAACAACTGGTGATAAATCTGTCACCTGCAGTGCAGCCTACCTGAAGTCAATGAAATGACAAATCTAGTTAGGTTTATAATTTATAGTTGATGTATATTGAACATTTTGAATTATATCCCCAGGATATTTGGAAAAAGGGAAATAATAAAATCAATGGAATAAGATCCAATGTGAACAGCTCCACAAGGACTTTTCTGGGCAGTATTCTTATCTCTTCAGTCCCTCTTGTATTAGAGGTTTATGGAAGAATCACTTAGACAGAACCATGGTTGCAGCTTCCAACTGGGTACGGGAGCATGCTTTTTACATCGTGTTCCATTTGAATTCTGATTTCAAAGGTGCAGAGGTAATATGTATCTGCTTCTCTTGATGTCATCTAACAACTACTGCCATCCAGTACTTTGACTGCCAAATGCAATATCTATAATATGTACTGCAGCACAATTCCAACTCATGATGTACAGCTTAGAAAGTCAGTCTGCAGGTGCGTAGGAACACCAAAACTTCAGAGTTTTGGCCCGTCACATATCATTGCTGATTCAATGTTCTGGATCTTCCTCCCTAACACAATAGATAGGTTTATCGCATAGACCGTAGTGATGGATAAAGAAGACTGTTCTCCTTCATGTTTTCAAAGGTGATTAATAATGAGCAGTATTGTTAGCTATTCCAGTAATATTGCATCGTGATAATTGATGGTTTTTCTAAGTTTACGTGTTGATCACATTACCTGGATCGTCTATCAAACATCAGGCTGATCTAAAGTTTGGATGAATGCCTTTTAATAGTGACGTTTGGAAACATATGAGCAGGTTCTAGAAAATTGAAAAATGCCACTTAATGTTGGCAACTTTAAATTTGAGATGAGATTTTTCGATCACTGATGATATCAGGAAATGTAGGGTAAGGATGGGTAAATGATTGAGTCACATCACCCATGATCTAATTGGAAGATGGAACAGGCCCTAGGGATTAAATAATTTGCCCCTACTGCCGTGTTTGTATGTTCCTTGTATCTATTTTTATCTTATAGAAAGTATTTTACCTTATAGAATCTTATAGAACATATACAATTCTTAAGGGTTTGGACAGGCTAGATGCAGGAAAAATGGTCCCGATGTTGGGGGAGTCCAGAACCAGGGGTCACAGTTTAGGAATAAGGGGTAGGCCATTTAGGACTGAGATGAGGAAAACCTTTTTCACCCAGAGAGTTGTGAATTTGTGGAATTCTCTGCCACAAAAGGCAGTGGAGGCCAATTCACTGGATGTTTTCACAAGAGAGTTAGATATAGCTCTTTGGGCTAATGGAATCAAAGGATTATGGGGAGAAAGCAGGCATGGGGTACCGATTTGGGATGATCAGCGATGATCATATTGAATGGCGGTGCTGGCTTAAAGGGCTGAATGGCCTGCTCCCGCACCTTTTTTCTATGTTTACCACACTTCTCAGACACCAACTCTTCTAACGGCTTGTTCACTCACAACTGTGCATTCTTCTTCCAAATATATGATGTGCCTTTCTTAAATTCCAACAGATCCTGACCTGTCTGTAAGCCCCATCTCTGATCCCACCTGTAAATCCAAGCACACCGAGTAGATAGCATTTTCATACCTCTTCCAAATTCAACTTGCTTCAACCTTACCAGCATCTCTCACTGATTCGCTTACTGTGACTTTTTCCATCCCGGGTGAACTGAAGTAAATGTTATGGCATGTATTAACACTTGATGGAGAAGGTATTATGGTTGCCCATTAGAAATATTGTTGGCTAATATCAAAACTTTTTGAAGTCCCGGGGTAAAACTTAGAAATTGACAAAATTCTGAAGTTGAAAAACAGAGAAACATGTTAGGGGAACCAAGTAAGAGTAGGTGACAACCTGTGAGTATATCTAAGCTTTTCTTTGCAGTCACCTGCATTAGTTGTGAGAATACCACTTCCAATGGTTTTCCTCAAAGTCATATATCATCCTGACTGGCAAAAATACTGTTGTTCCTTTATTATCATTGGCTCTAAATCCTGGAACTCCCTCCCCAACACTTCTGTGACAGCAAACATTTGGAAACTTGAAAACTGCTATTAAAGAGGAATTGATACTCTGAATAGATTTCCCGTCAGAGTACTGAATGCGAACATTTTCTGATACTTCTGATTGGATAAATTAGAGTAGGATGAATAGTGTTCATCATCAAAAAATTTCCATAATTTGATGTGAATGGACTCTGTAAAACAGAGTCAGTTCACAACTCGCTGGGAGATTCTGGTACAATCTAATGATTATGTTAGATGCACATAGCAGCCTGCGCACAGTAGTTTTCGTTATTAAGCCTAAATAACCCATTAAGCCTTCCGGTGAAGATGAATGTGGCACAACTGCGGGCCAATATTGCAATATTTAAATCCTTATACAATAGGAGAAGGTTATTTTACCCACCAGGATTATGCCATCCCTCAGTGATCCCTTTCCGCCACTTATTTCTGCTTAACTTATTCTGCTTTGCATACCCATCAATTCTCCTAGTAGCCTTTCATTTCCCCCATTAGTCACTTACAAGAATAACGTAATCAGCTCATCTTTGGTATGCGAGAGAATAATGGAACACCTGGGGAAATCCTCAGTCACAGGGATGTGGCGAGTTTGTGCAAATTCGCCACAGACATCATCAGATGTCAGGATCAAACCCAATTTGCGAGAGCTGGGGGACAGCTGCACTACCCACTGTGTCACAGCTTTGGCAAATTTCTTCCATGATACCTGCCATAATAAATCACTTTCCTTACCCAATGACTTCATTACTGTCCTAGACACTGTCTGATTTAAGTCCCAGACTGTTGCTACAATTCCATCCTATATGATTCCAAAAAAGCTTAAAATCAAATCTACTCGATGACTAAAGCTTTGTTCTTCCTAGAAACATAGAAAATAGGTGCAGGAGGAGGCCATTCGGCCCTTCGAGCCAACACCGCAATTCATTGTGATCATGGCTGATCGTCCCCAATCAATAACCTGTGCCTGTCTTCTCCCCATATCCCATGATTCCACTAGTCCCTAGAGCTCTATCTAACTCTCTCTTAAATCCATCCAGGGATTTGGCCTCCACTGCCCTCTGTGGCAAGGAATTCCACAAATTCAAAATTCTCTGGGTGAAAATGTATTTTCTCACCTCAGTCTTAAATGGCCTCCCCTTTATTCCTCCTTTGCAACTTTACTTGACTCTGGAGCTGCCTCAGCTTTCAGGTTTTAAAATGTTATCCGTGTGTTCGTGTGTGTGTTCGTGTTCCAGTGCTCCCGGCTGGTTGACTGGAGGAGGATTTGTGATGCAGTGGTTAATGCTGCTGCATTGCAGCTCACAGGATTAAATAATGAGGGTTAAATCATGACAGCATCGCTCTCCTCCAGGTCCTCCAAATTCCTCCTTTATCCCTGAAACTTGCTGATAGGTTAATTCGATATCATAAATAATCCCTTAAATTTAGTTAATGGCAAAAAAATTAAAAGAGAAATAGATGGGCATTTGTGTAAAGACTAAGCCGCAGGGATGCAAAGAAATCAGGTGATGAGAATGGGATTCATAGGATTGGTTCCATGGGAGTTAGCAGGGACCCAATGGGCTGAATGTCCTTATGTCATAAATGTAAGCCGAGTACAAGATAAAATAAATTTATGTATGGAGAGAAGGCAGGTACGGGATACTGAGTTGGATGATCAGCCATGATCACATTGAATGGCGGTGCAGGCTCGAAGGGCCGAATGGCCTACTCCTGCACCTATTTTCTATGTTTCTATGTTTCTTGGCTGAATATCTGGAAAAAAGACTTTTGACTATGGAAAATGGTTAATGTTGGCTCCAAATGACTCTGTTGTAATTAAAAAGACAAAGTATTGGAGTAACTCAGCGGGTCAGTCAGCATATATGGAGAACATGAATAGGTGAAGTTTCAGACTGATTCTTCTGACTGAGGTAGGAAGGAGAAAGCTTGAAGAGAGGTGGGAGCAGGACAAAGCCTGACAAGTGATGGGTGGATAGAGGTGAAAGGGGGGAGTTTTAATTGACATAGTTGGATATAGGCTAGAGATGGAAAGAAAAAAAGTATTGGATAAGGAGAAGGATCGTAGAGCATGAAATGTGAAGCCGGAGGAAAGAATATAGGTGGAAGGGGATGGTGGGCAGGGGGAATGGGAGGGGAGAGGGAGGTCCATGTGAGGCACAGGGAAAAGTGGGAGTAAAAGGGGGGTGGGGTGGGGATGTTATGTAGGTTAGATATCTAAAATTGGAGAATACGATGTTCATACCGTAAGCGGAATATGGGGTGCTGTTCCTTCAGTTTGTGTGTGGTGGATAATGGAGGAGGCCCAGGACAGAAATGTCAGAATGGGAAAGGGAGTTAAAAATGGCTAGCAACTGGGAAATCCAGCAGATCATGGCAGACTAAGCACAAATGATGGGAAAACATTTGCCTAGTCGACGCTTGGTCTCGCCGATGTAAAGGAGGCCACATTCAGAGCACTGAATGCCTTAGGTGGGGTTACATGAACATCCGTCTCACCTGGGAGGACTGTTTGGGTCTCTGGCTGGATGTGAGGGAGGAGGTATAGTAGCAGGCGTTGGATCTCACGCAATTGCAGGTACCTGGGGAGGGGGTGGTTTGGGTACGAAATGTTGAGTGAATCAAGGAGCTGTAGAGGCAGCGGCAGGTGGAAAGTTGTGACTGGTGGTGGAATTAGTTTGAAGGTGGTGGAAATGTTCAAGGCTGCTGTGTTGAATACAAAGGCCGGTAGGGTGAAAGTGAAGCACCAGGATCTCTATCCTTGTATGCCTAGGGTGAGGGGCAGTGAGAGCAGACCTATGGGACACATGGTGAGGGATCCATCTATGGCAGCAGGGGGGAAACTCTGTTTACTAAAGAAAGGGGACATGTCAGATATCCTATAATGGATAACGTCATCTTGGTAGCAGCTGAGGTGGAGACTGAGAAATTGAGAGTATGGGATGGTGTCTTTGCAAGCCTTTGTCTCCTTCATAGGGCATCCAACGGGACTGTTGTAATGTTCTGGGGCTGGGATAAGAATTCTTCTTAAACCACAACCACTTGGAGCCACAGTCTCTCATCTATCTACACTTTGTACGGCCTCGGCAAGGCCGCCAGCATAATCAAGGATGAGTCTCAGTCTGTTCACTCCCTCTTCACCCCTCTCCCATCCGGCAAGAGGTACAGAAGTGTGAAACGTATACCTTCAAATTCAGGGACAGTTTCTTCCAAGCTGGTATCAGGCTGCTGAACCAACAACTAGAGAGCGGTCCTGAGCTACTATCTACCCGTGGACTATCTTTAATCGGACTTTACTGGACTTTATCTCTCACTAAACATTATTCCCTTTATCATGTACTGTATCTATACACTGTGGATGGCTATATTGGATGCATCTAGAAATTGATAAGTCCTTGGAGACATGCTGAATTTACTTAATTTTCTGAGGAATTAGAGAAGTATGCTTTAGACAATAGATGCAGGAGTAGGCCATTCGGCCCTTCGAGCCAGCACCGCCATTCAATGTGATCATGGCTAATCATCCCCAACCAGTACCCCGTTCCTACCTTCTTCCCATATCCCCCGACTCCACTATCTTTAAGAGTCCCATCTCGCTCTCTCTTGAAAGTATCCAGAGAACCGGCCTCCACCGCCCTGAGAGGGAGAGAATTCCACAGACTCACAACTCTGTGTGAAAACCTTTTTGACAGTAGTGACAATGTGGTTGGACCAAGACAGATTGTTGGTGATATTTACCATCTGCATTGCAATAAACAAGTCAAGGTCAGTTTATTGTCACATGTACCAATCATGGTATTGTGAAATTCGAATTACCATACAGCCATACTAAAAAAAAGCAACAAGACACACAACTACATAAAAATTAACATTAGTTTCCAACACAGCGGATTCCCCACGTTCCTCACTGTGATGGAACGCAATAAAGTCCAATCTTCTTACAATTTATTCTTCCGCGATCGGGCCAGTCGAACCATCTGCAGTCGGAGCGATCGAAGCCTCCGCGTCGGGGCGGTTGAAGCTCCTGCGGCTTGGAGTTCCCGAAGTTGGTCTCTGACCAGAGACTCCACGATGTTCAATCCGCAGGCTCCAGCGATAGAGCTCAGAAGTCAATCCCTGGCTAAGGGATCGCGGGCTCCGTGATGTTAAGTCCGAATGCACCCGCGGTGGAGTTCTCGAAGTGGGTCTCCAGCAAAGGCCGCCAACTCCATGATGTTAGGTCGCGGTGTGGATGGAGATACGATACAGAAAAAAAATTGTATCTCCGTCGAGGTAAGAGATTAGAAAAAGTTTACCCCAACCCCCCCACATAAAACAAGCTGAAGAACCCGAAAAAAATACATTTAACACATACAAACAAACAACAACAGAAGGAAGGGACAGAGTGCAAGGGTGTATGTTACTGGGTGGGGTGTATGTATACTCCACCCTGATTCCTGAAGTCGATGACCAGTTCCTTTGTTCTGCCGACGTTATGGGAGAATTTGTTGGTTTGACAGCATGTTACTAAGCTCTCTACTCCTCTTGTATTCTGTCCCATCATTGTTTGAAATGCGGTCCACAATGGTAGTGTCATCTGCAAACTTGCAAAATATTTAGAGCAGTACTTGGCTGTATAGTCACAAGTATACAAGTAGTACAGTAAGTGGCTGAGTACACAGCCTTGAGGGGCATCAGTATTGAGAATTATTGCGGAAGATGCTATTTGAGGAGTTTTTGAATTGCATCTGAGTTAATAACATTAAACCCAGAGGTAAAACGTAGTTTTTGCAAGATGGCAGACAAATGATTGAATTGGGAAGATAGACACAAAGTGCTGAACTAACTCAGCGGGTCAGGCAGCATCTTTGAAGAAAATGGATAGATGATGATTCGGGTTGGGACCCTTCTTTAGTCCTGACCCGAAACGTCACCTATCCATTTTCTCCAGAGATGCTGCCTGACCCGCTGAGTTATTCCAACATTTTATGTCCAGCTTTGATTCAACCCAGCATCTGCAGTTCATTTTTATTGCTTGAATTGGGATCTGGAAATGTCTTGCTAATCCTTGGTGACAAAATTATTCTGAAGCACGTAACCATGTCATTAATACTTTGAAAAAAACTTATATTTTATACAGGAAACAAATCACAAGATAGTGGCATTGCAGAGATGGAAGAGCTTGCTGTTCCTCACAACATAAAAATAAGCAACATCACATGTGATTCTTTCAAAATCTCATGGAGTATGGATTCAAAATGTAAAGATCGTATCACGCATTACTTTATTGATCTGAACAAGAAAGAAACCAAGAATTCCAATAAATTCAAGCACAAGGTAAAATATAATTGAAAATATGTATCTAGTTTCATGAGTTAAAGCCACAATGTTTATTTAATGTTTCATAGATTAAAGTTGTTTTACTAAGTATTTCTAAATTCGTTTTGGTGAAAGTCAGATGTCTGCTTGATAAGGCAGTCTCTCGTTTTAAAGGGTAATTATATTGTTTCATTAATGCAGAATTGAAATGGTATCAGTATAGTTACTCCACTTGTTCCTAATGCTGCACTTTAAGAGTTTCTGATTTGATGGGAGTACAGTAGTATGTACTCCAAAGATATCAAAAGGATCAAGAAACAGAACTATCCCTTGAGCAATAGGACAATATGGAGCAAATGGACGAAGAAAAATGAATGAATCAAAGACAAAGACGGCATGGTGGCGCAATAAGGGTGGCATGGTGGCGCAGCAGTAGAATTGCCAGAGACCCAGGTTCGATCCTGAAAACGGGTGCTTGTCTGTATGGAGTTTGTACGTTCTTTCGTGACCTGCGTGGGTTTTCTCTGAGATCTTCGGTTTCTTCCCACATTCCAAAGACATTCAGGTTTGCCGGTTAATTGGCTTAGTGTAATTGTAAATTGTCCCCAGTGTGTGTAGAATAGTGTAAGTGTGCGGGGATCGCTGGTCGGCGTGGACTCGATGGACCAAGGAGCCTGTTTCCATGCTCTATCTCTAAACTAAACAATAGGAGGAAGAGAGCATTGATTTCATGTAAAGCACAAAAGAAGCCTAAAGGCCAGAGGTGACATCATGTACGAGTTTGTGATGCAAATCAGTAGCAATAAAGGTTGAACAAAGTAGCAGGCAAAATTGATATACAAGAATTATAATTTACAGTTAGCCTATTTTACATTTGAGTTCGTGCTTATGATAATTTTATCAATAGTTTGGCTCGTTACCTATGTTAAAAGCCAATTCAGGTAACAATTGATCCATCAACGTGTAATTACACGTATTGATGAATTTAATAAATGCATTACTCAAGACTGCTGTTAACAGACCATCTGGACTGTAACTTGCACTCCCATATCAAACATAACTTTCATTCACATGACAGTGGACAACGTAGGATCTGGTGGAATTGCTTCCATTGCAGTTGCATCTTTCACGTGGTAGGGATTGGGGGATTAACAATGAAGCTGCTGTAATGACCATATTCCAAATTTCCTATAATTTCCACCTTTTTGCTGTCAATTTAGTCTCTCAGTGAAATAGGAGGGTGCAGGATTTTAGTTCTTGTTAGCCACGCTCTCCAGTCAGATGAAACCACCCAGACCTTTGGTCAGCAGTGTTGTATGGCCCACAATGTTTGTACCGAACATGATGCCAAGTTAAACTACTATTTTGCATGCATATGCTCCATAACCCTCTATGGGATTTGCTGAGGAATAGTGGTTAGACAGCTTTCCCAAGAAGTGCAACTTGGTTCTTGCTTTCAGTTAAACTGAGTTTTTTGCTATAGCTTCCTTATAATCCAAGATGACATGAAAACACACGATGAAATTCCAGAAGGTTCAGTACTTCATCATTGACTGTGTATGACACTCAGTGGTGTTGCATTCATAGTTATTGTTTTGGGAAACAAATTTTGAATAACGATTGCAAAAATCTTCGATATTAAGATTCAAGATCAAGATTCAATTTAATTGTCACATGTACTAATTAAGGTGCAGTGATACTAAGTAAAAAGCAAAAATACACACAGCACATAAAATAAAGTTTAACATAAACATCCACCACACTGGAATCAACATTCCTCACTGTGATGGAAAGCAATAAAGTTCAGTCGTCTTCCTCCTTTGTTCACCCGTGGTCGGGGCCTTTGAACGGAGCCGTTGCCGACAGTCCGCTGTTCAAGCCCTCTCGTCGGGATGATCGAAACTCCAGCGTCGGGACGGATGGAGGTCCCGAGTCGGGCGCTTCTTACCGGAGACCGTGCTTCAGAGTGTTAAAGTCCACAGGCCCCGCTCCAGAGCTCCAACATTGGCGATCCTCGGCAAAAGATCCCAGGCTCCGCAATGGTAAGTTCCCCACATAAAACATACCAAGAGACATTAAAACAAACATTCAAGACACACTTAAAATGGTAAAATCAGATAAGGGACACGACAGACTGCTGGCAAGGCGGCCATTACAGGCACCACCTGGTGGAGAATTCGTTTCTGAGATTAATATTTTTGTAACTTAAGGAAATATATTTTTAATCACGAGCATTTTGCTGTCATATTAATGCTTAGTTTATTTGACAGATCTCAATTTCATTTTATTCTGCAGGATGTTCCTACAAAACTGGTGGCCAAAGCAGTTCCTTTGCCAATGACTGTGCGTGGCCACTGGTTCTTGAGTCCCAGAACAGAATACACTGTAGCTGTTCAGACTGCCTCAAAGCAAGGTGATGGAGATTATGCTGTTTCTGACTGGAGTGAAGTTGTGGAATTCTGCACTGCAGGTAAAGTGCTATTTGAATTTTTGAACATTATATAATAACCTACTCAGAATCATGCGGTCACAAGGTCAACTCTGCAGTAACGCCTCCAATGTGACTTTGCAGCCCTACCTACCACTGCTTCAAATATTGATGAATGACTAATGAGAAACAGAACAATGAAATTCTTACGTTTCAGCTTTACAGGTTCATTAATGCATTAACACAACAAATAGCGGGAAAAAAAATACAATAAATTATCAGTAATAGGTAACCAGACTATAATAGTGCAAACCAAAGTACATAGTGCAACGCAAACAAAGTCCACAGTAGATCGATGCTGAGATAGGGTTGTGATAAAGGTTGAGCAGTGCAATTCAAGAGCCTGATAATTGATGGGAAGAAACTGCTCTTGAACCTGGAGGTTATGGTTCTCGAGCTCCTGTACCATCCCAAAGGTAGCAATGAGATGATGGCCTGCTGTATGTCTTTGATGATATTAGCTGCCTTTTTGAGGCAATATTTCTAGTATATCCCTCCAATGATGGGGCAGTTGATACCCATTATTGAACCAGCAACATCCATCACTTTCGGTAGCCGCCTTTATTTTTGGGTGTCTGTGGAGCGAAGGAAATAGGCGACCCTTCTTCTCAACCCGAATCGTCACCTATTCCTTCGCTCCATAGAAGCTGCCTCACCCGCTGAGTTTCTCCAGCATTTTGTTTACCTTCTATTTTTCCAGTTCTTTCTTATTTCTAGATTAATGGTCTATTAGGCCAACAGGCCTATTTCCACACTTTATCTCTAAACTAGAGCTAACTTGGCTTGTCCAATGGTGTGACCGGGCACGCCATTGGGACCTGATGACTAGAAACTGGCCAAGTACACTATCAAGGCTGGACAACCAGAAACCTGCCCCGCAAGATTTCCATTGTTAGCAGCTGCAGAACTCGGAAGAAGAAAATCATGGACAGTATCTACAAAGTATTACTGTCTAGTTTTTATTAATCCCAGAATTTCTATGACCCGCTACGGTTGCTCAGATAGAATGAAGATAACTATTTTAAAATAAAACTGTTGATGGATAATGAAAGGGCTGGATGGAGTGGATGTGGAGAGGATATTTCCACCCATGGGAGAGTCTAGGACCAGAGGGCACAACCTCGGAATAAAAGGACATGCCTTCAGAAAAGAGATGAGGAGGAATTTATTTAGCCAGAGGGTGGTGAATCTGTGGAATTCATTGCCGCTGACAGTTGTGGAGGCCAAGCCTTTGGGTATTTTTAAAGCGGAGATTTACAAATTCTTAATTAGTAAGGGTGTCAAAGGTTATGGGGAGAAGGCAGGAGAATGGGGTTGAGAGGGGAAGGAAAAATAAATCAGCCATGATTAAATGGCATAGAAAACACGATCGGCCGAATGGCCTCAATCTGCTCCTATGACATAAACTTATGGATAATTCAATAATCATTGGGGAAGAAAATGATCCACTGTCCATTAGAGGAGTAAAGTATGGATCATAAGCTGACAATAAAACACCTGTGGAAGCAGTGGAAACGAATATGATGTTTGCCCAGAAAAAGAACATAGTGTCCGAAAAGCTTAAAGGACAATGGTAAACCAGGAACCAAATTGCAAGCTGGAGGTGAAAGCTGACGAGTAGCAACCAGCCCATCAGCAGAACAGTTCAGTGCAGGAAAAACTGCACTGCAGTGAAATTCAAAACTGGAGTCAGCACATCTATGGGAAGCTGAGACCTTGGTAAAAGATTGAGGTGAAAGCACGATGCCAGTGTATTGTGATCCAGGAATCTATCCAACAGCACAGGGAGGGACCAGTTTTGCGCAATTCATTCTCATTGTTCAATGACAGTGAAGTCAGGCTATGTCTGCACAGTAATCTATTACACAGCTATGCCACAATTAATTCTATAACATCAGATTTAGTTTTACCCAGGCAGCAAATTGAAAATCTGTCACACTCTTGGCAACTTAAATGAACACTTTTGTATTCTATAGTCTGAATTGTGATATATTGCATATAGTTTACAACATACGGTTTATTGTGGAGGCCTTTTGACCATTGTCTCTGCTGGAACAATCCCAAATAATCCACGTTTCAACATTCTTAAAATCTTGATCACAGCTATTTGATGAGCATGAAAAGTAAATGAAGTAAATTTAAACAAAAGCAGGAATATTGCCAATATTTTAATACAACAGAAAATGCCTTTGACTAAGAGTTAATTTGAAAGTTTGCACCCTGAAGGTGATTTTGGCTAAATAATTATCTTGCATAAAAAATAATTATTGTATATTTGAAATAAAACTGAAATGTTGCAATACTACTAATAGAAAGCCTTTTTTTTCTGCAGATTATTCCAAAGTTCACCTAACGCAGTTGATGGAAAAAGCAGAAGCAATTTCAGGACGGATGTTGGCGTTTTCCGTTTTCTACCGTAACCAGCACAAAGAATACTTTGATTATGTTCGGTAAGAAAAATCATGTTTATTATTAAAATTGCAGTTTGATATGACACCATTTTATTTAAAAATGCCAATCAGCTCCTTAAAAATTGATATTATTGGGAGAAAATAAACTCTGCACATACATCAATATTTTTAGCTGAACATTAAGCAAGGCATATACCTAAATGGTGAATAATCTAATAATCAGGATGTACTAAGAACATATAAATGTAACTAATCGTGTCCTACTGTAATTAAAGAAGTGAAAATGGCTTTGGAAATCTTTAAATTATTGACTAAATTATGCAAAATGTCTGTATACTTAGTTCGTAAAATGATTGTTGAGGGAAACTGCAAAATGTTTTAATTGGGGTGTTTCCTGATTTATTATTGCCTAATACATGTAAAAATTCCAAATATATTACAATCTAATTTAAGGAGGATTCCTGATATTCAAGCTTAATTTACTACACACTTGCATAATAATACATGAATTTAATTTTAACTTGATTTTTTTTCCAGAGGATAATGTGATTATGATTATTTTCTCATTGAATCCCATATTGGGCCACTTAATAAAATGGCAACAGCATTCTAACTTACAGTAGGGTTCAGATCACCTAAGAACTGAATGGCAGAAGAGAACACAATATAGGGACCTTGGAACACAATATAGGGACCTCTATAGTGGAGCATGGAAATCTGTTACAAATTACTCTGGAAGCAGAGGGGGAAATACTGAGCAAACTGGCAGATTTGGGAATCTTACCCAAGCATTAGAGAGCTATGAAATTATGGACACATTGCTGGGGTAATTCAGTAGGTCCGGCAACATTTCTGGAGAACATGGATGGGTGATGTTATCGGTCGAGACCATTCTGATTCATTATTGATTGAAAGGGGGGTCGGTGGAGAAGAAAGCTAGACGTTCTCCCTACAATCAGTCTGAAGAAGGGTCTTGAACCGTAACGTCACCTATCCATGTCCTCCAGAGATGCTGACTGACCTGCTGAGTTACTCCAGCACTTTGTGTCCTTTTGTGTATTAACCAGCATCTGCAGTTCCTTGTTTCGACATGGAAGAATTGTTCTTGTTTCTACAGCAAAATATATTAAGAGATATTTGGTCCATTGTAGACAACTATATACGCTGCATGTAATCTAGGCAATGCTGACTTTTCTGGCGGGATCTTTGCACCTTATATTAGCACATACATTTGAGGGAACCAAATTCCTTCTGTCATATTTCTCCCTCTCTCCCTCCCCCTCTCTCTCTCTCTCTCCTCTTAGTACATCTCCCAGTAGCATCCAATTGGTAATCTAATTAAGGAATACTGAGGAGTTGTGTCTTGCACACATCCTGTGCAATCCTCCACAGATCTCAAATGCTTGGGTAAGATCCCCAAGTCTTCTGCATTGCCAATTTGCTAGGAATGTCCCCCTCCCAGAGTAGTTATGCTTGAGGCACCAGTCATCTCTTAATTTTAGGAACTCATTTGCTCTGGGATCATCACGTTTCTATTATGTTTGATTTGAGCTTCCATTCTTTTTCTTTCCCTGCAGGATATTTTGAGGCATCTTTCACTTTCCTTTGAGTAATACATTTCGTGGAGTTAAATGATTTCTGTCTTATTTATCCAAAGAAATAATCACTTTTAATTAGCCAGCTGAGCCCAATGATCTGATCAAGTTCAAATTCCATTTATTGTCACATGCACCAATTGGAAAAATGAGATCTGATGTTTCTCAATTAAAAATCAGTGCACCTACTTGCACAGTACAAGATTTTGGGAAATTACCATAACAGTATAGAGTTTACACCAAGTTACCATCTTAGTTTGTATCATTTTATTTGTAACTCAAATGGTACAGAGGTGGTAATTTGATGTAGACACTCCTGCTTGGAGAATACAAGGTTGAGTCAAAGTTGAACATAAGAGTGCATCATTCTTAGGTTAAAGGCATATTATGTCTTCACTGGGTGTCTACCCAAAGGGGAAAGGAACTATTCACTTGGGATATAGACTGAATCCAGATCTGGGAAGGGGATAGAGACAAAATGCTGGAGTAACTCAGCAGGTCAGGCAGCATCTCTGGAGAAAAGGAATAGTGACATTTCAGGTCAAAACCCTCCCTCGGTCTGAAGAAGGATCTCGACCCGAAACGTCACCTATTCCTTTTCTCCAGAGATGTTGCCTGACCCGCTGAGTTACTCCAGCATTTTGTGTCCATCTTTGGTGTAAACCAGCACCTGCAGTTCCTTCCTACACATTTTGTTTGGGAAGGGGTTGCTGGTGCAGACTCTTTAACTTGGCATCATGTGGATGGTCTATTTGACCTGAGAAAAGACGATCTGCAATTAACCTGAAAGCTGAGTTTCTCAACTGATGTCACTGAAATATTCTGGTTCATCAATGAGGGAAAAAGTGATTCAAGTGGTCTACAATTATGGCATTCCACTATGGATACAATGATTCTCTAATACCTTGCAAGTATTCCTGCCATCCTTATTCAGCCTGGCTTTATATGACTCCATTCAGGGACAATTGGGGATAGGCAATAACTGCTGACCTCACCAACAATGCCCACACCCTGAAAAATAAATAAATTACAAACATTGAGTTCAGCTTCGAAGGCTTTTGTTTACTTTGCATTCTCTGACATCTTGCTGATAATGTAGAATGCTACACTGCTGATTATTAAATAGTACAACATCTGCTCAATAATAGCTAAGCAGTGAATTGATAGATGGGTCAAGTGATCAGAAAGGTGGCCAAAGATGGAAAATACAATCCTTATATTACCAATTATTGCAGACAGGAGTAATTAAATCTACACAGATATTCAGGTATGTGCACGATGTTCATGGAAACATAGAAAATAGGTGCAGGAGGCGGCCATTTGGCCCTTCGAGCCTGCACTGCCATTCATTGTGATCATGGCTCATCATCCACAATCAGTAACCTGTGCCTGCCTTCTCCCCATATCCCTTTATTCCGCTATCCCCTAGAGCTCTATCTAACTCTCTTTTAAATTCATCCAGTGAATTGGCCTTCTGTGGCAGAGAATTCCACAAATTCACAACTCTCTGGGCAAAAAAAGTGTTTTTCTCATCTCGGTTTTAAATGCTCTCCCCTTTAGTTTTAGACTGTGGCTTCAGGTTCTGGACTCCCCCAACATTGGCAACATTGGCAACATTTTTCCTGCATCTAGCTTGTCCGGTCCATTTATAATTGTATACGTTTCTATAAAACCCCTCTCATCCTTCTAAATTCCAGTTAATACAAGCCCAGTCTTTCCAATCTTTCCTCATATGACAGTCCCGCCATCCCGGGGATTAACTTTGTGAACCTACGCTGCACTGCCTCAATAGCAAGGATGTCCTTCCTCAAATTAGGAGACCAAGACTGCACGAAATACTCACCAGGGCCCTGTACAACTGCAGGAGGACCTCTTTACTCCTATACTCTTTTCATGAAGGCCAACATGCCATTAGCTTTCTTCATTGCCTGCTGTACCTGCATGTTTACTTTCAGTGACTGGTGTACAAGGACTTCCAGGCCTTGTTGCACTTCCCTTTTTCTTAATCTGACACTATTGAGATAATAATCTGCCTCCTTGTTCTTGCCGCAAAAGTGGATAATCTCACATTTATCTACATTATAATATACCTGCCCACTCACTCAACCTGTCCAAGTCACCCTACAACCTTCTAGCATCCTCTTTGCAGTTCACACTGCCACCTAGCTTTGTGTCATCTGCAAATTTGCTAGTGTTACTTTTAATCCCATCATCGAAATTATTCATATTTATTGTAAATAGCTGCACCGAGCCTTGCGGCATTCCACTCGCCACTGACAGGGACCCGTTTATTCCTCCTCTTTGTTTCCTGCCTGACAACCAATTCTCTGTCCATGTCAATACCCTACCCCCAATACCATGTGCTCTAATTTTGCCCACTAATCTCCTGTGTGGGACCTTTTGAAAGGCTTTCCGAAAGTCCAGATACACAACATCCAATGGCTCTCCTTCACCCATACTTGTCACATCCTCAAAAAATTCCAGAAGATTAGTCAAGCTGGATTTCTCCTTCATAGATCCATGCTGACTTGGACCAATCATTTTACTGCTATCCAAATGCTCCGTTATTACTTCTTTAATAATTTCATAATAATGACCCAGCATCTTCCACACCATGTCAGGCTAACTGGTATATAATTCCCCGTTTTCTCTCTCTCCTTTTTTGAAAAGTGGAATAACATTAGCTACCCGCCTACCCACAGGAACTGATCCTGAATCTAGAACATTGGAAAGTGATCACCAATGCGTCCACGGTTTCTGGAGCCTCCACCTTGAGTACCCTGGGATGTAGACCATCAGGCCCTGGGGATTCATCAGCATTCAGTCCCATCAGTCAACCCAATACTATTTCCCATCTAATGCAAATTTATTTCAGTTCCTCTGTCATCCAGTACATCTGGGAGATTGTGTCATCCTTAGTGAAGACAGAACCAAACAAAGTACCTGTTCAACTCTTCTGCCATTTTCTTGTTCCCCATAATAATTCCACCTGTTTCTGTCTTCAAGGGACCCACATTTGCCTTTACTAATCTTTTTCTCTTAACATACCTAAAGAAGCTTTTACTATCCTCTTTTATATTTTACGGGGTATTCACCGTTTCACCCCGTATTGCCCTTTTTGCTACCTTCTGTTGTCCTTTGAAAGTTTCCCAATCTTCTGACTTCCCACTACTCTTTGCTATGTTATACACTTTTTTCTTTTAGTTTTATTCCATCCCTAACTTCCCTTGTCAGCCACAGTTGCCTCCTACTCCCCTTAGAATCTTTCTTCCTCTTTGGAATGAAATGATCCTGCATCTTCTGAATTATGCCCAGAAATTCTTGCCATTGCTGTTCCACCGTCATTCCTGCCTTTCTTGGGGTCCAGAACCAACCTGATTTTCCCAGTCTACCTGCATATTGAAATCTCCCATACCCAAAGTGGCATTACCTTTGTTACATGCCAATTTTAACACCTGCTGCAACTTGCACCCTAAATCCAGACTACTGTTTGGGGGCCTGTAGATAACTCCCATTAGTGTCTACTTACCTTTACAATTCCTCAATTCTATCCGCAGCGACACTACCGTCAGTCCCTATGTTACCCCTCGCAAGGGACTGAATTTCATCCATCACCAACAGAACTAGCCCACCTCCTCTGCCCACCTGCCTGTCCTTTCTGTAGGACGTATAACCCTGAATATTCAGTTCCCAGTCCCGATCCTCCTGCAGCCATGTCTCTGTAATCCCCACAGTTATGTCTACCAATCTCTAACTGAGCCTCAAGCTCATCCACTTTACTACTTATACTTTGTGCCTTCATATATAATACTTTTAATCCATTACTCACCTTATCTTTTGCATCGATTCCTATTTCACTTGGCCATACTCTCCTATCACTTTGTGAGTTTTCTGCCCCATTAAAGCTGGTGTCTTTAACTTTTCCTATACTCTCTTTCCCTTCAACTCCATCCTTGTATTTCCAATTTGTCTCCTCCCCCCCCCCCCTCCCCCAACTATTTAGTTTAAACCCACCCGTGTATCTGGCAAACCTGCCTCCCAAAATGCTGGTCCCCCGCCTGTTAAGGTGCAACCCGTCCCTTTTGTACAATTTACCCTGACCCCAAAACAGATCCCAGTGGTCTAAGAATCTAAATCCCTGCCCCCTGCACCAGCTCCTCAGCCACACATTCAGATCCCCTATCTCCCTGTGCCTGCCATCACCAGCACGAGGAACTGGAAGCAAACTGGAGATAACCACCCTGGAGGTCCTGCTTTTCAGCCTTCTTCCAAGCTCTCTCAAGTCAAGCTGCAGAATCTCTTTCCTCATCTTCCCGAAGTCATTTCCGCCGACATGCACTACCACTTCCGGCTGCTCCCCTTCATCCTTGACTATGCTCTGCAATCGGTCAGTGACGTCCTGGATCCTGGCACCAGGGAGGCAACACACCATCCTTGAATCCCGCCTATTACTGCAGAAACTCCTGCTGCACCTCTTACAATGGAGACCACGTCTACCACGGCTCTGCCTGACTTTGCTTCAGTGCCACGTTTTGACTCACAGACCTGTCCCCCACCCAGAATGGCAGTGTCTTCTGTCCCGACAGCTTCCAAGAGGGTGAACCTGTTTTCAAGAGGTACATACCCTGGGGTCACCTGTTCTCCACGCTTCCTTCCCTTCCTCATCATCACCCACCTTCTCTCTTTAACGATCTCACTGTAGGTCCAGGAAACTCTCGTTTTCTAGGATGATCCTGAGGTCATCCAGTTGCCTCTCCAGTGCCCCAACACTGAACCTGGACACACTTTCCACAGTTGCAGCAGCCAGAGGCACCAGCAGCATCCCTGACCTCCCACACCCTGCAAGCATCACACTGAATCAGCTTACCTGTCATTTCATCACAGCCGAAGACCCTTGAGCCATAGACTCGCACTTTTCTCACAAGGCACTTTCCTCGACAAGGCTGCTCCCTTTCGCAGCCAATCCCCGCACTCACTCCTTCAGCTGCCGCTCCTCTGCCGACCTTGAAGCAAATTCCTTGTCCAACAATTTTGTAACAAAAAGGACAAACCATATATTCCAGCATTGTAAATCATGACAATGAACAATCCAAACCTGTAATAGTTACTGCTTAGTACTTGTGAAAGATTACAATATATTAATTGCATAAAAATCACTTTCAGGGAGAAACATGGAACAATAATGCAACCATCCTCCAAAGATAACAGTGGCAGTCATGGTTCCCCCATCAGTGGGAAACTAGAAGGCATTTTCTTTAGCTGCAACATTGAATTCAACACGGGGAAACCTCCACACGACTCACCTTACGGCAGAATTCGCTATCAGATCCCTGCTGACAAACTCTTCAACCAAAACACAAACCTCTACTTTGGAGATTTTTATTGTATGTATACGGCTTATCACTATATTATCCTTGTTATTGCGCCGGTGGGATCCGCGGGAGATGAATTCTGCAAGCAACGACTTCCACAGCTAGACATAGCAGACAACAAATTCCTGACATGCACCGAGGAGGATGGTAGGCCAGTTTATCACCATGTTCAGGATGCCATTTTAGAAATAATCTATACTGACCCTGTGGATCTCTCTCATGGCACTGTGGCTGAGATCCGTGGCCATCAGTTGATGAGCCTGTCCACAGCAAATGCAAAAAAAGATCCTAGCTGCAAGACCTGTAATATTAGTGTTGGACGTTAACTGAAAGTGCACAGTTCCACACCTGTGACATTAATATAGTTTTCAGTTATTCCATTTTTTCCCTCTTGAAGCATATTGTGCAACCTATCATCAAAAGCTTACAGCTAGTTGTTTTACTTACTGAAATATGTAAATGTATGTTTCTTGTGAGATACTTGGTAATGTTGTTGCAAAGTTCAAAACAAAAGCTAATAATCACACGTTCCCGCTTTAAGAATTACAACAATGTTTTGCTTTAAAATAAAATAATTAATGTTACATGCTCTTGCAAAGCAAAGATGTTATCTTGTATAGTGTTCTAAGAGATATTTAACAAAAATAGACTACTGCCAATAGGAACAAGCATGAAGGTGCTTTTGCAGCATGACCTTATCTTGCAAGAGAAATACAATATCTGACACAACTAATTGCAGAAGTTAACGGTAGTTGCAAAACGTTTAAAATTGCTGTATTTGAAGAAAATAAACGTAATACAATAGAAAAATATTTGTATTTGTACTCTTCAAAGATTTACAGTGCAGTGTATGATTAACTATAGAACATTTTTGTAGTAATTTGAGTTATGAAAAATTAAATGCTTGTAAAATGCAGCTATTACCTATCTTATTTATTACATTCCAACACTGATCTTAAGATTTGTATCAATTATTCTTATTTTTGCAAACATACACAATTTGATAAAAAGTTACCTGCAAAGAAATACGAGTGACATTGTGGTAAGCAAACAATTTACTTTCTTAAAAAAAAAATCCATATAGTTTACATCAGTGACCATGGTTATTGAATGTTCTCAGAGGAAGGGGGGTGAATCTTTTCAAAACAAGTTATCATTTTAAGAATGGCAACTTAACACTGCATTTAAAACTCTCCAGAAATCAGATGTCTTTATCTGGTGAAATAATAAGAGCAATTGTAGATTGTGGTTCCAATTGTTCAACCCGAGTTAAATTCTTACACTGCCAGTATGATTTTAAATAAATGTTTCCATCCAAGGATAAAGCTGCACTTTGTGCTGCTTCAGTTAATAATACCTGAACCAAGCAGGCAAATATAAATTTTTGTTCCATTTTCATAGAAATTCCAATTCAGCAAATATTTCTGGTGACTACATTTTTAATCACGTATTATAAAGATTTAAAATGTCTGTACATACATTTGGAATTGCAAAATGTATTCCAAATGAGCTCAGTTCAAATAAACGTGTAGGAAGGAACTGCAGATGCTGGTTTAAAACCGAATTTAGATACAAAATGCTGGAGTAACTCAGCCAATCAGGCAGCATCTCTGGAGAAAAGGAACAGGTGACGTTTCGGGTTGAGACCTTTCTTCAGACCAAAGAAGGGTTTCAACCCAAAACGTCACTTTTTTTTTCCAGGGATGCTGCCTGTCCCGCTGAGTTGCTCCAGCATTTTGTATCTGTCTTCAGAGTTCAAATAAACATTAAAAGTGACTTCAAATGCATAACGATACCTCAACCAGACATTGATAACTTTTATGTGGCAGCACCAACAGAATGTTAAAAGCTCCACTCGATAGGCTTATGGTTTTAGCAGCTCAAGGGGCCAAGGGCTGCGTAGATCTTTTTAAAATGCAAGAGAGGGACAAGGTTAAGGAAATAGTTTTGAAAGGATGTGCAAATGGGGATCAGCAGGGCAATGTCTCTCTTTCTCTCCAAAAGCAGCCAAACTGAGCCCACAACTCCTTTTAATAAATGTTATTTTTGAGATTTCAGAATAAATCTCACAAATATATATTTTTCTTAAGCAATGCATATTATAAACTTTACAAGAAAATATGAAGTGGGAGGGAGGTGCAACTGCTGCTTTCATTAGATGTATTAAAGTCAAATTAGACAATCATTAGCCCAAAATTTGAATTTTATACTGACTGCATTAGTTAGATTTGCCTATGCAAATTTAGATTTTTACATTCTTGTTTCATGTAAAGTAGATTTTCATGTAGGTGAGGTTGACTAATTTAAACTTAATTAATTTTCATCTTTAAAACTGTATCCCGACTGAAACGGACAAGACTTTCTGATGCTAATTTTATTCATATTAATTGTGCCAATAAATCAATTTAAAAGTTTTTAAAATAGTGAGTCAGAAACCAATATGTCCTCCTCATGCAACCAGAGTTTTTAACGACTGGTAAGCTTCGAGTCATAGTTTAACCAGCTACAAAGGTAATTCTGGGGTGGTACTGGTCATTTCAAACTGGAACAACCTTGTTCAGCATTGGGACAAACTAATTGGAGCTGTGAAGTTCATATCTCGGGACATATTCCAGGTAAGGCCAGATTTAGCAGGCAGTCCACTGAGGAACTGCACGGTTTGTCGATCAGCAAAAGATCGAGCCATTATCAATGAAATGAATGTCAGTCACATGGGCTCAAAATATAAGATCCGATTTATGCTGATGGAGATCGTAAACACGAGGGAGGCCCTATTAAAATGTTTTTTTAAAGTGTGAGATTCGGCTAATATATTCAGATAATAGTGGAATTTATTACCAAGATCAACTTTAAGATTATCTGTACAGCACTAACCCTGAACAGCAGTGAAGAATTTCTATTTGAAGGAGTGGCATTCCAAGTGGACTGAAGCAAGCCTTGTCGCAATCAGCTATTTCCAAAAGGTATCTGACAAAAACTCAAAAAGTCATTGCTAAAAGTAATTAAATAGTAAGGTTTGACCGAGAAAGTGAGAAATTACTGAAGAGAAGATAGCTGCTGTTATGCATTAGAAGAAGGATTTTAGAGTGGGATTATATGGAACTGTGTTTCAAATGTATAATGGCATCTTGGTGCATAATTTAATGGCTAATTCCTAACTATGGAGAGGGCTGTAATGAGCTAGCCAAGGAGCTACTTAAAATAAAACAGTGATACAGTCTTCAGACATCCGAGACACAGAGGGGAAACAGGCCCTTCGGCCCAAAGAAGGCGCGCCGACCATCGTTCATCCCGCACCTTAACCTACACACTAGAGTCAACTTTTCAACTTACTGAAGCCAATTAACCTAAAAACCTGCACGTCTTTGGAGTGTGGGAGGAAACCGGAGCTCCCGGTGAAACCCATGCGGTCACAGGGAGAATATGCAATCTCCATACAGACAGCACCCGTAGTCAGTATCGAACCTGTGTTTCTAGCGCTGTAAGGCAACAGCTCTACCACTGCGCCATCCCCTCCAAGTCGCTTGGAGTTCTTTTAAATTATGAAGTAAGATGGCCCAAACTTTCCTTGTCATTCCTTGTCCACGTGCATCTTTTGAAAGGATTGATTGGGGTAGTTTAAGACAATCATTACATAATGCACATAGATCCATAAAGCACTGCAGGAATATTATGCAAGCTAATATATTAGTGTTTCAGAATGTGATTTATGAAAATTATGAAACTTATAAAACATTACAAATGTTTTTTAGTATTCTATCCAAAAATATAAATGACAACAAATTCAGTGAACAGTATAAGTTATGGTAATCCCAGATATTTAAAATGGATAACATAATTGCATCTTTAAATGATCTCGAGAACAGGGATTGTGTCCAAACAACTATATATTCAATTTGAATTTCTTCCATTATCAAGCAAATATAATCTTTGATTGTATTTAAACTGCAAGCAACTACTTCATATATAACCTGAAATCATAAAAAAACGAGTAATATGCAGACTTTTATCACGATACATGATCCTCCCGTTTCAGTCCACAATGATACAAATAAAGTGCTATGGTGTCTCAACCAGAGACCATCAATAATTGTGTCCATCCAAAACATCTCTCCTGCCAGAAGTTAATTCAAACATTGTTTATCAATGTCCAAAAAGTTCTATTTAATAAAATTCTCAAAGCTAGCTGCTCAAAAATATCAGTGCATCTTGTAAAGTTTTGTCCTTTAGTAACGGTGACTTTCACTAGTTGCTCAGCAACTTTTGTGTTCATTCTCGCTGTCACTGTTGCAATGTAGAGATGTCAGTAGTTAATAAAGTGCAGCCAAGAGTTTCTATGGCACAAATATTCAGGAGCTTTAGGGGGGTGGGTGGAGGGATTGAATAACTTCCTCTGCTGTTGCCAGGACAAGAAAACAGTGTTCAAAGAAAGGTTTCTTTTTTAAGAACTCAGAAGCGTTTTTGAGCCATCCAGTTTAGTAATGAGCACCTCCAACAATCGAAGCTTGGCTTTTATGTGTTTGTACTCGATGTATTCTTCTGCCATCGGTATGCGATCTTCTTTCTGTACATTCCTGCAATACAATAAATGGATGCACCTATTTACCATTTACAGGAAATAATCTGGCCAAAACAAAATTTCAGACCACAGAGTATGCGAGTGGGAATTTGCAATTTTCCCCAGAGACAGATCGTAGCTCTGCCATCAGGCAAATGAGTCAAGGCAAAGATAATGTGCCACTTTGTTTGGAATCAAACGGATCCATTATCCAGCATCACAGGAGCAAAGGAAAACACAATTAAAAAGTACACTGTCGGTTCTACCATTCTTAGTTTAGTTTAGAGATACAGCGTGGGAACAGGCCCTTCGTCCCACCGACTCCGCACCGACCAGCGATCCCCGCACATTAACACTATCCTACTCATGCTGGGGACAATCTTACAATTTTACCAAGCCAATTAATCTTTCAACCTGTACATCTTTGGAGTGTGGGAGGAAACCGGATCTCCCAGAAAAAAGCCACGCAGGTCATGGGAGGAACATACAAACTCCGCACAGACAGCACCACTGATCTTGATCGTACCCAGTTCTCTGGCTCTGTAAGGCAGCAACACCACAGCTGTGCCACTGTGCCGTCCTTATGCAGATTTTACTTATCCACCATTGAAACAGGAACAAACTTTAAAACATTACCAAAAACATAGAAAATAGGTGCAGGAGTAGGCCATTCGGCCCTTCGAGCCTGCACCAATTGCATTCAATATGATCATGGCTGATCATCCAACTCAGTATCCCGTACCTGCCTTCTCTCCATACCTTTATGAAAATATATTGTTTTTCTGGATTTGCATTGGGCAGTTAGAGTCTAGTGCAGTTGGCTTGTTCTATATTAATTTCAAGCAATTGATTCGTCCATTCCTATCTTGTCAATCTATTTAATCTTATTCACTTCATAGTTTGTAGGCAATTAAATGGAAGTGCGTCAATGTGGGGTTAAATCTTTTGCTTCCAGCACTGTTTGACTTCAGAATTAGTTTTAAATATTTGCTGATCCTGACAACCTAGATGGGGAAGTATGGTTGGTATGGAGTGAAAGGCAAGTGTTGTCGAAGCGATGTGACCGGCACAAATACTGAAAGGAAGACAAAGAGAAACAGCAAAGGTGATGGATCAATGACAAAGGGGTTCTGTAACGGCCATTTTTATGGATGAACTAAGGTACAGAAGGAGGGGCTGGGAATGAGTGAAGTTATTTCATTTGGTGTTTGAAGACAATGGCCCAAAAGGAATAGTTAAGAATATCTCCATGGCAATAATGTGAATGTAAGTTCATAAGTGATATGCAGAATAAGTAAGTAGAATTAGGCCTTTCGGCCCATCAAGTCCACTCTGCCATTGAATCATGGCTGATCTATCGCTCTCTCCTAACTCCATTTTCCTGCCTTCTCTCCATAACCCCTGACACCCATAGTAATCACTAATCTATTTATCTCTGCTTTACAAATGTAGGAATAGAAGCACTGAAAAGGAAATAGTCTCAAAAATATAAGGTATGCTTCACTTTCTGAATGCAATAATCGATGCAAGCCGAGTGACATGGTGCATGCGTGTGGGGCATAGTGTAGGTATGTTGCAAAACTTACCTTTAGCGGCGCTGCAGTTCTGCCACTCCCCGTGTGCGCGTCTTTGGCGCCTTTCAGAGGGGGGCGGGCTTAATGTGCCGTTTTTCCACAGACTGGGATAATCGATGAATGTCGGGCGATTTAGTTGCGGAAGAAAAATCACTCCGACATTTCATTAATGAAGGTATTTTTAAATTACTCTAGATTATTTATTAACTAGAGTAATTTAAAAATCACCTTCAAAAGCCGTGAGTGCCGACAACGGGAAGGATTTTCCGTAGGGGAGAATAAAAGGTAAATAGTTTATATTTATATTAAAAGTTGGTTTTTCGGGAGTCTTTATTAATATTTTCATGTTGCGAAATGGGGTCTCAAAAAATTAATGAACAAACAGTATTTTTCATACTGACTTCACCGCAAACCGCAACGTTCCAATCCACCGAATTCCACTAAAACCCACTCGCTAGTTGATTTAAATGGCCATTCGTTTACAGGAATCAAACACTAAATTCCTTCTATTTGGCCCAGAAATTCATGAAAATGAGATTTAAAAATTATGTTATATTGTGGATTATTGTGTGAATGTTATTTGGACACTTAGGCAATTTAAAAAAAGTTTATCTTTTCTTAAGAAATGGATAGATGTTTAGATCTACTTATTGAATTTTGTAATTAGCTACAATTAGATAACTAACTAATTATATGCCTTAATTTCAGGTAATCCAAGTAAGATGGTTTCATATTTGTTTCAGAATGCTTCAATCTATAATAACTGAAAATTTCATTGAGTTCTCTTAATTTTTAAGAAAGTTATGGGCTTTTAATTTTTCCAGATCACAGCTTTTGAGTTAAGTCAATTGAAAGGCAATGGGGAGCAAGATGCTAATTTCCGAGTATGAAAATGGCCATAACTTTCTTAATACTGAAGATATGAAAGTAAATTACGTGTCAAATTAAACTTCTTTTTATGCTTTATCTGATGGGATAAATTGCAGACTTGATTTTTTAAATCTCAAAATTTTGTAACATTGCTACATAGTGTGCTATGTATGAAGCATGTGCACCTCAGGGAAACAGCAATTTATAGTTTAATTACTGTAATACTAAAAATCATTTCAGGTTTTCAGGTTTCATAATGGCACAAGGAGCAGCACAATGGCGCAGCGGTAGAGTTGTTGCCTTAAAGCGCCATTCGATCCTGACTACGGGTACTATTTGTACAAAGTGTGTACATTCTCCCTGTGACCACATGGGTTTTCTCCGGGTGCTCCCATTTCCTCCCACACTCGAAAAACGCACAGGTTAATTGGCTTCTGTAAATTGTCACTAGAGTTCAGGATAGTGCTAGTATGGGGTGATCTCTGGTCTCGGTGGGCTGAAGGGTCTGTATCGCTAAAGTCTAACGTTTTTGGTTTGTACTTTAAAATAAAATTGATGAACACATCCTCGGATTAATGAATAATTCTCAGCTTGTTTCACTGATAATATTTAAATTAACAAGATCCTCAGAAGCTCCCTCCATTACTGAATGACGGCTGATTTATTGGCAATATATTCATGCGCATCGAACAGTTGGTCTAATTTACCTTCCTGTTTGTTTGTAGAATTGATCTTCGAACTCTCGGAGAGTTTTACGGAGTTTCTTTTTCTCTGCTCTAGTTTCACGAAGATGTTCCAATAGTTCAGGCCTGTAGGAACAATGAACAGACATTAAGTATATGGCAGTAGTCTACAGCCAAGAAAGCAGTTTTCTAAGGATGTTATGATTGTAAAGTAGCGGGACTAGCTGCCAAATTGTGCGGGGCAAAGTCCCACAGACATCAATGAGATAATGAACAGGTCATCTGCATTTTTAACATTGTTAGTTGTAAGGGAAACCGTGACCAAGAACCTCGGGGACAATGCCACAGCTGTGGACCTTTTTAATAAGTATCTACCTTAGAAGGCAGTTCAAAAGCCAACACCACTGTTTGTGCAATCGTCCTCACTAGTACGCTGAAGGTGCAGAATAGATCTTATGTTCACGTTGCTGGAATGACGATCCAGAGATACGATGAACCCAAGCACTTTAGCAACTCCTCAAACTGCGGAGCATCCTGGACAATACAGCTCACCACCTCTCCATGACACATTGGTCACCCTGAGGAGCATCTTCAGCAACAGACTGGTTCCACCAAGATGCAGGACAGGATGCCACAGGAGATCCTTCTTCCCTGTGGCTATCAAACCGTTAAACTCCTCCCCCTTCTGTCGTTGGGTAGACTGACTCCCCTCCACCCCTCTCCTTCCCCAAATCTTTGCACATCCTTTCCACTCATCACTTTAATTTCATGTTTCATGGATTTTGTGTTTTTACGACTGTTGGCAGATTAATTCCCTCCCTGGATACATTTCTATCGTATCGTAAAACGGGCCTTTGGGTGCCCATGTCCATGCCCCCTCCAAGCTTAACAAGTCGCTTCATTCTTCATTGCCTTCGCCAGCACAAAATGTAAAATCGATCAATAGAGAACCAATCGGTTCAATTGGATTGATCCAATCTAAAGCATTCTGCACTAAATCACACTCTCCTGCTATTTCCAGCATGCTTCACAATTTTGTTTATTACTTTTCACTGATTTATACAGATGCCTTCTGAAAATGAACAGCAAACCCACTGCCACCGCCCCTTCACGCAGTGCATTTCAGATCTCTGTTACTGGGAAAGGAATGAAGACTAAGGGTGCCATATTCCAGTGTGGTGACAATTTAAAATGTCAAATTTGATCAGAATCCCAGTTGCAAGTGGAAAGGAAGAACACGAGGGTTGTGAGAGCGACCAGCTTTCTAGGAGGTGGTTTGCTGTTGTCACTTACAGGGAGCATGTGAAGGCTTTGGAGAGGGTGCAGAGGACGTTTACCAGAACACTGCCTGGAATAGAGACTATTAGCTACGAGGAGAGGATGGACAAACTTAGACTGCTTTCTCTAGAACATTGGGGGTTGAGAGAAGACCTGATAGAAGTATATAAAATTATGAGGGGCATAGAAAGGGTAGACAGTCAGAATCTTTTTCCTCAGGAAAAAGATTGGAATACGAGAGAAAACTGGAACACGCAGAGAAAACCCACGCGGTCCCGGGGAGAATGTGCAAACTCCGTACAGACAGCACCTGTAGTCAGAATCGAACCAGGGCCTCTGGTGCTGTAAGGCAGCAACTCTACCACAGAGCCACTGTGCCGCACCTAATTCTACATGTAGTGTTCTATCTGGCAAAAATTTATTGCCTCTTGCTATATCACCACAATTCTGAAAGATTGGGCATTAACTAGATTTACAGATTTATGAGAAATACATAACCTCAGATTGACTTACAAAACACATTATTGGGGCTAACATTCATGTACAATATAGAAACATATTTATAAATCATGTCTTGCATCTGCCTCAATAATTCTTGATTTTACATTTCCTGAACAAAACATAAATAAATTAAATCTCGTACAGGAGAGTCAACAGTATCAAGTATCATTCAAGTATCAAATTCCTGACAAACCATTAATCCACTCGTGCAATTTAATTTGAGTGGAATCATTCAAAGAAAAATGCTCAAAAGTATGGATACTCACATGGACGCTTCGTGTAAATTGGCCAGCGAAGTTGTGAGTTGCCTTGCATCCTTCTTTTCGTCTAGGGGCATAAATCCAGGTTCACGATCTTCATCTCGATGACCTACATTGTCTACAAATTCTTGGAATGGCAAGTCGGCTGCTGGTCTGCAAGATATTTCACATCCCTTCATGATGGTTTCTTCATCTGAACCTTCTTCTTCCTGCGGAAGTCAAATTTCCAGCTTTATTACATTCCGGAATCACGCGTTGTAGATGATAACTAATGTCTACTGCACTTGGGCGGCACGGTGGCGTAGCAGTAGAGTTGCTGCCTTACAGCGCCAGAGAAACAGATTTGTTCCTGGCTACGGGTGCTGTCTGTCCAGAGTCTGTACGAACTCCCCATGACTGCGTGGGTTTTCTCTGGGATCTCCAGTTTCCTCCCACACTCCAAAGACGTACAGGTCTGTAGATTTATTGGCTTCAGTAAAAATTGTAAATTGTCCCTAGTGTGTAGGATGGTGCTGGTGTACGAGGATCGCTTGTCGGCCTGGACTTGGTGGGCCCAAGAGCCAGTTCCCACGTTTTATCTTTAAACTAAACAATGATCAGGGTCTTTATTTAGATCTACTGGGCCATATAGTTAACGACTGCCAATAATTACCATTGTTTTTGCAGGGGCCTGCAGGTGCAATGGGTTAGACTTTAGAGAAGTCTGTAAAAACCTGCAGATTAAGACACAAGGTGCTGGGGGCGGCAGCAAAGTGGAGCAGCGGTAGAGCTGCTGCCTCACAGCGCCAGAGACCTGAATGCGATCCTGATCTCGTGTACTGTCTACTTGAACTTTACACATTCTCCCCGTGACTGCGTGGGTCTTCTCTGGGTGCGCTGGTTTCCCCTACATTCCAAAGACGTGTAGTTTCCTAGGTTAATTGGCTTCCATAAATTTCCCCTGGCGTGTTGGATGCAAAAGTGGGTGAACATAGTATGGATGATCGATGGTCAGTGTGGACTTGATGGGCCGAAGGGCCCGTTTAAAAAAAAAATTATTTTTAAAAAATCGCCGGGTCAGGCAGCATCTTTGGAGAACATGGATAGGTGACATTTTGGGATCCTTTTCAGACTCATTGTCTGAAAATACTGCAGATGTTGGAAATCTAAAACATAAAGAGAAAATGGTGGAAATACTCAGCAGGTCAGGCTGCATCTGTGTGAAGGGAAACAGTCGATGTTTCAGGATGGAAATCTTTAATCAGAACTGAAAAGGAGATAAAAGCAGCTGGTAAAGTTGGGGAGGGGTTCGATGCGGAGGTGGTGAGTAGGGCATATCCCAAAAGCTTCACAAGCATCTATTGTCTCATTTTAAGTTCTGACAAAGGGACCTGAAACCTGATATAATGGACGAAAGACACAAAATGCTGGAGGAACTCACAACCACAGGCAGGGTCGAGACCCTTCTTCAGACCCGAAAACGTCACCCATTCTTTCTCTCCAGAGATGCTGCCTGTGCCGCTGAGTTACTGCAGCATTTTGTGTCTTATCTTCGGTGTAAGCCAGCAACTGCAGTTCCTTCCTACACCCGATATAATGGCCCTGTTTCTTTTCACACAGAGGCAAGCCGATTATTTCCAGCATTTTCTGGTTTGGTTTAGACTTTTGTCCTAAGATGCAGTCTAGCCAGATGCGAGAAAAATCACCATGGAATTTGGGGATTCCATGTGAAATTAGTTTATGGACCAGTTATGACTGGGCATAAACTCACTGCAAAAAACAGCCATTGTAGCACGTGAGGTCAAAGTGTCAGTAAGACGTAGATTCATGATTTCACCCTCCGCATGTGTCTGACATAGAAACATAGACAATAGGTGCAGGAGGAGGCCATTCGGTCCTTTGAACCAGCACTGCCATTCATTGTGATCATGGCTGATCGTCCCCAATCAATAACCCGTGCCTGCCTTCTCCCCATATACCTTGATTCCACTAGCCCCTAGAGCTCTATCTAACTCTCTTAAATCCATCCAGTGATTTGGCCTCCACTGCCCTCTGTGGCAGGGAATTCCACAAATTCACAACTCTCTGGGTGAAAAAGTTTTTTCTCACCTCAGTCTTAAATGGCCTCCCCTTTACTCTAAGACTGTGGCCCCTGGTTCTGGACTCGCCCAACATTGGGAACATTTTTTTCCTGACCTGGTGTAGTACTTGTGTATGAAGGTTTAAAGCAAAGTTAGACACAAAATGCTGGAGTAACTCAGCGGGACAGGCAGCATCTCCAGAGAGCAGAAGGGTCTCAACCTGAAACGTCACCCATTCCTTCTCTCCAGAGATGCTGCCTGTCCCGCTGAGTTACTCCAACATTTTGTGTCTATCTCTGGTGTGGTACTTGTTCCATTATATAGTGTCATTGGTTTCCACGCAAAAGCCAGCTCATTCAAGCTGAAACTCACCATTCTGCTTTTGTTGACCAATGCTCTCCACCCACAGGTTATTAAACTTTTCTTCCAAAAGGCAACCCAAAACATGCCAATTCACCCCAAATTGATCCATCTTCTGTATGTGCTCACTGATCTACATTAATTCCAGATTGAGGCAGTGCCTGACATTTAAAAGAACTATTCTTATTGTTTTAAATGGCTACCTCCTCTAAATGGCCTCCCCCACCCTAAGCTTGGAACCCACGGAAGCTAACAACCCTCTGAAAACACAATGTAAATTCATTTCATACACTTGGGTGTTGCCACAGAAATGTTTTATACTTTAATTTCAACTATAGCCCTTCCTTCACGCACCATTGGCAAATATGATTTTTATCGTTCAAGCCCCTAACTTTCGGGTTGAATCTCTTAGCCTACTTCTACAATCAAATGTTTGTGCTACTGACTCATTCTTTGAATTATTATCATTTTTGCTCTGCCTATACTCTACACACATTGCAACGGTGGCGCAGCGACAGAGCTACTGCCTTACAGCGCCAGAGACCCAGGTTCGATCCTGACTACCGGTACTACCGGTGCTTGTCTGTATGGAGTTTGCACGTTCTCCCCGGGAACCTGCGTGGGTTTTCTCTGAAATCTTCAGGTTTCCCCCCACACTGCAAAGATGTACAGGTTTGTAAGTTAATTTGCTTGGTATAAATGTATAAATTGTCCACAGTGTGTGCAGGATAGTGTTAACGTGTGGGGATCGCTGGTCGGGGCGGACTCGTGGGCCGAAGGGCCTGTTTCCACGCTGTATCTCTAAACTAAACTAGGAGCATTGGATAAAATTAATATGTCATTTTGTTTGCATTGAAGTCTTTCTTGTGAGCCGGGAACCACAATAAATACCACATGCAAAGAGCAAGGAAAATCGCTCCATTCAGCATACTATACATCTGTACTATTCAAGAGAAAGTTAGACATAGATCTTAGAGCTAACGGAATCAAGGGATATGGGGAGAAAGCAGGAACACGGTACTGATTTTGAATGATCAGCCATGATCATATTGAATGGTGGTGCTGGCTCAAAGGACCGATTGCCCTACTCCTGCACCTAATTTCTATGTTTCTATGTTTACCTTGCCTTTGTGATCTACTTACAATTGTGGGGATTGTAGCTACAGGTGAGAGGAGCTGCCGGATGCTTCGGTATCTGTCATAGAGTGGCTTCATCAGCAGTTTTTCCTGCTTGGATACCTAAGCAAACAAAAACATACTGAAGTTCTGAATCTGATCATCAGTGGCTCTTTACAATACGGATACCATATAACTTTATTTATCCCAGGAGGGAAATTGATCTGCCAACAGTCATAAAGCACAAGATACATGAAAAATTAAATTAAAGTGATGAGTGGAAAGGATTGGGGGGGGAGGGAGGGGAGTCAGTCTATCCCACGACAGAAGGGGGAGGTGGTAGTTGTACAGTTTGATAGCCACAGGGAAGAAGGATCTCCAGTGGCGTTCCGTGCTGCATCTTGGTGGAACCAGTCTGTTGCTGAAGGTGCTCCTCAGGTTGACCAGTGTGTCATGGAGGGGGTGAGCTGTATTGTCCAGGATGCACCGCAGTTTGAGGAGCATCCTCCCCTCCGAGACCACCTCCAGTGAACCCAACTCTGCCCCCAGGACTGAGCCAGCCTTCCTGATGACTGAAGAATAGCGGCTGCAATTACATCAAAATTCTGCAGATCACCATGGAAAGCGTTCCATCGGAATGCATCGCAACCGGGAATGGCGGGTGCTCTATACAAGACCACAAAGAAACCTACAGTGAGCTTTGAGAGGAATGCAGTCTTTCATGCAAACCAGCCCCTCCCCACCAACATCGACTCCATCTACACTTCACACTGCCCCAGGAATGCAGCCAACATAATCAAGGACTATTCACACATTCTCGCCTCTTCTCCCCTAACAGGTAGAATATACAAAAGCTTGCAAGGACTTACTATCAGATTCATCAATAGCTTCTTCTTCCCCGCTGTTAGCAGACTCTTGAACAGACCTCTCGCATGCGAGGGATGAATAACCAATCTTCAAATCTACATCCTTGCGTCACTTGCATGTTTTTATCTGCACTTTCTCTGTGGCCATCGCACTACATTCTGCCGCTGATTTCGTTTCTCCGCTTGCACTGCCTGACGCACTCATATATGATATGATCTGATTGTACAGCACGCAAAACAAAGCATTTGGCTGTAACTCGGTTCCTGGGGCAATAACAAGCCAATACCAAGAGGTAGTGTTCAGGAGCAAGGGCTGGAGCTCAGAAGGGAGAAGGATGGAATAGAGATCACAATAGACAATAGGTGCAGGAGTAGGCCATTCGGCCCTTCGAGCCAGCACCGCCATTCAATGTGATCATGGCTGATCATCCCCAATCAGTACCCCGTTCCTGCCTTCTCCCCATATCCCCTGACTCCGCTATTTTTAAGAGAGAGCTAGATAGGGCTCTTAAGAACCTGCTTCCACCGCCCTCTGAGGTAAGATCATAAGTGATAGGAGTAGAATTAGGCCATTCAGCCCTGACCACATGGGTTTTGTCCGAGATCTTCAATTTTCTCCCACACTCCAAAGACGTGCAAGTTTGTAGGTTAATTGGTTCGGTACAAGTGTAAATTGTCCCGTGTGTGTGTAGTGTTAATGTGCGGGGATCGCTGGTCTGGGCGGACCCGTTGGGCCGAAGGGCCTGTTTCCACGCTGTATCTCTAAACTAAACAAAGAGATAAACATAATTCCAGCACCAAGCTTATTCCTTCCACGTATTCTGTCCGGAGAGGACACGGTGGCGTTAGAGGAGAGGTCGGCACGATAGTCAGCGGGGGCACCGACAGACAGACATGGACGGAGCATGTGCATTGAGGTCGCCGCTGCTGAGGGAAGGAAGGAAGGAACAAAGGAGGACCCGGCGTGGGGGGACCTCCATGGGTGAGAACAATGGACAATGGAGGCCCCAGCGTGGGGGGACCTCCGTGAGGGGGAGGGGGAACAGAGGGGGACCTGGCACAGATAACCTGTATATTGTGTCATTTAGCCACACGTTCAGCACACGCATTGTGGGCCAAAGAGTCTGTTCCCGTGTTGTGCTGTTCTATGTTCTACGAAGGTGATATTGTTACAACAGTTCTTTGTTTCTACGTATTATCAGACAAACCTTTAATACATTAGGGTACCATTCCCTGTGGACATGGAGCGCGGATGCAGCCAGTTTTAACAGTTCATTTCCCCAGTGCTCTGTTTCTATTCAGGATATGGTAGTTTGTTGTTCCTTACAAACAGTTAGTGGCAATAATCGTGTAGAAAAGAACTGCAGATGCTGGTTCATACCCAGGAAAGACACAAAGTGCTGGATTAACTCAGCCGGTCGGGCAGCATCTCTGAAGAAGTGTTGCGACCCATAACTTCATCCATCCATTTTCTCCAGAGATGCTGCCTGACCCGCTGTGTTACTCCAGCCCTTTGTGCCTATCCAGTGGTGATATCTATGTGTTTACATTCCAGAGATTCAACTGCAATGATGTGCAGCCACCATTTTCTATGAACAGGTTGACAGGCAGACTTTTCATCAAAATACTTTTAGCCAGATCAAAGAGCTAAACATGGAATCCCATAGTTCAGAATAATGAGAAAACAAGAGTAGAGTTACTTTGGTACGACTATAACCTTATCTTTGGTTTCCGCTTGCAAATTACTTTTTACAAATCAGGACCCCACTGATGGGATTAACTTTGTATTACATTTCTATTTCATTATCTGAATACATACCGGTCTTCCATGAATGCTTTCAAAATGCAATAGGCAATTTTGCATGTTGACCTTATCTAACCTCAGTTGCCTTTGTGTCATTTCCTGTGCAAGATATTGTTGAATTTTTTTGGTCAGACTGTTCAAATATCTATCTTTCATTGCAAATGACTCAATTACAGAACCATTCCCTAAAAGTCGAGGTACCTTGACATCTTCCGGCAGGCCAAGTATTTCCTGCTTTTCTTTTAATTTTTTCATCACCATTTGTACAGTCTCCTCAACACTTGGCTTCTGCTGCAACTCGTGCTGCTTGTTCTCTTTGTCCTGTCTGGAGTTTACAGACAGCAGGTTGCTTCGATGCCTGTGCCTTCTGTTATTCTCCTCCTCAGAGATCTTCAGCTTCAGTTCTACGAGACCAAACATACAAAAATGGCAGCAGTGAATAAGTAATACCTTACAGCTAGTGCCAATTGACATAGGAAATTGGTCATCAGATAGACCCAGAGTATTGGTGTAACTCAGCGGGTCAAGCAGCATCTCTGGAGAAAAAGGATAGGCAATGTTTCGGGTCGGGACCCTTCTTCAGACTGAAGGGTCCCAACTCAAAACACAGAAACATAGAAAATAGGTGCACCAGTAGGCCATTCGGTCCTTTGAGCCAGCACTCCATTCAATAAGTCTGAAGGAGGGTTTCGGCCCGAAACATTGCCCATTTCCTTCACTCCATACATGCTGTCGCACCCGCTGAGTTTCTCCAGCATTTTTGTCTACCTTCGATTTACCAGCATCTGCAGTTCCTTCTTGAACACTCCATTCAATATGATCATGGCTGATCATCCAAAATCAGTACCCCGTTCCTGCTTTTTCCACATATCCCTTGATTCTGTTAGCCCCAAGAGCTATATCTAACTCTATCCCTCTAGCGGGGGTTACACAAAAAGCTGGAGAAACTCAGCGGGTGCAGCAGCATCTAAGGAGCGAAGGAGATAGGCGACGTTTCGGGTCGAGACCCTTCTTCAGACTGGTTTCACAAAAAGCTGGAGAAACTCAGCGGGTGCAGCAGCATCTAAGGAGCGAAGGAGATAGGCGACGTTTCGGGTCGAGACCCTTCTTCAGACTGGACTTTCCCTCTAGCCTTCTGTGGCAGAGAATTCCACAGATTCACAACTCGCTGGGTGGAAAAGCTTTTCTTCATCTCAGTTGTTTAAAACGTCACCTATCTTTTTAGATGCCAGAGATTCTGCCTGACCCGCTGAGTTACTCCAACACTTTGTGTCTATTCTATCTTCGGTATAAACCAGAATCTGCAGTTCTTTGTTTCTACGTATTATCAGACAAACCTTTACTGTTGTAACCAATTCACTCTTGGGGATTTTTAGAGATGGCATCCCCTGCCCTTTGCGAGGTAAATGAGTTTATTGCTGAATGCTGCTTAAAAAAAAAAGTTGTCTTTAAATTGATTTGTTGATAATGGATAAAGAGCAAAGGTCACAAGTCAACAGGACCAGACAAGTAGATAAACTCTCGTGGCTTCCTCGACAGAACGTTTGCTGGAGATCTGTTGGGAACGGTCTCCGTGATTGGAGCCGCAGCTCATTTGAAGTTGGCCTGCAGGTACGGATGACTCAGTGATTCTTTTTATAGACAAGCCAGAATTTCAACTGCTCTCACGTCTGACATTCTAACCCAGAGCCAAGGCTGCTAAAAATAGGCCTGCTGATCTTTCAGCGAGTTTGTTGCTTGCAGACAGAAAATGGTTCAAGCCCACTGTCTCACGCTTCTAAACGACGGTGAGATGCAATGATAGAGCAGATATGGGCAAACCTTTGTTTTTTTGATCTTCCCTGATTCCTAAGTCGAAGCTATAAATCAGAGTCTGAAGAAGGGTCTCGACCAGAAACGTCACCTCTTTCTTTTCTCCAGAGATGCTGCCTGACCCGCTGAGTTACTCCAGTTTTTTGTGTCTGTCTTTGGTTTAAACCTGCATATGCAGTTCTTCCCTACATTAACTATATGTATCAATTTATTTCTATGTACAGTCGGTGGGAGAGCTTTAGGTCATAAGGTCAAAAGGAATAGGAGTAGAATTAGGCCATTCGGCCCAACAAGTCTGCTCTGTCATTCAATCATGGCTGATCTATCTCTCCCTCCAAACCCCATTCTCCTGCCTTCTCCCCATAACCTCCGACACCCGTACTAATCAAGTATTTAGTAATACAGGTTCTCCCGGAGCTTTGAACAGCAAACTTATGGGCACCGAGTACATGCAGAGAATGGCATGATGGAAGGGGAATGGATCAGCCCACAGTTGTGGACTGACCCATAACGTCACCTATTGCTTTTATCTAAAGATGCTGCCTGACACGCTGAGTTACTCTGGCTTTTTGTGTCTGTCTTCAATATTTATTTATAGTTCATTGGTTTAAAAGCACGTATTCGACATTTACAGATGACACAAAACTTTGTGGCCCAGTGGAATGCAAAGAGGACATAAATTCAAGGAGCAGAAGTAGGCCATTCGGCCCATCAAGTCTATCCCGCCGTTCAATCGTGGCTGATCTATCTTTCCCCCTCAATCCCATTCTTCTGCCTTCTTGCTATAACCCCTGAACTGGTCAGGTTGATGAGCAATGCTCAGGAACGGGAAACCCTGTCATATCGTGCAGACTTCTTGTAACTTGGAAAAGGGAATTGAATAAGGATTTGCAAAATGACAATTTGCAGCGGAAGGCGATGCGATAGAGCTGCTGCCTCACAGCGCCAGTGACCCACGCACGGGTCTGACCTCGGCGGTGCTGTCTGTGTGGAGTTGGCACGTTCTCCATGTGACCGCGTGGGTTTCCTCTGCCTGCTCCTGTTTCCTCCCACGTTCCAAAAAACGTGCGGGTTTGTGGGTCAATTGGGCTCCGTAAACTGTCTAGAGTGCGTAGGGAGTGGATGCAAAAGTGGGATAATATAGAACTTGTGTGGATGGGTGATCGATGGTCAGCACCTTCTCAGTGGGGCCGAAGAGCCTGTTTCCATGCTGTCTCTAAACACAGCAAGAATTTAGACTGAGGATAAACACAAAATGCTGGAGTAACTCAGTCTGAAGAAGGATCTTGAGCCAAAATATCACCCTTTCCTTCTATACAGAGATGCTGCCTGTCCCGCTGAGTCACTCCAGCATTTTATGTCATAAGGTCATAAGTGATAGTAGAATTAGGCCATTCGGCCCATCAGGTCTACTCCGCCATTCAATCATGGCTGATCTATCTCTCCCACCTAACCCCATTCTCCTGCCTTCTCCCCATAACTTCTGACACTTGTACTAATCAAAAATCTCCCTATCTATCTCTGCCTTAAAAATATCCACTGACTTGGCCTCCACAGCCTTCTGTGGCAAAGAATTCTGCAGATTCACCACCCTCTCACAAAATAAATTTCTCCTCATCCCCTTCCTAGAAGAGCGCCCTTTGATTCTAAATTAAATTCTAATTTTGTGTCTATCTCAAGAATTTAGACCAAATGGATTATGCTTTCACGGATTTCACCTTTGGATGAACGGACTTGTTCTACGATGTATGATTCAATAAAGGGATCGTCATGCACGCCACGTTCAGAAACGGTAGCTTCAATCAGTAGGAATCAGGGGTCTGCCAGCGGAACTGATCAGCTTTGCCCTGGGATATTTCGGCTACGTACCAGCAGGGCCCACACATAACGCAGCCAAGTTGTTTTGCATGCACCATGTGACCAGCCAGCTTTCTCAGGCTTTTTTAGAAGATTTGCAACTAATGACAATTTTCCAAGAACGGAATGTTCCATCCACCTAATGCGGAGACCTCTTTAGAAACTTTCCCCTGGCGACGTGCCACTTGGTGCATTGAACTTCACCACAAACAGTGATTAATTCACAAACTGCATGCAACCGCCTTGAGGCAGTGAGGCTCTGTACCTTTTAACTGCTTACGGGCCCTTGTTAGATCGTTCATCCACTTCAAGACCTCGGGATCGCCAACCTTATCGCTATGGGAGGGCTAAAAACATAACAATTGGGCGTTATTCTTAAAATAGTTAGTTCTTTATTCTTATGTAATACACACACACAAAAATACGCACATAAACACTCGCACACTCACACGCACCGTGGTGTAAGGGGTAAACAGACAATTTCAGCTAAAATTATAAGCGACAGTAAATGAGCAGCAGTGCATTCCAGACCCTTCGGAAACAAGATTTGAACCCACTGTCTCCCAGAGATGCCTTTGCACCTTGGTTCTTGGATCTTCTTGGTTACTTGGTCCTCCAAAATATTCCAACTGGAATTTAAACTGGAGGTGGTGAAGGGAGGGGTTTAGCCAGAGAGGGTTATTGGGAAGAAAGTGCCACTTTAAATTTAGTTGCATCTGGCTGGGCAACCGTGGCTTGGTGGAGATTATTCCATGCTTTAATGGTGCGTGGAAAGAACGAATTGCAGTACACATCTGTCTTTGTGGCTGGGACCACAAATTGGATCGAATGCCCTTGTCTGCTCCAAATTGGTTTGGGGTTGGTGTAGGTCTTGTGATCTATGTCTAGCTGACCATTTCACATTTTGTAAAAACAGGTCAAACGGTGAGCTTCACGCCTGTCTTGGAGACCTGTGCACAATGCCTGAGAAACTCTAACTCTTCACACGCCATTTTGTGGGAAAGTGTACCATTGTATCTCTGGAACTAAAAGCTTTAAAAAAATCTCATAGAGTTCAGAAATGTGTTAACCAAAGAGTAGGATTGCAACAAACCACAGGAGTACCAGGACGTGTAAGTGGGCAGACAATTTAAGGCAGACGAATGTGAAGTGATTCACGTTGGAAAAATATAGGGAGGCTTAGAGGGCAAAGCTTGAATTACTCTTAGGGCAGGGCAAGTGACTGTGTGAGCACTTTGGGCCAGTGACCACAGTTCTATTAGCTTTTAAATATTCATGGATAAGGACAGGGTTGGTCCACAAATTAATGTTCTATAATTGGGTCAAGGACAGCATCGATGGTATTAGACAGGAACTTGCAAAGTTGAATGAAAGCAGTTGTTTGCGGGCAATGGAACGTCCAGCAAGTGGGATGCTTTTAAAAGTGTGATAGAGTTACATAGAACATAGAAAATAGGTACATTTCAAATGTATTTGGACGTGTAGATGGGTAGGAAAGGTTTATAGAGATGAGCCAGCAGTCGGCAAATGGGGCATCTTGGTCAGCAGGGGCTAGTTAGGCCGTTTCTGCGCTGCATAAGGTGTAATTTTAAAATTCACGAATGAACTGAGAAATTTCTGAGTGGCAGAAAAAGCTGAAGAGCAGCAAGGCATACTGGTCCCTTTGGCTTGAAAGGGAGCCTGGAATATTAAAAATGTATAAGGAAGCTGTGCTAAACCTTTATAAACTCTCCCAGCTGCAGCACTGTGGGCAATTCTGCACTTCAAAGATTTGGAATGATGTTAAGGTGTCAGAGAGGGGGTGTACAGAGACAATCTGGAACCCCACTGTGGACAAGAGGCTTCTGCGATGCCAAGAGGCAGGGTTAAGCTGTGTTTGTTCTTCTAGGCCAAGGGAAGATCAACTAAAGGCATTCAAAATCCTGAAAGAGTTTGAAGCAGAATCTGTAAGGGCTAACTGATGATCGCAAGAGGACACGGATTTATGATGACTGGCAAAAAGGATGTTGGTGGTGGGAGACACAAAATGCTGGAGTAACACAGTGGGTGAGGCAGCATGTCTGGAATGGGCGAAGTTTCAGGTCAAGACCCTTCTTCAGTGGTGGTTGTAATGGGTTCATGGGTGGAAGGATGAGGTCTATCTGAAAGCAAAGGCATTCAGTAATAGTAATAATTGGATAATATCCAAAGGAGAGAAATGTAAAGGATTGGAAGAGAATGTACAGCTCTCAGTAATAACACAACAAGCCAAATAGCCTTGCCCTGTACCACGGTATCTCTGCATATCACCATATGCATCAATTTATTTTCAGTAGCGTTACAGAGGGAGATGTTTTCATCAGAAGCATCAATTTTGAAACCACCTTTTCACCAACCGTGCATTTATATAATTATTTTTGGAAGATGTATCGTTTTCTGCAGTTCCACTGCACTATTTACAACTGGGACTTGAAAATGGCGCCAAACTGTATATTGTCTCAGTATACCTCTGCTAAACACTAGTACTGTCTCTGAGATGCTCATCTAATATGTATCTAAGTATTTATGTACTGTGATACTTGTACTAAACTGTATACAAAAATGAATGTCACTGTACCTCGGTACATGTGACAAAATAAAGTGCCACATACCATATACCATTTACCAATCTAATAATCCCAGGCTGCTAATTCACTGTCACTAAGTACATGATTCTGCGGAAACACTGGATGAGAAACATCACCTTTCAGGCACTGAATAACTACAAAAGTGAATTGTGGAGCAAACTTTACGAGTATGTGTTAGAAAGGATCAAAGTGAAATTTACTAACTGTTAATAAATCAGATTTTCTTTTAAACACATACCCGATATTTCTTTTCTTGCTCAAATTTCTCTTCATATTTTCGTATTTTCTTTCTCAAATTCTGGATCTGTTTGGTCAGTTGCATCACCAACACTGGGCCATTTTCAGCTTCAGAATTAACCAGTGAAGAGTTTCTCGGCCTAAAGAGAACAGTAAAGTGAAGGGTAAATTTAAACCATACTTGTTCCGAGGTTTGGAACATTCTTCATGTGTGCTCAAATCTTCCCCTAAATATTTCCTCATAACAAAACAAAAAAAATAAACAACTTTTCAACAACGCCTGTACCCAAGAGTAAACTCAACCTTTGCAGGGATACTTTTTAGTTTAGTTTAGATATACAGCACGAAAACAGGCCCTCCGGCCCACCGACCCCCGCACATTAACACGACCCTACACACACTAGGGTATACAGACACTTGGTATACATTTATACCAAGCCAATTAACCCACAAACCTGTACATCTTTGGAGTGTGGGAGGAAACCGAAGTTCGTGGAGAAAGCCCACGCAGGTCACAGGGAGAACGTACAAACTCCGTACAGACAGCACCCGTGGTCAGGATCAAACCTGGATCTCTGGCGCTGTAAGGCAGTAGCTCTACCACTACACCATCTTGTTGGACTTAAATATCATTTTTCTTCAAATAATCTTTCCTAACTGTCTGGAGAATAACAGCTTGCCTTAATTTCCATGAAACAAAATGGACTGATGGATAAAGATGCCCCACTATATTTCCAGGCAGCACATTGAAATAAAAAATTCAGCTTCCTGAACAATGTACAATTTCATCAAATCCCCGTGCTGAATATAAAATACCTTATCTATTTCAATTTTTAAATGATGTCCTGGACCTTCCAGTTAACTCCAGTGGAATTAATTGCCCACTGATTTAAAAATACACCACAGGAAATATTTCATCATGTTTTATAGACAGCGAAGAAGCATAAAATAAATTTAGTGAGACTTCAGTTATTAAATGCAAATAGGTTGTGGGGTTGCGACATCAATTCATTGCTTATAGACAAAGCAATGGAGCCATCTAACATTTATGAGCCATCCCAAAGGATCTTCTCACAAAGCAGAAAGAATCACAGACACATCATCCAAATGATTCGGATGTCAAAATTACTTCAAAAGGATTGGTGGCGTTTGACTTCCCTGAGACAGTGGGGATTATTCCTTGCGATATATGAAAAATAATGAATTCAAATGAACAAGAGAAACCTTTTAAGTGTTTTATGTGACTGCTATTTCCGGATTTATTCGTAATAAAAAACAAACGCACAGAGACAGTTTCTGTGTGCTGCACATCTTGCACCGTTCCGAATGCCTACAGTCTCATTTGATTTCAGACTCTGTGCAGAATGAATCCTGGAGCAAATAGGACAAGACACTTGGTTGGGAAATGAGTGTTAAAGGTGATAAAGGCACTAGGCTTAAAAAAGTAAGTTCATTGTTTAATTGACTGTAGTTTAGAGATACAGCGCGGAAACAGGCCCTTCGGCCCACCGAGTCCACGCCAACCGACAGTCCCCGCATATTAATACACAATCCTACACACACTCGGGATAATTTACATTTTTAATAGAAAGCCAATTAACCTACTTTGGCGTGTGGGAGGAAACCAAAGATCTCCGAGAAAACCCACGCAGCCACAGGAAGAGCGTACAATCTCCGTACGGACAGCACCCGTAGTGGGGATCGAACCTGGGTTCTGGCGCTGAAAGCACTGTAAGAGAGTGTCTCCACCGCTGCGCCACCCTGATTAAGTTTAATTGGAATAGAGTGAGGGATGCTGAAAGGTTTCGGGGCATGGATCCAAAATTGTCGGCAGAGAACAGAACGTGAAGGCAAACCGTCTCTTTCTTCTTAAGCACAGGGAGCAGTTACAATCCTAAAACCAAATGAAAGTGATGGAATTAATCACTGGCTCCAAAGGGGAATTGAATACAACATGAGAGAGAATCATTTACAATGTAATGTTGAAGCAGCAAGTGAACAGGACTGACGGATTTTCCCATCAGGGATCTGGCCGAGACGCAACGGGTTGAATGTGCAACAATTCCACTCAAAGGGAAATGAGTCACTGCAAGAAAACTCATTCCAACGTAGCAGGGTGTTGTTGGAAAGAGACCGCTGCTCATCAATGGAAAGGCAGGTGACCTTTTCAAGCGGAGAAAATATTGTCCTTGGAATGAAAACTGAAGAGTGAGATTATGTCCGCAGTGCATCATCGAAGTACGAGAATATTCACTGGACGCAAGGAACTGCAGATGCTGGTATGCAAAAAAAAAAAAGCAAGGCACAGTGCTGGAGTAACTCTGCGGGTCAAGCAGCATCTCTGGGCGACGATTCGGGTTGGAGCCTTCGTCAAGCTAAACAACTCACTGTATGCCAACAGTTCTCTTCTAGACCGGGTGCAGCGTGAGTTAAGAAGCCGGAGGTAGCGTAAGAATGATTATGAATGGGTTTCCTGGAAAAGGAGTGGATTAGCCACAAACTTAGTTACAAATTAACCGATTGCAGTAAAACACTCAAGAAAGTTTCAAACTGATTCATCTCTCTGTGCGCTGTGAAAATAGATGAAGCCGATTGCTGAGAGTCAGTTTGTGTCACACGGAGGGTTTCGGACCAAGCTGGCCTTGAGTGAAGGAGTGACCTGGCCTGAAGCCGCATAGAAGTGCCAGGGCTGACAGGAGTATTGGAATGACCAATACTGTTGCTGAGAAGTCAGCATTCAACACCTGTACTAGAAACGTGCCCATGTAGGGCGGCACAGCGGCGGCGCAGCGGTAGAGTTGATGCCTTACAGCGCCAGGGACCCCGGTTCGATCCTGACTAACGGAGTCTGTATGTTTTCCCCGTGACGTGTGTGTGAGTATTTGCCGGGATCTCCGGTTTCCTCGCACACTCAAAAAGGTTTGTAGGCTAATTGGCTAGATATAAATGTAAATTGTCCCTAATGTGCATTGGATAATGCTGGTGTACAGGGGTCAATGGTTGGCACGAACTCGGTCGACAGAAGGACCCGTTTCTCTAAACTAAACCAATCTGAGCTAAACAAGTCACGGAATAAACACTCCAATATGGAGCAAAAGTGCTGGTCATCAGTGCTTCTCCCTAGATTACAACATTGAGATGCTGACCCTAGAATATAAAAAATTGGGAAGTCATGTTGCAGCTTCATAAACATTTGGCTCTGCCACATTGGAAGTATCGTTTACCCTGTTCTGTTTACCCTATTACAAACATTTGTTGATTAGTAAGGGTGGCAGAGATTATGGGGAGAATGCAGGAGTATGGGGTTAGGAGAGAAAGAGATCAGCCATGATTGAATGGCGGAGTAGACTTGAATAGCCAAATGGCCTAATTCTGCTACAATCACTTATGCCCTTATGATTACAGGAAGGATGTGGAGGATTTGGAGAGGGTGTAGAAAAGGTTCATCAGAATGTTACCATGTAACAATTACAGCACGGAAACAGGCCTTCTCGGCCCTTCCAGTCCGTGCCGACCATTTATTTTCCCCTAGTCCCATCTACCTGCACTCAGACCATACCCCTCCATTCCCTTCCCGTCCATATACCTATCCACTTTACTTTTAAATGTTAAAATCGATCCTGCCTCCACCACTTCTGCTGGAAGCTCATTCCACACAGCCACCACTCTCTGAGTAAAGTTCCCCCTCATGTTACCCCTAAACTTCAGTCCCTTAATTCTCATGTCATGCCCTCTTGTTTGAATCTTCCCTCCTCAATGGGAAAAGCTTATCCACGTCAACTCTATCTATCCCTTTCATCATTTTAAAGACCTCAATCAAGTCTCCCCTTAACCTTCTGCGCTCCAAAGAATAAAGACCTAACTTGTTCAACCTTTCTCTGTAACTTAGTTCCTGGAACCCAGGCAACATTCTAGTAAATCTCCTCTGTACTTTCTCTATTTTGTTGACATCCTTCCTATAATTAGGCGACCAAAATTGTACACCATACTACAGAATTGGTCTTACCAATGCTTTGTACAATTTTAATATTACTTCCCTACTCCTATATTCAATGCTCTGATTTATAAAGGCCAGCACACCAAAAGTTTTCTTTACCACCCTATCTACATGCGATTCCACCTTCAGGGAACTATGCACAGTTATTCCTAGATCCCTCTGTTCCACAGCATTCCTCAATTCCCTACCATTTACCATGTACGTCCTATTTTGATTTGTCCTGCCAAGATGTAGCACTTCACACTTATCAGCATTAAACTCCGTCTGCCATCTTTCAGCCCACTTTTCCAAATGGCCCAAATCTCTCTGTAGACTTTGAAAATCGACTTCATTATCCACAACACCACCTATCTTAGTATCATCTGCATACTTACTTATCCAATTTTCCACCCCATCATCCAGATCATTGATATACATGACAAACAACAGTGGACCCAACACAGATCCCTGAGGCACCCCGCTGGTCACTGGCTTCCAACCTGACAGACAGCCATCCACCATTACTCTCTGGCATCTCCCATTCAGCCACTGTTGAATCCATCTTGCTACTCCGCCATTAACACCCAAAGATTGAACCTTCTTAACCAGCCTTCCATGGGGAACCTTGTCAAAGGCCTTACTGAAATCCATATAGACAACATCCACTGTTTTACCCTCATCAATTTCCCTAGTAACCTCTTCAAAAAATTCAAGAAGGTTTGTCAAACATGACCTTCCAGGCACAAATCCATGTTGACTGTTCCTGATCAGACCCTGTTTATCCAGATGCTTATATATATTATCTCTAAGTATCCTTTCCATTAATTTGCCCACCACTGACGTCAAACTAACCGGTCTATAATTGCTAGATTTATTCTTTGAACCCTTTTTAAACAATGGAACAGCATGCGCAGTACGCCAATCCTCAGGCACTATTCCCATTTCTAATGACATTTGATGCTGTAAAAAGGTATTGTATGGAGAGATTGGACAAGCGTGAATGATTTTTTTCCTCTGGAGCACCAGAGGCTAAGGAGCAACCTGATGGAGGTAGGTAAAATGATGAGAGGCATAGGTAGGCTAGTGCCTTTATCCCATGGTGGAAATGTCAAACACTAGAGGGTTTCAGATGAGAAGGGATAAGTTCCAACTTTTTTTTAAATACAGAATATGGCAGTTGCTTGGAATGCGCTGCCATGAGAGGTGGCGGAAGTAGACACAATAGGAATGTTTAAGATGCTTTTAGACAGAACATGAGGGGGCAGAAGAAAGAGGAGCATATATCACGAGCAGGCTGACGGGAATAGTTTAAGTTGGCATTTTGTTAAGCACAGGCAGCACTGGGCAAAGTCAGTTTCTGTGCAGTATTGTTCTATGTTCTGTGCCTGTGCTTATACAGTAGATGTGCTGCCTCAGCAGCTTAGAGATTTTCCCTACCACCTCCATGCACTGAGATATCAAAAGATTAATGAGTACTAAAGGATTTTTTGACCTATAAAGCTATTTTCATGTACCAACATAAAACTTAATTGGAGAATTACAGATCACATGTTGTGGTTATTTTGTGTTGCACAGATTTTGTTTTAATGGCAATTAGTCTCAATTTATTCCTCAAATGTCTTTGGTTGAATATTCGATAACATTTAACTAAAGGGCAAATGGAAGAATCAAGGAGCCTTCAATTTTAGAGACTCAGTGTTCGAAGGATGAACTATACGTCTCATGGCTGGTGAGTACTTTAGGAGGTTGCACACAGTCAGAGTTGTGCGGCATGGTGGCGCAGAGGTAGAGTCGCTGCCTCACAGCGCAAGAGACCCAGGTTCAATCCCGACCACGGGTGCTGTCTGTACGTAGTTTGTACGTTCTCCCCGTGACTTGAATGTGTTTTCTCCCGGATCTCTGGTTTCCTCCCACACTCCATAGACCGACAGGTTTGTAGGCTAATTGGCTTGGTACAATTGTAAAATGTTGCCAGCGTGTGTAGGATAGAGTAAGTGTGCGGGGATCACTGGTCGGCGCGGACTCGGTTAGGCCAAAGGGGCTGTTTCCACGCTGTATCTCTAAACTAAACTAAGACTGCACCATCGGAGCAGAGAAGAACAATCCAACTGTCTTCAATCCAAAGATAGACACAAAATGCTGGAGTAACTCAGCGGGTCAGGCAGCATCTCTGGAGAGAAGGAATAGATGACGCTTCGGGTTGAGACCCTTCTTCAGACTGAGAGTCAGGGGAGGGGGAAACTAGAGGTAGGAAAAGGTACAAAAAACCCCTGCGAGCGGTTAAATCGAGGAGTGTTGGTGGAGGGATCGGTCTGGAGGCGGGCAAGCTTGTGATCCTTAGCAGCGTCCAGGTAAGCGTTTGTTGAAGGCGTGGATCTCGCGTAGAATGGAGTAAAGTCGGGGTCCATTGCAGGTCTGGGTGTGCGAGGCCCGGAGCTGCAGGAGAGTCAGAGCGAGGGTTTGCTGGTTCCGGTGCATGGCGGCCCGTGTGGAACGCAATGCATGGAAGGAAAACTGTTGCATAAAGCGGTGGATTGGCTGTAGGTAACTGTAAATCGGGCTGGATCCGAACCGGGAGGTCTGGAACCAGTTGGAATCTATTCCACTCTCCCTTGACCTCATAACCGTACAAATATTTCCTGTTCCTCTACCTATCTAACCCCCTTCTGAATGCAACAGTTTAATGCATCTCCACTGCAACCTCAGGCAGTGCATGCAAACTCCCTACCCTTTCTTTCAGTTTAGTTTATTTTCACTTGTACCGAGGTACAATAAAAAGCTTTTGGTGCGTGCTAACCAGTCAACAGAAAGACAATAAATGATTACAATCGATCCATTTACAGTGCATAGATACATGATAAGGGAATAACGTTTAGTGCAAAGTAAAGCCAGCAAAGTCTGATCAAGGATAGTCCGAGGGTCACCAAAGAGGTAGATGGTAGTTCAGCACTGCCCTCCGGTTGTGGTAGGATGATTCAGTTGCCTGATAACAGCTGGGAAGAAACTGTCCCCGAATCTGGAGGTGTGCGTTTTCACACTTCTATACCTTTTGCCCGATGGGAAAGAGGAGAAGAGGGAGTGGCCGTGGTGTGACTCGTCCTTGATTTCAAGGCTGCTGGCCTTGCCGAGGCAGCCTGGGGTACATGGGAGCCAATAGAAGGGAGGTTGGTTTGTGTGATGGTCTGGGCTGCGACCACAATTCACCACAGGTACGGCCTGCAGGTTCTCTGAAAGATGTGGATGGTGTTTTTTACATTACGAGGGCAATCTATGAGTTAAGCGTCGTGTATTACAGAAGATTTCTCTTGAATGCAGTATTACTGCTCACAGGCAACACTGTGCAATTACTTTGATGTCGATTCTGACGGCATGTCAGTGATCCGACTCAATTTCATGGACAATTTGGTGCCTGCGCTGCGGGGGCCGCCTGGCAGTTATTGGAGATCGTCTACCTGGATGAGTTCATCTGCTCTCTTTCCAACTGCATAATTCCAACATATAATTATTGGGTTAGAAATGTGGTCGCACGGTCTCCATTCAACACGTCCCCAACTGTCTAAGAGGAACGGCGGAATCCTCACTTGCTCCAGAACTTTTGGGAAACCAGATGATAATAATTAACCCAAAGACCACTATATATTTAACCCTTTCGGAAAATGCTTTTTCACTGCCTGTTATCATCTCATTCTGCTAATTAGATGGCGACGCTACTTAAAGGAGTGCACCACTGCACTACTTACAGAAGGCTGTGGAGGCCAATTCAGTGGATATTTTTAGATCAATAGACAATAGGGGCAGGAGTAGGCCATTCGGCCCTTCGAGCCAGCACCGCCATTCAATGTGATCATGGCTGATCATCCCCAATCAGTACCCCGTTCCTGCCTTCTTCCCATATCCCCTGACTCCGCTATTTTTAAGAGCCCTATCTAGCTCTCTCTTGAAAGCATCCGGAGAACCTGGCTCCACCGCCCTCTCAGGCATGGATCGATGGATTCTTGATTAGTGCGGGTGTCAGGGGTTATGGGGAGAAGGCGGAGGAATGGGGTTCGGATGGAGAGATGGATCAGCCATGATTGAATGGCGGAGAAGACTGGGCCTAATTGTATTATTTATTACTCCTATTACTTATAACCTTATGGAAGGAGTATTTACACGGATTGATTGCTTCCTGGCAAAACTCAAACCAGGGGCCAGTGAGATGGTGACTGGTGAGCAAGTACTGCCAGTGATAACACTGTCAAGAGCACTTTCCATTGTTTCACTGATGGCTGAGAGGAGACTGGTGGAACTGAACGCCAGTCGAGTATTTGACGAAATCAGTTCAAGACTAGAGGCAGTGAAAGCATCATAAGGGTCTCATCAGCAACAGAGGACGGGAGGCAATGCTGATGGAGTACAGAGGAGGCGCACGCACGCAAGGAAACCCACGCGGTGACAGGGCGAACCCGCAAACTCCACACAGGGTAAAACACTTTGTTTAAATTATTACCACATTGCAAAGTGGGCGGCACGGTGGCGCAGCAGTAGAGCTGCTGTCTTACGGCGCCAGAGACCCGGGTTCGATCCTGGCTACGGGTGCGCGCCTGCACGGAGGTTGTACGCTTTTCCCGTGACCTGCGTGGGGTTTCTCCGGGAAATTCGGTTTCCTCTCACACTCCAAAGCCGTACAGGTTTGCAGGTTAATTGGCATTAGTATAAATGTAAAAAACATTGTCCCTAGCGTGTGTGCTAACCTGCTGGGATGGCTGGTCGGTACGGACACGGTGGGCCGAAGGGCTTGTTTCCGCGCTGTATCTCTAAACTAAACTGCGATATATATATACACACACACACACATATGTATATATATACACACACACACACACACATATATATATATATATACACACACACACACATATATATATATATATATATATATATATACATACACACACACACACACACATATATATATATACACACACACATATATATATATACATACATACATATATATACACACACACACACACACATATATATATATATATATATATAAAATGCATAAATAAAAGGAGGAAGCCTCTCCCGTCCTCACATGATGAAGAGTTGAGCGCTCGGCGGGGATGGAGCAGCCTCTGTGTCCAGTACAAATCTTTGGCTCTTGCTGAAACTTGAGCATCGTGGTGAAACAAGGGGATTGTCCCCTTCAGCAACGTGGTGCAGCAGCCTTCCAGCCCCCGGCGATCGATGGGCTTCCCTTCCGTTCTCCAGCTCGCTCTGCCAGCCCTCGAAGGCCGGAATCGGTTCTGCAACATTCAAGGAAGACATTATTGAGGTTTGGTTCAAAGCACGCCCTGGTGTGATTGCATCATGTAGTCAGATCAATAATCATCCTGTACGGGGGGGGGGGGGGGGGGCGGGGGGAGACAAGAGCAGCATTATGCTTGCACAGTCAGAATCATGTTAAGCACAAACGCATTGGAACCTCCTAAGACCACCGACTGACAAAGTACGTCGGCTTCTCCTTTGTACTACCCCCCCCCCCCCCCCACAGTGTCCTCCATTGTCCACTGTTCCTCCCCCCTTCCCCACGCCCCTCTCCCCACGTCGGTCCTTGAAACTGATCCCAGGATGTATGAATGACTATGATGAAAAACAAACTGCTCCATCAGGCAGCATCTGTGGAGGGAAATGGACGAAAATCATTTTGTGCGGAGACCCTTGAAACTGATGGGGGTTGATGGGAGAAACTGGCAGAGAGCATCGTCATTCTCCTGTGTCACTACAATAAACAACTAGTTCACGGACCACTCTATCCAGGGCCTCGGGGTATCCTTGTCGAAACGAAGACCAGATGCAGGTTGATACAGCAAATGACACAAACTGCTGGGGTAACTCAGCAGGTCAGGCAGCATCTCTGGAGAGCGTTGATAGGTGACGTTTTCACAAGTTCACAATTTATAGGAGTAGAAGGTAGACAAAAGAGCTGGGGAAACTCAGCGGGCGAGGCAGCATCTATGGAGCAAAGGAAATAGGCAACGTTTCGGGCCGAAACCCCATTCGGCCCATCGAGTCTACTGCGCCATTCAATCATGGCTACTCTCTGCCACCTAATCCAATTTTCCTGCCTTATCCCCATAACCCTCGACACCTGTTCTAAATCAAAAAAATGTTTATCTCTGCCTTAGAAATTGCCACTGACGGCCTCCACAACCCTCTGTGGCAATGAGTTTCACACATTAACTGCACTCTGACCAAAGAAGTTCCTCCTCACCTCCTTTCTAAAAGAGCGCCCTTTAATTCTGAGGCTGTGACCTCTGGTCCTGGACTCTCCCACCAGTGGAAACATCCTTTCCACATCCACTCTATCTATGCCTTTCATCATTCGGTAAGTTTCAATGAGGTTCCTTCTCAACCTTCTAAACTCCAGTGAGTAGATGCCCAGTGCTGTCAAACACTCATCATGTGCTAACCCACTCATTCCTGGAATCATTCTTGTAAACCTCCTCTGCACCCTCTCCAGAGCCAGCACGTCCTTCCTCAGATATGGGGCCCAATGGGTCGAGATCCTTCTTCAGACCATCCTTGGGTGTCCTTCTCAAGGCAGCAACTTCCCACTCTAGATCCTGCCTCCTGAACACCTGGGTCTCACCCACCCCGGAATACTGCATGACAACCATTCTTGGGATCTTGGATACAGATTCATTGCCTGGTCAAGAAAGCAAGAGGAAATCCGTCTCTGATGAAAACAAATGCCCTGCGTCAGGCTTTTCCTTCATTTTGTCTTTTTCCCCCCTGTGGATCCTTGAGAGAGTTCCATTCCTGCACTTACACGTTTGTGTCCCAAAGATATGGGCAATGCTCCACAATGGAGTTCTAGCGCAATTAAGTTTGGTTTAGTTTATTATGATGTGTACCGAGGTACAGTGAAAAGCTTTTGTTGCGTGCTATCCAGTCAGCAGAAAGACAACACATGATTACAATCGAGCCATTTACAATGTATAGATTCATGGATAAGAGAACAATGCTTAGTGCAAGGTTAAGCCAGCAAAGTCCAATCAAGGATAGTCCGAGGGTCACCAATGAGGTAGATAGTAGCTCAGCACTACTCTCTGGTTGTGGTAAGATGAATCAGTTGCCTGATAACAGCCGGTTAGTAAATGCTAAAGGATAATCTAGCAGATTGTGGGGTCATACACATTTCAGGAGGGAGTTAGCAACCTACAGTTAATGAACTGCATGCACAAAAACGCAAAGCCAGCTATTGTAAGGAAATTTGCATCACATCACCAGTTGGTGGCAATCATCGCCACAGAAGACTGTGGAGGCCAAGTCAATGGATATTTTTAAGGTGGAGGTTGCTAGGTTCTTGATTAGTACGGGTTTAGTTTAGTTTAGAGATACAGTGCAGAAAGAGACCCTTCGTCCCACCGAGTCCACTCCGTCCAGCGATCCCTGCATATTAACACTACCCTACACACACCTGGGACAATTTTACAATTTTATACATTAATAGCAAGCCAATTAACCTACAAACCTGTATGTCTTTGGAGTGTGGGAGGAAACCGAAGATCTCGGGGGAAAACCCACTACGGGTGCTGTCTGTACAGAGTTTGTCCATTCTCTGGGGCGAATGTACAAACTCTGTACAGACAGCACCCGTAGTCAGGGGTGCCAGGGGTTATGGCGAGAAGATAGGAGAGTGGTGTTGAGAGGGAGATAGATCAACCGTGATTGAATGGCAGAGTAGACTTGATGGGCTGAATGGCCTAATTCTGGTTCTGTGACTTATGAATTTATGAGCTGCAGGTGCATGGAATAGGTTCTCCAGGAAGAAACACCAAAAAATAAAATCACCTGAATCTGGAAATTTAGATAGGTTCTGTTCATGAAGTTATTAATGTTCTGCAGTGCAGATGGAGAGGATGGAATGGGTCCAAAATGTCTTTAAACTCAGAAAACGCACATGCTGATTTGGAGATACTTCCTGGAGTGAGATTATTGGTTTGAGCTAAATTTAGCATTCGGGCATGCATGAAGCAGGCAGCAGGTTACAACAGCTCCATCCAATACATAATGAACTGTAATACACCGGGGATCAAAGAGAGAAACTCAATCTCAAATAGGATTCAAGGGCAGAGTGTATATAATGATGGATCTCAACCCTACTCTCTTACACACAGCGTAGCCTCACTTATTTGCCCATCAATATTGGCAGATAATATGCACGATCAGAAAACCTGATCGTATCCAAAACAAGACACAGTACGAGATAAAACTTTAAATTTAAAATGTGCTCCAATTTCGAACAAAATTACTATTTGCTTTCAATATAATTTTTGAAGTCAACATGCTGACACAATGAACTGTAGACGCTAGACTTCTGTGTCAAAGACAAAGTGCTGGAGCAACTCGACGGGTCAGGCAGCATCTGCAGAACGAATGGTCAGGCGACATTTTGGGTTGGGACCCTTCTTCAGACTGGAGAAGGGTCCCGTTCCGAAGCATCACCTATCCACTCCTTCCACAGCTGCTTCCTGAACTGCTGAGTTACTCCAGTACTTTGTGTTTTATGCTAAACCTGCACCTGTAAATGGAAACCGGACACATGCTGAATTAGTGGTGACTGCATCCTTCACGAGTCATATTGAGGATGGTAGTCCCATCCCAAAGACCTTGCCCTCCCCACTCCCACTGGATGCTGGATTCCTTGTGCTGATTCTCCTCCAGGATAGTTTAGCATAGAAGCATAGAAATTAGGTGCAGGAGTAGGCCATTCGGCCCTTCGAGCCTGCACCGCCATTCAATATGATCATGGCTGATCATCCGACTCATTATCCCGTACCTGCCTTCTCTCCATACCCTCTGATCCCCACAAGGGCCACATCTAACTCCCTCTTAAATATAGCCAATGAACTGGCCTCAACTACCCTCTGTGGCAGAGAGTTCCACAGACCCACCACTCTCTGTGTGAAAAAAGTTCTTCTCATCTCGGTCCTAAAGGATTTACCCCTTATCCTTAAGCTGTGACCCCTTGTCCTGGACCTCCCCAACATCGGGAACAATCTTCCTGCATCTAGCCTGTCCAACCCCTTAAGAATTTTGTAAGTTTCTATAAGATCGCCTCTCAATCTCCTAAATTCTAGAGAGTATAAACCGAGTCTATGCAGTCTTTGTTCATAAGACAGTCCTGACATCCCAGGAATCAGTCTAGTTTAGACTTACAGTGTGGAAACGGGCCCTTCGGCCCAGCGTGTCCACACCAACCAACGATCCCTGTACATTAACACTATCCCACACACACTCGGGACAATTTACACTTATAGCAAGCCAACTAACCTGCAAACCTCCGCGTCTTTGGGAGTGTGGGAGGAAACCGAAGAACTCAGAGAAAACCCACGCAGTCACGGGGAGTACGTACAAACTCTGTACAGACAAGCATCCGTAGTCAGGATCGAATACGGGTCTCTGCCGCTGGAAGCACTGCACGGCAGCAACTCTACTGCTGCGCCACCGTGTCAACCGTGATACCATGACACTGATAGACTCAAAATCCCTTCAGGCTCCCACCATCTTTTAGTCCTCAAAATTTCAGACAGTCGTAGGATATTCTCCAGCACTGTAGCATTTATTGATTTTTCTCTTTCTGAATGGGTTAGGCTAATTTAAACCTGGCAACCTATCTGATTCATGAACGTTATGTTTCGCCGCCAACAGTTTTAGGTTTATATGGGGTCTTGTCTAGAACCTTCTCCTCAAATATCCACTTCAAACCCTCCGACAATGACAAGCATTGTCTGGACCTTAAAAGCCAGTGGCGTCCCTTTCAGCAAAGTGCTCGCTGCATCTGATAAAAAATCCTCCTTTGCTCTTTCAAATATACAAAGCACTCCACGATCATGGAGTGCTACAGTGAAGCAGCTTCCTTCTTTTGTGCCAGGTTAAATATAAATTTCCAGTACTCTTGAAACGATAGTTCACACCACTCAGACCCGACTCGCAAAGAACCTAATAGCTTTAGCCGCATAAATAGGACATGAATCCGCCCATCACTGGCACAGCAGTAGAGTTGCTGCCGCCTTGCAGCGCCAGAGAGCCGGGTTCGATGCTGACTGCAGGTACTTGTCTGTATGGAGTTTGTAGTTCTCCCCGTGACCTCTATGGGTTTTCCCAGGTGCTCCAGTAAAATTGTAAATTGTCCCTAGTGTGTATGGTATCGGTGGTCGGCGTGGACTCAGTGGGCTGAAGGGCCTGTTTCCGCACTGCATCTCTAAAATAAACTAAATTAGACTAACTAAATGCACACTGTCAACTTACAAGTGGGAGTCTGCAATAAGTTAATTCTTCTTTGACGCCCCAGCTTCCAAGGTGCTCTACTGTCAACAAGCTAGTTTCTCTTTACACAAATCCTTGCGTGTTTAGTCAGGTCGAGTGTGATTTTTGTGCACTCCTTGTCCAATTTACGTTTGATCAATGGTGGCACAGTGGCGCGGCGGTAGTGCTGCTGCCTTACAGCGCCAGAGACCCGGGTTCGATCCTGACTATGGAGTCAGGACTGTGCAGTTTGTTCACCCTCTCTGCGACCGCGGGGGTTTTCTCCATGTGCTCCAGTTTCCTTCCACACTCCAAGGACGTACAGATTTGCAGGTTAATTGACTTCTATAAATTGTCCCTGTAAATTTTGTAGGATGGAACTAGTGTATGGGTGATCATTGGTCAGCGTGGACTCGGGGAGGGGGCGGGGGGCCTGTTTCCATGCTGTATATATATATATATGTAAACCAAACTAAGACCACATCCATTCAAGTGCTACACTAATCATGTTGAAAGAAATGGGGAATTTTGACTTAAAAAACACCCTAATATCCTTGATAAGCTTAATACTTCAGATAAGATAGGACAGGTTCAAAGGTTTATGGGCCAAACGCAGGCAAGTGGGACTAGTGAAGATGGAACATGTTGGTCGTTGTGGACAAGCTGGGCCGAAGGGCCCGTTTCCACACTGTACGACTCTCTGAGTAGGTATTTTGAAACAAACCTCCACTTCTCTACAGTTCTGAGACATGGACTATCAGCAGCAGACACCTCTCCACAAAGGCTTCTAAATCCATTGACTTAACAAACAAGCCTCCGCCTCTCTCACAGTTCAACATTCCAGCAACAAGGGTCAAATGGAACTCAGTCTGCGCCCCGAGGCAGACACTGACACCAGGTCCCCCAAACAGAACCGGAACTCTGAGCTCCATCGTGGCACGAGATTACCTGCTGGCCAAAGGAAACTGCTCGAGGGTGTTATCTAAGCTGGAGACGTCTAACATGCCCACCAATTTGTGGGAGTCCCTGGACTGCACTAAAGACAGGAAAATGGGATGGCATTAAGAATGGTGAGTCTCTTTGCTGGGAGTCTGGTGTAAATCTCAGATGACGTGCACCACCTCCCAACCTGCCCATGCATCCTGTCCCATTACCAACGGCCTGCCCCACCGGGGTTTGGTCGCAAGGTGCCGCATTGGTTTGGCAGCCTCCGACCTAGAGTGGAAGCAGGTCAGGCTTAACCACATGGGGCGGCCAAAGAGAAGACAGTGGTGCGGTTTGTCATTGAGTCACACAGCGCAGAATCAGGCCCTTCGGCCCAACTCGTCCATGCTGACCAAGACGCCCCCCCCCCCCCCCAATTCAAGCTGGTTCCTATTTGCCTGTGTTTGGCCCGTCTCTCTCACAACCTGCTCTATCCATGAACCTCAACTGGCTTTTAAATGTTGTCATTGTACCAACCTCAGCTATTTCCTCTGGCGGCTCATTCCATTTACCCATCACCTTCTGTGTGGAAAGGTTGCCCCTCAGGTTCCTATTAGATCTCTCCCACTCTCAACTTGATTCAGCGATGTTGCCTGACCCGCTGAATTACTCAGGCACTCACACGGGTTATTCACATGCAAATTGGAGGAACAGCCACATATTTCACTTGGGTAGCTCATCCTCAGCAGCATGAATAATTGATTTCTCTAAGTTCAAGTCACCCTTGCATCCTCTCTCTCTCTCCGTCCCTCCCCCACCCTAGTCGGCTTGCAACTTATTGTATCCCTTCATTATCACCTTGTCTCCAGCAAACAATGGACCATTGTGGGCTCACCTTTCCAGTCATCAGTGCAGGCTCTGCTTTGTTCTGGACCTTCCTATACCACTAATTGCCCTCTCCCCTGACTGAAGAAGGGTCTGGACCCGAAAGGTCACCTCCTCCAGACCGAGTTACTCCAGCATTTGGGTCCATCTCCGCTGAGTCACTTTGTGCCTTTTTTCAATAGACCAGCATCTGCAGTTCCTTGTTTCTACACTACTCTCCCTCTTGCTCTGGATTCCCCTGCCCTGGGTCAAAGACTATGTCCATTCACCTTGTCTATGCCCCCCCCACCCCCCCCCTCGCAAGACCTCTGTGAGACCCATTGACAGAAGCCATGACCATATCCCAGCCGGGCTTGCAAACCTTCACAAATGAGATAAAAACAGCAATTTTCATCCAATGCAAATATATCACTAACTCGATCAAGATATTAACCAGAGTTGACAATTTGCCGGGGGTGTTTGGCTTTGCACGGGTGGTGTCAGTGAACAAGCAAACCACCCTCCAGCCTCTGATACTGACTGTTGTGGGAGTAAACGTGGTTATTTCCTCGCACGCATTTTCCACTGGGTGCGACAAGCTGTGGAAGGGACTATCAAGAGTAGGAAGGAACTACAGATGCTGATTTAAACTGAAGATAGACACAGAAAGCTGGAGTAACTCGAACGGGACAGGCAGCATCTCTGGAGAGAAGGGATGGGTGACGTTTCGGGTGCAGACCCTTCTTCAGACTGGTCTCAACCTAAAATTGCTGAGACAATGAAGGATGAGAGGGGATCTTATTGAAACATATAAGATTGTTAAGGGTTTTGAGACGCTAGAGGCAGGAAACATGTTCCCGATGTTGGGGGAGTCCAGAACCAGAGGCCACAGTTTAAGAATAAGCGGTAAGCCATTTAGAACGGAGACGAGGAAACACTTGTTTCTCACAGAGAGTTGTTAGTCTGTGGAATTCTTTGCCTCAGAGGGCGGTGCAGGCAGGTTCTCTATATGCTTTCAAGAGAGAGCTGGATAGGGCTCTTAAAAATAGCAGAGAGAGGGGATATTGTGAAAAGGCAGGAACGGGGTACTGATTGGGGATGATCAGCCATGGTCAGCTGGCTCGAAGGGCCGAATGGCCTACTCCTGCACCTATTGTTCATTGTCTAAAATGTCACCCATTCCTTCTCTCCAGAGATGCTGCCTGAGTTACTCCAGCATTTTGTGTCTATCTTCGAAGGGAATATCATGGCTGGTTTAAAGCGCAGACCTCAGAAAAGTGCCTTTTTAATTGAAAGTGTGAAAATGTACTCACCATCACCATCTCTTTGCTGATGCATTAATTTGAAATCAATGATAGGGGCTATGATGCTGTGTTCTGACAAAACAAAGACAATGTACAAAAATAAAAGAGAATGCAGCAAACCTTGCTTATAATAACGAGGGGAATTTAAATTGCACTTCTATTAATGGAAAAACGAATTGAAGGTAAAACGAACGAAAGCCTATGGAGAGTCATAGAGTCATACAGCACGGAAACAGGCCCTTCGGCCCAACTTGCCCCATCTATACTAGTCCTACCTTCCCGAGCTTTGTCCATATCCCCCTAAGCCCTTCCTGTTCATCTGCCTGCCCAGTTTTTCTTCCAGAGGATTTAAGATCTGTTACACAGTGTGTGCCATAGTTTCAGAATTATTGCACAAACGTTCCAGATACAAGAATATCACAGACAGAAACAAAAATGCTGGAGTAACTCAGCGAGACGGGCGGCATCTCTGGAGAGAATGAATAAACAGGCGACATTTCGGGCCGAGACCCTTCTTCAGACTGAGAGTTAGGGAAGAGGGAGAGACATAGAAGGGTGCAAAGAGCATGCAAGGTGGGAAAAGGGAAAGATTGGAGCGGACGGTGATCGAGGAAATGTACCAGATGGTTGAAACAAAATGCTGGAGTAACTCAGCGGGACAGGCAGCATCTCTGGAGAGAAGGAATGGGTGACGTTTCGGGTCGAGCCCATTCTTCAGACTGAGAGTCAGGGGAGAGGGAGATACAGAGACAAGGAAGTGTAAGATGTGAGAACGACACATCAAAGAGGCAGCAGATCAAGGAAAATGTTGAATTATTATTATTGTCTGGTTGGATTTATTACGACCATTGTTAGCTAGGAGAAGGTAAGAAGAAAGCAAGCGGGAACGAAATGCAAACCGGGGGACAGGGTCTCGGAGAGATATTGAATATCTTACCACCGCTGCTGCCTTCGTCCGGTGGCCCGTTGCGAGGCAGCTCCTTGCTACACTGTGTGGCGGGATTTTCCTCGGGACTGGGCGAAAAAGCCGAGCACAGGTCGACGTCGAGAGCTTGCAGCTTCATCAGGGAGTTCTGCAGACAAAAGCAGAACATGGTGATGCCATGCAACGCCGGCGAGCCTCCCTGCTGCTGCTGCTGGTGGTGCTGCTGCTGCCGCCTCGCTGGCCCCGGAGCGAGGGGAGTCCGCGGCGAGATCCTGCAACAACACTTGTGTGGTGATGGCCAGCGGCGCCGGGTCGCTCTTAAAGCCATCTAACCAGGATGACTAATGGGTTAACGTGTTGCTCTGGGTTCCGCAGTTGAAGCACATCTTTGGATCAGGGATGAATCGTGACCGGGGTCCAGCGGGGACATCTAATTCCGTCAGCAGCCCGTGATTTGTTCGTCAACCAATGTAACAAAGCGGCGATTGGAAATACAACCCTATCCTGGGCGCTGTAGTTTCATGCAAGCTCCTGACATCATCTCTGCTGACAATACGCCCCTCCCAGCTCAGCTCATTCACAAAACCACACACACACACACACACACACACACACAGATCAGGTGCACTTGCTGCCTCTGCGAAAAATAAAATGAATCAGACAAAGGATTATCTTCCCGGAGAGTACGTCTTTGCAGGAAATTGATAGTGGGCAAAAAAAAATTATTGACCATTAATTGTTTCAGCCCTGTGGGCTCTGCCTCAGATCAACCCGCGTCAGCTGCCATTAGCAGGAGATTGTGTGTACGAAGGAACTGCAGATGCTGGTTTAAAACGAAGATAGGCACAAAATGCTGGAGTAACTCAGGCAGCATCTCTGGAGAGAAGGAATGGGTGGTGTTTCAGGTCGAGACCCCTTTTTCAGACTTGAGATTTTTCCCATTTAGATGCAGTATTTTAAATGGAGCTACCGACATAACAACAGCTCCAAAAGCCCGCTCTGCATTCTGCACGTCCTTGTGCAAACAGCTGAGAGCGCTGTTTTATTTTAAAGCGTTTTTGGTTTGTGAGCAAGCTCGAAAACAGGCGAGCGACCAGTGCAGGGCAGTGTGTTAAGCTGTTCACAGCGTCGTGCACGGCTGTTTTCAGTCGGGGTGGGGAGGGGGGTGGGGGGAACCTGTACAACGCGTGTCGGTTCATGTGTACTAGAGCACGTCTTCATCCCGGAGCCCACGCCAGCAGCAGCAACCCAATCCATCCCAGTCTGCACCCAGACTCAACTCAAAGCGTGTGTAGGAAGGAACTGCAGTACATGTTAAGCTGCAGACCCGAAACTGCAGTACATGCTGGTTTACACCGAAGATAGACACAAAATGTTCGTGTAACTCAGCGGGTCGGGCAGCATCTCTGGAGAAAAGGAATAGGTGACCTTTCAGGGTTGAGATCCTTCTTCAGACTGAGAGTCAGGGGAGAGGGAAACGAGAGATATGAAAAGATCCACACGAATAAATTAATGAAAGATATCTGGCTTTGATCTTTTTGCATATCTTTCATCAATTTGTTCTATTTACCTCATGATATATTTGCTGGGACATCAAATGCAGTTTGATGATTAATTCAGAGATAAGCACAGAAACAGGCCATTTGGCCCACCGAGTCCACGCCAACCAGTAATCACACACTACCACTATCCTGCACACACAAGGGACAATTTATCAATTTTACCAAAACCAATTAACCGCCGAACCGTTTGTCAAGTAAGTTATCTGTTTACCGTAAATTGCACCTAATTTTTGTTTAGTTTAGAGATATAACACGGAACCAGGCCCTTCGGCCCACTGAGTCCACGCCGACCAGCGATCCCCACACACAAACATTGCACTAGGGATAATTTACAATTATACCAAGCCAATGTGAATCCTGTAAACCTGTACGCCTTTGGACTGTGGAGCAAATCATAGATCCCAGAGAAAACCCACGCAGGGAGAACGTACAAACTCCACACAGACAGGATCGAACCCAGGTCTCTGGCACGGTAGGGCAGCAAATCTACCGCTGCGCCACGGTACCCTAGTATTGAGTTGACCACTATTGAGATCCATTTTAAGGGCATGGTGAGTCTAAGCATCCATAGCACAAATACCTGTCCTCATGTTAGCACTGCCAAGCACAAAATCCTTTTGCTATCACCAGCCTGAAAGGACACAAGGTCCATTTCACTCTCAGCTCTCCAGCTAGTTTGCTTTCATCCCAATGCCCTCAGGATCCAATGCATTGATTTTGAATTAGTGATAAAACATCTGAGTTTTTACCCTCCACATTGAATGACCAACACACACGCAGACCATTCATGTACACCACTGTTTATACCCCGCATGCACCTCCTCCCAGTTCCCTTCACACAATTCAATCAGAATATTCTATTAACTTTCTCCCTTCCTTGTGTGGCCCCTTTAATATGATTCAAAGCAAAAAATACCCACCGAGTGCTGTTGGCCTGAAGGTTCAAAGAATGAATTCAAATATTTTTTGTTTTTAAATCAATGTTTAAAAATATTAGTTTAAGTATGGTACTTTGTCATGTGTACCTTGGTGCAGAAATTCAGTATACATAAGCACTTAGATACATATTAGATAGGCATCTAAGTTACAGTACAAGTGTATAGAGGCATTACACTGAGACGGTATACAGAGTCACCAGTCCGGTGCCATTTTCACCAAGTGTTGTAAATGTAATAGTTTAATGCTCTTTAAGCTACCTGTGGAAAGACAATAGACAATAGGTGCAGGAGTTGGCCATTTGGCCCTTTGAGCCAGCACCGCCATTCAATGTGATCATGGCCGATCATCCCCAATTAGTTCCCCGTTCCTATCTTCTCCCCATATCCCCTGACTCTACTATCTTTCAGAGCCCTATCTAGCTCTCCCTTGAAAGTATTCAGAGAACCGGCCTCCACCGCCCTCCGAGGCAGAGAATTCCACAGGCTCACAACTCTCTGTGTGAAAAAGTGTTTCCTCATCTCCGTTCTAAATGGCTTACCCCTTATTCTTAAAATGTGGCCCCTGATTCTGGACTCCACCAACATTTAGAACATGTTTCCTGCCTCTAGTGTGTCCAAACACTTTATAATCTTATATGTTTCAATAAGATACCCTCTCATCCTTCTAAATTCCAGAGTATACAAGCCCAGCCGTTCCATTCTCTCAGCATATGACAGTTCCGCCATCCCGGGAATTAACCTTGTAAACCTACGCTGCACTCCCTCAATAGCAAGAATGTCCTTCCTCAAATTAGGGGACCAAAACTGCACACAATACTCCAGGTGTGGTCTCACTAGAGCCCTGTACAACTGCAGAAGGACCTCTTTGCTCCTATACCCGACTCCTCTTGTTATGAAGGCCAACATGCCATTCGCTTTCTTCACTGCCTGCTGTACCTGCATGCTTATTTCCCACCTTAAGCTACCTACAAGTAATGGCCCCAAATACTTTCTTAAGCCACTCCACTTGGCAGCAATGCTTACAGTAATGTCAAGTGATCAGTGTAAAAGTGTAACACGATTAACATGGATAAGTGTAGAAACATAGAAAGTAGGTGCAGGAGCCAGCACCACCATTCAATACGATCATGGCTGATCATCCAAAATCAGTACCCCATTCCTGCTTTTTCCCCATATCCCTCAACTCCATTAGCCCTAAGAGCTATATCTAACTCTCTCTTGAAAACATCCAGTGAATTGGCCTCCACTGCCATCTGTGGCAGAGAATTCTGGAGTAGTGATGGGAACCATTCCAATGTTTTGGGAAAATGTGCCTTTTATAGATGAGAGTTCTGGAATTCAGCCATTCTGTTCAAATAAAGTTTTCTATGGATTTCCCATTGGATTGATAGTCCCTTGTGGATTTATCTTTATTTGAAATTATCAACAGTAATCGTCTGGCATTCTCTGCAACTTTTCCCAAGTGACCATCTTTTCATAGTTTTCACATTTGGTAAAAGGGCAATTAAAATAATCCTGGCCTTTTTTCTTTACTGTGGCCACTGCAGCTTAGTGAACTATCTTGTGTGTGCAGGTTCATGATCTGAGCGAGGTGCGCAGGAATTCTGTGTCATCACAAATGCTGCTTTTTCATGGCAATATTGAATCGGTTTGGTTTCGTTGAGAGATACAGGATGGAAATAGCCCCTTCGGCCCACCGTGCTAGCACAGGCAGCACCCAAGATCAGTATTGGACCTGGGTCTCTGGCACTGTGAGACAGCAGCTCCAGCAGTTGCATCTTTTCTTCCTTTAGAATTTTTCAAAGAAGGAAACAACTTCTGAAAGGTCGTCAAGTTTATAGCTTTGGACTTGTTCCTCTCCAAAGGCATGGTGGCGCAGTGGCAGAGTTGCTGCCTTACAGCACCAGAGACCCAGGTTCGATCCTGACTACGGCTGCTGTCTATACGGAGTTTGTACGTTCTCCCCGTGACCTGCATGGGTTTTCTCCGAGATCTTCTGTTTCTTCCCACACTCCAAAGACGTACAGGTTTGGAGGTTAATTTTTTTAATATAAATGTAAAATTGTCCCTCGTGTGTAGGGTTGGTTGTGTTAACATGCGAGGACCGCTGGCCGGTGCGGACTTGATGGGCCGAAGGGCCTGTTCCAACACTGCATCACTAAACTAAACACAAATGTGCGCTTTTCAGTTTTATGGATGAGACCTTGCTTCAATATTTTCTGGGAAAATTTTCCAGAGGTGGAACCGATGCATTAGATATAGAATTTGTAGGAAAGAGCTGCAGATGCTGGGTTACACCAAAGATAGACACAAAATGCTGGAGTAACTCGGTGGCTCTCGACTCGAAATGTTGCCTTTTCCTTTTCTCCAGAGATGCTGCCTGACTCGCTGAATTACTCCAGCATTTTGTGTCTAGCTTAGCTGTAGAATTTACTCCTTTTGGATTTGAGTTGAAGAATTTTGGATGAATTCCTTCAACTGAAGAAACTATTGGATGGGTTCAGAGTATGCTTTGGCTTGCCTGAGTCATTCGACTGAAAATCACCATCTGAATTGTAACCTCCCATCTTTCCTCATCTAAATCTATCAGTCTAAAAAGGATTCCGACCCAAAATGTCAGCTTTCTATGTGCTCCAGAGATGCCACCTGACCCACTGAGTTACTCCGGCAGTTTATCTTTTCTTGTAAACCGTCATCTATTGTTCATTGTTTTGGAGTCTCCTCCTTGCAAGAAATGTGCAGGAAGGAACTGCAGATGCTGGTTTAAACCGAAGATAGACACAAAATGCTGGAGCACTGCAAAGGGTGGTGAAAACTGCCCAACGCATCACCGGTTCCTCACTCCCCTCCATTGAGTCTGTCCATAGCAAGCGATGTCTGCGAAGGGTGCACAGCATCGTCAAGGACTGGTCTCACCCCAGCCACAGACTGTTTATCCTCCTCCCATTCGGGAGGCGCTACAGGTCCCTCCGTTGCCGGACCAGCAGGTTCAGGAACAGCTTCTTCCCTGCGGCTGTTACAATACTTAACTCTGCACCTCGGTGATTGCCAGTCACCCCCCCGGACACTCCTTCCCCCAGTATAATTGCACTACTGATACTGTTTGTACATATACATATTTTACCGTTCATTATTCTAGTTCGCTCTTCCGGGGAGATGCTAACTGCATTTCGTTGTCTCTGTACTGTACACTGCACAATGACAATTAAAGATTGAATTGAATTGAATTGAATTGAGTAACTCAGCGGGGACAGGCAGCATCTCTGGAGAGAAGGAATGGGTGATGTTTCGGGTCGAGACCCTTCTTCAGACCAGTCAGGGGAAAGGGAAACAGGAGATAAAGATGGTGATGTAGAAAGATATAGAACAAATGAATGAAAGATTTGCAAAAAAGTACCAATGATGAAGGAAACAGGCCGTCAGCCGTTTGCTAGTTGAGAACGGGAACCTGGTGCAACTTGGGTGGGGGAGGGATGGCAAGAGAGGGAATGCAGGGATTACTTGAAGTTAGAGAAATCAATATTCATATCACTGGGTTGTAAGCTGCCCAAGCGAAATATGAGATGCAAGAAATGTAATCTCTTTCGACCTAACAATGAAAATGAACCAGCATGCATTTAACTGTGTTGATCATTTCCCAATTACTTGCTAATTCTACAAGTTTATTAATGCCCTCACATTATTTATTACCATTCTCCTTAGTACTTGTGGAACAGCACTCCCACTTCCACTGTGAACAGCTAGTCTTTACTCCCACCCTGCTGTCAGTCTTTAAATCAACCAGCAATCCATGAGATCAAAGGACACTGACTGGAAGTATGAACGGGCCTGTCCCACTTGGCCGTCATTTGCGCCTCATTTACGTGTCATATGTAAAATAGGTTGATGCGTCGTGACGCACGCATTGCGCATGGTGAGGCGTGGAATCGCATGCGATGGCGCGCGGTATCGCACGGCGCTCCAGGATTTCGTAGTGTAATAAAATCCTCGCGTGCCACCTGCATGACGTATCGTGTATGCACGCTAACGCATTGGCGTCGCAAGCTGGCGTCCCGACGTCCCAACGTCCCACGTGTATCGCATGGTGACGCGTGGTTACGTCACCGTGCGTCGACGTTCGTAACCATGCGTCGCCGCGGACCGCAGGATATTCTAATGACGTCATGCGCACCAGACGGCTATGCTGACACGTAATTTGCGCGCGATGTCGCGCTTTACGATGCGTCGTCCTATTTTACATATGACACATAAATGAGGCGCAAATGAGAGCCAAGTGGGACAGGCCCTTAACTCTCTCCATCCATTGAGTATTTCCGACAATTTCTGCCTTTGCTTTAAGACCCGTTCTGCCACATAATCTCTGGTTGCGTGATGCCATTCATAAGTTTATTGGGGGTTACCTTTATGAAAACCTTTTGAAATTCTAGATAAATTACATCCAGAATTACATCTAGGGCAGCACAGTGGCGAGCTGCTGCCTTACAGCACCAGAGACCCGGGTTCAATCCTGACTAGGGGTGTTTTCTGCACGGGGTTTTGTCCATTCCTCCGGTGGACCCATGGGTTTTCTCAGGGTGCTCCGGTTTCCTCCCACATTCCAAAGACGTGCGGATTTGTAGGTTGGTAGACACAAAATGCGGGAGAAGCTCAGCGGGTGAGGCAGCATCTACGGAGAGAAGGAATTGGCGACGTTTTGGGTCGAGACCCTTCTTCAGACAGATAGATGGATGCTGCCTCACCCGCTGAGTTTCTCCATCATTTTGTGTCTAGATGCTGCCTCACCTGTTGAGTTTCTCCAGCATTTTGTGCCTACCTTCGATTTTACCAGCAACTGCAGTTCTTTCTTAAACAGATTTGTAGGTTAATTGGCCTCTGCAAAAATAAATTGTCCCCAGTGTGTAGGATAATTCTAGCGAAAGGGTAATCGCTGGTGGACACAGACTTGGTGGACCGAAGGGCCCCGTTTCAATGCTGTATCTCAAACTGAATCTATTGCATTCTCTATTCTCAGTTACCTCATCAAAAAACTCAATGGCGCATGGTTGGGGGATAATCAAGCTCGATCGTGCCTTTTGAAATCCATTCTCTCTATTCATTATTACACTTTTTTGACACTCAATGTTCTTCTGTTCGATCCTTTGGTGGGAATTACATTATTTTTCTCTCCACTACCTCTTAGCTGACTGGTTAATGATTGCCTGAACATGTTCTGTTCCTCGTCCTAATGTAGGAATTGCATTAGGTATCCACCAGCCCTCTGGCATATATCATTTTACACATAACCATGAAACATGCAGAAATAATCTCTTCCTTGGGATTCTTTTCAAATGGATGGCTGCAATCAATGCAGACAACTGTTTTATCTTCCAGGTTGATTTGCTTGCTTACTACGTCGCCTTATTTTATTTTAAGGGCACACTTTCCTTCCTATTACAATGTCTGCATGTTCGACCTTCTGGGTAAATATTGAAGCAAGATAATGATTTCATCTTTCAGTATTGTTCCGGTTGTTGCCTATGGCATAATTCTTTCAAACCCTTAATTATTCTACCTCCATCTGACATTTTTTATTGATGTGTTCGTAAAATATTTAATGTCTTATTATGTATTCCTTGATAATTTAAGCACACAATTTTTCTTGGCCCTCCGTGATTTATTTCCCCCACTTCTTTTCTATTCCCCTCGTAATCTTTCTTATCCTTTTAGGCATTACCATGGGATTGCTTTGCTGGGAGCTAGCATGAGCCAATTGGGCCGAACGACCTCCTGGTGTGCTGTAATTAGGAAATAATTAATGGTTACCAGCGAACTCCTGGACCACCTGGACTCATAGCGGTTCGTACGAGTAACGGTAGGAACTCAGGAAATCCGGTAAACTCGTGACATTTTTTCATCACTGTGAAAAATGTCCATGAGTAAAAAAATACTTGTGATGAAAAAAATGGTTACTTTTTACTCGTACGAGCCCCTATGTACCCGCTACGTACATTACACAAGCTCGAATCAGGGGAGAACTCGGGAGAACTCTTGAATTACCTCGTACAGTGGGACAGGCCCTTTAAAGAGTCCAGGAGCTCGCTGGTAACCATTAATGTTTTCCTAATTACAGCACACCAGGAGGCCGTTCGGCCCAATTGGCTCATGTTGGCTCCCAGCCTCATACCTCATACAGTGGGACAGGCCCTTAAGCCTACGATATGTGCTTTAGTTCATGTTTTCTTTCAGTTGCATTCATCGGACAGGGAAGTAGATTATTTTGATGGCTCGGAATAAAACATTGAAAAATAAAGTAGCCAACAATGTTAGAAGACAACAGAAGTGTTGCATTCACTTCAGATGCCAAGAGAACTGCTTTTCTTTTCGCTTGAGATACGTTGGCATTTCCAAGCTAAGCACACCTTGTGTTTGTGGTCAATTGGTTCCTAGTGGGGTCAAGGAGAGAGCATTCAGATCGCGGCCCTGTTTCCACCAATCTTTCCTCCAGCACGCGCAAGAAGCACAAGGAGCACAAGAAGAGCAAGATGCCATTGTATGCAGATGCCGTGAAGTGTGCTCAGCTCTGGCTGAACAATTTCTAATCTTGTGATGTGGACTCGATAAGAAGTACCTAGTCTTTCTTCTCAAGTCACCCCTGGTCATTTCTTGGAGGGAAGGGTCAAGTTGCTTCACAAGTGTTAGCTATGGTGGACCCGTATAGTCTAGACACTGAATAATCCATCACGCCTGTTGGTTAGGATTGCATGCATGCAGTTTATCATTGTGTCCTCTGGCACTATAAACCTACGATTATTCCCTTCATTAAATCATGCAAATATTTGTTCATAATTCCATTTGTCTAAATATGCACTTACTGGCCCCAGTCAACAATCATTTTAAAGCTTCTGTTGTATTCTTACATTGTTGGCTATTTTAGTTTCCAATGTTTTAAACATAGAAACATAGAAAATAGGTGCAGGAGAAGTCCATTTGGCCCTTCGACCCAGCACCGCCATTCAATATGATCATGGCTCATCATCCAAAATCAGTACCCCGTTCCTGCTTTTACCCCACATCCCTTGATTATATTAGCCTTAAGAGCTAAATCTAACTCTCTTTTGAAAACATCCAGTGAATTGGCCTCCACTGCGTTCTGTGGTAAATAATTCCACAGATTCACAACTCTCTGGGTGAAAAAGTTTTTCCTCATCTCAGTCCTAAATGGCCTACCTTTTACTCTTAAACTGTGAGCCCTGGTTCTGGACTCTCCCAACATGGGGAACAATTTCCCATAAGAATTTTACATGTTTCTATAAGATCCCCCTCTCCTCCTTCTAAATTCCAGTGAATACAAGCCCAGTTGACTCATTCTTTCATCATACTGTATGTCAGTCCTGCCATGCCGGGAATTAACCTAGTGAGCCTACTCTGCACTCCCTCAACAGTAAGAGGAAAAGCGTCTCTTACTTCACCTGGGCAGCTTACAAACCAGTGGTATGAATATTGACTTCTCTAACTTCAAATAACCTCTGCATTCCCTCGCTCTCCATCCCTCCCCCACCCAAGTCGCACCAGTTTCTCGTTCTCACCTAGCAAACACCTAACAATCACCTGTTTCCTTTATCATCATTACTTTTTTGCATATCTTTCATTCATTTGTTCTATATCTCTCTACATCTCCATCTATATCTCTCGTTTATCTTTCCCCCGGCTCACAGTCTCAAGTCAAGTCAAGTCAGATTTATTTGTCACCTGGACAATAAAGTGCAGTGAAATGAATTGGCCAGCAGCGGTACAATAAAAAATAAGAACACACAGTACACAATAAAAATCTAACACAAACATCCACCACAGCATTCATCACTGTGGTGGAAGGCACAAAGTTTAGTTAGTCGACCCGAAACGTCACCCACTCCTTCTCTCCAGAGATACTGCCCATCCCACTGAGTTCCGCCAGCATTTTGTGTCTATCTTCCATCAAAATAAGCTATTCCCTGATCTATTAAGGCAGACAAAAGGGCTGGAGAAACTCAGCGGGTGCAGCAGCATCTATGGACCAAAGGAAATAGGCAACGTTTCGGGCCGAAACCCTTCTTCAGACTGAAGACTACGTTTCGGGCCGAAGCCCTACTTCAGACTGAAGGGTTTCGGCCCGAAATGTTGCCTATTTCCTTCGCTCCATAGATGCTGCTGCACCCGCTGAGTTTCTCCAGCACTTTTGTCTACCTTTGATTTTCCAGCATCTGCAGTTCCTTCTTAAAAACCCTGATCTATTAAACCGTTTTTTGTCATGCTTGCGACCTTTTCATATATTATATTATCTTATGGTGACTGTTGCCTTTATCTTCTCCTGCATTTTCTTATCTGCTCTGATTCATTTTCCATTAAGAGCTATAATAATAAATCCTCGCTGGTTGGATGCTTAATGGGTTTAATTTAGTTTAGAGGTACAGCATGGAAACAGGCCCTTCGGCTCACTGGGTCCGCGTCGAACAGCGATCACCACACATTAACACTAGCCTACACATACTAGGGACAATGTTTTACAGATATGCCAAGCCAATTAACCCACATACCTGTACGTCTTTGAAGTGTGCGAGGAAACCGAAGATCTCGGAGAAAGCCCACGTGGTCAAGGGGAGAACGCACAAACTCCGTACAGACGTACGGAGCACCCATAGTCGGGATTGAACCTGGATCTCTGGTGCTGCAAGGCAGCAACTCTACCGCTGCGCCACCGTGCCGCCCATCATGCATGGACCTCCCTACATTGTAAAGACTCCAATCCCTCATCCTCATTATTTGGCTCTTCAGTCCAACCAACACTGAAGTAGTTGAAAGCCATGATTATAATTCTATGTTTCTGATTCATTTTCCTAATTTTCTCCAAATTTCTTTATTGAATCTTTTCCACGACTTAGTGACCTGTAGACTTTACTTATTCGGATGATCAAAACTTTCTTTACAATGTTTCATCTCAATCTATACGTAGTGCTATTTTTGTGGTTCTCTTCTTCCTTCCATTCGATTGTTTCTCTTAAGCACCACTATTCCATGCTGTTTGCTTTCGCTCGCCCTTCTTTAGATATGTTATCCCCTGTATACATTCATTCGCAGTTTTGACTGTTTTGCAGATAAGTCGCAACAATCCACCCCCCCCCCCCCCCCCCCCCACCAGAGTCTAATTTCTCCTCACACATCATTCTTCTAGTATCTCCTACTATATGTAGACATTTATGTCCAATGTCTTATCAATCGTTGAATCGTTGAATGCACAAAATGTTGGAGTAACTCAGCGGGAGAGGCAGCACCTCTGGAGAGAAGGTCTGACCTTCTTCAGACTTGTGGAATTTGACAGGTTCTTGGTTAGTACGGGTGTCAAGGGTTATGGGGTGAAGGCAGAAGAATTGGGTTGAGAAGGAAAGATAGATCAGCCATGATTGAATGGCGAAGTAGACTTGATGGGCCGAATGGCCTAATTTTGCTCCTAGAATTAACGACCTTATGAACTAATGTTCATCATTGTTTGTTATCAGAGCTGGAGGACATGAACGTGGGGTTTCATGCCAACGCAACATATTACTCATCTCTTTGGTGGCATAGTGGGAATACACCTGTAGTCTGAGAAACACATCAGACTTTGTATTCTAGAATGGCTTCTTAACAATTCGGAAGACTGCACACAAGTGGTGATACTGAATAACGTTACTGTTTGTGACCTACCTCATTGGATTCATGCACAACGGATGAGGTTTCTTGTCCCACTTCCACTGGCGACATGTTGTTGATCTTCCCTCTGGAACAGAGATGAGATTGAGTTTATCATTCAGTCGCGAGGGAATAGTGTCACTGAGAGGTTGTGGGGAAAGCTATACAAGACTGAGAAACATACAGATATTAATAGAAGATAATAAAATCACACATCTAATGGCACTGAGATGGCGGTGTGTTAGTACTGGGGAAAATCATTTAGGTCACTTTCTTGCAACAAGGCTAACGAAACTTTGGTGGCGCAGCGGTAGAGTTGCTGCCTTACAGCACCACAGACCCGGGTTCGATCCTGACTACGGGCGCTGTCTGCGCGGAGTTTGTAGGTTCTCCCCATGACCTGCGTGGGTTTTCTCCAGGAACTCCAGATTCCTCCCACACTCCAAAGACGAGCAGGTTTTAATTGGATTGGTAAGAATTGTTAATTGGCTTTGGTAAAATTCCAAATTGTCCCGACACCAGAATTACTGCAACTCAAGGAAGTATACGCAATGAGGATGCCTGATTAGTATAACAGCAAACAGAGCAACCTGCGTCCCCAGGAACCGTTAACACTACCGCCCTTCTAATCTTTTCCACTAGTTCAAAGACAGACACAAAACGTTGGAGTAACTAAAGGGCCTGTCCCACCAGCATGCAACTCTATGCGATTAGCGCGACCTAACGTGGTCGCTTGAGCCGTCCGGCGTCGCGGGGCAAGTCCCACTTCGTTCGCCAGAGCCGTGCGGAATTGTGCGGAGTTCGTCCCGAGTTCGTCCGGACACCGCGCGGGGCTCCGAAAAACCGACTATGTCCAAAAATTCCGCGCGGCAACGGCTTGTCAGCTCGCAGTCGCCTCGACATTTACACACCGCCTGGACATCGTGCCTCCGTGAACCTATTTGTAAGTGCCTCCGTGACCCTCTATGTGTCTGGCTCCGTGGCCCTGTATGCGTGTGTGCCTCTGTGCCCCTCTCTGTGTGCCCCTCCAAGTCCTGGCAAACTTACCTTGGACTTGCTCCAAGTTCGCCTCGCTTTGCGCCTCGTTGCGCCACTCACCCAACCTCCGCGCAGCCCTCGCTGCCGGTTTAGTTGCGCTTGCCGCATGCAGGCGCATGCTGGTGGGAACAGCCCTGTACAGGGGATCACCCGACCTCCGCGCGGCCCCCGCTGCCGGTTTGATCGCGCTCATCGCATAGAGTTGCATGCTGGTGGGACAGGCCCTTAAGGCAGCATCTCTGGAGAAAATGGATGGGCGACATTTTGGATCACTGCCATTCCGCAGAGAGTGCAAAAAGCTTTTCATTGTACCTCGGTGCACGTGACAATAACTTAAACTAAACTAAACCCGAAACGTCACCCAACCTTATTCTCCAGAGATGCTGCCTGACCTGCTGAGTTGCTCCAGCACCTTTTGTCTATCTTTGGTATAAACCAGCTTCTGCAGTTCCTTGTTCCCACTTTCGATTCGCTTGCTTTGCTGGAACAGCTCACAGCTCTCGTTAGCATCATCTTTAATTCATATTCCATTTAACGTCTCCCCATTTATATTTAATATCTCCTGTCCTCCACCTTATTCCAAACCCGCCCATTGTTTACTCTGCTCCAAGCCCTACTCTGTCCACGGATCCTTACTTAGTTAAAAGAAAAGCCGTGCATCTTGACTGTTCAAGGATGAAAGATCACTGGCCCAAACACTAAGTTTGTTTCTCCACAGGTCCAGGTTGTGCCATGGAAATTTTCAGCTTTCTAAAAATAATTATTTCCGTTTTTTTCCAGCAGCTGCAGTAATTCGAGTTAATTTTTCTCCCCCCTGCATGTTGTCGCTTGCAATATAGAAGGCTATAAATTATTAAACCAGATTGATGTTCATGTGCTTTGCTCCACCAGACAATAGGAGACCAAAACTTGACCGAGTCTAGACTTAAAAAAATATATTTAGAAATAAGCAAACCAAGTTGCATAAAAACAAAGATAGACACAAAATGCCTGGGTAACTCAGCGGGACTGGCAGCATCTCTGAAGAGAAGGAATGGTCACGTTTCGGGTCGGGACCCTTCTTCAAACTGATGTCAGGGGAGTGAGCAGTACAGAGATAAAATGTAGTCGGAGACAGTAAGACTGGCGGGGGAATTGGGAAGGGGGAGGGGATGGAGAGAGAGGGGAAGCAAGGGCTACTTGTAGTTAGAGAAGTCAATGTTCACACCGCTGCGCTGTAAGCTGCCCAAGCGAAACATGAGGTGCTGTTCCTCCAATTTGCGCTGGGCCTCACTCTGACAATGGAGGAGGCCCAGGACAGAAAGGTCAGTGTGGGAATGGGTGGGGGAGGTAATGTGTTAAGCAACCAGGAGATCCGATAGGTTTAGGCGGACTGGGCGGAGGTGTTCAGCCAAACGATCGGCGAGCCTGCGCTTGGTATGGTCACAACTCCGTCAAAATCTGTGGCCGTATCAAGTATGAATCAGCCATCACATTTTCTGCATTATAATAGTGGTGTGGAAAATTGCACCTTCTGCCGTGAAGTGCGGCAAAGTGGCGCAGCGGTAGGATCGCTACCTTACAGCACCAGAGACCCGGGTTCCATCCTGACTACAGATGCCGTTGGTACGGAGTTTGTAATTTTTCCCCGTGGGCTTCCTCCCACACTCCAAAGACATACAGGTTTGTAGGTCAATTGGTTTGGTAAAGTGTAAATTGGCCCTGGTGTGTGTAGGATAGTGCTAGTGTGCGGGGATCGCTGGTCGGCGCGGACTAGCATTTCGACAAGCTGACCCTACGAAAGAGAGTACAGAGGAGATTTACTAGAATGTTGCCTGGGTTCCAGCAACTAAGTTACAGAGAAAGGTTGAACAAGTTAGGTCTTTATTCTTTGGAGCGCAGAAGGTTAAGGGGGGACTTGATTGAGGTCTTTAAAATGATGAAAGGGATAGACAGAGTTGACGTGAATAAGCTTTTCCCATTGAGTGTAGGAAAGATTCAAACAAGAGGGCATGACATGAGAATTAAGGAACAGAAGTTTAGGGGTAACATGAGGGGGAACTTCTTTACTCAGAGAGTGGTGGCTGTGTGGAATGATCTTCCTGCAGAAGTGGTGGAGGCAGGATCGATTTTAACATTTAAAAGTAAAGTGGATAGGTATATGAACGGGAAGGGAATTGAGGTGTATGGTCTGAGTGCAGGTAGATGGGACTAGGGGAAAATAAATGGTCGGCACGGACTGGAAGGGCCGAGAAGGCCTGTTTCCATGCTGTAATTGTTATATGGTTATATGGTTGTATGGTTAAAAGGTTGTAAAATCTGTCCTTTACATCTGAACGAGCCACAGATTCAATTTCAATTGCTAGCTTTTGACAATTTCATCCAGCATGTGAATACAGGCAGTTACTTCAATATCAGATAACGTGTACCACCCCCTGTACACTTCTTTACCTCCCCCTCCCACCCACCTCCTTGTAGTCCAACTCCACTCCTCCTATTTTTGTTCCCTTTCCCACACTCCCCATCCAACCCAACCCCCTTCTCCCCCCCACAAGCCATCCTGTCCCCTTCCTGGTTCCATCCACACATCACCCACACAGTTGACCGATAGGATCCCTCCTCTCTACCATCTGGTTATGGTTTTGGTCTCATTTACCCTTCACCTCTCCCCTAAAGGGCCTGTCCCACTTGCATGACCTAATTCACGACCTTTTTTACTCGTGGACATTTTTCATCAGGCTAGAAAAACGCCCCGACCTACTTGATACCACGAGCACCTACGACTAGCATCACGACCTACCTACGACTTACCTACGACCTTGTGACGACCATGCTCGGCAGAGGTCGTGAATTAGGTGGTGAAAGTGGGGCAGGCCCTTAATGGTTCCCATTATCACTTTCTTTACTTAGCAGATCCTAGCACTGGGAGCCTCTATGTTCCTTCTTTTCACCCTCGTTAGTCTGCTCCTCCGTCCTGTCCCTCCCCTTCCCAACCCCCCTGCATTCTGTCCTTCCTCCTTTCTGTTCCTCCCTGTCCCATCCCCCTCTCCCTCTCCATCCCGTCCCCCCTCTCTCCCTCTGTCTGTCCTCCCCCCTCTCTCTCTCTCTCTCTCTCTGTTCTCCCACCATCCCTCTGTCCGTCCCCCCCCCCCCCCCGTCTCTCTGTCCCCCTCCACCTCACAATCTCCTAACTACACCACTCTCCCTCCCCTACCTGCCTCGATCTGCCCGTCCTCCCCGTCTTTATAACTGGCTCCATCCACCTTCTCCATTCCCAGTTCCAAAGGAGGGTTTGGACCCGCAAACATTGACGGTTCCTCTGCACTCCCTCTCCGGCAGATGCTGCTCGACCCGCAGAGTTTCCCCCGGCAGAATGTTTCCTGCTGACTCCTTTTAAAACTGAATGAAACATGCTCAGCCTGTCGGTCGCTTTTCTGGTCTCAATAGTTTTTGCAATGGCTCCTTTGTGAGATCCGAGCCAGTGGCCGATATCAGTTGTTGTCGCCTAGCAACAAATAAGCTGCACCGGTTTCCCCAAACACGGGAAAGAGATCCTGTTTCCGCACTACCACCTTCCCTCAAGCCATGAATTGGCATTTCTCCAAGTTGCACGCTGCCTAAAAGCATTGAGTTTAGTCCAGTTCAGAGATACAGTGCGGAAACAGGCCTTTCAGCCCACAGAGTCCGTGCCGACCAGCGATCACCCCGCACACCAACACTATCCTACACACACTGTGGGGAAATTGTAACTCATACACCAAGCCAATTAACCTACTGTACAAAGCTGTACGTTTTTGGAGTGTTGGAGGATACCGAAGATCCCGGAGGACACGGGGGGAGCATGCAAACTCCTTACAGACAGCACCCGTAGTCGGGATCGAACCCGGGTCCCCGGTTCCGTAAGGCAGCAACTCTACCGCTGCGCCACCGTGCCAGTACGGGCCCACAAAGGCAAAATAGAAATTACTCTTAATGGATGACGTTCAATGTCAAACACTTAGTAATAACTCAGCAGCTCCACCGCTAACCACGTCCAGAAATATACAACTCCTATATTTTACCTGAAGTAGATAAAGAGAATGAAGATCACAATGTTTAAGAAACAATTCGGTAGGTACATGGATAGGGCAGGTTTTGAGGGTTATGGGCCAAATGTTGGCAAGTGGGACTGGTGTAGGTGGGACATATTGGTCAGTGTGAGCAAGTTGGGCTGAAGGGCCTGTTTCCGCTCTCTATGACTCTGTGCCAAACTGAGTGCTGGAGTAACTCAGCGGGTCAGGCAGCATTTTTGGAGAAAAAAATGATGGGTGACGTTTCGGGTCGGGACCCTTTCTTCCTGGGTGCAACAAGGCATGGATGAACAAAGAGGGGCCTGGCGTGGGGGGAGGGGGGGAGGGGGGCTGAGAACAAAGAAGGACCATTGGGACTACTTTGAACACGCAGCTATACAACTTGTAACTAACTATACGTGGATACTCTTTGTATATTTTGTGCAGTGTACGCAAAACAAAGAATGTTGCTATGACACGTCACTTGCGATTATAAAGTATCATTCAATCAATGTAGGCAATGGCTGATGAGTAACATTAGTGCCAAACTACACACACTTTCCTCTCCAGATAAAATTGCTGAAACCATCACCCTTGACGTTCACCAGATCCCGCACCAACACTCTGAGCAAAGTTAGTATTGAGCAGGTCAGAGGCTTGCCTTCCTGCAGCAAACACCAAGCCTGACTGACGACTGCATTTCAATGACCTGCAAGGCACAGGGCAGGTTGTCTCCACTTAGCTGCATGCAGCTGCAGCAGCAACTAAAGGGCCTGTCCTACAAGCATGCAACTCTATGCGATGAACGCGATCAAAGTAGAAGCGGGGGCCGTTCCCACCAGCATGCGCCTGCATGCGGCAAGCGCAACCAAACCGGCAGTAGGGGCCGCGCGGAGGTCGGGTGTGTGGCGCAACGTGGCGCAAAGTGAGGCGAACTTGGAGGGAAGTCTAAGGTAAGTTCGCCAGGACAGAGAGGGGCACAGAGGCACACATACACAGAGGGCCACGGAGCCACACACATAGAGGGTCACGGAGGCATCTACAGATAGGTACACGGAAGCACAATGTCGGGGCGGTGTGTAATGCGTCTAGGCGACTGCGAGCCGACAAGCCGTTGCCGTGCGGAATTTTTGGACAGTCAGTTTTACGGAGCCCCGCGCGGTGTCGGGACGAAGTCGGGACGAACTCCGCACGATTCCGCACGGCTCCGGCGATCGAAGTGGGACCGGCCCCGCGACGCCGGACGGCTCAAGCGACCACGTTAGGTCGCGCTAATCGCATAGAGCTGCATGCTGCCTTCACACCAACATCGACTCCTTTAAATCGAGGCTCAAAACCTATTTCTACTCCCTAGCATTTTTGAGGCCCTCTTGAGCGGACGCTGTAAATAGTTTATGTATGTATTGTTAGGTCTGTGTACCATTGCATGTAGCATTTAGTATCTTCACTATTGTACAGCACTTTGGTCAACGTGAGTTGTTTTTAAATGTGCTATACAAATAAAATTGATTGACCATGATGCCTCCAAAAGCACGTCAACATTGTTATCATTTATAAAGTCGTCTATATATGTGGCACAGTGGTAGAGTTGCTGCCTTGCAGGGTCAGACACCCGGGTTCGATCCCGGCTACTGTTACTCGCCTGTACGTTCTCCCCATGACCTACATGGGTTTTCTCCAGGAGCTAAAGACGTGTAAGTTGGTAGGTTAATTGGCTTGGTATAAACGTAAAATTGTCCCTAGTTTGTGTAGGATAGCGTTAGTGTTAGTGTGCGGAAATTGCTGGTTGGTGCGGACTCGACGGGCCGAAGGGCCTGTTTCCGAGCTGCATCTCTGAACTAAACTTAAAGTCCAACCAAAAACAGGCAGCAGTTCTGCAACCCTTCCTAAGGGAATTTCAAGTTGGGTGATTAATGACGACCTTTCAAACAATACCCACGCCCTATGAATAAATAATCATTAAATCAGTGTTCCTTTTAATGTTGAGAATTTAAAATGAAGGCAAGAAATTTGAGGACGTTTTTTTAAGCCCCTGCAGTAAAATACATATTGTGTGTAACAAAAGATAGGCATAAAGTGCTGGAGTAACTCAGTGAGACATGGAGCATCTCTGGAGAAAAAAGGATGGGTGACATATCATCACTTCACCAGTTCATAAGTGATAGGCGCAGAATTATACGATTCGGCCTATTAATTCTACTCCGACATTCAATCATGGCTGATCTACCTCTCCTCCTACACCTGTGACACCTGTACTAATCAAGAATCTATCTATCTCTGCCTTAAAAATATACATTGCCTTGGCCTGCACTGCCATCTGTGACAATGAATTCCACATGCTCACCACCTTCTGACTAAATAAATTCCTCCTCATCTTCCTAAAGGGACGACCTTTAATTCTGAGGCTTTGACCTTTATATATGTGGCACAGGGGCGCTGCGGCAGAGTTGCTGCCTTACAGCGTCAGAGACCCGGGTTCGATCCTGACTATGAATGCCTGTACGTTCTCCACATGACTTACGTGGGTTTGGGACCCTTCTTCAGACATGCCCCAACCCGAAATGCCACCTATTCTCTTCCTCCAGGGATGCTGCCTGACCTGCTGAGTTGTTACTCCAGCACTTTTGTGTCTATCTTTTGTGCAAACCAGCATCTGCAGTTCCTTGCCTCCACATATTATGTGACATATTGAAAGAATTCTGGAAACAAAATCATTCCATGTCTCTTCGATTGGGAATGGGGACTCGGAATCATCTTGTTTCCAAAAAAATGCTCAATTAATGCTTTGTAAGATAATATTTTAATCAGTCGTCGTGGTTCTATATTCAGTGATTCACCGATACCACAAATGGGGATATGAATCGCTCGCAGCGTGAACTGAACTGAAGAATTTGTGTTTGTTATTAGAATTTAGAATTATTAGAATTATTGGGATTTAGTGCCTCTGCTGCTTAGTGGCGATTAACATTTATGATGGTGAATAGTAAGATTAAATGAGAACGTACCAGTTTGAAGTTTGATCTTTATTTTATGAGGAGTTACATTGAGGGATTACGTGAAGAGCCCGCCAGCACGCATGTGCATCAATCTTCAAAGCAGCGGTGTGAAATCATAGATGACAGTTGGTGAACTGAATATAGTAAGGTTAGAGAACTAGCGTACCAGCTGACCTTTATAATAGAGGGTTGGAGTGGAGGGCACGTAATCCCTCAACGTAACTCCTCATAAAATAAAGATCAAACTTCAAACTGGTAAGTTCTAGTTTAATCTTACTATGTGACTTCGTGAAGATTTCAAAGCTCTGTAATTTCATGCCATGGAACAAGTCCATGCATCACACACTGTAATAACTGACCAAGGAGGAGTAACTGTAGAATTCATTCAGACATGACATGGTTATTTGAACATGCTGATGCTTTATGAACAAAGAAATAATAATGACCCCTTACACTCGGGGCAAATTATAATAGTTTAAAATCGACTCCGCAAACTATGGGTTTTTTATAAAATGTTTGAAAAGTTCTTTCACTAGACCATCCTGCCGTCGCAAGGTAATGGTCCATAGGAACTTCCAACCATTTTGCTGCGGAAGTCGATGCAGCCCTGGTGGAATGAGATTTAAAAACATTAGTATCAACACGTGCCAAAGCCAAAATCTGTCTTAGCCACCTAGAGATGGCCTGCACAGACACCCTTTTGTGAGGTTTTTTATGACTGACAAATAAATCCATTTCAGAGTCCCTAAGGTTTTTTGTGACCCAGACATATTGAAGTAAATGGGTGACTATGCATAAACGGCGGTCCATGGGATAGGTTACGAATTCCAATTTATGACCAGATGCCCCTGGACTACCCTGTTCAATTAATTTGAATGTGTAGAATGTTATTTTATCGGCAGTTATAGTCATAGTGGCCAGCCGCAATTTATGCAGCGACTGGACTCGTTGAGCCGAGATCAGTGCCATCAGCATAACCACTTTATAAGTTAGCTTGGTCAGAGACAGGGACGTAGCTGGAGCCCATCCCCTAAGCAGCGTCAGGACAGTGCTAACATCCCAAATGTGGGAGTACCTAGGCCTGTGGGGATTGGTATTAAAAACACCCTTCAAAAGTCTCGACACTAGAGGGTGAGACCCGATGGCGTGGTGTCTCAACCCTCGCCATAAGTAGGTCCGCAATAACCAATCCGACCTCCCGGTGGCTCAGCACTTCAACTCCCCCTCTCATTCCGTATCCGATCTCTCTGTCCTGGGCCTCCTCCAAGGCCAGAGTGAGCAACACCACAAATTGGAGGAACAGCACCTCATATTCCGCTTGGGGAGTCGGCATCCTCTGGGCTTGAACATTGAATGTTCTCAATTCTGTTAACCCTTGCTGTCTCCTCCCCTTCCCACCTCTCCCCCAGCCCTCGGGCTCCTCCTCCTCTTTTTTCCTTTCTTCTCCCTGCCCCCCCCCCCCCCCCCTTCCCAGTCTGAAGAAGGGTTTCGGCCCGAAACGTTGCCTATCTCCTTCGCTCCTTAGATGCTGCTGCACCAGCTGAGTTTCTCCAGCCTTTTGTGTACCCTCGATTTTCCAGCATCTGCAGTTCCTTCTTTAACAATAAACTACGATTTTTGGGAATGACCATACAAGGTTCTGATACCATACCCAGAACCACATGGAACCATGGCTGAGTAGGCCAGTCGGGTACTACCAAAATACCCGACGCGGAGTCTTGTTGGATTTTTTGCAAGACCGACTGATGAGGCAGAAGGGAGGAAATGCATAGAAAAACAGTCCTCCCCAATGCAGCGAGAATGCATCCATCGCCACTGCCCCAGGGTCTGGCTCCCAAGCAACATATGTTGGCAATTGGTGATTGAGCCTGGATGCAGACAGGTCGATATCCGGTGTTCCATACCGAGCTACAATGTCGGTAAACACTTTGTGGTCCAACATCCATTCGGTGTTGTCATTAAATAGTCGTGACCTGGTGTCCACTTACATGGAAGGCAAGTAGCTGATACTCAAATATTTCTCTTGATGCGCCAGTTCCAAATAAGGTTAGCCAAATAATCATAGGGTATCGACTTAATTCCATCCATGTGATTGATATAAGCCACCGCAGTGGTGTTGTCAGCCTGAAGTCGGACATGCAGATGATGCATGTCTGTGCAGTAGGCTCTTAGGCCATAGAACTCACCCAACAATTCTAAACAATTAATACCATGTGATTGAAGCAAAGAAGATTCATGCGTGTCCCATCTTCCACCACAACTAGAGATGGTATCAGTAGCACCCCAACCTAGAGCGCTAGCAACAGTCTGTAGAACAACTGAAGGACTACTGACTACAATGGTATTAGAACAATGCTGAATGTTTAATATCCACCATTGCAATTCAGAAATAGCATTCGCTGGTAACCGCAGAGGTCTGTCAAAGTGACCAGCATGAATTTTGAGTGCTTGTACCTTTGCCCTCTGTAAATTTTGATAATGCAAAGGTCCAAATGCCGGAAATGCCGCCACTAGCTTGCCAATCACCCTAGCTACTTGTCGAATTGAAGGTTGCTTAATGACAATAAGGCTGTAACAGGCCTCTACTAATTCTGTGGCCTTGTCCCCAGGCAGAGTCACAGACATGAGAACATAGTTAACAGAAAATCCTAAATAATCCATAACCGTGGAAGGTATCAATTTGCATTTATCTGGATGGATGAGAAACCCCAATTTCTCAAATAAGAGTTTTGTGGCTGCAACTGCTAATTTAGCTGATTCCAGAGTTTTCCCAATAATTACGATATCATCCAGATATGCCATGACAATATATTTCTGTGCCCTGAGAAGAGTAAGTGCTGGTTTTAAGATTTTAGTAAACAATCTGGGGGCTGATGATAACCCATTAGGCAAAGCCTTAAACTGCCACAGTTGCCCCATCCAGTTAAATTTCAAAAACCTTTGGTGATCCTTGTGTATGGGTACTGAATAGTACGTATCCTTAAGATTGATGCAAGCCATAAAGTATCCTTTGGGTATCAAGTGTTTGGCAGTAACAAATGTTTTCATTTTAAAGTGTTTGTACTGCATTAAGCTGTGTTAAATCAATGATGATGTGGCAACCGCCATCTTTCTTTTTCCTTGTAAATATATTAGATACAAATTCATGAGAGGCATGCCGGGATTTCTCAATTATCCCTTTCGAATGTAGCCTCGAAATTTCTGTATGCACATCTAAACTTTCTTGCTGTGAGAGCACAAACGTCCGTTTAGGTGCATGCTGTGTGGGTAGAAATGAATTGTGAAGGAACTCAATTTTATAACCTTGAATACTGTGCCGTATAAAAGGGTCAGACGTTATGGAACTCCATGCACTCCAAAACAAGTGTAACCTACCACCAACCTGTTAATCGTTTTTACCCCAAAAGTCCCGGAAGAAGCCAGACCCACCTACCTCCATGGTTACCAATGGGTTTGTATTTACTTCTTCTGTCAACAGGTCCTGCGGGACATGGGTGCTGGGATGTGGGATTGGCGCATTTTCCAAGAAGGCCGTTCTGGGCCTTGGCCTAAAAAATACCTTTGTCCAGAAAACAGGGCCTTCGAGCTTTCACCAGCCTCCGGATATCGTTTCCTGCTGGTGGATGCATAGGGGTGCTGCTGCTGAAGTCGGGAGGTGTTGCCGGGTGACAGCGCCTTTATTAGCCCGACAACCTTTGACTCCTCATCCAGGTCCTTGACCTGTTTTGACAGGTTCTCCCCGAATAGTAGACTTCGTGGCTGGGTCTTGCCGGTTTTGCATAACCCCGTAAATTTAGGGTTCAGGGCAGGTCGGATGGCACTTTTCCTGAAGCAGTTGACCTCACACTGAGCACTGATTAACAGTGCCAGGGCATTCTCCTGCTCATCCGACAGCAATGTTCCATCTATAGACCTGGCAAACGCGTATTGCCCGATGCCAGCAATTTGAGGACGTTTTGGATTTTTACGGCTTGGGCTCTGATGCCGCCACCAATGTGTCCCCAAATTGAATTGTTCACCGCAGGGACATTTCGGGAAGCACAGTTTGGAGGTGTCAAGTATTTGGCAGCTGTATCCATTATAACGTTCTCCTGCAGCTGGTGGGATATGAAGTAATCAATACTAGCCACCAGCTGTTCTTGTAATGGTTCCCCAGTTAGCAAGGGCATCACGAATTTGGAGATCAAAGGGGATGATTTCTGAGCTTCATGCACCCCCAGCACACTAGACGTACCTTCAGCCAAATCCCCGACTTCAGAGTCAGCCCAGTACTGACTTTGTATGCTCCCCTCCGAGGAGAGGGAGATACTATGCAACCCTTTACCAGGTGCTGCCGTGGGTGTCCGAGGAGACCCACGCTGACAACGCTCCGTCTGCTGGAGCATGTCACGTTGGATCATCTGATCCATCAAACGCTCCATGCAAAACATACGCCCTAGGGCGCTATCCATCGCAGGAGGTGAATCTTCCCAGCCCGACTCATCGGATTCCACGGGCTTGGCTTTACCCCCTTTCTGGGGACCCACTGCAGATTATGGAGGGGCTAAGTCGGAGGTTACTGGTTCAGCTGCCAGCGACCCGGGAGGTAAATTCTGCCGCTGCAAACTGCATCTACGTCCGTGGTCCGCAGCCTGTTTCGTCACGGTCCATTTGGACTTGGCCCTCGACTTATCCATTATACTGGAACACACTGTTCTGAAAAGCAATTTACTGGAACAAAAAACGACCTCAAAATAGGTAAGAACTTACGTGTGGGTCTTTTTTAAACTTACCGCTGGAGCCCCACGCCAGCCGGCCAGTTGCTGCGCCATGCGTTCGACGATGTGACGCGCATGCGTGCTGGCGGGTTCTTCACGTAGTCACTCACGTGACTCCGAAGTAAAATATTATGTGAGGTGGCAGTGTTGGCTTAACATCACATGAGATTGTAGTGATTTGCCTCTCTGTATGCGCGATCCAATTCAATCCACACTCTAACCTGCTCATTCACCTGCATAAACTCCCCTTTCCCATTGACAATTGATTAATAGCTAATGTAGCTAATGAATAGCTTCATGTAGCTAATGAAGCCGCATGGGTGGCACGGTGATCGCAGCGGCAGAGTTGCTGCCTTCCTGCGCCAGGGACCCGGGTTCGATCCCGACTAAGGGTGCCTGTCTGTATGGGGTTTGTACCTTCTCCCCGTGACCTGCGTGGGCTTTCTCCGGTTTCCTTCCGCACGCCAAAGACATACAGGTTTGTAGGTTAAATTGCTCGGTATAAGTGTAAATTGTCCCTCGTGCGTGTAGGATAGTGATAGCGTGTTGGGATCACAGGTTGACACAGAGGGCCGAAGGGCCTGTTTCCCCAATGTATCTCTGAACTAAACTAGTTCACCCCTCTCTCGGCATAGCAGATTCTAGTGATTCATAGAACATAGAACAATACAGCACAGGAACAGCCCACAATGTACACGCCAAACGTGATCCCAGGCTAATTCAATGTGTGAAATTAAAATCCCCTTTAATCATCTTACATTTAAGTTTTCACTGGCTACTGTTTTGCCTGCACTAAGCATTTCCTCAATGTCATATCAAGCCTCCTTCAATTTTTAGTACTTTATTAAATCTCTTCTCGACCTTCACTGCTGTAATAGGAATGCTCTTCCCACTTGGATGGTTTCAGGAGCCCATAAGTTGCACATTCATTCAATCTATCCTTCCTTTGTTGTGTATATGAAAAAATGCAATGCTGTCTAGTTTAGTTTAGATTCGCAGCGCGGAAACATCGAGTTAGCAGCGACCAGCGATCCCCGCACACTAACACTATCCTACACACACTAGGGACAATTTTACATTTATACCAAGCCAATTAACCTACAAGCCTGTAAGTCGTTGGAGTGTAGGGGGAAAGATCTCGAAGAAAACCCACGCAGGTCACGGGGAGAACGCACAAACTCCGCGCCGATAAAACCGGGTGTCTGGTGCTGCAAAGCTGCAACTCCACCGCCGTGCCTGTTCTATGCTCAATGTTATAAAACCTTGGGCGCAGCTCTTTATTTATAAAACAGTCAGCTCCTACACGCTGGCAGGTCGACCAGGAGCCAATAGCCAAGGATCAGAAATGGTCTCCCTCACTTTGGGAATAGTTGCCCAAGGAGACTCTTGCACCAGCTCAGTTGTGAACAACAAAAAGTGAACAGCCAGACCCCTTTAGAGATTTCTCATTCTTAATATTCCTACGACAACAAGAAAATGTTACAGAGAAAGAAAGAATGAAAGAATGAGAGAGAGAGAGAGAGAGAGAGAGAGAGAGAGCTTTCAGAGGTTGCTGCGGCCTGCAGGGATTGGCACTTCACTGTAAACTTCACTTTGGGTCATGCTGGATTAACAGTGCGGCTTGAGCAGGAGGAGAGAGAGATGTGAATCCATGGATAGACACAAAATTCTGGAGTAACTCAGCAGGACAGGCAGCATCTCTGGATAGAAGGATTGGATGATGTTTTGGGTCGAGACCCTTCTTCAGAAGGCACTTCTCGGCACTTTGGATCCATGGAACCATGTGGGGAACATTCAGGGTGAGCGTGACTCTTTCACACCCCATTTCCAAAGGTACTGCCATGTACCGCTCCCCTTAACTCTCCCTCGTTCAGCTATTCTGACACTGCGCTGTATTTTCCCACTGCAATCATGCACCATTCTGATTTGATTTTATTCTATTTTATTACTTGTCATTCGAACCTCAGAGAGGCTCGAACGAAACTCTGTTTGTACAAGCCATACAAACAAAACAATTCCTACAAAACACACAAACAATTCAATTTACACAAACATCTCCTCCTCACTGTGATGGAAGGCAAAGCTCTTCTCCGCACCATTTCTCACCCGATGTCGAAGCCCCAGGCGGGCGATGGTAAGTCCCACGGCCGTTGAGTCCACGCCGGGCGATGTATGGTCACGCTCCGGGTCGTTCCAACCCCGCAACACGGGCTGGAGAAGTTGTGTTGCGGGAGCTTTGCACTTGTGCTTATTGCTGCTTTTGTCATTACTGTACCTATCATGTTTACCCTGAGCTTCAGGCGGAAAAGGAATTTCATTGCACCCTGGTACACATGATCATTAATCAGAAGCTGACTAATCGGGGGGCAGCACGGTGGCGCAGAGGTTGAGTTGCTGCCTTACAGCGCCAGAGTCCTGGGTTCGATCCCGGTGCTGTCTGTACAGAGTTTGTACGTTCTCCCCGTGACCGTGTGGGTTTTATAAGGTCATAAGTGATAGGAGTAACATAGAAACATAGAAATTAGGTGCAGGAGTAGGCCATTCGGCCCTTCGAGCCTGCATCGCCATTCAATATGATCATGGCTGATCATCCAACTCAGTATCCTGTACCTGCCTTCTCTCCATACCCTCTGATCCCCTTAGCCACAAGGGCCAAATCTAACTCCCTCTTAAATATACCAATGAACTGGCCTCAACTACCCTCTGTGGCAGAGAGTTCCAGAGACCCACCACTCTCTGTGTGAAAAAAGTCCTTCTCATCTCGGTCCTAAAGGATATCCCCCTTATCCTTAAGCTGTGACCCCTTGTCCTGGACCTCCCCAACATCGGGAACAATCTTCCTGCATCTAGCCTGTCCAACCCCTTAAGAGTTTTGTAAGTTTCTATAAGATCCCCTCTCAATCTCCTTAATTCTAGAGAGTAGAAACCGAGTCTATCCAGTCTTTCTTCATAAGACAGTCCTGACATCCCAGGAATCAATCTGGTGAACCTTCACTGCACTCCCTCTATGGCAATAATGTCCTTCCTCAGATTTGGAGACCAGAACTGTACGCAATACTCCAGGTGTGGTCTCACCAAGACCCTACACAACTGAAGTAGAACCTCCCTGCTCCTATACTCAAATACTCAGTAGAATTAGGCCATTTGGCCCATCAAGTCTACTCTGCCATTCAATCATGGCTGATCTATCTCTCCCTCCCGACCCCATTCTCCTGCCTTACCCCCAACGTCTGACACACGTACTAATCAAGAATCTAACTGTCTCTGCCTTCAAAATATCCTTTGACTTGGCCTCCACAGCATTCTGTGGCAAAGAATTCCACAGATTCACTGCCCTCGGACTAAAGAAATTTCTTCTCATGTCCTTCCTAAAAGAACGTCCTTTAATTCTGAGGCTATGACCTCTAGTCCTAGAATCTCCTACTAGTGGAAACATCCTCTCCACATCCACTCTCTCCAAGCCTTTCACTATTCTGTACATTTCAATGAGATTCCCCCTAATTCTCTCGAGCGAGGATGAAAGTTTAGTTTTAGTTCCATTTATTATTGTCACGTGTACCAAGGTACAGTGAAAAGCTTTTGTTTGCCTGCTACCCACACGACTATACATGGATGCAATCAAGCCGTCCACAGTACACAGTTAAGGAAAAAATTAAAAAAGAGTGGTACGATTGAAATGGATGATAGCAGATTCTCTTCTGGGACCGTGTTGGAAGGAATTGCAGATGCTGGTTTAAAGGCCATAAGGACTTAAGGAATAGTAGTAGAATTAGGCCACTCGGCCCATCAAGTGTACTCCGCCATTCAGTCATGGCTGACCTATCTCTCCCTCCTAACCCCATTCTCCTGCCTTCTCCCCATAACTCCTGACGCCCGTACCAATCAAGAATCTATCTATCTAAACCGAAGATAGACACAAAAAGCTGGAGTAACTCAGTGGGTCAGGCGGCATCGAGATGACGAGTTACTCCAGCTTTTTGTCTCTCGCTTCTGGGATTGGCGCGGCAAAGAGTTGCCACATTCCGACACTATCTTGGACGAAAAAGTAAAGCTGATCCCATTTGTCCCGGACAGCATCAGAAAAAATTCTGATGCTAAACAATAACTTTACAAGTCTGAAGAAGGGTCTCGACCCGAAACATCACCCATTCCTTCCCTCCAGAGATCCCGCTGAGTTACTCCAGCATGCTGTGTCTATCTTCGATTTAAACCAGCGTCTGCGGTTCTTTCCTACACAATAACTTCTCAAGACGGCTTGTATATTTTATTTTCTTTGAGCGTGTAACGAGCAAAACTTAATTTACAAAGTTATAAAAGAAAATGTAATGTTGATTGCGAACAATAATTCTTACCTTGCACTGACAGGTGACTAATGGTTCACTGAGCTTGATATACTGGTTACAGAAAGTTCCAGAGTCCGTCAATGAGCAGCGCTTGAAAAAGGGCGCATGCTTGTTTGTGCGCCGGGAGTGTCACATGCATTAGGCTGCAGAGAACTCACTGAGAACGTGTCACACATGATTCTAATTGTCCGAACACAGTGAACACAGCGATGATTTCACTACAATCGGACAATCAAAATACCGTATGTAAATGGTCAATATGCAAATTTTTACAACTTGGGGGCTGATATATCCCAGAATACATCATTAACCAAGTTCACGTTCAGATTCATTTTGGCTTAAGACTTCAGAAATGGAGCACGGAACCAGGCCCTTCGGCTCCCCGAGTCTGCGCCGACCAGCGATCACCCCGTACACTAGCACTCTCCTACGCACCAGGGACAATTTACAATTTTACCCAAAGCCAATTAACCTACAAACCCGCATGCCTTTAGAGTGTGGGACAAACCTGGAGAAAACCCATGGAGTCACGGGGAGAACGTGCAAACTCCGTACAGACAGCACCCATGGTCAGGATCGATTCTGGGTCTCTGGCGCTGTAAGGCATTAAATCTACTGCTACACCAGTAGGGTAGCCCTGGACAGGCTGGAACTTTATTCCTTGTAGCGCAGGTGGATGAGGGGTGATCTAAAAGAGGTGTATGAGATCGTGAGGGGAATAGACAAGGTCCTATGCAGTCTTTTACCCAGGATAGGGGAATTCCAAACCAGAGGACATGGGTTTAAGAAGAGAGGGGCAAGAATGAATACAAACCAGAAGGACGACTCAAACACCCAGAGGGTATTGGGTGTATGGAATGAGCTGGCAGAGGAGGTAGTAGAGGCAAGTCCTATAACAACATAAAAAAAATATTTGAATAGGTATGTGGATAGGAAATGTTTGGATGGATATGGACCAGATATGGGCAGGTGGAACTAGTGTAGATTGGTCGGCAAGGGCAAGTTGGGCCGAAGGTCCTGTTTCCACACCGTGTGACTCTACGACTTTATAAACTCAGAGGGTAAACAATAAATACAATATGCACAATGATAAATACAATCAATACAAAACAGCAGAATTGTGCAATGATTTAATGTGTAGGAATAAACTGCAGGTGCTGGTTTAAATCGAAGATAGACACAAAATGCTGGAGTGACTCAGTGGGGTAGGCAGCATCTTTGGAGAGAAGGAATGGGTGACTCTTCGGGTCGAGACCCTTCTTCACTCTCAACCCGAAACCTCCCCCATTCCTTCTCTCCAGAGATGCTGCCTGTCCTGTTGAGTTACTCCAGCATTTTGTGTCTGCCTATGGTGTAAAGATTGTTGTATAACCTGAAGTAGTGCAAAAAAAAGTGCAATGCAGGAAGAACCGAATGAGGTGGAATTAAGGGCCTATCCTACAAGCATGCAACTCTATGCGATTAGCGCGACCTAACGTGGTCGCTTGAGCCGTCCGGCGTCGCGGGGCCGGTCCCACTTCGATCTCCGGAGCCGTGCGGAATTGTGCGGAGTTCGTCCCGAGTTCATCCCGACATCGCGCGGGGCTCCGAAAAACTGACTATGTCCAAAAATTCCGCGCGGCAACGGCTTGTCGGCTCGCAGTCGCCTCGACGTTTACACACCGCCCCGACATCGTGCCTCCGTGAACCTATCTGTAGGTGCCTCCGTGACCCTCTATGTGTGTGACTCCGTGGCCCTCTGTGTGTGTGTGCCTCGGTGCCCCTCTTTGTGTGCCCCTCTAAGTCCTGGCGAACTTACCTTAGACTTCGCTCCAAGTGCGCCTCACTTTGCGCCGCGTTGCACCACTCACCCGGCCTCCGCGCGGCCCCTACTGCCGGTTTGGTTGTGCTTGCCGCATGCAGGCGCATGCTGGTGGGAACGGCCCTGTACAGGGGATCACCCGACCTCCGCGCGGCCCCCGCTTCTAGTTTGATCTCGTTCATCGCATAGAGTTGCATGCTGGTGGGACAGGCCCTTTAAGAATAAGATTATGGCGCAACACTTCCAGAAAGGAACAGTGAAGAGACTGTCCCACTGAGGCTATTTTTTAGGTGATTACAGATGACAAGGTTGTCATCACATGGTCCCCGGGGTGTCGCCTGTATGGTCGTGAGTAGTCTCCTCAGTCGCCCAAAGAGTCTCCTCAGTAGCGTCTTTCTGGTTGCCGCTGGATTTTCAAAACATTCAAAAAATTTCGGCAAGAATAGTGGGTTGACGCCAATGAGGGCAGCTTGACTTCAAACGTCGAGGCGACTGCAAGCCGACAAGCTGTTGCCGCGCGGAATTTTTGGACAGTCAGTTTTTCGGAGCCCCGCGCAGTGTCAGGACAAACTCCGCACAATTCCGCACGGCTCCGGCGATCGAAGTGGGACCGGCCCCGCGATGCCGGACGGCTCAAGCGACCACGTTAGGTCGTGCTAATCGCATAGAGTTGCATGCTTGTAGGACAGGCCCATAATTCCACCTCATTCGGTTCTTCCTGCATTGCACTTTATTTGCTTTTTTTTGCACTACTTCAGGTTATACAGCAATCTTTACACCATAGGCAGACACTAAAAGCTGGAGTAACTCAGCGGGACAGGCAGCATCCCTGGAGAGAAGGAATGGGTGATGTTTCGGGTTGAGACCCTTCTTCAGACCGTTTCCTTCTCTCCAGAGATGCTGCCTGTCCCGCTGAGTAAAGGGGGTGTCCCACTTTAACAGGTTAACTGGACGTCTCTTAGCGGCTCGTAACGCTAACGGCAGGTACTCGGGAAACACAGTAATCTCGGGAAGACTTGTGAAGATTTTTTCAACATGTTGAAAAATGTCCACGAGAGCCCCGAGAACCTATGAGCGGCCATTACCGTAATTCTCTGAGTTCGAATTAAGGGATACTCGGGAGAAGTCTTGAATTAGCTCATACAGTGGGACAGCCCCATTACTTCAGCTTTTTGTGTCTATCTCCGGTTTAAACCAGCATCAGCAGTTCCTTCTCACATATTTCGTCAGCTATATCCCTGCCGGCTGAACAGCCTGCAACCCTACCTTCTGTATTGTTCCCTTTGCTTTAGAGCCATCCCTTCAGTGTGTACGGCCAGACCACTCTCTGCACTCCCCCGACAGTCTGCCAGCGAAAGATATCCCCTTTCCATTCTCCTGTGGAATGAAGGAGTAACAGACCATCAATGTCTGCCTCACCCCGGCTCCAAAGGTTTGGCTTCAATGTGCGGGGGACGGTTTTTATTGCGCACAGAGAGCAGTGTGTGTTTGGAACGTGCTCCGTTGTGGTGGCGGAGGATAGATAATATAGTCGCACTTAAGAGGCTTTTAGATAGGCACGGGAAAATGCAGGGAACAGAGGGATACGGATCACTTGGAGGCAGGGAACATTAGTTTAAGGATTGCCTGAAGATTTGTCTGAAGAATGGTCTCGACGTGAAACGTCTCCCGTTCCTTCTCTCCAGAGATGCTGCCTGTCCCATGAGACACCTGTACTAATCAAGAATCTATCTACCTCTGTCTTCAAATTTTCCACTGACTTTGCCTCCACAGCCTTCTGTAGCAAATAATGCCACAGATTCACCACTAATGACATTTCTCCTCATCACCTTCCTAAAAGAACGTCCTTTAATTCTGACGCTGTGATTTCTAGTCCTAGACTCTCCCACTAGTGGAAACATCCTCTCGACATCTACTCCATCCAAGCCTTTCACTATTCTGTACGTTTCAATGAGGTCCTCGCCTCATTCTTCAAAACTGCATAGGACAGGTTTGGAGGGACATGGACCAAACGCGGACAGGTGGGACTAGTGTAGCTGGGACATGTTGGCTGATGTGGGCAAGACGGGCCGAAGGGCCTGTTTCCACACTGTATCATTCAGTAAGACCAGGTGTCACGGTGGCGCAGTGGTAGAATTGCAGTCTTACAGCGCTTGCAGCGTTGGAGACCCGGGTACGATCCCGACTACGGGTGCTGTCTGTACAGAGTTTGTACATTCTCCCCGTGACCATGTGGGTTTTCTCCGAGAACTTCGGATTCCTCCCACACTCCAAAGACTTTTAGGTATGCAGGTTAATTGGTTTGGTGTGTGTGTAAATTGTCCCTAGTGTGCGTAGGATAGTGTTAATGTGTGGGGATCGCTGGTCGGTGTGGACTGGGTGGGCCGAAGGGCCTGTTTCAGAGCTGTATCTCCAAACTAAACTAAACTAAAGACATGACAATTCCATTGGGATTCTTTCTTCAATCTGTTTCCATTGTCCAAAGGACAGCAGGCTTCACTCAAAGTCACCTTCAGCTAACCCATGTGTAAGGGGATCCCAAGGGAATGCTGGGAAAATGTAGTTGAAAGCCTTGTAGTTGATCGTCAATTATTTGGCAAGGAAAGTTGTCCCAGGGAACTACAGACGCAGAAGTCTGGAAATTGTTAGATTTCAAGAGACCGCAATCTTTGGCGGGGTCATAAAACGGGGAGGCCAATGTAATATAAATAAGCAACCCAAAACTGGAGTGAAGTTGTGGATTTTACAGAATTGTTAGCAGAAAATGGTTCCAAAAGCTCAGGAAGAGAATTCTAGATTTGAGGGCTTAGGTAGCGGAAGACATGGTCGCCAATAGTACACCAATAAAAAGCAGCGAATAAATGCAGTGATAGAGAAAGGGAAAGCACGAGTTGTGGAGCAAGCGGTGGATGACTAAAGCTCGCAGTCTGAAGACAGGTCGCCCATTCCTTCTCTCCAGAGATGCTGCCTGTCCCACTGAGTCACTCCAGCATTTTGTGTCTATTCACTGTTTTAATGTGGAGACGCAAAGAATACACCAGTGAACAAAACACAAAGCGGGAGGAGGAGGAGGAGCGCAGCGGGTCAGGCAGCATCTATGAAGGCAATGGAGAGACCCTTCTTCAGACTGGAAACTAAGTGCTGAAGGAACTTGCCAGGCCAGGCAGCATATTAATTGTATGTAACTTAAATTTGATGCATGGGGAAGCTGGTTATTATTTATATCGAGGCCAGTAGGAGAGCAGAGGTCATAAGGTCATAGTGATAGGAGTAGAATTAAGCCATTCGGCCCATCAAGTCTACTCCGCCATTCAATCATGGCCGATCTATCTCTCCCTCCTAACCCCAGGGCCTTCTCCCCATAACCTCTGACACCTGTACAAATCAAGGATCTATCTATCTATCCCTGCCTTAAAAAATATCCACTGACTCGGCCTCCACTGCCTTCAGTGGCAATGAATTCCACAGATTCACCACCCTCTGACTAAAGGGGCTCGCCTGGAACGGGCACCGCTCATTACACCTACAACGTGGACTGGACTCGGAAAATGGCGGCAAAACATGGCGCCTCTTGCCCGGGGGAATCAGTGGACTATTTCTGCACAATCTGCTAATCGGGGATGCGCTTAGGTATGGCATTACTCGACTGGGCTGTTTGGAAGAACAGGATTTCACTGTGCATTTGCACTTTGCACTTGTGACAATAAAGCACCACTGGCCATTGGTCTCACCACCATTAGCAAGGACAAAAAAACATTTTTTTCCTTTTAAAATGAGCCCTAGGATCTATTGCATCAGCCTGAGAAGACAGATGGAACACTGGTTTAACGTCAGCGCTGGAGGCAGCGGTAGATTTGCTAATTAATTAATGAACTAAATGCAGTGAACCAGGTTCTGTACATGGAACTGTATAGCATAGGAACAGAGCCTTCGACCCAGTACATCTGTACCAACACTGATGCCAATTGAACGTAATCTCAACTGCTTGCATAGTCTCTACCAATCTATTCACTGCCCATTCATGCGATTGTCTAACTGCCCCTTAAACGTTGCCATCTCATTGGCTTCTATCACTTCTCCCGCCAGAACTTTCCGGACACCCAGCACTCAGTGTAAAAAAATGTTGACTCATAAATCTCTTGTAATCTTTTACCCTCTCACCTCAAACCGACACCCTCTAATATTTGGGATGGGATTGTTTCCTCTTTAGTTTAGTTCAGAGATACAGCGTGGAAACAGGACCCACCGGGTCCGCGCCGACCAGCGATCCCCGCACATTAACACTGTCCTGCACCCACTAGAGACAATTTTTACATTTACCAAGCCAATTAACCTACAAACCTGTACGTCTTTGGGATGTGGGAGGAAACAGAAGATCTCGGAGAAAACCCACGCAGGTCACGGGGAGAACGTACAAACTCCGTACAGACAGCACCCGTGGTCGGGATCGAACCCAGGTTGCATTAGCTGCATTCGCTGTAAGGCAGCAACTCTACCGCTGCGCCACCGTATAAGAAGGAACGACTGATGCCGGTTTACACTGATGATAGACACAAACTGCTGGAGTAACTCAGCGGGTCAGGCAACATCTCCGGAGAAAAGGAATAGGTGACGTTTCGGGTTGAGAGATGGGGGTCTCTAAATGTCCTTGTCTCCAGAGATGCTGCCTGACCCGCTGAGTTACTCCAGCACTTTGAGTCTATCTTAACTATAAACAGATTATCTCATTACATTTGTAACTCTGTCTGTGGCAGAATTGTGGCGACACTTGTGTGCAACCCTGGTGAGGCTTGCTGTTTGATTTTACCATCTAGGGGGCACTGCACTGACAGCAGCCTCCGCCTGCAGCCCGCTTGTTTTTACATCTTTTTTTATTTTTAGTCCATTAAATGTCTGTCTTGGGGGAAAACTTTAATGTTTATATGTGGGGGAGGGGGGGCAGGGTAAGGGGGAAACTAACTCCCAGTCACTTCCTGGCGGGGACGCGACTATTTCTCCGAGTCGCGTCCTCGCCCCCCCACCTCGCGGCCTACCTCCTGGATCCAAGCGACCTTTCCTGCCGGGGACCGGGCACCGGATCAGAGCTGCAACAGCGGCAGCGCTGGAGTCACCGTGGAGCGGGTGATGCCTACCTGGGTCACCGTTAGAGCTCCGGAGCGTTGGACCGCTGCTCCAACATCGTGGAGCTCTGGTTTGGGGAGAGCTTCCAACACGGGTGGCGCTGAACTCCATGGAGTCCTGGGGCCCTTTGCCGAGGGCCTCCAGCGTTGTGTCTCCACCCGGCGCGGCCTGCAGACTTTGGGAGCCGCGGACTCCAGTAGGAGGGGGCCGACTCGAGGTCCAGGCCGCTGAGGACGTCCCCCAGCCCCGACGTCGGACTTGCATCACCCCGCCGAGCGGGCCTGAACTTCGGGCCGCCCATAGCGGCGACTGCGGAGGGCTCGGGGAGGCCCCGGCCAATGGTGAACAGTCGGGAACATCAGGGGAAGAGACTGACTTTGGTGCCTCCCCTCACAGCGGGAAACTTTGATCCTGCTGTGAGGGGATGTTTTATGTTTTATGTTGAATTTCTACTCCATGTTGTGTTCTTTATTTTTTTACTGTATGGCTGTATGGTGGTTTCAAGCCACGGTTGCCCAGCCAGATGCAACTAAATTTAAAGTGGCACTTTCTTCCCAATAACCCTCTCTGGCTTAACCCCTCCCTTCACCACCTCCAGTTTAAATTCCAGTTGGAATATTTTGGAGGACCAAGTAACCTAAAACCAAGGAGAACCAGGTTGAATACAAAAACAAAGCATTTCACTGTACTTATGTACACGTGACAATAATGTGTAATTGAATCATAGAATCATTCTGTTTATGGAACTTTGGCATGTCATTTTTTTCAACAACATAATAGGGGCAACCCACCCCCTCTAAAATTTGGGATGGGATTGTGAAAGAAGGAACTGCTGATGCTAGTTTCCACTGAAGATAGACACAAAATGCAAAAAACTTTGGAAGCTAAAAAGTTGTGAAAGGTATTTCAAAAAAGGCAATTTCACTTTTTTTTCCTGTAAAATCGTCAACTTGTCGACTTTGGATCATTCAAGTCTTTAGTTATCACGCAATGATGCATGGGAGCTGTATTATTGGCAAGGCAAACAGGTATAGGAGAAGTAGTGTGTGTAGGAAGGAACTGCAGATGCTGGATTAAACTGAAGATAGACACAAGAAGCTGGAGTAACTCAGTGGGCCAGACAGCATCTCTGGAGAAAAGCAAGCATCTCTGAAGAAGGGTCTCGAACCGAAACGTCACCCATTCCTTGTCTCCAGAGATGCTGCCTACCCCGCGGAGTTATTCCAGTTTCTTGAGTCAATCGTAGGAAAGCAGTACCTGTGCTGAGGCATTGAGCCTTCACTGGTAGGGCAGTAACATTAAGGAGCTGCTGGTGAATGGGATTCAGGGTCTGCAGTCAAGGGAAACCTGTGAAAGGAACCCGAGGGCATGTCCAGTGTGGGTGTGAAATCGGGCACCAATACGCATAATCAATCTTACATTTCTTTGAACCTGCGCTCATGGCCTTCGATCCTGGGTCTGGACCTTCCAATGATTGTCAGCCGGCGCCGATCAGCGGAGATGCGAGACGTCCCTTGGGCAACTCGGACAACTTGACCTTCACACCTTCGCCGGAGAGCAAAAGAAAAATCAATCCTCCAGATCCCTGAACCTGGACCGGCTCGAACTTGAGGGGTCGTTCACACGAATAGAAACGGAAGCTCTTAGATGGAAGGTGTATCTTTGCGTGGAAGCAGAGGGTGATGTTGGTGAGTTTGTACTGGACCAGTACCAAGGAGCTCACAAGTTGGTGACGTCCACAACACAATGTACAACTTCTCATCATGTACATGGCCACTCACCGCATATTAGCATATTGTATGCCCATTGGCTTAGACAAGTCAATGACAAGCTACCACTAGAGTGATGTCATATTGGACTGGCCCATTATTTGAGGGCACGACTGCCGACTAGTTTAGTTTAATTTAGTTTGGAGATGCAGTGCGGAAACATGCCCTTCGCCCCACCGAGTCGGCACCGACCACCAATCCCCGCACACGCTAACACTACCCTGCACACACTAACACTACCCTGCACACACTAGGGCCAGTTTGCAAATATACCAAAGCCAATTAGCCTGCAAACCTGTTCCTCTTTGGAGTGCGGGAGGAAACCGGAGCTCCTGGAGAAAGCCCACGCAGGTCGCAGGGAGAACGTACAGACAGCACCCGTGGTCAGGATTGAAACCCGCGTTGTTAGGTAGCAACTCTACCGCTGCGCCACTGTGCTGCCCGTCATCAGTATCATTGAATTCATAAAAGAGTTAAGCATGAAATCAAAAAGCGACAACTCAATTATAAATATATTGGAGGGTGTATATATATATCTCGTTGGCATCTTGCAATTTGAAGATTGACCAAATTTCTTATATGTTTTCTAAAACAGCAAGAACTGCAGATGCTGGATGTCTAATATATATACTCTGTTTGCCAGAAACTATTTGCAAATTGAACTGGATAGACGAATGCAAAAGGTAGACACAAAACGCCTGAGTAACTCAGAGCGGGTCAGGCAACATATCCAGTGTAAATTGTCCCTAGATAGACACAAAAAAGCTGGAGTAACTCAGCGGGACAAGCAGCAACTCTGGAGAGAAAGAATGGGTGACGCAATGTAGAAGGCTATCAATTATTAAGCCAGATTGAAGTTCATGTGCTCCACTCCACCAGACAATAGGAGACCAAAACTTGACCGCGTCTAGACGATTTAAAAATATATTTAGAAATAAGCAAACAAAGTTGCATAAAAACAAAGATAGGCATGAAATGCTGGAGCAACTCAGCTGGTCAGGCAGCATCTCTGGAGAGAAGGAATGGGTAGCATTTCGGATCAAGACCCTTCTTCAGACTGATGTCAGGGGAGTGGGCGGGAGAGATTGAATGTAGTCGGAGACAGTAAGAATGGTGGGAGAACTGGGAAGGTGGAGGGGATGGAGAGAGAGGGAAAGCAAAGGTTATTTGAAGTTAGAGAAGTCAATGTTCATACCGCTGGGGTGTAATCTACCCAAGCGAAATAGGAGGTGTTATTCCTCCAATTTGCGCTGGGCCTCACTCTGACAATGGAGGAGGCCCAGGACAGACGTTCTTTCCTACTTCTTTAGTAAGTGTAGGAAGGAACTCTAGATAGACACAAAAAGCTGGAGTAACTCAGCTCGTCAGACAGCATCTCTGGAGAAAAGGAATAGGTGGCCGCAGATGCTGGTTTAAACCAAAAATAGACACAAAATGCTGGAGTAACTCAGCGGGTCAGGCAGCGTATCTGGAGAAAAGGAACAGGTGAGATAGTTTTGGGTCGAGGCCGTTCTTCAGACCCTTCTGAAAAAGTAGCCTCGCCCCGAAATGCCACCTATTTCTTTTCCCCAGAGATGCTGCCTGACCCGCTGAGTTGCTCCAGCTTTTCGTGTCTATCTTCAGCGCTAGTGAGGCTGAGACACAGAGAAATAAAATGGACTTGTTTTGCAAAAGTGGAACTCTCCGCAACAGTACAAACATTCACGGGGCTTTCCCTGCCACTGGCGTGCGGAGTTAATGATCATTTTAAACTTGAGCTCAGTTGTTCCAAGAACCGAAGCAGCAATTACTCTGCTGCGTTTGTGTACTGTGTCACTTCATCTTCACCATTACCACAGTCATTTGCATTCCCCCTGTGTTGCAATTAAAGACCTGATATGCCAACACAGGTTCCAGATTAAATGAAAAGTTAATATCTAGTCACATTGTCGGTGTATTAAATAAAAATTCCAAATCTCCGCTTTGCTATTTTAAGAACTGTTGACATTTGAAAGGATTTCTTAAACCTCACTACTTAACTATTCACCACACCTCTCAGTCTACGGGCCATTCTGTCTGCTGGGAAGATCATTTACAGCCTTGGCTCAGAAATCACCCAAATCAAAATCACAGCGATGTTAACTTCTGAAACAATACTCATGGACAATGGTGGGCAGATACGGAGTTGGTGGTAGGATGAGTCAGTTCCCAGCTGGTAACAGGCAACTGAACCGTCCTACTACAACCTGAGAGCAGTGCTGAATTATTATTTGGTGACCCTCGGACTATCCTCAGAAGAAGGGTCTCAACCCGAAACGTCGCCTATCTCCTTCGCTCCTTAGATGCTGCTGCACCCGCTGAGTTTCTCCAGCCTTTTGTGTACCCTTGATCAGACTTTGCTGGCTTTACCTTGCACTAAACGTTATTCCCTTATTAGGTAACAGTACACTGTAAATGGCTCCATTGTCTTTCTGCTGACTGGATAGCACGCAAACAAAAGCTTTTCACTGTACCTCGGTAGACATAGAAACATTGAAACAAAGAAAAATAGATGCAGGAGTAGGCCATTCGGCCCCTTGAGCCAGCACCGTCATTCAATATGATCATGGCTGATCATCTAAAATCAGTACTCCATTCCTGCTTTTTCCCCCATATCCCTTGATTCCTTTAGCCCTAAGAGCTAAATCTAACTCTCTCTTGAAAATATCCAGTGTATTGGCCTCCACTGCCTTCACAACTCTCTGGGTAAAAACATTTTTCCTCATCTCAATCCTTGACAATAAACTAAACTGAAACTATTTATCTCAGATTCCACTGAGAGAAGTGGTTTCAGTTTCAGTTTAAAGATTAGAAAAGGAGAGAAGTGGATTTAGTTTCAGTGCAAGGATTGAAGAGAGTTCTGTTCACTTACTGTGTCTGTATTCACTGTGTTCACTGATCTGATTTGTATTTATGACTACAATATCCTGTTGTGCTGCAGCAAATGCAAGAATTTCATTGTCCTACCTGGGACACATGACAATAAACTCTCTTGACTCCCCCGTCCTTCATGTAAACCAGTTCCTCCACCAACTCCATCTACACTTGGGAAAGCAGCCAACATAATCAAAGACCACTCACACCACAGTCTTCCTCTCTCTTCTCCTCTCTCGTCGGGCAGGTCAATAGGTCAAAAAGACGTACCGTCAGAGTCTGAAGAAGGGTCTCGGTCCAAAACATCAGCCATTCCTTTTCCCCAGAGATGCTGCCTGACCCGCTGAGTTACTCCAGCATTTTGCATCTACCACCAGATTCAAGGTCAGCTTCTTTCCCGCTGTTACCAGACATTTGAATCAGGGCTGCCAACATTGGGTGAGAGTTGGGAGTGAGAAATTGTGAGACCAAGCCCGAGGGAGTGTAGCAACTGATGGTGGGGGGGGGGGGGGGGGGGGGGGGGGGAGGGGGTTGTTGTTGTGGGAGGAGGGTGTCCCCCCTCCTATTGGTACAGAACTTTTGCATTTTTCAGCTTGAAATTGTGTAATATGGTGCATACTGTAGCGAGTATTTTAACTTACACTTGAACGCAATATATATGCTTTAAATTGGATTAGCTATGAATAACGTGAGAGTAAATTACATTCCTAATTACATTTCACAGTAGAGCCCAGGCTCTGATCCATACCTGCAGCACATGAATGATCTTAGTGTATTCATGTATGGAAATGAGATTATAATCAAGCACTTGGCCCATGTTGGCCAACCTGGGTCTCACTGCACACTGGGTACTATTCCTGGCCCTGACTCCAGTTGCATACCTTCTCTCATTCCTGTCCCTGAGTCCAGCCCTACACCTGGCCCCCTATTCTACCCTGATCATAGCTGCTTACCTGCTTAGGTTCCCAGTGCTGAACACACCCCTGGTCCCAGCTTTGACTGCACACCTAGTACTATTCCAGACCTTGACTCTGGATGCACACTTGGCCTTGCTCCTAGCCCCTTTGCACTGACAATATATCTGGCCCACACATAAAGCCCCATATCTGACCCCCTGGACTTAACCTATTACGTTCAAGTCCACAGGTGCTTAGCTAATGCAGTAATCCTTTATGGGGCACTTCACAGACCAAATTATGGATACCAAAATTTGTTACATTAATTGGCTTCCTTGTTATCTAACATGCTAGTCACTTTGTCAAAGAAGTAATCAATTGGTTGAACACAATTCACATCCATAAAATTATACTCACTCAGCTGTATAGGTATTCTGATGCCATTTCTTTCATTTTCGTAACAAACTGTCCTGAAGTCATCAGGCTAATTACAAATCAATAACATTAGCCAACTCCGAAACATGAAGCGCTGAGCATTGGGATCCAAACATCACGGACAACTGGCCTCAATCCCCGCTCACATCTGGCAGTGTTCTCCATCTGAACCAGGGGCCGCGGAGCCTTTTTGAAAGTGGGGAGGCTGAGCGATCACTGATCACTGGCCTTGGGGGTACCCAGTGAGGGAGTGGAGCAACCGAGTGGAGAGAGGTTGTGGAGGAAGGGTGTGTCCCCTCCCAGGGTAAGAACTTTTTGAAATTTGATGTATTAAAATCATGTTTTAGTGCATTGTAGAAGTATGATTTCAATGTTTTTTGTATGAAGTATTTTTAAGAGGTAACTTTTTAAGGGGTAACTTTATCCACACAAAGCGTGGTGGGTGTTTGGAACAAACTGCCAGAGGAGGTAGTTGAGGCAGGGTCCATCCCAACATTTAAGAAACAGTTAGACTGATACATGGTTAGGACAGGTTTGGAGGTGTGGACCAAAAGCAGGTAGCGGTGCTGGGACATGTTGGCGGGTGTGGGCAAGTTGCGCTGAAGGGCCTGTTTTCACACTGTATCACTCTATGACCACATTATACCTCCACCATGCATGAATGCTTCAAAATCAAGTGATCGAGTTTTATTGCCATATACTCAAGCATAGAAACGTAAAAAATAGGTGCAGGAGTAGGCCATCGGCCCTTTGAGCCAACACTGCTATCCAATATGATCATGGCTATTCATCTAGCCTCCTGTTTCCTGTTTTTTCCCCATATCCCTTGATTTCGTGAGCTAAATGTAACTCTCTCTTGAAAACATCCAGTGAATTGGCCTGCACTGTCTTCTGTGGCAGAGAATTCCACAGATTCACAACTCTCTTTTCCCTTCCCTCTCCTCTCTCCCCCTCTCGCTCTCCTCTCTTCCCCTCTCTCTCCTCCATCCCTCCCCCCCTCTCTTCTCCCCCTCTCTCTTGTCCCCTCTCTCCACTTCCCCTCTCCCGCTCTCCTCTCTCCCCTCTCTCTCCCTACCTCTCCACACTCTCTCCCCTCTCTCTCTCACCTCTCTCCCCCATTTCTCCCTCCCACTTGCTCTCTCTCCCCCTCTCTCTTTCCCCTCTGTCTCTATCTCCTATTTCTCTTTGCCCCCCCATCTCCATCTCTTTCCCCCGTTTTTCTCTTTCCCCCTTTCCCCTCTCTCTTTTCCCCCCTCTCTCCCATTCTCTCCTACTCTCTCTTCCCTCTTTCTTCCCTCTCACCCCTCTCTCTCTCCGCCCCTCGCTCTCTCCCCCTCCTCTCTCCCCATTCACCCCCCCTCTTGTCTCTTCCCTCTCTCTCTCCCCACTGTCTCCTTCAGCACAGAGACTCTCGCGGCAGCGGCGCAACGCTTCCGACGCCTCCGATCGGCCCAGGAAACTTGCACTGGGACTGCTCCATGGACGGAGCTGCAGCGAGCGACTCGCAGGCCCCGGCAAACACTCGCCAGCCCTTATCTGAGTTTAGAAAGTTTCGTTGATCACAGAATTTCTCACCACAGAGCGTGAGAAATTTCTGACGAGCGTGAGGGTGTGAGAGTTTCTTCAAATGCGTGAGTCTCACGCTCAAAGCGTGAGAGTTGGCAGCCCTGTTTGAATGGACCTCTCACGTGCCAAGCATGAACTTATAATCCCCGTCTTCCTCATTGCGGGCCTTGCACTTTTTAAAATCAGCACTTTGTCTGTTGCTGTAACACTACGGTTGTCATTCTGTTACTTATCTCTTGCAAGGCCTGGATGTAAGAATGTACGGTGCAGTTTGACTGGAAAGCATGTACGTTTTTTCACTGTGTCAGTACACGTGACAGTAAACCAACATAATGAGTTTAACATCATGCTGCTGTTGTTAAACAAAGGACTTTGCACACACCTCTGGTGTTCTCAGGGTTACACAAAAAGCTGGAGAAACTCAGCGGGTGCAGCAGCATCTAAGGAGCGAAGGAGATAGGCGACGTTTCGGGTCGAGACCCTTCTTCAGACTGGTCAGGGATCAGGGAAACGAGAGATATAAACAGTGATGTGGAGAGATAAGGAACAATGAGTGAAAGATATGCAAAAAAGTATTGGCGATAAAGGAAGCAGGCCATTGTAAGCTGGGAGATGGGAAGATGTCCCCCCCTGTCTGCCTTCCGCAAAGACCGCTCCCTCCGCAACTCCCTCGTCAATTCTTCCCTTCCCTGCCGCTCCACTCCTTCCCCGGGCACTTTCCCTTGCAACCGCAAGAGATGCTACACTTGTCCCTTCACCTCCCCCATCCACTCCTTTCAGGGACCCAAGCAGTCATTCCAAGTCCGACAGAGGTTCACCTGCACCTCCTCCAACCTCATCTACTGCATCCGTTGCTCCAGATGCCAGCTGATCTACATCGGTGAGACCAAGCGGAGGCTGGGCGATCGTTTCGCCGAACACCTCCGCTCGGTCCGCAATAACCAACCCGACCTCCCGGTGGCTCAGCACTTCAACTCCCCCTCCCACTCCGTATCCGACCTCTCGGTCCTGGGCCTCCTCCACGGCCAGAGTGATCAACACCGCAAGTTGGAGGAACAGAACCTCATATTCCGCTTGGGGAGTCTGCATCCTCTGGGCTTAAACATTGAATTTTCTCAATTCTGTTAACCCAGACTGCCTCCCCCCCACCTCTCCCTCTGCCCCTGACATTCCTTCTCCATCTCCCCCCCCCCCCAGTCGCACTAGCTTCTCATTTTCACACCACAAACAGCTTACAATGGCCTGCTTCCTTTATCACCAATACTTTTTTGCATATCTTTCACTCATTGTTCCTTATCTCTCCACATCACTGTTTATATCTCTCGTTTCCCTGATCCCTGACCAGTCTGAAGAAGGGTCTCGACCCGAAACGTCGCCTATCTCCTTCGCTCCTTAGATGCTGCTGCACCCGCTGAGTTTCTCCAGTTTTTTGTGTAACCCTCGATTCTCCAGCATCTGCAGTTCGTTCTTTAACACTCTGGTGTTCTCAGGATTGCTCTGCCTGCATCCACAGTATGAATTCCAGTAGCTGGTTTAGTACAGACATACAGCGTGAATATCAACACGTCTTCCTCATCAGGGTTTCTGAATACATTGACTGTTTACATTGACCCCCCCAGGTAGAGTTGCTGCCCTGCAGCGCTCGATCCTGACCACGGGTGCTGTCTGTACGGAGTTTGCACATTCTCCTCGTGCCCTGCGTGGGTTTTCTCCGGGCTCTCCGGTTTCCTCCCACATTCCAAAGGCATACAGGTTTGCAGGTTCATTGGCTTGGTATGATTGTAAATCGTCCCTAGCGTGTGCAGGATAGCTTTAATGTGCGGGGATCGCTAGTCGGCACGGACTAGGTGGGCCGAAGGACCTGGTTCCGCGCTGTATCTCTAAACTAAACTCAAATTAGGTGCAATTCACAGTAAACAAGTAACTTACTCGCTTACTGTAAGCTAGGCATTGATGGGATTTTTAAAGTTTGGTTTAGTTTAGAGATATAGCACAGAAACAGGCCCTTCGGCCCACCAAGTCCCTGCCGACCAGCGCTCCCCACACATTAAAACTATCCTACAGGCACTAGGGACAATTAACACATACACCAAGCCAATTAACTGGCATATCTACATCTTTGAAGTGTGGGAGGGAACCGAAGATCTCGGAGAAAATCCACATGGTCACGGGGAGAACGCACAAACTCTGTAGCAGACTGCACCCGTAGTCGGGTTTGAACCCGGGTCGCCAGCGCTGCAAGCGCTGTAAGGCAACGACTCTACCTCTGCAACAGCCGTGCAGAAAGTGGGGAGAATCTGGGGCAACCGGAGGAATCCATTGAATCACAGGGAGAACATGCCAAGAAAGAGGCTATTATCTATTAAGTTGACTCAAAAGCAAGGCATATTTAAGAAAATGGTATAGATTAGAAAAAGCTCCTGCGATATTTCAAAGCAATGAAACGTATTGTGAGGGAACAGTGAAGTAAAAATCAGTTAGCAACTCGGTATTGGAGGACCTTTAGTTAATTTTAGCATACGCCAGATTATCGGGATACGAATATTACAAATCATTATTGATGCAAAGTCAACATCCCATAAAAGAATATGATGTATTTTGGGGGAGAATTAATACTTGGGGAAAATTAATACAGGGAACATTAATTACATGTTTTGGGTAAAGTACGTATTTGGGGAGAATGCAGGAAAATGGATTAACAATAGATTACTAATAAGTTCCAGGTGAAAGAGGATTGATAATCCACAGGCTCCCTGACCTGTGGATTATCCCAGCATTTTCTACTTTCATTACAATGGATGGGTCCAACTGCAGAGATAGCACTGAAAGATGGGCTGACTGTCTATACTAATAAGTTCTACGACACTCCTAGAACACCAACACTAGGTTTTAACGCTTGCAGTTGCAAATGTTCATTTAGTCCCGACTCATGAGATTTGGTGGCTAATAAGAAAATTATTTTAGTTTATCTTAGTTAGAGATACAGCTCAGAAACAGGCCCTTTGGTCCACCGAGTCCACACCGACCAGCGATCCCTGCACTTTAACAATATCCTACACACACTAGGGACAATTTACATTTTTATACCAAGCCAATTAACCTACAAACCTGCACGTCTTTGGAGTGTGAGTGGAAACCGAAGATCTCGCAGAAAACCCATGTGGGTCATGGGGAGAACGTACAAACTCCGCACATACAGCATCCGTAGTTGGGATCGAATCCGTGTCTCTGGCGCAGAAAGCGCGTTAAGGCAGCAACTCTACCGCTGCGCCACTGTGCTGACCTTTAAAAAAAAGTCATTCTAAGTTATGTAAACTACAAGTAGCAATGTACCAAAATAAGTCAGAGCCAATGGTCTATCCGTACATGTTTAAGTTCATTTGATGACTTAAGGATTATTAATGTTCAAGGTTCTGAAGATAAAAGTTATCAAGCCATTAATCCTTTAATTTATGAAGTGAAAGATAATGTTCACTTTAAACCTCTTATCACTGTGCTTGACCTCCAGACTATTCATGCAATCATTTCCTGAACACACCACCAAAGTGAGAAATTCACAAAGAGAGTTACATTCTAGTGCAGAAATAATTCAAGTAGAAAACTTACACAAAACAAATATGTACAATGTACAGCTTCTAAAACGTTGTTCGAAAATGTAATATGATTCTATTAGCACAAATGGTTCGATCGACCTATTGGCAATTTAATGAGGTCAGTTTCCTTGGCACTAAATCTCAGACATGCTCTGAAACACACAGTCAAAGTACTTAGCAACAACATCCAAAAACTGCATTTCATTTTTCACGTTGCAATCAACTTGTACAGTCAACAAAGTAGCGACCTAATTTTAATACCAAGCATAACATACGAGTCCACTTGCACTTTCAAGTTGATCGTATAACAACAAATCTTATAAAGATTGATCTTTCTTAACTTACCGCGGGATTTATTGCTCTACCCGGCAGTAAATCAAACAAGATAGCCGATCCCAAGCTTTTTACAATATTAATCAGCAGAAACCTGCAAACAACAGATCTGAACTTTTAGTCGACTTTTCAATGTTTAAGCAATTACATTTCGTCAGCGTACCTGTCAGTTTAAGTTGGCATTTTTCACACACGCTTCTCAACCTCTCTGAATGTTTACCGCTCTGCAGTAACCTTTGAGAAAGATGAAATATTTCTGCTGGCTTCTGACCCGTTCTGAAGCAAGTAAATCCGGGCTGGCTCACCTCCAAGTTCATGTGCGCCAGTTTCTATTTTTCCATGAGGGCATTTAAATAATCTTTTACATGAGGCGGCGTCACATGCAATGGGCATAAATAGAAACCAAATTCTCTGCCAAATGCATAAATATTATCAGGTTGTCATAAAAATATTTAGAGATAGCATGATGTAAATCAACATAAAAAAAAACTAAATATGTCCATGGTTTCAATGGTCATGTTCACTTTAGTTTAGTTTAGATATACAGCTCGGAAACAGGCCTTTCGGCCCACCGACCTCCACACACACAACGAGAGACAATTTACATTTATGCCAAGCCAATTAGCCTACAAACCTGTACATCTTTGGAGTGTGAGAGGAAACCGAAGATCTCGGAGAAAACCCACGCTGCCACGGGGAGAAGGTACAAACTGCGTACAGACAGCACCTGCAGTCGGGATCGAACCCGAGTCTCTAGCGCTGCGAGCGCTGTAAAGCAGCAACTCTACCGCTGCGCCACTGTGATATAGTTTCAAACTGATTTTTAGTTTTAGGAGGAGACTTTATAATACTTCTACTCATCATGTATTGTTAAGTTACTGGATTAATCAGGGGCCAAGACTTACTGTTTAAAGACACGTCTGAATTCTGCCAGGCAGCTGAGAACTCAAATTCACATAATTGAAACTGGGTATAAAAAGTTAGCGTCAATAAAGATGACAAGGGACCACTGGTTCTTCCATTATATCTTTCAGGGGAGGAAACGTGATGTTCTTACTCAATTTCACATTCATGGGATTCTAGAAACACCAGCGATGACATTTAGTGGTCTATGAAGTGACAAGCCCCGAAATTCAGTATAAATAAGGGAGGGATAACAAATGCTGGTCTTGCCACTGACATCTACAGATCATCAACAAGCAATCTGGTAATCGCTGTAGAATGATCGACCATGCAAATCACTTCCACTAACATTTTAAAGAGACAAAATATACATGGTAAAGATAGGCACAAAATGCTGGAGTAACTCAGCAGGTCAGACGGCATCTCTGGAGAAAATGGCAAAAACCGTCCTGACCTGACACGTTACCTATCCACTTTCTCCAGAGATGCTGCTTGACCCGCTGAGTTACTCCAGCATTTTGTGTCTTTCTTTGGTATAAACCAGCATCTGCAGTTCCTTTTTATGACATTAATTTATATATGGTTGTAAACATAGGAAAGGTTTTCACTTGGAACAATGGTATATACTATGTTGTTGATCCCTTTGAAATGGTGACATTTAATTAGGTAACGTGTAGGAAGGAAGTGCAGATGCTGAAGATAGACACAAAAAGCTGAAGCAACTCAGCAGGTCAGGCAGCATCACTGTATGTCACGTTGTCCCTTGCGGGTGGAGCACCAAAGCAAATTCCTTGTATGTGAATACTTGGCCAATAAACTTATTCATTTATTCATCATTCATTCACCTCTGGAGAAAAGGAACAGGTGACATATTGGGTCGAGACCCTTCTTCAGTCTGACCACGAAACGTCACCTAGTCCTTTAATTAGATAATGCCTCACTATTATTTGCATCTACAATTGACATTTAATTAACGTTCTGCTTGATCCACCAATGATTCAATAATAAAAGCTCTGATGTGACTGGACGTTGGTCGCACTTATAATATGGTGTGTGCGGAATTTTCATTCTCAATCACCTTCTCTGTGAGAAGGTGTTGATCCCGAGAATTCCTTGGCTTCTTATTCCATATGGGAGAAAAACAAAAATGACTCTGGGAGGAACATCACCCAGGAGTGGTTGACAAAGCACACCAGGCTGAAGATATTCTCTTTATCACGTATTTCGTTATCAAATACCAGAACGGGTACTTTGTGTACAAAGCACAAGAAGTGCCGTGCGGTTGCAAAGTATTCTTGTGTAGTCAAGCACAGTTTTTATTAGTCAAACCCCCCTAGTTTTTAATTGAAAAAGCTAGTTTTGTTTTGCTTTTAAAAGCAACAGCAAACAATAATCGATGAGGGTGTTCTCTCCGCCGTTACTCTGGAGCTGTGTTTACTCAACAACATATGATAACTGTGGCATGAAGATTGAACTTTGTGTGTTCGGCATCGTTTCAGCAACGCGCCGGTCAAAGGGCCTACAGTTCAAAAGGTTAGTGCACTGCAAAACGTATATCAAAGAACAGATGCCAACTGGACAGTTTCACATTGTTAACACTTTGGTGCTTCATAGGATTCAGGTGCTGGTCCCTCAAAGGCAAAGGCTAAGACACGTTCATAGTCAAAGCTCAATATATGCCAGTAAGTAGCCAAGTTTTAACATTTCGATAAATATACATTATCTGCATTCCTCACAGCCTCTGCCAGTTAACCCATTAATATTGACTTCTCGAACTGCAAGTAAACCCTTGCTTTCCCACTCTCTTCTTCCCTACCCATCCTAGTTCTCTAACTAGTTTCACTCTCCTCCTGATTGCACACCTCGTTGTCACCGTCCCCTCCGCTAACAATGATCCATTCTACATGTTCCTTGAGCTTCGTCCCCTTTGATCTCTCATTTTCACACCACACTCTTCCATATATCTATGTCTTCCTCTCCCCTGACTCTCGGCCTGAAGAAAACGTCACCCATTCCTTCCATCTAGAGATGCTGCCTGTCCCGCTGAGTTGCTCCAGCATTTTGTGTCTATCTTCAATAATTCAAGTGGTTACATGTGCCATTGTGAAATTAATAACTTTATCACCTCATCTGCTCATTAAATGCCCTGAAACACAAGGTTGCCTGTAAACCGTAGCTTCCCTATTATTAATAAATACACGTGTTGCAAGTAATTCAATTCTGATTCCTTGATTAAAGGCACTTAGTTGGCTGGTGGGATAAAGGGGTTAGAGGGGAATAAAATACAACCAAGTCAGCTCAAATGACCTGAGAGGTTGAGGAATGATTGACTCATTGCAGAATTAAATGATGCAACAAGCTGACGAAAACAGAAAATTCCACCTCTTCGTCCACATTAAAAGTGATCCACCCATTTAGATTGGAGGTTTGTGGGCCAAAGACACTCCCACCAAGAATCCAGAAGAATGGTCTCAAGCCGTAACGTCACCCATTCCTTCTCTCCAGAGATGCTGCCTGTCCCGCTGAGTTACTCCAGCATTTGGTGTCTATCTTTGGTTTAACCAGCATATGCGGTTCCTTCCTACCCACCAATAATCTGTTTGCCTTCCCACCCCAAAAACAGTGGCCCAACTTGATGTTTCAGCTCATCCTCTTCAGATGCCCCATAGAAGGCGTACTGTCGGGATGCATCACGGCTTGGTTTGGAAATAACTCTGTCCCAAGGCCACAAGAAATTGCAAATCATTCTGGATGCAGCTTGGTCCATCACACAACCCAGACTCCCCATCATCGACTCCATCTACACCATGCTACCTCTGGAAAGCAGCTAACATAATCAAGGACCTTTGTTCACCCCGGTCACTCCCCCACCAGGCAGAAGATACAAAAGCTGGAAAGAACACACCACCAGACCTAGGAACAGCTTCTTCCCCAATGTTATCAGCCCACGAACAATCCTCCCAGAAGCCCTGATCTTCCAACCAACCACAATGTAGACTTTGAACTTTTTTCTCTGGAACTGCGGCACAACAATGCTAAAAGATTATATTCCTCACTTTGCTCTACACGGTTGTACTTATGTAGGACCTGGTTGTATTCATGCAGAGTGTGATCTGGTTTAATTGGATGGCAGAGGCTCTTCATTGTATCTCAGCATAATATAATAATAATAATGATAATAATAAACCGATACTAATCATCAGCAACCTGCCATAAAGACAGACCATTCCTTCAAAAGAATCATGAATGAAGTGGAATGTTTCTGGGAGAAAATGGGTGACTTTAGACACAAGGTTCACGAAACATTTCCTGGCTGGAGTTCCTCAACTCATGAATTGAATTGAATTCTTTATTGCACATATGACAAATCACAGTGAAATTCTTTGCTTGCGTACCTTGCAAAGGTATGCAAATAGTTGCCCATAAAGGGCAGAAGGTACAGGAGCCTGAAATCTGTTACATCCAGGTTCAGGAACAGCTCCTTCCCCACAACCATCAGACTAATAAACTCATCCCCGGTAAAATGTCGTTATGGAAATGTTATTTGTAAGAGAGTATGGAGCTAGTTAAGTTTTTTTTTTACATCGACTACGGAAGTCGGTTGATGGCTAGCCATGTTAGTTGGCTATCACTAACTACACTACTAATAGATGTAGTTTTTTCTTCCTTTTTGCACACCACTAACCTTTTAATCTATCCTTTTTTTAATGTAATACTTTATTATAACTTTAAGTTAGAATGGAATCATGAGCTTTATCAATGGAGATATATACGTAAGAAATATCAATGGGATATATGATTCATCTATTCGAGGTTCGGGAGTAAGGTGGGGTTTGTCGAACCATTTGCTCTCTTATAGACCTCCCTAAACAAAAGATGCAAGACTTAAATATGAAGACCGGGGGTGAAGGTATAACATTCTGTAGCTGGAATGTTAAGGGTATCAATGAACCAATTAAGAGAGGTAAAGTACTAGCACATTTAAAAGCACTTAAAACAGATGTATTTTTTCTCCAAGAGATTCATTTAAAAAAGCAATCAGAACATAGATTGAAAGCTAAATGGATTGATAAAGCATATTACTCTTCATTTACACAGAAATCCAGAGGTGTTGCAATACTAACCCGTAAAAGGATACTTTTTAAACATATATCAACAATAACGGACAGTGATGGTAGATATATTACAATACGAGGTGAACTATATGCACAAAAATTGAATCTTATTAATGTTTATGGACCGAATTTTGATAGCCCTTTGTTTTTTTAAGAAAATATTTAATACAATTCATAATATATAATACAATTTAATATATAATACAATTTAATACAATAAGAAAGATTTTCATTGTCCTGTCAGGGACACATGACAATAAACTCTTTTGACTTGACTTTGACTTTGACAATTCCGGAATTATCCCAACATAATTTAATAATTGGAGGAGACTTAAATTGTACATTAGATCCCTATTCAGATAGATCATCAAGACAACGGAAAACAAAATCCCACTTCAGTGATTTATTAAATGCATATATAGATACTAGTAATATCAAAGATGTCTGGAGAATAGAAAACCCAACTGGAAGAGAATATTCATTTTATTCACCGGTACATAAAACATATTCAAGAATAGATTATTTTTTGGTGGATTCTAAGCTAATTCCATTTACATGTAATTCAAAATACCATAATATTATAATTTCGGATCATGCCCCTTTAACATTTATGATTAAAATAAATGGAAGTACGGAGAAACAGGGACAATTGAGACTTAGACCACAGATTTTAAAGGATAAAGTATCTCAGGTATATCTTACTAAACAGATTAATATGTTCTTTGAAACAAATGATAGTGCTGAAACTTCTCCTTCTTTACTATGGGAAACATTTAAAGCATTTACGCGGGGAGCCATGATTTCTTCCCAAGCATTTTATAATAAAAAGAATCGGGAGATGCAACAGGCACTGGAGAGGGAAATTAAACAACTAGACATCGAGAATGCGACTACACCAACTACGATAAAACGTAATAAAATTGAAGCTTTGAAATACAAATTAAATTAAATATATTCAGATCAAGTTGTTAAATTTTATCAATATACTAAACAATTACATTTTGAATTTGGAGATAAACCTCAAAAACTATTGGCGCATCAATTACAGAAACTAGACGGGGAAAAAACAATACATAAGATTAAATCAGACAAAGGAGAATCATTAGTACAACCTAAGGATATTAACGAGAGATTTTTACAATATTATCAAAATCTTTATTCTGCTAAAACTATAGACAACCAGACAGAGATAGAAGCATTTTTTTAAAAATGCAACCTTAAAGGGTTAGATTTGAAAGATAGAGAATTATTAGATGCAGAAATAACAGTAAAATAAATTGAAGAGTCTATCAGATCATTAAAAAATGGTAAATCCCCGGGACTAGATGGCATTGGCTCGGAATTTTATAAAACAATTTATGATTTGATTGTTCCGCATTTAAAGACATTGTACGAACATATCTATACTCAAGAAAAATTACCAGAAACGTTAAATGAATCAATTATAACACTTATACCAAAAATAGATAAGGATCTGGATGATCCATGATCATATAGAGCTATAGTTCTTTTAAATACTGATCAGAAAATATTAACTAAAATCTTAGCACAAAGATTAAGCACAGTGATTAATAAATTAATACACCCGGATCAAACAGGATTTATACCAAAAAGGTATTCTTCATACAACCTGAGACGGTTATTCAATATTATATACTCAAAAAGAAATATTACCAAAGACCTAGCAATTATTTCATTAGACGCTGATAAAGCTTTTGACCAGGTGGAGTGGCCCTATTTATTTTCGGTTATGAAAATTTTTCAACTGGGCGAGAAGTTTAGTACATGAATAAAACTTCTTTATACTAACCCAACAGCTAGAATATCAACAAATCAAATGTTATCAACTAAATTTAATTTATCTAGAGGTTGTAGACAAGGATGTCCATTATCCCCGTTATTATTTGCACTCGTAATAGAACCATTAGCAGAAAGTGTGAGGTCCAATCCAGAAATATGTGGGTATACAACCAAAGATACGGAAAACAAAATCTCATTACACGCAGATGATGTATTAGTTTACATTACTAAACCTGAAGTTAGTATCCCAAATTTACTAAATTTAATTACTCAATATGGTTCGTTATCAGGATACAGAATTAATTGGAACAAAAGCGAAATTATGCCAATAAGGGAAAGTAACCCACATATTTTACAACAATTCCCTTTTAAAGTAGTAAAAGAAAAACTTAAATATCTTGGAATTTATGTAACAAAGAGATATACTTCTTTATTTAAATCTAATTTTCCGCCTTTACTGAATAAATTAGATAAGAATATTTTGTATTGGAAAACATTACCCATTTCTATGATGGGTAGAATTAATGCGATAAAAATGATTTTTCTCCCGCAACTATTATACCTTTTTCAATTAATCCTGATATATCTCCCAAAAACTTTTTTTTGAAAAGGTTGATTCTATAGTTACTAATTTTACTTCGGAGTCACGTGAGTGACTTCGTGAAGACCCCGCCAGGCACGCATGTGCGACATATCGTCGACCGCATGCGAGCGACAGGCAGGGAGGAGCGTTGCTCCTCTACTGCTGGGACCTGCAGGTAAGTAAAACACTAACCTGCGGTCTTTTTTCTTCTAGGTGGCCCTATCGCAGGGTCTCGCGGCCGCCTCGGATCTGGCTGCTGCGGCAGTCAGCGGCGGCTGCAATAGTTTGGAGTAGGGAAGCCCGTTGACCCAGGAGGGTCCGGGCTCACACACTCGCCGGCGGAGGACGGCAGAGGCAGCCCGACTCCACACCGCAGTCCGCAGGGGACACCGCGGGCTGGCGGCACGAAAAGGAATGGGGATTGCCGGCTCGCCGTCAAAAGTTCGCGACGGCAGAGCGGCAGCCCCGACTCTACACCACAGGCCGCGGGGGACACCGCGGGCTGGCGGTGTACATGTAGGAGTGGGGCTTGCAGGCTCGCCGTTCAAAGTTAGGAATGGCAGAGCGGCAGCCCCGACCCTACACCACAGCCCGCGGGGGGATACTGCGGGCTGGCGCTGTACATGCAGGAGTGGGGCTTGCAGGCTCGCCGTCAGAAGTTTCAACGGCAGAGCGGCAGCCCCGACTCTACACCACAGCCCGCGGGGGGATACTGCGGGCTGGCGCTGTACATGCAGGAGTGGGGCTTGCAGGCTCGCCGTCAGAAGTTTCAACGGCAGAGCGGCAGCCCCGACTCTACACCACAGCCCGCGGGGGTGATACTGCGGGCTGGCGGTGTGCATGTGGAGTAGGGCTTGCAGTGCTTGCCATGGGCAGCAGCCCGACTCTACACCGCAGCCCACAGGGGTTTCTGCGGGTTGCTGGCATTCAGGAAGCAGCAGGCTTGCAAGCAAAGGCAGCCTGACTCCACACTGCAGCTGCAGGGATTCTGTGGCCTGTCTACATTAAAGTGCCCTGCTACTCCAGGGTATGCATTGTCTTCAAGAGGTTCAGACTGCCAGCATATAAAAGTTATTAAAGCATGAGAGGCTGGTCACCATACTTCTTTAAAAAAAAAACAAAAAAAAACCCTCAGGTAAGATACTAACTTTGAATAGCTAAGCGTCTGTATTAGAGTTTGCTTACAGATGGATGGAGACCAGAATGAAGACAGCGAAGCAGGTCTCCAAGGGCCATGCGACTCCAGATGGGAATCAGTGGCCACCATTCCAGAAGAACGCGGAGGTCGGGGAGCCCTGCGCAGCCAGGACCTGTCTCTCCACCACGGCTGACCATGGGGCCGCAAAATGGTGGAGCACCGCGCGGGAGCAGGGTAGGCAAGACCTGGACTCCCTACCACTCTCACCTATGCATAGTGACTGTGGGGCAAAGGTGCGTAAAGATGTGACCCGCTCGGCGGCTCGTTTTGTCTCTCCTACTATGCAGATATCAGAGATGGGGGAGAGCTGCGCACAGGTCATGCCCCGCTGCAGCGGGAGGCATCGACATACCGCCGGGGATAACCTGCTAGACTGCGGGCCGGTGATGGACCTGCTGGAAGTCGGGGAGCCCTGCAGGAGCCGGAGGTACCGGTGTCCACCGGAACAGGCTGCCGGAGCGTAGACCGGTGGCAGCAGTTTACGGCTAGGCAACCCCGTTGCTACGGGTAAAGCCGGCTATGCGCCCTCACGGACCCGTGTGGTTAAGGGTGACGGCAAGCCTGCACGGACAGCGGAGCCGGTATTGGGGACCGGTACCGATCCTCCCTCTGCCTTACCACCAGGCAGAGGTGCCGCTTAGGTCCGAACGACGGCGGACTAGCGGTAAGTCCGTGCAGGAGTCGTACAGCCTGCAGGAGCAGGAGGTACCAGCACTGCACCGGAACAGGCTGCCGGAGCGCAGACCGGTGGCAGCAGAATACGGTTAGGCAATCCCGTTGCTGCGGGTAAAGCCAGCCAAGCGCCGTCACAGACCCCTGGGGGTGAGGGTGACGGTGTGCCTGCACGGACCACGGAGCCGGTATTGGGGACCGGTTCCGACTCCTTTCCTCTGCCTGCTCGTCAGGTAGAGAGGCCGCTAAGGTCCGAGGGATGCCGGGCTAGCGGGTTGTCCGTGCGGAAGTCGTTCAGCCCCGCAGGAGCGGGTGCTGACGAGTACCTGTCAGCCACTTCGTTGAGGTGTGACCTACTGGCAGAAGTCCCATCGACTCATCAGGGCCTGGGGAAGTCAACCTGTTGTCCGTGTGTAGCGGCAGCGGTCGCATGGCTAGGATGGAGCTAATGGTGGAGCAACTATATCAGCAGGACCTGGATCGGCAAGAGCAGGAGTCTCAGCAGTTTGGGAGTCGGATCATGCCGCCACCTCCAATCTCACCTTCGTCCATCGGGAGTGCTAGGAGTCAACAGATGGCCGATTTAACGAAGAAGCGGCAGCAGAAGAGCCCACTGCTCTCAATCCAGAAGAAGAAATTGGAGGTAGTGTCGAAAATCCGAAACCTGTATTTCAGGGGTACCGCTGCACTCTACATTGGCAGTAAGTATTAATTTCTTGACGACACACCAGTTCCAAGACCAGATGCTTTCAGAAACCATGGCGAAGTACTAGGATCCTGGAAACTGTGTTCCCCTGAATGCCCCGAGGGTCGACTCAGCCATCTGAGGGAACATTAGTTCCAATGCGAGGACACAAGAGATGAAGAGGCAGGAAATTCTGAAGCTATTGACGTCGGGCATCACGGCGCTCGTCAGGACCCTCGATGGGGCAGGTGCATCCGCAGAGCAGCAGGATGCTCTAGCCCTCCTGTGTAGCACACTTCAGGAAACTGTTTTAGTCAGAGCTCCATCCGGCCCGACATTAACCCTGAATTCGCTGGGTTGGGTCGTACCTCCACCACACCACCAAGACAGCTGTTTGGGGAGGACCTGCCCAAGCAGGTCAAAGACGAGGCCATCAAGAACACATCTGCACCAGCTCCCTAACAGCAGAAGCCTTGTTAGGGCAGAGCCAGCATAGACTACCTCACCACACAACAGCTGCAGGAACAAGGATTTGCCGAGGCGATCGAGCAGCATCCAGCAAAGAAGGAATACTAGAAACCAGAACGTCAGGCCCGCCGGTAACCATGGAGGTAAGGGGGCCTGGTTCTCTTGGAAGTGCTGCATGCATAACCTCACAAGTAGGAGGGAAGTACATACATTCTGGGGCTCTGTTTGTCACTATCCAGGGAACAGAGCTATAGACATAATAGATGCATGTAACAGTCTTGCTTGCGCCAGGGAACCGACGTTCGACATGCTGCTAAGCTATGGGTAAATTGGAGCTACATTCCAGCAACATAATTGGGTCGTTACGCTATCAAAGCTTGGGTGAATAAGCAAAATCTCAGCATGTATAGCGACTGCTGGACAATTACGAGCTTATGCAGCTGCCAATCAAAGCATAATTGCGGTACAATGGTGGATTACCAATGGTTGTGATTGTTAAATCCCATCATTACATCAAACCTAGTAGTCGCGTTACAAACCGACGCAAGCGCCAAGGGCTGGGGAACTACCGACACCATTCCAGTTGGGGCGGTAAATGGGATTGCATGAGTCTACTTTCTTCAATCACAAGGTATAAACTGTTTAGAAATGCTGGGAGCATGTCAAGGGCTGCGCGTTAATGCACTAATCTGCAGCATACGTATGTTCGTCTTCAAAATAATACCACTGAGGTGGCATATTAAACCTTATGGGTGGCGTCAAGTTAATATCTTGGGATGAATTGGAAACATTAATTTGGCTCTGGTGGATTGAAAGAATTGGGTTCAGCTATGTACCTTCTGGATAAGCTCAATATAGTGGCGGACACCAGGTCACAAGTATTAATAACGACATCAAGTAGATTGAACCTCCAAATATTTGCTAAAATTATAGCCTAATATGGAATACCAGATTTCGACCTCTTTGCGTCCAGGTTGAGCCATTGGATACCAACATATGTCTTGAGAACTAGATCCTGGGGCAGTGGCGATGGACGCGTTTTCACTACATTGGGGGGAAATGCGGGGTTTCTATGCTTTCTCCATTCTGCTTCATCAGACAGGTGCTGCAGGATACGCAACCAGGCTCTGCAACATAAAGGACCATGGATGTCAAACAGCATCGTGCAGAGAGAGTCCAGTAGGAAGCAGTACCTCGCCTACATAAGGATATGGGAGGTTTCTGTAGTCGGACCTAGACCATCTACATATCTGCTATACTCTCCAAGGTGCTGGAATACTCATGGGTTGTCATTATGATGAGTCCCTCAGTTACAGTGCTGTATACAGTGCCAGGAGTGCATTGTCATCCTATCGCTAGATTGGACTGGGATGAGGTAGTGTTGACCCTCCTCAGGAGCTGGTCGCCCATGATGGACTTGCTCACCTTCAAAGTGCTTATGGTAATGGCACTGAACACAGCTCAACAGGCCATGACTTTACAGAAATTAAACCTGGATAGAATGACTGGACCATAATAAGGTAACTTCTTTATAGAAGAGTTACTTACACTACACAGACCTGGGACTACAGGTCTGCAAATGGGCATCAGATATATGGAGACGGGTCTGTTTCAGCCATGGAAACCCACATCACAGGGTGATTGTGCAGACTATCTCCAGATGACACGAGGTGGTATTCGGTGCAGCAGGTAAGACACTAATATTTTAAATGTCATTCTACCAGGGCTGCATCCACATCAGTGGCAAGGACTATGGCGGTGTTCATGGATTATGGCCTCGCAATAGCGTGCTGGGCCAGTGAATCTACACTTCAGCGGTTTTATAACTGATTTATAACCGCTCCCGCAACGTTGGCGGATTCAGTTTTAAGTGCTGTTCCCTAAACGTTGGTCCCCGAGTCAGGGGGTTATTGTTGTATTAACAAATGTTATTATTTTTCAAGTCTGAAATACGTTAACATACTTCCTCCATCAGAATTACGGCAGTGTGTGAGCATGGGCGTGGTCCAAGGCATGTAATCACAGAGCTTTGAAATCTTCACGAAGTCACTCACGTGACTCCGAAGTAAAATAGTAAGATTAAACAAGAACTTACCAGTTTGAAGTTTGATCTTTATTTTATGAGGAGTTGCGATGAGGGATTTTGCGCCCTCCGCTCCCAACCCTCTATTATAAATTCAACTGGTATGGTCAAGTTATAATCTTACTATCTTCGGTTTGTGATCTGTGATTCCACACCGCTGCTTTGAAGAATGTCGCGCATGCGTGACTGGCGTGGTCTTCACGAAATCCCTCATCGCAACTCCTCATAAAATAAAGATCAAACTTCAAACTGGTAAATTCTTGTTTAATCTTACAATTTTATATGGGATTATAAGAACCACAGAATAAACAGGAAACATTTATGTAAATCAAAAGTAAATGGAGGCTTAGCATTACCGAATTTTATGTTTTATTTCTGGGCAGTTAATATCAAGAATATGAACTTTTGGTTGGAAGAATTAGATAAACAACCAGACTGGTTAAAAATGGAAAAAGAAGATTGTTTACCTTTTGAAATTGGGTCAATTGTATTTGCTATTACCAAATTAAGCAAAAAAGCCTATTAAGAAAACCCTATAATAGACAGTGGAATACGTATTTGGAAACAAATAAAGTAAACATTAAAATTGGATTATATACCACTATCTCTTCCTATTGTAAACAACGCAGCATTTAAACCCTCATGGATGGATAAGGGTTTTTTACAATGGAAAAACCATGGAATTACAAAGATGGGTGATCTCTATAGGAAAAATACATTTCTCTCATTTCAGGAATTACAACAAATTTATGGGCTTCAATCAAGGGATTACTTTAGATATTTACAAATCAGAGACTATGTTAAGTCAATTACAAATGAATATAGATTTAGAAAGATAGAAATTTTTGATGAATGTTTGAATAAACATCCGAACACAGAAAAACTGATACCATATATTTATAGTATTTTTTTAGATACCGATCTCCAAAGACGGATTTATCTAGGCAATCATGGGAAAATTAATTAGGTCGAACAATTAGTCCAGAAATTTGGGATAATAGCTTACAACATATACATCACTGTTCGTTAAACACTAGACATTCTTTAATACAATTTAAAGTATTGCATAGACTGCATTATTCAAAAACAAAACTAATAGAATTTTTCCAAGTGCTTCCCCTATTTGTGATAAATGTCAACACTTAGAGGCTAACCTATTGCACTCATTCGTAAGTTATATAAAAATTAATAATTTTTGGATGGAAATTTTTACGATAATCTCAGACGTCGTCAATACCAAACTGGCTCCTGGCTAAAAATTAATAATATTAGGAATAACGGAACCAAATCAATTCATTAATTCGAATCAAAGATTTTTTATTGATTATAGTTTAATAATTGGGAAAAAATTAATATTAAAATTTTGGAAAGGCTCTATAACCCCCACAATTAAAATGTGGACCACAGAAATGTCGGAGACCCTATATTTGGAAAGAATAAGATTTGTCTTAATGGACAAACAAGAACTATTTAAGAAAATATGGTCCCCACTTATTGAATATTTGAAGGGGCAAACTGGTTCAGCACGAGAACTCGACTGAAACCAGAATCGAAGAATAGATGAAGTAGTACATTCCATAAAACGCGGATATATCTCCAACGATATAAAATATGTAGAATATTCCATTCTTTCCCACCTTTATATATATATATATATTATTATTTTTTTGTTTAATCTTTTTCTACTATTTTCTACCTTTACTAAAAATGGAAAACAAATAATATAGAAGCATAATTATTAAGCAAGGATTAACATAAATAATACTGATTATGTATATCTACAAAGAACAAAATGATTTTTATTATGTCAACAATGAACACGCACCTTTTTTTAAAATTATGTAATTGCTTCTAATTAATAAAAAAACTTAACAAACAGACTAATAAACTCATCAACAAACAGACTCTGAACTATAACAGCCTATTGCACTTTATCTGCTTATTTATGTGTATATTGAACTGAATTTTTGCTTACAATACTCTGTTGTGCTGCAGTAAGCAAGAATTTAATTGTCCTATCTGGGACACATAACAATAAACTCTCTTTTGGCTAAACTAAACCAAACAACTGGAGTGCTGGTAACAAAATGCATGGGAAACTTTAGTAGCAAGAACAAAATGCATGGACAGCCAGACAGGTCGGAGCAAAATGCATGGACATGAGCGATAGGCACAAAATGCACGCAAAACCGGAAAGGCACGAACAAGATGCATGAAAAAAAATCTGTGCTTTTCCGGGACTTCAGCTCACCTTACACCATTTCATCATCAATAGATGCAACCAGTGCTTTGTTGCTCATACATTCACCTCTCCCTCCCTAATTACAGGAAGCACGTTGAGCACGTTTCCTTTACCGGACAGTCAAGATAATCAAGTTTCTCACTGTATTGCTTACAATGAAGTAGGTAAAATACATGGGCCTTCCTTTTAACTCGGGTGGAAAAAGAATGTTTAGAATCATAGTCATAGAGTCTCACAGTGTGGAAACGGGCCCTTTGACCCAACCTGCCTACACCGGCCATCATATCCCATCTACGCTAGTCCCACCTGCCTGCCTTTGGCCCAGATCCCTATAAACCTGTCCTATCCATGTACCTGTCCAAATATTTCTTAAACCAATACGATAGTATCTGGCAGCTTGTTCCAACACCCACCACCCTCCATGTGAAAATGAGACCCCTCAGGATCCTGTTAAATCTTCCCCCCCCTCCCTCACCTTAAACACATGACCACTGGTTCTTGATTCCCCAATTCTGACCAACCTATTCCTCTCATGATTTTGAATACAACCATAAGATCCCGCCTCATCCTCCTGCGCTCCAAGGAATAGAGTCCCAGCCTGACCAACCTCTCCCTATAGCTCAGCTTTGTGAGAGTCAGGCAGCCCATGGCCTTCATACAGCATTCAGCTTGTTGACAGAGGGTGTGGGGAGGGCAGCAGAGGACTCAAGGTATGAAAAGAAGGGAGAGTTTACATTTGAGACCAAAACTACCCTTGTAGGAAGATAGACACAAAAGGCTGGAGTAAACTGAAACATCACCCAGTCCTTCTGTCCAGAGATGCTGCCTGTCCCGCTGAGTTACTCCAACATTTGGCGTCTACCTTTGGTTTGAACTAGCACCTGCAGTTCCTCCCTAACACTACCCTCGTGAGGTCTGGAGTTGTCAATGCCATGGCAGGTCAAATGAGAAATCCTACCTTACGCAGGCTCTCTTGCCCCAGATCGTCTTGTCACTGGAGATTAAACCACAGCACTCAGGGCAGTGTTAAAACTCCAATCGGGCTGGCAGCGGATCCTGATTTGGACACGTTCACAAGATCATTAACGTTGAGAGGACACCTTAGGCGTCGTCCCAGAAGCCGGCGTCGGCCAGGATCTCAGCAGATCCACGGGCAGCCAGTACTTCAGGATAGTTTAGCTGGCAGCTGTCCAAGTACTGCGGCTGGGCAGGGTTATTGTTAGTGTTTCGAAACACTGCAGGTTGTGCAATGCATCACACAATGTTCAATCAGGATCATTCATTGCCTTCCTGACATTTGACCGAATCGGTAGTAAGGAAGGCAAATTCAATGTGGGTATTTATATCAAGAGGACTGGAGTACCAAAAAAAACAGAGATGTAATGCTGAGGCTCTATAAGGTGCTGGCCAGGCCACATTTGGAGTACTCTGAGCAAATTGTGGCCCCATAGCTGAGGAAGGATGTGCTGGCTCTGGAGAGGGTCCAGAGGAGGTTTACAAGAATGATTCCAGGAATGAGTGGGTTAGCATATGATGAGCGTTTGACAGCACTGGGCCTCTACTCACTGGAGTTTAGGAGGTTGAGGGGGGACCTCATTGAAACTTACAGAATAATGAAAGGCATGGATAGAGTGGATGTGGAAAGGATGTTTCCACTGGTGGGAGAGTCCAGACCTAGAGGTCATAGCCTCAGATTTAAAGGGCGCTCTTTTAGAAAGGAGGCGAGGAGGAACTTCTTTATTCAGAGGGTGGTTAATCTGTGGAACTCAGAGGGCTGTGGAGGCCAAGTTAGTCGATATTTTTAAGGCAGAGAGAGAGAGAGAGAGGGAAATTCTTGATTAGGACGGGTGTCAAGGTTTATGGTGAGGAGGCAGGAAAATGGGATTGGGAGGAAGAGATCAGCCATCATTGAATGGCAGAGTGGACTTGATGGACCAAATGGCCTAATTCTACTCCTATAACATGTGACCAGCATCTACCCCATCAGTTGCCTGCGCGTTGCTGCAGTCTTGCTTTGAATAGACCAACATGCAGCAGTGGCAAGAACACCACGGCATTTTAAAGCTTTCAGCCAACGAATGTTTTAACACAAGGCAATTATAAGTTTTGCCAAGATTTTTTTGTTACTCTGATTCATTACCAAAGTTTACGGTCTGTGGTGTCGTCATTGAAAATAATAGTGAAAAGTGATGATTTCTTCCTTTTGAATAGTGCGGGCCATTTCCCCGAAGTACAGATGAGGTCAGCGGTCAGGAGTCATGTGATAGGAGTAGAATTAGACAAGTCTTCTCTGCTATTCAATCATAGCTGATCTATCTCTCCCTCCTAATCCCATTCTCCGGCCTTATAACCTCTGGGTCCTGTACTAATCAAGGATCTGACACTGATATTAATCTATGGATGTGAAAGCTTATATGCTCTCAGCAGCCCAGCCCATCTCTACCTCAGAAGCAATTATATATTATTGATTGTAACTTGGAAAAGGGAATTGAATAAGGATTTGTAAAGTGACAATTTGCAGAGGAAGGCGATGCGACACAGTGGCGTAGCCGATAGAGCTGCTGCCTCACAGCGCCAGTGACCCACGCTCGAGTCTGACCTCGGTGGTGCTGTCTGTGTGAAGTTGGCATGTTCTCCCTGTGATCACGTTGGCTTCCTCCGCCTGCTCCGGTTTCCTCCCACGTCCCAGAAAACGTGCGGGTTTGTGGGTCAATTGGGCTCCGTAAACTGTCTAGAGTGCGTAGGAGTGGATGCAAAAGTGGGATAATAAAGAACTTGTGTGGATTCATGATCGATGGTCAGCACCTTCTCAGTGGGGCCGAAGAGCCTGTTTCCATGCTGTCTCTAAACACAGCAAGAATTTAGACTGAAGATAAACACAAAATTCTGGAGTAACTCAGTCTGAAGAAGGATCTCGACCCGAAATATCACCCTTTCCTTCTATACAGAGATGCTGCCTGTCCCGCTGAGTCACTCCAGCATTTTATGTCATAAGGTCATAAGTGATAGGAGTAGAATTAGGCCATTCGGCCCATCAGGTCTACTCCGCCATTCAATCATGGCTGATCTATCTCTCCCTCCTAACCCCATTCTCCTGCCTTCTCCCCACAACCTCTGACACCCGTACTGATCAAGAATCTATCTATCTCTGCCTCAAAAATATCCACTGACTTGGCCTCCACAGCCTTCTGTGGCAAATAATTCCATAGACTGACCACCCTCTGACTAAAGACATTTCTCCTCATTTTCCTAAAATAATATCCTTTATTTCTGAGGCTATGACCTCTAGACCTAGACTCTCCTACTAATGGAAACATCCTCTCTGCATCCACTTTATCCAAGCCTTTCACTATTCCGTATGTTTTAATGAGGTTCACCCCTCATTCTCCTAAACTCCAGCGAGTACAAGCCCAATGCCGACAAACGCTCATCGTAGGTTCACCTATACTTTTCTGGTCGGGTTGAAGGGCCTGTGTCCACACTTTACCACTCAATGACTCTGACTCTACTAAGTCTGAAGACCTTTGAGTCAAGCTTCTGAACATAGAAGCCTTTGTCTGCAGCCCAGTAACTGTGACAAACCGACTGCAAAGCGATAAGCTTGTGTCAACAAAAGATGCTGATTGAAGTGCGTACTTGGTAAATTAATAGCTGCACTGTACTGATTATTTCCGAGAAATAAAACAAACGCTACTCACCACAGCTGTGGTTAACATTCAGCCGCTTTCAGTTGTGTAGGAAGGAACCGCAGATACTGGTTTAAACCAAAGATAGACACAAAAAGTTGGAGTAACTTAGCGGGACAGGCAGAATTTCTGGAGAGAAGGAATGGGTGATGTTTCAGGTCGAGACCCTTCTTCAGACTGAGGACCACTTTTATTTGCTGGCTGCTTAGTCCCGGTGTCAGGGATTACAGGGAGAAGGGAGGAGAATGGGATTAGGAGGGAAAGATTGAGCAGCCATGAACGAATGGTGGAGTAGACTTGATGGGCCGAATGGCCTAATTCTGCTCCTATCACTTATGAATAAAATTGAAAATTGTCCCTAGTGTGTATGGGATCGTGTTGCTGTGCGGGATTTGCTGGTCCGTGCAGACACGGTGGGTCGAAGGGCCAGTTTCTGCATTGTATCTCTAAACTAAATCAGATTAGATAATTCTATAGATAAGTGCAATCAAGTCAAACTCAAGTACAATAGATAGAGCAAAGGGGAAGTTACAGAGTGCAGAATATAGTGTAGGAAGGAACTGCAGATGCTGGTTTAAACCGAAGGTAGACACAAAGTGCTGGAATTACTCAACGGGACAGGCAGCATCTCTGGAGAGAGGAATGGGTGACGTTTCGAGCCAAGACCCTTCTTCAGTCTCGACCCGAAACATCACCCGTTCCTTCTCTCCACGGATGCTGCCTGTCCCACTGAGTTACTCTAGCATTTTGTGCAGAGTATAGTTCCCTGCTTTGTAGCGCACCAGTTCCATAGATATCTTGTAGCAAGGAACTAGTTTAAACCGTAGATAGACACAAAATGCTGGAGTAGAAGGAATGGGCTTAATTGGCAATTCCTGGCAAGGGATCTCTGGTCCAATTAAACTCTGGGTAGAAGGAATGGGTGACGTTTCGGATCCAGAAGAAGGGTCTGAAGAAAGGTCTCGACTCGGAACATCACCCATTCCTTCTCTCCAGCGATGCTGCCTGTCCCGCTGAGTCACTGCAGCATTTTGTGTCTGCCTGTCCATAGATATCTTAGTGCTTTTAACTTTTCATACATGAAGGAAAGATTAGTAATCTGCAGCGGCATTGGCAACTTCCGGATTGCCCTGACAATGTAGGGATGTTGCAGGGGGTTAAGCAACATGAACATCGAGACATCAATGATTCAAGTTGGGCAGCGAAGGGAATTTTCCACTCTCGGAGAAATGTTGTGCAGGTGCCTGACAAGAAGGGATGTCATGGGTGGGGGGGGGGAAGGCAGATCGCCGGAGGTGAGCAAAAAGTTTGTCAAAGGTTAATCCTATCAATGTTCAGAAGGCAGAAAAAAATGATTACAATTAACACGTCAGCAATTCCTGGCAAGGGATCTATTACACCCACGACACTGCCATGATACTCTGGGAAGCAGTGGGGGATTCAGAACTCCAATGATGCTGAACACTGCCTGGAAGATTTGTAGCCATTTGGTCAATGAGCAGCCACGCAAACCAGTTGCATAACATAAGGAACAATTTGTACCAGCTCTGATCTGAGACAATGACCACGTTCAGAAGATGGTAACGGCGAGTATTTGTGTCATGGCGTAATCCATCATTCCAAGGACTGGATAGCCCCTTCCTTTATTAAACGGAACCAGTTTTCATGACTCTGCTTTTTTCCGTAAATCAATAATCCATGAATGATTTGATATTTCGTTTAGTTTAGAGATACAGCACGGAATCAGGTCCTTCGGCCCACCAAGCCGGTTCTGGTTCTGGTTGATTACTGCACCAACACCCCATAAGTGGTTATCTGCACCGACCGGCGATCCCCGCACACTAACACTACCCTGCGCACACCAGGGACATTTCGATTACAGTTATACCAAGCCAATTAACCTACAAACCTGTACGTCTTTGGAGTGTGGGAGGAAACTGAAGATCTCGGAGAGAACCCATGCAGGTCACGGGGAGAACGTACAAACGCCGTACAGACAGCACCCGTGTACCTCTCATTTCCCTTTCCCCTGACTCAGGGATTCCCCTGTCTAAACAGGAGTCTCGACCCGAAACGTCACCCATTCTTTTTCTCCGGGGATTCTGCCTCACCCGCTGAGTTGCTCCAGCTTTTTGTGTCTACCCAGTTTAAACCAGCATCTGCAATTCCTTCCAACACATGCACGCATATATGAATCACAGTTCTTGACCTCATGTTACTGAAAACCCATAAATTGACACATCACGTCTAAAGCATTCAATTTTACACACATTTAACACCTAGTTGTTTATCTTACAGTAGTAACAAGGATGGCTCAGGAAAGAGTCATAAAGATAACAATATCTTACCTTAGTTGTCATTAGGTTAAGGTGTTTACAATTTGAAAATACACCAGCTTCTAGATAATCACCACAGTTCTAATGCTTTAGGTGGCATGATTCTAAGCATTAGCCCGTATTCTTAAACAAACACTTATCTGTTTGATCATAACTAACCTTTCCTCTGTTTAAGGTGGGCATTACTTACGGTTCTCTTTGTTTAACCTTTTGTTAGTTTAACATCTGATTTTCTGGTTGATGGATTTCTTATGATGAATACACACAAGTTAACACTAGTCAGAATGACAGAATGATCATGTGTCGGAAGGAACTGCAGACGCTGGTTTAAACCGAAGATAGACACAAAAAGCTGGAGTAACTCAGCGGGACAGGCAGCATCTCTGGTGAGAAGGAATGGGTGACGTTTCGGGTCGTGACCCTTCTTCAGACCCCTGACTCTCACTCTCAGTGAAGCAGAAGGGAGATTCTCACACGCCACAAGTCGATGTTTTTTTTATATTCTTAATCATTTTTCAGTCAAACCCAGAATGTTTAATTTTACGATGCTGTTGGACATGAATCCACAAGGTCAATAAATGGAGACCAACTCGTTAGGAATTGGTCTTTTTTTTCTATTAGGAGGAGTCTCATTTCTTCCGAATGGGCCGTTTCCAACATATTACCAATCCACACTTTGAGTGTTGGTATAGTAGCCTTTTTCCAGAATTTGAGTATGAGTTTTTTCGCTGTTATTAAACATAAAATAAGATTTGGGATATATTTTATTTGTTTCCACCTCCTATTACTCCAAAGATAATCATTTTCATGCTAGGTTCCATTTTTATCTTAAATAAACTAGTGAATATATCAAATATATCACAGCAAAATTTTTGAGGCTTTGTGCAAGAAATGAAAGAATGTGTGAAATTGGCAGTTTGAGAAAGACATTTATCACAGATGGGAGAAATATTTGAGTAAAATTTATTCAACCTAACGTTTGAAGTATATAATCTGTGTAATATTTTAAATTGAATTAAATTATGTCTAGTGTTAATTGAACATTTATGTATATATATCAAATACCTCTCCCATGTTTCTTTAGAAATTTTTGTCATTAATTCTTTTTCCCAGTCTTCTCTAATTGCCTCTGTTGATGGCAATATTAAGAATACTGTTATATAGATATGATATTAATTTTTGTGAATCCGCCTTAATATGCATTGCTTCTTCCAGTGGGTCTATCGTTATATTCTGTAGGGTTACACAAAAAGCTGGAGAAACTCAGCGGGTGCAGCAGCATCTAAGGAGCGAAGGAGATAGGCGACGTTTCGGGTCGAGACCCTTCTTCAGACTGGTCAGGGATCAGGGAAACGAGAGATATAAACAGTGATGTGGAGAGATAAGGAACAATGAGTGAAAGATATGCAAAAAAGTATTGGTGATAAAGGAAGCAGGCCATTGTAAGCTGTTTGTGGTGTGAAAATGAGAAGCTAGTGCGACTGGGGGGGGGGGGGGGGAAGATGGAGAAGGAATGTCAGGGCCAGAGGGCAGAGGGAGAGGTGGGGGGGAGGCAGTCTGGGTTAACAGAATTGAGAAAATTCAATGTTTAAGCCCAGAGGATGCAGGCTCCCCAAGCGGAATATGAGGTGCTGTTCCTCCAACTTGCGGTGTTGATCACTCTGGCCGTGGAGGAGGCCCAGGACCGAGAGGTCGGATACGCAGTGGGAGGGGGAGTTGAAGTGCTGAGCCACCGGGAGGTCGGGTTGGTTATTGCGGACCGAGCGGAGGTGTTCGGCGAAACGATCGCCCAGCCTCCGCTTGGTCTCACCGATGTAGATCAGCTGGCATCTGGAGCAACGGATGCAGTAGATGAGGTTGGAGGAGGTGCAGGTGAACCTCTGTCAGACTTGGAATGACTGCTTGAGTCCCTGAAAGGAGTGGATGGGGGAGGTGAAGGAACAAGTGTAGCATCTCTTGCGGTTGCAAGGGAAAGTGCCCGGGGAAGGAGTGGAGCAGGAGGGAAGGGTAGAATTGACGAGGGAGTTGCGGAGGGAGCGGTCTTTGCGGAAGGCAGACAGGGGGGGAGATGGGAAGATGTGGCGAGTGGAGGGGTCACGTTGGAGGTGACGAAACTGGCGGAGGACTATCTGTTGTATGCGCTGGCTGGTGGGGTGAAAGGTGAGGACCAGGGGGACTTGGCCCTTGTTGTGAGTGGGGGAATGGGGAGAGAGGGCAGTGTTGCGGGGTATGGAGGAGACCCTGGTGCGAGCCTCATCTATAGTGGGGGAGGGGAAACCCCGTTCTCTGAAGAACGAGGACATTTGCGATGACCTGGTGTGGAACACGTCATCCTGGGAGCAGATGCGGCGTAGACGGAGGAATTGGGAATAGGGGATGGAGTCCTTACAGGAAGCAGGGTGGGAGGAAGAGTAGTCCAGGTAGCTGTGGGAGTCAGTTGGTTTGTAGTGGATGTCAGTCAGGAGTGTATCACCTGCAATAGAGATGGTGAGGTCAAGGAATGGTAGGGAAATGTCGGAAATGGTCCAAGTATATTTGAGTGCCGGATGGAAGTTGGTGGTGAAATGGATGAAGTCAGTCAGTTCTGCGTGGGTGCAGGAGGTGACACCAAAGCAGTCGTCAATGTAACGGAGGTAAAGGTCGGGGGTGGGGCCCTGGTACGCCGAGAACAAAGATTGTTCGACGTGCCCGACAAAGAGGCAGGCGTAGCTAGGGCCCACGCGTGCGCCCATAGCTACGCCTTGTGTTTGGAGGAAATGGGAGGAGTCAAAAGAGAAGTTGTTGAGGGTAAGGACCAACTCCGCTAGGCGGAGGAGGGTGTCAGTGGATGGGTATGGGTTGCTCCTCTGGTCGAGGAAGTACCGGAGGGCTTTGAGACCATCCTGGTGGGGGATGCAGGTGTATAGTGACTGGACGTCCATGGTGAAGATGAGAGGATGGGGGCCTGGACAACGGAATGTGCGGAGCCGACGGAGAGTGTCTGAGGTGTCTTGAACATAGGTGGGGAGGGATTTAACAAAGGGGGATAGGATGGAGTCAAGGTATGTGGAAATGTGTTCGGTGGGGCACGAACAGGCAGAGACAATGGGTCTGCCGGGGCAGTCGGGTTTGTGGATTTTGGGGAGAAGGTAAAATCAGGCTGTGCGGGGCTGGGGAACGATGAGGTTGGAGGCTCGGGGGGGTAGGGAGCCGGAGTTGATGAAGCCGGTTATGGTGCTCGGGATGGTGGCCTGGTGCTCGTCAGTGGGGTCATGGTCCATGGGTAAGTAGGAGGAGGTGACCGAGAGTTGGCGCGTGGCCTCTGCTTTGTAGAGATCGACGCGCCAGACTACCACAGCACCTCCCTTGTCGGCGGGTTTGATAACCCAGTCTGGGTTGTTGCGGAGTGAGTCGATGGCAATACGTTTGGAGGGGGAGAGATTGGAGTGAGACAGGGGAGTGGAGAAGTCGAGGCGGTTGATGTCCCGATGGCAGTTCTGAATAAAGAGTTCTAAAGCTGGAGGGCCACGAGGGGGGGTCCACGAGGAGGGGGTACGTGGGAGACAGGAAAAGGGATCATCAGTGGGGGGCGAGGACTTGTTCCCGTGGAAAAACGCTGTGAGGCGGAGGCGACGGTAGAAGAGCTCCAAGTCGTGGTGGGCGCGAAACTCATTGAGGTGGGGACGGAGGGGGACAAAGGTAAGACCTCTGCTGAGGACCGACCTTTCGGTGTCGGAGAGGGGGAGGTCCGGGGGGATGGTGAACACGCGGCAGGGATGGGGGTTGTGGCTGGAGGAAGGCAGGTGAGTGGACTGAGGACTGAGCGTTGTGTGGTGGGGGGGTGGAGGGTGGTCAGGGGGTGGGGGGGTATGGGGGCTGTGGTGTGGGTGGGAAAGAGCGGGGGTTACATGGTAGGAGGGGGATGGGGAAGACCCAGTGGAATAGCCACTGAGGTCACCGGGGCTGGGGAGAAGGGCACTAGGACCCAGTTCCGTTAACAACAGAGTGGTGGGAGGAGTGAGCAACGTGGAGGCTTCAGGCCCGCTGCACAGTCCAGTCTGTAGGTGAGGCGACGGCTGCGGGCTGCTGGAGAGCGGTGGAATGTCGTGGGTCGGTGGGCCCGAAGGTAGGAGTCCGCGGGCAGTGGAGTCGGTGTCGGCGGGCGATGCGTGGGTGGTCCCGGTGGGCGAGTGGTCGGTGAGGCGGCGAGAAGAGTGGGGTGCGGTGCGGCGGCCATGTTCGGGGGGCCCCGGTCCGGCGGCGATGCAAGGTGAGGCGGGTGCGGCTTGGGTCTTCGGCGGGCCCAGTACAACGGCGATGCTGGATGGGCCCGGTGCGGCGATGAGGGTAGGTGGTCCCGGCGGACGGCGAGGTTCGGCGGTCGCGTTGTGCTGGTGATGGGCGGTGGAATCGGGGAGGGTGAGATAAACAGAGTTACTGGGCAGGCAGCGGGGCTGGGCATCACCGGTAGGCAGGTGGAGGTCGGCGGCAGCATCGGCGTGGAGGTCGGCGTCCTGGTGAGTCCTGGAGGTGCTCCTGGTGGCCAAGATGGCGTCGGGGGACTCAGGCCGGTTATATTCTGTAGTCTTGGTATATATTTTTTTATAAAGTGACATATCATGGAGCATTTAAGCAGGCCCCATGTGAAATGATTCTGTATTTGGTGCGATCTCTAGGATATTTTGTCATTCACACCTAATACAGCATTGAACTATTCTGGCAATTTAAATTAAATCATAGAATAATATGGCAAAGTTGTTTAGATCTTTGTCCATTCAAGAATTAGCATTCATCTGTATGAATTCTATACAAATAGCACCCGTAGTCAGGATCGAACCCGTGTCTCGATTCGTCTTGGTGATTTTATCAGGCAAAGCTACTTTATTATCATTCATTTTTCTATTTACTGCAGGCAATGTGATTGTATAGAGATAGTTTTTTACTTATTATGTAAAAGTTCTTCTGATTTTCTGATGGAAAAAATCAATGATCTCAAATGTCAGGTGTAGCAAAGTTCACCTACTGATACAATTACATGGGAAAGCACTTTCATTCCCAAAAACCCATGCAGTCACGTGGAGAACGTACAAACTCCGTACACACAGCGCCTGTAGTCAGCATTGAACCTAGTCTCTGACACTGTAAGGCAGCAACTCTACTGCTGTGACACCGTGCCGCCCTGGTTTTTAATTTTCCCACCCTGTGTAAAAGGCTGTGCATTCACCCTATCTGTGCCCTCACGATTTTATACACATCTATAAGATCACCCGTCACTCTCCTGTGCTCTAAAGAATAAAGCCCTAGCCTGCCCCACCTTTCCCTTTATAGCTCAGCCCCTCGAGTCCTGGCAACATCCTCATAAATCTTTTCAGTTTAGTGTAGTTTTGTTTATTATTACCTCAGGTGTGCCGAGGTACAGTGAAAAGCTTTATTGTTGCATGCTATCACTTTTAATGACATTCTTCCAATGGTAGGGTGACCAAAACTAAACACAGTTCACCAAATGTGAAGGAAGGAAGTGCAGCTGCTGGTTTAAACCGAAGATAGGCACAAAAAGCTGGAGTAACTCAGCGAGGCGGGCATCTACAGTCTCAATCCGTAGCATCACTCATTCCTTCTCTCCAGAGATGCTGCCTGTCCCGCTGAGTTACTCCAGCTTTTTGTGTCTATTCACAGTACTCCAAGTGTAGCCGCAACAATGTCAACATCAGTCGATTTTTGCTTTCATTTCTGGGTACCTTCGAGCCCGTCTGATTTTGTTAGGCACATTTTCATTTGACGCCACCTTTCCCTGGCTAATTGGTGAATTCAAGAAAGCTTTTGTGCTAATTTAATTGTAATGGAATAATTAGAAGTGGTAGGAAAAGCAGATGGGATTTATAAAGGAATATCTTCGTGGGTTCCTGAAGATCACTTCAAAATGTGCTGTTATTTCAGCTCACAGATGAACAACTAACTGTTCGTGGACAGGTAGGTCAGAAGTGCAAAAATTTAGAAAGGCAGCTCTAAATACACAACATCAGGAGAGGAATGGATCACTCCAAAGACGTACAAGTTTGTAGGTTAATTGCCTTGGTCCCCAGTGTGTGTAGGGTAGTGTTAGTGTGTGGGGATCGCTGGTCGTCACGGACTCAGTGTTCCGAGGAGCCTGCTTCTGTGCTGTATCTCTAAATTGAACTAAACCTGTACTAAGAACCGCGAGGTCGGGCTTACCTGTGACAATGGTGCGGCTCCGGCCTTCTCTCGGTGTCACCGTGGCAACGCCTGGGGAAGCGCAGCGCTGTCAGCAGTGAGAGGGCCGCTCATGCCATGCACGCAAGGTCCTGGCAGTCCTCTGGCAGCCGGCACTCTCCAAGGCCTTTTCCGCTGCTTCTAAATGATCGAAGACACGGAGACCCAGTTACATGTTGCACTCAGTTGTCAGGATCATAAGATCATAAGGAACAGGAGTAGAATTAGGCCATTCGGCCCTACTCCACCATTCAATTATGGCTGATCTATCTCTCCCTCCTAACCCCATTCCCCTGCCTTCTCCCCATAACCTCTGACACACTTGTACTAATCAAAAATCTATCAATCTCTGCCTTAAAAATATCCACCGACTTGACCTCCACAGCCTTCTGTGGCAAATAATTCCACTGGAGTTACAGGGAGATGTTAGGAGAATGGGGTTGAGAGGGAGAGAGTGAGATCAGCCATGATTGAATGCCGGAGCGGACTCGATGGGCCGAATATCTGTATCTCTAAACTGAACTAAGAAAAAAGAACAATATGGTTCCAATCTACATGCCTCAAGCCGTCTAGGCCATTGTTTTCGCAGATCAGGTACACCTTGCACTGCCAATAACCTGCCCCTACTCACTCATTCTAATAAGGGCAGTGACAACTGGCATGTTGACAGCTCCAATGTTTACAAGGTTACCAACACTGTGCAGCATGTGCACTGAACGGACTCTTGACCTCTATCAAAGTCATTGCAGGATGTAGGGACTTGTTGACATGAAGCATGATAAATTTAAACAAAGTGTGTGTGGTTAAATTTGAAGGTTCTTCACAAGCTATTTCTGGAATTTTCCGCAAGAGGTCAAGTCAAGTCAAGAGAGTTTATTGTCATGTGTCCCAGATAGGACAATGAAATTCTTGCTTTGCTTCAGCACAACGGAATATAGTAGGCACCAACACAGAACATATCAGTGAGTCCATATACCATTATATAAATTGGACTCCACGGCCATCTCCAGTTCCATTAACAATTTGTTCCCTGGCAAACATTATCCCTATATCCTGGATAGTCAGTGATGATGATACACCAGTCTAGTGTTGGCCTCTGATTCCAAGAAGAGGAACTCCATAAAAAATACTGGAAAGCCAGTAAGAATACTGGACAACTTCACAGATTACGCTATCAAGTATTGTGGACACAAAGTGCTTGAACAACTCAACCTGTCAAGCAGTGTACACAAGGTGCTGGAGAAGCTCAGCGGGTGCAGCAGCATCTATGGAGCGAAGGAGAAATCTCCTGTCAAGCAGAGTCTCTGGACGACATGGATAGGTGATGTTTCAGATTTGGACCCTTCTCGGGGTGTATTTAAAATGGATTCCATTGAAGGACCATTGGCCTGAAACTTTCCAATAGATGAATGAATGAATACTTTATGAATGAATACTTTATTGTCATATGTGACAAGTCACAGTGAAATTCTTTGCTTGCATACCCAATGTATGCAAATAGTCACCACATAAAGGACGCTGACAGTTACAAAGTATCCCGTGCCAGGACCGCCTTTGTCCCCCCCCCCCCCACGGCGGTCCCCTCCACGCCGGGTCCTCCAATGTTCCGAAAATGCTGCGTGTTCCCAGCACTTTTTGACCTTATTTCAAATTTCCAGCATTCTGCATATCTTTCATTCATTGTTCTTTATCTTGCTACATCATCGTCTAGATCTCTCATTTCCCTTTTCCCTAACTAGTCTGAAGAAGGGTCTCGGCCCGAAACGTCGCCTATCTCCTTCGCTCTTTAGATGCTGCTGCACCCGCTGAGTTTCCCCAGCTTTTTGTGTAACCTACCATTATATAAATATGTACACACATCAATAAATAAGCAGATAAAGTGCAAATAAACAGATAATGGTCTATTAATGTTCAGAGTTTTGTTTGAGTTAAGTTCAATAGCCTGATGGCTGTGGAGAAACAGCTATTCCTGAACCTGGGCGTTGCAGTCTTCAGGCTCCTGTACCTTCTAGCGGGGAGATGAGTGTGTGGCCAGGATGGTGTGGGTCCTTAATGATGCTGCCAGCCTTTTTGAGGCAGCGACAGCGATAGATCTCCTCGATGGTAGAAAGGTCAGAGCCTATGATGGACTGGGCAGTGTTTACTACTCTTTGTAGTCTTTTCCGCTCCTGGGCGCTCAAGTTGCCGAACCAAGCCACAATGCAACCGATCAACATGCTCTCTACTGTGCACCTGTAGAAGTTAGAGAGGGTCCTCCTTGACAGACCGACTCCCCGTAATCTTCTCAGGAAGTAGAGTCGCTGATGAGCTTTCTTAATAATTGCATCAGTGTTCTCGGACCAGGAGAGATCTTCAGAGATATGCACACCCAGGAATTTGAAGCTCTTGACCCTCTCCAACATCGACCCGTTGATATAAACGGGATTGTGGGTCCCCATCCTACCCCTTCCAAAGTCCACAATCAGTTCCTTGGCTTTGCTGGTGTTGAGAGCCAGGTTATTGTGCTGGCACCATTTGGTCAGTCGTTTGATCGCACTTCTATACTCTGACTCATCTCCATCAGTGATACGTCCCACAACAGTGGTGTCGTCAGCGAACTTGATGATGGATACAGGCCCTTCGGCCCATCGAGTCCACACCGACCAGCGATCCCCACACATCATTACCATCCCACACACACCAGGGACAATTTACACATACACCAAGCCAATTAACCTACATATGCTGTATGTCTTTGGAGTGTGGGAGGAAACTGGAGATCTCAGAGAAAACCCATGCGGTCACGGGGAGAACGTACAAACTTTGTACACACAGCGCCCGTAGTCAGGATCGAACCCGGGTTCTCCAGCGCTGCAAGCCCTGTAAGGCAGCTACTCTACCGCTGTGTTACCGTGCCGCCCTAGTGAACCACTACTTTGCGTCATACAGCACAGAAATAGGCCCTTCATCCAACCAAGAACATGCCAAAAATCAAGCACCCAATTAATTACAATTAATTACGGTAGCGCAGCAGTGCAGATGCAGAGCACCAGAGACCTGGGTTCGATCCTGACTATGGGTGCTGTCTGTGCGGAGTTTGTACGTTCTCTCTGTGACCGGCGTGGGTTTTCTCCGGATGCTCTGGTTTCCTCCCACACACCAGAGGCATGGAGGTTTGTACGCTAATTGGCTTAGGTAAAATAGTAAATTGTCCCTAGTGTGTGCAGGGTAGTGTTAATATGGGGGGGGAATCGCTAGTCGGTGCGGACTCAGTGGGCCGAAGGGCCTGTTTCTGCGCTGTATCTCTATCTTGATTAAAACCTAAATTACAATTTTGTACAATGTTATATTACAATGTAGGACAATATTGTAATTATCCTACGAATATTAGGATTTTAACAATAATCCTAATTTATTCTCCCCTCATTCCCCTCAACTGCCCCCAGATTTTACTTGCACATTGGAGGACGTGGGAAGAGTTTGGGACGTCTTTGGGACATGGGAAGGACTGAGATTGTGCAGACTCCACATAGGCAGCAGTGGAGGACAGGATTGAACCTGGATCACTGGAGTTGTGATGCAGCAGCACTACCCATTACACCCTTGAGATGGACAGCGAGGGTGACCAAAGTGACAGCTGGGTAATCAGGGACTCGGAGGTAACAGCTGGGTAATCAGGGACTCGGAGGTAAAAGTCCCGACAAAATCCTCAAAATATTCAGCAAAATCCTCGAGCCAGAATAAAATAATTTGACCCGAATGTAATTGCCAAAGCCTGGGGCAAGAACCAGTCGAGCCTGCTGGTGGTTTGCTCAGCAAATAAATAATGCAGCAATGTGGCGCAGCGGTAGTTGATGCCTCACAGCACCAGAGACCGGGTTCGATCCTGACCACGGGTGCTGTCTGTACCAAGTTTGTATGTTCTCCCTGTACACAGTTAGACAGGTACATGGTTAGGCCAAGTTTGGAGGGATGTAGACCAAAGGCAGGGAAATGGGACTAGTGTAGCTGGGACATGTTGGCTGGTGTGGGCATGTTGGGCCGAAGGGCAAATTTCCACACCGTAACACTATGTATGACTCTATAACTGTTGTGCTGCAAGTGATCTCGAGAAAGTCTAGAGAGTTTGCAGAGCAGCCGGGGTTAACCATTGTGACGTTATCCCCTCAATATCCTAGAGTGCCTGATGTCACGGGGTGACATATCCAAACAGTTGCAAGGGGTCCTTAACCAAGGGAGGTACAGACTGAAAACCCAAACTTGCCTTTCTTTCAGGTACCGAATAGGAAAAAATACAAGACAACTTTGTCAACTCTACAGATGCTCTACAGGAGAAAGATTTGGACTCAGGAATTAGTAAAAGGAAGCAAATGCTCCAACATTTATGCTCAATTAGAGGCGACTGAGAGGGCAAGTATTTTTTAAGTAATCCAAGATGGCGGCCAAGCCAGGCGACTCTTTGTCTACTGGTCACAGAACTGTATCTACAATCAGGCATTACAATCGCTCAACTCTTTTAAACCTCTACTGAGGAAGCACTTTTTTTCCACAGTAAACTATGCTACCTGTACACTGTGGATGGCTCGATTGTGATCATGAATTCACAAGGTCACGAGTTATAGGAGTAGAAATAGGCCATTCGGCCCATTCAATCGTGGCTGATCTCTGCCTCCTAATCCCATCTTCCTGCCTTCTCCCCATAACCCTTGACACCCGTTCTAATCAAGAATTTGTCTATCTCTGCCTTAAAAATATCCACTGACTTGGCCGCCACAGCCCTCTGTGGCAATGAGTTCCATGGTATTGTTTTTTTGTTGACTGGTTGGCACTCAACAAAAGCTTTTCACTGTACCTCGGTACACGTGACAATAAACTAATTGTAAGTAGTGACTAGTGTGGATGTGTTCACAGACTGATGGAATCCAGGTGAAGCTGTCAATAAAGTTCGTACTCCAAAGTCACACATATTATCGAGACTGAGGAGACAGGTTGGAATTCAACTCCAGCCAACATCAGAACTGATAAAACAGTGATTATCTGCATTGTTATCGGGCACCATTTGTATTTATCACACTAGATCACTTAAAGGCGTACATTATTCAAGAGAAATCATGCATTTGTATCTCAGTAGCGCACAACTTTTAATCTGAAAATAAATAAATTAGTACATTAAACAGGAATTTATAAACCAGGCTCCAGGATATATAAACCCATAATATAAATCTTGAAGACTAGCGATAGTGTGGAGAGATTAAACATAATCATGGGTTCCATTCACTTGAATCACCAAAGTTAAGGGTGATTTGATTGGAATTTTTAAATATTAAATTGAAACTAATGGGGTAAATAGAAATAAATTATCAGCTGGATGGAGTGTCTTGGGGTGGGGCCACGGACAAAAAGATTAGAAGTCAGGAAACTCTTCCATTTGTCAAGTGCAAGAGAAGTTTGCAAAACCTCTGAAAAAAAAATGATTATGGAAGGCTCGGTCAATTGTTAACTTTTATATATTTGTTAACTAAAGATGTGTTAGGAGTGTGGTGACTGATCAGCCAAAATCTCAATAAATAGTAGAACAGCTCATGGGACTAAAGGGGCATCCTTCTGCTTCGATGACATCGAAACAATTAACACCATCATTTCCGGGCAGCAGGCGAATAATAGCCATAGATTATGTAGTTGTACAGCTCAATCTCCGTGGATTGTCACCATGTCTTGGTGGAGAAGCTTGTGTGGACCTGAGATCCTGAGAGCGATGTCGTCTGGAGCTATGCTCCTGGTAGGGCCACCCATGGCGGTGAGGTCGAGGGGGATGTCGCTGACAAAGAGCAATCCAACAATGGTGGAACAGGCGGAGGAGGATAGCTGACCTTAGTGGAGCGTCACAACAGCTGGGAAGGCGGATGAAAGCTGTAGCAGAAAAGGGTCTCCGGTGGTCTTGGACTCCATGCCACTGGATCCTGACCCAGATCTGTCAAGGACCGTGGGGTGGCTGGCTGTGCACCCATCTCCCCACGTTAACCAAAGTCACACACAGGTGTCCTCCATATAGGGAATAGCACCCTGGAGCCATCCATGGTCAGCCACGACCGAAGGGGACCGAAGAAGTCTTTAAAAGTAAAGTGGATAGGTATATGGACGGGAAGGGAGTGGAGGGGTATGGTCTGAGTGCAGGTAGATGGGACTAGGGGAAAATAAATGGTCGGCACGAACTGGAACGGCCGAGAGGGCCTGTTTCCGTGCTGTAATTGTTATATGGTTATAAGACAGCACAGAAATGGATCCTTCAGCCCAACTCTCCCAAGCCATCTATGTTAGCCAATCTATTTACACTAATCCCTTGAGACCACATTAGCCCCATATTCTTGCTATTGAGGGAGTGCAGCGTAGGTTCACCAGATTAATTCACGGGATGGCGGGACTGACATTGGATGAAAGAATGGAGCGACTGGAATTCAGAAGGAAGAGAGGGGATGTTATAGAAACACATAAAATTCTTAAGGAATTGGACAGGCTTGAGGCAGGAAAAATGTCCCCGATGTTGGGGGAGTCCAGAACCAGGGGTCACAGTTTAAGAATAAGGGGTAAGAATAAGAATGAGACCTGACCCGAAATGCCTCCTATTCTTTTTCTCCACAGGTGCTGCCGGACCTGCTGAGTTACTCCAGCTTTTTGTGTCTATCCTCGGTTTGAAACGACATCTGCAGTTCCTTCCGACACATGATCCAGGCAAAGCAATCTTGAATGGATGAAGGCAATCAAGTAAACTAAGTAAGATTGGAGGGTTACACAAAAAGCTGGAGAAACTCAGCGGGTGCAGCAGCATCTAAGGAGTGAAGGAGATAGGCGACGTTTCGGGTCGAGACCCTTCAGTCTGAAGAAGGGTCTCGACCCGAAACGTCGCCTATCTCCTTCACTCCTTAGATGCTGCTGCACCCGCTGAGTTTCTCCAGCTTTTTGTGTAACCCTCAATTCTCCAGCATCTGCAGTTCCTTCTTTAACAATAAGTAAGATTGGAGATGGTTGCAGAGACTGCAAGATCAAGCCCTTGGAAGAATTTGACCACAAGTGTAACAATAGGTATACGGCAGCCGCACAAACAGCCTGTCACATCTTGTTCTTCTTTGTTTTGTCTGTGTTTGTATATTTTAGAGTACCTTTAGTTTTTGTTTTATGTGGGGGATGTGGCAGGGGAAACCTTTATTATCTCTTTCCCACGGAGATTTGACTTTTTCATCGTATCTCCGTCCGCACCGCGGCTTTAACGTCGTGGAGCTGGTGGTCCCTTTGTTAGGGATCGACTGCGGGAGCTCCATCTGCAGGAGCTTCGACCGGCCAGATCGCGGGAGCTTCGACCGCCGAGTACAGAAGTTCCGATTGCCCCGACCGCGGGAGAAAACGAGGAAAGGAAGAAGGTATAAATTATTTGCCTTCCATCACAATGTGAGGTCGCCAAAAAAAACAAGACGGACCTGCTGCCTGCACGGGTGAGGACCCGGAAGAAGTGCCGTCAGTGCAGTGATCTCGATGTTTGCGGAGACATGGCTCCATGGAGACATCCCGAGGTCTAGTGCGAGTGTGGGCGACTTTCTGACTGTTCGGGCGGACAGGGACTGCAGAGAGAGTGACAGCGGTCGGTACAAGTCTGGTCACATCACGGTGAAGGAGCGTGCGTGTGACCCGGACATGGAACTGATGGCTGCGGGTCTCCGCTTATGCTGTGTGCCCTGGGGATTCTCACACACCGTCGTGGTGGCTGTTTAAGTCTATGTTTAATTTTAATGTGTGTATGTATATTGTTGCTTTTTTGTATGACTGTTGGCAAATCAAATTCTTTGTGTGTTTACATACATGGCTAATAAATTATTTAAAATATTATAAACTGTATGTGCTGTGACAAGTACAGTTTGTGGACAATATCAGTTTCAATTTCTGTTCAGTTTATTGTCACGTGCACCGAGGTACAGTGGAAATCTTTTGTTGCGTGCTAACCAGTCAGCAGCTAAGACAACACAGTGTATTTACAGTGTATATAAACAGATAATTTACAGTGTATAGATACATGATAAGGGAATAACGTTTAATGCAAGGTAAAGACAGCAAAGTCCAATCAAGGATAGTATGAGGGTCAACAAAGAGGCAGATAGTAGTTCGGCACTGATCTCTATTTGAACTGTGTTGAGAAGAACTGCAGATGCAGGTATATACCGAAGATAGACACGAAGTGCTGGAGTATCTCAGCGGGTCAGGCAGCATCTCTGGTGTAAAAGGATTGGAGACATTTTGGGTCGGGGCCCTTCTTCAGACTTTAAACTGTATATGCTGTGCCAAGTACAGTTAATTCCCAATGGAGAGAGAATCCAGAAATCGGAGGAGCAAAGAGACATGGGAATGCTGGTACAGGATTCCCAAAAGGTTAATTTGCAAGTCGAATCGGTAGTGAGGAAGGCAAATACAATTCTAGCATTTATATCAAGAGAATTAGAATACAAAAACAGAGATGTAATGCTGAGGCTCTATAAGGCGCTGGTCAGGCCACATTTGGAGCACTGTGAGCAAATGTGGACCACATATGTGAGGAAGGATGTGCTGGCTCTGGAGAGGGTCCAGAGGAGGTTTACAAGAATGATCCCAGGATTGAGTGGATTAGCACATGATGAAGGTTTGACAGCACTGGGCCTCCACTCACTGGAGTTTAGGAGGTTGAGGGGGAACCTCATTGACACTTACAGAATAATGAAAGGCATGGATAGAGTGGACGTGGAAAGGATGTTTCCACAGGTGGGAGAGTCTAGGACCAGAGGTCATAACCTCAGAATTAAAGGGTGCTCTTTTGGAAAGGAGATGAGGAAGAACTTCTTTCGTCAGAGGATAGTTAATCTGTGGAACTCATTGCCACAGAGGGCTGCGTAGGCCAAGTCAGTGGATATTTTTAAGGTCGAGATAGACAAATTCTTGATTAGAACGGGTGTCAAGGTTTATGGGGATAAGGCAGGAAAATGGGATTCGGAGGCAGAGATCAGCCATGGTTGAATGGCGGAGTGAACACGATGGGCCGAATGGCCTAATTCTACTACTATAACTTGTGAACTTGTGACAATATTTTCATTTAACACAGGCAACTAAAAATAAGGTTCTCTCCTGTGGTTCTGCCAGATTCAGATGCAATGTCAGTCAGGAGGATTAATGTCAGCTTGGCAAGTTGACCTCGGTGAGAATTATGAATCACAGTTTTGTTTAGTTACTCACAATGCAGAATGCTATAACATGACGCAGGTAACCCTCACGAATTACAAAGATCACAGCCGGACTTGTCTGGTGGCTGCCATGGCCTTCCTATCCTGTATGTTCTGAACAATCGCCTCTGAACAATGGGTGCAGAGACCAAAGTGCCATTCTGGAGTCGTGTTTTTTTTTGTATATACTGCAATATAGTTAATATGTTAACATGGTACTCAAAGCGAGCCAGATTTCATGGAAGAGATGATCTGAAAGGTGTTTCCCAACTTCCTGCTGGAATTGTTACACTCGGAAGAAACTAGCGGGATAATTTATTAATTTATTAGAGTCACGGAGTTACACAGCACAGAAACGGCCCTTCAGCCCAATTCGTCCATGCCACACAAAACATCCATTCTTCCTCGTCCCATTTGCTTGCCTTTGCACCCATATCCCTCTAAGTCTTTCCTATCTATCTATCTGTCTAAATGTCATTTAAGGGCGGCATGGTGGCATAGCGGTAGAGCTACTGCCTCACAGCGCCAGAGACCCGGGTTCAATCCTGACTGCGGGTCATTGTCTGTGCGGAGTTTGTACAGAGATGCACAAGATGCAGAGATGAGGAAGTGTGAGGTGTGAAAACAAGACAAAGGGAATGGAGATCAAGGAGAAAGTAGAACAGATCATTGTCAGCTGGGTGAAGGTAACAACAAAGCAGAGTTCTCCCCGTGACCTGAGCGGGTTTTCTCTGAGATCTTTAGTTGCTTCCCACACCCCAAAGAGGTACAGGTTTGTAGGTTAATTGGCTTGCTATAATTGTATAAAAATGTCTCTAGTGTGTGTAGGGTAGTGTTAATGTGCAGGTGACACTGGATTGTGTGGCCCCATAGCAGAAGCGCCCACGTCACGGGGCTGGAAACTGGATGTATCCGGAGCTAATTCTGCTCCCACCATCATCTACTGCGACAAGTGATGGCTTCCACTGATTGTCGCCGGAAACTTGCGTCCTAGCAGGACGGACGATGACAGCGAGGTCAACATTTGTAACAAGATGGACACGAAAAGAAGAAGACTGGTTGGTGCGGATTCGGTGGGCCAATGGGCCTGTTTCCAACCTGTAAATCAGCCATGGTTGAATGGCGGAGTGGGCACGATGGGCCGAATGGCCTAATTCTACTACTATAACTTATACTACTATAATTTATCTGTAAACTAAACCAAACTGAAATATTATTGTAGGTATGTTACAAAACTTACCTCTAGCGGTGCTGCAGTTTGGCACTGGCCGTGTGCGCGACTTTGGCGCCTTTAAGGGGGGGGGGGGTGTTAAAATGCATTTTTTCCCATGCCACCGGAATTATATTTTCTCGGAGTGCGAGCCATTTCTGGAGATTCGTTCCGACTGCCGGTAAGTTAATTTTAATTTTTTTAAATCGCCCAACTATTTCAGCGCTGCTGTAAAATAAAAATTAGCTCCTAATGCCGTGAACGCCGACAACGGGGACGGATTTTACGTAGGGGCAAGGTAAGTGAAAACTGTTTATTTTTTCATATGAACTTGCTTGTTTAGATGACTTTAATCAACATTTCATGTTGCGAAACGGTGATTTATTCTCCATATGAACCGGCAGTGTTTTTCCTGCCGATATTGAGTTTAAATTCACCGCAACCGCAACATTCCAATACATCGCGTTCTAGAAAATCCCACTCGCAAGCTGATTTAAATGCCCATTAATTTACGGGCATTAAACACTAAATTCCTTCAATTTGGCCTATAAATTCATAACAATGAGAGTTAAAAATCATGTTATATTGTGAATTATTGTGTGAATCTTATTTAGACATTTGGGCTTTAAAAAAAATGTTAATGTTTTCTTAAGAAATGGATAAATGTTTAGATCTAGTAATTGCATTTTGTAATTAGCTACAATTGGGTAACTAACTAATTATATGCTTTAATTTCAGGTCATCCAAGTAAGGTTGTTTCATATTAGTTTCAGAATGCTTCAATCTATAATAACTGAAATTTTCTTTCGGTTCTCTTAATTTTTAAGAAAGTTATGGGCTTTTGACTGTCCTCGATCACAACTTTTGTGTTAAGTCAATGGAAAAGCAATAGAGAACAAGATGCTAATTTCCGAGTATGAAAATGGCCATAGCTTTTTTTAATACTGAAGATATGAAAGTAAATTAGGTGTCAAATTAAACTTCTTTGTATGCTTTATCTGATGGGATAAATTGCAGACTTGATTTTTAAAATCTCAAAATTTTGTAACATTGTTAACTATTGCCTTAATCACTTCGTGTGGCAGCTCTTTCAATATACCAACCACCCTCAGTGAGAAAATAATGCCCCGCTGGTTCCGATTAAACCTTTCCCCTCTCACCTTAAACCCATGCCCTCCAGTTATTTATTACCCAACCATGGTGAGAAAAACGTAGTGGAATACGGCCCTCATGATTTCATACATCTCAATGAGAAGAGCTCTTAGCCTCCTGTACTCCAGACAATACTTTGTGCAGGAAAGAACTGCAGATGCTGCTTTACGCCAAAGATAGGCACAAAAAGCTGGAGTAACTCAGCGGGTCAGATAGCATCTCTGGAGAGAAGACATAGGTGTCGTTTCAGGTCGAGACCGTTTTTCAATCTCTGCCTGCCCAATATCTCCCTATAACTCAGCCCTTCACGTCTTGGCAACACCTTCAAATTTTCTCTGCACTCTTTCCAACTTAGTGGTACATTTTCTTTTGCAAGGTAACCAAAACTGAAAACAATATTCTCAGTGCAGCCTGAGAAAGGTCTTGTACAACTGCAACATAACATTACAGCTCTAAACCCAATGCCCCCTCTGAGTTCCAGACAACCACATAAGTGCAGTACCTTTGGACCATCTGAGATGCTCTCCTTCTTTAGGGAATGGGGGCTACCTTCTCCCATTATAGATGTGGCCCTCACGTGTGTCTCCTCAGTACCCCGCAGCTCCACCTTTGTCTCTGTTGCGACTCGGGGGAGGGAGAGCAGAGTCCCTCCAGTCCTGACCTTTCACCCCATCAGCCATCACATACACATATAATCCTCCGACAGTTTTGCCACCTCCAACGGGATCCCACCACAAAGCACATCACCCCATCTCTACCCCTTTCCACCTTCCGCAGAGATCATTCCCTTCGCAATTCCCTGGTTAACTCATGCCTTCCCACCCAAACCACCACCTCCCCAGGTACCTTCACCTGTGACCACAGGAGATGCAACACCTGTTGCTCTACCTCCTCCCTCAACTCTGTCCAAGGACCCCGACAGTCTTTTCAGGTTAGGCAGAGTTTTACTTACACCTCCTCCAACCTCATCTACTGTATCCATTGTTCAAGATGTGGACTCTTATATATCGGCGAGACCAAACGCAGACTGGGCGATTGTTTCACTGAACACCTTTGCTCAGTCTGCCTGAACCTACCTAATCTTACAGTTGCCAAGCACTTTAATGCCCCTTCCCATTCCCATACTGACCTTTCTTTCCTAGGTCTCCTCCATTGTCAGAGTGAGGCTAAACGCAAATTGGAGGAACAGCATCTCATATTTTGCTTGGGCAGCTTACAACCCAGCGGTATGAATATTGATTTCTCTCTCTTCAGGTGACCGCTGCATTCCCTCTCTCTCTATCCCTCCCCCACTCAAGTCGCACTAGCCTCTCGTTTTCACCCAACAAACAGCTAACAATGGCCTGTTTCCTTTATCATCGTTGCTTTTATGCATATCTTCCATTCATTGTTCTATATCTCTCCACATCATTGTCTAGACATCTTGTTTCTCTTTCCATATAACTATATAACCATATAACAATTACAGCACGGAAACAGGCCTTCTCGGCCCTTCCAGTCCGTGCCGACCATTTATTTTCCCCTAGTCCCATCTACCTGCACTCAGACCATACCCCTCCATTCCCTTCCCGTCCATATACCTATCCACTTTACTTTTAAATGTTAAAATCGATCCTGCCTCCACCACTTCTGCAGGAAGATCTTTCCTGTGACTTTCAGTCTGAATAAGATTCTCAACCCGAAACGTCACCCATTCCTTCTCTCCAGAGATGCTGCCTGTCCCGCTGAGTTACTCCAGCTTTTTGTGTCTATCTTCGGTTTAAACCAGCATCTGCAGTTCCTTGCAACACAATACATTTTTTCCCACAATTGGGATTGTTGGAATTTGTTGGCGGCACAGTGGCACAGCACAGTGGTGCAGGGGTAGAGTTGCTGCCTTATAGAGACCTGGGTTCAATCCTGACTACGGGTGCTATCTGTACGGAGTTTGCCCTGTGACTAGAATTCTCCCTGTGACTAGGATTTTCTCCGGGCACTCTAGTTTTCTCCTGCATCCCAAAGAAGTGCATGGTTTGTAGGTAAATTGCCCCTAGAGTGTTGGATAACACAGAACTAGTGTGCAGGTGATCGCTGGTCAGTACGGACTCGGTGGGCCGAAGGGCTTGTTTCCACACTGTATCTCTAAACTTAAAAACTAAAAGTAAGAAAAGTGGATGGTTTTAGAAACGGGCAACATTCCTCATTTCCTCAGACAGTGTGTTTCGGGAATGTTGCGTTGATTGGAGACCTGTATGATAGCTGTGTCTCACACCAAGTAGTTTAGTTTAGTTTGGACCTGCAGCGCGGAAACTGGCCCTTCGGCACACTGAGTCCACACGGGCAGCGATCCCCGTAAACTAACGCTATCCTACACACACCAGGGACAACTTACAATTTTACCGATGCCAATTCACCTCCAAACCTGGACGTCTTTAGCGTGTGGGAGGAAACCAGAGCACCCAGAGTAAACCCACGCAGGTCACGGGGAGAGCGTACAAACCGCGTACAGACAGCATCCGTAGTCAGGATCGAGCACGGGTCTCTGGCGCTGTAAGGCAGCAACCAATGTGCCGTACCTTCACGTACATGCAGACAGAGTGACCCATAGTGGCAACAGAGACGGCCCAAACATGTTTGCTGATCGAATAATTCACACAGCTTTGACACTTACCAAAATATGGAAACTGCTCCAAATACATACTGGGATGGACTTGAAGGGGTAGAAGCACTTTGGATGGGGATCTTACGGAATGGCTGAAAGTCAAAAGAAAAGCAATGATTTCCAGGATTATTTTATACCCTTCACAATCTCAGAACATTCAAGATCCTAACAATGAATTGAATAGTTTTGAGTAAAGGACTGGAACGGCAGGTTGCAGTTACAATACTTCCAGTCTAACAGTCTAAAACCTGGATTGAGAGGTTGAACATGAAGCAGTTTATCTGTTATATTGTTAATGCAGGGCAGTACAGTTGCACAACGGTAGAGTTGCTGCCTTGCATTGGTTACAGCGCAAGAGACCCGGTTTCAATCCCAACCACGGGGACTGAATGCATGGAATTTCCACGTTCTCCCCACGACCACATGGGTTTTCTCCGAGGTCTGCGGTTTCCTCCCACACTCCAAAGGCGCTTGTAGGTTAATTGTGCGGGAAGGAACTGCAGATGCTGGCTTCAACCCAAGATAGACACAAAATGCTGGAGCAACTCAGCGGGACAAACAGCATCCCATGATAGAAGGAATGGCCGAGGGAGATGCAGAGATAAGGAAGTGTAAGGCGTGAAAACAAGACAAAGGGGGTGGAGATCAAGGAGAATGTAGAATAGATCATCGTCAGCTGGGTGAAGGTGACAACAAAGCAAACAGAGATAAAATGTAATCGAGGACAGTCAGACTGGTCAGAGAACTGGGAGGGGGAGGGATGGAGAGAGGAGGAAAGCAACGGTTACTTGAAGTTAGAGAAGTCAATATTCATACCACGGGGTTGTAAGCTACCCAAGCACAATATGAGGTGCTGTTCCTCCAATTTGTGCTCACTCTGACAATGGAGGAGGCCCAAGTCAGAAAGATCAGTGTGGGAATGGGAGGGGGGGGGGGAGGAGGAGTTAAAGTGTTTAGCAACCGGTAGATCACGTAGGTTTAGGTGGACTGAGCGGAGGTGTTCAGCGAAATGGATCGCCGAGCCTGCGCTTGGTCTCGCCGATATACAGGAGTCCGCACCTGGAACAGCAGATACAGCAGATGAGGTTGGAGGAGGTGCAAGTGAACGTCTGCCTCACCTGAAAAGACTGTCAGGGTCCTTGGACGGAGTTGAGGGAGGAGGTATAGCGTCAGGTGTTGCATCTCCTGCGGTTGCAAGAGAAAGTACCTGGGGAGGGGGGTGGTTACGGTGGCAACACTGAAATTAGGTCCAGGGCCTACATTGAATCCGCCAACTACCAGCCCTTGGCAGCTGACCCGTCCCCGAAAACACACGTCAAAGTGCTTTCAGTGCCCTGTGGATCCGTGAGGAAAGTCCACGTCACACAAACAATGAATTAAGGCTCTAGAGAGATCCAGGAGTTAAATCAGATTTTGGTGAAGCGTCTAGAGATACAGTCCATTCGGCTCACAGAGTCCGCGCCAACCAGCGATCCCCGCACGCTAACACTATCCCACACACACTAGGGACAATTTACAATTATACCAAGCCAATTAGCCGACAAACTCGCACGTGGGAGGAAACCGTAGATCGCAGAGAAAACCCACGCGGTCACGGGGAGAAAGTACAAACTCTGTACAGACAAGCACCCGTAGTCAGGATCGAACCTGTGGCCTCTGGCGCTGCGAGCAAGCAACTCTACCGCTGCACCACCGTGGACTCGGGACATGTTGGGCTGAACGCCGCACACACTTACACTATCAGAGAGCACTCCTCCTCCGCACTCACCAAAAGCAAGCTCATCGGGCAATGCCCCCCACGGCCATCATTCCAGGCTGCTTCTAATATGAAGGGTTTAAGTAGTAATATTGAAATGGAACTCCACGCACACTTTCACTGTTTGCAACTGACACTGATCCCGAATCGGCTGAAGGCTTTGGCAGGAGGCTGTGAATTTGCAGTTCCAACTCTTATCTCCAACAGTGCTCAAGGCTGCTGAATGCTGCATTCCTTAACTGGTTACACTGAACTTGTGTCTCAGTATCTCACTGCATAATGTTGTATAGACTTGCCCAACACTGCACCAAAAAATAACAATACGGTATTTATGGAACTATTTGGTTATGTCCTCTTATTCAAGGTTCAAGAAAGATCTAGTTTCAGTTTTAGTTTAATTCTAGAGATACAGCACGGAAACAGGCCATTCGGCCCACTGAGTCCGCACAGACCAGCGATCCCCACATACTGATACTACTCTCCACACACTAGGGACAATTTTACTTTTTACACCAAGCTAATTAACATTCAAACCTGTACGTCTTTAGAGTGTGGGAGGAAACCGGAGATGTCGGTGAAAACATTTTGCAAAAATATATCCCCTTCGCAAGTTTTCCAGCTTCCTGCTCAAGTAGCAAATTAGGACTGAGTCAGACAGTCATCAGTTTAGTTCAGTTTAGAGTTACAGCGCGGAAACATGACCTTCACCGACCAGTACTAGCGCTACCCTACACACTATGGACAATTTGCAATCCTTACCAAATCCAATTCACCAACAAATCGTTACTCCTTTAGAGTGTGGAAGGAAACCGGAGCACCCGCGGAAAACCCACGCAGTCACAGGGAGAACGTTCAAACTCCGTAACGATAGCAACCGTAGTCAGGATCGAGGGTTACACAAAAAGCTGGAGAAACTCAGCGGGTGCAGCAGCATCTAAGGAGCGAAGGAGATAGGCGACGTTTCGGGTCGAGACCCTTCTTCAGCCTGGTCAGGGATCAGAGAAACGAGAGATATAGACAGTGATATGGAGAGATAAAGAACAATGAATGAAAGATATGCAAAAAAGTATTGATGATAAAGGAAACAGGCCATTGTAAGCTGTTTGTAGTGTGAAAATGAGAAGCTAGTGCGACTTGGGTGGTGGGGGGGGGGGGGGGAGATAGAGAAGGAATGCCAGGGCCCGAGGGCTGAGGGAGAGGTGGGGAGGGGGAGGAGGCAGCCTGGGTTAACAGAATTGAGAAAATTCAATGTTTAAGCCCAGAGGATGCAGACTCCCCAAGCGGAATATGAGGTGCTGTTCCTCCAACTTGCGGTGTTGCTCACTCTGGCCGTGGAGGAGGCCCAGGACCGAGAGGTCGGATACGGAATGGGAGGGGGAGTTGAAGTGTTGAGCCACCGGGAGGTCGGGTTGGTTATTGCGGACCGAGCGGAGGTGTTCGGCGAAACGATCGCCCAGCCTCCGCTTGGCCTCACCGATGTAGATCAGCTGGCATCTGGAGCAACGGATGCAGTAGATGAGGTTGGAGGAGGTGCAGGTGAACCTCTGTCGGACTTGGAAGGACTGCTTGGGTCCCTGAAAGGAGTGGATGGGGGAGGTGAAGGGACAAGTGTAGCATCTCTTGCGGTTGCAAGGGAAAGTGCCCGGGGAAGGGGTGGAGCGGGAGGGAAGGGAAGAATTGACGAGGGAGTTGCGGAGGGAGCGGTCTTTGCGGAAGGCAGACAGGGGGGGAGATGGGAAGATGTGGCGAGTGGAGGGGTCACGTTGGAGGTGGCGAAACTGGCGGAGGACTATCAGTTGTATGCGCCGGCTGGTGGGGTGAAAGGTGAGGACAAGGGGGACTCTGCCCTTGTTGTGAGTGGGGGAATGGGGAGAGAGGGCAGTGTTGCGGGGTATGGAGGAGATCCTGGTGCAGGATCGAACTGATCTCTGCCACAGTAAGGCAGCAACTCTACAGTTGCGCCACCGTGCTGCCACAAATACCTTTACATACCTCTAGTTTCCCTCTCCCCTGACTCTGTCTGAAGAAGAGTCTCGACCCGAAAGGTCACCTATTCCTTTTCTACAGAGATGCTGCCTGACCGGCTGAGTTACTCCAGCATTTTGTCCATCTTCCTCTCCCCCCATGATGGTGTTTAGAGCTAGTAAGTGGATCTTGGGAGTGGGGAAAGTGTTCCAACTAGGCCCGTGGGAAGCTTTACTGACATGCTCTGTTAGAACTTGCTCAAGCAGCACGGTGGTGCAGCAGTAGAGCTATTGCCCCACAGCGCTAGAGACCTGGGTCGATCCTGACCTTGGGTGCTGTCTGTGGGGAGTTTGCACGTTCTCCCCGTGACTGCATGGGTTTCCCCCCCCGAGGTGCTTCTATTTCCTTCCACTTCCCAAAGACCTGCAGGTTTGGAGGTTAATTGACCTTGTAAATTGCCCCTTGTGTGCAGGGAGAGGACAAGCAAATGGGATAACATAGAAATAATGTGAATGGGTGATCAATGGACTACGGGAACTTGGTGGGCCGAAGGGCCTTTTTCCATGCCGTATCTTTAAGTTACAAACCAAACCGGATCTACAAACTAGTGTGCAGGAAGTGAATGCAAAAGTGGCATAACATAGAACAAATGAGATGGACACAAAATGCTGGAGTAACTCAGCGGGACAGGCAGCATCTCTGGATAGAAGGAATGGGTGACGTTTCGGGTCGAGACCCTTCGTGATCTATGAATGGTATGGACTCGATGGGCTGAAGGGCCTATTCCCATGCGGTATCTTACAACCCAAAAAAAAAAATCAATGATGCATGTAAATGCAGGAAGCACATTTATACGTATTGCATCCATGACATGAAAAGCCTGATATTAATCCAGATCAGACTTTGTATTCTCCTCAAGATGGATGTGGCACTTATTGATCACAAAGCTACCAACCCAGCTGATGAGTCACTCCTTGTAATAAAAGCAGGAATTGCTCAGCAGGTCGCGCGGAGAGAAAAACAGTGAACGCTCTCAGGTTGATGACTGTTCACAAGAGCCTAAAGGGCCTGTCCCACCAGCATGCAACTCCATGCGATGAGCGCGACCTAACGTGGTCGCTTGAGCCGTCCGGCGCCGCGGGGCCGGTCCCACTTCGATCACCGGAGCCGTGCGGAATTGTGCGGAGTCCGTCCTGACATCGCACGGGGCTCCGAAAAACTGACTATGTTCAAAAATTCCGCGCGGCAACGGCTTGTCGGCTCGCAGTCGCCTCGACGCATTACACACCGCCTTGACATCGTGCCTCTGTGAACCTATCTGTGTGTGCCTCTGTGCCCCTCTCTGTGTGTCTCTCTCTGTCCTGGCGAACTTACCTTTAAGACTACGCTCCAAGTTCGCCTCAATTTGCGCCGCGTTGCGCCACTCACCCGACCTCCGCGCGGCTGCCGGTTTGGTCGCGCTTGCCGCATGCAGGCGCATGCTGGTGTGACCGGCCATGTACGGGGATCACCCAAACTCCGCACGGCTCCCGCTGCCGGTTTGGTTGCACTTGCCGCATGCAGCGCTTGGGGCAGCACAGTGGTGCACTGCAGAGTTGCTTCCTTACAGCACCAGAGACACAAGTTCGATCCTGACTATGGGTGCTGGCCGTGGAGCTTATACTTTCTCCCTTTGACCAAGAGGATTTTCTCCAGGTGCTCCGGTTTCCTCCCATACTCCAAAGGCTTACAGGTTTGTAGGTTAATTGGCTTTGGTAAATTGTAAATTGTCCCTAGTGTGTGTTAGGATAGTGTTAGTGTATGGGATAATGGCTGGGCCGGTGGGACGAAGGGCCCATTTCCACGTTGTATCTTTAAAGTCCAAGTCTAAAGTCATCCACCAGAAACATTCGCTCCCTCTCCACAAACATTGCTGAGTATTTCCAAAGTGTTCTTTTATTTCAGATTCTCAGCACCTGTGAGCTTTTTGACATTGTGTTATTTTTGTAACCTTCAGAGGAACATTTGCTGAACGGGTTTCTTATGAAGAGCGGCCACTCTTTTTACCCTGCTAGAAGTTCTAAATTTTGGCACTTTCCATGGGATCATCTTTTTCGAAATAGTTAAAATAAGGTAACTTTGCTGAAATCCAGGTGTTCCTTTCAAATCTTCCATGCCATGGGACAAAGTGCAAATGGTCAGTTGGACTATCTCAACGTTGCACATAGTCAAAGAATGATACAGTGTGGATACAGGCCCTTCGGCCCAACACGCCCACACTGGCCAACAATGTCTCAGCTACACTAGTCTCACTTTCCTGCGCTTGGTCCATAACCCTCTAAAACTCTCCTATCATTGTACCTGTCCAACTGTTTCTTCAATGATAGGATTTTTAATAAATGTATTCATGTTATATTTAAAGTACACACACCTCAGATAGATAGATTCTTGATTGGTACGGGTGTCAGGGGAGAAGGCAAGAGAGTGGGGTTAGGAGGGAGAAATAGATCAGTCACAATTGAATGGCGGAGTAGGCTTGACCGGCCGAATGGCCTAATTCTGCTCCTATCATTTACGACCAGACCAAATTATCAACACCCTGAGGCAGTGTTACAATCTTGATCACAGTTTTAATCTAGTTGTTTATATCATCCATTTCCAGGAATTAACCGATACCAGCCCAGCCAATTTACACCAGCGGGTTACCCTTTGTACTGCTGACAAATATATTTACTGTTTAATGATTACTTAAAACAGAGAATGATTGTCTATTAATCCAAACAAATCAATGCTCATTTTAAAAACACTGAAGTGGCTGCCTGCTTGTGTTTCAATAAACCTAACTCCGTTGGAACAGAGTGTTTGGTGTCTGCGGTGACTTTGGGCTGAGGCAAAAAGAATCTACAGGTGGAAATCTGTAGATATTCATTCATGGCCACAGGTCCACTGCACTTAACATTGCTCACACTGCTTGGTAACTTGGTAACTAGCGATCTGGTCCACTTTCAGGACCAGAGGACATGGGTTGAGCATGAAGGCTTGGACGATTAATGATTTGAACGAGGGAATTGAATGCAACATCTCCAAGTTTGCGGATGACACGAAGCTGGTGGGGCAGTGTTAGGTATGAGGAGGATGCTAGGAGGCTGCAAGGTGACTTGGATAGGTTGGGTGAGTGGGCAAATGCACGGCTGATGCAGTACAATGTGGATAAATGTGAGGTTACCCACTTTGGTGGCAAAAACAGGAGGGTAGTCTAGTATCTGAATGGTGGCCGATTAGGAAAAGGGGAGATGCAACGAGACCTGGGTGTTATGGTACACCAGTCATTGAAAGTAGGCATGCAGGTGCAGTAAGCAGTGAAGAAAGGGAATGGTATGTTAGCATTCATAGCAAAAGGATTTGAGTATAGGAGCAGGGAGGTTCTACTGCAGTTGTACAGGGTTTTGGTGAGACCACACCTGGAGTATTACGTACAGTTTTGGTCTCCAAATCTGAGGAAAAACATTCTTGCCATAGAGGAGGTACAGAGAAGGTTCACCAGACTGATTCGTGGGATGTCAGGACTTTCATATGAGGAAAGACTGGATAGACTCGGCTTGTACTTGCTAGAATTTAGAAGATTGAGGGGGCATCTTATAGAAACTTGCAAAATTCTTAAGGAGTTGGACAAGCTAGATGCAGGAAGATTGTTCCCGATGTTGGGGAGGTCCAAAACAAGGGGTCACAGTTTAAGGATAGGGGGGAGTTCCTTTAGGACCGAGATGAGGAAAACATTTTTCAAACAGAGAGTGGCGAGTCTCTGGAATTCTCTGCCACAAAAGGTAGTTGAGGCCAGTTAATTGGCTATATTTAAGAAGGAGTTAGATGTGGCCCTTGTGGCTAAAGGTATCAGGGGGTATGGAGAGGAGGCAGGCACAGGGTACTGACTTGAATGATCAGCCATGATCATATTGAATGGCAGTGCAGGCTCGAAGGGTTGAATGGCCTATTCCTGCACCTATTTTCTATGTTTCAATGTTTCCAAGGTGAAAAGATTTAATAGGAATCCGAGGAGCAACATTTACACACAAAGGGCAGTGGGTGTATGGAACGAGCTGCCAGAGGAGGTAGCTGAGGCAGGGACTATCCCAACGTTTAAGAAACATATGGACAGGTACATGGATAGGGCAGGTTTGGAGGGATACGGGCCAAACGCGGGCAGGCGGGATTAATGTAGCTGGGAGATGTTGGCCGGTGTGGGCAAGTTGGGCTGAAGGGATCTGTTTCCACACTGTACCACTCGAGCGATGAAATGAGAAACTGTTTTTGTGGAGCGAGATACGAAGATCCAGACTGAAGATGCTGAAACAATGGGTCCAACCAAAAACTTTCTAACCAACAGACCCCAGTCTGTTAGGTTGGACAACCACACCTCTTCAACCCTCACCCCGAACACCAGCGTTCCACAGGGCTGTGTACTGAGCCCCCTCCTCTACTCCCTCTTCACCTACGACTGCACACCTGTACACGGTACTAACACCATCATCAATTATGGAGTTGATACAACGGTGACTGGCCTCATCAGCGACAATGATGAGTCGGCCTATAGGGAGGAGGTTCAGCTCCTAGCAGCATGGTGCGCTGACAACAAGCTGGCCCTTAACTCCAAGAAGACCAAGGAGCTCATTGTGGACTACAGAAGATCTAGGGGCTGCACGCACACCCCCATCCATATTAACGGATGGAGGTGGAACGTGGTTCCAGCTTCAAGTTTCTGGGGGTCAACACCTCTGATGACCTCTCTTGGACCCACAATACCTCAACACTGGTTAAGAAGGCTCATCAGCGTCTCTTCTTCCTGAGGAGACTAAAGAAGGTCCATCTGTCTCCTCAGATTCTGGTGAACTTCTACCGCTGGGCCATCGAGAACATCCTTACTAACTGTATCACAGTATGGTGTGGCAACTGCTCTGTCACTGGAAAGCACTGCAGAGGGTGGTGAAAACTGCCCAACGCATCACCGGTTCCTCACTCCCCTCCATTGAGTCTGTCCAGAGCAAGCGATGTCTGCGAAGGGCGCGCAGCATCGTCAAGGACTGCTCTCACCCCAACCACAGACTGTTTACCCTCCTCCCATCTAGGAGGCGCTACAGGTCTCTCCGTTGCCGGACCAGCAGGTTTAGGATCAGCTTCTTCCCTGCGGCTGTTACCCTCCTTAACTCTGCACCTTGGTGATTGCCAGTCACCCCCCCCCGACACTCCTTACCCCAGTGACTGATCTCCCCCCCCCCAAAAAAAATTGCACGACTGCTACTGTATATAGATATACATATATTTTACTGTGTTCATATTTCTGGACGAGATGCTAACTGCATTTTGTCGTCTCTGTACTTGTACACTGCACAATGACAATAAAGTTTGAATCTGAAACCTATTCTAGTCTCTACATCACCTATTATTTTTCTTCAGAGGTGCTGCAAGACCTGGCTGAGTTACTCCAGCATTTTGCGTCGATCTATGAATGTGATCATCAACTAATTCTCAGATGAAACAAAAAGAAATTACAAATAAGTTATTTTCAGCAGTGGAAGCCAGTCAACACATTATATCTGTGCCAACTCTTGGAAAAGGGATTCAATTGCATCCTTTATTTTCAGTACAGGTAGTTCTGCTGCATCCAGAATTTGCTTTCAAAAGGCAAATTAAATATCACACGACCGATTAATTAGGGGACACCAGTTCAGTCAGTTTCAGTTTGGTTTATTGTCGCATGTACCAGGGTACGGTGAAAAACTTTTGTTGTGTGCTATCCAGTCAGCAGAAAGACAATACATGATTACAATCGAGCCATTTGTATTATGGGAGAAGGCCACGGACGCTAACAGAATCACCAAGCTCTTCAGGAAGACTGGCTCCGTCCTGGGGGTGGAGTTGGATTAATTGGAGGTGGTCTTGGAGGGGAGGATGCTCCTCAAACTGCAGTGCATCCTGGACAATACAGTCCATCCCTTCCATGACACACTGGTCAACCTGAGGAGCACCTTCAGCAACCGACTGGCTCCACCCAAAAGCAGGACAGAATGCCACAGGAGATCCTTTTTCCCTGTGGCTACCAAATCGTACATCTCCTCCTCCTTCTGTCGTGTGGTAGACTGACCCCCCCCCCCCCCCCCCCCCCCCCCCCACCCCACCCAATCCCCAATCCTGGACGTCTCGCTCCTCACTATAATTTCACCTTTCCTGTATCTAGTTGTGTTTTTATGACTGTTGGCAGAACACTTTCCCTCCTGGGATAAGCAAATTTCAATCGTATCGTATTTGTTCATAACATGATTCCGATTGAGAACATGAGAACATCTTAAAAGTTGCTTGCCAAGCAGTAAAAAAGGAGTGTACACAAAAGGCTGGAGAAACTCAGCGGGTGCAGCAGCATCTAAGGAGCGAAGGAGACAGGCGACGTTTCGGGTCGAGACCCTTCTTCAGTAAAAAAGGAGTCTTGGCAAAACGCTCACATGTATCCTTCCCACAGCAATCAGAACCACTTGGCTTGATTGTAATCATGTCTTACCGTTGACTGGATAGCTCACAACAACATTTTGCACTCTACCTCGGTAAATGTGACAATAAACTAAACTAAGAACCATTGAATCTTAACAACACTTTCACCAAGTGTGGCCATTGAAACTTACCAGCGATCGATTCTATGAGCAGTTGTGAAACAATGCTCTATTAAACAATGTAACACCCAGCCTTTAGTATTTTTAGCTTGCAGTAACAACAATAAACTTGTAGCTGTTAAAAATACATTTATTTTTGAAAATCCTGCAGGGAAAAATAACTGTTATTGTGCGGCTGAAACTCTCTAGTCCCTTTCACCCCCTTTTCCCCCATTGATTCAATTGCTTTTATAATGCTTCTATATAATTTATAATTGCTTCTATAACACAGGGGTGGCACAGTGGAGTAATGGTAGAGCTATTGCCTTACAGCACCAAAGGCCCAGATTCGATCCTGACTACGAGTGCTCGTCTGTACGGAATTTGTACATTCTCCCCATGACCTGCATGGGTTTTCTCTGAGATCTTCCCCCCACTAAAGGTTTCTTAGGGCCACAACTGCCGCATTATAGCAGAGCTATTTGTCATGTTTTTACCCCCCCCCCCCCCCCCCCCCCTTCAATACGCGTGTCATTAGACAACTTCAGTTACTGGAAGAGATCGGATAGAATAGTCTTGATTTCCATGGATCAATAAAAAAGTTAAGAGGTGACTTGATTGAAGTTTAGCTTTCTATATATTAATAAAAGTGTGTGTGTGTGCGTGTGCGTGTGTCCCCGTCCTGCCCAGAATTACGCAAAAACAGTACACGATAGTGCTACAATTTTTGGACCACCTTACTGACCATTGTCGTGTGGTGTATGAAAGTTTTGTCCAGATTGATGTTATAGTTTACAAATTATTCACAATTTTTACTTAACAAAATCCCACTTTGAGAAAAGTTTCTTCCATCTGCACTGGTAGTTAGCAGCTATGACATCACAATGGGATCTCATTTACACAAACTGCCCACCAGCAGTGTTCCACTGGCAGTTAGCAGCGTATAATGTCACAATGGGATCTCATTTACATAAATTTCCTCGCAACAGTGTTCCACCCAGTGCAATGAGAGATTTGTTACATTGTTGTAAGGAGAGGGAGGGAGTGGGGGAGGGGAGGAAGAGAAATGTTATTAAAATATTGTGTTTAGTGGCAGAGTGGGATGGGTGTAGGTGAGGAGGGGGGGGGATAGAGGGAGAGGTGGGGGTGACAGAGGGTAGGGGGGCTATGGAGGGAGGGAGTGACTGAGGGTAGGGAAGAGGAGAGGAAGGAGAGATGAGGGAGGGAGGGGAGGAGGATAGGGGAGAGAAGAGGGAGGGTGAAGAGGAGAGGGAGGGAGTGTTGGGGATATGGGGAAATGAGCCGCGCCTGCGCAGGTGGGGGCCATGGGTGAGTGGTGGAATATTGCGTTGGGGAACGGGTTGCATTGGGGGAACGGGTGAGTGGTGGTAACGGGTTGCATTGGGGGAACGGGTGAGTGGTGGAATATTGCGTTGGGGGAACGGGGCCCAACGGGTCCCACTTGGTATAGTATATTTATAAAAGGCATAGATGGAATATTTTTTCCTCATGGTTTCAAAAACAAGAGGGCATATGTTTAAGCTGAGAGGATGGAGTTTAAGGGAATTTGAGAGGCTAGATCTTTTTTTCCTGTGAGAGCGATTAATGTATGGAACTACCAGTGATGGTGGTGGACTCAGATATATTCACAGGGTGTACAAGACATTTGGTCAGGCACTTAAACGAGCAAGGCATAGAAGGTAAGACCCATCGGTTTGAATATTGATTTTGTGAACTTCAAGTAACCCCTGCATCCCCTCCCTCTCCATCCCTCCCCCACCCTGGTCTTTGTACTAGTTTCAAAGTCGTCTTGTTGAGGCTCATTGTCTGTAACTCGTTTTCACCTAGGCCACAGTTAACAATGGCCTGTTCCCTTTATCATCGTTACTTTTTTTGCATATCTTTCATTCAGTTCTTCTCTTCCCTGCACGGGAGACCCGACTTTTTTCCCTGTCGGGTCTCCGTTGTCGTTTTGGGCCCAGCACAGCGGAGCGGCCTCCGACCGGGATGAGCTGCGGACTCACCATCGTGGGGCTGGCCGGCCTCGGAACGTGGGGAGCGGTGGTGGCTCGCCGGTGCAGCCCGACTCCGGGCTCCGGAACTCCGCGTGGGGAGCGGTGGTGGCTCGCCGCTGCGGCCCGACTCCCGACTCCGGGTGGACTGTCGGGATATCGGGAGCTCGCGGGTCCGGGTGAGAGACCGGTCTCCGGAGCTCCCGCAACACAGCTTCTCCGGCCCGTGTCGCGGGGTTGGAGCGACCCGGAGCGGGGCCGTACATCGCCCGGCGCGGCTTCGGTGTCCGCGGGACATTCCAGCGGGACATTCCAGCGCCCGCCGGGGGCTCCAACGCTGTGACTTTGACTTTGGGCCTAGAGCGGGGCCGTACATCACCCGGCCCGGGCCTGGGACTTGGCACCGCCCGCCTGCAGCTTCGACCTCAGGAGAGAAATGGTGCGGGGGAGAGAGAAGACTTTGCCTTCCATCACAGTGAGGAGGAGATTCACTGTGATGGATGTTTGTGTCAATTGAATTGTTTGTGTGTTTTTTTATGAATTGTTCTGGTTGTAGAAACGGAGTTTCGTTCGAGCCTCTCTGAGGTTCGAATGACAAGCAATAAAATCAAATCAAATCAAATCAAATCAAATCAGTTGTTCTATATCACGCTCCATCACCGTCAGTATCTCTCATTTCCCTTTCCTCTGACTCTCAGTCTGAAGGAGGGTCTCGACCCGAAATGTCACCTATTCCTTTTCTCCAGAGATGCTGTCCGATCAGCTGAGTTACTCCAGCTTTTCTGTGCCTATCTTTGGTTTAAACCAGAATCTGCAGTTCCTTCCTACACAAGGCATAGAAGGCTACAGAGTGCAGGCAAATGGGATTAGTGTAGATGGTCAATGGGCGAGGTAAAGCGTGGGACCCACTTCTGTGCTTTACGACTTTAAATACTTAATCTCTCCTTATATCACTGAAGAAAACTCTCTCACAAACCTGGAAAGCAACAGTCGACATGATGCAGAACACCCAAAAGTATTGACAAACTGAGCTGACAAGAGCAGCCATTTAAAGACAGTCACTGTAAGTTCATCGTAGAAAGAGTGGGAGTGCCAGTCGTGGGAAAGAACGTTACAAGACTAGAAATAAAACCATTTATAGCATTCTATGTTGCAGCCAAGTGGCTTATTTTTGCTCTAACTCCAGCTTTTTTGTGAGCTTATTTTATACGCAGACCAAATATAAAACAGGCAATTGTTGATATTTGTTTTATGCCATTTTCCCACAGCTAAATCTCTCGTCTGTGAACGGCTTTTCTGCATAGCTCACATCATATGATTTATGTTTGTATATTCATATTGTCCTTAGATAGATAAGAAAAGATATCTTTATAACCTCTGGAAAGAAGAGGTGAACTTAAATCAACACCAAATAGAAAACAAAGATTTTGAGATAAACAATGATCAAACAAGGTCGTTCACCTCACAACATTTGTCTGCACAAAACAATCTCTGGGCTGAAATTATGGGCTGCGCTTGCAAAATATAGAATCTATTCGCCATTTTATTAGTGCAAGGCTCTAGAGAATACAAGCATATGGGAAAGAACTGCAGATGCCGGTTTAGACCGACGATAGACACAAAAAGCTGGAATAACTCAGCAGGACAGGCAGCATCTACGGAGAGAAGGAATGGGTGACATTTTGCGTCGAGACCCTTCAGTCTCGACCCGAAATGTCACCCATTCCACCTAACTAACAGGAACCTTCAAAGCAACTAATAATTCTGTCTTCCTATAATCAGGATCCCAGCTCTTGTCAACCTTCAACTGGAATCTTGAAACCGTGCTGCCTTAAGTCACAGTTAAAATACGGCGGTTCATTTCTTTCAGCTAAATTTTGGCCTTTCTCTGCCCAAATTCATTTTGTGCAAGAGTTCAGCATGGGGGATGGGGGTTGAAATAGCCATTTATCCCCCCAATCCCCCCTGAAGTTTAATGTCCTGCATTGTGCAGTGCTCCCTCAAAGAGGACAGATGGAGTTCAGGAATCAGGATCTCATTTCAAATAGGTGTTAAAGAAGGAACTGCAGATGCTGGAGAATCGAGGGTTACACAAAAAGCTGGAGAAACTCAGCGGGTGCAGCAGCATCTAAGGAGTGAAGGAGATAGGCGACGTTTCGGGTCGAGACCCTTCTTCAGACCATTTCAAATAGTTACACTACTGAAGCAAGTAATTCCTCTCTGTTATTCTAGACCTTCTCCAACATAGAAAATAGGTGCAGGAGTAGGCCATTCGGCCCTTCGAGCATGCACCGCCATTCAATATGATCATGGCTGATCATTCAACTCAGTATCCTGTACCTGCCTTCTCTCCCTTTAGCCACATCTAACTCCCTCTTAAATATAGCCAATGAACTGGCCTCAACTACCTTCTGTGGCTTTCTCATCTCGGTCCTAAAAGACTTCCCCCTTATCCTTAAACTGTGACCCCTTGTTCTGGAGTTCCCCAACATCGGGAACAATCTTCCTGCATCTAGCCTGCCCAACCCCTTAAGAATTTTGTAAGTCTTTATAGGATCCCCCCTCAATCTCCTAAATTCTAGCGAGTACAAGCCATCGTCCGTCCATTTTCTCCACAGATGCCGCCTGACCCGCTAAGTCACCCCAGCACTTTGTGTCTATCTTTGGTGTAGACTACATGATGACTGATATGTCCGAGTGTTTTTATCAGATTAACCTCGCCCAAACAACTAAGAAATATCATCAGAGAAAATTCTCAAACAGCACGAGAACTGCCTTCATGATTCAATACCTTCAAGGACTAAACGTGCTATATTGTTTGCAGAGTACTCTGTTTACATACACTGTGTAGGAAGGAACTGCAGATGCTGGTTTAAACTAAAATAGGCACAAAATGCTGGAGTAACTCAGCACTTAAGGGGTTGGACAGGCTAAATGCAGGAAGATTGTTCCCGATTTTGGAATGCTGGAGTAACTCAGCCTCGCAGGAGAGAAATGGGCCCAGAACAAAGTCTGGCAATTGATAGGTGGGTACAGGTGTGTGTGTGTGTGTGTGTGTGTGTCCGTCCAGAGTGGTGAATCTGTGGAATTCTCTGCCACAGGAGGTAGTTGAAGCCAGTTCATTGGCTATATTTAAGAGGGAGTTAGATGTGGCTAAAGGGATCAGGGGGTATGGAGAGAAGGCAGGTACAGGACACCGAGTTGGATGATCAGCCACGATCATATTGAATGGCAGTGCAGGCTCGATGGGCCGAATGGCCAACTCCTGCACCTATTTTCTATATTTCTATGTTTCTATGTTGGAGAAGGTCTAGAATAACGGAGAGGAATAGTAAGATTGAACGAGAACTTACCAGTTCGAAGGTTGATCTTTATTTCATGAGGAGTCGAAGTGAGGGATTTCGTGAAGAGCCCGCCGGCGCGCATGCTCGACATACTTCAAAGAAGCGGCGTGGAATCACAGAAACCAATCAAAAGAAATGACTTCACATAGTAAGAATGAAACGACTAAGATTACCAGATGAAGGTGATTGATGGTTGGGCGAGGAGGGCACGAAATCCCTCACTTCGACTCCTCATGAAATAAAGATCAACCTTCGAACTGGTAAGTTCTCGTTCAATCTTACTATTTCATTTCGGAGTCACGTGAATGACTTCGTGAAGACTTCAAAGCTTCTGTGATGACACGCCCTGGACCACGTCCATGCTGTCACACCACTACCAGGGATGGATGGGAGGAATAACTTGCTGACTAGTCCATACTGCAAAACAAAGCATATTTATTAACAAACAAATCAAAAAAACCCTCATTCGGGGACATCTCCACGTTCTTGCCCCGCATTTAGCACGGCTTCTGCGAACTGTAGAGGCGCAGCAACGGGCCGGTTGTAGAACCGCTGGAACACAGCTTCATTAGCGCATCCTGCTGTGGCGAGAATATGGTCCATGGGCACCTCCATGACCCTCGCCGCCGACGTCGATGCAGCCCTGGTGGAATGAGATTTGAACACATTAGTGTCGATACCTGACTTACCCAAGACGACTCAAAGCCACCTGGATATCGTCTGTGTTGTCACTCGATGGTGAGGTCTCTTATGAGTGACAAGCAGGTATCTCTCCATTCCTCTGATGCTTGCCGTCACCTTGACGTAGTAACGGATATGGGAGGCTAAGCATAGCCTAGCATCGGCGGGGTATGCCGGGAACTTCAGCTGCAGCCCTGTGCACCCAGGTCTGTGCTGCTTTAGTAGCTCGTCAACAAAGAAAACTACTTCTGTGGGGGTAGACATCATTCTGTCGACACGTAGTTTGTGGAGTGTCTGTACCCTCTGTGCTGAAGCCAGCGCTAGTAACATCACCAGCTTCATGGTGAGTTTGTCCAGCTGGAGCCCTTCCATGGGGGACCACGTCCTGAGCAGAGTTAAAACGTCCCTGACATCCCAGGTGATATTGTAACGTGGTGTAGGCGGATTCGTATTGAAAATACCCCGCATGAGCCTGGACACTAGCCTGTTGGATCCCACCTCAATATTGAGGTAGAATGATAGAGCGCTCCTGGCGCTGTTGATGGCACTGTACCTTAAGTGTTCATCATGGTGCAACCCCGCGAGGAATTCCAGGACGTCGGTTATAGTCACGGCATCGTACGTGATGCGAGAGCGGCTGCAGAAGGCTTCCCACTTCCTCATGTGAGAGCGGTATCTTCGCCTTGTAGACTCTCGGCACGACGCCGCAATGGTATCCATGGTCCGGGTAGAAAGGCCGTATTGAACTAAAGGCCGATTCAGAATCTGCAAGCCAACAAATTTAAATAGCCATGGCAGGGATGTGGCTCCCCTGAAACAGGGTGAGTAACTAATTCTGGGCTACCCTGCAAACGGACCCAAGGTTCACTGAGCGTGTCAAAGACCATCGGATACCACGGCTGTGTAGGCCAGTCGGGTATGATAAGGATGCCCTTGGCACCATCCATCTGAATTTTACGTAATACCCGACTGATGAGGCGAAACGGGGGGAATGCATAGAAAAAGCAATTCCCCCAGTCTAGCGAGAATGCATCTAACGCTATAGCCCCAGGATCTGGTTCCCACGAGACGTAGGTTGGTACCTGATGGTTCAACCGGGACGCAAAAAGGTCAATGTCCGGTTTCCCAAATTTGGCTGTGATTTTTGCAAAAATTTCAGGATGTAACATCCATTCAATATTATCATTGAACTTGCGTGACCTGGCGTCCGCCACAATATTAAGCTCACCTGGCAAATAGGTAGCTGAAATCCAAATGTTTCTCTTGACACACCAGAGCCAAATTGAATTAGCCAATTTATCACATGAAACTGACCTGGTACCGCCCATGTGGTTTAAATACGCCACCGCTGTGGTATTGTCTATTTGGAGCCGGACATGTGCTCCAATGATCTTGGAACAATATGCTCGAAGTCCGTGAAACGCTGCAAGCAGCTCCAAATAGTTGATCCCTTGTGATACCAACATCGTATTCTCAAGGGTATCCCATCGGCCCCCACAACTAGAACATTGATTCGTAGCTCCCCAGCCATCAGAGCTCGCATCAGTTTGTAAGTATATCATCGGTTTCGCCTCAATAATAGTTTTAAACGAGTTACTAATGTGGCAAACCCACCATCGTAACTCATCCAATGCTGCAGGCGGCAGCTGCATTGATCGATCATAATGACCAGCATGCCGTCGCAACGCAGCGATCTTGGCTCTCTGCAAGTTTTGATAATGCAGAGGTCCATACCGGGCTGCCGGAAACAAAGCCACAATCTTGCCAATGACAGTAGCTGTGTGACGAATCGATGGTATACGAGTATTGATTAAATCTGTACACACCTGTGTTACCTCCTCAATTTTGTTAATTGGTATGGTGACTCTCATGCTAATGGAATTCACCTGGAACCCCAGATAATTAATTACCTGGGTGGGGCAGAACTTAGATTTTTCTGGATGAATAATGAACCCAAGCTGTTGGAACAAATTGACCGCAGCTGCAACCCCTTGTTGAGCTAATTCCAAGGTGTGGCCGACAATTAAAATATCATCTAAATAGGCCATAACGATATGATGTCGTTGTCTTAAATAAGCCATAATTGGCTTCACCAATTTAGTAAATAATCGAGGGGCTGTGGTGAGCCCATTAGGCAACGCCCTATATTGCCACAGCTGACCCATCCAGATAAATTTTAAGAACCTTCTGTAATATCTTTTCATGGGTACGGTATAGTACGCATCCTGTAAATCAATGCATGCCATAAAGCACCCTTGTGAGATCAATGATTTGGCCGTTTCAAACGTGTCCATTTTAAAATGAGTATATGTTACAAAGTTATTCAGAGTGGTTAGATCAATAATGACTCTACAGCCTCCATCCTTCTTAGGTCGAGTAAAAATATTGGAAACAAATTCAACGGGCTCATGAACCGTTCTCTCTATGACCCCTTTCTGTTCCAACCTTAACATTTCCTTATAGCCTACGGACTGTTCCGCAGCCGTTAGTTTAAAAGTACGACCCGGTCTATGCTGAGACGGAGGGATGTCCCCATTAATAAACTCAATGCTATGGCCCTGAATATTCCGTAACACATACTCATCACTGGTAATGTCACCCCATGCACCCGCAAACAACCGCAGACGCCCACCAACATGTGAAGTTAAACAAAGAGAAAAAAGAGAACCAGACCGCCTCACCTCTGTGGTTACCGGCGGTCCCTGACACGAGTGGGTGGACGTAGAGGTGCTGGGTTGGTTTGAGGTCGTGGCGTCCTCATTTTCCACCTCGGTTTCTGCCGAGCCTGTCCTAAAAAAGACCCCTGGTGTTGGGGTGGTTGATATCGGTTTGGAGCTGGAGGGTAATTTCTGGTAGAAGTGCTGACAGACCCTCGTGAGCGGCCAAGCGGAGCTTTCGAGCTCGATGGCGTGGGGGCACTATGAGAGCGCATGAGCCCCACGGTCTTGGCTTGTTCATCAAGCTCTCTGACCCTTTTGGAAAGGTCTTCGCCAAAGAGCTGATGGGGCGGCGGCGGCGGTTTGCACAACCCTGCAAACTTAGGGTTGAACGCTGGGCGGATGCTATTTTTGCGAAAGCCATTTATTTCATTTTGAGTAGCGCACAGAAGCACCAGAGCATCCTCCTGGTCCAAATTAAGCTCCTCTCCGTCGACCGACCGCACAAAGGCAGTAATCCCGGCCGTGAGGAGTTTCAGGATCCGCTGAATTTTCAGCTCCTGCTGACGGATAGCCGCACTGATGTTGCCCCATATTGGCGTATTGACCACAGGCACGTTGAGGGAGTTGCAGTTTGATGGAGCCTTGTGACGGCTCATGGCTTGTAGTAGAACTTCCTCCTGAAGCTGGTGATTATTTAGGAAGTCCACAGTGGCTGCCAATTTCGTATTGATGGGAAGCCCCGAGGAATGAGGGGCTGCAAACTTGGTGGCCACATCGAGGAGGTCCTCCGCCGGTAATTCAGGCGGGGGTGGGATGGGGTCGACCACTGCCTCCTCGTCCTGCTGCTCCAGGCTGGTGTACGAAGCTGGTGATGAAGCCCTGTGCCTGTCGCTGCTGGATGCCTGTTGTTGTTGACCTTGTATGAGAAGCTCCAGCAGCCGCTCCATACGGTCAATACGCCCTTCACCCTGAACACTCAGGTGGTCGGAGTCCTCCGGCTCTGAAAATTGGCCGGGGCTCCTGTCATCGGCCCGCACCTCGTCGAGGCCCTGCCGGTGCCGGTAGTTGTCGTCGACAGCCGCCGAGGCGAAACTGCGCGATTCCTGCACGGGCGTGTTCAACCGCCTCCGTTTAGCGGGAGCGGAAGCCGTTGCCTCTACGGACAGATGCGGCATGGTGTCGGCACCAGCCGAAGCCTGGATACCTTGAGCCCGTGCAGGCTTGCCAGCTGCCCACATCGTGGACCTTGCCGACGCATGGTCTCGCCCACCCATCCATGGGGGGCTCGGCGACCGTGACGGGACCCCCAACTGACTCGTCCCGGCGTCGAAAGTTGGGGGGCGACGGCTGGACCTCACAGCTGCCCCGGGTCCCGTCCTGGAACCTGACCGCTCCTTGGCGGCAGGCAGAGCTTTAGCCCCGACAGGGTTAGGCTTCTGGGCTCCTGCCCTTCCCCTCCTCAGAGGGCTGCGTGAAACGGGCCGTGCAGCCGCATGGACCCTTCTGCTCGAGGCCGTCAGCAAGCCTGCTGACGACCTGACTGCCATGGCAGGGTCGTCCTGCTCTGGCGGCACACCACACTCCTCCTCGTCGAACTCCTCCGAGCTGTGGTGTGCGGGCGGGTCCGGACCTGAAAGGACAGAGCTCACCGACATCTCCGCCCTCGTTCCGGTCAGTGTTGCAGGTACCCCCGACAACTCTCGCTCCGGAACCGCTGGCCGGCGACTTTTCCCCGATCTCCGGCCTCTCAAACTCCCATCCATGTTCTTGCTGTGAAGCAAACACAACAAGAACCACCAACTTAAGGTAGCATACTTACCTGCGTGGTTCCCTTATGAAGGGCTGGCGAGGAGCGCGCTCCTCCGTCAGCCGTCGCAGCAACGCGATACGACGATATGTCGAGCATGCGCGCCGGCGGGCTCTTCACGAAGTCACTCACGTGACTCCGAAATGAAATTACTTGCTTCAGTAGTGTAACTATTTGAGATGAGATCCTGATTCCTGAACTCCACCTGTCCTCTTTGAGGGAGCGCTGCACAATGCAGGACATTAAACTTCAGGGGGGATTGGGGGGATAAATGGCTATTTCAACCCCCATCCCCCATGCTGAACTCTTGCACAAACTGAATTTGGGCAGAGAAAGGCCAAAATTTAGCTGAAAGAAATGAACCGCCGTATTTTAACTGTGACTTAAGGCAGCACGGTTTCAAGATTCCAGTTGAAGGTTGACAAGAGCTGGGATCCTGATTATAGGAAGACAGAATTATTAGTTGCTTTGAAGGTTCCTGTTAGTTATGGTTCCTGTTGTACTTCAAGAGGGAGATGTATTCAAGAGAGAGTTAGATACAGCTCTTCGGGCTAAGGGAATCAAGGGATATGGGGAGAAAGCAGGAACAGAGTATCAATAGACATTAGATAATAGGTAATAGGTGCAGGAGTAGGCCATTCAGCCCTTCGAGCCAGCATCGCCATTCAATGGCATCGTGGCTGATCATCCCCAATCAGTACCCCATTCCTGCCTTCTCCCCATATCCCCTGACTCTGCTAGTTTTAAGAGCCCTATCTAGCTCTCTCTTGAAAGCATCCAGAGAACCTGCCTGCACCGCCCTCTGAGGCAGAGAATTCCACAGACTCGCCACTCTCTGTGAGAAAAAGTGTTTCCTCGTCTCCGTTCTAAATGGCTTACTCCCTATTCTTAAACTGTGGCCCCTGATTCTGGACTCCCCCAACATCGGCAACATGTTTCCTGCCTTTAGCGTGTCCCAACCCTTAACAAACTTATATGTTTCAATGAGATCCCCTCTCATCCTTCTAAACTCCAGAGTGCACAAGCCCAACTGCTCCATTCCCTCAGCATATGACAGTCCCGCCATCCCAGGAATTAACCTTGTAAACGTAAGCTGCACTCCCTCAATAGCAAGAATGTCCTTCCTCAAATTAGGGGACAAAAACTGCACACAATACTCCTGGTGTGGTCTCACTAGGGCTCTTGGATTAACCAAGAACTAATCAAGGAGTGACTTTACTAATCAAGAAATATTGATTGCAATCTTCTGTACATCAGTGCATTAGTAGTTATGCTGCCCTTACCACCCATCCTCCCCCCCCCCCCACACACACACACACACCTGTACCCACCTATCAATTGCCAGACTTTGTTCTGGGCCCATTTCTCTCCTGCGAGGCTGAGTTACTCCAGCATTCCAACATCGGGAACAATCTTCCTGCATCTAGCCTGTCCAACCCCTTAAGAATTGTGTACGTTTCTATAAGATCCCCCCTCAATCTTCTAAATTCTAACATGTACGAACAAAATCCAAAGAATGGTAATAAATCTGCTGCCTTTTATGGTTAAAAAGTGAAAGATAGGATTCCTTTCTAAAACGCACATTGGAACCATACCTTTGTTTGGAATATTTAAACAGCTTGAAGCGTGTGACAAAGAAAAGATGATTACTCAAGAGCCAAGTGCTTGATTGTCATGTGCAGGAAGGAACTGCAGATGCAGGTTTAAACCGAAGATGGACACAAAATGCTGGAGTGACTCAGCGGGACAGGCAGCATATCTGGAGAGAAGGAAGGGGTGACATTTCGGGTCGAGAGGTGCTGCCTGTCCCGCCGAGTTACTCCAGGATTTTGTGTCTATCTTCATGTTTTCTTGTCCCAGACACCATTACATTCTAAAAAGCCCTGTCCCACGGTACAAATTCATTCCAAGAGCTCTCCCGAGTTTAAAAAAAATCAAACTTGTGGTAAGCACGGAGAATGAACATAGCGGGTACGTCAGAGCTCAGGAACGTCTCTTAGCGGCTTGTAACGCTAACGGCGGGTACTCGGGAAGACTCGCTAACGGCAGGTAAGCACGGGAAGACTCGTGAAGATTTTTCAACATGATGAAAAATGTCCACGAGAGCCCTGAGTACCGACGAGCGGCCATTACCGTAAATCTCTGAATCAGGGCAAACTCGGGAGAACTCTTGGGATGAACCCGCACCATGGGACAGGGCTTTTACCTGCAGCAGCACAACAGAATATGTAAGCATAAGATGGACACACAAATGCTGGGGTAAATCAGCGGGACAAGCAGCATCTCTGGAAGAAGGAATGGGTGACGTTTTGGGCCGAGACCCTTCTTCAGACTAGAGGGTCTCGACACGAAACGTCATCCATTCCTTCTCTCCTGCGAGGCTGAGTTACTCCAGCATTTTGTGTCTATTTTAGTTTAAACCAGCATCTGCAGTTCCTTCCTACACAGTGTATGTAAACAGAGTACTCTGCAAACAATATAGCACGTTCAGTCCTTGAAGGTATTGAATCATGAAGGCAGGTCTCGTGCTGTTTGAGAATTTTCTCTGATGATATTTCTTAGTTGTTTGGGCGAGGTTAATCTGATAAAAACGCTCGGGCATATCAGTCATCATGTAGTCTACACCAAAGATAGACACAAAGTGCTGGGGTAACTTAGCAGGTCAGGCGGCATCTGTGGAGAAAATGGACGGACGATGGCTTGTACTCGCTAGAATTTAGGAGATTGAGCGGGGATCTTATAAAGACTTACAAAATTCTTAAGGGGTTGGGCAGGCTAGATGCAGGAAGATTGTTCCCGATGTTGGGGAACTCCAGAACAAGGGGTCACAGTTTAAGGATAAGGGGTAAGTCTTTTAGGACCGAGATGAGAAAATCATTTTTCACACAGAGAGTGGTGAGTCTGTGGAATTCTCTGCCACAGAAGGTAGTTGAGGCCAGTTCATTGGCTATATTTAAGAGGGAGTTTGATGTGGCCCTTGTGGCTAAAGGGATCAGGGGGTATGGAGAGAAGGCAGGTACAGGATACTGAGTTGAATGATCAGCCATGATCATTTTGAATGGCGGTGCAGGCTCGAAGGGCTGAATGGCCTACTCCTGCACCTATTTTCTATGTTTCTAATACACACATAAAATACATTTAACATGAACATCCACCACAGTGGAATCAACATTCCTCACTGTGATGGAAGGCAATACGGAAGGCAAATTTACCAGAGACCGTGGGCTTCACGGCGTTAAAGTCCACAGGCCCCACGTTCGAAGGACTTCTTCTGGTGATCCTCGGCAAAAGATACCCGGCTCCGCAATGGAAAGTCCGCGCCTCGCCCGCGGCTTAGAGCTCCGTGCCGGTCTCCAGGAAAGGCTTCACCACGCAACGTTGTTAGGCCGCAAAGGGGGAGGGAAGGGGGGGGGGGGCACTTCATGGTTATTTTAAATGCTAGTTTGTACAGGAAGAACAGGCCTACCGTAAAAAAAAAAAAAAAATTAGTTCAAAACTGTAGGGAAAGGAATGGCAATGTCCTTCATGAATAGGATAATTGCATTGATGCAGAGATTAGGTGCAGTGTTATGCAACAGATAGTCCTAAATGGGACCGCAGCACAAAACATCATACAATAATATTCCTAGTGGGATTACGGTTTTTCCCTTGATCATTGCAGAAACACCTGCAATTGGAATTGCTTTGGCTCTGAATACCGATGGGAATGTGACACATCTCATTCGTGCAGGCGGATTAGCAAGATTAACCATCTGGCACTAGACGTCTGCTCCCTGCTTTGTTATTTTAATAAACTCATACCCTAATCGGACTGTGTCTTCAACTCAACATTCCAGTCAATCACACTGAGTATTCAGAAACAAAGAACTGCAGATGCTGCTTTATACCAACGATAGACCCAAAGTGCCTGAGCAACTCAGCGGGTCAGGCAGCATCTCTGGAGAAAAGGGCAGCATGGTGGTGGAGCGGTAGAGCTACTCCCTTAGGAGCGGGGGGGGGGGGGGGGGGGGAAGGGTGAAGGGGACTGAAGGAGGTTCTGGAGGGAAATAGGTTGGGTATGTGAGCGGGCAAAGATCTGGCAACAGAATATGATTTGGGAATATATAAAATAGATGTTCCCTATGGAGACCCGATTAAAATTCCCTCATTCCAACTTATCCAATTTCAGATCCATTAAATCATCTATATAACTGTTGCTCATAAAAGAAACAGCATGAATGCACATTTTTATGTCATATTCATTGCTCATATCCCTTTGAGACCCTGACAAGATCCTAGGATCCTCTGAAGCCAATTTGTATCTATTTGTTTGATGGGAATGAATGCACAAATGGCTGCACATTACCTGCAGGTAGCATAGGTGAAGGCAATGGGACCTTGGTCACAACCAGTTCAATGTGTGAATGGTAAACTGAAGATAGACACATCGTGCTGGAGCAACTCAATGGGCCTGGCAGCATCTCAGGAGATAAAGGATGGGTGATGTTTTGGGTTATGAGCCTTCTTCATAAATTGAGAATGACGCCCATTGAATCCAACTGAAGGGAATACCTTAGCTGAAAGGAGAAAAGATCTTAAGACAAATTACACCAAAATGGACATAATGTAGGGACCATTATGCAGAAATCTGACCATAAACTGTGCATGACCGATAAGTATTCCAGGATTTTGCAATAAGGACATTTAAAAAGCAGTCGTCTTGACTCATCCGCTATTGAATTATCCACGACCGCATTGCAAAGAGTTATCAGTGCAGATGAGCAGATAGCAAAGCAATGGGAGGAACAGAGTATAAGGTGAGCAAATCTTTACAGGCTTCAATGAACTCTAATAAAGTAATAATGGATGGACAACAAACAACCTCATTGCATATAAACATTTACAATGGAGGACTTTAGTTTTCACACAAAAGTTGGGGAAAGCAGAACGCAGTCATAAAAAACAAAAATGGTGGCACAGTGGCGCAGTGGTAGAGTTGCTGCCTTACAGCGCCAAAGACCTTAGTTCAAACTCCGTACAGACAGTTACCTGTGCTGTCTGGACGGAGTTTGTACGTTCTCCCAGTGACCTGCGTGGGTTTTCTCTGAGATCTTCGGTTTCCTCCCACACTCCAAAGATGTACAGGTTTGTAGGTTGATTGGCTTGGTATGAGTGTAAATTAGCCCTAGTGTGTAGGATAGTGTTAATGTGCTGGGATGGCTGGTCGTTGCGGACTCGGTGGGCCAAAGGGCCTCTTTCCGTGCAGTATCTCTAAACTAATAAACTAACCTAACTAAACTAGAGATCAGGCTACTTTTGATTTAATAATTTTGTATGGCTTTGCAAATATTTGATTAGTGTATAAATATAAATAATTTGGTGTACATATGGAAATAGGTGCTTATAGCTGCTAAATTTGTATAAGATAATTACAAGCAGTTGAATAAGGGGTGACAATGAATAAGCTTTGGCTTCTTCCTGCTCCTTTTCGGACACATACGATTCATTTCTTTATAAAAGATTGTTTATGATACTTTATATTCTTGTTTTTTTAGTTTTGTTTTTTGTATGCTGTTTCATACTTGCTTTTTATTTCAGTCTGTTTGAAATAAAGGATTTATTATTATCATTATATAATAATCGCCAATGATCCGGAACTAGTCAATAACCTGATTGTAAATTAGCTAAAGATTGCTGGTAAATAATCCGTCTCTCTATTAGGTGTGCCAAGGAAGAAGGCAAACAAGCCACAAGCTAAAGATTTCAATTCAGATCAGATCAACCAGAAGGACGTGGAAAGAAATGACCACAATAAACTGAATAAATGGATGAAAAAGACATTTGGAAAAATACTCGCCCGATAAATAAACTGAAGAATAAGAGCTCTAAATATGTAATAAAATAAGGGTACCATTCTATTAAAAGGAATAGTCGGTATGAAGGTAGACAAAAACTGCTGGAGAAACTCAGCGGGTGAGGCAGCATCCAGGAGCAAAGGAATAGGCGACGTTTTGGGTTGAGACCCTCCTTCAAACCCTGTCTTCAGAGAAGCGAGAAGAACTTCTTCAACGTAGACGTACCTTGAGGAGATTTTGCAGTGGAGTGGATAAAATGTTTAAGAAATAAATTAGATTTTATTACTTGTCATTCGAACTTCAGAGAGGGTCAAACAAAACTCTGTTTCTACAAGCCATACACACACAGAACAATTCATAAAAAAACACACAAACAATTCAATTCACACAAACATCAATCACAGTGAATCTCCTCCTCACTGTGATGGAAGACAAAGTTCGTCTCTCTCCCCCGCACCATTTCTCTCCCGAGGTCGAAGCCCCAGGCGGCAATTGAGGCCGCGCCTGGCGATGTACGGCCCCGATCTAGGCCCAAAATTCACACAGTTTTAGCCCCTTGTGAGCGCTGGAATGCCCCGCGGCCATTTAAAGCCGCGCCGGGTAATGTACGGCCCCGCTCCGGGTCGTTCCAATCCCTCGACACGGGCAGGAGAAGTTGTGTTGCGGAGCTCTGGGAAGCGGTCTCTCACCCGGACCTGCGAGCTCCCGATATCACAGTCCACCGGCAGTAATCTGCAGCTGGTGCTGGAGCTCCGTAGTCGGGCCGCAGCAGCGAGCCACCACCGCTCCACACACTCCGAGGCCGGCCAGCCCCACGATGGTAAGTCCGCAGCTCCGCAGGCTCCGTGACTGGAGCCCCCAGGTCGTCCCGGTCAGAGGCTGCTCCACGATGCTAGGCACCAACGACAACGGAGACCCGACAGGGAAAAAGTCGGGTCTCCCGTGCAGGGAAGAGATTTTAAAAGTTTCCCGCTCCCCCCACTCCCAACAGTTAGAAACAGTACCAAAAAAAACATGAACATCTACATTTAACTAGACAAAAAATTAAAAAAAAACGACAGACAGGCTGTAGGAGCCACTGCAACACGAATCGCACTGCCGCAATAACTGCAGATGCTGGAAAAATCGAATGGGAGACAAAAATGCTGGAGAAACTCAGCGGGTGAGTTTCTCTAGCATTTTTGTCTCCCATTCGATTTTTCCAGCATCTGCAGTTCTTTCTTAAACAACATGTCGATAAGAAGTTGGTCATTTACCTGAAACATTTAAGTATTTTATTCTCCCGACAGATGCTGCCTGACCAGCTGAGTTTTTCCAGTGTTTTCAATGTTTTCTGTTTTCATTATATTCTGCTTTGAGTAAAGATCCTGTGATCTGCCATACACACAATGGGGTTTAAAGTAATGATAGCACAAGTCGAGTCAAATCAAGTTTTATGACCGAAGCAGTTCCCCCCCCCCCCCCCCACACACACACACAAGACACACAGAGAACCATTAAAAACACACTTTGAGACACTTAAAAAAAAAAAAAAAAAGTTAAAAAAAACTAACATGCTGCTGGCAGGGCTGCCGGCTCACAGCGCCCCCACTGCAAGGAAAGCTTGTGGCAAATGTCAAGGTCAAATCAAGCCTCTCACCGATAGATTACAAGTACAAAGTGGCCAAGAGATATGTGGACCACTTTATCAAAGGGGAAATTCTGTCATTGACAATATAAAGCAGATTTACTAAAAAACTTTGTATTAGTCTACATTTTAGAGGACAGGGATAAAATATCAGAGGTAGAAGCAAAACTAAAAATAGATCAGCGAAATTTTATTTCTTCCTTCCTTTTCACTGTGCAGGTGGGGTTGCACTGATTTCTGCAACAAAACCCCAAATACCCACTGCTGCAGGACTATTAATCAATATCCACCCAAAATAGAAACATAGAAAAATAGGTGCAGGAGTAGGCCATTCGGCCCTTCGAGCCTGCACCGCCATTCAATGTGATCATGGCTGATCATCCAACTCAGTATCCCGTACCTGCCTTCTCTCCATACCCCCTGATCCCTTTAGCCACAAGTGCCACATCTAACGCCCTCTTAAATATAGCCAATGAACTGGCCTCAACTACTTTCTGTGGCAGAGAATTCCAGAGACTCACCACTCTCTGTGTAAAGAATGTTTTCCTCATCTCGGTCCTAAAGGAATTCCCCCTTATCCTTAGACTGTGACCCCTTGTTCTCCACTCCCCCAATATCGGGAACAATCTTCCAGCATCTAGCTTGTCCAACCCCTTAAGAATTTTGTAAGTTTCTTACAAAATCAAAATATTTCTTACAAATCAAATATATCTATTTTCTTTACCATCAAAAATAGATATAGTTAATTCTCCTTGGTGATTTAAAAGCTCACGGAAACTATAAAGTGGACATCAGAACCATGTAGCACATTAGAACTTGGAAGAGGAACCTTGTACCCAAAGTTAACCCCCACCACTTTATTGAACTGCAGAACAGTGGAGCACCTTCGGGTAGTTGGGTTCACTCCTTCAATTCCCCTTTGGCAGCTTTTATTCATAACCGAACTAAAAGGCCAACTGGTTCTCTAATTTGTCCAAACAGATAATTTGATACATTACAGGATTACTTCCCAGTCAACGTATTAGATTGCAACGAACAGCTGATTTTGTTTTGTTGGGTAGAAAATAGTACACAATCCAAACGCAAATCCATTGCGACAGTTACAATATAAATCTTAATATAGAAACAAAGGGAAAAAAATCAAATGAAACGAAAGCCTATCTCCTTCGCTCCTTAGATGCTGCTGCACCCGCTGAGTTTCTCCAGCCTTTTGTGTACCCTCGATTCTCCAGCATCTGCAGTTCCTTCTTTAACACGCAAATGAAAGGACTGCAGGTTGCCAGATTGCCCTAAAAGTGCAATTGAATTATTGATGTGTTGTAGAAAGGAAATCGGTCATTGCTATCTGCTTATGCAATCCGAATCTTTGTGTTGGTGACTAACTGTTAAGTTATTTTTAAGTGCATGCCTCTGAAATGGTATTTGAATTGGGTTATTATTGTTGTCCTGTCCATTTAACGCAAGGTAAAGCTTTGCTTTCATTCTATCCATTGAAATCATACCTAACATGTAGACAACCAAGCCACTTCATCCAGGGACCCCGGTAGTTCTTTCAGGTGAGGCAGAGGTTCACTTGCACCGCCTCCAACCTCATCTACTATATCCGGTACTCCTGGTGTGCGCTCCTATATATCAGCGATAAAGCGCAGCCTCGGCGATCGTTTTGCTGAACAATTAATGCTCAGTCTGCCTAGGCCGAGCCAATCTCCCGGTTGTCAAACATGCCAACACCCGTTCCCATTCCCACACCGACCTTTCTGTCCTGGGCCTCCTCCACTGTCAGGGTGAGGCCACACGCAAATGCGAGGAACAGCACCTCATATTTCACTTGTTTAAGAAGGAACTTCAGATGCTGTAAAATCGAAGGTAGACAAAAATGCTGGAGAAACTCAGCGGGTGAGGCAGCATCTATGGGGCGAAGGAATAGGCAATGTTTTGGGTCAAAGCTCTTCTTCAGACTTCTAAAGAAGGGTTTCGACCCAAAACGTTGCCCATTTCCTTCGCTCCATAGGTGCTACCTCACCCGTTGAGTTTCTCCGGCATGTTTGTCTACCTTCATATTTCACTTGGGCAGCTTACAAGCCAGCAGTATGAATGACGATATCTTTCATTTCAAGTAACTCCTGCATTTATTTCCCCTCCCCCCCCCCCCCCAACCCACCTCTCCCCCCCCAAAGACATCGTACCAGTTCCACTGTTCGCTTCCTTGTATCCCTGTCCTTTGCACCTCTTCCTCAGCCGACAATAAGCCATTACGGACTCCACCCTTCGCGAGGTCATCTGATGCCAGCCCTGATTTGTTCTGGCCTTCTCACTCTCTTTCACGCTGAAGAAGGGCTCCGACCCGAAGCGTCACCCATTCCTTCTCCCCAGAGATGCCTGACCTGCAGAGTTACTCCAGCATTTGTGTCTATCTTCCATGCACAGGTACAACAGGTAGTGTGGGGAGTTAGGCAAGGCAACGAATGCTGCCCTTATTAAGAATTAATTTGCGAGAAAGAAGGGCTGAAGAACTATTCTAACCGTTGCAAAAGCCACGGCCCCTCTTGTGGTACTGAAATCATCATCAAGCCTGCCAAAGTAAGGAAAAGGAAGGGTCTCGACCCAAAACGTCACCCATTCGAACTCTCCAGAGATGTTGCTTGTCCCGCTGAGTTCCTCCAACGTTTTGTGTCTCTTTTCATACTTTGTAAGATCTTCCAGCAGTTTTCTGCTCAACGATTAAGTGCAAACTAAGAATGCCATGGTCACAACCAAGGCCTGGAAAGCTATATGGATGAATTAAAATCTTAGGTAAGTACGACATGAAAAAGAAAAATCAGGTTCACCGGCCAAAATTTAACAATGGAAATTCCTGGAAATGCTCAGTGGGTCAAGCCCACATCTTCAGAGAGACATTTAAGGTCAATGACTTCCAGATCCACCACCCCCTTAGACAGTGCTACACAATGTTGAGACCATTCAGTTATCAGAGCAGCTAATTATTATAATTTCATGTACATGTGGCAAAACGAATATCTCAGTGGTAAAAAGCTTCCAACTCAGAGGGTGGTGAATCTGTGGAATTCCCTGCCACAGAAGGCCAAAGAGGCCAAGGCAATGGATATTCTTAAGTGCTGAGTTACTGCAGCATTTTGGGTCTACCTTCAATTTAAACCGGCATCTGCAGTTCTCTCCTACACCATAAACTCGATAGTTGTCTGAAGAAGGGTCTCGACCCGAATGTCACCCACTCCTCCTCTCCTGAGATGCTGCCTGTCCAGCTGAGTTACTCCAGCTTTTTGAGTCCATCTAGATAAATACTACTGCTTTGTCTGATTTCCATTATTGTTAATACACAGGGCTTGGAGTTGCAAAGGAAAGGTCAGACAGTTATGAGTGGATTCAATCCATCCAGAGGTGGGGTAGAATTGCCAGAGGAAGGTTGCAGTGTTCTACAGAAACACATTCCACTTCAACCACTGCAGAAGCACGATTGCCAGTGGTGTCAGAAGCATTGTGATAAGATATGCTGTATAAATCATACGGTGGATCACTATCACCAAACAATTCTTCCCTTCTCTTGCAGCATTGCATAGGGACTAAAGATGGACACAAAAAGCTGGAGTGACTCAGCGGGACAGGCCGCATTTCTGGCGAAAAGGAATAGGTGACGTTTCGGCTCGACACCCACTTCAGCCTCGACCCGAAACAAGACTCGGGTCTCGACCCAAAACATCACCTAATTATTTCCACAAATGTTCTCTCGATTTGGAGTTTACAAAATCTGTATGGTTTTGTTTTCCTGAGCACCAAAGAAACACAATTTAAATTTTGAGTGACTTTCTTCTCCGCTCCTCATCCTGTATTTATCACTTTGAAGTGCTGAACTATAGAATGCATTCAAAAGAGAGGTAGATAGAGCTCTTAGGGCTAGCGGAATCAAGAGGTATGGGGAGAAGGCAGGCACGGGATACTGACTGCGGATGATAGGCCATGATCACATTAAATGGTGGTGCCGGCTCGAAAGGCCAAATGGCCTAATCCTGCACCCATTGTCTATGTATCTATGTAAAATACGTTAGCTTCTTTTAAAATAAATGTTGGCTGGTCACTTATTTAAGCATGGGTGCAGCACAATGCAGTCGTCAATGTAGCGGAGGTAGAGTTCGGGGATAGGGCCAGAGTACACCTGTAACAGTGATTGTTCGACGTGCCCAACAAAGAGGCAGGCATAGCTGGGGCCCATGCGAATGCCCAGGCGTAGTTTGGGCCCACGCAGAATGACATTCTGCAGTTTTGTGCAGAGGGGGCAAATTGAAGCTCAAAGCGAAACCTTTTTGGAAACAGACACAAAATGCTGGGGTAACTCAGCGGGACTGGCAGCATCTCTGGAGAGAAGGAATGGGTGATGTTTCGGGAGGAGATTCTTCTTCAGACTGAGACTCAGGGGAGTCTAGAAATATGGAAGGGCATATCGACAGATCAAAGCAGACGATAAGGAAATGTAGAATATTCATTGTTAGCTGAGGGGAAGGTGATAAGGAGGCATTCAATCAGTGACATTAATCAGAAGGACAATGAAACTATTCAGCAAACTAGGGTGGGGGAGGGTCGGAGAGAGAGAGGGAAAGCAACGGCTACTTGAAGTTTTAGAACTCAATATTCATACTGAAGATAGACACAAAATGCTGGAGGAACTCAGAAGGACAGGCAGCATCTCTGGAGAGAAGGACTGGGTGACATTTCTGGTCGACACCCTTCTTCAGGGTCAATATTCATACCGCTGGGCTTTAAGCAAAATATGAGGTGCTGTTCCTTTTTTTTGGAAACATTGTTTGTGAAGTTCACAGCCACGGTGGCGCAGCGGTATATTTGCTGCCTTACAGGGCTTTCAGCGCCGGAGACCCGGGTTCGATCCCGACTACGGGTGCTGTCTGTACGGAGTTTGTACGCTCTCCCTGTGACCTGCGTGGGCTTTCCCCGAGAACTTCGGTTTCCTTCCACACTCCAAAGACGTACAGGTTCACAGGTTAATTGGCTTGGCGTATGTGTAAAATTGCCCTAGTGTGTGTGGGATAGTGTTAATATGCGGGGATGCGGACTCAGTGGGCTGAATCCGCGCTGTATGTCTAAAATAAACGAAACTAAAGTGTGTTGCTCCCCCTGCTGGTCATTAGTTGCATGTGCAAAGGACTCCAAATGAATCTGCCCTAACACTGAGCCTAATCTAGGGTTACACAAAAAGCTGGAGAAACTCAGCGGGTGCAGCAGCATCTAAGGAGCGAAGGAGATAGGCGACGTTTCGGGTCGAGACCCTTCTTCAGACAGGAAACGTCGCCTATCTCCTTCGCTCCTTAGATGCTGCTGCACCCGCTGAGTTTCTCCAGCTTTTTGTGTAACCCTCGATTCTCCAGCATCTGCAGTTCCTTCTTTAACACTGAGCCTAATCTAGTTGACTGGACATTGGAGCCACTGCTTTTAAGCCATTAACACAGGAACGTTCCAGACTTGCTCATTGGTAGCTGAATGCAGCATTCTGAGACTTGCTAAGTGACCAATGCTAATGTCAAAAATACTAATGCTTTGACATTGATACGACAAAGAACATTTATTTTTTTCCACTTGTTTATTCAGGGCTTTTAGTTACTTATTTTAATTGGCTTTTAATGATTTAAATTTGTACAATGTTTTTTTATTTTTGATCATTTTGATAATTTAAGAGACATTTGGACAGGTGCATGGATAGGATAGGGTTATGGCCCAAGTGCAGGCAGGTGGGATGTGGAGATGGGGCATGTTGGTGGTGTAGATAGGGTGTAGATGGGACATGGGCTAGTTGGGCCAAAGGATCTGTTTCTATACTCGTCTTCTTGCGTTTGAGGCAGCAGAGGTTAAGTAATGCCCTCCAGTCGCCGTAGCCAGTTCAATGCCCTGTTGTCGAGGGCCGTGAGGTCTACCCCTCCACCAGGGGGGCGGAGGACAGCGCGGTCGAAAATGACGTGCTGTGCTGTTTGCTGGTCTGGTCCACACACACAGGCTGCTGATGAACAGCCCTCAGTCTATACCATACTATGACTCTATCTGCATTATAATATTGACAAAATGTTCTGGCTATTCAGAGACATTTCAAAACAAGAAGCAAAAAGTTTGTCTTTGACGTGAAGTTCTCCCTCCCCTCCCGCCCCAACTTTGCCCTTATCAAAGTCTATCAGGCGTGTGGCACAAACTGCACAACACTCCAGTGATATCTTCAGTTCTCACCAAGCCATGAGGCATGTCTTCTCGTACAGAGACACCTTATGATCAGCCCAGACGAGAGACGATAACTGGGAACCACACAGACAATGACATTGGGGCCAGAAGATCGGATTCAATGTGACAACAGTCTAACACCTTGTGCACCTCAACCTAAAGAAGCACGAGGAGCAAATGCAATAATGTTCACTTGCATTTGTCCCAGGAGACAGGGTTAATTAGTGAAACATTTCCTAGTACTGACTAAAGATAATATGCAAATATTGATGCGAATTATGTTACCTTATCATGTGTCTATGCACAGTGAATGGCTCGATTGTAATCATGTATTGTCATTCCACTGTCTGGATAGCAAGCAACAAAAGCCTTTCACTGCACCTCAGTACACCTGACAATAAACTAAACTGAACTGGTCAATTATTTAATCTTAACATCCTAAATTCAATGCAGATTACCGAGTCAGCGGAGGCAAGTTGACTGAGAGACTCAAATAATAGATAACAAGACAGAAGAGTAGATAAGAACAATCTATAGTCATGTGTTACACAAAAAGCTGGAGAAACTCAGCGGGTGCAGCAGCATCTAAGGAGCGAAGGAGATAGGCGACGTTTCGGGTCGAGACCCTTCTTCAGACTGGTCAGGGATCAGGGAAACGAGAGATATAGAGTGATGTGGAGAGATAAGGAACAATGAGTGAAAGATATGCAAAAAAGTATTGGTGATAAAGGAAGCAGGCCATTGTAAGCTGTTTGTGGTGTGAAAATGAGAAGCTAGTGCGACTGGGGGGGGGGGGGGGGAGATGGAGAAGGAATGTCAGGGCCAGAGGGCTGAGGGAGAGGTGGGGGGGGGGGAGGCAGTCTGGGTTAACAGAATTGAGAAAATTCAATGTTTAAACCCAGAGGATGCAGACTCCCCAAGCGGAATATGAGGTGCTGTTCCTCCAACTTGCGGTGTTGATCACTCTGGCCGTGGAGGAGGCCCAGGACCGAGAGGTCAGATACGGAGTGGGAGGGGGAGTTGAAGTGCTGAGCCACCGGGAGGTCGGGTTGGTTATTGCGGACCGAGCGGAGGTGTTCGGCGAAACGATCGCCCAGCCTACGCTTGGTCTCACCGATGTAGATCAGCTGGCATCTGGAGCAACGGATGCAGTATAGTCATGTGTTCATGTGATAGGAGCAGAATTAGGCCATTCGGTCCATCAATCATGGCTGATCTATCTTTTCCTCAACCCCATTCTCCTGTCTTCTCCCCATCACCTCTGACACCCGTACTAATCAAGAATCTATCTATCTCGGCCTTAAAAATATCCATTGACTTGGCCTTCACAGCCGCCTGTGACTATTAATTCCACAGATCCACTACCCTCTGACTAAAGAAATTCCTCATCTCCTTCCTAAAGGTTATAACAATTCTCACTTACATGCACAGGAAGAATAAAACATCCATGATGTGGTATGATTGTGGTGTTTTTCCAGCACCTGCAGTTCTTTCTTAAACAATATAAAATGTTGATAATACACTGAATCCCTCATATCAATGAACACACTGGAGCAAGGTTGTGACCTAAAATACCTTTTCTCATCACATATGCCATTGAGTCTATCCAGAATTATCTGATTTTGTTGAGACTCTGGTAAGAAGGAATAAGTATTACTAAACAAGATGAGAGCCCAACGTACGAGGGTGAAAAGCCCAGCATGGATAGAAGGTGCTGGGGCCGTTACTCTTCATGTTGTGTATCAATGATATGGATGAGGGAATTGAAGGCTTTGTGGATGATAGAAAGATAGGTGGAGGGGATACTGTGGAGGAAGCGGGGACTCTGCAGAAGGACTTAGACAGGTTGGGAGGACGGGCAAAGAATTGTCAGTTGCAATACAGCATAGAAAAATTGTGCAGTCATGCACTTTGGTAGTAGGAATAAATGCATGGACTATTTTCTAAATGGGGAGATAACCAGAAATTGGAGATGCAAATGGACGAGAGTGCTGGTGCATGATTTCCAAAAGGTTAATTTGCAAGTTTAATCAGTAGTAGGGAAGGCAGATGCAATGTTAGCATTTATTTTGAGAGGATGAGAATATTTTAAAAAGGGACGTAACGCTGAGGCTTCATAAGGCACTGGTTAGATCACATTTGGAGTATTGTGAGCAGTTTAGCGACCCATACTTGAGGAGGGGTGTGCTGGCACTGAAGAGGGTCCAGGGGAGATTTATGAGGATGATCCCAGGGATGATTGGATTTGCGTATGATGAGCTTTGGATAACGCTGGGCCTGGAGGTTTGAAGGATGAGAGGGGAACATCATTGAAATAGTGAAAGGTCTGGTTAGAGTAGATGTGGAGACGATGTTTCCACTAGAGGGAGTGTCTAGGACCAGAGGGCACAGCCTCAGAGTAAAAGGACATCTCTTTAGAAATATGAGGAGGAATTTCTTTAGTCAGAGGGTGGTGAATCTGTGAAATTCGTTATCACAGATTGCTGTGGAGGCCAGGTTATTTGTGTATTTTTAAAGTGGAGATCGATTGATTCTTGTTCAGTAAGGGTGTCAAAGGTTATAGGGAGAAGGCAGGAGAATGGTGTTGAGAGGGATAAATCAGCCTTGATTGGATGGCGGAGTAGACTTGATGGGCCGAAAGGCCTAATTCTGCTCCCATGTCTTTTAAACAATGAATGGTTAAATGTAGTAAAGTGGCAGAAAAGATGTGAGTAAACATGTACACTAAAAGAAAAGGATTGCAGAGGCATTAAACCAAGACAATGAGTTAGAGTTAGCTCTTCTCATCTCACCTGTGAAGCCCAGCCAATTTAAGGGTCTCGACCCGAAACGTCGCCCATCTCCTTCGCTCCTTAGATGCTGCTGCACCCGCTGAGTTTCTCCAGCTTTTTGTGTAACCCTCGATTCTCCAGCATCTGCAGTTTCTTCTTTAACAATTTAAGAGAAGCCTGCGGAAAAAAAAAATCTGTTAAAAGTTATAATCTTGACGATCAAATGTTCTTCCATCCCTCTTAACTGGCACACTGAGCTGCAGTGCAAGATTTTCTTGTTTCTGACCAGCTTTGCACTTGCACCATCTCTCCACATGATGGCACCATTTCCCCTTCCTAGCCAACCACTTCAAAACTAAATAAGGGAAGGGGTGAAAATAGTAAGATTGAACGAGAACTTACCAGTTCGAAGGTTGATCATTATTTCATGAGGAGTCGAAGTGAGGGATTTCGTGAAGAGCCCGCCGGCGCGCATGCTCGACATACTTCAAAGTAGCGGCGTGGAATCACAGAAACCAATCAAGAAATGACTTCACATAGTAAGAATGAAACGACTAAGATTACCAGCTGAAGGTGATTGAGGGTTGGGCGAGGAGGGCACGAAATCCCTCACTTCGACTCCTCATGAAATAATGATCAACCTTCGAACTGGTAAGTTCTCGTTCAATCTTACTATTTCATTTCGGAGTCACGTGAGTGACTTCGTGAAGACTTCAAAGCTTCTGTGATGACACGCCCTGGACCACGTCCATGCTGTCACACCACTACCAGGGATGGATGGGAGGAATAACTTGCTGACTAGTCCATACTGCAAAACAAAGCATATTTATTAACAAACAAATCAAAACCCCTCATTCGGGGACATCTCCACGTTCTTGCCCCGCATCTAGCACGGCTTCTGCGAACTGTAGAGGCGCAGCAACGGGCCGGTTGTAGAACCGCTGGAACACCGTCTCATTAGCCCATCCTGCTGTGGCGAGAATATGGTCCATGGGCACCTCCATGACCCTCGCCGCCGACGTCGATGCAGCCCTGGTGGAATGAGATTTGAACACATTAGTGTCGATACCTGACTTACCCAAGACGACTCGAAGCCACCTGGATATCGTCTGTGTTGTCACTCGATGGTGAGGTCTCTTATGAGTGACAAGCAGGTATCTCTCCATTCCTCTGATGCTTGCCGTCACCTTGACGTAGTAACGGATATGGGAGGCTAAGCATAGCCTAGCATCGGCGGGGTATGCCGGGAACTTCAGCTGCAGCCCTGTGCACCCAGGTCTGTGTTGCTTTAGTAGCTCGTCAACAAAGAAAACTACTTCTGTGGGGGTAGACATCATTCTGTCGACACGTAGTTTGTGGAGTGTCTGTACCCTCTGTGCTGAAGTCAGCGCTAGTAACATCACCAGCTTCATGGTGAGTTTGTCCAGCTGGAGCCCTTCCATGGGGGACCACGTCCTGAGCAGAGTTAAAACGTCCCTGACATCCCAGGTGATATTGTAACGTGGTGTAGGCGGATTCGTATTGAAAATACCCCGCATGAGCCTGGACACTAGCCTGTTGGATCCCACCTCAATATTGAGGTAGAATGATAGAGCGCTCCTGGCGCTGTTGATGGCACTGTAGCTTAAGTGTTCATCATGGTGCAACCCCGCGAGGAATTCCAGGACGTCGGTTATAGTCACGGCATCGTACGTGATGCGAGAGCGGCTGCAGAAGGCTTCCCACTTCCTGATGTGAGAGCGGTATCTTCGCCTTGTAGACTCTCGGCACGACGCCGCAATGGTATCCATGGTCCGGGTAGAAAGGCCGTATTGTTCTAAAGGCCGATTCAGAATCTGCAAGCCAACAAATTTAAATAGCCATGGCAGGGATGTGGCTCCCCTGAAACAGGGTGAGTAACTAATTCTGGGCTACCCTGCAAACGGACCCAAGGTTCACTGAGCGTGTCAAAGACCATCGGATACCACGGCTGTGTAGGCCAGTCGGGTATGATAAGGATGCCCTTGGCACCGTCCATCTGAATTTTACGTAATACCCGACTGATGAGGCAAAACGGGGGGAATGCATAGAAAAAGCAATTCCCCCAGTCTAGCGAGAATGCATCTAACGCTATAGCCCCAGCATCTGGTTCCCACGAGACGTAGGTTGGTACCTGATGGTTCAACCGGGACGCAAAAAGGTCAATGTCCGGTTTCCCAAATTTGGCTGTGATTTTTGCAAAAATTTCAGGATGTAACATCCATTCAATATTATCATTGAACTTGCGTGACCTGGCGTCCGCCACAATATTAAGCTCACCTGGCAAATAGGTAGCTGAAATCCAAATGTCTCTCTTGACACACCAGAGCCAAATTGAATTAGCCAATTTATCACATGAAACTGACCTGGTACCGCCCATGTGGTTTAAATATGCCACCGCTGTGGTATTGTCTATTTGGAGCCGGACATGTGCTCCAATGATCTTGGAACAATATGCACGAAGTCCGTGAAACGCTGCAAGCAGCTCCAAATAGTTGATCCCTTGTGATACCAACATCGTATTCTCAAGGGTATCCCATCGGCCCCCACAACTAGAGAATTGATTCGTAGCTCCCCAGCCATCAGAGCTCGCATCAGTTTGTAAGTATATCATCGGTTTCGCCTCAATAATAGTTTTGAACGATTTACTAATGTGGCAAACCCACCATCGTAATTCATCCAATGCTGCAGGCGGCAGCCGCATTGATCGATCATAATGACCAGCATGCCGTCGCAACGCAGCGATCTTGGCTCTCTGCAAGTTTTGATAATGCAGAGGTCCATACCGGGCTGCCGGAAACAAAGCCACAATCTTGCCAATGACAGTAGCTGTGTGACGAATCGATGGTATACGAGTATTAATCAAGTCTGTACACACCTGTGTTACCTCCTCAATTTTGTTAATTGGTATGGTGACTCTCATGCTAATGGAATTCACCTGGAACCCCAGATAATTAATTACCTGGGTGGGGCAGAACTTAGATTTTTCTGGATGAACAATGAACCCAAGCTGTTGGAACAAATTGACCGCAGCTGCAACCCCTTGTTGTGCTAATTCCAAGGTGTGGCCGACAATTAAAATATCATCTAAATAGGCCATAACAATATGATGTCTTTGTCTTAAATAAGCCATAATTGGCTTCACCAATTTAGTAAATAAGCGAGGGGCTGTGGTGAGCCCATTAGGCAACGCCCTATATTGCCACAGCTGATCCATCCAGATAAATTTTAAGAACCTTCTGTAATATTTTTTCATAGGTACGGTATAGTACGCATCCTGTAAATCAATGCATGCCATAAAGCACCCTTGTGAAATCAATGATTTGGCCGTTTCAAACGTGTCCATTTTAAAATGAGTATATGTTACAAAGTTATTCAGAGTGGTTAGATCAATAATGACTCTACAGCCTCCATCCTTCTTAGGTCTAGTAAAAATATTGGAAACAAATTCAACGGGCTCATGAACCGTTCTCTCTATGACCCCTTTCTGTTCCAACCTTAAAATTTCCTTATAGCCTACTGACTGTTCCGCAGCCGTTAGTTTGAAAGTACGACCCGGTCTATGCTGAGGTGGAGGGATGTCCCCATTAATAAACTCAATACTATGGCCCTGAATATTCCGTAACACATACTCATCGCTGGTAATGTCACCCCATGCACCCGCAAACAACCGCAAACGCCCACCAACATGTGGAGTTAAACAAAGAGAAAAAAGAGAACCAGATCGCCTCACCTCTGTGGTTACCGGCGGTCCCTGACACGAGTGGGTGGTCGTGGAGGTGCTGGGTTGGTTTGAGGTCGTGGCGTCCTCATTTTCCACCTCGGCTTCTGCCGAGCCTGTCCTAAAAAAGACCCCTGGGGTTGGGGTGGCTGATATCGGTTTGGAGCTGGAGGGTAATTCCTGGTGGAAGTGCTGACAGACCCTCGTGAACGGCCAAGTGGGGCTTTCGAGCTTGATGGCGTGGGGGCACTGTGAGAGCGCATGAGCCCCACGGTCTTGGCTTGTTCATCCAGCTCTCTGACCCTTTTGGAGAGGTCTTCGCCAAAGAGCTGACGGGGCGGCGGCGGCGGTTTGCACAACCCTGCAAACTTAGGGTTGAGCGCTGGGCGGATGCTGTTTTTCCGAAAGCCGTTTATTTCGTTTTGAGTAGCGCACAGAAGCGCCAGAGCATCCTCCTGGTCCAAATTAAGCTCCTCTCCGTCGACCGACCGCACAAAGGCAGTAATCCCGGCCATGAGGAGTTTCAGGATCCGCTGAATTTTCAGCTCCTGCTGACGGATAGCCGCACTGATGTTGCCCCATATTGGCGTATTGACCACAGGCACGTTGAGGGAATTGCAATTTGATGGAGCCTTGTGGCGGCTCATGGCTTGTAGTAGGACTTCCTCCTGAAGCTGGTGATTATTTAGGAAGTCCACTGTGGCTGCCAACTTCGTATTGATGGGAAGCCCCAACGAATGAGGGGCTGCAAATTTGGTAGCCACATCGAGGAGGTCCTCCGCCGGTAATTCAGGCGGGGGTGGGGTCAACCACGGCCTCCTCGTCCTGCTGCTCCAGGCTGGTGTACGAAGCTGGTGATGAAGCCCTGTGCCTGTCGCTGCTGGATGCCTGTTGTTGTTGACCTTGTAGGAGAAGCTCCAGCAGCCGCTCCATCCGGTCAATACGCCCTTCACCCTGAACACTCAGGTGGTCGGAGTCCTCCGGCTCTGAAAATTGGCCGGGGCTCCTGTCATCGGCCCGCACCTCGTCGAGGCCCTGCCGGTGCCGGTAGTTGTCGTCGACAGCCGCCGAGGCAAAACTGCGCGATTCCTGCACGGGCGTGTTCAACCGCCTCCGTTTAGCGGGAGCGGAAGCCGTTGCCTCTATGGACAGATGCGGCATGGTGTCGGCACCAGCCGAAGCCTGGATACCTTGGGCCCGTGCAGGCTTGCCAGCTGCCCACATCGTGGACCTTGCCGACGCATGGTCTCGCCCACCCATCCATGGGGGGCTCGGCGACCGTGACGGGACCCCCAACTGACTCGTCCCGGCGTCGAAAGTTGGGGGGCGACGGCTGGACCTCACAGCTGCCCCGGGTCCCGTCCTGGAACCTGACCGCTCCTTGGCGGCAGGCAGAGCCTTAGCCCCAACAGGGTTAGGCTGCTGGGCTCCTGCCCTTCCCCTTCTCAGAGGGCTGCGTGAAACGGGCCGTGCAGCCGCACGGACCCTTCTGCTCGAAGCCGTCCGCAAGCCTGCTGACGACCTGGCTGCCATGGCAGAGTCGTCCTGCTCTGGCGGCACACCACACTCCTCCTCGTCGGACTCCTCCGAGCTGTGGTGTGCGGGCGGGTCCGGACCTGAAAATACAGAGCTCACCGACATCTCCGCCCTCGTTCCGGTCTGCGTTGCAGGTACCCCCGACAACTCTCGCTCCGGAACTGCTGGCCGGCGACTTCTCCTCGAACTCCGGCCTCTCCCATCCATGTTCTTGCTGTGAAGCAAACACAACAAGAACCACCAACTTAAGGTAGCATACTTACCTGCGTGGTTCCCTTATGAAGGGCTGGCGAGGAGCTCGCTCCTCCGTCAGCCGTCGCAGCAACGCGATACGACGATATGTCGAGCATGCGCGCCGGCGGGCTCTTCACGAAGTCACTCACGTGACTCCGAAATGAAATAGACACAAAAAGCTTAAGTAACTACTCAGCGGGTCAGAAGGGTGCAGCGGAATCAAGACTATTTCACCGAATTGCTTTTAGCCAAATAGATTCCAGATTCCCCGAACTAAATCAGCACAACCCACTTTCTACACGAGGGTGCAAAGTTAAAGAACTTGCCACATGTTCCGTGTTAGACACAGAAGCTAGAACACACACGCGCGCTACCAGTCACGTGTATGGAGATACAGTGAAAAGCTTTGTTTTCCATGCTACCCAAATAGATTTGATGCAGGGCGGCACGGTGGCGCAGCGGTAGAGTTGCTGCCTTACAGCGCCAGAGACCCAGGATCGATCCCGACTACGGGTGCTGTCTGTACGGAGTTTGTACGTTCTCTCCGTGACCTGCGTGGGTTTTCCCCGAGATCTCCTGTTTCCTCCCACACTCCAAAGACGTACAGGTTTGTAGATTAATTGATTTGGTACAAGTGTAAATTGTCAATAGTGTGTGTAGGATAGTGTTAATGTGCAGGAGTTGCTGGCCGGTGCGGAATCGGTGGGCCGAAGGGCCTGTTTCCGCGCTGTACCTCTAAACTAAACTACCATATGTAAATACAAGCAGGTCAAACTGAAGAACAATAGATAGAGCAAATGGGAAGATGGAAAGTGCAGGATATCGTTCTCAGCATTGACAAAGACCAATGGCCACAATGGGATAGAGGTGACTGGACAGAATCGTAGTTGATGAAAAGATCGCTTATTAGCCGGATAACAGAAGCAAAGTAACTGTCCCCGAGTTTGGTGGTGTGCGCTTGCAAGCTTCTGTACCTTCTGCTGGACAGGAGCAAGAAGATGGAATGATCGGGATGGGGCAAGTCTTTGATTATGTTGGCTGCTTTTCAAAGGCGCTGGGAAGTGTAGATGGAATCGATGGTGGGGATAGACACAAACAGCTGGAGTAACTGAGCGGGACAGGCAGCATCTCTGGAGAGAAGGAATGAGATCTTTCTTTGTTTGGTCCGTATGATAGAAACATAAAAAATAGGTGCACGAGTGGGCCATTCGGCCCTTCGAGCCAGCACTGCCATTCAATAGGATCATGGCTGATGATCCAAAATCAGTACCCCGTTCCTGTTTTCTCCCCATATCCCTTGATTCCATTAGCCCCAAGAGCTATATCTAACTCTGTCTTGGAAACATCAAGTGAATTGGCTTCCACTGCCTTTTGTGGCAAAGAATTCCACAGACTCACAACTCTCTGGAGTGAAAAGGTTTTTTCCTCAAAAACTCTCTGGGTGAAAAACGTTTCCTCGCAATGGGCTGGACTGCATACACAACGCTCGGTATAGATTAGTCTCAGTCTGAAGAAGGATCTCGACCAGTCTTTCTCTCCATAGATGCTGCCTCACCCGCTGAGTTACTCCAGCATATTGTGTCTGCCGCTCGGTATAGATTACAGACTTGATTATGCTCAATGGCAAAGCACCCATAGCATTCCAACAGAATTCCAAAGAGTTGCAGCCCACTGGCTGAAGAAAATATTTCCTCAGCAATATCAAATAGCCAATTTATTTTTCCGAGCCTATCCACTTGTGCCACTATGACTATCCCTTCACAGAGACTAGACTCGCCAATCAAGGAAACTGATTAAATAAATGAAAAGACTCAGCAGCGTCTGGATGTAGTGATAAATGGAGAAGGCCAAATGGTGCAAATGGTGGAGTCTGATAAGGAAAGAAGCGAGGGATTGAAAAGTACGTGAAAGGGAGAGATGGTGGGTGGATGGGAACGGGTGTAGAGAAGGGTGAGAGATGAATGGATGGAGGGGGAGGTGGGGAAAGGAATTGCATGTTGGAAACATGGAGCTGGGTGGGAGGAGGGTTGTACGCTTACCAGGTGGAATACAGAGTTTGGTCCTCGCTCTCGCAGTGGAGTCCAAGACATAAAGGATGAGAAGAAAATGGGAAGAGGAATTACAGCGGCTTGCAGCCGATAGCTCAGGCATGCCCAGGCCAAATGGCGCAAGTGTTTGGTAAAATGGTCACCTAGACTATGCACGGTGCATTATATTTGGTTCACTCAATGTGGCCTCCTCCACATTGGTGAGACAAGTGTAGACTAGGCGAGATCTAGGTGCGACCCCTCTCCCCCCCCCCACCCCCCATGGGCCCCATCACCTCCTCCAATTGCTCAACTCCCCCCAACCCAATGATGGGTGCCCTACTTTTCCTATCTTCCCCCACTTCATTCTCAGAGTCATTACAAGGTCATATGTGTACTCTCGGAACAAGAAAGGAAAGTGGCAAATTCTAAAAGAGGTTTGTTGGCAGGTTTGCATCAAGATCCAGTTCAAAGGTTTACTTCATCTTCATGGAGCCCTCCCAGCCTTTGCACAAAAGGTATTAAAGCAATCTTAACTGCCTTGATTGTTCTTCATATTGACTCACTGACCCATGGGACTGAATTTTTTTCCTGAGGTAAAATAAGCCAGCAAACATCTCATGGATAATGGCTGCAATTTTTCAGTCAATATTCTTTTGTCAGAGGGTGCCAGAGGTTATGGGGTGAAGGCAGGAGAACGGGGTTAAGAAAAATGCATCAACAATGATTGAATGATGGAGTAGACTTGATGGGCCGAATGGCCTAATTCTGCTCCAAGAACTTATCTATATCAAATGCTCACTCATTACATTAGGCTTACCTGGGAAACATTTCAGCTTATGCACTGGAACTTTGGTCTTTAAATACATTTTAATACAGCAGCTTCAACAGGGCACCTGGGACCTGTATGAATAAGACAAGCAGCCACACAAGTGAAACACAGATTCTAAGGCAGTAGTTAATTTAATAATAATTATGTACACAAAAGAAAATAAAAAGAAATAAAGAATTAAGAACACACAAAAAAAAGCATTAAGAACATTTATTTAAAACAATCCAATATTATATCTGAAATCTGGAAGAATGTGACTGCATTTACTAATTTTACTTTTCAGTGTCAATAAGGTGGCTTACTGCTTTAAAAATGTACGCACACTTAATGAGCATGCCTTCATTTGTTCTGATGGGTTTAATGGACATTACGGGTAGGATCTTTATAGCATTTTACACTATATTGTTCCAATATTGATTTCCTTCGGTATCTTTGAGTTTAGCTTCTGAGGACTCAAGATGACCCCTTGATTTCAGAGTTTTTTTTTTGCATGCTCGTTGCCTGACATTGCAGCCCGATTTCCTTTTTTGATAATAGTCGATGATGACTGTCTAAAAAATGTGGTTCAAAATAATCTGATTAATATTGAACCAAATATGCATACATGGCAATAGGTTTTGCACCAAGGAAAATGCCTTAAAATCAAGTTGATTGCCCAACATAATTTTCCTTCCAAGGCTCATTAAGTCTAAAGTGATTGTATTGCAGATTCCCAGCTGCTAGCCTTCATCATCGTTCTACATTCATTCCAGTTCAATAACAGGTTGCACGATTTACCGCAGCTGCATTGTTAGAAATTTTGTTTGCATCTTTAGGCTGCATATATAATTCACTTCCAAGTATTGGACAGTAGATAATAGACAATAGGTGCAGGGGGTAGACCATTCAGCCCTTTGAGCCAGCGCCGCCATTCTCCCCATATCCCCCGACTCCGCCCTCTGAGGCAGGGAATTCCACAGACTCACAACTCTGTGTGAAAAAGTGTTTCCTCATCTCCGTTCGAAATGGCTTACCCCTTATTCTTAAACTGTGGCCCCCTGGTTCTGGTTATTTTTGCCTTGAGTGATCATCCAAACACAAGAACACTTTTATTAAAAAAATATATATATTTGCAAAAATAAAAAACAACATTTTAGTGAGCATTGTGTTGCACCTTATGATTTAACTGTGGACTAGTCAGTCACAGACTCATACAGCGCTGAAACATACCAGAATCATACCAGTGTTGAAGCCAGAATCATACAGGCCCTTTGGCCCAACCTACCCACACCAACCAACGTATCCCAACTACACTTGTCCCTCCTGCCTGCAAATACTTGTAGTTGTCTAATTGTTTCTTAAACATTGCAATAGTCCCAGCCTCAACTACCTCCTCTGGCAGCTTGTTCCATACACCCATCACTCTTTTTCTGGAACAAGTTACCCCTCAGATTCCTACTCAATCATATCCCTCCACCTTAAGCTTATGTTCTCTGGTCCTTAATTCACCCACTGGGGTGGAAGATTGCAACCTTCACGTGGTCCGCCCCGTTTCGACTAATGCAATCAAATCGACGTGCATAAACAGAAGATCAAATAGAACAAGTTGTCCTACAACTTTAGGCTGTGCACGCCACACGAAAGAAGAATTCACCCACTCTGGGCAAGCGACTGTAAGTCTATTCCTCTCATGATTTTATACGCCACTATAAGATCATCCTTCATCCTCCTGCATTCCAAGGAATAGAGCCTATTCCCAGCCTACTCAACCTCCCCCTATCAGCTTCGACCCTCCTGGCAACATCCTCATAAAGCTTTTCTGCACCCTTTCCAGCTTAACAACATCTGTCCTCTAACATGGTGTCCAGAACGGAACCCAGTACTCTAAATGCAGCCTCACCAATGCCTTATATAACTGCACCTTCTATACTCAATACACTGACTGATGAAGACCAATGTGCCAAAAGCCTTTTTGACCACTCTATCTACCTGTGACTTCACCTTCAGGGAACTATGTACCTGCACCCCTAGATCCTTCTGCTCTCTAGCACTCTCCGGAGCCCTACCATTCACTGTGTAGGTCCTGCCCATGTTAGACTTCCCAAAATGTAACACGTAACATTTGTCTGTATTAAATAAAATTTTGGTTCATACTACAGGAATAGATCCAGCAGACATTTCCAGTCATTAACCAGTCTATTGATAAAAGCATCAATATGTCAAGTTAGCCCCAGTAAAACTGCCAATAGCCTATTTTACATTAAAATAGAGGATATGGTTCTCATTATAGCATTTTGCAACATTTTATTAGCATTTTCAGTTACAAAAGCCATTTGTTTCATACATGGATCATCTTAATGTGGCGTCAGCTACACAAGGAGTCTGTTAATTAAAAAAAATACTGCAGTTCAGTTGATGCTATTTATAAGGGTTTAATCAAACTGCAGATGACTGCATCATTAATACAATTAAAATGTTTAATCTTTTAGGCCAACTACTGAAAAGTATATTTGTAATACTCATTAATAGGTATAATTAGCCTGTCACCTTACATGGAAATGATGGAAAAAATGCTGTTATGCTCCAAAATATGTTTAAAATCTCAACTGTGTAATTTTAAAGACCAAAATATCTTCAGAGCATGACCAAGTTTGTTCAGAATGATCAGAAGTTATGCTCAAAGGTTAAGGAATACATTTTTGTTATTTAAACAAACAACATTTCTGCATTTGGCAAAATTTGCAGTTTGCTTTTGATACCAGTACTCGAGATACTTAGCCTGGATGCAGGCGCATAACAATGTTACCAGAAATTTGCCCCATCTTGTATATATCTAATGGACATGTTTCAACCGCAGCGAGATCAGTTGCTAAATATATGCTCACGCCCATTAAACTTAGTGCAAAGAGCAAGCATAGGGTGGGGCGGTGGTGAAAGAAAGTCTGTGTGGCAGAAAATGTAATATTTGGGCAGCACAGTGACACAGACACTACCTCCATATGTGTGGGAAGGAACGGCAGATGCTGGTTTACACTGTAGACTTAAAATGCTGGACAGGCAGCACCTCTGATTAGAAGGAATGGGTAACATTTTGCGTCGAGACCCTTCTTCAGACAGGTCTCAACCCGTAACGTCACTCCTTGTATCCAGAGATGCTGCCTGTGCCGCTGAGTTGCTCCAGCATTTTCTGTCTGCTTCCACAGATGCTGCCTGGCCCGCTGAGATCCACCAGCACTTATGTGTTTTGCTGTCGATTCCAGCACCTGATACCTCAACTTGGGGCTTCTATTTAAAAAAAATAAATAATAAAATTAATCCGTATTCATTTAAAAAATGTTTGGAACAAGGATTGTACTCGACAGATAGCAGATCTTTTAGCTTCAGAGTAAAGATTGGACAGGTACACAAATGGAAACGGTTTAGAAGGATATGAGCCGAACCCAGGCAGATGGGACTAGTGTAGATGGGGCATCCTGATCAGCGTGGGCAAGTTGGGCGGAAAAGCATGTTTCCACGCTGCAAGACTCGAAGTGAAATGAAAAATGCAGATTTAAAATACAATTAACATAAAACAAAAACATCCGTGTAGGTGCAAAACAGGAAATGATACTTTTGGTCAGATGTCATTTTTACGTGCATATAAAGTGCAGGACTACTCATATTTTTAAGGAGGCGATTCTACCACTGCTGATCCAGGCAAGAATATGATTCCGTTCCAGCAGATTTCAAAACTTTGGAAAAAGGTCATGCTATACTATATGTCAATTTCTTGATATTTCTTGATTAGTACAAGTGCCAGAGGTTATGGGTAGAAGGCAAGAGAATGAGGCCAGGAGGGAGAGATAGATCAGCCACGATTGAATGGCAGAGTGGACTTGATGGGCCGAATGGCCTAATTCTACTCCTATTCATTATGATCTTATGCCTATCTGCATGGCACGAGATGTGGTCCAATTGCTTGCAAAGCTGTTTGCCTCTGAATGAGATGAGCTATACACACTCAAGTTATTTTATTGAACAGGAAACACAGGTTAATGATCATGTCTTATTTTCTTTACTCATTACCAGTAGGTAAAATACATTCTAAAGCTTCTCAGCTTACAATAGACAGAACTCTGGTTTATGAAATACATTATGCCACTGTGTTAAATGTTACCGAAGCCTTCAATCTTAGAAATGTAGACCCACTGAGCAACTCATGCATATCACAGATGCAGTTTTGTCCCATTGAATAATATTGGTTAGGAAGATCCAGAAATATGGGCAACTCTCAGATTAAAATGAATACTATTTTACAGTGGAGGTATCATATTTAAATACTGTCACTTAAAGCACAAGCATTCAAAAATCAACAACTACTGTATTGCAAAAGAAAATTATCGAACTAGTGTAAAAAAAATACTCGTGCTATTTCAATTATATGACGGGATCATGAATGCAGACGAGTGTCCAGAACTTGTGACCGACTAATCTACCGTATTTTATCTTCCACTTCTAACCCAAAATGAAAATGATTAGCAATTACAGTGGAGCCTTTGATAGCATCAATATTGAAAAAAACAATCAAATATCTGAAATGCTTCACAATTTCCAGTCCAAATAATATCATCACCAAAAAAACTTTGGATATCACTTAAATATAAAACTACATTAGATTGCATAATACACGTAGTTGCATATAAAAATATTCTTGCAAACTACTGCATCAGCTTGTCTCGTCACATTTTGACAGTCCGGCCCCTCCATCCTGCATAGATTTGGTTTAAAAAGTTACTTGAGTATTTCCACATTTTTTCTGAAGGATGGGCAAAATGTTTAGCTTCCAAAGCTAAAATTATCTGCATCGTAACTCTGCACAATAAATTAAACTCAAATCTTCACTGGCAGAATTTTTTGTACGAAAACCTACAGTTGCAATTATTTTTGAAGCCAATATCAAGGCACATCTTTTAGGTTCGGAGTATTTAAACCCATTTAGATTTGCAAGTGGTGAAGAGAAGCTACGAATTGTAGATTGTATCACCTTATTTCCATCATTAATACCTGATAAGGATTAACCTACATCGTTTTAATATTTTTTCCAGCGCTCCGTTATATACTGAACACCAATGGCCAAAGCAGTGTTTGTTGGGGGGAGACCCTAGTTTAGAATCCTCTGCCCAGGGGATAAGTCTGTATTTGTTTATTCATTTGTTCCGGTGAAGGCACTGTGCACTTGGCAGCCAGCCAACAGTCGCTTGTCTTTTTCCTTTTGTTTTCACTTTTAATTTCAAGTTTTTGTGTACCTTGTGTGTTAACTGTCGGCAGACCAATTTCCCACCAGGGATGTATCGTGTCGTAAATGATATAGGATAATAGATATGGTGCAGCAAAAAGGTGTGTCTGAAGAAGGGTCTCGACCCGAAACGTCACCTATTGCTTTTCTCCAGAGATGCTGTCTGACTGGCTGAGTTACTCCAGCTTTTAGTGTCTATCTTGGGTCATAAGCTGTCTCTCCAATCCCTTCTCCCACTTCACATAGTTCACGTGCACCTTATCTACTGTTCCCCATGTGTCAAAAGGGCAAAACCCTAAAGGAGATTTAAGGGGCAAGCTTTTCTGAACAGAAGGTAGTGGTTGTCTGGAATGGGCTGCCAGAGCAGGAGGTAAAGGCAGAAACATTCAGTGTTCAAAGAGCATTTGTGCAGATACTTCAATGGGAAAGGAGAAATGAAGAATGGGGCTAATGTAGGCTACGGGGATTAGTGTAACGAGGTTGGCTATCATGTTTGCCCTGAGACAGTTGGGCTTTGGGATAATAGATAGATGTGATCGCCATATTGTCGTCTAGTAAGAATGCAAGAGTCCTGATCAGCAAAATACCACGTGTACATAAATTAATGAAATCAACTTCTGGGTCACAGGCAACTCGATTGTTTTGATCCAAAGTGGAAAGAATCCCAGCAGTGTGAGTACACTTACAACAGCCTAACATTTTAGTTTCTCTTACATCACAACTATGTGTTGGGACTAACAAATTTGGCACAAATGGAAACAGGTGGAAAATCTTTGTGGGTGCGGCAGCATCTATGAAGCGAAGGAAAAAGGCAACGTTTCAGTCCTTCGCTCCATAGATGCTGCCGCACCCGCTGAGTTTCTCCAGCATTTTTGTCTACCTTCGATTTTCCAGCATCTGCAGTTCCTTCTTAAACTAAAATCTTTGTGGACTCATTTTGGACGGTGGGAAGGGCATGGGAAAGAGGGATGCTTGGACATGTACCTTGCTTTGGGGGCAATTCAACATTCAAAACCTTAACCTGAATTTGCGTTGTCACGCCAATTTTATGTCTGATATTTAAAAGTAATCCGATTAAAGAGGATAGATTTAAAAACAATAAAAAATTTAAATCCCTGAGTTTACATGGTAAAACAGAAGTTTTTCCATGTTAGGAAAAAAATGAAGATAGCAAAAATCTGATGTAACAAAAGGTCAGACAGTATCTGTACAGAGTCTTGGTATTTCAAGCTCTAGACAACAGCATTGTGTGTTTTAATTTGGCCATCGTGATCCTCTGTAGCAGAGCAACACTCTTCAAACTACAAATGTGACTTGGTCACAGAAACCAGTTTCCTTGAATAAGGCGGAAACATCTCAACAATTAGTATTTTCACAACAGTTTAATGTGATCAAATTGTTGCAATTATTGACAGCTAAACTGAAACTATTGGCCCAGTAAGAAGCTTTTCTAGGGTTACACAAAAAGCTGGAGAAACTCAGCGGGTGCAGCAGCATCTAAGGAGCGAAGGAGATAGGCGACGTTTCGGGTCGAGACCCTTCTTCAGACTGCTGAAAGACTGACTTCAGACTTCTTCAGATCCAGTCCGAAGAAGGGTATCGACCCGAAACGTCGCCCATCTCCTTCGCTCCTTAGATGCTGCTGCACCCGCTGAGTTTCTCCAGCTTTTTGTGTAACCCTCGATTCTCCAGCATCTGCAGTTCCTTCTTTAACAAGAAACTTTTCTATCTATGTCTGCCTGTCTAAAGTACGAAATCTCTGGGTTCATAACTTCTCCAGTACTAAAATCTCCGGGTTCATAACTTCCTCCAGAATCTCACGCATGAAGATACCCAAGTCTATATTCCTGTGGAGCACTCATGTACAGTTTGGTTTAGAAATACAGTACGGAAACAGGCCCTTCGGCCCATCGAGTCTGCACCGACCAACGATCCTTGCACATTAACACTATCGAACACACACTAAGGCCAATTTCACATTTACACCAAACCAATTAACCCACAAACCTGTACATCCTTGGCATGTGGGCAGAAACCGAAGATCTCGGAGAAAACCCATGCAGGTCACGGGGGGAACCTACAAATTCCATATAGACTAGCATCCAAGGTCAGGATCGAAACCGGGTCTCTGGTGCAGTAAGGCAGTAGCTCTAACGCAGCGCCACCGTGCCGCCACTGTGCATGTTGAAGGTGCGACAGCTCCTGCCTCTTCCAGTAGCTTGATGCGCTTTGCTCTTTTCCTCACTGACAGTAAAGACTTTTCAGGGAATGCCTGCAAAAATCCACTGCCCACAGGGATGGTTTGTGTAGAAATCAGGTCATTCAACAGCTACATCGCCCTCTGTAGACTTCCAGGTTCTGAATTACCATCAAAGCAGGCAGAACATGCAACAATCAAACTGGCAAACGTGGAAGGCATGGAAGTTCCTCTTAATAATTAAACTGTGAGCAGTTTTGGGCCCCATATCTGGGGAGGAATGTGCTGGCGTTGGAGAGGGTCCAGAGGAGGTTTACGAGAATGATCTCAGGAATGAGTGGGTGAACATTTGATGGAACTTGGCCTGTACTCGCTGTAGTTTAGAAGGATTGGGGGGGGGGGGGGGGGAGGAACTTCAATGAAACTTACCGAATAGTGAAAGGCCTGGATAGAGTGGAGAAGATATTTCCACTAGTGGTGGAGCCTAGCACCAGATGCCAGAGCCTTAGATGTACCTTTAGAATGGAGATGAGGGGAAATTAATTTAGTCAGAGGGTGGTGAATCTGTAGAATCACTGCTGCAGAAGGCTGTGGCGGCCAAGTCAATGGATATTTTTTAAGGCTAAGATTTACAGATTCTTGATTAGTACGGGTGTCAGGGGTTAGTGGGAGAAGGGAGGAGACTGGGATTAAGAGGGAAAGGTAGGTCAGCCATGATTGAATGGCGGAAGATGCTTAATGGGCCAAATGGCCTAATTCTGTTCCCATAACTTATGAATTTATGAACTGCACACTCATCTAAGGGTGTCCACCCATGCATGGGTAAGGGTGGGTAGTAGCTGGAAGGTTGAGCCCTGGTGTCATATTAGCATTACATAATGATGCACATCTTTCTGGTCTTCATATTTACATTCACTGTTTGTGAATTATAGCCTTCACTAATAGACAATAGGTGCAGGAGTAGGCCATTCGTCCCTATGGTACCAAGCCCATTTTGGCCAATAAACATGTGCAATTTTGGACTTTAGGGCACATTCTGTCCAAAACAAAGGGACAATGGCCATTCTCCAGCCTACAACTTCACCATTGATCGGAATAGAATGCATGGAGTAACATAATCCAACTAATTCCATTTTGAGTTCTTGGTCTTCAAACACCATTCTTTCTTCAAAGTGAAAATCAAGATTGGCACTGTTGGTTTTCCTGCAATATATTAATGGGCTCTGAAGCGCTTCGGGACAGAGCTTTGGGATAAAATAGAAAAGCAATAGAAATTGGCTACAGTTCTTAATATAAATTAAAACTTTAAACAATATTATGAGCAAAGCTAATAAATTGTAGGGAGATAATGGAATTAAATACAAAGGATTATAGTTTGTGATGCAACAGACAAAGCTCATTCGTTTGCATCTAGGGGAATCCGATTTGAGAAACTGAATTAAGCCCAAGTTCTAAGAAGCGATATTTTATGAATTCACCTGGGGCGGATTTCACCAAGGGATTCATTGATTTAAAAAGATTAATGATAAACTATTCCCTTTGCAATGCAGAGTCAAAAATATTGGATAGAAATTAACATTTCTATGTCAGAAAATGTCCTTCTAAGTCAGGAAGCACCTTTCACACAAGGATTTGAAAGAGCAGTTGCGGCTTAACTGATAAAATGATGCCTGACCATAATCTACTGTCGAACGTATAAATAAAGTGGGAAAAAGGATTTGAGATACATAATATAATTGAGTGCTAGAATGCACATCAATAGCTGAATGACTATTTTTGCACCTATGCTTTTGTATAGCAGATGCATGCCAAATATGAACATATATTTCAAGGTAAGTTGCAGCAGAAATGTTTTGCGGTAAGAGCACCTACTCCTTCAACAATATTCTACATGCTTCCCGAGGTCTTCTGGTACCTTTCATTCACAGGATGATGGTGATTAAGCAGAAGTGTTGGGCCACTTTGAGGACGACGATAACAGGAAAAAACCCCATCACAAATTAACGCAATCTTGCTCCCACCCAATTTCCACCGACGACGTTTCAATAAAGAATGCGTGGACGCCAATTAGCAGCATGAACCAATTCTTCTCACTTGGGTGCTAATTCACACTAATCGCCAATGCGATTTTAGTACAGAGCAGATACCTCAACGTAGACCAGAGATCGACATTCGCAATTAATGGTCTGTGCGGCTTTAGGGAATCATTACCAGCCAGTATGAAGACTAAACTAAAATAATTAAGTTTTCTGTAAACAATGCCACTAAGTGGATGGATGATAAGTCAGTCCGAAGAAGGGTCTCGACCCGAACGTCACCCATTCCTTCTATCCAGAAATGCTGCCTGTCCCGCTGAGGTACTCCAGCATTTTGTGTCCATCTTGGATGATAAGTTCCACTGGTGGCTACCCTTATCGCACCCCTCTGCCCGACACTTTGTTTGGAAAAAAAATGACTCTTACATTATTAATGCTGCTGCAAAGCCAAACCATACAATTTATTTTAGTTGGAGGATCGGAAAACTGTATTTGTACGATTTCTCCCTGTTATACAGTGTACCGGTGCATGTATTATTGAACTTTTCATTACAGCCAAGAACTTGTACTCTCCACAGCCTGCCCCACATCTACCACAGCAGTACAGAATTATTTGGTTACGACAGCATTATACTTTGAAAACTGAAAAAGGTTGCCACCTGGGTGAGCAGATTACACCACAAGGAATGTCTGCTCAAACCAGATTTCTAAATTACCTCTTCATACTCTTCTGAAAAGCTGAGTTGGCAGCAAAGACAAACTTTGTTCTTTTAAACACAAATTTGCAGAAGGCGATATTTCAGCTGATGATTACTTGTCGCCAAAAGCAAGTATTTTACAGCAGACAACATTCGCTCGAATCACGGCAGCTTGTTCGTCTAATGATTTACTATCTACAAAGCCCACAGACATTAAACCTATGAAGGTTACAGATTACATAAAGAAATTTTGATCTTAGATTGAAATGCAAAAAGGTTATATTTCATTTTGCCATAAGCCTGATCTATAATAAATCAAAATAATCAATTTTAGAAGTAATCCCTGCCAAATGGTACAGATTTGCCAGAACTGGAATTCTTATAAAAAAAAAACAGCAGTCACAGCACATCACAGAAATTCAATACTGAATCTGTATTAAGCTTATATCCTGCTTATTTGGACACAAATCATACCACTGGTAAATATTCAATTCAGTGATGGTGCAGGATGTGTCGAACAATACCATTAAAACTTTTCCCATCATTTTGTTTCAAAATGTAGTGCTAATTCTGCATATGCTTGGCAAAACCCAACAAGACAATAAGGCATTAACATTGAAGCATAAACACAGTCTGGAAAACAAGACACATCATGCTCGTAATTACTGCAAAATCTGTAATGAAATCAATGGAAAGGTCTCTTCTTTTTACAACTTGGGTAGAAAGAAGCCATCAAGCTCCTTGCCCGCTCGAACATTCAAATTGTGTATTGTTATCGCCGAATGGATGTGGCAGATACTGAGCAACAAAATGAGGATTTTGCATGAGGTTCCAGTCAACACTGACAAAATGTAGTAAATTAGTGTTGTGGACAAACAACACTGGCTGCCCTCCAGACAAACATTTACAACACAGTTAGCGGTGAAGCCGATATAATCTCAGTGCAAGTACGTCAAATCCAAAAGATGCCAGTTAAGCCTTTGGCTTTAGTAAGCTGCTGTTTATGTCATCAATCCACTCCGGATCAGCTGCTTCACAGCATGCACGTTCTATGGCTGAGGAGCAGGAGGGGGAGGAGGATACGGTGAAGGCTGGGAGTGGGCTGGCTGGCATGGTGGAGGTGGTGGTGGCGGCAGCTGAACCACTGTCTGTGTGTTTGGGGAGGGTGGAGGTGTTGGACGTTTAAATTTGTCAGGGCTGTTGCTCCTTCTTGGGGAAGGCCTCTGAAAAACAAAAATGCACAGGTTCAGGCCATGTTTTTTTTATTTTGGAACAATTCAAAATGACTGAAACGCATGAACTAGCAGCAGTCCTTAACTACTTTCTATCTCATCAGCGACCCTCAGGCTTTCTTTGATTGGACAACTCGACTCCCTGGTTAACTCAAACCTTCCCACCCACACCACCACCTCCCCAGGTACCTTCCCCTGCAACCGCAGTAGATGCAACACCTGTTGCTATACCTCCTCCCTCGACTCTGTCCAGGGACACCGATAGTCCTTTCAGGCTTGGCAGAGATTCACTTGCACCTCGTCCAACCTCATCTACTGTATCCGTTGTTCTAGATATGAACTCTTAACCATCGGCGAGACCAAACGCAGACTGGGCAATCGTTTCGCGGAACACCTTTGCTCAGCCCGCCTGAACCAACCTGATCTCCCGGTTGCTGGACACATCTCCTTCTGATTTCTCCTTCCCATTCCTACACAGACCTTTCTGTCCTCAGTCTCCTCCATTGTCAGAGTGAGGCTAAACATAAATTGGAGGAACAGCAACTCATATTTTGCTTGGGCAGCTTACAGCCCAGTGGTATGAATATTGATTTCTCTCACTTCATGTAGCCCCGGCATTCCCTCTCTCTCTATCCCTCCCCAACAAGTCACACTTGCTTTTCATTCTAAGACCTCCCTACCATCGAGGGGATCTCAGTCGCTGCCTCAAAAAGGCTGCCAGCTTCATCAAGGACCCACACCATCCTGGCCGCACACTCATCTCTCTGCTGCCGTCAGGTAGAAGGTACAGGAGCCTGAAATCTGCAACATCCAGGTTCAGGAACAGCTTCTTCCCCACAGCCATCAGACTATTAAACACAACTTCAAACAAACTATGAACTAAAACAACCTATTGCACTTTATCTGTTTACTGCTGTGTGTAAATATATACATTCTATGGTATATGGACACACTGATCTGATCTGTATTTATGACTATAATATCCTGTTGTGCTGCAGCAATGCAAGAATTTCATTGTCCTATCTGGGACAATAAACTCTTGGCTTGTCTCGACTCATTTTCACCCCACAACAGTTTACAATGGCCTGTTTCTTTTATCACCGTTACTTTTTTGCATATCTTTCATTATAGGAACAGAATTAGGCCATTGGTCTATACCTCTCGTTTCCCTCCTCCCAAACCATTGTGAAGAAGAGTCTCATCCCGAAATGTCACCCATTCCTTCTCTCCAGAGATGCTACCTGTCCCGCTGAGTTACTCCAGCTTTCTGTGTCAATCTTTGATTGGACTTTACTGGCTTTACCCTGCACTAAAGGTTATTCCCTTATCAGGCATTTGTACACTGCGAATGGCTCGATTGTAATCATGTATTGGTGTTCCGCAGGCTGGTTAGCATGTAACAGCTTTTCACTGTACCATGACAATAAACAAAACTGAAATGAAAAGCATCCCCAAATAGAAAAGGTTATCCCACAGAATCAAAAGAAGCAAAAACAAGACAAAGGTTAATTGAAAATCTGTGTACATAAAACTTTGTAAATTTTAACTCTTTATTTAAAGACAACATAAATAATCCTCTTGGATTTTATTTGCTAACACAATCCATCGAGATTTTCTACTAACTCCTCGATTAATGGGTCCAAATTTTCAGTCGGCAGCACTTACCGCTGACATAGAGACCATCACACATTGATCTGCGAGCTAGTGCTCACTGAACATTAATGGCAGAGCCATGTTTAATGCAATAACATGACATGGATGTGCCAGAAACCCCAACAAAAAACGGTATCGCATAGGAACCAGGTCCTTCGACCGACATGCTGTGTCGAACATAACGTCAAATTAATCTTCACTCCATGCACTTGATCCACATCCCTCCATTCCCTGACGTGACTATCCAAAAGCCTATTAAAAGTCACTATCATCTCTGCTTCCACCACCACCCCTAGCAGGATATTCCCGTCACCCACCATTGTGTAAAAAAAACACTTGCCCCCTTGCATATCGCCTCAAAGCTGTGCCCTCTAGTTTTTGACATTTCCAGCCTGGGAAAAAGCTGCTAACTGCCTACCCTATCTATACCTCTCATATTTTTATATGCTGCTATCAGGTCTTATCTCCTTCTCTGATAATAGACAATAGGTGCAGGATTAGGCCATTCGGCCCTTCGAGCCAGCACCGCCATTCAATTTGATCATGGCTGATCATCCACAATCAGTACACCGTTCCTGCCTTCTCCCCATATCCCCTGACTCCGCTATCTTTAAGAGCCCTATCTAGATCTCTCTTGAAAGTATCCATAGATACCACCCTCCGAGGCAGAGAATTCCACAACTCTGAGAAAAAAATGTTTCCTCGTCTCCTTTATAAATAGCTTACCCCTTATTCTTAAACTGCGACCCTGGTTCTAACATGTCCCAACATCAGGAACATGTTTCCTGCCTCTATCGTGTTCAAACCTTTAATAATCTTGTATGTTTCAATAAGATCCCCTCTCATCCTTCTAAACTCCAGAATATACAAGCCCATTCGTTCCATTCTCTCAGTATATGACAGTCCCGCCATCCCGGGAATTAACCTTGTAAACCTACGCTGCACTCCCTCAATAGCAAGAATGCCCTTCCTCAAATTAGGGGACCAAAACTGCACACAATACTCCAGGTGCGGTCTCACTAGGGCTCTGTACAACTTGAAAAGGACCTCTTTGCTCCTATACTCAACTCCTCTTGTCCAACACGTCATTCGCTTTCCTCACTGCCTGCTGTACCTGCAAGCTTACTTTCATTGACTGATCAACAAGGACCCCCCCAGATCCAGTTGTACTTCCCCTTTTCCCAACTTGACACCATTTAGATAATAATCTGCTTTCCTGTTTTTGCTACCAAAATAGATAACCTCACATTTATCCACATTAAACTGCATCTGCCCACTCCCCCAACCTGTCCATCACCCTGCATTCTCATAGCATCCTCCTCACAGTTCACACTGCCACCCAGCTTTGTGTCATCTGCAAATTTGCTAATATTTCTTTGAAATCCTTCATCTAAATCATTGATATATATTGTAAATAGCTGCGGTCCCAGCACCGAGCCTTGTGGTACCCCGCTCGTCACTGCCTGCCATTCTGAAAAGGACTCGTTAATCCCTACTCTTTGTTTCCTGAATGCCAACCAATTTTCTATCCATGTCAGCACTCTACCCCCAATACTATGTGCCGTAATTTTGCCTACTAATCTCCTGTGTGGGACCTTATCAAATGCTTTCTGAGAGTCCAGGTACACTACATACACTGGCTCTCCTTTGTCCATTTTCCCAGTTACATCCTCAAAATATTCCAGAAGATTAGTCAAGCATGATTTCCCCATCGTCAATTCATGCTGACTCGCACCGATCCTGTTACTGCTACCATCTTTTATAATTGACTCCAGCATCTTCCCTACCACCAATGTCGGGCTAACTGGTCTATATTTCCCTGTTTTCTCTCTCCCGCCTTTCTTAAAAAGTGGGATAACATTAGCTACCGTCCAATTCACAGGAACCGATTCTGAATCTATAGAACATTGGAAAATTATCACTGATGCATTCATGATTTTTAGAGCGACTTCCTTAAGTACCCTGGGATGCAGACCAACAGGCCCAGGGGATTTATCAGCCTTCAGTCCCATTAGCCAAACCAACACCATTTCTTGCTAATGTGGATTTCCTTCAGTTCCTCCATCACTCCAGATCCTCTGGCCACTAGTATATCAGGAACATTGTTTGTGTCCTCCTTAGTGAAGACGGATCCAAAGTAACTGTTCAACTCATCTGCCATTTCCTTGTTCCCCATAAATTCACCTTTTTCAGTCTTCAAGGGTCCAACTTTGTTCTTAACTATTTTTTTCCTCATCACATACCTAAAGAAGATTTTACTATCCTCCTTTACATTCTTGGCTAGCTTGCCTTCGTACCTCATCTTTTCTCCCCGTATTGCCTTTTTAGTTATCTTCTGTTGCGCTTTAAACATTACCCAATCCTCTTGTTTCCCGCTCATCTTTGCTAAGTTGTACTTCTTCTCTTTTTGCACCAGAGAAAACAATGAAAGTTTGGTCATCTTCTCCTTTTCGTCAATTTTCTCTAATCCTGTGTTCTCTTCTGATTGATTCGGCGATTAATGTAACTATGTGTTTTGCATCTCTTTAATCTTCCATTTTTAGAATGGAGCTTTGAATTCACTCTCATTTGCCCATGCTGTGCATTATTCCGAAGCATAAACATTTTCCAAGAGTTGAAATTCAGACACAAAAGCAAGTAAGACTTTAAATAATTGTTAACCCTGACTCTTAATTGTTCATAACCCTCTGCCATTCTCAGTGTAATTTTTCATCATGCCTTCGAAACATAAAACTTCAATAAAGTAAATACATATTGATATTCTTTTTTAAAAAAATATTACCGCAATGCCATGAGAAGTTCCCATATGCTGTACGTGAAGACCAGACGAGTTGTAGTAGGACATTCCAGCACGTGTCAAGGTAGTGGGCGGTGTAAAACCAACACTGTGGCTTGCATAAGACAGACCTATAAAATTTCATACAATAAGTCTTTTTCTTTTTTTCAGTTTAAAAATCAAAATGTTGTTTACAGGACGAACTCGCTTCAACTGAACGGGTTTTTTTGAAGATGATATTAGATTCCCCAGAATGCCTTGACAAATTGCCGCTGCACAAACAGCTAAATGCCGTTATTAATATTTTTAATTGAGCAACTTTGGGTTTCAGAGAAAGTTGCCAGATTTAAAATACTGGAGAGTAATATTTAAAATCCCTAATGGATACAGCTAAATAGTTATGCAGCTGTCGCACACATTTTTGGCATATATTTTCCCAACTGCACTGTGTACTCAAGTGTGTCATTTTCTAAAATCCTGCTAAGTAAACATCCTTTAGTTAAAAAAGTGGCTGTAAAGATTAATACCTGTAGCTTATGTTCAGCCAATAACTTTCCACATTTCCCAAAGTACAGGTATCATGTGCAGGTCCAACACAGATTTCCCACCACCCTTGGATCCAGAGCCTTTCTGTTTTATCTGTTTAGCTGGACCAGAGATCTTGGCCTCTGAGAGGAATCGGACGGTACCAGAACAGCCCAGGGTGGAGATAACGTAATTGTTCTGCCCACTTGGCCACTGAGGCAAGTTTCTCTGACAATTCCCACTTTGGTCATTTTCTAATTATTTATCTGAAGATATTACCGAAAGGGACGATGATACTGTGGTTTAGATGTATGAATGACAATAAAAGTACAATACACACCAGGAGATATAGGCCTGCTGGAACTTGGAGATGGTGTGTAGGGGATAGGGCTGGATACAGTGCGAGGTCTGAGTCCTTGAGCAGACATCTCATTGAAGTATCTGGAAAAGTAGTATTGACTTAGTGACTGTGCAAGAAAACAATGACACCCAAATTACAAATCGCCAAATGTCAGACATAAGAATTAATCAGAATGTTGTATTTACACCCAGATTTATTTCAGCAAAATTAATCTGTACAATTTATGTTGTGGGATTTCTGACATAAAAAGAGCGCTAATGCTCTTCAACTAAATAATTAGCAAAGAAAATGAAGCTGGCAAATTTTAAGCAGAGGCGGCCAAGTGATTAGAAAAAACACACCATAGGTATCAGGCAGAGATCATCTATAAGACAATCTTTTTAACCTGCCCTGGGCAATCAATGGCATTATCCTCACAAGCAGTGTTCTTTGAGGTGGAAGATTAGGAGATGCGGTCAAAGCCAAAACTCAACTGGACAAAATGTGTAGGAAGGTACTGCAGGTGCTGATTTGTACTAAATATAGATTCAAAGTGCTGGAGCAACTCAGCTGGTTAGGCTGCATCTCTGGACAAAAAGGATGGGTGACGTTTCCTCTGAACCTCAGTCTGGAGAAGGGTTCCGATCCGAAACGTCATCCATCCTTTTTCTCAAGAATCTGAAGAAGGGTTCTAATCCGTAACTTCACCCATCCTTTTTCTCCAGAGATGCTGCCTGACCCGCTGAGTTACTCCAGCACTTTGTGTCTATCTCAACTGGACGAGCCACAAAGGTTATAACAGCAGCAAGTGGTCCAATTAAGGCCAAGAGGTTAGAGTATTGAACTAAAGGGAAAAAAATTAAAGATGTAATCAATAAGAGCATTATGCATCTGGGGGTTGGGAGAATCCCACAATTAAAAAGGAGAAGTAAGATGCTGATAAAGAAACGGTAAAGTGTTAAAGAAGGAACTGCAGATGCTGGAAAATTGATGGTACACAAAATGCTGGAGAAACTCAGCGGGTGCAGCAGCATCTATGGAGCGAAGGAGACAGGCAACGTGTTGAGATGCTGCCTGACCCGCTGAGTTACTCCAGCTTTTTGTGTCTATCTTTAGAATACATGAGTAATTGCAATCGAAACAAACATTTGTTGGCAATCTATGATGTGCCAGAAGAATTGCTCAGGTCCAAAGTCATGGGAAAGAATAAAGAGGTGGTGTTGGATGGAAAAAAACATTGATGAGGAAATTTGGGGGCACACTCACCCTCGTATAGCATGTTAGCCAATTAGAAGTTTCAGTGTGGGGACAGGCAGAGGAAAAAATATCTTTAGAGACAACTTGAACTGCGCAAACCTTTCATCGTCCATTTCTAAACTGGACTCGCTTTCAGACAGCTGTCTGCAGAGGGCTTCCCTCCTTTCCATTTCCCGTTGCAGTTTACGCTGGAGCCTCAGATTCTCTTCCCTCATGTGACGTTCTTCTTCTAAATACTGTGCCATTTTCTCTGTATCTGTAAATGCAGTAATGAGTAAATGCATCAATGAAAGAGCCTTCATGATTTTATAACTGGAACCAAAGTAGGCAGATATTGATCCAAAATTAGTAAATTGCTGGAAAAACGTGGTAGCGTCAAGAATGTGACTGAAGATCGAGGGGCAGCATGGTGGAGTAGTGGTAGAGTGGCTGCTTTACAATCCTGACTAAGATCCTGTCTGTACGTAGTTTGTATGTTCTCCCCGTGACCTGCGTAGGTTTTCTCTGGGATTTCTTGTTTACTTCGACACTCCAAGGACAAGTTAACAAGTTGTAGGAGTAGAATTATGCCATTTGGCCCATTGAGTCCACTCTGCCATTCAATCATGGCTGATCTCTGCCTCCTAATCCCATTTACCTGCCTTCTCCCCATAACCCTTGACATCCATTCTAATCAAGAACTTGTCTATCACTAGCTTAAAAATATCCACTGACTTGGCCTCCACAGCCCTCGGAGGCAATGAGTTCCACAGATTAACTAGCCTCTGACTAAATAAGTTCTCTGATTAAAGAGCAACCTTTAATTTTGAGGCTATGACCTCTGGTCTTAGACTCTCTCACCAGTGGAATCATCCTTTCCACATCCACTCTATCTATGCCTTTCATTATTCTGTAAGTTTCAATGAGGTCCAGCCTCAACCGTCTAAACCCCAGCGAGTAGAGGCCCAGTGCTGCCAAACGCTCATCGTGTGCTAACCCACTCATTCTTGGGATCATTCTTCTAAACCTCCTCAGCATTACATCTGTTTTTGTATTCCAATGCTCTTGATATAAATTATATAAAAGACATAGAGGTTTATAGGTTAATTGGCTTCGGAAAAATTGTATATTGTGGCTAGTGCATGTAGAATAGTGTTAGTGTGCAGGGTTTGCTGATCGGTGTAGGCTCGGCGAGCCGAAGGGCCCGTTTCTGTGCTCTCTCTAAACTAAATTCCAGATGCAAAGGAACATTTGAAGTCAAGAACACCCATTTTAGAAACTACTTGACAAGAACTTAAGCCGTAAAAGGCATGCAACAATAATCAATGTCCATAAAGATGCAGAAGTAATTAATTGACGCAGAACTGCACTGGGAAGAACAAACATGTTGGAAATATTCAGCATTTTATGCAGCATTTACTGAAGGAAAGACAGAATTACTGCTTCATTGATGAGTTTCAACCAGAAAAGTTTAGCGATCAAATATGGAAAAGAATGGAGAGAACAAAGGGAATGCTTTGATGAGGTGACGATCGAGGGAAACGTGATGCCAATGCTGGCAGAGAGAGAGTGCTGAAGATTTGTTAAATGCAACTGTCTGTCTGGAGGAGATGGAAGTAGATGAATGACAGCAGATGAGAGAAGGACAAAGAAAAATGCTATAACTGTGAGAAATAAAACACTGCAGCAAAGCCAAAATAAAAGGCAAGACCGGAAATATTCAGCAGTTCAGGTGGAATCCATTGGAAGAGAATAAAAAAAAATAGGTGAATATCCATTGAAAGTTCGAATTGGAAGGGTGCGAGGTGAGGAGAAAGATGAACCCATTCTTGCGCTGGATAAGAGGAGGGGGTCGAGAACACAAGTGTGGGAAATAGAACAGATGCAGTTGGGAATCCTGTCAACTGAGATGAAGTGGAAAGCTTAGTTACGAAAAGGAGAAAACATATTTGAAAAAACGGTGTGGAATGTCAGAGCAGGCAAGGGGAGGGATTTCTTAAAAGCCAAAATGAAGTGCCGTTAACTTAGCTCTGGGAGTCTGAGCACTTGTCTTGGATTTTGGTCATTAACCTATACCAAGGTGGAGATTGGGAAGCCAAGAAAACTACGAGTCAGATATGCGCTGTGTGAAATTGAAATCAGGACGTTAATGAGCAATAATGGTGATAAATGTTAGAATTCTGCACAAGGGCAAAAAAGCACCTTGATAGGATTGAAACAATGAATTTTCTACCAATGCAACAGACGGACATAGCTCAGAATCATGGGTTTCGCTAACTACCTTGACTTTTAAGTGAGTTCAGCTAAAGGAACTTTTCAAGGCAGGTAAAGGATGCTGATGGTGGAGGAGGGCAGATTGACTCTAATCAAGGAAGAAGCAAACGTCTTCCCAGTTTGGAATGGAGATATGGACCAAGTAGATGTCCACTTCGGCAATAAGCCGGTTGAGACCTGGAAACTGGCCAGATGAAGTAGGAGGAGACTGGACATGGAGTGTAGTAAATGAGTCAAGCTTGGAATAAATTTGTTGTTTAATAAAGAACAGGCTGAAATGTTGACACATTTGATAATCCTGTTTGTCGATCTTAGGGAGAAAAATGAAAGCTTGGGATTATGATAACACGGAGGGGTTGTCAAAGGAAATTAGGCACATATCTGGGAAATAATGGTAGCTATTGGGGTTGTGGTCTGGAGGGGGGGGGGGGTATATAGAGGGGTAATGGAACTGGCGCTGAGGTTCTGAAAGATGAAGGGATGAAGGTCAATTTGCCAAACAAGCAGCACTGGCCTGTCAGCAGTTTTGATAGACTCTTGATATGCAGTGTTTGCAAATTCACAGTGTAATAGCTTGGAGCAAATAAATGTATTGAAAAACAAAATACATCTTGAAAGGGCAAGTGTGGGAAAGTCTAGGACTAAAGGTCATAGGCACAGAATTAAAGGACATTCTTTTTGGAAGGAGATGATGAGAAATGTCTTTAGTCAGAGGGTGGTGAATCTGTGAAATTCTTTGCCACAGAAGGCTGTGGATGTAATGCATTTCGTTGTCTCTGTACTGTACACTGACAATGACAATTAAAATTGAATCTGAATCTGGAGGCCAAGTCAGTGGAGATTTTTAAGGCAGAGATAGATAGATTCTTGTGTAAGAAGGAACTGCAGATGCTAGTTTAAACTGAAGATAGACACAAAAAGCTGGAGTAACTCAGCAGGCCAATACAAGTGTCAGATGTTATGGGGAGAAGGCAGAAGAATGCAGTTAGGAGGGAGAGATAGATCAGCCATGAGTGAATGGAGTAGACATGATGGGGCTGAATGGCCTAATTCTACTCCTATTCTTATGGTGTTAAGAGGGATGGGGAAGGGGTCCATGTGGACCCCGAATTCTGAAGCCAGGTTGTCGAGTCTAACCTGTTGAGATGGGGGAGACTGTAGTGACTACAGTATGATGACCACAGGGGCGGCATGGTGGCACAGTGGTAGTTGCTGTGTTACAGCGCCAGAGACCCAGGTTCGACCCTGACCACGGGTGCTGCCTGCACGGAGTTCATCACCGAGACGATGTGGTTTCCTCCCACATTCCAAAGAGGCGCAGGTTTGCAGGTTTAGTTGGCGTCTGTAAATTGTCCGTGGTGTGTAGGATAGAACATAGTGTAGGGGTGAGTGCTGGTTGGCGTGGACTCGATGAGTCAAAGGGCTGTTTCCACATTGTATCTCTAAACTAAAGTAGAAAAAACAGAGATGGTCCATTTCATGCCAGTAGTTTGCGATGAATATTTCAGTGAGTAGTCAATGACCAAATTGATTTTATAGAATCACTTGAGCACAGAGAAAAGGATTGGGTTAAAAAATAATTCACACCTCTGCGCCGTGATGATAGAACTTACGCTGTAACTGGGCTGCTCGGAGTTGCTTTTTTAGCCTCTCCACCTCATTCTTCAAAAATCTGATATGTCGCATCATGTTTTCTGGAGAGTCTATTTCCATGGAAATGTCCCTCGGTGACGGTGGGGCTGACACAGGCTGGTCGAGCTTCTCCTGCAGAATTCTAGATGAACAAATACTCAAATAAGCCACAAAAACATGTTTGCTTATTTTTAAAAACAAATGCACAAAATAAGCCTTAATCAACAAAAACACAGAAAAGCAGGCAAGGTCAAGCAATAATCTGATTTTCAGACAAATTACAACAGAAATACTTTAAATTGATATTGACACCCGCTAGTATTGTAGTACTCTGAAGGGAAGAAAGATCGTGTGGTGAGTAGAATTAGGCCATTCAGCCCATCAAGTCTACTCCAGCATTCAATCATGGCTGATGTATCTCTCCTTCCTAACCCCATTCTCCTGCCTTCTCCCCATAATCCCTGACATCGGGACTAATCAACCTCAGACACCCGTACAAACCTGATTAACATTCTTTTCGGATGTGCGCTTAAATGAAGAATGACCTCTGTATAAATAATGGTCTAAGTTGGTCCCAAAGACAAAAGTGTGGAGAAATCACAGGGGACACATACAATAATGACGTCCTCGACTAGCAATGCCGAACACTAGTGAAAATCTAATTCATGAAGTTTGTAAAACCGTCACCAAATGACTTGTTTTAGTGACTACGTTGCACTAGCTATACTCCCATTGCCAAAATAATATTATTCCAAGTTTGAATAGGTTGCATTGAACTGTGTACGATGTATATTTTACTGAAAGACTGAGCTGAAGTAATCCACTTTTCTTTCTTCATCTTAGCAAACTGTGGAGCAATAATTTAACGTTGTTTATGTGGGGAAGAAACACGGGTACAATTGTTTCACATATTCTAGAAACCAGACTAGTTAGTTTGACAGGTTAAATAAATTCAACACAATATTTCCCAACAGAGGATCCTGTGCCTAATTTGTCTTCTTGCTCATGACCTTTGAAATACTTGTGCATGTGGTGATTCATGAACCTACCGCTTCTCAGCTTCCAGTTTGTCCATTCGTTTCCATAGTCTATTTACTAATGCTTCTTGTTCTTGTTCCAGGGTGTTTTCAAGGTCAATTTTCTCACGTCGTAGCTGCAAAGGAGACAAAGTACTTATTTTGCCCAAATGAAATGCATACCTATTTGCTGAATAAGCAAGCACCTTCCAAACAAAGGAATGCAGAGATAGTGAACATCCTTCATACTGGGTTACACAAAAAGCTGGAGAAACTCAGCGGGTGCAGCAGCATCTAAGGAGTGAAGGAGATAGGCGACGTTTCGGGTCGAGACCCTTCTTCAGACTGAAGAAGGGTCTCGACCCGAAACGTCGCCTATCTCCTTCACTCCTTAGATGCTGCTGCACCCGCTGAGTTTCTCCAGCTTTTTGTGTAACCCTCGATTCTCCAGCATCTGCAGTTCCTTCTTTAACACATCCTTCATACTGGGTTCCTTCTTGGGCCTCAATATTACTTGTGAGGATTTTAGAGAGGGGATTTACAATTCTATTTCTATTTCAATGGAATAAAAATACAAATTTTCATAAACAACCATCCCCAAAAGATACAAATTTAAACACAGAGCAGAGAAAATGTGATAAGAAGCTGCTGATGTTCCCACCTGCCCCCTATTCGCCTGTACACCTATACAATATATGCATGAATTCACAACTCCAAAATTGAAGGCATTTGTTGTCAACTCTTGTCACTTTTGGTCTAGCCCGTTATAATCATGCCATCTGCAGATGTGCTCTCGTCAGACATCTGCATACTACAATCATCATCCCAAATTCTCCAAACCTGAAAACGATGGATGCGGCCAAAGATGACTTCAACTGCAAGTAGAAACAAACAACTGCAAATGCTGGTTTATACCAAAGATAGCCAACAACGTGCTGGAATTATCTATTTCGGGTTGTGACACTTCTTCAGAATGAAGGGTCCAGACCCAAAACGTCACGCATCATTTTTCTCCAGAGATGCTGTCCGGCCCGTTCAATTACTCTGACACTTTGTGTCTATCTTCAACGGCAAGTCTTGGGGAAAATGGTGGCTCACATCCCGGAGCTGTCAATGGGAGACAAACTGATTGTCCCAAATGACCCAAAGTGAGGTTCATAAAATAGCAATCCTCAGGCAAGCATGTCTGGCAAGGAGCATGATAGCCAATCTTTATTGATAAAGGAATTGGAGCATAGTGTTGGTATGGTATTGTCAGAGGCACTGAGATAGTGAAAAACATTGATTTGCGTGCTATCCAGACAAATCATACTGAGTACATCAGGTAGTGCAAAAGAGAAAATAAATCGAAAGTGCAGATAAAATAAGGGCCACAACGAGGTAGATTTGAAAACTGGGAATTTATCCTTAACATACAAGGTCTATTCTTTATTCAGAGGGTATGTACTTTCAGGCTTTTCTATCTCTGCCCAACGGGAGAGGGGAGAAGAGAGAACAACTAGGTTTCAAGTGGCCCTTGAATGGCTGTTTTCATGAGTGTGCAGTGCAGATAGGTCAATGGGGGAGAGGCTGGCTGGCGTGATTGTCAACTCTGTGACATCTTGCAGTCTTGGACAAAGCAATTACCAGACTAAGCTGTGATCATGAATAGGATGCTTTCTGTGATGTATCCGCAAAAATGGATAATTAGCCTTCGGAGTAAGCAGATGCGTTTTCTTGGCCACAGTGTCAATGATGAACAGGACAAATTGTTGGTAATATTTATACCAAAGGGAGCGCTTGATCATCTCCACTTCTGCACCATTGATACAGGCTAGGCCATGTACTCCACCCCATATTTTGAAGTTGATAACCATCTCATTGTTTTGCTGTCATTGAAATGGCACCTTACTACTAAACTCCCCACCTTCTTTCTGTCTTGTGTTTTATCATTGTTTGAGTTACGGTACACAACAGTGATAACATCTGCAAGCTTGTAAATGGTGTTAGAGCGGAACTTGGCCACACAGTTGAGTGTAGAGCAAGTGTAGAGAGAGTACAGCCAGCAGCTGAGAATGCAGCCTTGCAGAGTACTTGCAGTGGGAGATGTTTTATCGCTTATCCATGGGGCAAGATCCTGCAGTCAGTGGGGCAAGATCCTGCTGCAAAGTGAAGGGGGGGGGGGGGAATCCAGGGTATTGTAATTACCAACATTCTTATTCTTCACCAGCAACAGCCCAAGCCCAAGGAGTGGCAAATGCTAGATGACATCTTTGACAGAGCGACAAACTACAGAATGTTTTGATCATGGGAGGTATTGATTACTGTTGGACTGACCACTCCCAATTAGCTATGTTATCTTCATCTTCCTGGCTCCAAAATATCACCAGCACTAGAAATTTGCTGCTCGAAAAATATTGTTTTCACAAGCATCATATTTTGCCTGACGAATCTTAAAAAACAGGGCCAGAGTGTCTGCAATATTTGGATTGCTGAACATAATTAGCAGCTATGAAGAAACTTGTTTTTCCTGCCATAACAGGGCATGTTAGGATTGACGAGAATAAACCAGATATGCAGGAGCTAATTAACTGCAAACCAAAGAAGTACACAGACTGAAAACTCCAGTATGTTTGCAGGGAGCAGAAAGAACCAAGGTCCAACAAACAACCCATGACCTAAACGGGCAGTTACCAGGTAAGTAAACCACAACATTTTGCATACAATTATGCTGACTATCTGTGTAACTGTTTCTTAAATGTTGCAATAGTATTTAAGAAAGAGTTAAATATAGCTCTTTGAGCTAACGGAATCAAGGGATATGGGGAGAAAGCAGGAACAGGGTACTGAGGTTCCCACCTGCTTTAAAAGGGCATCAATAATACAGGCGCCCAAGAAGAGCAAGGTGACGTGCCTCAACGACTATCGACCAGTGGCTCTAACGTCTGTGGTGACGAAGTGCTTGAGAGGTTGTATTGTATATCTTTATTATCATTTTCCCGAGTACTTACATACCCAGAGGAAACGAAAAAACGTTGCTCAACCAGTGTCCATTCAGTGTGCGGTAAAAAATAAATAGAAATAAAAATAAAAATACATATATCATCATGAGTTGCAATCGGCAGCAGCACGACAATGGCTCTGCTTCAGTGTGTCCAGGTTGGTGGTTGGTGCGCGATACTTTGGCAGGGGGCAAAGTCAGTTTATCAGTCTTATCGCCTGTGGGAAGAAGCTGAGGAGCATCCTGCTGGTTTTGCAGCTGATGCTCCTGTACCTCTTCCCAGATGGCAGGATGGAGAATATGTGATGCGATGGGTGGTAGGGGTCTTTGATGATGGAGATGGCTCTGTTGATACATCTCTTCCTGTATATGTCCAGCAGGAAAGGGAGTGGAGCACCAATAATCCTGCTGGCGGTCTTCACAATCCTGTCTAGTTGGTGCCGTTCGTACGCTTTGCAGCTCCCGAACCAGGAAGTGATGCCGTAGGTTAATGTGCTCTTGATTGTCCCCCTATAAAAAGTTCGTAGGTGTGCAGTGGGGAGACCTGCTTTCCGTAGTCTTCGGAGAGGGTGTAGTCGCTGCTGGGCTCTCTTGACCAGTGCTGTGGTGTTGGTCGTGGACGTCAGGTCATCTGACAGGTGGAGTCCTAGGAACATCACACTGCTGACCCTTTCCACATCAGCTCCATCGATGTGCAGAGGTGTATGGCGTTGTTTTCCCGCCCTCCTGAAGTCAACCACCATCTCCTTCGTTTTTCCCACGTTGAGAATGAGGTTGTGGGATTTGCACCATCCTGTGAGCAGCTCCACCTCCATCCTGTACGCCGACTCATCATTGTCACTGATGAGACCCACCACTGTTGTGTCATCAGCGAACTTGTTGATGAAGTTGTTGTTGAGTCTAGCAGTACAGTCGTGTGTAAGCAGACTAAACAGCAGGGGGCTTAGGACACAGCCTTGGGGCGAGCCAGTGCTCACGGCTATGGTTTTTGATGTCCTACTGCCCACCCTGGCTGTCTGCTAGCGTTGCGATAGAAAGTTCAGGACCCAGTTGCATGTGCCAGCATCAACCCCCAATAACTCTAACTTCTCCACCAGCTGCTGCGGAATGATTGTGATAAAAGCAGAGCTGAAGTCTATGAAGAGGATCCTGGCATAGATATTTTTCCGATCAAGGTGTGGCAGTACGAGGTTCAGTGTTGTTGAGACTGCGTTCTCTGTGGATCGGTTGGCTCTGTAGGCCAGGCACGTGCCGTCAGGGTAGGCAAGGTAGGCACTGCCTACCCTGACTAAAATTATGAAATGGCAATTATTAAATATAAATAGTAAAGGCATGGGAGAATTATGCCTATCTAAGAGATCGATCTCTTAGGTAGGCATAATTCAACGTGCCTTTCATCCGCAGCACTTGTGACACGGGAAGCTCTGTGCAGCCCACGTGCCGTCAGCGCTGCCTGAAGCCGTCAGTTTCAAGGGAAGCTGAAGGCAGCAGAAATTCTGCCTTTGCAGTACTGCGCATGCGCAGCAGCATACTGCGCATGCGCAGCATGAGTTTCTTGGCGGGATTTTCAAATATGGATTGCCATTATTTTAACAGTATCTCAGGAAACAAAGAATGAAGAATGGACTTAATGTGCCAATAACGTGGTATGTGCATTACTTGGTGCTTTATGTTTTTAAATACTGTATTTCCCGGGGTGGGTGGAGAGCTCCGTTCACAGTATTTGGGAAGTCTGCCATTGTGAAGTGTTCGGCACGGACTAAAAGGGCCGAGATGGCCTGTTTCCGTGCTGTAATTGCTATATAGTTTTATTGTGGCTGGGGAGTGAATTAGCTTGGGTGGCTGCCGCAGCACTCCAGGCACGGACAGCAGAACTGGCCGCCACTTCCGAGGGTGACTGCGAGTGGCCGCCAGGACCCTGCCACTTCAACCACTTCTGCTGGTCCCCACTCACCTCTGGCAGTGCTCTCCATCTGAACATCTCTCACCTGCCGCTCGCTGGCCGGCTTCCTGCAAATCTTTAAATTCCGACAGCGCGTTCACGGGACCAGTTGAGGTTACTTGGCCCCCCCCGGTTGACATGAGCGAAACTGGCGAGCGGCAGGTGAGAGATGTTCAGATGAAGAGCACTGCCAGAGGTGATCAGAAGGCGCTGAAGGGCAGCCGGTTCTGGTGTCGGGTCCCGGCGGCCGCTCGCACCCGAGCTGCTTCTATCCCCGGAAGTGGCGGCCAGTTCTGCTGTCCGTGCCCGGAGCGCTGCGGCAGCGGTGAGTGAGTTACTGATATGATCTTCGACCCTCTCCTTCTCAACACTTCTGCCTTTTCGCATCTTTAACCCGTGGTGCAGACTCTCCACGCGCTGTGAAAGGAACTCTCCCTCCAATTGGACCCTTGAATTAGTATTGTCATTCAATAAGGTGACAACTGGTTCAACGTCCCGGTCTGCTCCTATTTTTCCCACCATCTATCCACCTGCCTTCATCCTCCGTCCCCCACCCATTCAGTAATTAAAAAATGAAGGAGATTCAGAAGCCTTCGGAAAATTGAATTGTTACTTATTTTTTATTTTTTACGAAGAGAACAATCTGCGCATGCGCGTTTTAAGATTTTTTTTAAAGCCGGCTGACTGCCTACCCGGAGTAATTACTCACGGCACGTGCCTGCTGTAGGCGAACTGCAGTGGGTCTAGGTTGACAGGTAGGCTATTTTTGATATGCTGCATAACCAGTCGCTCAAAACACTTCATTACTATGGGTGTTAAGAGCCACTGGTCGAAAGTCATTATGGCAGGCTGGGTTTGGTTTCTTCGGGACAGGAACGATGGTGGCACTCTTAAGACAGTTGGGCACTCCTGCCTGGCTGAGTGAGGTGTTAAAAATGTCTGTGAAGACATCTTTCAGTTGCTCGGCGCTGTCTCTTAGCACGCATCCAGGAATGTTGTCCGGCCCTGCGGCTTTGCGTGGGTTGATGCTGGCAAAGGCCTTTTTAACTCCGGCTGCGGACAGCCTGAGCGACTGGTCACTGGGAGATGGCAGTAGCGCACGTGTCTGGGTGCTGTTTTTAACCTCAAACCGTGCGTAGAACTCGTTCAGTTCATCTGATAGAGAATGGTCGTTTTGGCATATCCACAGTGGGGGGGGGGGGGGGGGGGGGGGCTTGTAGTCAGTGATGGTATGAAATCCCTGCCACAAGCGACGTGTGTCTTTGTCATTTGTGAAGTGGCTATTAAGTTTTTGTCCATACAGCCTCTTTGCTTTCCTGATCCCCCGGGATAGGTTACTCCTTGCCAGTTTGTATGCTGCATTGTCTCCTGATTAAATGCAGCATTCCAGATTCTCAGTAGGGAACACACTTCCCCAGTTAGCCAAGGTTTCTGATTGGCACGCCTCCTGACGGTTATAACCACCGTTACATCCTCGATGCATTTATTGATGTATCCGATGACGGATTCTGTGTATTCTTGGATTGATGCCACTGTCATCTGTCGCTGCCTCTCTGAAGATGGCCCACTGTGTGGTTTCGAAACAGTCCTGTAGTGCCTTGGTAGCTCCCTGTGGCCATGTTCTGACTTCTTTGACCGTTGGCCTGTCCTGTTTCACCCTGGGTCTGTATGCAGGTGTGAGCATAACCATTCGGTGGTCAGAGTTGCCGATATGGGGGAGGGGGGCAGCTTTATATGCATCTTTAATGTTGGTGTACACCAGATCTAGTTTGTTCTTTCCCCTGGTTGCAATGTTCACATGCTGGTATAATTTAGGCAGAACAGAAGTAAGACTGGCCTGGTTGAAATCCCCAGCTGCCATGAAGAAAGCATCTGGATGCTCCCTCTGCTGCTCACTGATGTTGTTGTAGAGCTGTGTTATAGCATCCTTCACGTCCGCCCTCAGTGGTACATAGACGGCCGTTATGAAGACTGCCATTAGCTCCCCGAGTAAGTAGAAGGGTCGGCATTTCAATCATTAGCTCCACGTGGGGCGAGCAGTAAGTGGAAAACACCACAGCATCCCGGCACCATGATCTGTTCACATACACAGCCAGTCCCCCTCCTCTTGCCTTCCCAGCTAGCAAAGCTACTCTATCAGCTCTGTTTAGCATAAGTCCCTCCAACTGGATCGCAGCGTCTGTGATGTTCTGATTCAGCCAGGTCTCCGTTAGGACGTAGACACAGCAGTTCTTCACGCTTCGTTGGGAGGCTCTCCACACTCTGATGTAGTCCATCTTGTTGTCGAGGGAGCGGACATTTGCCAACATGACTGTAGGCACTGCCGGTTTGTGAGGGTTCGCGTTTAGCCTAGCGTAGGCTCCTCCGCGCTTCAGCCTCCTGCTACACCACTTGCGATGTTTCCCCATCAGCATTGTTCCAGGTGCGGGTGCAGCCGCGGTTCCCCATGGGCCTGCGCACCTCCGTGGGCCCGCGCACCTCCCCACCAGCGTTGTTCCCGGTGCTGGTGCAGCCGCGGCTCTCCGTGGGCCTGCGCACCTTCGTGGGCCTACGCGACGCAGAAGTCTCAGCTCCACCAGAACGCTCCATAAGGTAATGTTGCAGCACGAAGCCTTGTTGCCGATTTTTAAAAGAACCTGCCGCTCGTACTTACGCATACACACACACTCCTCCGACACACTCTTCACACACACCTCTCGCTCCAAAAACCCGCGAAATCGCCAAACTTTCACTGGGAAGGTTGATTATGGCGCATATCACTTCCTACCTCGACAAGAACCTCGACCCACTGCAGTGCGCTTAACACCACAACAGATGGATGCAACTTCACTGGCTCTCCACTCCGCTCTGGACCACTTGGACAACAGAAACGCATATGTCAAGCTGTTATTAATTGACTTCAGCTCAACATTCAACACCATCATCCTCTCCCAGCTGGTTACCAAGCTCTCAGATCTGGGTCTCTGCTCATCGCTCTGCAATTGGATCCTCGACTTCCTCATCCACAGATCACAATCTGTCCGTATTGGTGGAAATGTGTCATCCTCGACAACAATCAGCACTGGAGCACCTCAAGGCTGTGTGCTCAGCCCCCTGCTGTACTCACTCTATACTCATGACTGTGTAGCCGGACATAGTGCAAACTCCATCATCAAGTTCGCCGACGACACCACTGTGGTGGGATCAAGCGCTGATGGTGACGGGTCGGGGTATAGAAGGGAGATCAACCGGTTGACCAAATGGTGGCATCACAATAACCTGGCTCTCAACACCAGCAAAACCAAGGAACTGATTTTGGACTTTGGAAGGGATAGGATAGGGACCCACAATCCCGTTTTGGGTGTTGGTCCGTACATATATCAACGGGTCAATGGTGGAAAGGGTCAAGAACTTCAAATTCCTGGGTGTGCATATTTCCAAAGAACTTTCCTGGCCCCAGCACACTGATGCAATTATAAAGAAAGCACATCAGCGCCTCTACTTCCTAAGATTACGGAGAGTTGGTATGTCAAGGAGGACTCTCTCGAACTTCTACAGGTGCACAGTATAAAGCATATTAACTGGTTGCATCGTGGTTCGGCAACTTGAACGTCCAGGAGCGGAAAAGAATGCAGAAACTTATGACGACTGCCCAGTCCATCATCGGCTCTGACCTCCCCATCATCGAAGGGATCTATCGCAGTCGCTGCCTCAAAAAGGCTGCCAACATCATCAAGGACCCACAGCATTCTGGCCACACACTCATTTCTCCACTGCCACCAGGTAGAAGGTACAGGAGCCTGAAATCTGGAACATCCACAGATTCCCCACAGCCATCAGGCTATTAAACTCGCCATCAAACAAACTCTGAACTATAACAGCCTATTGCACTTTATATGTTTATTTATGTGTATATATATGGACTATGCTATATAGACACACTGAACTGTTCCGTATTTATGCTTACAATACTCTGCTGTGCTGCAGCAAGTAAGAACTTCATTGTGGGGCACATGACAATAAACTCTCTTGACTTGAAAGTCACGTTGTACCTGCCAGAGGGGATTCCATGAAGAGGTTATCAGCTTTTACTTTGGTTTTATGCTTTAATTAGTATTCTGGATTTTAAAACATCCAATTCGGCCTTTCCACCACCTCTGACGGACAAGTTGTTAAAAAGCACCAATGCCAATTAAAAGAAAACAAGCTCTGAAAAGCACACAGCATCTCTGCTGAAATCATTCTGCCAGATCTGTCGAATAGGCAAGGACACATCATTCACTTGCTCAACATTTGCCTGAAACAACTAATCCAAGTTCCATCGTCGCAAAATAATGTCAGGTAGTCACAAAAAAAAAAAACTGGGGATGTTCTTAAAATCTCCTTGAGAAAGTGTAACAATCCCACCGATTTGTCGGAAATGCCTGGTCCATGACCACTCAAAATGGAGGTTTGCATTGACATTGCAAATCTCTAGTCCATTCCCAAGGGACTGCCGAGGAGCAAGAATGCCAACGCAGACGGGGACGGAAGATCGCCAGGTTGGGTATCAGAAGGATTTCCAGCCAAATCCCTGGGAAAACTGAAGTGAAGATCAAACTATTAATTTGACTAGTTTTCAGAGTGGAGTGTGTGTTATGCTCCCTCCCCAAATGCTTATATGGGCTTCACCATCAATAGCATTCTGCACAATGATAATGCAATAAATCATAGCTCCTTAAAAAAAAAGAAAGTTCCTAAAGCATAACTTTATGAAAAAAAAGTAACAATATATTTTCCAATGGAGGTTTAAAATATGATTACCTGTTCAAGTGTAAATTGTTTTGAAAGTGTATCATTTTCCAATTTCTTGATCTTTTTCATCAATTTATTTACTTGAAACTCCTGTTCCTGCTCCAGTGTCTGTTCCAGTTCAGCTTTCTCATGCTGCAACTGAAGGGAAAAACCATAGTAAACAAAAGGGTAACACTGATGGAATGTGTGGAGGCAATTTTACGTAGCTGAACAATCACCACAAATGCTTTGCCTGCCAAGAAATACAACAGGAATTCAAGAGTACACAGTCTTCCGCCCAACTAATACATGAAGAATCAGGAATCTGAACTTTTACAGTCCATAAAAAGATTCAGGTTGACAAGGCATGAATTTAGGTGTTTTGTAAATTATTGACAGGTATCTTTAAAGAGCAAAAATACCGAGATGAATCACAAATTTATCCCAATCTCGTAGTTTTCACAAATGTAATAACTTTGCTTAGTTTTTAATATATTACTGGCCAACTTATTTATTTTGTCTAAAAAAAAAACACTAATTCAAGTGCTTGCGAATGTCACGTTTGACATTAAACTTAGGTTCATTCAAGATTGTCAAATCCAGCAACACACATTTTACCTTGTGCACGTACAAAGTATCAACCGATTGAATGAATGATACTTCATTATCAAATGAGACACATCACCAGGAAATTCTTTTTTACCACACACAAAGTATGCAAAGAGTCGACAACTGTGTGTGCAACTACCTTCATTTCCCCAAAACCCAGCATTAATTAAAGTCATTAAAGATACTGATTTGAATGGCCAGATTGCAGATTCATTGGAAGTAAAGCGAGGAAGCCTATCTTTTGAAATATGGCCATCATTATAACACCAAAGACTCATATATTGAATTGGGGGGGGGGGGGGGGGGAAGAAATCACACGTCTGACTACTGGATTTATTCAGTACAGACTTAAGTTTTACAGACACATACAGCTGTGTAATGTGTACCATCAATAATTAAACAGCTCTGCAGTACTACGTGTTTTGGGATAATTTACTGGTTAAATTGAATTGATTTTCTGGAGGAAAGCAGAAAACTGTTTTTCTTTTAAAATGGTGCTTGATCCTGAAAATAATGTGGAAGTTAAACAATAATGGTTCAAACAGTGTCATCAAGTTCAACATTCCCTCAAAGATGTGGGTAATTGCAGGAAGATGAGCAATCTCATGTATCTGGAAGGATTTAATGAAAAAGAATCCTGATAATTTATATCCGATTTACATCAGTCTGAAGAATGGTCTCGACCCGAAACGTTACCCATTCCTTCTCTCCAGAGATGCTGCCTGACACGATTAGTTACTCAAATTTTTTTTGTCTACCTTCAATTTAAACCAGCATCTGCAGTTCTTTCCTACATAATTTATATCTGAGTTGGTCATGCTTGCTGACATGACAGGACTTGAGCAAGGGAAACAAACATCGATACTCATCCAAGTTCGAAATGCATATCAAGTATAAAAGGCAGTGATTACCTCCACTCACATGCATACTAATGCCCCACTCACAAAATGGCATAATTTACAGCGGGAGGGTGTGGTGTAATTTGAATTTTAGCATTTGCCACAAAGGAAGCACATTAAACCGTGGCGAAGCCTACCTGCATCAGCTTGCGGGAGAGTTCATTTGTTAGAAATTCTTCTTCTTTCTCATAATTTACAGCTAGTGTTTCTTTCTCTTTTTGCAAAGCTTGAATCTTCTTAAACAAGGTGTTGCTGATGAATTCTTCCTCCTGTTCAGCCCTTGCTTGCTGAAGAATAAAAGGAGAATATTATTAATACAAGTTGCAACAATGATTTGAGATGGGAGATTTGGTACCATGCTTTGTATTCAACAGTAAAAAGCTGTTATTCATTTGTTTTAATTGAACATTAGACTTAGATTTATTATTACCACGTGTACCAAGGTACAGTGAAATGTTTTGCATGCTATCCAAACATCAAATAATACTATACATAAATGAAATGACGTCAATAGATAGAGCAAAGGGGAAGATGCAAGGCGCAGAATATAGTTCTCAGCATTGTAGTGCACCACTTCCATAGACAAAGTCTAATGTCCACAATGCAATAGAGGTGATTCAGATTTTAGAAAGACCTTTCAGAGCCCACCCCCCCCCCCCCCCCCCCCCCGTAAAACTAAAGGGTAGTCTAAAACTACCACTTTCCATCAGAACCTCCATTTACTTGGAAAATAAGGACACCCACTGTGCCAGATTGACATTCTATTTACATTGCACAGGTTTTTTTCTGGAGGTTCCATGTTGGGATTGTGCAGCTGAATCTATTCCTGGTATCTTACTTCAATGGAAATGATGCACAATTGCACCTTCAATTACACCCCCAATCCTTACCGCAATACTCAGTAATTGCCCTACAATTACAATAGTACAATGTGCCTAAAGGACAATTCCCATTAATATTATAAATATCAAAATATTTATTTCAATGACCAATTGAACATTTTAAGATGCTTCTGACACAAACTAAAACAAGTTTAACAGATGGGAGTACACAATATGACCTTTTTGGCCTGGTCAGTGAATGAGCAGGATCAAGTCTAATTTGTTTTGTCATAATCCTTGATTCTGAAACTACTGCCACCTTGAATCTAATCAATGTGTAGGATAGTCTTAATATGCGGGGATCGCTGGTTGGTGCGGACTTGGTGGGCCGAAGGATCTGTTTCCGCGCTGTATCTCTAAACTAAACAAAATTGTTCCTATCACTCTGAGGCATTGAATTCTGAAGATGCACGATTCTCAGGAGGGGGAATTCCTTTTTATATCCGTATTTCCCGGCAATGAAGACGCCATTTTTTACCCTAAAATAAGGCCCGAAAATTTAACTGCGTCTTGGAGGCTGAAGGTTAGATTGTTAGCCAAGAAAGATAGGCTTGGGCCAAATCGCTTTTAAAACATTGGGGGGGGGGGGGGGGCACACACAATGAGGCCTAACACATGGGTCGTCAACTTACGGCCCAGATCCGGCCCGTAACCCGAATTCATCCGGCCCGCAGGCATTTCTTTTTCCCAATTCGTTTTCATGACCTGGGAAATGCAGCCAGTCCCAGGGCACGCAGGAGACCTGGGCGCTATAGCCAGACTTGTCCCGGGACAGGGGAGCCGACCTGGGATCTGCTCCGTGGCACGCAGGGGACCTGGGAACTGTAGCCAGACCTGGGGCAAGCGAGCCAACCTGGGCACAACAGCCAGACCTGGGGCAAGCGAGCCGACTCCGGAACTGCAGCCATTTGCGGGGCACGCAGCCGACCTGGGTGTCACAGCCAGACCTGGGGCAAGCGAGCCAACCTGGGCGCTACAGCCAGTCCCGTGGCATGCAAGCGATCTGGGAAATGCAGCCATTCGCTGGGCACACAGTCGATCTGGGTGTCACAGCCAGAACATATGTAGCGAGCTGGTTCAATTGCAACATTTAAAGAACATTTAGATGGACTCATGGATAGAAGGATTCAGGCAAAAAGGCATACAAAAGAAAGACACCTTGATCAACAAGGATAACATAGAAAACATAGAAAATAGGTGGAGGAGTAAGCCAATCGGCCCTTCGAGCCAGCACCGCCATTCAATATAATCACGGTTGATCATCCAAAACCAGTACCACGTTCCTGCTTTTCCCCCAATATCCCTTGATTCCGTTAGCCAGATTACCTTGATTCCGTTGGCTGAAAGACCTGTTTGTGTACTGTACAAACCTATGTACAGTACACTATATACCTTGTGTTATTTCAGAGAGCTCCGTCAAGCTGGGAAAATAGTCAGCTCAAAACATTTTCTACTCCAATTACCCAAATTCAATGTATGGTTCACTGAAGATAGACACAAAATGCTGGAGTAACTCAGCGGGGCAGGCCGCATCTCTGGATAGAAGGATTGGGCGATGTTTTGGGTCAAGACTATTCTTCAAACTGAGAGTCGGGGGGGGGGGGGGGAGAGAGAGAGAGAGAGAGAGAGAGAGAGAGAGAGAGAGAGATACAGATAAGGAAGTGTAAAGTGTGAAAACGAGACATCAAAGGGGATGGAGATCAAAGAAAATGTATAATAGGTCATTGTTAGCTAGGAGAAGGTAACAACAAAGCAAACAGAGATAAAATGTAATCAGGGATAGTCAGACTGTCGGAGGATGGAGAGAGAGTGAGGGTTACAATGCTTACTTGAAGTTAGAGAAGTCAGGAACTATGAGTGCAGCAATTTAAAAACACTTCTTATGCTCACATGTCAGGGGAACATCTGATCTTATCACTGGTTGCAAGATAAAAGACGCAACCACTTGGCGGGTCAAGGCCTCTTAGTTTCGTGAACTACAATTGCCACAATTACTTGAAGGACAGAAAGAAATACCATCATGACAGCAAATACATAATTTTTACTATATGAATGTCAACTGCAAATAACTAGCAGTCAATATGCACTTGCAGTACAAATATATCTGAAGGCAATCAAATCTTTAAATATGAAACCCCTCTTTTGGTTGAAGCATGTCCAAAAGTCCGGCCACTTGAACTTGTTGTATTTACAGCCTAACATGTACTAAATATGAAATTCTATTTCTTAATCAAAGTGATTGCTTTAGAGCCGGAACCAAAAAATATAAAGGACTGCAAGATCAAAACTGAGCTTGCAAAGTTTTTAAAACTCTGCCATTCCAGCACGGAAACAGGCCCCAGAGCTCATCCTGTCCGTGCCGACCAAAATGCCCCATCTAAGCCAGTCCCATTTATCCCATATGGCCCGCTACCCTCTAAATCTTTCCTATCCACGTACTTGTCCAAATGTTTTTTAAATGTTTAAATGTTAAAATTTAAAAAATTTTAAGTACCTTAACTACTTAATCTGTCAACTTATTCTTTATACCCAATAACCCTCCGTGAGAAACAGTTGCCCCTCAGGTTCCTATTAAATCTTTCCCCTCTCACCTTTCCCCCAAGCTGGGAAAGAGTGGCATTTACTCTATTGTCCTCATGTTTGTATACATCTCTATAAGATTGTTCCTCGGTCTCCTGCACTTAAGGAAAAAAAGTCATAGCCTCCTCAATGTCGCCCAGACTGTCGAGTCCTGGGAACATCCCTGTGAATCTTCTCTGCACCCTTTCAAACTTAATGACACCTTTCCTGTAACAGGGTGACCACAATACTCCAAATGTGGTCTCACCATCAGCTTGTACAACTGTAGCATAACGTCCCAACTTCTAGATTCAATTGAAGATAGACACCAAATGCTGGAGTAACTAAACAGGACAGGCAGCATCTCTGGAGAGATTCAAACCAGCATCTGTAGTTCTTTCCTACGCATTCTAGATTTAATTCCCTGACTAATGAAGGCCAGAATGCCAAAGGTTCTTCACCACCCTGTCCACCTGGCAACACCTTTTTCAGGGAACTCTATTTGTACACCGAGATCGCTCTGCTCTGCAACACTCTCCAGGGCCTTACAGTTAATTGAAAGTCCAGCCCTGGTTCAACTTCCCAAAATGTAAACTTAATTTAGCAATTCGCGGTCCACTTACCCGTTTAATCAAGATCCTACCGCAATTCTTCATAACCATCTTCAATGGTCGCAGCACCGATCCCCAAGACACACCATTAGTTACAGACCTCCAGTACAAATTCCAACCTTCCACTACCTACCATGAAGACAATTATGTATCCACGTAGTTAGCTCTAATTGGATTCCAAGAGAACTAACCTTCCAGAGCAGCCTATCACACAGAACCTAAATATCTTGCTGAAATCCACATAGGCTATGTCTACGGTCTTCATCAACCTTCTTGGTTACTTCTTACAATCAAACATCAAGTCTTTTGGGGGTAAATGAGGAAGGCAAGGATTGGTGAGGAGTATCCAAATGGGCTATAAACTGCAAATTAATATAAAAATAAATATATTACTCGATTACCCCAGACTGGTTAAGACATAATTTGCTTAAACCTTTCAGTGAAGAAAGATTTCCAAAGACGGTGCTGAAATACTATACACATACAAATGTGCAAATGTTGTTATATTTTGTATGACTGCAAGGAACTAAATTTTGTTCAGACCAAAAGGTCTGAATGATAATAAAGGATACTATACTTTTTTTAAAATCTCTTACCACAGCATTAACTGTAGGCATAACAGTAATAGTAAAAAAAATTGATTTCAAAAACACCCACCATTTTAAATGTCTATCACACGATTTCATGTGCAGTTTAAGGCTGTTTGTGACAAGTCATACCACGCACCATCATAGTCATGTTATCTAATTGATATCAATATATTTCCTGCAAATAGAACATCAATATTCTGCAGAATATGGTAAGCTTGAAAAAATAAACCCATTACACTTTGCGTCAAACTATTCATTCTTGTGGTATTATGATACTTAAACATTTATTGAAATTAGTGGAGCTTAAAAGGAAGTCAAGAGCCTATAGCAAATATCTAGACGAAACTAGATCACCACTAGATTTACCAAGAATTTGTTTTAATTGATGGGAAGTAGATTGCAGAGTACAATTAGATGTTAAGGTGACCAGCTGGAAACATAACACAACTGTCATTGTAAAACATGCTCACGCAAATCGACAGAATTTCATACAAGCACAGAACCCTGAAACGTTATTCAATAAACAGTGCCACGTAACGTAAGCTCTCTTGGAAATTTGCTTTGTATCAATTCATTGCTTGGAGAGATATTCTGCATGGGTTTTTCCTGAACAACCTCCACTTTACCCAGTCAAAGCAACGTTTTATCGGCCTGCTTCTGGGCCTAACCAAGCCCAGGTTCACATCAGATGCCAACTGTGGAAAGACAATGCTTCGCTTACTTCTTTGCCCTAGAAGGTCCAGGAAAAGGAGCTTCAAATGCCTGTCGATATATGAAAGCTTATCATGACCATTCGCTGGCAAATTAGATGCTGGAAAAACTATCTCTTTTATTTTTATTGCATAGTTTACCAATTGCAGCTCTCACTTGCAAACGATATTGTTCAATGACATTTGAGAATCCTGGGCTCTTAAGGTGCACAAGGCATGGTCATGGAAAACATTCCCACTCAATAATGCATCATACTTTTTCTGTGAATTTTGTATCCGTAACATCCAGTGGCTCAGGTTCTGCTTAATCAAGTCAGGACTCATTCAGCAAGGCCCTGCTGGACATCTAGCCTGATAAGTGGGCTCGATCAACCTGCGCTCATGAACAAGCGTCAGACAGCGCAAAACCACTCCACCCAAACTCCTCTTAGGTCCAAAGAGGGGTAACCATCAAAACTGATGTTTTATTTATAAAATGCATCTGAATGTTTGTCACGGTGAATGAATGTACAGGATCATCCGCTACGATAATCCTCAACACTAGTGCCTTGCAAGGATGTGGGCTCAGCCTCATTCTTTACACCTTATACACTCATGCACTTACACTTATACACAGCTAAAATACCAATACAACTTAATTTACAAGGTTGCAGACACTATAGAGCACAGGGTATCAAATAATGATGAGACGGACTACAGGAAGGAGATCGAGAACCTCCTAACCTAGTGCCAAGATAACATGCGTGTAGGAAAGAACTGCAGATGCTGGTTTAAATTGAAGGTAGACACAAAATGCTGGAGTAACTCAGCAGGACAGGCAGCATCCTGGAGAGAAGGAATGGGTGACGTTTCGGGTGAGACCGTTGTTCAGCCAAGATAACAACCTCTTCCTCAATGTCCACAAGACAAAGGAGCTTATGACTGACTTTGGGAAGTGGAGTAACACACACCCCAATGACAGCGCAGAAGTAGAGATGGTCGAAAGCTTCAAGTTCTAAGGAATAAATACCATCAGCAATTAGTCCTGGACCAGCCACATTGAAGCTATGGCCAAAAAAGCATACAAATGCCTCTACTTCCTTTGAAGGCTTTGGAAGTTTGGCATGTTCCCCAAAACCCTCACCAGCTACAGATATGCTGTAGAAACCATTTTATTGGGTTGTATCACAGCATGGCTTGGGAACAGCTTCATCCAAGACCACAAGAAATGCAGAGATGTGGACAAAGACCAGTCCATCTACACTTCAAGCTGCCTTGGCAAGGCTACCAATATAAGCAAGGGCCAGTCTCACCTGGTCCCCTCGCCCATCAGGCTCACTCTCTCGTCCCCTTCCCATCAGGCAAGAGGCATCAGGCGAGAAATTTGAAATCACATCCCTCCAGATTCAGGGACAGTTTCGACCGAGCTGTTTTCAGGCAACTGAGCCATCATCTCACCAGTTTGAGTGCAGACCTGACCCCCCAGCTACCTCAATGGAGACATTTAAACTGTGTTTAGTCGGACCTTGTCTTGCACTAAATGTTGTTCCTTTATCTGTACACTGTGGACGTATTTGGTAATAATGTTGTATAGTCTTCTTTGACTGGACAGCATGCAACTGTACCTCGGCACAAGTGAGAATTGTCGAAACTACTCAGAACTACTACAATGTTTCTGCTCTGTAACAGTCTTGCCATAGAGGGAGTACAGAGAAGGTTCACCAGACTGATTCCTGGGATGGCAGGACTTCCATATGAAGAAAGACTGGATAGACTCGGCTTATACTCGCTGGAATTTAGGAGATTGAGGGGGTATCTTATAGAGACTTACAAAATTCTTAAGGGGTTGGACAGGTTAGATGCAGGAAGATTGTTCCCGATGTTGGGGAACTCCAGAACAAAGGGTCACAGTTTAAGGATAAAGGGGAAGTCTTTTAGGACCGAGATGAGAAGATCATTTTTCACACAGAGAATGGTGAGTCTGTGGAATTCTTTGCCACAGAAGGTAGTTGAGGCCAGTTCATTGGCTATATTTAAGAGGAAGTTAGATGTGGCCCTTGTGGCTAAAGGGATCAGGGGGTATGGAGAGAAGGCAGGTACAGGATACTGAGTTGGATGATCAGCCATGATCATATTGAATGGCGGTGCAGGCTCGAAGGGCCGAATGGCCTACTCCTGCACCTATTTTCTATGATTCTATGAATAATGAACTAAACATTCAAATGCACTTGAAAATTATACGTGCTGGCTTTTAAATAATGTGAAATATTGTGAAACACAAAAAATATTGCTAACACAAATAAGAAAAAGATGGATTATCTTTTCCCTACCTCTCTTCCTCACAACTGCAAAAACCGCCCTCAAAATAAATGAGCTTGAGTGCTGAGCCAGGTCTAATCTGGCACAGGGACTACAAGCAGATTCTGCAATGTAAATGCTCAGAACTACTAGAATGTTTCTGCTCTGTAACGGTTAGTAAGTCTTGTCTTGGATAATCAAAACTCCAAAGTTACCGGCAATGTAGGAGGCAATAGGTTTGTATATTTATTTCCAACAAAAATACATTTCCAACTAATTAAAAAAATTTTTTTTTTAAGTATTGTGTTGTATTAAGAATCAATGCAACCATACACACATTTATTGAGCTAAATTTCACAAATCTCAAAAAAGGAATTTGTCAAGGCAACGAGGAGCTTGAACATTCATTTTATGTTTCTAACATTTGGTTCAACCTCAATTTACCCCTTTTTTCCAACCACCCTCTTCACAATCAGTTCAGGAGGTCAGTTATAGGTTCTATATACGATTTGTGTAGAGTTCAGGATTATAACAAAGCTGATAAGAGGGCTCACTTCTACAACTGGGATGGATCAAAATGAAGCAAAACCAACAACGTCACTTGTTCCAGCTAAGTATTAAAGAGTTTTAGTTTTAGAGATACAGCATGGAAACAGCCCATTTGCCCCACGGAGTCCACCTCGATCATTCAAATTCCATGTTATTCTACTTTTGCATTCACTCTCCACACACCAAGGACAATTTGCAGAGACCAATTAACCTACACAACCGTTTGGGATGTGGGAGGAAACCAGACAACCCGGAGGAAGCCCACGCTGTCACATGGAGAACATGCAAACTCCACGAACACAGCACCCGAGGTCAGGATCCATTTTGAATAGAGGGCATGAGCTTGGGTAATTTTCCCCACATCTAAAGTTGAAAATAGTTCCAGAAGGATACAAAGGCAGGGCCTCCGCTGTTCACCCTGTATGTGAAATGAACACAAAAAGGGGGATAAAATTGAAACAACATTTGAATTTGAGAAAAATTAGATTGCAAAGAGGACAAATAAAGAACAAATCAAATGTAATACAACAAATGGACGGCGCAGAGATAGTTGCTGCCTTACAGCGCCGGAGACCCAGGTTCAAATCTGACTACGGGTGTTGTCTGTTTGGAGTTTGTACGTTCTCCGCGTAACTACGTGGGTTTACTCCGGGAGCTCAGGTTTCCTCCCACACTTCAAAGACGGACTGGCTTGCAAGTTAATTGGCTTGGTATAATTTTAAATTGTCGCTAGTGTGTGTAGGATAGTGTTAAAGCGAGGGTATCGGTGGTCAGCGTGGATTCAGTGGGTCGAAGAGCCGGTTTCCGCACTGCATCTCTAAACTAAAAACTAAATGTGAAGTGGCCACTCAGCAGTAGGACCTATGGTACTTATTTTCTGGACAGTAAAACCTAAATGGGTCAAAGGGAGATAGAAATACAATACATGAAAAATGCAGTGAAACCGATCAGCTCAATCTAATATTCATGATATTAATTCCCAGGAGTTGAGTCTCTAACTAATATAGATGCATTATTTTATGCTGACGGAGCGCTCTTTTCTTTCATTTCCAACCCATACACATGGTCCAACACGCAAGTCTTTCAAACACTGAAAAACAACCAATATAAATATAACCCGCAGGGATTGATCACAAAGGGGCTTATGGTATTGGGGTCCATAGGCAACCGAGCTTCATTAATATAATTTTACAAAGGTATATACAACCTTCCGAGTCTTAAAGAAACCGAGTCGTAAAACTACCTATAATTAGAAACATACCCGAGAAAGAAAAATTCAAAGTGATGAAAAATTAACTACAGTGCCCTCCATAATGTTTGGGACAAAGCCTCATCATTTATTTATTTGCCTCTGTACTCCACAATTTGAGATTTGTAATAGAATAAAATCACGTGGTTAAAGTGCACATTGTCATATTTTATTAAAGGTTATTTTTATACATTTTGGTTTCATCATGTAGATATTACAGCGTTGTTTATACATAGTCCCCCCATTTCAGGGCACCATAATGTTTGGGACACATGGCTTCACGGGTGTTTGTAATTGCTCAGGTGTGTTTAATTGCCTCCTTAATGCAGGTATAAGAGAGCTGTCAGCACCTAGTCTTTCCTCCACTCTTTCCAACACCTTTAGAAAATGTTATGTCTGTTTATCAACATGAGGACCAAAGTTGTGCCAATGAAAGTCAAAGAAGCCATCATGAGCCTGAGAAACAAGAAATAAACTGTTAGAGACATCAGCCAAACCTTAGGCTTACCAAAATCAACTGTTTGTAACATTAAGAAGTGAGCACTGGTGAGCTTACTAATCGCAAAGGGACTGGCAGGCCAAGGAAGACCTCCACATTTGATGTCAGAAGAATTCTCCCTATAATAAAGACAAACCTGTCCGACAGATCAGAAATAATCTTCAGGAGTCAGGTGTGGATTTGTCAATGACCACTGTCCACTGAAGACTTCATGAACAGAAATGCAGAGGCCACACTGCAAGATGCAAACCACTGGTTAGCCACAAACATAGGATGGCCAGGTTACAGTTTGCCAAGAAGTACTGAAAAAAGCAACCACAGTTCTGGGAAAAAAGGTCTTGTGGACAGATGAGACGAAGATTAACATATCAGAGTGATGTCAAGAGCAAAGTTGGAGGAGAGAAGGAACTGCCCAAGATCTAAAGCATACCACTTCATCTGTGAAACACGGTGGTGGGGGTGTTATGGCCTGGGCATGTATGGCTGCTGAAAGTACTGGCTCACTTATCTTCATTGATGATACAACTGCTGATGGTAGTAGTATAATTAATTCTGAAGTGTAGAGACACATCCTATCTGCTCAAGTTCAAACAAATGCCTCAAAACTCATTGGCCAGCAGTTCATTCTACAGCAAGACAATGAACCCAAACATACTGCTAAAGCAACAATGTTTTTCAAAGTTAAAAAATGGTCAATTCTTGAGTGGCCAAGTCAATCACCTGATCTGAACCCAATTGAGCACGTCTTTTGTATGCTGAAGAGAAAACTGAAGCGGACTTGACCCCAAAACAAGCGTAAGCTAAAGATGGCTGCAATACAAGCCTGGCAAAGCATCAGCAAAGACACAGAAACTTCCAGACAGTTTAGTCATGCCCCTGACAACTGTAAAGTGGTGTTAATCAAGCCCAAATTGTGGACTAAACACGCACGGTGTATTCCTTCAATTGAGCACATTATCACTCATTGTTGATTAATAGAACGTAAAAATGTACAGCGCAGGAACGGGCCGTCCGTCCCTCAATGTTCATGTTGAACATGATGCCATGAGAAAGAGGTTCTGAGGTGGTACCCTGCTAAACTGATTCTTAATTTTAAAATTTTCATCTTTAATAAATGCCTCCATTTATCCCCGAAAATATCAAAATGTTCACAATTATGACATTTTAATCATCCAACATTACTTGTTAATTGTGTATTCCATTGCCAAGTCCCCAATTTGAAATTTCTCCTCTAAACCTTTCTAATTCTATCCTCTTCAGGCACTTATTTCTTTGATCATGCTATTTGTCCTCACTGGCTTTAATATCTCCTCCTGTGGCTCGGTGCCAGTTGTTATTTGATGCCATTCCTGTGAAGCACTTGTGTTGATGGTGTACAAATGAAAGCTGTAGCAGCCAGAGACTGCTATACTGTGGTTAGAATATCTGCTTGTTTATACAAGATGGCACATTGCTAAACAAAAGAAAAGAATCCTCCTCCTACTGCTTTCTACTTCAACAATTAAAGATTAATTATTATTTTGTTTACTCTTTGTCTGACCCTGCTGGGAACAAATTAGCTGGTGTTCGCTATGTAAACAGAGATTGAACCTGCGCTTGAGCTAAGGGATATTGAAATGAAATGAGAAGCTTCCGATGTATCAAATCAATAGTTATGTAAAATCTAATACAAACTATAATGTTATGGAAATGTCAGCTGGGGAAAAAAAATCTAATAAACTAGAGGCCAATTATCATAACTATGCTGAAGTGTATAGAATAAACATTCTACTAAGGCACAGTGGAATAGATTAATAACAATCAGAGAGCATCATCTTGGCCACAGGATCAGAAAGTTCTTGAGGAGACCATTCTCAAATGATAAATGTGTCAAATTATATTCTCACAACCAGCTTTTCTCAAAACATGGATCGTGACAATAGTGAATTTTAATGGTGGGAAAAATAGCGATTTAAAAACAATTACGAATCTCACCCCAAATTGATTCCTGTGTGCTCTAAGTGGTATTTTCTCAAAAAGAATGTAGGAAGGAACTGCAAATGGTGGTTTAAACTGAGGATAGACACAAAATGCTGCAGTAACTCAGCAGGACAGGCAGCATCTCTGGAGAGAAAGAATGGGTGACGTTTCGGGTCGAGGCCCTTCAAAAGGTTTACGGGTCTCGACCCGAAACATTACCCATTCCGTCTCTCGAGAGATGCTGCCTGTCCCGCTGAGTTACTCCTGCATTTTGTGTCTATCTTTTCTCAAAAGGATGCAGATGTGCCTCTGAGCCAAACCCACCCAAAATACTTAATGCTTTCAAAAGGTATGTGGGCAATTGGGTGAAGCAGAGGCATACAGCACGGAAATGGGCTTTTCGGCCCAACCTGTCCTTGCCGACCAAGATATCCAATTAACGCCAGTCCCATTTGTCTGCCTTTGGCTCATCTGGTTTCTTCGCCGACTTAGATCTTTCGGAGCTAGTAGACAAATCCTTTTGTTATTTTTTTACCACTGTGATAATGAGTGTTTTGCAATACCGTAAGATTACATGGTACAAGAGTTTGTCTGCTTCTAAAACAACAAAACTGCTCCAACAATTAAAAATCTGCTCAAAGATTGTAGGTCAACCACTTCAGAAATTGCATGAATCATCCTACCATAAAAACACACTAAGGATGGCCAACAATATTTCTTCTGACCCCACGTTTTGAACAGTGAGTACAATCTATGTTCCTGTCCAATATCTTTGAAATTATTTAGTACCTGGCTCAACTACCTCTGGCAGGTTGTTCCATATACCCACCAGCCTCTGTGTGGAAAAGGTTGCCCACAGGTTCCTATTAAATCTTTCTCCTATCAGATGATTTCACCAGAAGAGAATTATCAATCCGTCGGGCCGGACAGATACATTTTAATGTTTTTCCTGTGTCATAAACAAATCTATTTTTCTACAGTAGACAAAAATGCTGGAGAAACTCAGTGGGTGAGGCCGCATCCATGGAGCGAAGGAATAGGTGACGTTTCAGGTCGAGACCCTTCTTCAGACTGATGTGGAGGTGGGATGGGGGGGGGGGGGGGGGGGGAAAGAAGAAAGGAAGAGGCGGATACAGTAGGCTGTGGGAGAGCTGGGAAGGGGAAGAAAGGAAAAAGCAAGAACTACCTGAAATTGGAGAAGTCAATGTTCATACTGTGGGGTGTAAACTGCCCAAGCGAAATATTAGGTGCTGCTCCTCCAATTTGTGGTGGGACTCACTCTGGCCATGGAGGAGGCCCAGGACGAAAGGTCGGATTCTGAATGGGAGGGGGAGTTGAAATGCTGGGCCTCTTACAGCGGTATGAACATTGACTTTTCCAATTTCAGGAGTCCTTGCTTTCTCCCTCATTCCCCTCCCCAGCTCTCCCACAGCCTACTATCTCCACCTCCTCCTTTCTTCTCCCCCCCCCCCCCCCACCGACCTCCACATCAGTCTGAAGAAGGGTCTCGACCCAAAACGTCACCTATTCCATATATATAGATGCTGCCTCACCCACTGAGTTTCTCCAGCATTTTTGTCTACCTTCGCTTTTTCCAGCATCTGCAGTTCTTTCTTAAATATTTTTCTATAGTTATTGGTTTATTATTGTCACGAGTAACGAGATACAATGAAACTTTGGGCGTGCTATCCAAGCAAATCAGGTAATGCCGTACACAAAGTGAGCCCATATGCAAGTACAACAGGGAGAGGGAAGAGAAAAAGATAAGAGAGCAGAATATAGTTTTGCAACATTGTAACGTAACAGTTCCAGTATCCGCAATGAGGTTGGTTGGAATGTCAAGTCTAAACTCTGCTTATGAAAGGGCCTTTCAGAAGTCTGATAACATTTATTAAACGATGGAACTCTGCTTTTGGTCAATATATTAACCGGTTAATGTTAAATTCTGACACATGTATTCCTCAGATTTTAATTTTTTCCGATATCTACAACTCAGAGATTATGTTAAATCAAATACACAAGATTATAGGAATAAGGAACCAGAAATCCTTGATGAATGTTTGAACAAGCATCCTAATACAGAAAAACTAACAACTTATATATATAATATCCTTTTAGATAGCGAGATACCAACAACGGAAGCATATAGACATACATGGGAAAATGAAATATACCAACCCATAACGAAAGATATATGGAACAAAAGTTTACAATATATACATCAATGCTCGTTAAATACCAGACATGCTTTAATACAATTTAAAGTACTACACAGATTACATTACTCAAAAGTTAAATTGAATAGAATTTACCCACAAATCTCCTCTATCTGTGATAATTGTCAGCATCCAGAGGCTAATTTAACACACTTTTGCAAATTGTATAAAAATTAAGAATTTCTGGACTGAGATTTTTAGAATAACTTCTGAAGTTATTAATATTAAATTGGATCCGGACTCAAAATTAATAATACTTGAAATATCAGAACAAAGTCTAATACTTACAACAAGTCAAAGAAATGTCCTAGATTATAGTATAATAATTGGGAAGAAATTAATATTAACATTTTGGAAAGGCCCTATATCCCCCACAATTAAAATGTGGATTACGGAAATGTCGGAGACCCTACACTTGGAAAGAATTAGATTTGCCCTAATGGACAAACAAGAAGTCTTCGTTAGAATATGGTCTTCTTTCATTGATTACTTAAAAGGGTAGATCGGTTCGGCAAGGAACCCTAACTGAAACTTGGACTCAGGATTAGATGAAAAGTTATATTTTATATTCCTTGATCTTATCTCCAATGATGTATTAATTGTAAATTATTCCATTCTCTATGATTTCTTTTTTGACATATTTTATTTTTCTCTCTCTTTAAAAAAGAGACAAAATGATTCATTTGATAATATTAATAATGTACGATTGTTGCACACAAAATATTACTATCATAATATGTACTGCTTACCTACTCTAATAAAAATATATATATTAAAAAAAAAGATTTTATTTTGAGGGATTTTTGCACCATGGCCTTATTTTCATCAAATCGCTGCAGCAGACAGAGGGACCACTGTTCCCTCTGTTCCATCTCATTTCCACATTCCTTGCCTTCAGATCTGGAAATTGTTCTCACTCAAGTAGTTCTCCAATTTCCCTTTGACTGCCTCATTTCCACCATCCCTAGAAGTAGCAAGTTCCATATTATTATCACTTTCTATGAAAAATAAAAGTTTGGATCCTCCCCAGATTGCGGCATGGCCCCACTCCTGAGAACAGGGAAACATAGTAGAGCTCCTGCCTCACAGCGCCAGAGACCCGGGTTCAATCCTAACCTTGGGTACTGTCTACGTGGAGTTTGCACGTTCTCCCCATGACCACCCTCCAGGTGCCTCTCACATCCCAGAAACATGCGGTTCATGTATTAATCGGTTGCCGTAAACTGGCCCGAGTGTGTAGGGAATGTATGCAAAACTGGGATAACATTGAACTAGTGTGGACTCAATGGGCTATCGGACCCGTTTTCACGCAGTATCTCTCAATACTAAAGAAATATAAACTGCTCGTAACCTGAATGGATTGCCAGTCGGAAATGCAGCTTCAAAACAAGTTCTCACACGACAGAAGACGCCTGTGGCTCCACAACAGCAAGCAAATCCACATTGCAAGTCTCCCAAAAGCTTAACTGTATTGATGGGCTGTGCACAAGTTGGGCTGCTGTAGGCTGGGGAGGCCCTGTTTTTCCTACACATCCCACATGACCTATACACATCACTTTGCTTTTTAATTAGTCACACAAAAGAGCAACTGACCAGAACAGGGTATCAATTTTCCACAAGGTCAGCTTCAAAAAAATATTTGCTTAGTTAGTATTACCTAAATAAAAGAAGCCCAAAGAAACAAGCTGCGAATCATAAAAACAAGTAAAAAGTAAGACATTCTGTTACACACCGATTGCAAATAATATGTTTACTAATGAAGTGGCTGCATAGCAGAAGCGTCCACGTCGCGGGGCTGGAAACTGGAAGTATCCCGAGCTAAATCTGCTACCACCATCATCTATTGCAACAAGTGATGGCTCCCACTGATTGTCGCCGGAAGCTTGCGTCCTTTTCAGGGCCTACGATGACAGCGATGTCAACATTTGAAACATGGAAGATGGACACGAAAGAAGAAGACTAATGAAGTTATGAACTAAAATCAGCTTGCGGCTAAAATACTTTTGACTCAAAACCATTTACGTGGTCATAAATGCTTTCAAATGAATCCAACAATAAAAAGGCCAATAATCAATCTCCTAAACTATATAGGAATGACATTTGGAGATGCAGTTGCGGATTGGGTAGCATTTATGCCCGAAGCAGATGATTGCATGTTCAAACCCCGTTCTGAAACATGGAAAAAAAAAGCTAAACTGAAATTAGTATAGGAGTCCTGCATTTTTGTACATTAAACTCAGGCCCTGTCCCCTCTCTCGATTTAATGTAAAATATCTCAACTAATTATTCAAAGACCAGAGGAATCTCTCCTGTTATCTTTACAAATATTTGCTCTCCCCACCAACACTATTAAACCAAATTACATCCCTGTTCTCCGAACATTGTTGCACGTTATGTCCTACAGTAGATTAATCAATATACTTCAAGTTACTTCATTAGCAGCAGGGCACTGAGAAATCCCAAGGTTGCAAAAGATAATGTACATAAACATGAATGCCTCCAATTACTGAAACAAATCTTCCAAGCACAATTATTACTACCAGTAACTCAACTTTGGTTTAGTTTAGATATGCTAGAGCTGCTGCCTCACAGCGTCAGAGATCCGGGTTTAATTATAACCTTGGGTGCTGTCTATGTGGAGTTTGCTCGTTCTCCCCACGATCATCCTCCGGGTGCCTCTCACATCCCAGAGACATGCGGATTTGTGTATTAATCGGCTGCCGTATACTGGCCTGAGTGTGTAGGGAATGTATGCAAAACTGGGATAACATTGAACGGAAACCTGTCCTTCAGCCCACGGAGACCATCAATCACATTAATTCTGTTATCCCACTATCATCTACTCTCTACACATTATGGGGCAATTTTAGAGGGCATTTAATCCTCAAACCCGCATGTCTTTCAAATGTGGGAGGAAACTACTGTGGTGACAGGGGTAATATGCAAACTCCACTCAGACAGCATCCAAGGTCAGGATCGAACGTGGCTCGCTGACGCAGTGAGGAAGCAGCTCCACCAGCTGTGCTAGTGTGCCACTCGCGACTCCACCTGCTCATACCCCAGCTCCAGAAACCCTTTCAACACAATGTCTGATACTGGAAAAACAGCTTCAGACTGGCTTCCTGCATTTCCTTTAACAGATTTCTTTTTTCCTTTTCCACAAACCTCTCATTACCTTTACTAACAGCCACCCACTGCCTCACTTTTCCTTTCTAGTGGCAGTGATTTGAACTGACAACCTTTAACCAAAGAACTCGTGTTGCAAGGTACAACATTTCAGTAGCCTTAAAATTAAGTTTTCTGAAGGTAGTTCTTATGGCAAAGATTGCCTGAATGCTGTTTTTAGAAAGTATGTTAATTAAAAAGAATGACTTTGTCAACTGGCCCACGCCCATATTTAAAATCTGGAAACGCATTGGTGGTAATTTCTTGAACTGGCTTTGTTAACTAATCCTTGTGTGTTGCTTTGCCATCAATAGCAAATCTAACCTATTTTAACAAGTTGACGAACATCATTTCAATCACAATCAAATATATCGCACAACCTCACAGTCTGTTTAGTAAAAAAAAAAGGACATTTCACACAATTTCAATTGTCCTGTGGGACACACACACACACACACTGAATTGTTTCAAGAATATTACACTGCCAGTCTCACTCCGCTAGACTGTGACCTTATTGTGCGGAGGCAATTTGCTGCAATCTCATAAAGTACAGTCACCACAGGAAATTAAGTTAGAGAGAGAGCTGGAATAACAAGTGAACATAAATCACAGGTTAGAGTGGCATGGTTCACACTTCACGTAATGTGGATAAATCCCGCCAATCTATGGGCTCCACCTATTGGTCACTTTGTTGAGGCTGGTTTGGGATTTTAAATCAAATATTTCATTGGCCACACAAATATACATACAGTTCACATGTACCACCTTTTATATGATCAATTATACAAAACTGCAAAACATTGTCCGGTCCATCACAGATACTGACCTCCCCAGGGATCTATAAGGGGTGCTATCCCAAAAAGGTAGCCAGCATCACCAAGGACCTATACCGCCCTGGCCACCCACTCATTTCACTCCTACCATCAGGAAGGTGGTATCGGAGTCTGAAAACTAGCATCCAGATTCAGGAATAGCTTTGTCCCTTCAACCATCAGGCAACTGAGAACTAGCTCCAACTAAACTCTGAATAACAAACTGCCTTGGTTGCACGCAGGACTTCTGGGGCTTTGTTTTGTATTTTTTTTTAAATGTATTGGAACCTTTTTCTGTCTGTTTTTTTGGTTATCATTGAGCATTGTGTTTACAAACCTGTTGTCCTTCCGCAAGTATGAATGTCATTGTTTTGTTTTGGTACATATGACAATAAAGCACGCGGCTCTTTTGAGCAGTGAAGTGAGGCACTACAGTCACAATACAATAGTTTGGGAACAATGTGGGTTTTGGCAGTAGACCGCAGTGGCAAAAATGGGAGATGAGTCGCTATAGGAACAAAAGTCAGCAGTCATCCCCTTGAGCTCAATTCACAGCTAAACGATATCATGACTGATAGATATTTTACTCTATCTCTGATTATTTCAGGCTCTCTAAATACTTTAGTGACCTTGTCATCCAGAATCCATCAAATTTTAAAATTTTCAATCAACCTAGACTCAGCTCATTGGGGGGGATGGTCCCAAATTTGTTCTTAGAGTTATTCCTGGGTTGACTGGATTGTTGTTTGAAGAGAGATTAAACTGTCTGGATCCATACTCTAGAATCCAGAAAAAGGAGGGTCAATTTCATTAACATTTTACAAAATTCTTCAAGTGCATTACAGTGTTTCTTCTGGCTGGGATGTCCAGAAGCAAAGGTCAGAGTCTGAAAATAAGAGGGGGGGGGGGGGGGGGGGGGAGATCAGCAAATTGGGAGAGATGACAAGAAATGTATTCACTAACAGGATTTAATTTTTTGAAATTAACAGAGAAATCTTCACACAGAAGAAGTGAAGTACGCCCATTCACAGGAATCAATTATTTTGATGTTAAGGGGATAGCATAGGAAAGTAGCAATGTAATTGAATGCTGCAGGAGGCAGGTAAAATCCTTCCAATTTTTATGCTCTTCTGAAGCATGTTCACAATTGACTGCCTCTCACTTTTAAGTTTTACATTGTTAAACTGCAGCCAATGAAACACCCTACCTCTTCTCTACCCAAAGCCCCAAATAACCCTACTAAGTGATGCAATAATTGGCACGTGCTTCTTTCAATTCAGCTCATTATATTTGCTGTTTACAATGTAGAGTTTTCCACATTGAAGAGAAAAAAACGCTGATTGGGTCAGCTTTGCAAAACATCTTCATACCGTCTCTACCCAAATACTATCCAGAGCTTTAACTCTTCACCCCACTCTGACCTCGTTGGCTGACCTTTGTCCTGTCTTCAATAGCATTCCACAAATCCTAATGTAAACTAAGAGAACAGCACTTCAAATTTCTGCCGAGGTACGTTATGGCTTTGTGAGGTCAACATCCAATTTACCAATTTAAACTAAGCACATTCCTCACATTCTTTCCATGTTCATTTGTTAACTTCAGATAATAATTCTGCATGAATGCCTCGTCTGGATTCTAGTTACTTTATGTTATCGCCCATTTTGCAATGTAACCGTCCTTGCTTTCAATCCTGTACACCTGCCTTGTCTTTTATCTAATCCTCCCCTCCCACTTTTACACCGATTTACATCTTTTGTTCAAATGAAAGGTCTCCTACATGTAAACTAAAAGGTTTCTCTTTAGATAGACACAAAATGCTGGAGTAACTCAGCGGGTCAGGCATCTCTGGAGAAAAGTAATAGGTGATGTCGAGAAGGGTCGAGACCCTTCTTCAGGCAGAGACAGGTGAGAGGGAAACTAGAGGTATGAAAAGACACAGAACAGATCAGAGCCAGCACCGACCGATGTTCAAAAAGCCCACTATGGTCCACTGTTGGCTGTGGAGGAGGTGGTAACAAGGGGATACGAACAGTAGAACTCGCACGACGACTAGGGTTAGAGAGAGGGAATGCAAGGGTTACTTGAAATTAAAGAAATCAATATTCATGCTGCTGGGTTGTAAGCTTCCCAATTGAAATGTGAGGTGTTGTTCGACCAATTGGTGTGTGGCCTGACTCTAACAGTGGAGGAGGCACAGGACAGAAAGGTCAGTATGGGCGTGGGAAGGAGTTAAAATGTTTAGCAACCAGGAGATTGCGTAGGCCAAGGCTGACTGAGCGAAGCAGTTCAGCGAGACGAGCGCCCAGTCCGTGCTTGGTCTCGCCAATATATAGGACTCCACACTGAGGACAACAGATACAGTAGATGAGTTTGGAGGAGGTGCAAGTAAACCTCTGCCTCACCGGAAAGGACTGTCGGGGTCCCTGGATGGAGGCGAGGGTGTCTGGCCGGCTTAACATATAACAGAGATGAACAAGTTTGAGTTAGTAAAACTATTTATCATCCACACTGAAAACAACCAATAATTCATTCAAGGTGTTCAAGATAATAAAAGTTGGCAAAATGTTGAATAATGAATAGTAATTATGTACATGGCCTTGATTTAAGATGCAGCTCCTAGACTGTGGAACAGCATCCCTCTTCCCATCAGGGGAGGTCTTTTAGGACCGAGAAGAGAAAAAAAGTTTTCACACAGAGACTGGTGAATCTGTGGAATTCTCTGCCACAGAAAGTAGTTGAGGCCAGTTTGTTGGCTATATTTAAGAGGGAGTTAGTTGTGGCCCTTGTGGCTAAAGGGATCAGGGGGTATGGAGAGAAGGCAGGTACAGGATACCGAGTTGGATGATCAGCCATGATCATATTGAATCTCAGTGCAGGCTCGAAGGGCCAAATGGCCCACTCCTGCACCTATTTTCTATGTTTCTATCAGCTGCCCCCTCCATCAACTCCTTTAAGTCGAGACTTAAAACTCATCTCTACTCCCAAGCCTTTCTTGACGTCCTCTGAGCGAGGGCTATATGTATGTAGTGATGTTTGTATTTAATCTATGAACCACTGTTGTATAACATTAGTACCTCCACCAATGTAATCACTTTGGCCAATAAGAGTTGTTTTTTAAATGTGCTATATAAATAAAAGTAACTTGACTTAAGATAATGGAGTAGAGGAAGATACAAGATTACAGTAAAGCCTCGTTTTAATGGACACCTTTGCAACGGATTTTGGCTATAGTGGACGGACCAGTCGATGCGGCTGTAGTAGCGGCTCCTGTTGTAGCCCCTGGCCGGCAGTGCTTTCTTCAGGCCACTGTCAACAAAGCAAAGGGGGAAGGTGTAGTGGGAGTGGACAAAGCAATGGCCGACAGGAAGAAGCAGCAGCTGGTAAGAGCGGAGGGAGCCCCTGTCGTTGATAACAGCCAAAAGGATGCAATGCTCTCAGGGGCTACAATGTGAGCCCCAACAACAGTCGCTTAAACCAGGCTATGCAGTAGCTGACGAAGGGCTCGCCGTTGCAGACAGCAGTACCCGCGCCTAGTTTTAACATGAAACAACTGGAATTAACTCAGCAGCCCGAGTCAGTTTGCAGAAGGGCCCCAATGTCCCCTCTTCATGTTCTTCAGGGATGCTACCTGACTTGCTGAGTTACTCCAGCACTCTGTGTCCTTTTGTTTATTAACCAGCATCTGCAGTTCTTTATTCCTACCACATACAATGATAATACCGTACCCTGATATAGTGGACAATCCGCCCCCACGATCCATTTTAACGAGGATTTGCTGCAATCCACAATAAACAAAACAGTTCCAAAAAGCAGCAGGTTAGATTTATGCTTCGCAAATATATGCTTCACAATTTAGCTTAAACATTTTGTACATGTTCTGTAGCTGTCACACAACTGTCAGTGTACACCAAATTGTGGACAAAGAATTTTCTTACACCCGCACTGGACATTGCCATAGACACCGACTGATCTCACATTCTGGCAATGTAGCTAGTGAAGAGTGCTTCTTGTACTGCCGGAGATTTAAACAGATCTGATCATCGCTCAGCATGTACTCATAAAAGGGACAAAGCTAAAGGTCGAGGGGAAGGGAAGGCAAAGATAGCACTGCATTTAATACTGAGTTGCAAATGGAGATACCGGAATGCTACATTATCAGAAGGTGCTGTGAATGGCTTCAATGACAAATTCAAATTCCCTTTATATCATGTATTAATATTGTGGCTCCATTACCAACTGTTTACAAGACAGGTGTTAGCAGCAAAATGCCAATTCCCAAATGTATTTCTGTCTCTCTTGAAATGTGCAGCCTTCTGCATGGATGAAACAGTGTATGTATATCCACTGGAGTGTATGTGCTACCATGTTCTACTTCAGCAAACAAGCAACAGCCCGTTATTCTAACCCATTTACAGTCAAGGAACAGGCGGAACAATAAAAAAATTCTTGACTTGCGGATCATGTGAAACACTGATTCTATCATTTATGAAATGAACACGACCAATACCCTCCTGGGCCATCACCACCATTGGGTCTAAGACCAAGTTGCATTTTTGCTTTAAGATGGACACAGAGTGCTGGAGTGCCTCAGCGGGTCAGGTTGCATCTCTAGAGAAAAAGCATGTGGGACATTTTGGGTCAGGACCCTTCTTCAGTCGAGTCTGAAATAAGTCTGATCAAGGGTTCCGACCCAAAACTTCACCCATCCTTTTTCTCCAGAGATGCAACCTGACCCACTGAGTTACTCCAGCACTTCATGTCTTTCTTAGGTTTATAGCAGCATCTGCAGTTCCTTTCTGCACCACCTTTACATTTTTGCTAATTCTTCAAAATCCAATCTAGCAGCGAATGAAGGGACCTTCCCAGTGAATCGGGATATCAAGCACTTCCATCAATTAAGTGAAAAATCGGCTTTGGGCTATCTCAAAAAGCATTTGATTAACAGTTTGGGGCCTTAACCATAGATGTTCATCTCAAATTTGACCACAACAGTTCCTCATTAAGGAGCAATATACGCATTATTATTACTCTTCAAAGAGCAAAGCATAGGATGTGGTAGCAATTTAAAAATAATTACATTCCCTTTCACCAATAACATGCTCACCAATGGCCAGTTTGCGTTGGCCAGGCTGACTCAACTACAGATTTCACAGCTTTAGCTCAAACATGAATTAAATTGTGAAGTTTCACAAGCAGACAAAGAGTGCCAGCCTTAACATAAAGGCAGTGTTTGAATAAGTAGAGCATCAATTACCCCTGATTTAAAAAAAACAAGTTTAAAGAGGCTAAACCAAATGCCAAACCGATTATCATCTCCAACTAGACAGCGTCTTGTCATTCATTCTTGATGTTCAATTGTATTATGATCAATAAGTCCCCCATTGACAATATCTTGGACTCAGAGTCATACATGTGGAAACAGGCCCCTTTGGCCCAACTTCCCCACTCCGGCCAACATGTCCCATCTACACTCGTCCTACCTGTCTGCATTTGGCCCATATCCGCCTCAACCTTTCCTATCCAAGTACCTGTCTAAATGTTTCTTAAACGATGCATTAGTACCTGCCTCAACTACCACCTCGGCAGCTCGTTCCATACACCTACCACCCTTTGCGTGAAAAAATTACCCCTCAGGCTCCTATTATATCTTTCCCCCAACCAGCCACTCAACTGGACAACCATAAAAGTACTGACGCTGCAGAGGGTGGATGGTGTGCATCAAGTTACTCTTATTGGCGTGTCAAGTGGTCACTTGATACACAACATGTTTACCACCCACATGAGAAAGTCACAACCTGCAGGATATCCTCCAAGGCACAGGCCATTCTGATTAAAGAACAATGATGCATTTCGCACCAGGTCTTAATTTGGAAATCACTTCCCAATAGCATTGCCAAGAATCAAGAGTTTTATTGTCATGTGTCCCAGATAGGATGATGAAATTCTTACTTGCTGCAGCACGACAGAATATGTAAACATAATATAGAACGGGAGATAAAGTTCAGTGTGTCTATCAACCATAAAAACATTCAGCAGAAGGACTGCACCTGTTCTAAGAAGCGGCTCAACATAGCTTTCTCATGGACAATTAAGGATGGGAAATAAATCTAACCCTCGCTGGCAATGATAAATGGAGAAAATTGTGATTGCACAGGATAATGACATTCACTGTGTGGTACATATTGAAACTCTTTTCTGATTTCAGTGTATTAATTATGCTGTTTTTAGAACCGAGTTCCATTAGTGCAGTTTTCTTCAACAAAATTACTTTCTTAATTTGAGGATTTCAATTGTGTTTTTATTTGTAAATTGTCCCTATTGTGTAAGATAGTGCTGGTGTACGGGGTGATCACTGGTCTAAAGTTACACAACAAAGTATGTAAAGATACAGTGCCCTCAATAATGTTTGGGACAAAGACTCATCATTTATTTATTTGCCTCTGTACTCCACAATTTGAGATTTGTAATAGAATAAAATCACATGTGGTTAAAGTGCACATTGTCATATTTTATTAAAGATTATTTTTATACATTTTGGTTTCACCATGTGGATATTACAGCTGTGTTTATACATAGTCCCCCCCATTTCAGGGCACCATAATGTTTGGGACACATGGCTTCACAGGTGTTTGTAATTGCTCAGGTGTGTTTAATTGTCCCCTTAATGCAGGTATAAGCGAGCTCTCTGCACCTAGTCTTTCCTCCAGTCTTTCTATCACCTTTGGAAACTTTTATTTGCTGTTTATCAACATGAGGACCAAAGTTGTGCCAATGAAAGTCAAAGAAGCCATTATGAGACTGAGAAACAAGAATAAAACTGTTAGAGACATCAGCCAAACCGTAGGCTTGCCAAAATCAATCATAAAGAAGAAAGAGAGCGGTGGTGAGCTTACTAATCGTGAAGGGACTGGCAGGCCAAGGAAGACCTCCACAGCGGATGTCAGAATAAAACTCTCTATAATAAAGAAAAATTCCCAAACACCTGTCCAACAGATCAGAAACACTCTTCAGGAGTCAGGTGTGGATTTGTCAATGAGCACTGTCTGCAGAAGACTTCATGAATAGAAATACAGAGGCTACACTGCAAGATGCAAACCACGGGTTAGCCGCAAAAATAGGATGGCTGGGTTACAGTTTGCCAAGAAGTACTTAAAAGAGCAACCATAGTTCTGGAAAAAGGTCTTGTGGACAGATGAGACAAAGATTAACTTAGAGTGATGGCAAGAGCAAAGCATGGAGGAGAGAAGGAACTGCCCAAGATCCAAAGCATACCACCTCATCTGTGAAACACGGTGGTGGGGGTGTTACGGCCTGGGCATGTATGGCTGCTGAAGGTACTGGCTCACTTATCTTCATTGATGATACAATTGCTGATGGTAGTAGCAAAATAAATTCTGAAGTGTAGAGACACATCTTATCTGCTCAAGTTCAAACCATTGCCTCAAAACTCATTTGCTGGCGGTTTATTCTGCAGCAAGACAATGATCCTAAACACCTGCTAAAGCAACAAAGGAATTTTTCAAAACTAAAAAATGGTCAATTCTTGAGTGGCCGTCAATCACCCGATCTGAACCCAATTGAGCATGTATTTTATATGCTGAAGAGAAAACTGAAGGGGACTAGTCTCCAAAACAAGCATAAGTTAAAGATGGCTGCAATACAGGCCTGGCAGAGCATCACCAGAGAAGACACCAAGCAACTGGTGATGTCCATGAATCGCAGACTTCCAGCAGTCATTGCATGCAAAGGATATGCAACAAAATATTAAACACGACTACTTTCATTTACATGACATTGCTGTGTCCCAAACATTATGGTGCCCTGAAATGGGGGGGGGGGACGGGACGGACGGACGGACTATGGGGACTATATATAAACACTGCTGTAATTTCTACATGGTGAAAACAAACTGGAAAAAAATTACCTTTATTAAAATCTGACAATGTGCACTTTAACCACATGTGATTTTTTTTCTATTACAAATCTCAAATTGTGGAGTACAGAGGCAAATAAATAAATTATGGGTCTTTGTCCCAAACATTATGGAGGGCATTGTAGTACTCTGTGAACACAATGAGCAAAAGTTCATATATTAAAAAAGTCAAAAGTCAAAAGCAATGCCCTCCAAATTAATGTAGTTCAGAGCTTAGTGGGAGGTTTAGTCTTTAATAGCTTGGTGGTCGTTGGTAAGAAGCTGCTCTTGAACCTGGATGTTACGATTTTCAGGCTCCTATATCTTCTTCCCGATGGCAGAGGTGAATTGAGAGTGTGGTCAGGGTGGTGTGGGACTCTGATGATGCTGGCTGCTTTTTTGAGGCAGTGACTCCTGGAGATCCCTTTGATGGTGGAGAGGCCAGTACCTGTGATGGACTGGCTAGTATTCACCACACTTTGCATGTTCTTCATTCCTGGCCATTCGAGTTGCCAAACCAGGCTGTGATGCAACCAGTCAACATGCTCTCCATTGCACACCTATAGAAGTTCAAGAGAATACCCGTCAAAATACCAAATCTCCTCAATCCTCCAAGTAGAGGAATGAATGAGCTTTCTTTATAATTGCAGAGCGTGCTGAGTCCAGGACAGATCTTCAGTGATGTACACGGCCAGGAATAAGCGAGTTTGGTATTCCGACTGCGCATGCCCAGGTCATAGGTCACTGGAAATAAACATTCTCGGCAACTGAACAGCAGACCTACATTTGTGTATGCAGACCTACATTTCATCCATAGTCAGGATCAAACCGGGTCTCTGGCGTTGCATCGCCGTTGAATTGCTACTGGTGTTAGAGACACTAGTTCTCCCTTCTCCACTGGTCCATGCAGAAATGTCAGCAGTGACAATCTAATGAATCACGGTCCGGTCCCACTCAGCCTGGGTATATGGGTTCCATTCTCACACGAGCTGCCCTCCCGGGTTACACAGGGTTATTATATACCCTTCTCCTGCGTAACCCCAGGAGGCAGATTTGTGAGTGGAGTCTCACTACCGTCCCCGTCTCCTCCCGAGTATACCATCCCTGTCCGGCGGCAGACGGAGATGTCCGGGGTGACCCTGGACTGACAGGACACCGGCCCGGGGCAGTGAGGGACCCAGGCTTATAGCCAGCGCGGAGAAGCGCTAACTCCAGCTCAACTCTGCTCCACGTCCAGAGGAGCCCTTTCCCAACGGGCCGGGGACCGTCAGCTGCACCTCTCGCCTTATCCAGTGGCTGTCGGCTAACCCCCTCGGTGACGGCGAAAGCCGAGCAACAGTCATCAACGAGGATACACACAAAATGCTGCCGTAACTCAGCGGGTCAGGCAACATCTCTGGAGAATGGTCTCCACCCGAAACATCACCTCTTCAAAGATGCTGCCTGTCCCGCTGAGTTACTCCAGCACGTTGTGTCTACCTTTGGTGCAAACCAGCATCTGCATTTCCTTCCTACAGAGAGACACGTGTCTGCAAGTAAAGGCGAGGCGGCAGGGAGGGAGGAGCAAATTCCAGGCTCCTACCAGTCTTTTAAAAAAACTTGCCAGGCACATTTCCTTTAAATGTTCCCCCTCTCACCTTCTAATCTTTGACATTTATACTCTGGGTAAAGATTCTGACTGTCCACCCTATCAATGCCTCACCTAATTTGATGAATTGCTCTCAGGTTTCACCTCACCCTTCACTGCTCCAGGAAAATAATTCAGGTTTGTCAATCTCTCATTGTAGTTTACACCCTCTAATCCAGTTAGCACCCAGGTAAATATTTTTACCTCTCCGTAGCTTCCATTTTTCTTTAACAGTCTGTTTAGTTTCTAAATATATATTTTGTATTAATTCAAGTATTTGCCACTGGTCTTTGAGGAACAAGTTACTCTTAAGTTTCAGGCAATCCGAGTTAAAATGAGCAAATTTGCAATTTATTTTAAACTACAGTAGTTCACTTGATCTGTTGTACTTTGATTCTTTTAAATGCCTGAGTTTACAGACCTGGTCCATATATCAAAAGTCCTAAATAGGAAAGATTATGTCAAAATGAGTCGACAGGTTAGTTGGAACTATTTTGATTAACACGAGTTCAGCGTCAATTAGAATTAGATTGCTCATGCAAGACTTGGGGAAACAATTCTTCAAACAAAAGGTTTGGAAATCCCACCATTGTAGAGGTTAGGTCAGATGAAAGTGTTAAAGACTTAAGTGAAGGGGCAAATTTATAGTTTCACAAGGCTTAATAATGGCATTATTGCTCAGTGATCCAGAAAACTGCAAGTAGAATCATTCTTTATCATTTACGGTCAGTAGAAAATTTATGCAGAATGAACTGAGAAGGTGTAGGACATTTTAAATGTTCTGCCAATCGCTTAATTGGTTGGATTTACCGGTCTCTGGCTGAAAGCGAGATGAGCTGAAGGTTAGATACCAGCACAAATGGCCTCTTGCTCTGTCACTGAACACACCACGAGCCTACCTGCAGAGTAATAATGTGCTGAGCCAAATGTACTGCACATACGTTTAACGATTGCCAAGCTTGCAACAATACCGCATGTATTTCAAGAGTTCAAGAGAGATTTATTGTCATGTGTCCCTGATAGGACAATGAAATTCTTACTTTGCAATCACCGACTTTGAATAAAAAGGCAAGTGCTGGGAAGTTATTTTTGATCAAATTTTTTAACCGTAAAATATTACAAATTAAAGAAAAAGGTTTATTTACATTTTTTTACTAATTACATCTAAAATTTAAGATTTCAATTAACCAGAGGAATTTTAAAATAAGTGAACGCACTTTGACAATGCTCCGTGCTTCTTTGAGGCTGACAAGTACAGTCTGCTGGTCGGACCTAGCTCAGTCCATATACCTGCCGAAAAGCAGTCAATAAAAGTTCCCCAAAGAACAAGGCCATAAGTGAAACCAAACGGTAGTTCTAAATTGTATTTCTAGGAATATCCTTAATGAAATAAATGTGCTTCGTAAAGTTGCCGAGCTTTGATTATATTGTCCATGTTCTAAAAGGTTTGACAATGATCACACCAACTTAATTTTGTTTGTTTAATGCTTTCAAAGATCTTATGTTGTCAACCTTTACAATTAAAAATTCAATCTAATATATTCAAAAATGAAGCAGCTATTAAATATTTGACATTGCAGCATTGAGACAAGTATTTTTTTCCTCAACAATCACAGCCAATTTATGACAAACCCACACATTCCAACAATTACACCTCCCACTCTGCTTCCAATAAGTCTTCTATTCCATTGTCCTAGTTTCTTCATCTATTGTATCTGTCCAACTGATGAGATTTTCCACACCAGACATTGCGACGTTCTTAACCTACTAACCTGTACATCTTTGGAGTGTGGGAGGAAAACGGAGCACACAGAGAAAACTCACAGATCACAGGGAAAACGTACAAATTCCGCACAGACAAGAACCCATGGTCAGTATCGAACCCAGGTCTCTGGCGCTGTGATGCAGCAACTCTACCGTTGTGCCACCCCATTGCCAAGGAACTGTAAACAGGAACGAAATACAGAGGATCAAATCTGTTCTAATAATCCTGGTTAAGGATATCTCGCACACTATATTGCATAATAATCTTGCACACACTGGAGGAATTCCACTCCTTTCCCAAAGCAAATTAATTGATAGACATGGTCAAACTAAATCTGTTTTTTTATACAATGTTTATTTCCACCAACTATTTTCTCAGTGGCAACTAACCATAATTATTGCAGTGTACAAGACTGCGGACTCATCAAGTTAATGCTGGCTTGCTCTAGCAGTAATCCTGTCAGTCTCAGGATTGCTCTCCCCCATATTCCTGATAATTTATTTCCCTCAAATGAACATCCAATTTCCTTCCAAAATCACCGATCTCCAGATTTACTACCACATGGCAAAATTCGTCCTCGCCCATCTCTAGTGTACACAATCTCAAATCTGCATGCTCAAGACGTTGTACCAACTGCTTGTGAAATTAATAATAATCACCAGTTATCGGTAGAAAATATTGTTAGGTTACATATCTGGTAAACTATCATTAAGTGCTTTTTGCACAGAACCATTCCATAGTCAAAAGCAACTATTTGTTTTTTTTAGCCACGGTGTGGCATTAAAATAAATATCAATTAAAAAATGATCTATCTTGTTTAATATTCAAAGCCAGTGTTCAACATGTTTGGTCATATACCAAGGGAGTTGCTGGATGAGGCATCAAATACAAACATCTCAAATTTTATTTTATCAATGCTCGCCAGAGTGGTTTCTAAGTTCAGACCCACATTATTTTTTTTATCTTCCTCAAATATGACAAAGTATTTTTTGTAGCATTTGCTCTATATGGGAAGTCAATGTGAAACCCAAGAGCACAGTGCAGCCCAAGAGCATAGGTCAGTGATTCTGCAATTCCACGATTGGCCTTGAGGATTGTGTGCCGCAGTGACTGTACCTAGACAAGATGACAACTTCCTAACTCTTGGAGGAGGATAGGTAAGCCAGATACTGCTGTAAAATGACAGAGCATCATTCGTCCCAGTCATTAATTAAACTATCATTTAACACACGCACCATTTGCCACAGTTTAGTGACACAAATTTCTAAAGTTGACAAAAAAAAAATGAACACACAATTCGATTAGCAAGGCAAAACACTTGTTAAACACAGAGTTAAAATTTAAATTTTGCTTTGGCAAAACAGTTGTGCCCCAGAACAAACTGCCCACTATATACGTGCCACTAAAATAACTTCTGTATAGCCATTTTCTATTAGCATTGGAAACTTTCCAATTACTTAGAAAACCAGAGAGCCATATACATCCGTAAACAATCTTGCTATGGACAGATAATATTGGCAACTTATATTAAATTGCAATTGAAGTTTCTTACACAACGCTTGTTTGGTTGAGTGGTGCAAGCTCCCCAGGCTTTGAAGAAATAGAAATAAATCACTTACTTATTCCAACCCAAGCATCAATCCAAATCTTGAAAACTCTCAACCTGGTGGCCCCAACGTTGTTTAAAATAAAATGGCTTTATAAAAGTATCAAAATAAATTAAATCCCGACACATTGGGGAGCAGTCGCTTTCCTTAATAAAAGAAAGTCACACATAGGTTTGTTTGTCCACCATTTACATCACAAGCAGGTTAAAAATCACATTTATTGTTCAGGGACTGTAGCCACAAGTCACAGTTGAGGAACTAGGTAAATACCAAAGATCTTTGGTAAATACTGCCCAGAGTTGTAAATACTGCCTATAGCAAAATGTTTCTCAAACATTAGAAATGGGCCAAGTAGTCTGTCAACTTTGCTGCTGGTTCATTAGTAGCTGCTGCTTTCCAGCCATTCCCCTCTCCAACTAAGATTCATCCAAATTTTCCCTCCTCGGAAACGGATTGCTTAAACATTTAAGGGTTACACAAAAAGCTGGAGAAACTCAGCGGGTGCAGCAGCATCTAAGGGGCGAAGGAGATAGGCGACGTTTCGGGTCGAGACCCTTCTTCAGACATTTAAGGCTTGGCCTTGGACAGTAGATGTGGCAGACTTGCAGAAAGGCGACTCATTGAAGGATTATCAAAAGGATGTCAAGTTTTCCACAGAAGTATAGTGTAAAAGATATTAAATCAATGAGTAGAATATTCCAAGTCAGTTATGTTTGTCTTATTTTAAAAATCAGAAAGATTTTTCTGTTGCCGAAGGTCTCCAACTCAACCGAGACTTTCCAATTTAATAAGCAGTTTCACCAGCGCAGTCAGACTGGGCAGATCAAATAATTTCTACCCTTCCTATATTCATTGTCATTTCTAATCAAAACAGGATGGAATGTCATTCAATTCCAAAGGAAAGAGAGACAAACGGTTAGGCAGGGATAAGTCTCTGGCACATTATTCCAAAGCACGTGCAAAGAGCCAAAAGAAAATAGCCAAAGGGATTCAGACAATATTTGGGGCTCTGTGAATGAGCCAAGATTTCATTGCAGCACCAGGTTCTCTCTCTGTCATGTTCATGGCAAACAGCTCTTCATGAATTCAACTTCATAACCAATGGCCACTACGTTTCTTGGAGATTTCTTGCATTGAGCGCAGATTCAAAGCCTCTCCAAAATTTTCAGCATAGCAAACGTTAATGTAGTACATGCTAAAAGAATGAGGTGGCACCATTGCATCATACAGTCAAAAAACAGAAGTCCTGGTAGAAAACAATGAGGTTTCATTACTTCTAGTCAAACATGGTTTAGTATGGGTGCCATGATCAAGCTCACCAAGTCCTTAAGAAACCCTGAGGCAGATTGTAGGGGTTATGACATAAGGGAACCTTGCTCAACGCAACCCCACAAATTTACTGCATAATAGAGATCCAAGAAAGAGTGCAAATAATGAATGCAGGCAGAATGCAGAATTAATGCAGTCAGAAATTTGCATCGACAATCCATCTTAGCCTAGTTTGGAGGTTTTATCCATGACACCCATGGTCTTTGACCATTACATCTTATTAAAGAATTGCTGAATGCAAATCAAAGTTTAAAGTTCCCGACAATATCCCAGCTGAAGTGCTGAAGACACACGAATCAAGGGGGCTAAATAAAATTACATTAGGAATCACGCAATGAACTTTTGACTGTGTAGTTATATCTTGAACAAGAATGATTGTTGAAGGCCCATTACAGTGCCCTCCATAATGTTTGAGATAAAGACCCATCATTTATTTATTTTCCTTTGTACTCCACAATTTGAGATTAGTAATAGGATAATAATCACATACGATTAAAGTGCACTTTGTCAGATTTTAATAAAGGCCATTTTTATGCATTTAGGTTTCACCATGTAGAAATTACAGCAGTGTTTATACATAGTCCACTCATTTCAGGGCACCATAATGTTTGGGACACAGCAGTGTTATGTAAATGTAGTATTTTGTTCCATTTCCTTTGCATGCAAGGGCTGCTTGAAGTCTGCAATTCATGGACATCACCAGTTGCTGGGTGTCTTCTCTGGTGATGCTCTGCCAGGCCTGTGTTGTAGCCATTCTTTAGCTTAAGCTTATTTTGATTTTGGAGGCTAGACCCCTTCAGTTTTGTCTTCAGCAAATAAACGGCATGCTCAATTGGGTTCAGATTGGGTGATTGGCCACCCAAGAATTGACAATTTTATGGCTTTGAAAACACACAAAGGCCCGTGAAGCCATCTGTCCCAAACATTATGGTGCCCTGAAATGGTGGGACTATGTATAAACACAGCTGTAATTTCTACATGGTTAAAGCAAAATGTATAAAAATGGCCTTTAGTAAAATCCGACAATGTGCACTTTAACCACAATTTGTGATTTTTCAATTACAAATCTTAAATTGTGTACAGAGGAAAATAAATAAATGATGGGTCTTTGTCCCAAACATTATGGAGAGCACTGTAACTCGATCTCAGTATCAATATAGAAATTCTTCTGAATTTATTTGGGCCTGGGTCCAACCATTTTCAGTTCCTTTATTACAGATGATCAGATGCTTCGCTTGCAACTCCTTGGGAACAAAACAGCCCAATGTAAACATTCAGCCTTGAGCTGATTGAGTAGCAAATAACAAAGTCAGACATAGATTTTTTTCAACTAGAGAGAGTAACCATTTCCTCTTGGCATTCAAAGGCATTACCCATGATAGATGGCAAAACCACATTCTCACAGAGTTATTGCAAATTCATCCATCCACGACTATATTGTTAGGATTGACCAGTTTACTGTATGCAAAGATACCGCATTACATTTTAAGGTCTCAATATCCTGGAGTCACCATTAGCTGGAAACATTTATGTTTCCCACAAAAAGCAAGGCTGTTTGCAAAGGAATGAAAGTCAGGTAAAGTGCAGCAACATTCTTTCTTGAAGTGGGAAATGTAACGGAATAATCTCAATTTGCTTCAATATGTACAATACCACGTCAATAGCATGTTCAATAGCATTGATTGCCATCCAATCTACAATGGTAATCCAGGTTGCTGTTTGTACCACCTGCAAGACCAAAATACTTCTTCAACAGCATCTGCAAACCTTATTACAAATAAGTACAAGAGCTGCAGACAAATGACCATCAGATCATCCAACCACCCACGTCACTCAAATCTTTGTTGAAAATGTAATGCAATTCCTTTGACATGATTAGGTCGAAATTCTGGGATGATCTGACAAAGTGGGAACATCTTTATCACAAAGACTGTTACAGTTCAGGAAAACACCACCACAATTAGGGACAGGCATTCAATGGTGGTCAGGTCAACATGAACCATATCGCATCTTTGAATAAAAGATATTCTGACAGAAATCAATACGGTGGAGTCAGAGGAGTGTCGTGCAGACCTTGAAAGTGGCAGACTAGATGGATCGAAAGCCCACAAAATTAAATCTTACCACAGAGATGTTAATTTGGGATTTAAATGGAGAATTGCAATGAAAGAGAATGACTGGGTACCAAAATACATTATACAAAAAAGCAGTTCACCCATAATTGATATTGTCATACACATCGGGTGTATAACATTGTTTAGTGTTGAAAAGCATGAAGAATATTTTCAAACTATCTTTGTATTATTCACAATTCAACATGTCAAATGCAAAACCTACGATCACCAATGCCGAGTGTCAGGGTTGTACATACTGAAATGCCTCAAATAGCATAAAACAAACTTCTTGTAAACAATATATGTAAACTTTTTTTAAATGATCAATTATTGTTAGTGGAGAAATTTGTAACTTAAAAACAACTCTTAGAATAAAGGGGAGGTAATTTAAGACTGAGGTGAGAAAAAACGTTTTCATCCAGAGAGTTGTGAATTTATGGAATTCCCTGCCACAGAGGGCAGTGGAGGCCGAGTCACTGGATGGATTTAAGAGAGAGTTAGATAGAGCTCCAGGGGCTAGTGGAATCAAGGGATATGGGGAGAAGGCAGACACGAGTTATTGATAGGGGGCGATCAGCCATGATCACAATGAATGGCGGTGCTGGCTCGAAGGGCCGAATGGCCTCCTCCTGCACCTATTGTCTATGTTTCTAAGTACTACTTCTACATAAGTTAAACATTTAACAAAGTCAATTTAATCTCTCTATTCCAATCAAAGGTTACCAGCCTTGAAGGCAGGAGCATCAGATATGATTGTAAACCCAGGGCATATGACGACAGATATGGCCAGGTGTGCAGAAATACAAAAATGTGTATCAACTTTCTGAACATCACGAAAGTGGAATTAATCCTTAATGATGCAGTACAATGCTTCACTTCCCAAATATTCTTCTACGTATATTTAACCAGTTATACACCTGCAAAACCAAGGATTGGTTAACAGTAGATCGTTGGATGTTTTTTTTAAATTAAAAGGCAGCACAGCTACTGCCAAGACATGTCTCAAATAGCAATCAACAGCTACAGTTTACTGCCATTTCATGTGACTCAGCTATTACACTCCTGTAATGGCTTTGTAATGGCCTTTTCGAAGCCCTTGTGATAAATCATAAACAACAGCAATCCGTATGTTTCACAAATACCCTGCCAAAAAAAGGCCTGCATTGCAAAATAAGATTCAAACATAGTTCATTCCTAGGACACCTGTTGCTGGCTTTGCTTTCCTTGGAGATAAATTCTGCATGAGCCACTGAACTGAAAGATCAAACGAAAATTAAAGGGTAACGTATGCCTAATAATCACGGAACACTCATGAACAGCCTGCATAGGTGGCACAAGGAACAGATTTCACCATCTTACACCCAACCCACCCACGCCACAACTCACTCAGCCCTGTCGTATGCACATAACTGAGCAACATGCAGTCGTGGGTGTTAGCTGCTCACCTGCCTGCCTGCCTTTGCACGGGAGGACACTGCCACCCCACCCTATACTTTACCCTCAGGACTCCACCTCAACCCACTCAAAGCCAGGTAATCTCGGGGCTACATTCATTGGCTGACCCCCGATCAATGAACGGGCCGCAGTCGGCCAGGACGGGCCCGGAAGAAATCGAGCAGGTCGAGGGCCGAGAGAGGGGCGATGGGTCCTAGTTCGGGCCCGACTTACGATGGTGACGCTGGCTTTGCGCAGGTCGCGGTTCTCCTCCTGCAGGGCCTTGCATTTCAGCTTGTAGGTCTCCAGCTCGATCTTCAGCACCTTGTTCTCCTGCTGCAGCGACGCGAGCCGGTTGCTCAGTTCCTCCAGCTTGGAGGCCGAGATCACAATGCCGGCCTTGGAGGTGGAAGAAGGAGTGGTGGGGGTGGGTGGCAGGGCGGACGATGTGCCCGCCGGGTCCGTGTCGCTCTCGCTAGCGCTGTCCGCCATGTTGAATGCTCACTGCCTGAGCACGGCGTGCGCCGGCGCGGGGGGAGGGAGTGGGGGCGGGGCCATGGTGGCGGGGGGCGGGGCTATGATGAGGTGGGCGGGGCAGAACGGGGGCGGGTCAGCATATGGGCGGGGTTATAGTGGCGAGGGGCGGGGCGCTGCGAGGACCTGCGCCCAGGAAGGTGGCGTTGCCTCGCGCTGGCGGCAGGCGCGGGACACAGGGGCGGGGCTTGACGCGAGGCACGGCCTCGACGTCAGGGGGGGGCGGGGTCAGTGCGGCATTTCTGGGGGCGGGGCATAGTCGAGGCGGAGCTGCGTGGGAGGAGGGGCGGGGAAAGGGATTCGGATTGGCTCGAGCTTCGGGCCTGGGTTGTGGGCATGGTATTTGGGCGTGGCCTCCCTTAGAAAGGGCGGGGCCTGTGTTGAGGTGGGCGTGGTCTGGGTGGAGGTGGGCGTGGTCTGGGTGGAGGTGGGCGTGGTCTGTGTGGAGGTGGGCGTGGTCTGTGTGGAGGTGGGCGTGGTCTGGGTTGAGGTGTTAAAGAAGGAACTGCAGTTTTTTTGACTGATGGGGAGGTGGGGGAAAGCGGGGGGGGGGGGGGGGGGTGGAGGAAAGGAAAAATGAGGAGGAGCCCGAGGGCTGAGGGGTTTTTTTTTGTCTGGGTTGAGGTGGGCTGGGATCATCTGTGGCGGGATTCGAAGGCAAGAAGAGTCTGTTAAAGGGTGTTTTATTGTCATATGTCCCAGATAGAGCATTTACATTCTTACTTGCAACAGTGCCACAGAATATGTAAACATAGTGCACTGTAAACAATATAATAGGGGCGGTCACGGTGGCGCAGCGGTAGAGTTGCTGCATTACAGAGCCGGCGACCCGGGTTCGATCCCGAATACGGGTGCTGTCTGTACGGAGTTGGTACGTTCTCCCTGTAACGTGGGTTTTCTCCGAGATCTTCAGTTTCCTCCCACACTCCAAAGACGTACAGGTTTGTCGGTTAATTGGTTTGGTAAATGTAAAAATTGTCCCAAGTGGATTTAGGATAGTGTTAATGTGTGGGGATCGCTGGTCGGGGCGGACAAAGGACCCGTTTCCTCGCTGTATCTCTAAACTAAATTAAACTAAAATTAGGGGAAAAAAGTTCAATGTCTGTGTGTAGACACACACATGTGTACACATATAAAACAATAATAGAATGAATGAATGAATAAGTTTATTAGCCAAGTATTCACATACAAGGAATTTGCCTTGGTGCTCTGCCCGTAAGTGACAACTTGACATACAGTGACAGTTAGGAATAACACATAAAACATTAAATATTAATAATGAAAACATTATTGATTAGTGCAATAATAATAATAATAATCTATAGTAGTTCAGAGCTTCGTTGCGGTTTAATAGGGAAGAAGCTGTTCCTGAATCTGGACATTACAATGTTCAAGCACCTGTACCTTCTTCCGGATGGTAGGGATGAAATGAGTGTGTGGCCAGGGTGGCGTGGGTCTCTGATGACGCTCCAGTAAATCCCTTTGATGGTGGGGAGGTCAGAACCCGTGATGGACTGGGCAGTGTTCACAACTTTTAGCATTCTTCTTCGCTCCTGGGCATTCAAATTGTCGAACCAGGCTGTCTTGCAACCAGTCAATATGCTCTCTCCTGTACACCTGAAGAAGTTCAATAGAATCCTCTGACATAACAAATCTCTGTAATCTTCTTAGCAAGTAGAGGCATTGATGTGCTTTCTTCATAACTGCATCAGTGTGCTGGGTCCAGGAAATATCTTCAGAAATATGCACACCCAGGAAAATGCAGCTTTTGACTCTCTCCACCATCATCCCATCGATATAGACATGTTAATGGGCCCTCATACTTCCTCTTCAAAAGTACACAATCAGTTCCTTGGCCTTACTGACATTGAGAGCTAGGTTGTTATGCTAGCACCATTTGGTCAGTCGATCGATCTCACTTATATACTCTGACTCATCACCATCTGTAACACACAAAATGCTGGAGTAACTCCACTTTTTGGTGGGTTAGGGCGAGGAGAGGGGGGCCAGCGAAAGGAGGGGGCAGCATGAGGAGAGGAGAGGAGGCCAGGGTGAGGAGAAGGGGCCAGCTGAGGAGAGAGGGCCAGGGAGAGGAGGTGAGATGGATCTGGGTGAGGAAGGGACCAGGGAGGACCAGGCTGCTTGACCATTTTAAGTAATGGAGTTTTAAATCACACTAGACCAAGTGGGACCCATTAGGTCCCGTCCCCTCAACGCGCGGTTGCGGGGGGAGAGGGGGGGACGGCCCGCGGCGTCACATACACACTAACTACCCCACACATACTAACCATCCCCCTTGATAGTATATTAATATTATTCATTAGCTCCTTTTACCCAATCCCCACCCTATGCACTGATGCATAGCCCCCAACTTGCAGGCGCATCTGGAGAGGGAGGGGGGGTAGAGAGTGAGAGCAGAGAGAGAGGGGGCAGAGACAGAGAGAGAGGGGCAGGGACAGAGAGAAAGGGGGGAGACGGGGGAGGAGGGAGAAGGGAGGGGGGAGGGGAGGTGAGGGGAGGGGGGTGGAGGGGTGTGGAAAGGGAGGGGGAGACCAAGCAGAAGTCACCCACAGACAGTGCAAAGAGCTGACAACTTCCTAAACTACACTCATGGGCACATTGCTCTACTTAATTTATCTCCTTTGATTAATATCCAAAGCCTAATGATATCTATAGAGTGAATGACCATGGTTACATTGGGCACATAGCTTTCAAAACATTCCAAGACATTGAAGGGAAAAAGTGGTTAGAAGATCTGGGAGTCATGGAGTATGGGTTTGATCATAGCTTTGTAGAAGTCGCCATTCAACATAATGACATTTCAATTAAGCCATTGTGCAATTCAAATCAAAGATCTCCAGCCCGTGTCGCGGGATTGGAGCGACCCAGAGCGGGGCCATACATCCCCCCGCCCGGCTTTAATGGCCGCAGGACATTCCAGCGGGACATTCCAGCGCCCGCCGGGAGCTCCAACGTTGTGACTTTTGGGCCTAGAGCGGGGCCGTACATCGCCCGGCCCGGCGCAGCCTCAATGGCCGTGGGACTTAACACCGCCCGCCTGGGGCTTCAACCTCGGGAGAGAAATGGTGCGGGGGAGAGAGAAGACTTTGCCTTCCATCACAGTGAGGAGGATATTCACTGTGATGGACGTTTGTGTGAATTGAATTGTCTGTATATTTTTTTATGAATTGTTCTGTTGTATGGCTTGTAGAAACGGAGTTTCGTTTGAGCCTCTCTGAGGTTCGAATGACAAGTAATAAAATCAAATCAAATCAAATTTCCCAAGATTTGTACTGCATCAATGGACACCATGCCCTCTACTAAGGTCCATTATAATAAGATAGACACAAAATACTGCAGTGATTCAGCGGGACAGGCAGCATCTATGGAGAGAAGGAATGGGTGACGTTTCGGGTCGAGATCCTTCTTCAGACCATTATAACGAGGGTTGACTGTAAACGGACTACAGCGGGGGTACTGGTATCCTTTATTACAGATGACTGCACATGACAAAAGGACACAAAGTGCTGGAGTAATTCAGCGGATCTGGATCTCTGAAGAACGTGGATAGATAACATCAGGACCTTTCCTCGGACTCAGTCGACTGAGTTACTCCAGCACTCTGTCATTTCACTTTAAAACTCTGCTCGCTCACTGTGGGGTCTCTCCACTCTAGACTACTGTCCCTTCCAATGTTCATAAGTTCCTTTTAGGTATAGAAGAATGAGGGGGAACCTCATTGAAACATACAGAATAATGGAAGGCTTGGATAGAGTGGATGCGGAGAGGATGTTTCCATTAGTGGGAGAGTCTAGGACTAGAGGTCATAGCCTCAGTATTAAAGGACGTTCTTTTAGGAAGGAGATGCGGAGACATTTGTTTAGTCAGAGGATGGGGAATCTGTGGAATTCTTTGCCACAACAGGCTGTGGAGGCCAAGTCAGTGGATATTTTTTAGGCAAAGATAGCTAGATTTTTGATTAGAAACTAGGTGCAGGAGTAGGCCATTCATCCCTTTGAGCCAGCACCGCCATTCAATATGATCATGGCTAATCATCGAAAATGAGTACCCTGTTCCGGCTTTTTCCCCACATCCCTTGATTCCATTCGCCCTAAGAGCTAAATCTAACTCTCTCTTGAAAACATCCAGTGAATTGGCCTCCACTGCCTTCTGTGGCAGAGAATTCCACAGATTCACAACTCTCTGGGTGAAAACGTTTTTCCTCATCTCCTCCTGTCGGTCGTGATGCACCGGGCCTTGTGTTTGAGCTGGAGATGACAAGATGCAAATCTGAATAATTTTATTATATAATTGACCCTTAATTTCCTTAGTCTTTCCAGCATCAATGTCAAGAAAACATCAGATATTGTGATTCCAGCTTCTGCATTATTTGTTGCCAACACAATCTTTCTAACTCGTGTTTGAGGGACCATGAAGGCTGAATCTTGGTCTTGTGATAAATGGATAGAGCATAAAGCAATCACTTTGTACCTTTTCCTATCTGGAAACATTTGTTATTGAATAGTGAGAGTTCAGGCTGTTTATCCATCTCCAGATTGAATATGAGCTCTGCAAATTATTGCTATTAGTAAAAATCAATATTTTCTATTGTCTTCTTTATCATCTGCTCAGTTGCAATTGTTCGTGGTTCATCCTGCGAATTGGTCGACCCTTAATCATTGACTTTTTTTAGTTTAGTTTAGTTTAGAGACACAGCACGGAAACAGGCCCTTCGTCCCAACGAGTCTGCACCTACCAGCGATCCTACACACTATCATACACACTACATACCTGTACGTCTTCAGAGTGTGGGAAGAAACCGAAGATCTCGGAGAAAACCCACACGCTCACGGGGAGAACGTACAAACTCCGTGCCGACAGCAACCATAGTAGGGACAAATTTAGGTGTCTTTGATCAAGAATAACTCCGAGTATGTTAGAATAAAATCAAGGTGGCATTAGGGAATTGAGAATTAGGCTGGAAAGTAACAATGATCAATAAGTAGGTTCATTGATGCAAGTGACAGCACAACAGCTGAATGAACCTCACGTTTCACCCTTTGATTGTTGAACCATATCACCTGGAAACAGCCCCTTTTGAGGTGAAGAGGTGAAGAGACTCTATTGTCCTTCTCCCAAATATTTAGTTTAGTTTAGTTTGGAGATACAGTGTGGAAACAAGCCCTTCGGCCCACCGAGTCCGCACCAACCACCTACCCTTGTACTTTAACACTATCCTACACACACTAGGGACAATTTTCACTTACACCAAGCCAATTAACATACAAACCTGCACGTCTTTGGAGTGTGGGAAGAGACCGAAGATATCGGAGAAAACCCACGTGGTCACGAGGAGAACGTACAAACTCCGTACAGACGGCAGCCGTAGTCGGGATCGAACTAGGTCTCCTGTGCTGTAAGGCAGAAGCTCTACCACTGCGCCACCGTGCCATCCTTAAGGAGGTAAGGATAAAAAATATTGTTAGATCAGCTATGATCGAATGGCGGAGTAGACTTAATGGCCTAATTCTTGCATGTCTTATGGTCTTAAGCCTTTTGTTTCATAGTTAACTTGCATTCTTGAGTATTAGTTTCTTATACTTCAACAGATATAAATGCTTTGATTTTTATCAAAATTCACTATTATATTTTTAAGAATACTCCAAAATATTTAACTTACTTCCACCTCTATCCCTCCAGTAGCATTTGTACCCAGCATATTGAGCTATTAGTCCTCCCCTCCCCCACTGCTGCATTTCTCTAATAGGTCCAGTAGATCTTCGAAAATCAAATGCTTCGAATTTGCAGATTTACATCAGAGGTCAATAATTTTATATTACATAAATGAGGAGCAGGAGCAGGACATTCAGTTCCTTGAGCCTACTCTGCCAGTTATTATTGCGGGCAACCTGATTGAAATCTCAGCTCCGCATTCCTTTCACCCCTTGTTTATCAAGAATCCATCTACCACTGCATAAAAAAATATTCAAATGTTGATGCCAGAAATGTGGCAACTGCTGTATGCTGTCTAGGTGAGGTCTACTGTATGATTTTACCGGGTTATATGCAAAACAAAGCATTTCACTCCACCTAGGCGCATGCGACAGTAAGCTATCATTGAATCATTGAATTCCGCTGCCTTTATGAGGTTGAAAAAAACCCGATCCCTTATTTTAAGTAGCAATCCTTAGTTTTACATTCTTCCACACAAGGAAGCATTATCTTCACTTGTAAAGACTCCTCGGCCTCTTATATGTTTCAAATAAATCCCTTCTCACCTTTCTAAATCCATTGGAACCAAGCCTTCTCAGTCCAGCTGTCATCATTAGACAACCTGCTCGTTCCATGTATTAGCATAGTCAGCTTTATCGGAACCACTTCTAATGCAATATCTCATTCCTTAATAAGGAAACCAATATCATACACACTATGAGGCCCTATAAACTGAAACATAAACTTTCTACTTTTGTATTCTGTTACCTAGCAGTAAACAATAACATGCTTTAAGCGTTCTTGATTAGTGAAGTTTAATTGTCATATGTAGCATAGAACGTACAGGAGTAGGCCCTTCGGCCCACAGTGCCTGTGCCGAACATAATGCCAACTCACATCTGCTTGCACATGCCCTACATCCCTCTATTCCTTGCATATCTATGCATACCCAAGAGTCCCTTAAATCCCATTATCGTATCTGCCTCCTCCACGACCCCGGCAGTGTGTTCCAGGCTCCCACCACCCTCTGTGAATTAATTCCCACAGACGGCTGTGGAGGCCAAATCATTGGGGCATTTTTAAGGCGTAGGTGGCAGATTAATACAGGTGTCAAGGGTAATGGGAGGAAGGGAAGAGAATGGGGTTGAGAGGGAAAGATAGATCAGCCATGATTGACTCGATGGGCCGAATTCTGTTTCTATGCCTTATAAAAACATAGAAAAATAGGTGCAGGAGTAGGCCATTCAGCCTTTCAAGCCAGCACTGCCATTCAATATGATCAAGGCTGATCATCTAAGATCAGTACCCCGTTCCTGCTTTTTTACCATATTCCTTGATTCCTTTAGCCTGAAGAGCTAAATCTAACTCTCTTGAAAATATCAAGTGAATTGGCCTCCATTGCCTTCTGTGGCAGAGAATTCCACAGATTCACAACTCTCTGGGTAAATACGCTTTTCCTCATCCCAGTTCTAAATGGCCTACCCCTTATTCTTAAACTGTGACGACCCCTGGTTCTTGTCTCCCCTAACACCGGGAACATTTTCCTGTCTCTAGCCTGTCCAATCCTTTAAGAATTTTACATGTTTCTATAAGATATCCTCTCATCCTTCTAAATTCCAATGAATACAAGCCCAGTCTACCCATTCTTTCATGACCAATACACTTTATGAGGTTTACAAACTTTAGGTTTGTAAACCTCATAAAGGTTTGCACTTTACAAACTCTTTGTAAAAGACTTGCCCTACATACTTCCTTTACACTTTGCCCCTTTTACCTTAAAGCTGCCCACTGGTATTTGGTATTTCCAATCAAGGAAATAGGTTCTGACCAGATTAAATTCAGACTTAATTAATTAAAAAAAAATTACTTGCTCCACCTGTAATCTAACCTTGCTTCTATTGCGTACAAGGACACTCGTATCCCTCTGCTCCTCACATCTCTGCTGATGTTGACCATTTTAACAGCATGCTTCGTTTTCACAAAAGGACACAACCCAACTAGAGTAACCCAGCGTGTCAGGCAGCATCTCTGGAGAATATGGATGGGTGACGTTCTGGGCGGAGACCCTTTTTCAGACTGATTATAAGGGAGAAGAAGAAAGCTGGAAAAGGGGAGTGGCAAGGTTTTTTTTGATAGGCAGATGGAACAAAGGCCAGAGATAAAAAGAGAAGATCTGAAGAGTCATCAATTGTTAAACCAGAGAGAGGAAAGTAGCAGGGCTCTTAAAAATAGCGGAGCCAGGGGATATGGGGAGAAGACAGGAACGGGGTGCTGATTGGGGATGACCAGCCATGATCACATTAGATGGCTGTGCTGGCTTGAAGGGCTGAATGGTCTACTCCTGCACCTATTGTCTATTGAGGTGGTGGAGAGGGAGGGGTGGAGGTGCAAAATAGGGGGAATGGGTGGGGCACAGGGGAGGGAAGAGGGGGTGTGGGTGGTGTTGGAAGTTAGCTAAAATTGGAGAATTCAATGTTTGTACCCTTTGGGTTATAAGCTATACCGAATTTGTTCTCGTGAGAGTTTGCAGAGGCCATATGCGACATTGTGGGGTGAAGCCGGTATGGTCGTGAGTAGTCACCCAAAGAGTCGTACCTTTTTCTGGCTGCCGCTGGATTTTCAACATGTTGAAAATTTCCGGCGACCTACTGCATCTGTGACGGGTGCCGGCAGTCGCCGAAAAAAAACGCATAAGTGGGACAGGCCCTTAATTCAGACTTACACATAAGGTTTTTAACACTGATTGTTTTTGATGAACTCATGTGAATTGCATTGTTTTGGTTTTTGTCAAATGTCTTGTATTGCAACAATTAAGACGAAATGTCCAATGAAACGGGGGTCTTGGATTGTTTCTGAAAATACTTTATATTAGTTTTGTTCATTGTACTGCATTTCATTTTTGAAACATGATCATATGGAAATGTATTTAACGTGGATTTTGTGGTTGACTGATCAAACATCTGGTGTCCATTCCTGGAACTTTAACCAAACTCTACTGTGGAAGTCCCGCCAGAAGAATTGCAGCGTTTTATCAAGATGGCTCACCACCATCACGTCAATTATTCTGTCCAAGCCAGTGTATTGTTAATTCTTGCATCTTGTTGAGGTTATGTTTCTCTGGGATGTGGGCATCACTGGCAAGGAGACCATTCATTGCCCATCTCTCCTTACCTTTGTGAAGGTGTTGGCGAGCCTTCTTCTGTATTATGCTCCAGGGGCACTCGTCCCTCAGTGCTCTTTACGATTAAACCCAGGGACCATGAAATAATAGTGATGTCTTTTTTTAAAAAAGTCCATTGCTTCCTGGGCTGCAGTTTATGATGTACATATGCCCTTGTTCTTCGCGGTGTAAGGGACAGCTGCTTATGACAGGTGCTGTCAGTCATCTCAGCGAGGGGCCAGTGTATCTTGTAGATGGTTCACATCCCAGCCAGTGTGACAAGTGCAGTGGGGGAATGATTATGTAAAGTGTGAAATAGGATGGTTGGAGTAGACAGTCCTGCCATGGACCGTCTGGATAATGGGATTTCTATGGGGAATTTGCAGGTATTTTCACTGGTCATTGGTGCAGGATACCCAGGCTCTGACTTGCTGTTGCAACCACAAACCTTTTGACCTTGGTCCAGTTGAACCTCAGACCAACGCTGAATCTCCGGCCAATGCTGAACCCAGAATATTGATGGGGTAATTTCTGACTCACTGATGATAATGCAAATGAAGGCCAACATTTGGTACTTAGATCATGCCTTGATTTTCAATAATTGTGCAAAAAATACCCAAACAACATGCAGGATGTAATACATGGTGCTAAAACTATACATTTTTTTTAGTTTAAGACAGACACAAAATGAAGGAGTAACTCAGCAGGACAGGCAGCATCTCTGGCTAGAAGGAATGGGTGAGACCCTTCTTGAGTCTGAAGGGTCTCGGGCCAAAACGTCATTCATTCCTTCTCTCCCCAGAGATGCTGCCTGTCCCGCTGAATTACTCCAGCATTTTGTGTCTATCTTCAGTGTAAACCAGTATCTGCAGTTCCTTCCTACATCATTTTTAGTTTATATGGGAATCAAGATTTAGCAATGGAGTTGCAGCCAAGATGAGATCAGCCGTGATTGCATTGACTACTGGACTAGGTTTGAAGCACTATGCACGCCACTGGCCCCATAGCAGAAGCATCCACGTCGCGAGGCTGGAAACTGGAAGTGTCCTGACCTAATTCTGCTACCACCATCATCTATTGCAACAAGTGATGGCTCCCACCGATTGACGCCGGAAGCTTGCATCCTTTTCAGGACGGACGATGACAACGATGTCAACATTTGAAACGGAATGCACACGGAAGAAGATGCATGCCATTCCCCTTTCCTATTTTTAGTTACAGGCAAAACCAATGTGCTGTGACCTCACGCTTCCTTTCTCCAGCGACAGTCAAGTGAGCCATGCAAATAGTTGTTTGGCTGATGAATGTTTACAGGAAAACCATCGCACTAAATAATTGCTGTTTACATTTGCAATGAAAAACATACTTCAATTGCAAAGCATTCATTGCATTAGAGATATGGTCTGCACTTGTGGTGATGTTTCCGTGCCACTAGGTTTATGCACTGCTGTAGGCTTTGAGCAGCCTTGCCGTGGCCCCAGATCAGAAATGTCCACGTCACGGGGCTGGAAACTGGAGGTATCCTGAGCTAATTCTGCTACCACCATCACCTATCGTGACAAGTGATGGCTTCCACTGATTATCGCCGGAAGCTTGTGTCCTTTTCAAGACGGACGATGATAGCGAGGTCAACATTTGCAACAAGATGGACACGAAAAGAAGAAGCCTTGCCATACTCAGTCACTGTGCTGTACAGCAGTGAAACAGGCCCTTTGCCCCCAAATTGTCCATGCTAATCAAGTCGGCTAACTGAATTAGTCCAACTTCCCTGTGTTTGGAACACAACCTTCCCAATCTTTCCTCATCATACACCACTCAAAGGTTTTTTTTCTGTCTGAAGAAGAGTACCGACCCAAAACGTCACCTATTCCATTTCTCCAGAGATGCTACCTGACCTGTTAAGTTACTCCGACATTTTGTGTCTATCTTTAGTATAAACCAGCTTCTGCAGTTCCTTCCTGCACACAAAGTGTCTTTCAAATTGTACTCGCCTCTACCACTTCACTGGCAGCTTGTTCCATATTCACCACACCCTGTGTGTGAAAGAAGGTGTCCCTCAGATCCCCTTAACTCATGCCCTCTAGTTTGACTCCCCTACGATGGGAAAAGATTGTGTCTATTTACCTTATCTAAACTCCACACTTTGGGAGTGTGTAGGGACCTGTTGAATGAACGAATGAATGCTTTATTGTCACATGTGACAAGTCAAAGTACAATTCTTTGTTTTGCGTACCCAAGGTATGCAACGAGTCGCCACATAAAGAGTGCAGAGAAAGTTACAGTGTATCCTGTGCCAGGTCACCCCTCCCCCCCCACCATTTTTGCAAGATCAGCTGCACACTCAGCATCATTCCTGGAACATCATACCTAGAAACTAGATTTAAAAGCCTGCAATAAAAAGACAATCTCCCAAGGTTGTGAAGAAAACTGTTCACGAATATATTACAATCTCCATGGTATGAATTCTCCCTTTCTGCTGCAAGTCGCCATTGGGAACCCAATCAAAGGAATCTCTCCTTTTAACAAAGATAGACCCAAAGCACTGGAGTAACTCAGCGGGTCAGGCAGCATCTCAGGAGATAAAGGATAGGTGACGTTTCGGGCTCCTCTCACAAAGCAGCTTTGTGGTCAGTCACATTGAAGAGCGATCATGGATGTAAAAAAGCACAACTTAACCTTAAAAAAAATCCCAGAACAAAATAAAAGATTGGGATAAACACATGCTGACATGTTATTAAAATGAAAAGATTCATCATTCTTAAAGGCGATTAGTAGATAATTCAACATTACCTGCACGACATTAACTTTTAGATTGATCTCCAAGCAGTAATAATGGTTCAACTAAGTTATTAAACATTTATATACTTCATTTAATTATCAATCTTGTTTGTTTTTTTTTTAACTGTCAGAACAGCCTGCAAGATGACATTTATGTCACTTTACTTTATGTTGAAAGACTACAGTGGAGAATGTGTCAACAGTGAATCCTATGATCAGAGCAGGGAATCGCTGACAACCCCAGATTTCTGCAACAAACTGTACAAAGTTATCAGATTGCCTTAATTTTACCTGAGAGGATTAAAAGTCTTTTACTTTCGTATCGAGATACAGTACGGAAACAGGCCCTTCAGCCTACTAAGTGAGCACGGACCAGCAATCACAGCATACGAACACTACCCTATACACACTGGGGATAATTTACAATTTTTCACAAGCCAATTAACCGACAAACCTGTACATCTTTGGAGTGTAGGACGAAACCGGAGCACCTGGAGAAAACCCACGCAGTTCATGGGGAAAATGTATAAAGTCCGTGCAGACAGCACCCGTGATCATGATCAAACTGGGATCTGACGCTGCAAGGCATCAACTTAGCCCCTGTGCCACCGTGCTGTCCACGAACACTGGAATCCAGGACTTTTGTGGGCGAGGGCCATTATTCATTAGAACCAAATCGCTTTAAAACAGGGGTTCCCAACCTTTTTCGTCCCGTTTACCCCAGGCAACTTTAATAGCACATAATAATGTTATTTCACTTATTATGAACAACTGATGATGAACAGATGCCGGTAATCCAGAACCAAACATCTTGATATGAAAATATGTACAAATCCAGAATCAACAAATTTACCCTCTGGGGGTAAATGTACCCCAGGTTGGGTGGAACCCTTGCTTTAAAATATATCTTGTTGTCACTTCTGAATATTTCAGATTCTAGAAAGCCTTTAAGTACAATTAACCTTTCCGATAAATGGAAATGTAAAAATTGAATAAGTATTTCTGAACAGTTCTCCGAGCACAAAGGAATGGTTGCGGAAATGGGGAAATGATTGAATAGTATTTTACATGATAGATAAATTATTCCCTGCTTTCAACAGTCTTATACTCTCCTTACTCTTATACTCTCCACAGGAGGCTCAGCTCAATAGCTACTCTTCTCATTTAACAGAAATGTTTACATTGTCAGCGCATATAGAAGCATCTGTAAATGTGACAGAGATTGGTTGTTAAATACAAAATGTTAATTATTTTAATATAAGAATCAGCTCGTTTAATTCGATTAGGGTGAATGCACAGAATCTTTAACTTAGGTTGTTCAAGAACCAGAAGGCGTAGGTGTAAGGTGAGCGGGAATGAATCCCGAATGGAATCAGAGCATTGAATATAGGAGTAGGGAAGTAATGTTAAAATTGTACAAGGCATTGGTAAGACCAATTCTGGAGTATGGTGTACAATTTTGGTCGCCTAATTATAGGAAGGATGTCAACAAAATAGAGAGTACAGAGGAGATTTACTAGAATGTTGCCTGGGTTCCAGCAACTAAGTTACAGAGAAAGGTTGACCAAGTTAGGTCTTTATTCTTTGGAGCGCAGAAGGTTAAGGGGGGACTTGATTGAGGTCTTTAAAATGATGAAAGGGATAGACAGAGTTGACGTGGATAAGCTTTTCCCATTGAGGGTAGGAAAGATTCAAACAAGAGGGCATGACATGAGAATTAAGGGACAGAAGTTTAGGGGTAACATGGGGGGGGGAACTTCTTTACTCAGAGAGTGGTGGCTGTGTGGAGTGATCTTCCTGCAGAAGTGGTGGAGGCAGGATCGATTTTAACATTTAAAAGTAAAGTGGATAGGTATATGGACGGGAAGGGAATGGAGGGGTATGGCTGAGTGCAGGTAGATGGGACTAGGGGAAAATAAATGGTCGGCACGGACTGGAAGGGCCGAGAAGGCCTGTTTCCGTGCTGTAATTGTTATATGGTTAAAATGAATCTGAGGTGCAACATTTTCATTCAGAGGGTGGTGTGTATATGGAAAGTACTGTCAGGAGGAGGCAGGCACTATAAGAGCATTTAAAGAACACTTGGATAGGTACATGGAAAGGAAGGATTTAGAAGGATATGGGCCAAATACGATAGAACTGTATTGATCCCTGGAGGGAAATTTGTCAGCCAACAGTTATAAAACACAAGAAGGAACATGAAATTAAAATTAAATGTGAATGAAAAAGACAACCGACTATTGGCTGGCTGCCGTGCGCCCAGCGCCTTCACCAGAACGAACAAACAAGACTTATCCCCTAGGCAGAGGATTCAAAAACTGAGTGCCCCCTCCCACACGGGTCCCCCTTTGTTCTTCCACCATCCCTCATGGCGGTCCCCCCACGCCGGGCCCTCCATTGTCTTCCCCTCCCCCTCATTGACCGCTGATCGTGGGTCGATCGCGAGAGCTCACCGCCACTGCCAATGTGGGCCAGTGGGACTTTTTTAGATGGGGCACCTTGGTTGGCATGGATGAGACTGGTCAAAGGTGTAGGAAGGAACAACAGATGCTGGTTTAATCCAAAGATAGACACAAAATGCTGGAGTAACCAGGCGGGATAGGCTGCATCTCTGGAGAGAATGGGTGACGTTTCAGGCCGAGACCCTTCCTCAGACCTGAGTTACTCCAGCATTTTGTGTCTATCTTAGATGGGCCAAAGGGCCTGTTTCCGTGCTGTGTGATTCTACGACTGGTTTCATCTGTACAAAAGTTGAAGCAGGTAGCTTTAGTGCCGCCTGTGTTCACGAACACTGGAGCACCAGACTCCAGATTGAGCCAGTGTGCCAAAGAATTCAAACTTTTAAAATCACCGGACCTTGCACTCCCTCAACTTCGCTGGGTCATCTCAGGGTTAACGGCAAAGTACATTTTGCTGATACTTTTCCAAGCTCAAGAGGTTAATTAAGCAGGTCACCTGTACAAATACTGAGAACATCATCTGAGGCCACCTCAACAAGGTGACCAAAGAAACGAGGAGCACAAATCCCTGGAAATTCCCCATGACAGAATGCTTCCTAAGAAAATGCACGGAATACTAGTGATTTAACACAATTTATTTTTTGCTTGAATAATCAATTGGATCATTCAGTGGAGTTTTGTTTTCATACATATGTTATAAGAGCTATCTTCAGTGACTGCTTAATGTTTTCATATGAATATAATCAACAAAGGAGAATAGTTCACCAAACTCAAATGTAGAACGCCCTTTTTAACCACGGCAGGCCTTAACAACCTATTATTACACTGCTAAAAAAGATTACAGATGATCGGCTTATGGAAAGACTTCTACATCTTATTGCCAATACACATGATATAGTAATAATTTTACAGCATGTTGCCAGTCTACAAGCATGTACAACCTCAATTGTTTCAACTTAATACGGTGCCTGCAAGAGAATTAGTTCATCTATTGAATTGCAAGCAGATTTCCCTCTAGAAGCAAGAACTTGAAACATTTCCCCTTTGCATGATGTATGGCATCTTTTAAGATCATTTAGTTGTAAAAAAAAAGCAAGAGAGAATAAAAGGGAAATATGTGATAAAGTGTGTTAATCTTCAGCAGTGTCTCCAAACTTGAAAAAATAATAATTGTAATCCAAATGAGGGACACATGCATCAGAATATTGGTAGACTGAGGAAACCTTGTTTTGAGATTATTTTTTTCACAGAATTACATTTTTCAAAATCATTTTAAATTCTGCAGTGTAGTCTGAAAGAAAGCTATCTTAAAATGAAGCCAGTGTTTTTGCATATACAAAGATTATACCTTTTTTCTATTAATTGTACAAAGAAATTGTGGAGTCACACTCAAAACGCTTTTAGTAGGTGGAATCAACTTCTAAAGCGTGAATCAGACACTATTACAGTTGCAGTGCTCAGATAGCACATTTGCGTTTCTTCCAAAAACGCCACTTGATCATATTTTTTTTTTTACAGAGTTCTTTATGTACAGCAAAACCATTTATGATTTTTTTTTTTGATGTGTGTTTTTATTTTTTTTAAATAAGCAAGTATTGTTTTTTTTTATATACCCTGAAACCATGGGTTTAAGAAAATTATAAGGCTAGATGCTGTGAATAATCAGTGATTTGCACACTCCTTGCCGGCTCCTCGTTGCATTTATGATTTGCTGTCAATCTCCTCAGTCACAGGAAAGGTATCAAAGGCGCCACATAAAACCTCTGCCGGGTGACACAGAGAGATTGAAAAGTCACTCGTACAGAAAGCGCCCATTTGTCACTCAATGCGCCAAGTGCACCCCCTTCAGGTCAACGAATGAAAGTGAATTCCCATGCGGTTTTAAAGTTGCTCATGCTAAATTAAAATATCCTGTTGTATCTAAACCATGCTTTAATGTGTGAAAGCAGCAGGCACACACTTCATCTGCACTCGCTCCTCTTCTGTCCCAGCCACTTCCTCCTGGGCACTGGCAGTAGTAAAACGTGTTCCTGAAAAAGACAAGATAGACAAGATGTGTAGGAAGGAACTGCAGATGCTGGTTTAACCCCAAGACAGACACAAAAGACAGTCTGAAGAAGGGTCTCGAACTGAAACGTCACCTATTCCTTTTCTCCTGAGCAGGGTTGCCGGATTGAAATTTTAATTTAAAGCCAAACAACACGAGGAAAAAGCCATTAAAAAAACCCCGAATACTAGAAAAAACCCAGAAAAAAGTCAAACAATCTTTAATATATTTTTCATACACACACCACATGAAAAGCTCCAGATCATTACTATCCTCCCCACTGGAATGAGTGGAACATACGGCATAAATCTTGTGAAGTTTTCCAACATTTCTGGAGATGCAGTGAAGTTTTTGCAACATTTGCTTGAAAGCAATAGTTCTGCCCTGATTCTCACAATAGCAACAAGAAGATGCATTCTGTTTCTTGCCTTCGTTTTAACAGAGGATGCAAGAGAAAATATCCTCTCAACTAATGCATTGCTGACGGGGGTTATTAGGCAAGGAAGGGCAAAAGTGGCGAGCTCTTTGAACGCTTGATGCTGAAGTACACCGATCCAAAACTCTTCCGTGTCTGTAGGTAGTCCATCTTTCTTAAATGGAGCTTCTTCTTTGCAATCAACAAAAGGCGTTTGTCTGTATTGTTCTTCAATTGTGTTGACCTTGTTTCCTGCATGGTGTATAAAGGGAAAACCTAGGCTTCGAAATTTGATTCATAATCACAGGGGACAATTTTGATAAACTTTCAAATGTATCTCTTGCCGACGGAAGTTTGCGTGTAACTTGACACAGAGCTTCTTCTAGCAAAGACATACATCTTCCTTTGACATTTTTTATTTCCAGATGAGCTTCAGCCCTGTTGTTCTGCTGTAGGAACGTATTATGTAATAAGTCCCCAAAATTAACTAGATGAGTAATTTTTTTTTCTGTCCTTAGGCATCATATAGTCTGTTCTGAAGACTCTTCCGATGTAAGAATAGTTGTTGGTACAATTCATGAGGATCAGCTTTGGTCTGCTGAAAAAGGCTGTTCAGTCTTTCAAATTCCTGCACAACAGGTGTTACAAACTCAAAGAACAAGTAGTTTTTGTAGCCCGACAACATTTCCTTTAGGAGTCTTGCTTTGAATTTTTTATCTAACTTTGATTGGGTTAGTTCAGCAGAAGTGAAATAAGCCTTTAGGTCTTCCCAGTTCATCAAGATATTAAACATAATCTTTCCACGCACAAGGCACCGCGTAAATGAAGGTTTTTCAAAGGGGAGGGGGGCAGTTCGGGTTGGCTCAAATTGTGTAGCTGGGTTCAACACTCTAAACAATTATTTGTATGCTTCTCGTCTTAATTTACTACGGCAAAACCAATTGGGTACTTCTGACAGTAGAAATCCAATATTTGATGGTAGCTTGGATGCTGCACAGTGAATAGCACGTGGCCTGACTCTGCTAGGGTGGGTCCCAGTGCTCCCACCCTTCTAGTTGGCGGCAGAAATATTGCCAAATGTAACTGGCCATAAACTATTTCTCTTGAAGGAAAATGTTTTAGAAAAAGGATGGTATTGAATTTTCGTGCAAATAAGTTTAGCGTAAAAAAAGCCAGGAAAAAGCCCAAAAGCCAAATGAATTTTCTGATGCCAACCAACTTTTAAAAAAGCCAGATTTCTGGAATTTGGCGCTATAAAAAGCCAATCTGGCAACCCTGCTCCAGAGACGCTGAGTTACTCCAGCTTTTTGTGTTTAAGATAGACAAGACTTGTATTGCTCTTCTGCTTATTGCTGCCCAAAGAGTTTCAGAATCCATTGAACTGCCGTCACAGGAAAGGAGCAGCACAGAGGGTGGTGGGTGCCTGGAATGCAATGCCAAGGGGTGGTGGCAGCTGCAGATACAATAGTAGGTGCTGAGTTTAGCTTACGGACGGCATGGAAACAGGCTATTGGTCCCACCCAGTCCACACTGACCTGATCACACTAGTTCGTACTCATTTTGGGCCAATTTTACAGAGACCAGTCAACGAACAAACCCACACGTCATTTGGGATGTGGGAGGAAGCACATTCCATCCAAGGGTGATCGTGCAAACTCTACACAGATAGCACATGAGATTAGGATTGAACCCAGGTCTCTGGTGCTGCGAGGCAGCAGCTTGACCAGCTACGCCATTGTGCCATTGTATAAAATTTTCATAAAATTAAGTTAAGAGTATCTTTCACAACGGAGCATTGAGTCTGAAGAAGGGTTTCGACCTGAAACGTTGCCTATTTCCTTCGCCCCATAGATGCTGCCTCACCTGCTGAGTTTCTCCAGCATTTTGTCTTTTAAATTGGCACATGGGATATGGATCTTGTCCAGGCAGATGAGATTAATTTATCTTGGGATAATGTTCAGCACAGACATTGTGGGCTGAAGGGACTGTTCCTGTGCTGCACTGTTCTATGTTCTATCAGCACTTAAAAGCAAACACCAGCATTTTTCCCCATTTCAAACTGCAAAGTAGTTTTATGTAAAACCCTTACGGCTATACTCTACCTGTAGCTCCAATTCAGCTCTTTATGGACCATTAATGAGTCTTCTTATCTGCCTGTCGGATTGTCTCCTTCTTCACTCTGACAACTTTATATCCTTCGACCTGTCAAGGCAAAATAAATATGTTGTAAGGAAACAGCCTGAAATGTTTGAATTGTTACATTGGGGCCTCCATAGAAATCGCTGCTTTAAAAGTATTAGAAACTGTTAGTACATTGAGTGAAAGGGAGCGTAGGCAGTATTTTTGCAAGACGCGTGCTATAATTTATATCCTGCATGAACAGTTCACACAAGCAGCAAGTGAAGATTCTGTAAGAAAGGTCGGTTAATTGAACCAGTGAGGAGAGCAAGGTCAGCAAAAGCCAAAATGTGTTAAGAGGATCGCCACACAGCTTGGAAATCGCACTCGAAGCATCCACGATATTAATGACCAGCCTCGTTCCCAGAAGTGCTCCATTTGGAAATTACAGAGAATGGTGCATTTAATAAAAAACAAGCTCAGAGATTCAATTATTCATCTTGCCATACATCACCCAGCATCTGAAGGGTACCAACTGATGCAAGCACTGTGTTGCCACTAAGGTCAGGATGATTTTTGTTTGTTTGCTGGAAATCATCCAAACTGGAATTTTTAACAAAAGGCTTGTAACAAAAGGCAATAGATGTTGGGGGATTCAAGCTGAAGCCATGCACATTCTTTTGGACAGTGTCAGGTAACACAAGGGAGGTTTTTCTAAGGCCATCATCACAGGAAACACTTTTAGTATCAGGCATCTTAAAAGCGTGTTCTAATTAGTTAGAAAATAAATCCACACACAGCAGAATTAATCATTAGAATATTTCCCCCCCCCACCCCCACCCCATACAAACAAATTATTCATTGAAAATTCTGCAGAAACATACAGTGCCCTCCATAATGTTTGCGACAAAGACCCATCATTTATTTATTTGCCTCTGTACTCCACAATTTGAGATTTGCAATAGCAAAAAAATCACATGTGGTTAAAGTGCACCTTGTCAGATTTTATTAAAGGCCATTGTTATAAATTTTGGTTTCACCATGTAGATATTACAGCTGTGCTTATACATAGTCCCTCCCATTTCAGGGCACCATAATGTTTGGGACACATGGCTTCACGGGTGTTTGTAATTGCTCAGGTGTGTTTAAATGCCTCCTTAATGCAGGTGCAAGAGAGCTCTCAGAACCCAGTCTTTCATCTAGTCTTTCCATCACCTTTGGAAACTTTTATTGCTGTTTAACAACACGAGGACCAAAGTTGTGCCAATGAAAGTCAAAGAAGTCATTATGAGTCTGAGAAGCAAGAATAAAACTGTTATAGAGACATCAGCCAAACCTTAGGCTACCAAAATCAATGTTTGGAACATCATTAAGAAGAAAGAGAGCAGTGGTGAGCTTACTAATCGCAAAGGGACTGGCAGGCCAAGGAAGACCTCCACAGCTGATGACAGAAGAATTCTCTCTATAATAAAGGAAAAAAACCCAAATACTGGTCCGACAGAAACACTCTTCAGGAGCCAGGTGTGGATTTGCCAATGATCACTATCTGCAAAAGACTTCATATACAGAAATACACTGCAAGATGCAAACCACTGGTCAGCCGCAAAAATCGGATAGCCAGGTTACAGTTTGCCAAGAAGTACTTAAAAGAGCAACCACAGTTCTGGAAAAAAGGTTGTGGACAGATGAGACGAAGATTAACTTATATCAGAGTGCTGGCAAAAGCAAAGTATGGAGGAGAGAAGAAACTGCTCAAGATCTAAAGCATACCACCTCATCTGTGAAACACAGTGGTGAGGGTGTTATGGCTGTTGAAGGTACTGGCTCACTAATCTTCATTGATGATACAGCTGCTGATGGTAGTAGCATAATGAATTCTGTAGTGTATAGACACATCCTATCTGCTCGATCAAACAAATGCCTATAAACCCATTGGCCGGCGGTTCATTCTACAGCAAGACAATGATCCCAAACATACTGCTAAAGCATCAAAGATGTTTTTCAAAGCTAAAAAATGGGCAATTCTTGAGTGGCCAAGTCAATCACCCAATCTGAAACCAATTGAGCATGCCTTTTATAGGCTGAAGAATTGAAGGGGACCAGCCCCCAAAACAAGCATAAGCTAAAGATGGCTGCAATACAGGCCTGACAGAGCTTCACCGGAGAAGAAATCCAGCAACTGGTGATGTCTATGAATCGCAGACATTCAAGCAGTCATTGCATGCGAAGGATATGCAACAAAATATTAAATTTCATTCACATGACACTGCTGTGTCCCAAACATTATGGTGCCCTGAAATGGGGCGGACTATGTATAAACACTGTAATTTCTACATGGTGAAACCAAAATGTATAAAAATGACCTTTATTAACCACATATGATTTTTTCTATTACAGATCTCAAATTGTGGAGTACAGAGGCAAATAAATAAATAATGGGTTTTTGTCACAAACATCATGGAGGGCACTGTAGGTAGTAGTTCAGGACTGCTCTCTGGTTGCGATAGGATGATGCAGTTGCCTGATAACAGCTGGAAAGCAGAGTATGGACAGATCATAGAGGAGTTTAAGAAGATCATAGTTAAAGTAAAATATGTCGCTGTAGGAGTAGAGATTTAAGAGTGTGGAGCGATTGTAATAGGCGATTGCTTGTCTGCTTCTGTGGCTAGCACACAAGTTGTCAACTGGGTTGGGCACCATATTGGAAGTCTGACAGTCTTCACTTCCAATAGGATCGCTACCAGATTGGCTCAGGTGACAATTTGGGTCTTCAGAAGCAGATTCCTCATCCCCTATTAAGCCAAGCACCAAATAAACAATTCTGCTGTTATTCTCATTCTTTACTGAACGCAGCTGCAAACCTCCTCTCCCATGAAATCACTTCCAAAATGCTCCGCATCGCCTTGCCCATCCCTTTCTAGTTCCTCATCCTCACGGTCCCTGCTCGAAGACACAACAAGCCGCCTCACCACTGTGCGGGTCACCTGAGAGAAGAGGAAGGGGGTTGAAAAGAAATTCAAGAGTTTTAAAATCCGTGCTTGATGCTCCCAGCTCCAGCTAATGGGGAGAAGTTGAAAATGTGCATGATAAAACTGGTCAGTGGCGACATTACTTTTTTGGTGACAACATTTCCATCTTCATCAACGAACTGCTCTTCTGTGACCATCTCTCCGGGGACTCTTTTAGCGTCCTCTCCCTAAAGGGTGCATTACGTGAAAATTAATTTTAGCAAGATTTTAGCACGAGGCAGAGACTGAGTTCATGTCCTTCAGACCACACACTGATTAGCGCACAACACCATTGCCCTAAACCCGCACTCTGGTCTCCAATCATCCCTTGAGAACAACATTGCCGATCCACTGTGACTGCTCCGAATTCTTCCGGGATCAAAAGATCTCGTCTTCAAACTGCCACTGCAATCTGCAGCTTTAGTTTAGTTTAGGGGTACAGCACGGAAACAGATCCTTCGGCCCACCGAGTCGGCACCGACCAGCGATCCCCGCGCTTTCTTACGTACTGGGGAAAATCTACCAAAGCCAATGAACCTGCAAACCTGTACGTCTTTGGAGTGTACAAACTCTGTACAGACATGACCCGCGGTCAGGATCGAACCGGGGTCTCTGGTGCTGTAAGGCAGCAACTCTACCTCTGTGTCCAAGAAAAAAAAAACTCGTAAGGGCTTTAATTTTCACTGGTGGAGGGAGGGGGAAATAACTGTTCGTATTTAGAAATCATCCAAATTAGTCAAGAGTAAATTAAGTTTCTAATTGGCACGGGGGGGGGCGGTAAGGGCTCGTGAGTCAGGGATGAGTAGTTGCAAGCAGGTGGTTTTGTGACATGACATTCAATGATTATTCCTGACCTGGGCAGGCAGCTCTAGCCTTTGGACACTTTCCCTTTCTCATTGGCCATTTCTGCAATTCATTTGCTGTGCTTCCCAATTACTCATGAGAAAAATCAACCTAAAACTTCAGGTCCTTATTTATGAATGGATCTCATATTCTTCAAAAAGGTCTCATTGACACCTTTTAATTGACAAAGCATTGAAATGCCACTAGATTACTGCAGAAGTGCATCACCATTATTATGATGCCATGTATCACATTAGCCAGCGGTTTTGCACCAGGATCAAACTTGCTAATCTTTAAAAAACCTTTGGACAGGAAAATGGATAGGAAAGGTTGAGAGGGATATGGGCCAAACGTGGGTATATGGGACTAGCTTAGATGGAGCAGCTAGGTCGGCAGGGACAAGCTTGGCCGAACGGCCATTTCCATGCTGCAAGATCCTAGAAACGTTAAGACTGCAATAGACTTTCACTCCGTCCACGGGTAACTGTCGATGTTTCAAAATAATTCATGATTTATTTTCACATTCTGAGGGTAATCTGGATTAATCAGAAAAGACACAATACCAGGAAGACAGGACCCAAACTGTGCATCTAAAGTCAGCACAGAAGTTTGATAAGTTTCATACGTTTTCTGTTGATTAATATCACGACAGCCTGTACTAAATCAAACCAACTAGAAGCCAACACAACACACTTCACATCCAAAATAAGAATGCAGCGGCAGTCAGAGCACGCTTTCTGTTTAATATTAGGTTTGATGGACTATTATGTAATGGGGGAGCCAACTGTCTCCTTTCTGCGATCCATCTTGTGCCTGCGGTGGAGGACGCCAATGGCTACACTTGGCCAGGCCGACCTTGCAGCGGCAAAAGGGCAACGGGCCTTCATGGCCAGGTTATGAATTCTACACCTACAACAACCAGGACTTGGAAATGGCACCAAATCTGGCGACTCTGTATACAGTTTCAGTGTGCTACTGCTGCTTATGTACTGTATCTGAAATACTCATCTAAGATGTAGCCAAGTGCGTATGTATAGCGTGACTTATACTGAACTGTATACAAAAATGAATTTCACCGTGCCTCGGTACATGTGCCAATAAAGTACAATTGAACCATTACTGTGATACATTGAGTGATTACACAGTCGCAGCAGTGAGTGGCTCGTGACTTGTGACTTGGACGTCTGTTTAATTACCATTCCACACATACCCCTGAAACACACCACCGTAGGGCGCTATCTACACCAAGGGCAAGTAATGTCAGTCGTCAATGATGCTGAAGATATAGGAGCCTGGAAACTAACATTCAGGTCCAGGAGCAGCTGAACTACAATCTCCAAATAAGCTCTGAACTACATACACTGGGGGGGGGGGGGGTTCTGTGTGTATGTGTCCCCGTATGTGTGTGGCTGTGTCTGTGTGTGTGTGCCTGTGGCTCTGTGGCTGTATGTGGGTGGGTCTGTGGCTGTGTGTGTGTGGGTGGGTGTGTGTGTGTGGCTGTGCCTGTGGGTGTGTGTGGCTGTGCCTGGGTGTGTGTGTGGCTGTGCCTGGGTGTGTGTGTGGCTGTGCCTGGGTGTGTGTGTGGCTGTGCCTGGGTGTGTGTGTGTGGCTGTGCCTGGGTGTGTGTGTGTGGCTGTGCCTGTGTGTGTGTGTGTGGCTACGTGTGTGTGTCTGTGGCTGTGTGTGTGTGTGTGTCTGTGTCTCTCTATATGTCTGTGTCTCTGTGTGTGGCTGTGTCTCTGTGTGTGGCTGTGTCTCTGTGTCTGTGTGTGGCTGTCTGTGTGTGGCTGTGTCTGTGGGTGTGTGTGTGTGTGTGTGTGTGTGTCTGTGTGTGTGTGTGTGTGTGTCTGTGTGTGTGTGTGTCTGTGTGTGTGTGTGTGTGTGTGTGTGTGTGTGTGTGTCTGTGGGTGTGTGTGTGTGTGTGTGTCTGTGGGGGTGTGTGTGTGTGTCTGTGGCTGTGTGTGTGTGTGTGGCTGTGGGGCTGTGTGTGTGTGTGGGGCTGTGTGGGGGGGGGCTGTGTGTGTGTGTGGGGGGGGGCTGTGTGTGTGTGTGGGGGGGCTGTGTGTGTGTGTGGGGGGGGCTGTGTGTGTGTGTGTGGGGGGGCTGTGTGTGTGTGTGTGGGGGGCTGTGTGTGTGTGGGGGGGGCTGTGTGTGTGTGTGGGGGGGGCTGTGTGTGTGTGGGGGGGGGGCTGTGTGTGTGTGGGGGGGGCTGTGTGTGTGTGTGTGTGGGGCTGTGTGTGTGTGTGTGTGTGGGGCTGTGTGTGTGTGTGGGGCTGTGTGTGTGTGTGGCTGTGTCTCTGTGTGTGGCTGTGTCTCTGTGTGTGGCTGTGTCTCTGTGTGTGGCTGTGTCTCTGTGTGTGGCTGCGTCTCTGTGTGTGGCTGTGTCTCTGTGTCTGTGTGTGGCTGTCTGTGTGTCTGTGTATGGCTGTGTCTGTGGGTGTGTGTGTGTGTGTGTGTGTGTGGGGGGGGTGTGTGTGTGTGTGTGTGGGGGTGTGTGTGTCTGTGTGTGTGTGTCTGTGGCTGTGTGTGTGTGTGTGTGTGTGTGTGTGTGTGTGTGTGTGTGTGTGTGTGTGTGTCTGTGGCTGTGTGGCCGTAGGGCTGTGTGGGGCTTTGTGTGTGTGGGGCTGTATGTGTGTGTGTGTGTGGGGCTGTGTGTGTGTGTGGGGCTGTGTGTGTGAGGCTGTGTGTGTGTGTGGGGCTGTGTGTGTGAGGCTGTGTGTGTGTGTGTGTGGGGCTGTGTGTGTGGGGCTGTGTGTGTGTGTGGGTGGGGCTGTGTGTGTGTGTCTGTGTGTGTGTGTCTGTGGCTGTGTGTGTGTGTGTGTGTGTGTGTGTGTCTGTGTCTGTGTGGGGCTGTGTGTGCGCGTGTGCGGGGCTGTGTGTGTGTGCGGGGCTGTGTGTGTGTGGGGGGGGCTGCGTGTGGGGGGGGCTGCGTGTGGGGGGGGCTGCGTGTGGGGGGGGGCTGCGTGTGGGGGGGGGCTGCGTGTGCGTGGGGGGGGCTGCGTGTGCGTGGGGGGGGCTGCGTGTGCGTGGGGGGGGCTGCGTGTGCGTGGGGGGGGCTGCGTGTGCGTGGGGGGCGGCTGCGTGTGCGTGGGGGGCGGCTGCGTGTGCGTGGGGGGCGGCTGCGTGTGCGTGGGGGGCGGCTGCGTGTGCGTGGGGGGCGGCTGCGTGTGCGTGGGGGGCGGCTGCGTGTGCGTGGGGGGCGGCTGCGTGTGCGTGGGGGGCGGCTGCGTGTGCGTGGGGGGCGGCTGCGTGTGCGTGGGGGGCGGCTGCGTGTGCGTGGGGGGCGGCTGCGTGTGCGTGGGGGGCGGCTGCGTGTGCGTGGGGGGCGGCTGCGTGTGCGTGGGGGGCGGCTGCGTGTGCGTGGGGGGCGGCTGCGTGTGCGTGGGGGGCGGCTGCGTGTGCGTGGGGGGCGGCTGCGTGTGCGTGGGGGGCGGCTGCGTGTGCGTGGGGGGCGGCTGCGTGTGCGTGGGGGCGGCTGCGTGTGCGTGGGGGCGGCTGCGTGTGCGTGGGGGGCGGCTGCGTGTGCGTGGGGGGCGGCTGCGTGTGCGTGGGGGGCGGCTGCGTGTGCGTGGGGGGCGGCTGCGTGTGCGTGGGGGGCGGCTGCGTGTGCGTGGGGGGCGGCTGCGTGTGCGTGGGGGGCGGCTGCGTGTGCGTGGGCTGCGTGTGCGTGTGCGGGGCCTGCGTGTGCGGCGGGGCCTGCGTGTGCGGCGGGGCCTGCGTGTGCGGCGGGGCCTGCGTGTGCGGCGGGGCCTGCGTGTGCGGCGGGGCCTGCGTGTGCGGCGGGGCCTGCGTGTGCGGCGGGGCCTGCGTGTGCGCGGGGGCTGCGTGTGCGCGGGGGCTGCGTGTGCGCAGGGGCTGCGTGTGCGAGGGGGCTGCGTGTGCGCGGGGGCTGCGTGTGCGCGGGGCTGCGTGTGCGCGGGGGCTGCGTGTGCGCGGGGGGCTGCGTGTGCGCGGGGGGGGCTGCGCGTGCGCGGGGGGGCTGCGCGTGCGCGGGGGGGGCTGCGCGTGTGCGGGGGGGCTGCGCGTGCGTGGGGGGGGCTGCGCGTGCGGGGCTGCGCGTGCGGGGCTGTGTGTGTGGGTGTGTGTGTGGGTGTGTGCTGATTTTTGTTTCTCTCGTTTACTATATTGTTTACAGAACGTTATGTTTACATATTCTGTTGTGCTGCTGCTAGTAAGAATGTCATTGTTCTCTCTAGTACATATAGTATCTAGTATCTATCTAGTACATGAAAAATGCTCATGAAACATGGAACTGGAATTCCCCAGAACAGCAATGTGCTAGAGAAAATTGGACCAATGTTCATCAAACCCACAGATCCTGTGAAAGACATGCTTGAGCTCAAAGAATACTGCACTCTGGAAAATACAAACAACAGTTGCATAGAAAACCACCGTCAAGCAATCAAGGCACTGCAAACCAGGACAGAATGGATACCTTCAGAATCACCCTGCGACGCGTCACACTGGTTGTGACAAACTCCTCCTCATCCGAGCTGGACTCATTCTCCCCAAGTTCCTGCTCGATGCACGTCAGCACATTATTTTACAAGATGACACGGTGGTTGTCAGGAACAGATGCATTTACTTTGAGCCACTGGCACTTGCCTGGCTTGCTGATTGTTAGGGCCAAGATTTAAACTAGCTGCATCAGTGTTCGATGCCAGCTATTGAAATTCCCCTTGATAGGAATATATAAGCCACCAACCAGCTGATTTTTCTGATCAATTGCAAGAGAATTAAAATGATCTCAAACCCAAATATTTTAGAATTAAAATGACAAAGCCAAAGGAGCTTTCTTTCCCCATTGCTATGTTTGTGTTGTCTTGAAGTCTATCTTTGTGATAGACAGCACTTTGTGTCGTGTTTCTCTTTTAATAGTTCCAACTATTAAAATAACGTGTACAGGCTTCTAGAGGGCTTCTCGTTCTACATCTGTTCCTGCTCTCTTGATCACATGACTTAACGACATCAGGTACTTAATTTGCATGTCACAACCCAGTTTCAGCAATATAACACCGATGGATAAGTACAAAATACTGGAGTAACACCAGTACATCGGGACATGCAGCATCTCTGGTATGAAGAAGGGCCTCGATCCAAAACGTCACCCATTCCTTCTCTCCAGCGATGCCTGCCCCGCTGAGTTACCCCAACATTTTATGTCTATCTTTGTCTTATCAATGTAAGCTAGCATCTGCAGTTCCTTCTTACACATAACACCTACAGATAGTATTTATCTGAGTGAGGCAGGGGTGGTAGCAATTTTTCAGGCAATTAATTCTGCCCCCTTTAGTATTTTGAAACAGAAACATTGGTAATTTGGGGATTAGGATTTTAACATATAATCAATGTGTTACAATTTAGTCTACATGTCTATCAAGTGCATGTTTCACATACCAGATCGTACAAAGAAATCAATAGTAATACAACACTGAAATATTCAATTGAACATTTTTCAGTTTGAGTTTAAAGTAAAATCATCTCTAGTTTCAATGGGACAAACAATGTGGTGCATTTTCTTGGGCAAACTAGACCTGGCAGGCCCTATTTCAAAGAAACTCCTGTCGTACAATTGTGACAGTACTGCAGGAAAAGCACCTACATATGGAAGATGCAGCTCAGAAACAAAGAACATATCCCAAAAGATAGCTTGATTCACTGCCTACAATGAAATGCATTGGATGACAATCCTGCCATATTTTAGCAGATGGTTCAAAAATGTACATTTATATAATCATTGAATAATTATTAACACTTGGAATTATGAGAAGACTCGATCTGATCCTGTTCAAAAACTCCAAATAATTCTTAAGGTCTTATTATGCTGTACTATCGATCTTCCTTGGTAAAGGTTACCCTTGGATGAAGGTGTAGGCCAGGGAGTTGAGTGGGTGTCAGGAGTAATGGGGAGAAGGCAGGAAAATGATCCATCTTGGAGTCTGTTCTTTGTTTCTGAGCTACATCTTCCATATGTATCTTGGAAAGATGGATCAGCCATGATTGAATGGCGGAGTAGACTTGATGGGCTGAATGGCCCCATTCTTCTTGAACTTAAGAACTGTGAACTAATGAACTGCTAGGGAGGTTAAGGATTGCAAAAGGCACAATTACAGTGGGTTTATCTTTCCTGCAGTTTGTTCGTGCATCTGTGAGGTTAACCTCTCAATCCCTAGAAACACATGATTCTGTGTACATCATACAGCCATACCTTTCTTGTTTTTAAGCCGTATCAGACCAGATTTTGAGAAACATTTTGCTTCCATTGGGAAGAACATATGCAATAGGAAAGGGATTGCATGATACGAATAGTAAATAATAAAAACATAAAACCATCAATTTTTACAAGAGCAAAATGCAGACTCTTAACTTAAAAGGATTAGTTTAGTTTAGAGATACAGCACGGAAACAGGCCCTTCGGCCCACCGAGTCCGCGCCGACCAGCGATCCCCACAAATTAACACTATTCTACATAGACTAGGGACAATTTACATTTATACCAAGCCAATTAACCGACAAACCTGTACGTCTTTGCAGTGTCGGAGGAGATCGAAGATCTCGGTGAAAAACCTACGTGGTCACGGGGAGAACGTACAAACTCCGAACAGGCAGCACCCGTAGTCTTGCTTGAACACGGGTCTGAGGCTGTAAGGCAGCAGCTCTACCGCTGCGCCGCCCGCCAAGGATTAGAACAGGAAAAGATAAAAGGCACCGAGTATTATTGTGTAGCATTTCTAAAATAGCAGGCATATGAAGGAGATGTGTTTCACCTGTGCTTTGTGTTCTGCTGGTAGGGGCCCTTCAACCCTGATGTTTGTTCCTGATTTAATCCCGTCTGGCGTGCCCCAACTAGTCTTCCTCTCGGTGCTAAACACAGTGGCTCCGTGCTCCTCGGCGCCCACACGCCTGCCGTCTGCCTGCAGTTCCTTCACAGGCTCCGCTTGCTCCGTGATTAGTGACGAGCGTTTCTGCGTCTTTCCGTTTACCGTTTTCCTGTCGTGTGATGTCACGGGCATGTCGGCCGCCACCTCCTGAATCAATGGACCCACCGTGGCGTGACCAGTTTCCCTTTGACGCTCCAGCCTGTGTAAGTCAAGGTCCCCATTCTCCTCTGGTTTCAAAACCGGTCCTTTCAAATGAAACTTCACAGATCCAGCAAGTTCATTCCTGTTGCTCTGCTCCTGAAATCTACAAAATATGAAAATACGACTTTCACAACAATATTTCATGACATTTTACAATTAGCTATCACTACAACAACATTAAAAAAAAAAACATTTGGACAGGTACATTGACAGGAAAGGTTTGGAAGGATATGGGCCAAACGCATGCAGGTGGAATTAGTGTAGATGGGGCATCTGGGTCGGTGCAGGAAAAATGTTCCCCATTGGGGGTTGTCCAGAACCAGGGGTCACAGTTTAAGAATAAGGGGTAGGCCATTTAGGACTGAGATGAGGAAAAACTTTTTCACCCAGAGAGTTGTGAATCTGTGGAATTCTCTGCTCAGAAGGCAGTGGAGGCCAATTCACTGGATGTTTTGAAGAGTTATATTTAGCTCTTAGGGTGAAGGGAATCAAGGGATATGGGGAAAAAGCCGGAACGGGGTACTGATTTTAGATATTCAGCCATGATCATATTGAATGGCGGTGCTGGCCCAAAGGGCCGAATGGCCTACTCCTGCACCTATTTTCTATGTCTCTGTTGGGCCGAAGGGCCTGTTAAAATGCTGCTAAAATATCCTATTAATTTGCTAAAATAAAACGATATTATTTTGTAAACTAAAATATCCTTTCTGAATGGAGCTACATATCACATATCAGTTAACTCTTCATTCCTAATGTAAACATTAATCAGCACCGGTGTCCTTTATAATTAACTCAGGCCACACACACATTTACTGCCTAGCACTAGATTCCTAGAGAAGGCAATGTGAGCTTGGTCTTGAATGGCTAGTAGAATGGCTTGATACAAACGAGTGATTGTGAGGCCATTTCAAAGGGCAGTCATATATTAAGAACTTTGGTAGAGGGGTAGAATCATGTACATCAGGGCGGCACGGTGGCGTAGCGGTACAGCTACTGTCTGTCTTACAGCGCCAGAGACCCGGGTTTGATCCTGACTATGGCTGCTCGTCTGTACGGAGTTTGCACGTTCTCCCCGTAAGTTTTCTCAGAGATCTTCGTTTTCCTCCCACACTCCAAAGACGTACAGGATTGTAGATGAATTAGCTTGGTATAAATGTAAATTGTCCCCAGTGTGTGTAGGATAGCGTTAGTGTGCGGGGATCGCTGGTCGGCACAGACTCGGTGAGCCTGTTTCTGTGGTGTATCTCTAAACTAGGCCACAGGTCAGATCAAGTGAGGTGAGCAAGTATCTTTCTCTCCCCATCCCCCTCCCCACCCACCTATATTCGTTTCTCAGGCTTCACATTCCATGCATCTATTACCCCACCACACTCGTGCATCTCCGCGCTGTATCTCAAAACTAAACTAGTCATGAGACAAAGGTCCGGGCAACGCTTCAGATTCTGACTCCCAATCAACATCCCACTTACTTGGCATTGTCTTCGTCCAGGTCGTCAGTGCTCAAGTGGCAGCTCTTTGGGGTTGGTGGTTCCACATCAACACTGGATGCATCACTGTGCCAACCTGGAACTGTAAAGAATTCTTTCTGGGAACTCTGAGCACGGTCAAGGGTCTGGACGCCTTCGTTTGTCACCTCCTCGTCATCTGAACTGCTGGAACTCCGCCTGGGCTGAACATCCTCCTCCGCCTCTCCGTGGAACTCCGAGGGCTCCTCGGAATCGGGTGCATCGGAACGTCCTTGGTCGGGAGCGGCACTTGGTTTGGTCGTGCATTGGTCCTGCGGTGACTGGACTTGCTCCTCCCGCTCTGCACCGGTGGGAGACTGGGCAACGCGGACGTTGCCGCTGACGAATTGGGATTCGGGTTCACACTCGGAGCCCCGTCGCTCATCCGCCTGCCCAACTGGCGGAGGGACCATCTCACCTGGCACCAGACAATGGCCCGGCAAATCAGCACCGGCCACTTCTCCCGAAACCTCCTCGGTTTCGCTGAAAACCGATACTTCTTCTAGTGCCAGATGGCTTTGATGGGGATTTGGGGAAGCTAACTCAGCACCAGGGTGATTGCTAAAATAATCATCAAAATGGAGGGGGGAGGGTGGCAAATAGCGTAATGTGGCAGGTGTCAGCAGCTCCTCTTTGATGGAAGAGTAACCTGAATGAGCAAAACACAATGGAACAAACTACATACAACATGCATGGTCACATAACAGAAACACGACAGGTAATGGCAACACATGAATCTACTCAACATGGATGATGAAATGTAACGGGGCAGAAGCAACTATCTATTGCTTTTAAATCATACAGTTTCATTAATCAACTAGCCTACATTCTCAAATTAGCTTCATTTGTGAAATATATTCTATTAAGTTAATTTTAATTAACTTCTATTAAGTTAATGAAATAAAATGTAACCAGTTTGTCAAGCTGCTGCCTCACAGAGCCAGAGAACCAGGTTCGATCCTGACCTCGGGTGTGGTTTGACTGGAGTTCGCAGATTCGCACTGGGATTGCGTGGGTTTCCTCCAGGTGCTCCGGTTTCCCTCCCACATCCCAAAGACATGGCAGGTGTGTCGGTTAATTGCCCCAAGTGTGCATGGAGTGGATGAGAAACTGGGATAATATAGAACTAGTATGAACGGGCGATCGATGGTCAACATGGAGTCCCTGGGCCGAAAAGGCATTTTAACTCGATGCACCCAGAAGCAGACGGACACCTCTTGAAGCAGCATCTTTGGCTCTCTATCCTAATCCACACACGTTTGCTGTCTCTGAAACAAGGAGGTATTGGGTTTTGCTTGTGCAACGACCCAAAGATAATCCATTCCTTTTACCCGATCGCTTCAGCCATCTGGACAGAAGTCCTTTATGCTCCTGCCCTTCTCCTTAAGGGCCCAGTTTAAAATTTCTTCCAACCAAGCTTTTGACCATCTACTCCCAATATCATAGTCACATCAGTGACTGATATTACCTGTGCTTCAATGACAGACTTCGAGTTCTTAAAGGATTCTGTTCTTAGTTATTATTTTGTGGCTAAATTACTTCCACTGGTTAAATCAATCACTTCCATAAAGCTTAGGTGGAGGCAGGTGGAGCTTCTGGGCTACGGAGAACTGCTGTCCACCCCGCCGTTCATGGTGAGCTTCTCTTTGACCTAGGCGTGGTTTCCAACAAGGAGCACGCTTAACCTCCCAATGCAGCGCTGGACTCAGATGCACTTCACATCCAGCCCCTCGACCCCATGGATCGCAATAGTTTTTGTTCATTTTTCATTAGTTCATTTTATATTTATAATTACTTTACTGCTTTTTTCTGCAAACAATTACCTGAATCCATTTTTTAAAAAGTTGCTAAATATCCCTGACAATCAGATGCTTTCAAAAGCAATGAAACGTGCCTTTGGGGACAGTGAGATGCAAAGACCATTATGGTAATCCTGAGGTTGAAGTTTGGATTGAATGCGAGAGTCAGATTGTGCACAATCTGTCCCACTGTTTTCTTGATATAAAGGGTGAATACCTAGCTTCTAATGTCCATGTATTAGTTACTCATGGATTGCAATGCTTGTTAAATAGAATGCATTATGCTCCAGTGCACATGGAAACTATAAGCAAATTAACATGACCCCACATTCCTATCTTTGATCGGCCTTTAGCTTGCACTAAACGTTATTCATGTTGATCATGTATCTGTACACTGTGGATGGCTCGATTGTAATCATGTATTGTTTCTCAACTGACTGGAAGCACGCAAATAAAGCTTTTCACTGTACCTTGCTACACTAAACTAAACAGAACTATCTGTCCTTCAACTGGCTGTTCATATTAATCCTCAAGTTTGAAAACTCGTGGCAGACATTCCTGCAGAATTGTGAGCAGACAGACAGACGATGACAAGACAAGGAGGAAAATACAGAGGAAAGTATTTCAGATCAAATGGGTTTTACTGACCAGGATGATGGCCAAGGGAGGAGAAATTTTGGTGAACTCCACGACAAATGTACAGACATGCACACTGATGAAAAAAAGATGAAAAATGATTTCAAACCGATCGTCAACGCCTGTAAACGGAAAGTTGAGTTCAAAACACCCAAACTGCTGGAGGAACTTAGCGGGACGGGCAGCGTCTGGGGAGGGAATGGACAGACGTTAACTTGGGTCCAGAATAAGTCATGAAACTGAAGATGCTTTAAGGCTAGACGTTGGGAAGGGGGAGGTCTGTAAGGAGACTGCTGGGGGGGGGGGGGAGGGGGACAGCTACAGTAAAAAAAAAATCCAGGTCGCTAATCAGTCGCAAAGGCAATCAGCAGTGTTTTCCCGGATGGGGTCGGCAGAGAGAAGAGCAGAATGTTGGCGGCGGAGGAGAAGTGCCAGCAGATTCAGAGAGGATGAGTGACAAAGAAGTGGCTACAACTGCAAAGCAGCATCTGTGCAAAACAATCGCAAGAAAACTGAAACAGAAGAAAATAAACTACAATGCAAGGACACTTATTTAATCTGGTCGGGCTTCTGCACTTCTGACAAGTGCATACCAAGCAGCAGAGGTATAGAGTTGGTGCCTGCAACGTTCCCGCATCCACAAATTGAATGGTTGGAAACTCTGGCAGAGCACTCTGTCCTCCGCATCTGAACTCCAACTAAACATATCTACCAGCCACAGGTAGACACAAAATGCTGGAGTAGCTCAGTGGGACAGGCAGCATCTCCGGAGAGATGGAATGGGTGATATTTCGGGTCGAGACCCTTCTTCACACTCAGCTGTACCACCAGCACGATCTAATCCATGGCGCGGAATTGTGTTATAGAGTAATCTTTCTAGCTTCAAAACATTAATGGAGGTTTAATCTATTAAGATCCTGCATCAATTTGCACTTGGGCAGCATGGTGGCATAGTGGTAGAGCTACTGCTCTCAGTGCCAGAGACCAGGGTTGAGTCTGTATGGAATTTGTAAGTTTCACCCCGTGACCTGTGTGGGTTTTCTCCGAGATCTTTGGTTTCCCCCCCACACTCCAAAGACGTACAGGTTTGTAGGTTAATTGGCTTGGTGTAAATGTAAAATTGTCCCTAGTGTGGTGTAGGGTGGTGTTAATGTGCGGGGATCGCTAATCGGTGCGGACTTGCTGGGCCGAAGGGCCCGTTTCTGCACTTTAGCTCTAAACTAAAAACGAAATTAACTTAAAACAGACTAAGATCTGGTTATTGTCAAACACAAAAAATGTACACAATAAAGATAAATGGATTGATCAATCCTTTGCAGTAATTCAGTGGACCATCACCCCTTAAACAGAAGAGTAAAGAATGTGAAGTTACCATCGGATTGATCCAGGAACACGCAGCTATCATCAGCAAAACTTCTTGTGCCAGAAACATTACCATAGTCAAATATTGGGCCTTCCAGTAAGGTCACAATGTCCATTCGATTAATCTTTTTGAGGATTCCACTTAAGGTATCAGCTGCAGAAAGAGGAAAAATATGTTGACTGCATATCATGAAGCAAAACACTCAGACAGAACCAGCAGTGCCCTTTTAAAATAAAAACAGCTAACCATTTTGCAAAGGTTGGCATCTTTGTACTGAAGAGGTTACCACAACATGCACCTCTTCACAGGGCTAAACTGTTTGTATTCTCATTATCTAAAATAGCTTCTGTTGCCTGAAATCTCCTACAACGCCATTCTTGACCACTGCGGTGGGGTAGCATTGTGACGTAGGGTGACCTAGGGCGGCACAGCGGTAGAGTTGCTGCCTTACAGCCCCAGAGACCCGGGTTCGATCCTGACTACCTGCAAGGGTTTGCTCCGAGATCTCCAGTTTCTCCCACACCCCAAAGACGTCCAGGTTTGTAGGTGAAATGCAAAATTGTCCCTTGTGTGAGGACAGCATTAGTGTGCGGGGATCGCTGGTTGTCATGGCGCAGTGGGCCGAAGGGCCTGTTTCCACACCCTATCTCTAAATTTACGATGAAATTTAGACCCGAAGAAATGCCACCCATTCTTTTTTCCCCCCCAGAGATGCTGACTGACTTACTCCAGCATTTTGTGTCTATCTTCAGTGTACACCAGCATCTGCAGTTCCTTTCTACACATTTTAGCTGAAGGTATAATTGTGATCAGGTTACATAGACTGTCTGCATTATAAATGTGAACATCAATAGTTAATCCCCTGCACAAGACTTAAGGGACAGAATGTACAATCTGTGTTATCATCCTTTGCAGATTCACTGTTGTTAAGCTGCTCCTAAAGTAATGGCCTTAGCATCAGTGTTGGGACTCTGGCCAGCAGATAGGTCTGGCACAACATAACGCAGCCACATACAGGCGCCAACCTAAGTTCCACCCACAAAATAAACCGACAGCAAGTGAAGTAATGTCCCCACTGTTGCACTCTTTTCACTGGGCGGAATGGTGGCGCAGTGGTAGAGTTGCTGCCTTACAGCGCCAGAGATCCCGGTTAAATCCCAACTACGGGTGCTGTCTGTACGGAGTTTATACGTTCTCCCCATGACCGCGTGGGTTTTCTCCGAGATCTTCGGTTTCCTCCCACACTCCAAAGACGTACAAGCTTGAATGGTTAATTTGGCTTGGTATGAATGTAAATTGTTCCCAGTGTGGGTGGGGTCATGTTAATGTGCGGGGATCACTGGTCGGGTGCAGACTTGGTGGGCCAAAGGGCCTATTTCTGCGCTGTATCTCTAAACCAAACTAAGCTGTTGCCCGTTATCAAACTTTTCCGATCCAAAAGCTAAAAAAATTGAAGCTATTAAGACGACAACCATACACTAGTGTATAAAATGAATTAAAATTATGTTTTTTCTCCCAAATTGAAACTTATTAGAAAGTAAATAGACACAATTCATGTAAAAAATGTGTAAATGGCCTGATACGGGGTTCCTTGCAATCCTCCCTTCACACTGAAATGAAAGGACTTGTTGTTTCTGTACCAGATGTAACCCGCTGAAATCCTCCAGCACTTCATTTTTCTTTGCTATGCCCTGTTAAACCTGAAGGGTAGAAAGTGTTGGAGGAACTCAGCGGGTCAGGCAGCATCTGTAGAGGGAGTGTATAAGTGACACTTTGGGTTGTGACCCTTATTGAGGCCGATATTGGGGGGAGGGGGGGGGGGGAAGAGAAATCTGGAAAAGTGAGGTGGGGAAAAGCCTGGCGAGTGATACCTGGAGGAGGAAGACCTCAGAGCATGGATAGATCTCCCATTCCGGGAACTGACTTTTGCTCGGTTTGGCTGGAGAGGTTATAGAGCAGTCCGACCTGATCAGTGTTGCTAGTGTGGGGGATTGGGACATTGGAGTCGGTCGTGTCCTGTGAGGTAGTACTATCGAGAAGGGGAGCAAAGAAGAGGGTCACGGGGTTTCAGAAACCGATGGATTCAGAGAGGTTACCGGGACTTGGGGCCCCGAGAGTAGAGGAGGAGGACACTGGCAAGGAGATCAGGGGGCAGGGACATTTTGGCAATCCAACCCATTTCGTTAGCCCTAACCTGCCAGTCAGTTAATACCACCTATTAAATTTAAATGCATCCTCACATAACCCTAGAAACAGCATTACAAATCAGAAAGAACATCACCCCTTCCAGATTCTTGGAGACGACAAAGAATCTAATGCTCGAGAAACCCTCACTGAAAGGAAGTAGTAAGAAACATAGTAGCTGGCGTGAGAAGGAATAGTATCTAAGGAATGGAAATGGCACTAGGGAGAGAAGAAACAAACTTATTGTGCAAGAGTTACAGGAGTGGGGAAAGAAGTTATTATACTAACTTGTTACTGAGTTTGTGCCTGCAGGGCAGTATAATCGACAACATACTATCTGGGGAGTGAGGTATAGAATGCACAGAGCCCTTGAGAACGGGCAGAAGACAGCAACGGTAACGCAGCTCCCCAGAAACAAGAATCAACTATCAGGAGGAAATGATACTCCCCTGTCCCATTAAGACTAATTTGGGAAGGCCAACAGACAGAGCTTCTCAGTGTCCCTACTCCCTTGAAACCAACGTCAGAGAAGAAGAAGAAAACCTACCCTAGTGGCCAACTTTAACATCATCTAGTTCTTGAAGAAAAGGAAGGAAAGTAAAGGACACTATCGAATCTTTCCCTAAAGAAACAACACCAACAACCTATAACAACTATTGGGACAAGCTCCTCTTTAAAGAACTGAATTAAAAATCATTCCTCTGTGGTTTGGGGTAAAATACCTAATTTGCGTCTAAATAAGTTTTGGAAATTTTGGATTCGGTCTCAAAATTGTATGGTAACGACTTTAAATTTTGAGATTTGAAATGGACTTGTGGAATTTGGCTTGGGAATGTTTGGAACACCTGATTATTAATTGATATTGTTATTATCTCATCCCAAGACAGGCAGCCAAAGATGGGAAGGCTTATTCAGAGGACATCAGGAAGGATGGAACTTGGGAGGATCTGTTAACATGGAAATTATTCAGGGAATATGAGAGTTGGAATTGGAGTTGGAATTAAAATTGGAGTTATAATTGGAAATGGTTAAAAGAGGAACTGTGAGGAAATGGTCAAAAGAGGAACCCTTTAAGAAACATAGAAATTAGGTGCAGGAGTAGGCCATTCGGCCCTTCGAGCCTGCACTGCAAAGAGACCGGACTAGAAATTACTCAGCGGCAGTTAAGAACTAGTATAAGCGAGGACCCCTGGACTGAGAACGGAGCCAACCTAGTAAGGAGAAGTACTGGAGGAGACCTAGTGAATTAGAAGGAGAAACTTGAATGGGTGAAGGAATAGCAAAGCCGATGCACCTTTAACCGATGGATCTAAATTGTTTAACCCTTGATGGTACAACGGCTTCTATTATCAAGGTGGAAAGAAATTGTTCCTGGAATTGGCATTCTTAATTGGATTTGTGATGGAATTGACAACATATGGAAATTGATTGATTAAATTTGAACAGCTGGGAATTCCACAGGAATGGAATTGTGTTATCGGCCACAATGCTGTGGAATAAGAAGGATGAGATGGATGCTGAAATTTAAAAAGAGTAAATTGAAGGCGGAGACTGAATTTGGTTGAATTAAAACATTTCTCATGGTTTGCTTTAAATTAGAGTCACACCTGTAGGGATATCTGGACTGAATCCAGCTGAAATTTATATGGAAACCCATCATCATATTGTACATATTGTAACATCGTGTGAATATGGAGAGAGCTGATTAGTGTTTATCCTAAGATAGTAAAGAGTGTATTAAGAAATAGAATAGCGATAGGAATACAGTGATATAGTAGAATATAATAGGTTATTAGGAATAGGTGTGGCAGAATTAAAGTGAATGTATGGGAAAGAATGGGTGCATGATGGTAACTTGCTTTGTCCCAAGTTTTTCAGGAATTTTAGGTTATAGGTTCGACTATGGAAAGGGATGGAAGAATGGGCAACAACACGGATGGAGGGATTTCGCGCCCACGAAATATAGGGAGGTGAAGACTCAGAAGGAAATTGTGGATCTATGCCCACGAAAACTTGGGAAGCTTGATCAGATTCTGGGAAGAAACATCATCATATTTCGTTGCTGATAGATGGAAATTGCAATGGACACACTTATGTATATCTGGTTAGCTGATTATTGGACTATTTGGTTATCATAAATGATGGGTTATCATATATGATAAAAAAAAAGGAAGGAATGTTAATCCTGGCCAGATTGGAGAGGCTAGGAGTTTAAAATTGGGTAAAGGCTTCAGGGCTGCTGGGATATTTGGTCAACGTGAAAGTGCTCTCTGTGGAACTGGAACAAGCTGCAGAGTGGTGCCAGTCTGTCTAGAGCCCAGATCCAAGCTGCAGGAAGGGAGGGGGAACTTCTGTATACCCTGTCAACTAGGTGCAAAATGCATAGAATGGATTGGATGACTGCAAACCAGCCATGCACCTTGTAAATAATGTTGCAAAGCTTTATGTTACTGAATGTTGATTGGATGAGGTATTGAGCCTTGTCTGGTTTTCTTGCAGATCAGGGTAAATGTTGCAAGGTCCGCTTCCTCCGAGAAACACTGTTTGAATGCAACGTATTAACTGCTGTATTATTGGGTTAGGAAAACGTCTGTTATGTATGGGGTTAATCGATTTCTGTAATTGGATTGTAAAGAGACCACCCCGTGTGGTTCAGCCCCTCGAGGTCTGGGGACCCATAAAAGCCAGCTACCACAAGGTGCTGCGTTGATCTTCTGGGAGAGCGCTTAGGACTGCGTGATCTTCTGGAGTGTCTCTGTTTGAGTGAGGCCTGGAGGGCTTGATCAGGCAGATACGAGGATAGAACCCGCGGTGGGTTAAACTGTAATTGTGTTTTGTCAAAATAAAGATGTTGCGCAAGTGCTCGATTCACTGTTTTTTGATTGAAACTAGAATCGGGGGGGGGGGGGGGGCTTAGAACGAGCAATTTACAGTTGCAGGGGAAAGCGATGAACAAACCAAGGAGTTGTGGAGTGGTTTCTTAAGAAAGTGGAAAGGGATGGGTTCAGGAAGATGTGACTGATGGTGGGATCACAGTGAAGGTGGCGGAAAAATATCAATTTCCTTTAATTTGGCAAGACTGCACATTTCAATTACGAGGATGTTGCCAGGACATGAGGGTCTGAGCTATAGGGGGAGGTTGACTAGGCTGGGACTCTATTCCTTGGAGCGCAGGAGGATGAGGGGTGATCTTATAGAGGTGTATAAAATCATGAGAGGTATAGATCGGGTAGATGCACAGAGTCTCTTGCCCAGAGTAGGGGAATCGAGGATCAGAGGTCATAGGTTTAAGGGGAAAAGATTTAATAGAAATCTAAAGGAGAACTTTTTCACTCAAAGGGTGGTGGGTGTATAGAACAAGCTGCCAGAGGAGGTAGTTGAAGCACGGACCATCCCAACGTTTAAGAAACAGTTAGGCAGGTACATGGACAGGATAAGTTTGGAGGGATATGGGCCAAACGCAGGCAGGTGGGACTAGTGCAGTTGGGACGTGTTGGCTGGTGTGGGCAAGTTAGGCCAAAGGGCCTATTTCTACACTGTATGACTATGACCAAGTTCCTCCAGAAGTTTGCTTTTTGCGCAGGATCCCAGCTTTTGCAGTTCATCGTGTCTCAATTAACTTGGCACAAGCTCAGCAGAGCCCCCAGTGTAAGTACTGGGAATTGCTGCAAATGTGTGCTCTGCTCCAACTTCCTCGTGCAGTTGGGACGTTGCCAGCGCAGAATGGCCAGCAAGTCTGAGACTTTGGAATCCGTACAGGCATCCCAAACGTAGCGACAGTTATGCAGAGAAATGCCAGCACAATTCCAACAAGTTCCAGCCCAACGCGTCATCCTTTTAACTCACTTGTAGCACTTTTTCCATCTCGCACAATCCATTTCTTTAACAGTATGAAGCTCTGAGTAGTTAAAGAGTTTGGATTTTCAACCCGAATCTGATTTATATCATCAACAGAGAAGTTCAATTCCCTTGCCAGTTCTGGAAGAAAAAGAGATGCAAAACAAAACATTATTTTCTAATTTCCATTGCTGCGACACAGCTATTGTCTACAAGCCAAATGTTGTGTTCATGCAAGGCGGCAATGTAAATCCTGCTCTTATTAAATGCAGACACACATAAAAAGTACAATCTCTCTCATTGCAAGGATTATTCCTCTCATTTTAATTTTCTGCCTGTGCTGGTTAAACTGCATAACCCATTACAGCACTCCTGTTGGAGATTCACTTTTAAACTTTAGAGACACAGCGTGGAAATTGGTGCTCTGGCCCACCGAGTCAGCAGCGACCACCCGGTCCACCAGCACTATCCGACACACCAGGGACAATTTACACTGAAGCCAATTCATTAACCTACAAATCTGTACGTCTTTGGAGTGTGGGAGGAAACCCGAGCACCTGGAGAAAACCCACAATGGTGTCAGAGGGAGAATGTACAAACTCACACAGACAGCATCATGGTCAAGATCGTACCCAGGTCTCTGGCGTTGTGAGGCAGCAACTCTACTGCTGTGCCACCCAAAGGCCCAATCGCTGGTCTCCTCCCTCGCTTATCTTTAAATGCCGAAGAAACCACTCTTACTTGAATTTTTTATTTCCCCATAGCTCTCACCCCATCCCACACTGGGGCTGTGTGGCCTTTATTCAAGTTACTTAGAACCTGACACAGCTACATTCAAAGTCAACCTGGAGGTGAGGAAGACCTGAAAATGTAACAGTAAAATCTAAAGATTAATGCAGAACAAAACGGAAATGCATTCACTGTTAATCTTCAGTCACTTCTGTATAAAGCCCATCAATAATAAAATATCTGTGGGGCACAGAAAAAAAATAAATTAAAAAAAATTTACTGGGCGATATTTTAGAGAATCAAAGTATTTAAAAAGATCCCACGGGCCACATTGTGGCAGTGGGACCTCATGGGACTGCAACTGAGAATAATTGCGTGATCATATGATTCTCCTTCCGATTCAGCAGGGAGAGGTTTACAATGAGTTATGCTGACAGGGTAGATATACAGACTTCTGCCACATTATGGAGGACTCACTTTCTTAGAAAACCACAGTGGGCTGCAATTTTCTGTATCAGAAAACCTTTCCTCCCATTTAATCCCATGTTTAAGCGGAGGTACGTTCCTACAGGAGTTTTTCTCTCAGCAGTGATGCCCCCAAGGGGTGCATCCTATAGCCAAAGGAAATCCGATTGTATAGCAGGACAGAGGAGGAGGAATGGGAGGACGTGCGGCCATGAACAAAGGAGGACCCGGCATGGGGTGACCGCCGTAAGGGAGGGGGAAGGGGAGAACAAAGGAGGACTTGGTGTGGGATACTTTGGAACTTTGTCAATGCTCTTTATGTGGTGACTCTTTGCATACCTTGGTTAAGCAAAACAAATAATTTCACTGTGACTTGTCACAAGTGACAATAAAGTATTCAATCATTCATTTCAGGAAAGGAAGGTTTTTTTTTTAATTAACCAGAAGTGAATGTCACATTGATTAAAGAATAAATGTATAAGTATCCACCGAAGATGTTGCCTTCTCAGTTTCCAAAGGAAATCTCTCAAGTGCTCTCTCGCAGCCTGCAATTATTGTCCTTAGTACACTAGGTGAATTCTCTGTATACATTTTGTAATCATTTCTCCTTCTCACGTAAATTCCTACAGAGCAAATTTTTATTCTGGATATCAATTTTTTTTTTTGCTGTGATGAGTTGATTCTGTGAGGGCGAATGTCTGTAACCTGAAATACCACAATGTTGTGATGGGGGTTTACACTGTAACATCAGGGCTTTGTGCTTCTGTACATTGACAAACTTCCCATCGTCTGCAGAATTCACACTAACAAATCACCGACCCAAATGGTCTATACGAGTTGTTATTCTGCACGAGCATTCTCTTACTTTTTTCCATTTCATCCTTTAAAAAAATACTATTTCTTCTCTTCTTATATACTATATCAGATTCCCCCCAAAAGGTATTGATGCAATTCTGCTTAACTCTGTTCCACTGTATTCCATCTTCTTGCCACTGAGTCAATTAACAAATTTCTTGTTATATGCTCGAGAATATCTTATTCTATGAGTTCTATTCTTGGACTCATCCACCTCGGGAACATTTCTATTTTAAGTCTCCTTGGGTATCAAACATATTCATAATATTCAAAAGCTCCATCATTTCACCCATTAGCTTTTGTCATATTAAAATTGGAAGAGAAAAATATGAACTTTCATGGGGTGGCACATTGGTAGAGTAGCTGCCTCGGCACCAGAGACCCGGGTTCGATCCTGACTACGGGATGCTGTCTGTATGGAGTTTGTGCGTCCTCACCGTGACCTGCGTGGGCTTTCACTGGGTACCCCGGTTTCCTCCCATACTCCAAAGATGTACAGGTTTGTAGGCTAATTGGCTTAGGTAAAATTGTAAATTGTGCCTAGTGCGTGCAGGATAGTGCTAATGTGCTGGAATCACTGGTCGGCCCAGACTCGGTGGGCCTACGGGCCTGACGCACTGTATCTCTAAGCTAAACTAAACACACAAATTAGTCGAACTAATTAAACTCCCCCATGCTTTCAGCAACAAACACACTGCAATCAAGTGAACTAACTAAAAACGTAATAACTCTTAACAACTCGATAAATTTCATAACTGAACATATTGCTTTCTTTGAAGATGGACACAAAATGCTGGAATAACTCAGCGGGACAGGCAGAGAAGGAATGGGTGACATTTCGGGTCAAGACCCTTCTTCAGACTGAATGTCAGGGCAGAGATAAGGAAGTGTAAGGTTTGAAAACGAGACATCAAACGGGATGTGGATCAAGGAAAATGTAGAATAGTTCGTTAGCCAGGTGTCGCTTATTCACCAAATAGGCATTAGTCATTTAGTCATTGACTAATATTGCTCAAGATGGGAGTGAAGCTTGTTGTTGGTGGTGCTTGCCTGCCCTGTGGTACCGATAAACTGCCAGCAGATGGTATGCAAGTCACAGTGTTCCTTGCCGAGGCAAGGCCTGGAGGAGGCCTTTCCCAGCCGCTCCCTGTCAGAGAAACACACATTTCGATATCTGGGCTACATTAACAATCAGCTTACTGCTCTGTAGACACACTGGATAAATGACAATGGTCGAAAGGCAATTAACATTTGCCAAGCTTAATGACGCTAAGGGCGGCACGGTGGCGCAGCGGTAGAGTTACTGCCTCACAGCGCCAGAGATCCGGGTTCGATCATGGCTACGGGTACAGTCAGTACGGAGTGTACGTTCTCCCTGTGACCGCGTGGGTTTTCCCTGGGTGCTCTGGTTTCCTCCCACACTCCAAAGACATGCAGATTCTAGGTTAATTGGCTTCGGTAAAAATTGTAAATTGTCCCTAGTGTGTAGGACAGTATGGGGTGATCCCTGGTTGGTGCGGACCCGGTTGGCCAAAGGGCCTGTTTCCGCACTGTATCTCTAAACTAGACTAAGCTAATCTGCAAAATTGTTCAAATACCCTTTAAATAGTTCACACCGGTTACATTTGAAATTGTAATGGTTGATTGGAAGATGAACTTTGCAACCATTCTCATAGTTCCTTCTGGCACGGAAGTGGCATTGAGAGGGGAAGTTGTTCAAGTCTTTATCCCATCGTCTGGGTGTCCAAAACTAGAGAGCATAGGTTCAAGGTGAGGGGGAAAGGATTTAAAGGGGATCTGAGTTTTTTCCATACAGAATGTGGAAAGTACTTGGCTGTCAGCTGACAGGGGAGATGGTAGAGAGGATACAATCAGTGTTTAAAGGGCAATTTGGCCAGAAACATGGATAGGAAAGATTAAGAGGGCTCATTGCAGGCAAATGGGATTTGCCCAAATAGGCATCTTGGTTAACGTGGATGAGTTGGGCCACAGGGCCTGTATCCACACTGTCTATGAAACTGTGGAGCATCGTTATTTAGCCGATCAAGCCTGCACTGGCACAGTTCCATGATGGGAACCAATTATCTTATCCACCAGCACGTCTCTAGGATGTAACCGGAATCAAGAGCACTCAGCAGAAAGCCTTTTCATATCTCTTGTTTCCCTCTCCCCACTCTCAGTCTGAAGAAGGGTCTCGACCGGAAACTTCACCGATTCCTTTACTCCAGAGATGCTGCCCGGCCTGCTGAGTTGCTCCAGCTTTTTGAGTCTGTATAATGATTTCAAACATGGGTTTGGATGTGACAATTCATTCGAGGTTTCCTGTCTTTGTGGGGGGGGGGGGGGGGGGGGGGGAAATCAGAAGATAACCAGCACATCTTACCTGTCCAGCTCAGTCCCAGATGATCTGCTACTATGGCTGTCCTTATATCGGTCCGTTCACATGGGCTCTGAGGGCCTGCAGTTTTTAAACAACAATTAGGCCAACATTACAAGTAACGTACCTAACATCCAAATTGAGGTCAAAAATCTACTCGTGCCCATATAAATGAAATAAACACACGCCCTAGTGGTCTGCACAAGTGTAAATCCTACCGCAATCGTTAATAAGATCCAAATTCAGCTGAATGTAGAAAAGAAAATGATGTAAAACCCGAGTGTAGTAATAAATATGAATTTGAACATGCTGAAAACACCCAAGAACTTCTCTAAATGTTGTGTAACTGGAGGTATACAAGTACCGTATACAAGTTTTATAAAAGTTCTTGTGGAAGTGCCACATTGATTTTTGTCTGACTTACAGAGAATTGTGGCACTACAGAGAGGACATGGCCTACAGCTCTCTGCTTCACACTGGCCGGCATGCTTTACTAAGAGAAAACTACCGGGATGACACTGGAGAGAACGGGGGTGGGTGGGGATGGGGAGGGGAGGGGGGGGGGGGGTGGGTGGGGAGGGGGAAATACGAGACGACACAAACAACGACAATGACGACATGGCAGCTAAGGATAAGTCACGCCACAGGCAATCACAGATAGTCATGCACTAAAGATCAACAAGTCGAAAGTTTTACAAACTAGGCTTGATCTCTGCGATGCGAGCCCCTCGAGGCCCAGAAACCTGACTGCTTTCCTCCCCACCAGTCCTTTTACTGCTCCTTGTCTCACTGTAGACCTTTTCAACCTTTAATTTTAAAGGTGCTGCCTCTGGTCTCATATCTCTAGGAGACCTCGATGCAGTGGGCGGTAGGCCGGCTTCCGAGAGAGATGCATTTCTCCGCGCGCCGTCTTCATCAGAGATCTCTGTCTGACCCCTTTTCTCTTCGTTGGCTCGTCGATCCGCAAGTGTTACTGCCTCACTGCTATTCCCTTTAAAATATCCAAATGAATGTTTACAACTCTCACTCGGTGGTCCCTTGCCTGCTCTCTCTCTTGATACACTTGTGGGAGTGCTGGCTCTTACCTTAACTGGCAATCTGGAATGAGATTGCTTGGACTTTACTTTCGCTACCTGTCCCTGCTCTAAACTGGGCTGGGATACTGTCAGCGAGGGCAAATTACTTTTGTCACTATTTTTCATAGGGATTCTAGACTTGGTGTCAAATTGTTTGGGAGGATCTGCTTTTGGCTTTAACTCGCTCTTCCTAACCTGCTTCATCTTGCAGGTTGTCGTTTTCTGTTCTGTGTGAGAAATTGGCAAGGGGGCAGTGCTTGTTTTTACCGGAAGTCTCGATTTGGGCTTTCTTGCTGGCTCAGCAGCCAGCTTGACTGGTCTGACTACATCGGCCGTTGGGGATGTCAATGAACCGAGATTTTTCTCTTCGGTTTGGACAGCTGGTTCAATGGTCGCCTTGGCTTCAGACTGACTAACACCCTGAGTGCAGTCAGTATCTGGAGTTGGGGCATCAAACTTGTCTGTATTATAGTTTACGGGCAAATCAGATCTGAAGTTTTCTATAATACATTCCTGACTCGTTGGTCTAGTCTCAACTGCAGCTACTTCTAGCACTGTATGCTCCGTCATCTGATAATCTAACAGCACAGTATCAGCTTTAACTTCAACCATCTCAGTTGCACCCGTATCTTTCTTCAACGTCATGGTCGAGGCAGAGATTCCCATTTTAATTGGCGTGCGTGACTTCGGATCAACTTTTGCAGCCATGGCGGTTGAGGGTCTGTCCGCTGCGTTGTCGCTGGATACCGACTCCAGGCCACCTCCGTTAGCCTGGACCTTCTCGTGATCACCCTGCGGTGCCTCGAGTGATGCCTCGGCTGCGCTTTCCCCTGACTGAGGCAGTGCCGTGACTACAAGTGCGCTTTTACCCCTCTCCCCCTTGTCCCCTGACTTCCCTTCAGCGGTATGCTCACCAATTTGGAAAAATTGGAGCCTTTCTTCAACAAAATCCCTCTTGCTCATGTCAATTGCACCACTGCGAGTCATCTCAAACATCTTCCCTTCATGAAATGGGAAGGGGTTAGGCTCACTAGTTGGAGTGCTCTCATCTGTCGGGGTTCTGGCTGGGGTCGTATCTGGTGTTGTTGCCTGGGACCTGTCCTCTACCGCTAAGCCATAGGCTTTTTGCTCATCCTCTCTCAACCTAGCTTCAAAGACTTCATCGTCCCCTCGGCCGTTAGACCATGGATCAAAGTCAAGACCCTTGGTGGCAACAGTTTTAAACTGGGTTGCCAATTCTTCCTCTAGTTTGTAACTAAAATACGTATCATTAAACCGGGCTCTTTCAGGATGCCTGCCTTCCAAAGTGAAGATCTCAGGTCCTGGTTTACCATCAGTTTTCCCTTCGCCTGTCTTTTCAGACGTCTGAGTTTTAGACTGCAAGGGTGTTTCTTCTTCAGCGCCTACCTTTCCTTCTTCCTCAATTACTGCAAGTTTACCCTGGCTATAGCAACGATCCCCCTGCTTCAATATCCCTTCCGTGACCCAAACATCCATCTTGGTTTCTAGCCCCTGAATCAAGGATTTAGAGTCCGTTTCAGTCAGGCCATCGTCTTCATCCTGCAGGTCGTATCCGTCGAGGGAGTCGACCTCGGTGGCGTCAGTATCGTGGGAGAACTCGGCAGTCGTTGCTATGGAGCACTCGGTGACAGACTGGTCGTTGTTGCCGTCGGGAAGCTCGTCCGCGTCGGAAGTGCCATCCAGGGCAAAGTCCTCATCGCTGTCCTGGGGATCGTTGTCTTTGCCGCGCTGCTCTTGGGCTTTGTGCCTGGGCGGGCCGGCCGGTTGAGCGGAGTCGTCCTGGAGTTTGAACGTGTACTTTTTCAGCGGGGCCGGCTGGAAGATGGACTCATCGCTGCTGGAGTCGCTGTCGTTGGCCCCGGGAGGGATGGGGGACGGTGGCTGGACTCGGATGACGGGCTCGGCCATGAAATGCTTATCATGCATCTCCTGCAAGTTCAGCTCGATCATGTCCAGCCCATCCTTGGCCTTGGCACAGTATTCCTTTTTCCTGACGCTGGGAACCTCCGTGTCCAAGGTGTTGATAGGAGGGGGCGGGGGAAACTCGATATAGGCCACACGGTTTTCCTTCTGCCGCTTATCATTCCCCTCCAATTCACTCGGCCTCAAGGGTCTCGTGAAGCCACTCACATCTTTAACAGAGCCCACCCTGACCAGCTCTTCCTCCTCCTCTGACTCCTCGGAAACCTCAGGGATGGGACTTGGTTTCCCGTGCATGGTTGGCACCTGGGAAGATAGTTCGTAGCTGACTTCCTCAGAACTGGGGGTTTCGGGTGTAACGGGGCTTTTACCCGAACTCTCTATCAGCGATACCTGTTCCAAGGTGTCATCCTCTGGGCTGCCCTGAGGGGAAGGCGATGGCTTATGCTGGCGAACCGTGTAAAAGGTGCCCCGTGTCTCCTGCACAGTCCTACTTTCCTGACTGATTATCCGTTTAACGTTGACTTGGTGCGGGCCTGAAGATTCTTTCTCGCAGTGTTTCCCCATTTGAACAACGTTGACGTACACGGGCAAGGACTTTATCTCCTTAAATCCTTCAATGCTCGCCAAGGGTGCTGCTTTCTCCAAACACTCGACCGGGCTCTGATCAAAGAACTCACTCAGTGAAGAATCTTTCACGGGGCTAAACTCCAGAGAGTCGGGAGATTTGATGGGGGAGGTTTCCAGCTCATCCCGGTAACTGCCTGGGTCCACGCTGTCCCCAAGCCTGTTAGACCGACTGTCCCTGGAGCCTTTGGTCTGGACGGTGGTCTCTGATACTTGATAAACCTGTTGACCCTTTTTGGTCCTGCCCAGCGTTGCGTTGGGCAGATTAGTCACCGCATCAGTCTTGCGCAATTTCACCGGACCACCGTTGCAGTCTTGCATCTTTGACATTGGTTTTGGCCTCTCTTCTGGAACTCGGACTGGAATCTGCGATGGACTCGGATTCTCTTTCCTCGCGCCCTTTGCTCGCGTCTGCTCACCCGATCTCTCACCACTCCCAGGAGCTCGCTCCGTGCAACCGGCCTTCCTGGACGGAGAGCTCACCGGGGCCCCCTGAACCTTCTTCATTGAATGGCCGCTGCTCGGAAGATGCTCCTTCTCCGAAACGGGGTCAACCTTCTCCCTCGTCTGCCCCTCGGCTTGAGCGGCCTCGCCCTCTTTCAGGTTGTCGTGGACAAGAACGTGCGTCAGCTTATCCTTGTGTGACTTACGGTTTGAATTCCCACAGTTTTCCCAGGTTCTGTACACCTTCCTATCCTTGTCCGACCTGGCGTGCGATTCGGGCTCTTTCGTCGACGGCGGGTTAATTTCAGAAATCCGAGCCGTGCCTTTCGCCCCGAACACCAGCTGCTTCGGGGCGGTGGCCACAAACTGAGAGACACCTCCATGGGACGCGACGTCCACCGCCTTCTGAAGCACCGGGGTGGACGACACAGGCTCCGTCCCAATGCCGAGACCGCTCAAGTCCTTGAATTTACTGGTGTGCACTTCCTTTGCCGTCGAAATGGCCCCTTCTGCCGCATACTCCAGCTTCTTCTGGTTAATTTCCTTCAAGGAGAACTGGTAGGTGGGCAGCTTGCTTTCGTGCAGCTTTTTCACAGACCCGTTCATCGGCCCTTCCGGCAGGCTTCTTTCCGCAAAGTTTGGCCTCTCCTCATCGTCCAGCTGGGCGGCGGAGCAAGGAGCCGCCGTTTTCCTCAACCTGCCGTCGGCCTGGTGGTCTGGCGGGTAGGAGCATCGCGGCGACGACGACTCGCGGGCTTTCTGGTTCGCGGCCGCCTCTGGCTTTGCGCACGGCGTTTCGTGCTTGGCGGTTTGCTTCAGGTGAAACGGCAGCTGCGGCGGATCTTCGCCATGTTTCGTCTGGTGCCTCGGGTCATCCGCGAGGGCCGAGTGAGTCCTCTGGGCAGAGTCCAAGGCCGCCCTCCTCTCCTCGGAGCCTCGGACCGAGTACCGGCGCAGGTACTGCTCGCCCTGCCTCTCCTGAAGCCACTCGTCAGCAGTCATCATCTCTGCCTGTCTCAGCTTCTCCGGGCTGCTGCTGGGGGAGCTGTACCCCGAGTGGGGGCTCTGCGCCCCCTCCCGCTTGCGCGGCTTCTTCTCGGGCGACTGCAGCTCGTCGTTCAGCTTCTCCGTCTTGTCCCGGAAGAACTGAGACACCTCGGTCAGCTTCTCCTCGGCCTCTTTCACCGTCCGGTCCACCCGGTCCTCGTAGGTGAGCTTTTCCCTGCCGCCCTCTGGCCTGTCCTCGCTGAAGCGCATCCACACGGCGTGCTTCGGGCTGCCGGGTTCGGAAGGGTAGTGCAGCACCGCCACCTTCTCGAAACGTCCGTCGTGCTCGGCGCTGTCCGGTATCATTCTGTGCAGCCTGGCGAGCTCCTTCTCCGGCGAAGCCTCGGCCAGCCTCTGGTAATGGCCGATCGCCTGCGAGCCCAGGCAGAAGGCCTGAGGCGCCTCGGTGACCGACTCCTCGGTGTCGGAGTGTGAGACATCCATTTTCTCGGAGAGCAGCATCTTCTCCGCGAACCGGTACGACTCGCCCCTCAGCTCCAAGTACTCATCGTCATGGTACTCGACGGACTGCTGCGTGAGCAGCTTCAGCGCCTTGTACGAGTCGTCGGAGATGAGCTGCGCCGAGCTAGGCCGGCTCTCGTCGTCCTGCGACACGGGCGTGTTCACTCTCGACGACTCCATGCAGGATGGAAGAGACTCTTCGGCCGTCAGCTCCTCGTCATCCCGCTGAGCCTGCTCATCCTGGCCGGCATCAAACCTCTCGGGTAACACTTTGGCCTCGCTCTCCCCCAGAAAATCTCTCTGATAAACAAACAGTTCCCTTTCGGGGTGCTTTTTCGTCTCCCTTATAATGACCTCAGTAGGGTCCACTTTATTCCCCTTTTCAATATGAAACTCAAATGTCCGTTCCACCTTTGGTTTGAAGTTGGAGTCTTTGTCACGATAACACGACATTGCTTCCCCAGCCTTGCTGCACTCTGGAGAGACAGACGTCGTCTTGTGCTCAAACAGGCCGGCCAATTCTTTGGAAGGGTCGCGACCCGATTGAAAAGCCTTCATAATGTCGCGAACAGACATGGTTTCTTCGATCCTTTCACTTGTTTTGCTTTCAATGCAGGGAGGCGAGTGGTAAACCATCCTCGTAGTGGTCGTGATCTGAGTCTCTTCCTTAACGCGCACTTCTTTGCTCTTCAGGCACTTACTGTCCTCGTCCTCAGATTTCATTTTAATCTGGAAAGCTTTCATCTTGTCTTTGATGGACCCAATCGGTTTATCCTCCCCTTCGGAGAACATGTCGACATTTTGCAATGGAGGCAACCCTTCGACTTTAGACTCCGGCATTTCCTCTAACGAAGGCTCGTAGCTTCTGATAACACGGACTACCTCCGTACGAGTTTCTGTAATGACTGGAGGTATGGGGACATCGTGGAAGAGAGGCTTGGGCCCAGTGCTCTCTGCACTTTGAGGGGCAGAAGGTGTCTTTTCACTCCTGGTCTCAAACCCACTGTCTGACAGAGGACTCTTGTCCTGGTCGTGTTGAGAAAAATCATCGGGTGATTCCAGAATAGCTTCTGTTGCCATCAAGGCATCGGCAAGTTTGCTCAGTTCTTTTTCTGAAGCGGATGACCGCATGGAAGGTGGAGGCATCTTCAGTTTATGTTCTGGCAAAGGCATTGTTGGCTTATGAGCCCTCTTGGAGAACATCTTGTCGTCCCCTTCCTTTTTGATATCAGCTTGGCGATATTTACTATCGCTCATCTTTCCAAGCGTGTCAATTCCAAGATCGTTCGTCAGATAGTCAACGACTCTTGCCAAACTGAAGTCCTTCTCTCCGCCGTGCTTTACTTTCATTGGGACAAAAGTGCCAAAGTGCTCGCCCGCCTTCTGCTTTGCCTCCTCAATGTCATCACAGTCGAACATAACCCATTCGCCTTCACCCGCAAGCTCCCCATTCTTCTGAGCTACTTTAACTCCATTCTTATTCTCCGTCAGCCCGTCCTTCTGAAGGATCTCGCTGACTTTCACCAGGTCTTCCTTCACCTTCTCCACAAGCTTGAACGGCTCCTCGCTTTCATCCTCGCTCTTCCCTCCTTTTGCAGAGGCTTCCGACTGGAAGGCCTTGTCACTTGCCGAGTCAGTTTGCAGGATGGCCGTCATCTTCATCAAGTCCTCCTTCATCTCGGCCACGTCCTTCAAAATCTCCTGGCTTGAAGACAGAGAGGAGGCAGACGACAGCTTCAGTGCGGAAGGTGCAAGGAACAGGGAGGTCTTCAGCGGGGACATAGTCTTGGTAAAGTGAGACTGTGCTTGTGTTCGAGACTCCGTGGTCAAGGACTTTATGGGAGATAACAATGCAGCGGCTGACTTGGTTAATGATGTGGTCTCAGAGAGTCTTTTCAGCTGCGGTTCGGATAACACGTTGACGACAGAGTACACAGGGACGGTGATAGTCGGCGAGGTCACAGATGTGGTCACGGATGACGGCCGTGAGGAGTACAAGGAGCCGGCGGAGGGCAATCTGATTGTCTGGAAAGTGGAGGGGGCTGGTGAGGCAAAGGATTTCAGCGGAGCGAACGTGACTCCGCTGCTGGTCGCGTGGGCCTTCTCCGCTGCGTTCTGCAGGACCGGGACGCAGTTGTTGGCCAGAACGGCGGCCGGGGCTTTTTCGGGAGATGAAGCAGACGCTTGGCTGTTGAAGAAAGCCGCCGCCGAGGGATACTTGATCGGCGATGCCAACCCGTTAGCAGAGACTTGTCCGTTCGTCGAAGGGACAAGCTTAGATGGAGAAAAGGAAGCGGGCACCAATCCTTGGGTTGCGTCCACAACAGATTTAACGAGAGACGACCCCGACGTCGACATTGATTTCAAAGGGGAGGACAGAACCGTGGGCGCCGTGGTGATTATGGACTTGAACGGCAAGGTGGAGGAGTACATATTCATGGTGGCCTTGGGGGAGGCTGGTGGGGTCATGGTGATGGATGATCTCTCCAGCAGCGAGCCTGCCGTCGATGCTGGCGACAGCCGTGAGGAAAACAATGACGAAGTTAGTCCTTTTACAGAAGATTCAGGCATTACTGACGCTTTCACTGGTGAAGAAATCAAAGCAGAGGAAGATTTAACAGAGAACTGAGTCTGCGTCACCACAGTTTTTATAGGTGAAGATGTGGACTTAAATGATCTAATTGGAGATGCTAAATCACTCATGGATCTTACTGAGGAAGTCGTGGAAGCTCCTAAGGTTGATCTGATGGGTGAAGCGGAAGAAACAGACCAAATTGACTTTAGCGGGGAGGCGGTAGGCGTGTTGGACGTCGAACTTGAAAGAGAGGTGATCCCAGATTTTGCTTGTCCAGCTACTGAAATGGGGGCTGTAGCCCACGACTGGAAGGGTCTTGTTGAAAAGACTGGCTTGTACGAGTAAGGTGCGGGAACAGTCCTGGTGGTTCCTGTACTTCGCTCAATGATTTCTTAAAAATTCCAAAATTAAATCCAAAATGTAAAAAAAAATAATTCAAAAATAAAATACAAAATTAAAAAAAATTCAACAGGACAAATTAAAGGAATGGAAAGACCAGAGAAAAGAGAAATCAGTCAGTAAACCTGGTTAAACAGTCGGAAGACAGTACAAATTGTTTTAAAAGATGCAGGTTAAATTCAGTGAGAACAGTGATTATTGACCAGCTTGCTTCAAAACAAATATTTCCATTTGCGCCTCTTCACTTGTGTGACAGCTGACGAACTGCAAAGCAATCAAAGCAGCAAATGAAACGATGCTGAAAAATGAAATCAAAAGACAAAAACAAAAAAATGGGGTAGAAAAGACAAACAAAACACAAACATGAAACAAATGCTGTGAAACACAAAGGGGAGTTTTAGATGTATTTTTCACCATACGACTGGTGTAATAGCAAAATCTACCAGTTCTGCTATGCATGCCACCCGGGGAAAAATTTAGAAAACGATTTCAACTCATTCACTGTTATTACTATTGAAACATATCTCTAATACCAATTGATTGTGCATGGTAAAAGAATTAGAGGAATCAATTAGCCTTAAACCCATAATAATATTCAGTAGATGTCACTTGATGTGGAAACTCTGCGGCAACAGAAGTGGTGCCAACAAATTCATCTGTCGTGAGTCAACATGACACAGCGCCAACACTGACTGTCGTCAAGACTTCCATGTGCACCAGCGCGATTTAAAAGTCCTCTCAAATTACAGCCTCACAACCAGTTTGAAAATGACCAGACTATGTCGTCCGCCCGCCTCTCGCTTTCTCTCTCTCTCCGAATTAACAAGTGTTGGCTTTAAGTTACATTTCAGATTTTGAAACAAAATCTAAAGCCAATGGACCAAGGCAGCAGCCAGGGAGAGCTGCACTCTCACGAGTTACATAGAAAATAGGTGCAGGAGGAGGCCATTCGGCCCTTCGAGCCAGCACCGCCATTCATTGTGATGCCTTTCACTTAAGATTTAAACCAACTCTTGCTACCCCATCAAATTGATGCGAGTGATTAGTTTGAAACAGAGTAAGCGAGATCATCCTAGCATACTTTAATTCCAAAATCAAAGGTCACTATTGATTACTTGGTCAACATCATATTCCAATTAGACACAAAAAGCTGGACTAACTCAGCGGGTCAGTCAGCATCTCTGGAGAAAAGGAATAGGTAACATTTCTGGTCATCACCTTCGTCAAAGCCAATGATGAACCATAGTGGGCTCCTCCATTCCTTGATCATCGCTGCTGGCTTTGACTTTTAAACACGTGTGGGTTTAAACTAAATAGTGGGGGGGGATTGACAAATTGGGAGTATAAAGATGGGAGTTGAAGGGGAAGCGAGTACAGGAAAAGTTACAAAAGACTCTCGAATTAATGGGAAGGAAATTTCGAGAAGGGATAAGAGAGTAAGGTCAGGGCCAATTGCGAGCGGTGCGAGAGGGGAGGTGAATACCGAGGTCAAAGAGTTGAATATGAAAGTATAAGAAATATAGTGGACGAGCTTGAAGCTCAGTTAGAAATTGGCAAGTATGATGTTGTGGGAATTAGAGACATGACTGCAAGAGGGCGAGGGCTGGGAACGGAATATTCAAGGGTATACCCATCGAAAAGACAGACAGGTGGGCAGAGGTGGAGGGGTAGCTCTGTTAGTGAGGAATGAAATTCAGTCCCTTGCAAGAGGTAACATTGAAACAGGAGATGTGGAGTCAGAATGGATAGAACGAAGGAATTGTAGGGGTAAAAAGACCTTAATGGAACTTATCTACGGGCCCCAAAACAGTAGTCTGGATATAGCATGCAAGTTGAACCAGGAGTTAAAATTGGGATTTGGGATTCTATTGAAGAGATTTTTTTTTGTTGAGGTGTCGAAGCACTGGTATTAGATTCCAAGAAAGGGAGTTTGTGGAGTGCCTCTGTGATGGATTCTTAGAGCAGCTCGTATTGGAGCCTACCAGGGAAAAGGCAATTCTGGATTTAGTGTTACATAATGAACCGGATTTGATAAAGGAACTTGAGGTTAAGGAGCCATTAGGAGGTAGTGACCATAATATGGTCAAATTTAATCTACAATTGGGGAGGGAGAAGGGTAAATCGGAGGTGTTAGCGTTACAGTTGAATAAAGGGGACTATGGAGCCATGAGGGGGGGAGCTGGCCAAAGTTGACTGGAAAGATACCCTAGCATGGATGACAATGGAATAACAATGGCAGGTATTTCTGGGAATAATACAGAAGGTGCAGGATTAGTTCATGCCAAAGAGGAAGAAAGATTCCAAGGGGAGTAAGGGGCAACCGTGGCTGACAAGGGACGTCCGGGACAGTATAAAAATAAAAGAGAAGTACAACGTAGCAAAGATGAGCAGGAAGCAAGAGGATTGGATAATGGTTAAAGAGCAACAGAAGATAACTAAAAAGGCAATATGGGGAGAAAAGATGAGGCAAGCTAGCCAAGAATATAAAGGAGGATAGTAAAAGCTTCTTTAGGTATGTGAAGAGGAAAAAAAATAGTTAAGACCAAAGTTGGACCCTTGAAGACTGAAAAAGGTGAATTTATTATGGGGAACAAGGAAATGGCAGATGAGTTGAACAGGTACTATGGATCTATCTTCACTAAGGAGGACACAAACAATCTTTCTGATATTCTAGAGGCCAGAGGATCTGAGGTGACAGAGGAACTGAAGGAAATCCACATTAGGCAGGAATTGGTGTTGGTTAGACTGATGGGACTGAAGGCTGATAAATCCCCAGGGCCTGATGGTCTACATACCAGGGTACTTAGGGAAATGGCTCTAGAAATCGTGAATGAATTGGTGATAATTTTCCAACGTTCCATAGATTCAGGATCAGTTCCTGTGGATTGGAGGGTAGCTAATGTTATACCACCTTTTAAGAAAGGCGGGAGTGAGAAAACATGGAATTATAGACCAGTTAGCCTGACATTGGTGGTGGGGAAGGTGCTGGAGTCAATTATAAAAGATGAAATTTGGATAGCAGTAACAGGATCAGTCCGAGTCAGCATGGATTTATGGAGGGGAAATCATTCTTCACTAATCTTCTGGAATTTTTTGAGGATGTAACTAGGAAAATTGACATGGGAGAGCTAGTGGATGTAGTGTATCTGGACTTTCAGAAAGCATTTGATAAGGTCCCACATGGGAGACTAGTGGGCAAAATTAGGGCACATGGTATTGGGAGTAGGGTGCTGACATGGATAGAAGATTGGTTGGCAGACAGGAAGCAAAGAGTAGGGATTAACAGGTCCCTTTCAGAATGGCAGGCAGTGACTAGTGTGGTATCGCAAGGCTCGGTGCTGGGACTGCAGCTATTGACAATATACGTCAGATTTAGATGAAGGGATTCAAAGTAACATTAGCAAATTTGCAGATGACTCACAACTGGGTGGCAGTGTGAACTGTGAGGAGGATGCTATGAGAATTGGACAGGTTGGGTAAGTGGGCAGATGCATGGCAGATGCAGTTTAATGACGATAAACCTGAGGTTATCCACTTTGGTAGCAAAAACAGGAAGGCAGATTACTATATAAATGGTGTCAAGTTGGGAAAAGGGGAAGTACAACAGGATCTGGGGGTCCTTGTTCATCAGTCAATGAAAGTAAGCATGCAGGTACAGTAGGCAGTGAAGAAAGCGAATGGCATGTTAGCCTTTAAAACAAGAGGAGTTGAGTACACGAGCAAAGAGGTCCTTCTGTAGTTGTATAGGGCCCTACCGAGACCACACCTGGAGTATTGTGTGCAGTTTTGGTCCCCTAATTTGAGGAAGGACATTCTTGTTATTGAGGGAATACAGCGTAGGTCTACAAGATTAATTCTCAGGATGGCGGGGATGTCATATGCTGAGAGAATGGAGCAGCTGGGCTTGTATACTCTGGAGTTTAGAAGGATGAGAGGGGATCTTATTGAAACATATAAGATTATTAAGTGTTTGGAAATGCTAGAGGCAGGAAACATGTACCCGATCTTGGGGGAGTCCAGAACCAGGGGCCACAGTTTAAGAATAAGGGATAAGCCATTTAGAACGGAGACGAGGAAATAGTTATTCCTCACAGAGAGTGTGAATCTGTGGAATTCTCTGCCTCAGACGGTGGTGGAGGCTGGTTCTCTGGATACTTTCAAGGGCTTTTAAAGATAGCAGAGTCAGGGGATATGCAGAGAAGGCAGGAACGGGGTACTGATTGGGGATGATCAGCCATGATCACATTGAATGGCGGTGCTGGCTCGAAGGGCCGAATGGCCTACTCCTGCACCTATTGTCTATTGACTCGCTTTTTTGTGTGCCTTTCATTCATTTTTTCTCTCATTTCCCTTTTCCCTGACTCTCGGCCTGAAGAAGGGTTTTGACCTGAAATGGCACCTATCCCTTTTCTCCAGAGATGCTGAAATGGCACCTATTCCTTTTCTCCAGAGATGCTGCCTGACCCGCTGAGTTACTCCAGCTTTTTGTGTCTATTTTCGGTGTAAACCAGCATCTGCAGTTCCTTCCTACACATCATATTCTAATTTATGTCACCAAAATATAAGGATCCAGTTAGCTGGTCAAGTCCCTAAAAGGTACCAGTGAATAGACTAAGTAATTACATGGTTATAAAACACATCGAGACTTGCCAAATTCATGAAAGGTGCTTAGAAAATGTATTATTTCATTTTGTTTCAATTTTCCTATTGAGTGCTTTCATGATGATATCTTAAAATGAACAGTCACATTAAATTTGTCATAGTTAGTCGAAACCACGGCTATTTAAATATTCTTGTATTAAACACCTGCCCAACCTGGACAAGAGAGTTTATTGTCATGTGTCCCAGATAGGACAATGAAATTCTTGCTGCCTTTCCAACTTTCATGGAGCTGAATTGAGAAACTATCATATAAGAATGGATGACAATCAACATGAAATATATATATACATCTCATTTTGATTTTTGAAAAATGTGCAATGAAAATAAACAAAATGATAAAAAGTAACCGGAGCGAATTTGCAAATTAAAGCCAGTTCTTGCTTTCCAGCTGTGTGCCTGAATAGGTAACAATGGTAAAACGTTGTGGGAATTTATTTTATTTTTAAATTTATCTCAAGCAAGACAAACTTTGTCCAGGGAGATTAATGGACTCACTCATTCCAGGTTCTGCCAGATAGCTGTAGCGCTTTCGTAAAGCCATAGATGCAAAAGATTGGCGTCGATCAGAAGTTCTCTCGACCTGGAAGGAAAAAGGTTTGTTAACATTTGTTTTTTTCCATGCAAACTGAAGTTCTTTCATCTGCGTATTATGTTTAGGTTTTTAATTAATTTATCCGAAAGTGTATTTGCACATTCACACCCCACCAAGCCAACATGATACTGCTTAAGATCTCGATCAAGACGTCAATTCACTCTCTCCCATTTTTCAATGCACATGTTATTAAAAAAAAATGCATGTTATAGAAATGCAGAGAAACACTGCACTCACCATCCAGGATGTTTTAAAAAGGAAGCTACAAGTTGTTTCCAATTATTATTTCCGGCTTTAGTAATGTCACCATTAAGACGTTATCTCGATTCCTCCTCCCTCTGCCGGGAGGAGCAGAGGGTACAGACCATGGAGTTCACGATGCCAAACTCAGCTAAAAGGTTAGCGGGAAGGGGTTGCTCCTGCTTCCTGCATCTAACAGTCCAACGAATGAAGGCAATCAAGTTGACATGCCAGCAACTCACTAGAAAGTGAACCTATGTCCTATCGATAAGGGCTCCCCTACTGCATCGTTGGGATTCACGAGAGGTCAGTATGGGCACGCCATGGACAAAGACAGCAAGAATGGAAGTTGTAAACACAAACACGCAACATACAGACACAAGTGAAAACGTTTAGCTACAAGTACACAAGAATTGGATTACTAAATGAATACATTTTTAGTACAAGTGTGCGTTATAATTTGGAAATTTCAGGCACTTTATAATTGGTGGCTTTTAGTATATGGTTACAATAAACATTCTGGTGTACAATGCTGGGGGGGGGGGGGGGGGGGGGGGGGAGGGGAGACGAGGTGGATACAAAGCTGATTAAATTGCAGGGGGCAATTGATATTTTGGCTGACGAAGAGTGATCTATTCCAGCATACGATACACAGAATGTATGTTGCGACCACAAGCAGACACATTGTGATGCATTTATTGAGCTATGGCAGTTGACCCAGTTTTCAGCAATACAAATTAAAGGCTTTCTTTCCCTGCTAACAACACAATTACGTAATAAAGCATTGTACCAGACGTCCAAAAGCACACAGATGGACATGAAGACTCCACTGAACTATTTCAGAAATCCTAACAACTATTTTCAACCCTCAGCAAAATTAAATAGGGACAAAAAAAAATTACAAAACCTTTATTTCCCAGTTGCATCGAGAATTGGTACAAATTGAGAAATGCATTAGGTTCTATTGTACTTGGCCTTGGAAGTTTGGTGAAGTTAATTAAACCTGAGAAACATCAGGTGAACTATTATCGTTAAAATATCCAATTGCAAAAAAAAAAAAAATTGTCCACTGCAATAACTTAATAGTCATCACCAAGTTGAGACATAATCAGATTTTCCTTTACCTCTTCGTCTGGATCTGATTCGGCTTCCTTATGTTCCCAAGGAGCATTGTAGAGACAAGGAGTATTATAATGGACAGCAGGGAAAAGAAACGTCAGGATATGAAAAGGACTCAGTGGGAGTACAAGAGGCAAGCCAATTAGCACAAGATCAAAACAAGTCCAAAGCCAGCACAACCAAAACAGAAATTAAACTCAATTTCCACATTTACCAAACATAAAAATTCACAACAAATGATGGAAAACACTGCAGGAACTTTTGCCTCCAAATTACCAGCAGGACAAAAAACTCTGTAAAAAAAACAATGCTAGAATCTAGAAAATATCTTATAATGATTACGTAAAAATAACGCAGTCCGTTTAATGAAATTAGTGTTTGTATTTTCCCAAAAAAACGTAGATAATTAGGTCATTTATCTAGCTTCCCCCAACAGAAGACCAGTTTATTAATCTTTCCACATACTTTTTTATGGGCCGGCAGTGTTATGTTCAGATTACAGATAGCTGCTTGTGGTAATCCTTTGGAAGTTTTTGGTTCCTTGAGGAATGAAAGACGACCACAGGGTTCCTGGCTGTTGTCTCGGACCTGGAAACAAGAACCGCTTCAAATTTACAACTGGTAACACTGTTGACCTCTCTGGCCTGGCCAGCCACATTCCAAGCAGTTGCCAATCTTTCCCATTTGCTTTTGTGCGCCAAGTATGTGTCTACCACACAATGGCATCGGTAGCAACACGCATTCAGATGGGTTTAAAAACATTTAGAACCACTTCAGGAAATCATTCAGAAGCAGGTGTTATATTGGGTTCAGGTGGTGCGAGCAGGTTGGTCTTTAGCCTTTCATTTCAACAAGGCCGTACTGTTGGCTGCACGAGTTCCATGTGTAATCGGGATGAACAGTTTCTATTCAATTCCCAGCGGGATTTATCCACTGGTACAAAGCCATCAGTAAGTAGCAGCATAACTCGGAATAGCAGAAAGGATAGTTTTATGGGAATTGGATGAACAGCACTCAAGGGATCTCATTTGCAATCAAGGATACAAGGGACTCCAGATGCTGGTTTACAAAACAAGACACAAAGCGCTGGAGTAACTCAGCAGATCAGGCAGCATCACTGGAGAACATGGATAGATGATGTCTTGGGTCGGGACATTCCTTCAGAGTGTCCCAACTCAAAACTTCATCCAACCATCTTCTTCAGAGATGCTGCCAAACCCGGTGAGTTACTCCAGCACTTTGCGTATTCATTTGAAATTAAAATCGATGCCCACTGATGGGATAATGGAAGTGAGCCCGACTTTTATTCCAGTGTATTGCTAATGATGGTTATACTGAGTGCCTAAAGCAGAGTTTTATCCCTTTGCTTCACTGCTACAAGCCCCATCGCATGCAATCCAGGATCTCAGCAAAGCTGAGCGATATGTTTACATAATCTGTTGTGCTATTGCAAGTAAGAATATCATTGTTCTGTCTGGGACATATGATAATAAAACACTCTTGACTCTTCAGTGTGGCAATGTCATTTTAATAAAATGTTAAATTGAAGCCTCATGTTTTCCTTCAATGATCCAGTGCTACTTTTCAAAGAATGTGGGCATTCTTCCACCAAAAATTAGCTGGATCATCACATTATGGGACACTGCTGCCTCTCAACTCACGGCTGAAAATTTAACAAGACCAGGCAGATTTAATTAGCCATATAGAACACATTTTGAGGACACAAACACCTTATTAAAAATGAAGGTTCTCCTCTCTTTTACCTCTTCTCTATGATCAGCACTATTTTTATTGCATTGCTGATTTCTCATATGATATTCACTTCTACTATTCTTAGGGCAATAGATGTGATGTGCATCGGATTGGTCACCATAACTGAAGATAAATTGAGTTTATCATTAAGGACTATTGATTCATCGGCTCAAAGTACCACACGTCAGGTGCAAATGTACAATTGGAAAAGGGTTTTCTATGCAGCTGCTGCATACAAATTGGTTTAGAGATACAGTGCAGAAACAAACAGACTCTTTGGCCCACCGAGTCTGCGATGACCAGTGGTCCCCGCACATTAACACTATCCTACACACACTAGGGACAAATTATATTTATAACCTGCAAACCTGTTCGCATTTGCAGTGTGGGAGGAAACCGAACTTCTTGGAGAAAACCCCACGCAGTCACGGGGAGAATGAACAAACACAGACAACACCCGTAGTTGGGGTCCAACCCAGGTCTCTGGCACTGTAAGTGCTGTAAGGCAGCAACTCTACCATTGCGCCAACGTGCCGCCTTCTGCTTTTTAAAAAATACAATAACTGTTACATTCAACTGAGGATAGGGGACTGGCATTTAAGAATCATCATTCTTATCTCTGAACATCAGAGTCCAATAAGTGAATGACTAGTAGTCCTCACTCGTTGGACCCCTTCTCCTCTCTTTATCAACTTTGAGGTTCTAAACTTCGTATTACCAACCCTAACACTCTCCAGCTTTCTTTCCTCCTTTAAGATACTTCTTCACAACTATGACATTGGCAGAGGCAGCTTTGTGGTGCCGTTTAAAGAGCTGTTGTCACATAAATCAAGCAACACGAGTTTAATCCTGACCTCCAATGCTGTTGGCGTGAGTTTTGCACGTTTTCCTTATGATCGCTTGCTGCAGGTGGACTGATTTCTTCCCACATCCCAAAGGCATGCAGCCTGGTTGGTTATAGTTACGGTTGGCCACCATAAGTTGCCATGTGCATATGATTGGTGAGGTATTGGAGGAGTTGATGGGAATATGCAGATTTGTTTAAAAAAACAAAACTGAATTAGTCGTAATAGGTGCGTGGTGGTCAGCGTGGACTCAGTGGGCCAAAGGGTCAGTTTCCAGGCGATATGATGTGTGTCTATGATTAAATTAGAGTCATTGCAATAGGCCAGATTGTGCTCAATTCTTTGAGGTAGAAACAAGCCAGAGTTGGATTTTTGTACATCTGACCACTTGCTTCCCCCCCCCCCCCACACCCCCACCATCCCTTGCTTCCAGGGCAGGTCCTACCACCAAATCTAGTGGTAAAGGCCTGGCAATCAAAGCAAGGGGACAGATGGACTTGTTGACACCCTAATTGGTTGATGAACAGATGTTTGTTGGAAATTGGCAGATATCCTTCCTTTTCTTTGAAAACTGTCCATTTGGTGAGGAAAATTAGATCTTGGTTTACGATTCCATTCGAAAGAAGCTGAGCGATCCTGCACTCACTTCGAACCGCAAAATTATGTTCATCTAAATCAGAGGCCTTGTTTTGTGTTGATACTTGAATCCAGGACCATTGGGGATTTAGATAAGACTTCTCTCTACTGAGCCAACTCAACAAGTTCTTAACCAAACATTCGGCCAGTTATCCTAGTTCTTTCCTTCAATTCCGAGATCTCTCTCGGTTGCCCGACTACGTTTCTCTGAAGTATCATGGAATGCAAATGTGATGTACAAATCAATGCAAAATTGACGCCGTCATCGTCTTACCTTCACACCAAAGGGCAATCTATTTTCTTTGAAAGCATAAAAGTTGAATACAAGCTGCTGGCCTGCTTTGGCTAGAGGAGCCAAGTTTCCGTAGCAATCCACGAAGATGGGTTTACCTTCTAGTACCTGTTGGTTATCATTGCAAGGTTACAAATAAACACATTGACCAAAGAATAGTTAGTCATCTTGATGTATTGATGTAAATGCAGTTAATGGTTTATTGTCCTGTAATGGTATTAGGGTAGTATCAGTGGGATATTTTAACTTTCCAAGTGCAAGTGTCAGCAGTTATGGGGAGAAGGCAGGAGAATGGGGTTAGGAAGGAGAGAGATCAGCCATGATTGAATGGTGGAGTAGACGTGATGGGCAGAATGGCCTAATTCTGCTCCCATCACTTATGACCTTATTAACCAGGTCACCCACAGTGCAAAGGGCTTAGATGGGCATTTTGGTTAGCATGTACGAATTGTGCCGAAGTGCCTGTTTCTGTGCTGTACGGCTCTTAAGAACATAATTTAAATCCCTTTAAACCTGTGTTTCATAAAAACAGCCAAACCAGTAGAGAATTTCTCAAAGCCTACTTTTAATTACTTAACTTTATGAGGAAGCCTGCCCAGACACTGGGATGAAACCCATTGTAGGTTCCACCCATTCCAGCATTTCTATAGATTGTAAGCTGATATTCATGGCTCGGGTGCCAGGAGCAGCCCTGGGTGTGTTTAGGAGGAATGGGAGCAGCCCTTCAAGAGCAACAGACAGAATGGGAAGCGAGAAAGGGTTTACTTTCCCCTATTAGGCCACTATGCTGAGGCGTCACCGGCTGCATTCTTGACTGACGTCTAAACTCTCCAGTGCTCTCAATGGGGCCAGCATTACAGAAAGTGAAGGGCCTGTCCCACTTGGCGATTTTTTCAGCGACTGCCGGCGTCATATCAGTCGCCAAAAGATTTTGAATATTTCAAAACCCAGCGGCGACAAAAAAAGTTGCGACACTTGAAAAAACACCGCGTGTCATACGTCATCACACCGCGTATTTTTCGGTGACCAGATACGTCAGTCAATTATGCTGGCAATCGCCGAAAAAAATCGCCAAGTGGGACAGGCCCTTGAGACTTCCATTCAGGAATCAGTTAAAAGACTGAAGAATGAAGTTATTCAATCATGTCTGATGCGCACTTTCATTAAATCATGGCTGATATCTCAACACTACCTCAGTTTCTTGCCCCTGAATGTTCTCACTAATAAAAATAATCAGTCATAGCCTTGAGAGCTCCAAATATCTCTCTAGCAGTGCAGATTAATCCAGATGGTCCCTACGCTTTGAAAAACAAGTTGTTCTCTTCTACTCTTCTCCTTGATCTCCATTTAAAAAACATCTCTTTTTGAATTTCCACATCAGATGAAAACTGGTTGACAAGGACATGTTGGGCTAAAAGGCCCGTTTTCTTGCCTTGTGACTATCGCCCCAGCAAAAGGTTTTATTTGTGTATAAACTTTCACATGTCTGGTATTGACAATAAAATCAAAGCTATTAAAACCAAACTATTAAAATGTGAAACATGTTCATACCATAGAAAGGGCGTGGTCATGTGAGAAAGAGGACAGAATAGAATCCTCAGGATGTTGTCTGGAATGGAGGGGTTTGGGTACCGGGAGAAGTGGGATGGGCTGGGATTGGTCTCACTGGAGCCCAAGAGGCTGATGGTTTATAAAATTACAAACTAGAAGGTAGGATCAAAAGAGATAGCCATTCTCCAAAGGTTGGGGAGATACTGGAGAACATAAAGCAATTAGATAGGAAAGGAACAGTGGGATATGAGCCAAATGCAGGCATATTGTAGACAACCACCTTGGTTGGCATGGACGAGTCGGGCTTGGTTCTGTGCTTTCATCACCATCATAAAATCGCCCTTGTGGCCTGTAGTGAGCCGACACGCAATAGAAACCACACCAAAAGTGTACCTCAATGTCTTTGCTCCGAGCCACTTCTGTGAAGTTTTCCTGCTGCTCTAATGTCTTGTCAACTTTGTCATCGGTCATACAGAAGCAACGCAGACGGGCTTCCACTGGGTCATGCATTTTGGCAAATACAACAAATTTGGCCATGTAGGGGACACAGATTAATTCCCTGTAGAGCTGAGTGGCTAAGCTAACCGTTTCTGGCACCTGATGACAATCGACCAGCCAAAACCTGTGCAGGAAATGACACACACAAGGTCAATGAGATCTTTTGAGCATTGAACGCAGTCATGTTCACGTGCAAGACCATTTAGCACTGGAGATCACAAATTACTCGCAAAGCAGGGCATATGAAGATTTTACTGGCCATTGTTACTTTAAACACTTCTTTCAACTCTAACAATTGTCAACATCCAAAATCGACAAAACAGCCTCTCTGGTTAAATACTTGTAAAGGAAGAGTCCAATACAAGTGACTTTCCCCACGGTACTTTTGGAATTTATGATCTAGTCATTACGATTGTCACTTATTATTTTTATGTTGGAAGTACAAATACAGGAAGTAGCAGGAATAGTTAACATTATTCTTTGCGTTTTTGCACCTACAATTCCCGAGTGCTGTTCCCCAGAATGGTTCATAGAAATTAACGAAAAGTAACAAATTCCATTATGATTCGTATATACAATCTTTTTTCATACGCTGCCTGTCAATAGCAGGTAATTGTGATTTACTCACTACAATGCTGCAAGGGCAACAAAAAAAGCTGCGTGGAACTTTTTTTTTTGTCTTGCATACCTTATAGAACACATTTGCTGTATAAGGAAAATGTTGAACTGTACCTGGCAGAGACATTTGTTGTGAAAGAAACCCCTTCGTTGACAAAGGTTAATGGTGTTGTTCCGGTTATGTCTTCCCACTGTGCAGGTGATGTGCCTCCTAGCAATGAGAACGAAAGCGGAAGATGTCATATCCAGTGAACAAGGGGATTCGGGATTGTCTAGAAAGGAACTCCAGATGCTGGTATATACCGAAGGAAGACACAAAGTGCTGCACTAACTCAGCGGTTCAGGCAGCATCTCTGGACAAAAAGGGTGTAGATTCGGGTCCGAATCCTTCTTCAGACCCCACCCAAAACATCACCCATCCTTTTTCTCCAGAGATGCTGCCTGACCCACCAAGTTACTCCAGCACTCCGTGACAAAAGGGATTCAGGACATCTGTCGAAGTGACAATACAGGAATAGGAATATTCATCAACAACTGAAATCCCAATATATTCCACAGTTGAAACTTATGCAATTAGTGGTTTAGTTTAGTTCTGAGATACAGTGCAGGAAACAGGCCCGTCAGCCCACTGAGTCCACGCTGACCAGCGATCCTCGCACATTAACACTATCTTACACACTAGGGACAATTTACAGTATTATCAAGCCAATTAACCTACAAACCTGTACGTCTTTGGAATGTGGGAGGAAAGCAGAGCATCCGGAGAAAACCCACGCAGGTCACGTAGAGAACTTGAGTATAGGAGCAGGGAGGTTCTACTTCAGTTGTATAGGGTCTTGGTGAGACCATACGTGGAGTATTGCGTACAGTTCTGGCCTCCAAATCTGAGGAAGGATATTATTGCCATAGAGGGAGTGCAGAGAAGGTTCACCAGACTGATTCCTGGGATGTCAGGACTGTCTTATGAACAAAGACTGCATAGACTCGGTTTATACTCTCTAGAATTTAGGAGATTGAGAGGGGATCTTATAGAAACGTACAAAATTCTTAAGGGGTTGGACAGGCTAGATGCAAGAAGATTGTTCCCGATGTTGGGGAGGTCCAGGACAAGGGGTCACAGCTTAAGGATAAGGGGGAAATCCTTTAGGACCGAGATGAGAAGGACTTTTTTCACACAGAGAGTGGTGGGTCTCTGGAACTCTCTGCCACAGAGGGTAGTTGAGGCCAGTTCATTGGCTATATTTAAGAGGGAGTTAGATGTGGCCCTTGTGGCTAAGGGGATCAGAGGGTATGGAGAGAAGGCAGGTACGGAATACTGAGTTGGATGATCAGCCATTATCATACTGAATGGCAGTGCAGGCTTGAAGGGCCGAATGGCCTACTCCTGCACCTAATTTCTATGTTTCTATGTCTATGTAACTTACAAACCCTGTACAGACAGCACCCGTAGGCAGGATCAAACCTGGGTCTCTGGTGCTGTAAGGCAGCAACTCTGCCAGTGCGCCATCGTGCCGCGTACGGAAGGCCAGGTTTACCTGGTGGATTAAACTTTTATATCCAAACTCCAACCTACAGAAAATCCAGACTATCTATCATCACTATCTATCATCAGAAAGCAGCAGACCACCATTGGACTTTAACTAAGTTCTTCATCTTACAAGAATATCCAATCCCAGAACTAGAGATACAACGGTTGCACAATGCAACACTTGCAGTATCTCCAATGCAATAACTTGCAGCAAAGCTTCAACAAGAGCACCTCCTAAACTCACAGCCTGCGCCACCTGAACAGCAGCAGCAGGTGGCATTGTTTAGTTTAGAGATACAGTGTGGAAACAGGCCCTTTGGCCAATGGAGTCTGCGCCAACCAACAAACACCCCGTACACTAGTTCTACCTAACGACAATTTTACAGAAGCCAATCAGCCTAAAAACGCGCACGTCTTTCGCGTGCGGGAGGAAAACAGAGCACCCAGAGGAAACCCGCACGGTCACAAGGAGAACATACAAACTCCATGCAGACAGCACCCTCAGTCAGGATGGAACCCGGGTGTCAGGCACAGTAAGGCAGCAACTCTACCGCTGTGGCACTGTGCCGCCCTTTGTGTTTCTGGTGCAGAAATATGGGCCAAAGACTGGCTTAGGTGGGTCACCTTGGTCAGCATTGGACGAGTTGGGCTGAAGGGCCTGTTTTGTCCCCTTTGGCTCTATGAGGTGTACCAGAATACTACCATCTAACTCCAAGCCATAACATCCTGATAATGGGACACGTCGCCCATTCTTTAATCACCATTGGCTCTAAATCTGCAAACTCTCCACTTACCGATGCCATGGGAATAGATTAATTGCTACATACACGGCAATTGTAGTTGCTACTTTGCATCAAAGTTCCAAAGCACTGTACGGCACGGTGGCGCAACAGAAGAAATGCTGCCTGACAGTGCCAGAGACCCGGGTTCAATCCCATCTATGGGTGCTGTCTGCAGGGAGTTTGTACGTTCTCCCTGTGACCATGTGGGTTTTCTCCAAGATCTTTGGTTTCCCCCCACACTCCAAAGACGTCCAGGTTTGTAGGTTAATTGGCTTGGTATAAATGTAAATTATCCCTAGTGTGTGTAGTGTAGTGTTAATGTGCGGGGATCGCTGGTTGGCTGTATCTCTAATCCAAACACAATACAATTCAGGATTGGCAATAAATGCTGGCTAGCCCTGCTGGTAATATTCTCACCCAGGATAAGGACACTATGCAGTTGATCATAAGATCACTGGAGATAGGGGCAGACTTAGGCCATTCGGCCCATCAAGTCTACTCTGCCAATCAATCACGACTGATCAAGCTCTTCCTCCTAACCCCATTCTCCTGCCGGTGCCTTCTCCCCATGTCCTATGACACACGCACTAATTAAGAATCTATCTATCTCTGCCTTAAATACATCCACTGACTTGGCAAAGAATTCCACAGATTCACCACCCTCTGACTGAGGATTTGATTTGAGCAACCATTTCATGCTCACAATATCACTGTACGTCAGTGAATTTTGTTAAGGGGCACAGGATCAGGTCAAACCTACCTGTTATACTACACAGCAGCCGGAGGCTTGGAGCATCTCCTCGACTTCCATTTGCCACATCTCCTGATGCAGACGGCACTGGAATAGTCATAGTGATGGGTTTGTGGAATTTCCTTCTTCGAGGCTCCACAGTTACAATGGGACTAAACGTGGCTCTGTTCCCAAGGATCTTTTTCACAAGTTCATCCAGGACTGGCTGAGCCTGTGGAACAAGCACAAAACAAAGTTTAAATGAGATAAATAAATACTGGGTGCGTCACCACAAGCAATATGGGCGGTGCGATGGCGCAGCGGTAGGTTTGCTGCCTTACAGCGCCAGAGACATAGAAAATAGGTGCACGGGTAGGCCATTCGGCCCTTCGAGCCAGCACTGCCATTCAATATGACCACGGCAGATCATCCAAAATCAGTACCCCGTTCCTGCTTTTTCCCCATATACCTTGATTCTGTTAGCCCGAAGAGCTATATCGAACTCTCTCTTGAAAACATCCAGTGAATTGGCTTCTGTGGCAGAGAATTCCGCAGATTCAGAACTCTCTCTCTCTCCCGGGTTTGAACCCGACTACAGGTGCTGTCTGTACGGAGATTGTACGTTCTCCCCATGACTTACATGGTTTTTCTCCGGGAGCTCCGACACTCCAAAGGCATTTAGGTTTGTAGGTTAATTGGCTTGGTAAAATTATAAATTGTCCCTCGTATGTGCGTGATAGTGTTCGTGTGTGGGGATCGCTGGTAGGCTCCGGCTCGGTGGGCTGAAGGGCCTGTTTGCACACTGTAGCTCTAAACCTGGACTCGGCTTACAAAACCTGAACCCTCCTAACCAATCTGTAAAAAGGACCTCCCAGAAGTAAACTATAAGTATTAACTCAAGAGTCCTTAATTTAAAATACCAGACAGCCGCAAAAGGAATGGCTGGTCAGTGAGACGATCTATCCCTTGCTGGGGCTTCCTCCAAGGGAAGATTTCCTCTGGGGTTTTATGAGATTAATGATTTTATCCTGTCGCACAAGCAGAGACAAGATGTAAAATAATTTGCAACTGAATGAACTACTGTGTAAACCAGGAAGCATTTGGGGATCAATGGGAAGTTGTGGGCTTTGCACTTCATGACCTATTAACCTTTAGCTATGCAAGATTCCTGTGAAGCGGAAATATGACACCACTCCAAAAAGTTATAATTCCAAGGAAAGTTGGCAAATCCATCAGGAACAGTTGTGCGTGTCTGGAGGAGTCGGAATGATGAGCTCATTATGGGAAAGAATCTAAATGGACCAGCAAGCACTTTCACAAATTGCATCATCTTTCTGCAGTTGTGTGCACCAGGGAGGCTACACTATTGACAGATTGATTTACATAGTGAAATTAAGGTATAATTCAAATGCCATTCATTATTTTGGCCAGTTTCAAATACTTGTCCAACCCCAGTCATTCCTTCTTCTCTCCCCCGCTACTGTCGGGAACAAATTTAGTTTAGTTTAGAGATACAGCGCGGAGACAGGCCTTTCGGCCTACCGGGTCCACGCTGACCAGCGATCCCTGCACACTAACACACAAGGGACAATTTACATTTATACCAAGACAATTAACCTGCAAACCTGTACACCTTTGGAGTGCGGGAGGAAACCGAAAATCTTGGAGAAAACCCACGCAGGTCACTGGGAGAGCGTCCAAACTCTGTAGAGGCAATCACCCGTAGTCAGGATCGAACCCGGGCCTCTGGCGCTGTAAGGCAGCAAATCTACCGCTGCGCTACCATGAAGATAACAAAGCTGGAATCCACACACCACCAGACCCAGGAACAGTTTCCTACCCTCTGTTATCAGGCTTCCATCTGGGTACTATCTGAATCACCTCTACCCCATTGAAGACATTAGACTTTGTCTATGGAACTCATGCGCTGCAATGCTGAAAACTATATTCTGCACTGTGTATCTTCCCCATTTGCTCTGTCTATTGTACTTGAGATTGACTTGATGTTATTTATATATAGTATTATCTGATCTGATGGAATAGAATGCAGAATAAAGCTTTTCATTGTACATTATACATGTGACAATAATATCTAAACCATTTTTCAGAAATTTTGAATACTGCTATAAGATAGATGAAAAGGCAGTCACACAGTGCGTCTCTACTTTGGTATATGGTCCGTGGATTGTGATTATGTTGCAGAAATGTTGGTGTGCCATCGGGGAGTGGTCAAGTTATTGGTTTGGGTTCAGGTTTATTATTGTTAATTGTACCGAGGTAGAGCGAAAGGAAGTTGCAGTTTGGGGATCAGCGCAAAGATGGTCTCATTGACCAGCCATTCATTCCATTTGAGGATTGACACTAAATGCTGGAGTAATTCAACAGGTCAGGCAGCATCTTTGGAGAACATGGATAGGCGACGTTTCAAGTCAGAACCCTGCTTCAGACTGATTGTAGGGGGGCAGGAAAGAAAGCTGGAATAGCGGGGGGAGGGGAGGGGAGAGAGAGGAGGGGAGCAGGTCCGGTAATAGGTGAACACAAGCGAGGGGGCTATTTGTTAGGCTGATTGTTGGACAAAGGCCAGAGATGAGGAGACAGTTGTGGGCCCATGAAGATAGAGCGTTGTGACGCTCAGGGATAGGAAAGTTGCAAATTGTGTATCTATGGCAAACGGGGCAAGTGGAGGGAGAGTGGGAGAAAACAGGTGTTAAAATGGTTAGAAACCAGGAGAGTCCGTAGGCCTCGGCGGTCTGAGCCCAAGTGTTCAATGCTGCAGTTGCTGAGGCTAGACCTGGTCTCGTACAGAATCGCGAAAGGCTTGGATAGTATGGATGTGGAGAGGATCTTTTCAATAGTGGGAGAATCTAGGACTAGAGGTCATAGCCTCAGAATTAAAGGACATCTTTAATTAAATGCCATTTTCTCCTGGCTGACCTTGCACCTGTTTTTTTTAGGAAGCAGAAGGAGGAGGAATTTCTTTCGTCAGAGGGTAGTGAATCCATGGAATTCTTTGCCATTCTTTGGCAAAGTCAGTGGATATATTTAAGGCAGAGATAGATTCTCGATTAGTATGGGGGTCAGGGGTTAAGGGGAGAAGGCAGGAAAATGGGGTTAGGAGGGAGAGATAGATCAGCCATGATTGAATGACGGAGTAGACTTGATGGGCCGAGTGGCCTAATTCTACTCCTATCACATAATCTTATGATAAAGCTTTTCCCTTGGACCCGATTAAAACCCTTTATAATTTTAATCTTCTTCATGCCTTTTCTGTCAAAGTTGCCCTTCTGTAGCCAAGTTTTGTGAACAAAATGAATGCTAATTTAAAAATAATTGAATTGATTGATATTGATATTCGCATGGTGTGGAGGTTCTAGTTTCTTGTTCCCACCAAGACTCCAACCAGTGCTTCCACCATTCTAACATTTGACAAAGCAAACACCCAAGATAGACACAAAATGCTGGAGAAACTCAGCGGGTGACGCAGCATCTATGGAGAGAAGGAATTGGTGAAGTTTCGGGTCGAGACCCTTCTTCAGACACGACACAAACGTCGCCAATTCCTTCTCTCCATAGATGCTGCCTCACACGCTGAGTTTCTCCAGCGTGTTGTGTCTACCTTCGATTTTACCAGCATCTGCAGATCTTTCTTAAAAGTTAAATGCCCACTTACCTGCAGCCCCACTCGGATTCTTTTGGTCAAGGCTCCATCCGGGAAGGATGCTTGCACGCTTGGAATGGTGGTGCTGCTCAACATCCCTCCTTCCGGCCCCATTTGGTTACTCTCTTGCTTGATCCGAGACACAACGGCAAAGTACTGGGGAAAGTCCTTGGTGACAACGCGGCAGATGCGCTTCTTCTCCAGCTCTTCGGGGCTGTCGAGCTCTAAATGAGAACACACCCGAGACGGCTATTTTTGAGAGCGCTTTTTGCCTTCGATAAATGCCATCTTTCTTCATTGCCTTCCAAAAAGGTGTCAGACCGAATATTTTTCATTCATCATTAAAAAAAAATGATTAAACTGGTGAAAATTACAATACATCATCAGGCCACGAGTTAGAGCCATGGACTAGGTCTGGACAATTGATCTTAGACATGTCTGAACGTAGGTTAGCAATCAGATAAATCTGGAATAAATTTGTAACATCAATATTGGGAAACTATCAGATTGACATTTCGACCTAATGTACTAAACGGAAGAATATCGATCTTCGTTAAATAGTCATAAAAATGCTGGGAGTAACTCAGCGGATCAGGCAGATTTTGGGGAAAAGGAATAGGTGACACTTCATGCCGAGACCCTTCTTCAGACAGTCAGGGAAGAGGGAAAGTCCTGCTTATTCCAGCTTACAACCAAGTGGTATGAATATTGATTTCTCTAATTTTGAGTACCCTTACATCTCCTCTCTCTCCATCCCGCCCCCACCTTAGTCATCCTGCTTGGTTTCACAGTTCATATCCCCTCGCTGTCACCTTTTCCTCAGCCACCAATGATCACTGCGGGCTTCACCTTTCCTTGATCATCGGTGCTGTCTTTGAGTTGTTCATTTCATAACCTTTTATTCATCTGTTCTTTGTACCTTTTCATTATCTCTAGTTCCCCTCTCCTTTGTTCCTCGTGACCAAGCTCCTGCTTTACTTTAGACTTTACAGGTACACCGCAGAAAAGGGCCCCGCCCCCATCCCACCATGTCCGCTCCGACCAGTACTCACCCCATACACCAGCACTATCCTACTGGGGGGGGCAAGGGACAATTTTTACCAAAGCCAATTAACATACAAACCTGCACGTCTTTGGAATGTGGGAGGAAACCGGAGCACCCGGAGGAAACCCACACGGTCACGGGGAGAAGGTACCAGCCTCGTACAGACAGCGCCCGTGGTCAGGATTGAACCCGGGTCTCTGCGGCTGTAGGGCAGCAACTCTATCGCTGCACCGCTCCTAGCCTCATGAACATGGTTAAATCTGATCATTAACACGCTGGCGACTGATACCATAACTGTCAAAACTTTAAGCTTGGCTCTTGTTCTTCCACAAGCCTATCCACCTCTCCATTCACCTTACGGCCACTCTTCAAAAACAACTTTTCAGACTTCCACCCTCCTTAAGATGAAATTAGCAGTCCAATATATTTTTGGAAGGTACGATCATATTCCTGTGACTCAAAGGGGAATTAAAAACCTAAATATTCCTTTTATTTAGGTCCAATTTTTTTGTCCAAAAACACTTCAGTGGAGCACTGCAGGGTATCTTATGAAAGACTTGGTATGAAAACAAATAATAGCATTTTTTAAAAAACCTGACACTAAAAATAACTCGTCATTGGAAACCTGAAATAAAAACAGAACATGCCGGAAATATTCAGCAGGTTATTCAGCATCCTTGGAGAGAAAAAACACTAACTCTGATTCTTTGCCAGACCCGATGAATGTTTCTATAACTTTGCTTTTTAAAATTATAAATACAAGTACTGATGGACGTAATTGTTTTGTGCATTCGCTATCTCATCAGATTTTACCAACAGCACCGTCATATACTCTCTGACCATCTTCCTACTTTAGCTTTGGTTCAGTTTAGTTTTGAGGTACAGCACGGAAACAGGCCCTTCGGCTCACCAAGTCCGCGCCATCCAGCGAGGAGTACACAAACAGGGCCAATTTACAATTTTACCCAAAGCCAATTAACCTATAAACCCATACATCTTTGGAGTGTGGGAGGAAACCGGAGCACCTGGAGAAAACCCACGCAGGTCACGGGGAGAACGTACAAACCCCATACAGATAGCACCCGTAGTCAGGATTGAACCTGGGTCTCTGGCACAGCAAAGCAGCAACTCTACTGCTGCGCCAATGTGGAGTCCCGAAATCAAATATTTTACTGCACTCACATACACGATTTCTTCCTTCCACTATTTTCTGACTCAGCAGTGTGCCGCATATTCTTGCTGTTAATATTATTATTTTTACAGTAACTATGTCGAATTCCAGCAATTTGTTATCTATTGGCAGCCCTATATACTTGCATTCCTAGAGTGAAGAAACGGGTGTCGCTTTGGGTCGAGACTCTTTTTCTGAAGAAATGTCTCGACCCGAAATGTCAACCATCCCTTCTCTCCAGAGATGCTGCCAGTCCCGCTGAGTTACTCCAGCTTTTTGTGTCTATCTTCGGTTTAATGCTGCATCTGCAGTTCTTCCTTACACATACTTGCATTTCTGTTTATTCTGTATTTCCACGAGCATTATAATGCTGTTATAATTAAAAATTAACTGCTGTAACTATCTCCAGTTTAGGGCAATTCTTGCACATCCTCAGTAGGAGGATAGTCAAAGACAACATGACAGTGCAGACAGTCAAAATTGATGAGATGGCAAATTTATAAAATGATCACTTCCATCAGTACTGAGAACAACTTGTATTTATATGGACCCTCCACGGCCAATAATGGACCATTGTGGCCTCCACCGTGCTTGCGTCATCGGAGAAGGCTCTGATTTGTTCTGTATCTTTTTGTACCTCTAGTTTCCCCTCTCCCCTGCCTCTCAGTCTGAAGAAGGGTTTCAACCCAAAATGTCAACCATTACCTTTCTCCAGAGATGCTGCCTGACCCGCAGAATTGCTCCAGCATTTTGTGTCTTATTTTTGGTTGAAAAATATAATTTGCAGTTCCTTCCTACACATGGAATTGTACAGGAAAGGCCCTTTGGACAGTCACTCACTACTCTCCGTGTGAAAAAAAAAACTTGCCCCACACATCTCCTGTAAACTTAGTCCTTCATCTTAAAGCCATGTCCTCCTGTTTTTGGCATTTCCATCCTTGGAGAAACATTCTCTACTTTACTTTCTGTGCCTCCAATAATTTTATGTCCCTCTGTCATGTCTTTCTTCAAGCTCTGATGAAAGACATGAGAAAGCGAGGAAGCGATCCACATGTCCAATTCCCTCCTTATAGCGATTAAGGAAGCATTTTGGTAAACCTCTTCTGCACCCTCTCCAAAGCCTCCACATCCTTTCTGCACTGGAGTTGCCAGAACTGCACACGATTCTGCAAATGCGGCCTAAGTCCTATAAAACTGCGACATGACTTCCCGACTCTTATATTCAATGCCTCATATGTGTGGTCAATGATAAGTGATTCCCACTTGTCTGTGCAGCTGTGTTTGGTTTAATTTAGAGATACAGCGCGGAAACCGGCTCTTCGGCCCACCGAGTCCGTGCCGACCAGCAATCCCTGCACACTAGCACTATCCTACACACACTAGGGACAATTTGCAATTTTACCAAGCCAATTAGCCTACAAACCTGCACATGTTGGAGGAAACCAGAGCTCCCGGAGAAAACCCACGCAGGTCACAGGGAGAACGTACCAACTCGATACAGACAGAGCTCGTAGCCGGGATCGAACCCAGTTCCCTGATGCTGTAAGGCAGCAACTCTACCGCTGAGTCACTGTGTGTAGTTCATAGCTCTCCGTTTGCGATCTTTCCGCCCTTAAGTCATCTCATTTGGAGTCTGTTTTTTCCCCCCTTCTCTTACTGTAGCTGCATCACTCTTCCTCTCAAAACCTTACTTCTTGCAACAAATTTCTTGGCAAACTCCCCTTCCCTAACCAAACATTTGGCATGAGTCAGTAAATGCTTCCTGTGCTTCACTTAAGTAAATGGACCAAAAGAGTAACCACAGAAATGACTCATTGCTGTGTAAATTGTTGAAAGGTGCAAATGCCACCAACCACACTTGCGTCAACAATCCCCTTTGGTGTTAATCTAAGTGCAAGATCCCATGGGCGTTACTTCTGCCCATTTAAGACGCAAGGAAAACAATTTTACTGGGAATGACGCAGATCCTATATATCGGCGAGACCAAGTGCAGGTTCGTCGGTTGTTTCCACAAGCCTCCGCTCAGTCCGCCTAGACCTACCTGATCATCTGGTTGCTAAGCACATTAACTCCCCCTCACATTCCCACACTGACCTTTTTGTCCTGAGCCCCCACCATTGTCAGAGTGAGGCCCAACACAAATTGGAGAAACAGCACCTCATATTTCGCTGGGGCACCTTACAGCCCAGTGGTATGAATATTGAATTCTATAACTTCAATTAACATTTGCTTTCCCTCCCGTTCCATTCCTCCCCCATCCTAGTTCTCTGACTAGGTTGACTGTCCTCCTGATTAAATGTTACCTTTGTACACCCCATTGTCACCTTCCCCTAGCTGACAATGATCTATTCTACGTTTTCCTTGCTTTGTCCCCTTTGATCTCTCGTTTTCACACCTTACCTTTTCCACATCTCCCTCTCCCCTGACTCTCAGTCTAAAGAAGGGTCTCAACCCAGAAATGTCACCCATTCCTTCTATCCAGAAATGCTGCCTGTGGTACCGAGTTACTCCAGCATTTTATGACTATCACTGACTTTTAACGCGTGTCAGGCTGTTTGGCTAAAACTGCTCCCAGTTCAGTGCAGGCATTGTAAAAATATTAAAGTTGGTGGATCAAACATTTTGCTGCTATGGTATGGTCCCAGGGGAGTGGGCTGTTGGTGGGAACAGAGGAGATTTACAAGAATGATTCCAGGAATGAGTGGGTTGGCATATGACGACAGCAGTGGGCCTCTACTCGCTGGTTATGGGGGGAGGGATTTCATTGAAACTTACAGAATAATGAAAGGCATAGACAGAGTGGATGTGGAAAGGATGTCTCCACTGGTGAGAGAGTCTAGGATCAGATGTCATAGCCTCAGAAAGGAGGCGAGGAAGAACTTCTTTAGTCAGAGGGCAGTTAATCTGTGGAACTCATTGCCACAGAGGGCTGTGGAGGCCAAGTCAGTGGATATTTTTAAGGCAGAGATAGACTAATTCTTGATTAAAACGGGTGTCAAGAGTTATGGGGAGAAGGCAGGAAAATGGGATTAGGAGGCAGAGATCAGCCATGATTGAATCGATGGGCCGATTGACCTAATCAGACTCGATGGGCCGAATGACCTAATTCTACTCCTATAACTTGTGGAAACAGGATAGTTGGTCAGAAATTGGTCAGAGTGATAGGAAGGTACAGGTTAGGACCAACTGGTCTCAAAAGAAAGGACAGTCAGGGACAGATGAAGGAATATGGTAATGGCAAGGGCTGACAAGTGTTTATTTCACTGCAAGGGTTATTGTGGAGAAAGCAGGTGAAATCAAAGTGGTTTGAATGGTGCTTGGGACTGATGTTGTGGCCATTGCAAAAAACATAACTGCAAGAGACACGACTGGTAGCTCAGTGTTCTGACCTTTCGGTGCTTCATACGTGATCGAGAGGATGGCAGCAGAGGTACAGGAGTTGCGTTACTAATCAGGGGGCACTGTCATGACCACAAATCATCAGGCGTAGGATCAGAATTAGCCCCTAGAGGCCCATCGAGTCCACTCCGCCATTCGATCATGGCTGACCTATTTTTCTCTCTCACCTCCATTCTCCTGCCTTCTCCGCACAACCTTTGACCCTCTTACTAATCCAGAACCTATCAATCTCAGTCTTAAAAATATCTAATGACTGGGGCAATGACTGCTGTCTGAGGCAATGAATTCCTTAGATTTGCCACCCTCTGGCTAAAGAAATTCCTCCTCATCTCCTTTCTAAACATAGAAACATAGAAAAATAGGTGCAGGAGTAGGCCATTCGGCCCTTCGAGCCTGCACCGCCATTCAATGTGATCATGGCTGATCATCCAACTCAGTATCCCGTACCTGCCTTCTCTCCATACCCCCTGATCCCTTTAGCCACAAGTGCCACATCTAACGCCCTCTTAAATATAGCCAATGAACTGGCCTCAACTACCTTCTGTGGCAGAGAATACCAGAGACTCACCACTCTCTGTGTAAAGAATGTTTTCCTCATCTCGGTCCTAAAGGAATTCCCCCTTATCCTTAGACTGTGACCCCTTGTTCTGGACTCCCCCAACATCGGGAACAATCTTCCAGCATCTAGCTTGTCCAACCCCTTAAGAATTTTGTAAGTTTCTATAAGATCCCCCCTCAATCTTCTAAATTCCAGCGAGTACAAGCCGAGTCTATCCAATCTTTCCTCATATGAAAGTCCTGACATCCCAGGAATCAGTCTGGTGAATCTTCTCTGTACCCCCTCTATGGCGAGGATGTCTTTCCTCAGATTTGGAGACCAAAACTGTACGCAATACTCCAGGTGTGGCCTCACCACAACCCTGTACAACTGCAGTAGAACCTCCCTGCTCCTATACTCAAATCCTTTCGCTATGAATGCTAACATACCATTTGCTTTCTTCACTGCCTGCTGCACCTGCATGCCTACTTTCAATGACTGGTGTACCATGACACCCAGGTCTCGTTGCATCTCCCCTTTTCCTAATCTGCCACCATTCAGATAATAGTCTACCCTCATGTTTTTGCCACCAATGTGGATAACCTCACATTTATCCACATTATACTGCATCTGCCATGCATCTGCCCATTCACTCAGCCTATCCAAATCACCCTGCAGCCTCCAAGCATCCTCCTCACACCTAACTATACCCCTCAGCTTGGTGTCATCTGCAAATTTGGAGATGTTGCATTGAATTCCCTCGTCCAAATCATTAATATATATTGTAAATAGCTGGGGTCCCAGCACTGAGCCTTGATGCACCCCACTAGTCACTGCCTGCCATTCTGAAAAGGACCCGTTTACTCCTACCCTTTGCCTCCTGTCTGCTAGCCAGTTCTCTATCCACATCAATACTGAACCCCCAATACCGTGTAACGGTACTTCTTTTTATTCTGAGGCTGTGCCCTCTGGTCCGAGACTCTCCCACAACTGGAAACATCCTCTCCACATCCACTCTATCTAGACGTGTCGCTATTTGGTAGTTTTCAATGACATCCCTTCTCAAACTCCAGCGAGTACAGGCCCAGAGAATTCAAACACTCCTTATACATTAACTGGGCTCATTCTCCTAAACCCCCTCTGGACTCTCTCCAATGCCAGCGCATCCTTCCTCAGGTATGTGGCCCAAAACTGCTCACAATATTCCAAATGTGGCCTGACCAGCATCTTATGAAGCCTCAGCATTACATTACTGCCCCCATCACTCCCTGTGTAAAAATAAAAACTTGCCCCGCACATCTCCATTGAACCTTCCCCCTCTCACCTTAGTTACAGTGTTGGACATTTGCACCCAGGGAAAAAGATTCTGACTAATAATTAATATATAATAATTTAATATACTTCGATCAAGTCTCCCTCAACCACCGATGTTCCAGGGAAAATAATCTAAGTCTATCCAACCTCTCCCTGTAGCTGAAATGGGCAACATTCTGGGAAACCACCTCTGCATCCTCTCCAAAGTTTCCACATCTTTCTTGTCATGGGCCGACAAGAAGTGCAAGCAATACTCCAAAAGTGACCAAACCAAAGCCCTACAGAGCTGCAAAAATGTTATCATTGCTGATGGTGCTATTAGAAAGGTGTACATTAGAAAAGAAAGGAGAACAGTTATATTCCTTATCGTTCAAACTTTATCAAATGGAATTTCTTTATTTTTCTTCTTTTTGGAGCTCGTCAAAACTGTGACCAATATAAATAGAGGTCTCCAGGCACTTGACATGATAACGATTGGAATGGGTCAAAAAACAGTAGTTTCGTCAAGCAGTAACCAAAATAGCTGCTGGAAGTGGATGCTCACCTTCATCCATACCGTTTAATATTTCACTGAGCTCCTGGTCTTGGTAGTCGTACTGGTGCTCCTTCCAGACTTCCCCATTCTCACTCCGGAGTATGATAAGCTCCCGTTCTTTGTCTCGCATTGAACCAAAGTGGGGTATCTCCACAATCACAGGGCTGGAAAGAAGAAACACTGATTGCATGATCACTCTTTGGCACCCCGAGGCATGTCCTTAACTCTTCCAACAGCTATCTGAATTCCCCATTACAACATGATTGAGATGGGGTTCTTAACCCTTTCCACTGCCCCTACCCAAACTTGGATCATTTTTATCCTCCGATTGAAGAAATCATCGCTACACTCAAGATAAAGCTCGTTCATTTTGGCTATGTGTTTTCATTCCTCTGCAGTAAATCTAAAAATTGAGTTTTTTCTCCAGTACAATTCACGGCCATGTAATGTTTCTGGGAGAAAAGGTCTTACTCCGTGAAGATTTAACAACCCATGGTCAAAAAGGTTGTAAACACGATTTAAACTCGAAATTTAAACACAAAAAAGACATTAGGATATTATATCGACATGACCCTCATGAAAGCATGAGACAGTTTGTTTTATCAATCATTTATACAGGCTCTATTATATTAATCAATCGAAGGTTAAATCCTCACAACCATCTCCAAAGCGAGGAGAAAGTTGGTGGTGGTTGAAGGCTGTGCGATTAACACATTCAATCTCTATAATTAGCAACTTAAATACTAAAGAATTGAACTTGAGAATGGAACTTTGTAGCCCTTTGTAGGATTTCCCCCCCCAAACCCTTTAATTAAGGTTTCCGTCTGTTGAACGTATCGTTACTTTATACCAAAACAATCGACAGAAAACAAAATGCAAGATTCGCTATTTTACTGTAACACACCCCAGACCTTTCTCTTTCTTTCTCTCTCTCTCTCTCTCTCTCTCTTTCTCTTTCTCTCTGTTGGCCAGAATTTTGGAAATGAAGAAATGGTTCTCGTGTTTCTTACATTTCTAACATTCCACTTCATAATATTCAACGCTGGGCACGCACACAGTAAACCCCTATTTTTTTTTTTGCGTACAAATATGCCGATAATGCGCGCGTGATCATTGAAGGATGCAATGGAGATACAACACGCTTTGGTGCCCCACCTTGGAAATACAGCCTCACGCGGCACCAAAGACTTACACTGTCCACTGAAAGTACATATCGTCAGATTGATCATTTCCTACGTGAGGTGCAAGCCAACCAGAATGAAAACATGGATATAGAGAACGTACCAAACCATTGGTAATGGAGGGACGCGTTTTTCACCTGAACTTTACTAAGCAGAAACGTTAGCAATACCATGATGTATCTGACTAGCTCCTTACTAAACACCAAATTTTTTGAGCAGATATTCTTCTGCAGCGTTTTGAGGATAGACACGTTAAAATACCAATTGTGCTGTTTTTAAGAATGTCTGAAAAAAATAAAATTATAGTGGACTTTTCCCATTATTTTGCAAGTGTGGCCCATTAAAAAGATAACAAATTATTTTGTTAACATGGAAGGCATTTAGCCGGGCCGGCACGAAGGTTGGCAAGTAAATGAACCATTGTCCGATTTTTACTGACTTCAGTCGATTTAACGTCTTGTTGCCATCTGACACAAAGTCGCACCTATTTCCGCTGATACCTTCTCTATACCCAATATTGGATGTGAAGAGCTGTCACTTATCACTGAATGCAGTTGATGCAGCTGAAAGATTCCCGACGGATGATGTAAAGCAGTTATGGAGGCAGAATGCTTGCAGTGAATTAGAAACATGCCTGTAAGCGCCAAGCTTAAAACAACAGTGCTTCAATAGATCAAGCCAGTATGATTTTCTCTCAGCGACAAAACTGAAAGTTGTGTGTGGTGGGTTTTTTTTTCCAAAAAAGAAAACAGAAAAACATGGGGAATGACTCAAATAAATACCAAAGAAAATGAAGAGAGAAAAAAAAATCTGCTGTGACAGTTTGTATCTTTTTAATAAACAGCCTACCCAATAAAATTTGTTCCTCGAGGACCAAGCTGCAGGATTCGGCTAACCAAGCTCTCACCCTCGTTGAGAGGGGGAGGGTTGGTAGGAAGGTGAAGTTTACTGAAAAAACATCCATGCAGCAGTAAAGGGAAACAAAAAGTGGAGAAAAAAAACAATGAAGAGACTGTCATTCCGAACAGTATCTAAGATTTGAATGGAGCATTTGCAAAACTTATTCTAAACAGAATGAGCAAAAAAGTTACCAGGTACTGCAAAATAGTTGGAACCATGTGGCAGTTGTTCAGAGAGGAACCTTAAAATTGGGCGTTTGCAGTTGAACAGACAAACATGTCCAATTTTACTTTCCACCAATGGAATATTATGGTCTTTCAAATTGGCCATCATTCATCCTTCCACATTTATCCTGCTCACTGACTGATTTTTGAGAAGATGGTTCTCACAAAGAAACAGCACACATATTGTTAAAAGTCAGCTTTCAATGTCCCCTCCCTCCCCAACCTCCAAAAACCAAGAGTTCGCATACAACTATCTGTGACCGGCAGCGTTAATCCACGATCAAAAAAAAAGTGTAGTTGGTGAGCTGTGTGGAATGGATCACCGAGAGCAGAGCAGCAAACTTACCCCAAGAACTGGGCACCTGACGGTCCAACTTCAACCAGCCGACTGGCCAGCCCTTCCCCTTCCACCATGGGCGGCGGGCTTGCCAGCTTGTGCCTCTTCACCAGGCGGCAGGTGATGCGTGTAGGCGCCGTGCACTTGCGGGGCGGGATGACGATGCGCATGCCGTTGTGGCGGCTGCCGCGCATCGAGCCGCCGCGGGCGTCCACCATGAAACTGACGAGGAAACTGCAAGGGGGAGAGAGAGAGAGCGAGAGAGAGAGGGGAAAAAAAAAAACAAGAATGAGCAAGTCGCTTCGGGATCAGGGAAGCAAGCCAGCGGCTGTTCACCCACCGTTCACAAATTATGTCGGCAAATTATCAGCAGCTACCGGGGAAAGCACCCACGATTTTCCCAGCCATCCATTTGCAGCTTCAGTGTTGTCAACATTCAATAGTGGGAAACATTTGGAGGTTTGTGGTAAAACAGCAAGGGAACGGAACTAATCAGATAGACTTTTCAATAGCTCGGCAGTAATGCAATGGCACAGCAATCCTTTTCAAGGCTAAGGCTTTATGATATATTATCTCACAGATGCAAAAGATCTAACGATCATAAGGCAGCAGCAGAATTAGGCCATTCGGCCCATCCAGTCTGTTCCACCATTCAATCATGGTTGATCTATTTTTCCCCCTCAACCCCATTCGCCCCCCCCCCCACCCCCTTCTCTCCCCCAACCTTTGAAGCCCTTACAAATCAAAAATATATCAATCTGTGTCTTAAAAATACCCAATTGCTTGGACTCCGGCTGTCTGCGGCAATGGGCACATTCACCACCCTCTGGCTAAAGAAATTCCCTCCCCAGCTCCGAAAGGTACGACCTTTTATTCTTTTTCCTGGACTCTCTCACGAGTGGAAGCGTCCTCTCCACATCCTGTGGAGCATTGGTGCTGGCGTGAGGTTGATGGTTGGCCTGGATTATCTCTGTGTTCCACTACCCACAGACCTCCACAGCACCATCCTCTCCGTGGACCCTGCTGACCGCCGCCCTGCCCCATCAAACGGACAATCGGTCCAGTCCATCTGCTGGAGGCTCTACCCCCTCCACACCAACAAGTCAAGGATCCCCGCCTGTCCGGGCCGTGCCATCTTCGCGCTGCTAACGTCGGGCAGGAGGTACATGCATCACAGAACATCGCACAGTACAGCACAAGAAAAGGCCCTCCTGCCCTGGGCTTTCCCCAAGAAATTTTGGATTCATCCCACACTCCAAAGACTGACAGGTTTGTAGGTTATGGGTTTGGGATAAATACAAAAAACTGCCTTGGAAATAAAGGGGAGGTCATTTAAGACTGAGATGAGAAAAAACCTTTTCACCCTTAAGAGTTGTGAATTTCTGGAATTCCCTGCCATAGAGGCCAAATCACTGGATGGATTTAAGAGAGAGTTAGACAGAGCTCTAGCGGCTAGTGGAATCAAGGGATATGGGGAGAAGGCAGGCACGGGTTATTGATTGGGGACGATCAGCCATGATCACAATGAATGGCGGTGCTGGCTCGAAGGGCCGAATTGCCTCCCCTCGCACCTATTTTCTATGTTTCTATGAGTGTAGGATAGTGTTAATGTGCAGGGATCATCGGTCGGTGCGGACTCGGTGGGCAGAAGGGCCTGTTTCCGCGTTGTATCTCTAAACTACAAAAAGTAAACACTCATGATATGGACTCATGATATTCAATGTTTTCACAGGCTTAACTTTATCTGTTTATTGGTGTGTGTGTGTGTGTGTGTGTGTGTGTGTGTGTGTGTGTGTGTGTGTGTGTGTGTGTGTGTGTGTGTGTGTGTGTGTGTGTGTGTGTATATATATATACACACACACACACTCAATGGTATATGGACACACTGATCTGATCTGTATTTATGACTACAATATCCTGTTGTGCTGCATCAATGCAAGAATTTCATTGTCCCATCCAGGACACATGACAATAAACTCTCTTGACTTGACCTGACCAAACGGCACTTTCTTGTTCCTACTCTTAAATTTGTAAAGTGCTTGAATAGCGAAAGCATATTGAGCATCTCACTTGACTGGAGGCATCAGCCTTGCTGGGAGACAACCTGGACAAACATAGACAGCCTGGAAATGAGAAGGTAAAGGGAATACATCCTTCCGTTTCTCTGCAACTTAAAACATGTTTGCTCGATTGTAATCATATATTGCCTTACTGTTGACTGGATAGCACGCAACAAAAGCTTTTCACTGTACCTCAGTACATGCAAGAATAAACATAACTGTAAAATGCTTTTATCAGTTTCATCTACTCCATCTTAGCAGTTTTGCTGTAAATTCGTCAATTTGAAATATTCTGTTTTTCTCTTTTTGCCTGACCTGCTCTCCATCTGCTGTTTTTTTTTCCCATTTTCTTCAAAAACCCCAATTAAGTGCTCTTTCCCATCTACTGGGATGTCGGAGAACTTCCCAAATGTAAAATATTGTTCCAATCGCAAATATCCAAAACGATAAACTTCCTGTTTTATGCAAAATATTTTAAATTCGGATTATTCCGCGATCATCTGGGATTAGATGAAATTAATCTTTGCGTTTTCACTGCATCATGTGGCAAGGGCACATACCAAGTTCAGCAAACAGCCAAAGAAATCCCTGCTGGAATGCAGTCGATCAAACTGGAGTTGAATTGTTCGGATGCCAAAACCTTGTCAAAGTACTCCATGGGGCCTGGCACTTTCTAGTTTTTTTAAAAAAGACTGGAATATTCTTCTGGTGGAAGCCTGAAAATAATTCACTGTGCTCTATAAAAATTACTGGAACTGGAACAGCCCTGTGAGGCATTGTATTTTATCATGAATGCTGCTTTGATTTGCAATATGAAAGGATTTGTCTTTTGTGTAAGAAAGAACTGCAGATGCTGGATTTGTCTTTTGTTATGTTTTAAAATAAAATTGTACAAACTTACAGACAAATCCTCCCTCGCTTCTTAAAGTGCCTTGTTTGCAAGGGATGGGATTGTTCAATCAATGTCATCTTCAGTTGCTATGTTTTTATTACACCTTTAACAATGGTCATGTTACATGGATCACAGTGCGTTAATGTGACCATAATACACTAAAATAAATTAATCGCAAATACCATGCACCTCTAGGAGCTATGAGGAGCTAGACTTTCCCGTAAACAGTGCGAAACCTCCTCAAGGTATGTCTACTTTAAAGAAGTTCTCCTCCTCCCTCAACCGAAAGTTCTGCAACACCATCCCCTTTGTCTCAGTTTCACACCTTACACTTCCTTATCTCTGTGTCTCCCTCTCCCCAGACTCAGACCCAAATGTAGAAACCCTTCTTCACCTGCAGTTCCTTGTTTCTACATTTTGACTGAATACAAGACTTCTCTTCCCTTTTTTGTTAAACATGCAACCACCACACCACATCTTAAGAAACCAGCAGTGGAGGGGATTCAACTTTTGAAATACATCGAATTGATAGGAAGAAAGAACTTGCTTTGTGTAACCAAAGCACCTAAACGTCCATTAAAGCTTCCTCACTGGGAGGACGGCACATTGGCACAGCGGTAGAGTTGTTGCGGTCTCACAGCCCCAGAGACCCGGGTTCAATCCTGAATAGGGGCGCTGTCCGTAGATAGTTTGAACATTCTCCAAGTGACCACGTGGGTTTCCTCCAGGTGCTCCGGTTTTCTACCATATTCCAAAGACATGCGGGTTTGTAGGTTAATTGGCTTCTGTAAATTCTCCCTAGTGTGTTGGATAGAGTCAACATACGGGTGAGCGCTGGTCGGCGCGGACTCGGTGGGCCGAGGGGCTTGCTTCCACATTGTATCTCCAAACAAAACTACACTTAACCTCTGCAAATTCAGCAAGGATATCGCTTGCATGACATTTCACAAATCATTCTGGATTACGCAAACTGCAACTTACCCCGAATGGATGGGGCTGGAGATGAGGTTGACGTTGTCCAGTGTATCTGCCGTCCAGCTGAATCTTTTCAAAGAGTCGCTGTCGTACTCTCGAGAAACCGCAAGGTGCTACAGGAAGAAGGTGGAGAGGGGACATAAACAGAGTCACAATAACATGCATGTTTGCATGTGACAGTGCCAATAAAAAACAGTGGGATTCCCCGCCATCCAATATTGCAGAGACCGAGGAACTCAAGAGGGACAGGCGCTCGAAGATAGACACAAAATGCTGCAGTAACTCAGCGGGACAGGCAGCATCTCTGGGTGATGTTTATAGGCCAAATGGGGGCGGGGGGGGGGGACAAATGTAGACGGAGCATTTTGGTTAGCATCGGCAAGTTGGGCGAAAGGGCCCGTTTCCATGCTGCATGTCTCTAAATGATCATAGAGACTTGTCGCATTCTTTGGAAGATGCAAGGACCAAGTCTTCTACCCACCTCACAAAAATTGGAGCTCATGAGGAATATAATCTGCATCTGAATGAAAATTTACTTGAGTTATGATGGACCTGTTTTTAATGCAGTCTGATAAGAATGTGTTAAAGTGCGTTATTCTAATGAATGAAGGAAAGACAATGAAGTGAAGGAGTACCAATGCATTGAGAATTTATGATCTTCAAGATTGTGATAGGATCATGAAAACTAAAAGACACCTAAATCATTATGCTTTCATCCATGAGATTTTAAGGCAGAAACGGTATGCATAGGGCGTGTAAATGGGGATGATAGTAGAAAAGAGGAATAATTCTAATATAATACACAAGGGGAGTTCATTCTTGAAGAAGGATCTCGACCCGAAATCGTCTCTCCAGAGATGCTGCCTGACCCGCTGAGTTACCCCAGCATTTTGTGCCCACCAGCAAAACATTTGAGTAGTATTTGAATTTGGATCAAACAAACTCATTCAGGAAAGAGGAAAGATTTTTAACGATAGGACAAAGAAAATAATAAAACTAGAGGCGACATAAGGATACCATTAACAACATAGCTGGAAACTTGAAGAACAACAAACATTCGTTAAGTATGCCAAGAATAAACAAAGAGTGCAAAGGGGGATTAATCCATTGCAAACCTAATGGGTTTCCAAAGGGAGATAAATATTTGAAATATTTAAGTGACACTTTTCAAACAAAAGAAATGTTAAACTAACGCTTAATGTTAAATGTTAAACACCAGAATTATCGTACATTTAAAGATGAACCGGACTGAAAATGTTTCAGGAGATTGCATGTTGGAGTGATTGACCAAAATGAACGTAACTTTAAATAACTTCTTTAAATGTCCCTTTCAGGAAATCCAGAAGCACTTCACAGTTAATGAAGTACTTCTGAAGAATGGTCACTTTGTCGAACAGGAAACAAACCAAGATGTTTGCACACAACACAGTTCATCAAACACCAATTAATGGCCAGTTCATTTCTCTCAGTGTGTTATGCACAGGACGAAGGATGGCAAGGACGCAGGGCAGTACAGATGCTGCCTAACAGCGTCAGAGACCCGGGTTCGATCCTGACTACGGGTGCTGTCTGTACGGAGTTTGTACGTTCTCCCTGTCACAGCATGTTTTTTTTCCCCCCCCGGATCTCCAGTTTTCTCCCACATTCCAAAGGCATAGGTTAAATGGCTTCAATGGCTGCACGGGGTGATCACTGGTCGGAACGGACTTGATGGGCCGAAGGGGAAACGGGCGAGGGACAATTTACAGAGGTCAATTAACCTGCACATCTTTGGAATGTGGGAGAAAACCAGAGCACCCAGAGAAAACCCACGTGGTCACAGGAAGAGTGTACAAACTCCATATAGACAGCACCCGTGGTCAGGATCGATCTCGGGTTTCTGGCACTGTAAGGCAGCAACTCTATTGATGCACCACTGTGCCACAATTCATATATAGCCCTTTCTCTGACTGGATAGCACACATACAGAAGCTTCTCACTGTACCTCGGTACACATTATAATAATAAACTAAACTAAGCCCACACTGCGGCACAGTGGTAGAGTTGCTGCCTTACAGCGCTCACTGCGCCAGAGACCCAGGTTCGATCCCGACTATGGGTGCGGTCCATACGGAATTTGTACATTTGGGTTTCTCCGTGATCCTTTGGTTTCCCACACTCCAAAGACGTACAGACTACAGGTATGTAGATTACTTGGCTGGGTGTACGTGTAAAAATTGTCCCCAGTGTGCGTAGTATAGTGTTAATGTGCGAGGATCGCTGGTCCGTGTGGACTTGACGGGCCGAAGGGCCCGTTTCCGCGCTGCAGCTCTAAACTAAACCATCATGTCTTGGAAATACATTTCTGTTCTTTCATTATCGCTAGGTCGAAGTTGTGAAGCTCTTTACCCGATTGAGATAAAAATAAATTAGTTTTGAAAATTGTAAGATGAAAATGTACAGCCATCTTAAAATCGACATGCAAGCAAGTGCCACGAATTTCCAAACCATTCCAAGGCCAATTGCCTCTAATAATCAAATCATGCATTCAGTAAAGGGCAGCATGCTGGTGCAGTGGTAGAGTTGCTGCCTTGCAGCACCAGTGACCCGGTTTCGATCCTGACTACGGGTGCTGTGTGTACGGAGTTTGCACATTCTCTGGATGACCTGCATGGGTTTTCTCCGGGTGCTCCAGTTTCCTCCCATGCTCCAAAGACTTACAGGTTTGTAGGTTAACTGGCTTGGTGTAAATGTAAAATTGTCCCGTGTCTTTGTAGGATAGTGTAATGCCCCTGTCCCACTTAGGAAACCTAAACGGAAACCTGTGGAGACTTTGCGCCCCACCCAAGGTTTCCGTGAGGTTCCCGGAGGTTTTTGTCAGTCTCCCTAATGGTCGCAAGTGGTTTCCGCTTCTTCTATGTTCCGGCGATTATTTAAAAAAATTTAAAACCCGCCGCGACCAAAAATAGGTTGCCGTTTTAAAAATCGGGAATTTTTTGGTCAAAGCCGGATGCGATGCTAGTTGAAGGTGGTTGCCGGAGGTTGCAGGTAGTGGAAGGTAAGACCTTTTTTCCACCCAGTTTTATTCCACCAGGGAGGTCTTACCTTCCACTAGCTGCAACCTCCGGCAACCTCCTCCGGGAACCGCACGGAAACCTTGGGTGGGGCGCAAAGTCTCCAGAGGTTTCCGTTCAGGTTTCCGAAGTGGGACAGGGGCATTAGAAACATAGAAAAATAGGAGCAGGAGTAGGCCATTCTGCACCGCCATTCAATATGATCATGGCTGATCATCCAACTCAGTATCCCGTACCTGCCTTCTCTCCATACCCCCTGATCCTTTTAGCCACAAGAGCCACATCCAACTTCCTCTTGAATATAGCCAATGAACTGGCCTCAACGATTAGTGTGCAGGGATCGCTAGTCAGTGCAGACTTAGTGGGCCGGAGGGCCTGTTTCCACGCTGTATCTCTAAACTAAACGTAAATGTTCACACTGAAAAACATCATCAGGCTAGGACGCGGATAGCTGGAGGTGGAGTGAATAATTCAGAACAATCTAATAAGAGGTACACAAAATTAGGAGAGGTTTTCAGAATGGGAAGGTGGTATTCACTCAATAGTGTGTTAGGAACTATATTAAGCTTGTCAACCAACATTTAGAGTTTCAAAGTAAAAGTACAGAGGCCATGTTCGTTCTCCCACTGGAAACCATGGCAAGGAAACTAAATCAAAAATAGCTTTTAAAAGGAATGCGGATGAAAACTGGGAAGTGAAAAATGAAAACAACTGTTCAGAGAGAAGGCAGATTAAAGGGCTTGGGTAACTAAAGAATGTCAACAAAAACATGACTGGCTTCCTTTGTGTCAGGGTTATGGGGAGAAGGGAGGAGAATGGGGTTGAGAGGGAAAGATAGGTCAGCCATGATTGAATGGCGGAGTAAACTCGGTGGGCGGAATGGCCTATTTCTGTTCCCGTTACCTATGAAAATCAAGGGATATGGGGAGAAAGCAGGAACGGGGTAATGATTTTGGATGATCAGCTATGATCATGTTGAATGGTAGTGCTGGCTCAAAGGGCCGAATGGCCTACTCCTGCACCTATTTTCTAGGTTTCTATGAACCTGGCACTACAAAACTGTACGATCTGAACATCGCCATCTGGAAACTAAAACAGTTGGGGAAAAATTGGTTAAAACACTAGCATGACACACAAGTTAACTTTAACCTCCTGATTTGAAGCAGCAAGCTGGCAGAAAATAATTGCTTACCTTCAGGGAGTTGCACACTATTGGCCCACCCATGGAATGCGCAAGCTCTGGTTGGAAACCCTGATGAACCGGGAGGAAAATCAGAGATGCCCTTTAACCTCAAAAGATACTCTCAGGAATTCGGGAGTTGACAAGAATGAAGACAAGAATAGAAGTGATGCAGAAGTTCTCTTTAAATAATGGAGCCTCCGTTGTATTAATACAGGTCCACCAACAATTTTTCAGCAACTGTTTTGATTCGAGCAAAATCACGAGAGCGCAAGTGAAATCCCTCCCCTAGAAGTCCCCCGGAAAAGGTGGCACCACAGGCCGGGTGAGGCTGCCGACCCCAATCTCACTGGGACTTCCGCGGCCGATCGGCGGGTTCAATTTGCCCCCCTGCGGCTGGAGCCGGCTCGCGAACTCTGGCCCAGCCGGAGCCAGCAGATCCGTTCCTATAGCCCACTTCCAAGTCCGACTTTGCGGGCCTGGGTATCTCGGCCCCTTCCGCTGCCAAGGCAGACTTGTTCCAGTACCATTGGACTCCTCTCGGAGGCCTCTGTTGGTTCCGGCAAAAACGATAAACCAAAAAGGCTCTGGAAACAAGGGCGCCGGAAAATCGGTGGTGGACCCGTACAGCCTCCATTGCTGCCTCTCTTTTGCAAAGCTTGCCCGAGATTGGAGCTGCAAGGTTAACCGGTTTTCTTTGAGTAGTTAATTTATGGAAAAACACATGTAATTTCAATATAGACAGGGCACAGTTTACCATTGATATTATTTCTTTAAGCGTGATTTTGCATTTCAGTTTTTTGTCCGGACTTTGTTCGTTTCCCCTCTGACTTAGCAGGGTCAAGCAATTTGTTTCCATAGATAGCGGCCACAAATCTATTGGCTGGTGATCGCTTATCTATATAATAGCGGTGAAAGCCTTGCACAATCAACCCTGCCATCACCAAGGGACACTGCATGCCAATAAATGAATTAAACTGGGCACACACAAAATGCTGGAGTAACTCAGCAGGATAGGCAGCATCTCTGGAGAGGAGGAATGGACAACATTTCGTGTAGAGACCCTTCTTCAAACTGGGCAGTTTCCTCTTGGATAGGAATTCATTACAGATAGCTGAATCTGTGTAAAGGGGCTGTCCCACTGTACGAGCTAATTCAAGAGCTCTCCCGAGTTGAACAAAAAAATCAAACTCGTGGTAAGCACGTAGAATGTACATTGCGTGTACATCGGAGCTAGGGACGTTTCTTAGCGGCTCGTAACGCTAATGGCAGGTACTCGGGAAACGCGGTAAGCTCGTGAAGATTTTTCAACATGATCTACATATCTACGATCGGCTATGACCGTAATTCTCCGAGTTCGAATCAGGGGAGACAGGAGAACTCTTGAATTAGTTTGTACAGTGGGACAGCCCCTTAAGTAAACACTTGGTTTTTTTCACGTGCACTTCCTCTGACCGCATCCACTGCATCTGTTGTTCCCGATGTGGGCTCTTGTACATCGGCGAGACCAAGGATACACTCAGCGACTGTTTCGGTGAACACTCGCGCTGGGTCAGCCAAGGCCTAAGGGATCTCCCAGTTGCTAACCATTTTAACTCCTCTTCTCATTCCCATACTGACCTTTCTGTCCTAGGCCTCCACCATTGGCAATGTGAGGACACATGTGAATTGGAGGAACAGCACCTCACATTTTGCTTGGGCAGCTTACAACCCAGCGATATCAATGTTAACTTTTTAAATTTTAAGTAACTTCACCTCGCACTCACCTCCCTCCCTTCTTGTCCCCCTTCCTCCACCCTAGTAGTTTGACCAGTTCTCCAGTTCGCAACAACGGATCCCTCGTGAGATCACACCTCCTCTTGCCAAAAATTAGCCTATCAGGGAACCTCCCTGCCTGCGGTCATCTGTTGCCAGCCCTAATTTGTCCTGGTCCTCTCTCGCCTCCAGTCCCCCACCCCCCCCCCCCCCCCCCAACCACACCAATTTCAGTCCGAAGTAGGATCCTGACCCAAAACGTCGCCTGTCCTTTTTCTCCAGAGGCTATCTGACCACTTTAAGTTACTCCAGCACATGTCTATCTTTAACTTCCCCCCCCCCCATTTTTTTAGTCACCCTGGATTTGCAGTTAGACAAACAAACAAATGCAATGACAATGAGGAAACAGAAAACAAAATAAAAACCTTTCCCTCCCAGTCGTTCAAATAAAACTAATCACAAGGTACTGCATTTAATCTAATGTGAAAAGAATTTGCATTCAGGATGAAAACTATTCAATGTCCAGAAATTCTTTGAGCCAAGGATTTGGAGTTTCTATTCTCACACGCTGCCTGAAGTAGTCTGAAACATTAGGCTCAGAGTGTATCACAAGTGATAGGAGCAGAAATAGGCCATTCGGCCCATCCAGTCTACTCCGCCAGTGGCTGATCTATCTTTCCTTCCTAACCCCATTCTCCTGCCTTCTCCCTTTCTCCTCTGACACCAGTATATCAGATATGAACATTAACTAGGTATTACATTATTATGAAGCACTCCAGCACTTCACACAATCACATTCCAACTCCTCAGGCATGTCTGCCTAGTCGTCAGTGGACCTGCCAACCTTCTGGAATGCCTCCTTAAAAGTTTGAAACAGAAAATAGGTGCAGGAGTAGGCCATTCTGCCCTTCAAGCCAGCATCGCCCTTCAATATGATCATGGTTGATCATCCAGAATCAGTACCCCATTCCTGCTTTTCCCCCATATCCCTTAAGTTTGCCCATAGTGAGTGAGAATGGACATGGAGGGAACAGGAGGTGTATTCTTAATTGGAAATAAAGTCATACAGTGTGGAAACAGGGTCCTTTGGCCCAACTTGCCCACACCGGCCAACATGTCCCAGCCACACTAGTCCCACCTGCCTGCGTTTGCCCCACATTCCTCCAAACCTGTCCATGTACCTGTCTAACTGTTTCTTAAACGTAGGCAGAGTCCCTGCCTCAACTACCTCCTCTGGCAGCTCGCTCCAGACATCCACCACCATTTGTGTGAAAAAGTTACCCCTCAGATTCCTATTAAGTCTTTTCCCCTTCACAATAAACCTATGTCCTCTGGTCCTCAATTCAACCTACTCTGGGCAACAGACTCTGTGCATCTACCCGATCTATTTCTCTCATGATTTATAGGCCTCAATAAGATCACCCCTCATCCCCACATCATTGAATGTTTACAGGTGTGTGGGTCAGGTCAAACTAGGAACCAAAATTTAGTCAGTATTAAGATTTATGATCATTTGAACTCAACCCGTATTTTAACAAGTTGATTCCTGGTGGAAAAAAAAAGCACAGCAGAGATTCACAATTGAACGGACAACTCAGATGGTGCAAGTTCAACTTCCATTGTGAAACATTGCAAATCAGAATTCAAAGAGCTTGAATATTTATCCTGGCACCAAATGGGTCCTTCAGGGGTGATGGGGAGAAGGCAGGAGAATGGGGTTGAGAGGGAAAGATAGATAAGCCGTGCTTGAAGGGTGGAGTAGACTTGATGGGCCATAGTGCCTAATTCTGCTCCTATCACTTATGAACGTCAAGGGAGGGAATTTGCTGCACACTTTCTTGCTGCAAGCGCCACACACGGTGATCGATTCCTCACCACCACAGGCTACCTAGCAATAAGGGCAGAGCTGCTGCCTCACAGCACCAGAGGCCCGGGTTCAGTCTTGACCTCGGGTGCTGTCTGTATGGAGTTTGTACGTTCTCCCTGTGACTGCGTCGGTTTCCTCCCACATCCCAAAGACGTGCGGGTTTGTAGGTTAATCAACGTCTGTAAAACTCTCCCGTGCAGGGCGTGGATGAGAAAGTGGGATAATATCGAACTAATTTGAACGGATAATCAATGGCCTTCACTGACTCAGTGGGCTGTAGGGCCTGTTCCTATGCTGTAACTCTAAACTAAGTTGCGGCACGGTGGCGTAGCAGTAGAGTTGCTGCCCTACATCGCCAGAGACCCGGGTTCGATCCCGGCTACGGGTGCTGTCTGTACGGAGTTTGTACGTTCTCCCTGTGACCTGCGTGGGTTTTCCCACAAGATCTTCGGTTTCCTCCCACACTCCAAAGATGTACATGTTTGTAGGTCAATTGGCTTGGCAGTTAGATAGAGCTCTAATGGATAGTGGAGTTAAGGGATATGGGGAGAAGGCAGGAACGGGGTACTGATTGTGGATGATCAGCCATGATCACATTGAATGGCGGCGCTGGCTCGAAGGGCCGAATGGCCTACTTCTGCACGTATTGTTTGTAAATGTAAAATTACCCCTAGCTTGTGGGGGATAGTATTAGTGTGCAGGGATCGCTGGTCAGTGAGGACCCCATGGGCCAAAGGGCCTAATTCCGTATTGTATCTGTACACTAAACTAAGTTAAATAAGTACTGATATCCAAGCACTAATATTATTCTCTTGCTTTGAGAAACTGTCAGTGGTGGGCAGTAAGGAATTTGCAACACTATAGACTAACAATGAACAAGCTCTGTAAGTGCTGAGGCTGGGAAAACTGGCAAGGACTGCTGTCACAGACAACTCACTACTACCACTTCATCCCCTCGTTATATTTAACTCTATTCAGCCAAGTTTGTGGAAGGTTAAGAAATGTTATGCTTCATTATTTGGCTTTGCTGAGGATTATTAAAACTGAGTGCAACAGGACACAAACAAAGGAATAATGAGGGAATTCACAGGGAAAAAAAACATGAATGGGGAGAGGGTTGGGGGGAGGGGAGGACAGTTGAGGAAGTTCCACCTCCTTAGTGTGAACTCACGCAACGGGTCCTTTTGCACCTTGCTCACAAATTACTTATTGTTAATAAAGGCAGGGAATTATCTTTATCTCTCCTCACAGCAGGCGAAGCGAGCGTCTTGTCTTTGAAGAATAACAAGACTATCATCGAAAGACACAAAATGCTGGAGTAACTTAATTGGGACAGGCAGCATCTCTGGAGAGAAGGAATGGGTGACGTTTAGGGCCGAGACCCTTCTTCAGACTAAAGGGTCTATCCCTGAAACGTCACCCATTCCTTCTCTCCAGAGATGCTGCCTGTCCCGCCAGAGTTACTCCAGCATTTTGTGTCTATCTTCAGCTTAAACCCGCACCTGCAGTTCCTTCCTACGCAAGCCTCCATCATCTCCGGCTTCACTGCAACAATACAAGAAGAGAGAAATAAAAAACCCCACAACTTTTCCAAAGAGAGTTGTTCTTGTTGAATGTTAACAGGAACAAGTCCGTTCAATATTCCTCCAAACATTCTTGAAGTAACCTAATCATACATCAAAGATCGATTGAGTTCCCATTGCAAATCTTGAAATCAGTTAATGTTATTTCCTAATTAAACTGTTGTTTAGAAAATAGCGGGGAGATTGTGAAAGGCTGATTAAAGTTTTCAACATCTGAAAAGTTGCTGAAACTTGCATCCCGTGCGTATTCACATGTCAAAGCAAAGAATAGGGCCTTTAATATCTACCATTGGAATTGCTCTTTATGAGGGCGGTTGAGAAAGCAGCATCAGTTTAAGTCAAAGCAATAAAATAAGCTAAACATCCATCAAACGGCAAACACCAGGTCAATAACACTCATAGACACAAAATGCTGGAGTAACTCAACGCGACAGGCAGCATTGCTGGAGAGAAGGAATGGGTGACGTTTCGGGTCGAGACCCTTCTTCAGGCTGGTTAGGAATAAGGGAAACTAGGATATAGATGATGATGTGGAGAGATAAAGAATAATGAATGAAAGATATGCAAAAAAGTGACGATGATAAAGCCATTGTTAGCTGTTTGTATGGTGAAAACGAGAAGCTAGTGCAACTTGGGTCAGCAAGGGATAGAGAGAGAGAGAGAGAGAGAGGGAATGTCGGGGCTACCTGAAGTGAGAGAAAGCAATATTCACACCACTGGGCTGTAAGCTGCCCAGTGAAATGTGAGACGCTGTTCCTCCAATTTACATTTAGCCTCACTCTGACAATGGTGGAGACTGAGGACGGAAATGTCTGTGTGGGAATGGGAAGGGGAATTAAAGTGTCCAGTAACCGGGAGATCAGGTAGGTTCATGCGGGCGGAGCAATAGCGTAATTTATTCCGAAGATCGACACAAAATGCTGGAGTAATTCAGCGGGACGGGCAGCAACAAAAAATATTCACTGTACCTCGCTACACGTCGCAATAAACTGAAACTCTGGAGAGAAGGAATGAATGACATTTCGGGTTGAGAGCTTTCTTCAGACTGTCTGAGGAAGGGTCTCGACCCGAAACCTCACCACTTCCATTTCTCCAGAATTGCTGCTTGATCCGCCAAATTACTCCAGAATTTTGTGTTTAAACCAGCATCTGCAGTTCCTTCCTACACATGTAATCCCTTCTCTTTTAACTCTGGCAACTTTAGCTGACGACAGCTGGACTCAAAGTTCCAAAGAGGTCTGGAGTTACACAGCACATTGACAGCAAGCACAGCATCATTTGACAACAAAGGTAGACACAAAGCTGGAGTAACTCAGCGGGTCAGACAGCTTCTCGGGAGAAAAGGAATAAGTGGCGTTTTGGGTCAACACTGAAGAAGGGTCGCGACTCGAAACGTTTGTGCAGCTTACACCCCAACAGTATGAATTTTGACTTCTCTAACTTCAAGTCACCCTTGCTTTCCCCCTCTCTCCATCCCTCCCCTTTCCTAGTTCTCCGACCAGTCTGACTGTCCCCCTGATTAAATTGCATCTCTGTATGCTTCGTTGTCACCTTCTCCTAGCTAACAATTATCTATTTCACACGATCCTTAAACCACATCTCCTTTGATGTCTCATTTTCACACCTCACCCTTCCTTATCTCCCGATCCCCCCTCCCAGTCTGAAAAAGGGTCTCGACCCAAAACGTCACCCATTCCTTCTATCCAGAGATGCTGCCTCTCCCTCAGAGTTAGAATTTTGTGTCTATCCTTTGCTGCCCGACCCGCTGAGTTACTCCAGCTTCTACTTATCGATGTTCGGCTTAAACCAGCAAAACCAGCACACATCCTTGGACAATTATGTCTAATGCACGCTATCAGATCAAACAAGGCACAAGTAATTGGGATGCAAAGCTCCACTTACCGGCTCCCTTGTCAGCTCTTCGATCATGATGCTGTCCCGGGCATACGGACTCCTGTTCAATGAGTAGGACCTATCCGAACTGAAGGAGCGGAGGCTGGTGTGTTTACAAGTTACCATTCAAGGGGCAGTTGATAATCAGACAGGCAGAGGGAGGAAAAGAAAACTCATTAATTCATGCATGCAGCTTCCAGGGGAGGGGGTGAGGGGTGGGGTCATGGAAGGAAACCCACCAACAGCACCCAAACACAAAAAAAAACAAAGAGCAACTAAAAAAGAACCGGGCGTTTTTTTTTTGGCTTGCAGAGTGATAATTTAAAACAGCTCAAAAAGAGAGAAGTCATTGTTTTGAGGAAGTCACAAAAAAAAAGATTGGAATTACCAAAAGAGGGACGGACTCAAACTGATGAACGAAACCAGAGTTAGACACAAAAAGCTGGAGTAATTCAGCGGGACAGGCAGCACCTCTGGAGAGAAGGAATGGGTGAAGAAGAAGGGTCTCAACCCGAAACGTCACCCGTTCCTTCTCTCCCGAGGCGCTGCCTGCCCCACTGAGTCACTCCAGTTTTTTGTGCCCATCGCCGGTTTAAACCAGCATCTGCAGTTCCTTCCTACACAATAAAACCTGACTAAGGTCCACAACAGCTGCAGAAAGCAACTGAAAGTTAACTCCGCTGTGTCTGCAGTACCAACAACTATGCAATACCAACAACTCACATCCACATTAAACTTGCACTGAAATGTTTACCAAAGAACATGTTTTACACAGAGCCACAAAAGGGAACATCTGGACAGCTGTGCAAAATGTTATATTTCGAGAAACATCTTAAACAGAGAGAGGGAGAGAGAGACAGATAAAGGGGGAAAGATGGAGATCACAATGTTATCATGTGGGCATTTTCCATTTGAGCAGGTTACAACCTTGTGGTTGTAGAGATTTTTGATATCTCTAATTTCAAGATGCCCTTGCATTCTTTTTCTCTCTGTCCCTCCCCCAGCCTAGTTGTCCTGCTAGTTTCACTGTTTGTATCCCTTTGTTATCACCTCCTGCACAGACAACCATGGACCATTGTGGGCTCCCCCTTTCCTTTGTCATCGGTGCCAGCTCTGATGTGTCCCGTACATTTTCACACCTCTAGTTTTCCTCTCCCCGACTCTCAGTTTGAAGATGGGTCTCCACCAGAAACGTCCCCTATTCCTTTCCTCCTGCCTGACCTGCTGAGTTACTCAGCTTTGTGTGTCTATCTTTGGTGTAAGCCAGCATCTGCAGATCCTTCCTACACAGGTAGGTCTAACTGCTGCTCTTCAATGATAAATTACACCGTTTATTGGGTGATTTATTATTTATTAACCCCAAACCCTTGCACAATTTGTAATGACTGAAAAATAACTGCAGCCTGCAAAATGTCCATAATTGTGTTTTTTTTAAAACCATACCTCAAACATTAACCTAAGCTTCAATCAACAATATTGTCACTACATTTTAATCTTTGGCTTTTATCCTATGGAGGATTTTCAAAAGTGTGTAAAGGTTAAAACACTTCACAAAAATGGTATCTGGCCTTTAGCGCAGAGTGGCACGTTTATTTTTAGTTCTTTAAAATTTGTACTAATAAAGAAAATGTTAAAGCATTTGGAAGGGAATTAATCCATATTGACCCTTCGGTTAAACCCAACGAGTGTTATCCACTAGTTTTACTTCAGGGAACACACCTGCACACCATCATTTTTATTTTATTGGCTGCATGTTCTATAAAGCATTGCAGGGAATTGCCAACTACATATGGACAAAGAGAATCACAAGGGTTGCATTTTCCTAGAATCATTCACACCATGGGAACTTCCAATCAATAATCAATGAAGTACTTTAATCTGGTCTGGTGACTATTAGGTTGCAAACATTGACAGCTACTTTTGTGCAACATAGTCCACAAACTGCAAAGAGATAATGCCGTGATCAATTGCTTTTTCCGCTCTTTTTGAGGGATCACTGTTTGCCAGAACACCAAGAGGGCTTCCCTTACTGTTTACCTAGTGTTGGAGAAACTCAGCAGGTCAGGCAGCATCTGGGGAGGGAAATAGGAAGATGACATTTCAGATCAAGGCCCTTCTTCAGATCCACTGAAAAATCAGTGGATATTTTTTTTAAGGCAGAGATAGATAGATTCTTGATTAGCACGGGTGTCAGAAGTTACGGGGAGAAGGTAGGAGAATGGGGTTAGGAGGGAGAGATAGATTAGCCATGATTAAATGGCGGAGTAGACTTGATGGGCCAAATGGCCTAATTTTACTCCCATCACTTATGACTTGTCTATTCCCTCCTTAGATGCTGCCCGACCTGCTGAGCTACACTGGTATTTTGCGTTTTGCTCAAGATTTCTTGCATCTTGCATCTTAGCTCTTTCATCTAATGCTAGAGAATGTTTAAAGCAATCTGAAGGGACAGGCACCTCACCCGACAGAAAACCTCTTCATCATTGTGTCATCTCCTCAGGGCTATACCAAAATATCAAGACTGAGATTTTCTTAAGTGGATTTTGAAAGCACAATCCTGTCATACAAACGTGTGGATGCCAGTCCCTGAGCAATGACTGATTTCAAGTGACAGAATATGGATAAGATACCTTGAATCCAACTCCTTGCTCGGATGACATTTCAGTTCCAGTTATGTTCAGGTAAGCAGTGTTTGCTAATACAACAGCATAAAGTGATGGTAGAATTAGGCCATTTGGCCCATCAAGCTGACTCCGCCATTCAATCATAGCTGATCTACCTTTCCCTCCTGACCCCATTCTCGTGCCTTCTCCCCACAACCTCTGACACAAGTACTAATCAAAAATCTATCTATCTATGCCATAAAAACATCCACTGACGGCCTCTACAGACGGCTTCTGTGGTAAAAAAAATTGCACGACCAATGCAATTACAGTACAGTGTAAAATAGGGGGCTTTCAGTCATGGCTTAAAAAAAATCTTAATATCCCCAATACCTTGCACAGCTACAGAAATTCTCTCAGTGCACATAATATTCTGGGTTTGCAAGACCCCAATGGCAACTCCAACACGGAAAAGTCTCCAAACATTCAAATAAAATCAAACATTTTTAAAATGCCCAATAATTTATAAGCCAAAGTAAGCAAAGATCCAAAAGTAGTTGCTCAGCCCTTCTGAATTGACAGTAGAACCCCTGGAAGTTACATACAATTGCAATCTTAAAAGCTAACTTATCAACCACGATGCAAGAGCTACAGCAAGCCAGAGGGTAAAAAGAGAAGAAACAACCAAGGCTTTAACCCTTACTATGGCCAACAGATACCCAAGTGGTGTTAACAGCAAGTAATGGGTTAATGCTTCAAGGGTTAACATCCATGCCAGCAAGAGACACAGCAACAGGACTGATCATGTAGGTTCATAGGCTTCTATTGTAATCATGGAATCTGCCATTCAAAGATACCCAGAATAACACCCGCTTAGAAATATCAGTCAAAAGCTGCAAACTTAAATCAATCCGCACAAAAAAAAATTTAAATCAATAACATTAGTCAGTTAAAACCGAAGGGAGTTTTGGTTTACCAAAGTCCCGCGTGGAATTCAGGTACTGAATTTATCTAAACCGACTTCAATTCATTTTAATTAGCTTGCGTGTTAAATTACATAGAGGGCTTTGGCCAATGCATGACAGTCTCAGCCATCGGGGATGGGATCCGTGGGCAGAGAAAGAAAATACATTAATTATTCCATGCTGTTGCGGACACTCCTGAATGTGAGAGAAGAGGACAAGAAAATATTTTCAAAGTTCGGGAGCATTGTTGGAAAGCTCGACCAATAATCACAGGTGGTTAGCAATTGTCATTGTTTTTGACAAGGACAAACCCAAAAAAATGGGGAAGGAAAAAAATGTGACGAAGCTGACATTTTTTTTTAAGTGAGGTGGGATTGTTGCCCATTACGTTATTTTGGCACTTGAACTGCAGTTACAGTATGGCCAGAGCCTTGCCAGAATGAAATTGCTCAAAAAACTGCACGGAAGGCATAAGGGAAAAAAAGACTGTAAAAGAATGGACTTTAGGAAAATGAGCAATGGGCTTTAAAATATGAATCCGTCCACAGTTAGTGCAAAAACTAGGCAGACATTGTTTAAACCAGAATGGATTTTTGGAAAGATGAAATGTGCTAAATTAACTTTCTTCAGTGCATTGTGGACAAAGGTCATGCAATATACTTGGGATTTGCAGAAAATGTTAGAGCGATATTCCATATTGACGCTAAAAAAGACCAAGGAGTGTCAGGATGTGGGGGATGATAAAGGTTCAACATAAGAAACAATAAGTTGTTACAAATGGGAATGTGTCAAACAGCAACGGGGTGAAGAGCTAAATATCCCAGAACATACATACCCCTCAAAAATTAGAACCACATGTCCCAAGTATTGAGATTTTAAATAGTTTACTGAGTTTGTGCCACAACTATTCAGAAAACCCAATATTAGCATTTTTGTTATACTGTTTCCTCATGAGTAGTGGTTTTCACAAATAGGGGAATGTAGTTTCAATCAGTCGGAGGGTGGTGAATCTTCAGCCAGAGGGTGGTGAATCTTTCAGCCAGAGGGTGGAGAATCTTCAGCCAGAGGGTGGGGAATCTTTAGTCAGAGGGTGGGGAATCTGTGGAGTTCACTGCCACAGAATGCTGCGGAGGTCAAATCAATGGATATTTTTAAGGTAGAGATTGACAGATTCTTGTGTCACAGGTTATGGGGAGAAGGCAGGAGAATGGCGTTGAGAGGGAAAGATAGATCAGCCATGATTGAATGGCAGATTAGACCCAATGGGCCTAATTCTGCTCCTTGAACTTATGAGCCCAAATCAGATGTATATCTCCGTTCCTCATCCCGTGCGTCTCATTCAGAGGGTCAAAAAACTGAATGACATATCCATCCACCCAAATGCCACCCCCACCTACGCCAACAAATGGCAACGGCACAAAACTTGCTATCATTTTATAACTGTGTGCATTGTTGTCTCTTCCTGGACAGTATCTGAAGAGTCAAGGATGACTTGCTCCCACTCAAGTTATCAGGAATGGAAGACTCCAGCACGTGGACGCTTTTAATGCGAGTGGCTGCTCATACACTAACCCCCAGGGGGCGACGATGGAGCAATGTCTTTGGTCGAAACAACAGAAGACCAGGCTCTGCCACAGATAAAGTGCTCTTGGCACATTTCACAGGCGAGTGGATCGATGGATTTGTTAATCCTAGCCAAATTGGAGAGGCTAGGACACTAAAATTGAGTAAAGGCTTCTGGGCCATTTGGTCAATTTAAAAGTGCTTTCTGTAGAAATGGGACATGCTGCAGAATTGTGCCAGTTTGGCTGCAGCCTAGATTAGAGCTGCAGGAAGAGAATGGGAATATCTGCAGACCCTGACAATTAGGTGCAAAATGCATAGAATGGATTGGATGAACGCAAACCAGACATACACATTGTAATGTTGCAAAGCTTTACTTTGCTGGATGTTGATTGGATTAAGTATTGAACCTTGTCTGGTTTTCTTGCACATCAGGGCACATGTTGCGATGTTCGTTTCCTCTGAGAAACACTGTTTGAGTACAAGGTATTAGCCAATCCAGGCCACACCTGGAGTATTGCGTACAGTTTTAATCTCCTAATCTGAGGAAAGACATTCTTGCCATAGAGGGAGTACAGAGAAGGTTCACCAGACTGATTCCTGGGATGGCAGGACTTCCATATGAAGAAATACTGGATAGACTCGGCTTGTACTCGCTGGAATTTAGGAGATTGAGGGGGGATCTTATAGAGGCTTACAAAATTCTTAAGGGGTTGGACAGGCTAGACGCAGGAAGATTGTTCCCGATGTTGGGGAACTCCAGAACAAGGGGTCACAGTTTAAGGATAAGGGGGATGTCTTTTAGGACCGAGATGAGAAGATCTTTTTTCACACAGAGAGTGGTGAGTCTGTGGAATTCTCTGCCACAGAAGGTATTTGAGGCCAGTTCATTGGCTTATTTAAGAGGGAGCTAGATGTGGCCCTTGTGGCTAAAGGGATCAGGGAGTATGGAGAGAAGGCAGGTACAGGATACTGAGTTGGATGATCATATTGAATGGCGGTGCAGGCTCGAAGGGCCGAATGGCCTACTGCACCTATTTTCTATGATTCTATGATTAGGTTAGGGAAACGTCTGTCCTGTATGGGGTTAATCGATATCTGTAATTCGATTGTAAAGAGACCACCCCCATGTGGTTCGGCCCCTCGAGGTTCGGGGACCTATAAAAGTCCGCTACCTTGAGGTCCTGTGTCGATCTTCTGGGAGAACACTTGGGACTGCGAGACCTTCTGGAATGTCTGTTTGAGCGAGGCCAAGAGGGCTTGATCAGGCAGATACGAGGATCGAACCCGCATTGGCTAGGTACAGTAGTGGGAACTGTAATTTTGTTTTGTTAAAATAAAGTTTAGATGCGCCAGTGCTTGACTCAGTGATATTTGACTGAAACTAGACTGGGGGGGGAAGCTTAGAACGAGCAATTTACAGATTAACTGGCAGCTATTAATTACTCCTGGTGTGCAAGTGAAGGGGGCGTAGCTGATGGCATGGCGGGTAGAATCCACGTCATATCCGGGGGCTGTGGGAACACTCAGTGTCCCTTGGCCTGCATGATCTCCTAGTTGCCAAACCTTTTAACTCCCCTCCCCATTCCCACTGACCTTTCGGTCCCAGGCCTCCTCTGCTGTCAGAGTGAGGCCACACGCAAATTCATAAGATCATAAGTTAGAGGAGCAGTATTAGGCCATTCGGCCCATCAAATCTACTTTGCCATTCAATCATGACTGATCTATCTCTCCCTCTCAACCACATTCTCCTGCCTCCCCCCCCCCCCCCCAATAACCTCTGACACCCATACAAATCAATACAAATTGTAAATTGTCGACCAAAATCATAATTTCACTTGGGCAGCTGACAACCCAATGGTATGAACATTGGTTTCTCCAATTTCAAGTAACTCCTGCATTCCTTCCCCCTCCTCTACCCTAGACATCCTACTAGTTCCACAGTTTGCATCCTTGCATCCGTCTTGTCCGCACATCTTCTCCAGTCAACAATGTGCCATTATCGACTCCACCCTTCCTGAGATCATCCGTTGCCAGAGATAGACACAAAATGCTGGAGTAACTCAGCGGGTCAGGCAGCATCCCTGGAGAAAAGGAACAAGTGATGTTTTGGGTCGAGACCCTTCTTCAGACTGGTTGCCGGCCCCATTTTGTTCTGGCCTTCTCTACCTTTCAGTCTGAAGAAGGGTTCTGACCTGAAACGCCACCTATTCCTTTTCTCCAGAGATGCTGCCTGACCTGCTGGGTTACTCCATCATCTCCCGATATCAGGTGGTGCCCAGCGAACAGGTCCTGCCAGGCCAGGCTGTTTCTGGATGGTGAAACCAGGCCAGGTCTTCGATTGTGACAGCACCATCCATGTGGTGGTGGAATAAGGGTGTGAAAGGGGCTCTGGCACATGATGGATGGAAGAGTGGGAGAGGGCAAGGTGTGTCTGGACTGAGGCAAGACCTGCAAATATGCTGGGGGTTTAGTTTAGTGTTCAGATACACAGCACAGTGGTAGAGTTGCTGCCTTAGAACGCCAGAGGCATAGTATTGGGGAGGGGTGGCACAGTGACGCAGCGGTAGAGTTGCTGCCTTACAGCGCTTTCTGGCCCAGAGACTAGAGTTCGATCCCAGCTACGGGTGGTGTCGGTACGGAGCTTGTACATTCTCCCTGTGACTGCGTGGGTTTTCTCTGAGATTTTCAGTCCCCCCCCCCCACGCTCCACAGACATACAGGTTTGTAGGTTAATTGGTTTGGAATAAATGTAAAATTGTCCCTAGCATGTGTAGGATAGTGTTAACGTGTGCGGATCGCTGGTCGGTGCGGACTTGGTGGGCCGAAAGGGCCTGTTTCCGTGCTGTATCTCTAAACTAAATTAAATTAAATTTGCTTAAGGCTTGGGCAGATAACTTGAGCAGGTGGTTAATGAATGAGACACCAACGAGTTTAAAAGAATAAAACCTGAAAATTTGCCTACGCACCTGTCATTCCAACAAGCTATCATTTGCCTAACAAATTCCCCATCTAACATTCTGCTTCTGGTGTCAAGAAGGCTCTTTCAGAAATGGGTTTTTTTACACAGCACCAAAAATAATATACATCACAGAAGCAATTAAATTCAGAAGAGCCAGAGGTAGGACTAAAAGAATACAGACAACGTGAAGATTTATACAGCCGGCAGAAATATCATTAGATTGGGGGCAGGGCCATTTGCAATGTTAGAACAAGGATAGGAATTTTAAAATTGGTGCCCAACAAGAATTCATCATGAGCCGGGTCGTGAGAAAGGTTTCTCTGCGAGTTAGGACATAGGTTGCAACGTTTTGGACGTATTCAAGTTCAATAGAAGCAGGGAGACAGTGAGTTGCTGCCTTACATCGCCAGTGTCACGGGTTCAATCCTGACTACGGGTGCTGTCTGTACAGTACGTTCTCCCCATGACCTGTGTAGGTTTTTTTTCAGGGAGCTCCGGTTACATCCCATGCTCCATAGACAAAGTGTTGGCTTGGTATAAATGTAAAATTGCCCCTAGCGTGTGTAGGATAGCGTTAGTGTGTAGGGATCGCTGGTTGACATGGACTCGGTGGGCCGATGTGTCTGTTTCCATGCTGTATCTCTAAACCAAACTAAAAACTAAACTAATAGGGAAAATATCATGCTCAGAGGGTACAGAGGCAAACATGATGAGTTGGGGGACTAAGAACATGTAAAATGAAAGAAAAAAATCAAGCGTCATAGGATGTGAAACATGTACGTTACAGATTGTAGCTGTTAATGGTTTACCAATTGCCAGCCTAAACCCTTTCAGCATTCGGCCCTGCAAGTCACCGCTGGTCAAGTACATATTTAGATGCTTTATAAAGATGTGATGAGAGTATTTTTCCTCTGCACCTTTTATGCACTCTATTCCATACTATTACTGTCCGCTGATTGATAAAAGATTCTTCATCTTCCCCCCCCAATCGTTCTAACAAATAATTTAAACTTCTTCCCCATGTTCTTGAGCCTCTGCCACGGGCAATAGTCCTTCTCCTTTGTATTATTTTAAGCACCACTTTAAAAAATAGATATATACACCTCGAGTATTGCACGAGTAAATAGTCCCTAGTGTGTGTAGGATAGTGCTGGTGTGCGGGGATCGTTGGTCGGTGCGGACTCGGTGGGCCGGAGGGCCTGTTTCTGCGCTGTATCTCTAAACCAAACTAAGCCACAGCACGTAAAACAACGCCTGACTAATGTTGCATCCTCACTAATACTGTACAGGAGGATGATCAGAGGAAAAAAAAACTAAACTAAGACGCCTCACAACCTCCTCCTGCATTCCAACGAAAGCAACTCCAGCCCATCCAATCCTTCCGTAGAGCTACAATTTTTCAGAGCTGGCAATATCCTCAAATTTCCTCTCCAGTGTAATCACATTTCCTCTGTTGTGAGCAGAACTGTGGACAATGCTTAAAACGATGCCTCACTAATGTTGCATCCTCACTAATACTGTTCAAGCAACCCTCACTGATCTTGCATTCAGTGTCTTCAGCAAAGAAAGGATAACATTCAGCAGATAAGACACAAAATAGCTGGAGTAACTCAGCAGCTCAGATAGCATCTCTGGAGAAAAGGAATAGGTGAGACAGATAAAGGGGGAAAAGTGGCTTAAAGATGGAGATTGCAACCTTATCATGTAGGCATATTTACGCTTGGGCAGTTTGCAACCCAGCGGTACGATTATTGGTATCTCTAATTTCAAGTAACCCTTGCATTTCTTTTTTCTGTTCCTCCCCCATCCTATTTATCCTGCTAGTTTCATTGTTCGTATCCCTTTGTTATCACCTCCTCCACAGCTAACAATGGACCATTGTGGGCTCCCCCTTTCCTTTGTTATCGGTGCTGGCTCTGATTTGCTCTGTACCGTTTCATATCTCTAGTTTCCCTCTCCCCTGACTCTCAGTCTGAAGAAGGGTCTCAACCCAAAAACATCACCCATTCCTTTTCTCCAGCGATGCTGTCCGACCCGCTGTGTTACTCCAGCTTTTTGCGTCTATCTTCGGTTTAAACCAGCATCCGCAGTTCCTTCCTACACATAACATTCAGCATGTCTTCTAACTACCTCTGACCTTTTCTGCTACCTGTAAGGATCTCCCCTACAAACTCCCCCTATTCCTCTACACATAATTGATTGTGCATTTCCTTGTTTTGATGCACCTCTTCAATAGCACACAGATCGTGTAAGAGAGATAGAAGACCATATTTATGACTATAAAATCTTGGGTAAAATCAGTGTAAAGAGGGCACGGAATTGGAAAATGTGTTTCAGGAATCTTTTGCAGTCATCCATGGAGCTCCAGATTTAGCAGCCCAGCACTATTCTTTGTGCATATTTGTTTACCTTGAGATCCTTTGATCCCAAATATCTTCCATTGCTCCAAGACAGTTTTAACTTCAAGTTTCAGTTTACACTCGTTGGTGCAGACTCAGTGGCCCGAAGGGCCCGTTTCCACACTGATTCTCTAAGCTAAACAGCCAAACAAAACTGGGAGAGACAGAATCTTTACTACAATTTCATCTTTAGTCTATAATTGAGTTACATATAGGACAGCTATTTGATTTTAAAAAAAAAACATCTATTGATGCTCCCGAACACATTATCAGTGATGTAACCTGGGGTCATTGGGTGTTTCAACATCAGACACCCTCACCCAAGCGACTCAGCCGTGGTTGATCAGACCACAACTTGTGTTCAGGTGGCATTCGCTCCTCCCCATGGACCTCTTCTCCTGATCCAGAGCCATCTCGAGGGCTTCTACGCTGCCTCGGTGGTGTTCTTGATGGCTCTTCTCCTCCCCATTCCATTGAGGCCCAGTGCACTCAAAGCTTTACTGCATCAAACTGCAGTCACCAAAATGGCTTCACTGGCCATATTACCCAAAACTAAACCCAGAATTATTCCCCAACTCAACCCACATTACTTCTGCATAGGCTTTCCAGATATTGACTAAAAAAAGTTCCCCTCCATGTTTTGAATTCTGTACCCTCTCTGCTATAATCCTAGATAGTCTTAGGGTGAATGAAATACTCCACAATTTTTTCCCAGTTTCTTTTGCATTTGCCTGATATTTGGCCTTTTATCCCCCTAAAAAGTTTTGGACATCTACAGTACACTCCAAACATTGTGATTTCCCCCTTTTGTTATTTAATCAGCCCTCGGGAGTCCTTTTTTAATTTAGTTTTGAGATAAAGCATAGGAACAGGCCCTTTGGCCCACCGAGTCTGCACCAGCCAGCAACCCCCACATATTTACACTGTCCTACACACACTTGGGACAATTTACATTTATACAAAGCCAATCAACTTACAAACCTGTACGTCTTTGGAGTGTGGGAGGAAACCGAATATCTCGGAGAAAATCCACGTGGTGATGGGGAGAACGTACAAACTCTGTACAGACACCACCCGTAGCCGGGATCGAACTCGGGTCTCTGACGCTGAAAGCACTGCAAGACAACAACTCTACCGCTGCTCCACCATGCAGCCTTGCCCCGATACTATTTGATGTTTCTAATAGTACCATCCCTTCTCATAGCTGTGATTGTTCCTCTAATAAATCCTTACCCACCCTACCCCGAAACTTTGTAAATCTTTGCAACCAGGATTATTGTGCTGCCATTCCTGACCTGGGGTAGCATAACTAGAAGAGGGGGGGGGGGGTTAGTAAAGAGGAGACTGCACTATATTGTATTTGAGATTTTTAACGAGGATGTTGCCAGGACTAAAGGGTCTGAGCTATGAAGAGAGGTTGACTAGGCTGGGTCTATATTCCTTGGAGTGCAGGGGGATGGGAGGTGATCTTATAGAGGTGTATAAAATCATGAAAGGGGATAGATTGGATGCACGGAATCTCTTTCCCAGAGTAGGGGAATCGAGGACCAGAGGACATAGGTTCAAGGTGAAGGGGAAAAGATTTGATAGGAATCTGAGGGGTAACTTTTTCGCACAAAGGGTGGTGGGTGTATGGATCAAGCTGCCGGAGGAGGTAGTTGAGGATGGGACTATCCCAACGTTTAAGAAACAGTTAGACAGGTACATGTTTGGAGGGATATGGACTAAACGCAGACAGGTGAGACTAGCGTAGCTGGGACATGTTAGCCGGTGTTGGCAAGTTGGACCGAAGGACTTGTTTCCACACTGTATCACTCTATGACTCTATCCTGCAAGGCACTCATCAAATTGGGATCCAGAGAGATTCATGTACCAGAAGAATTAAGTTCGGATCAAAAATGAAAGGCAGGAATAGCATTTTAATGGATATGTTAAATTATTACTTAACGCTGATTTAAAAAAAAAATAATTGACCTCACATGCATCAAAATAAATTAAATTACATAAATGAGAGAAAAATGGCAAGTCTGTGGCTTGAGATTGAAAAGGCATCTATGGTTCAGCACCTCAAAAGGTTATCCCTTGGTTTAGAAAGGTATTCCACAATGATAACTGCATGATCTGTTTAGTTGTTGAAATAAGAGAGATACTGCTCTACACCAATTGTATTATTAAAATATCTCTCTATTTTGGGAGGGTAGAGTTTCTGCACTAAAACAAGTGACGTGTGTGTGTGTAGAGTGAAAACTGGGGAGCCTAGCACTCCACGCATGCTAATTAAAATGAAATACTTGCTTGCAAATGTATACTGAAAAGGATGAAAAAGGAGGTGGCTGAATCATGATAGTCATTTGTCACTGAATTCCCTTTCTTCAACCAAAATATCACAAATTCGTAAAGGTGTCATATCAGAGGCACCCTACTTCATCCAAACGATCAGAGAGCGCGCAATTTAGCGAGTGGCGCATCTTTGAGGAAACGAAAGCAGCCTCGCATGGATTCGAAATTGGCTCCAATCTATAAAAACTACCACAGACCCAATGATCAGACCAAGCTACAAAACGTTCACGCTGACTGGCAGGATTGTACGGCCCATTTGAAAATTTGCCTTTGAGCACCGGACATTCATACGCATACTGGGCAAAATTTCGTCGGGACAATTCGTTCCAATACGGTGAGAAACAATGTGCTTTTCAGAAACAATTGTAGGCCATGCCAATGCACATCTTGGGTTGGTGAACCCTACAAGACTACCTGAGCAGGTGCAGAGGGGTGGCGGGTGAGTCTCACTAGTAGCTGAAGCAGCCCAGAAACCTAAACACACATCACATCACTACCAACTGGAACAGAGAGACCGGCATGGTCGCTAACAAAAAAAAAGTAAACGCTCCGTGGTATCTTACCTGATTTTAGGACTTTTTAAACAAATTGTGGAGAAAAGAAAGGAAACAGGAGAAAATAGAAGTGATTAAAGAATCAGAAGAAGCAGAAACAAGTAATAATTCTAGTGCTGTGGTCCAAAGTCTATAGTTTCCTTTTTAATCTACACAGCCCACAGAAAACATTTTTGATCACATTCTGTCTCCATGATTAACAAGGGGCAACATTTTATTAAGATTTACACACCATCAATCTGTGCACTTATTAACGAGGGGCCGGTTTGAAAAATCAGACATGTACAATACACCCTCCAAACATTGTTAGAGACAAGGAACACCTGTTAATACATGCATGCTTAAAACACATTACGTTCATTGCAGAAGAGCACATCTGTAGGCAAATGAATTGATTCAATAACGTTATTCTGATTCACTACAGCCAGCACAGTTACAAGATAGTCAGATGGAGGAACTGTGGCTATAGGTTGCAGTGGATAAACTGTGAAATTGTAATATATTCTCTCAGTATCTTCTGCTGGTTTAGCTTAGTTTAGAGATGCAGTGGCGAAACAGGCCCTTTCGACCCACAGAGGCCACACCAACCAGAGACCCCCACACACAAGCCCTATCCCACACACTAGCAATTTTTACCAAAGCCAATTTACCTAGAAACCTCTATGTCTTTGGAGTGTGGGAGGAAACTGGAGTGCCCGGGGAAAACTCCGGGGTCGCGGGGGGAAATGTACAAACAGCACTCGTAGTCAGGATCGAACCCAGCTCTCTGGCGCTGTGAGGCAGCAACGCTAACGCTGCGCCACCGTGCCGCACTGATATAATGCAGTGGTACAATGTGACTTTGGGCCGATTCCCAGCCAACATTGGACAGGAATAAATACAGTCCCGGAAGTGAAGTTGTTCCTGGGGTTAAGTTTTCTCCTCCTTCACTATTTGAGAAGGTGCGACAATATAATTAAACATATATAGTGAGGAGAAGGGAGAGCAGAATTAAGATCTTTAGAAGTACCAACTCACAGATTAGGTGATGACAGAGCCCATCAGATATATTTAAACTGTACTGCACATGCTGGCTTTTCAGGGACTCAAGATTAACTCGGCAGCCCACGTGGCATTTGATTAACAAGGTCCTATTGTTGTGGAAAGCCACCAAGGCCCGTTCAACTCAAACATCAATATTTTTGCAAATAATTAAAAAAAAATTAACAAGTTAGTTTCTGCCTCGCATATATGATTCAAAAGGCAGAAATTTGGAGTAGATCGGAGGATGTTAATCAAGTCATTGCTCTATTTATTGCATTATTGTTCCTTGAAGGAAACTCAGTGGTATGGGATGGAGAGCATGATATAGCCGATCGTCTCATTAGATGATGAGACATAGCATCAGCACAGTGGTGGAGTTGCTGCCTTACAGCACCCGAGACCCGGGTTCGATCCTGACTACGCTCTCCTGATCCTGGGGTGCCGTACGCTCTCCCAGTGACCGCGTGGGTTTTCACCGGGTGCTCCGGTTTCCTCCCACACTACAAAGACATGCAGGCCTGTAGGTTAATTGGCTTCTGTAAATTATCCCTAGTGCGTAAGATAGAACTAGTTTACAGGTGATCATTGGTCGGCGCAGAATCGATGGGCCGAAGGTCCTGTTTCTATGCTGCATCTCTAAACTGAAAAAACCTCTGAAAACAGAATTAGGCCATTCGGTCCGTCGTGGTCTGGTCTGACATACTCGAGGACCTGTCAAAGATCCCTCGTTAGATGGTGAGGGCATTGGTTCAAAAGGAAAAGAATAACTGATTGGGAAATCTTAAACAAAATGTGTGCAATGTTCAGTAATTTTTGAAGTATAGAGTTTTAACATTAAATTCAAATGCTTAAATCTGGCTCATAGCCTGTGATCTTCCAACCTGGCTTTTGTGTTTGAAGGTGCATGAGATGAGACTCTTTACCCTATTCACTGCAGTGGTTTCAGTTGGTGTGGTGTGCCCTTCACTCAAGGCAGAATCTGTATCTATAAACAACAGACCTTTACAGCAAGAAGAGAAAGGAGTGGGGCCATGCATTACGGAGGTTAAATATTAGACGCCTGCTATTGTTCTGCAGTGCAAAGAAAATCGTCACACACAAAGGTTTGCCTCGGGAGCACCTACACATACAGAAAATGTACAAAAATACTCGCAGAACTAAACAAGCTTGAGAAACTCAAAGCAGTGGAAAGAAAAACTCATATTAATTGTGTATCACAAAGCGGAGATCTCCTTGGCAACCGTTTAATTATTAATTTTGGGGATAAAACATGTAAATGCATGCAATTTATGGGGGTGAAGGAAGAGCACAGAATAACCCGAGAGAAAGAGACCGAGAGATCTTTTGTCACCTCAGAGAGGCAGATATGTGCGTAAACATTAATCAAAAGTAATGATTTATGGCAGCTTCATAGCTGATTCTTAGATGTGTTTGGTCTACATAGGAGGTTAAGGTAGGATTAGCAAAGCAGACATCTGGGGGGGGGGGGGGGGGGGGGGGGGGACGTGGACGGGTTAGAGAAGCTACTGTTAAGGGCCTGTCCCACCAGCATGCAACTCTATGTGATGAACGCGATCGAACTAGAAGCGGGGGCCGCGCGGAGGTCGGGTGATCCCCTGTACAGGGCCGTTCCCACCAGCATGCGCCTGCATGCGGCAAGCGCCACCAAACCGGCAGTCTGGGCCGCGCGGAGGTCGGGTGAGTGGCCCAACGCGGCGCAAAGTGAGGCGAACTTGGAGCGAAGTCCAAGGTAAGTTCGCCAGGACAGAGAGGGGCACACAGAGAGGGGCACTGAGCACACACACACAGGGCCATGGAGCCACACACATAGAGGGTCATGGAGGCACTTACAAATAGGTTCACCGGAGGCACGATGTCGGGGCGGTGTGTAAATGTCGAGGCGACTGCGAGCCGACAAGCCGTTGCCAGCGCGGAATTTTTGGACATAGTCGGTTTTTCGGAGCCCCGCGCGGTGTCGGGACGAACTCCGCACAATTCCGCACGGCTCCGGCGATCGAAGTGGGACCTGCCCCACGATACCGGACGGCTCAAGCGACCACGTTAGGTCACGCTAATCGCATAGAGTTAGTTGCATGCTGGTGGGACAGGCCCTTTAGATGTTTTTTGAGCGGTCAGGTAAAGGATAACACTTTAAACCAGTGGTCACTGAGAAACGAGATGCTATTATTGAGGACCAGAACCAAGAATCAACCTCTTGTAAAAGGTTAATGCAATGGCTCACTGCAGAGAACGGCTCTTCTGTCCTCTGTTTAAACTCTAGTCAACTTAGTTTGACATTTTCAAACTCAGACCACGACTGAAAACTGGAATCAGCGACAAAGTCCAAAACCTCAATTCTGTTCCACCGATCTGATCACGAGCCCAACTTAAATTAGCTTTTGATTTTATTAATATGAAAGACGGGGACTGTTTTATGGCTTAGGATATACAGTACAATGGTTGTTCAGAGGTGATACCAGCAATCAATTAAAAATCAGATGTATCAATTTTTGTTTTAGGCAAGGAGTTATATCTTCCAGGATATAATTCTATTCTAGGTTTTATCTGATCTGTACACAGTTGAGATACAGATCAACTATGATCAAACAGGGCCCAAATTGGACTTCTCAAAGCTCATATATCTGTTATTGGGACACAAGTGATATTAACGGAGGGGATTATTTTTCTTTCAATAAATGTTTGCATTCCTTAAGCATTTTCCTTTAGGGCAAAGGATGGGATTACTCGGTCAAACTATAAACAGCTTTGTTGTGCTATCCATGTGCACCGTAGATACTGTACACAAAGCTAACAGATGCTACATAATTTAATCTAGTGATCTTCCAAAACACATAGCGATGCTTTCCTTTTTTTCCCGAATTGTCAAACATTGAGACCATTGATTTAAAACATGCAAATTTCCCTTCTCGTCGTGAGCATGTATTATTATAGTAATCAAATATATGTAAATAATGAATGATCGGCAGTGCTGAGATGAGGCCAGATCACAGGCTTTAGCATTGAGCAGAAACTCTGTAAAGCCATGGCTGACGGTTGATCTAGTTTTTAGTGGGGATTCTTGAAAAGCAAACACATTTAATGTTTGCGCTATTAAAATTAATATTTTAAATGGGTTATAAAATCCTTTCCAAGATTTGAAAACAAACTGCTTGGGTTAAAAATGAAAGTGGAACATTGTTTTAGTTGTGTTTGCAAGAACAAACTTAGCACTCTGCTAATTTTTTTGCCCAAATCTCTTAAACCAGTATTACAAAATTCCAGAGATAATCGTGGGCATGCATTTATCCTTATAAACCGATGTGGTTTCCCACAAAAGTCCGACTTAATCACACTTTTACAGGCTGAGATGCTCAGCAGATTGCACGGTATTCTCCTCTTTGACATCTGCCTTTCTTTAGGGAGAGATAGATAGATTCTTGATGAGTACGGATGTCATGGGTCATGGGGGGGGGGGGGAGAGAGAAGGGGAGCTAGGAGGGAGCGATAGATCAGCCACGATTGAATGGCGTTGTAGACTTGAAGGGCTAAATGGCATAATTCTGCCCCTATCACTTTTGACAACCATTAAAAGACAGCTTTCAAATTTAGTTCAGCCATTAAAATGCAACAGTGTCAACTACGTTACCTTGCAGATCGAGCTCCAAGGCTAAAACCCATGTAACTCATGTTTCCTTCCATTGGCAGTGAATCATCGCCCAGTTCTTTTAGATCCTGTGGTCCAAGATACTTATCTGTATCACCGGTCATTGCATCTTCACCTGTTGACAAGCAATAGACAGCAGGTTTAAATCGGCAATCGTATATTGCAATTGTATATTGCAAGTACTCTGAGCCTGTAGCACAGGAACCGACTTCCTTCCCCACACTTCGAAATTGTACACCACTGCAATTATGGTGTTGCCAACTCTTTCAAGGGTTAATCACCTTGTCACCCTGTTGCTCCCTCTCTAGATCCTTACCTCTTAGTAATTTATTATCAAAATTCTTTTAGTAGGTTACTCGTGATTACGTGGCCACCACACTATCGGGCAGCAATTTTTAAATCCCAATCATGAATTGCTTAAAAGTGGCTTCCAAAACTTTTCAACACAGCAACCAGAATTAGAGTTGAGAAAAGAACACCGGAGAATGATATGTTAACAACAAGAAAAACACTAGGTTATTATTTAATTGTTTGTTTTTTGCTGCTGATCTTTATGCTGTGTTGGAGTCTTTCAAATCAGGATCTCTCAAATGCAGGAACAACCCTTCAAATTGCACCCAGAAATAGAATGAGCGCGATACAATTGCCCAGAAAAGGACTGGACTATTGGTTCGGAAGTTGAGCAAAACTTCCTGATTTTTGTGCTCAATGCCAATTGTGACTGATTCTCAATGGTTTAGGCTTTAGAACGGAAAGAGAAAGAGTTCCACCTTTACTTGAGTGACTTGGGCAAATATACAGCACATGGATAAAAAATCCAGGATCTTGACATCTACATCATGAAGAAATGTCACTGATTTGTACTGGGCTGTTGATCACAAAAGCATCAACCACATCCCAGCGATAAATTCAGCAATGCTGCTTGCGGATATCCCCAGAGGTTTCAACATCCGTCCACAGTTCCCATCCTCTAACTGCTGCTACACCTTCTTGTCCTCCACATCGACTGGGTTGCAGTCAGAAGCATAGAAACTATTTTGGTAGTCTAGGGGTTCTATCTTTGCACATCTCACTTTTTCTCTTTCTTGCTTTTTCTTCCAATTCAAGATAAAAAGTTAAAATTGCTGTACAATAACTGTATACCTTTATATGCCGTTGGTTCTACTTTTGTACATTTGCTTCTAATAAATTAAAATATTTTTTAAAAAGCATAGAAACATAGAAAGTAGGTGCAGGGGTAAGCCATTCGGCCCTTCGATCCAGTACCGCCATTCAATATGATCATGGTGGACATGCTGGCGTTCCTGCTTTCTCCCCATATCCCTTGATTTTGTGTAGGAAAGAACTGCAGATGCTGGTTTAAATCGAAGGTAGACACAAAATGCTGGAGTAACTCAGCGGGACAGGCAGCATCTCTGGAGAAAACGAATGGGTGCAGTTTTGGGTTGAGACCCTTCTTCAGTCTGAACCTATTCCTTCTTTCCAGAGATGCTGCCTGTCCAGCTGAGGTGTTCCAGCATTTTGTGTCCTCCTTGACTCCGTTAGCCCTAAGAGCTATATCTAACTCTCTCTTTAATACATCCAGTGAATTGGCCTCCACTGCCTTCCGTGGCAGAAAAGTCCACAGATTCACAACTCTCTGGGTGAAAAAGATTTTTCCTCATCTCAGTCCGAAATGGCCTTAAACTGTGACCTCTGGTTCTGGACTCCCCCGACATCGGGAACATTGTTCCTGCATCCAGCCTGTCCAATACCGTAAGAATTTTATATGTTTCTATAACATCCCCTCTCATCTAAATTCCAGTGAATTAATACAAGCCCAGTGGATCCATTCTTCCATCATATGTCAGTCCTGCCATCCTGGGAATTAACCTGGTGAACCGACGCTGCACTCCCTGAAGTTTGCTGGCGAGGCGATTCCTGAATTTGAGTCAAGCAGCCTTCATTCCTAGCTGCAATAGCCTGATCATGAATTTCATATATTTTCATATCTCCTTTACGACAAAACAAGCCCTTCTTTCTCTCTCTCTCTCTCTCTCTCTGTTCCACTTCATGCAGTGCTCTCCCCCAACATATTTGACGTGCAATGTATTCTCCCCACATTCTCACCAACTTTCCACCTCCATCAGATTCTACTACCAGCTTTACTATGTGTAATTTGCAGTGACCAATTAACCTTTCAAAACCTTGTATCGATCACACAAGAGAAACCTCCAGAGTACCCGGAGGAGGAGGCACACACAGAGTCCGAGGAAGGTGTCTACAAAAGACAGCTGGGGGGTTGAGGCTGAACTTGCTTCGCTGGATATACTAAGCAATCTTCACACACACTGTAACCATGACTATTCCAAGTGAGACACTTCATGGAGACCAAAGGAGGCCATTCAGCCCACAGAGTGCATGTTGACCCCAATCAAACCCATTCCTCTGCAGCTTTGATTACTTTCCTTCAATTGTTTTTCCAAACTTATTAAAATTCATCATCAACTCTGCTTCCATCTTCTTTCCAGGCTAAAAATACACTGCACAATAAATGCACATATCTCTCCGTTTTCTTTCTCTATCGCTCTCTCTCCTGTCGCGTTTGAAATTAAACCTCCAATCCAGGGTAATTCTGGAGTGTGACCCAACTCAACCCAAAATACAACTTTTTAAAAAAAATCACTGTTTTATTTCCGAAAAGGCCACAATCTGCCAGGCGTGTAACAGATTCCACTGAAGACCCTTTTGTAAATGATTCCCAGGATTAGAGAGAGCCGGCAACATTTGCAGTCTGACCCCCCCCCCCCCCCAACACCACCCACCCAGTGCAAACTGTCTCAACCTGTTGGAAGTTCACGGTGCCCGCTGTACCGAGTCTGTCTGCAGCTTTGCAACAAACAAAAGGAGAATGGGGAGACTGTCTTTTTGCAGTGCAGTCTGCTCTGGCCATCGGTTACTCAATACACACACACAGGCTTCATTTCTCAACCAGCTCCCACAGTCTGGGGGGGGGGGGGGAGGAGACAGGGGCTGTGAGTTGCAGAGAGACTCAGTAAACAGGTAGTTTGAAACAACCCCACACACCCTCCCCCCCTCCCTCCCAAATTGCAGAAGAAAATAAATGCATTTCACGAGCAGAACGGGGATTCTGCCCCCGAGAGCGCCTCTTACATTGTTGAGAAGCCATCTCTCTCTCTCTCCCCAAGGCAAGTTTTCGCGGGTGTTCAGTGAAACAAGGCGAGAGGTCCCGGAACCGGTCAGCAGCGGGGCGAGCGACCCAGATGCAGAGCGAGGTGAAAGTGTCCCCCTTCCATCGGGAGGCCCCCGGAATAACCCCGTCCCTCCCTCCCTGCTGGAAACTCAAGGCTCCCCCACCCACCCCACACAGGCAATACAAACGCACGCACACACACATTAAAAAAAAAAGCCCCACTGACAAGGGAACGGAATGCAGCGGAGAGTTTTGCAAATGAATGGTTGGGAGGTGTGGCTCGCACAGCACAGCAGCCTGTGTCCCATCCCATCTCACAAAGGGAGTTTCTGCACTCCAAGCGGAGGGAGAGAGGGAGAGGAGAGAGTCCAGCCCAGGGGGGGCTGGGAGAGGGGGGAGATCCAGGCTGGTGGGTGAGGAGGAGGAAGGTGTCTACAAATGGCAGCAGCTCGCATTGTGCGAAAATCACCCCCCCCCCCCCCCAAAACAAAAACCCCAGCCCCACTGTACAAATATTTGCTGGATTACTCAGCGTCGGCTGACCTTACGGCTTGGTGGGGGGAATAATGCTGCACAGTTGAAGAGCACAGAAAGAAAATGGAGATTTGTTTTTATATGATATATTTTCTTAAAAAAGAGCTGGAGAGTTTTAGGGGGTGAAAGTCTTGCAAACTAACCCCAACTTTCAGCGGTGCTGGTATTTAAAAAAAAATGCTCTCTCCAAAAAAAATAAAGTACTCCAACACGACTTCTTTACCTGACATTTTCAAAAATAATACAGGACAGACTGGTCACGGCATTGCAAGAATCTCCGCAAGCAAAACCCTTTCAGCAGCGATCCTGCACTCTGGTTGCGAACATTGCACTTTCTTCGAGGTTCATGGGGTTTCGCTGGAGTTCTGAATCTGAGCTAACGAAGGAGAGCTGTGCAGGACCTGGACCGCCACGCACTCTGCCACAATTGGTGCTTGAGGGGGCAGGTGGGCGGTTGTTGATAGTGTTACTGCTCACTCCGAGCCCGCAAATCCTCCTGGATACAGGGTTGACTGAGTTGCAGTCAGAAGCAGAGTTTGCTGGGTGATTCCAGAGTGGGTGATTGAGTCCAGCACACCAGCTTCTCGTTTTCACTTTCCAAGTGGCCTGTTTCCTTCAGCATCGTTACCTTTTTGCATAACTTCCCTTCATTGTTCTTTTTCTCTCTACATCATTGTCTATAATCGCTCGTTTTTTCCCTTATCCGTAACCAGCCTGAAGATGGGTCTCGACCCCAAACGTCACCCATTCCTTCTCTCCAGAGACGCTGCCTGTCCCGCTGAGTTACTCCAGCTTTTTGTGCCTATCTTCGGTTTAATCTGCAGTTCCTTCCTAAACATACCTCGATTCCAGGTTTCCTGGATTCCTTGTGTAGGAAGTCAACTGCAGATGCTGATTTACACCGAGGACAGACACGAAATACTGGAGTAACTCAGCGGGACAGGCATCATCTCTGGAGAGAAGGAATGGGTGACGTTTCGGGACCAGACCCTTCTGCAGACTGAAGAAGGCTTCCAGCTCGAGATTTCACCTATTCTTTTTTGCCCGAGATGCTACCTGACCCGCCGAGTTACTGCAGCGCTTCGTGTCTAACTTCAAGTGAGTGCAGGGTCTGCAGTCTTACTCATTGGGCACAAAATGTAGTGGCACAGAGATGCCCGGATTCCATGAAGGTTTGTACAACAGGACATGACTACATTAAGGACCAGGTCCCAATGGGGTATCCACAAGAATGAAAACTGTAAAGACCCATTGTTTCTGGCTGGGGATTAATATAGGCTAGACGGGACATCGGTGAGTTAAGAGTGGAACCAAAAAACGGCAGAAGCAGTTTATAAAGTGCTGGAGTAACTCAGCGGGTCAGGCAGCATCTCTTGAGAAAAAGGAGAGGAGACTTTTTGGGTCGGGAGCTTTCTAAAGAATGTCAGAGAGTCATGAGTGTTTTATTGTCCTAGGTACGGATGTGGAACATGCAGCAGCAGCATATCAGGTTTGTAAACTCAGTACTTAATATAATAAGCAAGCAAAAAAAGTTTTAAGGGGCTGTCCCACTTGGGTGACATAATCCGTGAGTTCTGGTGAGTTTGCCCTCGACTCATACTCACAGAATAGTCGACACAAGGTAGTAGGAGGTCTTTGTAACTCTCCTTCATGCTCAAGAGTAGTCCCCGTGTATTCGAGGCCTCAGCTAGGTCGTGGATTATTTTTCAACATGTTGAAAAATGCCTGCGAGTAAAAAAGGGCGCCATGGAAAAAATCGGTTCTTTTTTACTTGTAGGTTTAGTCGTAGTAGGTCGTACTGTTAGTCGTAGGTAATCGAGGGTAGTCGAAGGTAATCGAAGGTAGTCGTAGATAGTCTTCATCATAGTCGAAGGGAGGTCGAAGGAGGTTGTCTTCACTCTCCACTATTCGGTGTCCAATTTTGCCGAAGTTAGTCGAAGCTAGTCTTCAACATAGTTGAAGGAGGTCTTCTACAAAGTCGAAGGAGGTCTTCAACATGAAATTTTTTCAAACTCTCCTAAACTCGCCAATTAGGTCGCCCAAGTGGGACAGCCCCTTTAAGATACTGGCAGCAGAATTCTGAGCAATCTAAAATCTATGAAGGTTTGTATCTAGAATCTCTGCTTTCTATTCCTGCTATTTGCTGCAATGAAATGCTGCAAATTATGAGGATCTTGCCAGGACTAGAGGGTCTGAGCTTTTGGGAGAGGTTGACTAGGCTGGGTCTCTATTTCTTGGAGCGCAGGAGGATGAGAGGTGATCTTATAGAGGTGTATAAAATCATGAGAGGAATAGATCAGGAGTCTCTTGCCCAGAGTAGGTGAGTCGGTGACCAGAGGACAGAGGTTTAAGGTGAAGGGGAAAAAATGTATAGGAATCTGAGGGGTAACTTTTTCACACAAATTATGGTGGGTATATGGAACGAGCAAGGAGGTAGTTAAGGCAGGGACTATCCCAACGTTTAATAAACAGACAGGTGCATGGATTGGACAGGTTTGGAGGAATATGGACCAAATGCTGGCAGGTGGGACTAGTGTAGCTGGAATATGTTGGCCGGTGTGGGCAAGTTGGGCCGAAGGGCCTGTTTCCACACTGTATCACCCTATGACTATAAATATCGTTGGCAGTGTTCCTTGTGTCAGCTGTAGCTCAGAAATTCAACTTTTAAAGATTTGAGCACAAAATCTAAAGTGAGATACTTGTTCGGAAGGAGTACTTTCAAAATGCTGCCTCTCAAATAAGAAATTAAATAATTGCCTGGCCTTCTCACTAATAAATGCAAAAGATCGCAATTAATTGTTCAAATAAATAGCCTGTGCACAAGGGGGAACCCTGTCCTGCAAAGTTTATCCCTAAGATAGACACAAAAAGCTGGAGTAACTCAGCGGGACAGGCAGCATCTCTGGAGAGAAGGAATGGGTGACGTTTTGGGTCGAGACCCTTCTTCCAACGTCACCCATTCCTTCTCTCCAGAGATGCTGCCTGACCCGCTGAGTTACTCCAGCTTTTTGTGTCTATCTTCGATTTAAACCAGCATCTGCAGTTCCTTCTTACACAATGTTTATCCCTAACCTGGAACCTAACCTGGAATTAGTAAAACATAGCTAGTGTAGGATAGTGTTAATGTGCGGGGTTTGCAGGTCGGTGCATAATGTGCCTGTCGACGTGCTGTATAACTAAACTAAACTAAACTAAACTAAACAAATGGAATGCACCAAAATAATCTGCTCTGTATTAAAGTGCAGACACAAGAACTTGCAGATGCTGGTTTGGCTGGAAGGACACAGAATACTGGAGTAACTCAGTGGGTCAGGCAGCATCTCTGGAGAACATGGATAGGTTACTTTTCAGGTGGGAACCTTTCCTCAGACTCCTGTCTGTATTAAAGTACACACTCTGTGGGTGGCCCTCAAAAACAAAGGTGCTGACTTTCGTTACAAAACAGGCAAATACCTCTTTTCATTTGTTAATTACAGCTGCAGGCTTTGAATGAAATACTTCTTACACTTGCATCTTCAAAGCATTCCCTGTGGAATTTTCCCCCCCAATGAAGCTGGGTGCAACTATGTCGGTTCATTTATTTTTGCAAGGATTCAAAATGGGGCCCATGGATTCTTGCGTCCCAGGCCTTTAAACTTTCACTTCTCCATCCCCTGCTATAATGGCAAATTGTCTTGTAAAAAAATGGAAGATAAACACAAAATGCTGGAGTAACTCAGCGGGACAGGCAGCGTCTCTGGAGAGAAGGAATGGGTGATGTTTAGGATGGAGACCCTTCTTCAAATGGAGTTGTTCATTTATTTTAAACCACTGGATACCTGCTGTCATTGAGATATTGAGAGCATTGTTTAGTTCAGTTCAGATTAATTTGGAAATGTAATGTAAACAGGCCTTTCGGCCCACCGAGTCTGTACCGACCAACGATCCCCGTTACACAAACAAACACTACACACTGGCGGCAATTTTTTGCAATTTCTAAAGACAATTTATAATTTAGCAATTACTGAAGCTAAGGAAGCAGGTGAAGCCACTAAGTTGTCCTAAGCTAAGCTTATCTCTTCATGTGAATGTTCCCTAACGCGTAGAATCTGTGCAGGTATCTTTTCCAAGTCATAATTGTATCCACAGAAAGATGTAATTGTTGTTGATGTTGCTCCAGAGTTCACGCTACAAGGGTATTTGAAGTTTAAAAAGGACAATAGACAATAGTAGGCCATTCGGCCTTTCGAGCCAGCACCGCCATTCAATGTGATCATGGCTGATCATCCCCAATCAGTACCCCGTTCCTTCCTTCCCCCATATCCCCTGACTCCGCTGCTTTTAAGAGCCCTATCTAGCTCTCTCTTATAAGCATCCAGAGAACCTGCCTCCACCGCCCTCTGAGGCAGAGAATTCCACAGACTCGTCACTCTCTGTGAGAATAAGTGTTTCCTCGTCTCCATTCTAAATGGCTTACCTCTTATTCTTAAACTGTGGCCCCTGGTTCTGGACTCCCCCAACATCGGGAACATGTTTCCTGCCTCTAGTGTGTCCAAACCCTTAACAATCTTATATGTTTTAATGATAACTCCTCTCATCCTTCTAAACTCCAGAGTGTACAAGCCCAGCCGCTCCATTCTCTAACAGGACAAACAGCCTGAAAAGGCAAGGGTATAATGTTTGATATAAGGTTTACATTACTAGTGAGAATTGGACAGTTCACAAAGTTCTATGACCAAGAGGATCTAAACAGAGAGTTAAGGGGCGCAGCGGTAGAGTTGCTGCCTTACAGCGTCAGAGAACTGGGTTCGATCCTGACTACGGGTGCTGTCTGTACGGAGTTTGCACATTCTCCCCGTGACCTTGTGGGTTTTCCCCGGGTGCTCCGGTTTCCTCCCATACTCCAAAGTCTCACAGGTATGTAGGTTAATTTGGCTTTGGTAAAAACTGCAAATTGTTTCCGGTCCACAGGATAATGCTAGTGTACGATGTGATCGCTGGTCGGTGCGGACTCGGTGGACGGTAGACCTATTTCCACTCTCTATTTCTAAACTAAACTAATGTGTACAAAATCATGAGAGGAATAGATCGGGTAGATGCACAGTCTCTTGCCCAGAGTAGGGAAATCAAGGACCAGAGGACATTGGTTCAACGTGAAGCGGAAAATATTTAATAGGAATCCGAGGGGTAATGTTTTCACACAAAGGGTGGTGGGTGTATGGAACAAGCTGCCACCGGATGTATTTGAGGCTGGGACTATCCCATCATTTAAGAAACAGTTGGACAGGTACATGGATAGGACGTGTTTGGAGGGATATGGACCAAGTGCAGGCAGGTGGGAATACTGTGGCTGGGACATGTTGGCCGGTGAGGGCAAGTTGGGCCGAAGGGCCTGTTTCCACACTGTATCACTCTATGACTATAATGTGGCTAAAATCAGATCTGCATGGGAAGGAACTGCAGATGCAGGTATAAACCAAAGACACACAAAAAACCTGGAGTAGCATAGCAGGTTGGACTCTATCTCTGGAGAAAATGAATAGGTGACGTTTTGGGTCAAGACCCTTCCACAGACTGCTAATTAGATCTGTCTCCTGGATCTACCACTGCAGTCTCCCAGGAGACTAAAGGAGGTGGCTGCAGAAATGTATCACTGATGACCTTCCATAACCCCTTACGTTCTGGAGAGGTTCCCGCAGATTTAAAGGCCGCTAGCGTAACGTCGCCATTTGTGAATAGAGGGAGAGAAAAACTTTGGAATGATGGACTAGTTGACTTTGGATCTGTCGTCAGCAAAATCCCGAATTCCATTACTAAGGAAATGGCATATGGAAATAATCATGAGATTAGGCACTGAGCCCGGTTTTACGAGGAGGAAATCATGTTTGACAAATCTCATAATTTTTGAGACTGTAACCACAGGGTAAATGAGAGGAAACCAATGGGTATAGTGTACATGAATTTGATATGTAAAGTAAGGGCACACTGCATTAGTATAATATACAGTATTAGAATGGATAGCAATTGGCTATGTGAGCAAAGAATAGGACAGATTAATGGGTCATTTTCTGCTTGAGATAAATTAAGCAAGAATAAATTAGAGGGTGGTGAATCTTGTGGAATTCTTTGCCACAGAAGGCTGTGAAGGCCACGTCAGAGGATATTTTTAAGGCAGAGATAGATCGATTCTTGATTAGCACAGATGCCAGGGGTTATGGGGAGAAGGCAGGAGAATGGGGTTAGGAGGGAGAGATAGATCAGCCATGATTGGATGGCGGAGTAGACTTGATGGGCTGAATGGCCTAATTTTACTGCTATCACTTATCACCTTATGACTTATGATTACTAGTGAGGTGCTATAGAGATTATTTCCGGGCTCTCAGTAAATCACAATTAATATTATTGACGATTGAGGAGGATGAGGGGTGATCTTATACAGGTGTATAAAATCATGAGATGTCTCGATCGGGTAGATGCACAGAGTCTCTTGCCCAGAGTAGGTGAATCGAGGACCTGAGGACATACTGTAAGTTTAAAGTGAAGGGAAAAGATTTAATAGGAATCTGAAGGGGGTAACATCTACACACAAAGGGTGGTGGGTGTATGGAACGAACTGCCAGAGGTAGGTGAGGCAGGGACTATCCCAATGTATAAGAAACAGTTTGACAGTTACATGGATAGGATAAGTTTGTTGGGATATGGGCCAAATGCGAGCAGGTGGGACGAGTGTAGCTGGGACATGTTGGCCGGAGAGGGCAGGTTGGGCCGAAGGGCCTGTTTCCATGCTGTATGACTCTGACTCAGATAAAATAGTAAATCAAAAACAAGAACCTCCTGGAAAAAGCTCAGCAGATCAGGCAGCATCTGTAGAGAAAGGTCATTAGACAATAGGTGCAGGAGCAGGCCATTCGGCCCTTCGGCCCTTCGAGCCAGCACCGCCATTCAATGTGATCATGGATAATCATCCATAATCAGTACCCCGTTCCTCCCTTCTCCCCATACCCCCTGACGCCGGTATTTTTAAAAGCTCTCTCTTGAAAGCACCCAGAGAACCTGCCTCCACCGCTCTATGAGGCAGAGAATTCCACAGACTCACCACTCTCTGTGAGAAAAAGTGTTTCCTTGTCTCCGTTCTAAATGGTTCATTGAACTTTGGACTTGGCTTCTATGTCTTTCTATGCGGTCTAATCTGCAGAGTGTTTTCAACATCTTTGTTTTTAAAATTTCTGATTTCCATCACAAGCGGATGTTCGCTTTTGAGTTACAACATAGGAAGTGAGGTTTGCTGATGATGCAAAGCTGGATGGAAAAGTGAGGGCAGGGCATCGGAACAAGGGCTGGCGAATTGGAACTGAGAGGTAGAGATATTTCCTGATGCAGCCAGTTCCATATCTTTGTGATGCTTTAACTCGAAGCATTTGAATACAAACTCATCGAGTTCATCAGAGCTGAAATTTGAGCTGTTAAGAAAGTCATAAGGGATAGGAGCAGAAGTAGGCCATTCAGCCCATCAAGTCTACTCCACCATGGCTAATCTATCTTTCCCTCTCAAACCCATTCTCCTGCATTTTCCCCATAACCCCTGACACCCACACTAATCAAGAATGTATCTATCTCTGCCTTAAAAGTATCCATTGACTTGGCCTCCACAGCCTTCTGCAGCAATGAATTCCACAGATTCACCACCCTCTGACCAAAGAAATTCCTCCTCATCCCCTTCCTAAAAGAACATCCTTTAACGCTTGAGGCTATAACCTCTAGTCCTAGATTCTCCCTAAGTGCAAAGTGCAAAATGATCCGTGGAGGTTTATAGTGAGATTAAACGAGTGGACGAGAAAGTGGAAGACAAATAGTATAATGTAGGAAAATGTGAAATTATGTACTTTGGTCAGAAGACCAGAAGAACACTAACCATGAGAAATCAGTAAATATTGACATTAAAGGGAATCTCGATGTGAGTTCATGAATAAGAATGTAAACGTGCAGCACACCAAGCAATTTGAAGCAAAGATTATAGAGGAGCAAGATGCGCCACTCAGTGGAAATCCAATGGACTGGTGTGTAGTACGTAACGGAATGTCATGGCCGCCATTTTGGCGGACTGCCTCCCCATGTGTAATCTGCTACAGAGCTACAGAGCAGTTGCAAGCAAAGATTATAGAGGAGCAAGATGCATTAGAAAGTTATTAGATTTATTTGTAATAGATCTTTACTTACCTCTCGATCCCTCTCTCTCCCCCTCTCGATCTTTCTCTCCCTCTCTTCTCTCGATCCCTTTCTCTCGATCTTTCTCCCCCTCTTTTCTCTCTCTCCCCTCGATCCCTCTCTCCCCTATCTTCTCTCGACCTCCCTCCCTCCCCTCTTCCCCTCCTTCCCTCTCTCTCTCTCTCCCCCTCCCTTTTCCCCCTGTTCCCCCATTTAGCTTGCATCTTTCCTCCCCAGCCCCTCCTTTGCGTAGTTTACCTTGCATTGCATTGTACAGCTTCCCTTGTATTGCTTTAACACACACTGTGCACAAAATTACAGGCACACACAAACACACATTCATATAAATATATGGTGAGACAGATAGAAGCAAATCTTTGGATAGAAGAGCTTATTAAAATCTTCCTACAAAGACCATTATGTAATTTATTTCTATCCTCTTTTGTGCCGAAGGCATAGCAGGGCTGCCAACTCTCACACAGAGGGAAGGGAGGGAGAGAGGGAAATCGAGAAGAGAGGGGAGAGAGATAGATCGAGAGGGGAGAGAAAGAGATCGAGAGGGGAGAGAAAGAGATCGAGGGGGAAGAGAAAGAGATCGAGAGGGGAGAGAAAGAGATCGAGAGGGGAGAGAAAGAGATCGACAGGGGAGAGAAAGAGATCGACGGGGACAGAAAGAGATCGAGAGGGGAGAGAAAGAGATCGACAGGGGAGAGAGAGGGGAGAGAGAGCGATAGAGAGAAGAGAGGGAGATCGAGAGAAGAGAGGGAGATAGCGAGAAGAGAGGGGATAGAGAGGGATCAAGAGGTAAGTAATTATCTATTACAAATAAATCTAATAACTTTCTAATGCATTTTGCTCCTCTATAATCTTTGCTTGCAACTGCTCTGTAGCTTTGGAGCGGATTACACAGCGGCAGATCGAGAGACAAAGATCATAGAGAAGCCCAGTTTCCCAGTAGACGCCATCTCTGGTCCGCTAATATGGCGTCGACAATCACACACGTGATACTACGCCTTTTCCACTGAGTGGCGCATCTTGCTCCTCTATAATCTTTGATTTGAAGTGCCAAAACCATGTTTGCCTTCATTGCCAGGGCTTTGAAGTTCCAAAGTAAGGAAATCTTGCTCAGATTATGCAGATGTTTGGTTGGACCACTTTTAAAGTAGCCAGAACGGTGCGCAATTTTGATTTGCAACTCTAAAGGAGGATGTACTCAACATGGAGTCCGCGTGGCATACACGGACAAGATTCATTCCTGTGGAAAGAAATTGGGATGGTAGATGTGCACGGAAGTTCCAGGTAACTGGTGATTTCATTGAGACATATTCGCTGCTGAGGAGAACTGAAGGGGAGGCAGTTTCATCTACTCAGACTGTTTCTACCTGGGGGCATGGTATTGGAATAAAGGGATGGTCAATAGGGAATGAGAGGAGGGGCCAGTTGTCTATCTTTTGAATGGCCAGCACGGTGGCGCAGCGGTAGAGTTGCTACCTTACAGTATCAGAGGCCCTGGTTCCATCCTGGCTGTGGGTGCTGTCTGTATGGAGTTTGCACGTTCTCCCTATGACTGCGTGGGTTTTCTGCAGGTGCTCCGGTTTCCTCCCACACTACCAAGGAGGTTTGTAGGTTAATTGGCTTTGGTAAGTAGTAAAATTGTCCCTAGTGTGTGTAAGTCAGTGTATGGGGTGATCGCTGGTCGGCGTGGGCTCGGCAGGCCGAATAACCTGTTTCCAGTATTGTATCTCTAAATTCTAAAGTCCAGAACCAGGGGCCACAGTTTAAGAATAAGGGGTAAGCCATTTAGAACGGAGATGAGGATACAATTTTTGCACACAGAAAGTTGTGAGCCTGTGGAATTCTATGCCTTGGAGGCCGGTTCTCTGGACACTTTCAAGAGAGAGCAAGACAGGGCTCTTAAAGATAGCAGAGTCAGGGGATATGGGGAGAAGGTAGGAACAGGGACTGATTGGGGATGATCAACCATGATTGCATTCAATGGCGGTGCTGGATCGAAGGGCTGAATGGCCTACTGCTGCACCTATTGCCTATTGTCTATTGTCTATAAAGAATGCTTTAACAGTGTTTTAGATGCTTACTCACTGAATGTATTCAAAGTGAGACCCACAGATCTTTGGACAACAAGGAAATCAGAGGCTATGGAAATAAAGTTGGAAATGGATTCCCAGTGTGGTTAGGGTGGCGTTAGTGGGCGGGGATCGCTGGTCAGCACGGACACAGTGCCTATGTCGGAAGGGCCTATGTCCGCACTGTATCTCTAAACTAAAACCTGAACACAAATTAGTTAACATTAACATTCGAGGAGGATCACGTGGACAGATTCATTCAGCAGGGTTTCGAAAGCTAAAGAGGTCTTCCTTGCACAACAGGGATAAGCTAAAGAAGTGCCGAGCAGTGGCGTGGAATTGAAGTAGGTACTGCTGTCATTTCTTGAAGAGATGCTTTCAATATCTGCCAAATGAATCCTCCAAGTGCCACTCCTCACAATAGCTCTCCAGAAGGTGGCAGTTCAACATCCTAATGAAACACTCCTTGTCACCAGTAAAATTGTTCAATTTACCTCCCGCAGCCTCGGCAAGTCCAACAGCATTATCAAGGATGAGTCGCACCCCGGGCCACTCTCTCTTCTCCCCTCTCCCATCGGGCAAAAGGAACAGAAGTGTGAAAACGCACACCTCCAGATTCAAGGACAGTTTCTCCCCAGTGTTTTCAGGCAACTGAACCATCCAACCACAACCAGAGAGCAGCCCTGAGCTACTATCTACCTCAATGGACACCCTTGGACTATCTTTGATCAGACTTTGCTGCACTTTATCTTGCACTAAACGTTATTCATTTTATTCCCTTTATCATGTATGTGTACACTGTGGACGGCTTGATTATTATCATGTATTGTCTTTCCGCTGACTGGTTAGCACGTAACAAACGTTTTTCACAGTACCTCGATACACGTACACTAAACTAAACTAAACAAAGTTTCCGGATGTTTACAATGGCTAAGTAGTTTGCTACAAAAATCCAGATTCACATAAACCTGCAATCAATGAAAGCAAAGTTTTAGAACCTCAAGAAAAACAGCTGGATTTGTTAACTGGGACAAAGAAACCAAACAGCTAGAACATTCCGAGCCTTCTTTCCAACCATGCTTCAGGTTTCTTTGATCAGACTTGACTGGATTTTCACTTCACTTGTTTGCCCTTCTGACCTCAGGAAAGCGTTATACAGGTCCATCAAATCACACACCACAAGATTAACGAACAGTTTAAACCCCAAGGCCATCACCACACTGAACTCTGCACTGAACACACAGCCCCCATAGCCAATATTTTGTACTGTCACCACACTATGCTGTGAAATATTGCACATTCTGACTTGACGTGACGTTTTTCTTGCCGCTTTTGTAGTTTCCATTGTCGTTATCTGATACGTTGGAGCTCCGCTCGGCCGTGCGCCGGAAATTGCGTTGTATGTATTTACAATGTATTTACAATGACAATAAAGTATCATTATATTATTACTTATGTGATTCTGGAATTAACGTTCCTAATTCTCATTTCCAGGTATGTCCTCTCGCCACCAGACAGGGTTTTCTGTTCATGGGGTCTGGATTTGATGCTGAGCGAAAGCAAGGCTTCTCCCTTCTCTCCTGTCCCTTCTGCTGGGTCTGTTATGCCGGCAAGACAGGACCTAAACATGGACTGAGATGGAGCCTCCTGCATATTATCTGTCAGATCGGATTCTTTGTGCTTGATTACACCAGGCTGTTGCTTGAGTAGTAGGAAAGCTTTGTCGAGTTTAGAGATACAGCATGGAACCAGGGCCTTCAGTCCACCGAGTCCGCGCCAACCATTGAACACCAATTCTATCCCGCATTCTATGGACCATGTATAGAAGCCAATTAACCTACAAACCTGCACGTCTTTGGAGTGCGGAAGGATACCATAGCACCTGTAGCAAACCCACGAGGTGACGTGGAGAACGTTCAAACTCCATAAAGACAGCACCCGCAGTCGGAATCAAACCGGGATCTCCGGCGCTGTAAGGCAGCAACGCTAACGCTGCGCCACTGTGCAGCTCTCTCACGTCCACCACAGGAACATTGGAAGGAACAATTTACACGTTGACTGAGGAGGAAGCTACTTTTTGCCACGTTTGCCTTTGGTACCCGGGTCGATGATGACAAACAGAAACTAGATCTCGAAACCCAAGTTAAAATCCCACCGTGGAAGTTGTGGAATTTAAATTCAATTAATAATAGGAATAAATCAAAATCCGTAAGCAATAATTATGGCCAAATACCAGGATTGTAGTTAAATCCCATCCTTCAGTTTCTCCCTTCCCTGCCATGCTGAACATTCTCTCTTCACTCTTGCCTTTCATTTACTTAATACATAATCCCAACACTTTTGAGCCTCCCACTCATTTGAAGTTCTTGTAACTGCTGTATTTATTCTTTCTGCAAAGACTTTCATCTCAGTCTTTCAAGTGGAGCATGTCCCAATGATATATGTCTTTCCTGTCTCAGTAGTGCTGCCAATATCCCATGAAATAGAACACCTCTCTCCCACATTGTGCCTTAAACCATGTTCCCTTGTTCAGCCACTCGATGAGCTTGTATTGGCTCAGCTAAAAATAATGGAGAGGTTATCGCTCTTCAAATCCTATTCTTTAATATGGTTTCTAGGAAACTCTAAGCAAGTCCTCTGACTGTCTTTTCTACTTTGATGGTCCTGACCTACCATCGACTTCATTGGAGACCCTCGGACTATTTTAATCAGACTTTAGTTTAGTTTGGAGATACACCATGGAAACAGGCCCTTCGGCCCACCGAGTCTGCACCGACCAGCGATCCCCGCACACTTTACACTATCCTACACACACTAGGGACAATTTACGATTTTATTAAGCCAATTAGCCTACAAACCTGTACGTGTTTGGAGTGTTGGAGGAAACCAAAGATCTCGGAGAAAACCCACTAAGGTCACAGGGAGAACGTACAAACTCTGTACAGGCAAGACAAGCACCGTAGTTTGGATCGAACCCGGGTCTCTGACGCTTGTAAGGCAGTCGCTCTACCGCCAGGCCACCGTATCACCCTTTATTGGACTTTATTGTGCACTAAATATTATTCCCTTTATCCCCCATCTGTACATTGTGGACGCTTGATTGTAATCATGTATAATCTTTCCGCTGACAATAAAGCTGTTCACACAACAAAAACGCTGTCCGTTGCATCTCAGTGCACGTGACTAAACTAAACTCCTTGGGACAACAAAACGAGAACCTTTACTTCCTCTCCAAAATCTGAACCATGTTACAGGCTGGCAAGGCTGCCACAATTTCCAACAAAATTGTGTGCTACAATCTCTTAGTCCTGGCCTGGCTGAAACAAGATGGACACAGTCAGGGGAGATCAAATTGGTCAGCGGGCAGTCCATTATCTACTCCGGACAGGAAGAGAAAATGGAGTTGGATTGGACACACCCTCAGGAAACCTGCCTCAAACATCACCCGGCAAGCCCTGAAATGGAAGCCCCAAGGAAAAATGAAAAGAGGTCCCAACCCACACTGCCGTCTCTCAATTCCCTCCACTGATGCTGCCTGACTTGCTGAGCTTAGCTTAGTTTAGTTTAGAGATTCAGCATGGAATCAGGCCCACCGGTCCACACCGACCAGCAATCAGCCATTCACACTAGTTCTATACTATACAACTTTCTCATTGACTCCCTGCGTACTCGGGGCAATTTTCCAGCGTCCAATTAACTTACAAACCCGCACATCTTTGGGATGTGGAAAGAAACCGGTGAACCCGGAGGAAACCCACGAGGTCACTGGAATTCTCTGCCACAGAAGGTAGTTGAGGCCAGTTCATTGGCTATATTTAAGAGGGCGTTAGATGTGGCACTTGTGGCTAAAGGGATCAGGGGGTATGGAGAGAAGGCAGGTACGGGATACTGAGTTGGATGATCAGCCATGATCACATTGAATGGCGGTGCAGGCTCGAAGGGCCGAATGGCCTACTCCTGCACCTATTTTCTATGTTTCTATGTCACAGGGAGAACATGCAAACTCCACACAGACCGCACCTGAGGTCAGGATCGGAACCCAGTTTTCCGGAGCTGTGAATCAGTGGCTCTACCAGCTGCTCCTTTGTGCCACCTAGTACTTTGGTTTTGTTTGCCCAAAGGACAGAAGGCATTCCATGGGATGAAAGTATTTGAAGAATGTTAATAAGCAGTAAAGATGGCTGATCTTTACAAGTTCACGAGTTGTAGGACATTCGGCCCATCGAGTCTACTCCACCATTCAATCATGGCTGATCTCTGCCTCCAAATCCCATTTTCCTGCCTTCTCCCCATAGCCCTTGACACCCATTCTAATCAAGAATTTGTCTACCTCTGCCTTAAAAAATATCTACTAACTGCCTCCACAGCCCTCTGTATCAATGAGTTCCATACATTAACCACCGTCTGACTAAAGAAATTCCTCCTCTCCTCCTTTCTACTCCTTGAATACTCAGATGCAAGCAGGGCCATGTATGGGAAGGCTGGCACAGGGGACACAGCAGTTAGTGCTGCTATAGCACAGATCCAATGACCAGGTGTGACTCAGATCTCCCATCCCTTCTGTGCAGATTGTGTCCACTCTCCTTGTGAGCGCCTAGCTTTCCTCTGGAATCTCCAGTTTTCTCCACATACTCAAGAATATGGCTGGTGGCTGGTTAATTGGTTATCGCAAATTACCTCCAATGCCGATGCGTGAAAGGGAAATTGAGGGGGGTTGGTGGATTGAGAACAGTTAGCACGCAACAAAAGCTTTTCACTGTATCTTTGGTGCACGTGACACTAAACTAAACTGAAACTTCAATTGAAATGGATGTGCGAGAGAGATTTTTGTCAATAGGAAATTAGTGGAGTAGTGAACTTGTAGGTGTTGCATGTGGACTCAATCGGACAAGTGAGTTCCTGTGTAGCGAGGAAATGTGGCAACATTCTCTCCAGTGGAGCCTACACATGGTAGGATCAGATAAAGAGGAGATCAAAGGGAGAATGGTGAACACCTATCGATTACACAGCTGAGGAATATGGCAAGAAGGAAATTAGGGACAGCCTTAGACCAAAGAAGAGACGTATAGAATTGCTTTTAAAAATAGCAGCGGTGCTGAGAATCAAGAACAGTTTAGTAGTCATTTAAAGAGGACACAGAGATTGATTAAAAAGGACAAAGATGAAGCTTGCAGGCAATATAAAAACTGAGTAAAAACTGAACAAAGCCTCTATAAATATTTGAATTGTTTGAAGTCCGCACCTACCAGCACATTAACACAAGCCTACACAAACTAGGGACAATTTAGACTTATACCAAGTATACAAACCCAAGTCAATTAACCTACAGACCTGTACGTCTTGGAGTGGAAAAAGAAGAAAGGAAAGTGAAAAAGAAACGCACAGTAAAACTCTTTTAATCTGGAACTTCAGTGGTGGGTTGGACTGGCAGAACACATCCCTTTTCCTTCTCCCCAAAGATGCTGCCTGTCCCGCTGAGTTACTCCAGCGTTTTGTGTCTAAGCAAGATGTAGTTGAACACATGTATGTAAGCTTAACTACTTTAGTGTTTTAAAATGGAAAGAGAGATTATCGGAACAGCGATACATGGGGCGATGCGACTAGATATGGGAAGGATGTTCCCAATGGCTGAGGCATTCAGAACCATAGGACTTAGTCTCAGGACATGCCATTTAGAATTAAGTTCAGGGGTAATTTCTTCACCCAGTGAATCATGAACCTGTGATTCTCTACCGTACAAGATGCTGTTAATAAAGGGCTAAGTGGCGGCACGGTGGCGCAGCGGTAAAGTTGCTGCCTTACAACGCCAGAGACTCGGGTTCGTTCCAGACACGGGTGCTGTCTGTACAACGTTTGTACGTTCTCCCCGTGGGTTTTCTCCGAGATCTTCAGTTTCCTCCCACACTCTAAAGACGTACAGGTTTATAGGCTAATTGGTTTGAATCTAAATTGCCCCTAATGTGTGTGTTAATGTGCTGGGATCGCTGGACAGCGTGGACTCGGTGGGCCGAAGGGCCTGTTTCCACACTGTATCTCTGAACTAAACGAAAATAAATAGAAATCAAAAAGGAGGTAAGAGAGTTTCTTGATGCCAAAAGTACACAAACCGGTAAGGGTTAACTTTGGACACACACGAAACTGCAGATACAGGAATCTTGAGCAAAAAAACAAAATGCTGGAGTGCGGCAGCATTTGTGGAGGGAATGGACAGATGACTCACATTGAGACACAAGAACCCCAACAATACTGAAGGCAATAAGAACAGCCTCTTTCCCTTCTATATTGGTTCCAGTCTAACAAATTTGTGACCTACTCTTGGCTTGTCAGCAGATAATTTTTGATTTGAATACTGATTTTTGACACAGCCATGCTACAGGCATTCTCAGAGACGGAAAGAGCTGCAGACGCTGGTAGCTTGGGGCGGCTCTGAGGCGCAGAGATCCAGGTTTGACAATAGACAATAGACAATAGTTGCAGGAATAGGCCATTTGGCCCTTCGAGCCAGCACCGCGCATTCAATGTGATCATGGCTGATCATCCCCAATCAGTACTCCGTTCCTGCCTTCTCCCCATATCCCCTGACTCCGCTATTTTTAACAGCCCTATCCAACTCTCTCTTGAAAGCATCCAGAGAACCTGCCTCCACCGCCCTATGAGGCAGAAAATTCCACAGACTCACCACTCTCTGTGAGAAAAAGTGTTCCCTCATCTCCGTTCTAAATGGCTTACTCCTTATTCTTAAATAAGGGTTTGATCTTGACTACGGGTGCTGTCTGCACAGAGTTTGTACCCTCTCCCAGTGACCACGTGGGTTTTCTCCGGGTGCTCCGGTTTCCTCCCACACTCTAAAGACGTGCAGGTTTGTAGGTTAATTGGCTTCGGAAAAATTGTAAATTGTTTGTACAGATTTTGTACGTTCTCCCGGTGACCACGTGGGTTTTCTCCGGGTGCTCTGGTTTCCGCCCACACTCCAAAGATGTGCAGGTTTGTAGGTTAATTGCCTTAGGAAAAATTCTAAATTGTCGCAAGTTAGTAGGATAGGGTTAGTGTATGGGGTGATCGCTGGTTCGTGTGGAATTGATGGGCCGAAGGGCCTCTTTCTACGCTGCACCTTAAAACTAAACTAAATACAAAGTGCTGGAGTAACTCAGTGGATCAGGCAGCATTGTGGAGGGAAAGGATAGTCTATCCTTGTCCTTCGGAGATGCTGCCTGACCAGCTGAGTTACTCCAGCACTTTGTATTTTATACAGGCACTCTCTAAAGGGCCTGTCCCACCAGCATGCAACTCTATGCGATGAACGCGATCAAACTAGAAGCGGTGGCCGCGCGGAGGTCGGGTGATCCCCTGTACAGGGCCGTTCCCACCAGCATGCGCCTGCATGCGGAAAGCGCGACCAAACTGGCAGTAGGGGCCGTGCGGAGGTCGGGTGAGTGGCGCAACGCGGCGCAAAGTGAGGCGAACTTGGAGCGAAGTCTAAGGTAAGTTCGCCAGGACAGAGAGGGGCACACAGAGAGGGGCACAGAGGCACACACACACAGAGGGCCATGGAGCCACACACATAGAGGATCACGGAGGCACCTACAGATAGGTTCACGGAGGCACGAGAGTCGGGGTGATGTGTAAACGTCGAGGCGACTGCGAGCCGACAAGCCTTTGCCGCGCAGAATTTTTGGACATAGTCAGTTTTTTGGAGCCCCGTGCGGTGTCGAGACAAACTCAGGATGAACTCCGCACAATTCCGGCAATGGAAGTGGGACCGGCCCCGCGACGCGGGACGGCTCAAGCGACCACGTTAGGTCGAGCTAATCGCATAGAGTTGCATGCTGGTGGGACAGGCCCTTTAGCTTCCTGCTCATTGTGATTGATAAACTGTGAATGACGGCCAGTTTCTGGTGAATTGTTTTACAGCTCTCATGGTTCTAAATCCCACTTAAATATTTACTCATCTGTTTCTTATTAGATGATTGCACCGTTACCACATTCTCAAATTTATATTCAGTTTAGGTTGCAGTCACGTCACAAGCATATGGTGAGTCTATTCCCAGATAGTCCCATCATCAAATCCCTCATCCACGGCAGCCTTTGTGCTTGAGGGACTTGACAATGGGCATTGGCCAGAAACATCATTGGACTAGTCATATAAATGTTGTGGCTGCAAGTCCATTACAGAGGTTCAAATGGCTGCAGCAACTAACTGCTGCCATCTCCAAAGCTCTCTCTTTCCATTTTAAAACACTAAAGTAGTTAAGCTTATGCATGTGTTAAACTACATCTTGCTTACATTGTTCCCCCTCATCTAACTTGTTTAATTTCATAAGTTCTAGGAGCAGAATGAGTCCATTCGGCCCATCAAGTCTACTCCGCCATTCAATCATGGCTGATCCATCTTTCCCTCTCCAGATACCTTTTCCATTCTCCTGCCTTGGCCCCATAACCCCTGACACCCGTACTAATCAAGAATCTGTCATTCTCCCTCCGCCTTATAAATATCCATTGATTTGGCCTCCACAGCCGTCTGCGGCAATGAATTCCGTCAGGAGTACGATGGAACACTTTTCACTCACTGGGATAACTGCAGCATCATCACCATCCACACCAAAGATGCCTCCTTCATCGTCAACCCATTAACACAGAGGTGTTCATCCTCTCAAGCACTCTAGCCACACAGTGTACACTTTTCCACAAGATACACTGAAGCACTTCTTCAAAAGGCTCCTTGAACAGTAACTAAACACCTAAATCTCCAAAAGAGAAAGGGAGTGGGCATTTGAGACCTTCACACCTCCAGTTTCCCTGCATATAGCATGTTGTCCTTTCCCCCACATTGCTGGGTTAAAACCTTGAAAAGTCATTTCAGGCTGCACAGTGGGAGTCCTGCCATTGCCAGAGTGCAGTAGTTCAAGGGAAAGGTCTACCATTATCTTCTAAGGGGAATTTAGTGAAAGTCTTGTCAATGCCACCCCTATCCAGTAGATTAATGCTATTTTTTTGTTTAAATCAGCCAGTCAAAGTTCGAGGCTGAGGTCAAGTCTAGTTCAGATTCTTCAGGATAAGCAAATGCAGGACATTTTGAGTCAAGTTGTGTGGTCTCGCACAATTCACACCAATTACTGTAATAAATTCTCAAAGGGGAAAAAAACCTTCCAAAAACTTGTGTGGTTTCGGATTAGTTTATGTCCGAAGAATTACAATAGACAATAGACAATAGGTGCAGGAGTAGGCCATTCGGCCCTTCAAGCCAGCACCCGCCATTCAATGCGATCATGGCATTGCATTGGTGTACTTTTGCATTGGTGTTTGTTAATTTTCCAAAAAATACTGCCGTAGAAATTTACAAATTTTCTCCAAGAAGATATGTAGGAAGGAACTGCAGATGCTGGTTTAAACCGAAGATAGACACAGAAAAAGCTGTCGTAACTCAGTGGGACAGGCAGCATCTCTGGAGAGAAGGAATGGGTGACTTTTCGGGTCTGAAGAAAGGTCTCGACCCGAAACACCACCCATTCCTTCTCTCCAGAGACGCTGCCTGTCCCGCTGAGTTCCTCCATCTTTTTGTGTCTTTCCCCAAGAAGACACCAGTGAGGTTCCAAAGAAAATAATGGTCGCTTCTGTTCGCAATTTTATCACGAAAAAAACTGTGCAGCGGATATTTGACCACCGTGATTCTGGTTAGTACAAAGATTAGTGAAGACTGGAGTTGCAGTTACTGAAGAAAGGTTGTAGCTGAGCAAGCAGTCTGGCCAACTCGTTATCGAGTAGGATCGCAGCCCCAGACACGCACATTCGGGTTTAGTTTCAGGCAGAGCAAGTGGATCCCGGGCAGCCAGCAAGGAAGTGACGCCTTGGTGCATTAGTCACACTCTTTGTAAAACACATACGCAGTCAAACCATCAGAGCAGCAGAGAAAAAAGATATACCTTCTTCACCATCTGATAAATAATCGGCTTCAATGAAATGTTCAGGAACACTGGCCTTATGAGCTGTGTGGTTTGAACAAAGATCAGGATATTACCAAAATCATTCTAAGTTATTTCTCAAACATGGCTAGAGAGTCTAAAGCAATCGCAGAGTGCAATGTGCTCAAAGAAGTCAACAAAGTTATGCTTCGGACTTAACAATAAGCAAATGTTTGCCAAAATGTAGTTGTTCCAAAGCAGAAGGTCTCATTTTTTTTCCCTCCAGGCAACTGGTTCACTATCCAACCCCAAAAAAATAATGTTCCCCTCTCTGTGGATCCAATATTTAATAGTGATCCATGTCGTGACCGAGCGGAGAGGCACGACCTCTAATTATAAAAGCTATTCTCTAGAGGATTACTGGATGCTTAAGCTTTTGAGTAAACGTATTGACTATCACAAACTCAAACAAATACTCAAGATAGACACAAAAAGCTGTAATAACTCAGCGGGACAGGCAGCATCTCTGGAGAGAAGGAATGGGTGACTTTTCGGGTCGAGACCCTTCTTCAGACTGAAAAGGTACATTTCATACCTTTAGTTTCCCACACCCCGGACGCTCAGTCCGAAGAAGGGTCTCGACCCGAAACGTCACCCATTCCTTCTCTCCAGAGATGCTGCCTGGCCTGCTGAGTTACTCCAGCATTTTGTGTCTATCTTTGGTTTAAACTAGCATCTGCAGTTCCTTCCTGCACATCAAACAAAAACTCAATGGGAATTGGAGAGGGTACAGCAGATTGTGTAGGAAAGAACTGCAGATGCTGGTTTACACCGAAGATAGACACAAAATGCTGGAGTAGCTCAGCAGGACAGGCAGCGTCTCTGGAGAGAAGGAATTTCCCTTGTTTCCTAAATATTTGTCCTCTTTGCTCTATCTTGACTTTCTCAGTACATGTCAATCCTGTATCGAAGGTAGACACTAAATGCAGTAACTCAGCGGGACAGGCAGCTGAGGCTCCAGAGATGCTGCCTGCCCCGCTGAGTTACTCCGGCATTTTGTGTCCATCTACGATACAGCAGATTGACATGTGCTGAGAAAGTCAAGATAGAGGAAAGAGGACAAATATTTTGGAAACGAGGGAAAATTGGGACACAAAAGTTGGTTAATAGGGTCAAGTGAGTGAGAGAAAGAGAAAAAGGAAGAATCCAAGGATCAAATAAGGGGAACAAGGACTGAAATAAGACGCAAAGTGAACAAGCATCTGCTTGTTTCCACAAATATTAAAATAGACTGTGCTATTGGCTTACCTTCATCATCTGATACATCCAGGACCTCGTTCATGGTTTCAGGAACATTCAGTTTATGTTTCTCCGTCACAAACTGGGGAAAAATAGAGTGTTTGTTTAAAAAAAAGAGAGAATTAGGGATTGCCTCTTATTTAGCGTTCAACTGCACCATTTAATATCGTACTGAAATAAAATCCACGCGCTATACGATGACAATGCAGAAAGTAAAAAGCAGGCCAGGACGAAGCTGTATTTACCGTTGTGGTCGTCAAGGTTTCCTCAGTGACCATCTTCAATGTGTCAACCACCGAGATGTAACCAAGCCGCCTAGCAATGGCCAACGCTGTATTCCCGTTCTAACATAGAAAAAGATTATTACCACAAAAAAAAGAAATAGTAATTTGCTTGCGTGGTTAGAATAAAGCATAAAATCATAAAATCATCACAGATTTTGAGACTATAATTTTGTTCGATACCAACGTCTCTTTCAAACTCCACTGATAAATTCACAGATTTTCGTAAAATGGTAGAATTGTCCCTAGTGTGTAGGACAGTGCCAGTGATATGGGGTAATCGCTGGTCATAGAAACATAGAAAATAGGTGCAGGAGTAGGCCATTCGGCCCTTCGAGCCTGCACCTCCATTCAATATGATCATGGCTGATCATCCAACTCGGTATCCCGTACCTGCCTTCTCTCCATACCCCCTGATCCCTTTAGCCACAAGAGCCACATCCAACTCCCTCTTGAACATAGCCAATGAACTGGCCTCAACGACCTTCTGTGGCAGAGAATTCCAGAGACTCGCCACTCTCTGTGTAAAGAATGTTTTCCTCATCTCGGTCCTAAAGGAATTCCCCCTTATCCTTAGATTGTGACCCCTTGTTCTGGACTCCCCCAACATCGGGAACAATCTTCCTGCATCTAGCTTGTCCAACCCCTTAGGAATTTTGTACGTTTCTATAAGATCCCCCCTCAATCTTCTTGGTCAGCGCGGACTCGGTGGGCCGAAGGGTCTTTTTCCACGCTGTATCGCTAAAGTAAATTCTAAAGATAAATTAAGGTGGAGCTATGTTTCACCAGGTTTCAATGGTGAAAATGACACTTCTGAACTTTGCTTCCATCCACTGAGCCGACATATGAGGAATACATCATCACTGAGTGTGAGATGTTTAGGGGAATTTTGTTTGAACATTGTCTTTCAATTGATCTTTGATATAAATATTCTGCACCCTTCCATTATAGTTTATAAATGGGATAATTCCTACTCCAGTATCTGGCATGCTACGTCTTTCACACAATACCCAAAAATGAAAGAAGGACCCCAACCCAAAATGTCGCCTACCCATGTTCTCCAGAGATGGTTCCTGACCCACTGAGCTACTCCAGCATTTTGTGTCCTTTTATCCCAAATTGACAGACAAGCTATATCACATTTGCCCAGTTTCCATTGCGAGATGCTGAGGCACCGTTTATCCCAAAACATCCAATGCACAGCTGCAATGCTTTATTGATTTAAGGACCGACCATCCCTCCAGTGAATTAATCAATATGACATTATTGTCCAGCAATAGAGTGGCTGGGATACAATGACACAGTAACTACTGGACTAGTTCTCCAGAAATGCAGATCAACAACTCGATCACAATTTCAAACTCACCACAGGAGCTGAGGAATTTAAATTAATTTTAATAAAAATCTGCAACTAGAATAAAAAGCTGGTATGTAATGATCATCATGGAACTATCTGCTTGTTCTAAAATGCATCTGTGTGATCAGAACGCTTTGACAAAGGAGGTTGCCATCCTTCGGTGGGGTTTATATGATAATCACGATCCTCTAGTTTCCCCCACCCCGACTCTGAGCCTGAAGAAGGGTCTCAACCCAAAACGTCCCTCCAGAGATGCTGCCTGATCTGCTGAGTTACTCCAGTATTTTAAGTCTATCTTCATTGTAAACCAGCATCTGTAGCTGCTTCCTACTTGATATTCAAAGAAAGTTGTTCGATGATACACTTTCTGTTTGTGGCTTCAGATTTATCCACAAATCGGTCAATTCGAGGTGAAACCACATTCCCTGCAAGTGAACGTCTGCGGCCAGCTTACCACTGTGACTTCATCCGGAGAGGCACCGTTCTGGAGGAGGATGTTGATGATGTGTGTGTGGCCCTGCTGTGCTGCCTGGTGGAGAGGCGTGTAGCCGTTCTAGAGGGAGGCAATAGGAGACAGCGTGTTAATGTGACACAAGCATAGAATGTTTCGTCGTTTATAAAATTATGTCGCACATCAATACTCAGTTGAAGACAACCAACCTTTGTCTTGGCATTCACTTTGGATTCATGTTGCAAAAGAAAGTTGACCATCTTCACATTCCCATAATGGCACGCGACATGGAGTGGAATGTAACCCATCTGCAAAAGAAACGCAACTCTGGGAACTTCAGTCTCAGGAAATACTATAGATAGTGATAAGCCCAATGATCTATTCTACATTTACCTTGATCCTCATCCACTTTGTCATGTTTTCACACCTTACACATCATTATCTATGTATCTCCCTCTCCCTAGACATCAGTCTGAAGAAGGGTCTCGAAACAAAACGATGCTGCCTGTCCCGCTGAGTTACTCCAGCATTTTGTGTTCATCTTTGGACAGTGATATAATTGTTTCAAATTGATGAATATTTGAACTTTCTGGCTTCCTCCACTGTCAGAGTAAGGCCAAACGTAAATTGGAAGAACAGCATCCCATACGTTGCTCGGGCAGCTTACAACCCAGCGGTATGAATATTGATTTTTCCAACTTCAGGTAACCCTTGCATCCCCTCTCTATCCATCGCACCCCCACCCGAGCCATCATACTAGTTTTACTGCCGTCCTGTTGAGTTCTTGTTTACCCGTTGTCACCTACCCCACACCCAACTTTTGTGTACTCTACATTTCCTTGATTATCTGTACTTTTTGCATATCTTCCATTTACTTCTCCTAAGTACTGTCTATATCTCTTGTTCCCCTTTCCCCCAACTCTCAGTCTGAAGAAGGGTCGCGACCCAAAATGTCACCTCGTCCTTTCCTCCAGAGATGCTGCCTGATCTGCTGAGTTACTCCAGCATTTGTGTCTGACTTGGTCTCACATTGATGTTATCTGTCTATGTTAGGTTATGTTATCTATCTCCCATTGGTTATGGGCGCTGTACGCCTGGAACCAATAGTTATCAAAGCTGACAAATCTATGTGAATATGGTAGAATATTGGCTCTCCACACCCGAGTCCTTAACTTTGATCCACTAGTAAACTTTCGCCCTGTGCTGTTACCAGATCAAAACCAATTCCAGCTTGTCAATGCTGGCTAGAAAATCAACAAAGTTACCAAGATACTTAAATCTAATTATTTTGTTTAATTGTACATTCCTCCAAGAATCTTCGCTGCATTTTACGGTTTTCTCAATGGCACTCTTGTGCAGTTAGCACAAGTGGATGAGTTTCTGGCTTGTTGTCCAGTCACGGGATTTCATGCCCACTTTCATCCCAGCACAGTTTGTTCCCAGCTGTTGTCAGGCAACTGAACCATCCCACCACAACTAGAGAGCAGTTCTGAACTACTTTCTCCCTCATTGGTGACCCTCGGACTATCTTTGATCGGACTTTACTGGCTTTACCTTGCACTAAACGTTATTCCATTATCATTTTTCTCTACACTGAAAATGGCTCGATTGTAATCATGAATTGTCTTTGGCTGACTGGTTAGCGTGCAATAAAAGTTTTTTTGATGTTCCTCAGTACACGTGACAATAAACTAAACTGATCATGCTGTCTTTGGGACTTCGGTTGGTCCATATTTCTCTGTGTTTTATATAAAAAAATGATTACATTTCAGAAGTACCGGTCTTACAGAGGTCAATTCTGCAGTTGTACAGAGCCCTAATGAGACCACACCTGGAGTATTGTATCCCCTAATTTGAGGAAGAACATTCTTGCTATTGAGGGAGTGCAGCGTAGGTTTACAAGGTTAATTCCCGGGATGGCGGGACTGTCATATGCTGAGAATATAGAGCAGCTGGGCTTGTACACTCTGGAGTTTAGAAGGATGAGAGGAGATCTCATTGAAACATATAAGATTGTTAAGGGTTTGGACACGCTAGAGGCAGGAAACATGTTCCCGATGTTGGGGGAATTCAAGAATCAGGGGCCACAGTTTAAGAATAAGGAGTAAGCCATTTAGAACGGAGACGAGGAAACACTTTTTCTCACATAGAGTGGTGAATCTGTGGAATTCTCTGCCTCAGAGGGCGGTGGAGGTAGATTCTCTGGATGCTTTCAAGAGAGAGCTAGATAGAGCTCTTAAAAATAGTGGAGTCAGGGGATGTGGGGAGAAGGCAGGAACGGGGTACTGATTGGGGATGATCAGCCATGATCACATTGGATGATGGTGCTGGCTCGAAGGGCTGAATGGCCTACTCCTGCACCTATTGTCTATTGTCTATTGACTTACTTTAAAACTCTTTGGAACATACATCTCTCATTCTTTAGATGCCGCCACCTCCTCCTGCAGTGAAACCTTTTATCTCCTGCACCATTAGAACAGGAATGACAGAGTAATGAAATGGCAGAGCTGTAGAGTTGCTGCCTTACAGCGCTTGCAGCGCCGGAGACCCGGGTTCGAACCCAACTACGGGAGTTGTCTGTATGGAGTTTGCACGTTCTCCCCGTGACCGCGTGGGTTTTCTCCCAGATCTTCGGTTTCCTCCCACACTCCAAAGACGCACAGGTATGTAGGTTTAAGAAGGAACTCACCCGCTGAGTTTCTCCAGCATTTTTGTCCACCAGGTATGTAGGTTAATTGGCCTGGTGTATGTGTAAATTGTCCCCAGTGTGTGTGTGGGATAGTGTTAATGTGCGAGGATCGCTGGTTGGCGCCGGCTCGGTGGGCCGAAGGGCCTGTTTCCGCGCTGTATCTCTAAATTAAAAAACGAAACTAAACCAGGTTCTGAAGCATCTTCACATGAAACTTCAGCTCCAAACTCAGTAGAAAAACAAACAGGGATTTCCAAGTTTTTACCTTAGTTTGTGGATCGATGGCAGCTCCCTGATTAACCAGCACTTCAGCGACATTCACCCGATCCTCTTGAGCAGCCAAATGAAGGGGCGTGAGACCACTCTGCAAATCCAAGTTAGGTATTGTCATTGGAGCAGCCATCAGTCCTTCCAACAAGATCACTAGTTACTAGTCCAGAACCAGGGGTCACAGTTTAAGAATAAGGGCTAGGCCATTTCGGACTGAGATGAGGAAAAACTTTTTCACCTAGAGAGTAGTGAATCTGTGGAATTCTCTACCACAGAAGGCAATGGAGGCCAATTCACTGGATGCCTTCAAGAGATAGTTAAATTTAGGTGTTAGGGCTAACAGAATCAAGGAATATGGGGGAAAAGCAGGAACTGGGTACTGATTTTGGATGATCAGCCACGATCATATTGAATGGCAGTGCTGGCTCGAAGTGCCGAATGGCCTACTCCTGCACCTGTTTTCTATGTTTCCATGTTTTTACTTGCGATTTGTGACAACAGCGCAGGTTGTGTATGGTCTTCCATAAACAATGCACAGTGGCAGAGACCCGGGTTCAATCCTGACTACGGGTGCTGTCTCTATGGAGTTAATGCGTTCTCTCTGTGACCACATGGGTTTTCCCCCGTTTCCTCACACACATCAAAGACATACAGGTTTGTAGGTTAATTGGCTTCTGCAAATTGTTTCTTGTGTGTAGGACAGTGCTGGTTCACAGGGAGATCACTGGTCGGCGCGGACTCGGTGGGCTCAAGGGTCCATATCACTGAAGTCTAACCCAGAAGAAAGTCTAAATGCATGTGCAATGCTGATACACTTAGTTTTCCCACTCTAACGCTCACTCTGTTGAGCCAGGATATCTTTTTCCAATAGCAACAAAATCAAAAGCTGGGAGACGGATATGTATCGCTGGTTTGTCTAAATCAGATTGAGCAGGACGGACAACATTCAATCGGTAAGAAAACTGGGTAGATGGAAAAAGAGATACGGATTTAACTTTGCAATGGATTACGCCACTTGCGAAGGCCTGTTGCCATCAGGAGGAATGTTTTCAGGTTTAAAAAAAAGAAAAATGACATTAAACCTGTCCAATACACTACATTTCCCCTCAGAATTGCCATTAGATTGGGTACAGAGTTGGAAGTATGGAATGTTGGTTGATAAAAGGGCTTGTCGGTGTTCCTATTTGCTCCTTTTCATTGTCCTTTATACATTCAATGGGTGAGGACTTACTGTAGAGTAGAACTGGGGAGTGAACTGCAATTAAAAATCCATTCTCATTCCGAGTAATTAAATTTGGGGTGGCACGGTGGCGCAGCGGTAGAGTTGCTGCCTTGCAGCGCCAGAGACCTGGTTTTGTTCCTGACTACGGGTGCTATCTGTACGGAGTTTGGTCGTTCTCCCTGTGACCTGCGTGGGTTTTCTCTGGATGCTCCGGTTACCTCCCACATTCCATAGACGTGCAGGTTTGTAGCTTAATTGGCTTTGGTTAAAAACTGTCGCGTGCGTGCGTGCGTGTGTGTGTGTGTGTGTGTGTGTGTTAGTGTTAATGTATGGGGTGACCGACAGTCGACACGGACTCGGTGAGCTGAATGCTCTGTGTCCACACTGTATCTGTACACTGTAAGCTGGCTCAGGAGGAAAAAGGTTTGCACACCACTGACCTTGTTTCCCAGGTTTACATCCGCATTTCGAGTCAAGAGCAAGGAGACCATGTCCACATGCCCCTCCTGTGCAGCAAGGTGCACTGGTGTAATGCCTTGCTTGGTCACTGTGTTGGTGTCAGCGCCATACTCCAGGAGCGTCGTCGCTATGTCCATCTGATTCTTCTTGGCAGCGATGTGCAGGGGGGTGTAGCCATTCTACAAAAGAGTAAGAGAGAGAGAGAGAAAAAGAAAGCATGCTAACTGAGCATAAAAAGCAAATCATATTCCAAAATGTACCCTTCCCTGAGGTACAATTGGTCTTCAGTTTCCAAAATACGCACAAACATCATCGGTTGAAAGGCGTCGCACGCTGCCAATTTATCTTTGAATAAACCAGCAAAACTGCGTATTTAATTCATCTTTTTGCTCCCGTTTATTTCATTCATCTTTTTGCATCAGGAAGGCTGGATGTATCTGAGTATCCAGTCTGAAGAAGGGTCTCGACCCGGAACGTCACCCATTCTTTCTCTCCAGAGATGCTGCCTGGCCCGCTGAGTTACTCCGGCATTTTGTGTCTATATTCGGTGTGAACCAGCATCTGCAGTTCCTTCCTACACAGTATTTTTAAGGATGCCTGCCACCCTGGCCATTCCCTTTTCTTTCTTCCACAACTTTGAAATACTGTTGTAGTTATCATCACTACATGTATACTGTTCACTCTGTGAATAAGGCTCTTCATTCCACCCCAGTGCATAAGGCAATAAACTAATCTAATCTAAGAATGGCCCTGGAAAATTGAACCAAATGATGATGCAATAGTAATTCATTTATGCCATTGCAAGCAGGCAAATGACTTCACCGATGAACTCAAGGGATCTATGGTACGTCTTGATTGGGACCCTGTTGGATAACATGGAGCTCACCATTAGGACATGGAAAGAAAATACCCTCGTTTGAACGAATGCTGATGAATTATAGGATAATGAGGTGGAAGGCCAAGTAACTCCACAATATTTTCAATCATCGTGGTACTCAAATCGACAAAGCATGTAAATACGCTGAAATATATTGCAAAATAAATAGGTTTTGCCTTTGAGTGGGTTAGCATATGATGAGCGTTTGACAGCACTGGGCCTCAACTCGCTGGAGTTTTGAAGGTTGAGGGGGGACCTCATTGAAACTTACAGAATAATGAAAGGCATAGATAGAGTGGATGTGGAAAGGATGTTTCCACTGGTGGGAGAGTCTAGGACCAGAGGTCATAGCCTCAGAATTAAAGGGCCCTCTTTTGAAAAGAAGGCGAGGATACTTAATCTGTTGAACACATTGCCACAGAGGGATGTGGAGGCCAAGTCAGTGGATATTTTTAAGGCAGAGATAGATAAATTCTTGATTAGAACGGGTGTCAAGGGTTATGGGAAGGCAGAAAAATGGGATTAAGAGGCAGAGATCAGCCATGATTGAATGGCGGAGTAGACTCGATGGGCCAAATGGCCTAATTCTACTCCAATAATGTGAACTTGTGAAATCTCAATGCTTGGCTAAACTACAATCATGCCTAAATCCACGTTCTGTTTTGGTCACAGGACATGTTCAGATTCAGATTCAGATTCAATTTTATTGTCATTGCACTTTTCAGTACAACAAAATGGTTTTACCTTGCAGTCATAACATAGAATAAATAACAAAACACACACTCAACACAGTTCGACATCCACTACAGTGAGTCCACCAGGCACCTCCTCCCTGTGATGGAAGGCAAAGTCCCAAAGCCCTTGTCTCTTCCCTCCTTGCTCTCCCTCTGCGCTGAGGCGATCCAGGCCTCCGATGTTGTGACCCCGCCGGGTGATAGTAAGCAAGTCCCGTGGCTGAAACCAAGCTCTGTGAACGCGGCCCGGGGCGGTCGAAGCTGCCTCCCTCCAGTCCAGCGGGTGAAGCTGTTGTTGTGGGAGCTCCGGAAAAACAGGTCACCAACCTGTGGCCTGCGAGCGCCCGACGATGTCGTCCGCTGGGCCCACGGCCGAGCCTCCAGTCGGGTCGGAAGTCAGGTCGCAACGCCACCACAGCCTCGTGTTGGTAAGTCCTGGCTCTGCCTCCGGAGCCTCGAGGTCGGTCCCAGTTGGAGGCCGCCAGCTCCGCGATAGGCCTCAGCGCAGACGGAAACGGAGACGGGGAATACAGCAAGAAAGGTCGCATCCCCACGAAGGAAGAGTCAAAAACATATTCCTCCCCCCACCACACATACACAACTAACGGGACAAAAGAAAACAAAATAAGACAAGACAAACGGACTGCAGGCGAGCCGCAGATGCAGAATAGCGCCGCCACTTCCGGATGTAGCAGTAGAATCATAGGAAACTTATAAATTGAGCCAAGTTGTTCAGGTATGACGAAGTAGCAAAAGGAATGAACATTTTCCACCATATAAATACATGATAGAGTGCACCAGAAACAAGTTCACAACAGAACCAAGCTGGACAGAATTTAAACTGGGGAATGGTGAACATACAATGGACTACAGAGGTACCTCTTTGTTAATACCATTCTATACAGGGAATGGACATTCATGGAAAACATTGAAGGCACATTTGGGTGCTGTAATGGAGAGTCGATAAAGTGGTTTGATTAAAAAAATGTAGCAAACTGTCTTTGATCCCAACTGTGCTTCCCCCCACTTCTAAAGATTCGTGGTCAGTCTTTTAATTGAATATTCAACGGTTCATGTAAAAGTAAAGAATGGCCATGATCCGAGGACTCTTCAACCACAAGATTTGTTTTAAAAGTATAATGAACAGATACACTTGTACTAATGGTAACTGTGCCTTCTTCACATCATCAAATTCTTTCACTCATCCTTCCTCGGTTTCCTCCCTGTTATAATTGCTTCGTTATGGTGGTAGTACTGGTGTTATAATGTTGTTACAGTCAAAGGTTCATTACTAAACACTGCCTATGTGCATTGCTGTTGGGCAGGTGGATTGTGGATCACAGTCGTAGAGTTGTGGGCTTGAACCTGAACTCAAATGTGTTCTATTGTTAATTTAAAGAAATCAAATTCAATCTCCGTCGTGTGTGTGTGCGCGTGCGTGCGTGCGTGTGTGGCCATTTTGTCTGGTTTTACTTAATTCAGATAACACGAATGGGCAAATGTGTGAATAATACGCAGAAATAGTTACATTTTCAACTTTAGACTTAAGAATGATTAGAAAACTTATTAATAGCAAGGGAAAGGAAATTAAGAATTAGAACAGCCATGATCTAAGTTGACGATGGAACAGGTTCAAGGAGCTGAAAGTTTTGTTCTATTCCTGCGGAAGAGAGGGAATGTCATACCATAGAAATTGGTACTGTGACTGGACAGAAGCTCACAGGCCAAGAATAAAAGGCACACAATAAGGTATCACGTTTAAATTTAACTGGTTTATTTGCATCCATCCATGTCGCATCCAAAATGTCTTTGTAACATTTAACACCTGAACCAAACGATGTTGCTTTCTATGTCCTGGTCTATTCTACACGATTTCAAGAGGAATACACATTGCCACACTTCAACCCAATTGATAACACCTTTTGACCACTAAAATCGATTACTCGTCACCCAAATCCACATGCAGCATCCATTACAACATTTAGATAAACATGGCAACAGATATTGATGGCCAGATGCTGGAACTAATGAAGATGATAGAACCAGGGAATGCAATATTTTAACATGAAATCAAGTTAGCTGGCGCCTTGTAATCTAGCTGGTGACCTTGATATCCCATCATCTATGGGGCGAAGGAAATAGGCAAAGAAGGGTCTGAAGAAGGGTCTCGACCCGAAACGTCGCCTATTTCCTTCGCTCCACAGATGCTGCCTCACCCGCTGAGTTTCTCCAACATTTTTGTCTACCTTCGATTGTCCAGCATCTGCAGTTCCTTCTTAAACTTGATATTCCATTACATCAGATGAAACTAACCAACAATGAGACAAGAGATAAATCTCACTTTGGATTCAACTGAGATGCATTGAAGTGAAAGATATGTGAAGTGATGGAAACATCAATTTCTCCCACACACATCAACAATCTCACCATCTTCCATAGATACAATGTTCTCAGGAAATGTTTGGATAAACAAAAACATGTATTCATTCCATATAATCCCCATATATTTAAAAAAGAATCATATTTCAAATACGGTTTACCAAAACATTAGTACTAATTTCCAAAGACATTACATTGAATAACTTCAGCACATTCCCAACAAGTGGCCACAAGGATCTCAAGATGTTGGTTCACAGAAAAACATAAAGTGCTAGTGTAGCTCAACGGGTCACACAGCATCTCTGGAGATTGTGGATAGGCGACGTTTCAGGTCGGCATCCTTCTTCAGACTGTTGAAGGGGCCTGACCCAAAATATCTCTATATCACCGTCAACATCCCTCGTTTCCCGTTCCCCTGACTCTCGGTCTGAAGAAGGGTCTCGACCGGAAACATCACCTATTCCCTTTCGCCGGAGATGCTGCCTGACCCGCTGATTTACCCCAGCTTTTTGTGTCTATCTTTGGTTCAAAACCAGCATCTGCAGTTCCTTCCCACACACGTCGCCTATGCATGTTCTCCAGAGATGCTGCCTGACCTGCTGGGCAACTCCGGCACTTAGAGTCTCAACAAGTGGCCTGTTGTCCAGGTATATACAAGCAAACCAAAAGCCGTTCTGTATGCCAACCCACAGTGATCATTCTCCACATGAGTTGCTAGTGCCTGTTTCCTGGCCGTCTGCACACTGTACCTTTGCTGCTGCATGTGGAGAGGCACCTTGGTCCAGTAACAGCAGGGCCACCTTCTGGTTGTCGTAAGTGCGCTGCCACGTGTAATGGAGTTAGGCCGCTCTGAAAGAAAAAGGAGGAAAGGTGGGAACGGTTAGGATAGACCAACCAAATCAGGAACTTGCTGCTTCTCCACATTTTATATTTGCACCACCATTAAGCCATCCAGCCAAAAGGACTCTCTCTTAACCCCCTCACCTTCTTCACCTGCTTACTAGTCTTTTGGGGTGGAAGATTGCAACCTTCACGTGGTCCGCCCTGTTTCGACTAATGCAATCAACTCGACGTGCACAAACAAAAAATCAAATAGAACAAATTGTCCTACAACTTTAGGCTGTGCACGCCACACAAAAGAAGAGCTAGTCTTTTGATCGCCCATCTTAATACTTCCTCGGGAAGCTAAGCATCATTTGGTTAACGGCACATTTACGGTGCCATATAAATCGAAGTACAGGTCCACCACTGATTTTCCTGCACCCTTGGTTCCAGAGCCTTTCTGGACTATTTGTCATGCCAGACCAACATAGGTCACCGCCTCCGTGAAGAGTCGAACGCACCAGAATCCGCCTAGGCCGCTCAGGAGCCGAGATACTGGCCGCAAAGTCGGCCGCGGAAGTCGCTACGCGAATGGATCTGCCGACTCTGGCCGGGCCGGAGTTCTAGAGCCCCGGCTGCAGGGGGCAAATTCGACCCGATGATCAGCCGCGGAGGTCTTGATGAGGTAGAGATTGGCGCCTCACCCGGACCAAGCGCCACATTTTCAGGCGGACCTCCGGAGGGATTTCAAGTGCGCTCTCGTAATTTTGTCCGGATTAAAGGAGGTGCTGGAAATTTGGCGGTGGACCTGCAGTTGAAACCAAATCAATCTCTGCTTCAACACCCTTGAGTTGATGCCAATGGAATTTACCAACTTCATTGTGTGCCTGCTGCTGTCCCACTTTCACAGCATAATTCACGACCTTTTTTACTCGTGGACATTTTTCATCAGGCTAGAAAAACGGCCCCGACCTACTTGATGTCACGAGTACCTACGACTAGCATCATGGCCTGCTACAACCTACCTACGACCTCGTGACGACCATGCTGTGAGTATGAGTCAAGGGCAAACTCGGCAGAGGTCGTGAATTAGGTCGTGAAATTGGGACAGGCCCTTTAACCTGACTACATTCATTCCATGTCTCGGTGGCACTAATTTTGTTTAGGCCAAAGAATCAGAGATGCATAGGAGGCCAGAAAAATGCCTGAAAGATTGTAAGGATGAGTAAGGGCACGGTGCCTGAAAGATTGCACGGATGAGTTAGGACAAGGTCATTGAGAAATTCAATCACAAGAAGAATTGTTAAAATCCAAGCTGTTGCTGGATCAGAAGAGCACGTTGTTCAGTCATCGCTATTGACTGTGTTTTGACGCCAAATCTTAGATGACGGAGCTTTAACAGGACAAGTCCATGTTGGAGACTTCAGGCAGCGTTAAACAGCTGTTTGCACCGTAAGCAAGTATAGGACACAATCAAAAGGTACTGATGTCATATATTTAACAGGACATCCCGCTGCAACGTGTAGTTCTATCTGTGTCACTCTGCTTCTGAAGTGAGTCTGTTTGTGCAGTAAAATGAGGTGCCGATTGAATGCTGCCACAAAGAATGAAGTTGGCGAAACAACAAATTCCAAGTACACACGTGTTTCTTGTTCAGTTCATTGTCACAGTTGGGCTGGGAAGAAGTGATTGCCGGTTTTCTGTTTAGCTCAAACTGCACCATTTAATTTCAAAGAACATTTACAAATCAGATGTGATTAATACTGAAAGGATACTTCACTTGCGGGGGTTGTGGGAGCTGCCCCCCCCCCCCCCCCCCCCCCCCCCCCCCCACTGCAGGGCTTGTGGGCTTTTGCTTATTTGAGAGTAATAATTATAATACTTCCAGTATAACCTTGACTCACGGAGTGCTCTTGCAGAGAGCTGGTACAAACACATTGAGCCGAATGGACTCTTTCTGTGTAGGAAGGAGCTGCAGAGGCTGGTTTACACTGAAGATTGACAAAAATTGCTGGACAGATAGCATCCCTGAAGGGAAGGAATGAGTGACGTTTTCGGGTCGAGACCCTTCTTCAGACTTTCATACTGTGCTGGAAGTATTTTATGATTTAATGTGTCTGATGCAGTCAATAAAAACTGTGACCTTTCCTGGACACAAGTAACTCAAACCCAACTCAAAGAGAAGGAATGGGTTGACGTTTCGGGTCTGAAGAACGGTCTTGACCCGAATCGTCACCCATTCCTTCTCTGCACTTGGCCACCCCGTTGAGTTACTCCAGCTTTTTGTGTCTCTCTTTTGTGTCTATGATTCTTGGTTACTTGGTCCTCCAAAATATTCCAACTGGAATTTAAACTGGAGGTGGTGAAGGGAGGGGTTTAGCCAGAGAGGGTTATTGATCTATGACGATGATCTATGTCCTTATGATCTATATGATCATATGATCTATGTCCTTATGTTGTCAAAGATTCTGTGCTCAGGAGTGTGCTGCGGTAGAATTTGAATGGACAACTTCAGAGCAGGCCATTTAGGACCGAGATGAGGAAAAACTTTTTCACCCAGAGAGTTGCAAATCTGTGGAATTCTCTGCCACAGAAGGCAGTGGAGGCCAATTCACTGGATGTTTTCAAGAGAGAGTTAGATATAGCTCTTAGGGTTAAAGGAAACAAGGGATATGGGGAAAAAGCAGGAACGGGGTACTGAATTTGGATGATCAGCCATGATCATATTGAATAGCTCGAAGGACTACTTCTGCACCTATTTTCTTTATGTTTCTCGTTCTACTATAGTTGAAAACCAAAAGCACATGGTTACCTTTCCGGAAGCATTTGGAGATGCAGACTTATGAAGTAAGAGGTTGGCTACCTCCATTTTCCCGTATTTTGCAGCCACATGGAGCGGAGTAAACCCTTTCTGTAACGAGATGACAGAATGGCATCAAATATACACCACTACATCAGACCCTACAACGTTGGTATCATCACGTTCAGATACTTGTACAGTGAACTTTCAGTGGATTTAAAACAGACAAAATCTTGAATTAAACTTTTCAACGGTAAATATTGGACCAGTAAAAGATGATTCACTCCCTCAAGCGTGCTCAGTTAGTTCATTTGCTTATCCCTTTAAGCATGTCCTTTGCTGACTTTCAGTCATAGAGTGATACAGTTTGGAAACAGGCTTTTTTTGCCCAACTTGCCCACACCGGCCAACACGTCCCAGCAACACTAGTCTCACCTGCCTGTGCTTAGTCCATATCCCTCCAAACTTGTCCTGTCCATCCTATTCTATCTTGCAAATGTCATTTGTTCTCCAATATCCAATGCATTTTGAAGGAAGGACATTTGCAGATTTCCAAGTGTTGCATGGCTACTGTTACTAGTTACTGTTACTAGTTACTGTTACTAGTTACTGTTACTAGTTGCCGCAAAAAAGTGGTGAACACTGCCCAGTCCATCACGGGTTCCGACCTCCCCACCATCGAAGGAATTTACCGGAGTCGCTGCCTCGTAAAGGCAGCCAGCGTCAGCAGAGACCCACACCACCCTGGCTGCACACACATTTCACTCTTGCCATTGGGAAGAAGATATAGTAGCCTGAAAATTGTAATGTCCAGGAGCAGCTTCTTGCCTACAGCCATCAGGCTGTTAAACACTGCAACCTCCAAATAAGCTCTGAACTACATAGACTAGGGGGCATATTGGTTTTGTCCTTGTGGAATATTATTGTTTGTTTGTATACAAACACTATATATATATATATATATGTATATATATATACACATACACTGAACTTTTTTTCTCGTTTATTATATTATTTACCATGTACTATGTTTACATATTCCGTTGTGCTGCTGCAAGTAAGAATTTCATTATTCTGTCTGGGACATATGACAGTAAAACACTCTACTCTCCCTTGAGATTCTTCATGTGAACAAAATTAATTTGGAAATAGGCTCTGCACCTAATAGAGAGGGACTTATTAAATTATTGATATCATGGTGCAAATTCTTCTGACATTAACAAGCACAATGACAAGTTTCCAGCCAATTAGGTCAGTCACGTCAGCTCAGAATGTGTATGGAACAGTGACGTTTTGAAATGAGTTGTCCACAGAGACTATATTCTTTTGTTTTTTTAATTGCGGTGGTTCAACGTTCAACGTTCCCAGGCTGGGCATTCCCGACTAAACTGGCCACAGTCCCATTTTGAGATTCTACTGATTGCATTGGTTCAGGAAACCTCTCTTCACCGGCTTATTTTGATTGACACACAAGCCCGCTTTTGCATCAAATATCTATTTAATTTTCTAAGAAACTGACTGGTGTCCACAGAAGCAATAGTTTAGTTTAGTTTAGTTTAATTTAGTTTAGTTTTGAAATACAGCGCGGAAACAGGCCCTTTGGCCCACAGAGTCGGCACCGACCAGCGATCCCCGCACACTAAAACTATCCTACACACACTAGGGACAATTCGCAATTATACCAAGCCTATTAACCTATAAACCTGGACGTTTTTGGAGCTAATCAACAATTAAATGTTTTGGAGTCATTTCTTATTTGCCTTCGGCAATTTTAAACCAGGAGACTCAATGGCACCGTAACCTTCCAAAATGTTCATTCTTCTTAATAAATCAATCTTGTTGTATTAATAAAATTAACAGTCTTAAAAACATCAGCAAGTACAAGCAGTACGATAAACAAAACCAGAAATAATCACATCCTAATGCACAGAGTAATTGCACGAACAAAAGGTAGACTTGTGATTACGTAAATTATTTTTAACAATAGATTAAGGTTAATATTTAGATCTTACACATCCTTGTCCTTAACTTACAGTGCACACATTCTTCTGTCAATATCGAGTGAGAAGGAAAAAGGTGAGAGGGGAAAATATTAATTGGAACGCAAGGGCAACTTTTTCACACGACCCTGTGTGGTGGGTATATGGAACGAGCTGTTAGAGGAGGTAGTTGAGGCAGATACTATAACAACCTTTAAAAGACATTTGGACAGATACATGAATAGAAAACGTTTAGAGTAATGTGGGCCAAACGTAGGCAGATGGGAATAGTGTAGATAGGGCACCTCGGTCGGCATGGGCAAGTTGGGCAGAAGGGCCTGATTCCATGCTGTTCAACTCTATGACTCTGTAGAGGTGAAGGATTTGGACCCTGTACAATTTTTCTTAAGCAATACATTTTCACGCAGATATTTGATGCAATTTCCAAAGGCGGCCCAGTGGCACAGCTGGTAGACTTGCTGCCTCACTGCTCCAAAGTCCCGGGTTCAATCCCGACCTCAGGTGCTCTCTGTGTGGAGTTTGTCCGTTCTCCCTGTGAATGGGTTTCCTCTGGGTGCTCCGGTTTCCTCGGGCATTCGCCACAACACGTGGGCCAAGCGCAGGCTCGGCGATCGTTTCATTGTACACCTGCGCTCAGTCTACATGAACTGGTTGCCAAACACTTTAACTCCCCATCCCATTCCCACACTGATCTTTCTGTCCTCTATAGTCAGAGTGAGGCCCAGCGCAAATTGGACGAACAACACCTCTTATGTCACTTGGGCAGTTTATACCTCAGCAGTGTGAATATTGACTTCTCTAACTTCAAGTAACCCTTGCCTTCCCTCTCTTTCCATCCTCCCCCTTTCCAATTTCTCTGACTATTCTGCCTGTCCTCATTTACATTTTATCTCTGTTTGCTTTGTTGTTACCTTCTCCCAGCTGACAATGATCTATTGTACATTTTCCATGTACTTCATCCCCTTTGTCTCATTTTCACATCTAACACTTCCTTATCTCTGTATCCACCTCTCCCCTGACTCAGTCTGAAGAAGGGTCTCGACCCGAAACGTCACCCATTCCTTCTCTCCAAGGTGCTGCCTGTCCCGCTGAGTTAAGGACCTGTCCTACCAGCATCCGACTCCATGCGATGAGCGCGATCAAACTAGAAGCGGGGGCCGCGCGGAGGTCGGGTGATCGTCTGTACAGGGCCGTTCCCACCAGCATGCGCCTGCATGTGGCAAGCGCGACCAAACCGGCAGCGAGGGCCGCACGGAGGTCGGGTGAGTGGCGCAACGCGGCGCAAAGTGAGGCGAACTTGGAGCGAAGTCTTAAAGGTAAGTTCGCCAGGACAGAGAGGAGCACACAGAGAGGGGCACAGAGGCACACACACATAGGGCCACGGAGCCACACACATAGAGGGTCACGGAGGCACCTACAGAGAGGGTCACGGAGGCACAACGTCGAGACGGTGTGTAAAGCGTCGAGGCGACTCCGTGCCAACAAGCCGTTGCCGCGCGGAATTTTTGAACATAGTCAGTTTTTTGGAGCCCCGCGCGATGTCGGGACGAACTCCGCACAATTCCCCATGGCTCCTGCAATCGAAGTGGGACCGGCCCCGTGACGCCGGACGGCTCAAGCGACCACGTTAGGTCGCGCTCAACGCATAGATATGCATGCTGGTGGGACAGGCCCTTTACTCCTGCATTTTATGTCTATCTTGGGCTTTTGCTTAATTGGCATCTAGTAAATTGCTCCTAATGTGTAGCAAGTGGACACAAAAGTGGGATAACAGAGAACTAATGTGAATGTTGACATGGACTGAGTGGTCTGAAGGGCCTGTTTCCATGCTGTATTTTTCTTTCTTTCATTCATTCATTCATTCATTCATTCAATTGTCCCGTAAATGGGAATACTACCTGTCAAGTATTCAACTGGGATACATTTGAAAACACAATGCAGAAAGCAAACGCAATGTTGGCATTTATTTCGAGAGGGCTTGTAAACAAAAACCGGAATGTAAGGCTGAGGCTCCATAAAGCGCTGGTCCTGCCGCATGTGAGGAATTCTGGGCACCATATCTGAGGAAGGATGTACTGGCCCTGGAGAGGGTCCAGAGCAGGTTGACAGGAATGATCCCAGGAATGAGTAGGTTAACACATGATGAGCGTTTGACAGCACTGGGCCTGTACTCGCTGGAGTTTAGAAGAGTAAGGTGGACCTCATTGAAACGTACAAAATAGTGAAAGGCTTGGATAAAGTGGCTGTGGAGAGGAGAGGATGATTCCACTAGTGGGAGAGTCTAGGACTAGAGGTCATCGCATCAGAATTAAAGAATGTCATTTTAGGGAGGAGATGAGAAATCTCTTTAGTCAGAGGGCGGTGGATCTGTGGGAATTCTTTGCCACAGAAGGCTGTGGAGCCAAAGTCAGTGGATATATTTAAGGCAGAGGTAGATAGATTCTTGATTAGTGCATGTGTCAGGGGTTATTGGGAGATGGCAGGAGAATGGGGTTAGGAGGGGGAGAATGGTTGAATAGCGGAGTAGACGTGATGGGCCGAATGGCCTAATTCTGCCCCTATCGCTTATCACCTCATGATCTTATACCTTAGTGTTGACAGCGAGGGAGGCTCCCTGTTCCAATAGTACGGACGCTACGTCTTCATGACCTTCCCGAGCAGAGATGTGCAGCGGCGTGTAGCCAGAGGTGGTAGCTGCATCTGGAGACGCTCCGTGTTGCAGCAACTGCTGTACGATGTCAGCCTTGCCCAGGCGAGACGCAATGTGCAATGGAGTTTGGTCATCCTGCAGGTGACAGAGGAATGTTAGAAGACCACGTGAAATACTGTCGGAGGGAACTGCAGATGCTGGTTGACACGGTAAATAGACACAACATGCTGGAATAACTCGGTGGGTCAAGCCCAAAACATCACCCAATCCTTTAGGATTGAGATGAGGAAAAAACGTTTTCGTCCAGAGAGTTGTGAATCTGTGCAATTCTCTGCCACAGAAGGCAGTGGAGGCCAATTCACTGGATGTTTTCAAGAGAGAGTTAAATTTAGCTCTCAAGGCTAACGGAATCAAGGGATATGGGTAAAAAGCAAGGGGATTCTGATTTTGGATGGTCAGCCATGATCATATTGAATGGCGGTGCTGGCTCGAAGAGCCGAATGGCCTTCTCCTGCACCCATTTTCTCTGTTTCTATGTTTCTCTCCAGAGATGCTGCCTGTCCCGCTGAGTTACTCCAGCATTTTGTGTCTATCTCCTTGAAATACTATCTGGCGACAGGGAAAAAGACAAATTGCCAGACAAAACATCCGCTAAATGGAGAACTAATATGAGCTGAAATTCGTGCTGACGTATATTATGTATAACTAATAATATAGTGCACAATATATAATATAAAATATTATATGTAAAATATAACATATAATGATGATATGTAAAATGGTCTTTAGCATTACATACAGTAATAATGGAATCAGCAGACAACAATAGACAATAGACAATAGGTGCAGGAGTAGGCCATTTGGCCCTTCGAGCCAGCACCGCCATTCAATGTGATCATGGCTGACCATCCCCAATCAGTACCCCGTTCCTGCCATCTCCCCATATCCCTTGACTCCGCTATTTTTAAGAGCCCTATCTAGCTTTCTCTTGAAAGCATCCAGAGAACCTGCCTCCACCTCCCTCTGAGGCAGAGAATTCCACGGACTCGCCACTCTCTGTGAGAAAAACTGTTTCCTCGTCTCCGTTCTAAATGGCTTACTCCTTATTCTTAAACTGTGGCCCCTGGTTCTGGATAACAATTGATATTTATTAAAACATGTTCCTGGATTAGAACCATAATGACAAAGAATGTTAGGGAAGGGAGGTGGGGTGGGGTGGGGTTGGGGGGGGGGGGGGGGGGGGGGCGGGGTTGTGGTGGTTGTGTGGTTGATGGGCAGAGGAACATCTTACTAACTTTGCACCCATAACCAGTGCCACAACACTTTCCAAACACTGTGCAGGAAACAACTACAGATGCTGGTTTAAAGGAAGATAGGCACAAAATGCTGGAGTAACTCAGCCGGTCAGGCAGCATCTTTGCAGAGAAGGAAACGTGTGACTTTTTCGGGTCGATCTGAAACATCACACATTCCTTCTCTCCAGAGATGCTGCCTGTCCTCGCTGAGTTACTCCAGCATTTTGTGTCTTCTTTCTAAACACTGGAATGTTAATCCGAAAGGTAGATCCACCCTGTGATGTAATCTTGTAGGTTTTGTGCTATGCAGGCCCACTCTTGGTCGGTATTCCGGCACCCTCGGTTCCAGAGCGTTGCTGGAGTATCCATTTTGCCGGAACAAAAGAGCTCCGAGGAGTCCCAGAGGAGTCAAACGGTACTGGCCTGGCCAGCCTAGGCCGCCAGAGCGCCGAGATACCGGGCCATAAATCTGGCCTCGGAAGTCGGCTCTGGGAACAAATCTGGTGGCTCTGGCGGGGCCAAAGTTCCAGAGCCCTGGAACCAGGAGTCGAATTCGACCCGCCGATCGGCCGCAAAAGTCGGCTATGGGGATGGATCTGCCGGCTCTGGCTGGGCTTAAGATCTAGAGCACTGGCCACAAGGTGCAATCTCAACCCGCCGAATGGTTGCAGAAGACCGAGGTCGAGATCGGCTGCCTTATCAGGCCTATTTGCCATTTTTTTTTGGGGGGGGGGGGGAACTTCTGGGGGGATTTCAAGTGCGCACTCGTAATTTTGTCCGGATTAAAGGAGGTGCCGGACTGCCAGTTGCTGTAAAAGCAGTGGTGGACCTGTAGATGCATTTTACATTTCCGTAACTGAGAATATCGGCATATTGCTGTGAAACTAATGAACAAGGGCCTGTGCCACCGTGAGGGCGATTTTGCCAGTACAACTGGTGGTTTGGTAATCAATGACTTTACAGTGCTTGACTCATCTAACTGCAAATAACATCTGAAGCTTATTTTGGTTTAGTTTAGAGATACAGCAAGGAAACAGGCCCTTAAGCCCACCGAGTCCGCTAAGCAAAGATCCCCACACACTCGCACACTAGGGACAGTTTACAATCTTTACCAAAGCCAATCAACCTACAAACTTGTACGTACTTGGAGTGTGCGAGGAAACCGGAGCACCCATGGAAAGCCCACGCGGTCACGGGGAGAACGTGCAAACTCCATATAGACGGCACCCATAGTCAGGATTTAACTCAGATCCCTGGCTCTGTAAGGCAGCACCTCTACCGCTGTGCCACAGTGTTCCCCTTAATGCCCACGTACTTTCAACGTACGATTGGCCCTCATTCCCAAATCCTTAGCCTTTCAGACCCTCATTAAGGACACTATCAAGTCACTCAGTTTATAAAGGTCAGGTGGAAGGGTATGTTTGGATCTCAATGTCAATGGCTTGTATAATCTGCCTTTAATGCTTGCCTACCTATGAGACTTTGCCCATCGATAGTCTATGTCTACTGGTCCATAGGATGCCACCATTGACCAAATGGCATTGACAATAGATACATAGAAACATAGGTGCAGGAATAGGCCATTCGGACCTTCGAGCCAGCGCCGCCATTCAGTGTGATCAGTACCTTGGTCCTGCTTTTTCCCCATATCCCTTGAATCCTTCAACCGTAACAACTAAATCTAACTCTCTCTTGAAAACATCCAGTGAATTGGCTAGTCCCTACTTTCTCCTCCCCTTCTCAGCTCTCCCTCAGACCACTGGCTCCTCCTCTTCCTTTCTTCTTCCCGCCCCCCCCACCCTCACATCAGTGTGAAGAAGGGTTTCGACCCGAAACGTTGCCTATTTCCTTCGCTCCATAGATGCTGCCTCACCCGCCGAGTTTCTCCAGCATTTTTGTCTACCTTCAATTTTCCAGCACCTGCAGTTCCTTCTTAAACACGGCTTTGTAAAGATGTTATTTATGTTGAAATTATTATTTTATGCAAATCATTTTTAAATAGTATCTGCCACCCTTTTATATGGAGAATTTTAATGTGAATGTATTTTTTGGCCTTAATTTTCCATTGATAATTTTACATAGAAATCTTTCAGATCATCACTGTATAATTTTAGAGGTGTTATTCCTTCTAATAGGAGACACCTAATACATCTCAATGGCCCTGTTCTTTACTCAAAGAATCACAATGGCTCTTTGTGAAGTATAATTAACCCCATTCCATGGCTCCTTCTCCACAGTTCAGCTATTATTTTTCTATTCATTTACTTGCCTTAGACCTTCTTGAAACCCACAACTGAATATGCTCCCCTCACCTATTCACGCTGTGATGTTCTTCCAGTCTATCTCAATTAGGACATTGCTGCTACATATGTCCTTTCATCTCTGTTAGTGTGCATTACTTAAAATTTATTAGCTCACATGCTTAATTTCGTTTAGTATAGGTTAGTTTAGAGATACAACCTGGTGATCATTTTCCAAAGTTCAATAGATTCAGGATCAGTTCCTGTGGATTGGAGGGTAGCTAATGTTATCCCACTCTTTAAGAAAGGCGGGAGAGAGAAAACAGGGAATTATAGACCAGTTAGCCTGACATCGGTGGTGGGGAAGATGCTGGAGTCAATCATAAAGGATGAAATAGCGGCACATTTGGATAGCAGTAGCAGGATCTGTCTGAGTCAGCATGGATTTACGAAGGGGAAATAATGCTTGACTCATTTTCTGGATTTCTTTGAGGATGTAACTAGGAAAATGGACAAGGGAGAGCCAGTGGATGTAGTGTACCTGGACCTTCAGAAAGTATTTGATAAGGTCCCCCATAAGAGATTAGTGGGCAAATTTAGAGCACATGTTATTGGGGGTAGGGTACTGACATGGATAGAAAATTGTTTGGCAGACAGGAAACAAAGAGTAGGGATTAACAGGTCCCTTTCAGAATGGCAGGCAGTGACTAGTGGGGTACCGCAAGGCTCGTTGCTGGGACCACAGCTATTTACAATATACATCAATGATTTGGATGAAGGGATTAAAATTAACATTAGCAAATTTGCAGATGGGTGGCAGTGTGAACTGTGAGGAGGATGCTATGAAGATGCAGGGTGACTTGGACAGGTTGGGTGAGTGGGCAGATGCATGGAAGATTCAGTTTAATGTGGATAAGTGTGAGGTTATCCACTTTGGTGGCAAAAACAGGAAGGCAGATTATTATCTGAATGGTGTCAAGCTGGGAAAAGGGCAAGTACAAAGAGATCTGGGGGTCCTTGTTCATCAGTCACTGAAAGTAAGCATGCAGGTGCAGCAGGCAGTGAAGAAAATGAATGGCATGTTGGCCTTCATAATAAGAGGAGTTGAGTATAGGAGCAAAGAGGTCCTTCTGCAGTTGTACAGAGCCCTAGTGAGACCACACCTGGAGTATTGTGTGCAGTTTTGGTCTCCAAATTTGAGGAAGGACATTCTTGCTATTGAGGGAGTGCAGCATAGGTTCACATGGTTAATTCCTGGGATGGCGGGACTGTCATATGTTGATAGAATGGAACGGCTAAGAGTATTAAGGGTTTGGACACACTAGAGGCAGGAAAGATGTAAATGTATTTTATTGGGATTTTATGTGATAGACCAACACAAAGTGGCGCATAATTGTGAAGTGAAAGGAAAATGATACATGGTTTACAAATTTTTTTACAAATAAAAAACTGAAAAGTGTGGCGTGCAAAAGTATTCAGCCCCCTTTACTCTGATACCCCTAAATAAAATCCAGTGCAACCAATTGCCTTCAGAAGTCACCTAATTAGTAAATAGAGTCCACTTGTGTGTAATCTAATCTCAGTATAAATACAGCTGTTCTGTGAAGGCCTCAGAGGTTTGTTAGAAAACATTAGTGAACAAACAGCATCATGAAGCCCAAGGAACACACCAGACAGGTCAGGGATAAAGTTGTGGGGAAGTTTAAAGCAGGGTTAGGTTATAAAAAAATATCGCAAGCTTTGAACATCTCACGGAGCCTCAATCCATCATCCGAAAATGGAATGAGTATGGCACAACTGCAAACCTACCAAGACATGGCCTTCCACCTAAACTGACAGGCCGGGCAAGGAGAGCATTGATCAGAGAAGCAGCCAAGAGGCCCATGGTAACTCTGGAGGAGCTGCAGAGATCCACAGCTCAGGTGGGAGAATCTGTCCACAGGACAACTATTAGTCGTGCACTCCACAAATCGGGCCTTTATGGAAGAGTGGCAAAAAGAAAGCCATTGTTGAAACAAAGCCATAAGATTTGCCACAAGCCATGGGGGGGGGGGGAACAGCAAACATGTGGAGGAAGGTGCTCTGGTCTGATGAGACCAAAATTGAAGTTTTTGGCCTAAATGCAAAACGCTATGTGTGGCGGAAAACTAACACTGCACATCACCCTGAACACACCATCCCCACTGTGAAACATGGTGGTGGCAGCATCATGCTGTGGAGATGCTTTTCTTCAGCAGAGACAGGGAAGCTGGTCAGAGTTGATGGGAAGATGGATGGAGCCAAATACATGGCAATCTTGGAAGAAAACCTGTTAGAGTCTGCAAAAGACTTGAGACTGGGGCCGGAGGTTCACCTTCCAGCAGGACAACGACCCTAAACATACAGCCAGAGCTACAATGGAATGGTTTAGATCAAAGCATATTCATGTGTTAGAATGGCCCAGTCAAAGTCCAGACCTAAATCCAATTGAGAATCTCTGGCAAGACTTGAAAATTGCTGTTCACATACGCTCTCCATCCAATCTGACTGAGCTTGAGCTATTTTGCAAAGAAGAATGGGCAGAAATATCAGTCTCTAGATGTGCAAAGCTGGTAGAGACATACCCCAAAAGACTTGCAGCTGTAATTGCAGCGAAAGGTGGCTCTACAAAGTATTGACTCAGGGGGGCTGAATACGTTTGCACGCCACACTTTTCAGTTTTTTATTTGTAATAAAATTTGGAAACCATGTATCATTTTCCTTCCACTTCACAATTATGCACCATTTTGTGTTGGTCTATCACATAAAATCCCAATAAAATACATTTACGTTTGTGGTTGTAACGTGACAAAATGTGGAAAGGTTCAAGGGGTATGAAAACTTTTGCAAGCCACTGTAGATAGAAAATAATCTATAATTTGCTCTTTTTTTTATATTACTGCACCAATATTTGTTGTCCTGTTGCTGTCAAAAGGCAAGGAAGTATAATTACGTTTAAGAAAGAACTGCAATGCTGGAAAATCGAAGGTAGACGAAAATGCTGGAGAAACTCAGCGGGTGCGGCAGCATCTATGGAGCGAAGGAACTAGGCAACGTTTCGGCTCTAAACCCTTCTTCAGACTGATGTGAGGGTGGGGGGGGGGGAAGAAGAAAGGAAGAGAAGGAGCCAGTGGTCTGAGGGAGAGCTGAGAAGGGGAGGAGAAAGTAGGGACTACCTGAAATTAGAGAAGTCAATGTTCATACTGCTGGGTGCAAACTGCCCAAGCGAAATATGACGTCCTGCTCCTCCATGTCCTCACTCTGGCCATGGAGGAGGCCCAGGACAGAAAGGTCAGATTCGGAATGGGAGGAGGAGTTGAAGTGCTGAGCCACCGGGAAATCAGGTTGGTTATTGCGAATCGAGCGGAGGTGTTCGGCGAAGGGATCGCCAAGCCTACGCTTGGTCTCACCGATGTAGAGCAGCTGACATGTAGAGCAGCGGATGCAGTAGATGAGGTTGGAGGAAGTGCAGGTGGACCTCTGCCGCACCTGGAAAGACTGCTTGGGTCAGGGGTAGGGAACCTTTTCATGGTGGAAGGCCACATTAAGTTAGCTGTAATCCAATAAGGCCGCATCCAAGAAAATTCAATTTGATATACTTCAAAATGTACATTATTTTGTAAAAATAGCCCTCATGACTTACTAATGTTTTAATTGTGGCCGTCAGTCGGGGAGGATTATTTCGTCGAATCTTCTTCTACTCTTTTTGCTATTTTAAATACGTTCATTTTAAGATTAAAATAAAAATAATAAAAGATGAACAAAAACATCATAATAATAATAAAAAGATTTGTTCTACAAAATTTGGATTCATTCAAAAGGCCGCACTTAATGGCTTAGAAGGCCGCAGGTTCCCCATCCCCGGCTTGGGACCTTGAATGGGTTGCTCACTCACAATGGTCAGCTTCACGAGCAGCTGGGTTCTGAGCCCTGTCGATTAAGCCACCAAATTCACTCGGAAATTATATATTTAATGGGGCATTATGACCTGAAGTAATATTATATGCATGGTGCATTAAAAACTGTGCCAAACTCTTCTGGTGACAGAAGAGATGCTGAAATCCTGAGCAAAAAACAGACTGCTGGAGGAACTCGGTGGGCCTGACCAAACTAGTTCCTCCAGTTAGACACAATAGGCCTGAGTAACCCAATGGGTCAAGCACCATCACTGGAGAAAAGGAATAGGTGACGATTTGAGTTGAGACTCTTCTTATGGCCGAAACGCACTTATTCCCGTTCTCCAGAGATGCTGCCTGACCTGCTGAGATACTCCAGCATTTTGTGACTATCCTCAGTGTAAACCGGCGTCTGCACTTCCTATGCAGTTCCTCCAGTTGTTTGTTTCTCTGCAGTCTGTTGGCCCTGTGATCACCTCCATTAACACATGATTTCTCCAAGGACTGACGTCCATTTCCCAGCCCTGCTGAGGGAGTGACTAAATGTTATTTTCATGTTACCTTGGCTTTGGCTTCCACCAGAGCTCCGTTCTGGACCAGGAGACGGACTACATCTGCTTGTCCCGCCCGGGCAGCCATGTGCAGTGCTGTTTCTCCTCTCTGAAACACGGTACGTACAGGACACAGATCAAAATACATTTAACGCCACTTACAATATCCACCAAATGCATACGAGTCTTCCCTCCCACATTCAGAAGTTTCTAGTTTTGTTTAGTTTAGAGATACAGCACAGAAACAGGCCCTTCGGCCCATCGACTCCGAGCTGACCAGCGACCCCTGCACAATAAGACTGCCCTACGCACACTAGGGACAATTATACACTTACACCAAGCCAATTAACCTACAAACCTGTACGTCTTTGGAGTGTGGGAGGAAACCGAAGATCTCTGTGAAACCCTATGCAAGTCACGGGGAGAATGTACAAACTCCGTACAGACAGCACCCGTAGGCAGGATCGAACCTGGATCTCTAGCACTGTAAGGAATCAACGCTACCGCTGCGCCACCGTGCCGACACTGTGCTAATTTCTGCAGCCCACATCCTGACAGTGCAGGGAAGCTACACTTGGCTACCCATCCACTATGGCACAGCGGAAGCGCAATGCACAGCTGGTAGAGCCTCCGCCTCACAGACCTGCATCAGGGACCCGGGTTCAATCCTGACCTCGGGTCCTGTCCGTGTGGAGTTTGGAAGTAGTCGCAAAATGCTGGAGTAACTCAGCGGGCGAGGCAGCATCTCTGGAGAGAAGGAATGGGCAACGTTTCGGGTCGAGACCCTTCTTCAGACTTGTTTGGAAGTTCTCCCTGTGACTGCGTAGGTTTCATCAGGTTGCTCCCTAGGACTGAAAGCTGTGTGCATTGGCAGGATAACAGGCCAATTGTAAATTGCCCCTGGTGTTTGATTGTGAGTAGCAGAATCTGGGCGGAGATGACAAGAAAGCGGGGAGAAGATAAAAAGGGTTTAGCTTGGTTTAGAGATATAGCGTGGAAACAGGCCCTACCCCCCCCCCCCCCCCCCCCCACCTAGTCCACGCTGACTAGCAATCACCCACACACTAGTTCTATCCGACACACTAGCGATAATTTACAGAAGCCAATTAACCTACAAACTTGCACCTCTTTGGAGTGTGGGAGGAAACACGGAGAAAACCCACACGGTCACATGTAGAACGGACAAACACAATGCAGACAACAATCTGTAGTCAGGATCGAACCCGGGTCTCTGGTGCTGTAGGGCAGCGACTCTACCGCTACGCCACCGTGCCGCCCCTTTGGTTAATGTAATGGGCAACCATCCAAGGTTAAAGTAGGGTTAGTGTGGTTCATGGAGAGCGATGTGTCGGAAGGCCAAAGGGCCAATTTCCACGTTGTATCTCTCCAAGAACTCGAAACGTCAAGCTCTCTCTAAATACGAGCACTAGAAGGGGTTGCATTTTAATATTGCAGCTGCTGAAGCAACTTCTCATGGTGATTTGCGAGCCCATCCATGGCTTGGTTGGAAATTTCTCATCTGGATCTTCCAATTGCTGATGGCAACACCCCTATCTTTCAAGGAGTAGAAACTATAGACGCCCACTCGCCCCAGGTCTATACGCAAGTCCGATCCTCACCGCAGCGCCAAGCTGGTGAAGTTGGCCTGTTCAAGGTCTCCGCTGGGACCAAAGCCCCGAAACAGAACTGCGATGAGCAACTTTGTCAAATGGATTAATTGCCAAGTTCTCAGGTCAATAAATCCCAGCGTTGTCAAACATCCAGATCCCAAGAATGAATGAAACAAGAAGCAGCCAGGAACCGTTCACCGTCCCACAGCGGTTGCACTGATTCCATTAACAGATGTTCCAGGTCAGAGTGCAGTCGCAAATTCCTGCGGCTTACTTTTAACCCCGTTGTTTTCAAGCCCGAGCTACAAACTTTCTATTTAAAGTCTGCTATGATCGCCAGCCTTTGTGTGAGCCAACAGTGGTTTGTAAACACATCCAATATGGAGGCGCACAGTGTGATCCAAGTTAGTGCATAGATTCTTGATCTGAGAGGAAGTAATAGCCTACAAATAGCCTACTGGTCAGAAGGTCATTCATAATAGCAGCTGACAGCAATGTTGTCAGGATAGTGGTATTATAAACTAAATCTGAGAACAATATTACTGTTCATGGAATTAGTTTCATTATTGATGCACAGAATGCCCTGTACCAAGTTTTTTAATTTAGACATTTAGGCTTTGGACTTTAGAGATACAGCGCAGAAACAGGCCCTTCGGCCCGCCGAGTCCGTGCCGACCAGCGATCACCCTGTACACTAATATTATCCTACACACAAGGGACAATTTACAATTCACCTTCACGTCTTTGGAGTGTGGGAGGAAACTAGAGCACCCAGAGAAAACCCACGTGGTCACGGGGAGAACATACAAACTCCACACAGTGTCTGTAGTCAGGATCGAACCCGGGTCTCTGGTGCTATAAGGCAGCAACTCTATCGCTGCGCCACCGTGCCACACTTTCTGGTAGCAAAGGGTGAAATAGGGGCCGATGATCACCACTTTTCTTCAATGTGAATCAATCTCAGGGCATTGTTTTATCAACATTATGAATTTAAAGTTATATGTTACTCTGCTTCAGCCTCTGGGTCATCAGGACATCTGAACATAATGTGACTTCACTCTCAGTGCCTGGGTTGTAACTGTGTTCCAGGCCGCTGAGGTACCAGCACTTCACCTTCCACTGAAGCAGCCTAGGTCTTGAATGACTGCCAGAGCAGGGTAAAAAGATAGAAAATAGGTGCAGGAGTAGGCCATTCGGCCCTTCGAGCCAGCACCGCCATTCAGTATGGTAATCCAGAATCAGTACCCCGTTCTTACTTTCTCCCCATATGCTTTGATTCCATTAGCCCTAAGAGCTATATCTAACTCTCTCTTGAAAACATGCAGTGAATTGGCCTCCAATGCCTTCTGTGGCAGAGAATTCCACAGATTCACAATTCTCTGGGTGAAAAGGTTTTTCCTCATCTCACCTAAAATGGCCTACCCCTTATTCTTAAACTGTGAGCTTATCCTTGAACTGTATTAAATGGTAACAAGGCAGGCTGCGTATGGATGTGACGTGAAAATTGCTAATGTTTGTTTCTTTATTTGCAAAGAAACAAATCACAAATGAGCAGATCCAGAAGCAGAATGAATTCTGTGCAATTCTCTGCCTGTCTGTGGAATTCTCTTCCTCAGAGGCCGGTGGAGGCAGGTTCTCTGGATGCTTTCAAGAGAGAGCTAGATAGGGCTCTTAAAAATAGCGGAGTCAGGGGATATGGGGAGAAGGCAGGAACGGGGTTCTGATTGGGGATGATCAGCCATGATCATATTGAATGGCGGTGCTGGCTCAAAGGGCCAAATGGCCTACGCCTGCACCTATTGTCTATTGTCTATTGAACGACTCCAATATTAAGCACGTCTTGGGAACCAGCCCGGATTAATTCTGAAGAAACCTGACTTGAGTCATCAGACCTTTAATCCTATGCTCTTCTACGGAGAAATAAAAACGACACAATGTACTGAAATCTCAGTGGGTCAGGCAGCATCCCTGGATAGGTGAAGTTTCGTGTCGGAACCCTTCTGACAGCCCCAGGGATGCTGCCTGACCCGCTGAGTTACTCCAACACTTTGTGTCTTTTTATTTGTAAACTACATCCTTATTGTATATATATACATATATTTTTTTAAAATGTCAATAAAGATTATTTTTGGAAAAAGAAAATCACAAATTTGGAACAACCCAAATCACATGAGTGTTTCTTAAGTCCTGTATTGTCGAATAAACCAGATAACATCCAGCACAGCAAAGAGGTGAATGTCTAGATCTCATGTCTTTGGCAAGAGAATCCTCTTTTGCTTCCTTTTAGCAGTACGGTGGGACTTTGTTCTTATATTGACTTGCAAGAGGTAATGGGGCTTCAGTGTAACAGTTGCACTTCAATAACCTAAGACGTTGATTTAATTTAACGGGGTGAGGATATCAGGAGGTAAACTTTCGGTGACTCTGCTTCTGCCAACGAATAATCGCAGGGATCACAAGATCAGAGAAGCACAGGAAGGTTCAGTGACTAGAAATTCCGCATCTGCATCAAATTCTCTCCTCGACGCTTCTATCGAGCGATACTTTAAAAACGCTGGGGAATTCTTCCAAGATGTTTTAGTTATTTTAACCTTTTGTCAATGTGTCTTCCCAAGCAAGGTAATAGAATGCTTGACCAGAATTCCCACAAATGGCACTCCAGTGCATTCCTTTCCAAATCCAATTATTCAATCTGATCTAAACGAAATCTGACGTGGGGCTAAATTAAAGCAAAGCCAATCGGGGAACTTAGAGCCACAGCCTTTCTGCATTAAAATAGTTTATCTGCAAAATGCAATTGGTATTAAAAACAATTCCCTGCTGTTATCTGATTGTTGCTAGGTGACAGATAATGGAGCTGTGGGAATGAGAGGGGAAAGTCTGCATCCTCACTTTCTTTATATTTTCTTAACTTCTCGGGGCAGAATTATGGCCATTCGGACCAAGTCATGGCTGATCTATCTTTCCTTCCCAACCCCATTCGCCTGCCTTCTCCCCAAAACCCCTGACACCCGTACTAATGAAGAATCTGTCAGTCTCCGCCTTAAGGCTGTCAAGTGACATGGCCTCCACGGCCGTCTGTGGCAATGAATTCCACAGATTCATCACCTTCTGACTAAAGACATTCGTCCTCAACTCCTTTCTATAGGGACGTCCTTTTATTCTGAGGCTATGGCCTCTGGTTTTAGACTCTCCCTCCAGTGGAAATATCCTCTCCACATTCACTCTATCCAGGCCTTTCACTATTTCATGGAAATATACAGCAGTGAAGAATGCCCTTTACTCCATGTGCCCATCTTATCAACACCAAACCGTGCCAAATGCTCCCACTTCCCAGCACTCGATCTGAACCCAAGTCGTTTAGTTTAGATACAATGCGGAAACAGGCCCTTCGGCCCACTAGCCCTTCGGCCCAGCGATCCCCGCACATTAACACCACCCTACACGCACTAGGGACAATTTTACATTTATACCAAGCCAATTAACCGACAAACCTGTAACTCTTTGGAGTGTGGGAAGAAACCGAAGATCTCGGAGAAAACCCACACAGGCCATGGGAAGAACGTACACACTCCTTACAGACAATCGCTCCGTAGTCAGGAGCGAACCCAACAACTCTACCGCTGTGCCACTGTGCCGCCCGTGATCAAGTGTTCATCGAGTTGTGAGGAGCATTTTTAGTTCCACCACTCTTTCACGTTCCAAGTTCGCACTGTGCCTTGGTCATGATACATGTCCTCGTTTGCCCTCTCATCTTGCCAGCAATTAATTTAAATTTATGCCTCTTAATAATTAACTTCTCTGCTGTGAAATATCGCCATGGGACATTTTCCGTCCTTGCAGGGAACACAGTTTAAAGTCACTTCCAAACGATGGCACTGCTAGCGGTGCAGCTTTTTTTCATGACGAGAACTGATCGCACACCATCCTTGTTTTGGAATAACATCTTGTTTAGAAAATGCTAGCACCATTGCAAAAACTGGGAACAAAAATATTAAGTTTGGCTCCTCCCTTACCAAGATTTTTGTGATGCGACAATAATGGAATTGTTGACTCATCAAAGTTGTCAGTTGCCAAACATTTTAATTCCCCTTCCCCCTCCCATTCCCACACTGACCATTCTGTCCTGGGTCTCCTCCACTGTCAGAGTGAGACTAAACACGGAACAGCACCTCATATTTCGCTTGTTCAGCTTACAACCCAGCGGTATGAATATTGATTTCTCTCATTTCAAGTAACCCTTGCATTCCCTCACTCTCCATCCCTCCTCCACCCTGGCCAACTTGCTAGTTGTTATCACTTCTTCACCAGCCAACAATGGACCATTGTGGCCTCCACTTTCCCCGAGCCATCGGTGCCGACTCTGATTTGTTCTGTACTTTTTCATACCCCTAGTTTTCCTCTCCCCTGACTCCTCGTCTGAAGAAGGGCCTCGACCCGAAACGTCACCTATTCCTTTTCTCCAGAGATGTTGCCTGACCCGCTGAGTTACTCCAGCGTTTTGCGTCTATCACTTATTGATCTATCACGACAGACCAGAACAACATTAATCGTGGCTATTTGTGGTTATTTTCCTTTGGATTTGATTTAAATGATAAAATAATGTCCCACATCTCTCAGGAAACAATGGTTAAAGCTCCCTTTGTAAGTAGAGCCATAAAATACAATGTAGTTATTCCCTGCTCTCATATATGGACAAAGTCGCCCTTACCACGTTTGTTGTATTTGGTGACGCTCCACGTTGCATTAACTGGGTGACAATGTTTGTATGTCCCATAAATGCAGCCACGTGAATAGGTGTGAGGCCCGACTGCAAAGAATAAGATTGAATCCACATATCACAAAGAGTATGATTCTCATCAAGATTTTACACCAGTAAACCATTGATAAAACAGACACAATCAAGGGCAGACACTCTCAAGCACATCACGCACAAAGTCACTACATATGTGCATGGACACTAATACACATGGACTTCTATCGGCATGTGGATGGACAAATTCACAAATATATGAAGACTTGCTTGGATATTCAAATTAAAACCCAATCACACCCATTGTCAACTTAAGCTGATCTGAACCCAAGTAGTTTTATGTGTAGGAAAGAAATGTAGATGCTGGTTTACACCGAAGATAGACACAAAATGCTGGAGTAACTCAGCGGGACAGGCAGCATCTCTGGATAGAAGGAATAGGTGGATGTTTCAGGTTGAGACCCTTCTTCAGACTGAGAGACAGGGAGAGGGAGACACAGAGATGTGGAAGGGTAAGGTGTGAAAACGAGAAATCAAAGGGGGCGATGATCAAGGAAGGTGTATAATAGATCATTGTTAGCTAGGGGAAGGTGACAACCAAGCATACGTAGATACATTTTTATTCTGGAGGACAGTCAGACTGATCGGAGAACTAGTAGGGGGGAGGGATGGAGAGAGAGGGAAAGCAAGGGCTACTTGAAGTTAGAGAAGTCAATGTTCATACCACTGGGGTGTAAGCTGCACAAGCAAAATATGAGGGGTTGTTCCTCCAATTTGCGCTGAGCCTCACTCTGACAGTGGAGGAGGCTCAGGACAGAAAGGTCAGTATGGGAATGGGAGGGGGAGTTAAAGTGTTTCGCACTTATAATTGGTTTGTAACCTGGACACAGAGAGATGATTGCAGAAAAGTGGATGATAATGCATTGCTACCCAAGGACAAGTGTGCATGTGCCTATCAGACGGCACCTGCAATAATACTGAACAGATCACCCTGTCCCATTCCAAAGCCAAATGTTTGATCACAACATCTTCAGACAATAGATTGGATCCATTGGGTTTAATTTAGGTAGCCAAGGTCAACAAATAAACACTCACGTGTTATTTTTGAGAAATAAATATCAACGAATAGAACACGCACGGCATTCATAAAATTATAAATACACAAAAGGTAGACATTCATGCACAGGCAGACATAATCACTCATGAAAAAGCATTGATACACAAAGATCTGCCAAAGCAGAAATATACACAAATGCATGTGCGCAGACACACATTGGCAGTCACATGCATGAGTGCGCAGTTCAAAAGATGCACCCAGGCAAGCGTTAATGCAACCATAGCAAGAGACAAAGATAATAATGCGCAGCCACACCAATGTAGAAATACAAAAAGCACATCAATACATGAAAATGCGAGCAGCCAACACAAAAATAACAGCGCGCAAGCTTATCTTTGCGCTAAAATACAATGCACCATCATATCAAAAGCACATGCACAATCAACCAATAAGAACATGTATACACACAACGGATCGATAACAGTACTCTCAAACTCACAAAAATCTGCATGCACAATTTACAGAAGCAGCAGAAAAATACAATGTTATAGTTGCATGCACACAATTAATTAAAAAATGTACATGTGCATTAATTCACAAGTGCCCATGAGCAATCTCATCAACACACAAAGCTGCTAATAAAACGATCAATAGCCAAGCACATTAAATCATGGAAATGCACTCATAAACCAGTATTCCAAAAATAACAATGCAAAAGCGCATCAATGTACAAAGCACGCATATAAAACACACGCATCAATATCCATCACACATTTAAATGTGCTGATGTTACCTCAGTTACTGCCTGAATTGATGCTCCATATTTCAGCAACAGATCCATTACTTTAATCCTGTTTTTCTTACATGCGATATGAAGCGGGGTGAAACCATTCTACAACAGATTCAAGATTCATTATTTATTCAGGTACTTTACAATCATTATTTTTGCAGTTGACCATTTCAAAATTCCCCCCCCCCCCCCTTTCATCACAAAACCTTCTCTCTCCTGCGGCTGCTTTTGACTTCTCAGAGTGTAACAAAGGAAGCAACGAGGACACTTTGAGAAATGAAGAGATTTACATTGGTGTTGTTGGGCCTGTGTTCATGGCAATGTAAATAACAGCCGCCTTTTGCTGTTCCATTTTCAACCTAGCAACACTTCCCCCGTGTGTAACTATATAGCAGTTTCACCAAGCAAGATTTCATGACCGGCTAACAAAAGCACGACCGGAGAGCCAGGCTTTGGATAGCATCTCAAGGGAAGGAGAAGTAGCTGAAAAAGTTCAAAGAAATTCCAGATCAGCAACAGAAAACATGGCTGCCAGTGGAGAAGCAAAAGTTGCAGACAAAACTCAAAAGCTATCGTCAAACGTTCAAATTTCCTGGGACCTATTAGGAGTTGCATAATCTTTCTGACTCTTTTCTTTCCCCTTATACATACCAGCAAAACTCTTTTCATCCCCCATCACTTATTCACTATCCCCCCTGGTATCCATGGTAACTGATACATGAGCCCTTGTCACCCTCATGCAGAGTGACATTGATTCACTCTCTATTCCTCAAGGTGTCATTTACCTATCCAGCCCCTTCCTGCACAGGCTGTGTCCCATCCCTCCTTTTATTTGCTTAGAAATCTGAGCAGCGACACAAGGAAAACCGACACTTTAGCATCAGAAAGAAAGCCCCAGCCGCTGAAAAAGCTTTCTTCAGACGATCACTGCTGGTGCCATAAATATATATGTATATTTTTTAATTTCCTACTAAAATGTTCACATTTGGTGGGTTCACACACGGGTTTTAAGTTCAATCTATAAAACTAGAACAAACATTTTGGGACCGTTTTAAATGCTGTTTGGCGCAGGTTGCTTATTGATCGAGATGCCTTGCAGGAAACTTTGTGGTCATTATTAACATGGTCACTATTGTGATCTATTGCAGACACTGTCTCTATTCGTCCCTTGCTCTGAACTACTTCACATATAAAAGTAGAGGAGGAAGCATAATTAAGGATGCCTGCTACCCTGGCCATTCCCTACAGGACAAAAGCGGGAAGGTGGGACTTGCTTAGATGGGGCATCTTGGACGTTGGGCCGAAGGGCCTGTTTTCATGCTGAATGACTCTGACTCAATTCTCTTCTACCTTCTGGGATGCAGCCCCTTGAAAGCCCAGAGGCTTATGAGAATGATCCCAGGAATGAGAGGGTTAACATATGATGAGCGTTTGACGGCACTGAGCCTCGACTCACTGGAGTTTAGAAGAATGAGGGGACACCTCATTGAAACTTACCGAATAGTGAAAGGCCTGGATAGAGTGGATGTGGAGAGGAAGTTTCCACTATTGAGAAAATCTAGGACCAGAGGTCATACCCTCAGAATTAAAGGACATTCCTATAGGAAGTTGAGGAGGAATTTCTTTAGTCAGAGGGTGATGAATCTGTGGAATTCATTGCCACTGAAGGTCAATAGATATTTTTAAGGCAGAGATGGATAGATTCCTGATTAGTACGGGTGTGAGGGGTTCTGGGGGAGAAGGGGATTTTGGTGAGAGAGATAGATCAGCGATGATTGAATGGCGGAGCAGACTTGATGGGCAGAACAGCCTAACTCTGCTCCTATCACTTATCACTTTCTGAACTTATGTCCAAACTTAAGAACAGCTTCTTCCCCACTGCTATCAGACTCCTGAATCAATCACGTCTTTCCTAGCTGATTCCCAGAGTTGATACCACGTACTCTTATTCCTAACACTACCTCTTTCCATTATTGTTCTGCAATATTTTCTTGCATACTACCGGGATCTGCTCTACATTCTTGAACTACCCTGTTGTTTTGCATTCTTCACTGTATATATCATATTTATCATTAGTGTAAGGATACAATTTACTCTGTGAGGTTCAAATGGACAAGGAACAGTGGCCCAGCGTGACAGCACAATGGCAAAGCTGTAAAGTTGCTGCCTGACACCACAAGAGTCCCACGTTCCCATCCTGACCACGGGTGCTATCTGAACGGAGTTCATAATTCTGTGACTGCGTGGGTTTTGTCCGGGTGTACTGGTTTCCTCACACAATCCAAAGACGCGCAGGTTTGTAGCTTAATTGGGGCTTCGGTCAAATTGTAAATCGTCCCTAGTGTGTGTAGGATAGTGCTCGTGTACGGGGAACTGCTGGTCGGCGCGGTCTCGGTGGGCCGAAGGGCTGTATCACGGAAGTCTAAGAGTCTAAAGTCTGAGGAATCTCATTGCATCCAAGTGTACAGGGCAATAAACCTGGACAAGTCAATGGCCTGTAATGTTTCTTTGTGGCAATTTAAGATGCCTAATCTGCAAGGTCATTAAAAACACTGTCCAGTCCCCACCTCATCCAACTATGTCAGAAACATAGGATATATTGTAACTGATGAATTTGGAACAAAGTTAATAGATGACAAAGTTAAATTTGTCATCGACTTCTTGCCTTTATTAATCTGAATAGTTGGAATGATGCACATTAATTGCCACTAGCTATCCTCGCTTCTTCCATAAATTGTATTTATTTATTGCAAGCTGGCAATATTGTGTACATAGTGACTTCCAAAGTGTGAAAACGCACACCTCCAGATGCAGGGACAGTGTCTTCCGAGCTGTTATCAGGCAACTGAATCATCCTACCACAAGCAGAGAGCAGTGCAGAACTACTATCTACCTCATTGGTGACCCTCGGACTATCCTTGACTGGACTTTGCTGCCTTTTCCTCGCACTAATCGTTCGAATGGCTCGATTGTAATCATGTATTGTCTTCCCGTTGACTGGTTAGCATGCAACATAAGCTTTTCACTGCACCTCGTTACAAGTGACAATAAACTAGACCAAACTGAACAGTGTTACCTTGTTTTCACACTTTCTGCGGAAGTCTTGAAGTTAAATTCTGTTTTCATGACACCAAACGGTGAAATTGCCTCAGCAAGGACGGTCAAGTCTTTATCTGTCACATCTAAAACCTTCAGGCCACTTAAAAAAACTGCGCAGCTATTCAATTATATAAGCTGTTCTTCATTACTGGCCTGGAGGCACATGTAGCAGCCAATGTACACCCAGCAGGATCTCAGATATGATAGTGGATGAAATATAATAATGTCATTAGAAAAGCAAAATCAACAGCCAGCATTTGGACTTAAAGGACGAGCTCAGAAGCTGAGGGAAGAAGAGTCAAACGTCGCTTTCAAAAATAATTAGAGAAATATATGGGCTGTTGCAAAACAAAAGTTGATAATGGGACAAATTAGATGACTTGATGGAATCTGTGGCAATGGTTTTTGAGGTGCAGAACAAATCTCTCAGCTTGGGGACAGCACATTGACACAGCTGGTTGAGCTGCTGCCTCACAGCGCCAGAGAACTGGGCTCGATCCAGACCTCAGGTGCTGCCTGTGTGGAGTTTCTCCCTGTCTCCCTGTGACTGCGTGGGTTTCCTCTGGGTGCTCCGGTTTCCACGCACATCTCAAAGACGTTTGTTTTGAAGGTTAAGTGGCCTCTGTAAATTCCCCCCAGCGTGTCGGGAGTGGATGCGAAAATGGGATAACATAGAACTAGCGTCAACGGTTGATGGATGGTTGGCACGGACTCAGTGGGCCCAAGAGCCTGTTTCCATGTTGTTTGGTTTAGTATAGAGATACAGCGTGGAAACAGGCACTTCGGCTCACAGAGTCCGCACCCACCAGCGATCTGCGCCCATTAACACTATTCTACACACACGAGAGACAATTTACATTTATACCAAGCCAATTAACCTATAAATTTGTTCGTCTTTGGAGTGTGGGAGGAAACCGAAGATCTGGGAGACAACCCACGCAGGTCACGGGGAGAGCGTACAAAGAGCGCACAGACAGCACCCAGAGACAGGATCAAGCGGGTGGGGGGAGGGGGGGGGGGGAGGGTTATCAGAGTGCATGTGTGCTTGTTACTCACCAGTGCTTTGGCGTTTGGGTTTGCTTTCTTTTCCATCAGCACCTTGGCGACTTTGTAATGGCCGCAGTGAGCGGCAACGTGCAGCGCTGTCAGGTAGTCATTGGTCACGTCATCTACAGGCACGTCATGGTGAAGCAACAGCTTCACAGAGTTCAGGTGATCTCCCTGGGTTGCCATGTGGAGTGGGGACAGGCCATTCTGGACAAGGGCACAAAAAGACAGTGAATGACCATGGACACACTTGCTCACTTGCAGTTTATTACTTTCCATTGACAACGGCAGACATTAGCCTGACAGACTTATCGCAGTGTTAAAGTGCCACCATTATCACAACAGCAGCATCTACCACCTAAAAAAGGACGCAAAGTGCTGGAGCAACTTGGCGGCTCAGGCAGTATCTCTGGAGAACATGGATGGGTGAGGTTACAGATCGGACTGAAGAAGGGTCCCGGCCTCAAACATGTTCGCCACTGATGCTGCCTGACCCACTAAGTTACTACAGCACTTTGTGTTTTTTTTTTGTAAACCAGCATCTGCAGTTCCTATCGCCTACACTATTTGCCTGAACCGTCTGAGCTCCACACTCCACAATTACTTCCTAAAGACCAGGGGATCACACGTTGAAATGTCAAAGCTTACTGATGAGAACTTGTAATGACTGTCAGCTCCAGATAATTCCCCAAATCATAAAGCAAAATAAAAAAAAATTATAATGATCAGATAATTCAAATTAAACAAGAAACTATGATATTATAAAAAAAATAACAGCCAGGTCACTTGAAATGCGAGTATCCTGAGTAAATTAAAATCTTTACAAAGAATTTAGAAAATGACAAAATCCAGATGCACGGCTAAAAAGCACATTCTCTCAGTGAAATAGGCATGACATTTTTCTCGACAAAGAAAGGAAATGTGATCCTGTGGCCCCACGCTGAGTTTTACACAATACTGACTTCAATATGCTGAAGACATGTATCTTCACTTCACAGAAATCCAATAGTCACAACAGAGTGGAAGATATTAAAATGGCCAAAGTAATGGAACCCAGATTCTACAAGCTGTACCGACAATGGAGGAGGCTCAGAACAGAAAGGTCAGTGTGGGAATGGGAGGGGGACTTAAAGTGTTGAGCAACCGGGAGATCGGGTAGGTTTAGGCGGACTGAGCGGAGGTATTCAGCCGAGCCTGCTGCCACCTGCCATTATCTATGTGTAGGAAGGAAATGCAGATGCTGGTTTACACCAAGGATAGGCACAAAATGCTGGAGTAACCTGTCAGGTCAGGCAGCATCTCTGGAGAAAAGGAATAGGTGACGTTTCTGGTCGAGACCTATCTTCACTCGAGACTGCGTGTCAGGAGAAAGGGAAGCGAGAGGTATAGGCGGTACTTGGAACAAATGAATGAAAGATATGCAAAACGCAATGATAATCGAGGAAAGGTGGAGCATTGTTGGCTGTGGGGTAGGTGATAACGGGTTTCACAGAAAGTGAAACTCAATTGGACGCTCCTCCCCTCTTGTCGTCGTAGTAGTTTCACTGTCGCCCTGTTGAGTTTCACTGTCTGTACAACTCGTTATCACCTACCCCACAGCCAACAATGGACCATTGTGGGCTCTGCCGTTCCTTGCTCATCGTTGCCTTTTTGCATGTCTTTCATCCATTTGTCCCATGTCCCTTCCATTGTCTAGTTGACTCGCTCATTCTTTTGCCTGTTCTCTCTCGTGCCCTCCTGGTGGCGGTGGCTTTTTGCTGGGATTTGCAGCGACAGTTGCTACTCCCATTTGCTGGTCTGAGTATTGTTGAGAGTGTCAGCAGGTTATTATTCCATGAGTCACCATGAGTCAACCTGCTCAGGGGACAGGCTCGCGGGTTGTGCCGTAATATCAAGAGGGGGGAGGATATCTCGGAATTTTCTTAACATTATCAGTTCTGAGCTCCGTGTTGTAGGAATGATGTTGTTAAGTTGGAAAGTGTTGAGAGAGGAATTGCAAGGATGTTGCTAGGACTCCACTGTCATATGCTGAGAGAATGGAGCGGCTGGGCTTGTACATTCTGGAATTTAGAGGGATGAGAGGGGAATCTCATTGAAACATATACGATTGTTAAGGGCTTGGACACGCTAGAGGTAGGAAACATGTTCCCGATGTTGGGGGAGTCCAGAACCAGGGGCCACAGTTTAAGAATAAGGAGTAAGCCATTTAGAACGGAGACGAGGAAACACTTTTTCTCGCAGAGAGTGGTGAGTCTGTGGAATTCTCTGCCTCAGAGGGTGGTGGAGGCGGGTTCTCTGGATGCTTTCAAGGGAGAGCTAGATAGGGCTCTTAAAAATAGCGGAGTCAGGGGATATGGGGAGAAGGCAGGAACGAGGTACTGATTGGGGATGATCAGTCATGATCACATTGAATGGCAGTGCTGGCTCGAAGGGCCAAATGGCCTACTCCTGCACCTATTGTCTATTGTCTGAGCTGTAGGCAGAGGTTGAGGAGGCTGAGTCTCTGTTCCCTGGAGCGCAGGAGGATGAGAGGTGATCTTAAAGAGGTGTGCAAAATCATGAGAGGAAAAGATCAGGTAGATGCACAGAGTCTCTTGCCCAGAGTGGGGGAATCAAGAACCAGATGACATAGGTTTAAAGTGATTTGGGAAATATTTTATAGGGGTAACTTTTTCACGCGAAGGGTGGTGGGGGTCTGGAACGGGCTGCCTGAGGAGATAGTTGAGGCAGGGACTATCACAAGCAATTACATGGATAGGACAGGTTTAGAGGGAAATGTGCCAAACCCCGGCAGGTGGGAATAGTATAGATGGGACATGTTGGTCGGTGTGGGCAATTTGGGCCTGTTTCCACGCAGTATGACCCAATCACTCTGTTTCCTGTAGTTGATTGCAGTGCCCCATAGTGCCATCAACTGATGGCATAGGTTGGAATGGCAACAATCAATAAGCATATGAGATTCCACCAAGCACTATTCTTTGAATTAAACAGAGAAACGGGTTTAGAATGGTATGTGCTAAGCACAGGCAGGTGGTACTGGTGTAGATGGGACATGTTGGTCAGTGTGGGCAAGTTGGGGCAAGTTGGGCCGAAGGGCCTTGCTCTATCACTATCCCAACCCTGCAATTGGAAAGTTTCTGGATTTCCCTTGTTGACCTCAGCAATTTTGCCACTATTTTCACCCAACAGCATGCGGACAAAAACGTGTGCTTTAAGGCATGTCTTAAAGCAAATTAAACCATTTTAGTTCGACTGCAGAATGACCTACTTTTGTCTTGGAAAGGATTGGAGCTCCTCGATCGAGCAACATTTCCACCACCTGCTCGTGTCCACTCCTTGCTGCACAGTGGAGAGGGGTCAAGCCATCCTAGCAAAGGAATCAGAGCATTATTGCCAGAGTCTGTGACAATAAACTGCTTACATCATCACTCCCACTTTACGCCAAATACCACTCTTCAACAGTAGTTTGAAGACACACACCTTCAGATTCAGGGACAGTTTCCTCCCAGATGTTATCAGGCAACTGAATCATCCTACCACAACCAAAGAGCAGTGCTAAACTGCAATCTCACTGATAAGCCTCGCACTATCCTTAATTGGATTTTGCTGGCTTTACCTTGCACCAAACGTTATTCCCTTATCATGTATGTATACACTGTGAACGGATCGATTGCAATCATGTATTGTCTTTCCGCTGACTGGATAGCAGGCAACAAAAACTTTTCAATGTACCTCGCTACACGAGACAATAAACAAAACTGAAACTGTAACAGTATGCATTGCTTACTCATGTCCAGCGATTCTGCAAACATTGCAATTCCTCACACAATATTTTTAGGAAATCATATTACATTATGAGATGATTAGAGGTTGAGTCACGCAAGCGAGATGGTACCTCAAGCAGTGCAGTGATTCCTCTTTAATGCATTGAAACGTCAATCTCAATCATGCAAAGCCACAACTGAATACATTGGGGCTATAGTGCCTGAAGCTATTCAGGATAGGGAGCCAAATTCTACTTTGTTTGTTCTAAGGTTCTTATTCCGATGAATCCCACAAGAAATGGACATTCAACAAGCAAACACGTGTTTTACTGTGTTCATCGATCCTGATGTGCAGGGGGTATTAAAGGAACTTTGGATTGTCAATGCACAGGGTTTGCTAACAATTTGTTCCACTATCACATTACAGGCTCGCCATTTCTGAAATGGGTCTTTCACAAAGGGTTTGCTGTAAAGGCAGTCGCGAGAGTTACTCAAAGACACTGATTACAGTGGCGCAGCGGTAGAGTTAGTGCCTCACAGCACCAGAGAGCCGGGTTTGATCCTGACCACAGGCGCTGTCTATACGGAGTTTATACATTCTCCCCGTGATCTGCGTGGGATTTTACCGGGTGCTCCAGTTTCCTCCCACAATCCAACGACGTCCCGGTTTGTAAGTTAATTGGTTTGATATAAGTGTAAATTGTCCCTAGTGTGTGTAGTATAGTGCTGATGTGCGGGGGTTGCTGGTCGGTGCGGACTCGGTGGGCCGAAGGGCCTGTTTCCGCGCTGTTATTCTAAACTTAACTAAACTATACAAATGCCAGCGAGGATGATCTCCCAAGAAAATAGATACAACATTTGTTAAGTATTTTGTGTACACACAGCTGGCTTGCTTCTGTAACCGGTTCAATGTGCATGACCCACGTGGCCTTTATTGAGCTGCCAGCTTACCCTGGTTTTGGCTTCTATTTGAGATCCTCGGTCCAGGAGCAACTTGACCATGTTGGCGTTCCCTCTCTTGGAGGCCACGTGCAGCGGAGTGATGTCATTCTGGGGGAGATAACCAATATTCAATGACCCGGACCTGTACACATCATGCAACGACTGCCAACAAAAAGCGTACCCTTCTCTAACCATTTCCCATCGCGAAAGCTGATCAGTGTTTGGTCTCTTCAGAATTCAAAAGCTTTTTAATGAATCTACAAAGCAGTTTATTTTCACATCGGCTTTTAAAAATGCACTCAAGTTTACAGTTTCTCATTCCATCTGCGTCATTAATGGCCTCCCAGTAAAGGAGACCCACCATTCCCACCCGTTCTTCCTAACTATGATGCCTTCTACCTTCCTCTAAAACAACCAAGCCCACAGCAAAATGGTTGACTTAGCTGCACTCCAAATGGGCTTATTAAACTAATTGGAGGTAAACCGGCACGAGAAAGAAATATTGGCCCAATATGTGATGTCCACATTTTGTGAATACATTTTAAATAAAATATATTTCTATCACTGTTAAATACTAATGGATTATTAACTCTTGATCATGCTGCCTTGGCCTCAAATTTCTAACATAACACTGCTAAGGGCAGTCACAGTGGCGCAGTGGTAGAGTTGCTGCCTTACTGCAAAATGCCGCGCCAGAGACCCGGGTTCGATCCCGACTACGGATGATCTCTGTATGGAGTTTGTACGTTCTCCCTGTGATCTGCGTGGGTTTTCTCCGAGATCTCCGGTTTCCTCCCACGCTCCAAAGACGTACAGGTTTGTAGGTTAATTGGCTTGTTGACTACAAAATTCAGAAGGTTCAGAAGGCTAATTGATGTAAATCTATCTTGTTTGTTTCTGAATAACCACCTCCAGTTTAAATTCCAGTTGGAATATTTTGGAGGACCAAGTAACCAAGAACCAAGAATAAGGCACCTACCTATAACATACTTGTTTACATTTTGACACAATATTTGTCAAGTTCTTCTTTAATTTTTCCTACTTCAGGTATTTCTGCTATAACGTTAATTAGATATAACACGATCAGGAGAAAGGCGATCTTGAGAAAAAAAAGTCCATGGAAATAAAACTACTTCCTTGTAACCTCCCCGCAGTAATCAGACTACATTGTCTCTTAAGAACACTGGTGCACATTTCACTGTAGGTGGTCATTGGAATTGACAAGCTATCACTTCTACTGGTACCTGTGCAATGATACTCTACTAAACAATATAACACACAGACGTTGGTATTTTTAGCTTGCAGAAACAAAAATAAACTTAGAGCTATAAAAAAAGATCTTTATTATTGTGTGGAAAAGGATACCCCTCAGATTCCTATTGTTATAACAATTTAGCCCGCATAATATAAAGAGTTCATCACTTGTGGATGGAATGAGCTGCCAGAGGAAATAGTTCAGGCAGCGCCTATTAAAATGTTTAAGAAACAGTTAGACAAGTACATGGATAGGACAGGTTTAGAGGGATATGGACCAAACGCAGGCAGGCGGGACCAGTGTCGATGGGACATGCTGGTTGGTGTGGGCAAGTTGGGCCGTAGGGCCTGGTTCCATGCAATATAACTCTCTGACTCTAAGAAAAACAACTTAGTTATTGCAAGTCTGAAACTGTCCAGCCCATTTTTTTTCGAATCGCTTTTTATAATGCAAGGTTTTTTACAAATGCAACTATGGCACCACAGTAGAGTTAACGGTACTAATTGCTATACCTGGAATTCCTGTTCAGTTCTTGTGAGATCGGTTGCAAGAGTGAAAGGTCTGAATCTTTCTGGCAATTCCAGGGTTATTTTCAATACAAGTATTCGTGGATGAGTCACCTTGAAGTTGTGGTTTTATTACCATAAATTAAATTAAATGGTAATTTGTGATGGCAATTGAAAGCAAATGCCGTTGATGCCACAACTCACTAGATGTAATTTAATAAAAACAACACTTTCACGTTTGGGAAGGGCGGGAGAAGTACACAGTGATCAAAAGTGGAAGAAGTTGAATTACAATCGGTGACCTTACCCTGGCTGTGAAATCTACAGCGGCACCACGATTCAGCAACAAAGTCGCTACATTTATATTCCCGTAATGAGCAGCTATATGCAGCGGAGTAAAGCCACTCTGAAAGAAAGAGGAGGATTAAGCATTAATTTTTGTTTCTTGTGTTCTGCAAAGGCACTTATTCTCCAAAGGTTCGTCAGCTGTTGCTGGTTAGCTGAGACCCTGCTCTTGACCCCAGAGAGAGGGGGGGAGGGGGGGGGGGGGGCGGGAAACCTTTAATGCCACATCCGCACCATTTGATTCCTCTTCTTTTTTGTTCAAAGTTGCACTTTGCTTAGGTTCAGTCGGTTGGTGGTCTCTGCTGAGATGTGGCGTGTACAAGTGTGAACCTGGAGTTCGCTCACATCTGGGTGGGACCCTGACACCTTTGGCAACAGCGTTCTAAGCCAAGGTCTCACAGACTTCCCAACCTCACAGAAGGCATTTACATGATGCACGAACTCTGGCAACATCTGGAGAGGTGAAGGTTGCACAACATGAATGAGATGGAAGTTTCAATCTTGCACAGCCTTGGTTACTGCCGATTTTGCCTGCCTGCAGCAATCCTCTCTCTCCATCGACATGCGGGCGCTGACTGAGTCTGAATGGAGCTGAGCATGTTGGAACTGGGTACGCCCGTTGTTTCAGTATTTCCCATTCTCTCTCACGTGCACACTCGTAGTTTAAAAACGGGTAAACACCCCCCCCAAAAACACGAATATTACTGAGCAAAATTCGACAGCAAGCCTTGTATGCCGATATCAGGTAGAGAGGTAAAAGCATTAGCGGTCAAGGTAAGTATTAAGGCAAATCTTAAAGGGCAATTTTCGGAGGAATTCCAGGACTTGGCAACTGAAAGCATGATTGTCAATGGCAGAGGTATTAAATTTAGTGGTAACTCAGACTAGATATGTGGAGCAAAAATATTTCAGAGTAGCTTGGACAGATATACAGGGACAAAATTATGTAAAGGGCTCGTCCCACTTAAGCGACTTTTTTGGGGACTTGCTGGCACCCGTCATAGTCGCAGCAAGTGGCCGATAATTTTCGAAATGTTGAAAATCCAGCGGCGACCAGAAAAAGGTACGACTCTTTGGGCGACTACTCACTACTTTGGGCGATCACCCCGCAATATATCGCCTGTATGGTCGTGAAAAATTTTGGCAACCTGCTGCAACTATGACGGGTGCTGGCAAGTTGCCCAAAAAACCACGTAGGTGAGACAGGCCCTTAGGGATGTGGCAACAGAAGCGCATTTAAAAATGGAGACATTGTCAGTGTAGGTAATCAGACCTGGGAATTACAGCTGACTGGGACATAGAACAGGAACAGCTGTTTTGAATGATGAGACACACACACATACACACACACACTTTCTCTGTGGACTTTGGACATCTTGCATCAAAAGAAAAACAATGATTGAAAATTCTTTCTGCAGACCAAGTCATAAGGCATTGCATTTATATTCCATGCACTGGAATTCTACAGTGCATGGAATTGAGCTGGTATCCGGCATGTCCCATAGTTTACACAGATGGAGTTTCATAAAGATCTCGGATTCATGTATTTGCTAATCTTGCACAGCCACGTGTTTGCATATGCAAGGTGCCAGAGTTTTATAACAAAATTGTCATAATTAAGTGACTTGCAAGTGTCCATTTTGGTAAAAGAAGGACGCCAGAGTCACATGATCAACTGAAATTAAAATGGGGAGAGAGGCATGAGAGATAATGGAATTCAAATCAAAATTATCCCTGAGTAAATCTCAGCCGCATTCTGTCACTGTATCAGGCTGACACAGAATTCAGAATTAATTCAGAATTAAAGGACATTCTTTTAGAATGGAGATGAGGAGAAATCAATTTTGTCAGAGGGTGGTAAATCTGTGGAATTCTTTGCCGTTGAAGGCTGTGGAGGCCGATAGTTTTAAGGCAAAGATAGATAGATTCTTGATCAGTACAGGTGTCAGAGGTTATGGGGAGAAGGCAGGGGGATGGGGTTAGCAAGGAGAGATAGATCAGCCATGATGAATGGCGGAGTGGACCTGATGGGCCGAATGGCCTAATTCTACTCCTATCACTTATGACCTCATGACACCAAATTTCTGACAGCAGTTCTGGACACCTAAACTGAGTGCAGCTTTGATTTCCCAGGAATGGTTTGCCCTTCACCCCCACTAGAAAGATTGCACCTCATTTAAAAAATAAGACATTACAGGTTAACCTGTTGGTTTAACACAGTTAAGCTGCGGCCCTCACAAAACTTACAGCCGCTTCTGAACAAGTTCGAGGAAGTGCTTGAGGGGGAGGCAAGATATCACATATATTACCGAGTTGTACACTGAGAGGTGCTGCAGCAAATGCTGACGATCGGCGCTGCAATTTTTAAGCTTGCCAAGCGCAGGGAGTTAGTCAAAAGCAGAATTGTACTCATGAAGCATATATTGTGCCTACAGTAGGGAGAGTGATTAAAAAACTGGATCCTACAGTAAAGTTGAATGACTCAGGACTCGGGGGCCTGAGCTACAGGGAGAGGTTGAGCAGGCACGGACTCTATCCCTTGGAGCGCAGGAGGATGAGGGGGTGATCTTATAGAGGTGTGCAAATTCATCAGTGGAATAGATCGTATAGATGCACAGAGTCCCTTGCCAAGAGGAGGGGAGTCGAGAACCAGTTTTTAAGATGAGGAAGGAGAGATTTAATAGGAACTGGAGGGGTAACATTTTCACACGGTGGGTGGTGGGTGTATGGAACGAGCTGCTGGAGGAGGTAGTTGAGGCAGGTGGTATAGCAATGTTTAAGAAACATTTGGACAGGCTTATGGATAGGACAGCTTTAGAGGGATATGGGCCAAACGCAGGCAGGTGGGACTAGTGTAGCTGGGACATGTTGGTCAGTGTGGCCAAGTTGGGCTGAAGGGCCTGTTTCAACTGTACGACTCCTGGGCTCCATGACACACCCTTACATGAATCACTTGTCATGGGTGCAATTGTGGATAAAGGGTATACGGGAAAGATGTGGAGTGGGCCACAATGCAAACCAGATGTGTGGCGGCTGTTTCATATGGAATGGTGTCTTCTGCCACAGCAACCGGCGCAGTACAGAACCGGTATTGTTGTTAGTCGGTTCTAGAGCATATCATGACAGACACATTGTCAACAGGTCCAGAATACTTGCAATTGTGATCAATTGTCCCACCAGTCAGGGGTACGGGACAACATAGAGTGCTGGAGTACCTCAGCGGGTCAGAGAGCATCTCTGGAGGGCTGCACAGTGGCGCAGCGGTAGAGTTGCTGCCTCACAGGGCCAGAGACACTGGTTCGATTCTGGCCACGGGTGCTGTCTGCATGGAGTTTGTATGTTCTCCCTGTGACCGCGTGGGTTTTCTCCAGGTGCTAAGGTTTCCTCCCACAAATCAAAGACGTGCAGGTTTGTAGGTTAATTGACTTGTGTAAATTGTCCCTAGTGTGTGGGATAGTGCTAGCGTATGGGGTGAACGCTGGCCAGCACAGACCCGGTGGGCCGAAGGGCCTGTTTCAACGCTGCGTCTCTAAATGCTACAGTAAAGATGGATGGGCAAGGTTTTGGGACGGGATCCTTTTTCAGACTCAAGTGTCAAACGTCGCCTATACTTGTTGAGTCTGAAGAAGGGTTCTGACTCGAAAACATCGCCCATCCATGCTCTCGCGAGACGCTGCCTGGCGCGCTGAGTTACTCCATCACTTTGTGTCCTTTTCAGTAAACCAGCATCTGCAGTTCCTTGTGTCTACATATGGGATGACATGCACTCTGTAAGGACGCGGTGAAGATCCGAGTGACCTGTGCGTAACCATGCCGGGTCAAACAATTCTGTGCTCGCCGCTGTGAGAAGTGTTCAGATGAATGAAACAGGCATCCTTCCCAGAAACAATGCCGTTGTCGAAACCTGTTGCCTTTAGCAAACCAATGCTGAGGTCCATCACTTGGGGATTAAATAAGGCCCTCATGTCTGAATGTTTACGAGCATGCAGCTAGAGTCCGGATCCGGACCCGGACCCAGAGTTCTGGAGGAACCAGATGCATTTGCAAAGATATTCAGCAATCTTGATAGCCATGCTTCCAGTGAAGTGAGGAGGAGGGGGGTGGGGGACTGTGTTGAAGAGAGGCATATCTAATCTTGGCTGAGGCTCTGGAAGCCCCATCGCGGCTGACACTCGCAGGGTAAGTGTCATGCAGCAGTCCGAGAAGTCTGTCCCAGATGCACGTCTGATCAGGGCTGTCTGCAGTTCCCAGCACCTACACCCCACCGCAACTCCGACAAGGGGCCGAGCGGCTCCTTCCCAGTGCAAATTGAACTTGGGATCCGATCAAAATAAATCAGGAACGGAAAGTTAACCATCCCTTGCCAGCTCCCAAAATGGCGGAACATAAGGAGGACGAATAGACGGGTCCTTACGGCTCCCAGACGTAACTGCAGAAAGCCCTGCAATTTGATCTATTCCTCCAGATTTAGGCATGCTACGGTATATCAAAAAAAAAGATATAGTTTAAAAATAAATTAAAACGCATAGCCGGAAATAAGAGATGAAGCAGCAGCAGCAGCAGTAGCAGCACAAAGGTTATGAGTTTGCTTGGCATATAACATGTTATACCTCTGTAGTTCTATTCACCATCATCTACGATAGCACATTGGGCAGTGGAGAGAAGGAAAGAAAAATGAAGGGTTAGTTCGCCAATGGGTGACAAGAGCACACAAGCCCTGCGATGAACCGGATGACGAGAAAGCAATGGTCCAAAGCCAAATGGGAAGTCAAGAGGGTGGCGGCAGAGAAAGGAGGGAAGAAAACAAAGGGGGGGGGGGGGATCCGAAGAGGAAAAAGCTCCTTGTACACTTCGTCCGGAACACTTGGCTCATTTGTATTTAAACATTTGCACACAATTTAGGAAGAGAGACACCATCACAGACACCCTTGTCAATCTGGTTGTTTGACTAGAATTCCTTTTATAAAAAGAAAACTAAAATCCGGGGTGAGGTTGTGAGCCCTGGCTGGACCCCGTATACCAACCCGCAAACGCCTCGTCTGCACGCTCCCATTATTTGCGATATGTCCAGCGTCTGAGCATCCCCCTTTCCCAAGCCAAATGGACAAACAATCAGTGTGCTCTGCTCCCAAATGGATCATTCCTGACTCCCTTTCTGCCCATCCCTCCAATCATTAACCCCCCCCCCCCCCCCCTCTCTCGCTCTCTCATCCATCCCCTCCCCACCTACTGCCAACCCATTTGTAGCCGTGCCCTGGAGATTAATCTTTGGTCCCAGAAGACACGGTAAGAGAGTTGACAAACCTACATGGTGGCGCAGCGGTGGAGTTGCTGCCTTACAATGCTTGCAGCTCCAGAGACCCGGGTTCGATCCCGACTACGGGTGCTGTCTGTATGGAGTTTGCACATTCTCCCCATGACCTGCGTGGGTTTTCTCCGAGACCTTCAGCTTCCTCCCACACTCCGAAGACGTACAGGTTTGTTGGTTAATTGGCTTGGTGTAAGTGTAAACTGTCCCCAGTGCGTGTGGGATAGTGTTAGTGTACGGGGATCGCTGGTCGGCGCGGACTCGGTGGGCCGAAGGGCCTGTTTCCGCGCTGTATCTCTAAACCCAACTCTAAAAACTAAAACTACATGGGGAGGGGGATACATGGAAAAAGGAAAAAGAGAACGCTTGCTACAGTTCTTGGGTCATGGTTTGCTTTCTCTGAACCTGCACCATCAGTGAATAACGTTGCAGTGAGGGTACCATGTCTCAAAGAGCAGAGCATGAGGTAGGGAGCAGGCAGCAGAGTTAAAGGGAAGGCCATGGGCAAGGGAGCAGAGCGTGGGATAGGGAGCAGACTACAGGCTAGGGAGCAGGCCGTGTGGGAAGGGATAGGATACTGGAGAGGGAGCAGGTCGCGGGTGATGGAGCAGGTCGCGGGTGATGGAGCAGGTCGCGGGTGATGGAGCAGGTCGGGGTTGAGGAAGCAGCCTAGTGCTAGGGAGGAGATCAACTGTTTGGGAGAGCAGGCCACCATCTAGAGATCAGGCCATCATCTAGAGATCAGGCCACCATCTAGTGATCGGGCCACAATACAAAGATCAGGCCACAATCCAAAGATCAGGCCATCATCTAGAGAGCAGGCCACCATCTAGTGATCAGGCCACCATCTGGATATCTGGTCACCATCTAGAGATCACACCACCATCTAGAGATCAGGCCACCATCTAGATATCTGGTCACCATCTAGAGATCACGCCACCATGTAGAAATCAGGCCACCGTCAGGCTATTGGTCAGGAAGCAAGCCATCATCTAGGGACCAGTCCGCTATCTCGGGAGCAGGCAAGGAACTGTGGAGAAACCCGCAAGATGCCAGCGAGACCTACCTTAGACTCCACGTCGGCATTGTGGTCATTCTGTAGGAGCAGCGCCGCGGCTTTCGTGTCATCCTTGCGGGCGGCGATGTGCAGGGCCGGCAGGCGGACTTTCCCCTTCGTGTCATTCTCCAGCAGCAGCGAGACCACCTGGTCGTGGCCTTGCTGCAGAGCAACAGCCAGTGGCGTGAAGCCGTCCTGCTCGGAGAAAGAGAAACAGTGGCGATTACGAGGCGGCAAGTTATATTTATACCAATCCGATTCACCGGCACACCTGTACGTCTTTGGAGTGTGGGAGGAAACCGAAGATCTCGGAGAAAACCCCACCCAGGTCACGGGGAGAATGTACATTTTTGGGCTAATAGTGTGAATGTGCGGGGATCGTTGGTTGGTGCAGATTCGATGGGCCAAAGGGCCTGTTTACGCGCTGTATCTCCAAACTAAACCAGATTAACTTAGGATAGACGAGGTGGGACAAGAGATGGGTGTAGTTTGGTACAAATCCGTGCGAGCTGTCATTTATCAGCACCCCTTAGGCTCCACTTCATTAGCAGAACAACGGGCATCTAGGGGTTAGGGCCACCACATTCTTCTTTGACGACAGACATAAACTATACTCAGTATTCCAAAGGTGATCTCATTAAACATAGAAACATAGAAACATAGAAATTAGGTGCAGGAGTAGGCCATTCGGCCCTTCGAGCCTGCACCGCCATTCAATATGATCATGGCTGATCATCCAACTCAGTATCCTGTACCTGCCTTCTCTCCATACCCTCTGATCCCCTTAGCCACATGGGCCACATCTAACTCCCTGTTAACGTCTGTAAACATACACCAATACATCATCCTAACTCTACCACCAATCCTACGCAATCCTAAGCAGAACTTTTCGGTGAAATTTTATATCTTTGCCGGCTCCAGAAATGTGCCGCCACTTGTCTACTCCCTGGGTGACTCGTCACTCGTTCCTTCTTTCCAGAGATGCTGCCTGTCCCACTGAGTTACTCCAGCAACTTCTGCGTCTATCTTTGGTGTAAACCAGCGTTTGTAGTTCCTTCCTACAAATTCCCTTTTTTTTTAACTGGAAAAAACCTTTCGTTTTAACTTTGGACTAAAACGAATGACCAAGTATCTCCTCACATTATACTCCATCAGCCACCTTTGACTGTGCAGCCAGACACGGCTCCAACGCCATCTTAAGATTTGCTGATGCTACCACTCTTGGTGGGTGAAGAACGGGCAATGATGAGCCAGTGTACAGGCGGGATATTGGAGATCTGATTAAATGGTGCCCGAGGAACGATTTTGCTCCAGACGTCAGCAAGACCAGGGAGCTGACTTCAGGAAGGGAAACCCAAGGGTCCATAAACCAGTCTTTATCCACAGGATGGCGGGTGGATGGAGTCAATACAGATTCTTCCAAGTTGTGCGTATCTCTGAAGATCTGAACTGGTGCCAGGGCATTGATGCAATCTTAAGGAAAACTCCTCGCTGCCTCGACTTCAGTCAGAAAAATGAGGAGATTCAGCACGTCGCCAAATACTTCGACAGGAGCACGGCAGAGAGCACACTGACTATACTTGCATCACAGCCTGGTTCAACAATGCCAAGGCCCAAGAACGAAGGAGGCTGCAGAAAGTGGTAGACATTGCCTGATCTATCATGGGTATCATCGAAGCAACCATCGAAGGGGTCTACAGGAAGCGTTGCCTCAAAAACTCAATATCTACCATTCTATACCACCTGCAGCCAAGATCAGAATTTTCAAAGGCTTGCAAGTGGTACGATGGCAGTGGAACAAGAGGACTCTCTCCGCGTGCTGTTCTGCAAGGGGATCGGTTGCACTCCTTCACACTATGATTTGTCTGGACAGCATGCTGAACAAACTATTAATTAACAAACTATGTGTAGGAAGGAACTGCAGATGCTGGTTTAAACCGAAGATAGAGGCAAAAGTTGCTGGAGTAACTCAGCGGGACAGGCAGCATCTCTGGAGAGAAGGAATGGGAGATGATTCAGGTAGAGACCCTTCTTCAGACGCTGCATGTCAGTACACCTGAAAATAATAAACTAAATTAAATAAAATAAAATAATCCAATCCATATGGCTGGTCATTCAAAATCAGCTTGCCAAAAGTCACCTCAAATCAGATGTGCTGTAGCTCACAGCCTGAGCTCGCTGTTGAAAAGAGGGGTAAAATAATAGTGAATATAGCTCATCCACTGAATAGGCTTGGAAAATCTGCCAAGGCATTAAAAAAGCATGTGATCCCGAGGTTTATAAAGGCTGGCTGCCAGTGACTAGCCGGGTTCTGCAAGGGGTCGTTGCTGGGGCCGCTACTCATCACGTTGTATATTCATGATTTGGACGAGGGGATTGAAGGCTTTGTGGCCAAGTTTGGGGATGATACGGAAATAGGTGGAAGGGCAGGCGGTGTAGAAAAAGCAGGAAATCCGCAGAAGGACTTGGACATGTTGGGAGAGTGGGCAGCGAAGCGGCAGATGGAATATGGTGCTGCAAAGTGTGGAGTCATGCATTTTGCTAGTAGGAATAGAGGCACAGATTATTTTCCAAATGGGGAGAGAATCCGGAAATCAGAGGTGCAAAGGGACTTGGGGAGTGCTGGTGCAGGATCCCCAAAAAGTTAATCTGCAAGTCGAATCAGTAGTAAAGGCAAACACAATGCAAGCATTTCTTTCAAGAGGGTTAGAATACAAAAACAGGGATGTCATGCCGAGGCTCTATAAGGTGCTGGTCAGGCCGCATTTGGAGTACTGTGAGCAATTCTGGGCACCAAATCTGAGGAAGGATATGCTGGCCCTGGGGATTGTCCAGAGGAGGATTGTAAGAATGATCTCAGAGGTGAGTGGGTTAACTTATGATGAGTGTTTGACAGCACTGGGCCTGTACACACTGGAGTTTAGAAGAATGAGAGGGGACCTCATTGAAACTTGCCGAACAGTGAAAGGCTTGGATAGAGTGGATGTGGAGAGGATGTTTCCACTAGTGGGAGAGTCTAGGACTAGAGGTCATAGCCTCAGAATTAAAGGACGTTCCTTTAGAAAGGAGACAAGAAGGAATTTATTTAGTCAGAGGGTGGTGAATCTGTGGAATTCTTTGCCACAGAAGGTTGTGGATGGCAAGTCAATGGATATTTTTAAAGCAGAGATAGATAGATTCTTGATTAGTACAGGTGTCAGGGGTTATGGGAAGAAGGCAGGAGAATTAGGTTAGGAGGGAGAGATAGATCAGCCATGATTGAATGGCAGAGAAGACTTGATAGGCTGAATGGCCTAATTCTATCACCTTACCTGTCTCGACTACCTCCTGTGGCAGCTTGTTGCATACACCCACCACCCACTGTGTGACAAAGTTACCTTTCGGGTTCCTATTAAATCTTTCCGCCCTCACCTTGAACCTATGCCCTCTGGTTCTCGATTCCCTTACTCCGGGCAAGGGCTAGCCGATATATGCCTCTCATGATTTTGTAATCTTAGGGCTTTGCTGCGCACTAACCGAGTGGCCATCTAGATTACGTGCTCCGACCATGTTTGCAGTGTTTGGAAAAACAGCCAACAAAGACTAGTCCCACGGTACAGAAAAAGCTGGAGAAACTCAGCGGGTGCAACAGCGAAGGAGATAGGCAACGTTTCGGGCCAAAAGAGTCTAAAGAAAGGTTTTGGCCCGAAACGTTGCCTATCTCCTTCGCTCCTTAGATGCTGCTGCACCCGCTGATTTTCTCCAGCTTTTTGTGTACCCTCGATTTTCCAGCAACTGCAGTTCCTTCTTTAACACAAAGACTAGTCCCACCCCAGTCATTCCTTCCTCTCCCTGCTCCCATCGGGCAGAAAGGACAGCAGTTTGAAAGCCTGCATCCACGAGACTCATGGACAGAATCTTTCCCTTTGGGTGTGTTCTTTGCAGTGACCCCCGTGAGACACCTCCCTGCCACAGTGTGTGATGTGTTGGGGACCTGGGTTGGAGGGTTCTGCACCAAGGCGTTCCCTGCAACCTGTTTCTCTCGCGGTTCACAGCCTCGCCAGCCGACTGCCACTTTTGCGGGCTGGAAAAGTCCTTGTACCACGTGTATATGGAGTGTGTGAGGCTGCAGCCACTCTTTCAATACCTAAAGGGGCTGCTCCTTGCCTTCTGGCTGCATTTTTCCACCCACCATTCTCATCTTTGGACACACTGTGCGTAGGGGAGAGGGTAGGGCTGAAGATGTCCTGGTTGGGTTGCTCCTGGGCCTAGCCAAGCTGGCCATCCGCGAGTCTCGGCGCCAGGCGGAAGAGGGCTCTGCCCGAGCCAGCTGCCTGCCCCTTTTCCGGGGTTACATCCGCGCCGGGGTGGGGTTAGAAAGGGACTGTCCACGGGCACCCTGGGGGATTTCCGGGACCGCTAGGCACCGCAGGGGGTTGAATGTATCCTGGATACGGGTTGTAGTATAGTTGCTTAGTTGTATATTTGTTTTGTCTTGTACTATGGTGGTGGGTTCCGGTTTGTTTTATTGTGTTGTAAACACTACTTTAATATTTGTATAATTATTTTTGATTTTTAAAAAAATGGTGTGGTAGCAGGATTCGCCGATTCTTGAAGAATCTGACAGGGACCGCGACGAGAATGCTCCTGCTATGGCGCCGCCTTCAGCAGGCAGGATATACTGAAGCTGCGGCGGATGTGAGTTCGGACGGGGCCTCCAGACTATGGATCATCTCCTGAGCTATGACATGCTGCATGACCCATGCACTGTAAAGGACCTTGCAGAGGCCAATGACATGGCACTAACATTTGTCATCTATTGGCAAATAGTTGACAAAATAATAACCTCTGTGCTACAATCATCGATGAGCGGAACAGTCCTCTATTCAATGAAACTCAACGTTTACACTGGCTGCAGATAGCAGCAGCAAATATCTTAAACTTACCACTTTGAAAAGCCCTCCAACACAAACACCAAGTGGAAGCTGTTTGCACTCACTTATTGTTTTTTAAAGATAACCGTGCACAATACTGAATACACAAAGAACGAGGCTTCAAAGTTACCTCAGTTGCAATGCTTTGACTTGCTCCATTGTCAAGGAGAAACTTTACAACTTCCAGATGATTCTCCTGCGCGGCCATGTACAAAGGAGTGAAGCCATTCTGCAACAAAATAAAAGCATATTCGTCATAGTTGGAAAAACGTATCATTTTGGTCCAGTTTACAAATGTTTATGCTGGTTGCTTCTTGTTTCAGTATAAATTGGACAGTAGGGAGATGCCTTTCCTCTCTCCACATAGAAGGCCTCTTCACTACCTCTTTGTTCCACTTGCTCGACTTCTTCTCACGATGAACAATTTCTGTACATTCCAGATCTTAACTGGCATTTAACTCAATATTGTGACCGGGGGATCTTTGCTTTTTCCCACTCATGGAGTAATACAGAGTGAAAACAAGCTTATCCATGCTAACCAACATGCCCCATCTACATTAGTCCCACCTGCCTGTGTTTGGCCCATATCCCTCTAAACCTATCCTAACCTATCCTAAACCTAACCTATCTGATCCTTGAACCTGTCTAAATGTTTTTTAAAAGTTGTGATAGTACCTCAAGGGCCTGTCCCATTTGGGCGTCATTTGCGCAACATAATTTACGCGTCACGACGCAGGACGCGCATGTGACCCGCGCATGGCGCGTGGTGAGGCGTGGTGGCATAGGCAGTGACGCGCGGCGCCCCAGGATTTTGGCGCCACCTGTGCAACAGGCAAATGATGCCCACGTGGGACAGGCAGAATATGTTAGTCAGAATATTGAGTATAGAAGTTAGGAGGTCATATTGCAGTTGTAGAATACATCGGCGATGCCACATTTAAAATACTGTGTTCAATTTTGGTCAACCTGCTCTAGGAAAGATGTTGTTAAGCTGGAAAGGTTGCAGAGAAGATTTCCGAGGATGTTACCAGGACTCGAGGGCCTGAGTTATCGGAAGAGGTTGAGCAGGCTAGCACTTTATTCCTTGGAGCGCAGGAGGATGAGGGGTGATCTTATAGAGTTGTATAAGATCACGAGAGGAACGGATTGGTAAATGCACAGAGTCTTTTACAGAGTAGGGAAATCAAGAACCAGAGAATATAGGTTTTATGTGAGGATGTGAAGCTTTAATAGGAACCAGAAGGGCAACTTTTTTTCAACAAAGAGTGGTGGGAATATGGAATGATCTGCCAGAGGAGGTTGTTGAGTTAGGTACTATCACAACGTTTAAAAAACATTTAGACAGGTACAAGGAAAGGACAGGTTAGGATTAGCATAGGTTAGGATAGGTTTTCAGGGATATGGGCCAAACACAGGCAGGTGGGACTAATGCAGATGGGGCATGGTGGTTAGCATGGATAAGCTTGGCCAAAGGGCCTGTTTTCACTCTGTATGACTCCATGAGTGGGAAAAAGCAAAGATCCCCCGGAGTCTTAGGCAGGATTTCATGGGAAGGAAGCAGGTTCAGAGAGTGCAAGAGGCCCATTTTAATTCAGCAATCTGTCCTAACTTCCAACCACTCCTCTGCCAGGTAAAATCCAGGTTAGGACATACAAAAGCATAGCCAGTTTTAATCAACCCGTCAAAAAGAGCTGCCTTGACAATATTAAAGTGTGTCCTCAATGACTGCCCAGGAGCAGGTGTGTACAAGGGCTGACTGCTTCTCATCTGAATCCAACCTAATTGCAAAATCTCTGGCACAAAGTGCTGGAGTAACTCAGCGTATCAGGCAGCATCTCTGGAGAACATGGATCGGTGACGTTTCGGACCGCGACCCTTCTTCAGACTGATCCCAATGCAAAACGTCACCTATCCATGTTCTCCAGGAATGCTGCCTGACCCACTAAGTTACTCCAGCACATTGTGTCTTTTAGTGTAAACCAGCATCTGCAGTTCCTTGTTTCAATAAAACCTCTGAAGGTCCTTTCCATGTAATATAGTCATAGGGTCATACAGCACGTATACAGGCCCTTCGGCCCAACATGTCCATGCTGACCAAGATGCCTCATCTACGCCAGTCCCACCTTTGGCCCATATCCCTCTAAACCTTACCTTTCCATGGTCCTATCCAAATGCCTTTGAAATGTTTATAATACCTCCTCTGACTTGTTCCATAGAGCCCCCCTTTTCTGTGTAAAAAAGTTGCCCCTCAGGTTCCTATTAAATCTTTCCTCTCTCACCTTAAACCTTTGTCCTCTGGTCCTTGATTCCGCCACTCTGGGTGAAGGGCACTGTACATGCACCCTATCTATTTCCCTCAATTTGTAGAGATGACACTCATTGTGTACCGTTAGGCACAGGGAAGCATTAAGATAGATTCATAGATTCCAGTAGCAGAATGAGGCCATTCAATAGACAACAGACAATAGACAACAGGTGCAGGAGGAGGCCATTTGGCACTTTGAGCCAGCACCGCCATTCAATGTGATCATGGCTGATCATCCCCAATCAGTACCCCGTTCCTCCCTTCTCCCCATACCCCCTGACTCCGCTATCGTTAACAGCCCATTCTAGCTCTCTCTTGAAAGCATCCAGAGAACCGGCCTCCACCGCCCTCTGACACATTCGTCCCATCATGTGGACTCCGCCATTCAATCATGGCTGATCTCACTTTCCCTCTCAACCCCATCCTCCTGCCTTCACCCCATAAACCCCCAACAACCTTACTGATCAAAAATCTGGCAATCTCCACCTTAAAATATGCAATGGCTTGACCTCCACAGCTGTCAGTGGCAAATAAATCCACAGATTCACCACCCTCTGACGAAGGAAACTAAAAGATCAGGGAGGATGCAGCGTCATTAAGGATAGAATTGAGCAAAATAATTAATGGTGACTATCCCCGTGTGCTGCACCAACTTTGGGGGTGCTATACGGGACTTGGCCTGAGTAAAATATCCCCTTTTAATTAACATAGCTAAGGATGACTTTATTATCACAAAACCATTTGTGGAACAGCAAAACAGTGCAAGTGTCCTTTTAACATAACTGAATGGAATAACCTCAGTGTATCTACTTCAAGTGATTTTATTGACATCCAGATAATTTACATTGGTATTCAAAGTTTAATATTCTTCCTTAACCACCCCCATTTGTGTCCTCCACCATGTGAAGGGCATTAGATTCAAGGCAAGACTGTAATCTTAATATAGCCTCTGCATACTGTGACATGATAGTCAGACCACTCATTTTTCTTCATTCTCATGTAAAGCCAATCTTCCATTAATAGAAGGTGAAATGCCTGATTGCGAATGTGCTGGGCAAACAAATGCATTCCTCACCTGATTTCAAATCAGAACCCATTTGCTTTGAGGCCATATTGTGAAGCTGAGGTTCCTCATTAGGCATTCAAGACACATAACAGCGCAGTTAGTAAGACACCAGCAAACTGATCTGAGGTTCAAGATTTAGACATACCCTCTGTGTTCCTTAAATGGCTTTTATCACTGGGTCGCTGGGTAGAGTAGACTTTGGAGATAACTTTTTATAATGGTCACCAAAGGAGCCGCAAATCAAATCCGGTCAACACCTTAATTATTTTAAGTCGATTGATATTTTAATCTTCCAGTCAATATCTTAATCTTCCAGTCAGTATGAATCCAACCGCATTGAACGATTGGAACTGCGGTTGGATTCATACTGGAGCATTCACGATGCTGAGAAAGTTGTGGATAGCACGTACAGTGAGTTGGCCACACCGCATGATCATCTCCCTCCTAAACAGGTATACCATTTTGGATACTGTTGGGGGAGATGGCTCAACAGGGGAAGGCAGCAGCAGCCAAGTTCATGGCACCATGGGTGGCTCTGCAGCACAGGAGGGGAGGAAAAAGAGTGGAAGGGCAATAGTAATAGGGGATTCAATTGTAAGGGGAATAGATAGTCATTTCTGCGGCCACAAACGAGACTCCAGGATGGTATGTTGCCTCCCTGATGCAAGGATCAGGGATGTCACTGAACGGCTGCAGAACATTCTGGAGGGGGAGGGTGAACAGCCAGTTGTCGTGGTGCACATTGGCACCAACGATATAGGTAAAAAACGGGATGTCTACAAGGTGAATTTAGGGAGTTAGGAGATAAACTTAAAAGTAGGACCTCAAAGGTAATAATCTCTGGATTACTACCAGTGCCACGTGCTAGTCAGAGTAGAAATAGGAGGATATTGCAGATAAATACGTGGCTTGCAAAATGGTGCAAGGCGGAGGGATTCAAATTTCCAGGGCATTGGAACCAGTTCTGGGGGAGGAGGAACCAGTACAAACAGGACGGTCTGCACCTGGACTGGAATGGAACCAATGTGCTTGGGGGAGTGTTTGCTAGTGTTGTTGGGAAGGATTTAAACTAACGTGGCAGGGGGGTGTGAGCATGAGCAGAGAAACAGAGGGGTGTAAAATGAGGGTAGAAACAATAGGTAGCAAGGTGAAAAGTAAAAGTGGCAGGCAGAAAAATCCACGGCAAAAATCAAAAAGGACCACTTTTCAACATAATTGTATAAGGGGTAAGAGTGTTGAAAAATCAAGCCTGAAGGCTTTGTGTCACAATGCAAGGAGCATTCGTAATAAGGTGGATGAGTTGAATGTGCAGATAGTTATTAATGAATATGATATAGTTGAGATCAAGGGCACATGGCTCGATGGTGACCAAGGCTGGGAGCTGAACATCCAGGGATATTCAATATTCAGGAGGGATAGACAGAAAGGAAAAGGTGGGGTAGCGTTGCTGGTTAGAGAGGAGATTAACACAATAGAATGGAAGGACATTAGCTTGGAGGATGTGGAATCGATATGGGTAGAGGTGCGAAACACTAAGGGACAGAAAACGCTAGTGGGAGTTGTGTAACAGGCCACCTAACAGTAGTAGTGGAGTTGGGGATGGCATCAAACAGGAAATTAGAAATGCATGCAACAACAACCGTAAAACAGTTATAATAGGTGACTTCAATCTACATATAGATTGAGTGAATCAAATTGGCAGGGGTGCTGAGGAAGAGGATTTCTTGGAATGTATGTGGGATAGTTTTCTAAACCAACATGCAGAGGAACCAACGAGAGAGCAGGCTATTCTAGACTGGGTATTGAGTAATAAGGAAGGGTTAGTTAGCAGTCTTGTTGTGCGTGGGCCCCTTGGGCAAGGGTGACCATAATATCATTGAGTTCTTCGTTAGGATGGAGAGTGACATTGTTAACTCAGAAACAAGGGTTCTGAACTTAAAGAAAGGTAACTTTGAGGGTATGAGATGAGAATTAGCCAAGATAGACTGGCAATTGTTTCTTAAAGGGTTGACGGTAGATATGCAATGGAAGGCATTTAAAAACTGCATGAATGAACTACAACAATTGTTCATCCCAGTTTGGCAAAATAATAAATCAGGGAAGGTAGTGCATCCGTGGATAACAAGGGAAATCAGGGATAGTATCAAAACTAAAGATGAAGCATACAAATTAGCCAGAAAAATCAGCCTACCAGAGGACTGGGAGAAATTCAGTCCAGCAGAAGAGGACAATTGGGAAAGGCAAAATCAATTATGAAAGAAAACTGGCAGGGAACATAAAAACTGACTGCAAAAGTTTTTATAGATATGTGAAGAGAAAAAGATTAGTTTAAACAAATGTAGGTCCCTTGCAGTCAGAAACAAGTGAATTGATCATGGGGAACAAGGACATGGCAGACAAATTGAATAACTACTTTGGTTCTGTCTTCCTTAAGGAAGACATAAATAATTTGCCAGAAATAGCAGGGGACCGGGGGTCAAATGAGATGGAGGAACTGAGTGAAATCCAGGTTAGTCGGGAAGTGGTGTTAGGTAAATTGAATGGATTAAAGGCTGATAAATCCCCAGGGCCAGATAGGCTGCATCCCAGAGTGCTTAAGGAAGTAGCCACAGAAATAGTGGATGCATTAGTGATAATTTTTCAAAACTCTTTCTATTCTGGAGTAGTTCCTGAGGATTGGAGGGTAGCTAATGTAACCCCACTTTTTAAAAAGGGAGGGAGAGAGAAAACAGGAATTACAGACCAGTTAGTCTAACATCGGTAGTGGGGAAAATGCTAGTCAGTTATTAAAGATGGTTTAGCAGCACATTTGAAAGTGGTGAAATCATTGGACAAAGTCAGCATGGATTTATGAACGGTAAATCATGTCTGACGAATCTTATAGAATTTTTCGAGGATGTAACTAGTAGAGTGGATAAGGGAGAACCAATGGATGTGTTATATCTGGGCTTTCAGAAGGCTTTTGACAAGGTCCCACATAAGAGATTATTATGCAAACATAAAGCGCATGGCATTGGGGGTTCAGTATTGATGTGGATAGAGAACTGGCTGGCAAACAGGAAGCAAAGAGTAGGAGTAAACGGGTCAATTTCAGAATGGCAGGCAGTGACTAGTGGGGTAGCGCATTGCTCAGTGCTGGGACCCCAGCTATTTACAATATATATTAATGATTTGGAAGAGGGAATTGAGTGCAACATCTCCAGGTTTGCGGATAACACGAAGCTGGGAGGCAGTGTTAGCTGAGGACGATGCTAGGAGGCTACAAGGTGACTTGGACAGGTCGGGTGAGTGGGCAAATGCATGGCAGATGCAGTATAATGTCGATAAATGTGAGGTTATCCACTGGTGGTAAGAACAGGAAAGCAGACTATTATCTGAATGGTGGCCGATTAGGAAAAGGGGAGATGCAACGAGACCTGGGTGTCATGGTACACCAGTCATTGAAAGTAGGCATGCAGATGCAGCAAGCAGTGAAGAAAGTGAATGGTATGCTGGCATTCATAGCAAAAGGATTTGAGTATAGGAGCAGGGAGGCTCTACTGCAGTTGAACAGGGCCTTGGTGAGACCACACCTGGAGTATTGTGTACAGTTTTGGTCTCCAAATCTGAGGAAAGACATTCTTGCCATAGAGGGAGTACAGAGAAGATTCACCAGACTGATTCCTAGGATGGCAGGACTTTCATATGAAGACTGGATAGACTCGGCTTGTACTTGCTAGAATTTAGAAGATTGAGGGGGGATCTTATAGAAATTTACAAAATTCTTAAGGGGTTAGACAGGCTAGATGCAGGAAGATTATTCCCGATGTTGGGGAAGTCCAGAACAAGGGGTCACAGTTTAAGGATAAGGGGTTTTTTTTTTTTAGGACCGAGATGAGAAAAACATTTTTCACATAGAGTGTGATGAGTCTGTGGAATTCTCTGCCACAGAAGGTAATTGAGGCCAGTTCATTGGCTATATTTAAGATGGAGTTAGATGTGGCCCTTGTGGTTAAAGGGATCAAGGGGTATGGAGAGAAGGCAGGTACAGGATACTGAGTTGGAAGATCAGCCATGATCATATTGAATGGCGATGCAGGCCCGAATGGCCGAATGGCCTACTCTTGCACCTATTTTCTATGTTTCTATACCGCTGGGGTGTAAGCTGCCCAAGCGAAATATGAGGTGTTGATCCTCCAATTTGCGCTGGGCCTCACTCTGACAATAGAAGAGTGCAAAGGAAATAGTGCACTAGTTAATATTCATAGTAAGGATAGACGTTTAGGTAAAATCAAAGCTGCTTTGTCTGTGTGCAGCATTTGTGACGAGCAGATGAGTGACTGCAGCTTAAGAAATAAATGGGTATGATCTGACAGCTATTATAGAGACAATGTTGTGAGGTGACTAAGGCTAGGAACTGGATATTTTGGGGTATTTGACATTTTAAAAGAATAGGCAAAAAGAAAGAGTAGGCTCTGTTAATTAAGGGGTGGGATATTGATTGTGATTCTGGGTCAGACGTTTAAGATGTAGAATTAATTGTGATGGCATTAAATAAAATAGTTCAGTTTTAGTTTAGAGATAGAGCGCAGAAACAGGCCCCTCGGCCAACCGAGTTCACACCGACCAGCGGTCCCCGAACACTAGAGGTCCTGTCCCACTTAAAGGCCTGTCCTACAAGCATGGAACTCTATGCGATTAGCGCGACCTAACGTGGTCGCTTGAGCCGTCCGGTGTCGCGGGGCCGGTCCCACTTTGATCGCCGGAGCAGTGCAGAATTGTGCGGAGTTCGGCCCGACACCGCGCGGGGCTCCGAAAAACTGACTATGTTCAAAATTCGCGCGGCAACGGCTTGTCGGCTCGCAGTCGCCTCGACGCATTACACACCGCCCCGACATCGTGCCTCCGTGAACCTATCTGTAGGTGCCTCCGTCCTGGCAAACTTACCTTAAACTTCGCTCCAAGTTCGCCACACTTTGCGCCGCGTTGCGCCACTCACCCGACCTCCGCGCGGCCCCTGCTGCCGGTTTGGTTGCGCTTGCCGCATGCAGGCGCATGCTGGTGGGAACGGCCCTGTACAGGGGATCACCCGACCTCCACGCGGCCCCCGCTTCTAGTTTGATCGCGTTCATCGCATAGAGTTGCATGCTTGTAGGACAGGCCCTTTACGCTACTTTTTCGGCGACTGCTGGCACCCGTCATAGGTCGTTACAGGTCGCCGAACATTTTCAACATGTTGAAAATCCAGCGGCGACCAGAACAAGGTACGACTCTTTGGGCGACTACTCACGACCATACAGGCTTCACCCCGCATTATGTCATCAGGGTGTCGTCTGTATGGTCGTGAGTGGTCTCCTCAGTCGCCCAAACAGTCGTAGTGTCTATCTGGTTGGCGCTGAATTTTCAACATGTTTAAAAATTTTGGCGACTTATGACAGGTGCTGGCAGTCGCCTAAAAAGTCAAGTGGGGCAGGCCTTTACCACTATCCTAGGGCCAATTTACAATTTTACCTAAGCCAATTAGCCTACTAACCTGTATGTCTTTGGGATGTGGAAGGAAACCGGAGATCCCGGAGAAAACTCACGCAGATCATGAGGAGAAGGTACAAACTCCGTGTAGACAGCACCAAGTCACGATCACTAGCGGGGTCACTAGCGCTGTGAGGCAGTGGCTCTGCCGCTATGCTACCGTGCCGCCAAGTAAGGGTAAGAAGTCACAGGTGGGTGGGTTATATTGCTCCCCGTATTATAGTGTTAGAGTCATAGAGTCATACAGTACAGAAACAGGCCCTTCAGCCTAACCATGATGCCCCATTTAAGCTAGTCCCATATAACCATATAACCATATAACAATTACAGCACGGAAACAGGCCTTCTCGGCGCTTCCAGTCTGTGCCAACCATTTATTTTCCCCTAGTCCCATCTACCTGCACTCAGACCATACCCCTCCATTCCCTTCCCGTCCATATACCTATCCACTTTACTTTTAAATGTTAAAATCGATCCTGCCTCCATCACTTCTGCTGGAAGATCATTCCAAACAGCCACCACTCTCTGAGTAAAGAAGTTCCCCCTCATGTTACCCCTAAACTTCTGTCCTTTTTATTCTCATGTCATGCCCTCTTGTTTGAATCTTCCCTACCCTCAATGGGAAAAGCTTATCCACGTCAACTCTGTCTATCCCTTTCATCATTTTAAAGACCTCAATCATGTCCCCCCTTAACCTTCTGCACTCCAAAGAATGAAAACCCAACTTGTTCAACCTTTCTCTGTAACTTAGTTGCTGGAACCCAGGCAACATTCTAGTAAACCTCCTCTGTACTCTCTCTCTATTTTGTTGAAATCCTTCCTATAATTAGGCGACCAAAATTGTACACCATACTCCAGAATTGGTCTCACCAATGCCTTGTACAATTTTAACATTACTTCCCTACTCCTATATTCAATGCTCTGATTTATAAAGGCCAACACACCAAAATCTTTCTTTACCACCCTATCTACATGCGATTCCACCTTCAGGGAACAATGCACAGTTATTCCTAGATCCCTCTGTTCCACAGCATTCCTCAATTCCCTACCATTTACCATGTACGTCCTATTTTGATTTGTCCTGCTAAGATGTAGCACCTCACACTTATCAGCATTAAACTCCATCTGCCATCTTCCAGCCCACTCTTCAAAATGGCCCAAATCTCTCTGTAGACTTTGAAAATCTACTTCATTATCCACGCATTTGCCCGCATTTGGTCCATAACTTTTCTTATCCATGTGCCTGCCCATATATCTTTTAAATATTGTTATAGTGTTCACCTCAACCACTTCCTATGGCAGCTCGTTCCATATACCCGCCACGCTCCATGTGAAAAAGTTGCCCCTCAGGTGATATTAAATCTTGCCCCTCTCACCGTAAGCACAGGTCCCCTAGTTTTTGATTCCCCTACCCTGGGTAAAAGTCTGTGTGATTCATTCCCCTTGTGATTTTACGTAGTGTTGGTGAGAGCAAACATCAAAAAATAATTGGCGGCTTATAAGTAAGGTTCTGCAATAATCAAGGGTAATTTTAATTATCGTACAGATTGGACAGAAATCAATTTGGCAAGTGTGGCCTTGAGGACAAGATCACAGAGGAGATTCGGGATAGTTTCTGACATCAACATGTTGAGGGTCCAATCTGGAAGCAGGTCATTTTAGGTCATGTACTGTGTAATGTGAGAGGAATCATTCATGATCTCACATCCAAAGTTTCCTTAGCAAAAAAGTGACTGTAGTGGGGCTGAATTTCAAATTGAGTTTGAGGATGAAAAACGCCGGGCGTCACGGTGGCGCAGCGGGAGATTTGCTGCCTCAGAGCGTTTGCTGCGCCGGAGACCCAGATTCGATCCTGTCTACGTGTGTTGTCTGTACATTCCCTCCGTGACTGTGCGGGTTTCCCCCGAGATCTTTGATTTCCTCCCACACTCCAAAGACGTCCAGGTAACATGTATGTTAATTGGCTTGGTGTATGTGTAAAAAATGCCCCTAGCATCTGTAGGGTAGTGGTAATGTGTGGGGATCGCTAAACTGAACTAAATCTGAAACTAGGGTCTTGTGCGCAAACAAAAGCAATTGTAAGGATACAAAGTCGACTGGAAAGTAGATTAAACTGTAAGCCAACAGTAGAACCAAAGAACTGCAGATGCTGGTTCATACCAAAGATAGACACAAAGTGTTGGAATAACTCAGCGGATCAGGCAGCATGTTTATTTAGGTTCAGATTGGTTTAGTTTAGGGATACAGCGCGGAAACAAGCCCATTGGCCCACCAAGTCCGCGCCGACCAGCGATCCCCGCACACTAACGCTATCCTAAACACATTAGGGACAATTTATAATTAAATCAAGCCTATTAACCTACAATCCTGAACGTCTTTGGAGTGTGGGAGAAAACCGGAGATCCCGGAGAAAACCCACGCAGGTCACAGTGAAAACGTACAAACGCCTTACAGATTGCAACCGCAGGCAGGATCGAACCTGGGCGTTGTGAGGGCGCAACTCTACCGTTGCGCCATTGTGCCACCCTGAGTGGCCTACAAAGTGCTGGAGTAACGCAGCGGGTCAGGCAGTATCTCTGAAGAAAAAGGCTGGGCGACGTTTCGGGGTCGGGACCCTTCTTCAGACCCGAAACGTCACCCACACCATTTTCTTCAGAGATGCTGCCTGACCCACTTTGTGCCTATCTTTTGTAAGACAATAGTGACAGCCAATGCAGATATTTAATAAATCTCAGCAAAGATATATTCTGATGAGGAAGAAAGGCTTGCTGAGAAGGGTACATCATCCATGATTAACTAAGGAAGTTAAAGATAGCATCAAATTGAAATTAAAAGATTAAAATATTATGAAGGTTCATGACAGGCCTGTGGATTAGCAATTGATTAAATAAATCTGCAATGGAGGAATAAAAGTATTACAAAAGTGGGAGAAGGCAAAGAATCAAATTGGCAAATAACATGACAATAGACAATTTATGCCCCTGTCCCACTTAGGAAACATGAACGGAAACCTCTGGAGACTTTGTGCCCCACCCAAGGTTTACGTGAAGTTCCTGGAGGTTCCTGGAGGTTTTTGTCAGTCTCCCTAATGGTCGAAAGTGGTTTCCGTTTTAAAAATCGGTAATTTTTTAGTCGAAGCCGGTTGCGATGCTAGTTGAAGGTGGTTGCCGGAGAACAAAAACCTCCGGGAACCGCATGGAAACCTTGGGTGGGGCGCAAAGTCTCCAGAGGTTTCAGTTCAGGTTTCCTAAGTGGGACAGGGGCATAAGAGCTTCTGCAGTTATAAACTGTAGAAGGGAATGTGTGGCTGAAGTAAATGTTGACCCTTTGAGAATGACACTGTGGAATTAGTGATGGGAAGCAGAAAAATAACAAGATCAGAAGATCATAAAGTCATAAGTGATTGGAGTAGAATTAGACCATTCGGCCCATCAAGTCTACTCTGTTCTTCAATCATGGCTGATATATATCTCCCTCCTAACCCCATTCTCCTGCCTTCTTCTCATAACCTCTGACACCCGTATTAATCAATAATCTATCTATCTCTGCCTTAAATATATCCCCTGACTTTGCCTCAACAGCCTTCTGTGACAAAGAATGCCACAGATTCATCACCCTCTGACTAAAGAAATTCCTCCTCATCTCCTTCCTAAAAGAACGTTCTTTAATTCTGAGGCTAGGACCCCCAGTCGTAGACTCTCTCACAGTGGAATGATTCTCTCCACATCCACTCTATCCAAGCCTTTCACTACTCAGGCCCAGTGCTGTCAAACGCTCATCATATGTAAAGAGATTCTAAATAATTATTTTTGGATTGGTCTTCAGGGCAGAAGGCACTGAAAACATTCCAATAATAATAGATGATCAAGGAGCCACAGGGAAGGCAGAATTTAAAACAATCTGGATCACCAAAAAAATAAGACGAGGCAAACTAAAGCCCACCGAGGTTCCTGCACCGAGGGTCTTAGAGGAAGTTGCTGCAGAGACAGTGAATGCATTGGCTGCAAACTATCCGAATTCTCCAACCACTAGTCAATAGAGGCAGGAGTTAAAAACCAGGAAAACATATGCGAGTAAGCTGAACATCAGATGTAGAGAAAATGCGGAACCCACTGTTCAAGGACATTTAGAAAGGTGTAAGACAATTAAGAAAATTCAAGAAAGGTTTTACAAAAGAAAAATCACAAATTTGTTTGCGTTCTAGAACATTGAACAGTACAGCACCGGAACAGGCCCTTCGGCCCACAATGTTTGTGTCGCACATGGTGCCGAGACCATCTTTTACCTACCTGCGCATAATCCTCATCCGTCCATTCCCTGCTTATCCATATGCCTATCCTAAAGTCTCTTACATGCCACTATCGTATCTGCTCCAACCACCGACCCTGGCAGTGCAGACCAGGCACTCACCACCTCCTGCGTAAAACAGTTGCCCGACACATCTCCTTTGAACTTTGCCCCTCTCACCTTAAAGCTATGCCCCGAGGCATTTGATTTTTCCATCCTGGGGAAAAGGTTCTGACTGTCTACCTTATCTATGCCATCTTTGAGCATGTAGCTGATTGTGCGTAGAAGGGGAATGAGCAGATGCAATATTCTTGGATTTACAAGATGCGTTTGATAAGATACCATATTAAAAAGGTTGCTGCATAGGTTGAGGGTAATATGTTCGCACAGGTGGGGGAGTGGTCAAGAGAAAACAGAGAGTCAGAATAAATGGATCATTTGGGAATTGGCAACAGTTTCGTTTCAGTTTAGTTTATTGTCACGTGTACCAATGTACAGTGAAAATCTTTTGTTGCGTGCTAACCAGTCAGCAGAAAAACATGATTACAATTGAGCCATTTACAGTGTATAGATACGTGAGAAGGAAATTCCTTCTCTCCAGAGATGCTGCCTGTCCTGCTGAGTTACTCCAGCATTTTGTGTCGACTGTGATAAGGGAATAACGTTTAGTGCAAGGTAAAGCCAGCAAAGTCCGATCAAGGATAGATAGTCCGAGGGTCACCAATGTGGTAGATAGTAGATAGAAGTGCCTGGAGGGGTGCTACTGGGATCATTGATGGGGCCTCAACATTTTATCATCCACATTGATAGTTTGGTTAAAGGAGACACTTGAGCCTGATTTGCTGAGGATACAAAAATAGTAAATGAGTTGTGTGGGAAGGTCTACTTTGAGATATGGGTAGGTTAACAAGTGAGTGCGATGTTTGAAAATGATATTCATTTTGGAACGAATAATGATAAAATAATTTTATCATAATGATTCAACCATAAAATGTTGGGGTACGAAGGGATTTGGGGGTGGGGGTCCTAATACATGAAACAGAAATGATAGCACAGAGATAACGATCAGAAAGGCTATTGGTAGATCTAAGGAAAGACATTCTTGCCATAGAGGGGGTACAGAGAAGATTCACCAGACTGATTCATGGGATGTCAGGACTTTCATATGAGGAAGGACTGGATAGACTTGGCTTGTACTCGCTAGAATATAGAAGACTGAGGGGGATCTTATAGAAACTTACAAAATTCTTAAGGGGTTGGATAGGCTAGATGCAGGAAGATTGTTCCCGATGTTGGGGAGGTCCAGAACAAGGGGTCACAGTCTAAGCATAAGGGGGAATTCCTTTAGGACCGAGATGAGGAAAACATTTTTCACACAGAGAGTGGTGAGTCTCTGGAAATCTTTACCACAGAAGGTAGTTGAGGCCAGTTCATTGGCTATATTTACGAGGGTTAGATGTGGCCCTTGTGGCTAAAGGGATCAGGGGGCATGGAGAGAAGGCAGGTACAGGATACTGAGTTGGATGATCAGCTATGACCATATTGAACGGCGGTGCAGGCTCGAAGGGCCGAATGGTCTACTCCTGCAACTATTTTCTATGTTTCTATGTAATGGAATGTCGGCCCTTGTTATAAGAGCCTGCGGAGCTGCGGACTCACCATCATGGGACTGGCCGGCCTCGGAGCTTGGGGAGCGGCGGTGGCTCGCTGCTGCGTCCCGACTCCGGAGCTCCAGCTGCAGCTGCAGACCGGTGGACTGGGACATCGGGAGCTTGCAGGTCCGGTGAGAGACCACTTTCCGGAGCTCCAGCAATGCGACTTCTCCCGCCCGTGTCGCGGGGTTGGAACGACCCGGAGCGGGGCCGTACATCGCCCGGCGCGGCTTTAATTGCCGCGGGACATTCCAGCGCCCGCCGGGGGCTCCAACGTTGTGGCTTCTGGGCCTGGAGCGGGGCCGTACATCGCCCAGCGCGGCCTCAACGGCCGTGGGACTTCACATCGCCCGCCTGGGGCTTCAGCATCGGGAGATAAATGGTGCAGTGGAGAGAAAAGACTTTGCCTTCCATCACAGTGAGGAGGAGATTTACTGTGATGGATGTTTTCTGTAAATTGAATTGTTTGTGTGTTGTGTAGGAATTGTTTTGTTTGTAAGGCTGTGGAAACGGAGTTTCGTTTGAGCCTCTCTGAGGTTCGAATGATAAATAATAAAATCTAATCTAAGCTAATAAGGGGCACCCCCAATATCATACACTCTAGTTTTGTTCAATAACAGCTTTACAGGCACCTTACTAAAGAACTTCTGATAATACATTATGTCAATTGCTTCCACATGAATCATGAACAAAATTTGTATATTACGCTGCTCGGACCTGAGTACAATTTTCGTTCATGATTCATGTGGAAGCATGTTTTTATCAAATGACAATAAAATAATTGTATCTATTTATTTATTTATTTATTTATTTAACTGATTCACCCTTATCTATTTTGCTATTTACAATTGCTAAGAAGCCTTAATGGATTTGTCAAACATATTTTTTCTTTTTTAAATCTAAGTTGACTCTGCCCAATCCTACTATTATTTTCTATGTTACCACTTCCTTCGGATCAATCAGCGAAGTGGAGAGAGGGGGACATGCTGCATGGGCAACAGCCTGTCCTCCATATGCATCCGACCACACATCACCTGCAAACTAGGATGTGGAGTAGAATGTGGAGTAGTCTTAAGGGGTGAATGGCCTTATTCTCTTCCTTTGTCTTGAATGTGTTTTTCAGTTAGAAATATTATTTATTCTTAATAACAGAGAACAAACGAAACAGGAGGAGAATTAATCTAGACATTCTCTTTTCAAATGTGAAAGGCTTTGCATTTATGTTAAGTATCTCAGCCTGCCCATAAAATTGCACTTAAAGATTGGCAGTGAATAACACAGGGTTGAATTGATTTGCTCGTGGATAACCTGACTCCTCATCTCATCTCCTGTGTATGAACTGTCCTTCTGGTTTCTGTTCTCGTGTTTTGACTTGATGACAAAATTTCACTTTTGGTAAAAGTCTTTCCAATTTTAGAAATAAATTGTCTCTGCCTCGAAAATACAAACTTCAAGTCACGTTAATTTAAGAGCTATTAAGAAAATATACATCACGTGCTTGTGATTACCATCCCGAGAGGCAGAGAAATAGATCAGAAGGCAATAGTTTCCCAGTACATTTGCCAAAGGAATTTTAACACAAATAAAGATATTTTATTTGCACATGCATGCAGACACACATACTGCACACATACACAAACACACACACACATACACAAACACAAACACACACATACACACACAAACCACACACACACAGACCATACACACACACACACACAAACGTTTACAAATAAACATTATGTTAAACTCTTACCTGTGACTGGGCATTGATATTTGCACCATTTGTGACAAGAACATGGACAACTTCTGTTTGTCCAGCTAACGACGCAATATGCAGCGCAGTATTTCCTTTCTGCAAGGAAGAAGTAAAGGCATGTCAACGGTTAAAGTTGAAAACCTGCTGCACCCAGATCTAAGAAAAAACTGTAAGGTTTCAAAACTGCATGCTTCAGTGAATTAGACGATAGTTTAATCATCCTAGTTTACCTGGATCTGTGTTATACTAAACAATAAGAATTGATAGTTATGACAGCAGATAAGAATGTCATTGCTCTACCTGGGACATATGACAATAAAACACTCTTGACTTGTCTATATGGCAATTTCATTATTAACATGTCATGAGGTTTCCAGGATAACAGGTTTTGATCTAGATTGGTCTTAGTCCTTTTACACCCAACAGCTCGAAGGTTGCAAAGGTTAAATCAATGTATATATTTTCAAACGTCGCCAAACTTAAGTTGAAATCAGCAGTGAAATCATCGAAGACTGAATCAATCCAAATGCGCTGAAAAGAAAATTATTAATTTCACAATGTTTGATAAGATTAAGTCTAATATTATGTTTTTGAAAAAGGGTCTCGACCCGAAATGTCACCCATTCCTTCTCTCCAGAGATGCTGCCTGGCCCACTGAGTTACTCCAACTTTTGTGTCTATCTTCGGTTCAAACCAGCATCTGCAGTTCCTGCCTACGCATTCCCAATCGTATGTTGAGTTTTAAGGACAGGTCAGTGGATCCGCAAAAATTAAATCACTGGTTTCTTCTAATAAAAATCAATTCTTGCACACAAAGTTGCTAGACTTTCCGGTTATATGTCATTTCAACTCCCCTTCCCATTTCCACGCCAACCTGCCTATCCCCAGCCTTCTCGTTACTACTGGGAGGCCAAATGCAAACCTGTAGAATAGCACTCAAATTCTGTTTTAACACCCTACTGTTTTAGTAACCTACAAACCAATAGCATGAACATTTACTTTTTTTGCTATCCCAACAGCCCACCCAGGGTCTCTCTTCCTTTTTCCATCCCATCACCTTTGTGACTTAGACTCGTCCCTTTCCTCACCCTCTTCCCCTATATACCCACCCACCTGAGTTTCTTGTTGCACCATTCCTATCCCTCCTCCAGTGGTTCAATCTATCTGCTCATCATCCCTCCCTTGATCATCCTCAGATGCTGAGTTTTTCCAGCAGTTTATTTTTGTTTAAGATTCCAACATCTTTGACTCCAAACTGCTAGATTATACTCGGCTAATTGGAGGTTAATTATCTTCAATGAGCTGAAATGCATAATGTTCTATCCATCAAATTGCTCCACTATTATGTGCAGTTCTGGTTTCCTAATTAGAGGAAGGACATTCTTCCTATTGAGGGAGTGCAGCATAGGTTCACCATTCCCGTGATGACGGGACTGACAATATGGTGAACGAATGGATTGACTGGGCTTATATTCACTGGAATTTCAAATTTAGAACGACGATCTTATAGAAACACAATCTGAAGGGATTGGACAGGCTAATGCAGGAAAATGTTCCCCATGTTGGGGGTGTCCAGAACCAGGGGGTCACAGTTAAGAATAATGGGTAGGCCATTTAGGACTGAGATGAGAAAAAACATTTTCAGCTAGAGAGTTGTGAATCTGTGAAATTCTCTGCCACAGAAGGCAGTGGAGGTCAATTCACTGGATGTTTTCAAGAGAGAGTTAGATATACCTCTTAGGGCTAATGGAATCAAGGGATATGGAGAGAAAGCAGGAACTGGGTACTGCTTCTGGATGATCAGCCATGATCATATTGAATGGTGATGCTGGCTCAAAGGTCTGAATGGCCTACTCTGGCACCTATTTTCTATGTTTCTATCAAACGTTATCACCTTACATTTACGAAACAACAATAAACTAGGGAATGCATGAAATCAGCTGAATGGGCTGAGAAGGTCCTAACCTGTACGAGACAGTTAGAAAATCATAGGCTGGCCAGGGCAGTGATCAGTGGGTTAATAAGAAATGAAGGACTAGAAACCCAATAAGTACACGGTGGAAAGATCAAACAAAAATGTTTAATTTCAGATTTATACACTCGTCTCTATATATTATATTTAGAAATTGTTCCATTCATTGATAAGATGTATACTGTTTTCTTTTCCACAAGTATAATAACAGTTTACTAGTTATATGGTTTTTTTTGTTTTGTTTTTTTGTTTTTTTTGTTTTTTTTTGTTTTTTGTTTTTTGTTTGTTGTTTTTTAAATTTATTTTTTTATTTTTTATTTTTTTATATTAATCAAATATAATCATACTCTTTCAATTACCCATTATTCTTTCTTTATACTTTTTTCTTATTCTCTTTTTCACTCTATAAAAAAAAGTGAGGCCTATATATATGCTTTGCTAATATTTATATAATTTTGGAAAGATGTATTAACTATATCTGAATTTTTTTTAAATATTATTTGTAACATGTATGGCCTCTAATAAAAATATATTAAAAAAAAATAAAAAAGAAAGAAATGAAGGACTAAAATGCCACAGATTTGCACAAATTTCAAAAACCTGTTCCGTTACAACCGCCAAATGACAAGAAATGTCGCTGTAATGGGTTTATATAAAATTATTTTTGCGACTGGCCCAATGAGTTATTGGTTGTGCAAGAGCAACAAAGAATGGATTATGCAATTTGGAGTCTTCCACATATGCATGAACACTGACACATGAGCAAGCAACCCAGCCCTTGAAATGTGATGTACCATTCAATATTATCACAGATGATCTGCATCAGAGCTCACATTTACCCATCAGAGACCTGGATCACTTGACAATCTCAAAAATCTACTATCTTAAAACATCGTAAGAACTTGTACTGTCCTTAACGTTATTGGTATGAAATATGATGCAATCTACCTTAGCAGTAATAGAAAGAAAATGTCAAAAGCAGAGATATCATAGAGCTGACAGCATGTCCTCACAATGAAACATTGTGGGCGATCAATGTTATTGAAGTCACATCAAATGGACAAATAATGACCTCTATGTAATGCATTTAAATTTGTTGAAATGCCATGCGGTAAATTTGTAACCGAGGTCAAGTCATATGGAATCAGGAAGGATATAGTGGAATGGATATCAAAATAATGACTGAACAGAAACCAGAGTGTGGAATTAAGGGACTGCGACTGCTGGTCTACAAAAAGGACACTGAGTGCAGGAGTAACTCAGCAGGCCAGGCAGCGTCTCTGGAGAACGTGGATAGGCGATGTTTTGTGTCAGGACCCTCCTTCGGATTCATTGTGTGGATGTGGAAGAAGGGGGGGAGGAGGGGAGGAGAAAGCTGGAAGAGAGGAGAACAAAGCCCGGCGGGTAATAGTTAGATTCAGGTGAGGAGGGTTTATTGATGGGTAGATGGTTGAACAAAGGTCAGAGATGAAAAGACAGAAGGTGTAAGACAAAAAAATCGAAGTGTTGTGAATTGTGAAGCTGGAGGAAGGAATGTGGATGGAAGGAGAGGGGGAGGGGAGAAATAGGTGCCAGTCCAGGTGGGGCACTGAGGAGAGGGGAGGGGGAAGGGAGGGGGGAGAAGGAAAACGGGGGATATAGTAGTTAAACAAAGAGTAGCGTGTTTGGGATAGGTGAGAAGAGCAGAGTGGATGTCTGCTGCAATTGGTGCTCGGACAATTATATTTCTAGATTTCTATTAATAATGTGGATTTGGGAATCAGAAGTAAGTTCCTAAATTTGCAATTGAGACCAAATTAGGTGATTTGATTGTTATGAGGAAAGGCTGCATCAAAATACAAGATGGTATTAATAAAGTGTAAATTTACGGTTATAGATGGCACATTTTGGTATTCAGATTAGGATTTCACCGCGTAACAATGCATGGAACAGAATAACAAGTGTTTTGGGAGTACAGATGTGCAATCACTGAAAGTATCAACGCAGGTTCAAAAGAAACATAGAACCAAGCTCTTAGTATAGTTTAGTGTAGAGGCCCAGCAAGGAAACAGGCACTTCGGCCCACCGAGTCCGCACCAACCAGCAATCCCCGCACATTCACACTATCCTACACACACTGGGGACAATTTTACACTTATACCAAGCCAATAGATCTGCAAACCTGTATGACTTTGGAGTGTGGGAGGAAACCGATGATCTCGGAGAAATCCCACGCGGTCACGGGCAGAAGGTACAAACTCCGTACAGACGCACACGTTCGATGCTGGGTCTCTGGAGCTGCAAGGCAGCAACTCTACCGCTGCGCCACCATGCCACCCCAATGGAGTCTATTTCGAGAAGAAGCAGTGCAGTCTTGCTCAACCTGCGCAGCACTTTAGTTTGACCATTCGTGTCACGCTACGTGCCATCCATATCACAAAATACTGGCGCAGTGGTGCAGCTGGTAGAACCGCTGCTTCACGGCGCCGGAGACCTGGGCTCAATCCTGACCTCGGGCGCTGTCTGCGTGGAGCTTCCACGTACTTGCTGAGACCGCGTGGTTTTCCTCAGTTGCTCCGGTTTCCTCCCACATCCCACCGACGTACGGGTTTGTAGGTTAATTGGCCGCTGTAGATTGCCCCAAGTGTGTAGCGGGTGAATGGGAAAGTGGTGATCAATGGTCAGCGTGGACTCGTTGGGCCGAAGGGCCTGTTTCCATGCTGCATATCTATACTAAAACTAACTGCAAAATGGTGGCCTGTTTGGATCAGTGTTGGGACTACTATCCTTATTCAGAAGCAGTGGAGAAACTACAAAATCATGTGGATAGTATTCAAACTATCCAGGACAAGGGGTCACAGCTTCCAGGACAAGGGGTCACAGCTTAAGGATAAGGGGGAAATCCTTTAGGACCGAGATGAGAAGGACTTTTTTCACACAGAGAGTGGTGGGTCTCTGGAACTCTCTGCCACAGAGGGTAGTTGAGGCCAGTTCATTGGCTATGTTTAAGAGGGAGTTAGATGTGGCCCTTGTGGCTAAGGGGATCAGAGGGTATGGAGAGAAGGCAGGTACGGGATACTGAGTTGGATGATCAGCCATGATCATATTGAATGGCGGTGCAGGCTCGAAGGTCCGAATGGCCTACTCCTGCACCTAATTTCTATGTTTCTATGAACTGACTAAATTATAATCACCCGGAAAAACAATGCTCCCTCGCTGGGACTGACTTCTCATAAAGCCAATGGTCAGGAAGTAATCTGACAGAGTTTCCCAAATGATGAAGCCGCTTGATGTGGTAAACACATAAATATTTCCACTAGTGTAGGAAGGAACTGCAGACGCTGGTTTAAATTGAAGATAGACACAAAATGCTGGAGTGACTCAGCGGGACAGGCAGCATCTCTGGAGAGAAGGAATGGGTGACGATTCAGGTCGAGACCCTTCTTCAGACTGTTTCCACTTGTGGGGCACATAAAAACTAGGATTTAAATCGCCACATAAACTTAACAATGAGAAATTCATTTTTATCTGAGTGACAACGTTGTGAAATATGCTGTGAAAGGAAATAGCAAAGATACGTTGAAGGGAAAATTGATGGTAAAAAGAGGTTAGATGACGAGGATGAGAGAAATTCCACATGGGACATAAGTAAGAGTATGAACCAGCTCAATGGCCCATTTCTGTGCTGCAGTCTCTTGGCATGAAGCAGTTCTGTGCTAGTATCCACAAGCAGAGAGCAGGATGTTTCAAATTAGTCGTGCAAATAGTTCCTGTTTTCAATCGTGAATGCCTAACTAATTTTAAGATAACGTCCCAACGTTCTTGACTGAATCATTTCCTTGTATCTACCCTGAAGAATTTGATGGAGGGAACACAAATCTCATGAAGCATTGATCTCATTAAGAAACAGAAACATAGAAAATAGGTGCAAGAGAAGGCCATTCGAACCTTCAAGCCAACACCACCATTCAATATGATCGCGGCTGATCATCAAAAATCAATACCGCATTCCTGCTTTCTCCCCATATCCCTTGATTCTGTTAGCCCTAAGAGCTATATCTATTACAAGGACCTGCTGCACAGATTTGTTGAAGCTTTGATATTATGAATTATGTTTTAGAGATACAGCATGGAAACAGGCCCTTCTGCCCATCGACTCCATGCCAACCAGCGATCCCCGTGTGCTAGCACTACCCTACACACTTGAGACAATTTACAATCTTTACCGAAGCCAATTAACCTACAAACCTGTACGGCTTTGGAGTGTGGGAGGAAACTGGAGCACCTGAGGAAAATCCACACGGTCACGGGGAGAACGTACAAACTCCGTACAGACAGCACCCGCAGTCAGGATCGAACTGAGCTCTCTGGCGCTGTAAGGCAGCAACTCTAACGCTGTGCCACCGTGCCGCCCGAATTGGGATTCTAGAAATGAAGAAACACCTCACGACTGTGTGAATGGATATGATTCGATATCATATCCACGGCCACAGATGGAATTTAGCAGGTGACCAAAAACCTGGTCTTGGTGATAGGTTTCAATAGATGACAGGGAGGGAGTTCCATATTTCATGGATTTGGTAGCTGAAGGCATGTCAATGATGGAATGATGCAAATTGGGGAAGGGACTCAGATGAGCTACAAAACAAGATTTTAGTTTAGTTTTAGTTTAGAGATACAGGGTGGAAACTGGCCCTTCGGCCCACCGGGTCCGCACTGACCAGCGATCCCCGCACATTAACGCTATACTACACCCACTAGGGACAATTTTTACATTAACCAAGCCAATTAACCTACAAACCTGTACGTCTTTGGAGTGTGGGAGGAAACCGATTTCACAGTTAAACACCCATTCACAACAGTTCTGTTATCCCACTCACTCACCCACTCCCTACACACCAGGGGCAATTTACAGAGGACAATGAATTAACCTCCAAACCTGGATGTCTTTGGAACATGGGAAGAAACCGGAGCAGCCGGAGGAAACCCACTGGGAAAACGTGCAAAATCCACATATTCAACGCCCAAGAACAGGATTGAACCCAGATCTCCGGTGCCGAGAGGCAGCAGCTCGACCAGTTGCGCCACCGTGCCCCCGTGAATGGACCTTGTAACCTCATCGCTTCGTATGTGTGGTTAGTTGCCCTGACTGCCTTGAAGCCGACTCAGCAGTTGCTGCCGTGTCTTGCCTCCCATACTGTACTTGGCTTCACAAAATCACGGCACTTGATTCTTGTACTCTCTGCAACCTTCTACTAAGTTGGGACACATTCTGCATCCGCTCCTTCTGCTTTTTCATCACAATTGTATTATTTCTGTACCCTGATTTAAATACTTTAATTGTTCAATTTCTTCTCTGGTGCCTCATGATATCTGATTGTCGCCGCAGCATTTTGAGCAATGCCAGATGTCTTTAAGGATCAGGTCCTGGGGTGTTCCCTTCGTTGTCTATATGCTGCCACATGGTGACAACATCCATCAGCCCATCGTCATCAACAACAGAGGGACGCTGGGCATCCAGCTCTGCCTCTCCCTTCGACTCTCCCATGACCTCTCTACTGCCAGACTATTCATCTGATACTCCTACATGAAACACAGTATTTCTGACTACACTCGTTCAGCGATCCCACCCATCCCTCTGCCATCTGTATCCCCCCCCCCCCACAGATTTGTCAATGCGCAGCCCTGCCCGTCGATGATGTAATGTTTTGTGTTGCCTCCAAGTCTATCTTCGAGATAAACAACGGAGACAACACTTTGTGTCCTCCCACCTATTAAAATGGCTTCTCCATGCTTCTCATTATGCAACTGTTCAAACTAACTAGATCGCATGGTGATCATGGTGTCATTCTTGTTCTCCGCATAATATGCCACCATCTGGGAGGGGGGGGAGGAACAATGCTGCAGCGGTTGCTGCCTTACAGCACCAGAGACCCCTGGTTTGATCCTGACAACGGGTGCTGTCGGTACGGTGTTTGTACGTTCTCCCGAGGACCGCGTGTTGTTTTCTCCGGGTGCTCCGGTTTCCCCCAACATACGAAAAACATGCAGGTTTGTGGGTTAATTGGCTTCTGTAAATGGCCCTAGTGTGCAGAATAGAACTATTATTTGGGTGATAGCTGGTCGGCGTGGACTCGATGGGCCGAAGGGTCTGTTTCCACACTGTATCTCCAAACTCAACTAAATCTAAACTAAACAAAACTAAACTAAGTCACCAGCTCCATTTAAACAAATTAGAAAGGAAACATGTTGTGTGTCTCTGACGTTATTTGATATGCTTCATTCACTTATCTTTGACTCCAACCAGACCCTGGGCACTGTTTCAGATCTTACCAGATTTGGCTGTTTTGATTCCCCAGTGAATCCTGATCCAAATTCCAACTTTGTATCCTCTCCATCACAATGCTCAGTGGAGCTTTATAACATCAGCAGCCTCCACCCCCAACAACATCCCATCCGCTGCCAAAACTGACATCATGTTTTTCCCACGTGCGTGAGAGATCATTCCTCAGCTTCCCTTGCATTCTCCTCTCTTTCCTAAACTCCATCTCGTCCAATATTGTGCTCTTCATATTCCCACATCACATCTTGTCAGCCTAGCCATTGCTCCTGTGCTGACAGTTGGCACCTTGTACCCCAAACCATCACCTTTCATTTTGTCAGATGTTACTCCGGTCACAACAGGCACATCCCTTTATTTACAAAGTCCATTCCTGCAACTCCTGTCTCTTCTGCACTGGCAGTGAACCACTGGCTGTCATAGACCCCAGCCCTATCCACACACTCATCACGTATTTGTGACCATGCTTACGATCACCTCTTTTACCACCTGCTTCTTTCACTCAGCATCAATTTTAGTTTTGTTTCGTTTAGAGATGCAGGCCCTTCGGCAGCGCCGACCAGCGATCCCCGTACACCAACACTGTCCTACACACCAGGGACTATTTACAATTTTACCAAGCCAATTGACCTACAAACCTGTACGGCTTTAGAGTGTGGGAGGAAACCGGAGATCCCAGAGAAAACCCAGGCACAAACTCCGTACAGACAGCACCTCTAGTCAGAATCGAACCCAGATCTCAGGCGCTGTAAGGCGGAAACTCCGCCATGTCCATCGCTGCGCTACCGTGTAATTATTCTCTGCAATAAATCCTCTTGGGATTCATTAATTTTATTTTAAGGGTGTTTTCTCTGTTTTGATACACTGTTAAATTGCTCCAAGATTTTTTTTCACATTGGCAGGGCATGATGCAGTTGTGAAATTTAACCCAACGATTTAGAAGTAAGGGGTAAAAAATATGTAGGGATAAAATGAGAGGAAAGGAAAAGCTGCCACCAGATCAAAAAGCACTGGCTTTGACTTATTTTTTTCAGTTGAAAGCTCTACTTTTTAACTCTTGGCTGCACCCCTTTTTAATGTCACAACCATATTGTCCCGTGCCACACGTTAAAAAAAGAGGCCGGCAAGTATACCAATGAAAGGGAAATAGCAGGTTTTAAAGGGTGAAAATTGGTGAGGATAATGAGTGAAGAAAAAGGCGAGGTGAATAAAGGAGCGAATGAGAAGAGCGCGGCGGTAGAGTTGCTGCCTTACAGCGCCAGAGACCCGGTTTCGATCCTGACCATGAGTGCTGCCTGTACGGAGTTTGTATGTTTTCCCTGTGACCTGCGTGGGTTTTCTCCGGGTGCCCCGGTTTCCTGCCACACTCCAAAGACGTACATGTTTGTAGGTCAACTGCAATTACAAATCGGTAACATTTAAATGATCCCCAGAGTGTGTGTGGAGGATAGCGTTGGCGTGCGGGGATCACTGGTCGGCACGGACTCGCTGCCTGAAGCGCTTTATCTCTAAACTAAACTAAAGAGGTACCACAGACAGCACGGTGATAATGCACGAGATAGAAGAGGCGGCTTCCGTCATCACTGGCAATGATTTTTCTTTTCAATAAGTGAACTCTTGCACTCCCATGTACATGGTGTGTTTAGCAGGCTGCCTTCCTGTCTTGCAGGCTGACCAGATGTACAGCCTGGTTGATGACTCACACAATAATGTAACTGCATTTTGGAAAACATATCCCAGTGAATACGAAGTTGGTTTTCAAAACTGATGAAACTTGAGACCATTTGTTTTCACAAAACGATCAATGACACATTCTGGTGTTGGGTTGGGAGGAGAACAACCTGAAAGATGATGCAGGAGTTGCTTTGCTTGACCATAAAAACAATACCGCCTCATATTGTCTCAGTGCAAGAGGCCAGAAAAAGGGAGGGGTACCCAGAAACTATGGCAACGGCAGCCTCAGCACTTAGACTGGGGGATCGTTCTGCCGAACACCTTCGCTCAGCCCGCCTGAACCTACCTGATCTCCCAGTTGCTAAACACTTTAATTCTCCTTCCCATTCTCACACAGGCCTGTCTGTCCTAGGTCTCCTCCATTGTCAGAGTGAGGCTAAACACAAATTGAACAAACAGCATCTCATATTTTGCTTGGTATGAATATTGATTTCTTTCACTTCAGGTAGCCCTGGCGTTCCCCTCTCTCTCTATCCCTCCCCCACCCAAGTCGCACTAGTTTCTCGTTGTCACCCTACAAATAGCTAATAATGGCCTGTTTCCCTTATCAACGTTACTTTTTTGCATATCTTTTATTCATTGTTCTTTACCTCTCCACATCATCGTCTATATCTCTTGTTTCCCTTGACCCTAACCTGTCTGAAGAAGGGTCTCGACCCGAAACGTCACCCATTCCTTCTCTCCAGAAAAGCTGCCTGTCACGCTGAGCTACTCCAGCTTTTTGTGTCTATCTTCGGTTTAAACCAGCATCTGTAGACCCCTCCTACACACTCAGCACTCCTTGTGTTGGCTGAATAGAAACACAGAACATAGAACATAGGTGCGGGAGAAGGCCATTTGGCCCTTCGAGCCAATCAATACGATCATGGCTTATCAATAAACAATAGACAATAGACAATAGGTGCAGGAGTAGGCCATTCGGCCCATTCGAGCCAGCACCGCCATTCAATGTGATCATGGCTGATCATCCACAATCAGTATCCTGTTTCTGCCTTCTCCCCATATCCCCTGACTCTGCTATTTTTAAGAGCCCTATCTAGCTCTCTCTTGAAAGCATCCAGAGAACCTGCCTCTACCTCCCTCTGAGGCAGAGAATTCCACAGACTCACAACTCTCTGCGAGAAAAAGTGCTTCCTCGTCTCCGTTCTAAATGGCTTACTCCTTATTCTTAAACTGTGGCCCCTGGTTCTGGACTCCCCAACATTTGGAATATGTTTCCTGCCTCTAGCGTGTCCAAACCCTTAACAATATTATGTTTCAATGAGATCCCCTCTCATCCTTCTAAATTTCAGAGTATACAAGCCCAGCTGCTCCATTTTATCAACATATGACTGTCCCGCCATCCCAGGAATTAACCTTGTAAGCCTACGCTGCACTCCATCAATAACAAGAATGTCCATCCACAAATTTGGAGACCAAAACTGCACACACTACTCCAGGTGTGGTCTCACTAGGGCCCTATACAACTGCAGAAGGACCTCTTAGCTCCTATACTCAACTCCTCTTGTTATGAAGGCCAACATGCCATTAGCTTTCTCCGCTGCCTGCTGTATCTGCATGCTTACTTTCAGAGACTGATGAACAAGGACCCCCGGATCTCGTTGTACTTCCCGTTTTCCCAACTTGACCCCATTCAGCTAATAATCTGCCTACCTGTTCTTGCCACCAAAGTGGATAACCTCACATTTAACCACATTAAACTTTATCTGCCAACTTACCCAACCTGTCCAAGTCACCCTGCATCCTCATAGCATCCTCCTCACAGTTCGACCTGCCACCCAGCTTTGTGTCATTTGCAAATTTGCTAATGTTACTTTGAATCCCTTAATCTAAATCATTGATCGTATATACTCTGCTGTATTTAAGTGTTTTATTGTCATTTGTCCATACACCATATGGACATAGTAAGTGGTACACCATAGTACGTGGTAAAACATGTTAAATATATTAAAAAACAAACAATAATGTTTCAAAGACAGAAGAATGCCCCCAAATTTAATTAGTTCAGTGCTTAGTTGAAGATAGTATTTTTTAATAGCCTGGTGATTGTAGGGAAGAAGCTATTCTTGAACCTGGAGGTCACGGTTTTCAGGCTCCTGTACCTTCTTCCCGATGGTAGCCAGCATCATCAGATTAGACCATGGCCAGGGTGGTGTGGGTCTCTGATGATGCTGGCTGCCTTTTTGAGGCAGTGCCTCCCGCAGATGCCTTTGATGGTGGGGAGGGCAGTGCCTGATGGACCTTTGATGGTGGGGAGGGAAGTACCTATGATGAACCTTCGATGGTGGGGAGGTCAGTACCTGTGACGGACCTGGTTCTGGTTCTGGTTGATGCCTGCGCAAACACCTCATCCGTGGTTATCTCGCATAGGTCGGAGTGAATAGAGTAGTGATTACATTTTGAAGTGGGCCTTTTTGACCAAGTTGAGGAGATCTAGTTGCTCAATCCCCTTTTTAAATGACTTAACATCGGGAGCAGCACGCGTGTTGGGTGGTAACATATTCCATTCCCTTATCGTCTTTGGGTCAAGGGAATATTGGTAGCAAAGTTTATTGAAATTTCATGAGTTGATGTAGGGACCATTATTTTGTTTTGTTTCACAGCAGTTGGTGCTCTGGGATGACGGGAGATTTGATGGCGTCCAAAATCAGTAACCCGTTCCTGCTTTTCCCCTATATCCCTTGGTTCCGTTAGCCCTAAGAGCTGTATCTCACTCTCTCTTGAAAACATCCAGTGAATTTGCCTCCACTGCCTTCTGTGGCAGAAATTTCCTCAGATTCACAACTCTCTGGGTAAAAAAATGTTTCCTCATCTGAGTCCAAAATGGCCTACCCCTTATTCTTAAACTGTGACCCCTGGTTCTGGACTCGCCCCCAACATCGGGAACATTTTTCCTGCATCTACCCTGTCCAATCCCTTAAGAAATTTGTATGTTTCTATATGTTTCCTTCTCATCCTTCTAAACTCCAGTGAATACAAGCCCAGTCGATCCATTCTTTATTATTGTTAAGTGCTGCCATGATAATTCCAGGTGTCATTATTTTGTTGACGCCTCCACATCTGCACTTTAGGAAGATTATGGCGATTATTTGTACATGCTGTCTCACTTTGCACTTCTTGCTCCCATTATCCACTGCATGTTATTCTGCTCAAACTATATCTCTACTGCAACATACCACAAAGACATACATAGAACTGGACAATACAGCACAGGAGCAGTCCCCTCTGATCTTAGTGTCCGTGCCAAACATGATGCCTGCATGTGATCCATATCCCTCCATTCACTGCATATCCAATTGCTTATCTCAAAGCCTCTTAACTGCCACTATTGTATGTGCCTCAACCACTTCACATGGCAGTGTGTTCCAGGATGCCCACCACTCTAAGTGTAAAACACATGCCCCACATTTCTCCTTTAAACTCCCCCCCTCTGACCATAACATTTGTGCGCTCCAATATTTAACATTTCAACCTTGGGATAAAGGCTCTGAATGCCCACCCTAACCCTAACGCCTCCCATCATTGTATATACTTCTATCAGTTCTCCCCTCAACTTTCGATGCTCCAGAGAAAGCAGTCCGAGTTTGTCCAATCTCTTCTTGCGTCATAAGGTCATAAGGTGATAGGAGTAGAATTAGGCCATTCGGCACATCAAGTCTACTCCGCCATTCAATCTTGGCTGATCTATATCTCCCTCCTAACCCCATTCTCCTGCCTCCTCCCCTTAACCTCTGACACCCGCACTAATCAAGAATCAATCTCTCTCTGCCTTAAAAATATCCACTGACTTGGCCTCCACAGCCTTCTGTGGCAAAGAATTCCACAGATTCACCACCCACTGACAAAATAAATTTCTCCTCATCTCCTTCCTAAAAGAACGTCCTTTAATTCTAAGGCTATGACCTCTAGTCCTAGACTCTCCCACTGGTGGAAACATCCTCTCCACATCCACTCTATCCAAGCCTTTCACTATTCTGTATGTTTGCTATTTTCTTGCTATTAATTGCATATTTCCCCCTGCATTGGACCTCTCAAAGTGCAACTCCTCACACTTGTTTGGATTAAACCTCATCTCAATTTCTCCATCCAAATCCTACCTGCACATCTTGATCCCTTCTCTGCAGCCGTATAAATATTTATTTGCCGCCTATTTATCTAATTCTCCCTTTAGGGTCATGACAGGAGTCTTGTACGTTCTCCCTGTGACCACGTGGGTTTTCTCCGTGTGTTCCTGGTTCCTCCCACACTCCAAAGACGAACAGGTTTGAAGGTTAATTGGCTTTGGCAAAAATACAAATTGTCCCTAGTGTGCAGAATACATGCAAGTGTACGGGGGGATCGCTGGTCGGCACGGACTCGATGGGCCGAAGGTCCTGTTTCCGCGCTGTATCTCTAAAGTCTAAAGAACCTGCAGCCAAATATTTTCAATTTTTGCTTGTATCACTCAGGGGTCGCACATTATTTTTTTTCTTTGGGCCTGATTCGAACAGGGAATGTCCACTTTATGAAAGAACTCCACTCATCTTCATTCACAATTGATAATAGTCAAATATTTATTTTCATTTATACGTAGAACTCCATTTTCTGTTAGTTTTAAAAAATATATAAAAGCATTAAACATAAGAACGAATGAGAGAGCAAGTCAAAGATGTGGAGTTGCTGTCCGCAAGGTCCTCTCAAAATGCTGAAGAGAGGTCCACATCTCCCTTCTATTTTCCCGGCAACGGGAAAATAACTTGACCACCAACGCCATGAATTTTAGATGCAAGCCTGTTCTTTCACGCCACGGTGACCAATATGTGCAGGAAGGAACTGCAGATGTTGTTTTAAAGCAAAGATAGACACAAAATGCTGGAGTAACTCAGCGGGACAGGTGGAGAGGAGGAACGGGTGACGTTTTGGGTTGAGACCCTACTTCAATCTGACCCGTTCTCGACCCAAAACGTGATCCATTCCTCTCCAGAGATGCTGCCTGGCCCGCTGAGTTACTCCAGCATTTTGTGTCTATCTACTGTGGACAATATTACTGATCAAAGGACTGAGTCGCATTCTTACCTTGGTTGCTGCATCCACGTTAGCACCTAGCTGGATCAGTTCAGAAACAACCCCGATGTGACCTTCCTTCGAAGCGAGGTGAAGAGCGTTCAACCCATTCTGAAAAAGAACAAGGAGAAGGGTGCGGTGATATCAGGGGTGGCAGTAATCACTTTATAGGAACATCAGGGTACTGCATATTCCCCTTTATTGTAGCACGTAGCAAAAGAATCAAAGAGCAGTAGATGTGCGTGTTTAGTTTAGTTTGAGTTTAGAATTTAATTCATTCACGAGACATGCCTGCGCCATTTACTGCATGTGCTTTTTTCTCTCCATCCACCCCCCTACCTCGTAACGTCATAATTTAAACCACCACAAGTAGCACTGGCAAACCTCCCTGCCAGAATATTTAGTTCAGTTTAGCGATACAGTCGGCCCACCGATTCTGCACCGACCAGCGATTCTCACTAACACTATCCCACACACACTAGCTGGTCTAAATGTACCGAGCTAATTAACCTACAAACCCGCCTGTCTTTGGAGTGTGGGAGGAAAGTAGAGACCCCGGTGAAGACCGACGCAGGTCTCAGGGACAAGACCTCTGCCGTTCCGCCCTCGCTCCACCTCCAGTTTACATAGAACCTATCCTTCTTGTGCAGGTCACCTCTGCCCTACAAGAGATTTAATTAACCATAATATCTGAAGTCCTGCCCCCTGCACCAGATCTTTGGCTGCCCTGTCTTTCTATTTCCAAACTCACAACTCTGAAGCGCAGGATGTAATCCTGACATTACCACCTTCAAGTTCATGCTTTCCAAGTTTTTACCCATCACCCAAAGTCTGAAGAAAGATCTCGACCTGAAACGGCGCCCGTTCTTTCTCTCCAGAGCTGCTGCCTGGCCCGCTGAATTACTCCAGCTGTTTGTGTCTGTCTTCGGTTTAGACCAGCATTTGCAGTTCCTTCTTACCCAAATTTCCTTTACAGGGCACAATTTCTCTCCTAAACCATGTCAGAATTATCAATGTAGACCAGTGCTTCAGGCGGCTCATCCTCACCTGCTTTAAAAGGGCATCAATAATACCGGTGCCCAAGAAGAGCAAGGTGACGTGCCTCAATGACTATCGACCTGTGGCACTAACGCCTGTGGTGATGAAATGCTATGAGAGGCTGATCATGGCACAAATCAACTCATACCACGACAAAAAACCTGGACCCACTGCAGTTCATTACAGCCACAACAGATCAACGGTGGATGCGATCTCACTGGCTCTCCACTCTGCTCTGGAGCACTTGGACAACAAAAATTAATGTCAGACTGTTATTCATTGACTGCAGCTCAGCGTTTAACACCATCATCCCCTCCAAGCTGGTTACCAAGCTCTCAGATCTGGATCTCTGCGCATCCCTGTGCAATTGGATCCTCGACTTTCTCATTCACAGACCACAGTCTGTCCGTATTGGCGGAAATGTGTCATCCTCGATAACAATCAGCACAGGAGCACCTCAACGCTGCTTGCTCAGCTGCCTGCTGTACTCACTCTATACTCATGACTGCGTAGTCAGACATAGTGTGAACTCCATCATCAAGTTCGCCGACGACACCACTGTTGTGGATGTATCACTGATGGGGACGAGTCAGAGTATAGACGTGAGATCGACCGATTGACCAAATGGTGCCATCACAACAACCTGGCTCTCAACACCAGCAAAACCAAGGAATTGATTGTGGACTTTGGATGGAGTAGGATGGGGTCCTGCAGTCCCATTTATATCAATGGGTCGATGGTGGAAAGGTCAAGAACTCCAAATTCCTGGGCGTGCATATTTCCGAAGATCTTTCCTGGTCCCAGAACACTGATGCAATCATAAAGAAAGCACATCAGCACCTCTACTTACTGAGAAGATTACGGAGAGTCGGTATGTCAAGAAGGACTCTCTCAAACTTCTACAGGTGCACAGTGGAGAGCATGCTGATCGGTTGCATTGTGGCTTTGTGCAGCAACCTTACCTCCAGACTCCCCTCCACACTCGACCCATACCAGTTTGCTTACAGGCCAAACCGCTCCACAGAGGACGCTATATCTTCCGTGCTCCATCTGAGCCTGGAACATTTAGAGGAGAAAAACACCTATGTGCGAATGCTGTTCGTGGATTTCAGTTCAGCATTCAACACCATTATCCCACAGCACCTGATAAGCAAACTGGTTCCATTGGGCCTCGGCACCCCCATGTGTAACTGGCTACTGGACTTCCTCACTGACAGACCCCAGTCTGTGAGGGTTGGAAATAACACCTCCAACACCATCTCTCTGAGCACCGGCTCCCCTCAGGGCTGTGTCCTGAGTCCACTGCTGTTCACCCTGATGACTCACGACTGTTGTGCCAGGTTTAGTACAAACCACATCATGAAGTACGCAGATGACACAACAGTGGTGGGCCTCATCAGGGACGACAATGAGCTGGCTTACAGGGAGGAGGTGAAACAACTGGCGGACTGGTGCAATACGAACAACCTGATCCTGAATGTCGAAAAAACAAAGGAGGTTATCGTCGACTTCAGGAAAACCCGGCACAGTCCCACACCACTTCACATCAATGACAGCGATGTGGAGGTGGTCAGTAGCACAAAGTTCCTGGGGGTGCAGATCACTAACAGTCTAACCTGGTCGAATAACATCTCATCAACAGTTAAGAGAGCGCAGCAGCGGTTGCACTTTCTGCGCCGGATGAGAAGAGCTCATCTCCCCCATCCCATCCTCACTACTTTCTACAGGGGCACCATAGAGAGTATTCTGACCAGCTGTATCTCTGTCTGGTTTGGGGACTGTAGAGCCTCCGACTGGAAGTCTGTGCAGAGAGTGGTGAGGACAGTGGAAAAAATCATGGGGACCTCTCTCCCCTCAATCGGGGATATTGCGACCAAACGCTGCGTGTCTAAGGCCAGCAGTATTATAAAAGACTCCACACATCTCCATCACGGACTGTTCACTCTGCTGCCCTCGGGAAAAAGATATCGCAGCATAAGGAGCAGAACATCAAGGTTCTGCAACAGCTTCTTCCCACGAGCCATCAGACTCCTGAATGCCATGTAATGGGCTGCCACCGTCGTCTATTTATCCTTTTCATCCATGCCTATCCTTCGGTTAATTTTTTGTGTTGCACAGGGAGCCAAATGCAACGTAATTTCGTTTGGAACTGCATATATCAATGTATTTCTAAATGACAATAAAGTTTGTTTGACTTGACTTCCGGTGGCGCCATCATGAGGTGAAGACGCCCTGCCAGCCAGCTCCATAAGAAGGTTGAAGAAAACGGGGGTAAAAAACGCTGAAAAAAGACTTACTTGCCGTCTGAAATCTCAGTACTGATTAGTACTGAATTGGTGAATGACGTTATCAGCCCTGCGACATGCAGCCGCTGCCTCAAAAAGGCTGCAAGCATCATCAAGGACCCACACCATCCTGGCCACACACTCATCTCTCTGCCGCCATCAGGAAGAAGGTACAGGAGCCTGAAATCTGCAACATCCAGGTTCAGGAACAGCTTCTTCCCCACAGCCATCAGACTATTAAACACAACTTCAAACAAACCATGAACTATAACAGCCTATTGCACGTTATCTGTGAATTTATGTGTGTATATATATATTCTATGGTATATGGACACACTGATCTGATCTGTATTTATGCCTACAATATTCTGTTGTGCTGCAGCAAGCAAGAATTCCATTGGACTATCTGGGACACATGAAAATAAACTCTCTTGACTCTTGACTTGACCATTCAGAATGCTCTCTAGACACTCAGTGACTGCCTTGGACTTCGCACCAGGAAGGTCCTCACAACAGCCACCCTGGAGTCTTGCTTGTGGCACAGAAACACTCACCTGACTCCATCACTAAGGAAATCCCTCATCACCACCGCTCATCTCGACTTTGGCCTTTCCAATTGCACAACAGAGCCCGTCGCCGTTCAGCCTTCCTTCTCAAAAAACCTCCGCACTTGGACTTCAAAAAAGAGCTGCCCTTCAAATGGCTGCTCCAGGAGCACCTGCAGATCTTGTGGACCGCAAACACTTTACATGGTCCTCAAACTGCGGAGCATTCAGGACAATACAGCTCACACAGTCCATGGTCAACAATGGTCAAACTGAGGAGCATCTTCAGCAACAGACTGGTTCCACAAAAGATGCAGGACAGAATGCCTCAGGAGATCCTTCTTCCCTGTGGCTATCAAACTGTACAACTCCTCCCCCGTCTGTCGTGTGGTAGACTGAATTGGACTCCCCTCCTCCCCTCCCCAATCTTTGCACATCCCCAATCCTTTCCACTCGGCCCTTTAATTTCATGTTTCATGTATTTGGTTGTTTTATGACTGTTGGCAGATCAATTTCCCTCCTGGGATAAATAAAGTTCTATCGTATCATATGATGACCAAGTGGGAAAATCAATGAAGTGGTCTTTCTTGCTCCAATTGTTCTCAACTTTTTCAAACCAATTTTATCAACAAGTTACTGCCTTACAGCACTTGCAGCACCGGAGACCCAGGTTCGATCCCGACTACGGGTGCTGTCCGTACGGAGTTTGTACGATCTCCCCGTGACCGCGTGGGTTTTCTTAGAGATCTTTGGTTGGTTTCCTCCCACATTCCACAGACTTACAGCTTTGCAGGTTAAATGGCTTGATATAAATGTAAAATTGTCCCTAGTGTGCATTGGGTTGTGCTAATGTGTGGGGATCGCTGGTCGGTGCGGATTTGGTGGGCAGAAGGGCATGTTTCCGCACTGCATCTCTAAACTAGATTAAAAAAACCAAAATGACTTGAAGATTGAGTGCTTGTGGCAGTTAGAATTGTAATATTTTGTAGGGCACAGCAGGGAAACTGAGTGGAGCTGGGGAATCACTGCCCCACTGCAAAGAGGACATCCTGCTCAACTTACGTGACATTTGAAATCATTGAAACGATTCCATAGAACTTAATATCTCTTCAGCCACACTGTTGTGACTGAAGGAATATCACCAGGAGTAACCCAGTACTATTGGTAAATGAACACATGCTTTCGATCACCATGGAAGTTTCTCCAACGCCATAAAATAGTAAGATTGAACGAGAACTTGCCAAGTTTGAAGGTTGATCTTTATTTCATGAGGAGTTGCGGTGAGGGATTTCGTGAAGAGCCCGCCGGCACGCATGCGCGACATTCTTCAAAGCAGCGGTGTGGAATCACAGAAACAACAACAGAAATGACTTGGCATAGTAAGTTTTAAAGAGACTCTGATTACCAGCTGAAGATGATCGAGGGTTGGGAGCGGAGGGCACGAAATCCCTCACCGCAACTCCTCATGAAATAAAGATCAACCTTCAAACTTGGCAAGTTCTCGTTCAATCTTACTATTTCATTTCGGAGTCACGTGAGTGACTTCGTGAAGACTTCAAAGCTTCTGTGATTACACGCCCTGGACAACGTCCATGCGGACACACCACTAGCAAGGATGGATTGGAGTAAGCAAGTTGATGAAACGAGGTTATACTGAAACAAAAAGAAGATTTATTAACAACACAACAAATAACGCCCTTTTAATCAGGGACATCCCCACGTTCACCCCCGGCGTTCAGCACGGCCTCGGCGAACTGAAGGGGAGCAGCAACAGGCTTATTATAGAACCGCTGGAACACAGATTCATTCGCCCATCCTGCTGTGGCGAGGATATGGTCCATGGGTACCTCCATGACCCTCGCCGCCGACGTAGATGCAGCCCTGGTGGAGTGGGATTTAAACACATTAGTGTCAATACCTGCCTTATCCAGGACGATCCGGAGCCACCTGGATATCGTCTGGACTGTCACTCGATGGTGAGGTCTTTTGTGAGTGACAAGCAGGTACAACTCCATTCCTCTGATGCTCCTTGTCACCTTGATGTAGTAACGGATGTGAGTGGCTAAACATAGCCGAGCATCTGCAGGGTATGCCGGGAACTTCAGCTGCAGCCCTGTGCACCCAGGTCTATGCTGCTTGAGTAGCTCATCGATGAAAAAGACTACTTCTCCAGGGGTGGACGTCATCCTGTCAATACGAAGTTTGTGGAGCGTCTGAACCCGCTGTGCTGAAGTCAGCGCTAGTAACATCACCAATTTCATAGTGAGTTGGTCCAGCTGTAACCCTTCCATGGGTGACCACGACCTGAGCAGGGTAAGTACAGCCCTGACATCCCAGGTGATGTTGTAGCGTGGTGTCGGCGGATTCAGATTGAATATTCCCCGCATCAGCCTGGACACTAGCCTGTTCGATCCTACCTCGATGTTGAGGTAGAATGATAGCGCACTCCGTGCGCTGTTGATGGCACTGTAACTCAAGTGCTCATCGTGGTGCAACCCCGCGAGGAATTCCAGGACGTCGGCTATGGAGACATCATCATAGGCGATGTGAGAGCGACTGCAGTAGGCTTCCCACTTGGTGATGTGGGAGAGATATCTCCGCCTGGTTGACTCTCGACATGATGCTCCAATGGTGTTGATGGTCCGGGTGGTGAGGCCATACTGCATCCATGGCCTGGTCAGAACCTGCAAGCCAGTAATTTTAGATAGGCATGGCAGGGGTGTAACTCCCCTGAAACAGGGTGAGAAACCAAATGTGGGCAACCCGCTAGAGGGACCCAAGGTTGACTAATCATGTCAGAGACCACCGGATACCAAGGCTGCGTAGGCCAGTCGGGTATGACAAGAATGCCTCTGGCAGAATCCATCTTGATTTTTTGTAATACCCGACTGATGAGGCAAAACGGGGGGAATGCATAGAAAAACCAATTCCCCCAGTCTAGCGAGAATGCATCAATCGCTAATGCCCCAGGGTCTGGTTCCCATGAAACATATGTCGGTACCTGATGGTTCAACCGGGACGCAAAAAGGTCTATATCCGGTTGGCCAAATTTGGCTGTAATTTGGGCAAATATTTGAGGATGCAGCATCCACTCAATACTATCATTGAATTTGCGTGACCTGGTGTCTGCCACAGTATTAAGCCTACCTGGCAAATAGGTGGCTGAAATCCAAATATCACGATCAATACACCAGCACCAAATAGTATTAGCCAATTTGTCACAAGAGACTGACCTGGTACCGCCCATATGGTTTAAATATGCCACCGCTGTGGTGTTGTCTATTTGGAGACGGACATGAGTTCCACTAAGATTAGCACAATATGCCCGTAGTCCGTGAAATGCTGCAAGCAGCTCCAAATAGTTAATCCCTTGTATTAGCAACATGCTAGCTTCAAGGGGATCCCACCTGCCACCACAACCAGAAGAGCTGTCCGCAGCTCCCCAGCCTAGAGAGCTTGCGTCAGTTCGCAAATATACCACCGGATTGGGCACAACAATGGGTTTGAATGCCCTGCCAATATTGGACACCCACCATTGTAGCTCAACCTTAGCATCAGAAGGCAACCCCATAGGTCTGTCAAAATGACCAGCGTTCTTTTTTAACGCAGCAATCTTGGCCCTTTGCAAATTTTGATAATGCAAAGGCCCAAACCGGGCTGCCGGAAATAAAGCTACGATTTTCCCAATCACCTTAGCTGTATGCCGAATAGATGGTATACTGGCGGATGCGAGATCCTGACATGCAAGGGAGACATCCTCAACCTTGTGAAATGGAATGGTGGCCCTCATTTGAATAGAGTCCACCGTGAAACCCAAATAATCCATAACCTGGGATGGGTGAAACTTCGATTTTTCTGGATGGACTATAAACCCTAGCTGCTGAAATATAGTGACAGTAGCCGAAACAGTCCTTTCAGCTGCTTCCAGAGTGTTGCCAATAATCAGAATATCATCTAAATAAGCCATTACAATATGATGTTGTATGCGTAATTTGGCCATAATAGGCTTGAGTAATTTAGTAAAGAGCCTAGGGGCGGTAGTAAGCCCATTTGGTAAGGCCCGATATTGCCAGAGCTGATCCATCCAGACAAATTTCAAAAATTTCCGGTGATGTTTCCGGATGGACACTGAATAGTATGCATCTTTCAAATCAATACATGCCATAAAGCAACCATGCGAAATCAGTGATTTGGCTGTCTCAAAGGTGTCCATTTTGAAATGTGTATATGTTACAAAGGTATTCAACTGGGTCAAGTCAATAATCACCCGACAACCTCCATCCTTTTTTGGCCTAGTAAAAATATTGGAGACAAATTCAATGGGCTCGTGAATAGTTTTTTCTATCACGCCTTTTTGTTCCAAACGAAAAATTTCAGCCGTGGCTGCTGCCTGCTCAACGGCAGACAGCGTAAACTTCCGTTTAGGCATGTGCTGGGATGGAGGAATGTTGCCGTGAATAAATTCAATAGAATGACCCCGAATATTTTGTAACACAAATCTATCTGAAGTAACTGATCCCCAAGCTTTAGCAAAGAACCGGAGTCGCCCTCCAACATGTGAGATTAAAGGGGCAGGAGAAAGAAAACCAGACCACCTTACCTCCATGGTCACCGGCGGTCCCTGACATACTTGGGTGGCCGAGGAGGTGCTGGGTTGGGCTGACGATAAGATGGCTTCATCTTCCACTGGGGTCGCTGTGTGCCTGACCCCAAAAAAGACCGCTGCTGCTGGCCCTGTTGATAGTAGTGCTGAGTAGCAGCATATGGTCTTGATGCTGGTGCGACCGGACCTCGCGGTCGAGCAGGAGGAGCTTTTGGCACCGTCGGTCTGGGGGCGATCTGAGATCGCATAAGTCCCACCGTTTTGGCTACCTCATCAAGCTCCTTGACCCTCTTCGGAAGGTCTTCTCCGAAGAGTTGTCGGGGCGGCGGTGGCGGTGGTGGTTTACACAACCCAGCAAATTTTGGGTTGATAGAAGGACAGATGCTATTTTTCCGAAAATCGTTAATTTCGTGCTGGGTGGCACATAACAGCGCCAACGCATCTTCCTGGTCCAATGACAGGTCAGTTCCATCGACCGACCGCGCAAAGGCGGTAATACCGGCCGTGAGGAGTTTGAGGATCCGCTGGAGTTTAACCTCCTGATGGCGGACAGCCACGCCGATGTTGCCCCATATGGGCGTATTGACCAGAGGCACGTTGAGGGCATTACAGTTGGACGGGGCCTTGTGGCGCTGAGTGGCCTGTGAAAGTACTTCCTCCTGCAACCGCTGATTTGTGAGAAAGTCTATTGTTGCTGCCAGTTTTGGCTGAAGCGGAAGTCCAGTTGTGACTGGTGCAGCAAATTTGGCCGCCACGTCCAGTAGCTCAGGTGTCGGTGCTTCCGACGGTGTTGGTGTAGGGTCAAACCCTTCTTCCCCTTGTGGCTCGCTGATAAGAGAAACTGGCGAGGTGGCCCTGTGCCTGTCGATATCTGTGGGTGCGTACTGCTGTTGATTATGGAGCAACAGCTCCAGCAGCCGCTCGATGCGGTCAATACGCCCACCATCCTGAACACTCGGATGGTCGGAGTCCTCCGGCTCAGAAACCATGCCGGGGCTCCTATCATCGGCCCGCACCTCTGAGAAGTGATCTCGGTGCCGGAATGGATCGCTTTCGGCCGCCGCAGCGAAACCGTGCGAGTCCCGTGCGGGCAAGGTGTCCAACCGCCTCTTCTTGGCGGGAGCAGAAACCGTTGCCACAAAGGGCCCTGACGGCTTGGGGTCGACTCCAGCAGAAGCATGGAGCGACGCCCGCACGGGCTTGCCGGCTGTCCGCATTTCGGACGGTGCCGACGCATGGTCTCGTCCACCCATCCATGGGGGACTCGGCGACCGAGGCGGGACCGTACCCAAGCCCCCCGTCCCGGCGGCAGGGGTTGGGAGTTGGATAGCAGACCTTAACGACCCAGGTCCCGCCGTTGCACCAGACCGCTCCATGGCGGCTGGTGGAGCCTTGGCCCGAACCGGGTTAGGCTTACGGGCGCCTCTGCTGCCTTTTGATGAAGGGCTAGCGGAGGGGGGTCGGGCCGCAGCACGAGACCCCTACCCCGTTATCTCCAAAGGCGAACTTGTGGCAGGGTCACAAGTGGCTTTCAGGAGGCACCCCGACGTCCTCCTCCACGCACTCCTCCTCGGAGCTGTGGCGACTCAGCGGGTCCCGACCTGCAGCAGCAGACGGCAATGGTTTCCCCGCCTTCTTCCCGGCCCCAGGTGTAAACGATGAGGGCGCCGGGCCACGACGACTTCGTCCAGACATTCCGAACACTCCAATCCGCACCCTTGCTGAAAGACAAAACCGACAGCAAGGGCCAACCAACTTAAGGTTAGTTTAACTTACCTAAGCGGCTCCTTTTGAAGGGCTGGCGAGGAGCGCGCCCCACCGCCAGCTGTCGGCAGCAATGCGTTGCGACGATATGTCGCGCATGCGTGCCGGCGGGCTCTTCACGAAGTCACTTACGTGACTCCGAAATGAAATTATAAAAGGACTGGACAAGCTAGATGCAGGGAAAATGTTCCCAATATTGGGCGAGTCCAGAACCAGGGGCCACATTCTTAGAATAAAGGGGAGGCCATTTAAGACTGAGGTGAGAAAAAACGTTTTCACCCAGAGAGTTGTATATTTGTGGAATTCCCTGCCACAGAGGGCAGTGGAGGCCAAGTCACTGCATGGATTTAAGGGAGAGTTAGATAGAGCTCTAGGGGCTAGTGGAATCAAGGGATATGGGGAGAAGGCAGGCACGGGTTATTGATTGGGGACGATCAGCCATGATCGCAATGAATGGTGGTGCTAGCTCGAAGGGCCGAAGGGCCTCCTCCTGCACCTATTTTCTATTTCTATGTTTCAATGTAAATTACAGGACCTCATGCAAGGCTAACAAGACGATGGGATGGAGACGACGGCGGTCCAGTCTAGTCCAAGGGCAGGACCAGTCGCTTCCAGTCGGAAAGCACTTTTAGTCTTGTTCAGTTTAGTTTAGTTTAGAGATACAACACGGAAATAGACCATTCGGCCCACCGAGTTCACGCCGACCAGCAATCCCTGCACACTTACACTATCCTACACTCACGAGGGAAAACCTACATTTAGACCTAGCCAATTAACCTACAAACCTGCACGTCTTTGGAGTGTGCGAGGCACCCGGGGATCTCGGAGAAAACCCACGCAGGTTCTGGGGAGAACGTACAAACTCCGTACAGACAGCACCCGCAGTCAGGATCAAACCCGGGTGTCTGCCGCTGACTTTGATCGACTCTGTTCCTGTCCCCGTGACCTTTCTCCGTGACCTCCGGTTTCCTCCCGCACCACCACAAAGATGTACAGGTTTGTAGATTAATTGGCTTCTGTGAATTGTCAATTGTCTCCAGCGTGCAGGATAGTGCTAGTATGCGGGGTGATTGCTGGTCGGTGCGGACTTGGTGGGCTGAAGGGCCTGTTTCAATGCTGCATTTCTAAAGTCTGTAGTGATAGTCCTGAAAAAAGGTTACATATCAGGACAGGTAGGTGGAGCTGTTTGAGATTGGCCGCCTAAAATTCAAAGATTTTGTTCTTTGTATTTTGATTAATTCTACGAATGGCCACAGAGTTTTTCTGCAATAACCCTGGAGTCGTTATTCGAGCCACGCATTGCACTCTCTCCTGCAAGCAGCATATTAGCAAGCAACAGGCGGTGCTGGCTCGAAGGGCCGAATGGCCAACTCCTGCAGCTATTGTCTACTGTCTATGAGGGTTTCCATGAAGAAATGGCAATATGCGGTTCTTAATGTATGAGCGGGAGTTTAGTTTATTGTCACGGGTACCAAGGTGCAAAGAAAATATTTTGTTACATGCTAACCAGTCAGCATAAAGACAATACATGATTACAATTGAGCCATCCACAGTGCACAGATACACGATAAAGGGAATAACGTGAATAATGTTTCGTGCAAGATAAAGTCCAGTCAAGTCCGATCAAAGATATTCCAAGGATTATGAATCAACCAAAATACGCAACATATCTTAAGTGAAATAAAGGAATAGAGCTCCCATACCTGGTTGCAGATGTTAATGTCAACTCCGGATTTGATATAATCAAGGGCCTTTTCCAAATTTCCAGATCGTGCAGCGCGGAGGTAGCTTGCATTGGTGTCAGTCTGTGTAAAACGAGGGAAAGATGTGTTCAATTAGACAACGGTGGTTGCAAATCAACTGAAGACACTTGGCGTTGGATCAACAATCAAAAGGTTAAAGGAGATTTTACTTTGGCATAATTTGAACCGGCCCCTGTATTTTCCCAGTCTTCTCCCTTTCTATACCCTCAACAGAACTTCCATAATTAATAAAACAAAGCTAATATAGAAAAAGGGAATTGCTGCATGATGATAATGCAGTCATTTCATGCATGAATTGCAACAGACACTTGTGATGGCATTACTGCTGTACTGCAGTTGTATGAAGATTCTGAAAGATCTCAGGTCACTCGGGGTACCACCGCAGCATCGAACATTTTGGATGAACTGTAGATGCTGGTTTACATCGAAGATAGGCCCAAAATGGTGAAGTAACTGAGCAGGGCAGGCAGCATCTCTGGATAGAAGGAATGGGTGACGTTTCGGGACGAGACCCGTCTTCGACTCGAAACGTCACTCATTCTAACCAGAGCTGCTGCCTGCCCCATTGAGTAACTCGAACATTTTGCGTCGAACATTTTGGATGAGTTAGGTGTGGCCTTAAAAGCAAACCGGAAGGTATTCGAGATGAACAACTTCAAAATATAACGCAAAGACATGCACAAGAATGAATCGCGCTTGTGTACAAGTGAAAGGAAGGAAAGTAGTAAATGGTTACACATCAGTGAAGACAGATCAAAGAAGTAAGCAAAACCAAAAACAGCACGATACACGTCCCAGAGAGTGTGTGAATTTTGAAATAGAGTTAAGAGCTTGAGAAAACCCAATGAGTGAAGTTGGCTCAAGTACCAAGGAAGGTTATTACTTATACTTTTATTTAAATTAAAAACTTCTGTATACACCAGTCCAAAGCAGGTTGATCCACCAGAGGGAGGCTGGTTTGAGGTGAATGCTGAGCTTTGAGAGTTGGTTCAAATAAAGAAAATATTTTAACGTTTCAGCACTTGACATTCAACCAACATTTTTTAAAGTCGTCTGGTCAATAACGGAAGTGTGAGGTATCATGTTGTCGACGCAAGCATCATGTGATTCCAACTCTATTATCAAGTGTTTACTGCTTAGTAGTTAAGAGTCTAAAGTAATGAAACACTTCCCCAGCCTTCCGTCCACACAGTCTGAATGCAGCAGTCATCAAGAATAGGTCTTTTTTAACCCTTCAGCACCAAGGCTGCAAAAAGGGCCATTACCTCTTCCATGACTGTGTGCACAATCTGTCCCCTCATCCAAGTATTCTCCGAGCCCCACAAGAGTTCTTGTAACCATGTGGCACGGCAAATTCAAACCCAGAAAATGCATTTTGGCCATTTTCAATCCACACAAATCCCGGAGATTTTACAAATGTTGTTTGTTGGCCACTGAAACGACGAAATGATTGAGTTCTCTTCATTAGTTCAAAGCCTTTCCCTTCATTATATATTAACAAGGAATTGCAGATGCTGATTCAGACTGAAAAAGTGTTCTGACCCGAATTGGCACCTCTCCATGTTCTCCAGAGATGCGGCCTGACCCGTTGAGTTACTCCAGCATTTTGTGTCTTTCTTTCCCTTCATTAGTTTGGTACATCTGTTCTCCATCTGCCATAGAGTCATAATGTGGTACAGTGTGGAAACAGGCCCTTTGGCCCAACTTGCCCACACCAGCCCAACATGTCCCAGCTACACTAGTCACACCTGCCTGCGTTTGGTCCATATCCCTCCAAATCTGTCCTATCCATGTACCTGTCTAACTGCTTCTTAAACATTGAAATAGTCCCTATCTCAACTATCTCCTCCGGCAGCTTGTTCCATGCTCCATTCCACCACCCTTTATGTGAAAAAGTTACCCTTCAGATCCCTATTAAATATTTTCCCCTTCACCTTAAACCTCTGTCCTCTGGTCCTCGATTCACCCACTCTGGGCAAGAGTCGCTGTGCATCTACTGCAACTTCCCCAAATTGCCCTTCCCTGCCCTTCCTCAATTTTCAGCAGCCAAAGTGGAGTCAACATTTTCGTTCCGCACCAAGTAGCTTGGCATAGATGATTGATTTAGTGGCTTACATCTAAAAGGTGGGTATGAGCTCAAGCACTCTCAGGCATGTCTGTGGGATCTGCGAGGCAAGTGGAGCACCCAGAGGAAACCCACGTGGTCACAGGGAGAACGTGTAAAATCCATCCCTAAATAAATCAGTCAGACCTGCTGAATATTCTACCATTCTCCAGGTTTCAGGTACAACTTCCACCTATCACCATTTTTACTTCAATGCCCCTTTTCACCGCCCCAGCACATTATTCTTCCTGCTGGAGTAGCTCAGCAGGTCAGGCAGCATCTCTGGAGAAAATAAATAAGTGGCATCACGGGTCAAAACCCTTCTTCAGACACGTTGTCCATCCGATGCAGGGTCTCCACCCAAAAAAGGCCATCTATTCCTTTTCTCCAGAGGTGCGGCCTGACCCGCTGAGTTACTCCAGCATTTTTGCGTCTATCTTCAGTGTAAACCAGCATCTGCAGTTCTTTCTTACACTTTATTCTTCACATTGACTTGAAAAGTAGGCAAGATTCAAAATCTAACTTTTGGACCACACTTCCAGAGTTATGAGATCAACAGGATGTGAGACGCAGCCAGTGGTGAACTACAACAAATGGCATCCTGAACCCAATGCCAAACATTTGGATATCATGAAACTAAATAACTGTTGAAAGGTTCTGGCCAGTCCAAACAAAGTCCAAAACTGCAGATTGTGTAAAAAAGTTGCTCGGAAACAAATATGTCATCATTAACTTCAGAATTACAACGGGCCTGCAGTTTTCTGTGGGGGCCCAAGGCTGGACGGAAGGGAATTTCAGTAGGGATCGTGGATCCTCCAATATTCCTCGTGTAGGAAGGAACTGCAGATACTGGTTTAAACCAAAGTTAGACACAAAAAGCTGGCGTAACTCAGCGGGACAGGCAGTGACTCTGGAGAGAAGGAATGGGTGACCTTTTGGGTCGAAACCTTCTTCAGTCTGAAGCAGGGTCTCGACCTGAAACGTCACCCATTCCTTCTCTCCAGAGACACTGCCTGTCCCGCTGAGTTACTCCAGCATTTTGTGTCTATCCATCTAAGATTCCCCCGCAGTTAATGTAAAGGGCCTGTTCCACCAGCATCCGATTCCATGCGGTGAGCGCGACCAAACCGTGCGGAGGTTGGGTGAGTGGCGCAACGCAGCGCAAAGTGAGGCGAACTTGGAGCAAAGTCTTAAAGGTAAGTTCGCCAGGACAGAGAGGGACACACAGAGAGGGGGACAGAGGCACACACAGAGAGGGCCACGAAGCCACACACAGAGAGGGTCACGGAGGCACCTACAGATAGGTTCACGGAGGCACAACGTCGAGGCGGTGCGTAATGCGTCAAGGCGATAGTGAGCCGACAAGCTGTTGCCGCGCGGAATTTTTGAACATGGTCAGTTTTCCCGAGCCCCGCGCGATGTCGGGACGAACTCCGCACAATTCCGCACGGCTCCGGCGATCGAAGTGGGACCAGCCCCGCGATGCCGGATGGCTCAAGCGACCACGTTAGGTCGCGCTCATTGCATGGAGTTGCATGCTGGTGGGACAGGCCCTTAAGCAAGGATTACACAAGAGTTCTAATGATGCAGTGCATGACATTCAAAGGGAAACTAACACAAATCTTAGCGTTCACACCAATTCACGGAACAAGAGCTGAAAAAGGTTCCAGAATAAATCTTCAGATAGTCAAAAATAAATTGCAATGAAAGACTTGCATTTACACAGCCTTGCACAAGCTGAAGATGTTCCCAAACTCGTTACAGATAACGTGCATTGAAGTGAAATCTTTGTCACAATATGAGAAATACAACAGCCAACTCATACGTCATGAGTCTGAAAAACGATCTCGAGCCGAAACGTCACCTGTTCCTTTTCTCCAGAGATGCTGTCTGACCCGCTGAGTTACCCCAGCTTTAAGTTCATAAAGTTATAGAGGCAGAATTAGGCCATTCAGCCCATCAAGTCTCATTCGCCATTCAATCATGGCTGAGCTATCTTTTCCTCTCAACCCCATTCTCCTGCCTTCTCCCTTTAACCACTAACACATACTGATCAAGGATCTATCTATCTCTGCCTTAAAAATATCCATTGACTTGGCCTCCACAGCCTTCAGAGGTAATGAATTCCACCGATTCACCACAATCTGACCAAAGATATTCCTTCGGCTAGAACCTTCTTAAAACTTTACTTATTGATCAACAAGTAAAGGAAGCTATGAACATTAACAAAGACTAGAGGGCATAGCTTTAAGGTGAGGGGGCAAAGTTTAAAGGAGATGTACAGAGCAATTTTCTTTTTACACAGAGTGGTGGCTGCCTGGCACACACTGCCAAGGGTGGGGGTGGACACAATTAGAACAGCTTTTAGATAGGCACGTGGATATGCAGGGAATGGAAGAATAAGGATCACGTGCAGGCAGAAGAGATTAGCTTTTCTTGGCATAATGTTAGGCATGAACATTGTGGGCCCAAGGGCTTGTTCTTGTACTATACTCCTTCTCCCCTTGACTCTCAGTCTGAAGAAGGGCCTCGACCCCAAATCGTCACCCATTCCTTCTATTCAGAGACGCTGCCTGCGCTACTCCTGCGACTCGTGTCTGCCTTCGCTGTAAACCAATATCTGCAGTTCCTTCCAACACTGTACTCTGCACTATGTTCTGCAATAAAATACTCAATAATCAAAAACATTTGCGACCACATTTGGGACCACGGCTCCAACACAAATTTTTTCTTACTAATTTTTAATATAACGATGTTTCACACAGAGGGTGGTGGGTGTATGGAACGAGCTGCCGGAGGATGTTAGTTGAGGCAGATACAATGACAACATTTAATCTGGGACAGGTTTGTGAACAGGAAAGATTTATAACCCAAGAAGGTTTATGGGCCAAATGCAGACAGGTGGGACTTGTATAGGTGGGGCATCTTGGTCGGCATGGACAAGCTGGGCCGAAGGGCCTGTTTTTCCTTGCTGTACGATTCTATGACTCCATCTGCTGATGGCAATGTGGCCACTGCATTTCCGACTGCAAATGTATTGGCACATCAACATGCACTTGATAGGCCTAATGTTCTATGAGACATAGAGTCATAGAGTGATACAGTGTAAAACAGGCCCTTCGGCCCAATTTTCCCACACTGGCCAACATGTCCCAGCTACACCAATCCCACCCGCCCGCATTATGTCCATATCCCTCCAATTCTGTCCTATCCATGTTGCCGTCCAACTGTTTCTTAAATGTTGGGATAGTCCCAGCCACAACTGCATCCTCTGGCAGCTTGTTCCATACACCCACCACCCTTTGTGTGAAAAAGCTACCCCTGAGTTTCCTATTAAATCTTTTCCCCTTCACCTTAAACCTATGTCCTCTGGTCCTCGATTCACCTACTCTGGGCAACAGACTCTGTGCATCCAGAGTATGAAGGTATGAATGGTGTTATATAAATACAACCCTTCTTAGAATTGAAACACGTGCAACTTTATAACTAACCTCACACATTACAATTCAGGTTTGATGTCAATGTCCGAGACTGAGGCGCGAATCGTACATCGCCGGTGCTGACAAAGCTGTACGTGACAAGCTCATTGGTCTAAGTAGGTGATCTTTCACTCAGAGTCATGCTGCACATCCAAGCCCTGCCACCATTAGTAACCGACCTACGCATTTGCCATGAATAGAAAAGTAACCCGGTAACCTGAGATACAGTTGAAAACGACTGAGTCGCAGCCCCGACGGCCTGTTTTACCTTCACGCACTTACTTGCTGGTGCAAGTCTGCCTCTTCCTGCACTGCCATCTCCTCCAGATGAAACCCGCTGATCCAATAATGAATGCCTAAAAGATTTAAGAAACTCACTGTGGCATGACACCGGGTCTAAAAATACCAGCCAGAGTAGCGGGGTTAAAAATGGTGTTAGTCTTGTTGCAAAGTCGCTCGGTGGGCAGAGGAGAGAGGCAACAGAAGCCTTACCTACGCTCCCCTCACCACATTCACGTGTCGCTTCCCAAAACTTCTCACCAAGCTTACCATATTTATAGGGTCCCATCACACAGGCTCCGTGTAAACTCGATACAGATGCACCAGAATAGCAGCAGCAGCTGCCTCGTGGCTACTTTTGTGCACGCGCTTATCAGATCCCTGTTTTCCAATTTGCACGGTGCTCCTGGCTGCCCAAGTTAAAGTCACAGAGTCGTAGAGTGACTCAGTGTGGACGCAGGCCCTTCGACCCAACTTGCCCACACTGGCCAGCATGTCCCAGCTACACTAAGTAAGTAAGTTTATTGGCCAAGTATTCACATACAAGGAATTTGCCTTGGTGCTCCGCCCACAAGTAACAACATCACATCCAGTGACAGCTACGAATGACTCAGAAAACACTAAACATTAATAACAATAAAACATTCATGGTAAAACACCATTGATCAAGCATGTGAACCAACCAAATACCAGATCAAAGGGAGGCTACAGATTTTTGGCTGTTGAGTAGAGCAACTACTGTTTTTATGTCTGGCTGTGGCAGCTTTGACAGTTTGGTCCATATCCCTCCAAACCCGTCCTATCCAAGTACCTGTCTAACTGCTTCTTAAATGTTGGGATCGTCCCTGCCTCAACTACCTCCTCTGGCAGCTTGTTCCATACACCCATCACCCTTTGTGTGAAAAAAAAGTCCTCATTTAAAATTAATCACCCTTGGATATGAAAGATTGCCCCAACGTCACCTCTGAGGATGTGCTGATCCTATCCATATCCATTCCTGTACAATTGTCAATACTGCGCTTGAAATGCGAAATCGAGGAGCAGGAAATAGCGTGCATTTACTTAGCAGCTTTGGTGTTAGAAGATGTCGACGCACTTCACAGCTGCGCAATGGGGCAGCATTTGACACTGAGGAAAGTAATGAAACATTGGATACAGTTGTACACAATTATGGTTGAGTAGTAATTCGGGCAGCACTGTGGCAAAGCTGGTAGAGATGCTGCCTCATATCTCCACACACCTGGTTGGATCCTGATCCCAGGTGCTGTCCCTGGGAAAGTGTAGGTTTCCTCCAAGTATTCCGGTTTCCTCCCACATCCCAAGGTTGTGTGGAATTTGTGGGTTAATTGTCCTCTGTAAATGCAAAACTAGGCGAACACAGAGCTACCGTGAACAGGTAAGTGATAGGTCGGCAGGAACTTGGTGGGCCAAAAGGCCTGTTTTCACAGTGTATGTATGAATCAATTAGAAGGTGTTACTTTAAGGTAATGTTGGAAGAATGAGAGGGGACGTAAGGAAATGTTTTCACCCAGAGTGTGTGTCCACAACTCACAGCTTTTACGGGTGGTTTAGTTAAGTTTAGTTTAGAAATACATGCAGAAACTGGCCCTTCGGCCAAGAGAGTCTGCGCCGACCAGCGATCCCCGTACATTAGCACTACCCTACACACACTAGGGACAATCTTATATTTTATACCAAGCCAATTAACCTACAAACCTGTACATCTTTGGTGTGAGGGAGGAAACCGAAGATCTTGGAGAAAACCCACTCGGGTCACGGCAAGAGCCTACAAACTCTGTACAGCCAGCACCCACAGTCAGGATCGAACGCGAGTCTCTGGCGCTGTGAGGCAGCAGCTCTAACGCTGCGCCAGCCTGCCGCCCCAGTGTATTTTTGCAAAATTAGGTGGTGTACATTCAATTGTACATTGATTTCTTTGCTGGTCTCACTGAGTCTGTGCTGAGATTTGAGCTTAAAACCGAGGCCCACAGTACTGTTTCTGAGAGGGCTCTGCCCAGCTGGAAGCTTTGTCTTTCACACGAAACAATCACAAAGCACCATCTGCTCGCTTGACAATCCAAACAAATCCCCTGGTAGCATTCAAGAAAAGACAGAACAGTTATCGGCTGTCCAGTATTTATCCCTCAGTCTTTGTTAGTTTAGTTTAGAGGCACAGCGCGGAAACAGGCCCTTCAGCCCACTGAGTCCACTCAGTCCACAGTTTACTTTTTTTTACCGAAGCCAATTAACCTACAAACCTGCACACCTTTGTAGAATTGTAGGAAACCGGAACACCCAGAGAAAACCCACACGGTCACGGGAAGAATGTACAAATTGCGTACAGGCAGCACCCATAGGCAGGATCGTACCTGGGTCTCTGGCGCTGCAAGACAGCAAATATACCAGCCGCGCCACCGTGCCACCCGAACACTAGATATGATCGTTTGGACATCATAATATTGCTCATCTCTGATCTATCAAATGTGATATTTGTACTGAAATGAACACTAAAATGAATTCCACTGTAGCTCGCTACATGTGACAATAAAGTGCCATTGAACCATTGCTTGAGAAATCTTTGTGTGCATCTGCTCAGGAACTTATCTATCTACCGGTAGATAAGGAGGTTTAGGAAGTATAAGGAATACTTCAATATTGTTTGCAGAGAATTGAAGAGCAGGGGGCTTATGAAAAACACTAAAGGGCCTGTCCAACTTTCACGATGTAATTCACAAATTCTCCCGAGTTTTCCCCCCCCCCGATTCAAACTCGCAGAATATTCGTCACGAGTCCGTAGGAGGTCGTAGGAGTTCGTAGATATATCGTAGCAGCTCGTTATGCTAGCCCCGTAGCAGGTTGGTCGGGACGTTTTTTCCAGCCCGATAAAAAATGTCCACGAGTAAAGAAATGGCCGGGAAAGTCGTGGAAGTGGGACAGGCCCTTAAATAATCCAAAGGCGGAGAATTATACACAGATGTGATTGGACGGCACAGTGGCAGAGCAGTGGGTGGCCGCACAGTGGCGCAGCGCTAGAGTTGCTGCCTTACAGCACCAGCGACCCGGGTTCGATCCTGACTACACAGTTTGTACGTTCTCCCTGTGACCGCGTGGGTTTTCTCCGGGTGCTCCAGCCTCCTCCCACAGTCCAAAGACGTGCAGGTTTGTAGGTTAATTGACTTCGGTAAAAATTGTAAATTGTTCCCTCGTGTGGGGGGTAGAGCTGGTATACGGGGCGATCGCTGATCGGCATGGATGCGGTGGGCCGAAGGGCCTGTTGCCATGCTGCATCTCTAAACTAAGAGCTGAGAAGTAGGATTAGTTTGCACTACTGTGTCTTCCAGCAGGCACACAAATGGCTTCATTCGTTGCTATTACTCTCCATGATTCCATTATTACACGGGTACCGTTGAAGTACTTACTTACCTCAGGCTTCAACACACTTTAAAATGTTCCGAGTTTGTAAAAAGCCTTGTATAAATACACCCTTTATTGCTTGCTTCACATTACAACAAAGATCCCACCAACATAAAAACAGATAGAAAACAGTTCATTTGTTTTAACCGTGTTAGAAAAGGCCAAAAATTTTAGCATGAAAGATATAAAACAAAATGAATGGTCATTGAAACTGGTGTGTACATACAGGCCAGGGATACAGCAGTCATCTCCAAAAGCAGATACACACTGCAAGGGTCTGAAGAAGGGTCTCGACCCGAAACATCACCCATTCCTTTTCTCCAGAGATGCTGCCTGTCCCGCTGAGTTACTCCAGCATTTGGTGTCTATCTTGCGTGTAAACCAGCATCTGCACTTCCTTCCTACACTGCAAGCAGACGTCTGTGTCATGCAAAAATTCCATATGGTGGCGCAGTAGTAGCCATTGCTGCCTTACAGCGCCAGAGACCCAGGTTTAATCCTGACTATGGGCGCTTGTCTGTATGGCGTTTGTACGTTCTCCCCGTGACCTGCATGGGGTTTTCCCAGTCTCGTTCCACTCTCCAAAGACGTATAGGTTTGTCAGCTAATTGGATTTGGTAAAAATGTAAATTGTGCAGGAGCGTGTTAGTATGCACTGACATATGATGAAAGAATGGGTCGACTGGGCTTGTATTCACTGGAATTTAGAATGATGAGGGGATCTCATAAAAACATAATATTCTTAAGGGATTGGACAGGCGAGATTCAGGAAAAATGTTCCCCATGTTGGGGGAGTCCAGAACCAGGGGCCACAGTTTAAGAATAAGGGGTAGGCCATTTAGGACGGAGATGAGGAAAAACATTTTCACCCGGAGAGTTGCGAATCTGTGGAATTCTCTGTCACAAAAGGTATTGGAGGCCAATTCACTGGATGTTTTCAAGAGGGAGTTAGATTTAGCTCTTATGGCCAGCAGAATCAAGGGATGTGGGGAAAAAGCAGGAATGGGGTACTGATTTTGGATGATCAGCCATGAAAATACTGAATGGTGATGCTGGCTCGAAGGGCTGAATGGCCTACTCCTGCACTTGTTTTCTATGTATCTAAATTAAAAACTCAATATGGAAATCTCTCCGGCTATATGATGTCGGTCATCATTCGACTGTAGGATTTCTTCCACATTTACTCATTCATTCATTGCCATGCTGTGGTATTATTTGATGTATCAAGATTTAGTTTTCACCTTGGCTGGTGTGGAAATTATAGTGTGGCATCCACCAACACTTGGAGTAGAAATGACAATAAGTCATCTTCCCACAAGTCGGATTGAAATGGTTCACCAAGTGCCAAGTGAAAATGTAGTAAATATATCAACGCAGGAAAAGTACTACACTGTGAAATAATCCATGCGCTGAGTGATCTTTGCATTCACGTTGCTTTTGTTCAATCCTTGTCACAAATAATGTTATGCACTGTTGGACACGAAACGCTGGAGTAACTCAGCAGGGGAGAGTGTGAGAGGGAGGGAAGGAGGCAGAGAGTGGGAGAGGTGGAGAGGGGACAGGAAGAGTGGGAGAAAGAGAGAGAAGGGAGAGAGGGAGGGGGAGAGAGGGAGAGAAGGAGAGAGGGAGAGAGGGAGGTAGAGAGCGAGAGAGAGAGAGAGAGAGAGAGAGAGAGAGAGAGATGGATGGGGAGGGAGGGAGAGGGGGGAGAGAGAGAGAGAGAGAGAGAGAGAGAGAGAGAGAGAGAGAGAGGGATGGTGAGAGAGATGGAGAGCGATGGAGAGAGAGAGAAAGAGAGAGAGAGAAAACTAAGGATAATTCTAGATGCTCTTGTATGTTGTTGTAAATAAAGACCTTCATGACCTTAAAAAAAAAAGGGTGGGAGAGAGGGAGAGGGAGGGAGATGGAAAGAGATTTAGCAAGCGAATTCCAGAGTCTAGGGCTCGAACGTTGATGATACGGCTGGAAAAGATTAACATAAAGGCACGCGAGATCAAATTTGGAGGAGTGCTGAAGTATAGAGGAGCACAGTCATCAAGAATATTGAACAGATATGAGCATTTAAAATGAAGAACCTGCTTGACAGGAATCCAGGGGGACAGTGTGATGCTGGGGAAGTGGCATATTGTAAGTTAGGATATCGGCAGCTGAGTTGGCATCAGCTGGAATTTATTATGAATCATTTGCTGTTCATGAATCAAAATAGCCTGTCATAATCTGTTCCAAAGAGAATTAATGTGTAGGAAAGAACTGCAGATGCTAGTTTAATTACGGAGTAACTCAAAATCCTAGAGTAACATGGCAGCATCTCCAAGAGAAGGAATGGGTGACGTTTTGGGTCGACACCCTTCTTCGGACTGACCACACAGAATTAAGGTCAAGAAACCACCAAACCACAATTTATTGAATTAAGGTACAGGTGAAATGAACTTACTATTTCCCTTGATGGTATAATTTTACACTTTAGATTTTAGAGATACAGTGCAGAAACAGGCCCTTCGGCCCACCGAGCCCAAGCCGACCAGTGATCCCTGTATACTAGCACAATCCTACACACTAGGGAAAATGTACAATTTTTTTAACCAAAGTCAATTAACCAACAAGCCTGTTCGTCTTTGGAGTGTGGGAGGAAACCGGAGCACCCCAACAAATCACACATGGTCTCAGGGAGAACATACAAACCCCACACAGACAGCAGCTGTAGTCAGGATCGAAGCTGGGTTTCTGGTGCTGTAAGGCAGCAGCTCTAACACTGCGCAACTGTGCCGCCCTGCTGTTACGGTTTTAGTAAGTTTGTCAGAGGGTAAATCTGTCCTGGCCCAAGCACATTGACGCTGCAGCCCAGAAAACACACCAACCCGCTATCTTCCTCAGCAAACTAAGGACATCTGGCAAGTCTCCAGTAACGTTTAGCAGTTTCTACAAATGCACTGCAGAAATCATCCTATCCGGATATATCACAGCTTAGTATGACATCTGCTCTGCCCGAAACTGCAAGAAATCACAGAGAGTTGTGAATGCATCCCAGCCCATCATACAAACCAGCCTACTCCCTGTAGACCATCTATACTTCGCATTAAGGAAAACAGCCAACATAATCATAGTGGCGCAGCGGTAGAGCTACTGCCTTGCAGCGCCACAGACCCGGGTTCAATCCTGACCGCAGGTGCTCGTCAGTACGGAGTTCGTACATTCTCCCTGTGACTTGCGTGGGTTTTCTCCGAGATCTTCAGTTTCCTCTCACACTGCAAAGTTGTACAGGTTTGTAGGTTGATTTGCCTTGGTATAAATGTTAAATTGTCCCCAGTGTGTGCAGGGTAGTGTTAACGAGCGGGGATCGCTGATCGGTGCAGACCAGGCGGGCCGAAGGGCCTTATTCCGCTCTCTATGTCCAAACTAAAAACTAAAATACCATTCACACCCTAGGTCATTCTCTCTCCTCTCCTGCTGGGTAGAAGATATCAAATATTGAGAGCAGGTACCACATCACAAATGTCAAGGATAAATTCCCCATCGTCCATTCTACTTTATTGCGACGACTTCAAATATCTGGGCGTGCACATCTTTAAATATCTGTCCTGGTCCCAGAACATTAATGCAACCAGAAAGAAAGCACATCAGTGCCTCGACTTCCTGAGAAGATTGTGGAGATTTAGTATGTCAACGAATACCCTCTTGAACTACTACAGGCTTACACCTGGAGTGTACTGACTGGTTGCATCACGGCCTGGTTCGGCACTATTATTGTGGTTATTAATTTATTGTTTTTTTTGTGTTGATAATAATATTTGATATTTTCTCTGTATTATGTTTGGAGATCTCTTCCGCTGCCGCAAGTAAGAGTTTCATTGTTCTGCCGTTGGTACATTTGACAATTAACCATAGATGCTGCCTCACCCGCTGAGTTTCTCCAGCATTTTTGTCTACCTACTGATAATTAAACACGATTGATCTGTACATAACAAACAAGCATTTGGGAGCATGGTGGGATGCATTGACTGCCTGCTGCGGGACTGCAAGATGCAACGATGTTGCTGCAGAGTGCAGTTTGGCGCAATATTATTGCATCTTGCAGGAAAATTGGAATGGTTACGTTAAACGCCCTGGCATATTGTTCAACATGGGGCCCGAAACGTCGCCTATCTCGACCCAAAACGTCGCCTATCTCCTTCGCTCCTTAGATGCTGCTGCACCCGCTGAGTTTCTCCAGCTTTTGTGTAACCCTCGATTCACCAGCATCTGCAGTTCCTTCTTTAACATATTGTCCAACATATTGTGTATGGTTTTTTTCTTGAGCTTGCTCTGACATTGCTCTTCCTTAGCCCATGCTTTTACTTAAATCTATTATCGGGCGGCTACATTTCCAAGCTGCAGGCTCAGGAACGCAACCCTGCCATATCCTGGGGCAGGCAAAATGTGTGGGACAGACCTGCAGATGCTGGCTTTAACCGAAGGTAGACACAAAAAGCTTGAGTGACTCAGAAGATCAGGGTACATCTCTGGAGAAGTGGAATAGATGACGTTTCGGGTCGAGACCCTTCTTCAGCCTGAGAGTCAGGGGAAAGGGAAGCGAGAGATATAGACGGTGATGTTGAGAGATATAGAACCAAATGAATGAAAGATGTGCAAAAAAGCAACGAAGATCAAGGAAATGCGGAGCCCACAATGGTCCATTGTTGGCTGTGGGGTAGGTGATAACGAGTTGTACAGACGGTGAAACGCAACAGGAGGACTACGATAACTAAGGTGGGGGAGGGACAGAGAGCGAGGGGATGCAAGGGTTACTTGAAGTTAGAGAAATCAATATTGACCCGTTTTGCCTTGTCTAACAGCTTCCTCTATCTCCTGCATCAATGGGTGAGAGATTGGAATTTGACTCATCACGTCGGTTGTCTCAGGCAGTTTGCTTGTTTACAGTCTGTCGCCATCTGTCTTTTGATTCCTCTCACTGAAGCGCATGACCCCTCACTGTCCCACATTGAACTCTCATTTCTCAAGTTTTTACCCACTCACTCGATCTATCCATATCCAGTTGTAGAGCCACAATATCCTCGTCACAATTTGCCCTTCTATTTATTTTTGTGTCATTGGCAAACCTGGATATGTATACCCTTTAACCTCTACTCTAGATAGAGTCATAGAGTGATACAGTGTGGAAACAGGCCCTTCGGCCCAACTTGCCCTCACCGGGCAACATGTTCCTGCTACACTAGTCCCACATGCCTGCGTTTGGTCCATATCCCTCCAAACTTGTCCTATCCATGTACCTGTCCATGTCTTACTGTTTCTTAAACATTGTGATAGTCCCAGCCTAAACTTCCTCCTCTGGCTGCTCGTTCCATCCACCCACCACCCTTTGTGTGAAAAAGTTAATCCTCAGATTCCTATTAATTTTTTTCCCCTTCACCTTGATCCTCTGTCCTCTGGTCCTAGATTCCCCCACTCTGGGCAAGAGATACAGTGCATCTAATTGTTATCAATTGAGATCATTAATATAAATGAGTAAATAATTGATCTCTAGGGTACTTTTGCACAAATATAGCTCTGTGTGTGTTTTGGGAAAACTTTTCCAGATGCAGCAAGCAGTTACGAGGTCAATTGGCCTCAATAAGATTGTCCCTAGTGTGTCGGGAGTGGCTCAGAAAGTGGGATAACATATAACTAATGTGAATGGATGATTAAAGGTCAATGTAGACTGTGGGCCAGCCAGAGTGAAGCCACATGCAAACTGGAGGAACATCACCTCATATTCCACTTGGGTAGCTTCCAACTCCATGGTATGAACACTGAATTCTCCAATTTTAGGTATTCCCATTTTTCCCCTCCCCCTTTCTTCCCAGTGATCTGCCTGGACTCACACCTACTTCTCCCCTCCCCCTTCCCTTCACCCGCATTCCTTCCTCTAGCGTCACAGTGCATCAGCTAACTCTTCCGCCTCCGCCAAAGACCAAAGTCATTCCCTGTGATTTCCACCCACTGACACTATCAATGACATTTTCCAACTCGTGCCGAAGGTTCCCTGCTGCCGTTTCAATTACGAATGGTGATCTTCTCCACTTATGTGTTGAAACACATTAAACCAGCTCTTCTCATCAAATTCCAGAGTAGAAACTAATCCTGCACCCAACATTGAAAATTTGGCCCTTCACAGTTCTAGTTTCTTTTGAACTCCGTTACGGTGAAGTCTGTTGTATGATTTGACCAGATTGCATGCAAAGACAAAGTCTTTCACTGTACTACCCTGGAACATGTGGCAATGAAGTATCAATGACATTGAATGTGCAGGCCGATGAGATTAATTGTTCAGCACAGATATAACGGGCCGAAGGGCCTGTTCCTGTGGTATTGTATTGGAAGGAACTGCAGGTGCTGGTTTACACCGAAGATAGACACAAAATGCTGGAGTAACTCAGCGGGACAGGCAGCATCACTGGAGAGACGGAATGGGCGACGTTTCGTGTCGAGACCCTTCTTCAAATTCAACGGGCAAATTTTTGGTCAAGACCCTTCTTCTTTTGTGTTCTGATCTCCCACAGGCGTCATTGTAATAACTTTCAAATATTAGGATATATTGTGAATTGAAAAAGGTACAGACATCGGGAATCCACGATCCTTTAGAATATTGTTAAGTATTTTTCTTCTGCATTTGCGAATACACACCGCACTTCAGCCCAGCGTCATGTTTGCACAGATTTTTACTACATTTTTCAAAGACATTTTACTTGGCAGCCCGAGTGACTGAACATTTGCAGTCCAAGGTTGCCAAGGATAGAAGACGGCATGAAAAGTACAGCATCATCATCCACTCTCAGTCGACCACCGCAATGGCTCACGTTGGTAAGGAGGGAGTGGAGTGGGCCGGGATTTGGGAGGTGGCAGGAAAGGCTACAGGAGGTGCTGTACGTGTGTGTGTGTGTGTGTGTATTCATGGTGAGTGGGCAACACGTGGCAGGGGTGGGGGGGGGGGGGGGGTGGGGAGGGGGGGGGGGGGGTGGTGATCCAGCATAAAGCTGCAAACAAAACCATCTGAGATCACTTATAAATGTGGCAAGGCCTAAAGTGAATTATCTTCATAGAGTCATAGAGTGTGGAAACGGACCGCCTACACTAGTCCCACCTGCCTGCATTGCCCCCTGTCCCTCTAAAGCTGTCCTATCAATTCACCTATCCCAACAAAAGAAGGGTTTCGGCCCGAAAACGTTACCTATCTCCTTCGCTCCATAGATGCTGCTGCACCCGCTGAGTTTCTCCAGCATTTTGTGTACCCTCACCCATCCAAATGTTTCTTAAACATTGTGATACTACTTGCCTCAACTACCTCCTCTGGCAGCTCATTCCACACACCCACCACCCTCTGTGTGAAAATGTTACCGCTCAGGTTCCCATTATTTCCCCTTCACCTTAAACCTACGTCCTCTGGGTCTCGATTCTTGCGTCTACCCGGATCTATTCCTCTCATGATTTTGTACACCTCTATAAGATCACCCCTCATCCTCCTGCGCTCCAGGGAATAGAAACCTACCCTGCTTAACCAGCAAGGAATATGAATATTGATTTCTCTAACTTCAAGTAACCCTTGCTTTCCTCACTCAGCCCTTCCCCCACGCTAGTTCTCCAACTAGTTTCACTGTCTCCCTGATTAATTTTACTGATTGTATTCCTCTTAAAGGGCCTGTCCCACTTTCATGACCTAATTCACGACCTCTGCCGAGTTTGCCCTTGACTCATACTCGTAGTATAGTCGTCACGAGGTCGTAGGAGGTGGTAGGTAGAACGTAGTTAGGTCGTGATGCTAGTCGTAGGTATTCGTGGCATCAAGTAGGTCGGGGCGTTTTTCTAGCCTGATGAAAAATGTCCAAGAGTAAAAAAGGTTGTGAATTAGGTCGTGAAAGTGGGACCGGCCCTTAACAATGCCAGCAATGAACTGCTCTACATTTAATTTGATCAACTTCTGCTTTGATCTATCCTTTTCACACCTTACCCTTCCATACATCTAGTCTCCCTCCCCCCTGACTCTCAGTCTGAAGAAGCATCTCGACCCGAATCATCACCCATTCCTTTTCTCCAGAGATGCTGCCTGACCCACTGAGTTATTGCAGCATTTTTTCTGTCTGTCTTCGGAGTACACCAGCATCTGCAGTTCCTCCCTGCACATTTGATCATCTTGTGTACGTGTACAGTTCACTGAGGTCCCGGGGTATAATGACCTTCATCTGGTTTGCATTTCCATTGCTTTATACCCATCGTCGTCTACCTATCTGCAAGCTGGAATATTTCAGCGTTGGTGAGACTCCCCGATCTCTCAAGCCTGCTGCATTGACAGGGTAGAGAGTTGAGTCACACACGTGCAAGCGTACAGCACTGCAGTGGTATTACATCATGTCACGCTGGTACTTGCTGCTGCCTCGGTTAACCAACTCCACCGTCTTCCACAGTTTCACACAAGCCCATGCACTGAAGGTTGAAATCAATTCATCACGCCAGCACTCCATTATAATCAGGGACAGTCAGACTAAAATACAGGGCAGTCAGGAGAAGGAAAGCAAACGCAACGCTGGCATTGATTTCGAGAGGACTGGGATATAATAGCAACAGGGATGGAATGCCGAGGCTTTATAAGGCGCCAAACTGCATTTGGAGCATTCTGAGCAGTGTTGGGCCTATATCTGAGGAAGGATGTGCTGGCTCTGGACAGGGTTCAGAGGAGCTTTACCCAGGAAAGATTGTGTTAACATATGATGAGCGTTTGACGGCACTGAGCCTGTACTCGCTGGCGTTTGGGAGGATGAGGGGGGACCTCATTGACACTTACCGAATAGTGAAAGGCCTGGATAGAGTGGACGTGGAGAGGAAGTTTCCACTAGTGGGAGAGTCTAGGACCCGAGGCCATAGCCTCAGATTACAAGGACGTACCTTTAGAAAGGAGATAAGGAGGAATTTCTTTAGTCAGAGGGTGGTTAATCTGTGGAATTCATTGCCACAGACGGCTGTGGAGGGCAAGTCATTGGGTATTTTTAAAGCAGTGATTGACAGGTTCTTGATCAGTACCGGTGTCAAAGGAGAAGGCAGGAGAATGGGGTTGGGAGGGAGAGATAAATCAGCCATGATTGAATGGCAGAGTAAACTTGATGGGGCGAATGGCCTAATTCTGTGCCTATAACTTCTGAACTTATGAAAAGAGTGAGGAACTGAGACAGAGTGGGATAATTAATGTTAGAGACAGAGGCAAAAACAAGATCAGCCTTAAGTTTCAATGAGAAATGATTTTGCATCCTTTTGGGCCTGTCCCACTGACGTGACTTTTTAGGCGACCACAGGAGACGATGAGGTCGCCACAAGTTCGCCGGAGGTTGCCGGGGAGTTGCCTGCATGGTGGTGAGTAGTTCCCACATTCTCGTAACTAGTTGCGGCTTCATTCCTGTCGCCGCTAATTTTTCAACATGCTGAAAAATTAGCGCCCACCAGAATTTTGACGCCAGGGAGAGTAACAAGAATTCTTGTGATGCAGGTGCAGTGGTAGTGGGTCGCCAGGAGGTCGTAGGTTATCGCCGGCGCTGACCGGTCAATTTCATTGGCTCATTGAGGAAAAAAACCGTAAACAGAAGTTTTCAGAACCAAGGATACCGACCGGTAATGTTAAATGTCCGCCGAGCTTCATAGCCGTGTATCTCTGGCTTCTTAAAAGTTGTCTCCACTCATTATCCCCCCCCCCCCCCTCTTTTAAAGTGACCCAAGTGACCCTTCCCGTACACTGTGCTTTCACTGTCCCAATTACAGCGCCAACTTTCCTGTTCATCGTGATGTGTGTCTGCATCACACTAGCTTTGCACCGTGTGAATTTCACTCAGGCAGCGCTCCCCCGCTTGCCCTGTCCCCCGCCTGCATAACTGGCGGGTGAAGGAAGCGATGTGTGTGTGTGTTCCACTCTGACAGTCGCCGTTCCAGTCACCGGTTTTTCAGCGACCTGCTACGACGTGACAGTCGAAGGCAGTCTCCTAAAAGATTTCCTAAGTGGGACAGGCCCATTACTCACCCCGCACAGCAGCGTGGCGTCTTTACATTGTGCTATCACTTTCAGTGCCACTCACACATGTTATTCCTGTCACATATCTTGTTTTGAACCGTGGCACAGACTGGCTCAATGCTCTGCAAACGCTCTGCTTTTTTCTGTCCTTGCAATTGGTAGGAGGTTTTCCAGCAATGTAAATGATAGCAAAATCCCTTTGTAAGCAAGCAACAGAAAACATCAACACCAGGACACTCCGGTCTCGCTCCATTGTTCCAGGTAAAGAGGTGGCTGAGGCAGGGGCTATCGCACCCTTTAAGAAACAACAGATAAATGGTTAGGGCAGGTTTCGAGGGATATGGGCCAAACGCATACCCGACCAAAACTCATCTGGTCCGACTGCCGGCCTGCGGTCTATAACATCCTGAAGCCGCGGTCTCTGGTAAGAGAGTGGCCGATTCGGGCACTCCAATTCGCGGTGTGTGTCTGACCATCCCGACGTCAGAGTCTCGATCATCCTGACGAGAGGGCCTGTATATCCGGCCGTCTGGAGCGGCGACTACGGAGGGTTTATGGCCCCAACCAAGGATGCACAAAGGAGGAGGACTGACTGAATTGTGTCACCTTCCGCCACAGTTAAAAATGCTGTCCTGGATATTTGTGTTAAATTCAATTGTGTATTGTGTGTTCTTTTTTTTCAACTGTATCGCTGCTGGCAAATTCATTTCACTGCACCTCAGCTGGTGCATGTGACGAATAAATTTGTATTGTATTGTATTGCCGGGCAGGTGGGACAAGTGTAGATGGGACATGTTGGTCGGTGTGGGCCGAAGGTTCCTGGTTTTGGGTCAGTTTGGCTCCTGGTTCTATTACAGGGTACAGAACATAGAATATAGGTGCAGGAGTGGGCCATTCAATACAATCATGGCTGATAATCTAAAATCAGTACCACGTTCCTACTTTCTCCCCATATCCCATGATTCCGTTAGCCCTAAGTGCTAAACCTAATGCCCCTGTCCCACTAAGGAAACCTGAACAGAAACCTCCGGAGACTTTGCGCCCCACCCAAGGTTTCTGTGCGGTTCCCGGAGGTTTTTGTCAGTCTCCCGAATGGTCGAAAGTGGTTTCCGTTTTAAAAATCGGTAATTTTTTAGTCGAAGCCGGTTGCGATGCTAGTTGAAGGTGGTTGCCAGAGGACAAAAACCTCCGGGAACCGCACGGAAACCATGGGTGGGGCGCAAAGTCTCCATAGGTTTCCGTTCAGGTTTTCTAAGTGGGACAGGGGCATAATTCTATCTTGAATACAACAAGTACCACTCCATCCATGATTCCTTTTCAACCCAGAGAGGCAGCATTTGCCTTTATTCAACTGTAACCCGCCCCATCAATTAGGCACAAAATATTGTGTGCTACGGACGTCTCCAATTCTCAGGATGTGACTCCCATCTTTTTAGAGATAGATTTATGGACGTAATCATGGAAACATAGAAAGTAGATGCAGGAGTAGGCCCTATGGCTCTTGGAACCAGCACCGCCATTCAATATGATCATGGCTGATCTATCCAGAATCAGTACCCTGTCCTGTTTTTCCCCATATCCCTTGATTCCATTAGCCCTCAGAGCTATATCTAACTCTCTCGTGAATACATCCAGTGAATTGGCCTCCACTGCCTGTGGCAGAGAATTCCACAGATTCACATTAGGTGAAAAGGTGTTTCCTCATCTCAGTCCTATATGGCCTATCCCTTATTCTTAAACTGTGACCCCCTGGTTCTGGACTCTCCCAACATGGCAAACATTTTTCCTGCATTAGCCTGTCCAATCCCTTAAGAATTGTACATGTTACCAGAAGATTCCCTCTCATCCTTCTAAATTCCGGCAAATATAAACCCAGTTGATCCATTCTTTCATCATATGTCAGTCCCGCCATCCCAGGAAAACGGGAAGCAGTAAAATGTGGTCAGAGATTCCCTTGGATGCTCATTGCTGCAGAGATGGTGAATTATTCATTCTATCTTTTTCATGCCTGTTTGCACGTTGCACCAGAGGAGAAAGGAAAAGCCTCACTTTACTGACAAATGTACTCCACCAATTTTTTTTCCACAATGGTCATTATTCCATGCTCCATCAATGCCCTTACCTGAGACCCGGGTTTAATCCTGACCATGGGTGCCGTCTGTATGGAGTTTATACGTCCTCCCCGTGACTTGTGTGGGCTTTCTCTGGGTGCTCCGGTTTCCTCCCACATTCCAAAGAGGTACAGGTTTGCAGGTTAATTGGCTTCAGCAGAATTGTAAAATAGTCCCTGGTGTGTGTAGGATAGAGTTATGCCCCTGTCCCACTTAGGAAACCTGAACGGAAACCTCGGGAGACTTTGCGCCCCACCCAAGGTTTCCGTGCGGTTCCCGGAGGTTCCTGGAGGTTTTTGGCTTCCGGCAACCACCTTCAACTAGCATCGCAACCGGCTTCGACTAAAAGATTTCCGATTTTTAAAATGGAAACTGACAAAAACCTCTGGGAACCGCACGGAAACCAGAGGTTTCCGTTCAGGTTTCCTAAGTGGGACAGGGGCATTAGTGTGCGGGGATTGCGGATTGGCGCATTCTCAGTGGGGCGGAGGGCCTGTTTCCACACTATATCTCTAAACTAAACTAAACCTTTCTCTTGAAAACCTCAATTACTCTGCAGCATCTACAGTTAATTAAACATTGCAGTGACAACAAGCAATTAGGAAGACAAGTGCTATACTGTTGTTCTTCACAAGCAGGATAGGGTAAAAAAGTAATGCATTCTTTCTAAGATTATAGTTCTTAAAGCTAGGCTCTCAAAATGAACCACAGGTGTTGGTTGACATTAAATGCATGGTCACTGTTATAATGCAGAAAATGCAAAACTAATTTATGGAAGGTCCAGTTATGATGACCAAGCAAACTGTGCATGTTATTCCAATTGGGAAACAAACACTGGTCACATTAGGAGACAAATTCCCTCCTCTTATTCCAAACAGTACAATGGGATAGTTCACGTTTGCCTGCAAGAGCAGGAAGCTCATCAGTACGATGGTAAATCCAACCGTTACCCCATCCTATCATAACTATATTTCAACAGAGATGATTTGAGTTGGGATCTATTATTGGCCTGGGGTTGCTACCTAAATGCAAGTTGCTGCTGTTGATGGAATGTCAGAGAGACCCCGGTTCGATCCTGACCACGGGCGCTGTCCGTACGGAGTTTGTTCGTTCTCCCCGTGACCGCGTGGGTTTTCTCCTGGTGCTCTTGTTTCCGCCCACATCCCAAAGACGTACAGATTTGCAGATTAATTGGTTCCGGTAAAAAAAAAAATTGTAAATTGTCCCAAGTGTGCAGGATGGTGCTGGTGTAAGGGGTAATCACTGGTCAACAGGAAATGTGTGGGCCGAAGGGCCTGTTTCCATGCGGTATCTCTAAAGCCTAAACCCAGCCAAGTTCATGAATCATAATGAAAATATGCCTCCTGCTTGCAAGTTATTGCCCGTTAGAAGAAGCGCAAGTTTATTTTTTTAAATAAATGTACATATGTTTTTTTATCCACAATAAATTGCAAGGAGCAAAGCATAACAGGAATACAACCATTTTGGACAATTACCAAATTCAGGACCAATGATCCCTTAAAATTCCAAGAAAAAACTTATAGTAGTCATCATCACTATTAAACAAAGATGTATTATTTTATCTCAATTAAAAGCACTTTAAGGATGCATTAGCTATAAAAAATGTTCATTCCCATTAAAGTGGGATAACATAGAACTAGTGTAAATGGGTGATCGGTGGTTGGTGTCGACCACCACGGTAGGCCAAAGCAATGTCTACATGTTGTATCTTCAAACAATCACATCCTGGATACGGTAAGATGACCACTTCATCACTGGCCTTTGTCCAACCATCTGCCCATCAACCCTCCCCCACCCCACCCGTATTCACCTATTACCTGCCCCTCCTTTCTTCCAGCTTCATTTCCCCTCCCTCTACAATCAGTCTGAAGAAGGTGTCCATGCAGTTCCTGGAGGTTTTTGTCCTCCGGCAACCACCTTCAACTAGCATCGCAACCGGCTTCGACTCAAAAATTACCGATTTTTAAAATGGAAACCACTTTCGACCATGAGGGAGACTGACAAAAACCTCCGGGAACTGCACGGAAACCTTGGGTGGGGCGCAAAGTCTCCAGAGGTTTCCGTTTCTTGAAAACATCCAGTGAATTGGCCGCTACTGCCTTCTGTGGCAGAGAACTCCACAGATTCACAACTCTCTGGCTGAAAACGTTTTTCCTCATCTCCGTCCTAAATGACCTGCCCCTTATTCTTAAACTGTAACCCCTGGTCTTGGACTCCCCCCAACATCGGCAACATCTGGAGATGGACAACAAGTCTCCTCAAGATTCCCAGCTTTGTTCGTACCGATCGCTTGATACATTCCAATTACCTGAGAATGCTGAGGGGCAAAATAAAAACTCATATTGCTGCTCATGGTGCTTGGCCATTCCACGATTTGAACTAGAAAATTAAAATTTTAATGATCTGCAGATTCTGGAAATTTGAAAGAAAAGTAGAAAATGCTGGAAACAATCAGCAGGTCAGGCAAGAAAGTGAAAGATAGTTTTTATATTTCCAGTCAGATACCATTCATCATGAAGAGTCTTCATTGTTAAAATGGAGTCTCTGCCCAGCGATCACCCCGTACACTAGCACTATCCTACACACTGGGGACAATTTACTATTTTTACCGAAGCCTGTACGTCTTTGGAGTGTGGGAGGAAACCAGAGCACCTAGAGAAAACCCACGTGGTCACAGTGGCACAGGGTTTAGTTTAGTTTAGGGATAAATCTAGGGATAGTTTAGTTTAGGGATTTAATGGAAACAGGGCCTTCGGCCCACAGAGTCGGTGCCGACCATTAATCACCTATACACACGTTCAATCCTATACCCAAGGGACAATTTACCAAAGCCAATTAACCTACAAACCTGCATGTCTTTGAACTGAGGGAGGAAACTGGAGCACCTCCCTCGGAGACAACCCACGTGGTCACAGGGGGAAAGTGCAAATTCCGTACAGACAGCACCCACAGTCAGGATCAAACCCGGGTCTCGGGTGCTGTCAGTCAGCAGCTCTACTGCTGTGGCACTGTGCTGCCCACATTGAGAGGAGTCTTCAATGTAATAAGGGGGTCTCTGACCTGAAACTTTAACTCTTTTCCATAGTTGCTGACTGTCCTGATTAGTACTTCCAGCATTTTCTGTCTTTATTTAGATCAAATTTAGGATAAATGGTTAGTTGTCGGTGCATTTGACGATTGAACACTTTGGACTCTCTCTTCAACACATTACGAGTTTTGATGCTCAGAATGTTTCTCAGTACTCTTCAAACAACAGGGACTGAACCCCTGGTGCTTTGCAGCAGTTTTTTTAAAACATGCAAAATCAATATTTCTTTGTTGTGCAATTCCTGCAGTTTGTAAAGAGATCTCAAGTGCTGGGTGGGCGGAAGAGATTGGTTCATTTACATTTCCCAGGGCTTTTAGAGACCAGCTGAAGTGGACACCAATCACCACGTGATCCATGTCTCATTTTCGGGTCACGTCGATCTCGGCCCTGCCAAGATTGGGGGCTGGGCAACAGTGTTTGCAGCGTGGGGGGGTCGCCATGAGAACAATGGAGGACCCGGCGTGTGGGGAGGGGCGTGGGGGGAGAACAAAAGGTGTTCTTTGTAACTTTGTCAGCGCCGTATAGGCCGCTATTTGTATACCTTGGGTATTCAAGCAAAGAATCTCACTGTGCCTAGTCACATGTGGCAATCAAGTATTCCAATCCATTACTTCCTGAGTGTTATGGAGGCACTAGATGACGTAATGCTGCAACTCTCAATTGGCATTCTATTTGTGTCATCAATGAGTCAGTGGTTGCAAGTTCACCTCTGTGTCATGAAGACTGCGAGATCTAATCTCATTCTGGAGATGTCAGCAATGTACAAACCTTGTTCTCGGGGTATCTAAACCTAACTTTATTAGTCGTTTAAGTTATGACATCGGATGGAAGTTGCAAACCAAATCTCATTGCACTTATGTGTAATGACAATAAAAGATATTATTATTATTATTGTTGTAATCAACGGTGATACTAAAGTGAGATTTCTCTGATCTCAGATAGTCCTTGCTTTCTTCCTCCTTCCCGCTCCCACAAGCCTACTGTCTCCGCCTCTTCCTTTCTTCCCCCCCCGACATCAGTCTAAAGAAGGGTCTCGACCCGAAACGTCGCCTATACCTTCTCTCCATAGATGCTGCCTCACCCGCTGAGTTTCTCCAGCATTTTGTCTACCTCCGATTTTTCCAGCATCTCCAGTTCTTATAAATAGTAGTCTGTAAGTTTTGCAAATATTTTTTAATATTAAGGGCCCTATTTTTTTTTTAAATTGGCTGCATTGATGGGATGCTTGAGGTTGAGAAAACCCGTGAATTATCAGCAGTCCCATCTTTTCCCAATAGTGATTGCTTGTCCTTTCAGTTAATCTTGAAAGATCCCTCGACAAAAAAAATTGAAAATGAATGGGTGCCTTTTTTGGTATTTTGTCCAATATTCCAAACCATAAAACGAATTCAAACTGACAATCTAGTTGTTTAGGAAGGAACGGCAGATACTGGAAGATACAGACACAAAAAGCTGGGGTAACTCAGCGGGTCAGGCAGCATCTCTGGAGAAATGAGTGACGTTTCGGGCCGAGACCCTTCTGACTCAGTCTGAAGAATGGTCCCGACCCAACACGTCACCTATTCCTTTTCTCCAGAGATGCTGCCTGACCCAAACTAGCTGTTTATCTTCTCACGGCTCATGGGAGGTTGCAGAGTGTAAACCGTCTAAAGTTTTCTATATTACAAACAGTCATCTTTCAAAACTGCCCTGTTGGCTGTGAATTGTTTTGGCATATTTGGGTTTTGCTACATTAATACAAGTCCATCCTCTCTTTAAAGTGCCTGGTAAGTGCCTAAAGCGCTAAATTAATCTTTGTAATCCTTCCCAGGGATGCGATTAGTGCCATAGGAATTGCTGTGGTTATATCTAACAGCAGCCTTTAACCGATTGCTGCCTGATCCCAATCCGATTCAGAGATCTTCAAGTGTCAGCATTTTGTTGGCATGGTCCAGGTTATTTGAAAAGACCTATTTCACGTCAAAATGTCGCAAGAAATTTCTGCCGATCAAAGCCATTTAATTCAGGTGAGCATTAAAAACGGGACATTTCAATACTTTACTAGATTTTCCCAGATAATTTGAGATCACTTGGGTGGTGGTGGTGGTGGTGGAGGCAGATGCAAAAGTGGAATTTAATATGCTTTTAGAGTAGACAGGCAAATGGATATGCATGGAATGGAGGGATCTGGATCACTTGCAGGCAGAGGAGATTAGTGTAACTTGGCATCATGTTCATCGGACATATTGTGGCCTGTTGCTGTGCTTTACTTTTTTTATGTTTCTGCATTCACTTTTTCCCCCAAAATTGAACAGCTTTGCAGATTTTCAACTCTGCCAGTGGAAATGATAGAAGAATATATAATGTCCAGTTAGCTTATCTGGAAAAACATATTCTGAGCTTTGCCAGCATTTTCTGCACATTTCATGCATATTATTAAGACTCCAAATCTACTTTTACTTCAGATTTGGAGACCTAGAGTGATAGAGGATGGAAACAGGCCCTTCAGCCCAACTCGTCCATGCTGGCCAAGGTGACCCATCTAAGACAGACATAAAAAGCTGTGGTAACTCAGCGGGATAGGCAGCATCTCGAAAGATAAGGAACGTGTGACGATTCGGGTTGAGACCCTTCTTCAGACTGGTTAGCGATAAGGGAAACGAGAGACATAGATGGTGATGTAGAGAGATAAAGAACAATGAATGAAAGATATACAAAAAATTAACGATGGTTAAGGAAACAGGCCATTGTAGAGTGAAGGCGAGAAGCTAGTGCGACTTGGGTGGGGGAGGGATAGAGAGAGAGGGAATACCGGGGCTACCTGAAGGTAGAGAAATCAATATTCATACCACTGGGCTGTAAGCCATACACAAGCGAAATATGAGTTGCTGTTCCTCCAATTTCGGATCTCCCATCTAAGCAAGTCCCATTTGCCCCATTTGGCCCATATGCCTCTACACCTTTCCTATCAATGTGCCATGAATCCACTTTCAGCACCTGCTGTTTTTGATTTTCATCTGCAAGATTAAAGTTGTCTAGCCATGTTGACTACTTCTGGGAACTCCCAGAACAAAAATAACCATGCATTTATTCAGTCCCTTTCACAAACTCAGGATCGTACTTTTGAAATCTTGTCATTATTGCAGTGTAGATAATAAGCACCTAGTTCGGAGCAACAACCAGCCTCTTAAGTGAACAGGCAGTGTACAAAAGGAGAGTACTTCAGTAAACTATTAAAAAGGTCAAAGGACACTGTCTGTTGGTGATTAAAATGTTAAAGCCAACTCATTTAAAAACAAAAAAATCCAGATTAAACTTTTGAAAAATCTACTGTTCAGGATGTTTTACTATGGAGAATTTTGCCATATCAGCCTTCGTCAGTCATTGAGTATTGAGTATAGAAGTTGGGAGGTCATGTTGCAGTTATATAAGACGTTGGTGAGGCTGCATTTAGAGTATTGTGTTCCGGTCTGGGGCACCATGTTATAGGAAATATGTTGTCAAGCTAGAAAGGGTACAGAGAAGATTCACGAGGATGTTGCCAGGACTAGAGGGTCTGAGCTACAGGGAGAGGTTGAGTAGGCTGGGACTCTATTCCTTGGAGCACAGGAGGATGGGGGGTGATCTTATAGAGGTGTATAAAATCATGAGAGGAATAGATTGGGTAGATGCACAGAGTCTCTTGCCCAGAGTTAGGGGAATCAAGGACCAGAGGACATAGGTATAAGGTGAAGGGGAAATTATTTAATAGAAATCTTGGGGATAACGTTTTTCACACATAGGGTGGTGGGTGAATGGAATGAGCTGCCAGAGTAGGTGGATGAGGCAGGGACTATTGCAACGTTTAAGAGGCAATTAGACAAGTACATGGATAGGACAGGCTTAGAAAGGACCTAACGCAGGAAGGCGAGACTAGTGCAACTGGGGCATGTTGGTTGGTGTGGGCAAGTTGGGCCGAAGGGCCTGTTTCCATGCTGTATCACTCTATGACCAGTTCTTCAGTCACTGTCTGAAGAAGGGTCTCGACCCAAAACGTCACCCATTGCTTCTCTCCAGGGATGCTGCCTGTCCCTCTGAGTTACTCCAGCATCTATCTTCAGTCACTGTTCTGTCTATCATAACCATCAGCACGTCCTCTGGACACATTCCTTGTTCATTCACTTGTCCCCTTTTGTCTTTTGCCAATATCCTTTTTTCCATTTGACCACTTTAACAATGGCCAAAGTTTAAATGAACTAATTGAGTAGTAATATGTTCTACTCCTCTCTCAAGTGTTCTAATACGCTGATGTGACAGTTTTGTAATTTTTCAGTGATGTTGTGGAAGGGTCATAATGGTCAGGTGGAAACCCCTTGGTCAAGACAGGACACCAGGGAATTTTTTACGGCTAGTTGTTGATAGTTGTTGAATTAATTGAAGCATTTGAAGGGTAGCAAGTTAACTTTCACTGAACTTAAGTGCTGGTCTGGATTACCTGCTCATATTTCTGGAGTGGGATTTGAACCCATAATCTCTGATGTATAACAGAGGGAGTTCCCAATCAAGTTAATATTGGATGTGTCATCAGTGCTGCAATGCCTAAGCTCGGCGAGACCAAGCGCAGGTGGAGTAGCGGTAGAGCTACTGCCTTACAGCGCCAGAGACCCTTATTTGATCCTACGGGTGCTGTCTGTACGGAGTTTGTACGTTCTCCCCGTGACCTGCGTGGGTTTTCTCCGAGATCTTCGGTTTCCTCCCACACTCCAAAGACGTACAGGTTTGTAGGTTAACTGGCTTGGTATCAATGTAAAATTGTCGCCAGTGTGTGCAGTATAGTGTTAATATATGGGGATCGCTGGTCGGTGCGGACTCGGTGGGCCGAAGGGCCTGTTTTCGAGCTGTATCTCCAAAATAAAATAAACTAAATCTGTATAAATTAAAACTTCATTCTCAAATGAAGTATTTTGTTCAATGGTGTTAATCACACAATAGAAGGGATGTCAGTCTTGGAGAAGATGCTTCGAAGAATGGGACCACAGATGAGGATCTTCACTTACATAAACTGTGAGAAAGTGCAAGGACAGAGATGGATTAAAGGGCATGGTTTAATCGAGGAGGGGACCGAAACAATATTAGGAAGTCATGATTTAAATTTCCTCTGCCTCCAGCAGAAATTCTTCTCCACTCGGAATGATTGAGTTTTGCTGTAGATACCAACTTCCTATATTACACATGGTCCTGAAGATAGACACAAAGTGTTGGAGTAACTCAGTGGGTCAGGCAGCATCCCTGGAGAACACAGGGAGGTGGGAGTACGTGGAGCACCACATGGCTAAAGAATCACAACTTCACACACATATATATGCCAGATTGCACTCTAATTCAACAGTTCCACATTAACACCACAAATGTCAATGGAAACCTCAACTAGAACATAATACAAAAGTAAATAATATGTAGGCTGGAAATCAGAGATAAAAATTGAAAACACTAGAAAAATCAGTAAGTGAGACAGAATCTTTAAAAATTTGAAACAAGGAGCTGAAGATGGTGGTTTACAAAAAAAAATCATGAATGCTGGAGTAACTCAGTGGGTCAGGCAGCATCCCTGGAGAACATTGATAGACTCTTCTGGGACCCTTTTTATTCTTCGTCAAATTGATCTTCTGAACAACACAAAATGCTGGAGGAACTCATCGGGACAGTCTGCATCAATGGAAGGATTGGACAGGCGACGTTTCAGGTCGGGACCCTTCTTCAGGCCTGATCCTCTGTACCCTTTCTTAAACATTTATCATCTCGATATAACAGCCTTTTTAATCAGGTGCTGACCACATGTGAACATCTGGGAAGATCGGCGGGGAGGCTGGCTGGACTATGGTACCTTCCTTAACTTTGGTGCCACTGTGGGGGTATGTTGTGTGTGGATTTCTGTGTGCTTTTTTTTTAATAAATATGTTTATTTATTTATTATTTATTTTTATGTTACTGACTGTAAGGAAAATCCATTTAGTTGTCTCTAAAATGAGATAATGACAATAAATTGAATACAATACAATACAAAGACCCCTTTTGATATTTATCCCCCATCTTACAAGAGACTTTCACTTCATTCCCTCCTCTCATCCACACTTGGGGCATGACTTAACATTTTCCTAGTTTCAGTGAAGGCCATTGACCTGAAATGTGAGTTGGGCCGAAGGGCCTGTTTCCACACTGTATTAATCTATGACACTAAGACAAAGTTTTAGGCATCTCACAATAAACACATCTCTTGGTTCCAAGCAGTACTTGCATACGCACAATTGTGGAGAGAGGTCATAGCAGCAGAATTAAAGGATGTTCCTTTAGGAAGGAAATTAGGAGGAATTTCTTTAGTCAGAGAGTGGTGAATCTGCGGAATTATTTGCCACAGAAGGCTGTGGAGGCCAAGTTGATTGATATTTTTAAGGTAGAGATAGATAGATTCTCGATTAGTACGGGTGTCAGAGATTATGGAAAGAAGCCAGGAGAATGGGGTTAGGAGGGAGATATAGATCAGCAATGATTGAATGGCGGAGTAGACCTGATGGGCTGAATGCCTAATTATGCTCATATTAATAATGAATTCAAATGAATTCTGTATATATATATATTTTTTTTTAATTACACCATGTAAAAAGAGCACACTTATTTAAATTAATTAAACACTTTGAAACTCTTTTCATTTTTGAGATTTAACAGTTAAACAAAAAATCGTTGAACACATGTACAATCAAAAATATTTTGCAGATACTATGAATCTGATCTACAAACAACAAATAGTAGAAGTACTCAGGAGGTCAGGCAGATTAAGATTAAGATTAAATGTCATTCCATACTGTCAAGTCCAGTCAAGTTTATTTGCACAGGCGGTTTGGTTCAGGTACAATGACAATCTCGCTTGCAATTGCATCACGGTCACACGGACTAAGGTCACTCACAAAAACATAAATTATACATAAATTGCACGTAAATTCTGCAAACTGCGGAACTGGTAGGACAACTAGAGTGTGGAGGGGGAGGAGAAATCAACATTCATGCCGCTGGGTTGTAAGCTGCCCACTGTAAACTAAATTAAACTAAACTAAATATAGAATACCTGCAACAGGCATCTCGAAGCACTGATGTGCGCCACCAATGCTGGCACCAGAGGATCATTCAGGATCAGCAAAATCATTGTCAATGTACTCTATCATGCCAAAATCCATGGTGTTACACCACTGAATCCCCCATCATTGTAGAAACATAGAAAATAGGTGCAGGAGTAGGCCAGTCAGCCCTTCGAGCCAGCACCGCCATTCAATATGATCATGGCTCATCATCCAGAATCAGTACCGTTCCTGCTTTCTCCCTATATCCCTTGATTCCGTTAGCCCTAAGAGCTATATCTCACTCTCTCTTGAATTATAGCATTAATTAAACTTGGCCAGGCCATTTTATTGGCATTTGCAAAACTGAATGCCTGAAATTGCTCTCTTTAATGGGAAGCTGTTAACATATGGATTAAGGAAACAACTTAATACATGCTCAAAACCTCCTTATAAAGATGAGTTGCAGGTTCTGCTGGAAACTGAAGGGGATGCGAGGAGAACAAGAAAGGATTAGTCTGGGATCAGCGCTGGTTGGTGGACGCAGAGATTGTGGGCCGAAGGGCATGTTTCCATGCTGTGTGTAAAACTAAATCTATCTCCTCTGCCAACTTGTAGAACTCTCCGGCCTTTCACCACTCAAAATGGAGGTCATTAGGGTGGCACTGAGAATCTTTCACCAGGGCTAGACAGAAGCATAGCACAGATGACCAAATTAACGTACCATCCCCAAACTGCCCATCAAGCATCCCCTGGGCAGTCAGTGGTTTAACGCAGGCCTCAGGAGTTCCACAGAATTGGCGTGGGAATAAGAGACTCTCAACTTAGGCTATTAAACACTACAACCTCAAATAAGCTCTGAACTACATAGACTATGTTATTATTGGACTATTATTGTTTGTTGTTTATGTGTACGTATATGAGCGTGTATATATATATATATATATATATATATATATATATATATGGTCTGTATACATATGTATGCTTCTCCGTGGATTGTCACCTTGTCGTGGTGGAGAAGCTTGTGTGGACCAGAGATCATGAGCGCGATGCCGTCTTGAGCTAGGCTCCTTGTAGGGTCATCCATGGCGGTAAGGTCGAGGGGGAGGTCTCAGACAAAGAGCAATCCAACCAAGACCTCAACGGTGGAACAGGCGGAGGACGATGGCTGACCTTAGTGGAGCGTCACAACGGCTGGGAAGGCGGATGAAGGCTGCAGCAGAAAAGGGTCTCCGGTCGTCTTGGACTCCATGCCATTGGATCCTAACCCAGATCCGTCAAGGACTGTGGGGTGTTTGTTTGTGCACCAGTCTCCCCACGTTAAGTCATGCACAGGCGTCCTCCACATAGGGAATAGCACCCTGGAGACACCCATGGTCAGCCATGACCGAACCAAGACCTGTGTATATGTGAGTATGCATATATGCATACACATAATGAACTTTTTTCTTTGTGTTTATTATATTGTTTACAGTTTACTATGTTTACTATGAGTCTGAAGAAGGGTCTCGACCCTAAACGTCAACCCATTCCTTCTCTCCAGAGATGCCGCCTGTCCCACTGAGTTACTCGGGCATTTTGCATCTATCTTCGGTTTAAACCAGCATCTGCAGTTCTTTCTTACATACTATTTACATATACTGTTGTGCTGCTGTGAGCAAGAATGTCATTGTTCTATCTGGGACATATGACTACAAAACACTCTTAACTCTCTTCACTTTGAGGGTCTGCCGAAGAGTGCAAGACAACAACAGCAGCTGCTATAATTCAAACACACTTCTGAGGCCGTAAAGTACGTTGGACAACCCTGGAGTCATGACATGCATCATATACATTCAAGGCACTTAATAATGGCCGAATGCACATCCACTCACAACGTGCACTAACACGGGAACTTTAATGTGAAAACATGCCCCGGGAAGCTTAACCAAGACACAATGGAAGTTTATTCAGTGGAAATCTGAAAGCTTCATCATCAAGGGTTTTTAACCTGTTCAGTGCCACCACCTCCCCACCCCAGTCCACTCAGATCACGGCCAATAGTGAAAACAAATACTTGGCAGTGAACTGCCGATCAAACCCGAGCGAGAGAGTGGAGGGTTGAAAGAGATGGGTTTCAGAGCACGAACCCACGAGGATGAATATTGGGGCTGGAGTGAGGAGGAATAGAAACTACAAAGGAGCAGTGTGATGTCTGGCTGGAGTGGGGTCACAGTGGCAAGTAGGAAAATGTTCCAAAAATATATAATGGCGTGGATGAGAATTTTATAAATGAAAGCCAACATAGGCCGGGGACGGCACGGTGGAGCAGTGGTAGAGTTGCTGGCTTACAACGTCCAGGGGTTCGATCCTGACTGCGGATGCAATCTGTACAGAGTCTGTACATTCTCCCCGTGATCTGCGTGGGTTTTCCCCAAGTGCTCCGGTTTCCTTCCGCACTCCGAGGACGCACAGGTTTGTAGGTGAATTGGCTTTGGCGGAAAAAATGGTAAATTGTCCATGGTGTGTGGGACGGTGTAAAGTGTGTGCGGGGTTCGCTGGTCGGCGCGGAGTCGGTGGGCTGACGGGCCTGTTTTTGCGCTGTATCTCTTAACTAAACTAAACTAAACTTGAGCGAATGGGACACTAAAACTTGCTGGGAGTTATGATTCAGACAGAAACGTTTTGGATGAGCTCAGGTGTTTGGGGAGTGGAGGAGTGGAAGGGGTGAGGGAATCCAGGATTGAAGGGGTGAGGGAATCAGTAGGTGAAAGGCTGGGGCAGTACGGGAATGGATATCGTGGACATGCCGCTTAGATGGAGAGGATCACAAACAATGTAGATCTGTCTGAAACTTGAGCCGGTGCTTTCAGCCCGGGTAAAACAAATGAGCGCTAGTTTACGGAGTCTGCGACAGAATTAAAAGCTTTGTAGTCATTTTGTACGTCTTTGTTGAGACCATCCCTTAAGTACTCTGTGCCGTAACGTACCACAGAATTGATTTGTGGGATAAGGAGACTGGCCAATGAAGAGATAGTGCGGCACGGTGGCGCAGCGAAAGAGTTGCTGTCTTCAGGCACCAGAGATCCAGGTTCGACCCTGACTGCAGGTGTTTTCTGTGAGGAGTTTGCACGTTCTCACAATGACCACGTGGGTTTTAAATTGTCCCTAGGATGTAGGATAGAACTAGTGTGCGGGTAATCGATGGTCGGCATGTTAAAAAAAATAATAGGTGCATGAGTAGGCCATTCGGCCCTTTGAGCCAGCACCGCCATTCAATATGATACAAAGGATACAAAGGACATTTATTATCACTATACCAATTGGTGTATTAATGACATTAAAGAATTTAACAATAAACATAAGAACATGGCTGATCATCTGATGTCTTTCGCTAAACAAAACTAAAATCCTGCCTCAGTGCTCTTTGAGATTTGACAGATGTTTCACCCAACTTGAGTCTATATCCAGAGAACATATGCTCAGAATATGGTCTGTTGTGCTGAAGCAAAGCAAGAATTTAATTATCCTATCTGGGACACATATCAATAAATTCTCTTGAATCTTGACGATCTAGTACAGAGATGACAAAGGTTGATGCTTCAGTCTTTGTGACCCTTTGGGATGTTCTGAACCTGAGGGTTAGAATGCTTTATGTATCACGTGAGCATGGTATAGAATAGAATAGTTTCTTTATTGTCATTGTAACATGAACCATGTACAACAAAATTAAAAAATGTCAGTGCAACATTCAAACCATAAAAGCTAACGATACATGCAAGGTAAAATATTTAAAAAGATGATAAACAACTAAAATAAATATGAAATATAAAAACAGCACGCATAAACACCCAACCCTACATCCTTCTGTCAATTTCACAGTGTACCAACCACAGTCCCTTAGTCCCCGCGTTCCTTGGCGGCTACATTTAGTTTCTTTATAGCAGTGGGGTAAAAACTGTTTTTAAGTCTGTTTGTCCTTGTCCTAGTAGATCTGTACCATCTGCCTGATGGCAACAGTTCAAACAGGGAGTGTCCGGGGTGGGAAATGTCCTTTATAATATTCTGGGATTTTTTGATGCAGCGGGAACTGTGTAAGTCCTCCAAGGTAAGGAGAGGGCAGCTGACAATCCTCTGGGCGTTGTCAATGGCCCTCTGGAGCGCTTTCCTCTGAGCCGCTGTGCAGCTGGTGTACCACACGCATACACAGTATGTTAGGATGCTCTCAATGGAGCACCGATAAAAGGACAGCAGCAGTCCCTGTGTGATGTTATTCTTCCTGAGCACCCTCAGGAAGTGCAGTCTCTGCTGGACCTTTTTCAGCAGCTTAGAGGTGTTCACGCTCCACGTCAGGTCCTCCTCAATATGGATTCCCAGGAAGCGGAAATCCGCCACCCTCTCCACACAGTCCCCTCTGATGATTAGTGGTACCATTTCTGTTTTGTTCTTCCTGAAGTCTATTATTATCTCCTTGGTCTTTAAGGTGTTCAGGAGCAGGTTATTTTCTCCACACCACACTGTCAGCTGCTCCACCTCATCCAGATAGGTGTACTCGTCCCCCCCGGAGATGAGCCCCACCACCGTAGTGTCATTCGCAAATTTGACAATGGTGTTGCTGTGGTGGGCGGAGGTGCAGTCATGTGTGTAGATGGTGTAGAGCAGGGGGCTCTGCACGCAGCCCTGTGGAGAGCCGGTACTGAGGCTGAGGGCCGTGGATGTGGCACATATGCTTCATACTGTAAACGGATGTGACATACCTAACTGCTGGGTGCTGTTAACATGTTGCATGCTTGTTCACATGCTTGATCAATGGTGTTTTATCATTAATGTTTTATTATTATTGTTTAGTATTTTCTGAGTCATTCGTAACTGTCACTGTATGTCATGTTGTTACTTGTGGGCGGAGCACCAAGGCAAATTCCTTGTATGTGAATACTTGGCCAATAACCTTACTTACTTAAAAATCTGTGACCGAAAGCCATTTCTCTCCGCAGATTTCCACATCAACTCTTTCTTAGCAAACCGAGACGTGTACTCCATGATGTCGAATTGCAGAAATGTCTAAAATGTGCTCTATGTGTCCATTTCTGAGCATAGAAGTGCAGATGAGAACCCCGAGAAGGTGGGGCACATTTTCAAACATTAGTTTTTAAATTATAGAGTCATAAAGTCATACAGTGTGGAAGCAGGCCCTTCGGCCCAACTTGCCAACACCGTCCTGGCTACACTGGTTCCACCTGCCTGTGTTAGCTCATATCCCTGCAAACCTGTCCTATCCATCAGAAGAAGGGTCTCGACCTGAAACGTCACCTATTCTTTTTCTCCAGAGATGATGTCTGACCCGCTGAGTTACTCCTGCTTTTCATGTCTATCTTTGGTTCAAACCAGCATCTGCAATTCCTTTCTACACACTATCCATGTACCTGTCTAATTGTTTCTTAAAAGCTGCGATAGTCCCTGCCTCAACTACCTCCACTCGTTCCATCCACCCACCACCCTTTGTGTGAAAAAGTTACCGCTCAGATTCCTATTAAACCTTTTCCCCTTCACCTTAAACCTATGTCCTCAGGTCCTTGATTCCCCTACTCCGGGCAAGCGATTCTGTGCTTCTACCCAATCTGTTGCTCTCATGTTTTGCATAGGAAGGAACTGCAGATGCTGGTTTAAACCGAAAATAGACACAAAATGCTGGAGTAACTCAGCGGGACAGGCAGCATCTCTGGAGAGAAGGAATGGGTGACATTTCAGGTCGAGACCCATCTTCAGACCACATGGTTTTGTACACCTCCTCCTGCGCGTCACGGAATAGAGTCCCAGCCTATTCAACCGCTCCCGGTACAGAATTATATACAGTAAATGGTTTTTTGAGAAAATAATTTTTCACACAGAGAGTTGTGAATCTGTAGAATTCTCCGCCACAGAAGGTAGTTGAGGCCAGTTCGTTGGCTATATTTATGAGGGAGTTGGATGTGGCCCTTGTGGCTAAAGGGATCAGGGGGTAGGGAGAGAAGGCAGGTACAGGATACTGAGTTGGATGATCAGCCATGATCATATTGAATGGCGGTGCAGGCGCGAAGGGCCGAAAGGCCTACTCCTGCACCTATTTTCTATGTTTCTAAGGTGACTGTCTATACCATTTCCCAGGTCTCTCGTTGGACGGCAGGTGAATTTACTCAGCTCACACAGCAGATGGCGCTGCATGAAGACTTTCTCTCCAGGCCCTGCTGTTTGAATACAGCACAATGTGGAGCAACCCATTTTTCCCAAATCTGCAATTTTGCCAGGAGGATAGATGACATTTAGTGTCCCCAATGCGAAATAAAGTGATCGGGAACAAATCCAGCAGCATTTCCTCTGACAATGAATCACCAACATGCAAATAAATAAATCATCCACTTCAGCAGTCACAAAATCACGACCAACAAACTCGAATTCATTCCACAACCTGCCGTTGCATGCCACATAGACGTCGTTGCTTCAATGCAGTCGGAGCCCGATGTGTTTCAAGGGCGCCTGCATGCTGACAGCTTGCAGTGTGACGAGCTGAGAGAGGGATAGACGCAAAATGCTGGTGTGACTCAGCGGGTCAAGGCAGCATCTCCGGGGAACGGAAATAAGTGACGTTTCGGGTCGGAACCCTTCTTCATCTCAAAGATAGAGGGCGGAGAGCAGTAGGAATCACAGAGGGGGAGCGGTGAGAGAAGAGCTTCTTTGAAGTAGGCATACATTGAGGAGCTTTCGCAGTGGTGAAGACAAAAGGGGGGTTGGGGTCAAGGGACAGGGGTTAAAGAGGAAGTAGCAAAGAATAGGTATTGGTTTATTATTGTCATTTTTTACTGAGATGTAGTGAAAAACTTTGTTTTTCATGTCATCCAGTCAATTCAAACTCCATCTGAGTACAATCAATGTGTACAGGGGCAGGCGGCACAGTGGTGCAGCGGTAGATTTGACTTACAGTGACTGAGATCAGAGTTCGATCCTGACTACGGGTGCTGTCTGTACGGGGGTTGTTTGTTCTCCTTGTGACCGCGTGGGATTTCCTTCCTCCCACATCCAATGACGTGCAGATTTGTAGGTAATTGACTTCTGTAAATTGTCCCTAGTGTTTCGGATAGAACGAGTGTATGGGTGATCGCCAGTCGGCATGGACTCGGTGGGCTGAAGGGCCTTTTGGAACGCTGTATCTCTAAACTAAACTAAACTATCAAGCTCTACACAAGTGCAATGGCATTCTGCAGGTAGAATTCTGCAGCTCAAAACATTGCGGTCCTTCTGGTGAGCATTCCTGCCCTGCTGTTGGCTAGGAACTTCCTGGATATAAACACAGCAACTAAAAATGAAGGACTGGGGATGTTTTCCCAAGTCCAGACGGTGTGGAGCTTACAGGGAAATGTTCTGATGGCAGTATCCCAATGAATCTGATGCCCTTTTCTGTTTGGTGGTAGAGGTCACGGGTTTGGGGAGATGTCATTCAGACTTGAGAGATGCAGTTCGGAAACTGGCCCTTTGGTCCACCAAGTCTGCGCCGACCAACACAATAACACTGTCCCACACACTAGGGAGCACTGTGCGGGCTTGTAGGTTAATTGGTCTCTGTAAACTGCCCTGAGAGTATGGAGAGTAGATGAGAAACAGGGGTCGCATAGAACTAAACCAAACCAGTTCAAACTGGGCACCATGTTCACAACAGCATTTGTTGCTAAGATCTTCCCAGTGTCCAGAAGGTTGCAGGCATGCGGTCCTGGCAGGGAGGGTCTCAAAACCGTGTAAACCATGGGCAGCTGGTCCGACAGCTTTGCGTGAAGTGGCGGCTGCAAGGACGCATTTCACTCACTCTACTAAACAGCCATGCAAGAGAAAGCTTTTCACTTCCTCAATGGCGACACTGTGGCGCAGCGGCTAGTTGCTACCTTACAGCGCCAGGTTCGATCCTGACTACGGGTGCTGTCTGTACGTTCTCCCAGTGACCTGTGTTAGTTTTGCCGAAATCTTCGGTTTCCTCCCACACTCCAAAGACGTACAGGTTTGTAGGTTAATTGGCTTGGTATAAAATGTACATTGTCCCGAGTGTGTGTGGGATGGTGTTAATGTTCGGGGATCGCTAGTCGGCGTGGACTCGGTGGGTCGGAGGGCCTGTTTCCGTGCTGTATCTCTAAACTAAACTACCCTGGCGGGAGTCACAAAGCTAGTAGGTCGAGGATTATACTCGTATCAGCCATGCAAACTGATAAACCATCGATGCGCTGTACACAGCTCAATACCGGACAAACCCAAAAAGCCGGAGTAACTCAATAGACAATAGACAATTGATGCAGGAGTAGGCCCTTCGGCCCTTCGAGATAGCACCGCCATTCATGACTGATCATCCCCAATCAGTACCACGTTCCTGCCTTCTCCCCATATCCCCTGACTCCGCTATCTTTAAGAGCCCTATCTAGCTCTCTCTTGAAAGTATCCAGAGAACCGGCCTCCACTGCCCTCTGTGGCAGAGAATTCCACAGATTCACAACTCTCTGGGTGATAAAGTGTTTCCTCATCTCCGTTCTAAATGGCTTACCGTTTATCCTTAAACTGTGGCCCCTGGTTCTGGACTCCCCCAACATCGGGAAGATGTTTCCTGCCTCTAGCGTGTCAAAACCCTTAATAATCTTATATGCTTCAATAAGAGCCCCTCTCATCCTTCTAAATTCCAGAGTTTACAAGCCCAGCTGCTCCATTCTCTCAGCTCAACTCAGCGGATCAGGAGCATCTCTGGAGAGGAGGAATAGGTGACGTTTGGGGTCGAGACCCTTCTTCAGACCGAGAGTCAGGGGAAAGGGGGACGAGAAATACAGGCGGTTTTTAGGACAAATGAATGGAAGAAATGCAGAAAGCAATGATGAAGAAGGTAAATGTGGGCAACACGGGTTTTGCAGATTCATCCAGGCAATCTCCAGCTGTAGCAAGAATTATCAACATCATTACCAGGTCCGTAATGTGGCACAGGTAATAATTCCTAGAAATCGCCATGATACAGACTAAATCAAGTTTTGATTTTACATTATACTTCACTGTCAGAATGCACCCCGCTTAACAATCTGCCCCGCTGAGTTACTCCATCCAGCATTTTGAGTCTATCTCCGCTTAACAATCAAATCAACTAAAACAGCCACAGATTTTGCATCTCGACCTTCATGAAGAAATGAATAGGCTTCTCCATGGCAGCTCTCTTATAGGCAGAAAGATCCTCATCCACAGGTTTATTTAAAATAATATAGTGGGATAAAGGAGATGAAGGCTGTGGAAGCCAAGTCAATGGATATTTATAAGGCAGAGATATATAGGTAGATTTTTTGATTAGTACGGGTGTCGGGGGTTATGGGGAGGAAGGCAAGAGAATGGGGTCGAGAGGGGAAGACAGATAAGCCATGATTGGAGTAGACTTGATGGGCTGAATAGCCTAATTCTGCACCTAACACAATGCTTCACAATCTCAAGTCAAAGGTTTCCTTCCGATATCGTGACAAATACCTAACCCAAGCCTGTACGAAGGGTTTTCACATTTCTTTGCCACTAGCTCTACAACACAATAATCCAAAAACTAATTTTCTCCCTTCGCTGTGAGTCACTGCTAACTATAAAAAATACCACTTTGCTTAATGTCGGAAAGGAATGATTCTCTTGCAGTTTCTCCCAATGCTACATTTCCTGGACAGGCCATCGCAACAATACAAGTTGCTGGCAATGACACTATTAAAGCTAACTGCTGGGAAAAGTAGCACAAGTCATATTTTTTTGGTTATCGTCAATGTAAGATGGAGAACTGCAGATGCTGGTTTGCAGAAAAAAACACCAAGTGCTAGAGTAACTCAGCAGGTCAGGCTGAAGAGGGGTCTCTACCCGAAACGCCACCTAATTCCCTCTGTCCAGAGATGCTGTCTGACCCGCTGAGTTACTCCAGCTTTTTGTGTCTATCTAATGGAGGACATGGATAGGTGACATTTCAGGCCGGGACCCTTCTTCCTTCTACAGACAGACGAAGGGTCCCGACCAAAACCACCACCTATCCACATCTCCCAGAGATGTTGCCTGATCCTCTGTCTTACTCCAGAACTTTGTTTATTTTCTCAATCTGGGACCCCAGGTCTGCAATGATCAGGATTACAAATGATGGAACGCATATCCTCCTCCCTTGCCATGGAAAGGAGAAGTCCATGCACAGAGCAATCAAGCACTACCAATAGTCCTCAACATAGGAGGCGAGCAGCATTGCCTCTCATTCCTCACAACTGGATTTATTTGCAGTCTTTTCTGTGATAGAACCATAGAGACATAGAAAAATAGGTGGAGGAGTAGGCCATTTGGCCCTTCGAGCCAGCACCACAATTCAATATGATCATGGCTGACCATCTAAAATCTGCTTTCTTGCTTTTTCCCCCATATCCCTTGATTCCTTTAGCCCTAATAGCTAAATCTAACTCTCTCTCACTGATCTGTCACTGATATCCCATGTCTCTGGTCCTTTCCCAGAGGATTGTTCCAGATCCTCCCGTCTGTGTTGTTATGCCCAGTGGCCATGACTATTGAAGCCAGACTATTTGGATCAATCGGTCTTTCCTTGTCCAAGATTTTGGTATATTTGTATTAAAATGCATATAACAGCAGCAAATATGAATATTTGTCTCATGCCGTTAACAGTGAAATATACCTAGGCAACAAACAGGAGAACATGAATGCACAATGGGTTAATATGTGGTGCAGGAATTTTTTAAAGATAAAATGACAGCACTCCACCTCACATTACCAGAGACAGATAAAACACCTTCAGCAAACCATCAGACACTTTATTTTTCCCTAAGTACTTCATCCACGCCTTGGTTTTTATAGTGACCCATAAGTGGAACCGATTTAGGCCGGGATTCGGTCAAGCAATGCTGGTCTCCTGTCTGCGGAGACATTTAAACAGCTCTGTTAAGCCCAGCACCGAGCTTTACCATTATGCTTCTTCAAGGACGGCTGTTAAAGTGCATCCCACCCCCAACCGCATAGGCTTGCTGCCTCTCCGTGATTCATCAGCTGCTGAAAAATACCGGGATGGGGCCTGAGTAGCTAGCTGCAGATGGGATTTTCACGGATGACATTGTTCTCCCATCAATAATGAAAGCCTCTGGAAGGACACCATTCCACGACCGAAGCATTCGTCTGACAACAATGTGGCTCCCATTTTGGAAACACTGCTCAGTTTCAGCAACAACATCTTCAGAATAGAAAGAGGGATTGAATAAGCTGTTTGCTTTACTCCAAAACCAGAATTTGTTTTTTTTTAAAAATCCATTGAGATTAAATGATAGGTACTGACTTGAGTCAGTAAACATAACCTATTCTTGAAATCTCAGCTGTTCTCTGTATGTGTTATAATTAGAGCAGTTTCATTATCACTGAAGATTTGGGAATAATGACTCCCCTTCCTATTTGTGAGCAGAGAATAAATTGTTGTAAATAACTTGATTAGTCAAAAATTCTCCCACCGGGTGGCATGGTAGCACAGTGGTATAGTTGCTGCCTTACAGCGCCAGAGACCCGGGTTCGATCCTGACTGTAACGAGTTTGTACGTTCTCTCCATGACCTGCGTGGGTTTTCCCCAGTTCCCCGGATGCTCCGGTTTCCTCCCACACCCCAAAGACATAGAGGTTAATCAGCTTCGGTAAAGACTGTAAATTGTCCCTAGAGTGTAGGATAGTGCTAGTGTAAGGGGATCGCTGGTTGCCATGGACACGGTGGGCCGAAGGGCCTGTGCCCGCACTGCATCTCTAACTATACTTGTTCCACGGCAACTTGTACTGTCAAAAGTAAATTGGCGCGTTCAGCCAGGCTATAACAATTCTTCAGAAGCTGAAAGAATATTAACAATTCCAGAAATACAAGTATGAGACCAGGATCAACACTTGGCGATGGCATGCTGCAGTGTTTTCTGGGAACTGTCTTTTGAAACGTTGATAACATTCCTGAGTGGATGCAAGTGATTTCCTGACACAACGTCAGAAGAAGTGTTATTTTAGTTTAGAGATACAACGCGGAAACAGGCCCTTCAGCCCACTGAGTCAGCACCGCACCGACCAGCGACCCCCGCACATTAACACTATCCTACTACACACACTAGGGACAATTTACACTTTATCTCAAGGCAATTAACCTGCATACCTGTACGTCTTTGGAATGCAGGAGGATACCAAAGTTCTCGGAGAAAACCCACGCCGTCACGGGGTGAACATACAAACTCCGATCAGACAGCAGCCGCAGTCCGGATCGAACTCGGGTCTCAGGCACTGCAAGCGCCTTAAGGCAGCAACTCTACCGCTGCGCCACCGTGACCGCCCACCGTGGCGGAGTGTTTTAGCCTGCATTCCTCCCTCAATTAGTTTCATTACTATCAAGGAATTTCATCAGATATTCTACTACAGTCAGTGTGACCTTACTGCCCTCAAACCGACGGCTGCATTTTACACCACACAACAGACCTCTGCTGGCCCGGCAAAACGGATAATCAAGAAAGGCTCTGGAAGCGAAGATCCCGGGGAATAGGCTGTGGACCTGTACTATTTACAGACTTTCGTGCGAAATTGAAAGCAACCATCCACCATGTGAAAGAACCATCAGTGACATTCACCAATGATCCTAAGGTCATGAGTGATAGGAGCAGAATTAGGCCATTCGGTCCATCAAGTCTACTCCACCATTCAATCGTGGCTGATCTATCTCTCCCTCCTAACCTCCTGCCTCCTCCCCATAACCTCTGACTCCCGTACTAATCAAGAATCTTTCTATCTCTGCCTTAAAAATATAAACCACTGACTTGGCCTCCACAGCCTTCTGATAACAGCAAATTGGAGCATACTAATTAAATTGAGATTGTTTGAGGCAATTTTAGAACATACAAGTCACCAGATCTCTATTTGGGATCAGATTTTTTTGCATATACCTCTGCGTTCACACCAACCCACCAGACAAATTACTTCCAATATATTTGCATCACATTTTGCGGGGCAATCTGTATCAAGAACTCAGTTGTCGTGATAGACAGTATTAACATCCCACACAAAATCCATCAATGTTGAAGCCCTGGATAGAACGCATCACTTCTGGAACCAGTGGTCAAAGTAGCCTCCTGTGTTCTGAACACAAGGTGAGTGTCTCTCAAACCTGCAACATGGAGGTTCCAACATGTCTGTGAAAGTAGGTCTTCCACTCTAAGCAGCCATTGCAGAGTGTTAAAGAAGGAACTGCAGATGCTGGAGAATCGAGGGTTACACAAAAGGCTGGAGAAACTCAGCGGGTGCAGCAGCATCTAAGGAGCGAAGGAGATAGGCGACGTTTCGGGTCGAGACCCTTCTTCAGACTGCTGCACTTAGACAAATAAATAGTTTCATTTTGTTTATGTCCATACGCTATAGGAGCAGAATTAGACTATTCAGCTCATCAGGTCTACCCCGTCGTTCAATCATGGATGATCTACCTTCCCCCCCATAACCCTGACAACTGTACTAATCAAGAAATGTTAGTTTAGAAATATAGCATGGAAACAGGCCCTTCGGCCCACTGAGTCCACGCCGGCCATCGATCGTCCGTTCACACTAATTCTATGTTCGCCCACTTTCTCATCCACTGCCTATACTTCGAGGGGAATTTACAGACCCCAATAAGCGAGTTCGGTATTCCGAAAAACATAAGGAATCATGGGATTTGTCAAAGGACGCTCGCTATTAAACAAAAATTGAATGAAGCGCTGACTGTATAAACTGTGTATAAATTCTTATCTTTCTTCATGATTTATGTGTAAAAATGCATTTAATCTGAGGAACGGGGGTGCCAGGTAGCGGGAGAGCGGGATGTAACAGCGAGATAGAAGGGCAGATGCGAGTGGGAGACGGGAGGGGGGGAGGGAAGACTGGACCGGCGGAGAGACATTCTCGGCAGCTGCGTGCACATAGACCCGCGCCTCATCCGCAGCCAGGATCGAATTAACCCGGGGCCCCGGCGCCGCAAGCGTAGCCAAACCGCCGCCGCAAGCGTTGCCGAACCGCCGCTGGACCATTCCCGTTTCAACCGACAGTCCTGGACCGACGGGACAGCGTCCGGAGGAGCTGCGGCCCACAGGCCCAGAGGCCCACAGCCAGCGTGGAGAAGAAGCACCAACTCCTGCCTAACCCCGCTCCATAACCCGAGGAACCAGCTCCCCGATGGGCCGGGGACCTCCAGCCGCACCCCCCGCTCCACACACCGGCCAACCCGAAAGCCGAGCACCAGCCATCAACGGGGACACACAGAAAACGCAGCAGCAACTCAGCTGGACAGGCAGCATCCCCTGAGAAAAGGAATGGGCGAAGGTTTGGGTCGAGACCCTTCTCCAGAGATGTGGCCTGACCCGCTGAGCCACCGCAGCACCCCGTGTGCATCCCCGCCGATGACCGGCGCTCGGCCCCCGGCAGCACCGAGGGGTCAGCCGACAGCCACTGGACAAGGCGAGAGGAGTAGCCGACGGTCCCCGGCCCACCGGGAGCTGGAGCCAGGGCCCCCGCTCCGCGCCGGCTGCAAGTCAGGGTCCGCCACCGCCCCGCCAGCCCAGGGCCAGCCTGGACAACCGCGGACAGGGACGGGACACCCGGGATGGAACGGGGACGGCCCAACAGCAACTCAGCAGCGCCCGCAGCGCAGAGACCCGGGCCCGACCCCGACCACGGACAAGACGCGGGCCTGCACACAACGCAGCACCACAGCTGCCCAGAATGTTTATAGCAAGTGACCTATAACCTGGGCATGCGCAGTCGGAATACCGAACGCGTTTATGAACCTGCAAACCCGCATGTCTTTGCGGTGTGGGTGGACCACATTCAGAGGTCTCCCACATGGACACATGGAGAATGTGCAAACTCCACACAGATAGCACCTGAGATCAGGATCAAACCCAGATCATGAAAGGAATGATAGTGTGAAGCTGGAAAAGGTATAGAAACATAGAAACATAGAAATTAGGTGCAGGAGTAGGCCATTCGGCCCTTCGAGCCTGCACCGCCATTCAATATGATCATGGCTGATCATCCAACTCAGTATCCCGTACCTGTCTTCTCTCCATACCCTCTGATCTCCTTAGCCACAAGGGCCACATCTAACTCCCTCTTAAATATAGCCAATGAACTGGCCTCAACTACCCTCTGTGGCAGAGAGTTCCAGAGATCCACCACTCTCTGTGTGAAAAAAGTCCTTCTCATCTCGGTCCTAAAGGATTTCCCCCTTATCCTTAAGCTGTGACCCATTGTCCTGGACCTCCCCAACATCAGGAACAATCTTCCTGCATCTAGCCTGTCCAACCCCTTAAGAATTTTGTACGTTTCTATAAGATCGCCTCTCAATCTCCTAAATTCTAGAGAGTATAAACCGAGTCTATGCAGTCTTTGTTCATAAGACAGTCCTGACATCCCAGGAATCAGTCTGGTAAACCTTCTCTGCACTCCCTCTATGCCAATAATGTCCTTCCTCAGATTTGGAGACCAGAACTGTATGCAATACTCCAGGTGTGGTCTCACCAAGACCCTATACAACTGAAGTAGAACCTCCCTGCTCCTATACTCAAGTCCTTTTGCTATGAAAGCTAACATACCATTCGCTTTCTTCACTGCCTGCTGCACCTGCATGCCTACTTTCAATGACTGGTGTACCATGACACCCAGGTCGCGCTGCATCTCCCCTTTTCCTAATCAGCCTCCATTTAGATAATAGTCTGAGAGAAGATATGCCAGGACTAGAGGGTCTGAGCTCTAGGGAGAGGTTGAGTAGGTCGGAAATCTATTCCCTGGAGCGCAGGAGGACGAGGGGGTGATCCTCTCGGGGTGTATAAGATCATGAGAGGAATAGTTTGGGTAGATGCACGGAGCCTCTTACCCAGAGTGGGGGAAATGAGGACCAGAGGACGTAGGTTTAAGGTGAAGGGGAAAAGATTTAATAGGAATCAAGGGGTAACTTTTTAACACAAAGGGTGGTGGGTGTATGGAACAAGCTGCCAGGGGAAGAAGTTGAGGCTGGGACTATCCCAACATTTAAGAAACAGTTAAGGGGCTGTCCCACTGCGGTGACCTAATTGGCGAGTTTAGAAGAGTTTAGGAGAGTTTGAAAAAATGTCATGTTGAAGGCCTCCGTCGACCTCCTTCCACTGTTGAAGACTAGCTTCGACTAGCTTCGGGAAAATTGGACACCGAATAGTGGAGAGTGAAGACGACCTCCTTCGATCTCCTTCGACCTCCCTTCGACTATGATGAAGACTATCTACGACTACCTTTGACTACCTTCGACTACTCTCGATTACCTACGACTAACATGCCCACGACTTTGCTCGCGGGCATTTTTCAACATGTTGAAAAATACGCCGCGACCTAGCTGAGGCCTCAAGTACGCGGGGACTACTCTCGAGCATAAAGGAGAGTTACAAAACCTCCTACGACCTCGTGTCGACCATGCTGCGAGTCTGAGTCGACGGCAAACTCGTCTGAACTCTCGGATTAGGTCGCCGCAGTGGTACAGCCCCTTTAAAACCCCACTCACCAGATGCAAAACCACCAGAGGCCAGATTACTGCTCACAAGGGCGAGTGCTGAACACAAAACGTTCAGGTGCCAAAATCTCCAGATTTCAGCCTTCAGATCCAGGGGATTTGTATTCAAGAGAGAGTTATATTCACTGGAATTTAGAACGACGAGATGGGATTTTATAGACATTAAAAAATCCTTAAGGGATTGGACAGGCTAGATGCAAAAAAAATGTTCCCCATGTTGGGGGAGTCCAAAACTAGGGGTCACAGTTTAAGAATAAGGGGAAGGCCATTTAGGACGGAGATGAGGAAAAACGTATTCAGATAGAGAGTTGTGAATCTGTGGAATTCTCTGCCACAGAAGGCATTGGAGGCCAATTCACTGGATGTATTCCAGAGAGAGTTAGATATTGCTCTCAGGGCTAATGGAATCAAGGGATATGGGGAGAAAGCAGGAATAGGATACTGATTCTGGATGATCAGCCATGATCATATTGGATGGCGGTGCTGGCACGAAGGGCTGAATGGCCTACTCCTGCACTTATTTACTATCATTCTATGATTCATTGGCGTTCTGTCCCGTTATGTATTCCAGTGCCATATTTTCATTCATGCTGATTTTTCGCTAATTCCCCATTCATTCCTCTTCTGTTCTGAATTATTTCTGTTCTCTGCTCCGAATCTCCTGATGTCGGAGTGAGGAGACTGGACGAGTCCAGACAGACAGAGAAGTTGTTTCATTTCCCAGCCGTTCCCCTCGTCTCAACATGATTCCTTCGGCGTTTTGTATCTATCGTTTCTTCAGCCTCAGTAAGTCTGTGACCCTTCCCTGATTTTTGTCCTCAATTCGCGCATTTATGCAAGTTTTTACATGCTGTTCTTTACACTTCTAGTTAAATTACTCTCTTCCCTTTCCGTATCCCTTCCCTTCTTTCACGGGTGCAACCTGCAAATTATTCTTCGCTTTCAGAAGTCACTCGCGTGGTGAATGAACTGCCTCCGACTCCAGCTCTGGGGGTTTTGAGATTGGTAATGTGGGTGCTACGGGCTTTTCTGCCAACGAATGAGACTACACTCAAACTGGAGGAGCAGCACCTCATTTACCGCTTGGGTAGCTTCCAATCCAGCAGCATGGATATCGAATTCTAAGATATTAGGGAACTACCATTCCACCCCCCACACCCACCCCAATCCCCATCCCCCATCTCTTTCTCCTTCTCCTGTTCCTTGTGTCCTACCTAGGCCTGCACCTATTTCCCCCCTCCCCTATGACCCAGGCACCGGACAGATAGGCCAGTGTGGAAATGGGAAGTGGAGTTATAATGGAGTTATAATGGAGCCGGGAGATCCAGTGGGCCTCGACGGACCTAGTGCACGTGTTCGGCGAAACGGGTTGCTGATTCTCCGCGTGGTCTCGAGTCTGGGTGTGGGACATGCGATGATATGGGTCTGCTCCATGCATCCCACCGACTGTAATGAGGTCCTCAATGCTGGGAATGTTGGCCTTGTAGAGGCCACTGATGGAGGCTCCCACACTCCTTCGTCCTTGCGGCGGATCGTAAGATTTTTCTGGGCACGCACGGTGGTGCAGCGGTGGAGTTGCTGACTCACCGCGCCAGAGACCCGGGTTCGATCCCGTCTGCGGGTGCTGTCTGTACGGAGTTTGTACCCCGTGACGGCGTGGGTTTTCCCCGGATGCTCCGGTTTCCTCCCGCATGCAGTTTAGTTTGTTGGCTTCAGTAAAATTGTAAATTGTCCCTGGCGTGCAGGGTGGTGTTAGTGTACGGGGTGATCGCCGGTCGGCGCGGACTCGGTGGGGCCGAGGGGCCTGTTTCTGCGCTGCACTTCTGAAGTAAAAAGCAACGATTTTCCAGAAATATGGCATCTGCCTGAGATTTCTGCTGTGGATGTGGGGTACGAAGGATCGGGGGGGGGGTGTGTGTGGAGGGAGGAGGAGTGGGTGGGGGGGGGAGGAGGGGGAGGAGGGGGTAAGGGGGCTGGTATCAAAACTACCCAGGAGACCAGGAGCTTATGCCAGGTCTCAGGTTTTGATCTTCACACACTCACATGACCACAGGTTCCACAGGAGTATTTTCGAAGAGCTGGCTCCTGAGATATTAATATTCGTCTATATTTTCCAGCGTCTTATTGCCAAAAGGGCGGCGTTATGCAGCAGCATCAGGTTAATTGATCTGTATCTTGCACATATTGGCTGCAGGGCACATCCTTCCATCACCTTCAGTGAATGGAGAACAATGCACTAGAGCTCAGTGTCTGACCACACACACACACACATGCAAGCATGACCAGTTTAACGTAGCTCAATTCCTCAGGTTGGCGTGACCTTGGTTCGGGAGCACAGTCGGCAAGGGTTGAATAGTTTCCCCATTAGTTCTGAAGATTAATTCAGTCCCAGGACCAGAATCACCCGAGCGTTAATACCCAGCCTAAAAATGCCAGTTAGCGTTAGAGTGAGAAACCACGATCAGAATCTGGAGGTTCCAGAGCTGGAAAGCTGGACTAGAAGGACCAGAAACCTTGAACTTGCCAACGTTATCATTTCAAAAAGCACCACTTCCCACATCTTCTTGAAGATGTTGCCAATAATGGTAACTGGTGCTGTTCCATCCATTAGACTTTCACCCCGTGGTCAATAAGGAATAGTTAATAAATAGACACAAAAGGCTGGAGTAACTCTGCGGGTCAGACAGCATATCCATTGACAGACTGAGGCCAAATGCAAATTGGAGGAACAGCACATCATATTTCGCTTGGGCAGCCTGAATATTGATTTCTCCAACTTCAAGTAACCCTTGCATTCCCTCTCTCTCTCCTAGTTTCACCGTTGTCCTGATGAGTTTCACTGTCTGTAACTCGTTTTCACCCAGCCCACAGCTAACAATGGCCTATTTCCTTTATCATCATTATTCTTTTACATTTCTTTCATTCATTTGTCCTATATCTCTCTATATCACCGCCTATATCACTCATTTCTCAGTCAGAAGAAGGGTCTCAACCCAAAACATCCCCAACACAATAGTTAATGAATATTCACTATCTTCATTGCATGCCACATTGCCTGCCATTTCACGCAGGTTGACACCTTTGCTAATATGAGAGTGACAGCAATTTGATATGAATGGCACAATACTTTAAGACAGTTATCATGATGGAAGAATGAGTCTTTTAACAGCAGTGGAGTTTCAATCTCCAAAATTACACTCTCAAAATATATAAAAGAATATTATCTTGTATCTGCACACTGTGGATGGCTTGATTGAAATCATGTACAATCTTTCCACTGACTGGATAGCATGCAACACAATATCGTTTCACTGTAGGAAGTTATTTCAGATGCTGGTTTAAACCAAGGATAGAAACAAAAAGCTGGAGTAACTCAGTGGGTTAGGCTGCATTTCTGGAGAAAAGGAACAGGTGATGTTTTGGGGTCCAGACCTTTCACCAGACTGAGAGTCAGGGGCTTCTGAAGAAGGGTCTCGACCCGAGACATCACCTATTCCTTTACTCCAGAGATGATGTCAGACGCACGGAGTTACTCCAGGTTTTTGTGTCTGTCTTGAGTTTTTCACTGCACCTCGGCGAACTTGACAGTAAACTGAACTAACCAACGTAATCAATTTCATGTAAATTTATCCTTGATTTGGATATGAAAAGATGAATGTATGCTCATCCACAGCCCGTGGTATGTACACAATTTAATGGTGGACCTGCACGGTTTTACCAGTGACGGAAAACATCTCGAAAATTCTCTCACTATGAACAATGAACTGCGATAATCTTCCTTCTTTCTAATACCGTAGGAAAGTGACCTTGCTGCAGGAGGCTGGAATTGTGCAGTGCTTGCTGCTTTAGATTTATAAACTGACATAACAATCTGTTCCACTCTTGTGCTGAAATGGAAATCCGTGCTCTGAATTCTCCTCAGGAAGCAGTTAATCAAACCTGCTTAATGCTCATTGCATTTCCACTCGTACCAGGGACCGGGAGATTAAATGCAGAGATGCTCGTGAGAGTCAGGGAGACCATTTTCTGATGGCAGGGAGAGGAGAAAATCAACATATAATGAGGAGCTTTTTACAGGAGAAAATAATTTTAAAAACGCTTACTTAGAATATACCATGAGCCATATTAAACAAGGGAAGTGCAGCTGCTGGCTCATGGGTTCCCTTCGTCTATCAGAGATTAAAAGGAGTAAGATCCGTAAATGAGTGACTGTGGCAAGGCCAACAGCATCATCAAGGATGAATTGCACGCTGGCCACTCCCTCTTCTCCCCTCTCTCATCAGGCAAAAGGTACAGAGGTGTGAAAACACACACTACCAGATTCAGCCACAGTTTCTTCCCAGCTGGTATCAGGCAACTGAATCATCCTACCACAACCAGAGTGCAGTCCTGAACTACTATCTACCTCTTTGGTGACCCTCGGACTTCCCTTGATCGGACTTTGCTGGCTTTGCCTTGCACTAAAGGTTATTCCCTTATCATGTATCTAGACACTGTAATCACGTTTCGTCTTTCTGCTGACTGGTTGGGCACGCAACAAAAGCTTTTCACTGCACCCCAGTACACATGCAATAAACAAAACTAATAACTAATAAATGACCTGTAAAATGTACCCCATTTTACCATCAGATCAGACTCTATCCAAAGGCTGGCTGTAGAGTTATGGGCCTGTCCCACCTAGACAACTCTTTAGGTGACCGCCAGGTACTAGTTTTAATGGAATTCACCTATGACACCTGATGACAACCTATGACAACACCTACGTCAACCTATGACAGCAGAAATTGTTGTCACTGTCACAGAAAATTTTCCAACATGTTGAAAATTTTGGGGCAGTCGCCCAAAAAATCACCCAAGTGGGACAGGCCTATTAGTCCAACTTTAGATCAATGGGACATTTTAACCTGATCTTTTTAACAACAGGGCTTATTTAATCATTTCATTCCTCAGAGTTGCAGACGTAGGAACAACTTCACTCGCTCCATTCTTTCTATCATCCATACAGCAAAAAACATGGCGTTACTTGAATTTGGACATTGATACACGCTGTTTTGGAATCATCAGAAAATGTACAAAATAGGAAAATAGGGCAGGAAATCTTTTTCTGTCAGAGAATCCACTGACCAAAATCTGAATCAAATTTTTAATTTTCAATCTCTTCAATGGTGCACGTGATAGCCGTTTGGAGATGAATCAGATAAAAATATTCCACTTTTATTTGAGATTTTGTAAGTTACGTAATGCTAAATCTAAACCCCTTTAACACGTGCCACTTGTAAATCCAACTCATAAGGTCATAAGCAATAGGAGTAGAATGAGGCCATTCGGCCCAACAAGTCTATTCCACCATTCAATCATGGCTGATCTATCTTTACCACCTAACCTCATTCCCCTGCTTTCTCCCCATTATCTCAGACTCCTGTCAACCTGAGCCCAATGGGGCATTTTCACTTTATCTTTTTAATAACAGGGCCTACTTAATTAATCATTTTATTTCTCACTGAAGCAGACATAAGATTCAGTCACTCCATTCTTACCATCGATGCCCCTCATCCTATGTTTCTGATCTCAACTTAGGGCAGCACAGCAGTAGAGCCCTTGACCCATAGCACCAGGGACCCGGTTCAATCCTGACCTCAGGTGCTGGCTGCATGGAGTTTGCACGTTCTCCCTGTGACCCTGTGGGTTTCCTCCAGGTTGCAGCTTCCTCCCACATTCCAGAGATGTGCGGGCTTGTGGGTGACTTGATCTCTGTAAATTGCCCCGAGTGTGTAGGGAGAGGATGAGAAAGTGGGATTACATAGATCTGGTGAGAATGTGTTACCGATGGCATGGACTCGGTTTACACAAAAGACCTCTTTCCATGCTGTATCTTTCCATTTCAATCTCTCCTCTTCCCATCAATATGCTCCAGTCCAGCAATGGTCATATCAGCCTGATTATTTTCTGGCACCTTGATCCTAGGACAAGGCATCACTTTTTTAAGGTGGCACAGTGGCGCAACGGTCGAGTTGCTGCCTTTACAAGGCTTGCAGCGGCAGAGACCCGGGTTCGTTCCCGAATAAGGGTGCTGTCTGTACGGAGTTTGTACATTCTCCCCGTGACCGCGTGGGTTTTCTCCAAGATCTTCAATTTCCTCCCACACTCCAAAGACGTGCAAGTTTGTTGGTTGATTGGCATGGTGTGTGTGTGTACATTGTCCCTAAAGTGTGTAGGATAGTGCTAATGTGCGGGGATCGCTGGTCGGTGCGGACTCGGTGGGCTGAAGGGCCAGCTTCCACAATGCATCTCTAAACTAAACTAAAATTTCCCCAAAACCTGCTCCAACTTAGATTTTTCCTTGTTTGGCATTCTTTGATAATGAAATAAATAAGAAAAATAACAAGGATTAATATTGTATTATTAATTCTGAAGAAAGGAAGGAAAGGAAACAAGAGAAAAGTAGCATCAATATTGTTTTACATTTCCTGTTTAGCATGGCTCAAACTGTTTCACTGGATATAGACCAGTACAGCACAAGAACAGACCCTTCGGCCCACAATGTTTGTGCCGAACATGATGTCGAGACCATTACTTATCCACCTGCATATAAACCACATCCTTCCATTCCCTGCACAATGTATGCATATCCAAATGTATTTTAAATGCCACTAATGTATCTGCTTCATTACCATCCCAGGCAGTGCATTTGTGGCTCTTACCGCACTCAGTGTAAAGAATTTATCATGCATGTCTCCTTTAAACTTTGCCCCTCTCACAAAGCTATACCCTCCAGACTGCTTCACTGTAAGTATCTTCACTTGGCGCCCAATTTACACACAGCAGTGTAATAATGACCATATTTTTTTCCCATGGGTTGAATGATGAAGTTTGTGAAGAGGAGCTTATAGAGGCAGGTACTATTAGTGTTTAAAAGACATTTAGACAGATACGTAGACAGGAAAGAGCGCCAAATGTGGGCAGGTGGGACCACACCTGCAGTTTTGGTCCCCTAATTTGAGGAAGGGCATTCTTGCTATTGAGGGAGTGCAGCGTAGGTTTACAAGGTTAATTCCTGGGATGGCGGGACTGTCATATGCTGAGAGGATGGTGTGGCTGGGCTTGTACACTCTGGAATTTAGAAGGATGAGAGGTACCCTTATTGAAACATCTAAGATTATTAAGGGTTTGGACACGCTAGAGGCAGGAAACATGTTCCCATTGTTGGGGGAGTCGAGAACCAGGGGCCACAGTTTAAGAATAAGGGGTAAGCCACTTAGAACGGAGAGGAGGAAACACTTTTTCCCACAGAGAGTTGTGAGTCTGTGGACAACTCATGGGAGAGTCTAGGACCAGACGCCATAGCCTCAGAATAATAGGACATAGCTCTAGAAAGGAGATGAGGAGGAATTTATTTAGTCAGACAGTGGTGAATCTGTGGAATTCATTGGCTGTGGAAACCAAGTCAATGGATATTTTTAAGGCGGAGATTGACAGATTCTTGATCAGTAAGCATGTCAGGAGTGATGGGCAGAAGGGAGGAGAATGCGGTTAAGATGGAAAGATAGTTCAGCCATGATTGAGTGGCAGAGTAGACTTGATGGGCCGAATGGCCTAATGCGGATCCTAGAACTTATGAACATGACTTTTCATCAGAACAAGCTAAAGCTAGAAATCGAACATGTTGTAAGCTTCAGTTTAGTTTAGCTTAGAGATACAGCGCGGAAACAGGCCCATTCAGCCCACCGGGTCCGCGCCGACCAGCGCCGACCAGCGATCACATTAACGCTATCCTATAGGGACAATTTTTACATTTATCAAGCCAATAAACCTACAAACCTGTACGTCTTTGGAGTGTGGGAGGAAACCGAAGATCTTGGAGAAAATCCACACTGGTCATGGGGAGAACGTACAAACTCCGTACAGACAGCACCCGTAGTCGGGTTCAAACCCGGGTCTTTGGCGCTGCATTTGCTGTAAGGCAGCAACTCTACCGCTGCCGCTGCGCACAGTTTCAGAGGAGAGAGAGGGAATAAAGGGGAATATCCGTGACAGGGCAAGGAACAGGAGACAAAGTAGACAGGTGCTGCCTGCTGAGAGCAGTGTGAAGGTTCACCTGCAACGTAAAACCTGTTTGATTTGTAACGTTTAACCTTTGCTCAATTAACATTGATTCTGTTTCACCCCTCAGTTGTTGCCTGAAACACTTATTATTTTCAACTCTAATTAGGAATCAGAACATCGGGTCAATCACCAGCACAGATCAATTAGGTCTGAACTTTCTCAACGAGAGTGTGATCACAGAATCTGCCCCGTCATATTCTCCTTCTGTTTAGTTTAGTTTGGAGATACAGCGCGGAAACAGGCCCTCTGGCACACGGAGTCCACGTCCGCCTGTGATCACCCCGTGCACTGACACTATCCTGCACACACTAGGGACAATCTACAATTTTACCAAGCCAATCCGCTCACAAACCTGCATGTCTTCGGAGTGTGGGAGGAAACCGGAAGACCCGGAGAAAACCCACGCAGATCTGGGGGAGAACGAACAAACTCCATCCAGACAGCACCCGTAGTCAGGATCGAACATGGGCATCTGCCGCTGTAAGGCAGCAACTCTACCGCTGCGCCACCGTGCCGCCCTTCTGCTTTAGGCCAGGAATAGAAGCTCGCACTATTATCCCTCCACTAAATGGCTGCATAAATAGCAACCAGATCGGGTTAGTCAGGTATTGATTTGGGCTTTCCACTATTCTCACTTCGTCAAGTACTAGAGCAAAAAATAACATAATCCCCTTGCAAAAAGCAGAAAATGACAGTGAATGACCACAAATTCCATTTCACTCCAAATAATCTATACAACACACACACACACACACACACACACACACACACACACACACACACACATATATATATATATAAACATATGAATTAGGAACAGGAGTAAGTTATTTGACACCTCAAGCCTCTCTGATTTGAATGTAACCCTCATTCACTATGTGTAGCAAGGAACTGCAGATGCTGGTTTAAACCAAAGATAGACACAAAATGCTGGAGTAACTCAGCAGGACAGGCAGCGTCTCTGGAGAGAAGGAATGGGCGACGTTTCGGCTTGAGACACTTCATCACTCAGACCTCGTTTCCTACGGTAGCCTTGCACCACCTGGTTTATCTCAAGAGTCTATCTGTTGCTACTTTAAAAGTATCCAAACATTCTGTGTTGTTTTTGCTTTGAAGTTGAAAGTGCCAAAGACTCAGGACCATCTGAGAGTAAAAAAATGGACCCCATCTCTGCCTTATACGAGCAGCACCATATTTTAAACAACAGCTCTCAGTTTCAGATTCTTTCACAAGAGCAAGTATCCTTCATACTTCATACAAAGCCCCTCCCAAGATTGAATGTTTTAATCGTATGCTCTTTCAAATTCCAGCAGACACAAGTCTCGCGTGTTCACCCTTCAACCATGAAACAACCTGTCTATTCCAAGTACTTGTCCAATATGCCTTCACTGAACTGCTTACAATGCATCGACATCCATCCTTAAATAAGGGGACCAATGATCCACACATGGTCACAACAATGCCTTGCACAGAATTGTGGACACTGCCCAGAACATTGCACAACCCAACCTCACTCCCTTCCTTCTATCCAGAGATGCTGTCTGTTCCACTGAGTTACTCCAGCATTTTGTGTCTATCGTTGGTGAGAAACCATAATCTGCAGTTTCTTCCAAGAGGTGCGTAGGTTAATTGGCTTGGTATAAATGTAAATTGCCCCTAGTGTGTGTAGGATAGTGTTAGTGTGCAGGGATCGCGGGTCGGCACAGACTAGGTGGGCCAAAGGGCCTGTTTCCCCGCTGTATCTCTAAACTAAACTAAACTAAAAGAAGGAATGGGTCACGTTTTGCGTCCCTTCTTCTGACTCAAAACATCATCTATCCATGTTCTCTAGAGATATTGCCTGACCTCTGAGAAAAAGGATTTGTGCTGGTCTTTTCTTACTTCCAATTGCCTCCCCTCAAGAGCAGATTAAACACTGGGCGTTCAGGGCGTTTCTTCCCAATTGTCGCCAGGCAACTGAACTACTATCTACCTAATTGCAGGCCCTCGGACCATCTTTAATCAGATTTTACTGGACTTTATCTTGCACTATACATTATCCTGTATCTGAAGATGCTGCTTTACACCAAAGATAGACACAAAATGACGGAGTAACTCAGCGGGTCAGGCAGCATCTCCAGATAGAAGGAGTGGACAGCTCGATTGTAATCATGCATAGTTTTTCCGCATACTGGATAGCACATAACAAAAAGCTTTCCTCGCGCGACAATGAACTAAATTAAACTAACTGAAGATTTAATTTCTGAATCTGAGTCTGAAGAAGGGTCCCGACCCAAAACATCACCTGGCCATCCCCTCCACGGATGCTGCCCGACCTGCTGAGTTCCTCCAGCGTCTGTCTTATATTCAAATTCCAGTATCTACAGTTCCATATAACCATATAACAATTACAGCACGGAAACAGGCCCTCTCGGCCCTTCCAGTCCGTGCCGACCATTTACTTTCCCCTAGTCCCATCTACCTGCACTCAGAACATACCCCTCCATTCCCTTCCCGTCCATATACCTATCCACTTTACTTTTAAATGTTAAAATCGATCCTGCCTCCACCACTTCTGCAGGAAGATCATTTCACACAGCCACCACTCTCTGAGTGAAGAAGTTCCCCCTCATGTTACCCCTAAACTTCAACCCCTTAATTCTCATGTCATGTCCTCTTGTTTGAATCTTCCCTACCGTCAATGGGAAAAGCTTATCCACGTCAACTCTGTCTATCCCTTTCATCATTTTAAAGACCTCAATCAAGTCCCCCCTCAACCTTCTGTGCTCCAAAGAATAAAGACCTAACTTGTTCAACCTTTCTCTGTAACTTAGTTGCTGGAACCCAGGCAACATTCTAGTAAATCTCCTCTGTACTCTCTCTATTTTGTTGACATCCTTCCTATAATTAGGCGACCAAAATTGTGCACCATACTCTAGAATTGGTCTCACCAATGCCTTGTACAATTTTAACATTACTTCCCTACTCCTATATTCAATGTTCTGATTTATAAAGGACAGCACACCAAAAGCGTTCTTTACCACCCTTTCTACATGCGATTCCACCTTCAGGGAACTATGCACAGTTATTCCTAGATCCCTCTGTTCCACAGCATTCCTCAATTCCCTACCATTTACCATGCACGTCTGCAGTTCCCTGCATCTCTGAAGATGTTACTTTCTGTCAGAGTAACACAGTCTGCGCTGACCATGAAACACCCATGAAGATGAACCCTCCACAAATCCCAATAAAAAACTCCCGACATTCTCATCAACGTTCTCCGCAGTTTTTGCCACTCACCTGGATACTGGGGCAATTATCGGTGACCAATTAGCATATAAGTTAACAGTGTGCCGTTTTGGGTTGCAGGACTCGGAGGACCTTGAGGAAGCCTCACGCGATCACATCGAGAGGATGCTGACTCCACACAGGCAGCACCAAGGCTCAGGATTGAACTCGACTCACTGCAGCTGCAAAACAGCAGCTCTAGAGCCTGCCACAGTGCTGCCGTTTTACGCAATTCCCTTCCCCAGAAACAATTACATTCTGTGCAGGAAGGAACTGAAGATGCTGCTTCACACCGAAGGTAGAGACACAAAATGATGGAGTAACTCAGCGGGACAGGCAGCATCTCCAGATAGAAGGAATGGGTGACGTTTCGGGTCGAGACGCTTCTTCAGACTGAGCGTCAGGGGACACAGAAGGTTATCTCTCCATCTCACTAATTTCCCTCTCCCCTGACTCTCAATCTGAAGAAGGGTCTCGGCCGGAAATGTCACCCATTCCTTCTCACAGTAACATTCACATAGCATCCCTAATTGCTACATTAACACATTTCTGAAACTCCTAGGCAAGGACATGCTACACAATTCCTTAAAGAATAAATGAAGATTGTCACATGTGACAAGTCACAGTAAAATTATTTGCTTGCATACCAAAGGTATGTAAATAGTAGCCACAAAAAGGGCACCAACAAAGTTACAAAGTATCCCGCCCCAGGTCCCCCTTTGTTCTCCCCACCTATTTTTTTCCTATATTGGACTATATTTGCTATGTTGATGTTGACATTTGCTATTTAAATGTTTGCCACGCCACTGAACCTATCTATATCCCTCTATGGTGTCCTTATTTCATATTTCATCATGACAATGGAAGCCCATTCAGCCCATCAAGTTTATGCCTGCAAGCTCATCAATCAATTCCATCATTTATTCCTCTGCAACCCATTCTCTCTCAGATGTCCTTGAAATCTATCCTGATTCACATACCATTCACTTATGCATGGGGTAACTTGTGGCAATTAATTAACGTACACACCACAACCTATTTTCTTACCTACCTTTACACCGACAATAAATTTTGCAACCGTACTTTTGGTGCCTGCATCCAGATCATTTGGCTGAAGAAGGGTCTCACCCTGAAATGTCACCCATTCCTCATCTCCAGAGATGATGCCTGTCTCGCCGAGTTACCCCAGCTTTTTGTGTCTATCCACATCATTTCAGTTTAGTTTAGTTTAGTTTAGTTTAGAGAAACAGCACGGAAACAGGCCCTTTGGCCCACCAAGTCCGCACTGTCTAGCGATCCCCACATACTTACCCTTTCCTGCACACACTGGGGAAAATTCACAATTATACCAAGCCAAGTAAATTACAAACCTGCATGTCTTTGGAGAGTGGGAGGAAACTGTAGGAAACTCACGTGGTGAATGTACAAACTCCGTACAGACAGCACCGATAGTCAGGATCGAACCCGGGTCTTTGGCGCTGTAAGGCAGCAACTCTACCATTGCGCCACTGTGCCAACTCCAGAAATTGTTACAAGTTGACTGATGCTTCAGCACCGATCCCTGCAGAACACCAGTCATTACATCCTGTCAACCAGAAAATGACCAGGTTATGCCTGCTCGGCTTCCTGTCAGTTACCCGATCCTCTGTTCCGGTCAGCAAATGACTTTCTATACAATGAGCTTTTACGGCTTATAATTACAGTTAACGTGGCATCTTATCAAATGCCTTCTGGAAATCCACGTCAGTTCCCCATTATCTCCAGCACGTGCCGACACTACCAAAGTTTCCCAAAAAAAATGAACCAATCAACATTTCCCTTACACAAAATCAGTTTGATTCTGCCATCTTATCTTGCTTTATTTCTACTTGTGCAGCTATCTGGATAATAAGTGGAAATTGGGTTTTATATTAAGCAATATGGGTGGGTGCCTAAAGTAAGATGGCCATTATTGGTCTCAACATGGCTGAAGCATAGACACAAGTAAGATCATAAGATCACAAGATCATAAGTGATAGGAGCAGAATTAAGCCATTCGGCCCATAAAGTCTACTCTGCCATTCAATCACGGCTGATCTATCTCTCCCTCCGAACCCGATTCTCCTGCCTTCTCCCCATAACCTCTGAGCAGGCACGTGCCGTCAGGGTAGGCAAGGTAGGCACTGCCTACCCTGACTAAAATTATGAAATGGCAATTATTTAATATAAATAGTAAAGGCATGGGAGAATTATGCCTGTCTAAGAGATCGATCTCTTAGGTAGGCATAATTCTACGTGCCTTTCATCCGCAGCGCTTATAACACGGGAAGCTCGGTACAGCCCCCGTGCCGTCAGTGCTGCCTGAAGCCGTCAGTTTCAATGGAAGCTGAAGGCAGCAGAAATTCTGCCTTTGCAGCACTGCGCATGCGCATCATCATTCTGCGCATGCGCAGAGCGAGTTTCTTGGCGGCATTTTCAAATATGAATTGCCATTATTTTAATAGTATCTTAGCAAACAAAGAGTGAAGAATGGACTTAATGTGCCAATAATGTGGTAAGTGCATTTGTTGGTGGTTTATGTTTTTAAATGCTGTATTTCCCGGGGTGGGGGGAGAGCTCCGTTCACAGTGTTTGGACAGTCTGGCGTTGTGAAGGAGGGGATTGGGGTCAGTAACCCACTTTCCACGCTCCGGTTTGAGTGCAGGTGAGATGGGACTAGGTGAGAGTAAGTGTTCGGCACGGACTAAAAGGGCCGAGATGGCCTGTTCCCGTTCTGTATTGCCATATGGTTTTATTGTGGCCGGGGAGTGGATTAGCTCGGGTGGCTGCCGCAGCACTCCGGGCACAGACAGCAGATCTGGCCGCCACTTCCGAGGAAGGAAGCAGCTCGGGTACTGCGAGTGGCCGCCGGGACCCTGCCACTTCAGCCACTTCAGCCCCTTCTGCTGGTCCCCACTCACCTCTGGCAGTGCTCTCCGTCTGAACATCTCTCACCTGCCGCTCGCCGGCCGGCTTCCCGCAAATCTTTAAATTCTGACAGCGCGTTCACGGGACCAGTTGAGGTTACTTGGCTGTGGGAATTTAAGGATTTGCGGGACGCGGTTGACATGAGCGAAGCCGGCGAATGGCAGGTGAGAGATGTTCAGACAAAGAGCACTGCCAGAGGTGATCAGAAGGCACTGAAGAGCAGCCGGTTCTGGTGTTGAGTCCCGGCGGCTGCTCGCACCCGAGCTGCTTCTATCCCCGGAAGTGGCGGCCAGTTCTGCTGTCCGTGCCCGGAGCGCTTTCGGCAGCGGTGAGTGATATGATCTCTGTCCCCCTCCTTCTCAAAACTTCTGCCTTCTCGCACATTTAACCCTGCCGCAGGCTCCCCACACGCTGTGAAAGGAACTCCCCCTCCAATTGGACCCTTGAATTAGTATTGTCATTCCATAAGATGACAACTGATTCAACGTCCCGCTGTGCTCCCGTTTTTCCCACCATCTCTCCACCTGCCTTCATCCTCCGTCCCCCACCCATTCAGTAATTAAAAAATGAAGGAGATTTAGAACCCTTGGGAAAATTGAATTGTTACTTATTTTTCATTTTTTACGAAGAGAACAATCTGCGCATGCGCGGTTTAAAGATTTTTTTGAAAGCCGGCTGACTGCCTACCCTGAGTAATTACTCACGGCACGTGCCTGCCTCTGACACCTGTACTAATCAAGAATCTATCTACCTCTGCCTTAAATATATCCACTGACTTGGCCTCAACAGCCTTCGGTGGCAAAGAATTCCACAGATTCACCATCCTCTGACTAAAGAAATTCCTCCTCATCACCTTCGTAAAAGAACGTCATTGAATTCTGAGGCTATGACCTCTAGTCCCAGACTCCCCCACTAGTGGAAACATCCTCTCCACATCCACTCTATCCAAGCCTTTCCCTATTCTGTACGTTTCAATGAGGTCCCCACTCATTCTTCTAAACTCCTGCGAGTACAGGCCCAGTACCATCAAATGCTCATCATAACTGCAGATGCTGGAATCCTGTAGAGAACACAGAGTGCTTGAGTAACTCAGCGAGTCAGGCAGCATCTGTGGAGGACAAAATTTCCTTGTGCCATATCCTCCAGTGACACTGCCTGACCCGCTGAGTTACTCCAGCATTTTGTGTTCTATGGCTAAATCACAGCATTCTACATTTCCTTGATCATCGTCCTCTTTGATCTGTGCTTTCCACACCTTACCCTTCCATATCTCTCCGTCCCCATCTCCCCTGACTCTCAGTCCGAAGAAGGGTTTCGACCCGAAACGACACCCATTCCTTCTCTCCAGAGATGCCTGTCCCGCTGAGTTACTCCAGCATTTTATGTCTATCTTTGGTGTAAACCAGCATCTGCAGTTCCTTCCCACACATCAAATTCAATGGTTTTGAACATTGATAACATGTTTATTAAATTGAAGTGCAGAATCTTACTTTATAAAGTTATGATTAACATTCTTACCTTAGGTACTATACTTGATCATGCTTTTATAAAATCTTACAATCCAGTGCGTTAATGACTCCTGAATCAATCCTTGCAGGAGGGCTTTCTTCGGCCTAATTGTTTTCAACTACTTGACATTCTTTAATTGTTATTGTGGAAGCATATTTGTAGAATCATTCATTTGTTCTACATTTCTATATATCTCGTTTCCTTTTCCCCGACTCTCAGTCAGAAGAAGGGTCTCGACCCAAAACGTCACCCATTCCTTCACTACAGAGATTCTGCCTGTCTCGCTGAGTTACTCCAGCTTTTTTGCGTCTATCTTCATTTGCGTCTATCTTCATTGGAATAAGCTACCGGCCAAACTAGGTGGAACGTATAACATCAAGCTGACAGTTGCATCAACACCACTGCACCATTTAAGTGCAGGACAAATCGCTTTGCCAGTCAGCCTTCATCTCCTAATCCACAATGTATGGTGAGACAATTACGACACAAGGGAGAATGAGAGGGCTTGAATTTTATAACGCATCTTTAACACTTCAGGACATCGTAAAAAGTGTTTACGGCCACTAGTGTGGAAGGAATGCCCAAGACAACGTGTGCCAGTGCGGTCCAATGCACACCAGGTCTAATGAAGAGATGACTGTTCATTGTGGCTTTAGTTTAGTTTAGAGATACAGCGTGGAAGCAGGCCCTTCAGCCCACCGAGTCGGCACCGACCAGCGCTCCCCGCACGTTAACATTATCCTACACACACTATGGACAATTCACATTCATACCAAGCCAATTAAACTGCAAACCTATATCTCTTTGGAGTGTGGGAGGAGACCGAAGATCTCGGAGAAAACCTGCGCAGGTCACGGGGGTAAGGTACAAACTCCGTACAGACAAGCACCCGTAGTCGGGATCGAACCAGGCGCTGTAAGGCAGCAACTCTACCGCTGCGCCACCGTGTGGCCCTCTTGAGTAATAAATCTTGCCTAGCACTCAATGGAATCAAACACCCATTTAAGATCCCAGAACGGGTTTTGATTTTATGTCCTGGATGGTGCATGATCCCACCCCTGGTTCCGCTTGAGTCCCATGCACTAACCTTTTGAGGGGACCTCATTGAAATGTACCAAACAGTGAAAGGGCTGGATAGAGTGGATGTGGAGAGGATGTTTTCACTAGTGGGAAAGCCTAGGACCAGAGGTCGCAGCCTCAGAATAAAAGGACGTCTGTATTCTTGTGTTCTTGGAAGGTGTATAGCATATTCGGATCAAGGCGAGGATCTGACAGACATATCTTTAGAAAGGAGATGAGGAGAAATTTATTTAGTCAGAGGGTGATGCGTCTGTGGAATCCATTGCCACAGACGGCTGTGGAGGTCAGGTCATTGGGTATTTTGTTGGCGGACATTCACCGGTTCTTGATTAGTAAAGGATGTCAAAGGTGATGGAGAGAAGGCAGGAGAATGAGTTTGAGAGGGAAAGGTCGATCAGCCATGATTGAATGGCGGAGTAGACACAATGGGCCGAATTCTGCTCCTCTGAATTATGAACTTACGAACACAACATACTGCACGGGAAGCCTCACCCGCTGTCTTGGCACAAGGTGAAAGGGATCTCAGGGTGATAGTTCGACCTCATGTGGTGGAAACTGAGATTGAACCAATACGACTTTTGACAACCGGCCATTAGCAATGGCATGTTTCACTATTTATTCATAAATGTTCAAAAACTGTTAGAATTGGCTTAAACAAATTCAGTAATTATCTCAAATAACCATAAATTAAATACAAATCACTTGAGAACGTAACAACAGTAGTTTCAAGTGAAGTAAAGAAAATCAGAGAACAAAATGCAGAAACTAGTGACTGCAGATGGTGGAAATTTGAGCAAAATACAAAGAGCTGGAGTAGGACCTCGGATCAAAGCTTGAAAGCCGTCTTGTTGAGTCTTGTCAGCAACTAGTTTTCACCTAGTCCACAGCTAACAATGGCCTGCTTCTTGTATCATCATTACTATTTTGCATGTCTTTCATTCATTTGTTCTATATCTCACTATATCACCGTCTATATCTCTCGTTTTCCCCTTCCCCTGACCCTCAGTGTGAAGAAGGGTCTCGACCAGAATCTTCACCCATTCCAATTCCCCGGAGATGCTGCCAGCCCCGCTGAGTGACTCCAGCTTTTTGTGTATATCTTAGGTTTAAACCAACACCTGCAGTTCCTTCCTACACACCTCGGATTTTGTGCTCATGCACGGGGCTGGGACATGAACATCTGATTTAGGGGTAAAACAGGCTACCCGTGTGCTGTGGCCAACAATGAGAGAATCATGCTGCAAATGTAGTCAGCAAATGTGGCATTCTGAATTATCTAACTCCATACTCAAATTACAACAAGTGCCCACATTAAACGGCATCATCCTGCTGATCAGATGCTGACACAATTATGGAATCAAGCATTTGGGTGATCAAAGTCGCGAATAACCAGCCGATTCTAGTGTTTAACACACTTTCATACAAATTGTACATCGTGGAAATCACCAAGTGGATTATTTCAACCTTATGCAAGTGATTTTACGTTCTCCCTGTAACTGTGTGGGTTGTCTTTGCCTGCTCCGGTTTCCTCCCACACACCAAAGACATGAAGGCCTGTAGTTTAATTGGCCTCTGTAAACTGTCCTCAGTGTAGAACGGATAGAGCGAGTGCGTAGGGTAGAACGTTGGTCAGCGCGGACTCGGTGGGCCGAAGGGCCTGTGGCCACGCTGCATCACTAAACTAAACTAAACTGAACCAAACTAAACTAAACTAAGAACAGAAGTAAAAGAACAGCAGCAATAAATGGAGTATAGAATGCTTGAAACCAAAGATAAAGATACTGGAAACACACTGCCTGCCTCAAATATTGTGGAACAGCCTCTTACTAAAGAGTGCCCTTCTTTAAAATCAGAAACACTGCATCAAGACTACGGAAAAATGGTGCTACAGAATAAGCTTTGTTCCCCAAAACTCTGCCAAATAACTGCACAAGAAAACCCAGAAATTCAGGAAATAGCAAATCAGGCAGTTTTCGTGGTAAGTGGAAAACAGGTTTAATGTTTCAGTGTGAAAATAAGATTCACAAAGATGCTACTGGGACTGGAAGGTTTGAGTTCCCAGGAATGCTGGATAGGCTGGGTCTTTTTCCCCAGAAGGCTCCATCATAATCCCTATTTTTCTCAAGCACTCAAAACCAGGTAGATTGATGCATTGGACCAGACGGGGTAAATTTTATTCAGCCACAAAATTCCTTTGTTCTCTGTCTTGGTCCTTGAAACCCACTCACTTTATTGTCACATGCGCCTCGGTATAAGTGAAACGCTTTGTTTTTGCATTCAACACGGTAAAATGATACGGCAGACCTCACCGAGGCGGTACACAAGCGTTGCCACTTTCCTGGCGACGGCAAAATCATAAAAGGTTCGCCGAACAATTGAGAAGAAGGAACAACCCACGATCTTATCCTCAGACAGCGCAAGGCCTACATGAGGGCTTTTGCACAGCTAACGAGAATGAAGCAAGAGTAGGCCGCTCAGCTCCTTCTGCCTGCTCCACCACTCAGTACGATCATGGCTCATTGTTTACTTCACCTGCATATCCTGCATTAAAACCACATTCCTTGATTCCCCAAAATTTAGTTTAGTTACGTTTAGAGATACAGTGCGGAAACAGGCCCTTCGGCCCACCGTCCACACTGACCTGCGATCCCCGCACATTCACACTATCCTACACACACTAGGGACAATTTTACATTTATACCCAGCCAATTAACCTACGAACCTGAATGTCTTTGGAGTGTGGGAGGCAACCGAAGATCTCGGTACTCATCAAGAATCTGTCAATCTCCGCTTTAAAAATATCCATTGACTTGGCCACCACAGCCATCTGTGGCAATGAATTCCACAGATTCACCACCCTCTGAGTAAAGATATTTCTCCTCATCCCCTTTCTAAAGGTACATCCTCTTTTTCTGAGGATTTGGCCTGCGGTCCTAGATTTTCCCATTAGTGGAAACATCCTCTCCGCATTCACTCTATGCAGGCCTTTCACTATTACATGTGAGCTAAAAAGACTTGAGTGAAGAAAAAGAAATAATCCTGGTGAATAACAAACTCAAGCAAATGGTGGCAATGGATCCTGCAACGGTTTTTTAACGTCTGACATGTTCTGAAAAGTGGACACATTCATCTGTACCGATTTGGTGCAGCAAGGAAACAAACCTGTGGCTTCTTCAGACTGTCAAAAGATTTTCTCGTCGACTCAACCTGAGCCAACAGCATTAAATAAAGGTTCTGAAAAGGCAGGATGCAGAACAGATGCGGTCTTTACAGGCTTAGTAAATCCTGACCATTCAGTGGGCTTTTCTTGGAAAGGGACCAACGCTGAGCGGCTTTCAACCCTGCAGATGACAGTCAAAAAGTCACCTCTGAGCCGACTGAAAGAAATTCAATAGGTCCCTTGGCAGATGGTGCAAACACTATGAGCAGCATAATGTATGCCTCACCAGCTCAGCAGAAGCACCATGGTGCAAATCTGTGGTGAATACTCAATAAAACACTGGACCATGAAAGAGCAGTAAATGTGTATATATCTCTGATCTATCATCCGAAGAGTCGTAATGAAGTGATTTAAAATAAAAATGTGAGTCACCTTATTTTATAATTGAGTTCTGAGACGACACCGTTTGCAATAACCTTCATAGTAGTTTGCAAGAAAGTGACAGCCACCTCGCCTAATTCTTGTTTTGAACTTCAGATAACATGGCTTTTTAGGATTACATGTCCTTCTGTTGGCTCCACAGGCCACCAATTCCCCAAATAAGATAAGCTTATCGCTTTGTCAAAACAACCGTTTCTATGCAAATTCCAGTAAAGTTGCAGCCCTGCAGATTTTCACATTTTTTACCTAAATTATTCCTTTATTGCTGATGGCAGAAGAGGAGTCATGTTTCTGTTGAAACAGCTATTACCAATATTTAGACCCTTAACTTAACATTTTATACAGTGCCTTTTGCTCACAGAGTCAACTTTAAACATTCATTTCATATCTTTGGGCAGCAAAGTGGCGCAGCGGTAGAGTTGCTGACTTACAACGCCATAGAAGCAGAGAATGGGTGACGTTTCGGGTCGAGACCCTTCTTCGGACGTGCTCGGGTTGGTGCAAGAGGCTGGAATTAGAGGAGTGAAGCTATCACTGAGGAATATCAGGCCGGAGACCGGGAATGGAGGAAGGGTGAAATCGTGAAGGGATTTGAAAACAAAAGTGAAGACATTTGGAAATCGGAGCATTGTTGAATGCGGAGCAAATGAAGATCAGCAAGCAGAGATGCAATGGCCAAACCGTGCGTTAGATCATGAGCGGCAGAGTTCTGGGTAACTTCAAGTTTAGGACGTCCAAATCAAAATCATGGAATCATGGAATCATGGAAAACTTTATTGTCATTCGGACCTTACGGTCTGAACGAAATTTTGTTGCCTGCAGTCGTACATATAGTAAAGAGCAAAACACACAATAAACACATATTTAACATCCGCCACAGTGAATTCACCAGACACCTCCTCACTGTGATGGAAGGCAAAAATCTTAAGTCTTTGTCTCTTCCCTTCTTGTTCTTCCTCTTCCTCTGTGCTGAAGCGACCCAGGCCGCCGATGTTATGACCGCACCGGGAGATGTAAATAAGTCGGAAAAAGGAAAGCATAGGAATTGTCAGGACGAAAGAGAAAAGCATGGAAAGGTCATGGTCCAATGAGCTGAGGCTGGGACATATTCTTGATTAGTACGGGTGTCAGCGGTTATGGGGAGAAGGCAGGAAGGAGAATGGGGTAAAGAGGGGAAGATAGATCGGCCATGATGGCAGAGTAGACTTGATGGGCCGAATTTTAAGAATAAAGTGTAAGCCATTTAGAACGGAGACGAGGAAACACTTTTTCTCACAGAGAGTGGTGAGTCTGTGGAATTCTCTGCCTCAGAGGGCGGTGGAGGCAGGTTCTCTGGATGCTTTCATGAGAGAGCTAGATAGGGCTCTTAAAAATAGCGGAGTCAGGGGATGTGGGGAGAAGGCAGGAACGGGGACTGATTGTGGATGATCAGCCATGATCACATTGAATGGCGGTGCTGGCTCGAAGGGCCAAATGGCCTACTCCTGCACCTATTGTCTATTGTCTATTGAATGACCTAATTCTACTCCTATCACTTATGACCTTATATCCTAAAATCAGCAGCATTATGGTGCAAATAGACGGTTTTGATGTTGTCTTAGAGTTATGGTCTGAGGATCACCTTGGGGACACCAACCCCTTTAAATGCTTGGTGCAGTTTCACACAACGGCAAGGAAAAGTGATGGAGTCGGTATTCGGGGAACAAAAATTTATGGTGGGCACTGAAGACCATGGCTTTGGTCTTCTGAATACATCACTTTAGGGAGAGTCCAGCTGATTCAATATATTGGATGCCAAATAAACAGTGTGACATATTGACATATTGGCTGGTAAAAGAGACAAAGGTGGCGGTGGTGAAGCAGGCTGTCTTCAACTTACGTGTAGAAACTCATACCGTATTTTACAAGAGACAAAACGAACCGCAGATGCAAGAATCATGAGCAAACCACAAAGTGCTGGAGGAACTTAGCAGATCAGACACCATCTGTGAACGGAATGGATAGACAACGTTTTGGGTCGGGACCCTCTTCAAACATTGTCTGCCTATTCCCTCCACAGTTAACATAGAAAATAGCAGCAGGCCATTCGGTCCTTCGAGCCAGCACCGCCATTCATTGTGATCATGGCTGATCGTCCCCTATCAATAACCCATGCCTGCCTTTTCCCCATATCCCTTGACTTCATTAGCCCCGAGAGCTCTATCCAACTCTCTCTTAAATCCATCCAGTGATTTGGCCTCCACTGCCCTCTGTGGCAGGGAATTCCATAAATTCACAACTCTCTTGGTGAAAAGGTTTTTTCTCACCTCAGTCTTAAATTACCTCCCCTTTATCCTAAGGCTGTGGTCCCTGGTTCTGGACTCGCCCAACATTTGGAACATTTTTCCTACATCTAGCTTGTCCAGTTCTTTTATAATTTTATATATTTAGGGCCAACAACAAAGTTGTTGCCTGACCCGCTGAGTTCCTCCAGCATTTTGTGTTTTGCACCATATTTTCAGATGTTAGTGTAAAGTGATACCATTTTGATGAGATATAGAAAATAGACAAGGATAGATCCTTTGGAAAGTCACAAGTAATGCTGAGCTGTAGGGTGAGGTTGAGCAGGCCATGACTCTATTCCTTGGACCGCAGGAGGATGAGGGATGATCTTAAAGGGGAGTATAAAATCATGAGGTGAATAGATTGTGTAAACACACAGATTCTCCTGCGCAGAGGAGGGATTTCGAGAACCAGAGGACATAGGTTTAACATGAAGGGGGGGGGAAGATTTAATAGGAACCTGAGGCGTAACCTTTTACACAAAGGGTGGTGGGTGTATGGAACAAGCTGCCGAAGGAGGTTGTAGAGGCAGGTACTAAGGCAAAGTAATCAGACAGGTACATGGATAGTGTAGGAAAAAACTGCCAATGCTGGTTTAAAGCGAAGGTAGACACAAAATGCTGGAGTAACTCAGTGGGACAGGCAGCATCTCTGGAGAGAAGGAATGGGTGACGTTTCGGGTCAAGACTCTTCTTCATGTCTTGACCCGAAACGTCACCCATTCCTTCTCTCCAGAGATGCTGCCTGTCCTCCTAAGGTACCCCAGCATTTTGTGCCTACCTAGGTATATGGATGGGATAGGCTGAGAGGGATATGGTCCAAATGCAGGCATGTGGAACTAGTGTAGATGGGACATGCTGGTCGGTGTGGGCAAGTTGGGCCGAAGGGCCTGTTTCAGCTGGGAAGAAACTGTCTCTGAATCTGGAGGTGTGTGTTTTCACAGTTCTATACCTTTTGCCCGATGGGAGAGGAGAGAAGAGGGAGTGGCTGGGGTGCGACTCGTCCTTGATTAAGCTGGTGGCCTTGCTGAGGCAGCATGAGGTGTAAATTGAGTCAATGAAAAGGAGGTTGGTTTGTGTGACGGTGCTCAGAATATTCCAGGATAGAGGGGATCACAAAGATAGGGATGGGTCGGGCCTCAGAGAAAACTGGACAAAACAATGGGAATGATAAAATCAAAGCTTTGGCGGAGCGGGAGCCTTGACAGATTAAAAAAATAGTCCCATACTATTAAACTACTATCCACTCTGGACGATTGTCCTTATGTCCAAAAATCTGTGTTACTGAAAATTTTAATTAAGAGATGGCAATATAAATTTACGATCACATTTTGAACTCAAACAGTGGCGCAGTAGTAGAGTTGCTGCCTTACAGTGCGAGAGACCCGGGTTTGATCCTGACTATGGATGCTGTCTGTTCTGAGCTTGTAAGTTCTCCCTGTGACCGCGTCGTGTGTTTTCTCTGGCTGCTGCGGCTTCCTCCCACATTCTAATGATGCAAAGGTTCGGGGGGTTCGGTAAAAGTTGTAATTTGTCCCTAGTGCGTGGGATAGTGCTAGTGTACGGGGTCGGTGGGCCGAAGGGCCTGTTTCCACACTGTATCTCTAAACTAAACTAAGGAGGAAGTAGTCGAAGCCAGTGCGAGTAAAATGTGAATGTAAATTCAGACCACTTCAAGCACACAGCCATGCACGAAACAAACTGAAAGACATAACGCAATACAGTAATTATGGGTTGGGTGATGGGTGGGGAGGGATACGAAGCAGGTATATCATCACTTTTTGTTTTTCTTTCGGTTTTTATCTTTTTATTTCTCTACATCTTTCTTATTTCTTTTATTTACTCAGTCTTTGGCCACACCAATTCGGTACTCTAGCGGTTCTATCCTTGCAATACACTTTTTTTCTCTCTTGCTTTCTCTCTCTCTCCCCTTTTCGTTCATCTTTAGCTAAAAATTAAAACTGAAGCTGTGCAATAATTGTATTATGTCATATGCCGCTGTTTACATTTTTGTACACTGCTTCTAATAAATTTTTAAAAAAAATTTTTTTAAAAGGAAGAAAATGCTGGAGTAACTCAGCGGGACAGGCAGCATCTCTGGAGGGAAGAAATGGGTGACGTTCGGGATGGAGACCCGTCTTCAGACTGAGGAATTAACAACATATCAATCTGAAGAAGGGTCTCCATCCGAAAAGTCGCCCATTCCTTCTCTCCGGAGATGTTGGCCGTCCCGCTGAGTTACTCTAGCAATTTCTGTCTATCTTCGGTTTGAAACATCATCTGCAGTCCCTTCCTTCACAATACAGAAACGTGACTTGATTATTTGCAGAGAGGCAACATTAGACGTCCAAAAGATGGTTTGCTCTGCCACAAAGCTGGCCATGATGGTGGATGCTCCAGCCTTCATACGTGATGGAGAACATTCTTTGCCCGCACAGTTTTACTCGGGTTTGATGAAAAGAAGGAAAACGAGCACTGACAGCCACAACAGTCTTTCAGGAAGCAAAGAGCATTTCGTTCTCTCTCACTGCTGATTGAGGCCTGCAGCTCTTCTTTATTCATGCCATTGTACCGTCAGGCATCTGTGTCGCCACATTCATCTCGCACTCAGAGAGGTTGATCACTCAACAAAACCAGGCGCAAAGGCTTAATTACCCACTTAGGAATGCAGCTGACCAAATATTTGAAACGACTGGATTCAAAAGAACACAATCAGCATTAAAGACAGCTCCTGGGAATTATTGTTAATTCCTCAGGTTTTTCCCACAAAATTATGCTTCAAGCAACTATTTAGTTTATAAAATCAAGCACTGAGCCTGTACTCGGTGGAGTTTAGGAGCATATCCTCCTAACCGTATAGTGAATGGCCTGGATAGAATGGATGTGGAGAGGATTTTTCCAGTAGTGGGAGGGTCTAGGATCGGAGGCCATAGCCTCAGAATAAATTGATGTACCTTTAGGAAGGAAGTAAGGAATTTCTTCAGTCAGAGGGTGGCGAATCTGTGAAATTATTTGCCATAGAAGGCGGTGAAGGCCAAGTCAATGGATATTTTTAAGGTAGTGATTGACAGATTCTTGATTAGTATGGTTGTTAAGAGATTATGGAGAGAAAGCAGGAGAGTGGGGTTTAAAGGGAAAGATCAGCCATGATTGAATGGTGCAGTAGACATGATGGGCTGAATGGCCTAATTCTTCTATCACTTATGAACATGAATTATAGCATGATAGTTAAACTCTCCATGAGACTTGTTTAAACATGTGATCTACACAACACCTAGATTATTATATGTTTATTTATGCATCATAGACATCACATGATGCTGCAGTAATTATGTCACAGTAACCAATACACTAGTTCTTTCTAACATATTAGGGACAATTTGCCAATTAACCTACAAACCTGCACATCTTTGGAATTGTAGGAGGAATAACAAAAAAACTCATGTGGTCACAGGGAGAAGATAGAAACGTAGAAAATAGGTGCAGGAGTAGGCCATTCGGCCCTTCGAGCCAGAACCGCCATTCAATATGATCATGGCTGATCATCCAAAATCAGTACTCCGTTCCGGCCTTTTTCCCATGTCCCTTGATTCCCTTAGTGCTAAGAGCTAAATCTAACTCTCTTGAAAACGTCCAAACTCCATACAGACAGCACCCATACATAGTCAGAATCGATCCCGGGTCTCTGGCGCCTTAAGCCAGCAACTCTACTGCTGCACCACTGCAGCGCCCAAAACTATGCAGAAATATAATCTCTAATGTCCCTCATATGCCCCATTCCATGGATCCACAATCAGACCGATCCATGTTGCACCAGGGAATGATCCTGACAGAACAAGCCTTTGTACGTACAGCGGAGCATGGCTGATATCAAGCCAAGTACGAGCTGCGAGTGTCTCGACCGACAAAGACATGTGAACATTCCTCATGGTTCACAATAGTCATCCATTGTATTTTGAAAGCTCTTTTGGGAGGATGAAGATAGTGCAGGGTTGGACATGTGTGGAATGGGCTGATGAAAGAGACAGATGGTCTCAAAATATTTGACAAACAATTTAAGAGATAACTGAAGGGGCATACAATTAAGGGATAGCAGTCCTTCCTCATTCTGCATTATCTTATGTTTTCAAAAGCCTATCCTATTTTGGCTGAACTGATAACTGGTCTGCTTAAAAAGCTCGTATTTCACACTATCCAGCTAAAACACCAGCCATGGTTTGGTGTGTAAGAAGGAACTGCAGATTGTGGTGTAAACCGAAGATAGACACAAACAGCTGGAATAGCTCAGGCAGCATCTCTGGAGAGAAGGAATGGGTGACGTTTCGGGTCGAGACCCTTCTTCAGATTGGTTAGGGATTAGGGAAACGAGAGATAAAGACGGTGATGTGGAGAGATAAAGAACAATGAATGAAAGATATGCAGAAGAGTAACAATGATGAAGGAAACAGTCCATTGTAAGCTGTTTAATGGGTGAAAATGAGAAGCTCGTGTGACTTGGGTGGGGGAGGGAGAGTGTTTAGTGCAGAGTTGGCAGGTGAAAGGACTGGCTTCCTATCAGGTTTAGATTCAACTTCAATTTGGCTGAGTTACTCCAGCACTTTGTGTCTTTATTATGAAAACAAGCATCTGCAGTTCCTTGTTTCGAGAGTCATAGTGTCATAGAGCGATACAGTGTGCAAACAGGCCCTTCGGCCCAACTCGCCCACACCGGCCCACAATGTCCCAGCTACACTAGTCCCACTTGCCTGCGTTTGGTCTCTCCAAACCTGTGCTATCCATGCACCTGTCTAACTGTCTCTTAAACAATGGGATAGTCCCAGCCTCAACTACCTCCTCTGGCAGCTTGTTCCATACACCCATCACCTTTTGTGTGAAAAAGTTACCCCTCGGATTCCTGTTAAATCTTTTCCCCTTCACCTTGAACCTATGTCCTCTGGTCCTTTATTCCCCTACTCTTGGTAAAAGACTCTGTGCATCTACCCGATCTATTCCTCTCAAGTTCTTATACACCTCTATAAGATCACCCCTTATCCTCCTGCGCTCCATGGAATAGAGACCCAGCCTACTCAACCTCTCTCTATAGCTCACACCCTCTATTCCTGGCAACATCCTCGTAAATCTTTTCTGAACCCTTTCAAGCTTGACAATATCTTTCCTATAACATGGTGCCCAAAACTGAACACAATATTCTAAATGCGGTCTCACCAATGTCTTATACAACTGCAACATGACCTCCCAACTTCTATACTCAATACCCTGACTGATGAAGACCAGTGCCAAAAGCCTTTTTGACCACCTTATCTAACAGCGACTTGACCTTCAAGGAACCATGCACTTGTACTCCTACTTCAATTTAGCTTATCTTGTATGGAAGATATGATGAGTGGGAGCAATTAGATAACTCAATTTGAGTTAAATATTGGAGTAATTTACAAATGATTAAAATCCTTAACAATGTAAATAGAAGACAATACTTCACACCTCCTACTACTGCCAACCTCAGCTTTAACTTCTCGTAAGGGTGGTCTGGGAGCAGGGGCTCAACCCCACGTCTGATCCCAAAGTGGGATATGCAGGTAATAGAGGGATAGGAAACATGAGCGGGCAGAGGAGGTTAGTATATCTTGGCAACATATTCGGCATGGAAATTGTAGGCCGTACTTGTACTGTACAGTTCTACGTTCCAATGTTTAGTTCACTGTTGAGACTTTGCCTCAAGTGTACAGAGTGCAAACAGGATCAACCCAACACATTTGGAAGGGTTGAGGGCAGGAATCATGCGCGCAAACTCTGGCCAGCAGGTTGGGACCAGCATTGTGCTAAAATGTCCGAGGTTTAACAATGAACTCCAATTATGGTCAAAGCAGAACACATTGGATGTCCAATGCATCATCTTTCAGTTTAACGCACCAGAAACACTTACCCAATAGAATGATTTGTGCTGGTTACATAATACTCTGGATAGACAGGCACGCAAAAGAACATAGAGATACACTGACAAAATGCTATTCAGCAAAACTATTAATTTGCATGCGGTGATTCTTATGAATCACATAGCTGTCTGATCGTGAATATTATTATTTTTGGCACTGCCGGAGCACATATTTTATTTACATCCATTTCACTTGATATTTTTTTAATCTAAATTTAAGTTGAATAAACACAGGGATGAGCCCAACTCCAATATATTAACTCGAAGGCAAATGCGGCAGTTTCTGGAGAGGAGAGAGTAACAAAAAACGATCTTTAAATATGTGAGATATGAGGGCATCTTGGTCGGCATAGACAAGTTAGGCCGAAGGTCTTATTACTATGCCGTAAGACTCTATGACTCTATATCCCTGGGATCAATATCAAACAATTTCCTGTCCAAAATAGCCAATATGTTATTGATGTGGATTTATTCAAATCAGTTGGATTAGTTGTAATTTGAGAAGTTACGTCCAGTTTAGTTTAGTTTATTTGAGTGATACAGTGCGGAAAAGGCCCTTCGGCCCACCGAGTCCGCAGCGATCCCCGCACATTAACACTATCCTACACACACTCACGACAATTTATTACTTATACCAAGCCAATTAACCTGCAAACCTGTACGTCTTTGTAGTGTTGGAGGAAACCGACGATTTCAGAGAAAACCCACGCGGTCACGGGGAGAATGTACAAACTCCGTACAGACAGCACCCATAGTCCGGGTCGCACCCGGGTCTTTTATGTATCAGATTTACTAATTCACCTTTGGTTTAGAGATACAGCATGGAAACAGGCCCTTCAGCCCATTGAATCCATGCCGACCATCAATCACCCACTCACAGTAGTTCCACGTTATCCCACTTTCGCATTCAATCCCCACACGCTCAGGGCAATTTGCAGAGGCCAGTTGAAAGTCAATTGCAAGCAAAAATGCTCTGCAATTTTCTTTGTCTTTCTTAACATCCTCCTGAAAGTAAGTTGCAATTAATCCAATCTACTAGTATGTCTCCAATGTTCAGTGACTTCCATAATATGCTTCAATGCCACGCAAATCTCCTCACAGTCTCTCCGGTACATCAAAGTCATTTCAAAGTCATTGATTTTCTTCAGGCCATCTCTCTTTGAGGAACAAGCGTTAATCGTTAGTGCGGCACGGTGGCGCAGGTGTAGAAACATAGAAACATAGAAATTAGGTGCAGGAGTAGGCCATTCGGCCCTTCGAGCCTGCACCGCCATTCAATATGATCATGGCTGATCATCCAACTCAGTATCCCGTACCTGCCTTCTCTCCATACCCTCTGATCCCCTGGTGTAGAGCTGCTGCCTTGCAGTGCCAGGGATCCGGGTTCGACCCCGACCTCGGGTGCAGTCTGTATGGAGTTTGCACATTCTCCCTGTGGATACGTGGGTTTTCTCCAGATGCTCCGGTTTCCCACATTCGAAAGATGTCCAGGTTTGTAGGTTAATTGGTTTCGGTAAAATTGTTAAATTGTCCCTATTGTGTAGGATAGTGTTAGTGTTCGGGGTGATCGCTGGTTGGAGCGGAGTGGCTGGGCTGGAGGGCCTGTTGTCGCACTGTATCTGTAAAGTCTAAAGTCTACTGAGTGTCCTTACAGATATGCCTGGAATGTACTAGAAATGATCACCGTTAGATAAATGTATATATAAATTCCCATGGTTTTCAGTTATCTGTTCAAAAATGATTTAGCAGGGGTTGGGGCTGGATTTTACAAACGCTTTGCATCTTTACATTGGACATACGTGGAAACTAACAAAGAAACTCTAAACCGAAAAAGATAACAGTTCCCACAGTGAAGATGTGGATCACAGAAATGATCGAGACACTGCATTTAGAAAAAATAAGGCTTGTTTTGGCTGATAAATCAGACCAATTTTCCAAAACATGGTCTCCTTTCATTGAATTTCTTCAACAATATAATGGTGGAACACAAATTTAAAACCAATGCTTGGGTTGGGTGAGCGGGGTAGGGAAGGATAGTGGGACATATCTCCATTTTTCTTTTCTCTTTTTTTTCTCCTTACTTTTTTGGCAGTTCAGGCATCTTTTCTTCTCTTTTATGTATCTTTTTTTCTTTTTCTCCATTCTTTTCTTTTTACTTTTAATGGGCTTTTTATGAGAATTTTATAAACTGATTCATTTATCAGTTTATAAAATGTTAAAATTGAAGCTGTATGAAAATTGTATAATTGTTATGCCGATTGGTTTATTCTTGTACAATTGCTTCCAATAAAATAAACATTAAAAAAAAAAGAAACTCTAAACCCCCAATTGCAAACCTACTAAGTGAAATGTTTATGAGAAGTTTCTATTGCTCTTTCTGCACCTTCTCCTACTTGGTGGCAAATGTGCTGCCTTTTGATTTCAAAGGCATTGTTACGTCTCTGTTTTTTCTGTGATGTAATAACAAATTCAGATTTTTCAGCTTCAATTCCATTTGGAGAATTAAATGCTGTGGGCTAAAAACTCAAACTACTTTGGTAGAACTTAGCAACATAAAAAGGTTCGCAGGAAATAATTTTGTTCACAAATTCAGGTTACAGATCAAACAAGAAAGGTATTGTGGCCAAAATGTGTAGGAAGGAACTGCAGATGCTGGTGTAAACCGAAGGTAGACTGAAGGAGGATCTCGGCCCGAAACATCATTCACTCCTGCTGCCTGTCCCGCTAAGGTACTAATTTGCCTATGGTTTAAGACACAATGTCATCACTGCCGGTGTTCCGCTCCTCCCCTTTCAACAAACTGCCAACCTCCATTTGCAAACCCCGCACATTATTCCTATCATTTGCCAGGCTTTGTCCTGCTCCGTTCTATCTTTTCCAGCTCTCTCCACCCTACTCCATCAGTCTGAAGAAGAGCCCCGACCCAAAATGTCAACAGTTTATTCCTATCACAGATAGAAACATAGAAAATAGGTGCAGGAGTAGGCCATTCGGCCCTTTGAGACAGCACCGCCATTCAATATGATCATGGCTGATCAGCCCAAATCAGTACTCCGTTCCTGCTTTCTCCACATATCCCTTGATTCCATTAGCCCTCAGAACTATATTTAACTCTCTCTTGAATACATACAGTGAATTGGCCTCCACTGCCTCTGTGGCAGAGAATTCCACTGATTCACAATTCTTTGGGTGAAAAAGATTTTCCTAAATGGCCTATCCTTTATTCTTCAACTGTGACCCTGTGGTTCTGGACTCCCCCAACATCGGGAATATGTTTCCTGCATCTAGCCTGTCCAATCCTTGATGAATTTTATATGTTTCTATAAGATCCCCTCTCATCCTTCTGAATTCCAGTGAATATAAGCCCAATCGATCCATTCTTTTACCATATCTCAGTCCTGCGATCCCAGGAATTAACCCGGTGAACCTACGCTGCACTCCCTCAATAGCAAGAATGTCCCTCTTAAAATTAGGAGACCAAAACTGCACACAATACTCCAGGTGTGGTCTCACCAGGGCCCTGTACAACTGCAGTAGGACTTCCTTGCTTCTGTACTCAACTCCTCTCGCAATGAAGGCCAACATGCCATTTGTTTTCTTCACTGCCTGCTGTACCTGCATCCTTACTTTCAGTGACTGATGTACAAGGACACCCAGGTCTCGTTGCACCTTGCCTTTTCCTAATCTGACATCATTCCAATAATGATCTGCCTTCTTGTTCTTGCCACCAAAGTGGATAACCTCACATTTATCCATATTATACTGAATCTGCCATGCATTCGCCCACTCATCCAACCTATCAAAGTCGCTTTGCAGCCTCATAGCATCCTCCTCGCAGCTCACACTGCCACCCAGCTTTGTGTCATCTGGAGATGTTACATTTAATTCCTTTGTCTAAATCGTTAATATACATTGTAAACAACTGGGGTCTCAGCATTGAACCTTGCAGCACCCCAATAGTCACTGCCTGCAATTCTGATAAAAAAGGACCCTTTAATTCCTACTCTTTGCTTCCTGTCTGCCAACCAGTTCTCTATCCATGTCAATACCCAACCCCCAATACCATGTGCTCTAATTTCTTGTGTGAGATCTTGTCAAAAGTTTTTTGAAAGTCCAGATACACCACATCCACTGGCTCTCCCTTATCCATTCCACTTGTTACATCCTCAAAAAATTCCAAAAGATTAGTCAAGCATGATTTCCCCTTCGTAAATCCATGCTGACTTTGACCGAGCCTGCACTGCTTTCCAAATGCCGCCTGGCCCAGCTGAGTTCCTCCAGCACTTTGCATTTTGCCCCACATTATACGGTACAACAAATGTGTTTATAATTAACAGTCTATAAATAAAATCAGCCAAACCTACAGTCAATGTACATTTGGGATAATGATTCCACATTTTCACTTGGTAAAAAGAATCAGAGATGAAGTTTGTTGATCCAATGGTGAATCTTAAAGCACAAACAACTAATGGTTGTCTTGTTCAGATGGTACTGAGTTAATTTCATCATGTCTTCTGATGAAGCTTGGTTTCAACTAGGTTTCTGTCAAATATAAGGATGCAGGCATATGTATTTACCATGCACTCTATAGATAAATCAATGTTTCATTATAAAAAAACTCATTCACAACACTTAGGCCCACTATATCACCTCCAGTGGACTTGGTTATGGTCAGTCAAAGATGAAACGTGGTTGAAAGTATGTGACTGAAAGAAAATGCACACTGTAATTGAGACTTTTGTCATGCGCGAGATATCTCCAATGACCTCTTCTAATGGTGGTGGTGGAGCAGATATGATAGTTCATAAGTTCTAGGTGCAGAATTAGGCCATTCGGCCCACAAGTCTACTCCACCATTCAATCATGGCTGATCTATCTTTGCCTCTCAACCCCATTCTCCTTCCTTCTCCCCATAACCCCTGACACCCTTACTAATCAAGAATCTGGCAATCTCCGCCTTAAAAACATCCATTCACGTGGCTTCCACAGCAGTCTGTGGCAATGATTTACACTGATTCACCCTAGTGACATTTAAGAGGCTTTTAGATGGGCACACGGTTACTGGATGTGCATGGGATGGAGGGATATGGAGGAGGTTAAGGCAGAGGAGATTAATTTGGCATCATGCTAGACATTGTGGGCCAAAGACTTTGTTCCTGTCCTGTCCTACTTTGTTATTAATATCAAAATGATTGCATAATTATTCATCTAAGTCATATGATCCCTCCCACAGTTCTGTTTTGCGGACAGGACAGAATTTTGGGCAGGACATACAAACATCCTGCAAATGGTTCCTGAAGTAGGTATGTTGCAAAACTTACCTTTAGCAGTGCTGCACTTCTGCCGCTCCCTGTGTGCGCGACTTTAGCGCCTTTCAGAGGGGGGCGGGCTTAAAGTGCCGTTTTTCCACAGACCTGGATAATCGATGAATGTCGGGCGATTTCGTTGCGGAAGAAAAATCGCTCCGACATTTCATCAATGAAGGTATTTTTAAATTACTCTAAATTATTTGTTAACTAGAGTAATTTAAAAATCACCTTCAAAAGCCGTGAGCACTGGCAACCGGAAGGATTTTCCGTAGGGGAGAAAAAAAGGTAAATAGTTTATTTTTATATTAAAAGTTGGTTTTTCAGGAGGCTTTAATAATATTTTTATGTTGCGAAATGGGTTCCCAAAAAATGTATGAACAAACAGTATTTTTCCTGCCGACTTCACCGCTAACCGCAACGTTCTAATCCACCGCATTCCACTAAAACCCACTCGCTAGTTGATTTAAGTGGCCATTAATTTACAGGCATAAAACACTAAATTCCTTCCATTTGGCCCAGAAATTCATGAAAATGAGATTTTAAAATTATGTTATATTGTGGATTATTGTGTGAATGTTATTTGGACACTTAGGCAATTTTTAAAAAGTTTATCTTTTCTTAAGAAATTGATAGATGTTTAGATCTACTCATTGAATTTCATAATTAGCTACAGTTAGATAACTAACTAATTATATGCTTTAATTTCAGGTAATCCAAGTAAGATTGTTTAATATTTGTTTCAGAATGCTTCAATCTATAATAACTGAAAATTTCATTGAGTTCTCTTAATTTTTAAGAATGTTATGGGCTTTTAACTTTTCCAGATCACAGCTTTTGAGTTAAGTCAATTGAAAGGCAATGGGAAGCAAGATGCTCATTTCCGAGTATGAAAATGGCCATAACTTTCTTAATACTGAAGATATGAAAGTAAATTAGGTGTCAAATTAAACTTCTTTTTATGCTTTATCTGATGGGATAAATTGCAGACTTGATTTTTTAAATCTCAAAATTTTGTAACATTGCTACCTGAAGTGTGCAAGATCCAACCATGAGATGAAACAATCCCACAGCAAGGCCTTTGCACACAATAACCCTAAATAAAGAAAAAGTTATTGATGCACAGTTCCACAACTTATCATCCAATGTAAGAATCATGCCTTTAAAATTCTCAATGGAACATTTTCCAACCACAAATCAATTATGTGCTAAAAGCCCCGAACTCAGCACGCTATTTCCTGTTGGTTTCTCATGTACTTCCAGTTGGATCCATTGACACACCACTGAAGATCACACAGCACTAACTATTGTGAATGAGCAATTCTGCAATAAAGCATTGATTCATCATAGGCTGCTATGAAAATAAACACATGGACATCTTTACATTTGACGGAAACCCACTTAAAACAAAGCCTCAGCAGACGCATTAAATTAAATGTTTGCAAGAGAGGAATAGATTGGGTAGATGCACAGAGTCTCTTGCCCGGAGACGGGGAATCGAGAACCAGAGGGCACAGGTTTAGGGTGAAGGGGGGAAAGATTTAATAGGAACCTGAGGCGTAACCTTTTCATACAAAGGGTGCTGGGTGTATGGAACAAGCTGCCAGAGGAGGTAGTTGAGGCAGGGACTATCCCAATGCTTAAGAAACATTTGGACAGGTGCATGGATAGGACAGGTTCAGAGGGAAATGGGCCAAGAGCAGGCAGGTGGGACTGGTGTAGATCGGACATGAAGGTCGGTGTGGGCAAGTTGGGCGGAAGGGCCTGTTTCCACGCTGTACAACTCTATGACTCTATGGGGCAGCTGCTGGATGCGGCGGACGGTGGGTTTGCGGTGGTCGTGGGTCGCCGTGCTGGTGGCGCAGGCCGCGGCAGGTCCCATAGCAACTGGGTGAGCGAGTGGATAAAGCGCATCTTGCGGCAGCTGCACAGAACAATGTTGGAAGGAGCCAGAGACATCACACTGGGCCACGCCGACCCCCTACTTCATCATTCCAGTGACCGCCAGGACACCGGCCCATGAAGCGTGAATATGTGCACTGCATATCTCCTTAGTCCAAGGTCGGACTTGTCAGAGACTTGGAGGTTGCAAGATGAAAGAAGAAGCATTTAGACAGGTACATGGACAGGATAGGTTTTGAGGGATATGGCCCAAATGGAGGTCGGTGAGACTAGTGTAGATGGGGCATGTTGGTCAAATAATGAAAGACTTGGATGGAGTAGATATGGAGAGGATGTTTCCACCAGTGGGAGAGTCCAGGACCAGAGGTCATCGGCTCAGAATTAAAGGACGTTCTTTTCGGAAGGAGATGAGGAGGAATTTCTTTCGTCAGAGCGTGGTGAATCTGTGGAATTCTTTGCCACAGAAGGCTGTGGGGGCCAAGGCAGTGGATATTTTTACGGCAGAGGTAGATAGATTCTTGATTAGTGCGGGTATCAGAGGTTATGGGGAGAAGGCAGGAGAATGGGGTTAGGAGGGAGAGATAGATCAGCCATGATTGAATGGCATAGTAAACTTGATGGGCAGAATAGCCTAATTCTACTCTTATCACTTATGACCTTATGGCCTAATTAGGTATTCACCTATTTTGTTTGCTAAATGAGTGTTACCAAACACTGAACAGAGTGATCTTCAAAATGTTTTATAAAATATCTGGAAAGTGGACAAAATCTAAGGAAACATAGGGTGGTGTGCAGACAGGTTAAAATTTGACCCGGATGTTTCCTGACAGTGGCTGACTGCAGAGGTTTAAGCTGTTGCAGCGCTTGTTCCAGTGACCTGCAGGAAGTGAGTCAGCTCAAGAAGACGTGTGTGGGAAGGAACTGCAAATGCTGGTTCACTCCCGAAGATAGACGCAAAATGCTGGAGTAACTCAGCGGGTCAGGCAGCATCTCTGGAGAGAAGGAATAGGTGACGTTTCGGATCAAAGCCCTTCTTCAGACTAAGCGTCAGGGGAGAGGGAAACTAAAAGTATCAAAATGTTCAGGACAAATCAGAGCCGTCACAGAGGCGACCAAGGAAAAGGTGGAGCCCACAAAGTTCCATTGTTGGCTGTGGAAGAGATAATAAAGAGGGGTTTATGGAAGGAATACATCTATTCAGTGGGTCAGACTCCGCTATCTTTAAGAGCTCTATCTAACTCTCTCTAGAAAGCATTCAGAGAATTGGCCTCCACTGCCCTCTGAGGCAGAGAATTCCACAGATTCACAAATCTCTGGGTGGAAAAGTTTTTTTTTTATCTCCGTACTAAATGGCCGAGCCCTAATTCTTAAACTGTGACCCCTGGTTCTGGATTCCCCCAACATTGGGAACATGTTTCTTGCCTCTAGCGTTTCCAATCCCTTAATATCTTATATGTTTCAATAAGATCCCCTCTCATCCTTCTAAATTCCAGAGTAACAAGCCCAGCCGCTCCATTCTTTCAACATATAACAGTCCTGCCATTCTGGGAATTAACCTTGTAAACATATGCTGCACTCCCTCAATAGCAAGAATGTCCTTCCTCAAATTTCTAGATCAAAACTGCACACAATACTCCAGGTATGGTCTCACTAGGGCCCTGTACAACTGCAGAAGGACCTCTTTGCTCCTATACTCAACTCCTCTTGTTATGAAGGCCAACACGCCATTCGCTTTCTTCACTGTCTGCTGTAACCGCATGCTTACTTCAAGTGACTGATGAACAAGGTATTTTGCTGAGGCACTGGTATCACCATTAGCAATGTGTTTGTGGATATTTGCAAAGGTGAGCAGAGGTTTAGTGGGGATGGAAGGGGAGAACAATGTTTCGTAGGTTTAGGAGTAAAGGTCCATATTGAGATGATCTAGGTCAGAATGAAGAACATTATTTTAGTTATGTTAAGTAGAAATGGGAGCAGTTTTAAAAAAGATTGACTTGGAAGGGCTTTGTGGTATTTACCGGAGTGGAGTGCACCGCTTTGGGAGTGGGTTGGTTAGAAAAAGGGTGGTGAATCTGTGGAATTCTTTGCCACAGAAGGCTGTGGAGGCCAAGTCAGTGGATATATTAAAGGTAGATATAGATAGATTATTGATTAGTATGGGTGTCAGAGGTTATGAGGGGAAGGCAGAATGGGGTTTGGAGGGAGAGACAGATCAGCCATTTTTGAATGGCGGAGTAGACTTGATGGGCCGAATGACCCAATTATGATCTTATGGGATCTGGTATTTTGATGGGGCTGAAACAGCGAGCAATATTTTAGTTTTGGTTAGAGGTACCACCCAGAACCAGGCGCTTTGGCCCACGAAGACTGCGCTGACCAATAATCACCCATTCACTCTCGTTCTATGTTATCCAACGTTCTCAACCACTCTCCAGACACTAGGGGAAATTTCCCAGATGCCAGTTAACCGACCAACCCACATGACTTTGTGATGTGGGAGGCAATCAAAGCACCCAGAGGAAACGCACGTGGTCACCGGGAGAACAAGCAAATTTCATACAGATAGTACCCGAGGCCAGGATTGAACCCAGGTCTCTGGTGCTGTGAGGCAGCACTGGTTAGTCTGAAGCATGTTTGATGTGGGGTATAATAGAATGAGCAGCAATGTTTCAGTCGATGTTAGATGACGCACTATTTAGTGAATGCAAGAAGGGGTGTATTTTATAGCTTGTAACTGGGGGGCAATGTTATGCTGTAAAAGGGAACAGCATTTTGACAGCAACATGAGGAATATCGTTTGTTGGTGCTTTATTGGTGGTAATGGTAAAAAGTGTTAAGATGATGTGGGGAACGGTGTTTTCATGGGCTTGGATGGGAATGGGGAGCAGTGTTTTGGGCCAGTAGATTGAACGAGGGGTATTCATGTGGTCAGTGGGATTGGAATGGGGCCACTGCTATAGTGGGATCATGAAACCACTGTTTGGTTTGGTTTGTCACCTGAAGGAGAGTTTTGGTGGATGTGGCTGTATGAAATTTACATCATGGTTTCATGAGCATTTACAAAAACATAGAGATTAGCAATAGTCTGAAGAAGGGTCTCGACCCGAAACGTCGCCTATCTCCTTCGCTCCTTAGATGCTGCTGCACCCGCTGAGTTTCTCCAGCCTTTTGTGCACCCGAGATTAGCAATACGTTGTGTTGAAGATTTGGAATTTTGAAGGAGGAGATGACTGTACAGGATTCATAGAAATGGCAATGAGTGGAGGTTTAGATTCTGGGAAAGCTAACAGCAGCCCAGGTGACGAGCAGATGGCTGGTTGCCTCGTATAGGGTGGCAGAATCACAATAGTGGTGTGGAGAGGCAATGTATGACAGAACTTAGCACAGTACAGCAGGCCCTTCGGCCCACAACATCTGTGGCGAACATGATGCCAAGACCAACTCATATCTGATTGGACATAAGTCATACCACTCCATTCCCTGCATATCCTTGTGCCTATCCATAAGTCCCTTATATGCCATGGTCGTATCTGCCTCAACCACACCCGCGGCAGCACATTCCACCACCCTCTGCGTAAAAACACTTGACAGGCACATCTCCTTTAAACTTTGCCCCTCTCATCTGAAAGCTGTGCCCCCTAGTTTAGCCTGGAGATACAGTACGGAAACAGGCCCTCCGGCCCACCGAGTCCGCGCCGACCAGTGATCCCCGCACACCAGCTCTATCCTACACACGAGGGACAATTTACAATTTTTACTGAAGCTAAATTAACCTACAAACCTGTACGACTTTTTGGAGTACGAGAGGAAACCGGAGCACCCAGAGATAAACTACGCAGTCATGGGGAGAACATACAAACAATATACAGTTGGCACCCGTAGTCAGATTGAACCAGGGTCTCCAGCGCTGTAAAGCAGCAACTCTACCACTGCTCCAACATTTGATTTTTTCCCATCCTACCTTATCTACCTATACCTTTCATAATTTGATATACATTTTTAATTTGATGTTACTGGTTAGTCTGAAGCATGAGAAGCGGCTGAGCAGAAAACTAGACAAGAGTTAATCATAGTGTTGGAGTCAACGAGGCGAACATGAGCAGCTATGACCGGTGGCAAAATTAGGGGCAAGCAAAAAGTCTTGCTATACATTTCCGGTTCATCCACTGCCTGTTCTGGCATCCCTGACCATTCCTTTCTTTACAGGAAAATGCAAGTTTGAACAGCGCTAAGAGAAAAAAAAAATTATATTATTAATAACTGCATGAAAGGAAGAACAGTTATTTTTAAACATGTGAAAGATTGGCTAAATACCATGTAAGCAATATAGCAGGAACCTTTCCCATACATCAGTCTGGTGACAAATTGATTTGCTAAGCTTGCAAAGGGCATGGCTGCTGGATGAGTGTAGTACGTCAGGTTCCATCCTACCCGTGACCAATGTCAGAGAAGATCGGCCAAGTTTATATTGGAATTCCCTACGATTTTCCGTAACCCTATCCTGGCAATCCGACGCATGACACCAACAATTCCAGCTTCTGTTGTTGCAATTTGGAAAGGGTTATTTTGAGGGTAAACTCAGTTCAGCGATCCCGGTGAAGCCAATGCCATTCATCAACAAGGACGGGAAATGAACAGAATTTTTATCCAAATGCCTGAGCCAGTGTCGCTATCAAATCTCTCACCTAAATTAGACTTCATGCCTTCAAGCCTCGGTGATTCCATGCCCCAGAGAATCCACTTTACATTTTTTTCTACAATTGCGTGCAAGGCTTTGGCCTACCCGATTGTAATCGTCTCTTTCTACCTCGTAAAACTCTTCCTCTTTCATGACGGGGACCACATCTCATTGAAACTAACCGAATAGTGAAAGGCATGGATAGAGTGGATGTGGAGAGGATGTTTCCACAAGTGGGAAACTCTAGGACCAGAGGCCTAGCCTCAGAATAAAAGGACGTACCTTTAGGAAGGAGATGAGGAAGAATTTATTTAGTCAGAGGGTGGTGAATCTGTGGAATTCTTTGCCACAGAAGGCTGTGGAGGTCACGTCAAAGGATATAATTAAGCAAGAGATTGAAGAATAGAATATAGTTTCTTTATTGTCATTGTAACATGAACCATGTACAACAAAATTTAAAAATGTCAGCCAGTCAGTGCACCATTCAAACATTTCTAAAAGCTAATGATACATACAAGGTAAAATATTAAAAAAAAAAGATAAACAACTAAAACTGAAGGCAGGAGAATGGGGTTGAGAGGGGAAGATAGATCAGCCATGATTGAATGGTGGAATAGACTTGATGGGCCTATCACTTATGATCATGAACTTCATCACTGGATGCTTTAACTGCCTGGCTTGCCTTCCAGTTACTAAAAAAACAAAGTGCTAGGAGTAACTCAACGGGTTAGGCAGCATCTCTGGAGGACATCCACGTTCAGGGACATTTGAAGACACAAAACAGGCCCTTCGTCCCACCGAGTCCTCACCAACCATCAATCACCCTGTAACACTGGTTCTATCCTACACACTGGGGACAACTTACAGAAACAGTGCACTGGGGCCCCTACACTTCCAGTTTCTTTATGCCGAATCAAATATGCCGTCATGTACTTAACCATATAACCATATAACAATTACAGCACGGAAACAGGCCTTCTCAGCCCTTCCAGACCGTGCCGACCATTTATTTTCCCCTAGTCTCATCTACCGGCTTCCAACCTGACAAACAGCCATCCACCATTACTCTCTGGCATCTCCCATTCAGCCACTGTTGAATCCATCTTGCTACTCCGCCATTAACACCAGAAGATTGAACCTTCTTAACCAACCTTCCATGGGGAACCTTGTCAAAGGCCTTACTGAAATCCATATAGACAACATCCACTGCTTTACCCTCATCAATTTCCCTAGTAACCTCTTCAAAAAATTCAAGGAGGTTTGTCAAACATGACCTTCCAGGCACAAATCCATGTTGACTGTTCTTGATCAGACCCTGTTTATCCAGGTGCTTATATATATTATCTCTAAGTATCCTTTCCATTAATTTGCCCACCACTGACGTCAAACTAACAGGTCTATAATTGCTAGGTTTATTCTTTGAACCCTTTTTAAACAATGGAACAACATGCGCAGTACGCCAATCCTCCGGCACTATTCCCGTTTCTAATGACATTTGAAATATTTCTGTCATAGCCCCTGCTATTTCTACACTAACTTCCCTCAATGTCCTACTTGCGATGTTCTTCTCCGTTTTTATGTTCTACAATAACATTCTACAATACATAGATTAGCATGGGGCCCCTATGCTCGTATGGCCCCGTGCAACAGCTCAGCGTGCCCATGCATTAAGACGGCCCTGGGTAGGGGATGAAGATGGGTGCTCGGACTAGTTGGTTTGTTCTTAGAAATGAACCGAAGAACAAACCAATGCCCAAATGATCAGTCTGAAGAAGGGTCTTGACCCGAAACGTCACCCATTCCTTCTCTCCTGAGATGCTGCGTGTCCCGCTGGGTTACTCCATATTTTGTGTCTATTCCAAAAGATTTCCTTCTGTTCTAAACCTATCTCTGATTTCTCCACCGTTGAGGTTTCCTTGCTTTATATCAGGAATTGTAGAGATTGACAGAGATTATTTTCCAGAATTTCTTCACAACGTTTAACTTTGTCATTTTAACAAACTAAACTGGCAATATTTTATTATCCTTAAAAACCTAAATTCAAGTTGTAATCTGCTGCGATTGAGTGCCAAACATTGCCAATGCTGACAGCTGCTAAATGCAGGACTAACAATCCCTCAGAAAAAATGATTTAAAAACCATCTGTGCATATGTTTTTTTTAATCTCTTTTTGTTTTGTTAGTGCAAGGATTAATTCTCTCATAAGGTCCTCTTGTTTGCTGCACAAATGCTTCAATATCCCCTCAGTGTTACGTTCCAGAATTTATGGAAAAGAAGCCCAGAAACCAGGGCCGTAACTCAGGCCCCACTCATGCTTCTAAAATAAAGGTGCCAGAACAGTCTGCAGTTTGAGATGAAAACTAATTTGAAAATTATTAGTTTAGTTTAGTTTAGAGATACAGCATGGAAACAGGCCCTTCGGCCTACTGAGTCCCCCCGGCCAGCGATCCCCGCACACTTACACTATCCTAAACACACTAGGGACAATTTAAATGTTCATGCCAAGCCAATTAACCTATAAACCTGTACGTCTTTGGAATGTGGAAGGAAACCGAAGATCTCGGTGAAAACCCACACAGGACACGGGCAGAACGTACAAACTCCGAACAGGCAGCACCCGTAGTCAGTATCGACCCGGGTGTAGGACTCTACCGCTGCGCCAACGTGGCGGCCTTGGATATGTTGAATGGAAAATATAGAATATAGAATTTTGAATATAAAATAGATATTTTGAGAATAATGTTCATCTTGTTTGGAAACAGAAAACAGTCATTGGTGAAGTAATAATCCACTTATATCCAGACCAGTGGAGTCTACAAGCTGCTGCCAACTTACTGCTGCCTGATTTGCCTGAGGTAAATTTTACTATCTCCGCCTAAGAAACCTAATCTAAAAAATTCCAAACTAAAGGATATAATCATCACATGTACTCATGTCCTCTGAATTGGAGTTACATTTCGCAATTAAATATTTGCTTCGCGATCATTAATGTTAAAAAATATATTGGATTCCAGCCCAAACCGAGTGAGGCACAATAAATCGAGTTGGAAGAAATCCAACGGACCACTTAGAAGTGGCTTGGCTGAAGAAATAGTGTCTTCCTTTCCCACTCCTTATTGTAGGAAGGAGTATTTTCACATTCACAAGTTTTAGATATAGAATTAGACCATTCAGCCCATCGAGTCCAAGCCGCCATTCAATATGGCTGATCTCTGTCTCCTAATCCCATTTTCCTGCCTTCTCCCCATAACCCTTGACACCCGTTTGAATCTAAATATCCACTGACTTGGCCTCGACATGCCTCTGTGGCAATGAGTCCCACAGATTAACTACCCTCTGACAAAAGAGGTTCCTCCACACCTCCTTTCTAAAAGAGTGCCCTTTAATGACCTCTGGTCCTGGACTCCCCCACCAGTGGAAAAATCCTTTCCACATCCACTCTATCCATGCCTTTCATTATTCTGTAAGTTTCAATGAGGTTCCCCCTCAACCTTCTAAACTCCAGTGAGTAGAGGCCCAGTGCTGACAAACGCTCATCATATGCTAACCCACTCATTCCTGGAATCATTCTTGTAAATCTCCTCTGGACCCTCTCCAGAGCCAGCACTTCCTTCCTCAGATATGAGGCCCAAATCTGCTCACCGTGCTACAAATATGACCTGACCAGCACCTGATAGAGCCTCAGGATTCAGGAAGAAGTGCATATTTGTGCGGTTTGATTGCTCAAGTGGAAGCACACCACGCATCTGCTCTGCAGCTCCAGAGTGTCGGTGAACTACCAACATGACATAGTTTGGTTTAGTTTAGAGATACAGCGCGGAAACAGGCCCTTCGGCCCACCGAGTCCGCGCCAACCAGCGATCCTCGCACTTAGGGTGGAAATGTTTTGAGGATGCGGACGCAAGGAACTGCAGATGTTGGTTTACAAAAAAAAGACACAAAGTGCTGGGATAAACCGGTGGGCAGGCAGCATCTCTGGAGAACACGGATGGGTGATGTTTCGGGACAGGATGGGGACCAGAGTTAGAGACGACGGACAGGAGGCTGTGGCCGCAGAGTTTTCTTCAATTGTGCAGCAGCTGTGGGCTTGCTGGAGCTGGCGGAACATAACCCTGGAGGTGTATACATATAATCTTCCCAGCTCTAACATCCCACTTCCAAGGATCTAGGTTACTCGAACCCTCCAGCAGCAGTCTCTCACCTTCCCATTCTAGTCAAAAAACAAATACTCTTCATTGAAATTTCAGGTTGGGATCCTTCCTCAGACCAATTATCTGCTATGCTTTGTCAGCTTTCTTCTCCCCTCCCCTTTATATAGGGAGAAGACATATATTCCCTCTCTCTCCATCCCCTCCCCTTCCCAGTTCTCCGACCAGTTTTACTGTCTCCGACTACATTTTACCTCTGTTTGCTTCTCCCAACTAACAATGATCTATTCCACATTTTAGAAACATAGAAACATAGAAAATAGGTGCAGGAGTAGGCCATTCGGCCCTTCGAGCCTGCACCGCCATTCAATGTGATCATGGCTGATCATCCAACTCAGTATCCCGTACCTGCCTTCTCTCCATACCCCCTGATCCCTTTAGCCACAAGTGCCACATCTAACGCCCTCTTAAATATAGCCAATGAACTGGCCTCAACTACCTTCTGTGGCAGAGAATTCCAGAGACTCACCACTCTCTGTGTAAAGAATGTTTTCCTCATTTCGGTCCTAAAGGAATTCCCCCTTATCCTTAGACTGTGACCCCTTGTTCTGGACTCCCCCAACATCGGGAACAATCTTCCAGCATCTAGCTTGTCCAACCCCTTAAGAATTTTGTAGGTTTCTATAAGATCCCCCCTCAATCTTCTAAATTCCATCGAGTACAAACCGAGTCTATCCAATCTTTCCTCATATGAAAGTCCTGACATCCCAGGAATCAGTCTGGTGAATCTTCTCTGTACCCCCTCTATGGCAAGGATGATTTTCCTTGATCCGCATTCCGTTTGTCCTGTTTTGGCACCTTACACTTCCTTATCTATACACTTCCTTATATATGTACCTCCCACTCCCATGACATCAGTCTGAAGAATGGTCTTGACCCTGAAATGCCACCCATTCCTTCTCTCCAGAGATGCTGCCTGTCCCGTGTGTTACTGCAGCATTGTGTGTCTATCTTCGATTTAAACAAGCATCTCCAGTTCCTTCATACACATAGACAGATTCTTGATTAGTGCGGGTGTCAGGGGTTACAGGGAGAAGGCAAGATAATGGGGTTAGGAGGGAGGGATAGATCAGCCATGATTGAATGGCGAAGTAGAATTGATGAGCCGAATGGCCTAAGTTTGCCCTTATCACTGATGAACTGATGAGTCTCCTACAATCTGTCTAAAGAAGGGTCTCGACTCAAAACATCACCTATCCATGTTCTCCAAAGATGCTGCGGACCCGCTGAGTTACTCCAACACTTTGAGGCTTTTTTTTGTAAACCAGCATCTGCAGTTCCTTGTTTTTCCAAATGTTCCTATTTATTTACTTGCTAGGATGGCTCTTTATTGTTGGTCTGTCTTTATCCTCGTTTCTTTTTTAAAAAAGAGAACGAAAATTAAGAAAAGACATGTTAAAGACCGCCTTGAATAGTTGAAGGTGTGTCCAGAAGATAATGCGGGAGGCTTTGCAGCTCTCTGCTGCAGGTGTAGCACAGAGTAATGTTGCAAAGTGAATCTGTGCAACTCTTTCCAATCCAATCCAGAATTTTGACTGGAAGAGGAATCCTTTTTTCCTCGAGCTGGCTCAGCAGTATTCTGTTCCATGATCATTTTACACCCTGTTATAGAAATTAAATTCTCTGACACACTCCCTCTCACATAAACAGAGCGGCAAAACAGAAGATTTTGCAACCATAACAAAGACCTATTTACTGGTGCCAAATACTTAGTGTGTGTGTGTTTCTGTATGTGTGTGTGTGTTCTTGTGTGTGTGTGTGTTCCTGTGTGTGTGTTCCTGTGTGTGTGTGTGTTCCTGTGTGTGTGTGTGTGTTCCTGTGTGTGTGTGTTCCTGTGTGTGTGTGTGTGTTCCTGTGTGTGTGTGTGTTCCTGTGTGTGTGTGTGTGTGTGTGTGTGCGTGTGTGTGTGTTCCTGTGTGTGTGTGTGTGTGTTCCTGTGTGTGTGTGTGTGTGTGTGTGTTCCTGTGTGTGTGTGTGTGTGTGTATGTGTTTCTGTGTGTCTGTGTTTCGGTGTGTGTGTGCGTTTCTCTGTGTGTGTGTGTGTGTGTGTGTGTGTGTGTGTGTGTGTGTGTGTGTGTGTGTGTGTGTGTGTGTGTGTGTGTGCGCGTGTGTATGTTAATATGTGTGAGTGTTTCTGTGTTTCTGTGTTTGCGTGCATGTGCGTGTACACATGTGTGTGCACGCGCATGTATGTGTGTTTGCATAATATATTTTGTAGCTATTCCACAGAGTGGCTAACTGGCAGATGCACCAAACATTGTTTTATAACTGCAGTGATATTATGATAATCAGATCTTCATAGAGCTAATGTTTCCTTTTCATTTCACTGAATAACACTAGATTCACCAACTGACTGTGTTGACCTGTCCAAAACGATAACAAACCTATTGTACGTTTCAGTCTGAAGAAGGGTCCCCACTGAAACGCCACCTATCCATGTTCTTCAGGGATGCTGCCTGACCTGCTGACTTACTTGAGCACTTTGTGCTTATTTTTTTGTAAACCATCATCTGCAGTTCCTTGTTTCTGGATAATAGAAACATAGAAACATAGAAAATAGGTGCAGGAGTAGGCCATTCGGCCCTTCGAGCCTGCACCGCCATTCAATATGATCATGGCTGATCATCCAACTCAGTATCCCGTACCTGCCTTCTCTCCATACCCCCTGATCCCTTTAGCCACAAGTGCCACATCTAACGCCCTCTTAAATATAGCCAATGAACTGGCCTCAACTACCTTCTGTGGCAGAGAATTCCAGAGACTCACCACTCTCTGTGTAAAGAATGTTTTCCTCATTTCGGTCCTAAAGGAATTCCCCCTTATCCTTAGACTGTGGCCCCTTGTTCTGGACTCCCCCAACATCGGGAACAATCTTCCAGCATCTAGCTTGTCCAACCCCTTAAGAATTTTGTAGGTTTCTATAAGATCCCCCCTCAATCTTCTAAATTCCATCGAGTACAAACCGAGTCTATCCAATCTTTCCTCATATGAAAGTCCTGACATCCCAGGAATCAGTCTGGTGAATCTTCTCTGTACCCCCTCTATGGCAAGGATGTCTTTCCTCAGATTTGGAGACCAAAACTGTACGCAGTACTCCAGGTGTGGCCTCACCAAAACCCTGTACAACTGCAGTAGAACCTCCCTGCTCCTATACTCAAATCCTTTCGCTATGAATGCTAACATACCATTTGCTTTCTTCACTGCCTGCTGCACCTGCATGCCTACTTTCAATGACTGGTGTACCATGACACCCAGGTCTCGTTGCATCTCCCCCTTACCTAATCTGCCACCATTCAGATAATAGTCTACCCTCATGTTTTTGCCACCAAAGTGGATAACCTCACATTTATCCACATTGTACTGCATCTGCCATGCATCTGCCCATTCACTCAGCCTATCCAAATCACCCTGCAGCCTCCAAGCATCCTCCTCACACCTAACTATACCCACCAGCTTGGTATCATCTGCAAATTTGGAGATGTTGCATTGAATTCCCTCGTCCAAATCATTAATATATATTGTAAATAGCTGGGGTCCCAGCACTGAGCCTTGCGGCACCCCACTAGTCACTGCCTGCCATTCTGAAAAGGACCCGTTTACTCCTACCCTTTGCCTCCTGTCTGCTAGCCAGTTCTCTATCCACATCAATACTGAACCCCCAATACCGTGTGCTTTAAGTTTGTATGCTAATCTCTTATGCGGGACCTTGTCGAAAGCCTTCTGAAAGTCTAGATATAACACATCCACTGGTTCTCCCTTATCCACTCTACTAGTTACATCCTCGAAAAATTCTATCAGATTTGTCAGACATGATTTACCTTTCGTAAATCCATGCTGACTTTGTCCAATGATTTCACCACTTTCCAAATGCGCTGCTATCCCATCTTTAATAACTGACTCTAGCAGTTTCCCCACTACCGATGTTAGACTAACTGGTCTGTAATTCCCCGCTTTCTCTCTCCCTCCTTTTTTAAAAAGTGGGGTTACATTAGCTACCCTCCAATCCTCAGGAACTACTCCAGAATCTAAGGAATTTTGAAAAATTATCACTAATGCATCCACTATTTCTGTGGCTACCTCCTTGAGTACTCTGGGATGCAGACTATCTGGCCCTGGGGATTTATCGGCCTTCAATCCGTTCAATTTACCCAACACCACCTCCCGGCTAACCTGGATTTCACTCAGTTCCTCCATCTTATTTGACCCCCGTTCCACTGCTATTTCCGGCAGATTATTTATGTCTTCCTTAGTGAAGACAGAACCAAAGTAGTTATTCAATTGGTCTGCCATGTCCTTGTTCCCCATGATCATATCATGAATCAATGAAACTTAAAGCGCTGTGATAAGCATGTAGAATGAATGTAGCGGGTACGTTGGAGCTCGGGGACATCTCTTAGCGGCTCGCAACGCTAATGGCGGGTACTCGGGAAACACGGTAAGCTCGGGAAGACTTGTGAAGATTTTTCAACATGTTGAAATGTTGAAAAATGTCCACGAGAGCCCCATGTTTTTCAACATGTTGAAAAATGTCCACGAGAGCCCCGAGTACCGACGAGCGGCCATTACCGTAAATCTCCGAGTTCGAATCAGGGCAAACTCGGGAGAACTCTTTGAATGAACTCGTACAGTGGGACAGGGCTTTCATTTGTACTCTGAAGACATTCAGTAGCAGAAATAGAGTTAAGAGAATAAAGCTTATCAGTTCCAAATAAAATTTCATTGTTAGCAACTTTTTTTTAACTTGACAAGATGAATGTTTTATGTAATGTTTCAATTTACAACAGAGAACTTCATCCTCGATAAGAAACAGTCTATGCAGAGTTTTGTAATGAATTACTTCTACATTTTTGACAGATTTAATTAAAATGTACAACACCTACACAGTTTTGATTCAATCAAAGTCCTTCCTGTCACACTGCTGAATGGCTCAGAAATAAAACAAAAAGTATCACATCAGGGCAGAAGGAATAAAGCTTAAACAAAAACAAATAGGAAGAAAACAGCGAGGACACATCCGGTAAACATTCAGGTCTGAAGAAGGGTCTCAACCCGAAGCAGTTCCTTTTCTCCAGAGATGCTGCCTGACCCGCAGAGTACCTCCAGTTTTTTGTGTCTATCATCCAGTAAGTGGTCTGCATTCCATAGCTGCTGATCTCAGGAATGCACAGGCCTGTTTTTAATGATCTCATTGAAAAACATAAAATTACAGATGCTGGAATGTGAAACAACAATTGAAAATGCTGGAAGAACTGAGCAGAACTAGCTAAGCATCATCAACGAAAAGAGAAATCGGTCATCTCTTTGAGCCAGTGACCCTTCTTCGGAACTTCTTCAGTCATAGGCATAATTGTGTGGAAACAGACCCTTCGGCTCTACTTGCCCACTCCAGCCAACATGTCCCAGCTACACTAGTCCCACCTGCTCGTGCTTGGCCCGTATCCCTTCAAAGCTGTCTAACTGTTTCTTAAATGTTTGGGATAGTCCCTGCCTCAACTATCTCCTCTGGCAGCTTGTTCCATACTTCCACCACCCCTTGAAAAAGGTACCCCTTGGATTCCCTTTAAATCTTTTCCCCTTCTCCTTAAACCTCATGTCCTCGATAAACCTCTTGTCCTCGATAAACCTCCTGTCCTACTCTGGGCAAGACACTTGTAACTCTTTCCACAGATGCTGCTTGACTGACTGAGCTCTTCCATTAACTCCAAAGTTAAGCTATCCCCTCACCCGATCACAACATCAAATGCTCTCACATCAACGGTTCTTTATTGTCACGTGTGCACAACACGGTGAAATTATTTTGCACAACCCACAAATGTACAGTCGCCAGATTTTGGCGCCGTTTACGAAAAAAAAAGAAAAAGTTCTATCCAAATCATTTTCCTCCTGCACTAACTCCACCCCCCAGAGAGATACCCAAGTCTCGGGGCAAAAATCAACTAGGTCTTGTCTCTATCCCTTCATATTATCAGACATCTGATCCAGCTGACCTCCGACCTGGCTGCTGAGCAAACGCAAATATGAGATGAGCGTGTGGGGGAGGACAATGGGGACCCGGCGTGGGGGGGACCGCCTTGAAGAACAATGGAGGGCCCGGTATGGGGGGGACCGCCATGAGGGACGGTGGGAGAACAAAGTGGATCCGGTGTGGGGGAGTGGGGGGGGGGGGGGGGGCATTAGTTTTAGAATCCTCTGCCCAGGGGATAAGTCTGCGTTTGTTTGTTTGTTGGTTCATTTGTTCCGGTGAAGGCGCTGGGCACATGGCAGCCAGCCAGCAGTTGCTTGCCTGTCTTTTTGGTTTCACATTCAATTTCAAGTTTTTGTGCACCTTGTGTGTTGTGCCTGTCGGCAGACCAATTTCCCTCCGGGGATGAATAAAGTTTATTGTATCGTGTCGTATCGTATAAATTAAAGAATACAATTTAAATGAACTGCTAATATATTTTAAATACGTGGGCACTCATTTATAGTTTTCAATGTTGTGAAATTAAATTTAAGTCAATGATGGAAAAAGAAATGTCAGGACCATGTAACAGAAAGATATTATCTTGATTTATCCAGTCACTGTAAACAATATTAGGATATAAAGATCATCACATTAGGAATTAACGGGTCCTTTTCAGAATGGCAGGCAGTGACCAGTGGGGTGCCGCAAGGCTCAGTGCTGGGACCCCAGTTATTTACAATATATATTAACAATTGAGACGAGGGGATTAAACGTAACATCTCCAAGTTTGAGGATGACACAAAGCTGGGTGGCAGTGTGAGCTGCAAGGAGGATGCTGTGAACCTGCAGGGTGACTTGGATAGGTTGGGTGAGTGGGCAGAAGCATGGCAGTATAATGTGGATAAATGTGAGGTTATCCGCTTTGGTGGCAAGAACAGGAAGGCAGATTATTATCTGAATGGTTTCAGATTAGGAAAAGGGGAGGTGCAACGAGACCTGGGTGTGCTTGTACATCAGTCACTGAAAGTAAGCGTGCAAGTTAAGCAGGCAGTGAAGAAAGCCAATGGCATGTTGGCCTTCATTGCGAGAGGATTTGAGCAAGAAGGTCCTACTGCTGTTGTACAGGGCCCCGGTGAAACTGCACCTGGAGTATTGTGTGCAATTTAGGTCTCCTAATTTGTGGAAGGACTCTATTGCTATTGAGGGAGTGCCACGTAGGTTCACCATGTTAATTCCCGAGATGGCAAGACTGACATATGATGAAAAAATGGTCTTGTATTCACTGGAATTTAGAAGGATGAGAGGGTATCTTATAGAAACATATAAGATTCTTAAGGGATTGGATAGGCTAGATGCAGGAAAAATGTTCCCGATGTTGGAGGAGTCCAGAACCAGGGGTCACAGTTTAAGAATAAGGGGTAGACCATTTAGGACTGAGATGAGGGAAAACGTTTTCACCCAGAGAGTTGTGAATCAGTGGAATTCTCTGCCACAGAAGGCAGTGGAGACCAATTTACTGGATGTTTTCAAGAGAGAGTTGGGTTTAGCTCTAAGGGCTAACGGAATCAAGAGATATGGGGAAAAAGCAGGAACGGGGTACTGATTTTAGATAATCAGCCATGATCATATTGGCTCAAAGGGCTGAATGGCCTACACCTGCATCTATGTTTCTATGTTTCTATCACATCATTGCTATGTTATGAAACATTGGATGGTGCATCTGGCTGTTCGTCACACAATGGAATAGCTACAAAATATATTACCACAACTGTTCCGATTGTATATCCACACACACACACGCACGTACACATACACAGACACACACACACACACACACACACACATATATGCACGTGCACGCACACGCACGTGCACGCACACACACACACACACACACACAATATTTACATGGCTGAACAAAGAAATTATGCTTGAGGAACATTAATATTTGTCTTAATTTTAATAGACTTCTATCATTTCTTTCTCCTATTATACAAATAAATTGAAAATCTAAAATAAATTAGTGTTTTGCTCAAAATCATTACCGAGAATAGGGCAGGGTTGAGCTGGCTAGGACTCTATTCCTTGGAGTGCAGAAGGATGAGGGGTGATCTTATAGATGTGTCCAAAATCATGAGAGGAATACATTGGGTAAACACACAGAGTCTCTTGGACTCGAGTAGAGGAATCGAGAAGCAGAGGACGGAGGTCTAAGGTGCGGAGAAAGGTTTAATAGGAACCTGAGGGGTAACTTTTTCACACAAAGGTTGGTGGGTGCATGGAACAAGCTGCTAGACGAGGTAGTTGAGGCAGGGACTATCGCAAGGTTTGAGAACCATTTAGACAGGTACATGCATTGGACAGGTTTAGAGGGATATGGGCCAATTGCAGGCAGATGGGACTAGCGTAGACGGGGCATATTGATCGGTGTGGGCAAGTTAGATTGATGGGCCTGTTTCATGCTGCATGACTATAACTCTATAATGTTGGTGAGCCTACAAACCCCGTCAAGTATAATAATAATAAAAATAAAGTTATAATTCAGACTTAAGAAACCAAGTCTTAAGAAATCATTGGGTTCCCCTTGCCATGTTGCACAAGGTTCAATGGTTAAAATTCCCAATTCAGAAAGCCATGGCTTCTCACTGCACTCCAGAGAACCATGCACACAATTTCAATTGGCATTTCTATATTGAGAATGGAAACACTCTCTTTTGAATCAGACATTAAAATGGCATCCATTGGCTTGTTGTGGTGGGTGTACTAAAAAAGTGTCACGTTTCTCTCCAAAGAAGGTAAGCAAACTTCACCTCAACCACTAATCAAATTGTATGTTAGCATTCATAGCGAAAGAATTTGAGTATAGGAGCAGGGAGGTTCTACTGCAGTTGTACAGGGTTTTGGTGAGACCACACCTGGAGTATTGCGTACAGTTTTGGTCTCCAAATCTGAGAAAAGACATTCTTGCCATAGAGGGGGTACAGAGAAGGTTCACCAGGCTGATTCCTGGGATGTCAGGACTTTCATATGAGGAAAGACTGGATAGACTTGGTTTGTACTCGCTAGAATTTAGAAGACTGAGGGGGGATCTTACAGAAACGTACAAAATTCTTAAGGGGTTGGACAGACTAGATGCAGGAAGATTGTTCCCGATGTTGGGGAGGTCCAGAACAAGGGGTCACAGTCTAAGGATAAGGGGGAATTCCTTTAGGACCGAGATGAGGAAAACATTTTTCACACAGAGACTGGTGAGTCTCTGGAATTATCTGCCACAGAAGGTAGCTGAGGGCAGTTCATTGGCTATATTTAAGAGGGAGTTAGATGTGGCCCTTGTGGCTAAAGGGATCAGGGGGTATGGAGAGAAGGCAGGTACAGGATACTGAGTTGGATGATCAGCCATGATCATATTGAATGACGGTGCAGGCTCAAAGGGCCGAATGGCCTACTCCTGCACCTATTTTCTATGTTTCTATGTTTCTAAAATCACCATATTGAATCAAGGAACTACAGATGCTAGTTTACACCAAAGATAGACCTGCTTCTCTTGAAGAAGGGTCAAGACCCGAAACGTCACCTGTCCTTTTTCTCCAGCAACGCTGCTGGACCCGCTGAGTTACTCCAGCACTCTGCGTCTATCTTTAATCAAAATCACCATTTTGGCTGCCACCAAATGAAATAATCAGCAGAGCGATTTAATGAGAAACAATGACTGCAATTCAGGTAATGCAGCAGTTGCTCAGTATTTTGGATAATTTTGGTACGCCTCCTTGTGAGGACAAGGGCTTTACTACTGATTTTGTTTGGAGGTCTCAGTTCAAGGCTCCCCACTGGTGTGGTCCCCGCCTCAAAGGTGCACCAAGAATATGGATCCTTCCAATAACTTGCCTGGAGTTGGTCTCTCGGTCCCATCTCAGTGTCCCAGCCCTCAATAAATAAATTGTCATAAGGTCATAAGGAATAGGAGTAGAATTAGGCCATTCGGCCCATCAAATCTACTCCGCCATTCAATCATGCCTGATCTATCTCTCCCTCCTAACCCCATTCTCCTGCCTTCTCCCCACAACCTCTGACACTTGCACTAATTAAGAATCTATCCATCTTTGCCTTAAAAACATCTACTGACTTGGCTTCCACGGATTCACCACCCTAAGTTCCACATTCCATGGTGAATAAAGGCACATGTAATAAAAAATCCTCACATTATTTTTCCTTTAATTGAACCAAATGTTAGTTGAGGCCATAGGCTCATCCTTAGGCTTTTTTAATCATCTGCATCACCTCACATGCAATATTCGACATATTAAGCCAGCAGCTTATGAAATAAGGGCAAGGGATTCTCTCCAAAGAATGAGCAAGGGTGGGGGGGGGGGGGCTCAGAAAGACGTAGCTTGCTGTTCTTTTCATTTCAATATGATCAGTGATTGAAATACTAAAAATTGAAAAATACCTTATGGAATTAATGTCTGGGCCTGTTTCAAGTAATCCCCATCCAGTGCTGCAGCGGTAGAGTTGTTGCCTTAAGAGCCTGTCCCACTTGGCGATTTTTTCGGCGACTGCCGGTGTCATATCAGTGTCGTCAAAAGATTTTGAACATTTCAAAATCCAGCGGCAACAGAAGAACGTTGCGACACTTGAAAAAACACCGCGCGCCAATACGTCATCACGCCACGTCACGCCGCAAATTTTTCGATGACCTAATATTTCACTAAATGATGCCGGCAGTTGCCAAAAAAAATCGTCAAGTGTGATATGCCCTTTACAGAGCTGCCTCCGGGCGCTGTTTGCAGGCTCATTGGCTTGGTGTATGTGTAAATTGTCCCTGGAGTGTGTAGGATAGTTAATATGCGGTGTTAATATGTCAAAGGGCCTGTTTCTGCTCTGTATCTCTAAACGCAATAAAAATCTGTCCCCGATCTCTCTTCTTCCCGGAAAATATCCAATTAACATGACATACTTTGATTTCCAGGGCCAAAGCCATTCGTCTTTTTTTATTAGTTTTGTTTATGACCGATGGTTGGACACCTTCTTCAGTGTTTTAAAACTGAATATCATTGGATTTGTTTACTTTCCTTCCTTCTTTCTTACCTCATCCATCAGTATGGGAGGATTGGAAGCATTAGTAGAGTAGGGTGGGTGGCACGGTGGTGCAGCGGTAGAGTTGCTGCCTTACAGCACCAGAGAGCCAGGTTTAAGCCTGACTTCAGGTGCGGTATGCACAGAATTTGTACGTTCTCCCTGTGACCTGTGTGGGTTTTCCCCGGGTGCTCCGGTTTCCTCCCACAATCCAAAGGCGTACAGGTTTCTTGGTTAATTGGCTTCTTTTGGTAAAAATTATTACTAATAAACCACCTAGTCCTCGGTAGCCTTGCCTCTCCATTAAAATGCATTGATTTATTTTTTCCACTCAAGGGGTGACGTGGGCAAGTGGTGGTGAATTGCTTCCTGTTTGCATAATGCTGCTGGAAACCCCAACGAGTTCAACATCAGATCAGAGTCATAAAGTTGCCAATAAAGCTGCATACTTCCACGTTGATAGGGATGTCCAAAGATAGCAGCACTTAACATTGGTAAACGCGGGCAGTCGTCAGACAACTTGGCACCTCCCAACCAGCTTCACCCAAAAGTAACGCAAAGGCTAAAGTTCTCGAGCAAGCCTAGGAACTCAAAGAATTTGGTGCATGTGTGTACAGATCTCTGAAGGTGGCAGGATAGTAAGAGGCTTAAAAGATGCATATGGGATCGTGAGCTTTATAAATTAAGATTGAGCACAAATCAAGCAGGTCAGGACCTACACAGTGAATGGTGTGGCTCTGGGTAGTGTTGTAGAGCAGAGGGCTCTGGGAGTGCCGGTGCATAGTTCGCTGATGGTGGAGTCACAGGTAGATCGGGTGGTCAAAAAGGCTTTTGGCATATTGGCCTTCATCAGCCAGAGCATTGAGTAGAGAAGTTGGTAGGTCATGTTCCAGTTGTGTAAGACGTTGATGAGGCCGCATTTAGAGTTTTGTGTTCAGTTCTGGGCACTGTGTCATAGGGGTCAAGGAAAGAGCGTTCACATCGCTGCCCTGTTTTCACCAATCATTCCACCACCACGCACAAGAAGTGCAAGACAGACACCATTGCATGCAGATGCCGAGAAGTGTGCTAAACTTTGACTGAACAACTTCTAATCTTGTGTGTGGACTCGAAGAAGAAGAAGACTGTGTTATAGGAAAGATGTTGTCAAGCTGGAAAAGGTACAGAGAAGATTTACAAGGATGTTGCCAGGACTAGACGGTATGAGCTTTAAAGGCTGAGAATAAAGGCTAGGGCTCAATTCCTTGGAGGAGGATGAGGGGTGATCTTATACAGGTGTATAAGATCTTGAGAAGAATTGATCGGGTAAATACACAGAGTGTCTTGCCCAGAGTAGGTGAATAGAGGACCAGAGGACTTAGGTTTAAGGTGAAGGGGAAAAGATTTAATAGGAATCTGAGGGTAACTTTTTCACACAAAGCGTGGCGGATGTATGGAACAAGCTGCCAGAGGAGGTAGTTGAGGCAGGGACTATCCCAACATTTAAGAAGCAATTAGACAGACACATGGGTAGGACAGGTTTGGAGGGATATAGACCAAATGCTGGCACGTGGGACTAGTGTAGCTGGGACATGTTGGCCGGTGTGGTCAAGTTGGGCCAAAGTTTCCACACTGTATCACTCAATGAGTCTATGAAAAGGGAGCCTTCTGGAAAGTCTTTACTAAACACTGGTTCAGCCTTAACTGGAGTAGTGCATTTCAGGAACAGTGTAAAAGCCTTGGAGAGTATGCTGTAAAAATGTACTCAAATGGTGGAAAGAATGAGGGACTTCAGCTACCTGAGAGAGATGGAGAATTATCTTCAGAGCAGATAAAGCTATAGAGAGATTTGATAGAAGTGCTTAAAATTAAGAGTGTCTGTATAATGAAAGCAAAATGGTCCTATTAGCATGTCAAGTACCAGAGAACACCCATTAACAAAATATAAATAGAAAGTGCTGGAAAAACTCAAGTTTGACAGCATCTGCAGATAAAGAAACATGGTTGATGTTTCAGGTCAAAGCCCTCTACAAGAAATGCTGGAAATACTTTAACCTAACAAAAGGTCATCCATCCATCTACAACTGTAACTCTTGTTTCTGTTTCAGTGGATATTCTTAAGGCAGAGATAGACAAGTTCTTGATTAGAACGGGTGTCAAGGGTTATGGGGAAAAGGCAGGCAAATTGGATTAGGAGGCAGAGATCAGCCATGATTGAATTGCGGAGTGGACTCGATGAGGCGAATGGCCTAATTCTACTCCAATAACTAGTTCCTCTGTCTTGCTGGGAATTTTCAGCTTTTTTAAAGATTTTTACTTCAGATCTATGGCATCTCCTTTTTTTAAAAAAACATTTTCAAACCTGTCTCTGTGGAGTTGGCCCATTTCCCCTGTGAATGCTTGGGTTTCCTTCAGGTTCTCCGGTTTCCTCCCACATCCCAAAGAAGTGCAGGTTTGTAGATTCATTAGTCTCTGTAAGTTGCCCTTGGTGTGCAGGGAGTGAATGCGAAAATGGGATAACATAAGAACTAGTGTGAAATAGGTGACTGGTGGTCGACGTGGATTCGATGGGATGAAGGACTTGTTTCAATGCTATATCTCTAAACTAAACTAATGCACCTTCAGGCGATGCTTATTAAAAAACTTGCATTGGGTAACAGGATGGGCTAGGCCTCACCGATCAGATTCCAACATTGGTGGCTAAGTTGTCATAAAAGGCCAGTTAGCACCGTTGAATTGGAAAATATTGAAAGATATAGCACGGAAACAGGCCCTTCTGCCCATCAGGTCCATGCCAACCATCCATCACTCGTTCGCACCAGTTCTATGGTATCCCACTTCCTCATCAGCTGCTGACACGCTGGGGGCAATGTACACAAGCCCGTGCATCTTTGGGATGTGGGAGGAAACCGGAGCACCCGGAGGAAACCCATGCAGTCACAAGGAGAACGTGCAAACTTAACATAGATGGCAGCTTTTCCACACAAATGGCATAATGTCCAAACATCGCGGCACTTAAAATTGATAAACAATGGGCAGCCGCCTGAGAACTTAGCACTTCCCAACCAACTTCACCCAAAAGTAATGCTACGGCTAAAATTGATGTAGGAGATACCAGCAGCACCACTTACCCACTATTTTTGTCACTACTTACCATTTTTGTCTGAAAAGTTGCTCCCTTTGCAACAATCCAATTTAAGACAATGGGATATATTCAAGATAAGTGAAAACTTTATATTTCTGCATGGTTTAATTTAATTATTACTGCATGTTTTAATTTAGTTTAGTTTAGGTACACAGCCTGGAAGCAGTCCCTTCAGTCCACAGCAAACAGCGATCCCCGCACACTAATGCTATCCTACACACATTGTGGACTATTTACAATTAACATACAAACTTGTACGTCTTTGGAGTGTGGGAGGAAACCAGAGATCCCGGAGGAAACCTACGCAGGTCTCAGGGCCAACATACAAGCTCCGTACAGACAGCACCCCTGGTCGGGATCGAACCCGGGTCTCTGGCACTGCAAGGCAGCAACTCTACCACTGCGCCACCGTGCCGCCCACATTAGTCCTTTAACAGCAAAACATTCACTGACCTTCACTACTTACACACAAGGAACGAAGGGACACAGATCACGTGCAGGCGGAAGAGATTAGTATAACTTGGCATCATGTTCAGTGTGAAGATTGTGGACTGTTGTGCCTGATTCTGTGCTGAACTTATATTCTATGTTTAGCAGATGACATAGTATGGGAGATAAAAAAGTGCAATGGTACAGATGAGTCTATGCAGCAGATAACAAGTGCCATACAATGGCAACTGAATGTGCAATACATGAGAAGCAAGGATGTTACTGTATATATTTCTCATGTTCAGAAATGAGTGTAGAAGGTCTTCGACAGGAACAGCACACTGGAGTGTTTGCATTGCATAAATACTGAAAATGCACCAAAAATCAAAAGCTTCTCGTTCTAGTCAATGACTAAAAATCTCTTGATTAGTTCGGGCATCAGGGGTTATGGGGAGAAGGCGGGAGAACGGGGTTGGGAGGGCAAAATAGATCAGTCATGATTGAATGGTGGAGTAGAGGTTTAGTTTAGGTTAGAGATACTGCGCAGAAACAGGCCCTTCGGCCCACCAAATCCACACCGACCAACGACCCCCGCACACTAACACTATCTTACACACACACGGGGAACTAATTACAATTTTACCAAGCCAAGTAGCCTACAAACCTGTACATCTTTTGGAATATGGAAGGAAACCGGTTCTCCCGGAGAAACCCACGCAGGTCATGGGGAGAAAGTACAAACTTTGTACAGACAGCACTGGTGGTCAGGATCGAACCCTGGTCACTGGCACTGTAACTCAAATGCTGCACAACCTTGATGGGCAGAATGGCCTAGTTCTGCTCCTATAACTTACGAACTAACTTAGTGCTTGTGGCTCTTAATATAAATTTCCCAAACAAAAATCGGCTACACAAAAATGGTAGTACCTTTATTCTCATGTTCAGCTTAAATGAGAGCCCCATTAATAATTGTTCAGGGCAGTTAGTTCTCATCTAGACTGCCTTGCTACAAACAGTTCTCCCATGCGTGCTGGCCGACATGGAACATGCAGCAACAGTTCGTCACGTGAAAAGACAAAGAGCACAAGATCACCGGACCTCTTCCAACGCTGCATCAACTCCTATTCAAATCAATATGTAGCCAAGTCCACACACTGCACGCCCCAAAGGCTAAAAATAAGACTGGATTTGTTCTGGCAGTCTAAAAGCCCATGACAGCACAAAGAACAGTGTAAATCCCATGAACCAACATAGCTCGCATCCATGTACAGCATCCGCGCTACAAAATACAAACGTTCACTGGGGAGTGTTTCTGGATTCAGTCATGACCTCTAACAACAGGACCCGAGAATCTACACAGAATCCTTTACCCTGCCGACCATTTTCGCATTTCAATGGAGCACAGGACTGCAGCGCATCAGGAAGTCACGCTTAAACACAGTTTACATTTGGAAGGTTACACAAAAAGCTGGAGAAACTCAGCGGGTGCAGCAGCATCTAAGGGGCGAAGGAGATAGGCGACGTTTCGGGTCGAGACATTTGGAAGGAACAGGCACACATCCTCAGATCTGGGAGGCCACAGTCATTCCTTGGAAATGACCAGTGCTGAGGCTCTATAAGGTGCTGGTCGGGGCGCATTTGGAGTACGGTGAGCAAATCTGGGCCCCATATCTGAGAAAGGATATGCTGGCTCTGGAGAGGGTCCAGAGGAGATTTACAAGAATGATTCCAGGAATGAGTGGGTTAGCATATGATGAGCGTTTGACAGCACAGGGCCTCTACTCACTGGAGTTTAGAAGGTTGAGGGGAGACCTCATTGAAACTTACAGAATAATGAAAGGCATGGATAGAGTGGATGTGAAAAGGATGTTTCCACAGGTGGGAGAGTCCAGGACCAGAGGTAACAGCCTCAGAATTAAAGGGCGCGCTTAGAAAGGTGAGGAGGAACTTATTTAGTCAGAGGGTAGTTAATCTGTGGACCTCATTGTCACAGAGGGCTGTGGGGGCCATTTTTAATGGACAAATGGACAATGGACAAATGCACAGATGGACAAATTCTTGATTGGAATGGGTGTCAAGGGTTATGAGAAGAAGGGAGGGAAATGGGATTGGGAGGCAAAGAGATCAGCCATGATTGAATGGCGGCGTGGACTCGATGGGCAGAATGGCCTAATTCTACTACTATCACTTGTGAACCTGTATCATAATAACAACGCAAAAGACATCAGCTGTTCCTCCTCACTGCCAATGTGACTGTGACTTAGACGGAAAGGTGAGAGGATGAGGGTTGACACTCGGAGAGGGACAGAGACAAGGGCACGTTCTGTAGGCTTCTTGGGCATTATTTATATATATATATATATATATATATCTGCATGTCGTTCAGTGTT